>OZ010746.1:77199370-81999370 GCA_963932245.1 Tachinus rufipes
CGAAAAATTTCATTTGTGTTTGGAAGCATGCGAAACAAAAAAAAAATCGACTTTTTACCCGATTTTCGAAAATTTCATTTGTGTTTGGAAGCATGCGAAACGAAAAACAAAATGACTTTTCACCCGATTTCCGAAAATTTCATTTGTGTTTGGAAGCATGCGAAACGAAAAAAAAAATCGACTTTTCACCCGATTTTCGAAAATTTCATTTGTGTTTCAATGCATGTGAAACGCGTAAAAAAACGAAAAAAAAATCGACTTTTCACCCGATTTTCGAAAATCTCATTTGTGTTTAGAAGCATGCGAAACGAAAAAAAAATCGACTTTTCACCCGAAGTTCGAAAATTTCATTTGTGTTTGAAAGCATGCAAATAGAAAAAAAAATCGACTTTTCACCCGAAGTTCGAAAATTTCATTTGTGTTTGAAAGCATGCAAAACGAAAAAAAAATCGATTTTTCACCCGATTTTCGAAAATATCATTTGTGTTTGGAAGCATGCGAAACGAAAAAAAAATCAACTTTTCACCCGATTTTCGAAAATTTCATTTGTGTTTGGAAGCATGCGAAACGAAAAAAAAAATCGACTTTTCAAACGATTTTCGAAATGAATCGACTTTTCACCCGATTTTCGAAATTAATCGACTTTTCACCCGATTTTCGAAAATTTCATTTGTGTTTGGAAGCATGCGTAACGAAAAAAAAAATCGACTTTTCACCCGATTTTCGAAAATTTCATTTGTGTTTGCAGCATTGCGAATTGAAAAAAAAAATCGACTTTTTACCCTATTTTCGAAAATTTCATTTGGAAGCATGCAAAACGAAAAAAAAATCGATTTTTCACACGGTTTTTCGAAAATTTCATTTGGACGCATGCGAAACGAAAAAAAAATCGACTTTTCAGCCGATTTTCGAAAATATCATTTGTGTTTGGAAGCATGCGAAACGAAAAAAAAATCGACTTTTCACCCGATTTTCGAAAATTTCATTTGTGTTTGGAAGCATGTGAAACGCGTAAAAAACGAAGATAAATCGACTTTTACTCGATTTTCGAAAATTTCTTTTGTGTTTGGAAGCATGCAAAACGAAAAAAAAATCGACTTATCACCCGATTTTCGAAAATTTCATTTGTGTTTGGAAACATGCGAAACGAAAAAAAAAATCGACTTTTCACCCGATTTTCGAAAATTTTATATGTGTTTCAAACCATGTGAAACGCGTAAAAAACGAAAAAAATCGACTTTTCACCCGATTTTCGAAAATTTCATTTGTGTTTGGAAGCATGCGAAACGAAAAAAAAAATCGACTTTTCACCCAATTTTCGAAAATTTCATTTGTGTTTGGAAGCATGTGAAACGCGTAAAAAACGAAGATAAATCGACTTTCACCCGATTTTCGAAAATTCATTTGTGTTTGGAAGCATGCGAAACTGAAAAAAAAATCGACTTTTCACCCGATTTTCGAAAATTTCATTTGTGTTTGGAAGCATGCGAACGAAAAAAAAAAATCGACTTTTCACCCGATTTTCGAAATGATTCGACTTTTCACCCGATTTTCAAAAATTTTATTTGTGTTTGGAAGCATGCGAAACGAAAAAAAAATCGACTTTTCACCCGATTTACAAAAAATTTCATTTGTGTTTGGATGCATGCAAAACAAAAAAAAATCGACTTTTCACCCGATTTTCGAAATGATTCGACTTTTCACCCGATTTTCAAAATTTTTATTTGTGTTTGGAAGCATGCGAAACGAAAAAAAAAATCGACTTTTCACCCGATTTACAAAAAATTTCATTTGTGTTTGGATGCATGCGAAACAAAAAAAAATCGATTTTTCACCCGATTTTCGAAAATTTCATTTGTGTTTGGAAGCATGCGAAACAAAAAAAAAATCGACTTTTCACCCGATTTTCGAAAATTTCATTTGTGTTTCAAAGCATGTGAAACGCGTAAAAAACGAAGATAAATCGACTTTCACCCGATTTTCGAAAATTTCATTTGTGTTTGGAAGCATGCGAAACGAAAAAAAAAATCGACTTTTCACCCGATTTTCGAAAATTTCATTTGTGTTTGGAAGCATGCGAAACGAAAAAAAAATCAATTTTCACCCGAGTTTCGAAAATTTCATTTGTGTTTGGAAGCATGCGTAACGAAAAAAAATCGACTTTTCACCCGATTTTCGAAATGAATTGACTTTACACCCAATTTTCGAAAATATCATTTGTGTTTGGAAGCATGCGTAACGAAAAAAAAATCGATTTTTTACCCGATTTTCGAAAATATCATTTGTGTTTGGAAGCATGCGAAACGAAAAAAAAAATCGACTTTTCAAACGATTTTCGAAATGAATCGACTTTTCACCCGATTTTCGAAAATTTCATTTGTGTTTGGAAGCATGCGTAACGAAAAAAAATCGAAAAAAAAATCGACTTTTCACCCGAATTTCGAAATGAATCGACTTTTCACCCGATTTTAGAAAATATCATTTGTGTTTGGAAGCATGCGAAACGAAAAAAAAATCGACTTTTCACCCGATTTTCGAAATGATTCGACTTTTCACCCGATTTTCAAAAATTTCATTTGTGTTTGGAAGCATGCGAAACGAAAAAAAAAATCGATGTTTCACCCGGTTTTCGAAAATTTCATTTGGAAGCATGCAAAACGAAAGAAAAAAATCGATTTTTCAAACGGTTTTCGAAAATTTCTTTTGTGTTTGGAAGCATGCGAAACGAAAAAAAAATCGACTTTTTACCCGATTTTCGAAAATTTCATTTGTGTTTGGAAGCATGCGAAACGCGTAAAAACGAAGATAAATCGACTTTCACCCGATTTTCGAAAATTTCTTTTGTGTTTGGAAGCATGCGAAACGAAAAAAAAATCGACTTATCACCCGATTTTCGAAAATTTCATTTGTGTTTGGAAGCATGCGAAACGAAAAAAAAAATCGACTTTTCACCCGATTTTCGAAAATTTCATTTGTGTTTCAAAGCATGTGAAACGCATAAAAAAAGAAGAAAAATCGACTTTTCACCCGATTTTCGAAAATTTCATATGTGTTTCAAAGCATGTGAAACGCGTAAAAAACGAAAAAAAAATCGACTTTTCACCCGATTTTCGAAAATTTCATTTGTGTTTGGAAGCATGCGAAACAAAAAAAAAATCGACTTTTCACCCGATTTTCGAAAATTTCATTTGTGTTTCAAAGCATGTGAAACGCGTAAAAAACGAAGATAAATCGACTTTCACCCGATTTTCGAAAATTTCATTTGTGTTTGGAAGCATGCGAAACGAAAAAAAAAATCGACTTTTCACCCGATTTTCGAAAATTTCATTTGTGTTTGGAAGCATGCGAAACGAAAAAAAAAATCGACTTTTCACCCGATTTTCGAAAATTTCATTTGTGTTTCACTGCATGTGAAACGCGTAAAAAACGAAAAAAAATCGACTTTTCACCCGATTTTCGAAAATTTCATTTGTGTTTGGAAGCATGCGAAACGAAAAAAAAATCGACTTTTCACCCGATTTTCGAAAATATCATTTGTGTTTGGAAGCATGCGAAACGAAAAAAAAATCGACTTTTCACCCGATTTTCGAAAATTTCTATTATGTTTCAAAGCATGTGAAACGCATAAAAAACGAAGAAAAATCGACTTTTCACCCGATTTTTGAAAATTTCATTTGTGTTTCAAAGCATGTGAAACGCGTAAAAAACGAAGATAAATCGACTTTTACTCGATTTTCGGAAATTTCATTTGTGTTTAGAAGCATGCGAAACGAAAAAAAAAATCGACTTTTCACCCGATTTTCGAAAATATCATTTGTGTTTGGAAGCATGCGAAACGAAAAAAAAAAAATCGATGTTTTACCCGGTATTCAAAAATTTTATTTGGAAGCATGCGAAAGGAAAAAAAAATCGACTTTTCTCCCGATTTTCGAAAATTTCATTTGTGTTTGGAAGCATGCGAAACGAAAAAAAAATCGACTTTTCACCCGATTTTCGAAAATTTCATTTGTGTTTCACTGCATGTGAAATGCGTAAAAAACGAAAAAAAATCGACTTTTCACCCGATTTTCGAAAATTTCGTTTGTGTTTGGAAGCATGCGAAACGAAAAAAAATCGACTTTTCACCCGATTTTCGAAAATTTCATTTGTGTTTGGAAGCATGCGAAACGAAAAAAAAATCGACTTTTTACCCGATTTTCGAAAATTTCATTTGTGTTTGGAAGCATGCAAAACGAAAAAAAAAATCGACTTTTCACCCGATTTTCGAAAATTTCATTTGTGTTTGAAAGCATGCAAAACGAAAAAAAAATCGACTTTTTACCCGATTTTCGAAAATTTCATTTGTGTTTTAATGCATGTGAAACGCGTAAAAAAAGAAATCGACTTTTCACCCGATTTTCGAAAATTTTATTTGTGTTTGGAAGCATGTGAAACGCGTAAAAAACGACTTTTCACCCGATGATCGAAAATTTCATTTGTGTTTGGAAGCATGCGAAACGAAAAAAAATCGACTTTTCACCCGATTTTCGAAAATTTCATTTGTGTTTGGAAGCATGCGAAACGAAAAAAAAAACGACTTTTTACCCGATTTTCGAAAATTTCATTTGTGTTTCAATGCATGTGAAACGCGCAAAAAACGAAAAAAAATCGACTTTTCACCCGATTTTCGAAAATTTCATTTGTGTTTGGAAGCATGCGAAACGAAAAAAAAAAATCGACTTTTCACCCGATTTTCGAAAATTTTATTTGTGTTTGAAAGCATGCAAAACGAAAAAAAAAATCGACTTTTTACCCGATTTTCGAAAATTTCATTTGTGTTTGGAAGCATGCGAAACGAAAAAGAAATCGACTTTTCACCCGATTTTCGAAAATTTTATTTGTGTTTGGAAGCATGTGAAACGCGTAAAAAACGAAAAAAAAAAACGACTTTTCACCCGATGATCGAAAATTTCATTTGTGTTTGGAAGCATGCGAAACGAAAAAAAATCGACTTTTCACCCGATTTTCGAAAATTTTATTTGTGTTTGAAAGCATGCGAAACGAAAAAAAAATCGACTTTTTACCCGATTTTCGAAAATTTCATTTGTGTTTCAATGCATGTGAAACGCGCAAAAAACGAAAAAAAATCGACTTTTCACCCGATTTTCGAAAATTTCATTTGTGTTTGGAAGCATGCGAAACGAAAAAAAAATCGACTTTTCACCCGATTTTCGAAAATTTCATTGTGTTTGAAAGCATGCAAAACGAAAAAAAAAATCGACTTTTTACCCGATTTTCAAAAATTTCATTTGTGTATTAATGCATGTGAAACGCGTAAAAAACGAAAAAAAATCGACTTTTTACCCGATTTTCGAAAATTTCGTTTGTGTTTGGAAGCATGCGAAACGAAAAAAAAAATCGACTTTTCACCCGATTTTCGAAAATTTCATTTGTGTTTGGAAGCATGCGAAACGATAAAAAAATCGACTTTTCACCCGATTTTCGAAAATTTCATTTGTGTTTAGAAGCATGCGAAACGAAAAAAAAATCGACTTTTTACCCGATTTTCGAAAATTTCATTCGTGTTTGGAAGCAGGCGAAATGAAAAAAAAAATCGACTTTTCACCCGATTTTCGAAAATTTCATTTGTGTTTGGAAGCATGTGAAACGAAAAAAAAATCGACTCTTCACCCGATTTTCGAAAATTTCATTTGTGTTTCAATGCATGTGAAACGCGTAAAAAACGAAAAAAAATCGACTATTCACCCGATTTTCGAAAATTTCATTTGTTTGGAAGCATGGTAACGAAAAAAAAATCGACTTTTCACCCGATTTTCGAAAATTTCATTTGTGTTTGGAAGCATGCGAAACAAAAAAAAAATCGACTTTTCACCCGATTTTCGAAAATTTCATTTGTGTTTGGATGCATGCGAAACAAAAAAAAAAACGACTTTTTACCCGATTTTCGAAAAATTCGTTTGTGTTTCAATGCATGTGAAACGCGTAAAAAACGAAAAAAAATCGACTTTTCACCCGATTTTCGAAAATTTCATTTGTGTTTGGAAGCATGCGAAACGAAAAAAAAATCTACTTTTCACCCGATTTTCGAAAATTTCATTTGTTTCAATGCATGTGAAACGCGTAAAAAACAAAAAAAATATCGACTTTTCACTCGATTTTCGAAAATTTCATTTGTGTTTGGAAGCATGCGAAACGAAAAAAAAGTCGACTTTTCACCCGATTTTCGAAAATTTCATTTGTGTTTGGAAGCATGCGAAACGAAAAAAAAAATCGACTTTTTACCCGATTTTCGAAAATTTCATTTGTGTGTGGAAGCATGCGAACGAAAAATAAAATCGACTTTTTACCCGATTTTCAAAAATTTCATTTGTGTGTCAATGCATGTTAAAAATTAAAAAACGAAAAAAAAAAACGACTTTTCCCCCCGATTTTCGAAAATTTCATTTGTGTTTGGAAGCAAGCGAAACGAAAAAAAAATCGACTTTTCACCCGATTTTCGAAAATTTTATTTGTGTTTGGAAGCATGCGAAACGAAAAAAAAATCGACTTTTTACCCGATTTTCGAAAATTTCATTTGTGTTAGGAAGCATGCGAAACGAAAAAAAAAATCGACTTTTGTTCCGATTTTCGAAAATTTCATTTGTGTTTGGAAGCATGCGAACGAAAAAAAAAATCGACTTTTCACCCGAGTTTCGAAAATTTCATTTGTGTTTGGTAGCATGCGAAACGAAAAAAAAATAGACTTTTGTTCCGATTTTCGAAAATTTCATTTGTGTTTGGAAGCATGCGAACGAAAATATAAAACGACTTTTCACCCGATTTTCGAAAATTTCATTTGTGTTTGGAAGCATGCGAAACGAAAAAAAATCGACTTTTCACCCGATTTTCGAAAATTTTATTTTTGTTTGGAAGCATGCGAAACGAAAAAAAAATCGACTTATCACCCGATTTTCGAAAATTTCATTTGTGTTAGGAAGCATGCGAAACGAAAAAAAAAATCGACTTTTGTTCCGATTTTCGAAAATTTCCTTTGTGTTTGGAAGCATGCGAACGAAAAAAAAAATCGACTTTTTACCCGATTTTCGAAAATTTCATTTGTGTTAGGATTCATGCGAAACGAAAAAAAAAATCGACTTTTGTTCCGATTTTCGAAAATTTCATTTGTGTTTGGAAGCATGCGAACGAAAAAAAAAATCGACTTTTCACCCGAGTTTCGAAAATTTCATTTGTGTTTGGTAGCATGCGAAACGAAAAAAAAATAGACTTTTGTTCCGATTTTCGAAAATTTCATTTGTGTTTGGAAGCATGCGAACGAAAAAAAAAATCGACTTTTCACCCGATTTTCGAAAATTTCATTTGTGTTTGGAAGCATGCGAAACGAAAAAAAATCGACTTTTCACCCGATTTCCGAAAATTTCATTTGTGTTTGGAAGCATGCGAAACGAAAAAAAAAATCGACTTTTCACCCGATTTTCAAAAATTTCATTTGTGTGTCAATGCATGTTAAACGCGTAAAAAACGAAAAAAAAAAACGACTTTTTACCCGATTTTCGAAAATTTCATTTGTTTGTCAATGCATGTGAAACGCGTAAAAAACGAAAAAAAAACGACTTTTTACCCGATTTTCGAAAATTTCATTTGTGTTTGGAAGCATGCGAAACGAAAAAAAAATCGACTTTTCATCCGATTTTCGAAAATTTCATTTGTGTTTGGAAGCATGCGAAACGAAAAAAAAATCGACTTTTCACCCGATTTTCGAAAATTTCATTTGTGTTTGGGAGCATGCAAAACAAAAAAAAATCGACTTTTCACCCGATTTTCGAAAATTTCATTTGTGTTTGGAAGCATGCAAAACAAAAAAAAAAAATCGACTTTTGTTCCGACTTTCGAAAATTTCATTTGTGTTTGGAAGCATGCGAAACGAAAAAAAAATCGACTTTTCACCCAATTTTCAAAAATTTCATTTGTGTTTGGAAGCATTCGAAACGAACAAAAAATCGACTTTTCACCCGAGTTTCGAAAATTTCATTTGTGTTTGGAAGCATGCGAAACGAAAAAAAAATAGACTTTTGTTCCGATTTTCGAAAATTTCATTTGTGTTTGGAAGCATGCGAACGAAAAAAAAAATCGACTTTTCACCCGATTTTCAAAAATTTCTTTTGTGTGTCAATGCATGTTAAAAATTAAAAAACGAAAAAAAAAAACGACTTTTCCCCCGATTTTCGAAAATTTCATTTGTGTTTGGAAGCATGCGAAACGAAAAAAAAATCGACTTTTCACCCGATTTTCGAAAATTTTATTTGTGTTTGGAAGCATGCGAAACGAAAAAAAAATCGACTTTTCACCCGATTTTCGAAAATTTCATTTGTGTTTGGAAGCATGCGAAACGAAAAAAAAAATCGACTTTTTACCCGATTTTCGAAAATTTCATTTGTGTTTGGAAGCATGCGAAACGAAAAAAAAATCGACTTTTCACATGATTTTCGAACATTTTATTTGTGTTTGGTAGCATGCGAAACGAAAAAAAAATCGACTTTTGTTCCGATTTTCGAAAATTTCATTTGTGTTTGCAAGCATGCGAATCGAAAAAAAAAAATCGACTTTTCACCCGATTTTCGAAAATTTCATTTGTGTTTGGAAGCATGCGAAACGAAAAAAAAAAAAAAAATCGACTTTTGTTCCGACTTTCGAAAATTTCATTTGTGTTTGGAAGCATGCGAACGAAAAAAAAAAATCGACTTTTCACCCAATTTTCAAAAATTTCATTTGTGTGTCAATGCATGTTAAAAATTAAAAAACGAAAAAAAAAAACGACTTTTCCCCCGATTTTCGAAAATTTCATTTGTGTTTGGAAGCATGCGAAACGAAAAAAAAATCGACTTTTCACCCGATTTTCGAAAATTTCATTTGTGTTTTGGAAGCATGCGAAACGAAAAAAAAAATCGACTTTTGTTCCGATTTTCGAAAATTTCATTTGTGTTTGGAAGCATGCGAACGAAAAAAATATCGACTTTTCACCCAAGTTTCGAAAATTTCATTTGTGTTTGGAAGCATGCGAAACGAAAAAAAAAATCGACTTTTCACCCGATTTTCGAAAATTTCATTTGTGTTTGGTAGTATGCGAAACGAAAAAAAAATCGACTTATGTTCCGATTTTCGAAAATTTCATTTGTGTTTGGAAGCATGCGAAACGAAAAAAAAATCGACTTTTCACCCGATTTTCAAAAATTTCATTTGTGTTTGGAAGCATTCGAAACGAACAAAAAATCGACTTTTCACCCGAGTTTCGAAAATTTCATTTGTGTTTGGTAGCATGCGAACGAAAAAAAAAATCGACTTTTCACCCGATTTTCAAAAATTTCATTTTTGTTTGGAAGCATTCGAAACGAACAAAAAATCGACTTTTCACCCGATTTTCGAAAATTTCATTTGTGTTTGGTAGTATGCGAAACGAAAAAAAAATCGACTTATGTTCCGATTTTCGAAAATTTCATTTGTGTTTGGAAGCATGCGAAACGAAAAAAAAATCGACTTTTCACCCGATTTTCAAAAATTTCATTTGTGTTTGGAAGCATTCGAAACGAAAAAAAAATCGACTTTTCACCCGATTTTCGAAAATTTTATTTGTGTTAGGAAGCATGCGAACGAAAAAAAAAATCGACTTTTCACCCGAGTTTCGAAAATTTCATTTGTGTTTGGTAGCATGCGAAACGAAAAAAAAATCGACTTTTGTTCCGATTTTCGAAAATTTCATTTGTGTTTGGAAGCATGCGAACGAAAAAAAAATCGACTTTTCACCCGAGTTTCGAAAATTTCATTTGTGTTTGGAAGCATGCGAAACAAAAAAAAATCGACTTTTTACCCGATTTTCGAAAATTTCATTTGTGTTTGGAAGCATGCGAAACGAAAGAAAAATCGACTTTTTACCCGATTTTCGAAAATTTTATTTGTGTTAGGAAGCATGCGAAACGAAAAAAATCGACTTTTCACCCGATTTTCGAAAATTTCATTTGTGTTTGGTAGCATGCGAAATGAAAAAAAAAATCGACATTTGTTCCGATTTTCGAAAATTTCATTTGTGTTTGGAAGCATGCGAAACGAAAAAAAAATCGACTTTTCACCCGATTTTCGAAAATTTCATTTGTGTTTCACTGCATGTGAAACGCGTAAAAAACGAAAAAAAATCGACTTTTCACCCGATTTTCGAAAATTTCATTTGTGTTTGGAAGCATGCGAAACAAAAAAAAATCGACTTTTTACCCGATTTTCGAAAATTTCATTTGTGTTTGGAAGCATGCGAAACGAAAAAAAAATCGACTTTTTACCCGATTTTCGAAAATTTTATTTGTGTTAGGAAGCATGCGAAACGAAAAAAATCGACTTTTCACCCGATTTTCGAAAATTTCATTTGTGTTTGGAAGCATGCAAACAAAAAAAAATCGACTTTTCACCCGATTTTCGAAAATTTCATTTGTGTTTGGAAGCATGCGAAACGAAAATAAAATCGACTTTTCACCCGATTGGTAGCATGCGAAACAAAAAAAAAATCGACTTTTGTTCCGATTTTCGAAAATTTCATTTGTGTTTGAAAGCATGCGAAACGAAAAAAAAAATGACTTTTCACCCGATTTCCGAAAATTTCATTTGTGTTTGGAAGCATGCGAAACGAAAAAAAAAATCGACTTTTCACCCGATTTTCGAAAATTTCATTTGTGTTTGGAAGCATGCGAAACGAAAAAAAAAAATGACTTTTCAACCGATTTCCGAAAATTTCATTTGTGTTTGGAAGCATGCGAAACAAATAAAAATCGACTTTTCACCCGATTTTCGAAAATTTCATTTGTGTTTGGAAGCATGCGAAACGAAAAACAAAATGACTTTTCACCCGATTTCCGAAAATTTCATTTGTGTTTGGAAGCAGGCGAAACGAAAAAAAAAATCGACTTTTCACCCGATTTTCGAAAATTTCATTTGTGTTTGGAAGCATGCGAAACGAAAAAAAAAATCGACTTTTTACCCGATTTTCGAAAATTTTATTTGTGTTTGGAAGCATGCGAAACAAAAAAAAATCGACTTTTCACCCGATTTTCGAAAATTTCATTTGTGTTTGGAAGCATGCGAAACGAAAAACAAAATGACTTTTCACCCGATTTCCGAAAATTTCATTTGTGTTTGGAAGCATGCGAAACGAAAAAAAAAATCGACTTTTTACCCGATTTTCGAAAATTTCATTTGTGTTAGGAAGGATGCGAAACGAAAAAAAATCGACTTTTCACCCGATTTTCGAAAATTTCATTTGTGTTAGGAAGCATGCGAAACGAAAAAAAAATCTACTTTTCACCCGATTTTCGAAAATTTCATTTGTGTTTGGAAGCATGCGAAACGAAAAAAAAATTGACTTTTCACCCGATTTCCGAAAATTTCATTTGTGTTTGGAAGCATGCAAAACGAAAAAAAAATCGACTTTTCACCCGATTTTCGAAAATTTCATTTGTGTTTGGAAGCATGCGAAACAAAAAAAAATCGACTTTTCACCCGATTTTCGAAAATTTCATTTGTGTTTGGAAGCATGCGAAACGAAAAAAAAATCGACTTTTTACCCGATTTTCGAAAATTTTATTTGTGTGTGGAAGCTGCGAAACGAAAAAAATCGACTTTTCACCCGATTTTCGAAAATTTCATTTGTGTTAGGAAGCATGCGAAACGAAAAAAAAATCGACTTTTCACCCGATTTTCGAAAATTTCATTTGTGTTAGGAAGCATGCGAAACGAAAAAAAAATCTACTTTTCACCCGATTTTCGAAAATTTCATTTGTGTTTGGAAGCTGCAAAACGAAAAAAAATCGACTTTTCACCCGATTTTCGAAAATCTCATTTGTGTTAGGAAGCATGCGAAACGAAAAAAAAAATCGACTTTTCACCCGATTTTCGAAAATTTCATTTGTGTTTGGAAGCTGCGAAACGAAAAAAATCGACTTTTTACCCGATTTTCGAAAATTTATATTGTGTTTGGAAGCATGCGCAACGAAAAAAAAAATCGACTTTTCACCCGATTTTTGAAAATTTTATTTGTGTTAGGAAGCATGCGAAACGAAAAAAATCGACTTTTCACCCGATTTTCGAATATTTCATTTGTGTTTGGTAGCATGCGAAATGAAAAAAAAATCGACTTTTGTTCCGATTTTCGAAAATTTTATTTGTGTTTGGAAGCATGCGAAACGAAAAAAAAATCGACTTTTCACCCGATTTTCGAAAATTTCATTTGTGTTTCACTGCATGTGAAACGCGTAAAAAACGAAAAAAAATCGACTTTTCACCCGATTTTCGAAAATTTCATTTGTGTTTGGAAGCATGCGAAACGAAAAAAGAATCGACTTTTCACCCGATTTTCGAAAATTTCATTTGTGTTAGGAAGCATGCGAAACGAAAAAAAAATCTACTTTTCACCCGATTTTCGAAAATTTCATATGTGTTTGGAAGCATGCGAAACGAAAATAAAATCGACTTTTCACCCGATTTTCGAAAATTTCATTTGTGTTAGGAAGGATGCGAAACGAAAAAAAAAATCGACTTTTCACCCGATTTTCGAAAATTTCATTTGTGTTAGGAAGCATGCGAAACGAAAAAAAAATCTACTTTTCACCCAATTTTCGAAAATTTTATTTGTGTTTGGAAGCATGCGAAACAAAAAAAAATCGACTTTTCACCCGATTTTCGAAAATTTCATTTGTGTTTGGAAGCATGCGAAACAAAAAAAAATCGACTTTTCACCCGATTTTCGAAAATTTCATTTGTGTTTGGAAGCATGCGAAACGAAAAAAAAATCGACTTTTCACCCGATTTTCGAAAATTTCATTTGTGTTTCACTGCATGTGAAACGCGTAAAAAACGAAAAAAAATCGACTTTTCACCCGATTTTCGAAAATTTCATTTGTGTTAGGAAGCATGCGAAACGAAAAAAAAATCTACTTTTCACCCGATTTTCGAAAATTTTATTTGTGTTTGGAAGCATGCGAAACGAAAATAAAATCGACTTTTCACCCGATTGGTAGCATGCGAAACAAAAAAAAAATCGACTTTTGTTCCAATTTTCGAAAATTTCATTTGTTTTTGAAAGCATGCGAAACAAAAAAAAAATGACTTTTCACCCGATTTCCGAAAATTTCATTTGTGTTTGGAAGCATGCGAAACGAAAAAAAAAATCGACTTTTCACCCGATTTTCGAAAATTTCATTTGTGTTTGGAAGCATGCGAAACGAAAAAAAAAATCGACTTTTCACCCGATTTTCGAAAATTTCATTTGTGTTTCAATGCATGTGAAACGCGTAAAAAACGAAAAAAAAATCGACTTCTCACCCGATTTTCGAAAATCTCATTTGTGTTTAGAAGCATGCGAAACGAAAAAAAAATCGACTTTTCACCCGAAGTTCGAAAATTTCATTTGTGTTTGAAAGCATGCAAAACGAAAAAAAAATCGACTTTTCACCCGATTTTCGAAAATTTCATTTGTGTTTGGAAGCATGCAAAACGAAAAAAAAATCGACATTTTACCCGATTTTCGAAAATTTCATTTGTGTTTGGAAGCATGCGAAACGAAAAAATAATCGACTTTTTACCCGATTTTCGAAAATTTCAGTTAAGTTTGGTAGCATGCGAAACGAAAAAAAAATCGACTTTTGTTCCAATTTTCGAAAATTTCATTTGTGTTTGGAAGCATGCGAAACAAAAAAAAAATCGACTTTTCACCCGATTTTCGAAAATTTCATTTGTGTTAGGAAGCATGCGAACGAAAAAAAAAATCTACTTTTCACCCGATTTTCGAAAATTTCATTTGTTTGGAAGCATGCGAAACGAAAAAAAAATCGACTTTTCACCCGTTTTTCGAAAATTTCATTTGTGTTTCAATGCATGTGAAACGCGTAAAAAACGAAAAAAAATCGACTTTTTACCCGATTTTCGAAAATTTCATTTGTGTTTGGTAGCATGCGAAACGAAAAAAAAATGGACTTTTGTTCCGATTTTCGAAAATTTCATTTGTGTTTGGAAGCATGCGAAACAAAAAAAAAATCGACTTTTCACCCGATTTTCGAAAATTTCATTTGTGTTAGGAAGCATGCGAACGAAAAAAAAAATCTACTTTTCACCCGATTTTCGAAAATTTCATTTGTTTGGAAGCATGCGAAACGAAAAAAAAATCGACTTTTCACCCGTTTTTCGAAAATTTCATTTGTGTTTGGAAGCATGCGAAACGAAAAAAAATCGACGTTTCACCCGATTTTCGAAAATTTCATTTGTGTTTGGAAGCATTCGAAACGAAAAAAAATCGACTTTTCACTCGATTTTCGAAAATTTCATTTGTGTTTGGAAGCATGCGAAACGAAAAAAATCGACTTTTCACCCGATTTTCGAAAATTTCATTTGTGTTTGGTAGCATGAGAAATGAAAAAAAAATCGACTTTTGTTCCGATTTCCGAAAATTTCATTTGTGTTTGGAAGCATGCGAAACGAAAAAAAAAATCGACTTTTCACCCGATTTTCGAAAATTTCATTTGTGTTTCACTGCATGTGAAACGCGTAAAAAACGAAAAAAAATCGACTTTTCACCCGATTTTCAAAAATTTCATTTGTGTTTGGAAGCATGCGAAACGAAAAAAGAATCGACTTTTCACCCGATTTTCGAAAATTTCATTTGTGTTTGAAAGCATGCGAAACGAAAAAAAAATCGACTTTTCACCCGATTTTCGAAAATTTCATTTGTGTTTGGAAGCATGCAAACAAAAAAAAATCGACTTTTCACCCGATTTTCGAAAATTTCATTTGTGTTTGGAAGCATGCGAAACGAAAATAAAATCGACTTTTCACCCGATTGGTAGCATGCGAAACAAAAAAAAAATCGATTTTTGTTCCGATTTTTGAAAATTTCATTTGTGTTTGAAAGCATGCGAAACGAAAAAAAAAATGACTTTTCAACCGATTTCCGAAAATTTCATTTGTGTTTGGAAGCATGCCAAACAAAAAAAAAATCGACTTTTCACCCGATTTTCGAAAATTTCATTTGTGTTTGGAAGCATGCGAAACGAAAAAAAAAAATGACTTTTCAACCGATTTCCGAAAATTTCATTTGTGTTAGGAAGCATGCGAAACGAAAAAAAAAAATCTACTTTTCACCCGATTTTCGAAAATTTCATTTGTGTTTGGTAGCATGCGAAACGAAAAAAAATCGACTTTTCACCCGTTTTTCGAAAATTTCATTTGTGTTTGGAAGCATGCGAAACGAAAAAAAATCGACGTTTCACCCGATTTTCGAAAATTTCATTTGTGTTTGGAAGCATTCGAAACGAAAAAAAATCGACTTTTCACTCGATTTTCGAAAATTTCATTTGTGTTTGGAAGCATGCGAAACGAAAAAAATCGACTTTTCACCCGATTTTCGAAAATTTCATCTGTGTTTGGTAGCATGAGAAATGAAAAAAAAATCGACTTTTGTTCCGATTTCCGAAAATTTCATTTGTGTTTGGAAGCATGCGAAACGAAAAAAAAATCGACTTTTCACCCGATTTTCGAAAATTTCATTTGTTTGGAAGCATGCGAAACGAAAAAAAAATCGACTTTTCACCCGTTTTTCGAAAATTTCATTTGTGTTTGGAAGCATGCGAAACGAAAAAAAATCGACGTTTCACCCGATTTTCGAAAATTTCATTTGTGTTTGGAAACATTCGAAACGAAAAAAAATCGACTTTTCACTCGATTTTCGAAAATTTCATTTGTGTTTGGAAGCATTCGAAACGAAAAAAATCGATTTTTCACCCGATTTTCGAAAATTTCATTTGTGTTTGGTAGCATGAGAAATGAAAAAAAAATCGACTTTTGTTCCGATTTCCGAAAATTTCATTTGTGTTTGGAAGCATGCGAAACGAAAAAAAAATCGACTTTTCACCCGATTTTCGAAAATTTCATTTGTGTTTCACTGCATGTGAAACGCGTAAAAAACGAAAAAAAATCGACTTTTCACCCGATTTTCAAAAATTTCATTTGTGTTTGGAAGCATGCGAAACGAAAAAAGAATCGACTTTTCACCCGATTTTCGAAAATTTCATTTGTGTTTGAAAGCATGCGAAACGAAAAAAAAATCGACTTTTCACCCGATTTTCGAAAATTTCATTTGTGTTTGGAAGCATGCAAACAAAAAAAAATCGACTTTTCACCCGATTTTCGAAAATTTCATTTGTGTTTGGAAGCATGCGAAACGAAAATAAAATCGACTTTTCACCCGATTGGTAGCATGCGAAACAAAAAAAAAATCGATTTTTGTTCCGATTTTTGAAAATTTCATTTGTGTTTGAAAGCATGCGAAACGAAAAAAAAAATGACTTTTCACCCGATTTCCGAAAATTTCATTTGTGTTTGGAAGCATGCGAAACGAAAAAAAAAAAATGACTTTTCAACCGATTTCCGAAAATTTCATTTGTGTTTGGAAGCATGCCAAACAAAAAAAAAATCGACTTTTCACCCGATTTTCGAAAATTTCATTTGTGTTTGGAAGCATGCGAAACGAAAAACAAAATGAATTTTCACCCGATATCCGAAAATTTCATTTGTGTTAGGAAGCATGCGAAACGAAAAAAAAAATCTACTTTTCACCCGATTTTCGAAAATTTCATTTGTTTGGAAGCATGCGAAACGAAAAAAAAATCGACTTTTTACCCGATTTTCGAAAATTTCATTTGTGTTTGGAAGCATGCGAAACGAAAAAAAAAATCGACTTTTCACCCGATTTTCGAAAATTTTATTTGTGTTTGGAAGCATGCGAAACGAAAAAAAAATCGACATTTCACCCAATTTTCGAAAATTTCATTTGTGTTTGGTAGCATGCGAAACGAAAAAAATAATCGACTTTTGTTCCGATTTTCGAAAATTTCATTTGTGTTTGGAGGCATGCGAAACGAAAAAAAAAATCGACTTTTCACCCGATTTTCGAAAATTTCATTTGTGTTTGGAAGCATGCGAAACAAAAAATAAATCGACTTTTTACCCGATTTTCGAAAATTTCATTTGTGTTTGGAAGCATGCAAAACGAAAAAAAAATCGACTTTTGTTCCGATTTTCGAAAATTTCATTTGTGTTTGGAAGCATGCGAAACGAAAAAAAAATCGACTTTTTACCCGATTTTCGAAAATTTCATTTGTGTTTGGAAGCATGCAAAACAAAAAAATAATTGAATTTTTACCCGATTTTCGAAAATTTCAGTTATGTTTGGTAGCATGCGAAACGAAAAAAAAAATCGACTTTTGTTCCGATTTTCGAAAATTTCATTTGTGTTTGGAAGCATGCGAAACGAAAAAAAAATCAACTTTTCACCCGATTTTCGAAAATTTCATTTATGTTTCAATGCATGTGAAACGCGTAAAAAACGAAAAAAAAATCGACTTTTCACCCGATTTTCGAAAATTTCATTTGTGTTTGGAAGCATGCGAAACGAAAAAAAAATCGACTTTTCACCCGATTTTCAAAAATTTCAATTGTGTTTGGTAGCATGCGAAACGAAAAAAAAATCGACTTTTTACCCGATTTTCGAAAATTTCAATTGTGTTTGGTAGCATGCGAAACGAAAAAAAAATCGACTTTTCTCCCGATTTTCGAAAATTTCATTCGTGTTTAAACAGAAGCATGCGAAACGAAAAAAAAATCGACTTTTTACCCGATTTTCGAAAATTTCATTTGTGTTTGGATGCATGCGAAACGAAAAAAAAATCGATTTTTCACCCGATTTTCGAAAATTTCAATTGTGTTTGGTAGCATGCGAAACGAAAATAAAATCGACTTTTCACCCGATTTTCGAAAATTTCATTTGTGTTTGGAAGCATGCGAAACGAAAAAAAAATCGACTTTTGTTCCGATTTTCGAAATTTTCATTTGAGTTTGGAAGCATGCGAAACAAAAAAAATCGACTTTTGTTCGATTTTCGAAAATTTCATTTGTGTTTGGAAGCATGCGAAACGAAAAAAAAATATGACTTTTCACCCGATTTCCGAAAATTTCATTTGTGTTTGGAAGCATGCAAAACAAAAAAAATCGACTTTTCACCCGATTTTTGAAAATTTCATTTGTGTTTCGATGCATGTGAAACGCGTAAAAAACGAAAAAAAAAAATCGACTTTTCACCCGATTTTCGAAAATTTCATTTGTGTTTGGAAGCATGCGAAACGAAAAAAAAATCGACTTTTCACCCGATTTTCGAGAATTTCATTTGTGTTTGGTAGCATGCGAAACAAAAAAAAATCGACTTTTGTTTCGATTTTCGAAAATTTCATTTGTGTTTGGAAGCATGCGAAACGAAAAAAAAATCGACTTTTCACCCGATTTTCGAAAATTTCATTTGTGTTTGGTAGTATGCGAAACGAAAAATAAATCGACTTTTGTTCCGATTTTCGAAAATTTCATTTGTGTTTGGAAGCATGCAAACAAAAAAAAATCGACTTTTCACCCGATTTTCGAAAATTTCATTTGTGTTTGGAAGCATGCAAACAAAAAAAAATCGACTTTTCACCCGATTTTCGAAAATTTCATTTGTGTTTGGAAGCATGCGAAACGAAAAAAAAAATCGACTTTTGTTCCGATTTTCGAAATTTTCATTTGAGTTTGGAAGCATGCGAAACAAAAAAAATCGACTTTTGTTCGATTTTCGAAAATTTCATTTGTGTTTGGAAGCATGCGAAACGAAAAAAAAATATGACTTTTCACCCGATTTCCGAAAATTTCATTTGTGTTTGGAAGCATGCAAAACAAAAAAAATCGACTTTTCACCCGATTTTCGAAAATTTCATTTGTGTTTGAAAGCATGCGAAACGAAAAAAAAATCGACTTTTCACCCGATTTTCGAAAATTTCATTTGTGTTTGGAAGCATGCAAACAAAAAAAAATCGACTTTTCACCCGATTTTCGAAAATTTCATTTGTGTTTGGAAGCATGCGAAACGAAAATAAAATCGACTTTTCACCCGATTGGTAGCATGCGAAACAAAAAAAAAATCGATTTTTGTTCCGATTTTTGAAAATTTCATTTGTGTTTGAAAGCATGCGAAACGAAAAAAAAAATGACTTTTCACCCGATTTCCGAAAATTTCATTTGTGTTTGGAAGCATGCGAAACGAAAAAAAAAATCGACTTTTCACCCGATTTTCGAAAATTTCATTTATGTTTGGAAGCATGCGAAACGAAAAAAAAAAATGACTTTTCAACCGATTTCCGAAAATTTCATTTGTGTTTGGAAGCATGCCAAACAAAAAAAAAATCGACTTTTCACCCGATTTTCGAAAATTTCATTTGTGTTTGGAAGCATGCGAAACGAAAAACAAAATGAATTTTCACCCGATTTCCGAAAATTTCATTTGTGTTTGGAAGCATGCGAAACGAAAAAAAAAATCGACTTTTCACCCGATTTTCGAAAATTTCATTTGTGTTTGGAAGCATGCGAAACGAAAAAAAAATTGACTTTTCACCCGATTTTCGAAAATTTCATTTGTGTTTCAATGCATGTGAAACGCTTAAAAAACGAAAAAAAAATCGACTTTTCACCCGATTTTCGAAAATTTCATTTGTGTTTGGAAGCATGCGAAACGAAAAAAAAAATCGACTTATTACCCGATTTTCGAAAATTTCATTTGTGTTTAGAAGCATGCGAAACGAAAAAAAAAATCGACTTTTCACCCGATTTTCGAAAATTTCATTTGTGTTTGGAAGCATGCGAAACGAAAAAAAATCGACTTTTCACCCGATTTTCGAAAATTTCAATTGTGTTTGGTAGCATGCGAAACGAAAAAAAAATCGACTTTTCACCCGATTTTCGAAAATTTTATTTGTGTTTGGAAGCATGCGAAACGAAAAAAAAATCGACTTTTCACCCGATTTTCGAAAATTTTATTTGTGTTAGGAAGCAAAAAAAAAAAAATCGACTTTTCACCCGATTTTCGAAAATTTTATTTGTGTTTGGCAGCTGCGAAACAAAAAAAAATCGACTTTTCACCCGATTTTCGAAAATTTCATTTGTGTTTGGAAGCATGCAAAACGAAAAAAAAATCGACTTTTCAACCGATTTTCGAAAATTTCATTTGTGTTAGGAAGCATGCGAAACGAAAAAAAAAATCTACTTTTCACCCGATTTTCGAAAATTTCATTTGTGTTTGGAAGCTGCGAAACGAAAAAAAAAATCGACTTTTTCACCCGTTTTTCGAAAATTTCATTTGTGTTTGGAAGCATGCGAAACGAAAAAAAATCGACTTTTTACCCGATTTTCGAAAATTTCATTTGTGTTTGGAAGCATGCGAAACGAAAAAAAATCGACTTTTCACTCGATTTTCGAAAATTTCATTTGTGTTTGGAAGCATGCGAAACGAAAAAAATCGACTTTTCACCCGATTTTCGAAAATTTCATTTGTGTTTGGTAGCATGCGAAATGAAAAAAAAAATCGACTTTTGTTCCGATTTTCGAAAATTTCATTTGTGTTTGGAAGCATGCGAAACGAAAAAAAAATCGACTTTTCACCCGATTTTCGAAAATTTCATTTGTGTTTCAATGCATGTGAAACGCATAAAAAACGAAAAAAAATCGACTTTTCACCCGATTTTCGAAAATTTCATTTGTGTTTGGAAGCATGCGAAACGAAAAAAAAAATCGACTTTTCACCCGATTTTCGAAAATTTTATTTGTGTTTGGAAGCATGCGAAACGAAAAAAAAATCGACATTTCACCCAATTTTCGAAAATTTCATTTGTGTTTGGTAGCATGCGAAACGAAAAAAATAATCGACTTTTGTTCCGATTTTCGAAAATTTCATTTGTGTTTGGAGGCATGCGAAACGAAAAAAAAAATCGACTTTTCACCCGATTTTCGAAAATTTCATTTGTGTTTGGAAGCATGCGAAACAAAAAATAAATCGACTTTTTACCCGATTTTCGAAAATTTCATTTGTGTTTGGAAGCATGCAAAACGAAAAAAAAATCGACTTTTGTTCCGATTTTCGAAAATTTCATTTGTGTTTGGAAGCATGCGAAACGAAAAAAAAATCGACTTTTTACCCGATTTTCGAAAATTTCATTTGTGTTTGGAAGCATGCAAAACAAAAAAATAATTGAATTTTTACCCGATTTTCGAAAATTTCAGTTATGTTTGGTAGCATGCGAAACGAAAAAAAAAATCGACTTTTGTTCCGATTTTCGAAAATTTCATTTGTGTTTGGAAGCATGCGAAACGAAAAAAAAATCAACTTTTCACCCGATTTTCGAAAATTTCATTTATGTTTCAATGCATGTGAAACGCGTAAAAAACGAAAAAAAAATCGACTTTTCACCCGATTTTCGAAAATTTCATTTGTGTTTGGAAGCATGCGAAACGAAAAAAAAATCGACTTTTCACCCGATTTTCAAAAATTTCAATTGTGTTTGGTAGCATGCGAAACGAAAAAAAAATCGACTTTTTACCCGATTTTCGAAAATTTCAATTGTGTTTGGTAGCATGCGAAACGAAAAAAAAATCGACTTTTCACCCGATTTTCGAAAATTTCATTCGTGTTTAAACAGAAGCATGCGAAACGAAAAAAAAATCGACTTTTTACCCGATTTTCGAAAATTTCATTTGTTTTTGGATGCATGCGAAACGAAAAAAAAATCGATTTTTCACCCGATTTTCGAAAATTTCAATTGTGTTTAGTAGCATGCGAAACGAAAATAAAATCGACTTTTCACCCGATTTTCGAAAATTTCATTTGTGTTTGGAAGCATGCGAAACGAAAAAAAAATCGACTTTTGTTCCGATTTTCGAAATTTTCATTTGAGTTTGGAAGCATGCGAAACAAAAAAAATCGACTTTTGTTCGATTTTCGAAAATTTCATTTGTGTTTGGAAGCATGCGAAACGAAAAAAAAATATGACTTTTCACCCGATTTCCGAAAATTTCATTTGTGTTTGGAAGCATGCAAAACAAAAAAAATCGACTTTTCACCCGATTTTCGAAAATTTCATTTGTGTTTGAAAGCATGCGAAACGAAAAAAAAATCGACTTTTCACCCGATTTTCGAAAATTTCATTTGTGTTTGGAAGCATGCAAACAAAAAAAAATCGACTTTTCACCCGATTTTCGAAAATTTCATTTGTGTTTGGAAGCATGCGAAACGAAAATAAAATCGACTTTTCACCCGATTGGTAGCATGCGAAACAAAAAAAAAATCGATTTTTGTTCCGATTTTTGAAAATTTCATTTGTGTTTGAAAGCATGCGAAACGAAAAAAAAAATGACTTTTCACCCGATTTCCGAAAATTTCATTTGTGTTTGGAAGCATGCGAAACGAAAAAAAAAATCGACTTTTCACCCGATTTTCGAAAATTTCATTTATGTTTGGAAGCATGCGAAACGAAAAAAAAAATGACTTTTCAACCGATTTCCGAAAATTTCATTTGTGTTTGGAAGCATGTCAAACAAAAAAAAAATCGACTTTTCACCCGATTTTCGAAAATTTCATTTGTGTTTGGAAGCATGCGAAACGAAAAACAAAATGAATTTTCACCCGATTTCCGAAAATTTCATTTGTGTTTGGAAGCATGCGAAACGAAAAAAAAAATCGACTTTTCACCCGATTTTCGAAAATTTCATTTGTGTTTGGAAGCATGCGAAACGAAAAAAAAATTGACTTTTCACCCGATTTTCGAAAATTTCATTTGTGTTTCAATGCATGTGAAACGCTTAAAAAACGAAAAAAAAATCGACTTTTCACCCGATTTTCGAAAATTTCATTTGTGTTTGGAAGCATGCGAAACGAAAAAAAAATCGACTTATTACCCGATTTTCGAAAATTTCATTTGTGTTTAGAAGCATGCGAAACGAAAAAAAAAATCGACTTTTCACCCGATTTTCGAAAATTTCATTTGTGTTTGGAAGCATGCGAAACGAAAAAAAATCGACTTTTCACCCGATTTTCGAAAATTTCAATTGTGTTTGGTAGCATGCGAAACGAAAAAAAAATCGACTTTTCACCCGATTTTCGAAAATTTCATTTATGTTTGGAAGCATGCGAAACGAAAAAAAAATCGACTTTTTACCCGATTTTCGAAAATTTCATTTGTGTTTGGAAGCATGCGAAACGAAAAAGAAATCGACTTTTCATCCGATTTTCGAAAATTTTATTTGTGTTTGAAAGCATGCGAAACGAAAAAAAAAATCGACTTTTCACCCGATTTTCGAAAATTTCATTTGTGTTTGGTAGTATGCGAAACGAAAAAAAAATCGACTTTTGTTCCGATTTTCGAAAATTTCATTTGTGTTTGGAAGCATTCGAAACGAACAAAAAATCGACTGTTCACCCGAGTTTCGAAAATTTTATTTGTGTTTGGAAGCATGCGAAACGAAAAAAAAATCGACTTTTCACCCGATTTTCGAAAATTTTATTTGTGTTAGGAAGCAAAAAAAAAAAAATCGACTTTTCACCCGATTTTCGAAAATTTTATTTGTGTTTGGCAGCTGCGAAACAAAAAAAAATCGACTTTTCACCCGATTTTCGAAAATTTCATTTGTGTTTGGAAGCATGCAAAACGAAAAAAAAATCGACTTTTCAACCGATTTTCGAAAATTTCATTTGTGTTAGGAAGCATGCGAAACGAAAAAAAAAATCTACTTTTCACCCGATTTTCGAAAATTTCATTTGTGTTTGGAAGCTGCGAAACGAAAAAAAAAATCGACTTTTTCACCCGTTTTTCGAAAATTTCATTTGTGTTTGGAAGCATGCGAAACGAAAAAAAATCGACTTTTTACCCGATTTTCGAAAATTTCATTTGTGTTTGGAAGCATGCGAAACGAAAAAAAATCGACTTTTCACTCGATTTTCGAAAATTTCATTTGTGTTTGGAAGCATGCGAAACGAAAAAAATCGACTTTTCACCCGATTTTCGAAAATTTCATTTGTGTTTGGTAGCATGCGAAATGAAAAAAAAAATCGACTTTTGTTCCGATTTTCGAAAATTTCATTTGTGTTTGGAAGCATGCGAAACGAAAAAAAAATCGACTTTTCACCCGATTTTCGAAAATTTCATTTGTGTTTCAATGCATGTGAAACGCATAAAAAACGAAAAAAAATCGACTTTTCACCCGATTTTCGAAAATTTCATTTGTGTTTGGAAGCATGCGAAACTAAAAAAAATCGACTTTTCACCCGATTTTCGAAAATTTCATTTGTGTTTGGAAGCATGCGAAACGAAAAAAAAATCGACTTTTTACCCGATTTTCGAAAATTTCATTTGTGTTTGGAAGCATGCGAAACGAAAAAAAAAATCGACTTTTCACCCGATTTTCGAAAATTTTATTTGTGTTTGGAAGCATGCGAAACGAAAAAAAAATCGACATTTCACCCAATTTTCGAAAATTTCATTTGTGTTTGGTAGCATGCGAAACGAAAAAAATAATCGACTTTTGTTCCGATTTTCGAAAATTTCATTTGTGTTTGGAGGCATGCGAAACGAAAAAAAAAATCGACTTTTCACCCGATTTTCGAAAATTTCATTTGTGTTTGGAAGCATGCGAAACAAAAAATAAATCGACTTTTTACCCGATTTTCGAAAATTTCATTTGTGTTTGGAAGCATGCAAAACGAAAAAAAAATCGACTTTTGTTCCGATTTTCGAAAATTTCATTTGTGTTTGGAAGCATGCGAAACGAAAAAAAAATCGACTTTTTACCCGATTTTCGAAAATTTCATTTGTGTTTGGAAGCATGCAAAACAAAAAAATAATTGAATTTTTACCCGATTTTCGAAAATTTCAGTTATGTTTGGTAGCATGCGAAACGAAAAAAAAAATCGACTTTTGTTCCGATTTTCGAAAATTTCATTTGTGTTTGGAAGCATGCGAAACGAAAAAAAAATCAACTTTTCACCCGATTTTCGAAAATTTCATTTATGTTTCAATGCATGTGAAACGCGTAAAAAACGAAAAAAAAATCGACTTTTCACCCGATTTTCGAAAATTTCATTTGTGTTTGGAAGCATGCGAAACGAAAAAAAAATCGACTTTTCACCCGATTTTCAAAAATTTCAATTGTGTTTGGTAGCATGCGAAACGAAAAAAAAATCGACTTTTTACCCGATTTTCGAAAATTTCAATTGTGTTTGGTAGCATGCGAAACGAAAAAAAAATCGACTTTTCTCCCGATTTTCGAAAATTTCATTCGTGTTTAAACAGAAGCATGCGAAACGAAAAAAAAATCGACTTTTTACCCGATTTTCGAAAATTTCATTTGTGTTTGGATGCATGCGAAACGAAAAAAAAATCGATTTTTCACCCGATTTTCGAAAATTTCAATTGTGTTTGGTAGCATGCGAAACGAAAATAAAATCGACTTTTCACCCGATTTTCGAAAATTTCATTTGTGTTTGGAAGCATGCGAAACGAAAAAAAAATCGACTTTTGTTCCGATTTTCGAAATTTTCATTTGAGTTTGGAAGCATGCGAAACAAAAAAAATCGACTTTTGTTCGATTTTCGAAAATTTCATTTGTGTTTGGAAGCATGCGAAACGAAAAAAAAATATGACTTTTCACCCGATTTCCGAAAATTTCATTTGTGTTTGGAAGCATGCAAAACAAAAAAAATCGACTTTTCACCCGATTTTTGAAAATTTCATTTGTGTTTCGATGCATGTGAAACGCGTAAAAAACGAAAAAAAAAAATCGACTTTTCACCCGATTTTCGAAAATTTCATTTGTGTTTGGAAGCATGCGAAACGAAAAAAAAATCGACTTTTCACCCGATTTTCGAGAATTTCATTTGTGTTTGGTAGCATGCGAAACAAAAAAAAATCGACTTTTGTTTCGATTTTCGAAAATTTCATTTGTGTTTGGAAGCATGCGAAACGAAAAAAAAATCGACTTTTCACCCGATTTTCGAAAATTTCATTTGTGTTTGGTAGTATGCGAAACGAAAAAAAAATCGACTTTTGTTCCGATTTTCGAAAATTTCATTTGTGTTTGGAAGCATTCGAAACGAACAAAAAATCGACTGTTCACCCGAGTTTCGAAAATTTCATTTGTGTTTGGAAGCATGCGAAACGAAAAAAAAATCGACTTTTCACCCGATTTTCGAAAATTTTATTTGTGTTAGGAAGCAAAAAAAAAAAAATCGACTTTTCACCCGATTTTCGAAAATTTTATTTGTGTTTGGCAGCTGCGAAACAAAAAAAAATCGACTTTTCACCCGATTTTCGAAAATTTCATTTGTGTTTGGAAGCATGCAAAACGAAAAAAAAATCGACTTTTCAACCGATTTTCGAAAATTTCATTTGTGTTAGGAAGCATGCGAAACGAAAAAAAAAATCTACTTTTCACCCGATTTTCGAAAATTTCATTTGTGTTTGGAAGCTGCGAAACGAAAAAAAAAATCGACTTTTTCACCCGTTTTTCGAAAATTTCATTTGTGTTTGGAAGCATGCGAAACGAAAAAAAATCGACTTTTTACCCGATTTTCGAAAATTTCATTTGTGTTTGGAAGCATGCGAAACGAAAAAAAATCGACTTTTCACTCGATTTTCGAAAATTTCATTTGTGTTTGGAAGCATGCGAAACGAAAAAAATCGACTTTTCACCCGATTTTCGAAAATTTCATTTGTGTTTGGTAGCATGCGAAATGAAAAAAAAAATCGACTTTTGTTCCGATTTTCGAAAATTTCATTTGTGTTTGGAAGCATGCGAAACGAAAAAAAAATCGACTTTTCACCCGATTTTCGAAAATTTCATTTGTGTTTCAATGCATGTGAAACGCATAAAAAACGAAAAAAAATCGACTTTTCACCCGATTTTCGAAAATTTCATTTGTGTTTGGAAGCATGCGAAACTAAAAAAAATCGACTTTTCACCCGATTTTCGAAAATTTCATTTGTGTTTGGAAGCATGCGAAACGAAAAAAAAATCGACTTTTTACCCGATTTTCGAAAATTTCATTTGTGTTTGGAAGCATGCGAAACGAAAAAAAAAATCGACTTTTCACCCGATTTTCGAAAATTTTATTTGTGTTTGGAAGCATGCGAAACGAAAAAAAAATCGACATTTCACCCAATTTTCGAAAATTTCATTTGTGTTTGGTAGCATGCGAAACGAAAAAAATAATCGACTTTTGTTCCGATTTTCGAAAATTTCATTTGTGTTTGGAGGCATGCGAAACGAAAAAAAAAATCGACTTTTCACCCGATTTTCGAAAATTTCATTTGTGTTTGGAAGCATGCGAAACAAAAAATAAATCGACTTTTTACCCGATTTTCGAAAATTTCATTTGTGTTTGGAAGCATGCAAAACGAAAAAAAAATCGACTTTTGTTCCGATTTTCGAAAATTTCATTTGTGTTTGGAAGCATGCGAAACGAAAAAAAAATCGACTTTTTACCCGATTTTCGAAAATTTCATTTGTGTTTGGAAGCATGCAAAACAAAAAAATAATTGAATTTTTACCCGATTTTCGAAAATTTCAGTTATGTTTGGTAGCATGCGAAACGAAAAAAAAAATCGACTTTTGTTCCGATTTTCGAAAATTTCATTTGTGTTTGGAAGCATGCGAAACGAAAAAAAAATCAACTTTTCACCCGATTTTCGAAAATTTCATTTATGTTTCAATGCATGTGAAACGCGTAAAAAACGAAAAAAAAATCGACTTTTCACCCGATTTTCGAAAATTTCATTTGTGTTTGGAAGCATGCGAAACGAAAAAAAAAATCGACTTTTCACCCGATTTTCAAAAATTTCAATTGTGTTTGGTAGCATGCGAAACGAAAAAAAAATCGACTTTTTACCCGATTTTCGAAAATTTCAATTGTGTTTGGTAGCATGCGAAACGAAAAAAAAATCGACTTTTCTCCCGATTTTCGAAAATTTCATTCGTGTTTAAACAGAAGCATGCGAAACGAAAAAAAAATCGACTTTTTACCCGATTTTCGAAAATTTCATTTGTGTTTGGATGCATGCGAAACGAAAAAAAAATCGATTTTTCACCCGATTTTCGAAAATTTCAATTGTGTTTGGTAGCATGCGAAACGAAAATAAAATCGACTTTTCACCCGATTTTCGAAAATTTCATTTGTGTTTGGAAGCATGCGAAACGAAAAAAAAATCGACTTTTGTTCCGATTTTCGAAATTTTCATTTGAGTTTGGAAGCATGCGAAACAAAAAAAATCGACTTTTGTTCGATTTTCGAAAATTTCATTTGTGTTTGGAAGCATGCGAAACGAAAAAAAAATATGACTTTTCACCCGATTTCCGAAAATTTCATTTGTGTTTGGAAGCATGCAAAACAAAAAAAATCGACTTTTCACCCGATTTTTGAAAATTTCATTTGTGTTTCGATGCATGTGAAACGCGTAAAAAACGAAAAAAAAAAATCGACTTTTCACCCGATTTTCGAAAATTTCATTTGTGTTTGGAAGCATGCGAAACGAAAAAAAAATCGACTTTTCACCCGATTTTCGAGAATTTCATTTGTGTTTGGTAGCATGCGAAACAAAAAAAAATCGACTTTTGTTTCGATTTTCGAAAATTTCATTTGTGTTTGGAAGCATGCGAAACGAAAAAAAAATCGACTTTTCACCCGATTTTCGAAAATTTCATTTGTGTTTGGTAGTATGCGAAACGAAAAATAAATCGACTTTTGTTCCGATTTTCGAAAATTTCATTTGTGTTTGGAAGCATGCAAACAAAAAAAAATCGACTTTTCACCCGATTTTCGAAAATTTCATTTGTGTTTGGAAGCATGCGAAACGAAAAAAAAATCGACTTTTCACCCGATTTTCGAAAATTTCATTTGTGTTTGGTAGTATGCGAAACGAAAAATAAATCGACTTTTGTTCCGATTTTCGAAAATTTCATTTGTGTTTGGAAGCATGCGAAACGAAAAAAAAATCGACTTTTCACCCGATTTTCGAAAATTTCATTTGTGGTTGGAAGCATGCGAAACGAAAAAAAAATCGACTTTTCACCCGATTTTCAAAAATTTCATTTGTGTTTGGAAGCATGCGAAACAAAAAAAAAATCGACTTTTGTTCCGATTTTCAAAAATTACAATTGTGTTTGGTAGCATGTGAAACGAAAAAAAAATTGACTTTTGTTCCGATTTTCGAAAATTTCAATTGTGTTTGGAAGCACTCAAATTAAAAAAAAAACGACTTTTCACCCGATTTTCGAAAATTTCATTTGTGTTTGGAAGCATGCGAAACGAAAAAAAAATCGACATTTCACCCGATTTTCGAAAATTTCATTTGTGTTTCAATGCATGTGATACGCGTTAAAACGAAAAAAAAAATCGACTTTTTACCCGATTTTCGAAAATTTCATTTGTGTTTGGAAGCATGCGAAACGAAAAAAAAAATCGACTTTTTACCCGGTTTTCGAAAATTTCATTTGTGTTTGGAAGCATGCGAAACGAAAAAAAAAATCGACTTTTCGCCCGATTTTCGAAAATTTCATTTGTGTTTGGTAGCATGCGAAACGAAAAAAAAATCGACTTTTGTTCCGATTTTCGAAAATTTCATTTGTGTTTGGAAGCATGCGAAACGAAGAAAAAATCGACTTTTCACCCGATTTTCGAAAATTTCATTTGTGTTTGAAAGCATGCGAAACGAAAAAAAAATTCGACTTTTCACCCGATTTTTGAAAATTTCATTTGTGTTTGGAAGCATGCGAAACGAAAAAAAAATCGACTTTTCACCCGATTTTCGAAAATTTCATTTGTGTTTGGAAGCATGCGAAACGAAAAAAAATCAACTTTTCACCCGATTTTCGAAAATTTCATTTGTTTGGAAGCATGCGAAACGAAAAAAAAAATCGACTTTTTACCCGATTTTCGAAAATTTCATTTGTGTTTAGAAGCATGCGAAACGAAAAAAAAATCGACTTTTCACCTGATTTTCGAACATTTTATTTGTGTTTGGTAGCATGCGAAACGAAAAAAAAATCGACTTTTGTTCCGATTTTCGAAAATTTCATTTGTGTTTGCAAGCATGCGAATCGAAAAAAAAAATCGACTTTATACCCGATTTTCAAAAATTTCATTTGTGTTTGGAAGCATGCGAAACGAAAAAAAAATCGATTTTTCACCCGATTTTCGAAAATTTCATTTGTGTTTCAATGCATGTGAAACGCTTAAAAAACGAAAAATAAAACGACTTTTCAGCCGATTTTCGAAAATTTCATTTGTGTTTCACTGCATGTGAAACGCGTAAAAAACGAAAAAAAATCGACTTTTCACCCGATATTCGAAAATTTCATTTGTGTTTGGAAGCATGCGAAACGAAAAAAAAAATCGACTTTTTACCCAATTTTCGAAAATTTCATTTGTGTTTCAATGCATGTGAAACACGCAAAAAACGAAAAAAAATCGACTTTTCACCCGATTTTCGAAAATTTCATTTGTGTTTGGAAGCATGCGAAACGAAAAAAAAAAAATCGACTTCTGTTCCGACTTTCGAAAATTTCATTTGTGTTTGGAAGCATGCGAAACGAAAAAAAAATCGACTTTTCACCCGATTTTCAAAAATTTCATTTGTGTTTGGAGGAAGCATTCGAATCGAACAAAAAATCGACTTTTCACCCGAGTTTCGAAAATTTCATTTGTGTTTGGAAGCATGCGAACGAAAAAAAAAATCGACTTTTCACCCGATTTTCAAAAATTTCAATTGTGTGTCAATGCATGTTAAAAATTAAAAAACGAAAAAAAAAACGACTTTTCCCCCGATTTTCGAAAATTTCATTTGTGTTTGGAAGCATGCGAAACGAAAAAAAAAATCGACTTTTCACCCGATTTTCGAAAATTTTATTTGTGTTTGGAAGCATGCGAAACGAAAAAAAAAATCGACTTTTCACCCGATTTTCGAAAATTTCATTTGTGTTTGGAAGCATGCGAAACGAAAAAAAAAATCGACTTTTGTTCCGATTTTCGAAAATTTCATTTGTGTTTGGAAGCATGCGAACGAAAAAAAATTCGACTTTTCACCCGAGTTTCGAAAATTTCATTTGTGTTTGGTAGTATGCGAAACGAAAAAAAAATCGACTTATGTTCCGATTTTCGAAAATTTCATTTGTGTTTGGAAGCATGCGAAACGAAAAAAAAATCGACTTTTCACCCGATTTTCAAAAATTTCATTTGTGTTTGGAAGCATTCGAAACGAACAAAAAATCGACTTTTCACCCGAGTTTCGAAAATTTCATTTGTGTTTGGTAGCATGCGAACGAAAAAAAAAAGACTTTTCACCCGATTTTCAAAAATTTCATTTGTGTTTGGAAGCATACGAAACGAACAAAAAATCGACTTTTCACCCGATTTTCGAAAATTTCATTTGTGTTTGGTAGTATGCGAAACGAAAAAAAAATCGACTTATGTTCCGATTTTCGAAAATTTCATTTGTGTTTGGAAGCATGCGAAACGAAAAAAAAATCGACTTTTCACCCGATTTTCGAAAATTTCATTTGTGTTTGGAAGCATGCGAACGAAAAAAAAATCGACTTTTCACCCGAGTTTCGAAAATTTCATTTGTGTTTGGAAGCATGCGAAACGAAAAAAAAAATCGACTTTTCACCCGATTTTCGAAAATTTCATTTGTGTTTGGTAGTATGCGAAACGAAAAAAAAATCGACTTATGTTCCGATTTTCGAAAATTTCATTTGTGTTTGGAAGCATGCGAAACGAAAAAAAAATCGACTTTTCACCCGATTTTCAAAAATTTCATTTGTGTTTGGAAGCATTCGAAACGAACAAAAAATCGACTTTTCACCCGAGTTTCGAAAATTTCATTTGTGTTTGGTAGCATGCGAACGAAAAAAAAAACGACTTTTCACCCGATTTTCAAAAATTTCATTTGTGTTTGGAAGCATTCGAAACGAACAAAAAATCGACTTTTCACCCGATTTTCGAAAATTTCATTTGTGTTTGGTAGTATGCGAAACGAAAAAAAAATCGACTTATGTTCCGATTTTCGAAAATTTCATTTGTGTTTGAAAGCATGCGAAACGAAAAAAAAATCGACTTTTCACCCGATTTTCAAAAATTTCATTTGTGTTTGGAAGCATTCGAAACGAACAAAAAATCGACTTTTCACCCGAGTTTCGAAAATTTCATTTGTGTTTGGTAGCATGCGAACGAAAAAAAAAAACGACTTTTCACCCGATTTTCAAAAATTTCATTTGTGTTTGGAAGCATTCGAAACGAACAAAAAATCGACTTTTCACCCGATTTTCGAAAATTTCATTTGTGTTTGGTAGTATGCGAAACGAAAAAAAAATCGACTTATGTTCCGATTTTCGAAAATTTCATTTGTGTTAGGAAGCATGCGAAACGAAAAAAAAATCGACTTTTCACCCGATTTTCGAAAATTTCATTTGTGTTAGGAAGCATGCGAAACGAAAAAAAAATCTAGTTTTCACCCGATTTTCGAAAATTTCATTTGTGTTTGGAAGCATGCGAAACGAAAAAAAAATTGACTTTTCAACCGATTTCCGAAAATTTCATTTGTGTTTGGAAGCATGCAAAACGAAAGAAAAAATCGACTTTTCACCCGATTTTCGAAAATTTCATTTGTGTTTCACTGCATGTGAAACGCGTAAAAAACGAAAAAAAATCGACTTTTCACCCGATTTTCGAAAATTTCATTTGTGTTTGGAAGCATGCGAAACGAAAAAAAAATCGACTTTTCACCCGATTTTCGAAAATTTTATTTGTGTGTGGAAGCTGCGAAACGAAAAAAAATCGACTTTTCACCCGATTTTCGAAAATTTTATTTGTGTTAGGAAGCATGCGAAACAAAAAAAATCGACTTTTCACCCGATTTTCGAAAATTTCATTTGTGTTTGGTAGCATGCGAAATGAAAAAAAAAATCGACTTTTGTTCCGATTTTCGAAAATTTCATTTGTGTTTGGAAGCATGCGAAACGAAAAAAAAAATCGACTTTTCACCCGATTTTCGAAAATTTCATTTGTGTTTCACTGCATGTGAAACGCGTAAAAAACGAAAAAAAATCGACTTTTCACCCGATTTTCGAAAATTTCATTTGTGTTTGGAAGCATGCGAAACGAAAAAAGAATCGACTTTTCACCCGATTTTCGAAAATTTCATTTGTGTTTGAAAGCATGCGAAACGAAAAAAAAATCGACTTTTCACCCGATTTTCGAAAATTTCATTTGTGTTTGGAAGCATGCGAAACGAAAATAAAATCGACTTTTCACCCGATTGGTAGCATGCGAAACAAAAAAAAAATCGACTTTTGTTCCGATTTTCGAAAATTTCATTTGTGTTTGGAAGCATGCGAAACGAAAAAAAAATCGACTTTTCACCCGATTTTCGAAAATTTCATTTGTGTTTGAAAGCATGCGAAACGAAAAAAAAAAATGACTTTTCACCCGATTTCCGAAAATTTCATTTGTGTTTGGTAGTATGCGAAACGAAAAAAAAATCGACTTATGTTCCGATTTTCGAAAATTTCATTTGTGTTTGGAAGCATGCGAAACGAAAAAAAAATCGACTTTTCACCCGATTTTCAAAAATTTCATTTGTGTTTGGAAGCATTCGAAACGAACAAAAAATCGACTTTTCACCCGAGTTTCGAAAATTTCATTTGTGTTTGGTAGCATGCGAACGAAAAAAAAAAACGACTTTTCACCCGATTTTCAAAAATTTCATTTGTGTTTGGAAGCATTCGAAACGAACAAAAAATCGACTTTTCACCCGATTTTCGAAAATTTCGATTGTGTTTGGTAGTATGCGAAACGAAAAAAAAATCGACTTATGTTCCGATTTTCGAAAATTTCATTTGTGTTTGGAAGCATGCGAAACGAAAAAAAAATCGACTTTTCACCCGATTTTCAAAAATTTCATTTGTGTTTGGAAGCATTCGAAAAGACAAAAAATCGACTTTTCACCCGAGTTTCGAAAATTTCATTTGTGTTTGGTAGCATGCGAAACGAAAAAAAAATAGACTTTTGTTCCGATTTTCGAAAATTTCATTTGTGTTTGGAAGCATTCGAAACGAACAAAAAATCGACTTTTCACCCAAGTTTCGAAAATTTCATTTGTGTTTGGTAGCATGCGAAACGAAAAAAAAATAGACTTTTGTTCCGATTTTCGAAAATTTCATTTGTGTTTGGAAGCATGCGAACGAAAAATAAAATCGACTTTTCACCCGATTTTCAAAAATTTCATTTGTGTGTCAATGCATGTTAAAAATTAAAAAACGAAAAAAAAAAACGACTTTTCCCCCCGATTTTCGAAAATTTCATTTGTGTTTGGAAGCAAGCGAAACGAAAAAGAAATCGACTTTTCACCCGATTTTCGAAAATTTTATTTGTGTTTGGAAGCATGCGAAACGAAAAAAAAATCGACTTTTCACCCGATTTTCGAAAATTTCATTTGTGTTAGGAAGCATGCGAAACGAAAAAAAAAATCGACTTTTGTTCCGATTTTCGAAAATTTCATTTGTGTTTGGAAGCATGCGAACGAAAAAAAAAATCGACTTTTCACCCGAGTTTCGAAAATTTCATTTGTGTTTGGTAGCATGCGAAACGAAAAAAAATAGACTTTTGTTCCGATTTTCGAAAATTTCATTTGTGTTTGGAAGCATGCGAACGAAAAAAAAAATCGACTTTTCACCCGATTTTCGAAAATTTCATTTGTGTTTGGAAGCATGTGAAACGAAAAAAAAAATCAGCTTTTCACCCGATTTTCAAAAATTTCATTTGTGTGTCAATGCATGTTAAACGCTTAAAAAACGAAAAAAAAAAACGACTTTTTACCCGATTTTCGAAAATTTCATTTGTGTGTCAATGCATGTGAAACGCGTAAAAAACGAAAAAAAAAAACGACTTTTTACCCGATTTTCGAAAATTTCATTTGTGTTAGGAAGGATGCGAAACGAAAAAAATCGACTTTTCACCCGATTTTCGAAAATTTCATTTGTGTTTGGTAGCATGCGAAATGAAAAAAAAAATCGACTTTTGTTCCGATTTTCGAAAATTTCATTTGTGTTTGGTAGTATGCGAAACGAAAAAAAAATCGACTTATGTTCCGATTTTCGAAAATTTCATTTGTGTTTGGAAGCATGCGAAACGAAAAAAAAATCGACTTTTCACCCGATTTTCAAAAATTTCATTTGTGTTTGGAAGCATTCGAAACGAACAAAAAATCGACTTTTCACCCGAGTTTCGAAAATTTCATTTGTGTTTGGTAGCATGCGAACGAAAAAAAAAACGACTTTTCACCCGATTTTCAAAAATTTCATTTGTGTTTGGAAGCATTCGAAACGAACAAAAAATCGACTTTTCACCCGATTTTCGAAAATTTCATTTGTGTTTGGTAGTATGCGAAACGAAAAAAAAATCGACTTATGTTCCGATTTTCGAAAATTTCATTTGTGTTTGGATGCATGCGAAACGAAAAAAAAATCGACTTTTCACCCGATTTTCAAAAATTTCATTTGTGTTTGGAAGCATTCGAAACGAACAAAAAATCGACTTTTCACCCGATTTTCGAAAATTTCATTTGTGTTTGGTAGTATGCGAAACGAAAAAAAAATCGACTTATGTTCCGATTTTCGAAAATTTCATTTGTGTTAGGAAGCATGCGAAACGAAAAAAAAATCGACTTTTCACCCGATTTTCGAAAATTTCATTTGTGTTAGGAAGCATGCAAAACGAAAAAAAAATCTAGTTTTCACCCGATTTTCGAAAATTTCATTTGTGTTTGGAAGCATGCGAAACGAAAAAAAAATTGACTTTTCAACCGATTTCCGAAAATTTCATTTGTGTTTGGAAGCATGCAAAACGAAAGAAAAAATCGACTTTTTACCCGATTTTCGAAAATTTCATTTGTGTTTCACTGCATGTGAAACGCGTAAAAAACGAAAAAAAATCGACTTTTCACCCGATTTTCGAAAATTTTATTTGTGTTAGGAAGCATGCGAAACGAAAAAAATCGACTTTTCACGTGATTTTCGAAAATTTCATTTGTGTTTGGTAGCATGCGAAATGAAAAAAAAAATCGACTTTTGTTCCGATTTTCGAAAATTTCATTTGTGTTTGGAAGCATGCGAAACGAAAAAAAAATCGACTTTTCACCTGATTTTCGAAAATTTCATTTGTGTTAGGAAGCATGCGAAACGAAAAAAGAATCGACTTTTCACCCGATTTTCGAAAATTTCATTTGTGTTTGGAAGCATGCGAACGAAAAAAAAATCGACTTTTCACCCGAGTTTCGAAAATTTCATTTGTGTTTGGAAGCATGCGAAACGAAAAAAAAAAATCGACTTTTCACCCGATTTTCGAAAATTTCATTTGTGTTTGGTAGTATGCGAAACGAAAAAAAAATCGACTTATGTTCCGATTTTCGAAAATTTCATTTGTGTTTGGAAGCATGCGAAACGAAAAAAAAATCGACTTTTCACCCGATTTTCAAAAATTTCATTTGTGTTTGGAAGCATTCGAAACGAACAAAAAATCGACTTTTCACCCGAGTTTCGAAAATTTCATTTGTGTTTGGTAGCATGCGAACGAAAAAAAAAACGACTTTTCACCCGATTTTCAAAAATTTCATTTGTGTTTGGAAGCATTCGAAACGAACAAAAAATCGACTTTTCACCCGATTTTCGAAAATTTCATTTGTGTTTGGTAGTATGCGAAACGAAAAAAAAATCGACTTATGTTCCGATTTTCGAAAATTTCATTTGTGTTTGAAAGCATGCGAAACGAAAAAAAAATCGACTTTTCACCCGATTTTCAAAAATTTCATTTGTGTTTGGAAGCATTCGAAACGAACAAAAAATCGACTTTTCACCCGATTTTCGAAAATTTCATTTGTGTTTGGTAGTATGCGAAACGAAAAAAAAATCGACTTATGTTCCGATTTTCGAAAATTTCATTTGTGTTAGGAAGCATGCGAAACGAAAAAAAAATCGACTTTTGACCCGATTTTCGAAAATTTCATTTGTGTTAGGAAGCATGCGAAACGAAAAAAAAATCTAGTTTTCACCCGATTTTCGAAAATTTCATTTGTGTTTGGAAGCATGCGAAACGAAAAAAAAATTGACTTTTCAACCGATTTCCGAAAATTTCATTTGTGTTTGGAAGCATGCAAAACGAAAGAAAAAATCGACTTTTCACCCGATTTTCGAAAATTTCATTTGTGTTTCACTGCATGTGAAACGCGTAAAAAACGAAAAAAAATCGACTTTTCACCCGATTTTCGAAAATTTCATTTGTGTTTGGAAGCATGCGAAACGAAAAAAAAATCGACTTTTCACCCGATTTTCGAAAATTTTATTTGTGTTAGGAAGCATGCGAAACGAAAAAAATCGACTTTTCACCCGATTTTCGAAAATTTCATTTGTGTTTGGTAGCATGCGAAATGAAAAAAAAAATCGACTTTTGTTCCGATTTTCATTTGTGTTTGGAAGCATGCGAAACGAAAAAAAAAAATCGACTTTTTACCCGATTTTCGAAAATTTCATTTGTGTTTCACTGCATGTGAAACGCGTAAAAAACGAAAAAAAAATCGACTTTTCACCCGATTTTCGAAAATTTCATTTGTGTTTGAAAGCATGCGAAACGAAAAAAGAATCGACTTTTCACCCGATTTTCGAAAATTTCATTTGTGTTTGAAAGCATGCGAAACGAAAAAAAAATCGACTTTTCACCCGATTTTCGAAAATTTCATTTGTGTTTGGAAGCATGCGAAACGAAAATAAAATCGACTTTTCACCCGATTGGTAGCATGCGAAACAAAAAAAAAATCGACTTTTGTTCCGATTTTCGAAAATTTCATTTGTGTTTGGAAGCATGCGAAACGAAAAAAAAATCGACTTTTCACCCGATTTTCGAAAATTTCATTTGTGTTTGAAAGCATGCGAAACGAAAAAAAAAAATGACTTTTCACCCGATTTCCGAAAATTTCATTTGTGTTTGGTAGTATGCGAAACGAAAAAAAAATCGACTTATGTTCCGATTTTCGAAAATTTCATTTGTGTTTGGAAGCATGCGAAACGAAAAAAAAATCGACTTTTCACCCGATTTTCAAAAATTTCATTTGTGTTTGGAAGCATTCGAAACGAACAAAAAATCGACTTTTCACCCGAGTTTCGAAAATTTCATTTGTGTTTGGTAGCATGCGAACGAAAAAAAAAAACGACTTTTCACCCGATTTTCAAAAATTTCATTTGTGTTTGGAAGCATTCGAAACGAACAAAAAATCGACTTTTTACCCGATTTTCGAAAATTTCATTTGTGTTTGGTAGTATGCGAAACGAAAAAAAAATCGACTTATGTTCCGATTTTCGAAAATTTCATTTGTGTTTGGAAGCATGCGAAACGAAAAAAAAATCGACTTTTCACCCGATTTTCAAAAATTTCATTTGTGTTTGGAAGCATTCGAAACGAACAAAAAATCGACTTTTCACCCGAGTTTCGAAAATTTCATTTGTGTTTGGTAGCATGCGAAACGAAAAAAAAATAGACTTTTGTTCCGATTTTCGAAAATTTCATTTGTGTTTGGAAGCATTCGAAACGAACAAAAAATCGACTTTTCACCCGAGTTTCGAAAATTTCATTTGTGTTTGGTAGCATGCGAAACGAAAAAAAAATAGACTTTTGTTCCGATTTTCGAAAATTTCATTTGTGTTTGGAAGCATGCGAACGAAAAATAAAATCGACTTTTCACCCGATTTTCAAAAATTTCATTTGTGTGTCAATGCATGTTAAAAATTAAAAAACGAAAAAAAAAAACGACTTTTCCCCCCGATTTTCGAAAAATTCATTTGTGTTTGGAAGCAAGCGAAACGAAAAAAAAAATCGACTTTTCACCCGATTTTCGAAAATTTTATTTGTGTTTGGAAGCATGCGAAACGAAAAAAAAATCGACTTTTCACCCGATTTTCGAAAATTTCATTTGTGTTAGGAAGCATGCGAAACGAAAAAAAAAATCGACTTTTGTTCCGATTTTCGAAAATTTCATTTGTGTTTGGAAGCATGCGAACGAAAAAAAAAATCGACTTTTCACCCGAGTTTCGAAAATTTCATTTGTGTTTGGTAGCATGCGAAACGAAAAAAAATAGACTTTTGTTCCGATTTTCGAAAATTTCATTTGTGTTTGGAAGCATGCGAACGAAAAAAAAAATCGACTTTTCACCCGATTTTCGAAAATTTCATTTGTGTTTGGAAGCATGTGAAACGAAAAAAAAAATCGGCTTTTCACCCGATTTTCAAAAATTTCATTTGTGTGTCAATGCATGTTAAACGCTTAAAAAACGAAAAAAAAAAACGACTTTTTACCCGATTTTCGAAAATTTCATTTGTGTGTCAATGCATGTGAAACGCGTAAAAAACGAAAAAAAAAACGACTTTTTACCCGATTTTCGAAAATTTCATTTGTGTTAGGAAGGATGCGAAACGAAAAAAATCGACTTTTCACCCGATTTTCGAAAATTTCATTTGTGTTTGGTAGCATGCGAAATGAAAAAAAAAAATCGACTTTTGTTCCGATTTTCGAAAATTTCATTTGTGTTAGGAAGCATGCGAAACGAAAAAAAAATCTACTTTTCACCCGATTTCCGAAAATTTCATTTGTGTTTGGAAGCATGCAAAACGAAAAAAAAAATCGAATTTTCACCCGATTTTCGAAAATTTCATTTGTGTTTGGAAGCGTGCGAAACAAAAAAAAATCGACTTTCCTCACGATTTTCGAAAATTTCATTTGTGTTTGGAAGCATGCGAAACGAAAAAAAAATCGACTTTTTACCCGATTTTCGAAAATTTTATTTGTGTGTGGAAGCTGCGAAACGAAAAAAAATCGACTTTTCACCCGATTTTCGAAAATTTCATTTGTGTTAAGAAGCATGCGAAACGAAAAAAAAATCGACTTTTCACCCGATTTTCGAAAATTTCATTTGTGTTAGGAAGCATGCGAAACGAAAAAAAAATCTACTTTTCACCCGATTTTCGAAAATTTCATTTGTGTTAGGAAGCATGCGAAACGAAAAAAAAATCGACTTTTCACCCGATTTTCGAAAATTTCATTTGTGTTAGGAAGCATGCGAAACGAAAAAAAAATCTACTTTTCACCCGATTTTCGAAAATTTCATTTGTGTTAAGAAGCATGCGAAACGAAAAAAAAATCGACTTTTCACCCGATTTTCGAAAATTTCATTTGTGTTAGGAAGCATGCGAAACGAAAAAAAAATCTAGTTTTCACCCGATTTTCGAAAATTTCATTTGTGTTTGGAAGCATGCGAAACGAAAAAAAAATTGACTTTTCAACCGATTTCCGAAAATTTCATTTGTGTTTGGAAGCATGCAAAACGAAAGAAAAAATCGACTTTTCACCCGATTTTCGAAAATTTCATTTGTGTTTCACTGCATGTGAAACGCGTAAAAAACGAAAAAAAATCGACTTTTTACCCGATTTTCGAAAATTTCATTTGTGTTTGGAAGCATGCGAAACGAAAAAAAAATCGACTTTTCACCCGATTTTCGAAAATTTTATTTGTGTGTGGAAGCTGCGAAACGAAAAAAAATCGACTTTTCACCCGATTTTCGAAAATTTTATTTGTGTTAGGAAGCATGCGAAACGAAAAAAATCGACTTTTCACCCGATTTTCGAAAATTTCATTTGTGTTTGGTAGCATGCGAAATGAAAAAAAAAATCGACTTTTGTTCCGATTTTCGAAAATTTCATTTGTGTTTGGAAGCATGCGAAACGAAAAAAAAATCGACTTTTCACCCGATTTTCGAAAATTTCATTTGTGTTTCACTGCATGTGAAACGCGTAAAAAACGAAAAAAAATCGACTTTTCACCCGATTTTCGAAAATTTCATTTGTGTTTGGAAGCATGCGAAACGAAAAAAGAATCGACTTTTCACCCGATTTTCGAAAATTTCATTTGTGTTTGAAAGCATGCGAAACGAAAAAAAAATCGACTTTTCACCCGATTTTCGAAAATTTCATTTGTGTTTGGAAGCATGCGAAACGAAAATAAAATCGACTTTTCACCCGATTGGTAGCATGCGAAACAAAAAAAAATCGACTTTTGTTCCGATTTTCGAAAATTTCATTTGTGTTTGAAAGCATGCGAAACGAAAAAAAAAAATGACTTTTCACCCGATTTCCGAAAATTTCATTTATGTTTGGAAGCATGCGAAACGAAAAAAAAAATCGACTTTTCAACCGATTTCCGAAAATTTCATTTGTGTTTGGAAGCATGCGAAACAAAAAAAAATCGACTTTTCACCCGATTTTCGAAAATTTCATTTGTGTTTGGAAGCATGCGAAACGAAAAAAAAATCGACTTTTTACCCGATTTTCGAAAATTTCATTTGTGTTTGGTAGCATGCGAAACGAAAAAAAAATGGACTTTTGTTCCGATTTTCGAAAATTTCATTTGTGTTTGGAAGCATGCGAAACAAAAAAAAATCGACTTTTCACCCGATTTTCGAAAATTTCATTTGTGTTTGGAAGCATGCAAAACAAAAAAATATCGACTTTTCACCCGATTTTCGAAAATTTCATTTGTGTTTCAATGCATGTTAAACGCTTAAAAAACGAAAAAAAAAAACGACTTTTTACCCGAATTTCGAAAATTTCATTTGTGTTTGGAAGCATGCGAAACGAAGAAAAAATCGACTTTTCACCCGATTTTCGAAAATTTCATTTGTGTGTCAATGCATGTTAAACGCTTAAAAAACGAAAAAAAAAAACGACTTTTTATCCGATTTTCGAAAATTTCATTTGTGTGTCAATGCATGTGAAACGCGTAAAAAACGAAAAAAAAACGACTTTTTACCCGATTTTCGAAAATTTCATTTGTGTTAGGAAGGATGCGAAACGAAAAAAATCGACTTTTCACCCGATTTTCGAAAATTTCATTTGTGTTTGGTAGCATGCGAAATGAAAAAAAAAATCGACTTTTGTTCCGATTTTCGAAAATTTCATTTGTGTTAGGAAAGCATGCGAAACGAAAAAAAAATCTACTTTTCACCCGATTTCCGAAAATTTCATTTGTTTTTGGAAGCATGCAAAACGAAAAAAAAAATCGATTTTTCACCCGATTTTCGAAAATTTCATTTGTGTTTGGAAGCATGCGAAATGAAAAAAAAAATCGACTTTTTACCCGATTTTCGAAAATTTTATTTGTGTGTGGAAGCTGCGAAACGAAAAAAAATCGACTTTTCACCCGATTTTCGAAAATTTCATTTGTGTTAGGAAGCATGCATAACGAAAAAAAAATCTACTTTTCACCCGATTTTCGAAAATTTCATTTGTGTTTGGAAGCATGCGAAACGAAAAAAAAATCGACTTTTCACCCGATTTTCGAAAATTTTATTTGGGTGTGGAAGCTGCGAAACGAAAAAAAATCGACTTTTCACCCGATTTTCGAAAATTTTATTTGTGTTAGAAAGCATGCGAAACGAAAAAAATCGACTTTTCACCCGATTTTCAAAAATTTCATTTGTGTTTGGTAGCATGCGAAATGAAAAAAAAAATCGACTTTTGTTCCGATTTTCGAAAATTTCATTTGTGTTTGGAAGCATGCGAAACGAAAAAAAAATCGACTTTTCACCCGATTTTCGAAAATTTCATTTGTGTTTCACTGCATGTGAAACGCGTAAAAAACGAAAAAAAATCGACTTTTCACCCGATTTTCGAAAATTTCATTTGTGTTTGGAAGCATGCGAAACGAAAATAGAATCGACTTTTCACCCGATTTTCGAAAATTTCATTTGTGTTTGAAAGCATGCGAAACGAAAAAAAAATCGACTTTTCACCCGATTTTCGAAAATTTCATTTGTGTTTGGAAGCATGCAAACAAAAAAAAATCGACTTTTCACCCGATTTTCGAAAATTTCATTTGTGTTTGGAAGCATGCGAAACGAAAATAAAATCGACTTTTCACCCGATTGGTAGCATGCGAAACAAAAAAAAAATCGACTTTTGTTCCGACTTTCGAAAATTTCATTTGTGTTTGAAAGCATGCGAAACGAAAAAAAAAATGACTTTTCACCCGATTTCCGAAAATTTCATTTGTGTTTGGAAGCATGCGAAACGAAAAAAAAAATCGACTTTTCAACCAATTTCCGAAAATTTCATTTGTGTTTGGAAGCATGCGAAACAAAAAAAAATCGACTTTTCACCCGATTTTCGAAAATTTCATTTGTGTTTGGAAGCATGCGAAACGAAAAACAAAATGACTTTTCACCCGATTTCCGATAATTTCATTTGTGTTTGGAAGCATGCGAAACGAAAAAAAAAATCGACTTTTCACCCGATTTTCGAAAATTTCATTTGTGTTTGGAAGCATGCGAAACGAAAAAAAAAAATCGACTTTTTACCCGTTTTTCGAAAATTTTATTTGTGTTTGGAAGCATGCGAAACAAAAAAAAATCGACTTTTCACCCGATTTTCGAAAATTTCATTTGTGTTTGGAAGCATGCGAAACGAAAAACAAAATGACTTTTCACCCGATTTCCGAAAATTTCATTTGTGTTTGGAAGCATGCGAAACGAAAAAAAAAATCGACTTTTTACCCGATTTTCGAAAATTTCATTTGTGTTAGGAAGGATGCGAAACGAAAAAAAAATCGACTTTTCACCCGATTTTCGAAAATTTCATTTGTGTTAGGAAGCATGCGAAACGAAAAAAAAATCTACTTTTCACCCGATTTTCGAAAATTTCATTTGTGTTTGGAAGCATGCGAAACGAAAAAAAAATTGACTTTTCACCCGATTTCCGAAAATTTCATTTGTGTTTGGAAGCATGCGAAACGAAAAAAAAATCTACTTTTCACCCGATTTTCGAAAATTTCATTTGTGTTTGGAAGCTGCGAAACGAAAAAAAATCGACTTTTCACCCGATTTTCGAAAATCTCATTTGTGTTAGGAAGCATGCAAAACGAAAAAAAAAATCGACTTTTCACCCGATTTTCGAAAATTTCATTTGTGTTTGGAAGCATGCGAAACGAAAAAAGAATCGACTTTTCACCCGATTTTCGAAAATTTCATTTGTGTTAGGAAGCATGCGAAACGAAAAAAAAATCTACTTTTCACCCGATTTTCGAAAATTTCATTTGTGTTTGGAAGCATGCGAAACGAAAAAAAAATTGACTTTTCACCCGATTTCCGAAAATTTCATTTGTGTTTGGAAGCATGCGAAACGAAAAAAAAGTCTACTTTTCACCCGATTTTCGAAAATTTCATTTGTGTTTGGAAGCTGCGAAACGAAAAAAAATCGACTTTTCACCCGATTTTCGAAAATCTCATTTGTGTTAGGAAGCATGCAAAACGAAAAAAAAAATCGACTTTTCACCCGATTTTCGAAAATTTCATTTGTGTTTGGAAGCATGCGAAACGAAAAAAGAATCGACTTTTCACCCGATTTTCGAAAATTTCATTTGTGTTAGGAAGCATGCGAAACGAAAAAAAAATCTACTTTTCACCCGATTTTCGAAAATTTCATTTGTGTTTGGAAGCTGCGAAACGAAAAAAATCGACTTTTTACCCGATTTTCGAAAATTTAATTTGTGTTTGGAAGCATGCGCAACGAAAAAAAAAATCGACTTTTCACCCGATTTTTGAAAATTTTATTTGTGTTAGGAAGCATGCGAAACGAAAAAAATCGACTTTTCACCCGATTTTCGAAAATTTCATTTGTGTTTGGTAGCATGCGAAATGAAAAAAAAAATCGACTTTTGTTCCGATTTTCGAAAATTTCATTTGTGTTTGGAAGCATGCGAAACGAAAAAAAAATCGACTTTTCACCCGATTTTCGAAAATTTCATTTGTGTTTCACTGCATGTGAAACGCGTAAAAAACGAAAAAAAATCGACTTTTCACCCGATTTTCGAAAATTTCATTTGTGTTTGGAAGCATGCGAAACGAAAAAAGAATCGACTTTTCACCCGATTTTCGAAAATTTCATTTGTGTTAGGAATCATGCGAAACGAAAAAAAAATCTACTTTTCACCCGATTTTCGAAAAGTTCATTTGTGTTTGGAAGCATGCGAAACGAAAAAAAAATCTACTTTTCACCCGATTTTCGAAAATTTCATTTGTGTTTGGAAGCATGCGAAACAAAAAAAAAATCGACTTTTCACCCGATTGGTAGCATGCAAAACAAAAAAAAAATCGACTTTTGTTCCGATTTTCGAAAATTTCATTTGTGTTTGAAAGCATGCGAAACGAAAAAAAAAATGACTTTTCACCCGATTTCCGAAAATTTCATTTGTGTTTGGAAGCATGCGAAACGAAAAAAAAAATCGACTTTTCAACCGATTTCCGAAAATTTCATTTGTGTTTGGAAGCATGCGAAACAAAAAAAAATCGACTTTTCACCCGATTTTCGAAAATTTCATTTGTGTTTGGAAGCATGCGAAACGAAAAACAAAATGACTTTTCACCCGATTTCCGATAATTTCATTTGTGTTTGGAAGCATGCGAAACGAAAAAAAAAATCGACTTTTCACCCGATTTTCGAAAATTTCATTTGTGTTTGGAAGCATGCGAAACGAAAAAAAAAATCGACTTTTTACCCGATTTCCGAAAATTTTATTTGTGTTTGGAAGCATGCGAAACAAAAAAAAATCGACTTTTCACCCGATTTTCGAAAATTTCATTTGTGTTTGGAAGCATGCGAAACGAAAAACAAAATGACTTTTCACCCGATTTCCGAAAATTTCATTTGTGTTTGGAAGCATGCGAAACGAAAAAAAAAATCGACTTTTTACGCGATTTTCGAAAATTTCATTTGTGTTAGGAAGGATGCGAAACGAAAAAAAAAAATCGACTTTTCACCCGATTTTCGAAAATTTCATTTGTGTTAGGAAGCATGCGAAACGAAAAAAAAATCTACTTTTCACCCGATTTTCGAAAATTTCATTTGTGTTTGGAAGCATGCGAAACGAAAAAAAAATTGACTTTTCACCCGATTTCCGAAAATTTCATTTGTGTTTGGAAGCATGCAAAACGAAAAAAAAAAATCGACTTTTCACCCGATTTTCGAAAATTTTATTTGTGTTTGGAAGCATGCGAAACAAAAAAAAATCGACTTTTCACCCGATTTTCGAAAATTTCATTTGTGTTTGGAAGCATGCGAAACGAAAAAAAAATCGACTTTTTACCCGATTTTCGAAAATTTTATTTGTGTGTGGAAGCTGCGAAACGAAAAAAAATCGACTTTTCACCCGATTTTCGAAAATTTCATTTGTGTTAGGAAGCATGCAAAACGAAAAAAAAATCCACTTTTCACCCGATTTTCGAAAATTTCATTTGTGTTAGGAAGCATGCGAAACGAAAAAAAAATCTACTTTTCACCCGATTTTCGAAAATTTCATTTGTGTTTGGAAGCTGCGAAACGAAAAAAAATCAACTTTTCACCCGATTTTCGAAAATCTCATTTGTGTTAGGAAGCATGCAAAACGAAAAAAAAAATCGACTTTTCACCCGATTTTCGAAAATTTCATTTCTGTTTGGAAGCTGCGAAACGAAAAAAATCGACTTTTTACCCGATTTTCGAAAATTTAATTTGTGTTTGGAAGCATGCGCAACGAAAAAAAAAATCGACTTTTCACCCGATTTTTGAAAATTTTATTTGTGTTAGGAAGCATGCGAAACGAAAAAAATCGACTTTTCACCCGATTTTCGAAAATTTCATTTGTGTTTGGTAGCATGCGAAATGAAAAAAAAAATCGACTTTTCACCCGATTTTCGAAAATTTCATTTGTGTTTGGAAGCATGCGAAACGAAAAAAAAATCGACTTTTCACCCGATTTTCGAAAATTTCATTTGTGTTTCACTGCATGTGAAACGCGTAAAAAACGAAAAAAAATCGACTTTTCACCCGATTTTCGAAAATTTCATTTGTGTTTGGAAGCATGCGAAACGAAAAAAGAATCGACTTTTCACCCGATTTTCGAAAATTTCATTTGTGTTAGGAAGCATGCGAAACGAAAAAAAAATCTACTTTTCACCCGATTTTCGAAAATTTCATTTGTGTTTGGAAGCATGCGAAACGAAAAAAAAATCTACTTTTCACCCGATTTTCGAAAATTTCATTTGTGTTTGGAAGCATGCGAAACGAAAATAAAATCGACTTTTCACCCGATTTTCGAAAATTTCATTTGTGTTAGGAAGGATGCGAAACGAAAAAAAAATCGACTTTTCACCCGATTTTCGAAAATTTCATTTGTGTTAGGAAGCATGCGAAACGAAAAAAAAAATCTACTTTTCACCCGATTTTCGAAAATTTTATTTGTGTTTGGAAGCATGCGAAACAAAAAAAAATCGACTTTTCACCCGATTTTCGAAAATTTCATTTGTGTTTGGAAGCATGCGAAACGAAAAAAAAAATCGACTTTTCACCCGATTTTCGAAAATTTCATTTGTGTTTCACTGCATGTGAAACGCGTAAAAACGAAAAAAAATCGACTTTTCACCCGATTTTCGAAAATTTCATTTGTGTTAGGAAGCATGCGAAACGAAAAAAAAATCTACTTTTCACCCGATTTTCGAAAATTTCATTTGTGTTTGGAAGCATGCGAAACGAAAATAAAATCGACTTTTCACCCGATTGGTAGCATGCGAAACAAAAAAAAATTGACTTTTGTTCCGATTTTCGAAAATTTCATTTGTGTTTGAAAGCATGCGAAACGAAAAAAAAAAATGACTTTTCACCCGATTTCCGAAAATTTCATTTGTGTTTGGAAGCATGCGATACGAAAAAAAAAATCGACTTTTCACCCGATTTTCGAAAATTTCATTTGTGTTTGGAAGCATGCGAAACGAAAAAAAAAATCGACTTTTCACCCGATTTTCGAAAATTTCATTTGTGTTTCAATGCATGTGAAACGCGTAAAAAACGAAAAAAAAATCGACTTTTCACCCGATTTTCGAAAATCTCATTTGTGTTTAGAAGCATGCGAAACGAAAAAAAAATCGACTTTTCACCCGAAGTTCGAAAATTTCATTTGTGTTTGAAAGCATGCAAAACGAAAAAAAAATCGACTTTTCACCCGATTTTCGAAAATTTCATTTGTGTTAGGAAGCATGCGAAACGAAAAAAAAATCTACTTTTCACCCGATTTTCGAAAATTTCATTTGTGTTTGGAAGCATGCGAAACGAAAATAAAATCGACTTTTCACCCGATTGGTAGCATGCGAAACAAACAAAAAATCGACTTTTGTTCCGATTTTCGAAAATTTCATTTGTGTTTGAAAGCATGCGAAACGAAAAAAAAATCGACTTTTCACCCGATTTTCGAAAATTTCATTTGTGTTAGGAAGCATGCGAAACGAAAAAAAAATCTACTTTTCACCCGATTTTCGAAAATTTCATTTGTGTTTGGAAGCTGCGAAACGAAAAAAAATCGACTTTTCACCCGATTTTCGAAAATCTCATTTGTGTTAGGAAGCATGCGAAACGAAAAAAAAAATCGACTTTTCACCCGATTTTCGAAAATTTCATTTGTGTTTGGAAGCTGCGAAACGAAAAAAATCGACTTTTTACCCGATTTTCGAAAATTTAATTTGTGTTTGGAAGCATGCGCAACGAAAAAAAAAATCGACTTTTCACCCGATTTTTGAAAATTTTATTTGTGTTAGGAAGCATGCGAAACGAAAAAAATCGACTTTTCACCCGATTTTCGAAAATTTCATTTGTGTTTGGTAGCATGCGAAATGAAAAAAAAATCGACTTTTGTTCCGATTTTCGAAAATTTCATTTGTGTTTGGAAGCATGCGAAACGAAAAAAAAATCGACTTTTCACCCGATTTTCGAAAATTTCATTTGTGTTTCACTGCATGTGAAACGCGTAAAAAACGAAAAAAAATCGACTTTTCACCCGATTTTCGAAAATTTCATTTGTGTTTGGAAGCATGCGAAACGAAAAAAGAATCGACTTTTCACCCGATTTTCGAAAATTTCATTTGTGTTAGGAAGCATGCGAAACGAAAAAAAAATCTACTTTTCACCCGATTTTCGAAAATTTCATTTGTGTTTGGAAGCATGCGAAACGAAAATAAAATCGACTTTTCACCCGATTTTCGAAAATTTCATTTGTGTTAGGAAGGATGCGAAACGAAAAAAAAATCGACTTTTCACCCGATTTTCGAAAATTTCATTTGTGTTAGGAAGCATGCGAAACGAAAAAAAAATCTACTTTTTACCCGATTTTCGAAAATTTCATTTGTGTTTGGAAGCATGCGAAACAAAAAAAAATCGACTTTTCACCCGATTTTCGAAAATTTCATTTGTGTTTGGAAGCATGCGAAACAAAAAAAAATCGACTTTTCACCCGATTTTCGAAAATTTCATTTGTGTTTCAATGCATGTGAAACGCGTAAAAAACGAAAAAAAAATCGACTTTTCACCCGATTTTCGAAAATCTCATTTGTGTTTAGAAGCATGCGAAACGAAAAAAAAATCGACTTTTCACCCGAAGTTCGAAAATTTCATTTGTGTTTGAAAGCATGCAAAACGAAAAAAAAATCGACTTTTCACCCGATTTTCGAAAATTTCATTTGTGTTAGGAAGCATGCGAAACGAAAAAAAAATCTACTTTTCACCCGATTTTCGAAAATTTCATTTGTGTTTGGAAGCATGCGAAACGAAAATAAAATCGACTTTTCACCCGATTTTCGAAAATTTCATTTGTGTTAGGAAGCATGCGAAACGAAAAAAAATCTACTTTTCACCCGATTTTCGAAAATTTCATTTGTGTTTGGAAGCTGCGAAACGAAAAAAAATCGACTTTTCACTCGATTTTCGAAAATCTCATTTGTGTTAGGAAGCATGCGAAACGAAAAAAAAAATCGACTTTTTACACGATTTTCGAAAATTTCATTTGTGTTTGGAAGCTGCGAAACGAAAAAAATCGACTTTTTACCCGATTTTCGAAAATTTAATTTGTGTTTGGAAGCATGCGCAACGAAAAAAAAAATCGACTTTTCACCCGATTTTTGAAAATTTTATTTGTGTTAGGAAGCATGCGAAACGAAAAAAATCGACTTTTCACCCGATTTTCGAAAATTTCATTTGTGTTTGGTAGCATGCGAAATGAAAAAAAAATCGACTTTTGTTCCGATTTTCGAAAATTTCATTTGTGTTTGGAAGCATGCGAAACGAAAAAAAAATCGACTTTTCACCCGATTTTCGAAAATTTCATTTGTGTTTCACTGCATGTGAAACGCGTAAAAAACGAAAAAAAATCGACTTTTCACCCGATTTTCGAAAATTTCATTTGTGTTTGGAAGCATGCGAAACGAAAAAAGAATCGACTTTTCACCCGATTTTCGAAAATTTCATTTGTGTTAGGAAGCATGCGAAACGAAAAAAAAATCTACTTTTCACCCGATTTTCGAAAATTTCATTTGTGTTTGGAAGCATGCGAAACGAAAATAAAATCGACTTTTCACCCGATTTTCGAAAATTTCATTTGTGTTAGGAAGGATGCGAAACGAAAAAAAAATCGACTTTTCACCCGATTTTCGAAAATTTCATTTGTGTTAGGAAGCATGCGAAACGAAAAAAAAATCTACTTTTTACCCGATTTTCGAAAATTTCATTTGTGTTTGGAAGCATGCGAAACGAAAATAAAATCGACTTTTCACCCGATTTTCGAAAATTTTATTTGTGTTTGGAAGCATGCGAAACAAAAAAAAAATCGACTTTTCACCCGATTTTCGAAAATTTCATTTGTGTTTGGAAGCATGCGAAACAATAAAAAAATCGATTTTTCACCCGATTTTCGAAAATTTCATTTGTGTTTGGAAGCATGCGAAACGAAAAAAAAATCGACTTTTCACCCGATTTTCGAAAATTTTATTTGTGTTTCACTGCATATGAAACGCGTAAAAACGAAAAAAAATCGACTTTTCACCCGATTTTCGAAAATTTCATTTGTGTTAGGAAGCATGCGAAACGAAAAAAAAATCTACTTTTCACCCGATTTTCGAAAATTTCATTTGTGTTTGGAAGCATGCGAAACGAAAATAAAATCGACTTTTCACCCGATTGGTAGCATGCGAAACAAAAAAAAAATCGACTTTTGTTCCAATTTTCGAAAATTTCATTTGTGTTTGAAAGCATGCGAAACGAAAAAAAAAAATGACTTTTTACCCGATTTCCGAAAATTTCATTTGTGTTTGGAAGCATGCGAAACGAAAAAAAAAATCGACTTTTCACCCGATTTTCGAAAATTTCATTTGTGTTTGGAAGCATGCAAAACGAAAAAAAAAATCGACTTTTCACCCGATTTTCGAAAATTTAATTTGTGTTTCAATGCATGTGAAACGCGTAAAAAACGAAAAAAAAATCGACTTTTCACCCGATTTTCGAAAATCTCATTTGTGTTTAGAAGCATGCGAAACGAAAAAAAAATCGACTTTTCACCCGAAGTTCGAAAATTTCATTTGTGTTTGAAAGCATGCAAAACGAAAAAAAAAATCGACTTTTCACCCGATTTTCGAAAATTTCATTTGTGTTTGGAAGCATGCAAAACGAAAAAAAAATCGACATTTTACCCGATTTTCGAAAATTTCATTTGTGTTTGGAAGCATGCGAAACGAAAAAAAATCGACTTTTCACCCGATTTTCGAAAATTTCATTTGAGTTTGGAAGCATGCAATACGAAAAAATAATCGACTTTTTACCCGATTTTCGAAAATTTCAGTTAAGTTTGGTAGCATGCGAAACGAAAAAAAAATCGACTTTTGTTCCAATTTTGGAAAATTTCATTTGTGTTTGGAAGCACTCAAAACAAAAAACTTTTCACCCGATTTTCGAAAATATCATTTGTGTTTGGAAGCATGCGAAACGAAAAAAGAATCGACTTTTCACCCGATTTTCGAAAATTTCATTTGTGTTTGAAAGCATGCGAAACGAAAAAAAAATCGACTTTTCACCCGATTTTCGAAAATTTCATTTGTGTTTGGAAGCATGCAAACAAAAAAAAATCGACTTTTCACCCGATATTCGAAAATTTCATTTGTGTTTGGAAGCATGCGAAACGAAAATAAAATCGACTTTTCACCCGATTGGTAGCATGCGAAACAAAAAAAAAATCGACTTTTGTTCCGATTTTTGAAAATTTCATTTGTGTTTGAAAGCATGCGAAACGAAAAAAAAAATGACTTTTCACCCGATTTCCGAAAATTTCATTTGTGTTTGGAAGCATGCGAAACGAAAAAAAAAATCGACTTTTCACCCGATTTTCGAAAATTTCATTTGTGTTTGGAAGCATGCGAAACGAAAAAAAAAAAAAATGACTTTTCAACCGATTTCCGAAAATTTCATTTGTGTTTGGAAGCATGCCAAACAAAAAAAAAATCGACTTTTCACCCGATTTTCGAAAATTTCATTTGTGTTTCAATGCATGTGAAACGCTTAAAAAACGAACAAAAAATCGACTTTTCACCCGATTTTCGAAAATTTCATTTGTGTTTGGAAGCATGCGAAACGAAAAAAAAATCGACTTTTTACCCGATTTTCGAAAATTTCATTTGTGTTTGGTAGCATGCGAAACGAAAAAATAATGGACTTTTGTTCCGATTTTCGAAAATTTCATTTGTGTTTGGAAGCATGCGAAACAAAAAAAAATCGACTTTTCACCCGATTTTCGAAAATTTCATTTGTGATTGGAAGCATGCAAAACAAAAAAATATCGACTTTTCACCCGATTTTCGAAAATTTCATTTGTGTTTGGAAGCATGCGAAACGAAAAAAAAATCGACTTTTCACCCGATTTTCGAAAATTTCATTTGTGTTTGGTAGTATGCGAAACGAAAAATAAATCGACTTTTGTTCCGAATTTCGAAAATTTCATTTGTGTTTGGAAGCATGCGAAACGAAAAAAAAAATCGACTTTTCACCTGATTTTCGAAAATTTCATTTGTGTTTCAATGCATGTGAAACGCGTAAAAAACGAAAAAAAAAACGACTTTTCACCCGATTTTCGAAAAAATCATTTGTGTTTAGAAGCATGCGAAACGAAAAAAAAAATCGACTTTTCACCCGATTTTCGAAAATTTCATTTGTGTTTGGAAGCATGCGAAACGAAAAAAAAATCGACGTTTCACCCGATTTTCGAAAATTTCAATTGTGTTTGGTAGCATGCGAAACGAAAAAAAAATCGACTTTTGTTCCGATTTTCGAAAATTTCATTTGTGTTTGGAAGCATGCAAAACAAAAAAAAATCGACTTTTCACCCGATTTTCGAAAATTTCATTTGTGTTTGGAAGCATGCGAAACGAAAAAAAAATCGACTTTTTACCCGATTTTCGAAAATTTCATTTGTGTTTGGAAGCATGCGAAACGAAAAAGAAATCGACTTTTCATCCGATTTTCGAAAATTTCATTTGTGTTTGAAAGCATGCGAAACAAAAAAAAAAATCGACTTTTCACCCGATTTTCGAAAATTTCATTTGTGTTTGGAAGCATGCGAAACGAAAAAAAAATTGACTTTTCACCCGATTTTCGAAAATTTCATTTGTGTTTCAATGCATGTGAAACGCTTAAAAAACGAAAAAAAAATCGACTTTTCACCCGATTTTCGAAAATTTCATTTGTGTTAGGAAGCATGCGAAACGAAAAAAAAATCTACTTTTCACCCGATTTTCGAAAATTTTATTTGTGTTTGGAAGCATGCGAAACGAAAATAAAATCGACTTTTCACCCGATTGGTAGCATGCGAAACAAACAAAAAATCGACTTTTGTTCCGATTTTCGAAAATTTCATTTGTGTTTGAAAGCATGCGAAACGAAAAAAAAATCGACTTTTCACCCGATTTTCGAAAATTTCATTTGTGTTAGGAAGCATGCGAAACGAAAAAAAAATCTACTTTTCACCCGATTTTCGAAAATTTCATTTGTGTTTGGAAGCATGCGAAACGAAAATAAAATCGACTTTTCACCCGATTTTCGAAAATTTCATTTGTGTTAGGAAGGATGCGAAACGAAAAAAAAATCGACTTTTCACCCGATTTTCGAAAATTTCATTTGTGTTAGGAAGCATGCGAAACGAAAAAAAAAATCTACTTTTCACCCGATTTTCGAAAATTTTATTTGTGTTTGGAAGCATGCGAAACAAAAAAAAATCGACTTTTCACCCGATTTTCGAAAATTTCATTTGTGTTTGGAAGCATGCGAAACGAAAAAAAAAATCGACTTTTCACCCGATTTTCGAAAATTTCATTTGTGTTTCACTGCATGTGAAACGCGTAAAAACGAAAAAAAATCGACTTTTCACCCGATTTTCGAAAATTTCATTTGTGTTAGGAAGCATGCGAAACGAAAAAAAAATCTACTTTTCACCCGATTTTCGAAAATTTCATTTGTGTTTGGAAGCATGCGAAACGAAAATAAAATCGACTTTTCACCCGATTGGTAGCATGCGAAACAAAAAAAAATTGACTTTTGTTCCGATTTTCGAAAATTTCATTTGTGTTTGAAAGCATGCGAAACGAAAAAAAAAAATGACTTTTCACCCGATTTCCGAAAATTTCATTTGTGTTTGGAAGCATGCGATACGAAAAAAAAAATCGACTTTTCACCCGATTTTCGAAAATTTCATTTGTGTTTGGAAGCATGCGAAACGAAAAAAAAAATCGACTTTTCACCCGATTTTCGAAAATTTCATTTGTGTTTCAATGCATGTGAAACGCGTAAAAAACGAAAAAAAAATCGACTTTTCACCCGATTTTCGAAAATCTCATTTGTGTTTAGAAGCATGCGAAACGAAAAAAAAATCGACTTTTCACCCGAAGTTCGAAAATTTCATTTGTGTTTGAAAGCATGCAAAACGAAAAAAAAATCGACTTTTCACCCGATTTTCGAAAATTTCATTTGTGTTAGGAAGCATGCGAAACGAAAAAAAAATCTACTTTTCACCCGATTTTCGAAAATTTCATTTGTGTTTGGAAGCATGCGAAACGAAAATAAAATCGACTTTTCACCCGATTGGTAGCATGCGAAACAAACAAAAAATCGACTTTTGTTCCGATTTTCGAAAATTTCATTTGTGTTTGAAAGCATGCGAAACGAAAAAAAAATCGACTTTTCACCCGATTTTCGAAAATTTCATTTGTGTTAGGAAGCATGCGAAACGAAAAAAAAATCTACTTTTCACCCGATTTTCGAAAATTTCATTTGTGTTTGGAAGCTGCGAAACGAAAAAAAATCGACTTTTCACCCGATTTTCGAAAATCTCATTTGTGTTAGGAAGCATGCGAAACGAAAAAAAAAATCGACTTTTCACCCGATTTTCGAAAATTTCATTTGTGTTTGGAAGCTGCGAAACGAAAAAAATCGACTTTTTACCCGATTTTCGAAAATTTAATTTGTGTTTGGAAGCATGCGCAACGAAAAAAAAAATCGACTTTTCACCCGATTTTTGAAAATTTTATTTGTGTTAGGAAGCATGCGAAACGAAAAAAATCGACTTTTCACCCGATTTTCGAAAATTTCATTTGTGTTTGGTAGCATGCGAAATGAAAAAAAAATCGACTTTTGTTCCGATTTTCGAAAATTTCATTTGTGTTTGGAAGCATGCGAAACGAAAAAAAAATCGACTTTTCACCCGATTTTCGAAAATTTCATTTGTGTTTCACTGCATGTGAAACGCGTAAAAAACGAAAAAAAATCGACTTTTCACCCGATTTTCGAAAATTTCATTTGTGTTTGGAAGCATGCGAAACGAAAAAAGAATCGACTTTTCACCCGATTTTCGAAAATTTCATTTGTGTTAGGAAGCATGCGAAACGAAAAAAAAATCTACTTTTCACCCGATTTTCGAAAATTTCATTTGTGTTTGGAAGCATGCGAAACGAAAATAAAATCGACTTTTCACCCGATTTTCGAAAATTTCATTTGTGTTAGGAAGGATGCGAAACGAAAAAAAAATCGACTTTTCACCCGATTTTCGAAAATTTCATTTGTGTTAGGAAGCATGCGAAACGAAAAAAAAATCTACTTTTTACCCGATTTTCGAAAATTTCATTTGTGTTTGGAAGCATGCGAAACAAAAAAAAATCGACTTTTCACCCGATTTTCGAAAATTTCATTTGTGTTTGGAAGCATGCGAAACAAAAAAAAATCGACTTTTCACCCGATTTTCGAAAATTTCATTTGTGTTTCAATGCATGTGAAACGCGTAAAAAACGAAAAAAAAATCGACTTTTCACCCGATTTTCGAAAATCTCATTTGTGTTTAGAAGCATGCGAAACGAAAAAAAAATCGACTTTTCACCCGAAGTTCGAAAATTTCATTTGTGTTTGAAAGCATGCAAAACGAAAAAAAAATCGACTTTTCACCCGATTTTCGAAAATTTCATTTGTGTTAGGAAGCATGCGAAACGAAAAAAAAATCTACTTTTCACCCGATTTTCGAAAATTTCATTTGTGTTTGGAAGCATGCGAAACGAAAATAAAATCGACTTTTCACCCGATTTTCGAAAATTTCATTTGTGTTAGGAAGCATGCGAAACGAAAAAAAATCTACTTTTCACCCGATTTTCGAAAATTTCATTTGTGTTTGGAAGCTGCGAAACGAAAAAAAATCGACTTTTCACTCGATTTTCGAAAATCTCATTTGTGTTAGGAAGCATGCGAAACGAAAAAAAAAATCGACTTTTTACACGATTTTCGAAAATTTCATTTGTGTTTGGAAGCTGCGAAACGAAAAAAATCGACTTTTTACCCGATTTTCGAAAATTTAATTTGTGTTTGGAAGCATGCGCAACGAAAAAAAAAATCGACTTTTCACCCGATTTTTGAAAATTTTATTTGTGTTAGGAAGCATGCGAAACGAAAAAAATCGACTTTTCACCCGATTTTCGAAAATTTCATTTGTGTTTGGTAGCATGCGAAATGAAAAAAAAATCGACTTTTGTTCCGATTTTCGAAAATTTCATTTGTGTTTGGAAGCATGCGAAACGAAAAAAAAATCGACTTTTCACCCGATTTTCGAAAATTTCATTTGTGTTTCACTGCATGTGAAACGCGTAAAAAACGAAAAAAAATCGACTTTTCACCCGATTTTCGAAAATTTCATTTGTGTTTGGAAGCATGCGAAACGAAAAAAGAATCGACTTTTCACCCGATTTTCGAAAATTTCATTTGTGTTAGGAAGCATGCGAAACGAAAAAAAAATCTACTTTTCACCCGATTTTCGAAAATTTCATTTGTGTTTGGAAGCATGCGAAACGAAAATAAAATCGACTTTTCACCCGATTTTCGAAAATTTCATTTGTGTTAGGAAGGATGCGAAACGAAAAAAAAATCGACTTTTCACCCGATTTTCGAAAATTTCATTTGTGTTAGGAAGCATGCGAAACGAAAAAAAAATCTACTTTTTACCCGATTTTCGAAAATTTCATTTGTGTTTGGAAGCATGCGAAACGAAAATAAAATCGACTTTTCACCCGATTTTCGAAAATTTTATTTGTGTTTGGAAGCATGCGAAACAAAAAAAAAATCGACTTTTCACCCGATTTTCGAAAATTTCATTTGTGTTTGGAAGCATGCGAAACAATAAAAAAATCGATTTTTCACCCGATTTTCGAAAATTTCATTTGTGTTTGGAAGCATGCGAAACGAAAAAAAAATCGACTTTTCACCCGATTTTCGAAAATTTTATTTGTGTTTCACTGCATATGAAACGCGTAAAAACGAAAAAAAATCGACTTTTCACCCGATTTTCGAAAATTTCATTTGTGTTAGGAAGCATGCGAAACGAAAAAAAAATCTACTTTTCACCCGATTTTCGAAAATTTCATTTGTGTTTGGAAGCATGCGAAACGAAAATAAAATCGACTTTTCACCCGATTGGTAGCATGCGAAACAAAAAAAAAATCGACTTTTGTTCCAATTTTCGAAAATTTCATTTGTGTTTGAAAGCATGCGAAACGAAAAAAAAAAATGACTTTTTACCCGATTTCCGAAAATTTCATTTGTGTTTGGAAGCATGCGAAACGAAAAAAAAAATCGACTTTTCACCCGATTTTCGAAAATTTCATTTGTGTTTGGAAGCATGCAAAACGAAAAAAAAAATCGACTTTTCACCCGATTTTCGAAAATTTAATTTGTGTTTCAATGCATGTGAAACGCGTAAAAAACGAAAAAAAAATCGACTTTTCACCCGATTTTCGAAAATCTCATTTGTGTTTAGAAGCATGCGAAACGAAAAAAAAATCGACTTTTCACCCGAAGTTCGAAAATTTCATTTGTGTTTGAAAGCATGCAAAACGAAAAAAAAAATCGACTTTTCACCCGATTTTCGAAAATTTCATTTGTGTTTGGAAGCATGCAAAACGAAAAAAAAATCGACATTTTACCCGATTTTCGAAAATTTCATTTGTGTTTGGAAGCATGCGAAACGAAAAAAAATCGACTTTTCACCCGATTTTCGAAAATTTCATTTGAGTTTGGAAGCATGCAATACGAAAAAATAATCGACTTTTTACCCGATTTTCGAAAATTTCAGTTAAGTTTGGTAGCATGCGAAACGAAAAAAAAATCGACTTTTGTTCCAATTTTGGAAAATTTCATTTGTGTTTGGAAGCACTCAAAACAAAAAACTTTTCACCCGATTTTCGAAAATATCATTTGTGTTTGGAAGCATGCGAAACGAAAAAAGAATCGACTTTTCACCCGATTTTCGAAAATTTCATTTGTGTTTGAAAGCATGCGAAACGAAAAAAAAATCGACTTTTCACCCGATTTTCGAAAATTTCATTTGTGTTTGGAAGCATGCAAACAAAAAAAAATCGACTTTTCACCCGATATTCGAAAATTTCATTTGTGTTTGGAAGCATGCGAAACGAAAATAAAATCGACTTTTCACCCGATTGGTAGCATGCGAAACAAAAAAAAAATCGACTTTTGTTCCGATTTTTGAAAATTTCATTTGTGTTTGAAAGCATGCGAAACGAAAAAAAAAATGACTTTTCACCCGATTTCCGAAAATTTCATTTGTGTTTGGAAGCATGCGAAACGAAAAAAAAAATCGACTTTTCACCCGATTTTCGAAAATTTCATTTGTGTTTGGAAGCATGCGAAACGAAAAAAAAAAAAAATGACTTTTCAACCGATTTCCGAAAATTTCATTTGTGTTTGGAAGCATGCCAAACAAAAAAAAAATCGACTTTTCACCCGATTTTCGAAAATTTCATTTGTGTTTCAATGCATGTGAAACGCTTAAAAAACGAACAAAAAATCGACTTTTCACCCGATTTTCGAAAATTTCATTTGTGTTTGGAAGCATGCGAAACGAAAAAAAAATCGACTTTTTACCCGATTTTCGAAAATTTCATTTGTGTTTGGTAGCATGCGAAACGAAAAAATAATGGACTTTTGTTCCGATTTTCGAAAATTTCATTTGTGTTTGGAAGCATGCGAAACAAAAAAAAATCGACTTTTCACCCGATTTTCGAAAATTTCATTTGTGATTGGAAGCATGCAAAACAAAAAAATATCGACTTTTCACCCGATTTTCGAAAATTTCATTTGTGTTTGGAAGCATGCGAAACGAAAAAAAAATCGACTTTTCACCCGATTTTCGAAAATTTCATTTGTGTTTGGTAGTATGCGAAACGAAAAATAAATCGACTTTTGTTCCGAATTTCGAAAATTTCATTTGTGTTTGGAAGCATGCGAAACGAAAAAAAAAATCGACTTTTCACCTGATTTTCGAAAATTTCATTTGTGTTTCAATGCATGTGAAACGCGTAAAAAACGAAAAAAAAAACGACTTTTCACCCGATTTTCGAAAAAATCATTTGTGTTTAGAAGCATGCGAAACGAAAAAAAAAATCGACTTTTCACCCGATTTTCGAAAATTTCATTTGTGTTTGGAAGCATGCGAAACGAAAAAAAAATCGACGTTTCACCCGATTTTCGAAAATTTCAATTGTGTTTGGTAGCATGCGAAACGAAAAAAAAATCGACTTTTGTTCCGATTTTCGAAAATTTCATTTGTGTTTGGAAGCATGCAAAACAAAAAAAAATCGACTTTTCACCCGATTTTCGAAAATTTCATTTGTGTTTGGAAGCATGCGAAACGAAAAAAAAATCGACTTTTTACCCGATTTTCGAAAATTTCATTTGTGTTTGGAAGCATGCGAAACGAAAAAGAAATCGACTTTTCATCCGATTTTCGAAAATTTCATTTGTGTTTGAAAGCATGCGAAACAAAAAAAAAATCGACTTTTCACCCGATTTTCGAAAATTTCATTTGTGTTTGGAAGCATGCGAAACGAAAAAAAAATTGACTTTTCACCCGATTTTCGAAAATTTCATTTGTGTTTCAATGCATGTGAAACGCTTAAAAAACGAAAAAAAAATCGACTTTTCACCCGATTTTCGAAAATTTCATTTGTGTTAGGAAGCATGCGAAACGAAAAAAAAATCTACTTTTCACCCGATTTTCGAAAATTTTATTTGTGTTTGGAAGCATGCGAAACGAAAATAAAATCGACTTTTCACCCGATTGGTAGCATGCGAAACAAACAAAAAATCGACTTTTGTTCCGATTTTCGAAAATTTCATTTGTGTTTGAAAGCATGCGAAACGAAAAAAAAATCGACTTTTCACCCGATTTTCGAAAATTTCATTTGTGTTAGGAAGCATGCGAAACGAAAAAAAAATCTACTTTTCACCCGATTTTCGAAAATTTCATTTGTGTTTGGAAGCTGCGAAACGAAAAAAAATCGACTTTTCACCCGATTTTCGAAAATCTCATTTGTGTTAGGAAGCATGCGAAACGAAAAAAAAAATCGACTTTTCACCCGATTTTCGAAAATTTCATTTGTGTTTGGAAGCTGCGAAACGAAAAAAATCGACTTTTTACCCGATCGAAAATTTAATTCGTGTTTGGAAGCATGCGCAACGAAAAAAAAAATCGACTTTTCACCCGATTTTTGAAAATTTTATTTGTGTTAGGAAGCATGCGAAACGAAAAAAATCGACTTTTCACCCGATTTTCGAAAATTTCATTTGTGTTTCAATGCATGTGAAACGCTTAAAAAACGAAAAAAAAATCGACTTTTCACCCGATTTTCGAAAATTTCATTTGTGTTAGGAAGCATGCGAAACGAAAAAAAAATCTACTTTTCACCCGATTTTCGAAAATTTTATTTGTGTTTGGAAGCATGCGAAACAAAAAAAAATTGACTTTTCACCCGATTTTCAAAAATTTTATTTGTGTTTGGAAGCATGCGAAACAAAAAAAAAATCGACTTTTCACCCGATTTTCGAAAATTTCATTTGTGTTTGGAAGCATGCGAAACGAAAAAAAAATCGACTTTTCACCCGATTTTCGAAAATTTCATTTGTGTTTCACTGCATGTGAAACGCGTAAAAACGAAAAAAAATCGACTTTTCACCCGATTTTCGAAAATTTCATTTGTGTTAGGAAGCATGCGAAACGAAAAAAAAATCTACTTTTCACCCGATTTTCGAAAATTTCATTTGTGTTTGGAAGCATGCGAAACGAAAATAAAATCGACTTTTCACCCGATTGGTAGCATGCGAAACAAAAAAAAAATCGACTTTTGTTCCGATTTTCGAAAATTTCATTTGTGTTTGAAAGCATGCGAAACGAAAAAAAAAAAAATGACTTTTCACCCGATTTCCGAAAATTTCATTTGTGTTTGGAAGCATGCGAAACGAAAAAAAAAATCGACTTTTCACCCGATTTTCGAAAATTTCATTTGTGTTTGGAAGCATGCGAAACGAAAAAAAAAATCGACTTTTCACCCGATTTTCGAAAATTTCATTTGTGTTTCAATGCATGTGAAACGCGTAAAAAACGAAAAAAAAATCGACTTTTCACCCGATTTTCGAAAATCTCATTTGTGTTTAGAAGCATGCGAAACGAAAAAAAAATCGACTTTTCACCCGAAGTTCGAAAATTTCATTTGTGTTTGAAAGCATGCAAAACGAAAAAAAAATCGACTTTTCACCCGATTTTCGAAAATTTCATTTGTGTTAGGAAGCATGCGAAACGAAAAAAAAATCTACTTTTCACCCGATTTTCGAAAATTTTATTTGTGTTTGGAAGCATGCGAAACGAAAATAAAATCGACTTTTCACCCGATTGGTAGCATGCGAAACAAACAAAAAATCGACTTTTGTTCCGATTTTCGAAAATTTCATTTGTGTTTGAAAGCATGCGAAACGAAAAAAAAATCGACTTTTCACCCGATTTTCGAAAATTTCATTTGTGTTAGGAAGCATGCGAAACGAAAAAAAAATCTACTTTTCACCCGATTTTCGAAAATTTCATTTGTGTTTGGAAGCTGCGAAACGAAAAAAAATCGACTTTTCACCCGATTTTCGAAAATCTCATTTGTGTTAGGAAGCATGCGAAACGAAAAAAAAAATCGACTTTTCACCCGATTTTCGAAAATTTCATTTGTGTTTGGAAGCTGCGAAACGAAAAAAATCGACTTTTTACCCGATTTTCGAAAATTTAATTCGTGTTTGGAAGCATGCGCAACGAAAAAAAAAATCGACTTTTCACCCGATTTTTGAAAATTTTATTTGTGTTAGGAAGCATGCGAAACGAAAAAAATCGACTTTTCACCCGATTTTCGAAAATTTCATTTGTGTTTGGTAGCATGCGAAATGAAAAAAAAAATCGACTTTTGTTCCGATTTTCGAAAATTTCATTTGTGTTTGGAAGCATGCGAAACGAAAAAAAAATCGACTTTTCACCCGATTTTCGAAAATTTCATTTGTGTTTCACTGCATGTGAAACGCGTAAAAAACGAAAAAAAATCGACTTTTCACCCGATTTTCGAAAATTTCATTTGTGTTTGGAAGCATGCGAAACGAAAAAAGAATCGACTTTTCACCCGATTTTCGAAAATTTCATTTGTGTTAGGAAGCATGCGAAACGAAAAAAAAATCTACTTTTCACCCGATTTTCGAAAATTTCATTTGTGTTTGGAAGCATGCGAAACGAAAAAAAAATCGACTTTTCACCCGATTTTCGAAAATTTCATTTGTGTTAGGAAGCATGCGAAACGAAAAAAAAATCTACTTTTCACCCGATTTTCGAAAATTTTATTTGTGTTTGGAAGCATGCGAAACAAAAAAAAATCGACTTTTCACCCGATTTTCGAAAATTTCATTTGTGTTTGGAAGCATGCGAAACAAAAAAAAATCGACTTTTCACCCGATTTTCGAAAATTTCATTTGTGTTTGGAAGCATGCGAAACGAAAAAAAAATCGACTTTTCACCCGATTTTCGAAAATTTCATTTGTGTTTCAATGCATGTGAAACGCGTAAAAAACGAAAAAAAAATCGACTTTTCACCCGATTTTCGAAAATCTCATTTGTGTTTAGAAGCATGCTAAACGAAAAAAAAATCGACTTTTCACCCGAAGTTCGAAAATTTCATTTGTGTTTGAAAGCATGCAAAACGAAAAAAAAATCGACTTTTCACCCGATTTTCGAAAATTTCATTTGTGTTTGGAAGCATGCAAAACGAAAAAAAAATCGACATTTTACCCGATTTTCGAAAATTTCATTTGTGTTTGGAAGCATGCGAAACGAAAAAAAAATCTACTTTTCACCCGATTTTCGAAAATTTCATTTGAGTTTGGAAGCATGCAATACGAAAAAATAATCGACTTTTTACCCGATTTTCGAAAATTTCAGTTAAGTTTGGTAGCATGCGAAACGAAAAAAAAATCGACTTTTGTTCCAATTTTCGAAAATTTCATTTGTGTTTGGAAGCACTCAAAACAAAAAAAAATCGACTTTTCACCCGATTTTCGAACATTTCATTTGTGTTTTAATGCATGTGAAACGCGTAAAAAACGAAAAAAAATCGACTTTTCACCCGATTTTCGAAAATATCATTTGTGTTTGGAAGCATGCGAAACAAAAAAAAAATCGACTTTTCACCCGATTTTCGAAAATTTCATTTGTGTTAGGAAGCATGCGAAACGAAAAAAAATCGACTTTTCACTCGATTTTCGAAAATTTCATTTGTGTTTGGAAGCATGCGAAACGAAAAAAATCGACTTTTCACCGATTTTCGAAAATTTCATTTGTGTTTGGTAGCATGCGAAATGAAAAAAAAATCGACTTTTGTTCCGATTTTCGAAAATTTCATTTGTGTTTCACTGCATGTGAAACGCGTAAAAAACGAAAAAAAATCGACTTTTCACCCGATTTTCGAAAATATCATTTGTGTTTGGAAGCATGCGAAACGAAAAAAGAATCGACTTTTCACCCGATTTTCGAAAATTTCATTTGTGTTTGAAAGCATGCGAAACGAAAAAAAAATCGACTTTTCACCCGATTTTTGAAAATTTCATTTGTGTTTGGAAGCATGCAAACAAAAAAAAATCGACTTTTCACCCGATTTTCGAAAATTTCATTTGTGTTTGGAAGCATGCGAAACGAAAATAAAATCGACTTTTCACCCGATTGGTAGCATGCGAAACAAAAAAAAAATCGACTTTTGTTCCGATTTTTGAAAATTTCATTTGTGTTTGAAAGCATGCGAAACGAAAAAAAAAATGACTTTTCACCCGATTTCCGAAAATTTCATTTGTGTTTGGAAGCATGCGAAACGAAAAAAAAAATTGACTTTTCACCCGATTTTCGAAAATTTCATTTGTGTTTGGAGGCATGCGAAACGAAAAAAAAATCGACTTTTCACCCGATTTTCGAAAATTTCATTTGTGTTTGGTAGCATGCGAAATGAAAAAAAAAATCGACTTTTGTTCCGATTTTCGAAAATTTCATTTGTGTTTGGAAGCATGCGAAACGAAAAAAAAATCGACTTTTGTTCCGATTTTCGAAAATTTCATTTGTGTTTGGAGGCATGCGAAACGAAAAAAAAAATCGACTTTTCACCCGATTTTCGAAAATTTCATTTGTGTTTGGAAGCATGCGAAACGAAAAAAAAAATCGACTTTTGTTCCGATTTTCGAAAATTTCATTTGTGTTTGGAGGCATGCGAAACGAAAAAAAAAATCGACTTTTCACCCGATTTTCGAAAATTTCATTTGTGTTTGGTAGCATGCGAAATGAAAAAAAAAATCGACTTTTGTTCCGATTTTCGAAAATTTCATTTGTGTTTGGAAGCATGCGAAACGAAAAAAAAATCGACTTTTGTTCCGATTTTCGAAAATTTCATTTGTGTTTGGAAGCATGCGAAACGAAAAAAAAATCGACTTTTTACCCGATTTTCGAAAATTTCATTTGTGTTTGGAAGCATGCGAAACGAAAAAAATATCGACTTTTCACCCGATTTTCGAAAAATTCATTTGAGTTTGGAAGCATGCAAAACGAAAAAATAATCGACTTTTTACCCGATTTTCGAAAATTTCAGTTATGTTTGGTAGCATGCGAAACGAAAAAAAAAATCGACTTTTGTTCCGATTTTCGAAAATTTCATTTGTGTTTGGAAGCATGCGAAACGAAAAAAAAATCAACTTTTCACCCGATTTTCGAAAATTTCATTTATGTTTCAATGCATGTGAAACGCGTAAAAAACGAAAAAAAAATCGACTTTTCACCCGATTTTCGAAAATTTCATTTGTGTTTGGAAGCATGCGAAACGAAAAAAAAATCGACTTTTCACCCGATTTTCAAAAATTTCAATTGTGTTTGGTAGCATGCGAAACGAAAAAAAAATCGACTTTTTACCCGATTTTCGAAAATTTAATTTGTGTTTGGAAGCCTGCGAAACGAAAAAAAAATCGACTTTTCACCCAATTTTCAAAAATTTCAATTGTGTTTGGTAGCATGCGAAACGAAAAAAAAATCGACTTTTTACCCGATTTTCAAAAATTTCATTTGTGTTTGGAAGCATGCGAAACGAAAAAAATCGACTTTTTACCCGATTTTAAAAAATGTCAATTGTGTTTGGTAGCATGCGAAACGAAAAAAAAAATCGACTTTTCACCCGATTTTCGAAAATTTCATTTGTGTTTCAATGCATGTGAAACGCGTAAAAAACGAAAAAAAAAATCGACTTTTCACCCGATTTTCGAAAATTTCATTTGTGTTTAAACAGAAGCATGCGAAACGAAAAAAATAATCGACTTTTCACCCGATTTTCGAAAATTTCATTTGTGTTTAAACAGAAGCATGCGAAACGAAAAAAAAATCGACTTTTGTTCCGATTTTCGAAAATTTCATTTGTGTTTGGAAGCATGCGAAACGAAAAAAAAATCGACTTTTCACCCGATTTTCGAAAATTTCAATTGTGTTTGGTAGCATGCGAAACGAAAAAAAAATCGACTTTTGTTCCGATTTTCGAAAATTTCATTTGTGTTTGGAAGCATGCAAAACGAAAAAAATATCGACATTTTACCCGATTTTCGAAAATTTCTCTTGTGTTTGGAAGCATGCGAAACGAAAAAAAAATCGACTTTTCACCCGATTTTCGAAAATTTCATTTGTGTTTGGAAGCATGCGAAACAAAAAAATAATCGACTTTTCACCCGAGTTTCGAAAATTTCAGTTATGTTTGGTAGCATGCGAAACGAAAAAAAAAATCGACTTTTGTTCCGATTTTCGAAAATTTCATTTGTGTTTGGAAGCACTCAAAACAAAAAAAAAATCGACTTTTCACCCGATTTTCGAAAATTTCATTTGTGTTTGGAAGCATGCGAAACGAAAGAAAAAATCGACTTTTCACCCGATTTTCAAAAATTTCATTTGTGTTTCAATGCATGTGAAACGCGTAAAAAACGAAAAAAAAATCGACTTTTCACCCGATTTTCGAAAATTTCATTTGTGTTTGGAAGCATGCGAAACGAAAAAAAAATCGACTTTTTACCCGATTTTCGAAAATTTCATTTGTGTTTGGAAGCATGCGAAACGAAAAAAAAATCGACATTTTACCCGATTTTCGAAAATTTCATTTGTGTTTGGAAGCATGCGAAACAAAAAAAAAATCGACTTTTGTTCCGATTTTCAAAAATTTCAATTGTGTTTGGTAGCATGCGAAACGAAAAAAAATCGACTTTTGTTCCGATTTTCGAAAATTTCATTTGTGTTAGGAAGCATGCGAAACGAAAAAAAAATCTACTTTTCACCCGATTTTCGAAAATTTCATTTGTGTTTGGAAGCATGCGAAACGAAAATAAAATCGACTTTTCACCCGATTGGTAGCATGCGAAACAAAAAAAAAATCGACTTTTGTTCCGATTTTCGAAAATTTCATTTGTGTTTGAAAGCATGCGAAACGAAAAAAAAAAAATGACTTTTCACCCGATTTCCGAAAATTTCATTTGTGTTTGGAAGCATGCGAAACGAAAAAAAAAATCGACTTTTCACCCGATTTTCGAAAATTTCATTTGTGTTTGGAAGCATGCGAAACGAAAAAAAAAATCGACTTTTCACCCGATTTTCGAAAATTTCATTTGTGTTTCAATGCATGTGAAACGCGTAAAAAACGAAAAAAAAATCGACTTTTCACCCGATTTTCGAAAATCTCATTTGTGTTTAGAAGCATGCGAAACGAAAAAAAAATCGACTTTTCACCCGAAGTTCGAAAATTTCATTTGTGTTTGAAAGCATGCAAAACGAAAAAAAAATCGACTTTTCACCCGATTTTCGAAAATTTCATTTGTGTTAGGAAGCATGCGAAACGAAAAAAAAATCTACTTTTCACCCGATTTTCGAAAATTTTATTTGTGTTTGGAAGCATGCGAAACGAAAATAAAATCGACTTTTCACCCGATTGGTAGCATGCGAAACAAACAAAAAATCGACTTTTGTTCCGATTTTCGAAAATTTCATTTGTGTTTGAAAGCATGCGAAACGAAAAAAAAATCGACTTTTCACCCGATTTTCGAAAATTTCATTTGTGTTAGGAAGCATGCGAAACGAAAAAAAAATCTACTTTTCACCCGATTTTCGAAAATTTCATTTGTGTTTGGAAGCTGCGAAACGAAAAAAAATCGACTTTTCACCCGATTTTCGAAAATCTCATTTGTGTTAGGAAGCATGCGAAACGAAAAAAAAAATCGACTTTTCACCCGATTTTCGAAAATTTCATTTGTGTTTGGAAGCTGCGAAACGAAAAAAATCGACTTTTTACCCGATTTTCGAAAATTTAATTCGTGTTTGGAAGCATGCGCAACGAAAAAAAAAATCGACTTTTCACCCGATTTTTGAAAATTTTATTTGTGTTAGGAAGCATGCGAAACGAAAAAAATCGACTTTTCACCCGATTTTCGAAAATTTCATTTGTGTTTGGTAGCATGCGAAATGAAAAAAAAAATCGACTTTTGTTCCGATTTTCGAAAATTTCATTTGTGTTTGGAAGCATGCGAAACGAAAAAAAAATCGACTTTTCACCCGATTTTCGAAAATTTCATTTGTGTTTCACTGCATGTGAAACGCGTAAAAAACGAAAAAAAATCGACTTTTCACCCGATTTTCGAAAATTTCATTTGTGTTTGGAAGCATGCGAAACGAAAAAAGAATCGACTTTTCACCCGATTTTCGAAAATTTCATTTGTGTTAGGAAGCATGCGAAACGAAAAAAAAATCTACTTTTCACCCGATTTTCGAAAATTTCATTTGTGTTTGGAAGCATGCGAAACGAAAAAAAAATCGACTTTTCACCCGATTTTCGAAAATTTCATTTGTGTTAGGAAGCATGCGAAACGAAAAAAAAATCTACTTTTCACCCGATTTTCGAAAATTTTATTTGTGTTTGGAAGCATGCGAAACAAAAAAAAATCGACTTTTCACCCGATTTTCGAAAATTTCATTTGTGTTTGGAAGCATGCGAAACAAAAAAAAATCGACTTTTCACCCGATTTTCGAAAATTTCATTTGTGTTTGGAAGCATGCGAAACGAAAAAAAAAATCGACTTTTCACCCGATTTTCGAAAATTTCATTTGTGTTTCAATGCATGTGAAACGCGTAAAAAACGAAAAAAAAATCGACTTTTCACCCGATTTTCGAAAATCTCATTTGTGTTTAGAAGCATGCTAAACGAAAAAAAAATCGACTTTTCACCCGAAGTTCGAAAATTTCATTTGTGTTTGAAAGCATGCAAAACGAAAAAAAAATCGACTTTTCACCCGATTTTCGAAAATTTCATTTGTGTTTGGAAGCATGCAAAACGAAAAAAAAATCGACATTTTACCCGATTTTCGAAAATTTCATTTGTGTTTGGAAGCATGCGAAACGAAAAAAAAATCTACTTTTCACCCGATTTTCGAAAATTTCATTTGAGTTTGGAAGCATGCAATACGAAAAAATAATCGACTTTTTACCCGATTTTCGAAAATTTCAGTTAAGTTTGGTAGCATGCGAAACGAAAAAAAAATCGACTTTTGTTCCAATTTTCGAAAATTTCATTTGTGTTTGGAAGCACTCAAAACAAAAAAAAATCGACTTTTCACCCGATTTTCGAACATTTCATTTGTGTTTTAATGCATGTGAAACGCGTAAAAAACGAAAAAAAATCGACTTTTCACCCGATTTTCGAAAATATCATTTGTGTTTGGAAGCATGCGAAACAAAAAAAAAATCGACTTATCACCCGATTTTCGAAAATTTCATTTGTGTTAGGAAGCATGCGAAACGAAAAAAAATCGACTTTTCACTCGATTTTCGAAAATTTCATTTGTGTTTGGAAGCATGCGAAACGAAAAAAATCGACTTTTCACCGATTTTCGAAAATTTCATTTGTGTTTGGTAGCATGCGAAATGAAAAAAAAATCGACTTTTGTTCCGATTTTCGAAAATTTCATTTGTGTTTCACTGCATGTGAAACGCGTAAAAAACGAAAAAAAATCGACTTTTCACCCGATTTTCGAAAATATCATTTGTGTTTGGAAGCATGCGAAACGAAAAAAGAATCGACTTTTCACCCGATTTTCGAAAATTTCATTTGTGTTTGAAAGCATGCGAAACGAAAAAAAAATCGACTTTTCACCCGATTTTTGAAAATTTCATTTGTGTTTGGAAGCATGCAAACAAAAAAAAATCGACTTTTCACCCGATTTTCGAAAATTTCATTTGTGTTTGGAAGCATGCGAAACGAAAATAAAATCGACTTTTCACCCGATTGGTAGCATGCGAAACAAAAAAAAAATCGACTTTTGTTCCGATTTTTTAAAATTTCATTTGTGTTTGAAAGCATGCGAAACGAAAAAAAAAATGACTTTTCACCCGATTTCCGAAAATTTCATTTGTGTTTGGAAGCATGCGAAACGAAAAAAAAATTGACTTTTCACCCGATTTTCGAAAATTTCATTTGTGTTTGGAGGCATGCGAAACGAAAAAAAAATCGACTTTTCACCCGATTTTCGAAAATTTCATTTGTGTTTGGTAGCATGCGAAATGAAAAAAAAAATCGACTTTTGTTCCGATTTTCGAAAATTTCATTTGTGTTTGGAAGCATGCGAAACGAAAAAAAAATCGACTTTTGTTCCGATTTTCGAAAATTTCATTTGTGTTTGGAGGCATGCGAAACGAAAAAAAAAATCGACTTTTCACCCGATTTTCGAAAATTTCATTTGTGTTTGGAAGCATGCGAAACGAAAAAAAAAATCGACTTTTGTTCCGATTTTCGAAAATTTCATTTGTGTTTGGAGGCATGCGAAACGAAAAAAAAAATCGACTTTTCACCCGATTTTCGAAAATTTCATTTGTGTTTGGTAGCATGCGAAATGAAAAAAAAAATCGACTTTTGTTCCGATTTTCGAAAATTTCATTTGTGTTTGGAAGCATGCGAAACGAAAAAAAAATCGACTTTTGTTCCGATTTTCGAAAATTTCATTTGTGTTTGGAAGCATGCGAAACGAAAAAAAAATCGACTTTTTACCCGATTTTCGAAAATTTCATTTGTGTTTGGAAGCATGCGAAACGAAAAAAATATCGACTTTTCACCCGATTTTCGAAAAATTCATTTGAGTTTGGAAGCATGCAAAACGAAAAAATAATCGACTTTTTACCCGATTTTCGAAAATTTCAGTTATGTTTGGTAGCATGCGAAACGAAAAAAAAAATCGACTTTTGTTCCGATTTTCGAAAATTTCATTTGTGTTTGGAAGCATGCGAAACGAAAAAAAAATCAACTTTTCACCCGATTTTCGAAAATTTCATTTATGTTTCAATGCATGTGAAACGCGTAAAAAACGAAAAAAAAATCGACTTTTCACCCGATTTTCGAAAATTTCATTTGTGTTTGGAAGCATGCGAAACGAAAAAAAAATCGACTTTTCACCCGATTTTCAAAAATTTCAATTGTGTTTGGTAGCATGCGAAACGAAAAAAAAATCGACTTTTTACCCGATTTTCGAAAATTTAATTTGTGTTTGGAAGCCTGCGAAACGAAAAAAAAATCGACTTTTCACCCAATTTTCAAAAATTTCAATTGTGTTTGGTAGCATGCGAAACGAAAAAAAAATCGACTTTTTACCCGATTTTCAAAAATTTCATTTGTGTTTGGAAGCATGCGAAACGAAAAAAATCGACTTTTTACCCGATTTTAAAAAATGTCAATTGTGTTTGGTAGCATGCGAAACGAAAAAAAAAATCGACTTTTCACCCGATTTTCGAAAATTTCATTTGTGTTTCAATGCATGTGAAACGCGTAAAAAACGAAAAAAAAAATCGACTTTTCACCCGATTTTCGAAAATTTCATTTGTGTTTAAACAGAAGCATGCGAAACGAAAAAAATAATCGACTTTTCACCCGATTTTCGAAAATTTCATTTGTGTTTAAACAGAAGCATGCGAAACGAAAAAAAATCGACTTTTGTTCCGATTTTCGAAAATTTCATTTGTGTTTGGAAGCATGCGAAACGAAAAAAAAATCGACTTTTCACCCGATTTTCGAAAATTTCAATTGTGTTTGGTAGCATGCGAAACGAAAAAAAAATCGACTTTTGTTCCGATTTTCGAAAATTTCATTTGTGTTTGGAAGCATGCAAAACGAAAAAAATATCGACATTTTACCCGATTTTCGAAAATTTCTCTTGTGTTTGGAAGCATGCGAAACGAAAAAAAAATCGACTTTTCACCCGATTTTCGAAAATTTCATTTGTGTTTGGAAGCATGCGAAACAAAAAAATAATCGACTTTTCACCCGAGTTTCGAAAATTTCAGTTATGTTTGGTAGCATGCGAAACGAAAAAAAAAATCGACTTTTGTTCCGATTTTCGAAAATTTCATTTGTGTTTGGAAGCACTCAAAACAAAAAAAAAATCGACTTTTCACCCGATTTTCGAAAATTTCATTTGTGTTTGGAAGCATGCGAAACGAAAGAAAAAATCGACTTTTCACCCGATTTTCAAAAATTTCATTTGTGTTTCAATGCATGTGAAACGCGTAAAAAACGAAAAAAAAATCGACTTTTCACCCGATTTTCGAAAATTTCATTTGTGTTTGGAAGCATGCGAAACGAAAAAAAAATCGACTTTTTACCCGATTTTCGAAAATTTCATTTGTGTTTGGAAGCATGCGAAACGAAAAAAAAATCGACATTTTACCCGATTTTCGAAAATTTCATTTGTGTTTGGAAGCATGCGAAACAAAAAAAAAATCGACTTTTGTTCCGATTTTCAAAAATTTCAATTGTGTTTGGTAGCATGCGAAACGAAAAAAAATCGACTTTTGTTCCGATTTTCGAAAATTTCATTTGTGTTTGGAAGCATGCGAAACGAAAAAAAAATCGACATTTTACCCGATTTTCGAAAATTTCATTTGTGTTTGGAAGCATGCGAAACGAAAAAATAATCGACTTTTCACCCGATTTTCGAAAATTTCAGATATGTTTGATAGCATATATGCGAAACGAAAAAAAAATCGACTTTTGTTCCGATTTTCGAAAATTTCAATTGTGTTTGGAAGCACTCAAATTAAAAAAAAATCGACTTTTCACCCGATTTTCGAAAATTTCATTTGTGTTTGGAAGCATGCGAAACGAAAAAAAAAATTGACTTTTCACCCGATTTTCGAAAATTTCATTTGTGTTTCAATGCATGTGATACGCGTTAAAACAAAAAAAAATCGACTTTTCACCCGATTTTCGAAAATTTCATTTGTGTTTGGAAGCATGCGAAACGAAAAAAAAATCGACTTTTTACCCGATTTTCGAAAATTTCATTTGTGTTTGGAAGCATGCGAAACGAAAAAAAAAAATCGACTTTTCGCCCGATTTTCGAAAATTTCATTTGTGTTTGGTAGCATGCGAAACGAAAAAAAAATCGACTTTTGTTCCGATTTTCGAAAATTTCATTTGTGTTTGGAAGCATGCGAAACGAAGAAAAAATCGACTTTTCACCCGATTTTCGAAAATTTCATTTGTGTTTGGAATCATGCGAAACGAAAAAAAAATCGACTTTTTACCCGATTTTCGAAAATTTCATTTGTGTTTGGAAGCATGCGAAACGAAAAAAAAATCGACTTTTCACCCGATTTTCGAAAATTTCATTTGTGTTTGGTAGCATGCGAAACGAAAAAAAAATCGACTTTTGTTCCGATTTTCGAAAATTTCATTTGTGTTTGGAAGCACTCAAAACAAAAAAAAAAATGGACTTTTCACCCGATTTTCGAAAATTTCATTTGTGTTTGGAAGCATGCAAAACGAAAAAAAAATGGACTTTTCACCCGATTTTCGAAAATTTCATTTGTGTTTAGATGCATGCGAAACGAAAAAAAAAATCGACTTTTCACCCGATTTTCGAAAATTTCATTTGTGTTTAGAAGCATGCGAAATGAAAAAAAAATCGACTTTTTACCCGATTTTCGAAAATTTCATTTCAATGCATGTGAAACGCGTAAAAAACGAAAAAAATCGACTTTTCACCCGATTTTCGAAAATTTCTTTGTGTTTGGAAGCATGCGAAACGAAAAAAAAATCGACTTTTCACCCGATTTTCGAGAATTTCATTTGTGTTTGGTAGCATGCGAAACAAAAAAAAAATCGACTTTTGTTCCGATTTTCGAAAATTTCATTTGTGTTTGGAAGCATGCGAAACGAAAAAAAAATCGACTTTTCACCCGATTTTCGAAAATTTCATTTGTGTTTAGAAGCATGCGAAACGAAAAACAAATCGACTTTTTACCCGATTTTCGAAAATTTCTTTTGTGTTTGGAAGCATGCGAAACGAAAAAAAATTCGACTTTTCACCCGATTTTCGAAAATTTCATTTGTGTTTGAAAGCATGCGAAACAAAAAAAAAATCGACTTTTCACCCGATTTTCGAAAATTTCATTTGTGTTTAGAAGCATGCGAAACGAAAAACAAATCGACTTTTTACACGATTTTCGAACATTTCTTTTGTGTTTGGAAGCATGCGAAACGAAAAAAAAATCGACTTTTCACCCGATTTTCGAAAATTTCATTTGTGTTGGGAAGCATGCGAAACGAAAAAAAAATCAACTTTTCACCCGATTTTCGAAAATTTCATTTGTGTTTCAATGCATGTGAAACGCGTAAAAAACGAAAAAAAAAATCGACTTTTCACCCGATTTTCGAAAATTTCATTATTGTTTGGAAGCATGCGAAACGAAAAAAATATCGATTTTTCACCCGATTTTCGAAAATTTCATTTGTGTTTGGAAGCATGCGAAACGAAAAAAAATTCGACTTTTCACCCGATTTTCGAAAATTTCATTTGTGTTTGGAAGCATGCGAAACGAAAAAAAAAATCGACTTTTCACCCGATTTTCGAAAATTTCATTTGTTTGGAAGCATGCAAAACGAAAAAAAAAATCGACTTTTCACCCGATTTTCGAAAATTTCATTTGTGTTTCAATGCATGTGAAACGCGTAAAAAACGAAAAATAAATCGACTTTTCACCCGAGTTTCGAAAATTTCATTTGTGTTTCAATGCATGCGAAACGCGTAAAAAACGAAAAAAAATCGACTTTTCACCCGATTTTCGAAAATTTTATTTGTGTTTGGAAGCATGCGAAACGAAAAAAAAATCGACATTTTACCCGATTTTCGAAAATTTCATTTGTGTTTGGAAGCATGCGAAACAAAAAAAAAATCGACTTTTGTTCCGATTTTCAAAAATTTCAATTGTGTTTGGTAGCATGCGAAACGAAAAAAAATCGACTTTTGTTCCGATTTTCGAAAATTTCATTTGTGTTTGGAAGCATGCGAAACGAAAAAAAAATCGACATTTTACCCGATTTTCGAAAATTTCATTTGTGTTTGGAAGCATGCGAAACGAAAAAATAATCGACTTTTCACCCGATTTTCGAAAATTTCAGATATGTTTGATAGCATATATGCGAAACGAAAAAAAAATCGACTTTTGTTCCGATTTTCGAAAATTTCAATTGTGTTTGGAAGCACTCAAATTAAAAAAAAATCGACTTTTCACCCGATTTTCGAAAATTTCATTTGTGTTTGGAAGCATGCGAAACGAAAAAAAAAATTGACTTTTCACCCGATTTTCGAAAATTTCATTTGTGTTTCAATGCATGTGATACGCGTTAAAACAAAAAAAAATCGACTTTTCACCCGATTTTCGAAAATTTCATTTGTGTTTGGAAGCATGCGAAACGAAAAAAAAATCGACTTTTTACCCGATTTTCGAAAATTTCATTTGTGTTTGGAAGCATGCGAAACGAAAAAAAAAATCGACTTTTCGCCCGATTTTCGAAAATTTCATTTGTGTTTGGTAGCATGCGAAACGAAAAAAAAATCGACTTTTGTTCCGATTTTCGAAAATTTCATTTGTGTTTGGAAGCATGCGAAACGAAGAAAAAATCGACTTTTCACCCGATTTTCGAAAATTTCATTTGTGTTTGGAATCATGCGAAACGAAAAAAAAATCGACTTTTCACCCGATTTTCGAAAATTTCATTTGTGTTTGGAAGCATGCGAAACGAAAAAAAAATCGACTTTTCACCCGATTTTCGAAAATTTCATTTGTGTTTGGTAGCATGCGAAACGAAAAAAAAATCGACTTTTGTTCCGATTTTCGAAAATTTCATTTGTGTTTGGAAGCACTCAAAACAAAAAAAAAAAATGGACTTTTCACCCGATTTTCGAAAATTTCATTTGTGTTTGGAAGCATGCAAAACGAAAAAAAAATGGACTTTTCACCCGATTTTCGAAAATTTCATTTGTGTTTAGATGCATGCGAAACGAAAAAAAAAAATCGACTTTTCACCCGATTTTCGAAAATTTCATTTGTGTTTAGAAGCATGCGAAACGAAAAACAAATCGACTTTTTACCCGATTTTCGAAAATTTCATTTCAATGCATGTGAAACGCGTAAAAAACGAAAAAAATCGACTTTTCACCCGATTTTCGAAAATTTCTTTGTGTTTGGAAGCATGCGAAACGAAAAAAAAATCGACTTTTCACCCGATTTTCGAGAATTTCATTTGTGTTTGGTAGCATGCGAAACAAAAAAAAAATCGACTTTTGTTCCGATTTTCGAAAATTTCATTTGTGTTTGGAAGCATGCGAAACGAAAAAAAAATCGACTTTTCACCCGATTTTCGAAAATTTCATTTGTGTTTAGAAGCATGCGAAACGAAAAACAAATCGACTTTTTACCCGATTTTCGAAAATTTCTTTTGTGTTTGGAAGCATGCGAAACGAAAAAAAATTCGACTTTTCACCCGATTTTCGAAAATTTCATTTGTGTTTGGAAGCATGCGAAACAAAAAAAAAATCGACTTTTCACCCGATTTTCGAAAATTTCATTTGTGTTTAGAAGCATGCGAAACGAAAAACAAATCGACTTTTTACACGATTTTCGAACATTTCTTTTGTGTTTGGAAGCATGCGAAACGAAAAAAAAATCGACTTTTTACCCGATTTTCGAAAATTTCATTTGTGTTGGGAAGCATGCGAAACGAAAAAAAAATCAACTTTTCACCCGATTTTCGAAAATTTCATTTGTGTTTCAATGCATGTGAAACGCGTAAAAAACGAAAAAAAAATCGACTTTTCACCCGATTTTCGAAAATTTCATTATTGTTTGGAAGCATGCGAAACGAAAAAAATATCGATTTTTCACCCGATTTTCGAAAATTTCATTTGTGTTTGGAAGCATGCGAAAAGAAAAAAAAAATCGACTTTTCACCCGATTTTTGAAAATTTCATTTGTGTTTGGAAGCATGCGAAACGAAAAAAAATTCGACTTTTCACCCGATTTTCGAAAATTTCATTTGTGTTTGGAAGCATGCGAAACGAAAAAAAAAATCGACTTTTCACCCGATTTTCGAAAATTTCATTTGTTTGGAAGCATGCAAAACGAAAAAAAAAATCGACTTTTCACCCGATTTTCGAAAATTTCATTTGTGTTTCAATGCATGTGAAACGCGTAAAAAACGAAAAATAAATCGACTTTTCACCCGAGTTTCGAAAATTTCATTTGTGTTTCAATGCATGCGAAACGCGTAAAAAACGAAAAAAAATCGACTTTTCACCCGATTTTCGAAAATTTTATTTGTGTTTGGAAGCATGCGAAACGAAAAAAAAATCGACATTTCACCCGATTTTCGAAAATTTCATTTGTGTTTGAAAGCATGCGAAACGAAAAATAAATCGACTTTTCACCCGAGTTTCGAAAATTTCATTTGTGTTTCAATGCATGTGAAACGCGTAAAAAACGAAAAAAAATCGACTTGTCACCCGATTTTCGAAAATTTCATTTGTGTTTCAATGCATGTGAAACGCGTAAAAAAGGAAAAAAATCGACTTTTCACCCGATTTTCGAAAATTTCATTTGTTTCAATGCATGTGAAACGCGTAAAAAACGAAAATAAATCGATTTTTCACCCGATTTTCGAAAATTTCATTTGTGTTTGGAAGCATGCGAAACGAAAAAAAAATCGACTTTTTTCCCGGCTTTCGAAAATTTCATTTGTTTGGAAGCATGCTAAACGAAAAAAAAATCGACTTTTCACCCGATTTTCGAAAATTTTATTTGTGTTTGGAAGCATGCGAAACGAAAAAAAAAATCGACTTTTCACCCGATTTTCGAAAATTTCATTTGTGTTTCAATGCATGTGAAACGCGTAAAAAACGAAAAAAAAATCGACTTTTCACCCGATTTTCGAAAATTTCATTTGTGTTTGGAAGCATGCGAAACGAAAAAAAAATCGACTTTTCACCCGATTTTCGAAAATTTCATTTGTGTTTGGAAGCATGCGAAACGAAAAAAAAATCGACTTTTCACCCGATTTTCGAAAATTTCATTTGTTTGGAAGCTGCAAAACGAAAAAAAAAATCGACTTTTCACCCGATTTTCGAAAATTTCATTTGTGTTTCAATGCATGTGAAACGCGTAAAAAACGAAAAAAAAATCGACTTTTCACCCGATTTTCGAAAATTTCATTTGTGTTTGGAAGCATGCAAAACGAAAAAAAAATCGACTTTTCACCCGATTTTCGAAAATTTCATTTGTGTTTGGAAGCATGCGAAACGAAAAAAAAATCGACTTTTCACCCGATTTTCGAAAATTTCATTTGTTTGGAAGCATGCAAAACGAAAAAAAAAATCGACTTTTCACCCGATTTTCGAAAATTTCATTTGTGTTTCAATGCATGTGAAACGCGTAAAAAACGAAAAAAAAAATCGACTTTTCACCCGATTTTCGAAAATTTCATTATTGTTTGGAAGCATGCGAAACGAAAAAAATATCGACTTTTCACCCGATTTTCGAAAATTTCATTTGTGTTTAGAAGCATGCGAAATGAAAAAAAAATCGACTTTTCACCCGATTTTCGAAAATTTCATTTGTGTTTCAATGCATGTGAAACGCGTAAAAAACGAAAAAAAAATCGACTTTTCACCCGATTTTCGAAAATTTCATTATTGTTTGGAAGCATGCGAAACGAAAAAAATATCGACTTTTCACCCGATTTTCGAAAATTTCATTTGTGTTTAGAAGCATGCGAAATGAAAAAAAAATCGACTTTTCACCCGATTTTCGAAAATTTCATTTGTGTTTCAATGCATGTGAAACGCGTAAAAAACGAAAAAAAAATCGACTTTTCGCCCGATTTTCGAAAATTTCATTTGTGTTTGGAAGCATGCGAAACGAAAAAAAAATCGACTTTTCACCCGATTTTCGAAAATTTCATTTGTTTGGAAGCATGCAAAACGAAAAAAAAAATCGACTTTTCACCCGATTTTCGAAAATTTCAGTTGTGTTTCAATGCATGTGAAACGCGTAAAAAACGAAAAAAATCGACATTTCACTCGATTTTCGAAAATTTCATTTGTGTTTCAATGCATGTGAAACGCGTAAAAAACGAAAAAAAATCGACTTTTCACCCGATTTTCGAAAATTTTATTTGTGTTTGGAAGCATGCGAAACGAAAAAAAAAAATCGACTTTTCACCCGATTTTCGAAAATTTCATTTGTGTTTCAATGCATGTGAAACGCGTAAAAAACGAAAAAAAATCGACTTTTCACCCGATTTTCGAAAATTTCATTATTGTTTGGAAGCATGCGAAACGAAAAAAATATCGACTTTTTACCCGATTTTCGAAAATTTCATTTGTGTTTAGAAGCATGCGAAATGAAAAAAAAATCGACTTTTCACCCGATTTTCGAAAATTTCATTTGTGTTTCAATGCATGTGAAACGCGTAAAATACGAAAAAAAAATCGACTTTTCACCCGATTTTCGAAAATTTCATTATTGTTTTCAAGCATGCGAAACGAAAAAAATATCGACTTTTCACCCGATTTTCGAAAATTTCATTTGTGTTTAGAAGCATGCGAAATGAAAAAAAAATCGACTTTTCACCCGATTTTCGAAAATTTCATTTGTGTTTAGAAGCATGCGAAATGAAAAAAAAAATCGACTTTTCACCCGATTTTCGAAAATTTCATTTGTGTTTCAATGCATGTGAAACGCGTAAAAACGAAAAAAATCGACTTTTCACCCGATTTTCGAAAATTTCATTTGTGTTTCAATGCATGTAAAACGCGTAAAAAACAAAAAAAATCGACTTTTCACCCGATTTTCGAAAATTTCATTTGTGTTTGAAAGCATGCGAAATAAAAAATAAATCGACTTTTCACCCGATTTTCGAAAATTTCATTTGTTTGGAAGGAAGCATGCTAAACGAAAAAAAAATCGACTTTTCACCCGATTTTCGAAAATTTCATTTGTGTTTCAATGCATGTGAAACGCGTAAAAAACGAAAAAAAAATCGACTTTTCACCCGATTTTCGAAAATTTCATTTGTGTTTGGAAGCATGCAAAACGAAAAAAAAATCGACTTTTCACCCGATTTTCGAAAATTTCATTTGTGTTTGGAAGCATGCGAAACGAAAAAAAAATCGACTTTTCACCCGATTTTCGAAAATTTCATTTGTTTGGAAGCATGCAAAACGAAAAAAAAAATCGACTTTTCACCCGATTTTCGAAAATTTCATTTGTGTTTCAATGCATGTGAAACGCGTAAAAAACGAAAAAAAAATCGACTTTTCACCCGATTTTCGAAAATTTCATTATTGTTTGGAAGCATGCGAAACGAAAAAAATATCGACTTTTCACCCGATTTTCGAAAATTTCATTTGTGTTTAGAAGCATGCGAAATGAAAAAAAAATCGACTTTTCACCCGATTTTCGAAAATTTCATTTGTGTTTCAATGCATGTGAAACGCGTAAAAAACGAAAAAAAAATCGACTTTTCACCCGATTTTCGAAAATTTCATTTGTGTTTGAAAGCATGCGAAATAAAAAAAAAATCGACTTTTCACCCGATTTTCGAAAATTTCATTTGTTTGGAAGGAAGCATGCTAAACGAAAAAAAAAATCGAATTTTCACCCGATTTTCGAAAATTTCATTTGTGTTTGGAAGCATGCGAAACGATAAAAAATCGACTTTTCACCCGATTTTCGAAAATTTCATTTGTGTTTCAATGCATGTGAAACGCGTAAAAAACGAAAAAAAAATCGACTTTTCACCCGATTTTCGAAAATTTCATTTGTGTTTGGAAGCATGCAAAACGAAAAAAAAATCGACTTTTCACCCGATTTTCGAAAATTTCATTTGTGTTTGGAAGCATGCGAAACGAAAAAAAAATCGACTTTTCACCCGATTTTCGAAAATTTCATTTGTTTGGAAGCATGCGAAACGAAAAAAATATCGACTTTTCACCCGATTTTCGAAAATTTCATTTGTGTTTAGAAGCATGCGAAATGAAAAAAAAATCGACTTTTCACCCGATTTTCGAAAATTTCATTTGTGTTTCAATGCATGTGAAACGCGTAAAAAACGAAAAAAAAATCGACTTTTCACCCGATTTTCGAAAATTTCATTATTGTTTGGAAGCATGCGAAACGAAAAAAATATCGACTTTTCACCCGATTTTCGAAAATTTCATTTGTGTTTAGAAGCATGCGAAATGAAAAAAAAATCGACTTTTCACCCGATTTTCGAAAATTTCATTTGTGTTTCAATGCATGTGAAACGCGTAAAAAACGAAAAAAAAATCGACTTTTCGCCCGATTTTCGAAAATTTCATTTGTGTTTGGAAGCATGCGAAACGAAAAAAAAATCGACTTTTCACCCGATTTTCGAAAATTTCATTTGTTTGGAAGCATGCAAAACGAAAAAAAAAATCGACTTTTCACCCGATTTTCGAAAATTTCAGTTGTGTTTCAATGCATGTGAAACGCGTAAAAAACGAAAAAAATCGACATTTCACCCGATTTTCGAAAATTTCATTTGTGTTTCAATGCATGTGAAACGCGTAAAAAACGAAAAAAAATCGACTTTTCACCCGATTTTCGAAAATTTTATTTGTGTTTGGAAGCATGCGAAACGAAAAAAAAAAATCGACTTTTCACCCGATTTTCGAAAATTTCATTTGTGTTTCAATGCATGTGAAACGCGTAAAAAACGAAAAAAAATCGACTTTTCACCCGATTTTCGAAAATTTCATTATTGTTTGGAAGCATGCGAAACGAAAAAAATATCGACTTTTTACCCGATTTTCGAAAATTTCATTTGTGTTTAGAAGCATGCGAAATGAAAAAAAAATCGACTTTTCACCCGATTTTCGAAAATTTCATTTGTGTTTCAATGCATGTGAAACGCGTAAAATACGAAAAAAAAATCGACTTTTCACCCGATTTTCGAAAATTTCATTATTGTTTTCAAGCATGCGAAACGAAAAAAATATCGACTTTTCACCCGATTTTCGAAAATTTCATTTGTGTTTAGAAGCATGCGAAATGAAAAAAAAATCGACTTTTCACCCGATTTTCGAAAATTTCATTTGTGTTTAGAAGCATGCGAAATGAAAAAAAAAATCGACTTTTCACCCGATTTTCGAAAATTTCATTTGTGTTTCAATGCATGTGAAACGCGTAAAAACGAAAAAAATCGACTTTTCACCCGATTTTCGAAAATTTCATTTGTGTTTCAATGCATGTAAAACGCGTAAAAAACGAAAAAAATCGACTTTTCACCCGATTTTCGAAAATTTCATTTGTGTTTGAAAGCATGCGAAATAAAAAAAAAATCGACTTTTCACCCGATTTTCGAAAATTTCATTTGTTTGGAAGGAAGCATGCTAAACGAAAAAAAAATCGAATTTTCACCCGATTTTCGAAAATTTCATTTGTGTTTGGAAGCATGCGAAACGATAAAAAATCGACTTTTCACCCGATTTTCGAAAATTTCATTTGTGTTTAAAAGCATGCGAAATGAAAAAAAAAATCGACTTTTCACCTGATTTTCGAAAATTTCATTTGTGTTTAGAAGCATGCGAAACAAAAAAAATCGACTTTTTACCCGATTTTCGAAAATTTCATTTGTTTGGAAGCATGCGAAACAAAAAAAAATCGACTTTTCGCCCGATTTTCGAAAATTTCATTTGTGTTTGGAAGCATGCGAAACGAAAAAAAAATCGACTTTTCACCCGATTTTCGAAAATTTCATTTGTGTTTGGAAGCATGCGAAACGAAAAACAAATCGACTTTTTACCCGATTTTCGAAAATTTCATTTGTGTTTGGAAGCATGCGAAACGAAAAAAAAATCGACTTTTCACCCGATTTTCGAAAAATTTCATTATTGTTTGGAAGCATGCGAAACGAAAAAAATATCGACTTTTCACCCGATTTTCGAAAATTTTATTTGTGTTTAGAAGCATGCGAAATGAAAAAAAAATCGACTTTTTACCCGATTTTCGAAAATTTCATTTGTGTTTGGAAGCATGCGAAACAAAAAAAAAAATCGACTTTTCACCCGATTTTCAAAAATTTCATTTGTTTGGAAGCATGCGAAACGAAAAAAAAAAAAATCGACTTTTCACCCGATTTTCGAAAATTTCATTTGTGTTTGGAAGCATGCGAAACGAAAAAAAAATCGACTTTTCAACCCGATTTTCGAAAATTTCATTTGTGTTTGGAAGCATGCGAAACGAAAAACAAATCGACTTTTTACCCGATTTTCGAAAATTTCTTTTGTGTTTGGAAGCATGCGAAACGAAAAAAAATTAGACTTTTCACCCGATTTTCGAAAATTTCATTTGTGTTTGGAAGCATGCGAAACGAAAAAAAAATCGACTTTTCACCCGATTTTCGAAAATTTCATTTGTGTTTGGAAGCATGCGAAACGAAAAAAAATTCGACTTTTCACCCGATTTTCGAAAATTTCATTTGTGTTTGGAAGCATGCGAAACGAAAAAAAAATCGACTTTTCACCCGATTTTCGAAAATTTCATTTGTTTGGAAGCATGCAAAACGAAAAAAAAAATCGACTTTTCACCGATTTTCGAAAATTTCATTTGTGTTTCAATGCATGTGAAACGCGTAAAAAACGAAAAATAAATCGACTTTTCACACGAGTTTCGAAAATTTCATTTGTGTTTTAATGCATGTGAAACGCGTAAAAAACGAAAAAAAATCGACTTTTCACCCGATTTTCAAAAATTTCATTTATGTATGGAAGCATGCGAAACGAAAAAAAAAATCGACTTTTCACCCGATTTTCGAAAATTTCATTTGTGTTTAGAAGCATGCGAAACAAAAAAAAATCGACCCTTTACCCGATTTTCAAAAATTTCATTTTTGTTTGGAAGCATACGAAACGAAAAAAAAAATCGACTTTTCACCTGATTTTCGAAATGAATCGACTTTTCACCCGATTTTCGAAAATTTCATTTGTGTTTGGAAGCATGCGAAACGAAAAAACAAATCGACTTTTTACCCGATTTTCGAACATTTCATTTGTGTTTGGAAGCATGCGAAACGAAAAAAAAATCGACTTTTCACCCGATTTTCGAAAATTTCATTTGTTTGGAAGCATGCTAAACGAAAAAAAATCGACTTTTCACCCGATTTTCGAAAATTTTATTTGTGTTTGGAAGCATGCGAAACGAAAAAAAAAATCGACTTTTCACCCGATTTTCGAAAATTTCATTTGTGTTTGGAAGCATGCGAAACGAAAAAAAAATCGACTTTTCACCCGATTTTCGAAAATTTCATTTGTGTTTGGAAGCATGCGAAACGAAAAACAAATCGACTTTTACCCGATTTTCGAAAATTTCATTTGTTTGGAAGCATGCTAAACGAAAAAAAATCGACTTTTCACCCGATTTTCGAAAATTTTATTTGTGTTTGGAAGCATGCGAAACGAAAAAAAAAATCGACTTTTCACCCGATTTTCGAAAATTTCATTTGTGTTTCAATGCATGTGAAACGCGTAAAAAACGAAAAAAAAATCGACTTTTCACCCGATTTTCGAAAATTTCATTATTGTTTGGAAGCATGCGAAACGAAAAAAATATCGACTTTTCACCCGATTTTCGAAAATTTCATTTGTGTTTAGAAGCATGCGAAATGAAAAAAAATCGACTTTTTACCCGATTTTCGAAAATTTCATTTGTGTTTCAATGCATGTGAAACGCGTAAAAAACGAAAAAAAAATCGACTTTTTACCCGATTTTCGAAAATTTCATTATTGTTTGGAAGCATGCGAAACGAAAAAAATATCGACTTTTCACCCGATTTTCGAAAATTTCATTTGTGTTTAGAAGCATGCGAAAATGAAAAAAAAAATCGACTTTTCACCCGATTTTCGAAAATTTCATTTGTGTTTGGAAGCATGCGAAACAAAAAAAATCGACTTTTCACCCGATTTTCAAAAATTTCATTTGTTTGGAAGCATGCGAAACGAAAAAAAAAAAAATCGACTTTTCACCCGATTTTCGAAAATTTCATTTGTGTTTGGAAGCATGCGAAACGAAAAAAAAAATCGACTTTTCACCCGATTTTCGAAAATTTCATTTGTGTTTGGAAGCATGCGAAACGAAAAACAAATCCGACTTTTTACCCGATTTTCAAAAATTTCTTTTGTGTTTGGAAGCATGCGAAACGAAAAAAAATTCGACTTTTCACCCGATTTTCGAAAATTTCATTTGTGTTGGGAAGCATGCGAAACGAAAAAAAAATCGACTTTTCACCCCGATTTTCGAAAATTTCATTTGTTTGGAAGCATGCTAAACGAAAAAAAAATCGACTTTTCACCCGATTTTCGAAAATTTTATTTGTGTTTGGAAGCATGCGAAACGAAAAAAAAAATCGACTTTTCACCCGATTTTCGAAAATTTCATTTGTGTTTCAATGCATGTGAAACGCGTAAAAAACGAAAAAAAAATCGACTTTTCACCCGATTCGATTTTCGAAAATTTCATTATTGTTTGGAAGCATGCGAAACGAAAAAAATATCGATTTTTCACCCGATTTTCGAAAATTTCATTTGTGTTGAGAAGCATGCGAAACGAAAAAAAAATCGACTTTTCACCCGATTTTCGAAAATTTCATTTGTTTGGAAGCATGCTAAACGAAAAAAAAATCGACTTTTACCCGATTTTCAAAAATTTTATTTGTGTTTGGAAGCATGCGAAACGAAAAAAAAATCGACTTTTCACCCGATTTCGAAAATTTCATTTGTTTGGAAGCATGCTAAACGAAAAAAAAAAAAATCGACTTTTCACCCGATTTTCGAAAATTTCATTTGTGTTTGCAAGCATGCGAAACGAAAAAAAATTCGACTTTTCACCCGATTTTCGAAAATTTCATTTGTGTTTGGAAGCATGCGAAACGAAAAAAAAATCGACTTTTCACCCGATTTTCGAAAATTTCATTTGTTTGGAAGCATGCAAAACGAAAAAAAAAATCGACTTTTCACCCGATTTTCGAAAATTTCATTTGTGTTTCAATGCATGTGAAACGCGTAAAAAACGAAAAATAAATCGACTTTTCACACGAGTTTCGAAAATTTCATTTGTGTTTCAATGCATGTGAAACGCGTAAAAAAACGAAAAAAAATCGACTTTTCACCCGATTTTCGAAAATTTCATTTGTGTATGGAAGCATGCGAAACGAAAAAAAAATCGACTTTTCACCCGATTTTCGAAAATTTCATTTGTGTTTAGAAGCATGCGAAACAAAAAAAAAATCGACTTTTTACCCGATTTTCAAAAATTTCATTTGTGTTTGGAAGCATACGAAACGAAAAAAAAATCGACTTTTTACCCGATTTTCGAAAATTTCATTTGTGTTTGGAAGCATGCGAAACGAAAAAAAAATCGACTTTTCACCTGATTTCGAAATGAATCGACTTTTCACCCGATTTTCGAAAATTTCATTTGTGTTTGAAAGCATGCAAAACGAAAAATAAATCGACTTTTCACCCGAGTTTCGAAAATTTCATTTGTGTTTCAATGCATGTGAAACGCGTAAAAAACGAAAAATAAATCGACTTTTCACACGAGTTTCGAAAATTTCATTTGTGTTTCAATGCATGTGAAACGCGTAAAAACGAAAAAAAAATCGACTTTTAACCCGATTTTCGAAAATTTCATTGTGTTTGGAAGCATGCGAAACGAAAAAAAAATCGATTTTTCACCCGATTTTCGAAAATTTCATTTGTTTGGAAGCATGCTAAACGAAAAAAAAAATCGACTTTTCACCCGATTTTCGAAAATTTTATTTGTGTTTGGAAGCATGCGAAACGAAAAAAAAAAATGGACTTTTCACCCGATTTTCGAAAATTTCATTTGTGTTTGGAAGCATGCGAAACGAAAAAAAATTCGACTTTTCACCCGATTTTCGAAAATTTCATTTGTGTTTTGGAAGCATGCGAAACGAAAAAAAAATCGACTTTTCACCCGATTTTCGAAAATTTCATTTGTTTGGAAGCATGCAAAACGAAAAAAAAAATCGACTTTTCACCCGATTTTTGAAAATTTCATTTGTGTTTCAATGCATGTGAAACGCGTAAAAAACGAAAAATAAATCGACTTTTCACCCGAGTTTCGAAAATTTCATTTGTGTTTCAATGCATGTGAAACGCGTAAAAACGAAAAAAAATCGACTTTTCACCTGATTTTCGAAAATTTCATTTGTGTACGGAAGCATGCAAAACGAAAAAAAAATCGACTTTTCACCCGATTTTCGAAAATTTCATTTGTGTTTGGAAGCATGCGAAACGAAAAAAAAATCGACTTTTTCACCCGATTTTCGAAAATTTCATTTGTTTGGAAGCATGCTAAACGAAAAAAAAAAATCGACTTTTCACCCGATTTTCGAAAATTTCATTTGTGTGTGGAAGCATGCGAAACGAAAAAAAAATCGACTTTTCACCCGATTTTCAAAAATTTCATTTGTGTTTGGAAGCATGCGAAACGAAAAAAAAAATCGACTTTTCACCTGATTTTCGAAATGAATCGACTTTTCACTCGATTTTCGAAAATTTCATTTGTGTTTGAAAGCATGCGAAACGAAAAAAAATCGACTTTTCACCCGATTTTCGAAAATTTCATTTGTTTGGAAGCATGCTAAACGAAAAAAAAAAATCGACTTTTCACCCGATTTTCGAAAATTTTATTTGTGTTTGGAAGCATGCGAAACGAAAAAAAAAATCGACTTTTCACCCGATTTTCGAAAATTTCATTTGTGTTTGGAAGCATGCGAAACGAAAAAAAATTCGACTTTTCACCCGATTTTCGAAAATTTCATTTGTGTTTGGAAGCATGCGAAACGAAAAAAAAATCGACTTTTCACCCGATTTTCGAAAATTTCATTTGTTTGGAAGCATGCAAAACGAAAAAAAAAATCGACTTTTCACCCGATTTTCGAAAATTTCATTTGTGTTTCAATGCATGTGAAACGCGTAAAAAACGAAAAATAAATCGACTTTTCACACGAGTTTCGAAAATTTCATTTGTGTTTCAATGCATGTGAAACGCGTAAAAACGAAAAAAAATCGACTTTTAACCCGATTTTCGAAAATTTCATTTGTGTTTGGAAGCATGAGAAACGAAAAAAAAAAATCGACTTTTTACACGATTTTCGAAAATTTCATTTGTGTTTGGAAGCATGCGAAACGAAAAAAAATCGACTTTTCACCCGATTTTCGAAAATTTCATTTGTTTGGAAGCATGCTAAACGAAAAAAAAAATCGACTTTTCACCCGATTTTCGAAAATTTCATTTGTGTATGGAAGCATGCAAAACGAAAAAAAAATCGACTTTTCACCCGATTTTCGAATATTTCATTTGTGTTTGGAAGCATGCGAAACGAAAAAAAAAAATCGACTTTTCACCTGATTTTCGAAATGAATCGACTTTTCACCCGATTTTCGAAAATTTCATTTGTGTTTGAAAGCATGCGAAACGAAAAATAAATCGACTTTTCACCCGAGTTTCGAAAATTTCATTTGTGTTTCAATGCATGTGAAACGCGTAAAAACGAAAAAAAATCGACTTTTAACCCGATTTTCGAAAATTTCATTTGTGTTTGGAAGCATGCGAAACGAAAAAAAAAATCGACTCTTCACCCGATTTTCGAAAATTTCATTTGTGTTTGGAAGCATGCGAAACGAAAAAAAAAATTCGACTCTTCACCCGATTTTCGAAAATTTCATTTGTTTCCATGCATGTGAAACGCGTAAAAAACGAATAAAAATCGACTTTTCACCTGATTTTCGAAAATTTCATTTGTGTTTCAATGCATGTGAAACGCGTAAAAAACGAAAAAAATCGACTTTTCAACCGATTTTCGAAAATTTCATTTGTGTTAGGAAGCATGCGAAACGAAAAAAAAGTCGACTTTTCACCCGATTTTCGAAAATTTCATTTTGTGTTTGGAAGCATGCGAAACGAAAAAAAAATCGACTTTTCACCCGATTTTCGAAAATTTCATTTGTGTTTCAATGCATGTGAAACGCGTAAAAAACGAAAAAAAATCGACTTTTCACCCGATTTTCGAAAATTTCATTTGTGTTTGGAAGCTTGCGAAACGAAAAAAAAAACGACTTTTCACCCGATTTTCGAAAATTTCATTTGTTTCAATGCATGTGAATCGCGTATAAAACGAAAAAAAAATCGATTTTTCACCCGATTTTCGAAAATTTCATTTGTGTTTGGAAGCATGCGAAACGAAAAAAAAATCGACTTTTTTCCCGACTTTCGAAAATTTCATTTGTTTGGAAGCATGCTAAACGAAAAAAAAATCGACTTTTCACCCGATTTTCGAAAATTTTATTTGTGTTTGGAAGCATGCGAAACGAAAAAAAAAATCGACTTTTCACCCGATTTTCGAAAATTTCATTTGTGTTTCAATGCATGTGAAAACGCGTAAAAAACGAAAAAAAAATCGACTTTTCACCCGATTTTCGAAAATTTCATTATTGTTTGGAAGCATGCGAAACGAAAAAAATATCGATTTTTCACCCGATTTTCGAAAATTTCATTTGTGTTTGGAAGCATGCGAAACGAAAAAAAAATCGACTGTTCACCCGATTTTCGAAAATTTTATTTGGGTTTGAAGCGTAAAAAACGAAAAAAATTCGACTTTTTACCCGATTTTCGAAAATTTCATTTGTGTTTCAATGCATGTGAAACGCGTAAAAAACGAAAAAAAATCGACTTTTCACCCGATTTTCGAAAATTTCATTTGTGTTTGGAAGCTTGCGAAACGAAAAAAAACGACTTTTCACCCGATTTTCGAAAATTTCATTTGTTTCAATGCATGTGAATCGCGTAAAAAACGAAAAAAAATCGATTTTTCACCCGATTTTCGAAAATTTCATTTGTGTTTGGAAGCATGCGAAATGAAAAAAAAATCGACTTTTTTCCCGACTTTCGAAAATTTCATTTGTTTGGAAGCATGCGAAACGAAAAAAAAATCGACTTTTTACCCGATTTTCGAAAATTTCATTTGTGTTTAGAAGCATGCGAAACAAAAAAAAATCGACTTTTCACCCGATTTTCAAAACTTTTATTTGTGTTTGGAAGCATGCGAAACGAAAAAAAATCGACTTTTCACCCGATTTTCGAAAATTTCATTTGTGTTTCAATGCATGTGAAACGCGTAAAAAACGAAAAAAATCGACATTTCACCCGATTTTCGAAAATTTCATTTGTGTTTCAATGCATGTAAAACGCACGCGTAAAAAACAAAAAAAATCGACTTTTCACCCGATTTTCGAAAATTTCATTTGTGTTTCAATGCATGTGAAACGCGTAAAAAACGAAAAAAAAATCGACTTTTCACCCGATTTTCGAAAATTTCATTATTGTTTGGAAGCATGCGAAACGAAAAAAAATATCGACTTTTCACCCGATTTTCGAAAATTTCATTTGTGTTTGGAAGCATGCGAAACGAAAAAAAAATCGACTTTTTTCCCGACTTTCGAAAATTTCATTTGTTTGGAAGCATGCGAAACGAAAAAAAAATCGACTTTTTACCCGATTTTCGAAAATTTCATTTGTGTTTAGAAGCATGCGAAACAAAAAAAAATCGACTTTTCACCCGATTTTCAAAACTTTTATTTGTGTTTGGAAGCATGCGAAACGAAAAAAAATCGACTTTTCACCCGATTTTCGAAAATTTCATTTGTGTTTCAATGCATGTGAAACGCGTAAAAAACGAAAAAAATCGACATTTCACCCGATTTCGAAAATTTCATTTGTGTTTCAATGCATGTAAAACGCACGCGTAAAAAACAAAAAAAATCGACTTTTCACCCGATTTTCGAAAATTTCATTTTGTGTTTCAATGCATGTGAAACGCGTAAAAAACGAAAAAAAAATCGACTTTTCACCCGATTTTCGAAAATTTCATTATTGTTTGGAAGCATGCGAAACGAAAAAAATATCGACTTTTCACCGATTTTCGAAAATTTCATTTGTGTTTAGAAGCATGCGAAATGAAAAAAAAATCGACTTTTCACCCGATTTTCGAAAATTTCATTTGTGTTTCAATGCATGTGAAACGCGTAAAAACGAAAAAAAATCGACTTTTAACCCGATTTTCGAAAATTTCATTTGTGTTTGGAAGCATGCGAAACGAAAAAAAAAATCGACTCTTCACCCGATTTCCGAAAATTTCATTTGTTTCCATGCATGTGAAACGCGTAAAAAACGAATAAAAATCGACTTTTCACCTGATTTTCGAAAATTTCATTTGTGTTTCAATGCATGTGAAACGCGTAAAAAACGAAAAAAAATCGACTTTTCAACCGATTTTCGAAAATTTCATTTGTGTTAGGAAGCATGCGAAACGAAAAAAAATCGACTTTTAACCCGATTTTCGAAAATTTCATTTGTGTTTGGAAGCATGCGAAACGAAAAAAAAAATCGACTCTTTCACCCGATTTTCGAAAATTTCATTTGTTTCCATGCATGTGAAACGCGTAAAAAACGAATAAAAATCGACTTTTCACCTGATTTTCGAAAATTTCATTTGTGTTTCAATGCATGTGAAACGCGTAAAAAACGAAAAAAAAATCGACTTTTCAACCGATTTTCGAAAATTTCATTTGTGTTAGGAAGCATGCGAAACGAAAAAAAAGTCGACTTTTCACCCGATTTTCGAAAATTTTATTTGTGTTTGGAAGCATGCGAAACGAAAAAAAAATCGACTTTTCACCCGATTTTCGAAAAATTTCATTTGTGTTTCAATGCATGTGAAACGCGTAAAAAACGAAAAAAATCGACTTTTCACCCGATTTTCGAAAATTTCATTTGTGTTTGGAAGCTTGCGAAACGAAAAAAAAAACGACTTTTCACCCGATTTTCGAAAATTTCATTTGTTTCAATGCATGTGAATCGCGTATAAAACGAAAAAAAAATCGATTTTTCACCCGATTTTCGAAAATTTCATTTGTGTTTGGAAGCATGCGAAACGAAAAAAAAATCGACTTTTTTCCCGACTTTCGAAAATTTCATTTGTTTGGAAGCATGCTAAACGAAAAAAAAATCGACTTTTCACCCGATTTTCGAAAATTTTATTTGTGTTTGGAAGCATGCGAAACGAAAAAAAAAATCGACTTTTCACCCGATTTTCGAAAATTTCATTTGTGTTTCAATGCATGTGAAACGCGTAAAAAACGAAAAAAAAATCGACTTTTCACCCGATTTTCGAAAATTTCATTATTGTTTGGAAGCATGCGAAACGAAAAAAATATCGATTTTTCACCCGATTTTCGAAAATTTCATTTGTGTTTGGAAGCATGCGAAACGAAAAAAAAATCGACTGTTCACCCGATTTTCGAAAATTTTATTTGTGTTTGGAAGCGTAAAAAACGAAAAAAATTCGACTTTTTACCCGATTTTCGAAAATTTCATTTGTGTTTCAATGCATGTGAAACGCGTAAAAAACGAAAAAAAATCGACTTTTCACCCGATTTTCGAAAATTTCATTTGTGTTTGGAAGCTTGCGAAACGAAAAAAAAACGACTTTTCACCCGATTTTCGAAAATTTCATTTGTTTCAATGCATGTGAATCGCGTAAAAAACGAAAAAAAATCGATTTTTCACCCGATTTTCGAAAATTTCATTTGTGTTTGGAAGCATGCGAAACGAAAAAAAAATCGACTTTTTTCCCGACTTTCGAAAATTTCATTTGTTTGGAAGCATGCGAAACGAAAAAAAAATCGACTTTTTACCCGATTTTCGAAAATTTCATTTGTGTTTAGAAGCATGCGAAACAAAAAAAAATCGACTTTTCACCCGATTTTCAAAACTTTTATTTGTGTTTGGAAGCATGCGAAACGAAAAAAATCGACTTTTCACCGGATTTTCGAAAATTTCATTTGTGTTTCAATGCATGTGAAACGCGTAAAAAACGAAAAAAATCGACATTTCACCCGATTTTCGAAAATTTCATTTGTGTTTCAATGCATGTAAAACGCACGCGTAAAAAACAAAAAAAATCGACTTTTCACCCGATTTTCGAAAATTTCATTTGTGTTTCAATGCATGTGAAACGCGTAAAAAACGAAAAAAAAAATCGACTTTTCACCCGATTTTCGAAAATTTCATTATTGTTTGGAAGCATGCGAAACGAAAAAAATATCGACTTTTCACCCGATTTTCGAAAATTTCATTTGTGTTTGGAAGCATGCGAAACGAAAAAAAATCGACTTTTTTTCCCGACTTTCGAAAATTTCATTTGTTTGGAAGCATGCGAAACGAAAAAAAAATCGACTTTTTACCCGATTTTCGAAAATTTCATTTGTGTTTAGAAGCATGCGAAACAAAAAAAAATCGACTTTTCACCCGATTTTCAAAACTTTTATTTGTGTTTGGAAGCATGCGAAACGAAAAAAATCGACTTTTCACCCGATTTTCGAAAATTTCATTTGTGTTTCAATGCATGTGAAACGCGTAAAAAACGAAAAAAATCGACATTTCACCCGATTTTCGAAAATTTCATTTGTGTTTCAATGCATGTAAAACGCACGCGTAAAAACAAAAAAATCGACTTTTCACCCGATTTTCGAAAATTTCATTTGTGTTTCAATGCATGTGAAACGCGTAAAAAACGAAAAAAAAATCGACTTTTCACCCGATTTTCGAAAATTTCATTATTGTTTGGAAGCATGCGAAACGAAAAAAATATCGACTTTTCACCCGATTTTCGAAAATTTCATTTGTGTTTAGAAGCATGCGAAATGAAAAAAAAATCGACTTTTCACCCGATTTTCGAAAATTTCATTTGTGTTTCAATGCATGTGAAACGCGTAAAAAACGAAAAAAATCGACTTTTCACCCGATTTTCGAAAGTTTCATTTGTGTTTGGAAGCATGCGAAACAAAAAAAAATCGACTTTTCACCCGATTTTCAAAAATTTCATTTGTTTGGAAGCATGCGAAACGAAAAAAAAAAAAAAATCGACTTTTCACCCGATTTTCGAAATTTCATTTGTGTTTGGAAGCATGCGAAACGAAAAAAAAATCGACTTTTCACCCGATTTTCGAAAATTTCATTTGTGTTTGGAAGCATGCGAAACGAAAAACAAATCGACTTTTTACCCGATTTTCGAAAACTTCATTTGTGTTTAGAAGCATGCGAAACGAAAAAAAATTCGACTTTTCACCCGATTTTCGAAAATTTCATTTGTGTTTGGAAGCATGCGAAACGAAAAAAAAATCGACTTTTCACCCGATTTTCGAAAATTTCATTTGTGTTTGGAAGCATGCGAAACGAAAAAAAAAATCGACTTTTCACCTGATTTTCGAAATGAATCGACTTTTCACTCGATTTTCGAAAATTTCATTTGTGTTTGAAAGCATGCGAAACGAAAAAAATCGACTTATCACCCGGTTTTCGAAAATTTCATTTGTTTGGAAGCATGCTAAACGAAAAAAAAAATCGACTTTTCACCCGATTTTCGAAAATTTTATTTGTGTTTGGAAGCATGCGAAACGAAAAAAAAAAAATCGACTTTTCACCCGATTTTCGAAAATTTCATTTGTGTTTGGAAGCATGCGAAACGAAAAAAAAAATCGACTTTTCACCCGATTTTCGAAAATTTCATTTGTGTTTGGAAGCATGCGAAACGAAAAAAAAAATCGACTTTTCACCCGATTTTCGAAAATTTCATTTGTGTTTCAATGCATGTGAAACGCGTAAAAAACGAAAAAAAAATCGACTTTTCACCCGATTTTCGAAAATTTCATTTGTGTTTGGAAGCATGCGAAACAAAAAACAAATCGACTTTTTACCCGATTTTCGAAAATTTCATTTGTGTTTAGAAGCATGCGAAAAGAAAAAAAATTCGACTTTTCACCCGATTTTCGAAAATTTCATTTGTGTTTGGAAGCATGCGAAACGAAAAAAAAATCGACTTTTCACCCGATTTTCGAAAATTTCATTTGTGTTTGGAAGCATGCGAAACGAAAAAAAAAATCGACTTTTAACCTGATTTTCGAAATGAATCGACTTTTCACTCGATTTTCGAAAATTTCATTTGTGTTTGAAAGCATGCGAAACGAAAAAAAATCGACTTATCACCCGATTTTCGAAAATTTCATTTGTTTGGAAGCATGCTAAACGAAAAAAAAAATCGACTTTTCACCCGATTTTCGAAAATTTTATTTGTGTTTGGAAGCATGCGAAACGAAAAAAAAAAATCGACTTTTCACCCGATTTTCGAAAATTTCATTTGTGTTTGGAAGCATGCGAAACGAAAAAAAATTCGACTTTTCACCCGATTTTCGAAAATTTCATTTGTGTTTGGAAGCATGCGAAACGAAAAAAAAATCGACTTTTCACCCGATTTTTGAAAATTTCATTTGTTTGGAAGCATGCAAAACGAAAAAAAAATCGACTTTTCACCCGATTTTCGAAAATTTCATTTGTGTTTCAATGCATGTGAAACGCGTAAAAAACGAAAAATAAATCGACTTTTCACACGAGTTTCGAAAATTTCATTTGTGTTTCAATGCATGTGAAACGCGTAAAAAACGAAAAAAAATCGACTTTTCACCCGATTTTCGAAAATTTCATTTGTGTTAGGAAGCATGCGAAACGAAAAAAAAGTCGACTTTTCACCCAATTTTCGAAAATTTCATTTGTGTTTGGAAGCATGCGAAACGAAAAAAAAATCGACTTTTCACCCGAGTTTCGAAAATTTCATTTGTGTTTCAATGCATGTGAAACGCGTAAAAAACGAAAAAAAATCGACATTTCACCCGATTTTCGAAAATTTCATTTGTGTTTGGAAGCTTGCGAAACGAAAAAAAAATCGACTTTTCACCCGATTTTCGAAAATTTCATTTGTTTCAATGCATGTGAATCCCGTAAAAAACGAAAAAAAATCGATTTTTTACCCGATTTTCGAAAGTTTCATTTGTGTTTGGAAGCATGCGAAACAAAAAAAAATCGACTTTTTTCCCGACTTTCGAAAATTTCATTTGTTTGGAAGCATGCTAAACGAAAAAAAAATCGACTTTTCACCCGATTTTCGAAAATTTTATTTGTGTTTGGAAGTATGCGAAACGAAAAAAAAAATCGACTTTTCACCCGATTTTCGAAAATTTCATTTGTGTTTCAATGCATGTGAAACGCGTAAAAAACGAAAAAAAATCGACTTTTCACCCGATTTTCGAAAATTTCATTATTGTTTGGAAGCATGCGAAACGAAAAAAATATCGATTTTTCACCCGATTTTCGAAAATTTCATTTGTGTTTGGAAGCATGCGAAACGAAAAAAAAATTGACTGTTTACCCGATTTTCGAAAATTTTATTTGTGTTTGGAAGCGTAAAAAACGAAAAAAATTCGACTTTTTACCCGATTTTCGAAAATTTCATTTGTGTTTCAATGCATGTGAAACGCGTAAAAAACGAAAAAAAATCGACTTTTCAACCGATTTTCGAAAATTTCATTTGTGTTAGGAAGCATGCGAAACGAAAAAAAAGTCGACTTTTCACCCGATTTTCGAAAATTTCATTTGTGTTTGGAAGCATGCGAAACGAAAAAAAAATCGACTTTTCACCCGATTTTCGAAAATTTCATTTGTGTTTGGAAGCTTGCGAAACGAAAAAAAAACGACTTTTCACCCGATTTTCGAAAATTTCATTTGTGTTTGGAAGCATGCGAAACGAAAAAAAAATCGACTTTTTTCCCGACTTTCGAAAATTTCATTTGTTTGGAAGCATGCGAAACGAAAAAAAAATCGACTTTTTACCCGATTTTCGAAAATTTCATTTGTGTTTAGAAGCATGCGAAACAAAAAAAAATCGACTTTTCACCCGATTTTCAAAACTTTTATTTGTGTTTGGAAGCATGCGAAACGAAAAAAAATCGACTTTTCACCCGATTTTCGAAAATTTCATTTGTGTTTCAATGCATGTGAAACGCGTAAAAAACGAAAAAAATCGACATTTCACCCGATTTTCGAAAATTTCATTTGTGTTTCAATGCATGTAAAACGCGTAAAAAACAAAAAAAATCGACTTTTCACCCGATTTTCGAAAATTTCATTTGTGTTTCAATGCATGTGAAACGCGTAAAAAACGAAAAAAAAAATCGACTTTTCACCCGATTTTCGAAAATTTCATTATTGTTTGGAAGCATGCGAAACGAAAAAAATATCGACTTTTCACCCGATTTTCGAAAATTTCATTTGTGTTTAGAAGCATGCGAAATGAAAAAAAAATCGACTTTTCACCCGATTTTCGAAAATTTCATTTGTGTTTCAATGCATGTGAAACGCGTAAAAAACGAAAAAAATCGACTTTTCACCCGATTTTCGAAAATTTCATTTGTGTTTCAATGCATGTGAAACGCGTAAAAAACGAAAAAAAAATCGACTTTTCACCCGATTTTCGAAAATTTCATTATTGTTTGGAAGCATGCGAAACGAAAAAAATATCGACTTTTCACCCGATTTTCGAAAATTTCATTTGTGTTTAGAAGCATGCGAAATGAAAAAAAAATCGACTTTTCACCCGATTTTCGAAAGTTTCATTTGTGTTTGGAAGCATGCGAAACAAAAAAAAATCGACTTTTCACCCGATTTTCAAAAATTTCATTTGTTTGGAAGCATGCGAAACGAAAAAAAAAAAATCGACTTTTCACCCGATTTTCGAAAATTTCATTTGTGTTTGGAAGCATGCGAAACGAAAAAAAAATCGACTTTTCACCCGATTTTCGAAAATTTCATTTGTGTTTGGAAGCATGCGAAACGAAAAACAAATCGACTTTTTACCCGATTTTCGAAAACTTCATTTGTATTTAGAAGCATGCGAAACGAAAAAAAATTCGACTTTTCACCCGATTTTCGAAAATTTCATTTGTGTTTGGAAGCATGCGAAACGAAAAAAAAATCGACTTTTCACCCGATTTTCGAAAATTTCATTTGTGTTTGGAAGCATGCGAAACGAAAAAAAAATCGACTTTTCACCTGATTTTCGAAATGAATCGACTTTTCACTCGATTTTCGAAAATTTCATTTGTGTTTGAAAGCATGCGAAACGAAAAAAAATCGACTTATCACCCGATTTTCGAAAATTTCATTTGTTTGGAAGCATGCTAAACGAAAAAAAAAATCGACTTTTCACCCGATTTTCGAAAATTTTATTTGTGTTTGGAAGCATGCGAAACGAAAAAAAAATCGACTTTTCACCCGATTTTCGAAAATTTCATTTGTGTTTGGAAGCATGCGAAACGAAAAAAAATTCGACTTTTCACCCGATTTTCGAAAATTTCATTTGTGTTTGGAAGCATGCGAAACAAAAAAAAAAATCGACTTTTCACCCGATTTTCGAAAATTTCATTTGTTTGGAAGCATGCAAAACGAAAAAAAAATCGACTTTTCACCCGATTTTCGAAAATTTCATTTGTGTTTCAATGCATGTGAAACGCGTAAAAAACGAAAAATAAATCGACTTTTCACACGAGTTTCGAAAATTTCATTTGTGTTTCAATGCATGTGAAACGCGTAAAAAACGAAAAAAAATCGACTTTTCACCCGATTTTCGAAAATTTCATTTGTGTTAGGAAGCATGCGAAACGAAAAAAAAGTCGACTTTTCACCCGATTTTCGAAAATTTCATTTGTGTTTGGAAGCATGCGAAACGAAAAAAAAAATCGACTTTTCACCCGATTTTCGAAAATTTCATTTGTGTTTCAATGCATGTGAAACGCGTAAAAAACGAAAAAAAATCGACTTTTCACCCGATTTTCGAAAATTTCATTTGTGTTTGGAAGCATGCGAAACGAAAAACAAATCGACTTTTTACCCGATTTTCGAAAATTTCATTTGTGTTTAGAAGCATGCGAAACGAAAAAAAATTCGACTTTTCACCCGATTTTCGAAAATTTCATTTGTGTTTGGAAGCATGCGAAACGAAAAAAAAAATCGACTTTTCACCCGATTTTCGAAAATTTCATTTGTGTTTGGAAGCATGCGAAACGAAAAAAAAAATCGACTTTTCACCTGATTTTCGAAATGAATCGACTTTTCACTCGATTTTCGAAAATTTCATTTGTGTTTGAAAGCATGCGAAACGAAAAAAAATCGACTTATCACCCGATTTTCGAAAATTTCATTTGATTGGAAGCATGCTAAACGGAAAAAAAAATCGACTTTTCACCCGATTTTCGAAAATTTCATTTGTGTTTCAATGCATGTGAAACGCGTAAAAAACGAAAAAAAAATCGACTTTTCACCCGATTTTCGAAAATTTCATTATTGTTTGGAAGCATGCGAAACGAAAAAAATATCGACTTTTCACCCGATTTTCGAAAATTTCATTTGTGTTTAGAAGCATGCGAAATGAAAAAAAAATCGACTTTTCACCCGATTTTCGAAAATTTCATTTGTGTTTCAATGCATGTGAAACGCGTAAAAAACGAAAAAAATCGACTTTTCACCCGATTTTCGAAAATTTCATTTGTGTTTCAATGCATGTGAAACGCGTAAAAAACGAAAAAAAAATCGACTTTTCACCCGATTTTCGAAAATTTCATTATTGTTTGGAAGCATGCGAAACGAAAAAAATATCGACTTTTCACCCGATTTTCGAAAATTTCATTTGTGTTTAGAAGCATGCGAAATGAAAAAAAAATCGACTTTTCACCCGATTTTCGAAAGTTTCATTTGTGTTTGGAAGCATGCGAAACAAAAAAAAATCGACTTTTCACCCGATTTTCAAAAATTTCATTTGTTTGGAAGCATGCGAAACGAAAAAAAAAAAATCGACTTTTCACCCGATTTTCGAAAATTTCATTTGTGTTTGGAAGCATGCGAAACGAAAAAAAAATCGACTTTTCACCCGATTTTCGAAAATTTCATTTGTGTTTGGAAGCATGCGAAACGAAAAACAAATCGACTTTTTACCCGATTTTCGAAAACTTCATTTGTATTTAGAAGCATGCGAAACGAAAAAAAATTCGACTTTTCACCCGATTTTCGAAAATTTCATTTGTGTTTGGAAGCATGCGAAACGAAAAAAAAATCGACTTTTCACCCGATTTTCGAAAATTTCATTTGTGTTTGGAAGCATGCGAAACGAAAAAAAAATCGACTTTTCACCTGATTTTCGAAATGAATCGACTTTTCACTCGATTTTCGAAAATTTCATTTGTGTTTGAAAGCATGCGAAACGAAAAAAAATCGACTTATCACCCGATTTTCGAAAATTTCATTTGTTTGGAAGCATGCTAAACGAAAAAAAAAATCGACTTTTCACCCGATTTTCGAAAATTTTATTTGTGTTTGGAAGCATGCGAAACGAAAAAAAAAATCGACTTTTCACCCGATTTTCGAAAATTTCATTTGTGTTTGGAAGCATGCGAAACGAAAAAAAATTCGACTTTTCACCCGATTTTCGAAAATTTCATTTGTGTTTGGAAGCATGCGAAACGAAAAAAAAAATCGACTTTTCACCCGATTTTCGAAAATTTCATTTGTTTGGAAGCATGCAAAACGAAAAAAAAATCGACTTTTCACCCGATTTTCGAAAATTTCATTTGTGTTTCAATGCATGTGAAACGCGTAAAAAACGAAAAATAAATCGACTTTTCACACGAGTTTCGAAAATTTCATTTGTGTTTCAATGCATGTGAAACGCGTAAAAAACGAAAAAAAATCGACTTTTCACCCGATTTTCGAAAATTTCATTTGTGTTAGGAAGCATGCGAAACGAAAAAAAAGTCGACTTTTCACCCGATTTTCGAAAATTTCATTTGTGTTTGGAAGCATGCGAAACGAAAAAAAAAATCGACTTTTCACCCGATTTTCGAAAATTTCATTTGTGTTTCAATGCATGTGAAACGCGTAAAAAACGAAAAAAAATCGACTTTTCACCCGATTTTCGAAAATTTCATTTGTGTTTGGAAGCATGCGAAACGAAAAACAAATCGACTTTTTACCCGATTTTCGAAAATTTCATTTGTGTTTAGAAGCATGCGAAACGAAAAAAAATTCGACTTTTCACCCGATTTTCGAAAATTTCATTTGTGTTTGGAAGCATGCGAAACGAAAAAAAAAATCGACTTTTCACCCGATTTTCGAAAATTTCATTTGTGTTTGGAAGCATGCGAAACGAAAAAAAAAATCGACTTTTCACCTGATTTTCGAAATGAATCGACTTTTCACTCGATTTTCGAAAATTTCATTTGTGTTTGAAAGCATGCGAAACGAAAAAAAATCGACTTATCACCCGATTTTCGAAAATTTCATTTGATTGGAAGCATGCTAAACGGAAAAAAAAATCGACTTTTCACCCGATTTTCGAAAATTTCATTTGTGTTTCAATGCATGTGAAACGCGTAAAAAACGAAAAATAAATCGACTTTTCACACGAGTTTCGAAAATTTCATTTGTGTTTGGAAGCATGCGAAACGAAAAAAAGATCGACTTTTTACCCGATTTTCGAAAATTTCATTTGTGTTTCAATGCATGTAAAACGCGTAAAAAAAAAAAAAAACGACTTTTCACCCGATTTTCGAAAATTTCATTTATGTTTGGAAGCATGCGAAACGAAAAAATAAATCGACTTTTCACCCGATTTTCGAAAATTTCATTTGTGTTTGGAAGCATGCGAAACGAAAGACAAAATCGACTTTTCACCCGATTTTCGAAAATTTCATTTGTGTTTGGAAGCATGCGAAACGAAAAAAAAATCGACTTTTCACCCGATTTTCGAAACTTTCATTTGTGTTTGGAAGCATGCGAAACGAAAAAAAAATCGACATTTTACCCGATTTTCGAAAATTTCATTTGTTTGGGAGCATGCAAAACGAAAAAAAAATCGACTTTTCACCCGATTTTCAAAAATTTCATTTGTGTTTCAATGCATGTGAAACGCGTAAAAAACGAAAAAAAAATCGACTTTTCACCCGATATTCGAAAATTTCATTTGTGTTTCAATGCATGTGAAACGCGTAAAAAACGAAAAAAAAATCGACTTTTCACCCGATTTTCGAAAATTTCATTTGTGTTTCAATGCATGTGAAACGCGTAAAAAACGAAAAAAATCGACTTTTCACCCGATTTTCGAAAATTTCATTTGTGTTTGGAAGCATGCGAAACGAAAAAATAAATCGACTTTTCACCCGATTTTCGAAAATTTCATTTGTGTTTCAATGTATGTGAATCGCGTAAAAAACGAAAAAAAAAAAACGACTTTTCACCCAATTTTCGAAAATTTCATTTGTGTTTCACTGCATGTGAAACGCGTAAAAAACGAAAAAAAAACGACTTTTCACCCGATTTTCGAAAATTTCATTTGTGTTTGGAAGCATGCAAAACAAAAAAAAAATCGACTTTTCACCCGATTTTCGAAAATTTCATTTGTGTTTCAATGCATGTGAAACGCGTAAAAAACGAAAAATAAATCGACTTTTCACACGAGTTTCGAAAATTTCATTTGTGTTTCAATGCATGTGAAACGCGTAAAAAACGAAAAATTAATCGACTTTTCACACGAGTTTCGAAAATTTCATTTGTGTTTGGAAGCATGCGAAACGAAAAAATAAATCGACTTTTCACCCGATTTTCGAAAATTTCATTTGTGTTTGGATGCATACGAAACGAAAAAAAAATCGACTTTTCACCCGATTTTCGAAAATTTCATTTGTGTTTGGAAGCATGCGAAACGAAAAAAAAATCGACTTTTCACCTGATTTTCGAAATAAATCGACTTTTCACCCGATTTTCGAAAATTTCATTTGTGTTTGAAAGCATGCGAAACGAAAAATAAATCGACTTTTCACCCGAGTTTCGAAAATTTTGTTTGTGTTTCAATGCATGTGAAACGCGTAAAAAACGAAAAATAAATCGACTTTTCACACGAGTTTCGAAAATTTCATTTGTGTTTCAATGCATGTGAAACGCGTAAAAACGAAAAAAAATCGACTTAACCCGATTTTCGAAAATTTCATTTGTGTTTGGAAGCATGCGAAACGAAAAAACAAATCGACTTTTTACCCGATTTTCGAAAATTTCATTTGTGTTTGGAAGCATGCGAAACGAAAAAAAAATCGACTTTTCACCCGATTTTCGAAAATTTCATTTGTTTGGAAGCATGCTAAACGAAAAAAAAAATCGACTTTTCACCCGATTTTCGAAAATTTTATTTGTGTTTGGAAGCATGCAAAACGAAAAAAAAAATCGACTTTTCACCCGATTTTCGAAAATTTCATTTGTGTTTGGAAGCATGCGAAACGAAAAAAAATTCGACTTTTCACCCGATTTTCGAAAATTTCATTTGTGTTTGGAAGCATGCGAAACGAAAAAAAAATAGACTTTTCACCTGATTATCGAAAATTGCATTTGTGTTTCAATGCATGTGAAACGCGTAAAAAACAAAAAAAAAATCGACTTTTCACCCGATTTTCGAAAATTTCATTTGTTTGGAAGCATGCGAAACGAAAAAAAAAAATCGACTTTTCACCCGATTTTCGAAAATTTCATTTGTGTTTCAATGCATGTGAAACGCGTCAAAAACGAAAAAAATCGACTTTTCACCCGATTTTCGAAAATTTCATTTGTGTTTGGAAGCCTGCGAAACGAAAAAAAAATCGACTTTTTACCCGATTTTCGAAAATTTCATTTGTGTTTCAATTCATGTGAAACGCGTAAAAAACGAAAAAAATCGACTTTTCACCCGATTTTCGAAAATTTCATTTGTGTTTGGAAGCATGCGAAACGAAAAAAAAATCGACTTTTAACCCGATTTTCGAAAATTTCATTTGTTTGGGAGCATGCGAAACGAAAAAAAAAAATCGACTTTTCACCCGATTTTCGAAAATTTCATTTGTGTTTAGAAGCTTGCAAAACGAAAAAAAAATCGACTTTTCACCCGATTTTCGAAAATTTCATTTGTTTGGGAGCATGCGAAACGAAAAAAAAAAATCGACTTTTCACCCAATTTTCGAAAACTTCATTTGTGTTTAGAAGCATGCGAAACGAAAAAAAAAAAAAAATCGACTTTTCACCCGATTTTCAAAAATTTCATTTGTGTTTGGAAGCATGCGAAACGAAAAAAAAAATCGACTTTTTACCCGATTTTCGAAAATTTCATTTGTGTTTCAATGCATGTGAAACGCGTAAAAAACGAAAAAAAAATCGACTTTTCACCCGATTTTCGAAAATTTCATTTGTGTTTCAATGCATGTGAAACGCGTAAAAAACGAAAAAAAAATCGACTTTTCACCCGATTTTCGAAAATTTCATTTGTGTTTCAATGCATGTGAAACGCGTAAAAAACGAAAAAAATCGACTTTTCACCCGATTTTCGAAAATTTCATTTGTGTTTGGAAGCATGCGAAACGAAAAAATAAATCGACTTTTCACCCGATTTTCGAAAATTTCATTTGTGTTTCAATGTATGTGAATCGCGTAAAAAACAAAAAAAAATCGACTTTTCACCCGATTTTCGAAAATTTCATTTGTGTTTGGAAGCATGCGAAACGAAAAAAAAATCGACTTTTCACCCGATTTTCGAAAATTTCATTTGTTTGGGAGTATGCGAAACGAAAAAAAAAAATCGACTTTTCACACGATTTTCGAAAATTTCATTTGTGTTTAGAAGCTTGCAAAACGAAAAAAAAATCGACTTTTCACCCGATTTTCGAAAATTTCATTTGTGTTTCAATGCATGTGAAACGCGTAAAAAACGAAAAAAAAAAAGGCTTTTCACCCGATTTTCGAAAATTTCATTTGTGTTTCAATGCATGTGAAACGCGTAAAAAACGAAAAAAAAATTGACTTTTCACCCGATTTTCGAAAATTTCATTTGTGTTTCAATGCATGTGAAACGCGTAAAAAACGAAAAAAATCGACTTTTCACCCAATTTTCGAAAATTTCATTTGTGTTTGGAAGCATGCGAAACGAAAAAATAAATCGACTTTTCACCCGATTTTCGAAAATTTCATTTGTGTTTCAATGTATGTGAATCGCGTAAAAAACGAAAAAAAAAAAACCGACTTTTCACCCAATTTTCGAAAATTTCATTTGTGTTTCACTGCATGTGAAACGCGTAAAAAACGAAAAAAAAACGACTTTTCACCCGATTTTCGAAAATTTCATTTGTGTTTGGAAGCATGCAAAACAAAAAAAAAATCGACTTTTCACCCGATTTTCGAAAATTTCATTTGTTTCAATGCATGTGAAACGCGTAAAAATCGAAAAAAAATCGACTTTTCACCCGATTTTCGAAAATTTCATTTGTGTTTGGAAGCATGCAAAACGAAAAAAAAATCGACTTTTCAACCGATTTTCTAAAATTTCATTTGTGTTTGGAAGCATGCGAAACGAAAAAAAAATCGACTTTTTACCCGATTTTCGAAAATTTCATTTGTGTTTCAATGCATGTGAAACGCGTAAAAAAAAAAAACGACTTTTCACCCGATTTTCGAAAATTTCATTTGTGTTTGGAAGCATGCGAAACGAAAAAATAAATCGACTTTTCACCCGATTTTCGAAAATTTCATTTGTGTTTGGAAGCATGCGAAACGAAAGAAAAAATCGACTTTTCACCCGATTTTCGAAAATTTCATTTGTGTTTGGAAGCATGCGAAACGAAAAAAAAATCGACTTTTCACCCGATTTTCGAAACTTTCATTTGTGTTTGGAAGCATGCGAAACGAAAAAAAAATCGACATTTTACCCGATTTTCGAAAATTTCATTTGTTTGGGAGCATGCGAAACGAAAAAAAAATCGACTTTTCACCCGATTTTCGAAAATTTCATTTGTGTTTGGAAGCATGCAAAACAAAAAAAAAAATCGACTTTTCACCCGATTTTCGAAAATTTCATTTGTTTCAATGCATGTGAAACGCGTAAAAATCGAAAAAAAATCGACTTTTCACCCGATTTTCGAAAATTTCATTTGTGTTTGGAAGCATGCAAAACGAAAAAAAAATCGACTTTTCAACCGATTTTCTAAAATTTCATTTGTGTTTGGAAGCATGCGAAACGAAAAAAAAATCGACTTTTTACCCGATTTTCGAAAATTTCATTTGTGTTTCAATGCATGTGAAACGCGTAAAAAAAAAAAACGACTTTTCACCCGATTTTCGAAAATTTCATTTGTGTTTGGAAGCATGCGAAACGAAAACATAAATCGACTTTTCACCCGATTTTCGAAAATTTCATTTGTGTTTGGAAGCATGCGAAACGAAAGAAAAAATCGACTTTTCACCCGATTTTCGAAAATTTCATTTGTGTTTGGAAGCATGCGAAACGAAAAAAAAATCGACTTTTCACCCGATTTTCGAAACTTTCATTTGTGTTTGGAAGCATGCGAAACGAAAAAAAAATCGACATTTTACCCGATTTTCGAAAATTTCATTTGTTTGGGAGCATGCGAAACGAAAAAAAAATCGACTTTTCACCCGATTTTCGAAAATTTCATTTGTGTTTGGAAGCATGCAAAACGAAAAAAAAATCGACTTTTCAACCGATTTTCTAAAATTTCATTTGTGTTTGGAAGCATGCGAAACGAAAAAAAAATCGACTTTTTACCCGATTTTCGAAAATTTCATTTGTGTTTCAATGCATGTGAAACGCGTAAAAAAAAAAAAAAAAACGACTTTTCACCCGATTTTCGAAAATTTCATTTGTGTTTGGAAGCATGCGAAACGAAAAAATAAATCGACTTTTCACCCGATTTTCGAAAATTTCATTTGTGTTTGGAAGCATGCGAAACGAAAGAAAAAATCGACTTTTCACCCGATTTTCGAAAATTTCATTTGTGTTTGGAAGCATGCGAAACGAAAAAAAATCGACTTTTCACCCGATTTTCGAAACTTTCATTTGTGTTTGGAAGCATGCGAAACGAAAAAAAAATCGACATTTTACCCGATTTTCGAAAATTTCATTTGTTTGGGAGCATGCGAAACGAAAAAAAAATCGACTTTTCACCCGATTTTCGAAAATTTCATTTGTGTTTGGAAGCATGCAAAACAAAAAAAAAATCGACTTTTCACCCGATTTTCGAAAATTTCATTTGTTTCAATGCATGTGAAACGCGTAAAAATCGAAAAAAAATCGACTTTTCACCCGATTTTCGAAAATTTCATTTGTGTTTGGAAGCATGCAAAACGAAAAAAAAATCGACTTTTCAACCGATTTTCTAAAATTTCATTTGTGTTTGGAAGCATGCGAAACGAAAAAAAAATCGACTTTTTACCCGATTTTCGAAAATTTCATTTGTGTTTCAATGCATGTGAAACGCGTAAAAAAAAAAAAAACGACTTTTCACCCGATTTTCGAAAATTTCATTTGTGTTTGGAAGCATGCGAAACGAAAACATAAATCGACTTTTCACCCGATTTTCGAAAATTTCATTTGTGTTTGGAAGCATGCGAAACGAAAGAAAAAATCGACTTTTCACCCGATTTTCGAAAATTTCATTTGTGTTTGGAAGCATGCGAAACGAAAAAAAATCGACTTTTCACCCGATTTTCGAAACTTTCATTTGTGTTTGGAAGCATGCGAAACGAAAAAAAAATCGACATTTTACCCGATTTTCGAAAATTTCATTTGTTTGGGAGCATGCGAAACGAAAAAAAAATCGACTTTTCACCCGATTTTCGAAAATTTCATTTGTGTTTGGAAGCATGCAAAACGAAAAAAAAAATCGACTTTTCAACCGATTTTCTAAAATTTCATTTGTGTTTGGAAGCATGCGAAACGAAAAAAAAATCGACTTTTTACCCGATTTTCGAAAATTTCATTTGTGTTTCAATGCATGTGAAACGCGTAAAAAAAAAAAAAAAAACGACTTTTCACCCGATTTTCGAAAATTTCATTTGTGTTTGGAAGCATGCGAAACGAAAAAATAAATCGACTTTTCACCCGATTTTCGAAAATTTCATTTGTGTTTGGAAGCATGCGAAACGAAAGAAAAAATCGACTTTTCACCCGATTTTCGAAAATTTCATTTGTGTTTGGCAACATGCGAAACGAAAAAAAAAATTGACTTTTCACCCGATTTTCGAAAATTTCATTTGTGTTTGGAAGCATGCGAAACGAAAAAAAAATCGACTTTTCACCCGATTTTCGAAAATTTCATTTGTTTGGGAGCATGCGAAACGAAAAAAAAAAATCGACTTTTCACCCGATTTTCGAAAATTTCATTTGTGTTTAGAAGCATGCGAAATGAAAAAAAAATCGACTTTTCACCCAATTTTCGAAAATTTCATTTGTTTGGGAGCATGCGAAACGAAAAAAAAAAATCGACTTTTCACCCGATTTTCGAAAATTTCATTTGTGTTTAGAAGCTTGCAAAACGAAAAAAAAATCGACTTTTCACCCAATTTTCGAAAATTTCATTTTTGTTTGGAAGCATGCGAAACGAAAAAAAAATCGACTTTTCACCCGATTTTCGAAAATTTCATTTGTTTGGGAGCATGCGAAACGAAAAAAAAAAAATCGACTTTTCACCCGATTTTCGAAAATTTCATTTGTGTTTGGAAGCATGCGAAACGAAAAAAAAAATCGACTTTTTACCCGATTTTCGAAAATTTCATTTGTGTTTCAATGCATGTGAAACGCGTAAAAAACGAAAAAAATCGACTTTTCACCCGATTTTCGAAAATTTCATTTGTGTTTGGAAGCATGCAAAACGAAAAAAAAATCGACTTTTTACCCCATTTTCGAAAATATCATTTGTGTTTCAATGCATGTGAAGCGCGTAAAAAACGAAAAAAAATCGACTTTTCACCCGATTTTCGAAAATTTCATTTGTGTTTGGAAGCTTGCGAAACAAAAAAAAAATCGACTTTTTACCTGATTTTCGAAATGAATCGACTTTTCACCCGATTTTCGAAAATTTCATTTGTGTTTCAATGTATGTGAATCGCGTAAAAAACGAAAAAAAAAAACGACTTTTCACCCAATTTTCGAAAATTTCATTTGTGTTTCACTGCATGTGAAACGCGTAAAAAACGAAAAAAAAACGACTTTTCACCCGATTTTCGAAAATTTCATTTGTGTTTGGAAGCATGCAAAACAAAAAAAAAATCGACTTTTCACCCGATTTTCGAAAATTTCATTTGTTTCAATTCATGTGAAACGCGTAAAAATCGAAAAAAAATCGACTTTTCACCCGATTTTCGAAAATTTCATTTGTGTTTGGAAGCATGCGAATCGAAAAAAAAAAATCGACTTTTCACCCGATTTTCGAAAATTTCATTTGTGTTTGGAAGCATGCAAAACGAAAAAAAAATCGACTTTTCAACCGATTTTCTAAAATTTCATTTGTGTTTGGAAGCATGCGAAACGAAAAAAAAATCGACTTTTTACCCGATTTTCGAAAATTTCATTTGTGTTTCAATGCATGTGAAACGCGTAAAAAAAAAAAAACGATTTTTTACCCGATTTTCGAAAATTTTATTTGTGTTTGGAAGCATGCGAAACGAAAAAATAAATCGACTTTTCACCCGATTTTCGAAAATTTCATTTGTGTTTGGAAGCATGCGAAACGAAAGAAAAAATCGACTTTTCACCCGATTTTCGAAAATTTCATTTGTGTTTGGCAACATGCGAAACGAAAAAAAAAATTGACTTTTCACCCGATTTTCGAAAATTTCATTTGTGTTTGGAAGCATGCGAAACGAAAAAAAAATCGACTTTTCACCCGATTTTCGAAACTTTCATTTGTGTTTGGAAGCATGCGAAACGAAAAAAAAATCGACATTTTACCCGATTTTCGAAAATTTCATTTGTTTGGGAGCATGCGAAACGAAAAAAAAATCGACTTTTCACCCGATTTTCGAAAATTTCATTTGTGTTTCAATGCATGTGAAACGCGTAAAAAAACGAAAAAAATCGACTTTTCACCCGATTTTCGAAAATTTCATTTGTGTTTAGAAGCTTGCAAAACGAAAAAAAAATCGACTTTTCACCCGATTTTCGAAAATTTCATTTGTGTTTCAATGCATGTGAAACGCGTAAAAAACGAAAAAAAAATCGACTTTTCACCCGATTTTCGAAAATTTCATTTGTGTTTCAATGCATGTGAAACGCGTAAAAAACGAAAAAAAAATCGACTTTTCACCCGATTTTCGAAAATTTCATTTGTGTTTGGAAGCATGCGAAACGAAAAAAAAATAGACTTTTCACCTGATTATCGAAAATTTCATTTGTGTTTCAATGCATGTGAAACGCGTAAAAAACGAAAAAAAAATCGACTTTTCACCCGATTTTCGAAAATTTCATTTGTTTGGAAGCATGCGAAACGAAAAAATAAATCGACTTTTCACCCGATTTTCGAAAATTTCATTTGTGTTTCAATGCATGTGAAACGCGTAAAAAACGAAAAAAATCGACTTTTCACCAGATTTTCGAAAATTTCATTTGTGTTTGGAAGCCTGCGAAACGAAAAAAAAATCGACTTTTTACCCGATTTTCGAAAATTTCATTTGTGTTTCAATTCATGTGAAACGCGTAAAAAACGAAAAAAATCGACTTTTCACCCGATTTTCGAAAATTTCATTTGTGTTTGGAAGCATGCGAAACGAAAAAAAAATCGACTTTTCACCCGATTTTCGAAAATTTTATTTGTTTGGGAGTATGCGAAACGAAAAAAAAAAAATCGACTTTTCACACGATTTTCGAAAATTTCATTTGTGTTTAGAAGCTTGCAAAACGAAAAAAAAATCGACTTTTCACCCGATTTTCGAAAATTTCATTTGTGTTTCAATGCATGTGAAACGCGTAAAAAACGAAAAAAATCGACTTTTCACCCGATTTTCGAAAATTTCATTTGTGTTTAGAAGCTTGCAAAACGAAAAAAAAATCGACTTTTCACCCGATTTTCGAAAATTTCATTTGTTTGGGAGCATGCGAAACGAAAAAAAAAATCGACTTTTCACCCGATTTTCGAAAATTTCATTTGTGTTTAGAAGCTTGCAAAACGAAAAAAAAATCGACTTTTCACCCAATTTTCGAAAATTTCATTTTTGTTTGGAAGCATGCGAAACGAAAAAAAAATCGACTTTTCACCCGATTTTCGAAAATTTCATTTGTTTGGGAGCATGCGAAACGAAAAAAAAAAAATCGACTTTTCACCCGATTTTCGAAAATTTCATTTGTGTTTCAATGCATGTGAAACGCGTAAAAAACGAAAAAAAAATCGACTTTTCACCCGATTTTTGAAAATTTCATTTGTGTTTCAATGCATGTGAAACGCGTAAAAAACGAAAAAAAAAATCGACTTTTCACCCGATTTTCGAAAATTTCATTTGTGTTTCAATGCATGTGAAACGCGTAAAAAACGAAAAAAAAATCGACTTTTCACCCGATTTTCGAAAATTTCATTTGTGTTTCAATGCATGTGAAACGCGTAAAAAACGAAAAAAAAATCGACTTTTCACCCGATTTTCGAAAATTTCATTTGTGTTTCAATGCATGTGAAACGCGTAAAAAACGAAAAAAAAATCGACTTTTCACCCGATTTTCGAAAATTTCATTTGTGTTTCAATGCATGTGAAACGCGTAAAAAACGAAAAAAATCGACTTTTCACCCGATTTTCGAAAATTTCATTTGTGTTTGGAAGCATGCGAAACGAAAAAAAAATAGACTTTTCACCTGATTATCGAAAATTGCATTTGTGTTTCAATGCATGTGAAACGCGTAAAAAACAAAAAAAAAATCGACTTTTCACCCGATTTTCGAAAATTTCATTTGTTTGGAAGCATGCGAAACGAAAAAAAAAATCGACTTTTCACCCGATTTTCGAAAATTTCATTTGTGTTTCAATGCATGTGAAACGCGTAAAAAACGAAAAATAAATCGACTTTTCACACGAGTTTCGAAAATTTCATTTGTGTTTCAATGCATGTGAAACGCGTAAAAAACGAAAAAAAAAATCGACTTTTCACCCGATTTTCGAAAATTTCATTTGTGTTTCAATGCATGTGAAACGCGTAAAAAACGAAAAAAATCGACTTTTCACCCGATTTTCGAAAATTTCATTTGTGTTTGGAAGCCTGCGAAACGAAAAAAAAATCGACTTTTTACCCGATTTTCGAAAATTTCATTTGTGTTTCAATTCATGTGAAACGCGTAAAAAACGAAAAAAATCGACTTTTCACCCGATTTTCGAAAATTTCATTTGTGTTTGGAAGCATGCGAAACGAAAAAAAAATCGACTTTTCACCCGATTTTCGAAAATTTCATTTGTTTGGGAGCATGCGAAACGAAAAAAAAAAATCGACTTTTCACCCGATTTTCGAAAAATTCATTTGTGTTTAGAAGCTTGCAAAACGAAAAAAAAATCGACTTTTCACCCGATTTTCGAAAATTTCATTTCTTTGGGAGCATGCGAAACGAAAAAAAAAAATCGACTTTTCACCCAATTTTCGAAAATTTCATTTGTGTTTAGAAGCATGCGAAACGAAAAAAAAAAAAATCGACTTTTCACCCGATTTTCAAAAATTTCATTTGTGTTTGGAAGCATGCGAAACGAAAAAAAAAATCGACTTTTTACCCGATTTTCGAAAATTTCATTTGTGTTTCAATGCATGTGAAACGCGTAAAAAACGAAAAAAAAATCGACTTTTCACCCGATTTTCGAAAATTTCATTTGTGTTTCAATGCATGTGAAACGCGTAAAAAACGAAAAAAAAATCGACTTTTCACCCGATTTTCGAAAATTTCATTTGTGTTTCAATGCATGTGAAACGCGTAAAAAACGAAAAAAATCGACTTTTCACCCGATTTTCGAAAATTTCATTTGTGTTTGGAAGCATGCGAAACGAAAAAATAAATCGACTTTTCACCCGATTTTCGAAAATTTCATTTGTGTTTCAATGTATGTGAATCGCGTAAAAAACGAAAAAAAAAAACGACTTTTCACCCAATTTTCGAAAATTTTATTTGTGTTTCACTGCATGTGAAACGCGTAAAAAACGAAAAAAAAACGACTTTTCACCCGATTTTCGAAAATTTCATTTGTGTTTGGAAGCATGCAAAACAAAAAAAAAATCGACTTTTCACCCGATTTTCGAAAATTTCATTTGTGTTTCAATGCATGTGAAACGCGTAAAAAACGAAAAATAAATCGACTTTTCACACGAGTTTCGAAAATTTCATTTGTGTTTCAATGCATGTGAAACGCGTAAAAAACGAAAAATAAATCGACTTTTCACACGAGTTTCGAAAATTTCATTTGTGTTTGGAAGCATGCGAAACGAAAAAATAAATCGACTTTTCACCCGATTTTCGAAAATTTCATTTGTGTTTCAATGTATGTGAATCGCGTAAAAAACGAAAAAAAAATCGACTTTTCACCCGATTTTCGAAAATTTCATTTGTGTATGGAAGCATGCGAAACGAAAAAAAAATCGACTTTTCACCCGATTTTCAAAAATTTCATTTGTGTTTGGAAGCATACGAAACGAAAAAAAAATCGACTTTTCACCCGATTTTCGAAAATTTCATTTGTGTTTGGAAGCATGCGAAACGAAAAAAAAATCGACTTTTCACCTGATTTTCGAAATAAATCGACTTTTCACCCGATTTTCGAAAATTTCATTTGTGTTTGAAAGCATGCGAAACGAAAAATAAATCGACTTTTCACCCGAGTTTCGAAAATTTCATTTGTGTTTCAATGCATGTGAAACGCGTAAAAAACGAAAAATAAATCGACTTTTCACACGAGTTTCGAAAATTTCATTTGTGTTTCAATGCATGTGAAACGCGTAAAAACGAAAAAAAATCGACTTAACCCGATTTTCGAAAATTTCATTTGTGTTTGGAAGCATGCGAAACGAAAAAACAAATCGACTTTTTACCCGATTTTCGAAAATTTCATTTGTGTTTGGAAGCATGCGAAACGAAAAAAAAATCGACTTTTCACCCGATTTTCGAAAATTTCATTTGTTTGGAAGCATGCTAAACGAAAAAAAAAATCGACTTTTCACCCGATTTTCGAAAATTTTATTTGTGTTTGGAAGCATGCAAAACGAAAAAAAAAATCGACTTTTCACCCGATTTTCGAAAATTTCATTTGTGTTTGGAAGCATGCGAAACGAAAAAAAATTCGACTTTTCACCCGATTTTCGAAAATTTCATTTGTGTTTGGAAGCATGCGAAACGAAAAAAAAATCGACTTTTCACCCGATTTTCGAAAATTTCATTTGTGTTTGGAAGCATGCGAAACGAAAAAAAAAATCGACTTTTCACCCGATTTTCGAAAATTTCATTTGTGTTTCAATGTATGTGAATCGCGTAAAAAACGAAAAAAAAATCGACTTTTCAACCGATTTTCGAAAATTTCATTTGTGTTTCAATGCATGTGAAACGCGTAAAAAACGAAAAAAAATCGACTTTTCACCCGATTTTCGAAAATTTCATTTGTGTTTCAATGTATGTGAATCGCGTAAAAAACGAAAAAAAAAAACGACTTTTCACCCAATTTTCGAAAATTTCATTTGTGTTTCACTGCATGTGAAACGCGTAAAAAACGAAAAAAAAATCGACTTTTCACCCGATTTTCGAAAATTTCATTTGTGTTTGGAAGCTTGCGAAACGAAAAAAAAATCGACTTTTTACCCGATTTTCGAAAATTTCATTTGTGTTTCAATGCATGTGAAACGCGTAAAAAAAAAAAAAACGACTTTTCACCCGATTTTCGAAAATTTCATTTGTGTTTGGAAGCATGCGAAACGAAAAAATAAATCGACTTTTCACCCGATTTTCGAAAATTTCATTTGTGTTTGGAAGCATGCGAAACGACAAAAAAATCGACTTTTCACCCGATTTTCGAAAATTTCATTTGTGTTTGGCAACATGCGAAACGAAAAAAAAATTGACTTTTCACCCGATTTTCGAAAATTTCATTTGTGTTTGGAAGCATGCGAAACGAAAAAAAAATCGACTTTTCACCCGATTTTCGAAACTTTTATTTGTGTTTGGAAGCATGCGAAACGAAAAAAAAAATCGACTTTTTACCCGATTTTCGAAAATTTCATTTGTGTTTTAATGCATGTGAAACGCGTAAAAACGAAAAAAAAATGACTCTTCACCCGATTTTCGAAAATTTCATTTGTGTTTGGAAGCATGCGAAACGAAAAAAAAATCGACTTTTCACCCGATTTTCGAAAATTTCATTTGTGTTTCAATGCATGTGAAGCGCGTAAAAAACGAAAAAAAATCGACTTTTCACCCGATTTTCGAAAATTTCATTTGTGTTTGGAAGCTTGCGAAACGAAAAAAAAATCGACTTTTTACCTGATTTTCGAAATGAATCGACTTTTCACCCGATTTTCGAAAATTTCATTTGTGTTTCAATGTATGTGAATCGCGTAAAAAACGAAAAAAAAGAACGACTTTTCACCCAATTTTCGAAAATTTCATTTGTGTTTCACTGCATGTGAAACGCGTAAAAAACGAAAAAAAAACGACTTTTCACCCGATTTTCGAAAATTTCATTTGTGTTTGGAAGCATGCAAAACAAAAAAAAAATCGACTTTTCACTCGATTTTCGAAAATTTCATTTGTTTCAATGCATGTGAAACGCGTAAAAATCGAAAAAAAATCGACTTTTCACCCGATTTTCGAAAATTTCATTTGTATTTGGAAGCATGCGAATCGAAAAAAATAATCGACTTTTCACCCGATTTTCGAAAATTTCATTTGTGTTTGGAAGCATGCAAAACGAAAAAAAAATCGACTTTTCAACCGATTTTCTAAAATTTCATTTGTGTTTGGAAGCATGCGAAACGAAAAAAAAATCGACTTTTTACCCGATTTTCGAAAATTTCATTTGTGTTTCAATGCATGTGAAACGCGTAAAAAAAAAAAAAACGACTTTTCACCCGATTTTCGAAAATTTCATTTGTGTTTGGAAGCATGCGAAACGAAAAAATAAATCGACTTTTCACCCGATTTTCGAAAATTTCATTTGTGTTTGGAAGCATGCGAAACGAAAGAAAAAATCGACTTTTCACCCGATTTTCGAAAATTTCATTTGTGTTTGGCAACATGCGAAACGAAAAAAAAAATTGACTTTTCACCCGATTTTCGAAAATTTCATTTGTGTTTGGAAGCATGCGAAACGAAAAAAAAATCGACTTTTCACCCAATTTTCGAAACTTTCATTTGTGTTTGGAAGCATGCGAAACGAAAAAAAAATCGACATTTTACCCGATTTTCGAAAATTTCATTTGTTTGGGAGCATGCGAAACGAAAAAAAAATCGACTTTTCACCCGATTTTCGAAAATTTCATTTGTGTTTCAATGCATGTGAAACGCGTAAAAAAACGAAAAAAATCGACTTTTCACCCGATTTTCGAAAATTTCATTTGTGTTTAGAAGCTTGCAAAACGAAAAAAAAATCGACTTTTCACCCGATTTTCGAAAATTTCATTTGTGTTTCAATGCATGTGAAACGCGTAAAAAACGAAAAAAAAATCGACTTTTCACCCGATTTTCGAAAATTTCATTTGTGTTTCAATGCATGTGAAACGCGTAAAAAACGAAAAAAAAATCGACTTTTCACCCGATTTTCGAAAATTTCATTTGTTTGGAAGCATGCGAAACGAAAAAATAAATCGACTTTTCACCCGATTTTCGAAAATTTCATTTGTGTTTCAATGCATGTGAAACGCGTAAAAAACGAAAAAAATCGACTTTTCACCAGATTTTCGAAAATTTCATTTGTGTTTGGAAGCCTGCGAAACGAAAAAAAAATCGACTTTTTACCCGATTTTCGAAAATTTCATTTGTGTTTCAATTCATGTGAAACGCGTAAAAAACGAAAAAAATCGACTTTTCACCCGATTTTCGAAAATTTCATTTGTGTTTGGAAGCATGCGAAACGAAAAAAAAATCGACTTTTCACCCGATTTTCGAAAATTTTATTTGTTTGGGAGTATGCGAAACGAAAAAAAAAAATCGACTTTTCACACGATTTTCGAAAATTTCATTTGTGTTTAGAAGCTTGCAAAACGAAAAAAAAATCGACTTTTCACCCGATTTTCGAAAATTTCATTTGTGTTTCAATGCATGTGAAACGCGTAAAAAACGAAAAAAAAATCGACTTTTCACCCGATTTTCGAAAATTTCATTTGTGTTTCAATGCATGTGAAACGCGTAAAAAACGAAAAAAAAATTGACTTTTCACCCGATTTTCGAAAATTTCATTTGTGTTTCAATGCATGTGAAACGCGTAAAAAACGAAAAAAATCGACTTTTCACCCAATTTTCGAAAATTTCATTTGTGTTTGGAAGCATGCGAAACGAAAAAATAAGTCGACTTTTCACCCGATTTTCGAAAATTTCATTTGTGTTTCTGTATGTGAATCGCGTAAAAAACGAAAAAAAAAAACCGACTTTTCACCCAATTTTCGAAAATTTCATTTGTGTTTCACTGCATGTGAAACGCGTAAAAAACGAAAAAAAAACGACTTTTCACCCGATTTTCGAAAATTTCATTTGTGTTTGGAAGCATGCAAAACAAAAAAAAAATCGACTTTTCACCCGATTTTCGAAAATTTCATTTGTTTCAATGCATGTGAAACGCGTAAAAATCGAAAAAAAATCAACTTTTCACCCGATTTTCGAAAATTTCATTTGTGTTTGGAAGCATGCAAAACGAAAAAAAAATCGACTTTTCAACCGATTTTCTAAAATTTCATTTGTGTTTGGAAGCATGCGAAACGAAAAAAAAATCGACTTTTTACCCGATTTTCGAAAATTTCATTTGTGTTTCAATGCATGTGAAACGCGTAAAAAAAAAAAACGACTTTTCACCCGATTTTCGAAAATTTCATTTGTGTTTGGAAGCATGCGAAACGAAAAAATAAATCGACTTTTCACCCGATTTTCGAAAATTTCATTTGTGTTTGGAAGCATGCGAAACGAAAGAAAAAATCGACTTTTCACCCGATTTTCGAAAATTTCATTTGTGTTTGGAAGCATGCGAAACGAAAAAAAAATCGACTTTTCACCCGATTTTCGAAACTTTCATTTGTGTTTGGAAGCATGCGAAACGAAAAAAAAATCGACATTTTACCCGAGTTTCGAAAATTTCATTTGTTTGGGAGCATGCGAAACGAAAAAAAAATCGACTTTTCACCCGATTTTCGAAAATTTCATTTGTGTTTGGAAGCATGCAAAACAAAAAAAAAATCGACTTTTCACCCGATTTTCGAAAATTTCATTTGTTTCAATGCATGTGAAACGCGTAAAAATCGAAAAAAAATCGACTTTTCACCCGATTTTCGAAAATTTCATTTGTGTTTGGAAGCATGCAAAACGAAAAAAAAATCGACTTTTCAACCGATTTTCTAAAATTTCATTTGTGTTTGGAAGCATGCGAAACGAAAAAAAAATCGACTTTTTACCCGATTTTCGAAAATTTCATATGTGTTTCAATGCATGTGAAACGCGTAAAAAAAAAAAACGACTTTTCACCCGATTTTCGAAAATTTCATTTGTGTTTGGAAGCATGCGAAACGAAAAAATAAATCGACTTTTCACCCGATTTTCGAAAATTTCATTTGTGTTTGGAAGCATGCGAAACGAAAGAAAAAATCGACTTTTCACCCGATTTTCGAAAATTTCATTTGTGTTTGGAAGCATGCGAAACGAAAAAAAAATCGACTTTTCACCCGATTTTCGAAACTTTCATTTGTGTTTGGAAGCATGCGAAACGAAAAAAAAATCGACATTTTACCCGATTTTCGAAAATTTCTTTTGTTTGGGAGCATGCGAAACGAAAAAAAAATCGACTTTTCACCCGATTTTCGAAAATTTCATTTGTGTTTCAATGCATGTGAAACGCGTAAAAAACGAAAAAAATTGACTTTTCACCCGATTTTCGAAAATTTCATTTGTGTTTAGAGCTTGCAAAACAAAAAAAAATCGACTTTTCACCCGATTTTCGAAAATTTCATTTGTGTTTCAATGCATGTGAAACGCGTAAAAAACGAAAAAAAAAATCGACTTTACACCCGATTTTCGAAAATTTCATTTGTGTTTCAATGCATGTGAAACGCGTAAAAAACGAAAAAAAAATCGACTTTTCACCCGATTTTCGAAAATTTCATTTGTGTTTCAATGCATGTGAAACGCGTAAAAAACGAAAAAAATCGACTTTTCACCCGATTTTCGAAAATTTCATTTGTGTTTGGAAGACTGCGAAACGAAAAAAAAATCGACTTTTTACCCGATTTTCGAAAATTTCATTTGTGTTTCAATTCATGTGAAACGCGTAAAAAACGAAAAAAATCGACTTTTCACCCGATTTTCGAAAATATCATTCGTGTTTGGAAGCATGCGAAACGAAAAAAAAATCGACTTTTCACCCGATTTTCGAAAATTTCATTTGTTTGGGAGCATGCGAAACGAAAAAAAAAAAATCGACTTTTCACCCAATTTTCGAAAATTTCATTTGTGTTTAGAAGCTTGCAAAACGAAAAAAAAATCGACTTTTCACCCGATTTTCGAAAATTTCATTTGTTTGGGAGCATGCGAAACGAAAAAAAAATCGACTTTTCACCCGATTTTCGAAAATTTCATTTGTGTTTGGAAGCATGCAAAACGAAAAAAAAATCGACTTTTCAACCGATTTTCTAAAATTTCATTTGTGTTTGGAAGCATGCGAAACAAAAAAAAAATCGACTTTTTACCCGATTTTCGAAAATTTCATTTGTGTTTCAATGCATGTGAAACGCGTAAAAAAAAAAAAAAAAAACGACTTTTCACCCGATTTTCGAAAATTTCATTTGTGTTTGGAAGCATGCGAAACGAAAAAATAAATCGACTTTTCACCCGATTTTCGAAAATTTCATTTGTGTTTGGAAGCATGCGAAACGAAAGAAAAAATCGACTTTTCACCCGATTTTCGAAAATTTCATTTGTGTTTGGCAACATGCGAAACGAAAAAAAAAATTGACTTTTCACCCGATTTTCGAAAATTTCATTTGTGTTTGGAAGCATGCGAAACGAAAAAAAAATCGACTTTTCACCCGATTTTCGAAAATTTCATTTGTTTGGGAGCATGCGAAACGAAAAAAAAAAATCGACTTTTCACCCGATTTTCGAAAATTTCATTTGTGTTTAGAAGCTTGCAAAACGAAAAAAAAATCGACTTTTCACCCAATTTTTGAAAATTTCATTTGTTTGGGAGCATGCGAAACGAAAAAAAAAAATCGACTTTTCACCCGATTTTCGAAAATTTCATTTGTGTTTGGAAGCATGCGAAACGAAAAAATAAATCGACTTTTCACCCGATTTTCGAAAATTTCATTTGTGTTTGGAAGCATGCGAAACGAAAGAAAAAATCGACTTTTCACCCGATTTTCGAAAATTTCATTTGTGTTTGGCAACATGCGAAACGAAAAAAAAAATTGACTTTTCACCCGATTTTCGAAAATTTCATTTGTGTTTGGAAGCATGCGAAACGAAAAAAAAATCGACTTTTCACCCGATTTTCGAAAATTTCATTTGTTTGGGAGCATGCGAAACGAAAAAAAAAAATCGACTTTTCACCCGATTTTCGAAAATTTCATTTGTGTTTAGAAGCTTGCAAAACGAAAAAAAAATCGACTTTTCACCCAATTTTCGAAAATTTCATTTGTTTGGGAGCATGCGAAACGAAAAAAAAAAATCGACTTTTCACCCGATTTTCGAAAATTTCATTTGTGTTTTTCTGCTTGCAAAACGAAAAAAAAATCGACTTTTCACCCAATTTTCGAAAATTTCATTTTTGTTTGGAAGCATGCGAAACGAAAAAAAAATCGACTTTTCACCCGATTTTCGAAAATTTCATTTGTTTGGGAGCATGCGAAACGAAAAAAAAAAAATCGACTTTTCACCCGATTTTCGAAAATTTCATTTGTGTTTGGAAGCATGCGAAACGAAAAAAAAAATCGACTTTTTACCCGATTTTCGAAAATTTCATTTGTGTTTCAATGCATGTGAAACGCGTAAAAAACGAAAAAAATCGACTTTTCACCCGATTTTCGAAAATTTCATTTGTGTTTGGAAGCATGCGAATCGAAAAAAAAATCGACTTTTTACCTGATTTTCGAAATGAATCGACTTTTCACCCGATTTTCGAAAATTTCATTTGTGTTTCAATGTATGTGAATCGCGTAAAAAACGAAAAAAAAAAAACGACTTTTCACCCAATTTTCGAAAATTTCATTTGTGTTTCACTGCATGTGAAACGCGTAAAAAACGAAAAAAAAACGACTTTTCACCCGATTTTCGAAAATTTCATTTGTGTTTGGAAGCATGCAAAACAAAAAAAAAATCGACTTTTCACCCGATTTTCGAAAATTTCATTTGTTTCAATTCATGTGAAACGCGTAAAAAATCGAAAAAAAATCGACTTTTCACCCGATTTTCGAAAATTTCATTTGTGTTTGGAAGCATGCGAATCGAAAAAAAAAAATCGACTTTTCACCCGATTTTCGAAAATTTCATTTGTGTTTGGAAGCATGCAAAACGAAAAAAAAAATCGACTTTTCAACCGATTTTCTAAAATTTCATTTGTGTTTGGAAGCATGCGAAACGAAAAAAAAATCGACTTTTTACCCGATTTTCGAAAATTTCATTTGTGTTTCAATGCATGTGAAACGCGTAAAAAAAAAAAAAAAACGACTTTTCACCCGATTTTCGAAAATTTTATTTGTGTTTGGAAGCATGCGAAACGAAAAAATAAATCGACTTTTCACCCGATTTTCGAAAATTTCATTTGTGTTTGGAAGCATGCGAAACGAAAGAAAAAATCGACTTTTCACCCGATTTTCGAAAATTTCATTTGTGTTTGGCAACATGCGAAACGAAAAAAAAAATTGACTTTTCACCCGATTTTCGAAAATTTCATTTGTGTTTGGAAGCATGCGAAACGAAAAAAAAATCGACTTTTCACCCGATTTTCGAAACTTTCATTTGTGTTTGGAAGCATGCGAAACGAAAAAAAAATCGACATTTTACCCGATTTTCGAAAATTTCATTTGTTTGGGAGCATGCGAAACAAAAAAAAAATCGACTTTTCACCCGATTTTCGAAAATTTCATTTGTGTTTCAATGCATGTGAAACGCGTAAAAAAACGAAAAAAATCGACTTTTCACCCGATTTTCGAAAATTTCATTTGTGTTTAGAAGCTTGCAAAACGAAAAAAAAATCGACTTTTCACCCGATTTTCGAAAATTTCATTTGTGTTTCAATGCATGTGAAACGCGTAAAAAACGAAAAAAAAATCGACTTTTCACCCGATTTTCGAAAATTTCATTTGTGTTTCAATGCATGTGAAACGCGTAAAAAACGAAAAAAAAATCGACTTTTCACCCGATTTTCGAAAATTTCATTTGTGTTTCAATGCATGTGAAACGCGTAAAAAACGAAAAAAATCGACTTTTCACCCGATTTTCGAAAATTTCATTTGTGTTTGGAAGCATGCGAAACGAAAAAAAAATAGACTTTTCACCTGATTATCGAAAATTTCATTTGTGTTTCAATGCATGTGAAACGCGTAAAAAACGAAAAAAAAATCGACTTTTCACCCGATTTTCAAAAATTTCATTTGTTTGGAAGCATGCGAAACGAAAAAAAAAATCGACTTTTCACCCGATTTTCGAAAATTTCATTTGTGTTTGGAATCATGCGAAACGAAAAAAAAATCGACATTTTACCCGATTTTCGAAAATTTCATTTGTTTGGGAGCATGCGAATCGAAAAAAAAATCGACTTTTCACCCGATTTTCGAAAATTTCATTTGTGTTTCAATGCATGTGAAACGCGTAAAAAAACGAAAAAAATCGACTTTTTTCACCCGATTTTCGAAATTTTCATTTGTGTTTAGAAGCTTGCAAAACGAAAAAAAAATCGACTTTTCACCCGATTTTCGAAAATTTCATTTGTTTGGGAGCATGCGAAACGAAAAAAAAAAATCGACTTTTCACCCGATTTTCGAAAATTTCATTTGTGTTTAGAATCTTGCAAAACGAAAAAAAAATCGACTTTTCACCCAATTTTCGAAAATTTCATTTTTGTTTGGAAGCATGCGAAACGAAAAAAAAATCGACTTTTCACCCGATTTTCGAAAATTTCATTTGTTTGGGAGCATGCGAAACGAAAAAAAAAAAATCGACTTTTCACCCGATTTTCGAAAATTTCATTTGTGTTTCAATGCATGTGAAACGCGTAAAAAACGAAAAAAAAATCGACTTTTCACCCGATTTTCGAAAATTTCATTTGTGTTTCAATGCATGTGAAACGCGTAAAAAACGAAAAAAAAATCGACTTTTCACCCGATTTTCGAAAATTTCATTTGTGTTTCAATGCATGTGAAACGCGTAAAAAACGAAAAAAAAATCGACTTTTCACCCGATTTTCGAAAATTTCATTTGTGTTTCAATGCATGTGAAACGCGTAAAAAACGAAAAAAAAAATCGACTTTTCACCCGATTTTCGAAAATTTCATTTGTGTTTCAATGCATGTGAAACGCGTAAAAAACGAAAAAAATCGACTTTTCACCCGATTTTCGAAAATTTCATTTGTGTTTGGAAGCATGCGAAACGAAAAAAAAATAGACTTTTCACCTGATTATCGAAAATTGCATTTGTGTTTCAATGCATGTGAAACGCGTAAAAAACAAAAAAAAAATCGACTTTTCACCCGATTTTCGAAAATTTCATTTGTGTTTGGAAGCCTGCGAAACGAAAAAAAAATCGACTTTTTACCCGATTTTCGAAAATTTCATTTGTGTTTCAATTCATGTGAAACGCGTAAAAAACGAAAAAAAATCGACTTTTCACCCGATTTTCGAAAATTTCATTTGTGTTTGGAAGCATGCGAAACGAAAAAAAAATCGACTTTTCACCCGATTTTCGAAAATTTCATTTGTTTGGGAGCATGCGAAACGAAAAAAAAAATCGACTTTTCACCCGATTTTCGAAAATTTCATTTGTGTTTAGAAGCTTGCAAAACGAAAAAAAATCGACTTTTCACCCGATTTTCAAAAATTTCATTTGTTTGGGAGCATGCGAAACGAAAAAAAAAAATCGACTTTTCACCCGATTTTCGAAAATTTCATTTGTGTTTAGAAGCATGCGAAACGAAAAAAAAAAAAAAATCGACTTTTCACCCGATTTTCAAAAATTTCATTTGTGTTTGGAAGCATGCGAAACGAAAAAAAAAATCGACTTTTTACCCGATTTTCGAAAATTTCATTTGTGTTTCAATGCATGTGAAACGCGTAAAAAACGAAAAAAATCGACTTTTCACCCGATTTTCGAAAATTTTATTTGTGTTTGGAAGCATGCGAAACGAAAAAAAAATCGACTTTTCACCCGATTTTCGAAAATTTCATTTGTGTTTCAATGCATGTGAAGCGCGTAAAAAACGAAAAAAAATCGACTTTTCACAAGATTTTCGAAAATTTCATTTGTGTTTGGAAGCTTGCGAAACGAAAAAAAAATCGACTTTTTACCTGATTTTCGAAATGAATCGACTTTTCACCCGATTTTCGAAAATTTCATTTGTGTTTCAATGTATGTGAATCGCGTAAAAAACAAAAAAAAAAACGACTTTTCACCCAATTTTCGAAAATTTCATTTGTGTTTCACTGCATGTGAAACGCGTAAAAAACGAAAAAAAAAAAACGACTTTTCACCCGATTTTCGAAAATTTCATTTGTGTTTGAAAGCATACAAACCAAAAAAAAAATCGACTTTTCACCCGATTTTCGAAAATTTCATTTGTTTCAATGCATGTGAAACGCGTAAAAATCGAAAAAAAATCGACTTTTCACCCGATTTTCGAAAATTTCATTTGTGTTTGGAAGCATGCGAATCGAAAAAAAAAATCGACTTTTCACCCGATTTTCGAAAATTTCATTTGTGTTTGGAAGCATGCAAAACGAAAAAAAAATCGACTTTTCAACCGATTTTCTAAAATTTCATTTGTGTTTGGAAGCATGCGAAACGAAAAAAAAATCGACTTTTTACCCGATTTTCGAAAATTTCATTTGTGTTTCAATGCATGTGAAACGCGTAAAAAAAAAAAAAAACGACTTTTCACCCGATTTTCAAAAATTTCATTTGTGTTTGGAAGCATGCGAAACGAAAAAATAAATCGACTTTTCACCCGATTTTCGAAGATTTCATTTGTGTTTGGAAGCATGCGAAACGAAAGAAAAAATCGACTTTTCACCCGATTTTCGAAAATTTCATTTGTTTCAATGCATGTGAAACGCGTAAAAATCGAAAAAAAATCGACTTTTCACCCGATTTTCGAAAATTTCATTTGTGTTTGGAAGCATGCGAATCGAAAATAAAAATCGACTTTTCACCCGATTTTCGAAAATTTCATTTGTGTTTGGAAGCATGCAAAACGAAAAAAAAATCGACTTTTCAACCGATTTTCTAAAATTTCATTTGTGTTTGGAAGCATGCGAAACGAAAAAAAAATCGACTTTTTACCCGATTTTCGAAAATTTCATTTGTGTTTGGAAGCATGCGAAACGAAAAAAAAAAATTGACTTTTCACCCGATTTTCGAAAATTTCATTTGTGTTTGGAAGCATGCGAAACGAAAAAAAAATCGACTTTTCACCCGATTTTCGAAACTTTCATTTGTGTTTGGAAGCATGCGAAACGAAAAAAAAATCGACTTTTCACCCGATTTTCGAAAATTTCATTTGTGTTTCAATGCATGTGAAACGCGTAAAAAACGAAAAAAAAATCGACTTTTCACCCGATTTTCGAAAATTTCATTTGTTTGGAAGCATGCGAAACGAAAAAAAAAATCGACTTTTCACCCGATTTTCGAAAATTTCATTTGTGTTTGGAAGCCTGCGAAACGAAAAAAAAATCGACTTTTTACCCGATTTTCGAAAATTTCATTTGTGTTTCAATTCATGTGAAACGCGTAAAAAACGAAAAAAATCGACTTTTCACCCGATTTTCGAAAATTTCATTTGTGTTTGGAAGCATGCGAAACGAAAAAAAAATCGACTTTTCACCCGATTTTCGAAAATTTCATTTGTTTGGGAGCATGCGAAACGAAAAAAAATAAATCGACTTTTCACCCGATTTTCAAAAATTTCATTTGTGTTTAGAAGCTTGCAAAACGAAAAAAAAAATCGACTTTTCACCCGATTTTCGAAAATTTCATTTGTGTTTGGAAGCATGCGAAACGAAAAAAAAAATCGACTTTTCACCCGATTTTCGAAAATTTCATTTGTTTGGGAGCATGCGAAACGAAAAAAAAAAAAATCGATTTTTCACCCGATTTTCGAAAATTTCATTTGTGTTTAGAAGCTTGCGAAACGAAAAAAAAATCGACTTTTCACCCAATTTTCGAAAATTTCATTTGTGTTTGGAAGCATGCGAAACGAAAAAAAAATCGACTTTTTACCCGATTTTCGAAAATTTCATTTGTGTTTCAATGCATGTGAAACGCGTAAAAAAAAAAAAAAAAACGACTTTTCACCCGATTTTCAAAAATTTCATTTGTGTTTGGAAGCATGCGAAACGAAAAAATAAATCGACTTTTCACCCGATTTTCGAAGATTTCATTTGTGTTTGGAAGCATGCGAAACGAAAGAAAAAATCGACTTTTCACCCGATTTTCGAAAATTTCATTTGTTTCAATGCATGTGAAACGCGTAAAAATCGAAAAAAAATCGACTTTTCACCCGATTTTCGAAAATTTCATTTGTGTTTGGAAGCATGCGAATCGAAAATAAAAATCGACTTTTCACCCGATTTTCGAAAATTTCATTTGTGTTTGGAAGCATGCAAAACGAAAAAAAAATCGACTTTTCAACCGATTTTCTAAAATTTCATTTGTGTTTGGAAGCATGCGAAACGAAAAAAAAATCGACTTTTTACCCGATTTTCGAAAATTTCATTTGTGTTTGGAAGCATGCGAAACGAAAAAAAAAATTGACTTTTCACCCGATTTTCGAAAATTTCATTTGTGTTTGGAAGCATGCGAAACGAAAAAAAAAATCGACTTTTCACCCGATTTTCGAAACTTTCATTTGTGTTTGGAAGCATGCGAAACGAAAAAAAAATCGACTTTTCACCCGATTTTCGAAAATTTCATTTGTGTTTCAATGCATGTGAAACGCGTAAAAAACGAAAAAAAAATCGACTTTTCACCCGATTTTCGAAAATTTCATTTGTTTGGAAGCATGCGAAACGAAAAAAAAAATCGACTTTTCACCCGATTTTCGAAAATTTCATTTGTGTTTGGAAGCCTGCGAAACGAAAAAAAAATCGACTTTTTACCCGATTTTCGAAAATTTCATTTGTGTTTCAATTCATGTGAAACGCGTAAAAAACGAAAAAAATCGACTTTTCACCCGATTTTCGAAAATTTCATTTGTGTTTGGAAGCATGCGAAACGAAAAAAAAATCGACTTTTCACCCGATTTTCGAAAATTTCATTTGTTTGGGAGCATGCGAAACGAAAAAAAATAAATCGACTTTTCACCCGATTTTCGAAAATTTCATTTGTGTTTAGAAGCTTGCAAAACGAAAAAAAAAATCGACTTTTCACCCGATTTTCGAAAATTTCATTTGTGTTTGGAAGCATGCGAAACGAAAAAAAAAATCGACTTTTCACCCGATTTTCGAAAATTTCATTTGTTTGGGAGCATGCGAAACGAAAAAAAAAAAATCGATTTTTCACCCGATTTTCGAAAATTTCATTTGTGTTTAGAAGCTTGCGAAACGAAAAAAAAATCGACTTTTCACCCAATTTTCGAAAATTTCATTTGTGTTTGGAAACATGCGAAACGAAAAAAAAATCGACTTTTTACCCGATTTTCAAAAATTTCATTTGTGTTTGGAAGCATACGAAACGAAAAAAAAATCGACTTTTCACCCGATTTTCGAAAATTTCATTTGTGTTTGGAAGCATGCGAAACGAAAAAAAAAATCGACTTTTCACCTGATTTTCGAAATGAATCGACTTTTCACCCACCCGATTTTCGAAAATTTCATTTGTGTTTGAAAGCATGCGAAACGAAAAAACAAATCGACTTTTTACCCGATTTTTCGAAAATTTCATTCGTGTTTGGAAGCATGCGAAACGAAAAAACAAATCGACTTTTTACCCGATTTTCGAAAATTTCATTTGTGTTTGGAAGCATGCGAAACGAAAAAAAAAATCGACTTTTCACCCGATTTTCGAAAAATTTTATTTGTGTTTGGAAGCATGCGAAACGAAAAAAAATCGACTTTTCACCCGATTTTCGAAAATTTCATTTGTGTTTGGAAGCATGCGAAACGAAAAAAAATTCGACTTTTCACCGATTTTCGAAAATTTCATTTGTGTTTGGAAGCATGCGAAACGAAAAAAAAATCGACTTTTCACCCGATTTTCGAAAATTTCATTTGGTTGGAAGCATGCAAAACGAAAAAAAAAATCGACTTTTTACCCGATTTTCGAAAATTTCATTTGTGTTTGGAAAGCCTGCGAAACGAAAAAAAAAATCGACTTTTTACCCGATTTTCGAAAATTTCATTTGTGTTTCAATGCATGTGAAACGCGTAAAAAACGAAAAATAAATCGACTTTTCACCCGATTTTCGAAAATTTCATTTGTGGTTTAGAAGCTTGCAAAACGAAAAAAAATCGACTTTTCACCCCGATTTTCGAAAATTTCATTTGTGTTTCAATGCATGTGAAACGCGTAAAAAACGAAAAAAAAATCGACTTTTCACCCGATTTTCGAAAATTTCATTTGTTTGGAAGCATGCGAAACGAAAAAAAAATCGACTTTTCACCCGATTTTCGAAAATTTCATTTGTGTTTGGAAGCATGCAAACGAAAAAAAAAATCGACTTTTTACCCGATTTTCGAAAATTTCATTTGTGTTTCAATGCATGTGAAACGCGTAAAAAACGAAAAAAAAATCGACTTTTCACCCGATTTTCGAAAATTTCATTTGTGTTTCAATGCATGTGAAACGCGTAAAAAACGAAAAAAATCAACTTTTCACCCGATTTTCGAAACTTTCATTTGTGTTTGGAAGCATGCGAAACGGAAAAAAAATCGACATTTCACCCGATTTTCGAAAATTTCATTTGTTTGGGAGCATGCGAAACGAAAAAAAATTCGACTTTTCACCCGATTTTCGAAAATTTCATTTGTGTTTGGAAGCATGCGAAACGAAAAAAAAATCGACTTTTCACCCGATTTTCGAAAATTTCATTTGGTTGGAAGCATGCAAAACGAAAAAAAAAATCGACTTTTTACCCGATTTTCGAAAATTTCATTTGTGTTTGGAAGCCTGCGAAACGAAAAAAAAAATCGACTTTTTACCCGATTTTCGAAAATTTCATTTGTGTTTCAATGCATGTGAAACGCGTAAAAAACGAAAAATAAATCGACTTTTCACCCGAGTTTCGAAAATTTCATTTGTGTTTCAATGCATGTGAAACGCGTAAAAAAACGAAAAAAATCGACTTTTCACCCGATTTTCGAAAATTACATTTGTGTTTAGAAGCTTGCAAAACGAAAAAAAAATCGACTTTTCACCCGATTTTCGAAAATTTCATTTGTGTTTCAATGCATGTGAAACGCGTAAAAAACGAAAAAAAAATCGACTTTTCACCCGATTTTCGAAAATTTCATTTGTTTGGAAGCATGCGAAACGAAAAAAAAAATCGACTTTTCACCCGATTTTCGAAAATTTCATTTGTGTTTGGAAGCATGCGAAACGAAAAAAAAAATCGACTTTTTACCCGATTTTCGAAAATTTCATTTGTGTTTCAATGCATGTGAAACGCGTAAAAAACGAAAAAAATCAACTTTTCACCCGATTTTCGAAACTTTCATTTGTGTTTGGAAGCATGCGAAACGGAAAAAAAATCGACATTTCACCCGATTTTCGAAAATTTCATTTGTTTGGGAGCATGCGAAACGAAAAAAAAAATCGACTTTTCACCCGATTTTCGAAAATTTCATTTGTGTTTCGAAGCATGCGAAACGAAAAAAAAATCGACTTTTTACCCGATTTTCAAAAATTTCATTTGTGTTTCAATGCATGTGACGCGTAAAAAACGAAAAAAAAATCGCTTTTTCACCCAATTTTCGAAAATTTCATTTGTGTTTGGAAGCATGCGAAACGAAAAAAAAATCGACTTTTCACCCGATTATCGAAAATTTCATTTGTGTTTCAATGCATGTGAAACGCGTAAAAAACGAAAAAAAATCGACTTTTCACCCGATTTTCGAAAATTTCATTTGTGTTTGGAAGCATGCGAAACGAAAAAAAAAATCGACTTTTCACCCGATTTTCGAAAATTTCATTTGTGTTTGGAAGCATGCGAAACGAAAAAAAAGTCGACTTTTCACCCGATTTTCGAAAATTTCATTTGTGTTTGGAAGCATGCGAAACGAAAAAAAAATCGACTTTTCACCCGATTTTCGAAAATTTCATTTGTGTTTGGAAGCATGCGAAACGAAAAAAAAATCGACTTTTCACCCGATTTTCGAAAATTTCATTTGTTTGGAAGCATGCAAAACGAAAAAAAAAATCGACTTTTCACCCGATTTTCGAAAATTTCATTTGTGTTTCAATGCATGTGAAACGCGTAAAAAACGAAAAATAAATCGACTTTTCACACGAGTTTCGAAAATTTCATTTGTGTTTCAATGCATGTGAAACGCGTAAAAAACGAAAAAAAATCGACTTTTCACCCGATTTTCGAAAATTTCATTTGTGTATGGAAGCATGCGAAACGAAAAAAAAATCGACTTTTCACCCGATTTTCGAAAATTTCATTTGTGTTTAGAAGCATGCGAAACAAAAAAAAATCGACTTTTTACCCGATTTTCAAAAATTTCATTTGTGTTTGGAAGCATACGAAACGAAAAAAAAATCGACTTTTCACCCGATTTTCGAAAATTTCATTTGTGTTTGGAAGCATGCGAAACGAAAAAAAAAATCGACTTTTCACCTGATTTTCGAAATGAATCGACTTTTCACCCGATTTTCGAAAATTTCATTTGTGTTTGAAAGCATGCGAAACGAAAAAACAAATCGACTTTTTACCCGATTTTCGAAAATTTCATTTGTGTTTGGAAGCATGCGAAACGAAAAAACAAATCGACTTTTTACCCGATTTTCGAAAATTTCATTTGTGTTTGGAAGCATGCGAAACGAAAAAAAAAATCGACTTTTCACCCGATTTTCGAAAATTTTATTTGGGTTTGGAAGCATGCGAAACGAAAAAAAAAATCGACTTTTCACCTGATTTTTGAAAATTTCATTTGTGTTTGGAAGCATGCGAAACGAAAAAAAATTCGACTTTTCACCCGATTTTCGAAAATTTCATTTGTGTTTGGAAGCATGCGAAACGAAAAAAAAATCGACTTTTCACCCGATTTTCGAAAATTTCATTTGTTTGGAAGCATGCAAAACGAAAAAAAAAATCGACTTTTTACCCGATTTTCGAAAATTTCATTTGTGTTTGGAAGCCTGCGAAACGAAAAAAAAAATCGACTTTTTACCCGATTTTCGAAAATTTCATTTGTGTTTCAATGCATGTGAAACGCGTAAAAAACGAAAAATAAATCGACTTTTCACCCGAGTTTCGAAAATTTCATTTGTGTTTCAATGCATGTGAAACGCGTAAAAAAACGAAAAAAATCGACTTTTCACCCGATTTTCGAAAATTTCATTTGTGTTTAGAAGCTTGCAAAACGAAAAAAAAATCGACTTTTCACCCGATTTTCGAAAATTTCATTTGTGTTTCAATGCATGTGAAACGCGTAAAAAACGAAAAAAAAATCGACTTTTCACCCGATTTTCGAAAATTTCATTTGTTTGGAAGCATGCGAAACGAAAAAAAAAATCGACTTTTCACCCGATTTTCGAAAATTTCATTTGTGTTTGGAAGCATGCGAAACGAAAAAAAAAATCGACTTTTTACCCGATTTTCAAAAATTTCATTTGTGTTTCAATGCATGTGAAACGCGTAAAAAACAAAAAAAAAATCGACTTTTCACCCGATTTTCGAAAATTTCATTTGTGTTTCAATGCATGTGAAACGCGTAAAAAACGAAAAAAATCGACTTTTCACCCGATTTTCGAAACTTTCATTTGTGTTTGGAAGCATGCGAAACGGAAAAAAAATCGACATTTCACCCGATTTTCGAAAATTTCATTTGTTTGGGAGCATGCGAAACGAAAAAAAAATCGACTTTTCACCCGATTTTCGAAAATTTCATTTGTGTTTGGAAGCATGCGAAACGAAAAAAAAAATCGACTTTTTACCCGATTTTCGAAAATTTCATTTGTGTTTCAATGCATGTGACGCGTAAAAAACGAAAAAAAAATCGCTTTTTCACCCAATTTTCGAAAATTTCATTTGTGTTTGGAAGCATGCGAAACGAAAAAAAAATCGACTTTTCACCCGATTATCGAAAATTTCATTTGTGTTTCAATGCATGTGAAACGCGTAAAAAACGAAAAAAAATCGACTTTTCACCCGATTTTCGAAAATTTCATTTGTGTTTGGAAGCATGCGAAACGAAAAAAAAAATCGACTTTTCACCCAATTTTCGAAAATTTCATTTGTGTTTGGAAGCATGCGAAACGAAAAAAAAGTCGACTTTTCACCCGATTTTCGAAAATTTCATTTGTGTTTGGAAGCATGCGAAACGAAAAAAAAAATCGACTTTTCACCCGATTTTCGAAAATTTCATTTGTTTCAATGCATGTGAAACGCGTAAAAAACGAAAAAAAATCGATTTTTCACCCGATTTTCGAAAATTTCATTTGTGTTTGGAAGCATGCGAAACGAAAAAAAAATCGACTTTTTTCCCGACTTTCGAAAATTTCATTTGTTTGGAAGCATGCTAAACGAAAAAAAAATCGACTTTTCACCCGATTTTCGAAAATTTTATTTGTGTTTGGAAGCATGCGAAACGAAAAAAAAAATCGACTTTTCACCCGATTTTCGAAAATTTCATTCGTGTTTCAATGCATGTGAAACGCGTAAAAAACGAAAAAAAAATCGACTTTTCACCCGATTTTCGAAAATTTCATTTGTGTTTGGAAGCATGCGAAACGAAAGAAAAAATCGACTTTTCACCCGATTTTCGAAAATTTCATTTGTGTTTGGCAACATGCGAAACGAAAAAAAAAATTGACTTTTCACCCGATTTTCGAAAATTTCATTTGTGTTTGGAAGCATGCGAAACGAAAAAAAAATCGACTTTTCACCCGATTTTCGAAACTTTCATTTGTGTTTGGAAGCATGCGAAACGAAAAAAAAATCGACTTTGCACCCGATTTTCGAAAATTTCAATTGTGTTTGGAAGCATGCGAAACAAAAAAAAAATCGACTTTTCACCCGATTTTCGAAAATTTCATTTGTGTTTCAATGCATGTGAAACGCGTAAAAAAGGAAAAAAAATCGACTTTTCACCCGATTTTCGAAAATTTCATTTGTTTCAATGCATGTGAAACGCGTAAAAAACGAAAAAAAATCGACTTTTCACCCGATTTTCGAAAATTTCATTTGTGTTTCAATGTATGTGAATCGCGTAAAAAACGAAAAAAAAAAACGACTTTTCACCCAATTTTCGAAAATTTCATTTGTGTTTCACTGCATGTGAAACGCGTAAAAAACGAAAAAAAACGACTTTTCACCCGATTTTCTAAAATTTCATTTGTGTTTGGAAGCATGCGAAACGAAAAAAAAATCGACTTTTTACCCGATTTTCGAACATTTCATTTGTGTTTCAATGCATGTGAAACGCGTAAAAAAAAAAAAAAAACGACTTTTCACCCGATTTTCGAAAATTTCATTTGTGTTTGGAAGCATGCGAAACGAAAAAATAAATCGACTTTTCACCCGATTTTCGAAAATTTCATTTGTGTTTGGAAGCATGCGAAACGAAAGAAAAAATCGACTTTTCACCCGATTTTCGAAAATTTCATTTGTGTTTGGCAACATGCGAAACGAAAAAAAAAATTGACTTTTCACCCGATTTTCGAAAATTTCATTTGTGTTTGGAAGCATGCGAAACGAAAAAAAAATCGACTTTTCACTCGATTTTCGAAACTTTCATTTGTGTTTGGAAGCATGCGAAACGAAAAAAAAATCGACTTTGCACCCGATTTTCGAAAATTTCAATTGTGTTTGGAAGCATGCGAAACAAAAAAAAAATCGACTTTTCATCCGATTTTCGAAAATTTCATTTGTGTTTCAATGCATGTGAAACGCGTAAAAAACAAAAAAAATCGACTTTTTACCCGATTTTCGAAAATTTCATTTGTGTTTGGAAGCATGCGAAACGAAAAAAAAAATCGACTTTTCATCCGATTTTCGAAAATTTCATTTGTGTTTGGAAGCATGCGAAACGAAAAAAAAAATCGACTTTTTAACCGATTTTCGAAAATTTCATTTGTGTTTCAATGCATGTGACGCGTAAAAAACGAAAAAAAAATCGACTTTTCACCCGATTTTCGAAAATTTCATTTGTGTTTGGAAGCATGCGAAACGAAAGAAAAAATCGACTTTTCACCCGATTTTCGAAAATTTCATTTGTGTTTGGCAACATGCGAAACGAAAAAAAAAATTGACTTTTCACCCGATTTTCGAAAATTTCATTTGTGTTTGGAAGCATGCGAAACGAAAAAAAAATCGACTTTTCACCCGATTTTCGAAACTTTCATTTGTGTTTGGAAGCATGCGAAACGAAAAAAAAATCGACTTTGCACCCGATTTTCGAAAATTTCAATTGTGTTTGGAAGCATGCGAAACAAAAAAAAAATCGACTTTTCACCCGATTTTCGAAAATTTTATTTGTGTTTCAATGCATGTGAAACGCGTAAAAAAGGAAAAAAAAATTGACTTTTCACCCGATTTTCGAAAATTTCATTTGTTTCAATGCATGTGAAACGCGTAAAAAACGAAAAAAAATCGATTTTTCACCCGATTTTCGAAAATTTCATTTGTGTTTGGCAACATGCGAAACGAAAAAAAAATCGACTTTTTTCCCGACTTTCGAAAATTTCATTTGTTTGGAAGCATGCTAAACGAAAAAAAAATCGACTTTTCACCCGATTTTCGAAAATTTTATTTGTGTTTGGAAGCATGCGAAACGAAAAAAAAAATCGACTTTTCACCCGATTTTCGAAAATTTCATTTGTGTTTCAATGCATGTGAAACGCGTAAAAAACGAAAAAAAAATCGACTTTTCACCCGATTTTCGAAAATTTCATTATTGTTTGGAAGCATGCGAAACGAAAAAAATATCGATTTTTCACCCGATTTTCGAAAATTTCATTTGTGTTTGGAAGCATGCGAAACGAAAAAAAAATCGACTTTTCACCCGATTTTCGAAAATTTCATTTGTGTTTCAATGCATATGAAACGCGTAAAAAAACGAAAAAAATCGACTTTTCACCCGATTTTCGAAAATTTCATTTGTGTTTAGAAGCTTGCAAAACGAAAAAAAAATCGACTTTTCACCCGATTTTCGAAAATTTCATTCGTGTTTCAATGCATGTGAAACGCGTAAAAAACGAAAAAAAAATCGACTTTTCACCCGATTTTCGAAAATTTCATTTGTTTGGAAGCATGCGAAACGAAAAAAAAAATCGACTTTTCACCCGATTTTCGAAAATTTCATTTGTGTTTCAATGCATGTGACGCGTAAAAAACAAAAAAAAAATCGACTTTTCACCCGATTTTCGAAAATTTCATTTGTGTTTCAATGCATGTGAAACGCGTAAAAAACGAAAAAAAAATCGACTTTTCACCCGATTTTCGAAAATATCATTTGTGTTTGGAAGCATGCGAAACGAAAAAAAAAATCAACTTTTCACCCGATTTTCGAAAATTTCATTTGTGTTTAGAAGCTTGCGAAACGAAAAAAAAAATCGATTTTTCACCCGATTTTCGAAAATTTCATTTGTGTTTGGAAGCATGCGAAACGAAAAAAAAAATCGACTTTTCACCCGATTTTCGAAAATTTTATTTGTGTTTCAATGCATGTGAAACGCGTAAAAAACGAAAAAAAAAATCGACTTTTCACCCGATTTTCGAAAATTTCATTTGTGTTTGGAAGCATGCGAAACGAAAAAAAAATCGACTTTTCACCCGATTTTCGAAAATTTCATTCGTGTTTCAATGCATGTGAAACGCGTAAAAAACGAAAAAAAAATCGACTTTTCACCCGATTTTCGAAAATTTCATTTGTTTGGAAGCATGCGAAACGAAAAAAAAAATCGACTTTTCACCCGATTTTCGAAAATTTCATTTGTGTTTCAATGCATGTGACGCGTAAAAAACAAAAAAAAAATCTACTTTTCACCCGATTTTCGAAAATTTCATTTGTTTGGATGCATGCGAAACGAATAAAAAATCGACTTTTCACCCGATTTTCGAAAATTTCATTTGTGTTTCAATGCATGTGAAACGCGTAAAAATCGAAAAAAAAATCGACTTTTCACCCGATTTTCGAAAATTTCATTTGTGTTTGGAAGCATGCGAAACGAAAAACAAATCGACTTTTTACCCGATTTTCGAAAATTTCATTTGTGTTTGGAAGCATGCGAAACGAAAAACAAATCGACTTTTTACCCGATTTTCGAAAATATCATTTGTGTTTGGAAGCATGCGAAACGAAAAAAAAAATCAACTTTTCACCCGATTTTCGAAAATTTCATTTGTGTTTAGAAGCTTGCGAAACGAAAAAAAAAATCGATTTTTCACCCGATTTTCGAAAATTTCATTTGTGTTTGGAAGCATGCGAAACGAAAAAAAAATCGACTTTTCACCCGATTTTCGAAACTTTCATTTGTGTTTGGAAGCATGCGAAACGAAAAAAAAAATCGACTTTTCACCCGATTTTCGAAAATTTCATTTGTGTTTAGAAGCTTGCAAAACGAAAAAAAAATCGACTTTTCACCCGATTTTCGAAAATTTCATTCGTGTTTCAATGCATGTGAAACGCGTAAAAAACGAAAAAAAAATCGACTTTTCACCCGATTTTCGAAAATTTCATTTGTTTGGAAGCATGCGAAACGAAAAAAAAAATCGACTTTTCACCCGATTTTCGAAAATTTCATTTGTGTTTCAATGCATGTGACGCGTAAAAAACAAAAAAAAAATCTACTTTTCACCCGATTTTCGAAAATTTCATTTGTTTGGATGCATGCGAAACGAATAAAAAATCGACTTTTCACCCGATTTTCGAAAATTTCATTTGTGTTTCAATGCATGTGAAACGCGTAAAAATCGAAAAAAAAATCGACTTTTCACCCGATTTTCGAAAATTTCATTTGTGTTTGGAAGCATGCGAAACGAAAAAAAAATCGACTTTTCACCCGATTTTCAAAAATTTCATTTGTTTGAAAGCATGCGAAACGAAAAAAAAAATCGACTTTTCACCCGATTTTCGAAAATTTCATTTGTGTTTCAATGCATGTGAAACGCGTAAAAAACGAAAAAAAAATCGACTTTTCACCCGATTTTCGAAAATATCATTTGTGTTTGGAAGCATGCGAAACGAAAAAAAAAATCAACTTTTCACCCGATTTTCGAAAATTTCATTTGTGTTTAGAAGCTTGCGAAACGAAAAAAAAAATCGATTTTTCACCCGATTTTCGAAAATTTCATTTGTGTTTGGAAGCATGCGAAACGAAAAAAAAAATCGACTTTTCACCCGATTTTCGAAAATTTTATTTGTGTTTCAATGCATGTGAAACGCGTAAAAAACGAAAAAAAAAATCGACTTTTCACCCGATTTTCGAAAATTTCATTATTGTTTGGAAGCATGCGAAACGAAAAAAAAATCGACTTTTCACCCGATTTTCGAAAATTTCATTTGTGTTTGGAAGCATGCAAAACGAAAAAAAAATCGACTTTTCACCCGATTTTCGAAAATTTCATTTGTGTTTGGAAGCATGCGAAACGAAAAAAAAATCGACTCTTTACCCGATTTTCGAAAATTTCATTTGTGTTTGGAAGCATGCGAAACGAAAAAAAATCGACTTTTTACCCGATTTTCGAAAATTTCATTTGTTTAGAAGCATGCGAAATGAAAAAAAAAATCGACTTTTCACCCGATTTTCGAAAATTTCATTTGTGTTTCAATGCATGTGATACGCGTAATAAACGAAAAAATTCGACTTTTCACCCGATTTTCGAAAATTTCATTTGTTTGGAAGCATGCGAAACGAAAAAAAAAAAAATCGACTTTTCACCTGATTTTCGAAAATTTCATTTGTGTTTGGAAGCATGCGAAACGAAAAAAAAATCGACTTTTCACCCGATTTTCGAAAATTTCATTTGTGTTTGGAAGCATGCGAAACGAAAAACAAATCGACTTTTTACCCGATTTTCGAAAATTTTATTTGTGTTTGAAAGCATGCGAAACGAAAAAAAAAAATCGATTTTTTACCCGATTTTCAAAAATTTCATTTGTGTTTCAATGCATGTGAAACGCGTAAAAAACGAAAAATAAATCGACTTTTCACACGAGTTTCGAAAATTTCATTTGTGTTTCAATGCATGTGAAAAACGCGTAAAAAACGAAAAAAAATCGACTTTTCACCCGATTTTCGAAAATTTCATTTGTGTATGGAAGCATGCGAAACGAAAAAAAAATCGACTTTTCACCCGATTTTCGAAAATTTCATTTGTGTTTGGAAGCATGCGAAACGAAAAAAAATTCGACTTTTCACCCGATTTTCGAAAATTTCATTTGTGTTTGGAAGCATGCGAAACGAAAAAAAAATCGACTTTTCACCCGATTTTCGAAAATTTCATTTGTTTGGAAGCATGCAAAACGAAAAAAAAAATCGACTTTTTACCCGATTTTCGAAAATTTCATTTGTGTTTGGAAGCCTGCGAAACGAAAAAAAAAATCGACTTTTTACCCGATTTTCGAAAATTTCATTTGTGTTTCAATGCATGTGAAACGCGTAAAAAACGAAAAATAAATCGACTTTTCACCCGAGTTTCGAAAATTTCATTTGTGTTTCAATGCATGTGAAACGCGTAAAAAAACGAAAAAAATCGACTTTTCACCCGATTTTCGAAAATTTCATTTGTGTTTAGAAGCTTGCAAAACGAAAAAAAAATCGACTTTTCACCCGATTTTCGAAAATTTCATTTGTGTTTCAATGCATGTGAAACGCGTAAAAAACGAAAAAAAAAATCGACTTTTCACCCGATTTTCGAAAATTTCATTTGTTTGGAAGCATGCGAAACGAAAAAAAAAATCGACTTTTCACCCGATTTTCGAAAATTTCATTTGTGTTTGGAAGCATGCGAAACGAAAAAAAAAATCGACTTTTTACCCGATTTTCAAAAATTTCATTTGTGTTTCAATGCGTGTGAAACGCGTAAAAAACAAAAAAAAAATCGACTTTTCACCCGATTTTCGAAAATTTCATTTGTGTTTCAATGCATGTGAAACGCGTAAAAAACGAAAAAAATCGACTTTTCACCCGATTTTCGAAACTTTCATTTGTGTTTGGAAGCATGCGAAACGGAAAAAAAATCGACATTTCACCCGATTTTCGAAAATTTCATTTGTTTGGGAGCATGCGAAACGAAAAAAAATTCGACTTTTCACCCGATTTTCGAAAATTTCATTTGTGTTTGGAAGCATGCGAAACGAAAAAAAAATCGACTTTTTACCCGATTTTCGAAAATTTTATTTGTGTTTCAATGCATGTGACGCGTAAAAAACGAAAAAAAAATCGCTTTTTCACCCAATTTTCGAAAATTTCATTTGTGTTTGGAAGCATGCGAAACGAAAAAAAAATCGACTTTTCACCCGATTATCGAAAATTTCATTTGTGTTTCAATGCATGTGAAACGCGTAAAAACGAAAAAAAATCGACTTTTCACCCGATTTTCGAAAATTTCATTTGTGTTTGGAAGCATGCGAAACGAAAAAAAAAATCGATTTTTCACCCGATTTTCGAAAATTTCATTTGTGTTTGGAAGCATGCGAAACGAAAAAAAAGTCGACTTTTCACCCGATTTTCGAAAATTTCATTTGTGTTTGGAAGCATGCGAAACGAAAAAAAAAATCGACTTTTCACCCGATTTTCGAAAATTTCATTTGTTTCAATGCATGTGAAACGCGTAAAAAACGAAAAAAAATCGATTTTTCACCCGATTTTCGAAAATTTCATTTGTGTTTGGAAGCATGCGAAACGAAAAAAAAATCGACTTTTTTCCCGACTTTCGAAAATTTCATTTGTTTGGAAGCATGCTAAACGAAAAAAAAATCGACTTTTCACCCGATTTTCGAAAATTTTATTTGTGTTTGGAAGCATGCGAAACGAAAAAAAAAATCGACTTTTCACCCGATTTTCGAAAATTTCATTCGTGTTTCAATGCATGTGAAACGCGTAAAAAACGAAAAAAAAATCGACTTTTCACCCGATTTTCGAAAATTTCATTATTGTTTGGAAGCATGCGAAACGAAAAAAATATCGATTTTTCACCCGATTTTCGAAAATTTCATTTGTGTTTGGAAGCATGCGAAACGAAAAAAAAATCGACTTTTCACCCGATTTTCGAAAATTTCATTTGTGTTTCAATGCATGTGAAACGCGTAAAAAACGAAAAAAAATCGATTTTTCACCCGATTTTCGAAAATTTCATTTGTTTCAATGCATGTGAAAAGCGTAAAAAACGAAAAAAAATCGACTTTTCACCCGATTTTCGAAAATTTCATTTGTTTCAATGCATGTGAAACGCGTAAAAAACGAAAAAAAATCGACTTTTCACCCGATTTTCGAAAATTTCATTTGTGTTTCAATGTATGTGAATCGCGTAAAACGAAAAAAAAAAACGACTTTTCACCCAATTTTCGAAAATTTCATTTGTGTTTCACTGCATGTGAAACGCGTAAAAAACGAAAAAAAACGACTTTTCACCCGATTTTCTAAAATTTCATTTGTGTTTGGAAGCATGCGAAACGAAAAAATAAATCGACTTTTCACCCGATTTTCGAAAATTTCATTTGTGTTTGGAAGCATGCGAAACGAAAGAAAAAATCGACTTTTCACCCGATTTTCGAAAATTTCATTTGTGTTTGGCAACATGCGAAACGAAAAAAAAAATTGACTTTTCACCCGATTTTCGAAAATTTCATTTGTGTTTGGAAGCATGCGAAACGAAAAAAAAATCGACTTTTCAATCGATTTTCGAAACTTTCATTTGTGTTTGGAAGCATGCGAAACGAAAAAAAATCGACATTTCACCCGATTTTCGAAAATTTCATTTGTGTTTGGAAGCATGCGAAACGAAAAAAAAATCGACTTTGCACCCGATTTTCGAAAGTTTCAATTGTGTTTGGAAGCATGCGAAACAAAAAAAAAATCGACTTTTCACCCGATTTTCGAAAATTTCATTTGTGTTTCAATGCATGTGAAACGCGTAAAAAACAAAAAAAATCGACTTTTTACCCGATTTTCGAAAATTTCATTTGTGTTTGGAAGCATGCGAAACGAAAAAAAAAAAATCGACTTTTCACCCGATTTTCGAAAATTTCATTTGTGTTTGGAAGCATGCGAAACGAAAAAAAAAATCGACTTTTTACCCGATTTTCGAAAATTTCATTTGTGTTTCAATGCATGTGACGCGTAAAAAACGAAAAAAAAATCGACTTTTCACCCGATTTTCGAAAATTTCATTTGTGTTTGGAAGCATGCGAAACGAAAGAAAAAATCGACTTTTCACCCGATTTTCGAAAATTTCATTTGTGTTTGGCAACATGCGAAACGAAAAAAAAAATTGACTTTTCACCCGATTTTCGAAAATTTCATTTGTGTTTGGAAGCATGCGAAACGAAAAAAAAATCGACTTTTCACCCGATTTTCGAAACTTTCATTTGTGTTTGGAAGCATGCGAAACGAAAAAAAAATCGACTTTGCACCCGATTTTCGAAAATTTCAATTGTGTTTGGAAGCATGCGAAACGAAAAAAAAATCGACTTTTCAATCGATTTTCGAAACTTTCATTTGTGTTTGGAAGCATGCGAAACGAAAAAAAATCGACATTTCACCCGATTTTCGAAAATTTCATTTGTGTTTGGAAGCATGCGAAACGAAAAAAAAATCGACTTTGCACCCGATTTTCGAAAGTTTCAATTGTGTTTGGAAGCATGCGAAACAAAAAAAAAATCGACTTTTCACCCGATTTTCGAAAATTTCATTTGTGTTTCAATGCATGTGAAACGCGTAAAAAACAAAAAAAATCGACTTTTTACCCGATTTTCGAAAATTTCATTTGTGTTTGGAAGCATGCGAAACGAAAAAAAAAAATCGACTTTTCACCCGATTTTCGAAAATTTCATTTGTGTTTGGAAGCATGCGAAACGAAAAAAAAAATCGACTTTTTACCCGATTTTCGAAAATTTCATTTGTGTTTCAATGCATGTGACGCGTAAAAAACGAAAAAAAAATCGACTTTTCACCCGATTTTCGAAAATTTCATTTGTGTTTGGAAGCATGCGAAACGAAAGAAAAAATCGACTTTTCACCCGATTTTCGAAAATTTTATTTGTGTTTGGCAACATGCGAAACGAAAAAAAAAATTGACTTTTCACCCGATTTTCGAAAATTTCATTTGTGTTTGGAAGCATGCGAAACGAAAAAAAAATCGACTTTTCACCCGATTTTCGAAACTTTCATTTGTGTTTGGAAGCATGCGAAACGAAAAAAAAATCGACTTTGCACCCGATTTTCGAAAATTTCAATTGTGTTTGGAAGCATGCGAAACAAAAAAAAAATCGACTTTTCATCCGATTTTCGAAAATTTCATTTGTGTTTCAATGCATGTGAAACGCGTAAAAAACAAAAAAAATCGACTTTTTACCCGATTTTCGAAAATTTCATTTGTGTTTGGAAGCATGCGAAACGAAAAAAAAAAAATCGACTTTTCACCCGATTTTCGAAAATTTCATTTGTGTTTGGAAGCATGCGAAACGAAAAAAAAAATCGACTTTTTAACCGATTTTCGAAAATTTCATTTGTGTTTCAATGCATGTGACGCGTAAAAAACGAAAAAAAAATCGACTTTTCACCCGATTTTCGAAAATTTCATTTGTGTTTGGAAGCATGCGAAACGAAAGAAAAAATCGACTTTTCACCCGATTTTCGAAAATTTCATTTGTGTTTGGCAACATGCGAAACGAAAAAAAAAATTGACTTTTCACCCGATTTTCGAAAATTTCATTTGTGTTTGGAAGCATGCGAAACGAAAAAAAAATCGACTTTTCACCCGATTTTCGAAACTTTCATTTGTGTTTGGAAGCATGCGAAACGAAAAAAAAATCGACTTTGCACCCGATTTTCGAAAATTTCAATTGTGTTTGGAAGCATGCGAAACAAAAAAAAAATCGACTTTTCATCCGATTTTCGAAAATTTCATTTGTGTTTCAATGCATGTGAAACGCGTAAAAAACAAAAAAAATCGACTTTTTACCCGATTTTCGAAAATTTCATTTGTGTTTGGAAGCATGCGAAACGAAAAAAAAAAATCGACTTTTCACCCGATTTTCGAAAATTTCATTTGTGTTTGGAAGCATGCGAAACGAAAAAAAAAATCGACTTTTTAACCGATTTTCGAAAATTTCATTTGTGTTTCAATGCATGTGACGCGTAAAAAACGAAAAAAAAATCGACTTTTCACCCGATTTTCGAAAATTTCATTTGTGTTTGGAAGCATGCGAAACGAAAGAAAAAATCGACTTTTCACCCGATTTTCGAAAATTTCATTTGTGTTTGGCAACATGCGAAACGAAAAAAAAAATTGACTTTTCACCCGATTTTCGAAAATTTCATTTGTGTTTGGAAGCATGCGAAACGAAAAAAAAATCGACTTTTCACCCGATTTTCGAAACTTTCATTTGTGTTTGGAAGCATGCGAAACGAAAAAAAAATCGACTTTGCACCCGATTTTCGAAAATTTCAATTGTGTTTGGAAGCATGCGAAACAAAAAAAAAATCGACTTTTCACCCGATTTTCGAAAATTTCATTTGTGTTTCAATGCATGTGAAACGCGTAAAAAAGGAAAAAAAAATTGACTTTTCACCCGATTTTCGAAAATTTCATTTGTTTCAATGCATGTGAAACGCGTAAAAAACGAAAAAAAATCGATTTTTCACCCGATTTTCGAAAATTTCATTTGTGTTTGGCAACATGCGAAACGAAAAAAAAATCGACTTTTTTCCCGACTTTCGAAAATTTCATTTGTTTGGAAGCATGCTAAACGAAAAAAAAATCGACTTTTCACCCGATTTTCGAAAATTTTATTTGTGTTTGGAAGCATGCGAAACGAAAAAAAAAAATCGACTTTTCACCCGATTTTCGAAAATTTCATTTGTGTTTCAATGCATGTGAAACGCGTAAAAAACGAAAAAAATCGACTTTTCACCCGATTTTCGAAAATTTCATTTGTGTTAGGAAGCATGCGAAACGAAAAAAAAGTCGACTTTTCACCCGATTTTCGAAAATTTCATTTGTGTTTGGAAGCATGCGAAACGAAAAAAAAAAATCGACTTTTCACCCGATTTTCGAAAATTTCATTTGTGTTTCAATGCATGTGAAACGCGTAAAAAAGGAAAAAAAAATCGACTTTTCACCCGATTTTCGAAAATTTCATTTGTTTCAATGCATGTGAAACGCGTAAAAAACGAAAAAAAATCGATTTTTCACCCGATTTTCGAAAATTTCATTTGTGTTTGGAAGCATGCGAAACGAAAAAAAAATCGACTTTTTTCCCGACTTTCAAAAATTTCATTTGTTTTAATGCATGTGAAACGCGTAAAAAACGAAAAAAAAATCGACTTTTCACCCGATTTTCGAAAATTTCATTATTGTTTGGAAGCATGCGAAACGAAAAAAATATCGATTTTTCACCCGATTTTCGAAAATTTCATTTGTGTTTGGAAGCATGCGAAACGAAAAAAAATCGACTTTTCACCCGATTTTAGAAAATTTCATTTGTGTTTCAATGCATGTGAAACGCGTAAAAAAAAAAAAAACGACTTTTCACCCGATTTTCGAAAATTTCATTTGTGTTTGGAAGCATGCGAAACGAAAAAATAAATCGACTTTTCACCCGATTTTCGAAAATTTCATTTGTGTTTGGAAGCATGCAAAACGAAAGAAAAAATCGACTTTTCACCCGATTTTTGAAAATTTCATTTGTGTTTGGCAACATGCGAAACGAAAAAAAAAATTGACTTTTCACCCGATTTTCGAAAATTTCATTTGTGTTTGGAAGCATGCGAAACGAAAAAAAAATCGACTTTTCACCCGATTTTCGAAACTTTCATTTGTGTTTGGAAGCATGCGAAACGAAAAAAAAATCGACTTTTCACCCGATTTTCGAAAATTTCATTTGTTTGGGAGCATGCGAAACGAAAAAAAAAATCGACTTTTCAACCGATTTTCGAAAATTTCATTTGTGTTTAGAAGCTTGCAAAACGAAAAAAAAATTGACTTTTCACCCGATTTTCGAAAATTTCATTTGTGTTTCAATGCATGTGAAACGCGTAAAAAACGAAAAAAATCGACTTTTCACCCGATTTTCGAAAATTTCATTTGTTTGGAAGCATGCGAAACGAAAAAAAAATCGACTTTTCACCCGATTTTCGAAAATTTCATTTGTGTTTCAATGCATGTGAAACGCGTAAAAAACGAAAAAAATCGACTTTTCACCCGATTTTCGAAAATTTCATTTGTGTTTGGAAGCCTGCGAAACGAAAAAAAAATCGACTTTTTACCCGATTTTAAAAAATTTCATTTGTGTTTGGAAGCATGCGAAACGAAAAAAAAATCGACTTTTTACCCGATTTTCGAAAATTTCATTTGTGTTTCAATGCTTGTGACGCGTAAAAAACGAAAAAAAAAATCGACTTTTCACCCGATTTTCGAACATTTCATTTGTGTTTGGAAGCATGCGAAACGAAAAAAAAATCGACTTTTCACCCGATTATCGAAAATTTCATTTGTTTGGAAGCATGCGAAACAAAAAAAAATCGACTTTTTACCCGATTTTCAAAAATTTCATTTGTGTTTGGAAGCATGCGAAACAAAAAAACAATCGACTTTTCACCCGATTTTTGAAAATTTTATTTGTGTTTGGAAGCATGCGAAACGAAAAAAAAATCGACTTTTCACCCGATTTTCGAAAATTTCATTTGTGTTTCAATGCAAGTGAAACGCGTAAAAAACGAAAAAAATCGACTTTTCACCCGATTTTCGAAAATTTCATTTGTGTTTGGAAGCATGCAAAACGAAAAAAAAATCGACTTTTCACCCGATTTTCGAAAATTTCATTTGTGTTTCAATGCATGTGAAACGCGTGAAAAACGAAAAAAAATCGACTTTCCACCCGATTTTCGAAAATTTCATTTGTGATTGGAAGCATGCGAAACGAAAAAAAAATCGACTTTTCACCCGATTTTCGAAAATTTCATTTGTGTTTGGAAGCATGCGAAACGAAAAAAAAAATCGACTTTTCATTTTCGAAAATTTCATTTGTGTTTGGAAGCATGCGAAACGAAAAAAAATTCGACTTTTTACCCGATTTTCGAAAATTTCATTTGTGTTTGGAAGCATGCGAAACGAAAAAAAAATCGACTTTTCACCCGATTTTCGAAAATTTCATTTGTTTGGAAGCATGCTAAACGAAAAAAAAAATTGACTTTTTACCCGATTTTCGAAAATTTTATTTGTGTTTGGAAGCATGCGAAACGAAAAAAAAAAATCGACTTTTCACCCGATTTTCGAAAATTTCATTTGTGTTTGGAAGCATGCGAAACGAAAATAAAATCGACTTTTCACCCGATTTTCGAAAATTTCATTTGTGTTTCCATGCATGTGAAACGCGTAAAAAACGAAAAAAATCGACTTTTCACCCGATTTTCGAAAATTTCATTTGTGTTTGGAAGCATGCGAAACGAAAAAAAAATCGACTTTTCACCCGATTTTTGAAAATTTTATTTGTGTTCGGAAGCATGCGAAACGAAAAAAAAATCGACTTTTCACCCGATTTTCGAAAATTTCATTTGTTTGGAAGCATGCGAAACGAAAAAAAAAATCGACTTTTCACCCGATTTTCGAAAATTTCATTTGTGTTTGGAAGCATGCGAAACGAAAATAAAATCGACTTTTCACCCGATTTTTGAAAATTTCATTTGTGTTTCCATGCATGTGAAACGCGTAAAAAACGAAAAAAATCGACTTTTCACCCGATTTTCGAAAATTTCATTTGTGTTTGGAAGCATGCGAAACGAAAAAAAAATCGACTTTTCACCCGATTTTTGAAAATTTTATTTGTGTTCGGAAGCATGCGAAACGAAAAAAAAATCGACTTTTCACCCGATTTTCGAAAATTTCATTTGTTTGGAAGCATGCGAAACGAAAAAAAAAAATCGACTTTTCACCCGATTTTCGAAAATTTTATTTGTGTTTGGAAGCATGCGAAACGAAAAAAAAATCGACTTTTCACCCGATTTTTGAAAATTTTATTTGTGTTCGGAGGAAGCATGCGAAACGAAAATAAAAATCGACTTTTCACCCGATTTTCGAAAATTTCAATTGTGTTTGGAAGCATGCGAAACGAAAAAAAAATCGACTTTTCACCCGATTTTCGAAAATTTTATTTGTGTTTCCATGCATGTGAAACAAGTAAAAAACGAAAAAAATCGATTTTTCACCCGATTTTCAAAAATTTTATTTGTTTGGAAGCATGCGAAACGAAAAAAAAAAATCGACTTTTCACCCGATTTTCGAAAATTTCATTTGTGTTTGGAAGCATGCAAAACGAAAAAAAAATCGACTTTTTACCTGATTTTCGAAAATTTCATTTGTGTTTCAATGCATGTGAAACGCGTGAAAAACGAAAAAAATCGACTTTTCACCCGATTTTCGAAAATTTCATTTGTGATTGGAAGCATGCGAAACGAAAAAAAAATCGACTTTTCACCCGATTTTCGAAAATTTCATTTGTGTTTGGAAGCATGCGAAACGAAAAAAAAAATCGACTTTTTACCCGATTTTCGAAAATTTCATTTGTGTTTCAATGCATGTGACGCGTAAAAAACGAAAAAAAAATCGACTTTTCACCCGATTTTCGAAAATTTCATTTGTGTTTGGAAGCATGCAAAACGAAAAAAAAATCGACTTTTCATCCGATTTTCGAAAATTTCATTTGTGTTTCAATGCATGTGAAACGCGTGAAAAACGAAAAAAATCGACTTTCCACCCGATTTTCGAAAATTTCATTTGTGATTGGAAGCATGCGAAACGAAAAAAAAATCGACTTTTCACCCGATTTTCGAAAATTTCATTTGTGTTTGGAAGCATGCGAATCGAAAAAAAAAATCGACTTTTTACCCGATTTTCGAAAATTTCATTTGTGTTTCAATGCATGTGACGCGTAAAAAACGAAAAAAAAATCGACTTTTCACCCGATTTTCGAAAATTTCATTTGTGTTTGGAAGCATGCGAAACAAAAAAAAATTCGATTTTTTACCCGATTTTCGAAAATTTCATTTGTGTTTGGAAGCATGCGAAACGAAAAAAAAATCGACTTTTCACCCGATTTTCGAAAATTTCATTTGTTTGGAAGCATGCTAAACGAAAAAAAAAATCGACTTTTTACCCGATTTTCGAAAATTTTATTTGTGTTTGGAAGCATGCGAAACGAAAAAAAAAATCGACTTTTCACCCGATTTTCGAAAATTTCATTTGTGTTTGGAAGCATGCGAAACAAAAAAAAAATCGACTTTTCACCCGATTTTCGAAAATTTCATTTGTGTTTGAAAGTATGCGAAACGAAAAAAAAATCGACTTTTCACCCGATTTTCAAAAATTTCATTTGTTTGGAAGCATGCTAAACGAAAAAAAAAAATCGACTTTTCTTCCGATTTTCGAAAATTTTATTTGTGTTTGGAAGCATGCGAAACGAAAAAAAAAAATCGACTTTTAACCCGATTTTCGAAAATTTTATTTGTGTTTCCATGCATGTGAAACGCGTAAAAAACGAAAAAAATCGACTTTTCACCCGATTTTCGAAAATTTCATTTGTGTTTGGAAGCATGCGAAACGAAAAAAAAATCTACTTTTCACCCGATTTTCGAAAATTTCATTTGTTTGGATGCATGCGAAACGAATAAAAAATCGACTTTTCACCCGATTTTCGAAAATTTCATTTGTGTTTCAATGCATGTGAAACGCGTAAAAAACGAAAAAAAAATCGACTTTTCACCCGATTTTCGAAAATTTCATTTGTGTTTGGAAGCATGCGAAACGAAAAAAAAATCGACTTTTCACCCGATTTTCAAAAATTTCATTTGTTTGAAAGCATGCGAAACGAAAAAAAAAATCGACTTTTCACCCGATTTTCGAAAATTTCATTTGTGTTTCAATGCATGTGAAACGCGTAAAAAACGAAAAAAAAATCGACTTTTCACCCGATTTTCGAAAATTTCATTTGTGTTTGGAAGCATGCGAAACGAAAAAAAAAATCAACTTTTCACCCGATTTTCGAAAATTTCATTTGTGTTTAGAAGCTTGCGAAACGAAAAAAAAAATCGATTTTTCACCCGATTTTCGAAAATTTCATTTGTGTTTGGAAGCATGCGAAACGAAAAAAAAAATCGACTTTTCACCCGATTTTCGAAAATTTTATTTGTGTTTCAATGCATGTGAAACGCGTAAAAACGAAAAAAAAAATAGACTTTTCACCCGATTTTCGAAAATTTCATTATTGTTTGGAAGCATGCGAAACGAAAAAAAAATCGACTTTTCACCCGATTTTCGAAAATTTCATTTGTGTTTCAATGCATGTGACGCGTAAAAAACGAAAAAAAAATCGACTTTTCACCCGATTTTCGAAAATTTCATTTGTGTTTGGAAGCATGCGAAACGAAAAAAAATCGACTTTTTACCCGATTTTCGAAAATTTCATTTGTTTAGAAGCATGCGAAATGAAAAAAAAAATCGACTTTTCACCCGATTTTCGAAAATTTCATTTGTGTTTCAATGCATGTGATACGCGTAATAAACGAAAAAATTCGACTTTTCACCCGATTTTCGAAAATTTCATTTGTTTGGAAGCATGCGAAACGAAAAAAAAAAATCGACTTTTCACCTGATTTTCGAAAATTTCATTTGTGTTTGGAAGCATGCGAAACGAAAAAAAAATCGACTTTTCACCCGATTTTCGAAAATTTCATTTGTGTTTGGAAGCATGCGAAACGAAAAACAAATCGACTTTTTACCCGATTTTCGAAAATTTTATTTGTGTTTGAAAGCATGCGAAACGAAAAAAAAAATGACTTTTCACCCGATTTCCGAAAACTTCAGTTGTGTTTGGAAGCATGCGAAACGAAAAAAAATCGACTTTTCACCCGATTTTCGAAAATTTCATTTGTGTTTCAATGCATGTGAAACGCGTAAAAAGCGAAAAAAAATCGACTTTTCACCCGATTTTCGAAAATTTCATTTGTGTTAGGAAGCATGCGAAACGAAAAAAAAGTCGACTTTTCACCCGATTTTCGAAAATTTCATTTGTGTTTGGAAGCATGCGAAACGAAAAAAAAATCGACTTTTCACTCGATTTTCGAAAATTTCATTTGTGTTTCAATGCATTTGAAACGCGTAAAAAACGAAAAAAAATCGACTTTTCACCCGATTTTCGAAAATTTCATTAGTGTTTGGAAGCATGCGAATCGAAAAAAAAATCGACTTTTCACCCGATGATTGAAAATTTCATTTGTGTTTGGAAGCATGCGAAACGAAAAAAAAATCGACTTTTCATCCGATTTTCGAAAATTTCATTTGTTTGGAAGCATGCTAAACGAAAAAAAAAATTGACTTTTTACCCGATTTTCGAAAATTTTATTTGTGTTTGGAAGCATGCGAAACGAAAAAAAAAAATCGACTTTTCACCCGATTTTCGAAAATTTCATTTGTGTTTGGAAGCATGCGAAACGAAAATAAAATCGACTTTTCACCCGATTTTCGAAAATTTCATTTGTGTTTCCATGCATGTGAAACGCGTAAAAAACGAAAAAAATCGACTTTTCACCCGATTTTCGAAAATTTCATTTGTGTTTGGAAGCATGCGAAACGAAAAAAAAATCGACTTTTCACCCGATTTTTGAAAATTTTATTTGTGTTCGGAAGCATGCGAAACGAAAAAAAAATCGACTTTTCACCCGATTTTCGAAAATTTCATTTGTTTGGAAGCATGCGAAACGAAAAAAAAAATCGACTTTTCACCCGATTTTCGAAAATTTCATTTGTGTTTGGAAGCATGCGAAACGAAAATAAAATCGACTTTTCACCCGATTTTTGAAAATTTCATTTGTGTTTCCATGCATGTGAAACGCGTAAAAAACGAAAAAAATCGACTTTTCACCCGATTTTCGAAAATTTCATTTGTGTTTGGAAGCATGCGAAACGAAAAAAAAATCGACTTTTCACCCGATTTTTGAAAATTTTATTTGTGTTCGGAAGCATGCGAAACGAAAAAAAAATCGACTTTTCACCCGATTTTCGAAAATTTCATTTGTTTGGAAGCATGCGAAACGAAAAAAAAAAATCGACTTTTCACCCGATTTTCGAAAATTTTATTTGTGTTTGGAAGCATGCGAAACGAAAAAAAAATCGACTTTTCACCCGATTTTTGAAAATTTTATTTGTGTTCGGAAGCATGCGAAACGAAAATAAAAATCGACTTTTCACCCGATTTTCGAAAATTTCAATTGTGTTTGGAAGCATGCGAAACGAAAAAAAAATCGACTTTTCACCCGATTTTCGAAAATTTTATTTGTGTTTCCATGCATGTGAAACAAGTAAAAAACGAAAAAAATCGATTTTTCACCCGATTTTCAAAAATTTTATTTGTTTGGAAGCATGCGAAACGAAAAAAAAAAATCGACTTTTCACCCGATTTTCGAAAATTTCATTTGTGTTTGGAAGCATGCAAAACGAAAAAAAAATCGACTTTTTACCTGATTTTCGAAAATTTCATTTGTGTTTCAATGCATGTGAAACGCGTGAAAAACGAAAAAAATCGACTTTCCACCCGATTTTCGAAAATTTCATTTGTGATTGGAAGCATGCGAAACGAAAAAAAAATCGACTTTTCACCCGATTTTCGAAAATTTCATTTGTGTTTGGAAGCATGCGAAACGAAAAAAAAAATCGACTTTTTACCCGATTTTCGAAAATTTCATTTGTGTTTCAATGCATGTGACGCGTAAAAAACGAAAAAAAAATCGACTTTTCACCCGATTTTCGAAAATTTCATTTGTGTTTGGAAGCATGCAAAACGAAAAAAAAATCGACTTTTCACCCGATTTTCGAAAATTTCATTTGTGTTTCAATGCATGTGAAACGCGTGAAAAACGAAAAAAATCGACTTTCCACCCGATTTTCGAAAATTTCATTTGTGATTGGAAGCATGCGAAACGAAAAAAAAATCGACTTTTCACCCGATTTTCGAAAATTTCATTTGTGTTTGGAAGCATGCGAATCGAAAAAAAAAATCGACTTTTTACCCGATTTTCGAAAATTTCATTTGTGTTTCAATGCATGTGACGCGTAAAAAACGAAAAAAAAATCGACTTTTCACCCGATTTTCGAAAATTTCATTTGTGTTTGGAAGCATGCGAAACGAAAAAAAATTCGATTTTTTACCCGATTTTCGAAAATTTCATTTGTGTTTGGAAGCATGCGAAACGAAAAAAAAATCGACTTTTCACCCGATTTTCGAAAATTTCATTTGTTTGGAAGCATGCTAAACGAAAAAAAAAATCGACTTTTTACCCGATTTTCGAAAATTTTATTTGTGTTTGGAAGCATGCGAAACGAAAAAAAAAATCGACTTTTCACCCGATTTTCGAAAATTTCATTTGTGTTTGGAAGCATGCGAAACAAAAAAAAAATCGACTTTTCACCCGATTTTCGAAAATTTCATTTGTGTTTGAAAGTATGCGAAACGAAAAAAAAATCGACTTTTCACCCGATTTTCAAAAATTTCATTTGTTTGGAAGCATGCTAAACGAAAAAAAAAATCGACTTTTCTTCCGATTTTCGAAAATTTTATTTGTGTTTGGAAGCATGCGAAACGAAAAAAAAAATCGACTTTTAACCCGATTTTCGAAAATTTTATTTGTGTTTCCATGCATGTGAAACGCGTAAAAAACGAAAAAAATCGACTTTTCACCCGATTTTCGAAAATTTCATTTGTGTTTGGAAGCATGCGAAACGAAAAAAAAATCTACTTTTCACCCGATTTTCGAAAATTTCATTTGTTTGGATGCATGGGAAACGAATAAAAAATCGACTTTTCACCCGATTTTCGAAAATTTCATTTGTGTTTCAATGCATGTGAAACGCGTAAAAAACGAAAAAAAAATCGACTTTTCACCCGATTTTCGAAAATTTCATTTGTGTTTGGAAGCATGCGAAACGAAAAAAAAATCGACTTTTCACCCGATTTTCAAAAATTTCATTTGTTTGAAAGCATGCGAAACGAAAAAAAAAATCGACTTTTCACCCGATTTTCGAAAATTTCATTTGTGTTTCAATGCATGTGAAACGCGTAAAAAACGAAAAAAAAATCGACTTTTCACCCGATTTTCGAAAATTTCATTTGTGTTTGGAAGCATGCGAAACGAAAAAAAAAATCAACTTTTCACCCGATTTTCGAAAATTTCATTTGTGTTTAGAAGCTTGCGAAACGAAAAAAAAAATCGATTTTTCACCCGATTTTCGAAAATTTCATTTGTGTTTGGAAGCATGCGAAACGAAAAAAAAAATCGACTTTTCACCCGATTTTCGAAAATTTTATTTGTGTTTCAATGCATGTGAAACGAGTAAAAAACGAAAAAAAAAATCGACTTTTCACCCGATTTTCGAAAATTTCATTATTGTTTGGAAGCATGCGAAACGAAAAAAAAATCGACTTTTCACCCGATTTTCGAAAATTTCATTTGTGTTTCAATGCATGTGACGCGTAAAAAACGAAAAAAAAATCGACTTTTCACCCGATTTTCGAAAATTTCATTTGTGTTTGGAAGCATGCGAAACGAAAAAAAATCGACTTTTTACCCGATTTTCGAAAATTTCATTTGTTTAGAAGCATGCGAAATGAAAAAAAAAATCGACTTTTCACCCGATTTTCGAAAATTTCATTTGTGTTTCAATGCATGTGATACGCGTAATAAACGAAAAAATTCGACTTTTCACCCGATTTTCGAAAATTTCATTTGTTTGGAAGCATGCGAAACGAAAAAAAAAAAATCGACTTTTCACCTGATTTTCGAAAATTTCATTTGTGTTTGGAAGCATGCGAAACGAAAAAAAAATCGACTTTTCACCCGATTTTCGAAAATTTCATTTGTGTTTGGAAGCATGCGAAACGAAAAACAAATCGACTTTTTACCCGATTTTCGAAAATTTTATTTGTGTTTGAAAGCATGCGAAACGAAAAAAAAAAATGACTTTTCACCCGATTTCCGAAAACTTCAGTTGTGTTTGGAAGCATGCGAAACGAAAAAAAATCGACTTTTCACCCGATTTTCGAAAATTTCATTTGTGTTTCAATGCATGTGAAACGCGTAAAAAGCGAAAAAAAATCGACTTTTCACCCGATTTTCGAAAATTTCATTTGTGTTAGGAAGCATGCGAAACGAAAAAAAAGTCGACTTTTCACCCGATTTTCGAAAATTTCATTTGTGTTTGGAAGCATGCGAAACGAAAAAAAAATCGACTTTTCACTCGATTTTCGAAAATTTCATTTGTGTTTCAATGCATTTGAAACGCGTAAAAAACGAAAAAAAATCGACTTTTCACCCGATTTTCGAAAATTTCATTAGTGTTTGGAAGCATGCGAATCGAAAAAAAAATCGACTTTTCACCCGATGATTGAAAATTTCATTTGTGTTTGGAAGCATGCGAAACGAAAAAAAAATCGACTTTTCATCCGATTTTCGAAAATTTCATTTGAGTTTGGAAGCATGCGAAACGAAAAAAAAATCGACTTTTCACCCGATTTTCGAAAATTTCATTTGAGTTTGAAAGCATGCGAAACGAAAAAAAAATCGACTTTTGTTCCGATTTTCGAAAATTTTATTTGTGTTTGAAAGCATGCGAAACGAAAAAAAAAATGACTTTTCACCCGATTTCCGAAAACTTCATTTGTGTTTGGAAGCATGCGAAACGAAAAAAAAATCGACTTTTCACCCGATTTTCGAAAATTTCATTAGTGTTTGGAAGCATGCGAATCGAAAAAAAATCGACTTTTCACCCGATGATTGAAAATTTCATTTGTGTTTGGAAGCATGCGAAACGAAAAAAAAAAAAATCGACTTTTCACCTGATTTTCGAAAATTTCATTTGTGTTTGGAAGCATGCGAAACGAAAAAAAAATCGACTTTTCACCCGATTTTCGAAAATTTCATTTGTGTTTGGAAGCATGCGAAACGAAAAACAAATCGACTTTTTACCCGATTTTCGAAAATTTTATTTGTGTTTGAAAGCATGCGAAACGAAAAAGAAAAATCGACTTTTTACCCGATTTTCAAAAATTTCATTTGTGTTTCAATGCATGTGAAACGCGTAAAAAACGAAAAATAAATCGACTTTTCACACGAGTTTCGAAAATTTCATTTGTGTTTCAATGCATGTGAAACGCGTAAAAAACGAAAAAAAATCGACTTTTCACCCGATTTTCGAAAATTTCATTTGTGTATGGAAGCATGCGAAACGAAAAAAAAATCGACTTTTCACCCGATTTTCGAAAATTTCATTTGTGTTTAGAAGCATGCGAAACAAAAAAAAATCGACTTTTTACCCGATTTTCAAAAATTTCATTTGTGTTTGGAAGCATACGAAACGAAAAAAAAATCGACTTTTCACCCGATTTTCGAAAATTTCATTTGTGTTTGGAAGCATGCGAAACGAAAAAAAAAATCGACTTTTCACCTGATTTTCGAAATGAATCGACTTTTCACCCGATTTTCGAAAATTTCATTTGTGTTTGAAAGCATGCGAAACGAAAAAACAAATCGACTTTTTACCCGATTTTCGAAAATTTCATTTGTGTTTGGAAGCATGCGAAACGAAAAAACAAATCGACTTTTTACCCGATTTTCGAAAATTTCATTTGTGTTTGGAAGCATGCGAAACGAAAAAAAAAATCGACTTTTTACCCGATTTTCGAAAATTTTATTTGTGTTTGGAAGCATGCGAAACGAAAAAAAAAATCGACTTTTCACCCGATTTTCGAAAATTTCATTTGTGTTTGGAAGCATGCGAAACGAAAAAAAATTCGACTTTTCACCCGATTTTCGAAAATTTCATTTGTGTTTGGAAGCATGCGAAACGAAAAAAAAATCGACTTTTCACCCGATTTTCGAAAATTTCATTTGTTTGGAAGCATGCAAAACGAAAAAAAAAATCGACTTTTTACCCGATTTTCGAAAATTTCATTTGTGTTTGGAAGCCTGCGAAACGAAAAAAAAAATCGACTTTTTACCCGATTTTCGAAAATTTCATTTGTGTTTCAATGCATGTGAAACGCGTAAAAAACGAAAAATAAATCGACTTTTCACCCGAGTTTCGAAAATTTCATTTGTGTTTCAATGCATGTGAAACGCGTAAAAAAACGAAAAAAATCGACTTTTCACCCGATTTTCGAAAATTTCATTTGTGTTTAGAAGCTTGCAAAACGAAAAAAAAATCGACTTTTCACCCGATTTTCGAAAATTTCATTTGTGTTTCAATGCATGTGAAACGCGTAAAAAACGAAAAAAAAATCGACTTTTCACCCGATTTTCGAAAATTTCATTTGTTTGGAAGCATGCGAAACGAAAAAAAAAATCGACTTTTCACCCGATTTTCGAAAATTTCATTTGTGTTTGGAAGCATGCGAAACGAAAAAAAAAATCGACTTTTTACCCGATTTTCAAAAATTTCATTTGTGTTTCAATGCATGTGAAACGCGTAAAAAACAAAAAAAAAATCGACTTTTCACCCGATTTTCGAAAATTTCATTTGTGTTTCAATGCATGTGAAACGCGTAAAAAACGAAAAAAATCGACTTTTCACCCGATTTTCGAAACTTTCATTTGTGTTTGGAAGCATGCGAAACGGAAAAAAAATCGACATTTCACCCGATTTTCGAAAATTTCATTTGTTTGGGAGCATGCGAAACGAAAAAAAAATCGACTTTTCACCCGATTTTCGAAAATTTCATTTGTGTTTGGAAGCATGCGAAACGAAAAAAAAATCTACTTTTTACCCGATTTTCGAAAATTTTATTTGTGTTTCAATGCATGTGACGCGTAAAAAACGAAAAAAAAATCGCTTTTTCACCCAATTTTCGAAAATTTCATTTGTGTTTGGAAGCATGCGAAACGAAAAAAAAATCGACTTTTCACCCGATTATCGAAAATTTCATTTGTGTTTCAATGCATGTGAAACGCGTAAAAAACGAAAAAAAATCGACTTTTCACCCGATTTTCGAAAATTTCATTTGTGTTTGGAAGCATGCGAAACGAAAAAAAAAATCGACTTTTCACCCGATTTTCGAAAATTTCATTTGTGTTTGGAAGCATGCGAAACGAAAAAAAAGTCGACTTTTCACCCGATTTTCGAAAATTTCATTTGTGTTTGGAAGCATGCGAAACGAAAAAAAAAATCGACTTTTCACCCTATTTTCGAAAATTTCATTTGTTTCAATGCATGTGAAACGCGTAAAAAACGAAAAAAAATCGATTTTTCACCCGATTTTCGAAAATTTCATTTGTGTTTGGAAGCATGCGAAACGAAAAAAAAATCGACTTTTTTCCCGACTTTCGAAAATTTCATTTGTTTGGAAGCATGCTAAACGAAAAAAAAATCGACTTTTCACCCGATTTTCGAAAATTTTATTTGTGTTTGGAAGCATGCGAAACGAAAAAAAAAATCGACTTTTCACCCGATTTTCGAAAATTTCATTCGTGTTTCAATGCATGTGAAACGCGTAAAAAACGAAAAAAAAATCGACTTTTCACCCGATTTTCGAAAATTTCATTATTGTTTGGAAGCATGCGAAACGAAAAAAATATCGATTTTTCACCCGATTTTCGAAAATTTCATTTGTGTTTGGAAGCATGCGAAACGAAAAAAAAATCGACTTTTCACCCGATTTTCGAAAATTTCATTTGTGTTTCAATGCATGTGAAACGCGTAAAAAACGAAAAAAAATCGATTTTTCACCCGATTTTCGAAAATTTCATTTGTTTCAATGCATGTGAAAAGCGTAAAAAACGAAAAAAAATCGACTTTTCACCCGATTTTCGAAAATTTCATTTGTTTCAATGCATGTGAAACGCGTAAAAAACGAAAAAAAATCGACTTTTCACCCGATTTTCGAAAATTTCATTTGTGTTTCAATGTATGTGAATCGCGTAAAACGAAAAAAAAAAACGACTTTTCACCCAATTTTCGAAAATTTCATTTGTGTTTCACTGCATGTGAAACGCGTAAAAAACGAAAAAAAACGACTTTTCACCCGATTTTCTAAAATTTCATTTGTGTTTGGAAGCATGCGAAACGAAAAAAAAATCGACTTTTTACCCGATTTTCGAACATTTCATTTGTGTTTCAATGCATGTGAAACGCGTAAAAAAAAAAAAAAAACGACTTTTCACCCGATTTTCGAAAATTTCATTTGTGTTTGGAAGCATGCGAAACGAAAAAATAAATCGACTTTTCACCCGATTTTCGAAAATTTCATTTGTGTTTGGAAGCATGCGAAACGAAAGAAAAAATCGACTTTTCACCCGATTTTCGAAAATTTCATTTGTGTTTGGCAACATGCGAAACGAAAAAAAAAATTGACTTTTCACCCGATTTTCGAAAATTTCATTTGTGTTTGGAAGCATGCGAAACGAAAAAAAAATCGACTTTTCAATCGATTTTCGAAACTTTCATTTGTGTTTGGAAGCATGCGAAACGAAAAAAAATCGACATTTCACCCGATTTTCGAAAATTTCATTTGTGTTTGGAAGCATGCGAAACGAAAAAAAAATCGACTTTGCACCCGATTTTCGAAAATTTCAATTGTGTTTGGAAGCATGCGAAACAAAAAAAAAATCGACTTTTCACCCGATTTTCGAAAATTTCATTTGTGTTTCAATGCATGTGAAACGCGTAAAAAACAAAAAAAATCGACTTTTTACCCGATTTTCGAAAATTTCATTTGTGTTTGGAAGCATGCGAAACGAAAAAAAAAAATCGACTTTTCACCCGATTTTCGAAAATTTCATTTGTGTTTGGAAGCATGCGAAACGAAAAAAAAAATCGACTTTTTACCCGATTTTCGAAAATTTCATTTGTGTTTCAATGCATGTGACGCGTAAAAAACGAAAAAAAAATCGACTTTTCACCCGATTTTCGAAAATTTCATTTGTGTTTGGAAGCATGCGAAACGAAAGAAAAAATCGACTTTTCACCCGATTTTCGAAAATTTCATTTGTGTTTGGCAACATGCGAAACGAAAAAAAAAATTGACTTTTCACCCGATTTTCGAAAATTTCACCCGATTTTCGAAACTTTCATTTGTGTTTGGAAGCATGCGAAACGAAAAAAAAATCGACTTTGCACCCGATTTTCGAAAATTTCAATTGTGTTTGGAAGCATGCGAAACAAAAAAAAAATCGACTTTTCACCCGATTTTCGAAAATTTCATTTGTGTTTCAATGCATGTGAAACGCGTAAAAAAGGAAAAAAAAATCGACTTTTCACCCGATTTTCGAAAATTTCATTTGTTTCAATGCATGTGAAACGCGTAAAAAACGAAAAAAAATCGACTTTTCACCCGATTTTCGAAAATTTCATTTGTGTTTCAATGTATGTGAATCGCGTAAAAAACGAAAAAAAAAAACGACTTTTCACCCAATTTTCGAAAATTTCATTTGTGTTTCACTGCATGTGAAACGCGTAAAAAACGAAAAAAAACAACTTTTCACCCGATTTTCTAAAATTTCATTTGTGTTTGGAAGCATGCGAAACGAAAAAAAAATCGACTTTTTACCCGATTTTCGAACATTTCATTTGTGTTTCAATGCATGTGAAACGCGTAAAAAAAAAAAAAAACGACTTTTCACCCGATTTTCGAAAATTTCATTTGTGTTTGGAAGCATGCGAAACGAAAAAATAAATCGACTTTTCACCCGATTTTCGAAAATTTCATTTGTGTTTGGAAGCATGCGAAACGAAAGAAAAAATCGACTTTTCACCCGATTTTCGAAAATTTCATTTGTGTTTGGCAACATGCGAAACGAAAAAAAAAATTGACTTTTCACCCGATTTTCGAAAATTTCATTTGTGTTTGGAAGCATGCGAAACGAAAAAAAAATCGACTTTTCACTCGATTTTCGAAACTTTCATTTGTGTTTGGAAGCATGCGAAACGAAAAAAAAATCGACTTTGCACCCGATTTTCGAAAATTTCAATTGTGTTTGGAAGCATGCGAAACAAAAAAAAAATCGACTTTTCATCCGATTTTCGAAAATTTCATTTGTGTTTCAATGCATGTGAAACGCGTAAAAAACAAAAAAAATCGACTTTTTACCCGATTTTCGAAAATTTCATTTGTGTTTGGAAGCATGCGAAACGAAAAAAAAAAATCGACTTTTCACCCGATTTTCGAAAATTTCATTTGTGTTTGGAAGCATGCGAAACGAAAAAAAAAATCGACTTTTTAACCGATTTTCGAAAATTTCATTTGTGTTTCAATGCATGTGACGCGTAAAAAACGAAAAAAAATCGACTTTTCACCCGATTTTCGAAAATTTCATTTGTGTTTGGAAGCATGCGAAACGAAAGAAAAAATCGACTTTTCACCCGATTTTCGAAAATTTCATTTGTGTTTGGCAACATGCGAAACGAAAAAAAAAATTGACTTTTCACCCGATTTTCGAAAATTTCATTTGTGTTTGGAAGCATGCGAAACGAAAAAAAAATCGACTTTTCACCCGATTTTCGAAACTTTCATTTGTGTTTGGAAGCATGAGAAACGAAAAAAAAATCAACTTTGCACCCGATTTTCGAAAATTTCAATTGTGTTTGGAAGCATGCGAAACAAAAAAAAAATCGACTTTTCACCCGATTTTCGAAAATTTCATTTGTGTTTCAATGCATGTGAAACGCGTAAAAAAGGAAAAAAAATTGACTTTTCACCCGATTTTCGAAAATTTCATTTGTTTCAATGCATGTGAAACGCGTAAAAAACGAAAAAAAATCGATTTTTCAACCGATTTTCGAAAATTTCATTTGTGTTTGGCAACATGCGAAACGAAAAAAAAATCGACTTTTTTCCCGACTTTCGAAAATTTCATTTGTTTGGAAGCATGCTAAACGAAAAAAAAATCGACTTTTCACCCGATTTTCGAAAATTTTATTTGTGTTTGGAAGCATGCGAAACGAAAAAAAAAAATCGACTTTTCACCCGATTTTCGAAAATTTCATTTGTGTTTCAATGCATGTGAAACGCGTAAAAAACGAAAAAAAAATCGACTTTTCACCCGATTTTCGAAAATTTCATTATTGTTTGGAAGCATGCGAAACGAAAAAAATATCGATTTTTCACCCGATTTTCGAAAATTTCATTTGTGTTTGGAAGCATGCGAAACGAAAAAAAAATCGACTTTTCACCCGATTTTCGAAAATTTCATTTGTGTTTCAATGCATGTGAAACGCGTAAAAAAAAAAAACGACTTTTCACCCGATTTTCGAAAATTTCATTTGTGTTTCAATGCATATGAAACGCGTAAAAAAAGAAAAAAATCGACTTTTCACCCGATTTTCGAAAATTTCATTTGTGTTTAGAAGCTTGCAAAACGAAAAAAAAATCGACTTTTCACCCGATTTTCGAAAATTTCATTCGTGTTTCAATGCATGTGAAACGCGTAAAAAACGAAAAAAAAATCGACTTTTCACCCGATTTTCGAAAATTTCATTTGTTTGGAAGCATGCGAAACGAAAAAAAAAATCGACTTTTCACCCGATTTTCGAAAATTTCATTTGTGTTTCAATGCATGTGACGCGTAAAAAACAAAAAAAAAATCGACTTTTCACCCGATTTTCGAAAATTTCATTTGTGTTTCAATGCATGTGAAACGCGTAAAAAACGAAAAAAATCGACTTTTCACCCGATTTTCGAAAATTTCATTTGTGTTAGGAAGCATGCGAAACGAAAAAAAAGTCGACTTTTCACCCGATTTTCGAAAATTTCATTTGTGTTTGGAAGCATGCGAAACGAAAAAAAAAATCGACTTTTCACCCGATTTTCGAAAATTTCATTTGTGTTTCAATGCATGTGAAACGCGTAAAAAAGGAAAAAAAAATCGACTTTTCACCCGATTTTCGAAAATTTCATTTGTTTCAATGCATGTGAAACGCGTAAAAAACGAAAAAAAATCGATTTTTCACCCGATTTTCGAAAATTTCATTTGTGTTTGGAAGCATGCGAAACGAAAAAAAAATCGACTTTTTTCCCGACTTTCAAAAATTTCATTTGTTTTAATGCATGTGAAACGCGTAAAAAACGAAAAAAAAATCGACTTTTCACCCGATTTTCGAAAATTTCATTATTGTTTGGAAGCATGCGAAACGAAAAAAATATCGATTTTTCACCCGATTTTCGAAAATTTCATTTGTGTTTGGAAGCATGCGAAACGAAAAAAAATCGACTTTTCACCCGATTTTCGAAAATTTCATTTGTGTTTCAATGCATGTGAAACGCGTAAAAAAAAAAAAAACGACTTTTCACCCGATTTTCGAAAATTTCATTTGTGTTTGGAAGCATGCGAAACGAAAAAATAAATCGACTTTTCACCCGATTTTCGAAAATTTCATTTGTGTTTGGAAGCATGCAAAACGAAAGAAAAAATCGACTTTTCACCCGATTTTTGAAAATTTCATTTGTGTTTGGCAACATGCGAAACGAAAAAAAAAATTGACTTTTCACCCGATTTTCGAAAATTTCATTTGTGTTTGGAAGCATGCGAAACGAAAAAAAAATCGACTTTTCACCCGATTTTCGAAACTTTCATTTGTGTTTGGAAGCATGCGAAACGAAAAAAAAATCGACTTTTCACCCGATTTTCGAAAATTTCATTTGTTTGGGAGCATGCGAAACGAAAAAAAAAAATCGACTTTTCAACCGATTTTCGAAAATTTCATTTGTGTCTAGAAGCTTGCAAAACGAAAAAAAAATTGACTTTTCACCCGATTTTCGAAAATTTCATTTGTGTTTCAATGCATGTGAAACGCGTAAAAAACGAAAAAAATCGACTTTTCACCCGATTTTCGAAAATTTCATTTGTTTGGAAGCATGCGAAACGAAAAAAAAATCGACTTTTCACCCGATTTTCGAAAATTTCATTTGTGTTTCAATGCATGTGAAACGCGTAAAAAACGAAAAAAATCGACTTTTCACCCGATTTTCGAAAATTTCATTTGTGTTTGGAAGCCTGCGAAACGAAAAAAAAATCGACTTTTTACCCGATTTTAAAAAATTTCATTTGTGTTTGGAAGCATGCGAAACGAAAAAAAAATCGACTTTTTACCCGATTTTCGAAAATTTCATTTGTGTTTCAATGCTTGTGACGCGTAAAAAACGAAAAAAAAAATCGACTTTTCACCCGATTTTCGAACATTTCATTTGTGTTTGGAAGCATGCGAAACGAAAAAAAAATCGACTTTTCACCCGATTATCGAAAATTTCATTTGTTTGGAAGCATGCGAAACAAAAAAAAATCGACTTTTTACCCGATTTTCAAAAATTTCATTTGTGTTTGGAAGCATGCGAAACGAAAAAACAATCGACTTTTCACCCGATTTTTGAAAATTTTATTTGTGTTTGGAAGCATGCGAAACGAAAAAAAAATCGACTTTTCACCCGATTTTCGAAAATTTCATTTGTGTTTCAATGCAAGTGAAACGCGTAAAAAACGAAAAAAATCGACTTTTCACCCGATTTTCGAAAATTTCATTTGTGTTTGGAAGCATGCAAAACGAAAAAAAAATCGACTTTTCACCCGATTTTCGAAAATTTCATTTGTGTTTCAATGCATGTGAAACGCGTGAAAAACGAAAAAAAATCGACTTTCCACCCGATTTTCGAAAATTTCATTTGTGATTGGAAGCATGCGAAACGAAAAAAAAATCGACTTTTCACCCGATTTTCGAAAATTTCATTTGTGTTTGGAAGCATGCGAAACGAAAAAAAAAATCGACTTTTCATTTTCGAAAATTTCATTTGTGTTTGGAAGCATGCGAAACGAAAAAAAATTCGACTTTTTACCCGATTTTCGAAAATTTCATTTGTGTTTGGAAGCATGCGAAACGAAAAAAAAATCGACTTTTCACCCGATTTTTGAAAATTTTATTTGTGTTCGGAAGCATGCGAAACGAAAATAAAAATCGACTTTTCACCCGATTTTCGAAAATTTCATTTGTTTGGAAGCATGCTAAACGAAAAAAAAAATTGACTTTTTACCCGATTTTCGAAAATTTTATTTGTGTTTGGAAGCATGCGAAACGAAAAAAAAAAATCGACTTTTCACCCGATTTTCGAAAATTTCATTTGTGTTTGGAAGCATGCGAAACGAAAATAAAATCGACTTTTCACCCGATTTTCGAAAATTTCATTTGTGTTTCCATGCATGTGAAACGCGTAAAAAACGAAAAAAATCGACTTTTCACCCGATTTTCGAAAATTTCATTTGTGTTTGGAAGCATGCGAAACGAAAAAAAAATCGACTTTTCACCCGATTTTTGAAAATTTTATTTGTGTTCGGAAGCATGCGAAACGAAAAAAAAATCGACTTTTCACCCGATTTTCGAAAATTTCATTTGTTTGGAAGCATGCGAAACGAAAAAAAAAATCGACTTTTCACCCGATTTTCGAAAATTTTATTTGTGTTTGGAAGCATGCGAAACGAAAAAAAAATCGACTTTTCACCCGATTTTTGAAAATTTTATTTGTGTTCGGAAGCATGCGAAACGAAAATAAAAATCGACTTTTCACCCGATTTTCGAAAATTTCAATTGTGTTTGGAAGCATGCGAAACGAAAAAAAAATCGACTTTTCACCCGATTTTCGAAAATTTCATTTGTGTTTGGAAGCATGCGAAACGAAAAAAAAATCTACTTTTCACCCGATTTTCGAAAATTTTATTTGTGTTTCCATGCATGTGAAACAAGTAAAAAACGAAAAAAATCGATTTTTCACCCGATTTTCAAAAATTTTATTTGTTTGGAAGCATGCGAAACGAAAAAAAAAAATCGACTTTTCACCCGATTTTCGAAAATTTCATTTGTGTTTGGAAGCATGCAAAACGAAAAAAAAATCGACTTTTTACCTGATTTTCAAAAATTTCATTTGTGTTTCAATGCATGTGAAACGCGTGAAAAACGAAAAAAATCGACTTTCCACCCGATTTTCGAAAATTTCATTTGTGATTGGAAGCATGCGAAACGAAAAAAAAATCGACTTTTCACCCGATTTTCGAAAATTTCATTTGTGTTTGGAAGCATGCGAAACGAAAAAAAAAATCGACTTTTTACCCGATTTTCGAAAATTTCATTTGTGTTTCAATGCATGTGACGCGTAAAAAACGAAAAAAAAATCGACTTTTCACCCGATTTTCGAAAATTTCATTTGTGTTTGGAAGCATGCAAAACGAAAAAAAAATCGACTTTTCACCCGATTTTCGAAAATTTCATTTGTGTTTCAATGCATGTGAAACGCGTGAAAAACGAAAAAAATCGACTTTCCACCCGATTTTCGAAAATTTCATTTGTGATTGGAAGCATGCGAAACGAAAAAAAAATCGACTTTTCACCCGATTTTCGAAAATTTCATTTGTGTTTGGAAGCATGCGAATCGAAAAAAAAAATCGACTTTTTACCCGATTTTCGAAAATTTCATTTGTGTTTCAATGCATGTGACGCGTAAAAAACGAAAAAAAAATCGACTTTTCACCCGATTTTCGAAAATTTCATTTGTGTTTGGAAGCATGCGAAACGAAAAAAAATTCGATTTTTTACCCGATTTTCGAAAATTTCATTTGTGTTTGGAAGCATGCGAAACGAAAAAAAAATCGACTTTTCACCCGATTTTCGAAAATTTCATTTGTTTGGAAGCATGCTAAACGAAAAAAAAAATCGACTTTTTACCCGATTTTCGAAAATTTTATTTGTGTTTGGAAGCATGCGAAACGAAAAAAAAAATCGACTTTTCACCCGATTTTCGAAAATTTCATTTGTGTTTGGAAGCATGCGAAACAAAAAAAAAATCGACTTTTCACCCGATTTTCGAAAATTTCATTTGTGTTTGAAAGTATGCGAAACGAAAAAAAAATCGACTTTTCACCCGATTTTCAAAAATTTCATTTGTTTGGAAGCATGCTAAACGAAAAAAAAAATCGACTTTTCTTCCGATTTTCGAAAATTTTATTTGTGTTTGGAAGCATGCGAAACGAAAAAAAAAATCGACTTTTAACCCGATTTTCGAAAATTTTATTTGTGTTTCCATGCATGTGAAACGCGTAAAAAACGAAAAAAATCGACTTTTCACCCGATTTTCGAAAATTTCATTTGTGTTTGGAAGCATGCGAAACGAAAAAAAAATCTACTTTTCACCCGATTTTCGAAAATTTCATTTGTTTGGATGCATGCGAAACGAATAAAAAATCGACTTTTCACCCGATTTTCGAAAATTTCATTTGTGTTTCAATGCATGTGAAACGCGTAAAAAACGAAAAAAAAATCGACTTTTCACCCGATTTTCGAAAATTTCATTTGTGTTTGGAAGCATGCGAAACGAAAAAAAAATCGACTTTTCACCCGATTTTCAAAAATTTCATTTGTTTGAAAGCATGCGAAACGAAAAAAAAAATCGACTTTTCACCCGATTTTCGAAAATTTCATTTGTGTTTCAATGCATGTGAAACGCGTAAAAAACGAAAAAAAAATCGACTTTTCACCCGATTTTCGAAAATTTCATTTGTGTTTGGAAGCATGCGAAACGAAAAAAAATCAACTTTTCACCCGATTTTCGAAAATTTCATTTGTGTTTAGAAGCTTGCGAAACGAAAAAAAAAATCGATTTTTCACCCGATTTTCGAAAATTTCATTTGTGTTTGGAAGCATGCGAAACGAAAAAAAAAATCGACTTTTCACCCGATTTTCGAAAATTTTATTTGTGTTTCAATGCATGTGAAACGCGTAAAAAACGAAAAAAAAAATCGACTTTTCACCCGATTTTCGAAAATTTCATTATTGTTTGGAAGCATGCGAAACGAAAAAAAAATCGACTTTTCACCCGATTTTCGAAAATTTCATTTGTGTTTGGAAGCATGCGAAACGAAAAAAAAATCGACTTTTCACCCGATTTTCGAAAATTTCATTTGTGTTTGGAAGCATGCGAAACGAAAAAAAAATCGACTCTTTACCCGATTTTCGAAAATTTTATTTGTGTTTGGAAGCATGCGAAACGAAAAAAAATCGACTTTTTACCCGATTTTCGAAAATTTCATTTGTTTAGAAGCATGCGAAATGAAAAAAAAAATCGACTTTTCACCCGATTTTCGAAAATTTCATTTGTGTTTCAATGCATGTGATACGCGTAATAAACGAAAAAATTCGACTTTTCACCCGATTTTCGAAAATTTCATTTGTTTGGAAGCATGCGAAACGAAAAAAAAAAAAATCGACTTTTCACCTGATTTTCGAAAATTTCATTTGTGTTTGGAAGCATGCGAAACGAAAAAAAAATCGACTTTTCACCCGATTTTCGAAAATTTCATTTGTGTTTGGAAGCATGCGAAACGAAAAACAAATCGACTTTTTACCCGATTTTCGAAAATTTTATTTGTGTTTGAAAGCATGCGAAACGAAAAAAAAAAATGACTTTTCACCCGATTTCCGAAAACTTCAGTTGTGTTTGGAAGCATGCGAAACGAAAAAAAATCGACTTTTCACCCGATTTTCGAAAATTTCATTTGTGTTTCAATGCATGTGAAACGCGTAAAAAGCGAAAAAAAATCGACTTTTCACCCGATTTTCGAAAATTTCATTTGTGTTAGGAAGCATGCGAAACGAAAAAAAAGTCGACTTTTCACCCGATTTTCGAAAATTTCATTTGTGTTTGGAAGCATGCGAAACGAAAAAAAAATCGACTTTTCACTCGATTTTCGAAAATTTCATTTGTGTTTCAATGCATTTGAAACGCGTAAAAAACGAAAAAAAATCGACTTTTCACCCGATTTTCGAAAATTTCATTAGTGTTTGGAAGCATGCGAATCGAAAAAAAAATCGACTTTTCACCCGATGATTGAAAATTTCATTTGTGTTTGGAAGCATGCGAAACGAAAAAAAAATCGACTTTTCATCCGATTTCCGAAAACTTCATTTGTGTTTGGAAGCATGCGAAACGAAAAAAAAATCGACTTTTCACCCGATTTTCGAAAATTTCATTTGAGTTTGAAAGCATGCGAAACGAAAAAAAAATCGACTTTTGTTCCGATTTTCGAAAATTTTATTTGTGTTTGAAAGCATGCGAAACGAAAAAAAAAATGACTTTTCACCCGATTTCCGAAAACTTCATTTGTGTTTGGAAGCATGCGAAACGAAAAAAAAATCGACTTTTCACCCGATTTTCGAAAATTTCATTAGTGTTTGGAAGCATGCGAATCGAAAAAAAATCGACTTTTCACCCGATGATTGAAAATTTCATTTGTGTTTGGAAGCATGCGAAACGAAAAAAAAATCGACTTTTCATCCGATTTTCGAAAATTTCATTTGAGTTTGGAAGCATGCGAAACGAAAAAAAAATCGACTTTTCACCCGATTTTCGAAAATTTTATTTGTGTTTGAAAGCATGCGAAACGAAAAAAAAAATGACTTTTCACCCGATTTCCGAAAACTTCATTTGTGTTTGGAAGCATGCGAAACGAGAAAAAAATCGACTTTTCACCCGATTTTCGAAAATTTCATTTGTGTTGGAAGCATGCGAAACGAAAAAAAAATCGACTTTTCACCCGATTTTCGAAAATTTCATTTGTGTTTGGAAGCATGCGAAACGAAAAACAAATCGACTTTTTACCCGATTTTCGAAAATTTCATTTGTGTTTGGAAGCATGCGAAACGAAAAAAAATTCGACTTTTCACCCGATTTTCGAAAATTTCATTTGTGTTTGGAAGCATGCGAAACGAAAAACAAATCGACTTTTTACCCGATTTTCGAAAATTTCATTTGTTTGGAAGCATGCAAAACGAAAAAAAAAATCGACTTTTCACCCGATTTTCGAAAATTTCATTTGTGTTTCAATGGATGTGAAACGCGTAAAAAACGAAAAAAAATCGACTTTTCACCCGATTTTCGAAAATTTCATTTGTGTTGTAAGCATGCGAAACGAAAAAAAAGTCGACTTTTCACCCGATTTTCGAAAATTTCATTTGTGTTTGGAAGCATGCGAATCGAAAAAAAAATCGACTTTTCACCCGATTTTCGAAAATTTCATTTGTGTTTGGAAGCATGCGAAACGAAAAACAAATCGACTTTTTACCCGATTTTCGAAAATTTCATTTGTGTTTGGAAGCATGCGAAACGAAAAAAAAATCGACTTTTTACCCGATTTTCGAAAATTTCATTTGTGTTTGGAAGCATGCGAAACGAAAAAAAAATCGACTTTTCACCCGATTTTCGAAAATTTCATTATTGTTTGGAAGCATGCGAAACGAAAAAAATATCGATTTTTTACCCGATTTTCGAAAATTTCATTTGTGTTGGAAGCATGCGAAACGAAAAAAAAGTCGACTTTTCACCCGATTTTCGAAAATTTCATTTGTGTTTGGAAGCATGCGAATCGAAAAAAAAATCGACTTTTCACCCGATTTTCGAAAATTTCATTTGTGTTTGGAAGCATGCGAAACGAAAAACAAATCGACTTTTTACCCGATTTTCGAAAATTTCATTTGTGTTTGGAAGCATGCGAAACGAAAAAAAAATCGACTTTTCACCCGATTTTCGAAAATTTCATTTGTGTTTGGAAGCATGCGAAACGAAAAAAAAATCGACTTTTCACCCGATTTTCGAAAATTTCATTATTGTTTGGAAGCATGCGAAACGAAAAAAATATCGATTTTTTACCCGATTTTCGAAAATTTCATTTGTGTTTGGAAGCATGCGAAACGAAAAAAAAAATCGACTTTTCACCCGATTTTCGAAAATTTCATTTGTGTTTGGAAGCATGCGAAACGAAAAAAAATTCGACTTTTCACCCGATTTTCGAAAATTTCATTTGTGTTTGGAAGCATGCGAAACGAAAAAAAAAATCGACTTTTCACCCGATTTTCGAAAATTTCATTTGTTTGGAAGCATGCAAAACGAAAAAAAAAATCGACTTTTCACCCGATTTTCGAAAATTTCATTTGTGTTTCAATGGATGTGAAACGCGTAAAAAACAAAAAAAAATCGACTTTTCACCCGATTTTCGAAAATTTCATTTGTGTTGGAAGCATGCGAAACGAAAAAAAAGTCGACTTTTCACCCGATTTTCGAAAATTTCATTTGTGTTTGGAAGCATGCGAATCGAAAAAAAAATCGACTTTTCACCCGATTTTCGAAAATTTCATTTGTTTGGAAGCATGCGAAACGAAAAAAAAGTCGACTTTTCACCCGATTTTCGAAAATTTCATTTGTGTTTGGAAGCATGCGAATCGAAAAAAAAATCGCCTTTTCACCCGATTTTCGAAAATTTCATTTGTGTTGGAAGCATGCGAAACGAAAAAAAAAATCGACTTTTCACCCGATTTTCGAAAATTTCATTATTGTTTGGAAGCATGCGAAACGAAAAAAATATCGATTTTTTACCCGATTTTCGAAAATTTTATTTGTGTTTGGAAGCATGCGAAACGAAAAAAAAAATCGACTTTTCACCCGATTTTCGAAAATTTCATTTGTGTTTGGAAGCATGCGAAACGAAAAAAAATTCGACTTTTCACCCGATTTTCGAAAATTTCATTTGTGTTTGGAAGCATGCTAAACGAAAAAAAAATCGACTTTTCACCCGATTTTCGAAAAGTTCATTTGTGTTGGAAGCATGCGAAACGAAAAAAAAGTCGACTTTTCACCCGATTTTCGAAAATTTCATTTGTGTTTGGAAGCATGCGAATCGAAAAAAAAATCGACTTTTCACCCGATTTTCGAAAATTTCATTTGTTTGGAAGAATGCAAAACGAAAAAAAAAATCGACTTTTCACCCGATTTTCGAAAATTTCATTTGTGTTTCAATGGATGTGAAACGCGTAAAAAACGAAAAAAAATCGACTTTTCACCCGATTTTCGAAAATTTCATTTGTGTTTGGAAGCATGCGAAACGAAAAAAAAAATCGACTTTTCACCCGATTTTCGAAAATTTCATTTGTGTTTGGAAGCATGCGAAACGAAAAAAAATTCGACTTTTCACCCGATTTTCGAAAATTTCATTTGTGTTTGGAAGCATGCGAAACGAAAAAAAAAATCGACTTTTCACCCGATTTTCGAAAATTTCATTTGTTTGGAAGCATGCAAAACGAAAAAAAAAATCGACTTTTCACCCGATTTTCGAAAATTTCATTTGTGTTTCAATGGATGTGAAACGCGTAAAAAACAAAAAAAAATCGACTTTTCACCCGATTTTCGAAAATTTCATTTGTGTTGGAAGCATGCGAAACGAAAAAAAAGTCGACTTTTCACCCGATTTTCGAAAATTTCATTTGTGTTTGGAAGCATGCGAATCGAAAAAAAAATCGACTTTTCACCCGATTTTCGAAAATTTCATTTGTTTGGAAGCATGCGAAACGAAAAAAAAGTCGACTTTTCACCCGATTTTCGAAAATTTCATTTGTGTTTGGAAGCATGCGAATCGAAAAAAAAATCGACTTTTCACCCGATTTTCGAAAATTTCATTTGTGTTGGAAGCATGCGAAACGAAAAAAAAAATCGACTTTTCACCCGATTTTCGAAAATTTCATTATTGTTTGGAAGCATGCGAAACGAAAAAAATATCGATTTTTTACCCGATTTTCGAAAATTTTATTTGTGTTGGAAGCATGCGAAACGAAAAAAAAGTCGACTTTTCACCCGATTTTCGAAAATTTCATTTGTGTTTGGAAGCATGCGAATCGAAAAAAAAATCGACTTTTCACCCGATTTTCGAAAATTTCATTTGTTTGGAAGCATGCAAAACGAAAAAAAAAATCGACTTTTCACCCGATTTTCGAAAATTTCATTTGTGTTTCAATGGATGTGAAACGCGTAAAAACGAAAAAAAATCGACTTTTCACCCGATTTTCGAAAATTTCATTTGTGTTTCAATGCATGTGAAACGCGTAAAAAGCGAAAAAAAATCGACTTTTTACCCGATTTTCGAAAATTTCATTTGTGTTGGAAGCATGCGAAACGAAAAAAAAGTCGACTTTTCACCCGATTTTCGAAAATTTCATTTGTTTGGAAGCATGCAAAACGAAAAAAAATAATCGACTTTTCACCCGATTTTCGAAAATTTCATTTGTGTTTCAATGGATGTGAAACGCGTAAAAAACGAAAAATAAATCGACTTTTCACCCGATTTTCGAAAATTTCATTTGTGTTTGGAAGCATGCGAAACGAAAAAAAGTCGACTTTTCACCCGATTTTCGAAAATTTCATTTGTGTTTCAATGCATGTGAAACGCGTAAAAAGCGAAAAAAAATCGACTTTTCACCCGATTTTCGAAAATTTCATTTGTGTTAGGAAGCATGCGAAACGAAAAAAAAGTCGACTTTTCACCCGATTTTCGAAAATTTCATTTGTGTTTGGAAGCATGCGAAACGAAAAAAAAATCGACTTTTCACTCGATTTTCGAAAATTTCATTTGTGTTTCAATGCATTTGAAACGCGTAAAAAACGAAAAAAAATCGACTTTTCACCCGAGTTTCGAAAATTTCATTAGTGTTTGGAAGCATGCGAATCGAAAAAAAAATCGACTTTTCACCCGATGATTGAAAATTTCATTTGTGTTTGGAAGCATGCGAAACGAAAAAAAAATCGACTTTTCATCCGATTTTCGAAAATTTCATTTGAGTTTGGAAGCATGCGAAACGAAAAAAAAATCGACTTTTCACCCGATTTTCGAAAATTTCATTTGAGTTTGAAAGCATGCGAAACGAAAAAAAAATCGACTTTTGTTCCGATTTTCGAAAATTTTATTTGTGTTTGAAAGCATGCGAAACGAAAAAAAAAATGACTTTTCACCCGATTTCCGAAAACTTCATTTGTGTTTGGAAGCATGCGAAACGAAAAAAAAATCGACTTTTCACCCGATTTTCGAAAATTTCATTAGTGTTTGGAAGCATGCGAATCGAAAAAAAAATCGACTTTTTACCCGATGATTGAAAATTTCATTTGTGTTTGGAAGCATGCGAAACGAAAAAAAAATCGACTTTTCACCCAATTTTCGAAAATTTCATTAGTGTTTGGAAGCATGCGAATCGAAAAAAAAATCGACTTTTCACCCGATGATTGAAAATTTCATTTGTGTTTGGAAGCATGCGAAACGAAAAAAAAATCGACTTTTCATCCGATTTTCGAAAATTTCATTTGTGTTTCAATGCAGGTGAAACGCGTAAAAAGCGAAAAAAAACCAATTTTTACCCGATTTTCGAAAATTTCATTTGTGTTAGGAAGCATGCGAAACGAAAAAAAAGTCGACTTTTCACCCGATTTTCGAAAATTTCATTTGTTTTTGGAAGCATGCGAAACGAAAAAAAAATCGACTTTTCACTCGATTTTCGAAAATTTCATTTGTGTTTCAATGCATTTGAAACGCGTAAAAAACGAAAAAAAATCTACTTTTCACCCGATTTTCGAAAATTTCATTAGTGTTTGGAAGCATGCGAATCGAAAAAAAAATCGACTTTTCACCCGATGATTGAAAATTTCATTTGTGTTTGGAAGCATGCGAAACGAAAAAAAAATCGACTTTTCACCCGACTTTCGAAAATTTCATTTGTTTCAATGCATGTGAAACGCGTAAAAAACGAAAAAAAATCGACTTTTCACCCGATTTTCGAACATTTCATTTGTGTTTGGAAGCATGCGAAACGGAAAAAAAATCGACTTTTGTTCCGATTTTCGAAAATTTCATTTGTTTCAATGCATGTGAAACGCGTGAAAAACGAAAAAAAATCGACTTTTCAGCCGATTTTCGAAAATTTCATTTGTGTTTTAATGCATGTGAATCGCGTAAAAAACGAAAAAAAAAAACGACTTTTCACCCAATTTTCGAAAATTTCATTTGTGTTTCGCTGCATGTGAAACGCGTAAAAAACGAAAAAAAAACGACATTTCACCCGATTTTCGAAAATTTCATTTTTGTTTGGAAGCATGCAAAACAAAAAAAAAAATCGACTTTTCACCCGATTTTCGAAAATTTCATTTGTTTCAATGCATGTGAAACGCGTGAAAATCGAAAAAAATCGACTTTTCACCCGATTTTCGAAAATTTCATTTGTGTTTGGAAGCATGCGAATCGAAAAAAAATCGACTTTTCACCCGATTTTCGAAAATTTCATTTGTGTTTCAGTGCATGTGAATCGCGTAAAAAACGAAAAAAAAAAACGACTTTTCACCCAATTTTCGAAAATTTCATTTGTGTTTCGCTGCATGTGAAACGCGTAAAAAACGAAAAAAAAAATCAATTTTTCACCCGATTTTCTAAAATTTTATTTGTGTTTGGAAGCATGCGAAACGAAAAAAAAAAATCGACTTTTCACCCGATTTTCGAAAATTTCATTTGTGTTTGGAAGCATGCGAAACGAAAAAAAAATCGACTTTTTACTCGATTTTCGAAAATTTCATTTGTGTTTCAATGCATGTGAAACGCGTAAAAAACGAAAAAAAAACGACTTTTCACCCGATTTTCGAAAATTTCATTTGTGTTTGGAAGCATGCGAAACGAAAAAATAAATCGACTTTTCACCCGATTTTCGAAAATTTCATTTGTGTTTGGAAGCATGCGAAACAAAAAAAAATCAACTTTTCACCCGATTTTCGAAAATTTCATTTGTGTTTGGCAACATGCGAAACGAAAAAAAAAATTGACTTTTCACCCGATTTTCGAAAATTTCATTTGTGTTTGGCAACATGCGAAACGAAAAAATAAATCGACTTTTCACCCGATTTTCGAAAATTTCATCTGTGTTTGGAAGTTTGCGAAACGAAAAAAAAATTGACTTTTCACCCGATTTTAAAAAATTTCATTTGTGTTTGGAAGCATGCGAAACGAACAAAAAATCGACTTTTCACCCGAGTTTCGAAAATTTCATATTTGTTTGGCAACATGCGAAACGAAAAAAAAAATAGACTTTTGTTCCGATTTTCGAAAATTTCATTCGTGTTTGGAAGCATGCGAAACGAAAAAAAATTCGACTTTTCACCCGATTTTCGAAAATTTCATTTGTGTTTGGAAGCATGCGAAACGAAAAAAAAATCGACTTTTCACCCGATTTTCGAAAATTTCATTTGTGTTTGGAAGCATGCGAAACGAAAAAAAATTCGACTTTTCACCCGATTTTCGAAAATCTCATTTGTGTTTGAAAGCATGCGAAACGAAAAAAAAATCGACTTTTCACCCGATTTTCAAAAATTACATTTGTGTTTGGAAGCATGCGAAACGAAAAAAAAATCGACTTTTCACCCGATTTTCGAAAATTTCATTTGTGTTTGGAAGCATGCGAAACGAAAAAAAAATCGACTTTTTACCCGATTTTCGAAAATTTCATTTGTGTTTCAATGCATGTGACGCGTAAAAAACGAAAAAAAAATCGACTTTTCACCCGATTTTCGAAAATTTCATTTGTGTTTGGAAGCATGCGAAACGAAAAAAAATTCGACTTTTCACCCGATTTTCGAAAATTTCATTTGTGTTTGAAAGCATGCGAAACGAAAAAAAAATCGACTTTTCACCCGATTTTCAAAAATTACATTTGTTTTTGGAAGCATGCGAAACGAAAAAAAAATCGACTTTACACCCGATTTTCGAAAATTTCATTTGTGTTTGGAAGCATGCGAAACGAAAAAAAAATCGACTTTGCACCCGATTTTCAAAAATTTCATTTGTTTGGAAGCATGCGAAACGAAAAAAAAAAAATCGACTTTTCACCCGATTTTCGAAAATTTGAATTGTGTTTGGAAGCATGCGAAACGAAAAAAAAATCGACTTTTCACCCGATTTTCAAAAATTACATTTGTGTTTGGAAGCATGCGAAACGAAAAAAAAATCGACTTTTCACCCGATTTTCGAAAATTTCATTTGTGTTTGGAAGCATGCGAAACGAAAAAAAAATCGACTTTTTACCCGATTTTCGAAAATTTCATTTGTGTTTCAATGCATGTGACGCGTAAAAAACGAAAAAAAAATCGACTTTTCACCCGATTTTCGAAAATTTCATTTGTGTTTGGAAGCATGCGAAACGAAAAAAAAATCGACTTTTCACCCGATTTTCGAACATTTCATTTGTGTTTGAAAGCATGCGAAACGAAAAAAAAAACGACTTTTCACCCGATTTTCAAAAATTACATTTGTGTTTGGAAGCATGCGAAACGAAAAAAAAATCGACTTTTCACCCGATTTTCGAAAATTTCATTTGTGTTTGGAAGCATGCAAAACGAAAAAAAAATCGACTTTTCACCCGATTTTCAAAATTTTCATTTGTTTGGAAGCATGCGAAACGAAAAAAAAAATCGACTTTTCACCCGATTTTCGAAAATTTCATTTGTGTTTGGAAGCATGCGAAACGAAAAAAAAATCGACTTTTCACCCGATTTTCAAAAATTTCATTTGTTTGGAAGCATGGGAAACGAAAAAAAAAAATCGACTTTTCACCCGATTTTCGAAAATTTCATTTGTGTTTGGAAGCATGCGAAACGAAAAAAAAAATCGACTTTTCACCCGATTTTCAAAAATTTCATTTGTGTTTGGAAGCATGCGAAACGAAAAAAAAAATCGACTTTTCACCCGATTTTCGAAAATTTCATTTGTGTTTCAATGCATGTGAAACGCGTAAAAAACGAAAAAAAAAATCGACTTTTCACCCGATTTTCGAAAATTTCATTATTGTTTGGAAGCATGCGAAACGAAAAAAAAATCGACTTTTCACCCGATTTTCGAAAATTTCATTTGTGTTTGGAAGCATCGAAACGAAAAAAAAATCAACTTTTCACCCGATTTTCGAAAATTTCATTTGTGTTTGGAAGCATGCGAAACGAAAAAAAAATCGACTCTTTACCCGATTTTCGAAAATTTCATTTGTGTTTGGAAGCATGCGAAACGAAAAAAAATCGACTTTTCACCCGATTTTCGAAAATTTCATTTGTGTTTAGAAGCATGCGAAATGAAAAAAAAAAATCGACTTTTCACCCGATTTTCGAAAATTTCATTTGTGTTTCAATGCATGTAAAACGCGTAAAAAACGAAAAAATTCGACTTTTCACCCGATTTTCGAAAATTTCATTTGTTTGGAAGCATGCGAAACGAAAAAAAAAAATCGACTTTTCAACCGATTTTCGAAAATTTCATTTGTGTTTGGAAGCATGCGAAACGAAAAAAAAATCGACTTTTCACCCGATTTTCGAAAATTTCATTTGTGTTTGGAAGCATGCGAAACGAAAAACAAATCGACTTTTTACCCGATTTTCGAAAATTTCATTTGTGTTTGGAAGCATGCGAAACGAAAAAAAAATCGACTCTTTACCCGATTTTCAAAAATTTCATTTGTTTGGAAGCATGGGAAACGAAAAAAAAAATCGACTTTTCACCCGATTTTCGAAAATTTCATTTGTGTTTAGAAGCATGCGAAATGAAAAAAAAAATCGACTTTTCACCCGATTTTCGAAAATTTCATTTGTGTTTGGAAGCATGCGAAACGAAAAAAAAATCGACTTTCACCCGATTTTCGAAAATTTCATTTGTGTTTAGAAGCATGCGAAATGAAAAAAAAAATCGACTTTTCACCCGATTTTCGAAAATTTCATTTGTGTTTCAATGCATGTGAAACGCGTAAAAAACGAAAAAAAAAATCGACTTTTCACCCGATTTTCGAAAATTTCATTATTGTTTGGAAGCATGCGAAACGAAAAAAAAATCGACTTTTCACCCGATTTTCGAAAATTTCATTTGTGTTTGGAAGCATCGAAACGAAAAAAAAATCAACTTTTCACCCGATTTTCGAAAATTTCATTTGTGTTTGGAAGCATGCGAAACGAAAAAAAAATCGACTCTACCCGATTTTCGAAAATTTCATTTGTGTTTGGAAGCATGCGAAACGAAAAAAAATCGACTTTTCACCCGATTTTCGAAAATTTCATTTGTGTTTAGAAGCATGCGAAATGAAAAAAAAAATCGACTTTTCACCCGATTTTCGAAAATTTCATTTGTGTTTCAATGCATGTGAAACGCGTAATAAACGAAAAAAATCGACTTTACACCTGATTTTCGAAAATTTCATTTGTGTTTCAATGCATGTAAAACGCGTAAAAAACGAAAAAAATCGACTTTTCACCCGATTTTCGAAAATTTCATTTGTTTGGAAGCATGCGAAACGAAAAAAAAAATCGACTTTTCAACCGATTTTCGAAAATTTCATTTGTGTTTGGAAGCATGCGAAACGAAAAAAAAATCGACTTTTCACCCGATTTTCGAAAATTTCATTTGTGTTTGGAAGCATGCGAAACGAAAAACAAATCGACTTTTTACCCGATTTTCGAAAATTTCATTTGTGTTTGGAAGCATGCGAAACGAAAAAAAAATCGACTCTTTACCCGATTTTCGAAAATTTCATTTGTGTTTGGAAGCATGCGAAACGAAAAAAAATCGACTTTCACCCGATTTTCGAAATATTCATTTGTGTTTAGAAGCATGCGAAATGAAAAAAAAAATCGACTTTTCACCCGATTTTTAAAAATTTCATTTGTTTGGAAGCATGGGAAACGAAAAAAAAAATCGACTTTTCACCCGATTTTCGAAAATTTCATTTGTGTTTAGAAGCATGCGAAATGAAAAAAAAAATCGACTTTTCACCCGATTTTCGAAAATTTCATTTGTGTTTGGAAGCATGCGAAACGAAAAAAAATCGACTTTCACCCGATTTTCGAAAATTTCATTTGTGTTTAGAAGCATGCGAAATGAAAAAAAAAATCGACTTTTCACCCGATTTTCGAAAATATCATTTGTGTTTCAATGCATGTAAAACGCGTAAAAAACGAAAAAAATCGACTTTTCACCCGATTTTCGAAAATTTCATTTGTGTTTGGAAGCATGCGAAACGAAAAAAAAATCGACTTTTCACCCGATTTTTGAAAATTTCATTTGTTTGGAAGCATGCTAAACGAAAAAAAATCGACTTTTCACCCGATTTTCGAAAATTTTATTTGTGTTTGGAAGCATGCGAAACGAAAAAAAAAATCGACTTTTCACCCGATTTTCGAAAATTTCATTTGTGTTTCAATGCATGTGAAACGCGTAAAAAACGAAAAAAAAATCGACTTTTCACCCGATTTTCGAAAATTTCATTATTGTTTGGAAGCATGCGAAACGAAAAAAATATCGATTTTTCACCCGATTTTCGAAAATTTCATTTGTGTTTGGAAGCATGCGAAACGAAAAAAAAAAAATCGACTTTTCACCCGATTTTCGAAAATTTCATTTGTGTTTGGAAGCATGCGAAACGAAAAAAAATTCGACTTTTCACCCGATTTTCGAAAATTTCATTTGTGTTTGGAAGCATGCGAAACGAAAAAAAAATCGACTTTTCACCCGATTTTCGAAAATTTCATATGTTTGGAAGCATGCAAAACGAAAAAAAAAATCGACTTTTCACCCGATTTTCGAAAATTTCATTTGTGTTTCAATGGATGTGAAACGCGTAAAAAACGAAAAATAAATCGACTTTTCACCCGAGTTTCGAAAATTTCATTTGTGTTTCAATGCATGTGAAACGCGTAAAAACGAAAAAAAATCGACTTTTCACCCGATTTTCGAAAATTTCATTTGTGTTTGGAAGCATGCGAAACGAAAAAAAGTCGACTTTTCACCCGATTTTCGAAAATTTCATTTGTGTATCAATGCATGTGAAACGCGTAAAAAGCGAAAAAAAATCGACTTTTCACCCGATTTTCGAAAATTTCATTTGTGTTAGGAAGCATGCGAAACGAAAAAAAAGTCGACTTTTCACCCGATTTTCGAAAATTTCATTTGTGTTTGGAAGCATGCGAAACGAAAAAAAAATCGACTTTTCACCCGATTTTCGAAAATTTCATTAGTGTTTGGAAGCATGCGAATCGAAAAAAAAATCGACTTTTCACCCGATGATTGAAAATTTCATTTGTGTTTGGAAGCATGCGAAACGAAAAAAAAATCGACTTTTCACCCGACTTTCGAAAATTTCATTTGTTTCAATGCATGTGAAACGCGTAAAAAACGAAAAAAAATCGACTTTTCACCCGATTTTCGAACATTTCATTTGTGTTTGGAAGCATGCGAAACGAAAAAAAAATCGACTTTTGTACCGATTTTCGAAAATTTCATTTGTTTCAATGCATGTGAAACGCGTGAAAATCGAAAAAAATCGACTTTTCACCCGATTTTCGAAAATTTCATTTGTGTTTGGAAGCATGCGAATCGAAAAAAAAAATCGACTTTTCACCCGATTTTCGAAAATTTCATTTGTGTTTGGAAGCATGCGAAACGAAAAAAAAATCGACTTTTCACCCGATTTTCGAAAATTTCATTTGTGTTTGGAAGCATGCGAAACGAAAAAATAAATCGACTTTTCACCCGATTTTCGAAAATTTCATTTGTGTTTGGAAGCATGCGAAACGAAAAAAAAAATCGACTTTTCACCCGATTTTCGAAAATTTCATCTGTGTTTGGAAGTTTGCAAAACGAAAAAAAAAACGACTATTCACCCGATTTTCGAAAATTTCATTTTTGTTTGGAAGCATGCGAAACGAAAAAAAAATCGACTTTTCACCTGATTTTCGAAAATTTCATCTGTGTTTGGAAGTTTGCGAAACGAAAAAAAAAAACGACTTTTCACCCGATTTTCGAAAATTTCATCTGTGTTTGGAAGTTTGCAAAACGAAAAAAAAAACGACTATTCACCCGATTTTCGAAAATTTCATTTTTGTTTGGAAGCATGCGAAACGAACAAAAAATCGACTTTTCACCCGATTTTCGAAAATTTCATTTGTGTTTGGTAGCATGCGAAACGAAAAAAAAAATAGACTTTTGTTCCGATTTTCGAAAATTTCATTCGTGTTTGGAAGCATGCGAACGAAAAAAAAAATCGACTTTTCACCCGATTTTCGAAAATTTCATTTGTGTTTGGAAGCATGCGAAACGAAAAAAAAATCGACTTTACACCCGATTTTCGAAAATTTCATTTGTGTTTGGAAGCATGCGAAACGAAAAAAAATCGACTTTTCACCCGATTTTCGAAAATTTCATTTGTGGTTGGAAGCATGCGAAACGAAAAAAAAAATCGACTTTTCACCCGATTTTCGAAAATTTCATTTGTGTTTGGAAGCATGCGAAACGAAAAAAAAACTGACTTTTCACCCGATTTCCGAAAATTTCATTTGTGTTTGGAAGCAAGCGAAACGAAAAAAAAATCGACTTTTCACCCGATTTTCGAAAATTTCATTTGTTTGGAAGCATGCAAAACGAAAAAAAAAATTGACTTTTTACCCGATTTCCGAAAATTTCATTTGTGTTTGGAAGTATGCGAAACGAAAAAAAAACGACTATTCACCCGATTTTCGAAAATTTCATTTGTGTTTGGAAGCATGCGAAACGAAAAAAAAATCGACTTATCACCCGATTTTCGAAAATTTCATTTGTGTTTGGAAGCATGCGAAACGAAAAAAAATCGACTTTTCACCCGATTTTCGAAAATTTCATTTGTGTTTGGAAGCATGCGAAACGAAAAAAAAAATCGACTTTTCAACCGATTTTCGAAAATTTTATTTGTGTGTCAATGCATGTGAAACGCGTAAAAAACGAAAAAAAAACGACTTTTTACCCAATTTTCGAAAATTTTATTTGTGTTTAGAAGCATGCGAAACGAAAAAAAAATCGACTTTTTACCGATTTTCGAAAATTTCATTTGTGTTTGGTAGCATGCGAAACGAAAAAAAAAATAGACTTTTGTTCCGATTTTCGAAAATTTCATTCGTGTTTGGAAGCATGCGAAACGAAAAAAAAATCGACTTTTCACCCGATTTTCGAAAATTTCATTTGTGTTTCAATGCATGTGAATCGCGTAAAAAACGAAAAAAAAAAACGACTTTTCACACAATTTTCGAAAATTTTATTTGTGTTTGGAAGCATGCGAAACGAAAAAAAATCGACTTTTCACTCGATTTTCGAAAATTTCATCTGTGTTTGAAAGCATGCGAAACGAAAAAAAAATCGACTTTTCACCCGATTTTCAAAAATTTCATTTGTGTTTGGAAGCATGCGAAACGAACAAAAAATCGACTTTTCACCCGAGTTTCGAAAATTTCATTTGTGTTTGGTAGCATGCGAAACGAAAAAAAAAATAGACTTTTGTTCCGATTTTCGAAAATTTCATTCGTGTTTGGAAGCATGCGAACGAAAAAAAAAATCGACTTTTCACCCGATTTTCGAAAATTTCATTTGTGTTTGGAAGCATGCGAAACGAAAAAAAAATCGACTTTTCACCCGATTTTCGAAAATTTCATTTGTGTTTCAATGCATGTTAAACGCGTAAAAAACGAAAAAAAAAACGACTTTTCACCCGATTTTCGAAAATTTCATTTGTGTTTGGAAGCATGCGAAACGAAAAAAAATCGACTTTTTACCCGATTTTCGAAAATTTCATTTGTGTTTGAAAGCATGCGAAACGAAAAAAAAATTGACTTTTCACCCGATTTCCGAAAATTTCATTTGTGTTTGGAAGCAAGCGAAACGAAAAAAAAAATAGACTTTTGTTCCGATTTTCGAAAATTTCATTCGTGTTTGGAAGCATGCAAACGAAAAAAAAAAATCGACTTTTCACCCGATTTTCGAAAATTTCATTTGTGTTTGGAAGCATGCGAAACGAAAAAAAAAATCGACTTTTCACCCGATTTTCGAAAATTTCATTTGTGTTTGGAAGCATGCGAAACGAAAAAAAAATCGACTTTTCACCCGATTTTCGAAAATTTCATTTGTGTTTGGAAGCATGCGAAACGAAAAAAAAAATCGACTTTTCACCCGATTTTCGAAAATTTCGTTTGTGTTTCAATGCGTGAAACGCGTAAAAAACGAAAAAAAAAACGACTTTTCACCCGATTTTCGAAAATTTCATTTGTGTTTCAATGCGTGAAACGCGTAAAAAACGAAAAAAAAAACGACTTTTCACCCGATTTTCGAAAATTTTATTTGTGTTTGGAAGCATGCAAAACGAAAAAAAAATCGACTTTTCACCCGATTTTCGAAAATTTCATTTGTGTTTCAATGCATGTTAAACGCGTAAAAAACGAAAAAAAACGACTTTTCACCCGATTTTCGAAAATTTCATTTGTGTTTGGAAGCATGCGAAACGAAAAAAAAATCGACTTTTCACCCGATTTTCGAAAATTTCATTTGTGTTTGGAAGCATGCGAAACGAAAAAAAAAATCGACTTTTCACCCGATTTTCGAAAATTTCATTTGTGTTTAGAAGCATGCGAAACGAAAAAAAAATCGACTTTTTAACGATTTTCGAAAATTTCATTTGTGTTTGGAAGCAAGCGAAACGAAAAAAAATCGACTTTTCATCCGATTTTCGAAAATTTTATTTGTGGTTGGAAGCATGCGAAACGAAAAAAAAAATCGACTTTTCACCCGAGTTTCGAAAATTTCATTTGTGTTTGGTAGCATGCGAAACGAAAAAAAAAATAGACTTTTGTTCCGATTTTCGAAAATTTCATTCGTGTTTGGAAGCATGCAAACGAAAAAAAAAATCGACTTTTCACCCGATTTTCGAAAATTTCATTTGTGTTTGGAAGCATGCGAAACGAAAAAAAAATCGACTTTTCACCCGATTTTCGAAAATTTCATTTGTGTTTGGAAGCATGCGAAACGAAAAAAAAATCGACTTTTTACCCGATTTTCGAAAATTTCATTTGTGTTTGGAAGCATGCGAAACGAAAAAAAAAATCGACTTTTCACCCGATTTTCGAAAATTTCGTTTGTGTTTCAATGCATGTTAAACGCGTAAAAAACGAAAAAAAAAACGACTTTTCACCCGATTTTCGAAAATTTCATTTGTGTTTCAATGCGTGAAACGCGTAAAAAACGAAAAAAAAAATGACTTTTCACCCGATTTTCGAAAATTTTATTTGTGTTTGGAAGCATGCGAAACGAAAAAAAAATCGACTTTTCACCCGATTTTCGAAAATTTCATTTGTGTTTGGAAGCATGCGAAACGAAAAAAAAATCGACTTTTCACCCGATTTTCGAAAATTTCATTATTGTTTGGAAGCATGCGAAACGAAAAAAATATCGATTTTTTACCCGATTTTCGAAAATTTCATTTGTGTTTGGAAGCATGCGAAACGAAAAAAAAAATCGACTTTTCACCCGATTTTCGAAAATTTCATTTGTGTTTGGAAGCATGCGAAACGAAAAAAAATTCGACTTTTCACCCGATTTTCGAAAATTTCATTTGTGTTTGGAAGCATGCGAAACGAAAAAAAAAATCGACTTTTCACCCGATTTTCGAAAATTTCATTTGTTTGGAAGCATGCAAAACGAAAAAAAAAATCGACTTTTCACCCGATTTTCGAAAATTTCATTTGTGTTTCAATGGATGTGAAACGCGTAAAAAACAAAAAAAAATCGACTTTTCACCCGATTTTCGAAAATTTCATTTGTGTTGGAAGCATGCGAAACGAAAAAAAAGTCGACTTTTCACCCGATTTTCGAAAATTTCATTTGTGTTTGGAAGCATGCGAATCGAAAAAAAAATCGACTTTTCACCCGATTTTCGAAAATTTCATTTGTTTGGAAGCATGCGAAACGAAAAAAAAGTCGACTTTTCACCCGATTTTCGAAAATTTCATTTGTGTTTGGAAGCATGCGAATCGAAAAAAAAATCGCCTTTTCACCCGATTTTCGAAAATTTCATTTGTGTTGGAAGCATGCGAAACGAAAAAAAAAATCGACTTTTCACCCGATTTTCGAAAATTTCATTATTGTTTGGAAGCATGCGAAACGAAAAAAATATCGATTTTTTACCCGATTTTCGAAAATTTTATTTGTGTTTGGAAGCATGCGAAACGAAAAAAAAAATCGACTTTTCACCCGATTTTCGAAAATTTCATTTGTGTTTGGAAGCATGCGAAACGAAAAAAAATTCGACTTTTCACCCGATTTTCGAAAATTTCATTTGTGTTTGGAAGCATGCTAAACGAAAAAAAAATCGACTTTTCACCCGATTTTCGAAAAGTTCATTTGTGTTGGAAGCATGCGAAACGAAAAAAAAGTCGACTTTTCACCCGATTTTCGAAAATTTCATTTGTGTTTGGAAGCATGCGAATCGAAAAAAAAATCGACTTTTCACCCGATTTTCGAAAATTTCATTTGTTTGGAAGCATGCAAAACGAAAAAAAAAATCGACTTTTCACCCGATTTTCGAAAATTTCATTTGTGTTTCAATGGATGTGAAACGCGTAAAAAACGAAAAAAAATCGACTTTTCACCCGATTTTCGAAAATTTCATTTGTGTTTGGAAGCATGCGAAACGAAAAAAAAAATCGACTTTTCACCCGATTTTCGAAAATTTCATTTGTGTTTGGAAGCATGCGAAACGAAAAAAAATTCGACTTTTCACCCGATTTTCGAAAATTTCATTTGTGTTTGGAAGCATGCGAAACGAAAAAAAAAATCGACTTTTCACCCGATTTTCGAAAATTTCATTTGTTTGGAAGCATGCAAAACGAAAAAAAAAATCGACTTTTCACCCGATTTTCGAAAATTTCATTTGTGTTTCAATGGATGTGAAACGCGTAAAAAACAAAAAAAAATCGACTTTTCACCCGATTTTCGAAAATTTCATTTGTGTTGGAAGCATGCGAAACGAAAAAAAAGTCGACTTTTCACCCGATTTTCGAAAATTTCATTTGTGTTTGGAAGCATGCGAATCGAAAAAAAAATCGACTTTTCACCCGATTTTCGAAAATTTCATTTGTTTGGAAGCATGCGAAACGAAAAAAAAGTCGACTTTTCACCCGATTTTCGAAAATTTCATTTGTGTTTGGAAGCATGCGAATCGAAAAAAAAATCGACTTTTCACCCGATTTTCGAAAATTTCATTTGTGTTGGAAGCATGCGAAACGAAAAAAAAAATCGACTTTTCACCCGATTTTCGAAAATTTCATTATTGTTTGGAAGCATGCGAAACGAAAAAAATATCGATTTTTTACCCGATTTTCGAAAATTTTATTTGTGTTGGAAGCATGCGAAACGAAAAAAAAGTCGACTTTTCACCCGATTTTCGAAAATTTTATTTGTGTTTGGAAGCATGCGAATCGAAAAAAAAATCGACTTTTCACCCGATTTTCGAAAATTTCATTTGTTTGGAAGCATGCAAAACGAAAAAAAAAATCGACTTTTCACCCGATTTTCGAAAATTTCATTTGTGTTTCAATGGATGTGAAACGCGTAAAAAACGAAAAAAAATCGACTTTTCACCCGATTTTCGAAAATTTCATTTGTGTTTCAATGCATGTGAAACGCGTAAAAAGCGAAAAAAAATCACTTTTCACCCGATTTTCGAAAATTTCATTTGTTTGGAAGCATGCAAAACGAAAAAAAAAATCGACTTTTCACCCGATTTTCGAAAATTTCATTTGTGTTTCAATGGATGTGAAACGCGTAAAAAACGAAAAAAAATCGACTTTTCACTCGATTTTCGAAAATTTCATTTGTGTTTCAATGCATTTGAAACGCGTAAAAAACGAAAAAAAATCGACTTTTCACCCGAGTTTCGAAAATTTCATTAGTGTTTGGAAGCATGCGAATCGAAAAAAAAATCGACTTTTCACCCGATGATTGAAAATTTCATTTGTGTTTGGAAGCATGCGAAACGAAAAAAAAATCGACTTTTCATCCGATTTTCGAAAATTTCATTTGAGTTTGGAAGCATGCGAAACGAAAAAAAAATCGACTTTTCACCCGATTTTCGGAAATTTCATTTGAGTTTGAAAGCATGCGAAACGAAAAAAAAATCGACTTTTGTTCCGATTTTCGAAAATTTTATTTGTGTTTGAAAGCATGCGAAACGAAAAAAAAAATGACTTTTCACCCGATTTCCGAAAACTTCATTTGTGTTTGGAAGCATGCGAAACGAAAAAAAAATCGACTTTTCACCCGATTTTCGAAAATTTCATTAGTGTTTGGAAGCATGCGAATCGAAAAAAAAATCGACTTTTTACCCGATGATTGAAAATTTCATTTGTGTTTGGAAGCATGCGAAACGAAAAAAAAATCGACTTTTCACCCAATTTTCGAAAATTTCATTAGTGTTTGGAAGCATGCGAATCGAAAAAAAAATCGACTTTTCACCCGATGATTGAAAATTTCATTTGTGTTTGGAAGCATGCGAAACGAAAAAAAAATCGACTTTTCATCCGATTTTCGAAAATTTCATTTGTGTTTCAATGCAGGTGAAACGCGTAAAAAGCGAAAAAAAACCAATTTTTACCCGATTTTCGAAAATTTCATTTGTGTTAGGAAGCATGCGAAACGAAAAAAAAGTCGACTTTTCACCCGATTTTCGAAAATTTCATTTGTTTTTGGAAGCATGCGAAACGAAAAAAAAATCGACTTTTCACTCGATTTTCGAAAATTTCATTTGTGTTTCAATGCATTTGAAACGCGTAAAAAACGAAAAAAAATCTACTTTTCACCCGATTTTCGAAAATTTCATTAGTGTTTGGAAGCATGCGAATCGAAAAAAAAATCGACTTTTCACCCGATGATTGAAAATTTCATTTGTGTTTGGAAGCATGCGAAACGAAAAAAAAATCGACTTTTCACCCGACTTTCGAAAATTTCATTTGTTTCAATGCATGTGAAACGCGTAAAAAACGAAAAAAAATCGACTTTTCACCCGATTTTCGAACATTTCATTTGTGTTTGGAAGCATGCGAAACGGAAAAAAAATCGACTTTTGTTCCGATTTTCGAAAATTTCATTTGTTTCAATGCATGTGAAACGCGTGAAAAACGAAAAAAAATCGACTTTTCAGCCGATTTTCGAAAATTTCATTTGTGTTTTAATGCATGTGAATCGCGTAAAAAACGAAAAAAAAAAACGACTTTTCACCCAATTTTCGAAAATTTCATTTGTGTTTCGCTGCATGTGAAACGCGTAAAAAACGAAAAAAAAACGACATTTCACCCGATTTTCGAAAATTTCATTTTTGTTTGGAAGCATGCAAAACAAAAAAAAAAATCGACTTTTCACCCGATTTTCGAAAATTTCATTTGTTTCAATGCATGTGAAACGCGTGAAAATCGAAAAAAATCGACTTTTCACCCGATTTTCGAAAATTTCATTTGTGTTTGGAAGCATGCGAATCGAAAAAAAATCGACTTTTCACCCGATTTTCGAAAATTTCATTTGTGTTTCAGTGCATGTGAATCGCGTAAAAAACGAAAAAAAAAAACGACTTTTCACCCAATTTTCGAAAATTTCATTTGTGTTTCGCTGCATGTGAAACGCGTAAAAAACGAAAAAAAAAATCAATTTTTCACCCGATTTTCTAAAATTTTATTTGTGTTTGGAAGCATGCGAAACGAAAAAAAAAATCGACTTTTCACCCGATTTTCGAAAATTTCATTTGTGTTTGGAAGCATGCGAAACGAAAAAAAATCGACTTTTTACTCGATTTTCGAAAATTTCATTTGTGTTTCAATGCATGTGAAACGCGTAAAAAACGAAAAAAAAACGACTTTTCACCCGATTTTCGAAAATTTCATTTGTGTTTGGAAGCATGCGAAACGAAAAAATAAATCGACTTTTCACCCGATTTTCGAAAATTTCATTTGTGTTTGGAAGCATGCGAAACAAAAAAAAATCAACTTTTCACCCGATTTTCGAAAATTTCATTTGTGTTTGGCAACATGCGAAACGAAAAAAAAAATTGACTTTTCACCCGATTTTCGAAAATTTCATTTGTGTTTGGCAACATGCGAAACGAAAAAATAAATCGACTTTTCACCCGATTTTCGAAAATTTCATCTGTGTTTGGAAGTTTGCGAAACGAAAAAAAAATTGACTTTTCACCCGATTTTAAAAAATTTCATTTGTGTTTGGAAGCATGCGAAACGAACAAAAAATCGACTTTTCACCCGAGTTTCGAAAATTTCATATTTGTTTGGCAACATGCGAAACGAAAAAAAAAATAGACTTTTGTTCCGATTTTCGAAAATTTCATTCGTGTTTGGAAGCATGCGAAACGAAAAAAAATTCGACTTTTCACCCGATTTTCGAAAATTTCATTTGTGTTTGGAAGCATGCGAAACGAAAAAAAAATCGACTTTTCACCCGATTTTCGAAAATTTCATTTGTGTTTGGAAGCATGCGAAACGAAAAAAAATTCGACTTTTCACCCGATTTTCGAAAATTTCATTTGTGTTTGAAAGCATGCGAAACGAAAAAAAAATCGACTTTTCACCCGATTTTCAAAAATTACATTTGTGTTTGGAAGCATGCGAAACGAAAAAAAAATCGACTTTTCACCCGATTTTCGAAAATTTCATTTGTGTTTGGAAGCATGCGAAACGAAAAAAAAATCGACTTTTTACCCGATTTTCGAAAATTTCATTTGTGTTTCAATGCATGTGACGCGTAAAAAACGAAAAAAAAATCGACTTTTCACCCGATTTTCGAAAATTTCATTTGTGTTTGGAAGCATGCGAAACGAAAAAAAATTCGACTTTTCACCCGATGTTCGAAAATTTCATTTGTGTTTGAAAGCATGCGAAACGAAAAAAAAATCGACTTTTCACCCGATTTTCAAAAATTACATTTGTTTTTGGAAGCATGCGAAACGAAAAAAAAATCGACTTTACACCCGATTTTCGAAAATTTCATTTGTGTTTGGAAGCATGCGAAACGAAAAAAAAATCGACTTTGCACCCGATTTTCAAAAATTTCATTTGTTTGGAAGCATGCGAAACGAAAAAAAAAAAATCGACTTTTCACCCGATTTTCGAAAATTTGAATTGTGTTTGGAAGCATGCGAAACGAAAAAAAAATCGACTTTTCACCCGATTTTCAAAAATTACATTTGTGTTTGGAAGCATGCGAAACGAAAAAAAAATCGACTTTTCACCCGATTTTCGAAAATTTCATTTGTGTTTGGAAGCATGCGAAACGAAAAAAAAATCGACTTTTTACCCGATTTTCGAAAATTTCATTTGTGTTTCAATGCATGTGACGCGTAAAAAACGAAAAAAAAATCGACTTTTCACCCGATTTTCGAAAATTTCATTTGTGTTTGGAAGCATGCGAAACGAAAAAAAAATCGACTTTTCACCCGATTTTCGAACATTTCATTTGTGTTTGAAAGCATGCGAAACGAAAAAAAAAACGACTTTTCACCCGATTTTCAAAAATTACATTTGTGTTTGGAAGCATGCGAAACGAAAAAAAAATCGACTTTTCACCCGATTTTCGAAAATTTCATTTGTGTTTGGAAGCATGCAAAACGAAAAAAAAATCGACTTTTCACCCGATTTTCAAAATTTTCATTTGTTTGGAAGCATGCGAAACGAAAAAAAAAATCGACTTTTCACCCGATTTTCGAAAATTTCATTTGTGTTTGGAAGCATGCGAAACGAAAAAAAAATCGACTTTTCACCCGATTTTCAAAAATTTCATTTGTTTGGAAGCATGGGAAACGAAAAAAAAAAATCGACTTTTCACCCGATTTTCGAAAATTTCATTTGTGTTTGGAAGCATGCGAAACGAAAAAAAAAATCGACTTTTCACCCGATTTTCAAAAATTTCATTTGTGTTTGGAAGCATGCGAAACGAAAAAAAAAATCGACTTTTCACCCGATTTTCGAAAATTTCATTTGTGTTTCAATGCATGTGAAACGCGTAAAAAACGAAAAAAAAAATCGACTTTTCACCCGATTTTCGAAAATTTCATTATTGTTTGGAAGCATGCGAAACGAAAAAAAAATCGACTTTTCACCCGATTTTCGAAAATTTCATTTGTGTTTGGAAGCATCGAAACGAAAAAAAAATCAACTTTTCACCCGATTTTCGAAAATTTCATTTGTGTTTGGAAGCATGCGAAACGAAAAAAAAATCGACTCTTTACCCGATTTTCGAAAATTTCATTTGTGTTTGGAAGCATGCGAAACGAAAAAAAATCGACTTTTCACCCGATTTTCGAAAATTTCATTTGTGTTTAGAAGCATGCGAAATGAAAAAAAAAAATCGACTTTTCACCCGATTTTCGAAAATTTCATTTGTGTTTCAATGCATGTAAAACGCGTAAAAAACGAAAAAATTCGACTTTTCACCCGATTTTCGAAAATTTCATTTGTTTGGAAGCATGCGAAACGAAAAAAAAAAATCGACTTTTCAACCGATTTTCGAAAATTTCATTTGTGTTTGGAAGCATGCGAAACGAAAAAAAAATCGACTTTTCACCCGATTTTCGAAAATTTCATTTGTGTTTGGAAGCATGCGAAACGAAAAACAAATCGACTTTTTACCCGATTTTCGAAAATTTCATTTGTGTTTGGAAGCATGCGAAACGAAAAAAAAATCGACTCTTTACCCGATTTTCGAAAATTTCATTTGTGTTTGGAAGCATGCGAAACGAAAAAAAATCGACTTTCACCCGATTTTCGAAATATTCATTTGTGTTTAGAAGCATGCGAAATGAAAAAAAAAATCGACTTTTTACCCGATTTTCAAAAATTTCATTTGTTTGGAAGCATGGGAAACGAAAAAAAAAATCGACTTTTCACCCGATTTTCGAAAATTTCATTTGTGTTTAGAAGCATGCGAAATGAAAAAAAAAATCGACTTTTCACCCGATTTTCGAAAATTTCATTTGTGTTTGGAAGCATGCGAAACGAAAAAAAAATCGACTTTCACCCGATTTTCGAAAATTTCATTTGTGTTTAGAAGCATGCGAAATGAAAAAAAAAATCGACTTTTCACCCGATTTTCGAAAATTTCATTTGTGTTTCAATGCATGTGAAACGCGTAAAAAACGAAAAAAAAAATCGACTTTTCACCCGATTTTCGAAAATTTCATTATTGTTTGGAAGCATGCGAAACGAAAAAAAAATCGACTTTTCACCCGATTTTCGAAAATTTCATTTGTGTTTGGAAGCATCGAAACGAAAAAAAAATCAACTTTTCACCCGATTTTCGAAAATTTCATTTGTGTTTGGAAGCATGCGAAACGAAAAAAAAAATCGACTCTTTACCCGATTTTCGAAAATTTCATTTGTGTTTGGAAGCATGCGAAACGAAAAAAAATCGACTTTTCACCCGATTTTCGAAAATTTCATTTGTGTTTAGAAGCATGCGAAATGAAAAAAAAAATCGACTTTTCACCCGATTTTCGAAAATTTCATTTGTGTTTCAATGCATGTGAAACGCGTAATAAACGAAAAAAATCGACTTTACACCTGATTTTCGAAAATTTCATTTGTGTTTCAATGCATGTAAAACGCGTAAAAAACGAAAAAATTCGACTTTTCACCCGATTTTCGAAAATTTCATTTGTTTGGAAGCATGCGAAACGAAAAAAAAAATCGACTTTTCAACCGATTTTCGAAAATTTCATTTGTGTTTGGAAGCATGCGAAACGAAAAAAAAATCGACTTTTCACCCGATTTTCGAAAATTTCATTTGTGTTTGGAAGCATGCGAAACGAAAAACAAATCGACTTTTTACCCGATTTTCGAAAATTTCATTTGTGTTTGGAAGCATGCGAAACGAAAAAAAAATCGACTCTTTACCCGATTTTCGAAAATTTCATTTGTGTTTGGAAGCATGCGAAACGAAAAAAAATCGACTTTCACCCGATTTTCGAAATATTCATTTGTGTTTAGAAGCATGCGAAATGAAAAAAAAAATCGACTTTTCACCCGATTTTTAAAAATTTCATTTGTTTGGAAGCATGGGAAACGAAAAAAAAAATCGACTTTTCACCCGATTTTCGAAAATTTCATTTGTGTTTAGAAGCATGCGAAATGAAAAAAAAAATCGACTTTTCACCCGATTTTCGAAAATTTCATTTGTGTTTGGAAGCATGCGAAACGAAAAAAAATCGACTTTCACCCGATTTTCGAAAATTTCATTTGTGTTTAGAAGCATGCGAAATGAAAAAAAAAATCGACTTTTCACCCGATTTTCGAAAATATCATTTGTGTTTCAATGCATGTAAAACGCGTAAAAAACGAAAAAAATCGACTTTTCACCCGATTTTCGAAAATTTCATTTGTGTTTGGAAGCATGCGAAACGAAAAAAAAATCGACTTTTCACCCGATTTTTGAAAATTTCATTTGTTTGGAAGCATGCTAAACGAAAAAAAATCGACTTTTCACCCGATTTTCGAAAATTTTATTTGTGTTTGGAAGCATGCGAAACGAAAAAAAAAATCGACTTTTCACCCGATTTTCGAAAATTTCATTTGTGTTTCAATGCATGTGAAACGCGTAAAAAACGAAAAAAAAATCGACTTTTCACCCGATTTTCGAAAATTTCATTATTGTTTGGAAGCATGCGAAACGAAAAAAATATCGATTTTTCACCCGATTTTCGAAAATTTCATTTGTGTTTGGAAGCATGCGAAACGAAAAAAAAAAAATCGACTTTTCACCCGATTTTCGAAAATTTCATTTGTGTTTGGAAGCATGCGAAACGAAAAAAAATTCGACTTTTCACCCGATTTTCGAAAATTTCATTTGTGTTTGGAAGCATGCGAAACGAAAAAAAAATCGACTTTTCACCCGATTTTCGAAAATTTCATATGTTTGGAAGCATGCAAAACGAAAAAAAAAATCGACTTTTCACCCGATTTTCGAAAATTTCATTTGTGTTTCAATGGATGTGAAACGCGTAAAAAACGAAAAATAAATCGACTTTTCACCCGAGTTTCGAAAATTTCATTTGTGTTTCAATGCATGTGAAACGCGTAAAAACGAAAAAAAATCGACTTTTCACCCGATTTTCGAAAATTTCATTTGTGTTTGGAAGCATGCGAAACGAAAAAAAGTCGACTTTTCACCCGATTTTCGAAAATTTCATTTGTGTATCAATGCATGTGAAACGCGTAAAAAGCGAAAAAAAATCGACTTTTCACCCGATTTTCGAAAATTTCATTTGTGTTAGGAAGCATGCGAAACGAAAAAAAAGTCGACTTTTCACCCGATTTTCGAAAATTTCATTTGTGTTTGGAAGCATGCGAAACGAAAAAAAAATCGACTTTTCACCCGATTTTCGAAAATTTCATTAGTGTTTGGAAGCATGCGAATCGAAAAAAAAATCGACTTTTCACCCGATGATTGAAAATTTCATTTGTGTTTGGAAGCATGCGAAACGAAAAAAAAATCGACTTTTCACCCGACTTTCGAAAATTTCATTTGTTTCAATGCATGTGAAACGCGTAAAAAACGAAAAAAAATCGACTTTTCACCCGATTTTCGAACATTTCATTTGTGTTTGGAAGCATGCGAAACGAAAAAAAAATCGACTTTTGTACCGATTTTCGAAAATTTCATTTGTTTCAATGCATGTGAAACGCGTGAAAATCGAAAAAAATCGACTTTTCACCCGATTTTCGAAAATTTCATTTGTGTTTGGAAGCATGCGAATCGAAAAAAAAATTTTCACCCGATTTTCGAAAATTTCCATTTGTGTTTGGAAGCATGCGAAACGAAAAAAAAATCGGACTTTTCACCCCGATTTTCGAAAATTTCATTTGTGTTTGGAAGCATGCGAAACGAAAAAATAAATCGACTTTTCAACCCGATTTTCGAAAATTTCATTTGTGTTTGGAAGCATGCGAAACGAAAAAAAAAATCCGACTTTTCACCCGATTTTCGAAAATTTCATCTGTGTTTGGAAGTTTGCAAAACGAAAAAAAAAACGACTATTCACCCGATTTTCGAAAATTTCATTTTTGTTTGGAAGCATGCGAAACGAAAAAAAAATCGACTTTTCACCTGATTTTCGAAAATTTCATCTGTGTTTGGAAGTTTGCGAAACGAAAAAAAAAAACGACTTTTCACCCGATTTTCGAAAATTTCATCTGTGTTTGGAAGTTTGCAAAACGAAAAAAAAAACGGACTATTCACCCGATTTTCGAAAATTTCATTTTTGTTTGGAAGCATGCGAAACGAACAAAAAATCGACTTTTCACCCGATTTTCGAAAATTTCATTTGTGTTTGGTAGCATGCGAAACGAAAAAAAAAATAGACTTTTGTTCCGATTTTCGAAAATTTCATTCGTGTTTGGAAGCATGAGAACGAAAAAAAAAATCGACTTTTCACCCGATTTTCGAAAATTTCATTTGTGTTTGGAAGCATGCGAAACGAAAAAAAAATCGACTTTACACCCGATTTTCGAAAATTTCATTTGTGTTTGGAAGCATGCGAAACGAAAAAAAATCGACTTTTCACCCGATTTTCGAAAATTTCATTTGTGGTTGGAAGCATGCGAAACGAAAAAAAAATCGACTTTTCACCCGATTTTCGAAAATTTCATTTGTGTTTGGAAGCATGCGAAACGAAAAAAAAACTGACTTTTCACCCGATTTCCGAAAATTTCATTTGTGTTTGGAAGCAAGCGAAACGAAAAAAAAATCGACTTTTCACCCGATTTTCGAAAATTTCATTTGTTTGGAAGCATGCAAAACGAAAAAAAAAATTGACTTTTTACCCGATTTCCGAAAATTTCATTTGTGTTTGGAAGTATGCGAAACGAAAAAAAAACGACTATTCACCCGATTTTCGAAAATTTCATTTGTGTTTGGAAGCATGCGAAACGAAAAAAAAATCGACTTATCACCCGATTTTCGAAAATTTCATTTGTGTTTGGAAGCATGCGAAACGAAAAAAAATCGACTTTTCACCCGATTTTCGAAAATTTCATTTGTGTTTGGAAGCATGCGAAACGAAAAAAAAAATCGACTTTTCAACCGATTTTCGAAAATTTTATTTGTGTGTCAATGCATGTGAAACGCGTAAAAAACGAAAAAAAAACGACTTTTTACCCAATTTTCGAAAATTTTATTTGTGTTTAGAAGCATGCGAAACGAAAAAAAAATCGACTTTTTACCGATTTTCGAAAATTTCATTTGTGTTTGGTAGCATGCGAAACGAAAAAAAAAATAGACTTTTGTTCCGATTTTCGAAAATTCATTCGTGTTTGGAAGCATGCGAAACGAAAAAAAAATCGACTTTTCACCCGATTTTCGAAAATTTCATTTGTGTTTCAATGCATGTGAATCGCGTAAAAAACGAAAAAAAAAAACGACTTTTCACACAATTTTCGAAAATTTTATTTGTGTTTGGAAGCATGCGAAACGAAAAAAAATCGACTTTTCACTCGATTTTCGAAAATTTCATCTGTGTTTGAAAGCATGCGAAACGAAAAAAAAATCGACTTTTCACCCGATTTTCAAAAATTTCATTTGTGTTTGGAAGCATGCGAAACGAACAAAAAATCGACTTTTCACCCGAGTTTCGAAAATTTCATTTGTGTTTGGTAGCATGCGAAACGAAAAAAAAAATAGACTTTTGTTCCGATTTTCGAAAATTTCATTCGTGTTTGGAAGCATGCGAACGAAAAAAAAAATCGACTTTTCACCCGATTTTCGAAAATTTCATTTGTGTTTGGAAGCATGCGAAACGAAAAAAAAATCGACTTTTCACCCGATTTTCGAAAATTTCATTTGTGTTTCAATGCATGTTAAACGCGTAAAAAACGAAAAAAAAAACGACTTTTCACCCGATTTTCGAAAATTTCATTTGTGTTTGGAAGCATGCGAAACGAAAAAAAATCGACTTTTTACCCGATTTTCGAAAATTTCATTTGTGTTTGAAAGCATGCGAAACGAAAAAAAAATTGACTTTTCACCCGATTTCCGAAAATTTCATTTGTGTTTGGAAGCAAGCGAAACGAAAAAAAAAATAGACTTTTGTTCCGATTTTCGAAAATTTCATTCGTGTTTGGAAGCATGCAAACGAAAAAAAAAAATCGACTTTTCACCCGATTTTCGAAAATTTCATTTGTGTTTGGAAGCATGCGAAACGAAAAAAAAAATCGACTTTTCACCCGATTTTCGAAAATTTCATTTGTGTTTGGAAGCATGCGAAACGAAAAAAAAATCGACTTTTCACCCGATTTTCGAAAATTTCATTTGTGTTTGGAAGCATGCGAAACGAAAAAAAAAATCGACTTTTCACCCGATTTTCGAAAATTTCGTTTGTGTTTCAATGCATGTTAAACGCGTAAAAAACGAAAAAAAAAACGACTTTTCACCCGATTTTCGAAAATTTCATTTGTGTTTCAATGCGTGAAACGCGTAAAAAACGAAAAAAAAAACGACTTTTCACCCGATTTTCGAAAATTTTATTTGTGTTTGGAAGCATGCAAAACGAAAAAAAAATCGACTTTTCACCCGATTTTCGAAAATTTCATTTGTGTTTCAATGCATGTTAAACGCGTAAAAAACGAAAAAAAACGACTTTTCACCCGATTTTCGAAAATTTCATTTGTGTTTGGAAGCATGCGAAACGAAAAAAAAATCGACTTTTCACCCGATTTTCGAAAATTTCATTTGTGTTTGGAAGCATGCGAAACGAAAAAAAAAATCGACTTTTCACCCGATTTTCGAAAATTTCATTTGTGTTTAGAAGCATGCGAAACGAAAAAAAAATCGACTTTTTAACGATTTTCGAAAATTTCATTTGTGTTTGGAAGCAAGCGAAACGAAAAAAAATCGACTTTTCATCCGATTTTCGAAAATTTTATTTGTGGTTGGAAGCATGCGAAACGAAAAAAAAAATCGACTTTTCACCCGAGTTTCGAAAATTTCATTTGTGTTTGGTAGCATGCGAAACGAAAAAAAAAATAGACTTTTGTTCCGATTTTCGAAAATTTCATTCGTGTTTGGAAGCATGCAAACGAAAAAAAAAATCGACTTTTCACCCGATTTTCGAAAATTTCATTTGTGTTTGGAAGCATGCGAAACGAAAAAAAAATCGACTTTTCACCCGATTTTCGAAAATTTCATTTGTGTTTGGAAGCATGCGAAACGAAAAAAAAATCGACTTTTTACCCGATTTTCGAAAATTTCATTTGTGTTTGGAAGCATGCGAAACGAAAAAAAAAATCGACTTTTCACCCGATTTTCGAAAATTTCGTTTGTGTTTCAATGCATGTTAAACGCGTAAAAAACGAAAAAAAAAACGACTTTTCACCCGATTTTCGAAAATTTCATTTGTGTTTCAATGCGTGAAACGCGTAAAAAACGAAAAAAAAAATGACTTTTCACCCGATTTTCGAAAATTTTATTTGTGTTTGGAAGCATGCGAAACGAAAAAAAAATCGACTTTTCACCCGATTTTCGAAAATTTCATTTGTGTTTGGAAGCATGCGAAACGAAAAAAAAATCGACTTTTCACCTGATTTTCGAAAATTTCATTATTGTTTGGAAGCATGCGAAACGAAAAAAATATCGATTTTTTACCCGATTTTCGAAAATTTCATTTGTGTTTGGAAGCATGCGAAACGAAAAAAAAAATCGACTTTTCACCCGATTTTCGAAAATTTCATCTGTGTTTGGAAGTTTGCGAAACGAAAAAAAAATTGACTTTTCACCCGATTTTAAAAAATTTCATTTGTGTTTGGAAGCATGCGAAACGAACAAAAAATCGACTTTTCACCCGAGTTTCGAAAATTTCATATTTGTTTGGCAACATGCGAAACGAAAAAAAAATAGACTTTTGTTCCGATTTTCGAAAATTTCATTCGTGTTTGGAAGCATGCGAAACGAAAAAAAATTCGACTTTTCACCCGATTTTCGAAAATTTCATTTGTGTTTGGAAGCATGCGAAACGAAAAAAAAATCGACTTTTCACCCGATTTTCGAAAATTTCATTTGTGTTTGGAAGCATGCGAAACGAAAAAAAATTCGACTTTTCACCCGATTTTCGAAAATTTCATTTGTGTTTGAAAGCATGCGAAACGAAAAAAAAATCGACTTTTCACCCGATTTTCAAAAATTACATTTGTGTTTGGAAGCATGCGAAACGAAAAAAAAATCGACTTTTCACCCGATTTTCGAAAATTTCATTTGTGTTTGGAAGCATGCGAAACGAAAAAAAAATCGACTTTTTACCCGATTTTCGAAAATTTCATTTGTGTTTCAATGCATGTGACGCGTAAAAAACGAAAAAAAAATCGACTTTTCACCCGATTTTCGAAAATTTCATTTGTGTTTGGAAGCATGCGAAACGAAAAAAAATTCGACTTTTCACCCGATTTTCGAAAATTTCATTTGTGTTTGAAAGCATGCGAAACGAAAAAAAAATCGACTTTTCACCCGATTTTCAAAAATTACATTTGTTTTTGGAAGCATGCGAAACGAAAAAAAAATCGACTTTACACCCGATTTTCGAAAATTTCATTTGTGTTTGGAAGCATGCGAAACGAAAAAAAAATCGACTTTGCACCCGATTTTCAAAAATTTCATTTGTTTGGAAGCATGCGAAACGAAAAAAAAAAAATCGACTTTTCACCCGATTTTCGAAAATTTGAATTGTGTTTGGAAGCATGCGAAACGAAAAAAAAATCGACTTTTCACCCGATTTTCAAAAATTACATTTGTGTTTGGAAGCATGCGAAACGAAAAAAAAATCGACTTTTCACCCGATTTTCGAAAATTTCATTTGTGTTTGGAAGCATGCGAAACGAAAAAAAAATCGACTTTTTACCCGATTTTCGAAAATTTCATTTGTGTTTCAATGCATGTGACGCGTAAAAAACGAAAAAAAAATCGACTTTTCACCCGATTTTCGAAAATTTCATTTGTGTTTGGAAGCATGCGAAACGAAAAAAAAATCGACTTTTCACCCGATTTTCGAACATTTCATTTGTGTTTGAAAGCATGCGAAACGAAAAAAAAAACGACTTTTCACCCGATTTTCAAAAATTACATTTGTGTTTGGAAGCATGCGAAACGAAAAAAAAATCGACTTTTCACCCGATTTTCGAAAATTTCATTTGTGTTTGGAAGCATGCAAAACGAAAAAAAAATCGACTTTTCACCCGATTTTCAAAATTTTCATTTGTTTGGAAGCATGCGAAACGAAAAAAAAAATCGACTTTTCACCCGATTTTCGAAAATTTCATTTGTGTTTGGAAGCATGCGAAACGAAAAAAAAATCGTCTTTTCACCCGATTTTCAAAAATTTCATTTGTTTGGAAGCATGGGAAACGAAAAAAAAAAATCGACTTTTCACCCGATTTTCGAAAATTTCATTTGTGTTTGGAAGCATGCGAAACGAAAAAAAAAATCGACTTTTCACCCGATTTTCAAAAATTTCATTTGTGTTTGGAAGCATGCGAAACGAAAAAAAAAATCGACTTTTCACCCGATTTTCGAAAATTTCATTTGTGTTTCAATGCATGTGAAACGCGTAAAAAACGAAAAAAAAAATCGACTTTTCACCCGATTTTCGAAAATTTCATTATTGTTTGGAAGCATGCGAAACGAAAAAAAAATCGACTTTTCACCCGATTTTCGAAAATTTCATTTGTGTTTGGAAGCATCGAAACGAAAAAAAAATCAACTTTTCACCCGATTTTCGAAAATTTCATTTGTGTTTGGAAGCATGCGAAACGAAAAAAAAATCGACTCTTTACCCGATTTTCGAAAATTTCATTTGTGTTTGGAAGCATGCGAAACGAAAAAAAATCGACTTTTCACCCGATTTTCGAAAATTTCATTTGTGTTTAGAAGCATGCGAAATGAAAAAAAAAATCGACTTTTCACCCGATTTTCGAAAATTTCATTTGTGTTTCAATGCATGTAAAACGCGTAAAAAACGAAAAAATTCGACTTTTCACCCGATTTTCGAAAATTTCATTTGTTTGGAAGCATGCGAAACGAAAAAAAAAAATCGACTTTTCAACCGATTTTCGAAAATTTCATTTGTGTTTGGAAGCATGCGAAACGAAAAAAAAATCGACTTTTCACCCGATTTTCGAAAATTTCATTTGTGTTTGGAAGCATGCGAAACGAAAAACAAATCGACTTTTTACCCGATTTTCGAAAATTTCATTTGTGTTTGGAAGCATGCGAAACGAAAAAAAAATCGACTCTTTACCCGATTTTCGAAAATTTCATTTGTGTTTGGAAGCATGCGAAACGAAAAAAAATCGACTTTCACCCGATTTTCGAAATATTCATTTGTGTTTAGAAGCATGCGAAATGAAAAAAAAAATCGACTTTTTACCCGATTTTCAAAAATTTCATTTGTTTGGAAGCATGGGAAACGAAAAAAAAAATCGACTTTTCACCCGATTTTCGAAAATTTCATTTGTGTTTAGAAGCATGCGAAATGAAAAAAAAAATCGACTTTTCACCCGATTTTCGAAAATTTCATTTGTGTTTGGAAGCATGCGAAACGAAAAAAAAATCGACTTTCACCCGATTTTCGAAAATTTCATTTGTGTTTAGAAGCATGCGAAATGAAAAAAAAAATCGACTTTTCACCCGATTTTCGAAAATTTCATTTGTGTTTCAATGCATGTGAAACGCGTAAAAAACGAAAAAAAAAATCGACTTTTCACCCGATTTTCGAAAATTTCATTATTGTTTGGAAGCATGCGAAACGAAAAAAAAATCGACTTTTCACCCGATTTTCGAAAATTTCATTTGTGTTTGGAAGCATCGAAACGAAAAAAAAATCAACTTTTCACCCGATTTTCGAAAATTTCATTTGTGTTTGGAAGCATGCGAAACGAAAAAAAAAATCGACTCTTTACCCGATTTTCGAAAATTTCATTTGTGTTTGGAAGCATGCGAAACGAAAAAAAATCGACTTTTCACCCGATTTTCGAAAATTTCATTTGTGTTTAGAAGCATGCGAAATGAAAAAAAAAATCGACTTTTCACCCGATTTTCGAAAATTTCATTTGTGTTTCAATGCATGTGAAACGCGTAATAAACGAAAAAAATCGACTTTACACCTGATTTTCGAAAATTTCATTTGTGTTTCAATGCATGTAAAACGCGTAAAAAACGAAAAAATTCGACTTTTCACCCGATTTTCGAAAATTTCATTTGTTTGGAAGCATGCGAAACGAAAAAAAAAATCGACTTTTCAACCGATTTTCGAAAATTTCATTTGTGTTTGGAAGCATGCGAAACGAAAAAAAAATCGACTTTTCACCCGATTTTCGAAAATTTCATTTGTGTTTGGAAGCATGCGAAACGAAAAACAAATCGACTTTTTACCCGATTTTCGAAAATTTCATTTGTGTTTGGAAGCATGCGAAACGAAAAAAAAATCGACTCTTTACCCGATTTTCGAAAATTTCATTTGTGTTTGGAAGCATGCGAAACGAAAAAAAATCGACTTTCACCCGATTTTCGAAATATTCATTTGTGTTTAGAAGCATGCGAAATGAAAAAAAAAATCGACTTTTCACCCGATTTTTAAAAATTTCATTTGTTTGGAAGCATGGGAAACGAAAAAAAAAATCGACTTTTCACCCGATTTTCGAAAATTTCATTTGTGTTTAGAAGCATGCGAAATGAAAAAAAAAATCGACTTTTCACCCGATTTTCGAAAATTTCATTTGTGTTTGGAAGCATGCGAAACGAAAAAAAATCGACTTTCACCCGATTTTCGAAAATTTCATTTGTGTTTAGAAGCATGCGAAATGAAAAAAAAAATCGACTTTTCACCCGATTTTCGAAAATATCATTTGTGTTTCAATGCATGTAAAACGCGTAAAAAACGAAAAAAATCGACTTTTCACCCGATTTTCGAAAATTTCATTTGTGTTTGGAAGCATGCGAAACGAAAAAAAAATCGACTTTTCACCCGATTTTTGAAAATTTCATTTGTTTGGAAGCATGCTAAACGAAAAAAAATCGACTTTTCACCCGATTTTCGAAAATTTTATTTGTGTTTGGAAGCATGCGAAACGAAAAAAAAAATCGACTTTTCACCCGATTTTCGAAAATTTCATTTGTGTTTCAATGCATGTGAAACGCGTAAAAAACGAAAAAAAAATCGACTTTTCACCCGATTTTCGAAAATTTCATTATTGTTTGGAAGCATGCGAAACGAAAAAAATATCGATTTTTCACCCGATTTTCGAAAATTTCATTTGTGTTTGGAAGCATGCGAAACGAAAAAAAAAAAATCGACTTTTCACCCGATTTTCGAAAATTTCATTTGTGTTTGGAAGCATGCGAAACGAAAAAAAATTCGACTTTTCACCCGATTTTCGAAAATTTCATTTGTGTTTGGAAGCATGCGAAACGAAAAAAAAATCGACTTTTCACCCGATTTTCGAAAATTTCATATGTTTGGAAGCATGCAAAACGAAAAAAAAAATCGACTTTTCACCCGATTTTCGAAAATTTCATTTGTGTTTCAATGGATGTGAAACGCGTAAAAAACGAAAAATAAATCGACTTTTCACCCGAGTTTCGAAAATTTCATTTGTGTTTCAATGCATGTGAAACGCGTAAAAACGAAAAAAAATCGACTTTTCACCCGATTTTCGAAAATTTCATTTGTGTTTGGAAGCATGCGAAACGAAAAAAAGTCGACTTTTCACCCGATTTTCGAAAATTTCATTTGTGTATCAATGCATGTGAAACGCGTAAAAAGCGAAAAAAAATCGACTTTTCACCCGATTTTCGAAAATTTCATTTGTGTTAGGAAGCATGCGAAACGAAAAAAAAGTCGACTTTTCACCCGATTTTCGAAAATTTCATTTGTGTTTGGAAGCATGCGAAACGAAAAAAAAATCGACTTTTCACCCGATTTTCGAAAATTTCATTAGTGTTTGGAAGCATGCGAATCGAAAAAAAAATCGACTTTTCACCCGATGATTGAAAATTTCATTTGTGTTTGGAAGCATGCGAAACGAAAAAAAAATCGACTTTTCACCCGACTTTCGAAAATTTCATTTGTTTCAATGCATGTGAAACGCGTAAAAAACGAAAAAAAATCGACTTTTCACCCGATTTTCGAACATTTCATTTGTGTTTGGAAGCATGCGAAACGAAAAAAAAATCGACTTTTGTACCGATTTTCGAAAATTTCATTTGTTTCAATGCATGTGAAACGCGTGAAAATCGAAAAAAATCGACTTTTCACCCGATTTTCGAAAATTTCATTTGTGTTTGGAAGCATGCGAATCGAAAAAAAAAATCGACTTTTCACCCGATTTTCGAAAATTTCATTTGTGTTTGGAAGCATGCGAAACGAAAAAAAAATCGACTTTTCACCCGATTTTCGAAAATTTCATTTGTGTTTGGAAGCATGCGAAACGAAAAAATAAATCGACTTTTCACCCGATTTTCGAAAATTTCATTTGTGTTTGGAAGCATGCGAAACGAAAAAAAAAATCGACTTTTCACCCGATTTTCGAAAATTTCATCTGTGTTTGGAAGTTTGCAAAACGAAAAAAAAAACGACTATTCACCCGATTTTCGAAAATTTCATTTTTGTTTGGAAGCATGCGAAACGAAAAAAAAATCGACTTTTCACCTGATTTTCGAAAATTTCATCTGTGTTTGGAAGTTTGCGAAACGAAAAAAAAAAACGACTTTTCACCCGATTTTCGAAAATTTCATCTGTGTTTGGAAGTTTGCAAAACGAAAAAAAAAACGACTATTCACCCGATTTTCGAAAATTTCATTTTTGTTTGGAAGCATGCGAAACGAACAAAAAATCGACTTTTCACCCGATTTTCGAAAATTTCATTTGTGTTTGGTAGCATGCGAAACGAAAAAAAAAATAGACTTTTGTTCCGATTTTCGAAAATTTCATTCGTGTTTGGAAGCATGCGAACGAAAAAAAAAATCGACTTTTCACCCGATTTTCGAAAATTTCATTTGTGTTTGGAAGCATGCGAAACGAAAAAAAAATCGACTTTACACCCGATTTTCGAAAATTTCATTTGTGTTTGGAAGCATGCGAAACGAAAAAAAATCGACTTTTCACCCGATTTTCGAAAATTTCATTTGTGGTTGGAAGCATGCGAAACGAAAAAAAAAATCGACTTTTCACCCGATTTTCGAAAATTTCATTTGTGTTTGGAAGCATGCGAAACGAAAAAAAAACTGACTTTTCACCCGATTTCCGAAAATTTCATTTGTGTTTGGAAGCAAGCGAAACGAAAAAAAAATCGACTTTTCACCCGATTTTCGAAAATTTCATTTGTTTGGAAGCATGCAAAACGAAAAAAAAAATTGACTTTTTACCCGATTTCCGAAAATTTCATTTGTGTTTGGAAGTATGCGAAACGAAAAAAAAACGACTATTCACCCGATTTTCGAAAATTTCATTTGTGTTTGGAAGCATGCGAAACGAAAAAAAAATCGACTTATCACCCGATTTTCGAAAATTTCATTTGTGTTTGGAAGCATGCGAAACGAAAAAAAATCGACTTTTCACCCGATTTTCGAAAATTTCATTTGTGTTTGGAAGCATGCGAAACGAAAAAAAAAATCGACTTTTCAACCGATTTTCGAAAATTTTATTTGTGTGTCAATGCATGTGAAACGCGTAAAAAACGAAAAAAAAACGACTTTTTACCCAATTTTCGAAAATTTTATTTGTGTTTAGAAGCATGCGAAACGAAAAAAAAATCGACTTTTTACCGATTTTCGAAAATTTCATTTGTGTTTGGTAGCATGCGAAACGAAAAAAAAAATAGACTTTTGTTCCGATTTTCGAAAATTTCATTCGTGTTTGGAAGCATGCGAAACGAAAAAAAAATCGACTTTTCACCCGATTTTCGAAAATTTCATTTGTGTTTCAATGCATGTGAATCGCGTAAAAAACGAAAAAAAAAAACGACTTTTCACACAATTTTCGAAAATTTTATTTGTGTTTGGAAGCATGCGAAACGAAAAAAAATCGACTTTTCACTCGATTTTCGAAAATTTCATCTGTGTTTGAAAGCATGCGAAACGAAAAAAAAATCGACTTTTCACCCGATTTTCAAAAATTTCATTTGTGTTTGGAAGCATGCGAAACGAACAAAAAATCGACTTTTCACCCGAGTTTCGAAAATTTCATTTGTGTTTGGTAGCATGCGAAACGAAAAAAAAAATAGACTTTTGTTCCGATTTTCGAAAATTTCATTCGTGTTTGGAAGCATGCGAACGAAAAAAAAAATCGACTTTTCACCCGATTTTCGAAAATTTCATTTGTGTTTGGAAGCATGCGAAACGAAAAAAAAATCGACTTTTCACCCGATTTTCGAAAATTTCATTTGTGTTTCAATGCATGTTAAACGCGTAAAAAACGAAAAAAAAAACGACTTTTCACCCGATTTTCGAAAATTTCATTTGTGTTTGGAAGCATGCGAAACGAAAAAAAATCGACTTTTTACCCGATTTTCGAAAATTTCATTTGTGTTTGGAAGCATGCGAAACGACAAAAAAAGTCGACTTTTCACCCGATTTTCGAAAATTTCATTTGTGTTTGAAAGCATGCGAAACGAAAAAAAAATTGACTTTTCACCCGATTTCCGAAAATTTCATTTGTGTTTGGAAGCAAGCGAAACGAAAAAAAAAATCGACTTTTCAACCGATTTTCGAAAATTTCATTTGTGTTTGGAAGCATGCGAAACAAAAAAAAATCGACTTTTCACCCGATTTTCGAAAACTTCATTTATGTTTGGAAGCATGCGAAACGAAAAAAAAAATCGACTCTTCACCCGATTTTCGAAAATTTTATTTGTGTTTGGAAGCATGCGAAACGAAAAAAAAATCGACTTTTTACCGATTTTCGAAAATTTCATTTGTGTTTGGTAGCATGCGAAACGAAAAAAAAAATAGACTTTTGTTCCGATTTTCGAAAATTTCATTCGTGTTTGGAAGCATGCAAACGAAAAAAAAAAATCGACTTTTCACCCGATTTTCGAAAATTTCATTTGTGTTTGGAAGCATGCGAAACGAAAAAAAAAATCGACTTTTCACCCGATTTTCGAAAATTTCATTTGTGTTTGGAAGCATGCGAAACGAAAAAAAAATCGACTTTTCACCCGATTTTCGAAAATTTCATTTGTGTTTGGAAGCATGCGAAACGAAAAAAAAAATCGACTTTTCACCCGATTTTCGAAAATTTCGTTTGTGTTTCAATGCATGTTAAACGCGTAAAAAACGAAAAAAAAAACGACTTTTCACCCGATTTTCGAAAATTTCATTTGTGTTTCAATGCGTGAAACGCGTAAAAAACGAAAAAAAAAACGACTTTTCACCCGATTTTCGAAAATTTTATTTGTGTTTGGAAGCATGCAAAACGAAAAAAAAATCGACTTTTCACCCGATTTTCGAAAATTTCATTTGTGTTTCAATGCATGTTAAACGCGTAAAAAACGAAAAAAAACGACTTTTCACCCGATTTTCGAAAATTTCATTTGTGTTTGGAAGCATGCGAAACGAAAAAAAAATCGACTTTTCACCCGATTTTCGAAAATTTCATTTGTGTTTGGAAGCATGCGAAACGAAAAAAAAAAATCGACTTTTCACCCGATTTTCGAAAATTTCATTTGTGTTTAGAAGCATGCGAAACGAAAAAAAAATCGACTTTTTAACGATTTTCGAAAATTTCATTTGTGTTTGGAAGCAAGCGAAACGAAAAAAAATCGACTTTTCATCCGATTTTCGAAAATTTTATTTGTGGTTGGAAGCATGCGAAACGAAAAAAAAAATCGACTTTTCACCCGAGTTTCGAAAATTTCATTTGTGTTTGGTAGCATGCGAAACGAAAAAAAAAATAGACTTTTGTTCCGATTTTCGAAAATTTCATTCGTGTTTGGAAGCATGCAAACGAAAAAAAAAATCGACTTTTCACCCGATTTTCGAAAATTTCATTTGTGTTTGGAAGCATGCGAAACGAAAAAAAAATCGACTTTTCACCCGATTTTCGAAAATTTCATTTGTGTTTGGAAGCATGCGAAACGAAAAAAAAATCGACTTTTTTACCCGATTTTCGAAAATTTCATTTGTGTTTGGAAGCATGCGAAACGAAAAAAAAAATCGACTTTTCACCCGATTTTCGAAAATTTCGTTTGTGTTTCAATGCATGTTAAACGCGTAAAAAACGAAAAAAAAAACGACTTTTCACCCGATTTTCGAAAATTTCATTTGTGTTTCAATGCGTGAAACGCGTAAAAAACGAAAAAAAAAATGACTTTTCACCCGATTTTCGAAAATTTTATTTGTGTTTGGAAGCATGCGAAACGAAAAAAAAATCGACTTTTCACCCGATTTTCGAAAATTTCATTTGTGTTTCAATGCATGTTAAACGCGTAAAAAATGAAAAAAAACGACTTTTCACCCGATTTTCGAAAATTTCATTTGTGTTTGGAAGCATGCGAAACGAAAAAAGAAAATCGACTTTTCACCCGATTTTCGAAAATTTCATTTGTGTTTGGAAGCATGCGAAACGAAAAAAAAAATCGACTTTTTACCCGATTTTCGAAATATTTGTTTGTGTTTCAATGCATGTTAAACGCGTAAAAAACGATAAAAAAAAACGACTTTTCACCCGATTTTCGAAAATTTCATTTGTGTTTCAATGCATGTTAAACGCGTAAAAAACGAAAAAAAAACGACTTTTCACCCGATTTTCGAAAATTTCATTTGTGTTTCAATGCATGTTAAACGCGTAAAAAACGAAAAAAAATCGACTTTTCACCCGATTTTCGAAAATTTCATTTGTGTTTGGAAGCATGCGAACGAAAAAAAAAATCGACTTTTCACCCGATTTTCGAAAATTTCCTTTGTGTTTCAATGCCTGAAACGCGTAAAAAACGAAAAAAAAAACGACTTTTCACCCGATTTTCGAAAATTTTATTTGTGTTTGGAAGCATGCGAAACGAAAAAAAAATCGACTTTTCACCCGATTTTCGAAAATTTCATTTGTGTTTCAATGCATGTGAATCGCGTAAAAAACGAAAAAAAAAAACGACTTTTCACACAATTTTCGAAAATTTTATTTGTGTTTGGAAGCATGCGAAACGAAAAAAAATCGACTTTTTACTCGATTTTCGAAAATTTCATCTGTGTTTGAAAGCATGCAAAACGAAAAAAAAATCGACTTTTCACCCGATTTTCAAAAATTTCATTCGTGTTTGGAAGCATGCGAAACGAACAAAAAATCGACTTTTCACCCGAGTTTCGAAAATTTCATTTGTGTTTGGTAGCATGCGAAACGAAAAAAAAAATAGACTTTTGTTCCGATTTTCGAAAATTTCATTCGTGTTTGGAAGCATGCGAACGAAAAAAAAAATCGACTTTTCACCCGATTTTCGAAAATTTCATTTGTGTTTGGAAGCATGCGAAACGAAAAAAAAAATAGACTTTTGTTCCGATTTTCGAAAATTTCATTCGTGTTTGGAAGCATGCGAAACGAAAAAAAAATCGACTTTTCACCCGATTTTCGAAAATTTCGTTTGTGTTTCAATGCATGTTAAACGCGTAAAAAACGAAAAAAAAAACGACTTTTCACCCGATTTTCGAAAATTTCATTTGTGTTTCAATGCGTGAAACGCGTAAAAAACGAAAAAAAAAACGACTTTTCACCCGATTTTCGAAAATTTTATTTGTGTTTGGAAGCATGCAAAACGAAAAAAAAATCGACTTTTCACCCGATTTTCGAAAATTTCATTTGTGTTTCAATGCATGTTAAACGCGTAAAAAACGAAAAAAAACGACTTTTCACCCGATTTTCGAAAATTTCATTTGTGTTTGGAAGCATGCGAAACGAAAAAAAAATCGACTTTTCACCCGATTTTCGAAAATTTCATTTGTGTTTGGAAGCATGCGAAACGAAAAAAAAAATCGACTTTTCACCCGATTTTCGAAAATTTCATTTGTGTTTAGAAGCATGCGAAACGAAAAAAAAATCGACTTTTTAACGATTTTCGAAAATTTCATTTGTGGTTGGAAGCATGCGAAACGAAAAAAAAAATCGACTTTTCACCCGAGTTTCGAAAATTTCATTTGTGTTTGGTAGCATGCGAAACGAAAAAAAAAATAGACTTTTGTTCCGATTTTCGAAAATTTCATTCGTGTTTGGAAGCATGCAAACGAAAAAAAAAATCGACTTTTCACCCGATTTTCGAAAATTTCATTTGTGTTTGGAAGCATGCGAAACGAAAAAAAAATCGACTTTTCACCCGATTTTCGAAAATTTCATTTGTGTTTGGAAGCATGCGAAACGAAAAAAAAATCGACTTTTTACCCGATTTTCGAAAATTTCATTTGTGTTTGGAAGCATGCGAAACGAAAAAAAAAATCGACTTTTCACCCGATTTTCGAAAATTTCGTTTGTGTTTCAATGCATGTTAAACGCGTAAAAAACGAAAAAAAAAACGACTTTTCACCCGATTTTCGAAAATTTCATTTGTGTTTCAATGCGTGAAACGCGTAAAAAACGAAAAAAAAAATGACTTTTTACCCGATTTTCGAAAATTTTATTTGTGTTTGGAAGCATGCGAAACGAAAAAAAAATCGACTTTTCACCCGATTTTCGAAAATTTCATTTGTGTTTCAATGCATGTTAAACGCGTAAAAAATGAAAAAAACGACTTTTCACCCGATTTTCGAAAATTTCATTTGTGTTTGGAAGCATGCGAAACGAAAAAAGAAAATCGACTTTTCACCCGATTTTCGAAAATTTCATTTGTGTTTGGAAGCATGCGAAACGAAAAAAAAATCGACTTTTTACCCGATTTTCGAAATATTTGTTTGTGTTTCAATGCATGTTAAACGCGTAAAAAACGATAAAAAAAACGACTTTTCACCCGATTTTCGAAAATTTCATTTGTGTTTCAATGCATGTTAAACGCGTAAAAAACGAAAAAAAAACGACTTTTCACCCGATTTTCGAAAATTTCATTTGTGTTTCAATGCATGTTAAACGCGTAAAAAACGAAAAAAAATCGACTTTTCACCCGATTTTCGAAAATTTCATTTGTGTTTGGAAGCATGCGAACGAAAAAAAAAATCGACTTTTCACCCGATTTTCGAAAATTTCCTTTGTGTTTCAATGCCTGAAACGCGTAAAAACGAAAAAAAAACGACTTTTCACCCGATTTTCGAAAATTTTATTTGTGTTTGGAAGCATGCGAAACGAAAAAAAAATCGACTTTTCACCCGATTTTCGAAAATTTCATTTGTGTTTCAATGCATGTGAATCGCGTAAAAAACGAAAAAAAAAAACGACTTTTCACACAATTTTCGAAAATTTTATTTGTGTTTGGAAGCATGCGAAACGAAAAAAAATCGACTTTTTACTCGATTTTCGAAAATTTCATCTGTGTTTGAAAGCATGCGAAACGAAAAAAAAATCGACTTTTCACCCGATTTTCAAAAATTTCATTTGTGTTTGGAAGCATGCGAAACGAACAAAAAATCGACTTTTCACCCGAGTTTCGAAAATTTCATTTGTGTTTGGTAGCATGCGAAACGAAAAAAAAAATAGACTTTTGTTCCGATTTTCGAAAATTTCATTCGTGTTTGGAAGCATGCGAACGAAAAAAAAAATCGACTTTTCACCCGATTTTCGAAAATTTCATTTGTGTTTGGAAGCATGCGAAACGAAAAAAAAATCGACTTTTAACCCGATTTTCGAAAATTTCATTTGTGTATCAATGCGTGAAACGCGTAAAAAACGAAAAAAAAAACGACTTTTCACCCGATTTTCGAAAATTTCATTTGTGTTTGGAAGCATGCGAAACGAAAAAAAATCGACTTTTCACCCGATTTTCGAAAATTTCATTTGTGTTTGGAAGCATGCGAAACGACAAAAAAAATCGACTTTTCACCCGATTTTCGAAAATTTCATTTGTGTTTAGAAGCATGCGAAACGAAAAAAAAATCGACTTTTTACCGGTTTTCGAAAAATTTTATTTGTGTTTGGAAGCAAGCGAAACGAAAAAAAATCGACTTTTCATCCGATTTTCGAAAATTTTATTTTGTGGTTGGAAGCATGCGAAACGAAAAAAAAAATCGACTTTTCACCCGAGTTTCGAAAATTTCATTTGTGTTTGGTAGCATGCGAAACGAAAAAAAAAATAGACTTTTGTTCCGATTTTCGAAAATTTCATTCGTGTTTGGAAGCATGCAAACGAAAAAAAAAAATCGACTTTTCACCCGATTTTCGAAAATTTCATTTGTGTTTGGAAGCATGCGAAACGAAAAAAAAAATCGACTTTTCACCCGATTTTCGAAAATTTCATTTGTGTTTGGAAGCATGCGAAACGAAAAAAAAATCGACTTTTCACCCGATTTTCGAAAATTTTATTTGTGTTTGGAAGCATGCAAAACGAAAAAAAAATCGACTTTTCACCCGATTTTCGAAAATTTCATTTGTGTTTCAATGCATGTTAAACGCGTAAAAAACGAAAAAAACGACTTTTCACCCGATTTTCGAAAATTTCATTTGTGTTTGGAAGCATGCGAAACGAAAAAAAAATCGACTTTTCACCCGATTTTCGAAAATTTTATTTGTGTTTGGAAGCATGCGAAACGAAAAAAAAAATCGACTTTTCACCCGATTTTCGAAAATTTCATTTGTGTTTAGAAGCCTGCGAAACGAAAAAAAAAATCGACTTTTTACCGATTTTCGAAAATTTCATTTGTGTTTGGAAGCAAGCGAAACGAAAAAAAATCGACTTTTCATCCGATTTTCGAAAATTTTATTTGTGGTTGGAAGCATGCGAAACGAAAAAAAAAATCGACTTTTCACCCGAGTTTCGAAAATTTCATTTGTGTTTGGTAGCATGCGAAACGAAAAAAAAAATAGACTTTTGTTCCGATTTTCGAAAATTTCATTCGTGTTTGGAAGCATGCGAAACGAAAAAAAAATCGACTTTTCACCCTGATTTTCGAAAATTTCATTTGTGTTTGGAAGCATGCGAAACGAAAAAAAAAATCGACTTTTTACCCGATTTTCGAAAATTTCAATTGTGTTTGGAAGCATGCGAAACGAAAAAAAAAATCGACTTTTCACCCGATTTTCGAAAATTTCGTTTGTGTTTCAATGCATGTTAAACGCGTAAAAAACGAAAAAAAAAACGACTTTTCACCCGATTTTCGAAAATTTCATTTGTGTTTGGAAGCATGCGAAACGAAAAAAGAAAATCGACTTTTCACCCGATTTTCGAAAATTTCATTTGTGTTTGGAAGCATGCGAAACGAAAAAAGAAAATCGACTTTTCACCCGATTTTCGAAAATTTCATTTGTGTTTGGAAGCATGCGAAACGAAAAAAAAAACGACTTTTCACCCGATTTTCGAAAATTTCATTTGTGTTTCAATGCATGTTAAACGCGAAAAAAACGAAAAAAAAATCGACTTTTCACCCGATTTTCGAAAATTCATTTGTGTTTGGAAGCATGCGAACGAAAAAAAAAAATCGACTTTTCACCCGATTTTCGAAAATTTCCTTTGTGTTTCAATGCGTGAAACGCGTAAAAAACGAAAAAAAAAAACGACTTTTCACCCGATTTTCGAAAATTTTATTTGTGTTTGGAAGCATGCGAAACGAAAAAAATATCGACTTTTCACCCGATTTTCGAAAATTTCATTTGTGTTTCAATGCATGTTAAACGCGTAAAAAACGAAAAAAAACGACTTTTCACCCGATTTTCGAAAATTTCATTTGTGTTTGGAAGCATGCGAAACGAAAAAAAAATCGACTTTTCACCCGATTTTCGAAAATTTCATTTGTGTTTGGAAGCATGCGAAACGAAAAAAAAAAATCGACTTTTTACCCGATTTTCGAAAATTTCATTTGTGTTTGGAAGCATGCGAAACGAAAAAAAAAATCGACTTTTCACCCGATTTTCGAAAATTTCGTTTGTGTTTCAATGCATGTTAAACGCGTAAAAAACGAAAAAAAAAACGACTTTTCACCCGATTTTCGAAAATTTCATTTGTGTTTCAATGCGTGAAACGCGTAAAAAACGAAAAAAAAAATGACTTTTCACCCGATTTTCGAAAATTTTATTTGTGTTTGGAAGCATGCGAAACGAAAAAAAAATCGACTTTTCACCCGATTTTCGAAAATTTCATTTGTGTTTCAATGCATGTTAAACGCGTAAAAAACGAAAAAAACGACTTTTCACCCGATTTTCGAAAATTTCATTTGTGTTTGGAAGCATGCGAAACGAAAAAAGAAAATCGACTTTTCACCCGATTTTCGAAAATTTCATTTGTGTTTGGAAGCATGCGAAACGAAAAAAAAAATCGACTTTTTACCCGATTTTCGAAAATTTCGTTTGTGTTTCAATGCATGTTAAACGCGTAAAAAACGAAAAAAAAAACGACTTTTCACCCGATTTTCGAAAATTTCATTTGTGTTTCAATGCATGTTAAACGCGTAAAAAACGAAAAAAAAACGACTTTTCACCCGATTTTCGAAAATTTCATTTGTGTTTCAATGCATGTTAAACGCGTAAAAAACGAAAAAAAATCGACTTTTCACCCGATTTTCGAAAATTTCATTTGTGTTTGGAAGCATGCGAACGAAAAAAAAAATCGACTTTTCAACTGATTTTCGAAAATTTCCTTTGTGTTTCAATGCGTGAAACGCGTAAAAAACGAAAAAAAAACGACTTTTCACCCGATTTTCGAAAATTTTATTTGTGTTTGGAAGCATGCGAAACGAAAAAAATATCGACTTTTCACCCGATTTTCGAAAATTTCATTTGTGTTTCAATGCATGTTAAACGCGTAAAAAACGAAAAAAAAACGACTTTTCACCCGATTTTCGAAAATTTCATTTGTGTTTGGAAGCATGCGAAACGAAAAAAAAAAAATCGACTTTTCACCCGATTTTCGAAAATTTCATTTGTGTTTGGAAGCATGCGAAACGAAAAAAAAAATCGACTTTTCACCCGATTTTCGAAAATTTCGTTTGTGTTTCAATGCATGTTAAACGCGTATAAAACGAAAAAAAAAACGACTTTTCACCCGATTTTCGAAAATTTCATTTGTGTTTCAATGCATGTTAAACGCGTAAAAAACGAAAAAAAATCGACTTTTCACCCGATTTTCGAAAATTTCATTTGTGTTTGGAAGCATGCGAACGAAAAAAAAAATCGACTTTTCACCCGATTTTCGAAAATTTCATTTGTGTTTGGAAGCATGCGAAACGAAAAAAAAATCGACTTTTCACCCGATTTTCGAAAATTTCATTTGTGTTTGGAAGCATGCGAAACGAAAAAAAAATCGACGTTTTACCCGATTTTCGAAAATTTTGTTTGTGTTTCAATGCATGTTAAACGCGTAAAAAACGAAAAAAAAAACGACTTTTCACAAGAGTTTCGAAAATTTCATTTGTGTTTGGTAGCATGCGAAACAAAAAAAAAAATAGACTTTTGTTCCGATTTTCGAAAATTTCATTCGTGTTTGGAAGCATGCGAACAAAAAAAAAATCGACTTTTCACCCGATTTTCGAAAATTTCATTTGTGTTTGGAAGCATGCGAAACGAAAAAAAAATCGACTTTTCACCCGATTTTCGAAAATTTCATTTGTGTTTGGAAGCATGCGAAACGAAAAAAAAATCGACTTTTTACCCGATTTTCGAAAATTTTGTTTGTGTTTCAATGCATGTTAAACGCGTAAAAAACGAAAAAAAAAAACGACTTTTCACACGATTTTCGAAAATTTCATTTGTGTTTCAATGCATGTGAAACGCGTAAAAAACGAAAAAAAAAAACGACTTTTCACCCGATTTTCGAAAATTTCATTTGTGTTTGGAAGCATGCGAAACGAAAAAAAAATCGACTTTTCACCCGATTTTCGAAAATTTCATTTGTGTTTGGAAGCATGCGAAACGAAAAAAAAATCGACTTTTCACCCGATTTTCGAAAATTTCATTTGTGTTTGGAAGCATGCGAAACGAAAAAAAAATTGACTTTTTACCCGATTTCCGAAAATTTCATTTGTGTTTGGAAGCATGCGAAACGAAAAAAAAAATCGACTTTTCACCCGATTTTCGAAAATTTCATTTGTGTTTGGAAGCATGCGAAACGAAAAAAAATTGACTTTTTACCCGATTTCCGAAAATTTCATTTGTGTTTGGAAGCAAGCGAAACGAAAAAAAAATCGACTTTTTAACCGAATTTTAAAAATTTCATTTGTGTTTGGTAGCATGCGAACGAAAAAAAAAAATCGATTTTTCACCCGATTTTCGAAAATTTCATTTGTGTTTGGAAGCATGCGAAACGAAAAAAAAAATAGACTTTTGTTCCGATTTTCGAAAATTTCATTCGTGTTTGGAAGCATGCGAAACGAAAAAAAAATCGACTTTTCACCCGATTTTCGAAAATTTCATTTGTGTTTGGAAGCATGCGAAACGAAAAGAAAATCGACTTTTCACCCGATTTTCGAAAATTTCATTTGTGTTTGGAAGCATGCGAAACGAAAAAAAAAATCGACTTTTTACCCGATTTTCGAAAATTTCGTTTGTGTTTCAATGCATGTTAAACGCGTAAAAAACGAAAAAAAAAACGACTTTTCACCCGATTTTCGAAAATTTCATTTGTGTTTCAATGCATGTTAAACGCGTAAAAAACGAAAAAAAAACGACTTTTCACCCGATTTTCGAAAATTTCATTTGTGTTTCAATGCATGTTAAACGCGTAAAAAACGAAAAAAAATCGACTTTTCACCCGATTTTCGAAAATTTCATTTGTGTTTGGAAGCATGCGAACGAAAAAAAAAATCGACTTTTCACCTGATTTTCGAAAATTTCCTTTGTGTTTCAATGCGTGAAACGCGTAAAAAACGAAAAAAAAAACGACTTTTCACCCGATTTTCGAAAATTTTATTTGTGTTTGGAAGCATGCGAAACGAAAAAAATATCGACTTTTCACCCGATTTTCGAAAATTTCATTTGTGTTTCAATGCATGTTAAACGCGTAAAAAACGAAAAAAAACGACTTTTCACCCGATTTTCGAAAATTTCATTTGTGTTTGGAAGCATGCGAAACGAAAAAAAAAAAAATCGACTTTTCACCCGATTTTCGAAAATTTCATTTGTGTTTGGAAGCATGCGAAACGAAAAAAAAAATCGACTTTTCACCCGATTTTCGAAAATTTCGTTTGTGTTTCAATGCATGTTAAACGCGTAAAAAACGAAAAAAAAAACGACTTTTCACCCGATTTTCGAAAATTTCATTTGTGTTTCAATGCATGTTAAACGCGTAAAAAACGAAAAAAAATCGACTTTTCACCCGATTTTCGAAAATTTCATTTGTGTTTGGAAGCATGCGAACGAAAAAAAAAAATCGACTTTTCACCCGATTTTCGAAAATTTCATTTGTGTTTGGAAGCATGCGAAACGAAAAAAAAATCGACTTTTCACCCGATTTTCGAAAATTTCATTTGTGTTTGGAAGCATGCGAAACGAAAAAAAAATCGACGTTTTACCCGATTTTCGAAAATTTTGTTTGTGTTTCAATGCATGTTAAACGCGTAAAAAACGAAAAAAAAAACGACTTTTCACAAGAGTTTCGAAAATTTCATTTGTGTTTGGTAGCATGCGAAACAAAAAAAAAAATAGACTTTTGTTCCGATTTTCGAAAATTTCATTCGTGTTTGGAAGCATGCGAACAAAAAAAAAAATCGACTTTTCACCCGATTTTCGAAAATTTCATTTGTGTTTGGAAGCATGCGAAACAAAAAAAAAATCGACTTTTCACCCGATTTTCGAAAATTTCATTTGTGTTTGGAAGCATGCGAAACGAAAAAAAAATCGACTTTTTACCCGATTTTCGAAAATTTTGTTTGTGTTTCAATGCATGTTAAACGCGTAAAAAACGAAAAAAAAAACGACTTTTCACACGATTTTCGAAAATTTCATTTGTGTTTCAATGCATGTGAAACGCGTAAAAAACGAAAAAAAAAAAACGACTTTTCACCCGATTTTCGAAAATTTCATTTGTGTTTGGAAGCATGCGAAACGAAAAAAAAATCGACTTTTCACCCGATTTTCGAAAATTTCATTTGTGTTTGGAAGCATGCGAAACGAAAAAAAAATCGACTTTTCACCCGATTTTCGAAAATTTCATTTGTGTTTGGAAGCATGCGAAACGAAAAAAAAATTACTTTTTACCCGATTTCCGAAAATTTTATTTGTGTTTGGAAGCATGCGAAACGAAAAAAAAATCGACTTTTCACCCGATTTTCGAAAAATTTCATTTGTGTTTGGAAGCATGCGAAACGAAAAAAAAATTGACTTTTTACCCGATTTCCGAAAATTTCATTTGTGTTTGGAAGCAAGCGAAACGAAAAAAAAATCGACTTTTTAACCGAATTTTAAAAATTTCATTTGTGTTTGGTAGCATGCGAACGAAAAAAAAAAATCGATTTTTCACCCGATTTTCGAAAATTTCATTTGTGTTTGGAAGCATGCGAAACGAAAAAAAATCGACTTTTCACCCGATTTTCGAAAATTTCATTTGTGTTTGGAAGCATGCGAAAACGAAAAAAAATCGACTTTTCACTCGATTTTCGAAAATTTCATCTGTGATTGGAAGCATGCGAAACGAAAAAAAAATCGACTTTTCACCCGATTTTCGAAAATTTCATTTGTGTTTGGAAGCATGCGAAACGAAAAAAAATCGACTTTTCACCCGATTTTCGAAAATTTCCTTTGTGTTTGGAAGCATGCGAAACGAAAAAAAAATCGACTTTTTACCCGATTTTCGAAAATTTTGTTTGTGTTTCAATGCATGTGAAACGCGTAAAAACGAAATAAAAAAACGACTTTTCACCGATTTTCGAAAATTTTATTTGTGTTTGGAAGCATGCGAAACGAAAAAAAAATCGACTTTTCACCGATTTTTCGAAAATTTTATTTGTGTTTGGAAGCATGCGAAACGAAAAAAAAATCGACTTTTCACCCGATTTTTCGAAAATTTCATTTGTGTTTCAATGCATGTTAAACGCGTAAAAAACGAAAAAAAAACGACTTTTCACCCGATTTTCGAAAATTTCATTAGTGTTTGGAAGCATGCGGAAACGAAAAAAAAAAATCGACTTTTCACCCGATTTTCGAAAATTTCATTTGTGTTTCAATGCATGTTAAACGCGTAAAAAACGAAAAAAAAACGACTTTTCACCCGATTTTCGAAAATTTCATTTGTGTTTCAATGCATGTGAAACGCGTAAAAAACGAAAAAAAAACGACTTTTTAACCCGATTTTCGAAAATTTTATTTGTGTTTGGAAGCATGCGAAACGAAAAAAAAAATCGACTTTTCACCCGATTTTCGAAAATTTATTTGTGTTTCAATGCATGTTAAACGCGTAAAAAACGAAAAAAAAACGACTTTTCACCCGATTTTCGAAAATTTCATTAGTGTTTGGAAGCATGCGAAACGAAAAAAAAAATCGACTTTTCACCCGATTTTCGAAAATTTCGTTTGTGTTTCAATGCATGTGAAACGCGTAAAAAACGAAAAAAAAACGACTTTTCACCCGATTTTCGAAAATTTCATCTGTGATTGGAAGCATGCGAAACGAAAAAAAAATCGACTTTTCACCCGATTTTCGAAAATTTCATTTGTGTTGGAAGCATGCGAAACGAAAAAAATCGACTTTTCACCCGATTTTCGAAAATTTCCTTTGTGTTTGGAAGCATGCGAAACGAAAAAAAAATCGACTTTTTACCCGATTTTCGAAAATTTCTGTTTGTGTTTCAATGCATGTTGAAACGCGTAAAAAACGAAAATAAAAAAACGACTTTTCACCTGATTTTCGAAAATTTTATTTGTGTTTGGAAGCATGCGAAACGAAAAAAAAATCGACTTTTCACCCGATTTTCGAAAATTTATTTGTGTTTGGAAGCATGCGAAACGAAAAAAAAATCGACTTTTCACCCGATTTCGAAAATTTCATTTGTGTTTCAATGCATGTTAAACGCGTAAAAACGAAAAAAAAAACGACTTTTCACCCGATTTTCGAAAATTTCTTTAGTGTTTGGAAGCATGCGAAACGAAAAAAAAAATCGACTTTTCACCCGATTTTCGAAAATTTCATTTGTGTTTCAATGCATGTTAAACGCGTAAAAAACGAAAAAAAAACGACTTTTCACCCGATTTTCGAAAATTTCATTTGTGTTTCAATGCATGTGAAACGCGTAAAAAACGAAAAAAAAACGACTTTTTACCCGATTTCGAAAATTTTATTTGTGTTTGGAAGCATGCGAAACGAAAAAAAAAATCGACTTTTCACCCGATTTTCGAAAATTTTATTTGTGTTTCAATGCATGTTAAACGCGTAAAAAACGAAAAAAAACGACTTTTCACCCGATTTTCGAAAATTTCATTAGTGTTTGGAAGCATGCGAAACGAAAAAAAAATCGACTTTTCACCCGATTTTCGAAAATTTCGTTTGTGTTTCAATGCATGTGAAAGCGTAAAAAACGAAAAAAAAAACGACTTTTCACCCAATTTTCGAAAATTTCATTTGTGTTTGGAAGCATGCGAAACGAAAAAAAATCGACTTTTCACTCGATTTTCGAAAATTTCATCTGTGTTTGGAAGCATGCGAAACGAAAAAAAAATCGACTTTTCACTCGATTTTCGAAAATTTCATCTGTGTTTGGAAGCATGCCGAAACGAAAAAAAAATCGACTTTTCACCCGATTTTCAAAAATTTCATTTGTGTTTGGAAGAATGCGAAACGAAAAAAAAATCGACTTTTCACCCGATTTTCGAAAATTTCATTTGTGTTTGGAAGCATGCAAAACGAAAAAAAAATCGACTTTTTACCCGAATTTCGAAAATTTCATTTGTGTTTCAATGCATGTTAAACGCGTAAAAAACGAAAAAAAAACGACTTTTTACCCGATTTTCGAAAATTTATTTGTGTTTGGAAGCATGCGAAACGAAAAAAAAATCGACTTTTTACCCGATTTTCGAAAATTTCATTTGTGTTTCAATGCATGTTAAACGCGTAAAAAACGAAAAAAAAAACGACTTTTCACCCGATTTTCGAAAATTTCATTTGTGTTTGGAAGCATGCGAAACGAAAAAAAAATCGACTTTTCACCCGATTTTCAGAACATTTCGTTTGTGTTTCAATGCATGTTAAACGCGTAAAAAACAAAAAAAAAAAACGACTTTTCACCCGATTTTCGAAAATTTCATTTGTGTTTCAATGCATGTTAAACGCGTAAAAAACGAAAAAAAAAACGACTTTTCACCCGATTTTCGAAAATTTCATTTGTGTTTGGAAGCATGCGAAACGAAAAAAAAATCGACTTTTCACCCGATTTTCGAAAATTTCGTTTGTGTTTTGTGTTTTGTTTGTGTTTTAATGCATGTCAAACGCGTAAAAAACAAAAAAAAAACGACTTTTCACTCAATTTTCGAAAATTTCATTTGTGTTTGGAAGCATGCGAAACGAAAAAAAATCGACTTTTACCCGATTTTCGAAAATTTTGTTTGTGTTTCAATGCATGTGAAACGCGTAAAAAACGAAAAAAAAAAACGACTTTTCACCCGATTTTCGAAAATTTTATTTGTGTTTGGAAGCATGCGAAACGAAAAAAAAATCGACTTTTCACCCGATTTTCGAAATTTTATTTGTGTTTGGAAGCGTGCGAAACGAAAAAAAAATCGACTTTTCACCCGATTTTCGAAAAATTTCATTTGTGTTTCAATGCATGTTAAACGCGTAAAAAACGAAAAAAAACGACTTTTCACCCGATTTTCGAAAATTTCATTAGTGTTTGGAAGCATGCGAACGAAAAAAAAAATCGACTTTTCACCCGATTTTCGAAAATTTCATTTGTGTTTCAATGCATGTTAAACGCGTAAAAACGAAAAAAAAAACGACTTTTCACCCGATTTTCGAAAATTTCATTTGTGTTTCAATGCATGTTAAACGCGTAAAAAACGAAAAAAAAAACGACTTTTCACCCGATTTTCGAAAATTTCATTAGTGTTTGGAAGCATGCGAAACGAAAAAAAAATCGACTTTTCACCCGATTTTCGAAAATTTTCATTTGTGTTTCAATGCATGTTAAACGCGTAAAAAACGAAAAAAAAACGACTTTTCACCCGATTTTCGAAAATTTCATTTGTGTTTGGAAGCATGCGAAACGAAAAAAAAATCGACTTTTCACCGATTTTCGAACATTTCGTTTGTGTTTCAATGCATGTTAAACGCGTAAAAAACAAAAAAAAAAAACGACTTTTCACCCGATTTTCGAAATTTCATTTGTGTTTCAAATGCATGTTAAACGCGTAAAAAACGAAAAAAAAAACGACTTTTCACCCGATTTTCGAAAATTTCATTTGTGTTTGGAAGCATGCGAAACGAAAAAAAAATCGACTTTTCACCCGATTTTCGAAAATTTCGTTTGTGTTTTGTGTTTTGTTTGTGTTTTAATGCTGTCAAACGCGTAAAAAACAAAAAAAAACGACTTTTCACCCAATTTTCGAAAATTTCATTTGTGTTTGGAAGCATGCGAAACGAAAAAAAATCGACTTTTTACCCGATTTTCGAAAATTTTGTTTGTGTTTCAATGCATGTGAAACGCGTAAAAAACGAAAAAAAAAACGACTTTTTCACCCGATTTTCGAAAATTTTATTTGTGTTTGGAAGCATGCGAAACGAAAAAAAAATCGACTTTTCACCCGATTTTCGAAAATTTTATTGTGTTTTGGAAGCATGCGAAACGAAAAAAAAATCGACTTTTCACCCGATTTTCGAAAATTTCATTTGTGTTTCAATGCATGTTAAACGCGTAAAAAACGAAAAAAAAACGACTTTTCACCCGATTTTCGAAAATTTCATTAGTGTTTGGAAGCATGCGAAACGAAAAAAAAAATCGACTTTTCACCCGATTTTCGAAAATTTCATTTGTGTTTCAATGCATGTTAAACGCGTAAAAAACGAAAAAAAAACGACTTTTCACCCGATTTTCGAAAATTTCATTTGTGTTTCAATGCATGTTAAACGCGTAAAAAACGAAAAAAAAACGACTTTTCACCCGATTTTCGAAAATTTCATTAGTGTTTGGAAGCATGCGAAACGAAAAAAAAAATCGACTTTTCACCCGATTTTCGAAAATTTCGTTTGTTTCAATGCATGTGAAACGCGTAAAAAACGAAAAAAAAAACGACTTTTCACCCAATTTTCGAAAATTTCATTTGTGTTTGGAAGCATGCGAAACGAAACAAAATCGACTTTTCACTCGATTTTCGAAAATTTCATCTGTGTTTGGAAGCATGCGAAACGAAAAAAAATCGACTTTTCACTCGATTTTCGAAAATTTCATCTGTGTTTGGAAGCATGCAAAACGAAAAAAAAATCGACTTTTCACCCGATTTTCAAAAATTTCATTTGTGTTTGGAAGAATGCGAAACGAAAAAAAATCGACTTTTCACCCGATTTTCGAAAATTTCATTTGTGTTTGGAAGCATGCAAAAACGAAAAAAAAATCGACTTTTTACCCGAATTTCGAAAATTTCATTTGTGTTTCAATGCATGTTAAACGCGTAAAAAACGAAAAAAAAAACGACTTTTTACCCGATTTTCGAAAATTTTATTTGTGTTTGGAAGCATGCGAAACGAAAAAAAAATCGACTTTTTACCCGATTTTCGAAAATTTCATTTGTGTTTCAATGCATGTTAAACGCGTAAAAAACGAAAAAAAAACGACTTTTCACCCGATTTTCGAAAATTTCATTTGTGTTTGGAAGCATGCGAAACGAAAAAAAAATCGACTTTTCACCCGATTTTCGAACATTTCGTTTGTGTTTCAATGCATGTTAAACGCGTAAAAAACAAAAAAAAAAAACGACTTTTCACCCGATTTTCGAAAATTTCATTTGTTTCAATGCATGTTAAACGCGTAAAAAACGAAAAAAAAAACGACTTTTCACCCGATTTTCGAAAATTTCATTTGTGTTTGGAAGCATGCAAAACGAAAAAAAAATCGACTTTTCACCCGATTTTCGAAAATTTCGTTTGTGTTTTGTGTTTTGTTTGTGTTTCAATGCATGTCAAACGCGTAAAAAACAAAAAAAAAAACGACTTTTCACCCAATTTTCGAAAATTTCATTTGTGTTTGGAAGCATGCGAAACGAAAAAAAATCGACTTTTCACTCGATTTTCGAAAATTTCATCTGTGTTTGGAAGCATGCGAAACGAAAAAAAAATCGACTTTTCACCCGATTTTCAAAAATTTCATTTGTGTTTGGAAGCATGCGAAACGAACAAAAAATCGACTTTTCACCCGAGTTTCGAAAATTTCATTTGTGTTTGGTAGCATGCGAAACGAAAAAAAAAAATAGACTTTTGTTCCGATTTTCGAAAATTTCATTCGTGTTTAGAAGCATGCGAAACGAAAAAAAAAATCGACTTTTCACCCGATTTTCGAAAATTTTATTTGTGTTTGGAAGCATGCGAAACGAAAAAAAAAATCGACTTTTCACCCGATTTTCGAAAATTTCATTTGTGTTTGGAAGCATGCGAAACGAAAAAAAATCGACTTTTAACCCGATTTTCGAAAATTTCATTTGTGTTTCAATGCATGTGAAACGCGTAAAAAACGAAAAAAAAAACGACTTTTCACCCGATTTTCGAAAATTTTATTTGTGTTTGGAGGCATGCGAAACGAAAAATAAATCGACTTTTCACCCGATTTTCGAAAATTTCATTTGTGTTTGGATGCATGCGAAACGAAAAAAAAATCGACTTTTCACCCGATTTTCAAAAATTTTATTTGTGTTTGGAAGCATGCAAAACGAAAAAAAATCGACTTTTCACTCGATTTTCGAAAATTTCATTTGTGTTTGGAAGCATGCAAAACGAAAAAAAATTGACTTTTCACCCGATCTTCGAAATTTTAATTTGTGTTTGGAAGCATGCGAAACGAAAAAAAAATCGACTTTTCACCCGATTTTCGAAAATTTCATTTGTGTTTCAATGCATGTTAAACGCGTAAAAAACAAAAAAAAAAACGACTTTTCACCCGATTTTCGAAAATTTCATTTGTGTTTGGAGGCATGCGAAACGAAAAAAAAATCGAATTTTCACCCGATTTTCGAAAATTTCATTTGTGTTTGGAAGCAGGCAAAACGAAAAAAAAATTGACTTTTCACCCGATCTTCGAAATTTTAATTTGTGTTTGGAAGCATGCAAAACGAAAAAAAAAATCGACTTTTACCCGATTTTCGAAAATTTCATTTGTGTTTGGTAGCATGCGCAACAAAAAAAAATCGACTTTTGTTCCGATTTTCGAAAATTTAATTTGTGTTTGGATGCATGCGAAACGAAAAAAAAATCGACTTTTCACCCGATTTTCGAAAATTTTATTTGTGTTTGGATGCATGCGAAACGAAAAAAAAATCGACTTTTCACCCGATTTTCGAAAATTTCATTTGTGTTTGGAAGCATGTGAATCGAAAAAAAATCGACTTTTCACCCGATTTTCAAAAATTTCGTTTGTGTTTGGAAGCATGCGAAACAAAAAAAAAATCGACTTTTCACCCGATTTTCGAAAATTTTATTTGTGTTTGGAAGCATGCAAAACGAAAAAAAATCGACTTTTCACTCGATTTTCGAAAATTTCATTTGTGTTTGGAAGCATGCGAAACGAAAAAAAAATCGACTTTTCACCCGATTTTCGAAAATTTCATTTGTGTTTCAATGCATGTTAAACGCGTAAAAAACGAAAAAAAAACGACTTTTCACCCGATTTTCGAAAATTTCATTTGTGTTTCAATGCATGTGAAACGCGTAAAAAACGAAAAAAAAAAACGACTTTACACTCAATTTTCGAAAATTTCATTTGTGATTGGAAGCATGCGAAACGAAAAAAAAAAAATCGACTTTTCACCCGATTTCCAAAAATTTCATTTGTGTTTGGAAGCAAGCGAAACGAAAAAAAAATCGACTTTTCAACCGATTTTCGAAAATTTCATTTATGTTTGGAAGCATGCGAAACGAAAAAAAAAAATCGACTTTTCACCCGATTTTCGAAAATTTTATTTGTGTTTGGAAGCATGCGAAACGAAAAAAAAATCGACTTTTCACCCGATTTTCGAAAATTTTATTTGTGTTTCAATGCATGTGAAACGCGTAAAAAACGAAAAAAAATCGACTTTTCACCCGATTTTCGAAAATTTCATTTGTGTTTGGTAGCATGCGAAACAAAAAAAAATCGACTTTTGTTCCGATTTTCGAAAATTTAATTTGTGTTTGGATGCATGCGAAACGAAAAAAAAATCGACTTTTCACCCGATTTTCGAAAATTTCATTTGTGTTTGGAAGCATGTGAATCGAAAAAAAAATCGACTTTTCACCCGATTTTCGAAAATTTCATTTGTGTTTCAATGCATGTGAAGCGCGTAAAAAACGAAAAAAAAAACGACTTTTCACCCGATTTTCGAAAATTTTATTTGTGTTTGGAGGCATGAGAAACGAAAAAAAAATCGACTTTTCACCCGATTTTCGAAAATTTCATATGTGTTTCAATGCATGTTGAACGCGTAAAAAACGAAAAAAAAACGACTTTTCACCCGATTTTCGAAAATTTCATTTGTGTTTGGAAGCATGCGAACCGAAAAAAAACGACTTTTCACCCAATTTTCGAAAATTTCATTTGTGTTTGGAAGCATGCGAAACGAAAAAAAATCGACTTTTCACCTGATTTTAGAAAATTTCATTTGTTTTTGGAAGCATGCGAAACGAAAAAAAAAATCGACTTTTCACCCGATTTTCGAAAATTTCATTTGTGTTTGGAAGCATGCGAAACGAAAAAAAATCGACTTTACACCCGATTTTCGAAAATTTCGTTTGTGTTTGGAAGCATGCGAAACAAAAAAAAAATCGACTTTTCACACGATATTCGAAAATTTCATTTGTGTTTGGAAGCATGCAAAACGAAAAAAAAATCGACTTTTCACCCGATTTTCGAAAATTTCATTTGTGTTTGGTAGCATACGAAACAAAAAAAAATCGACTTTTGTTCCGATTTTCGAAAATTTAATTGGTGTTTGGATGCATGCGCAACGAAAAAAAAATCGACTTTTCACCCGATTTTCGAAAATTTCATTTGTGTTTGGAAGCATGCAAAACGAAAAAAAAATCGACTTTTCACCCGATTTTCAAAAATTTCATTTGTGTTTCAATGCATGTGAAACGCGTAAAAAACGAAAAAAAAATCGACTTTTCACCCGATTTTCGAAAATTTCATTTGTGTTTGGAAGCATGCGAAACGAAAAAAAAAAATGACTTTTCACCCGATTTTCGAAAATTTAATTTGTGTTTCAATGCATGTGAAACGCGTAAAAAACGAAAAAAAAATCGACTTTTCACCCGATTTTCGAAAATTTCATTTGTGTTTCAATGCATGTGAAACGCGTAAAAAACGAAAAAAAAAATCGACTTTTCACCCGATTTTCGAAAATTTCATTTGTGTTTGGAAGCATGCGAAACGAAAAAAAAATTGACTTTTCACCTGATTTTCGAAAATTTAATTTGTGTTTGGAAGCATGCAAAACGAAAAAAAAATCGACTTTTACCCGATTTTCGTAAATTTCATTTGTGTTTCAATGCATGTGAAACGCGTAAAATACGAAAAATGTCACACATGAAAACTATCTAAAGTGTTTAAAAGTGTTTCTAGAATTCTATTCATTAAATGTCAAAAATAGCAAAATTTGACCATAAATTGTTAAAAAGTAAAAAACTCTTTTCATAAAAGGTGAAAAAAATTAAAATCCATCAACAAATTATTAAAATATTGCCAGAAATCACAAAAATTTGGTCAAACAATAAAAAGTGCAAATTCTACTCATGAAATGTCAAAAATAGCAAAATTTGGCTATATAAACTGTTGAAAAATAAAAAATTCTCTTCATAAAAAGTTAGAAACATTTAAATACGGCCATGAAATATCAAAATATTGTCATAAAATACTGAAAACCAGACATTAAGAATTGAAAATTTCAAACTTTTACTCTTGAAATGTCAAAGATAGAAAAAACCGGCTATAAGTTCAAATGGTTTTTTTTTTCAAATAAGGTGAAATTATTAAAATCCGGCTATAAATTATCAAAATATTGTGAGAAAACACTAAAATTCAGCTATCAAGAGTTAAAAAGTGCAAAATGTAATTTCAAAAATAGCAAAATTCAGATATGAAATACCAAAATATTGTTAAAAAGCACCAAAAACCGGTCAACTGTTAAAAAAAGGCAAGATTCTAATCATAAAATGGCAAAACAATAAAATCCGGCCATAAACTGTTAAAATGTAAAAAATTCTATTGATTAAAAAACGAAAAGTAAAAAAATCTAACTGTGAAATATCAAAATATTGTTAGAAAACACTAAATTCTAGCCACAAAGTGTTAAAAAGTGCAAAAGTCTATTCATGATATGACAGAAAGCACCAAAATCCGGCCATAAACTAAGTACACGTTTTGTTGTACGCCCATAAACTGTCCAAAATTCTATTCATGAAATGTCAAAAATCTGGGCATAAAAGATATAGTTTTTTTATGAGATGTCAATAATAACAAAATCCTGTTTGAAATATAATAATATTTTCAGAAACAATCATAAATTTTATTGTTGAAAAGTGCAAAAATTCTGTTATTGAAATAATAAAAATAGCAAAAACATCAATATTTTATCCATAAAATGTTAAAAACAGCAAATCCGGTCATAAAGTATAAAAATATTGTCAGAAAGTACCAAAGTTTACCATAAACTGTTCAAAAATTTCAAAATTCTCTCATAAAATATTTAAATATTTTTAAGAAAAACCAAAATTAGCCTAAAAACTGTTGTGCAAAATTTACATTCACATCATAGATTAATTATTTTTTCAGTTAATCATCTTTTATTAATTATATTTTGACAGCTGCTATGTAAGATTTCAAAATTATAGACGTATTAGGTTAAATAAGATCATTTTTGACAGTAGATCATCTTAGATCGTTTATTTTTTGACAGCTGCTACTTAAGATTTGGTAATTTTTGACATGTTAGATCAAAGAAATTATTTTTAACAAATGACACCTGTTAAAGAACTCGTGTATCCGTCGCAAATAGTTAAAAACTTTTCGGTGGTAAAAAAATTACTTTTTATGAAAAATGCAAACATTTTATTTGGGAAATATGAAAACGAACGAGCATTTATTTTAGTTTAAATATTAGATTTTAATAATTTTTATTTATTTTTATTAAAAAGGTGATAAATTATGAATTGTTAAAAAATGGTGTGGATATTTATAAACAATAAAAAACACAAAAACTGAAAAACAATTTCTTCAAAGGTATAACGACATTTATAAGTTGTCAGAAATTTAATTTAATTTTTGACATTGAACAAATTTAGGAAATAATAAAAATTTACTTCTAAATTGGTGAGTCATCTACTTAAACGGTAAGAAATTTACAAAACAAATTTGATAGAAAATAAGTACCTTCAACGCAGGTTGTGGACCACTTTGTAAAGTAAGATCGCAAAACTGAATCGTTAGTGGATAAAACAACACGTTCACGTTCTCGTCCTATCGCTCAGAAGAAAAAAAATAATGCATCAACATCAACTCGTTATCGTTCTCAGAAACTGAACATTTCTTGCACATCTCTGAGAAAATTTTTGCATAAAGACCTCGGTTTGAAAGCCTGCAAAGATCAATTAGTCTAAAAAATAGAGCTTTATGACCATCCGATGCGTTTTTAGTTCGTCCCATTGACTTAGAATAAGATGAGCTTTTTTATCAATAAATCGTGTTTTCCGATGAAGCTCATTTTCATCTCAAAGGCTATATCAATAAGCAAAATTGTCGCATTTGACTACTTGCCATACAGCCAACGTAACTATCGATCTTTTGCGCACTGTTTTCGGAAATCAAATAATCAGCTAAAATGTTGCTGTCATTTGACCTCGTTGATTTTTTTTTTGTGAGGAAACCTTAAGTATAAGTGTTAGGCTAACCATCCAAAGACAATTGATACCTTGAAACACGAAATAAAGTTGCTATTCATGCGATTGGAGCCCAAACAATAAAAAATGTACTAAAAAATTGGGTTGATAGGATGAGTTACTATCAAGCCAGCCGTGACAGCCATTTGAATGATAATGTTTTTCATTTTTTAAATAAAAATATCCAATCTTTCTAATAAACTAATAATTTTAATTCATGGTTTATTCAAATTCCAAAAGTTAGATTTTCAACCCTTTATTTGCTAACATATCAGATGTTAAACAAAAATTGTAAAATATTTAAAAAAAGTAATAGTATAAATAAAAATATGATCTCAGAGATAACCAACATGCATTTTATGTATGGTTTGGGTCTAAACATGGGTTTAAATCATTACGTACGGAGAACTGGTATAGAGGTAAACAAACCACCCTTTAAAGTACGGCAGCTAAACTAGGTAAAGTACAAAGGTTAGCATGTGTGCTGATAACGGAAGCAATAAAAACAACTCTTACAGTTAACATAAAAACACTTTATCACTACCATCACTGCACTTAGTTGTAATGATAGAATATATCTGTACAATCACAAACATACTGTAAATCTTGGGATTCATAAACGAGGAATAACAAATGTGTTCCATAAAGAGGAAATACTAAAAATGGGATCAGATTTTATTAAGTTTATTGCAAACAGAACCAATCTAATGTGTCATGAGATAAAAATAGCAGGGTACGCCTGATCTGAAAACGAAAGAATCAAGGCATAGAAAAAAACCTTACAGCAAACCAGCTCGGCAAACAAAGAACTACAAAGACGTTTATTGTACCGGATGCTGATCTTGGAATTCTATATAAAAACCGGTAAATAAATAATCCTTAGAAAACTTAAAAATAAAACTCAACAATTGTGACAAAACAGTCAAAAAATATAGCACAAAAAACTAAATAGAGAATTGATAGTTTTAACTTATAAATGGTGGTGATTTTTGAGGTTCTGTTCTTCTGCCGACGCTTTTAAGTTGCATTAATAAAAACATACTTACCAAACTAATCCTATTTATAGTTTTGCAGACAAAATATATAATATTTTATACTTTTTAAAAACCGTAACAGCAAATATAGCAAATTGTCTTAAAATTTCTAGCATAGAATCTGTAACAATATCTGACTGGAATACTTCCAACATGGTTAGTTTAAACGCTAAAAAATTCAACATCTTATTGTTGAAAAGTCAAAATCCAAATAATTCTTCGTCGTATCAAAATATTAAATTAAACAAGAAATCTATATCTAAATTTTTTTCAATTTTTTTTTTTAGGGTAACAATTTTACATAACTTTATCAATAAGCATATTGTTGATATAGTTTAAAAAGTATTTAAAAAATTGCTCAATAAATGCAAAAAAATATTTTCAAATATAATTATCTAAAACTATACTATACACAATACAAGAATATTCAATTCCTTGATGATACAAAGTTTATTAATGACTTAAATACTTTACAACATCATGTTTTTGTAATGTCTATAGATACTTTCATATAAAAAAAAAACATATTGTTATCTATTTACAGTAGATGAATTGCATTCACAAAGATATATGGAACCAAAACTACTAATTTATAAGACATCAAAAAATAATAAATAATACATGACATTTCTAAAACCCATTAAAATTTTATAATACTAATTAAATTAATTTATCTAATAATTAAATAAAGGATATATCCAATTGAAATTTATTAACGTTATATAAAGTGATTATTTTGAACAAGCTACACATTCATTAGTAAGTAAAGTGGTTGATAATCTCCGTTTAAACAGATATTGATAATTTGTCTGGTAAATGTAAGATTGTTATCAAAAACCAGTTTACAATAAGTAAATTTAAATTATATATGCGGTTGAATGAGCATTGTTTTAAGTAGGATTTTTAATAAATAAGCAAATTTAGAAGGTTAATTATTTCATTTGTCAATAGTCTACTTGAAAAAAAAAATTAAATTTTAGTCTTATATTTATAACTAATTTTAATTTTTAAATGCAAAAATTTGTTGAGGCAACAGGATGTTATAGAATAATTTGTATTGATCAGTGAGTTTAGAAGGATTTATAGAAAGCATTATGATTTTGTTTAAAATATCATTATTATTTAAATTTTGAATCACTTTAGAATAGAATTAAAAAAAATATAACCTAATAAATTAATTAGTAGGTTATCCAATAATACCTTTAATTCATAATATAATACAATGATAAGGTATCCACTTGTAATATAATACATTTCAAGTGTAACATTTTTGATAATTTTTGATATAAATAGTACAAATTACAATCAACTTGTTCATATTTGTATGCTTTCTCTATACTAGCGTACAGTTAGTTTATATGTAATTATAAATAAATTTACTACTTACATTTGTATAAAATAAAATTTTGCATAAACTATTTATTATTTTAGGTTAAGAATCTCACGCATTGCTTATCCAAGTTTGAAAGTTTCTAAGTGGTGTGAAAACTATTGAATAGAAAAATGTGCATACTAAGTTTTTATTTTATTTTATGAAATTCAATTATAAGCAACAATATTGTTGTTGCTGTTGTTCATTGCAAATTAAAAAACAAAAATAATTTCAATTAGATTAAATTAATATTTTTTCGTTTTTCTCATAAAAATATCTCAAGTTTATTAACATGATTTGTTTGATTTAGTTTTATATTATATTATTATTTTAAAACTAATCAAGGCACTTTTTCAGCAATGCAATTGCCGCTGTCGATATTCCTAAAATTTAAACCGTTCAAGCGGGAAAATGCTGTCTTCACTCGATTGACAAAAGATGGTGATTCAACTTCAAACCGTTACCGTTCAAGAAATAAACACTGTTAATTGTAATAAAGATTGGAAATATTACTGATTACAATATGCGCCAAGTAAGCTAATTTTAATTATTTTATACTGGATATGTTTTAAAATTTTTTTTATAATTTTTTAAAAGAGGATAACATAATATTGTAGTCGTAAATATAAATTTTTATTTTTATTTTTACATAAAGCTTGATATCTCTAACTATTTTATCGTTCAATATTCTAATAAATAAATTAAATTTGATTAATATTTAATTGTTGACTTTAAGTTTGTGTCGTATATAATTGGTGCAGATTATAAATTTTCTCATTTTGTTATCGATAAATATGCCAATTATTGCTAGTGCTACTACGTTATTTTTTTTGCTACTTTATAGTTGACATTTAAATATTGTCACACAAAAATGACAAATGATATTGAAATATTTAGTTATTGTTCACTGTTTACACTATTTTCTTGACAACTTTGTTGTTTATTTGTTTTTCAATGAATTTTTAAAATTTTGCAATATTTAAATTTCTTTGACGATTTGCGACAATTCACATTTGTTACTTTTGTTGACAGATTTGTAGTTTTTAACGGTTAACAGAGTGGTCAAATTTGAAATTTAACTATAGTTGGCAGTTTACAGATGATTAACATCAATAACAATTTTGTTTTTAACAGCTTTCTATATTACTAAAATAGTGGCAATTTGACATATTTCTTCAATAACTTTTGCCAGATTTAAAGATTATAATTATCTTTAAGTTAAAATTTTAATTATATAGAATAAAGAACAAACTGCTTATTTTTAGATTATTTTTATTTTATTTCAAAGAATGTATATTATGATTGTTTGAAATATAATTTCACTTAAATGGCCGCCGCGGAAAGTTTGGCAGTAAGACATTCTTGAGGACCAATTATAAAGTATTTGCGCCACTATATTTTGTCAAAAAAAATTTCTGCGGTGTCAAATCGCAGCTGCGAGGTGGCCAGTTCACATCACCAAAACGGCTAATAATGCGGCTGTTGAGTTTGGTGGGCAGAATATTTACCGTGGCATCTGCAGTATGGAATGTTGCCCAATCTTGTTAAAACCAGAGCTGCTGTAGATCAAGTTCCTCTAATTTAAGCCACAAACAATTAGTAATCATGCCTCTGTAACGAACTCCGGTAACAGTAACTTTAGTTCAATTATCGATTTTAAAGAAAAATGACCCAACACCAACACTCCAAAATCTTCAAAATCTTTACCAAACGGCAACTCGCAATAGATGCATTAGTTTCTCAACTATGGCATGTAGATTTTCTGTTCCCAAATACGGCAGTTTTGTTTGTTTACACAAATTCTAATATAGAAATAGGCGTCGTACAAAAAAATGATTTTTTGGTTAAAACTAGAGGCAACATTCAATTTGTTTAAAGCCCACTGATCGAAGCAAAAACGGGCACCAAAATCGGCTATTTTAATTTCTTAAACAAGATGCATTTTCTACGCAAACACACCGAGGTCTTTGTGAAGAATCCGCCTCAGAGTGGTTTGCCAAATATCGAGTTGCTGACTTCTGAGTCAAGTTGATGTTCCTGGGTGCTCGCGTACACTTCAAGCCACAGAAGCCACAATTTTGGCAGAACTTTTTTTTCACATTTAACGTTATTTCTGTAGTTGTTAGAATTTTATTTTATTACTAATTACATTTTATTTTTTCAAAATTGACTTTTAATGTGACAGTTCTTCGCATCTTCTTTTACATTGTCACTCCAGGTTTTTCTTGGTCTTCTCAAATGGTTCTTCCCGTTCCTCCTGTTTTTTTGTTATTTGTTTATTTTTCATTCAGCACACATGTCCAAACCATCTCAGTTGTCTCTATTATTACGTTTTGTATGTGTTTATCGTTCCATATTCTGCCTGTTTTTGTTTTATGTTTAATCTTTCTTAAAAATCTCATTTCTGTTGCATTTATTCTCGTTTTATGTTTTCCTGATAATGTCTATGTTTCGCTTAAGTACATTATTGTTGGTATTATTACCTTTTTTACTATATTTGTTTTTACTTTTTTCGGTATTTCTTTTCTTTCAAAAAGTGAATTTTACATCATTATTATTATTTATTTAACGGTTCACCCATTTTATACAAAAAAAAAACAACAGTAGAATAGAAAAGAAACATAATAATTACAAAACGTAAAAAAAACACAAAGATTTCTTTAGAGCGGTTTTAAACTTAATTCTAGACGCTTCAAACAGATTTAATTTACTATTGTTGCCTAAGCGCGTTAATCGGCATAATCAGTCCTGATGTTACAAATAATTAGTTCTAAAGAATGCGAGTCTGAACAAAGTCATATTTCTAGTATTTCGACCGTTCTGATTAAATGAAAATGTTATTTTAGACAGCAGTTTTGAGCAGTCAAAACGGCCATTGATTATTTTAAATAAAATCATTAGATCAGACATATTTCGGTTGAATACCTTCTCTAGATTAATGAAGCAGATATGGATATTCCTTTTCTTGTTTTAAAAGTTTTTTGTTTATTTGCCTTAATTTATAGATAATGTCTTGGGTGCTTCTCCCTTTTCTAAATCTGCATTGTGTGTCTTCTATTGTATATTCTATTTTGTCTCTTAATCTTTGTTCTATAATTGTTTTCCGGTACGCTGCTGATCGTTATTTCCCTATATTTATTGCAGTTTTTCTGTCTCTTTTCTTGAATATGAATAGTATTATTTCTAAATTCTATTCTGCTGGTATTTTAGTACTTTTATACTAAGTCTATTAAATGACATACATGTCTAAAAGTACTAAAATAGTATGTCAGTTTTTCTCTTCTTTCTTTACCCATACATTACAGGGTGTTATGTAAACATGCAGCAAAAATTCAAGGAGTTATTCTTTGGTCTATTCTAAAAATATTTTGTTCTATGATGATTTTTGAAAAACCCCTTTGTTTCGAAGATACAGGGTGAACAAAATTTGCAACAACCATATTCAATATTTGTTGAAATCATTAATGTAAATAAAAGTATAGCGTACGCCAATGAGTATATCAAGTACAAAATATTAATGAGTTTATCAAGTACAAAAAATGATTAACAATATTTTGGAACGGCTGTTTTACCTAGTAATGAACAAATAAATTTCATTTGAATACGTTTTGTCATTGATCATCACATGTATTGGTCGCAGTTGTTTAGATTGAGTGACGTTTGGCTATTTGACGTGACTTTAATAGTTAGTGAACTCCTCTACCATGAATCACTATACAAACACCAAGATAACTGACATGTATTTACAAGCTAGACGATTGTAATAATAATAATAATAAAGTTTATTGATTGATAATTTTACACAGTTAAATAAAATACACAAAATACACAATACTATACACAATAATAGCATATCAATAAACTATATAATGTCACGAAGTTATAAACTTGTGTGTGACAGAAAAATATAAAATTAATAATATATAAATGTACATAATAAGATTAAACAATAATAATAATACAATAACGTACAAATTAACTACTTAAAAACAAAACAGAAATAAATAAAATATAACTAATAATTATAAATATAATATAAAATATAACTAATAACATATTTGACTTATATAAATTTAAATTAAAATTAGGTTTACTTAGATTTTAAGTTGTCTGTATGTGATCTAAGAGTAGAAAAAATATATTTTTTAAGACGTTTCTTGAAAATTATGATACAGTTTGCTGTTTTTATTTCTTTTGGAATGCTATTAAAAAGTTTTTTTAAAGTGTGGTCAATTTGGATGTGCTACCTAAGATAATTATCTATTACAATACCTAGATATTTTACACTATGCACTGATGATATTGTGTATATTGTATCGTAAATTGGAATGATTAATTCTGTAAAAATTGCAAGAAAAAGCTATATAGCTTGTTTTAGATACGTTTATGATTAGAAGTTTGGAGTTGAACCATTGTTTGATATGAGATAAACCAGTTTCTGCTTTTTGCTATAATTCATATTAAGTATTTGCTTCATAAAATATTGCTGTGTCATCAGCGTAACTAATAGTATCTCCATTAGATTTTACATTGAATAACCCATTGAGATAAATAATAAAAAGTAGTGGCCCAAGAATAGTACCCTGTGGCATACCAAATTCCATGGTTTTTAATTTGTTTTATATTATTAATTTTTACACAACTTTGTCTGTTTTTTAAATAACTTTCAAACATAATTAACGGTATTCCTCTTATTTCACAATCTTCTAATGACTCCAATAGCAAAGTATGGCTTATTGTATCAAAAGCTTTAGCAAGATCTATAAATTCACATAAGGAAATTTTGCTGTTGTTAAGACTTTTGTAGGTATTAGTTGTTAAATGTTTGATTGTGTCTTGAGTAGATACGTTTTCACTAAAACCATATTGGTTTTTTGATAATAAATTAAATATCTTGGTAAATTTGACTAATCTAGTTTTAACCAAATTTTCAAATATTTTAGCATATGCAGTAATTAGAGATATAGGACAATAATTATTGACATAGTGCAGATCTTTCAATTTTGGAATAGGTATAATAACCGAAATTTTAAAAATTAAAATTTTTGTTTATTAAATATGTTATTAATTTAGTTGGGCTAATTATTTTAATGGTTTCTGATTTAATGTTTTCTATACCTGGTGATTTGTTATTTTAGATTTAAAATAACATGTAATACTTCTCTAGAGTTTGTTAAATTGGTTCAGAATCTACTTCAGCAAATTCAGACAAAATATTATTTGCTAATTTCTTACCTATCGTAGAGTAATATTTAATAAAATAATTTGCAATTTCTTTGCTAGACGTTAAATTCATTCATCATCATTTTAAATGTTCAAACTTCTGTTGTTTTGTTGAAGTTTGCGAAATATTTTTAACTGTATCTCATAGTCGTTTGTTGTTATTTTTGTTAGCTAATATATGGTTTTGATATTGATCACGTTTTCTTTGTTGAATTATTTTATGTAATTTATTTTTACAGTTACTATATTCAGACTTAAGTCTAAATTTATTAGAATTATTTTGTAATTGTCAAAATAGTTTATTTTTGTTATTTATTGATTTTATTGAACCCTGTGTAATCCATTCTTTTCTTTTTATTTCGTTTGTTTTTATTCGTTTTAAATAAGTGCACTTTTCTATTTGTTTATTAACCATATCACTAAAAGTATGTAATCAATACATGACTTAGAATTGTTTTGTATTCTTGTGTAGTCGTTAATAGCAGACAAATATCCAAATTCAGCTAAGGTACTTAAGTAGTCTTGACTTTCATGATTGTTTCCCAAAATATCAATATTAATATTACGCACAATAACACTATATGTTACTAAACTGTCTTGACTGTTAATTAAATAATTTCTAAAATCATGAACAAATTTAATTGAGTTTATGGTGTGTGGCTTGTACATATATAGCAAAAATTTCAATATGCTGTTTGTAATAGTTCGTTATTTTAAGCTTTACAATATTAATCATATTCAGTTTGATTACACTATAATTGTAATTAAGATTAGAATTGATGTTAATTAAAACTCCATCATATTGATTTACAGAGCCTTGATTGTATATAATATCGTAGTTTTTATATTTAAACAATGCAGTGTTAAGAATCAACCATGTTTCTGTCAGAACGATGCAATCAAAATCTATTTCTAGATGTTCCAAGTAAATTTTGAATTCGTCAAGATTTTTACTTATACTTCTTATGCTGTTATGAATTATTTTAAAATTACACAATTCCTTATTAACATTGAGAATTTCTTTAGCCTCTGTAAGTGGTTCTACAGTATATGATTTAATTTTAGAAGTTTCAAAATTTCTCAAATATTGATCCATGGTTAAAATCAATGTATGTTACAAACAAAAACAATTAAAATACAAACATTTGAAATAAAATAAAATAATAATTCAAAACTAGAATATAACAAAATAAATTAATCTCTATAGTATTGATTAAGCATTTTTTGATGATTTCTGCTTTGTGATGCTGGTAGCACTTGTTGATGAGTTGCTCCGCAACTTTCTATTCTGTTCATTAATTGGCTTGAGTGTAGAGGCTAAGACTAAATTATGGTTTACAGTTGTTGTTATTGTTTTATTAGTTTCAGTATGACCGAACACATTATCACGATCATTCTGATTCACCACTTTTGATTGGATATCTTCAACCTTTTTAACAAAACTACAGGGAGTTTATAAATGAATGGGATTATGTAATCACTTTAAATATGCCGCCTTTTTAAAATTGTCCACTATACTATTTGTGTTGACAGTTCAACTTTGACAGCTGTCAAGCAAGCAAGGTTATAAGAATGTATACAAATAAAGAGAATATTTTTATTATTGAATCCTACTTTAGGATTGGGCAGTTTAATAATAGGGAATGGCTCTATTCTACTCCGGATTGTGTTCTGTTGTGATATTATTTTGTTTACAACTGATAATTATAAACATGTAAACAATGTAAACATATGAAAATATGTTTATTATTGAATCCTAAGATAGGTAACTTTATTTACGCATATCACTAGAGCGGCACTAACGTACATTAGATGGTTACATAATCCTAACATTTATAATCACCCTGTACTACTACTAGGATTTGGAGTTCCAAGTGCACTAGTAGTTAACCTTTCTGGATGTTTATCAAATTCTTCACTCTCAACAATTGTGTCGATAATTTTTTTTTCAAGTTGCTTTATAGTGTATATGAAATCTTGAATTAGAAACTTATTTTTATAAATTATTTTAGCATTCAATGATTTATTTCTTGCAATTTGCAAATGTTTTCGCAAGACTTGTTGTTCCGTCCTTTCTTCTAGAGATAAATCATCTGAAAAACTTATTTTTTTCTCTTTTAGTTTAAATAAGTTTTTCTTAATACTCAGATTTTTTAAATAAGTTCTTAATTTCAATTTGATTACATTTTTTTGTTTGCCTATTTGATAGATGTTATTTATATCGCAAATAGAAATACCAGTTTGCAAATGGTCTTAAATGAACTGAATAACGTTTCCGACTAAATCAGTATTATTATTAAAGTTAAAACCATAAATAATAAAATTGTTTTTTCTTTGGTTACGTTCTAAATTAGTAACACGGCGTTGAAGTTCAGAATTACTAGTTGTTAGTTCATTAATTTTAGTTTCATAAGAGTTTCTTAAATCTATTTGCAAATTATTTATTTTTAAATCAAACAGCTTTTCAACTTTATTATATAATTTATCATTACTGCTATTAGTATTCATAATAAAAAATAATAATATAAATTTGCTAATTAAAAATAATATGTTAAAGGGCATTAGTATTATTACTCGTTACTAGAGAGTTTGGGGTAAAATCCAAGTAATAAAAATTAAAATTAATAAATTAGATAAAATAAACAATTAAGGAAAACAGTTAAACAATTTCTTCACATTGCGCGGCCCATCTTGATGGCTTAGATTAGACAAACAGGACTGAGGCCACGAATATGGTTAAAATGAGTACAGAGGAAAAACAATAAAATATAAGGAAATAAAAATGTTAAAAAGTTATTTGATTGTAAAAGTAGAATAATTTTTTAAATTTGTGTACCTGTATTTTATTTTATAGAAATTTGAAGGTCTTTTTGTGGACTGTAATATACAATTGCATTCTAAGCTATTGCAATATAAAATAACTACAATTGTACTTTTATCACTGCTCACACTTAACAGAAAACACATAGATAAAATTCACAATTTATTTTCACTCACTTAACTACTAAATCCACGTTTTAAGACGGAGTAACATTTCAACCTAGCTCGCTCTTGTACATTGAACGGTTTCCGGACCGTAATATCCCCGACCAAAAAGTCTTCGAAAACATTCATCGACGTTTTCGTGAAACAGGCACATTAAAACAAAATGTGGGGCCAGGAAAATCATTAACATTAAGAACGGTACAACTGGAACAGAATGTTCTGGACATGATAGAGGAAGATCCAAGGGTCTAGGACACTTCGGCGCCGCCATTTCGGCGCGGCCGTTTCGGCGCGGCCGTTTCGGCGCGGCCAATTCGGCGCCGCCCGTTTGGGCGGTGGCCGATTCGGCGCCGGCCGTTTCGGCGCCGAAACTTTTCAAATAAAACATAGTATATACTACAATATATTATAATCATAAAAATTTAGTTGGTATTTTTTACTATTTTATATTATTAATTTTTTTACTTATTTATTTTAATAGGCTATTATCCTTTATATTTTTCAGGTTACTTGACAATTTAAATATGTACGTATTATGTAATTTATATGTATTTTATATTTTATTTATCATACATTATCTGTTATGTTTTACAAAACAAATCAATTTTTATTATAATGTGTATATACTTTTGTTTTTTTTGATAAGTTCTGGCGCCGAAAGGACCGGCGCCGAATTGGCCAGCGCCGAGGTGTCCTCAAGCCGAATCGGCCGCGCCGAATTGGCCGCGCCAAAACGGCGGCGCCGAAGTGTCCCATTCCGAAGATCCAAGTAGTTCTACGCAAAAAAATTGTTAATACTTTGAATGTAAGTCAGTGGACAGTTTGCAAAATTTTTAAAGGCAATTTGTTGTATACATACCACATTTAGCGTGTTCAGGCACTACTACCTGCTAATTTTCCTTCACGTATTACATTTAACATTAGTTCTCTAATCCCTCAATTTGTGACAAATATTCTTTTCACCGATAAAGCCACTTTCTCAAGAAATGCAATAAGAAATTTTTATAAGAACCATGTGTGGACAGATAAAAATCCGCATCAGGTATATGAAGATCGTTTTCAACATCAGTTTTCCTTAACTGTTTGAGTTGGAATTGTGGGCGACTGTCTAATTGGACCAGTATTTCTACCTGGAAGACTTACCGGCAAAGTGTATCGCAACTTTTTAGAACACATGCTACAACAGTTTCTGGATAATGTACTATTGGCAACAAAAATTGCAATGTGGTTTATGCACAATAGTGCACCATCACATTTTAGTGTGTTTGCTCGTGATTATTTAACAGCAACATACGGAAATCGCTGGAATGGTCGAGGTAGGCCACACGCATGACCTGCTTGATCCCTAAATTTAAACCCTCTGGACTATTTCTTTTAGAGCTATCTAAAATCATTAATTTACGCTACTCCAGTAGAAATTTTGGACGACTAGTAAAATCGGATAATTGCTGGGTGTAACTCAATTAGAAACAACCTTAGTGTGTTTGATTGAGTTCGACACTCAATGACAAAAAGATTGAATGCTTGTATCCAGGCTGGAAGAAATCATTTCAACCATTTATTGTAGATTCAGCAACTTTATATATACATTTTGATAATAAAATGTTGTGACTGTCGCAAATTTTGTTCACCCTGTATCTTCAAAACAAACGAAAAAAATATTCTTAGAATAGACCAAGAAATAACCCCTTGAATAATATAATTTCCGGTGGTTTTTATGGCTTCTATAACTTCCTCTTTCTTTATTTCTTCTATTTCTTGTAGAAATACCTTCATTTTCGGCTTCTGTAAGCTCTTCAAAATATTGTCTCCATCTTTCCATTATTTTATCCTTTTTGTGATTATTTTTTCCATTTCCATTTTGGTATTTATTCTTTTCTCTTTTATCTGTTTTAATGTTTCATAAAATAGTTTTTGATTATTTCTGTAGTCCGCCATTTTTTTACCAAAATAAATCTATAAATCTTCTATAGCTTTTCGGCCCTTTTTATATACTTCTTTTTTTTTATTTTGTATTCTTTTTAGTCTTCTTCTTTTTTTGTATTTATGTATTTTTCCATTTTTCTTTTTTCTTACTTATTTTTAATTTTATTTTATTTGTCTACCATTTCGATTTCTTCATGTTTTGTTCTCTATTTTTGTTGTTCCACTTTTTAAAGGTAAAAATAAAAGAATAAATTGTACACTTTATTTTTTTTAATTATTAGGATTAAGCATTAACATTGGAAGTTTTAAATTAAGATGTCTTAAAAAGCATATTTGACATGTGTCTGCCGTTGCTGTCGATGCATTGTTGTAGCCGATTTCTGAAGTTGAAGTAGACTCTTTCGAGCATTGCAACTGGTATATTGGCTATCTTGTGACGAATACTGTTTTTCAATTCTTCCACAGTTGCAGGACGGTTGTTGTAGACTTTAGATTTAAGGTAGCCCCATAGAAAAAAATCACATGGGGCTAAATCTGGCGAGCGTGCTGGCCACGATATTTCACTCCTGTTGGAGATAAGTGGCCCCATCTTGCTGAAACCATACTTTGCCTATAGCCATGTTTTCAAGTGCTGGCAGAAAGAAGTTGTTAATCATTGCCACATAACACTCAGAGTATACTGTAACCGTGCGATTGCCTTCCTCAAAAAAATATGGCTCCCACGCTTGATATCACAGCCCAAACTGTGACCCGATCCGAATGAAGAGGCCTCTGATGAACTTCCCTAGGATTGATATTGCTCCAATAACGCATATTTAGTTTATTAACACAACCTGAGAGATGGAAGTGTGCCTCATAGCTAAAAAACACAACTGCTTTAGGGAGCAAATTATCAAGGAACGTTTCGCATGCCCCTTGTCGTGAAACAAAATCACGTTTGGAAAGTTCTTGTGCGACTACCATTTTGTAGGGGTGAAAGTGAAGATCGTTATAAAGAATTTGGCGAGTTGAACGCTCCGACAACCGCAGGGCAGCTGCATGTTTTGAAGCAGAGCGTCTAGGAGATCGCAAAACCGACTCTCGGACTGCCTCGATGTTTGCGGGTGTTGTAACGGTCAGGATAAAATGAATCTCCGGGCAGGAACAGCTCCTCGAGGAGGAATATTGTACCGTAAACGGAACGCACGCTGCACCGCAACTATTGAGCGCCCTCGTAAAAAGAACGTTTCTACTGCAAACACGCGTTGCTCTCTCGACCAAAGCATTTTAACGACTGACGATAGTTCGGAATAAATCTCCCCTCCAACGTTCTTTGTTAAGAGCATTTCCGCGCCGCAAGTACCTCCAGTAGCGTCCTCATGTCTCATTGAAAAAAGAAAGTTTCAGTGCCGGACCCTGTATGTTCTTAAACGTTTGCCATTTTTCTTCAATATTCGGTGTTCTTCTTATTTTATTACATTTTTTCTTTACTATCTCTTGAAATCTATCTCTGTATAGTTTTTTTTTTAGTTTGTCGTTTTTTATTTTTTCTTCTCTTCTAGTTTTTCTTCAATGTTTTTTATGTCCATGTTTATCAGATAATGATTGCTTCCAATATTTGCCTCTCTTAATACTAGATTGTTATACATAGTCCATGTTTCCTTTCCACACACTTCATTTCTACTGACATGATTCTTCTATTTATGAATTTTTCTTTCGTAATGTCTTTATTCTGTTTAGTGATTTTATTAGACCTACTTCTCCTTTCGTTGTTTCTTTTTTATATACTCCTGACTAAGACAACCTGTATCCTTTACGATTTTTTCTTAGTTTTTATTCTTTCTTATTTTTGTAATTCTTAGTGTTTCCATTTTATGTTTTATCATTTCTTCTACCAATTATTTTATGATGCATATTCCATGTACACATTCTTATTTTTTTTTTTGTATTTATTTTTTTGTATTGTTTTTTGTTATTTGAGTGTTTGTTCCCAGTTTCCAGTTTTTTGGCAATAAGGTCGTTTTTCTTAGTTTTCCTTTTTTTTATCTTATTTTTATAATTTCCCACTTATAGTTAGTTTCTACTTTTCCTTGTTTTTTTTTTTTTACTTTTACTATTCTACTTTTTTTCTTTGATTCGATTTAGTTTAGTTTATATCTTATATTATATTCTTTGTAATTACTAAGTTTCTTTTTTAATATATCCATTTTGTCTGTAAAGTTTCTTTTCTATAAAGTTCTATAACTCTTTTTGTAGTGTTATGGTTATTGCAACTACTAACTAATTTTGAAATTCTAATAAAACTAAAAAAAATATTTAAAAGATCGAATATTGATAGTATGAGCTATTTAAATTAAAAACTGCTTCTATGTGTTATCATAAAAAGTTTTTTAGCTATTTTTTTATGGCCAGTTTTTGCTAAGAAAAAAAACTCAAATATTGCGCAAAAATATATTTCAACCAAAAAATTTATAAACTTATTTTACTTCTTTATTAATCAAAAACTGCAGATAAATTCCATTTAGGGCTGCTTTTAGAATTGTCGATTAAACAAGGAATGGCGCTATCTAAGGAGTATATATATATAATACGCTTTTACAATCCCTAATTACAATTTATAAGTCAGTTCCAGAAACGGCCATCTTAGTAATAAATAATTTTTTTAGAAAATGCAAAAACGCGTTACAATTAAATAGAATTTGTTGCTAAAATTTTTGCTCAGAAAAAAATTTATAATCGTCGAGCATTATTTCCTTGATTTATCTAATCATTGGGAACTTCAAGAGGTTCGTCTTTATTTCTAATTCTATTTTGGGATTCATTGAATAGAGATTCTACTCGAGTATGTGGGTGATTGAAATTTTACAATGGCCCCGATCACTTTAGGAGTCCTGGCAATTTTATAAAATTTCAATTGTATGTTTCGAGGAAAATATCCAGGGATAACTTATTCGGTGCTTCGAGCAGTAGTTATCTCTAGTATAGTATCCAAGTAACGCCCACAACAAATTTGCTTATAAATGATTTATACGTCAGTTTATAAGTCATCACTGACGTTTCAATAGGTTATCATCTAGAGTGCAACAAAGTCATAACTAATGCTATACCAGGTAAATACTGTAGATAAATTTATTCTTGGTATAAGTTATCTGACAAATGTAAAAGCGACCCTTACTGAAATAAGTAATTAAAAAGAGCAATAAAAATTTAAACAAATCTATTAAAAATTAACGCCATTTGTTGCATAAACTTTCAGAGAGCTTATCAATTTCTATTAAAGACAAAAACTTGACCAAAATTTGCACAACGCATTTGTCACATCAAAATACTAATTTATAGTGTAAATTTGTCAATAGTTCATATATCCCAACATAACCAAATAAAAAACTCATAAATAATATTTCATAATATCAATTTATAGCGTAAAATTAATAAAAAATTGTTTCCAATTCAAAACAAAAAAAAATATTTTAAAATGATTAAATATTACACAAAAATGGAACAGAGAACATAAAATTTGTGCAGCTCCATAAATGTTTAATGATGATAATAATAGTAAATAAAACTTACAAAAGTGCTACTGAATTCTAATTCAATCCGTTTTAGTTCTATTATAATGAATCAACCCTAAAAAGCTGTGCTTATGTTAGCACATTTAAAATTATTAAAAACGTAGTTACAATTTAAAATAATACATTTAACATCTATTACATAACTACATAAGCATTATGATATTGACTTATATCTGTAGGCTTTTAGTTGTTTACCAAATGGTAGCCATAATTAAATTTCCATTTAATTCTTTAGTAAAAGGTTACATTTTATAAATTACATCATAAAAAATGATGTTAAAGAGAATATCCAAAATGGTGTGTAGATTTACATAAAAATAATTATATTATTTTTTTCATTATAAATACCATAACTACAAATTTTATGGCTTGCTTAATTAATTAACATTAATATAAAATAATATTAACATATAAAAAAAAAAAATACTAAAACACGCTACACTACTCCCCCCGAAATGTAAAAAACTAAAAAGAAAAAATTATTAACCACTAAAATAAACACAATGGTTAAATGAAACTGTCTTTTTAGCTTTGTCAAATTTTGTAACGGGCACAGCAGTAATGGGTTTTAATATAGATTTAAAAAATGAAATTGTTGACAATTCTAAATAAGCTGGTTTCAATCGATCAATTGAATCCGAGTTTTGCTTGTCATTAAATTGAACTATAAAAAATTTCGACGTTCTAGAAATAACTAAAAAAGGTCCGGAAAAAGTTGGTTCCAAAGACTTTTTAACATGGTAATTTCGAATAAAAACATGCAAACATCTTGTTAAATCAGGGTTTACGAAAAAATTTTGTTTAGTAAATCTTGTTTGGCAAGGTAGCAGTACATTCATGGTTTCTTTTAGTTTTGTTAAAAATAACGGTAAATTTGGATCTGTTGGTACAATGTGATCAGTATACTTCAGATAATGACCAGACAAGTTCAAAGTAGTACCATAAACAAATTCTGCAGGCGTGGCATTTAATAGATTTTTAAGGCTTAATAGAATTAAAGGTAACAAATCAACCCAATTAGGTGTTAATTTTGACATTTTAATAGATAATTTAATTTGTCTATTAAACCTTTCAGTTAATCCGTTGTGGATGATATGAAGTAGTAGATTTATGATCAAAACCTATTAATTTTCTAAATTCATTCCAAAAGTTTGAGTGAAATTGCTTTCCACAATCTGTTACTACAGCTTTTGGAACTCCAAAACGGGAAACTCAAATACTCAAAAATGCTTTAGCAGCACTGAAAGCAGTAATATTTTGTAAAGGAATGGCTTCAGGCCATCTCGTAAAACGATCAATACAGATCATGAGGTAACGATATCCGTTACAATTAGGTAAAGGTCCTACAAAATCGATATGAATAATTTCGAAACAAAATTTAGGTAAATCAAAATTCTGAATTGGACTTTTAGTGTGTCTATGAGTCTTGTTTTTTGGCAATCAATACAAGATTTTACGACATTTGCAATGTCAGTTTTCATATTTGGCCAAACCTAGTTCATAGATACAAGTTTTTGTGTTGAATTAATTCCAAGATGTGATAAAGAATGGAATTTGTTAATAATTGTTTTACGTAATGATTTTGGAATAAAAGGACGTACCATGTTATAAGAAACATTGCAAATAATAGACTGCAACAAATTTGGTAATTGTCGTGGTTCCAGAATCAAATTTGTATTGTTAGAATTTAGTAGGCTTCGTAACTTTTCATCAAAAAGCTGCAAATTGCTCAATTGACTCAAAGAATCAACTATTTCATTTATCTCAACTCTTGATAAAGCATCTGCCACTTTATTCGAGAATTCTTTAATATAACGGATGTCTGAAGTGAATTGAGAAATGAAAGCTAAGTTTCTCATTTCTCGTAACGAGTAATGAGTAAAATTTTGTTTGAAAGCTGAGATCAATGGTTTATGATCTGTTAAAATAAAAAATTCTTGTCATTCTACCAGGTAACAAAATTTCTTGACGGCTAAAAAAATTGCCAATAATTTTCTACCAAAAGTACTATATTTTCTTTCTGTTTTAGAGAAAGTTTTTGAAAAATAAGATATTGGCTGTTGAATACCATCAACAGATATTTGTTGTAAAACTGCTCCCGCTGCAAAATCTGAAGCATCGACCTTTATGCTAATCTCAGATTTATCATCAAGAAAAACCAAAATTGAACGTTGACCTAATACTTGTTTAATCTTAACAAACGCATCAGTAGTTAATTGCGTCCAAAGTAGATCTTTAGAGTCTCTGTTAACTGTTGCAAAATCGTTAAGTGGTGTAAGAATACTTGCACCTGGTTTTAAAAAACGATGATAAAAATTGACCATTCCAAGAAAACGTAACAAAGAACGATGCGTTGTTGGTTAAAGATAATTTAGTATTGCCTTAATTTTGTCTTGTGCAGGTATAATACCTGATGATGAAATTGTATGGCCTAAAAAAGTAATTTCCTCAACTCCAAATTTACACTTATCAGGATTAATTTAAATACCATTACTATCTAAACGTTCAAAGATTTGTTTCAAATGCATGAGGTGTTCCTCCTGATTTTTGCTAAAGATTAAAATGTCATCTATGTATGCAAAACAGAAATTTAGACCTCTAAGAGTATTATCAATAAATCTTTGAAATGTTTGAGCAGCATTTCTTAAACCAAAACCCATCCTCAAATATTCAAATAGACCAAAAGGGGTTGTTATTGCTGTCTTTGAAATATCTTTCGGATCTATTGGGATTTGATGATATGCTTTAATAAGGTCAATTTTAGAAAAAAATTACAATTAAAACAATTGTTTGTAAAATCCTGAATATGTGGTATCGGATAACGATCAGGTTTAGTAATTTTGTTTAAAGCCCTATAATCTCCACAAGGACGCCAAGAACCATGTGACTTTGGCATCATATGTAAAGGTGAAGACCAATTGCTGTTAGATGTTCTTACAAAACCAAGGTCTAATAATTTTTGAAATTCCAATTTTGCCGTTTTAATTTTCTCTTGAGAAAGGCGTCTAGGTCTTAAAAATATAGGTGATTGTTCAGTTGTAATGCAGTGAGTTACATTGTGTTTAACTTTAACATTTAATTGTAATAGTAGAGTTAAATTTGCTAAAAGTTTTAATAATTTGTTGTAAGAGTCTAAATTTCTGTTTAATAAAATTGGAGAAATTTTAGAAATATTTGATGAAACACCATTGCAAGAGCTGAAAGATTTAGAATCTATTAACCTATTATTTTTTAGATCAACTATCAAATGATAGTGTCTTTAGAAATCCGCACCAATAATTGAATTTCCTATTTTTGCTAAGATAAAACGCCAAGACAAGATTTTATTTAACCCTAAGTTAATTTTAACAAAAGATAAAACAAACGACTAGGTAAAACCTCCAATAAAGCAGTCGCAACTTCAATTGGAATTACGGGTTTTTTTCTTTAAAAGAACATGGTTCAATACACTTCTTCGCTTTATTAGGAAAGTTGAAATGGTACCAACAAAAGTCTGAATTTTTATTATTATGTTTATTCAAATCTAATCTTGTTCTTAAAGGAGAATGAGACCTTAGAGCGGTTGTAACAATTTTTGTTAAGTCATTAACTTGTTGCTCTAATTTTGAAATCTGCAACCGCAATGAATTTTGTTCATTCTCTTTCGAAATTGAATTTACGAAATTTATTACTGAAATTTCAACAATCTTATCAGCTAATTTAGCTAAGTCCGCTAGCAATAGATTATCGGACGTCATAAGAACTTTCCTTACATCAGTCGGTAACCTTTGTAAAAAAGTTCTTTTAAAATATTATCGTCCAGCTTCTTAGCACCGAGAAGTTGCATCAACTTACGAAAAAACTGTGATGGTGTCTTATCACCAATTTCTTCGTCAGACAAGAGTTGTTTCAACGTTTGTTGCTCTGAAATTGAGGTCCTTAAAATTAACTCGGACTTGAGTTTCTCGAATGGAAACTCTAAAGGAGGCTTAATAATTATTAAATCACGTATTTCCACAGCAACCTCCCGAGCTAAGGTAGACACGACTAACTCAAACTTTGTCTTTTCAGACAAAACTCGTTGCCGAGAAAAAATTGTTTCTAATTATGCAAACCACAATTCTTGATCTGCAGCCCAAAATTGCGGTATTTTAAAATTCACTGCTTGAACGGCCACAGGTTCAACCTCGTCTGATTCATTAACCATTGTGTTTATGGTTAATGATCAAAATTTAATAATAATTGGGAAAATAGGTAGTAGTGCAGCGCGGTACTATATATAATAATATAATAATAATATGTTAATAAATTACCAACATATAAAAAGATATACAGGGTGTCCGGAAAATACGTGTACAACGTTTGACGACAGACTCCTGACGTCAAAATAGGTCGATCTAAGCCGACTTAGTTATATCCAAAATTGTCTCGTTTAGCCGGTAGAGGGCGTTAAAAAAACAAAAGTATAACAAAGTTGAAAGTATCTAGTGTAAGAAACTAAGTAAAACAAAAACATTACTTAAGCAAATGAGTAAAATGACCGCCATCTTGCTGAATACACTTATTAACACTCTTTAAAAAATGATATTGGACCCTATCTAATGTCTCGGGATTATTAAAATGGTTGCCTGCATTTAAAATCCGCTGCAATAAATCATCGAGTGTGTTTACCGGAGTCTTGTAAACTTCTGTTTTAATAGCGCCCCACAAAAAGAAGTCACACATATTTAACTCAGGACAACGTGGTGGCCATTTTACTGGTGCATCATTGCCTCTTCCAATCCATCGGTTGGGATATTGATGATGTAAGTATTGCCGAACGGCAACGAAAAAATGGGGCGGGGCACCATCATGCATATACCACATTTTCCTCCGAAGTAAAAGGGGCAAATTCTCCAGAAGAATTGGTAATGTGTCTTGCAAAAAATTTAAATAAATATTTCCATCTAACCTGTCTGGAATAACAATGGGACCAATAAGGTAGTGATCAATAATACCTGCCCAAATATTAATTTTAAATTGATGCTGATGATGTGCAACTTTAATGGCATGTGGATTTTTATCGGAATAAATATGTTCGTTGTGCAGATTGGTTACCCCAGATCTTGTAAAGCATGCCTAGTCAGTAAACATAATTTTTCTACAAAAATTTGGAACAAGGATTCTTTTGTTTCTAATAAATTGACAAAATGTAAGCGGCATCCCCAGATCAGTCGGTAAAAGTTCCTGGACTTTTTGTATGTGGTAAGGATGTAACAACTGTTCTCTTAAAACCTCATTGACAATCGTTTTAGGAACATTTAACTCACGTTTTAAGAGACGGGTACTGGTACTTGGTTCTTCTTCAACTCTTTCCAGAATCATCTCTACTGTTTCCACAGTTCGAGTTGTTCGCATACGACCCCTGCCTTCAAACTTTTTCTCAAAACTGCCCGTTTCCCGAAGATGACGCTCAATATTGGCAAATGTTTGGTAGTTTGGTATTCGACGGTTAGGAAACCTTTCCATGTAAACCCTAACACTCTGACGCCCATTTCCTTGACAAAACCCGTATACCAGGAGCATGTCAACTTTCTGAGAGTTTGTATAATTTTCCATTTTTAATGGTAAAATGAACTTGTAATTCAAGAATGTTGATCGTATACTTGAGTAAATTTCATAGACTGGTGACAATTTGTCAATAATTGACAAATTATTAAACGCCATAGCAACAAGGTCACTTAAAAAATTATTGTTACAGGTAATTTCTTTTTAATATTTACAAATTTTTGACGCCCTCTACCGGCTAAACGAGACAATTTTGGATATAACTAAGTCGGCTTAGATCGACCTATTTTGACGTCAGGAGTCTGTCGTCAAACGTTGTACACGTATTTTCCGGACACCCTGTATAATAAAATACTAATATGTCCTTTGACAAACATCAATAAAAATTCATAGTTCGACAGCTTATTATAATTCATTCAAAACCTGTATCCTCTTGATAGTTCAGCTTCCAGGGTTGTGCTTGTAAATAATTCCATTCTGCTTATCCGTCTTCTTGTAAATACTAAAATCACTCGAACAGTTCCTCCGCTTCCTCGGGCTCGTCTGGAACTTTTATGCCGGAATCCGTTCGTCGGGGTCACCAATTTTGTAGGCTTTTAGTTGTTTACCAAATAGTAGCCATAATTAAATTTCCATTTAATTCTTTAGTAAAAGGTTACATTTTATAAATTACATCATAAAAAATGATGTTAAAGAGAATATCCAAAATGGTGTGTGGATTTACATAAAAAAAATTATATTATTTTTTTCATTATAAATAATGTTACCATAACTACAAATTTTATGGCTTGCTTAATTAATTAACATTAATATAAAATTATATTAACATATAAAAAAAATATAAATACTAAGACACGCTACATATCTAACAAAACGTCTATAACGTTTATTACAGTAATATTATCACGATCATTAGTAAAGCATAAATTGAAACGGTTATACATTGACAATAGTTTAAAAATTCGAACAAGTTAGCAACTGAGTGTGCAAGGTATTTTTTGTTACAAGTAACTCCAATTCCAAATTCATCATTAAATAAATAACTAAATAGTACTATTAGCGCCATCTTCCATCATTACTACAAAACTTTTTCTCTTCAACACCTTACAACTCTCCCGCCTTTAACCTAACTTATCAATACGATACCATCACATAACTACCACGCATATATCAATACCTAATGTAAGTTTTACTTTAATTTGTTTTATTATTTATGTTCTTTTCATTCTTATATTCAACGTAATACTAACTACAAACTCACATGTTTTACAAATTAACATCTACTCTCTGACGCCTCTTTACACATATCAACATAACTGGTTTTACCTTATATATTTTTTAGCGCCAGAAAACAAATAAAAAAATATTTAATTTTAAAGCAAACAATAGTATATATAAATTTTCAGTAATATTATAATTCTTACGTATTGAAAATATGATTAATCATAATTATATATAATGTTAATTTTGAGCATGCTATAAATTCTTTAGTAAATTGGTTAATAAATTAAAATTAGATGTTCATTAAAAACCATTTGCTATAATTAAATTTAATGTGCGATTGACACATCTGCAAAAGGATCATTTTAAATTTCAATAATCGGAAAATAATATTCAATTAAATTCAATTAAATTTCGATGTACGATAATATTGGAAAAAAATAGGTTTTGTTTTTTTAAACAACATAAACGGCGCTCAACTAAAGGGCATAATTAGAAGCAATTACGCTTCAAATTCACAAACTACCCTGAGAAGAAGAACATCATGTCTCCTGGACCCAACAGAAAGCAAAAATCATGTACGATATAATCACTTGAACAAGTCCGGATAAAGATTTGTAACAACTAACAATCGCCTTACGATGTTCTCCAGACATTTTTTACAAAAAAAAACAAGACAAGAGTATTTAGATCAAATTTATCGATCATGTAGATACTAATTCCAGAAAGTTGGTTGAACCAAATATTATTATTGCTTTGTAATAATGTAGGTAGATCTAAACAATGGAAATAAATAGTAATTTATTTTTGGATGATAAAGTTTTATTATGTATATTTATATTTTAATAAAAAAAAAATGTAAGCTAAAATCTTGCTTTTTTGTTTCAGGTTGATTTAAGTTATTGTTATTGGAGTATCAAATAGAATGACATTAACTCAGAACATCAGAAGCATATTTTATGACATTAATGGAAAGCACAAACAGAGTTTACTTACAAATGTAAAGAGTGAACAGATTCATAATCTTTAAGAAGGAACAAGGAACAAATATAAGATGTCTCAAGAGTTAGATAAACTGGAGATTGCTTTTAAAGAATAGGTCTATATTGTGGGTGAATTTTTTTCTGGTGTTGAGGTGTTTTAATACAACAGTTGTTGGATTTAATAGTGGTGTCTGAACATTATTAGTTAGGAAAGGGTATAAATAAATATGTCAACTGGCAGATTAGATAAAACACTGAAAACGGTAAGTACTAACTCGAGGTATTAAAATGGTAGGCAAATACGTTTCTTGGGCTCTTACAACTTAAAAAGTAGTTGGTGATTTATACAAATAAATTGGGAAAGTTTGTTTGAAATTACTTATTGTTGTAAAGTTAAAAATATTAGTTTATCTTTTTAAAGATTGTATTAAAAATCTATAACTATTTACGTTAAAATTTTTATAAAAAGAATGACTTTTTGCATTGTCGAACATATTTAGCTGAAGTAGCAGTATTAAGACATTATATCCGTGGAGCTCCTCGGCTCTAAATAAAGCAAAAATAACTGACGACAAATATATGTTAATTTATCCTAAAGCTTTAATCTCTATACATTGTCCTGAATAGAACATCTTACTTCCTATTGGGTTTTGGTGGTCAATTTAGATAGATGTAATTGTTTAATGCATTCTAATAAAAATGAATTAAACCATAGTCAAAATCATAGTGACTCAAGATTGGTAACAATTTGTCATTAAAACACACAGCAACGTGGTTCAAACTAAATACAAGTAATTAATCTCATATAATCAAATTATTATCACTTTTATATTTTAAATATATCTTTTATCAATGTAAGAGTAAAAAGTTTTTCAAAAAGACTGCACAAGAAACAGTTAGCAATAGTTTTAGTTACGTATGCGGTTGCGAGTTTTTGTTTTAAGGTGACTTAGTATTAATAATTTGGAGTAAAATGTTCTCTATTTCAATAGAATATTTGTTATTTAAAAGCCAACCAATAGCAATGTAATAATTCGGTTAGTGCAAGTGGAAGATGATAGTGAGACAATAACATTCGTTGTTATTCTTATAGCAATATCAATTCCATACGCATCAAAATTATAATGTCTAACATATATTAAGAAATAGTGTCAAAAGCAGCTTCGGAGCACCGCCTCATTATGGTAAAAGCTGTTTTTTGCCAATACGACCTGCTACTTTCATAAAAAGTAAGTACTGCTAAAATAAATACATATTGAAGATAAAAACAACAAATTCCAGCAAATATTCCTGCTCTAATAAACTATTACAAATAGTAAAAATACTGGATAATATCTTGAGTATCTATGGACAACCAAAAACCCAAAAATTATATTATATATTAGATATATTATTAAATAAAGCCAAGGATATCTGATCAGGATGGGAATTAGTTATTATTCACCCGTTTCTGTTTTAATTATTTTTTTTTTTTAATCTTTTTTTTTTAGATACTTTTAAAGCTATGTTAATAACATGGTCATTCTAAAAAAGATCATGTGAGATTGTAACCTTCAGAAGACAAATAGAAGAAGATTTAGATATGGATTTGTTTTTAGTTTAATAATGGTACTGATGATACATCGGAGTTAAAATTGACCATGTTGCTAGTTTTCCATTCAGATATTATTTTGAGGTTTTTGTTTATAAATGTTACAGATTCTATCCTAAAAATTTTAAGACGTCCTGCCATATTTGTTGAAATAGTTTTTGGATAGTATGAAATATAAAAGGTGCTATCATCTGCAAAACTATAAATAGAACTTTTAGTTATTTGAAGAAGTTTATTAATGTAAATCAAAAATAAAGTTGGCGAAAGAACAAAATCTTAAGGAACACCAGGATTTATGATTTTGGGGTTAAAACCATCAATTCTAACTTTAACAGATTTATGATCAAGACTTATACAATGGAGCTTGTTAATATTATTAGGATGCCATATCTTATTAAATGCTTTGGATATGTCTGGAGCTACTGCCAAGTTTCTCTATGTTTGTCTAAAGTTGAATTCCATTTGTGACTAACAAAAGATCTGTTGTCGAATGTTTTGATTGAAATCTATATTGAGTATCAGAAAGTACTTTACAATGTGGAAATATATATATATTTTTGAATTTTTTTAACAGTTTGGACGGTAATGCAATTTGTTTATAATTTGAAGAATCAGATTTAACGCCTTTTTTAGGTATAGGTTGAACATTTGCAATCTTTCAACAGTTTGGAACTGTGTTTTTTGTATGGTAAGGCAATTATTTCAGTCAGATTGGGAGCTAATTTATTTGGAAATGTTTTAAGAATAATAGATGGCATTTCATTTTGATGCTTGTCTTGTGTTTAATTTAAGAAGATATCTTTTAACAACTTGTTGCTTAAAATAAATTTGACCCATCATTTTACTACTAGCCGGCATTGTAGGAATAACAGTAGGAGAGTTTAAAATAGTAAAACAAGATGGAATTGGTTTGCAAAAATATCATTTGATTATTTTGAAGATTTTAAACTACCTTGCACTTTTTATTGATTATGGAAAATTGAGAAATTTGATTAGTGTGTCTGTCTCATATTGTATTAGATTGTCACAAAGTTTTTTAGTTTTTATAATCTTGATTAGTCTGATTCGACTACTGGCGTATTTGTTAAATGCTTTTTGCTTCTTATTAACTGCATGTTTTGTCTGTATTGAATAATAATAATATCTTTATTGTTATAGGCGCTAAAAAGCAAACAACGTCAAGTACATAATAGATTTAAAATTTCATATACAAAAAACGACAAAGATTAGCTAAAATTAACACAGATTTACAAAATACTATTAAAATAATCATTCAGTGTATAAAAACAACCATTCACTAAGTAGTGTTTTAATCGCTTTTTAAATAATGATTATGACTTTATTGATTTTAATTATTTTGGCAAATGGTTATAAACATAACTTACCGCACATTTTGGTGACTTAGTGTTTTTAAAATGGTTAATAAAAATATTATTAGCAGAGCGGATAGGGTATTGGTGTTGCGCTCTAGCTCTACACGTACCAAATTCGTTTTAGTAGTACAAAAACACGTTGAATGTCCTTTGACTGTCCCCATAGAATAATGTTGTAGCAAATGTGTGAATATGCTAGTGCATAGTATACCGACAAGATATGTTGTTGTGGCAGCTGTCTCCTTAAATTTAAAATAGCAAAAGTTGCACATACTAAATCTATATGGCTAGACCAATTCAATTCCGAGTCTATTGACACACCTAATACTTTTATTTGATTGCAAGACTCTATGTTATTAATTGTTGTTGAAGGTTGACTTTTTTGTCCAAAAAACATAGACGCAATTTTTTTTAAGATTTACAATTAACTTGTTTGTTGCACACCATGTTTTAAATTTCTCAATAACAATAATTGATTTTAATTGTAATTTTGCTGGACTATTAGCTTCTACAATTATCGATGTATCATCCGCATACATTACATATGTCTGCATTATCAATATAATTTGGAAGATCGTTAGTGAATAAGATAAAAAGCAATGGTCCAACAATCGATCCTTGTGCTACGTCAACCTGCACATCTGCTTTTTTGGATTTAATTCCGTTAATGTTGACAAGTATTGATCTATCTTTTAAATAAGAACTAATCTAATGATTTATTGGACCTCTTATACCCATGCTGTATAATTTGTCTAGTAAAAAATTATGGTTAATTACGTCAAACGCTGATGTCAGATCAAATATTAATAAAAGAACACATTTTTTTTATTTTCTAACTTATTATATTTTGTCTGAGTAAGTTTGTAAGTTGCTGATTCAGTTGATCTATTAGAACGGAAACCATGTTGAACTGTTTCATGTTTAAAATGTTGTTGCTATTTAGAAAGTTTAATGTTCTCTCACAGAAGTTTTTTTCAAAAACTTTTGAAAAATAGCTAAGCAATGTTATTGGTCTATAATTGTCTATCAAAGTTGCGTCGCCTTTTTTGTGTATAGGTATAGGTCGGAAACTGTCCCGATAGAAATGATTTGTTAATGATATTAGTTAAGATTGCTGAAATGTCTGATTTTACACACTTTAACAAGATTATAAGGACTTCATCTAGACCTGTGCTATTTTTATTTGGCATTCCACAGATAATTTGTTCTACTTCATACTCTGTTACCGGATCTATAAATATAGAGTTATTGTTGTTGGACAAAATTGTACAGGATTTAGAAATTTGACTTCTAAAATATGAAGTTTTACTTTGCCCTAAGATAGCAAAATGGTTAACGAATTAATTACCTAATTTTTTTTATCTTAGATGATTGTATGGTCTTTGTTTAAAATTTTTATCTCAGATTTACGGGTCTTGTTTTGTCCTAAATTCACATTTACAATTTGCCACATCGCCTTAGTCTTATTTGTAGCATTATTAATTTTGTATACATTTTTTTTCATTTATTTTAGCTTGTTTTAGTTGTTTTTTATTATCCTTAAATGTTTCACGCAGATCGCAAGAGTTGCTTGTTTTACATAACCAATTAAGTTATTTTAAATTATCATATTGTCTTTTAAGTTCATGGGTAATTTTAAAACAATTGAATTTAAGTTTTAGTTTTTGCTTTGGACATGCTACATCTAAACACCACTGAAAATGGTTCCAAAAATGGTTAAAATTGTCGTTATTTAGTTCAAATATTTTTATTTTGGTTAAATTACAGAGAATGGAACCAATTTATGACTTTTTGAGAAGTTTTTTGTGAGATTTTCTGCTGCAATATGGATTTTTAGAATATAAGCATGAGTATCAAAATTAAAATTATTAAGAAATTGTTTCATTTTTACTATGTTCATCTTAAAACAATGATAAATAAGGCGCGGTTTAGGTTTGGTAGTAACAGGAAGAGAAGTTTTAACAATAGTGAATGATCAGAATCTCCTAAAGCAGCCCCAGCAGTAGCACGGTGAGTCTGAAGTTAAATTAAATTAAACGTTCTTGCACACATTTTTTTTTCAATTTTAAATCTACATAGTTATAGCATAAATTTAAAAGAAAATTAAAAAAAAAACGTCAGAGAGCTTTTTAAGAAAAATTATTTTTGTCAATTCCATTGTGACAAATGAAAATCCATCGCTGGTTAATTTTTACAATACAAATAAGCTTGGTATAAAGGAACTGGATTTTGAAGAAGTTACTGAAATAATGGTTTTAAAATATATTTGTAGTATTAATCAAAAGCAGTAGGTCATGATGGTATTGATATAAGATTTGTAAGGTTATGTTGTCCCTATATAATACCATTAAAAAAAAAATTGTTAATTACAGTATAAAACATTCGGTGTTTCCTGAAAGTTTGCCAATGTAAAACCGTTTCCTAAAATAACTAAACCAACAGAGTTTAAAGATTTAAGACCTGTAAGTATTCTGCCTACATTATCAAAAATTTTAGAAGACTGCGTAAGATTCATATTTGGAATACGTAGAAGACAACCTGTTACAGCAAAAAGAATAGATATAGGATGGTTAAACATGCAACAAACACGGCAATTGCATCAAGCAGTAAGGTTTAATAAAGTATTAACATATAAATGTCCTAATTATTTACATAACAAAATCTCGTATAGGGGAGATGTGCATAATATTAATGTTAGGTTTTAAGGTACTTTAACACCTCCAATGCATTAAATACTGTTCTGGTAAAATAAATAAATTGATTATCAATTTATTTGTAGAAGCAGCAATCAATCCAAAGTTGCCGTTTTTGTTAAAATACTACAAATTAAGGTAGCGGTTGGTATGCTCTTAACAGGTCCATTTTGTGAAATTAATCGTTTATGAAATGTTTTTTTTAGTACATTAATTGTATTGCGCGCTATGTGGCATTTGGCGCCGTCCGAGGCTTAGTTTTGAAATGTGTTATTTATACCGCTTTGCCAACTGGCGATATTTTATCACTTTCTACGATAGCACGTTTGTCTGTCGTTATGTTAAAAATGCAAGTTTTGAAATGATATATTTTTATGCGTTATGTTTACCGCTAGCGGTATCCGTGTCGGTATCTAAAAGTGCCACTCGGCGTTCATACATCATTCCATTATAATAGGAACCAATCACATTGCGTTGCAAATCTAAAAATTAAAAACCAATGTGTAAAATAAATGTTATATTTATACAATATTGGACATAAAATATATAATAGCATATATTACAGTTTCTGTGCCATGTGAGATTGGCAAGATTGAAATAGCTGTCAACTGTCAATAGTTGAAGTCGTTAGTTGTGACATAGTATTGTATTTCTAATGTAAGTATTCTTTATATTATTTACTTATATAATTGTAAAATACAATTTTATTGTATTATAGCGTTTAAAATGTCAAAACGATTGAAAAAAGTGAGTAAGGAGCAAAAAAACATAATTGTTAATTTTATGGAGAACAACCTTCAACTGCTCCAAAAATTTACTTCATCATTTACCTTTGAAGACAGCAAGAAGCTTTGGAGGCAGTTGAGGGAGGAGTTAGAAGCATGTGGAGATGGAGCCCATGGTAAAACTGTAGAGGAGTGGAAAAAGGTAAGTCATATACGATGATCATTTACAGTTTGTATTTAAATTATTTTAAAATTTTAGACATGGCAAGATATGAAGAGAAAGGCAATAGAAAAGGCCAGTTTAGTGAAGCGCGAGGCTTTAAAAACTGATGGCGGAAAAGCTGAGGTTTCCATTAATAAGTCCTCTAAAGCAGAGGATTTGATTCATGATTGGAAATACAGCTATCACCGGATATACCAGTTGCCAGGAGTTTGGGTATGAAGTTGTGATGAATGTACCTGTATGTTTTTATAATTAAATATTTTATATTAAGTTTAATACAAAAAAACATTTTTTAGGCTAATGAAAATGAAATAGAACCAATAACAATAGATATGGTAGAACCATATATTGAAGATATTAATTTAGTTTTAAATAAGATTATACTAATTTAGCCATATTTTAATGCATTAAACAATTTTGTTATTTAATTTTAGTTCCGGTTATAAATATAGCTGAATCGGCAGAGCCACTTCAACCTGAAATGAGGGCAAGGAAAGGTATGTATGCATGTGATTTTTTTAATATTGATTTAATATATTTAATTTTTAGTAAACAGGAAAAGAATTGCCAAAAAAAATCTCTTATAGAGATTCAAAAAGAGGCGAATTGCTTTTTAAAACGGCAGGCCATTGCATTAGAGAATGCTAATAAAATTAAGAAAAGGAAAAACAACATTCTTAATGAAAAATTAAAACTAAATAAACTCAAGTTATTTTGGCAAAAACAATTTGTTAAATCTGTGTCTTGTCGAAGTAATGAAAAATAAATAATTAATAATTATTAATATTTCTACGCAATTGAATTATTAATATTGCGTATTATTGCCCCAGCCACTTGTTATTAGGGATGTTGCCTTCAATTACTTCTTCAAAATTGTCTTCGAGTTCTTCATCAAAAGGTATGTTATTTTCTATGCATATATTATGTAAAATTACACAAGCATTGATGATTTTTGTAGCTTTTGGAAGAGCATAATGTAAAGTTCTGTGTCTTAATAGGCAACGCCACCTTGATTTTAATAAACCAATGGTGCGCTCTACACATGCTCGTGTACGTTTTTGATTGATGTTGTAACGCATTTGTGGTGTTCCATCTGCAGCGTTTGGATAAGGTGTTATTAGCCAAGGCTCTAATGGATAACCACTATCTCCTAAAAGAAGCAATTAGTTAATCATAGTAATAATTTGAAATGTATAATTTTAACCTAATAACCATATGCTATTCCATTGACCATTATTGTATAAGCAATGCTTTTTTTTATTTAATCTATGAAATTCTTTTATATTTATTGATATACTCATATTATTTCATATGTTTTTATTATTTATTAATTAATATATTATTTTGTACAACATGTTTTGTTATTTTAATATATATATTATATACTTACTTGAAAATGTTATTAAAATAACGAAACATGTTGTACAAAATAGAATATTAATTAATAAATAATAAAAACATATGAAATAATATGAGTATATCAATAAATATTATTGTATAAGGTTTCAATATTGTTTCTAACTTGTGAATTTCTCCATATAAATGAATCGTGTGTTGAGCCGGGATACAGTGCGTTGATATTTATAATTTTGCCATCCGAGTCTGTTATCTAGAAAAATAGTAATAGAAATTTGGCGATAATTAAACTTTTCACTCACTATTTGTGTATTTATTGAATGAAAAGATTTTCGGTTTAAATAGATTTGCTCCGGATAGATTGGGTCATGTTGAGGAGGAGCAACAATTGCAATATGTGTGCCGTCAATCACACCTACAACTCCAGACGTTTGGAATTTTTCATAAAATCTGAAATATATTCAGTATATATATATATTTTTTTTTTGTGGCTTGGGAGGAGAATCTTCTAAAGACTGAAAGTGTCGGATTCACCCACAAGAGGCAGGCGCCTACCGACTAAACTCCCCCCCCCCCCCCCCCCGGGTGATTTGCCAGGAAGTTCGAGTCCTTAAGTTCATAAATCTTCCGTTGATAGTAGCAAGACAATACAGTGTCGAAAAGAGGGGACATATGCGCCTTATAGGCTGAGGGAAGAGGAAAGGAATTTTAGGAAATGTAAATCGATTGATTAACCGGGCGCTTGTGTCGCGAAACTTCCTTATCTGGCTCGGCGAGTCGGGCCAGATCAGGATTGGATTGAACCGCGAGATTGTCGAAGTACTTTACGGCCAAAGCTTTGATATGTCTGCGTAGTGGTGGAATCCCGAGATCGCTTAGAATATTGCAATTTCGGACGAACCATGGAGCTCCAGTGAGCCACCGCAAGGTCTTGCCTTAGAACGATTCTAACCTGTCTAGATGCGTATTTGCGGCGGTTCCCCAGACGGGGCACGCGTACGTTATCATGGGTCTGATGGTAGACGTGTATAACCGTACTTTATTCCGGAGAGAGAGACTACTGTTCCGCCGCAGCATCGGAACCAGAAGATTTTTAGCTAATTTAGCATTATCGAGTATTGACTGCACGTGCAACTTGTACGTGAGCCCCTTGTCAAAGGTAATTCCTAGATACTTGGCAGAATCGGACCACGGTATGGGAACGTCGTCGAGACAGACGTTATCATGAGGTGCGTTTCGTCGCCGAGTGAAGAAAACGGCTTTGCTTTTCTCCGGATTGACCTTTACTAGCCAGTTATCTAACCAGCATTCCAGATCGTCGGTGGCTTTTTGTAGCCTAGAGGTGATCAGCAGAGGTGACCTTGACGAGTACAAAAGTGCAGTATCGTCTGCGTATTGTGCCATTTTAACCCCGTGCTTCGATCCCGAAGGCATGTCAGCAACGAAAAGATTAAAATGGACCGGAGAGAGAATGGAGCCTTGAGGGACCCCTGCCGTAATATTTTGCGTGGTTGAAACGTGTTTTTGAATTGTAACAGCCAAGGTTCTACGGTTTAGATATGAGGCTATCAGCCTTATAAGACGTAGAGGAAATTTTTGACTGTGAAGTTTGTAGAGAAGACCCTTATGCCAGACTTTGTCAAAGGCTTTTTCCACGTCGAAAAGGACCATCCCTGTATCTTTTTTCAACCTAAAACCTTCCACAATGAAATCAGTCACCCGATTTAACTGGTGGACCAAAGAATGCTTCCAACGAAAACCGTGCTGATGCGAAGGAAGTAAATTATTCGAATCAACGTGATCCTGAATAATATCTAAGATAGCCTTTTCTATGACCTTACTCAAGGTGCATAGTAAACTGATAGGCCGGTAGTTTTGAGGAAACCGCCGGTCTTTCCCAGGTTTTGGGATATTTATGACAATTGAGCTTTTCCAAACCGTAGGAAAATGCCCAGTTCGAAGGATCGCATTAGCAATATTGGTGAGAACCATTATCGCTTTGTGCGAGAACCATTTTAGCATTCTATTAGTTATTCCGTCAGAGCCTGGGGCAGACCGGATTTTTTGTCTTTGTATGATTTCTCGTATTTGAGACGGTCTCACGCTTTGCAGCGGCGCGTCGTCGTCAGCAACATTCAGGGCTCTCCTAACCACCCTTTCAACTCTTTCGACGTGCTCCGAGTCCAAACAATTGTTCGGGGAGCATTGGAGTTCCAGGCTGTCAGCAAATGCTTTGGCCTTTCCCTCAAGCGAGTATTGTACCCCATTTTTGCCATGAATGGCTGGAATGGGGACCGGCCTGTTCCTTAAGGATTTGGAGACCCTCCACATTGGATGATCGTCTTCCGTGAAGGATTCTAAGGTTTTTTTCCAACACAATTCTTTGTGGGACCTTATGGCTTTTCTCACCTCACCGTGAAGAGAGTTTAATGTCGTGCGATCTAAAGGGTCGCGATGCCGCTGCCAAAGGTGCCTGGCGGCATTTCGTCTACGGATTAAATCTTTCACGTCCCGAGATAGTCCGAGAGGATTATCCACGCAAACCTGATGGGTTTTAAAGGCTTTTTCCGAAGCCTGCTGGATTTGGTTCGACGGCCCTATCGATGTCCGCGGCCGTTCTCACCGGAGTCATGCGTCCGATACTCTCTTCCAGGGATTATGAGAAGAGGGGCCAATCCGTACGGATGACGGACTTTCCACCCTCCTCAGGTAACCCCCTTCCAAAGAGCTCTAGCAAGACCGGGAGGTGGTCGGAACTCATATCGTTGACTACTCGGATGGTATAAACCAGGTTGATGTTTTTGAATATGACCACATCAAGAACGTCCCCTTGGTGCCCTGCGCTATAATAGAAAGTGGGTTCTTCTGGACCTACTACTTGTAACCCTCTTTGCTCTGCAAAGTCGAGCAACGTCCGACTTTTGACGTTTGTTTGTAAACTATTTCACGCCGGGTGTTTACAGTTGAAATCCCCAGCAATAATTGTGGGGAGAAGGTTAGATAAGACCGATTCAAAATCCGCCGTTTTGATTCGGTTACTCGGGCTGAGATAGCCAGATGCGATTTTTAATGTCCCTAAGCCGGGCACATTGACCACTATCGCATTAGATTCTAGAGAGACTAGCTCGGGGGTGTTGACCTTGGAATGGTCCAATGATCTTTTTGCAAAAATCAAAGTCCCATGCCTTAGTCTAATCCCCGACGACCCCAAATACGTAAAAGTATTCGGTAGTCTCAACGATTGAGTGGGACGGTGGTTTGTCTCGGACACCAGCATGATGTCGAGGTTCTCTTGGATGAAGAACTGTTCCACCTCACCCATCTTTTCTGAAATGTTTCTGGCATTCCAGAAACAAACACGAAGTAATGGTTCCTCGTTAGCCATTACTGATTCGGAAGAAGAGCAGCCAGGATTTTCTTTTGAAAATCGTTAAAGTCGTTCAACAGAGCGACTATCCTGTCATCCTGACTCGCTACCGGAAGAATTGCCGGTGGAGCGACCGCGTTTGCAAAAGATTTGCCCGTGACAACTACAGGTTTGCGGGGACCTGCGGGCTTAGATGATGACTGAGCCGGAGCCGGAGCGGCCGCGGGAGTCGAAGAGGCTGATTTATTTGCCTTGCCGTGCGAGGCCAACATTTTCTGATAAAAAGAACATCCTTTAAAATTGGCGGGATGCGGACCCGCGCAGAGAGCACATTTTGGAGGTGTGTTTTTAGGGCAGACCATCGATTGATGGGGCCCGGAACAGATGCGACAAACTGGCGCTTTAGAAATACAACGTTTAGCCGTATGGCCCAAACGTTGGCATTTGTGACATTGAGGAATGCCACCACCACGTTTTTTTGGCTCAACCCCATAATTTCCATTGATTTGACGCCTTTAGGAAGCTGCACCGAAATCAAACTAAGCCTAACGTGCTCGTTTCTCATACGATGTACGTTGGAAGGAGAGAAACCTAGTTCGACGAGAGCCTGACCCACGTCCTGCTCAGTAAAACATTCGGCTACGTGTCTAATGACAATTTCAAGACACCTCTCCTCGGCGGTCGACCAAGTGTGGAAGCCCACACCCGCCGATTTGAGGTAGGCAGTTGCCTTTCTGTAGTTGTCGGAAGTGGCTGGCGCCATGCGTATACCCTCTTGGGTAGTACGCGAAGAAAGGATAACAACTCGGTTATCCTTGAACCATTTAGATGTAGCCGGGTATTTGTTTTTGTCTGTCAAAACACACGCCGGCGGACGAGATTTAGATGACTTATTCGCGGGTGTGTCGGTGGGAGGATGGAGTACTTAATTATCAGTATATAACAAATTTATTCAGAAATTTAACGTAATGCGTACTTTCTTCTGGCCATATTTAGTTTGTAAGGCTGAGTTGGAAATTTTATCCATTGTCTGGCAAGATTATCATTTATGCCATTTGTAACCAAATCCACAGATTTACTGACAGCGTGCTGAGACATTGGAGTTGCAGCATCTTCGCCAACTGATAATTGGTAACCACTTTGGGCATAAAGTCGAAGAGTGGCAAATATCTAAAATTTTATTTGTTAGCAATAAAATATAACCTAAAACTTAGTTTCTTACTCTATGTTTGCAAGTCAAACTTGATCTCCTAGAAACTGGAGGTATATAATTCCGTAATTCATTAATTAAATTATGAACACATTGTTTATTTAACCTAAAGAGTTTAATAAAAAATGTATCATTATAATCAAACGGATTATTTTGATCTCTAAAAATTCTTTTTCGATTTAATTGTCGTGCTTCACGTTGTTGTACTAACAATATTAAATTGAAATTGTGTAAATGGGCCATTTTATTTAATTAAATTGAAACAATCTGTCAAAAGTATGACGATAACACTAACGATGTGATAGTTAACACTAGCAATTTAATAGTGTTATTTTATGGCGGTATAATACCGATGCGTTAATATTAGGACGTCTATTTTGACGTAACACATTTCAAAACTAAGAAGTTTTACGAATGCGGTATTTTAGCACGCGACGTCATATACGTGATAAGTTACCGCATGCGTTATAATATAACATATTTCAAAACTACCAATTTTTAAAAACGTGTTAAAATGACACGTGACGTCACGAAAGTGATAAAATACCGTATGCGTTATGATTTAACACATTTCAAAACTAAGCCTCCTGCTGAATCCACATGTCTGCAACATCCTAATCTTAATTTGTTGACATTAATTAATATCTACGTCCCCCGAATTACAAGTAACCGCAGTAACATTTTTTTGTTATCCGTTGCAACACCATTCATCACTATAACTCGCCGATTAATTCAATGTGTAGACTTTATGCTAGTGTTCAATATTGCATTGATATATTTAATTGTAGCTAGTCTGTATTTGTAAAGACAATTTCAGAATTACTGTAACTTGTTATTATTTTTTTTTAATTTTTAATTTTTAATTATTATTTTATTGTTTTATTGTTATAATACTTATAATGTTAGTTCTCCAAATTTGACTACATTTTTTTTTCTTTTTATTTGTATAGAGTGCGCACTATATGTTATTAGTATGTATGTACTATTGGGAAATAAACTTATTATTAGGTTTGTTCCAACCGACACCAAACGCGGTTTGGGACCGTCAGGATTGTGCACAGTTGAACTCTCGCGTTTCAACCGTACACAAACCATGACTGACTAGAAGTCGGACGTTTCAACCTGACCCCAAATCGTCCACAACCAAGTTGTGGACCGTCAGAAACAGTCAGCGATCAGAAGCATGTACTAAAAATCCGGAACCGCCCCAGTAATGCGCAAAGAGTAAAAATGTTAGCCGTTATTGAAGTTAATGAAATTGAAATACCTCCTGCCGCATCTACCGAAATTTATTTAATTAGTAGAATTTAAATTTAATGATAATAACTAACAGTAGTTTATTTATCTGAAACTTAATTATAGTTTTAGTGAAAAATAAAGGAATAAAGTTAATTGTAAAATAGTTTTTTAAAGATGAACTGTTTAATGATATATTTATTTGTATAAAAATAGTAATAGAATAATCTGATATACCACGTCAGGTGTGATATGTTAAACAATTTTAGTTTTTAATATTTGTTTACATTACATAACCTCACTTGTTAAAACTGTTTGAATTTAATGTAATTGATGTTTGTGACCTCTACTACGTGATAACTCATGTTAATGAAATAATAAAACAATTTACTACGTTTTTTATCACAAATTTGTGATAAAAAACGTTTCATCACAAATTTGTGATAAAAAACGTAGTAAATTGTTTTATTATTTCATGTTTGAATTTAGTCAAAAACTTAGTTGTGGCGCGTTCCAACCGACAAGCAATTTGTATTCAGTCGGGGACCAGTACAAAGTCGGCGCTTGCGCAAAAATAATTCATGTATTAGTCGCAACCAGTTTGCAAACTGCCGAGCGATGTCGGTTGGAACAAACCTATTATTAATATATAATTATTATTATTAACATTAATGCTGCCCAGTTGACGCACAATAAAGTTGGCAATCATGACTCTGTACCGCTCACCGTTGACTGTAACGTCTGTAACGTTCCGACTATCACCATTTTAGAAGACGTATGAACCAATGATTCCACCGGCTCATATAGCCCACTAAACGTTATTTTTTTCTGGATGTAATGGTGTTTAGACAATGGCTTGTGGATTATTATAGCTCCAAATGCGACAACTTTGTTTGTTGACATAGCCATATAACCAAAAGTGTGTTTCATCACTGAACAAAATTTTCAAATGAAATTGTGAATCAATAGCAATGTTTTTTTCCAAATGTACGGCGCGAATGATGATCGTATGGCTTCAATTCCTGCACAAGTTGAATCTTCCAAGTTCGTAAACCAAGATATTTTTGCAATTTTTTTTTAAATGTGGATAATATTACGCTGGACATTATTAATTGCTTCTAGTGTGCGCACGTACGACGTCGTACTGGATGCTTATTATTGTTTGGATTAAACTTATTGCGAAAATAAATTTGAACAATTTGCAAAGCTTTGGCGTGAGTTTATTTATGATAAATTGCCAAATCAAACTAATCTCAAAACAACCGAGAACTGTCAAATCAGCTGTTACAGTTATTTTGTGAAGTAACTTGATTGCCATACTTTCTATTAAAACCACATCTTTTCTATATTAATGCTTCCAAGGGCCAAGATATCTAATTCTTAATAAAGTACTAATATTAATTATTAACTGAATAACTTAACTAAAATCTAAGATCATCAAACATTTTGTACAAATTTGATTAGATTTGTTTTACCATTAAAATTTTTATTGAAACCTAAAATAATGTAAATAATGAATTGAACTGGTAGCGCTAGCTAGTGCAATTATTTATATTATTGATTGTGTTTATAAGCACGTAAATATTTATTCAAATTTGTCTTTGCTATCATGCAATGCTGTACAAGGTATACTCATGAGATTTTTAAATTGTTAGGTGTACAGATGGGTTGTACACCAATTACTTACAAGTTTTTGAAGTTTAATATTGAATTAAAATATAATAATATATATATATATATTTTTTTTTTATTTTAGGATAAAAATAATTAAAATTTTAACTAGGTATTGTATATTATTATTTATTAACAAATTATAATGCACAAATAGTGTAATATACTTTTTTTAAATATACATATACTGTAATATACATTCTACTTAAAAACGTTTAAATTCCAGCGGAATCAGTGATATATTTGCGCAAGTTTGGTACGCTGGAATAAACTCCTGGATAGTTAGGGCGGGCACATCCGTATCCCCAAGAAACAATACCGACAAGTTCTCCTGATACTACAAGTGGACCACCAGAGTCTCCCTGAAATTTTTAATAAAATTAACTTAAATTAATAAATTTTAAATAATCTTACTTGACAAGCGTCTTTGCCTCCTCCATTAACTCCAGCGCATAACATACGGCTTGTAATGCCTCCTCCATAAGCAGTGTTACATTTGGTTTGATCTATTATTTGCAAATTGACACCTTTAAGTGTAGATGAACTAGAACCACCTTCACTAGTAGTACCCCATCCAGTGCAATAAGCATTGGAACCAGTTGAAACGTGTTGGTTTAATGATGGCAACTGAACTTTTTGGATTCCAGTACCAAAATTCAAATTACTGGCCAATTCAAGAACGGAGATATCGTAATCAGTGGTACGGCTATTATAGCTTGGATTTTGGTGAATTCTGGCAACTTTGACGGTAACACCACCTGAATTATGATTTGTAGATCCAGCGCGAATGCTTAAACTAGATGCTGAAGATCCATCGGTACAATGGGCAGCGGTTACAGCATATTTGTTGCTAATAATTGAAGCACCGCAAATGTGGCTTCCGTAGTATTGAAGAGAGAGTTGGTATGGGTAGTTTTCAATTTTGACATTTGTACCTCCAACAATTTTGCCATCCAAACGAGGATGGACAGCGCGTGGAGCGGCTAAAAATTTACAATTATGTATTTATTAAAATTGAGTTAATATAATTTTAAAAACTTACCGCAGGAGATTGCTACAAGAGCTGATAATACTAAGAGCTTAAACATTTTGATTGTTCTAATTTTTTTTTTTTCAACTATTTATACTAGAATATCTTAAGTATTTAAGATTAAATTGTCTATTTTTATCAAATGATTGATTAACTATAACTGGAATAATCTTGTTTTGATATTTTGATAATAAACAAATCAACATTCAATAACTAATTCAAAACATCATCTTATGTCTTTAAAATATGCAATAGATAAAGAGATAGAAAAACAGGAATGAAGGCTTTTTTATCGACTTAAAGGCAGTGTATGATACAATCGACAGAAGTATGCTTATAAAGTGTGTATCAGAGCAGGTAATAGAAGTAGTAAAAGAGAAAGATGGAAAGTTGGTGTCGATTGAACATGGGTGAATGTAGAAGTAATAGGTTTTGAGAGTCTAGAAGTTTATAATGGGGTATTTATAGAGCCTTTTACTATTTAATGAATATACTGCAAGTTTAGAAAGTGTATTAGAAATGAGCTAAGCTGGCGGAGTACTGACTAGTAAAACAAAATTGCAAAAAATAAAGAAAAAAATACTCGTTTTTAAGTTTCTACGCAACATTTGTAAATTATATTTGAAACTTTCAACAACTATTTTATAAATATAATTTTTTAATTAATTATTTCATCATTATATCCAAACATCTTAAGTGTTTAAGATAAATTTGTTAATCTCTTATCATACTTACAGTAAGCTTATTTGATTGATTATGATATGAACGGCAGACATCAAAAATGTTAATTAATTTGGAAATAATTTTTTTAGATGTTTTAATACAATGTGTAAAGCTATTTTTATCTACAATATAAATCACCTCTTTTAAATTTCTTCAGATCATAAGTAATGCGATTCCTTTATATTTTTTTTTTGTGTTAATGTATTTTTTTATCAGTTTGTTTTGCTTTTGAAAGCCAAAACTTAAATTGTAAATTTTGTTTGTATGATATATACATATTTTTTAGTAATATTCACTGCGCTTCAGAGAAAACGGGCCACTCGAAAAGTTTACGTAATTATCTATTTTTTAATTTTGTTTTGTTTTTAATTAAATAAAACAAGTTAGTATGTATACTGCAAAGACAGGCGAGCGTGTAAACAGTAGAAATATATTCACGGAACAAAAAAAACTTATATAGTCATAAAATTATGAAATACTTGTTAAACACGTTTGTTGGAACTGATATTTTTACGAGCTTTATGCTTGTGTAGATAAGTAATAAGTTTATGAATTTTGATCAAAACGTTTGATAACAGATCTTCTGATTTATGTTAGTCACAAATGGAATTCTACTTCTGACAAACAAGGAGAAAATCTTGCAGTAGCTCTAGACATTTTCAAAGCATTTGATGGTGTATAGAATTCTAATCTTGTCAACAAGCTTCATTGTGTAGGTTTTAATAAAAGAATTGTAAATCTCATCAATCCAAAATAAATGCTGGTGCTCTTCAAGGTTCTGCATCAAATATTAAACTAAACAACAAATCCATATTTAAATATTTTTCAACTTGTTTTCTTTGAGTTACAATCTTACATAATATTTTCTGCAACAACCATGTTGATAGATTTAACTTCAAAAGTATTTAGAAAACAAAAATTTCTTAATAAATGTAAAAAGGTTTTTACTTCTGATCAACTTTTGCATATACAGGGTGAGTCGAGAAGAACGGACCAAACTTCAGAAGTGTATTGTATACATGAAAATATTGTAAAAAATACTCAAATGTTGTTATACAATTTTTATTTGTTCTTAAGTTTTAGTTTTAGCGTAATTAAAATAAATAAAATGTCTATATTAACGTTTTGGTAATCATAGCCTTTTTATAATAAATGTTTAAAAACTCCGTCATTTACCTCTAAACATTTTCTGCTTTGTCTACGAAGGGCGTCTGTTGCTCTTCTGATTGAGTTATGTCTTTGTTTAAGATAAACTGCAACATTTTTAATGCGTTCTATTAGTGCATCCCAAGTGTCTGCTTTTTTTTTGGTGTTAGAAGGAGAATCTTCCTAAAGACTCGCAAAGTGTCGGATTCACCCTTACGGGCGCCTACCGACTATACTCTCCCCGACTTTGACTGCTGGAAGTTTGTCCTTTCGTGGCCTTCCTGAATGGTTGTGTATGCAACACGGAAAATATTTACATAATGCACATATGTGCCAACCATATAGGTGTTTTTGCTTGCATTGGGACCGCTCCGTTTCTGGGGAAGCTGGACGTACACCATTGGGAAGGATTTTCCGTTCCTTCCCATGCGTGTCTTTGATTGTGGAGTGTACCCCTGAGCGATGAGCTCAGCTTGAAATATTTCAACTTTAATGCAGGTGGGCACACTCCGAATAACATATTTTAGGGTCATTTTGGACTCTAATTGATAGGTGTGGTGAAAGATATTAGACTCGAAAGTCGCCTTTATCCCTAGATACTCATCCTTATCTTGCATGGTAATAGAAGGAGGGCGGCGTGCACCGGCTCCTACTGTGGGCGCCGGCTGATCTGAATGGCCTAAGGTGCTAGTAGCCGGACCAAATCAGTTGGTCGGCTTCGCCTTAAGGGCGGGCCGGGTTGAAGACACTTTGGTCTTGGTGGCTGATAGCCTTGATGGTGTTGAAGGCAGCTGACGTGTGAGGTCGGCTGAAGGCCTATTAGAGCAAGAAGGTTGAAGGAAGAAGGAACTAGGTAAGCTCTACCTAGTTCTTTCTTTCTTTATTTTTTTTTTTTTTTACCTTTTTTTCTTTCAACCAGGATGAATTTGCCCTTTTCGGACGGGTGTTCTTGGTGGAGGTCGACCTTGCTCTGGGTGGTTTCCATTTTTTCGTTCTCGGAGGAGATGGAGTCCGGCGGTCCGGCGGCAGGTCTCTTGAGGGTGGCCTGGGCCTGGGGGCCGCTGTCTTGCTTGGAACCTGGTTGCAGGTTTCCATTGGGGCTTTTTTGGTGGTGGTCGAAGCTGGTGCTGTTGAAGAAGGTGTGAGCTGGATGGGCAGCTCGGTGAGAGTGGAATGGATGGAGGTTTCCATTTTGCTAATGGCGTCCTTAGCATCTCTTTGGATCGCTTTAACCTGGGCGTCTTGCTCGGTAATCTTCTTCATTTGACATTCCATCATTGCCATGAGTTGGGATTCCAGCGAGTGAATCTTCTTCGCCTAGTTCTAGATGGTGATCTCATACTTTTCCACCAGGGCATGCATATGCTCCAGTATCTCCCGGTCCAACATATTCCCGTCGGGGTCCATACTGGAATGAAAATGTTTACTTTATTAATTAAATTAATAATTAATCAATTAATCACTTGTTTGCTTTTACTTTGTACATTCTTCTTTAATCCCGCCCCATGAACAATAATTTAATGCTAAGAGGTCTGGAAACATTGGAGACCAACCAATAAGACTACCGCAACCAATCCAACGCCCTCGAAAGCTTTTGTGGCATACTAGAAAAACATTTTTAATTACGCTATAATTTAAAAACAAATGAAAATCAGATAACAACATTTGAGTTTTTTATATTATTTTTACGTGTACAATACACTCTTGAAGTTTGGTCCGTTTCTCTTAACTCACCATGTATATAAAACTTATATTTGTCCTTGTATTGAATCTTGTTTCTAAGTATTGGGAGGATTGACTAATAACTTATGCCCGTACTAATAGTCAGAGATTAAATCTCGGATTGATCTTGGATTTATGAATCCTAGATTCATTTTGATAGTCGTTATGTATTTCTCGCTTAATTCTTGGAAAGAGTTGAAAACTATGCAACCGTCAATATAATCCTAGATTCAAATAATCTTGGGACCACCCAATGTAGAAAGAAATTTGCGGAACGGAATAAAACTTAAACAATTATACAATTGTGAAATACTCGTTAAATACGTTTGATGGAGATATTTTTACGAGCTTTATGTGTAGATGAGTCATAAGTGAAAAACTTCAATTGGGTGTTAATAGAACACCTCTTATTAGTTCAAATATTAACAAATAATTGTAGTAAAGTTACATAAGCATTACTTGACAGCAACAATTTTGATTTCCAACTACAAAATAAGATTTTATTCTTAATATCAAATATAATTTTCTAACAGTTCTAACTTCCATGAAAAAAATAAAATTTAGCATGTCGATATCTTTTTCTAAACTCTTTCTTACAATACTTAACAAAGTTTGGATTTACAAAATTTCAGTTTTTTAGTATTGCATTTTTATATTTTTTAAATACCCTGTACAACAAAATCGGAGTTTTTCAATCAAGTTTGTATTATTATGACAAGCAGGAAACATTATAAGTTATTTTTTTTTTGAAAATTCTATCCGTGAACACCCTGTATATACTTAGAACTAATAAAAAATGATAAATTATGAAACAATAAAAAATTACTTCAAGAATTTTATTAAACTGTTTTTTACAAATGAAATAATTTAACAAGCATAAGTCATTTACCAACAAAATAATTTTAAACAAATAAAACATTAAAAAAAATAAATACAAAATCAAATTTATTTAGTAATGTAGTTGCGCATGCTTGGGACGCTAGAGTAGACTCCTGGAAGAGTAGGACGAGCACATCCGTATCCCCATGATACAATACCAACAAGTTCTCCAAATTACAACAGTGCACATCTTTACAAAACTAATTAAATAAGTTAAAATTCAGATACCACTACTACTTACTAAAGACGGAATAACAAAACAGCTTCAAACATGTGGTTAACGACTGGAGCACTATTTCCAGAAACTGAAGGATTTGTAACAGCCATACAAGACCAAGTAATTAAAACAAGAAACTATGAAAAATACATTATAAAAAACAACAAAATAGTAGATACATGCCGAAAATGTAACAAGCATAATGAAACAATAACACACATAATAACAGGATGCGAAAGCTTAGCTGCTACAAAATACACAGAAAGGCGTAATAAAGTAGCTGCATTGTTACATCAGAAAATATTGGAAAACAATAACTTCCTTAACAACAAAAACAAAATACCATACTATAACTACATTCTTAAAGCTGTTATAGAAAACGAACAACAGAAGATACTATGGGACGTATGTATTCAATCGGACAAAACAATAACACATAACCGGCCTGATATTGTATGGACAAATAAAACAACAAAAATTACATATCTTATAGACATTGCAATTCCGGCAAATGAAAACCTACAAAAGAAAATAAACGAATAGAAAGAAAAATACTCAGAATTAACGTACGAAATTAAAAAATTATGGAAGCAAAATGAAGTTAAAGTTTTACCAATAATAATTTCGGCAACAGGACTAATTCCAACTGTAACTATTGATATGCTAAAAATTCTCGATGCAGAGCAATTAATTAGTACAATGCAAAAATCAGTTTTACTGGATACATCACACATTACCCGTTCATTTTTAAATTCTTAACATCCATTTACCATCTATCTATAAAATATCTATAATATTTATACTCTTGGGAAACCCTCGTATAGATTATCAAAACAAACGACAAGTCAGAAAAAAAAAAATAATAATAATAATTCCACGGGGAATCCTGTAACCTCTACGGAACGCGTCCCCAAGGTGACGGATTGGGTCAAACCCTCTAGATATAGAGGGTAGGAGCGTAAAGCTTTTGCGAACCAACACGACACAAGATAGTCAACGGTTTTGGGCGGATGAACTACTTGTGAAATAAGCGTCTGATCTCTAGTTGAGGCGGCTTATTGAAGGCGTCTGTATCCTAAAGAGACGGCCTAAAACATACGCTTTGGTAGGAGCACTGTAAAAATACCACAACCCAGTAAAATGGAGCACAATTTAAATAATATTAGAAACCTGCCGGTTCCTGAGCTGCGTCAAGGCACATCTGGAGCTGATGCTGGACGTGACAGCTTGCAAACCATCAGTGGTAGGAGTTTTCGGAAACAGGCTTCTATCGGGCAACCCGAAACCCGCGATGTTTCTCAACAAATTTATAGCGATACAACACATCTACAAGTCGCACCTACCGACAGTGTTTCGCCGATAATAATACAGGAAACCACCAAGGCTGGAAAACCACGTGAGCAAAGACAATGGTCACTTGATCAAAACAGAATTATTATACGCTCTTACTATATTGTTACACGCAACGAACGTGACAAAATTGGCTATATGCAAAAACTACATTACTACATTACGCAAAACTACCCAAATCTAAGTACGATATCAAGGGAACGAATTGCGGATCAAAAACGTGTTATAATTCGCAACAACTTAATAGCACTACCAGAACTTCAAAGACTCCGAGAAGAAGTTGAATTAATTTTATACAACTTAAATAAAACTCAAAAAGAACCAGAGATAAATCAAACAATTTCTACCAATAATTCTATTAACCTAGAACCACAAAACGATATTATCAGCAATCATAGTATAGACAACCAAACACCACAAACCGACAATTGCAAGCAAACTGAAATTGAAATTGAATATTTTAGAAATGTGGCATGTTATCAAAATATAAACCCAAACACTCGAGATCGACTCATTAAAATTAAATCTACAAATGACAATCTGAAAAACATCCAAGTGGTAAACACTTTATTAGATAAATCTATTACAGCAAATAACCAAATTGAAGATATCCATTGCTACGTATACTGTGGTGCAATAACTGACAATGCTCAAAAACCTAAACATAATTAAAACCAACGCACTAACAATAACTATACAAAACCTCCCTGGAGAACTCGTATTGAAACATCAATCAAAGATTGTAGAAAAACTATTGGTCAATTAACAAGATATGTTCAAGGACATAGTAGCAACAAACTTTTAAATAACTTAACACCAATATTTAACCACTTTCAAACAACCGCTCAGCCCAATACTGCAGAACACCAGCAAAAATCACTTACTTTCTTAGAACTCCAAAAGCAAAAACTTGCAGCTTTATCTTTACGACTACGACGATATAATGACTCTTATGAAAGAATGAGACAAAACAATATATTTGACAATAGCCAACGAATATTCTATAGACAACTTGAAGAAAACAAAAATAAAAATCTAAAGTTATTGGAAAATATATGGTCAACACCCGAACAACACAATCAAGATGCACAATGGATAGCAGATGAACATTTAAATCAGGAAGACATTGCTATAATGGAAAACATTATAATAACTGAAAATGATATTAAAAGTGCAATTTAAAATACATATAACTGGAAAGCTCCTGGACCAGATAAAATACAAAACTACTGGTTTAAAAAATTTACGAGTTTTTACAAACACATAGCCAAACATTTCAATCAACTTCTAAACCACCCCAATGAAATGCCCAATTTCTTAACAGAAGGAATCACATACCTACTGCCTAAAAACGGTGACACAAGTAACCCTGCAAACTTTCGTCCAATTACCTGCCTGTCAACTCTCTATAAAATGTTCACAAAAATAATAACAAACAAAATTAACAAACATTTAGTACTAAACAACATTATAACTCCCGAACAAAAAGGCTGCAGAAAGGGATCAAGAGGATGCAAGGAACAACTAATTATTGACAACATAGTTACAACACATGCGCAACGACAAAAAATGAACTTATATATGGGATATATTTATTATAGAAAAGCTTTTGACTCTGTTCCCCACTCTTGGCAAATCCATTGTCTACAAATATATAAAATAAACCCAAAACTAGTACATTTCTTAAGAACTATAATGCAAACATGGAAAACAAAGTTGAGCATTAACCGCAAACTTATTGATAAGTCAAACTTTGTACACATTAAAAAGGGCATTTTTCAAGGTGATTCTTTAAGTGCACTGTGGTTTTGCATCGCTTTAAACCCGATCTCTAACACACTAAAGCAAACAAATTATAGGTTCAAACTACAACAGTCAAGCCAGAGTATACGAGTAAACCATCTATTGTTACAAGAAGCCAGTTAGAACAAATAATGACTCTTATTGATACAACATTGAAAGATATCAGAATGTCATTTGGTATAGAAAAATGTAAAATAAACTACATTGATAAAGGAAAGTAGAAAAAGACAGAAGATATTATAACATCATCAAACCAACACATTAATTAAACTAAACTGACACATACAAATATCTTGGAATTAAGAAAAACTCAACAATAAACCATACTGAAAATAAAAAAAAAAATTACGGAAAAATACAAACAAAGTCTTAATATAATACTAAAAACTAAGTTAAATGCAAAGAATATATCAACTGCCATTAATACATATGTTATACCATCACTTACTCCTTTGGGATCATAAAGTGGTCAAACACAGATCTGGAAAGTTTTGATAGACTTACCCGCACTGTAATGACAAACTACAAAATGCACCACCCAAGATCATGTAAACAAAGAGTCAACATTCCACGAAACAAAGGAGGACGAGGTGTTACTAATATAAAACAACTTCATGTAGAAGAAATTTCAACACTCAATAACTACTTACACTCAATATCAAATGACATGCTATATTCCGCTATATTTCGTATAGACAACTATACAACACTAAATCTAAAAGAATGCCCAATGACATAAACTAAACGAAACGATGCAATAACAAAATGGGAAAGAGAATGGGAAAATAAACAACTGCATGGAAACACTTTTACGAAACTCACTAAAATAACATCTCATTTGAATGGACTAATAAATAGTTACACAACGGATATCTGATGCCAGAAACAGAGGGATTTTTCTGTGCCATTCAAGACCACACCATTAATACTATGAATTACAAAAAATATATACTCAAAGAAGATGTTATCGATAAATACAGAAAATGCAATAAGCCGTACGAAACAATAACGCACATAATCTTAGGATGTGAAAAGTTGGCCCCAACAAAATACACGCCACAGGAGTAATTCCCAATGAAACTATTGAAAATAAAAAAAAAATAATGTTGATGTAGTAAACCTTATCACCATCCAGAAAGCTACAATTTTGGACACTGCCAATATCACCAGAGCCATTATGGCTTCATAATGTGTAGCCTTGGGCAACCCGCGTACACATTCAAACGACATAAAGTCTAATTTAAAAAAAAAAATAAAATAATAATAACTATTAATATACAATACAAAGAATTGGAATGGTCACAAAAAGAAATTCAAGAAATTTCTACCAACTACATAAAGAAGGCATAGATATAGAATTATCAAACATGTGGCTAACCAAAGGTAATTTATTCCCAGAAACAGAAGGATCTATTCTTGCAATCCAAGATCAAGTAATAAGAACTAGGAATTATGAAAAATATATACTGAAAGCCAACATAACAACAGATAAATGTAGAAAATGTTATAAAACTGCAAAAACTATAACACATATAATCACAGGATGTGAAAAACTTGCTCCAACTAAATATACAGAAAAACATAACAACGTAGCGGCACATATACATAAAAAATGATAAGTAATACAAATTTAGAAGAAGAAAATGACAAGGTATCATATTATAAATACATTCCAAAGCCCATTAAAGAATACAGCAATCATAAGTTACTATGGGACATTACTATACAGACTGGCTAACAAATAATACATAACAGACCAAATATTATTTGGACTAACAAACTCACAAAAACAACATATTTAATAGACATAGCAGTTCCAGCAAGTGAAAATATCATAAAGAAAACCGATAAAAAAATACAAAAATACACAGAACTAGCATATGAAATAAAACGAATATGAAAATTAACAAACATAACAATATTACCAATTATAATTTCTGCAACAGGATTAATACCTAAAGAAACGGTAAAAAAATTAAAACTAATAGGAGCTGAAGATACACTAGCACGTGCTTTCTTAAGCTAAATTCATTTTTTTTATAAATAACATAGTTATATATACCCTTGGGAAACCCGCGTATATATCAATAAAACACGACAAGTTAGTTAAAAAAAAAAAAATAATAATAATAATTGTTTATTTATGTAGCATCACAAAAATAGTTTATACACAGGTCCAAAAATATACATACAGTTTGATAGATATAGCGATGTACAATCACTTGAGCAAAGTGGACACAAATACAAATAAATACAATAACATAGACAAAATAAACTTAACAATACAATACTATGGTATCACAGATTAAATATTTGTTATAATCATAGAATGCACTTTCTATTAGAAATTCTTTTACAATTTTTTTGAAATTTATTCTTTCTAACTTTTTTTGGCAATAAAAAAAAACTATACAGCAATAATTAGTACTATGTTTACTTTTTTAAATCTGGTATACATGCAATGTCATGGTTATGTCTTTTGACAATAGAATTTATTAGTAGAGACTTTAGACTATTGGTTTATATTTATCTACAATGTCATAACTTCCACTTTTTAATATACACATTTCTAAAATTGAGTGGTTTGGGAAATGATTGATTTTTAATTAATACGTTTATTTTTGTAAGAAGTATTATTAGTACATTTTTTATAGACTTGGTTAGATCTACATTGATGCTATACACATCTCTTGATTTACTATTTTTATAGTTATGTGAAATTCTCAACAACATAAAAATATATTTGAATTCCAACAAATAAAACCACACTCACTAAAGACTAGATTTTAGCAGTCTGTGAACATTGTCTTTAAATGTTTGTGGCTTATAAGTCTTGGGAAGCACTGAATTTGGAAGTTTATTTCATGTGTCGATAGTACCGTGAAAGAAATCACTTTTAAAAGTTTCAGTATTACATCTCTAAACTGTCAGTAAATATTTGTTAGAATTCTTAGCAAATCTTGTAATACAAGAAAATATTTGTTTTGATGGCAATAAGTTTTGTATTTTGTTTAAACAATGTCTATGGAAATATCTATAATGCAAATATCCGCAACATTACGCCGGTGTTGTAAAGTCATTAGTCAATTTTGGGTCGGCAATAGTTTGTTTTTGAATCAAATTTAGAAGAGATAGTGTTGAATGCTTCTCTCCATACTTTAGAACAATATTCAATACAAGGACGTGTATAAGTTTTATGTATATGCAAAAGTAAACAGAAGTAAAAAACAGATTATTTTTATTAAAAAGTCCTAGTTTTCTTGATACTTTCGAAGATATGTCTTCAACATGAAAGTTCCAGAGAAGATTATGTGAGATTTTAACACCCAGAATATAAATTGAAGAAGATTTAGATATGGATTTGTTGTTTAGTTTGATATTTGGTACTTGAAACGGTAAGAAGTTGGGTTTTTTTGAGCTAAAATTGACAATGTTGGGAAAAAACAGAACTTTGAGAAACACCTGCAGTAATAATTTTATGGTCAGAGTTAAAACCATCAATTCTAACAAAATTTATACAATGGAGCTTGATTATGTTATACCCTATCAATGCTTTAAAAATGTTTTAAGTTTTCATTCATTGGTGACTAACATAAATCAGAAGATCTGTTGTCGAACGATTTGATCAAAATTCATATTGAGTATTTGAGATTAAGTTATTTTGTTCTAAGAACTTGACAATGTGGAAAATAATATATTTTTCCAAAATGTTTGACAGATTGGACAATAATATAATTCAAAGAATTCGACTCTCTTCCCTGTTTAGGTATAGGTTGAACATTTACAATTTTCCAACAATTTGGAATTATTTTATTTTTGTATGATAAGGCAAATATTTTAGTCAAAATAAGAGTTAACTCATTTGCAAACGTTTTAAGAATAATAGGTGGTATTTTGTATATACCTGATGCCATTCTAGTATTTAATTTAAGAAGATATCTTTTGACATTCAGTTGGCTAAAATGAATTGGTCCCATTATTTTACCACTAGCCGGCATTTTAGTTACAGTAATAGGAGGGTTTATAATAATAGAGTTTGATGCACAGGTTTGTAGCTAGATTGTTTTGATCACTTTGAAGAAGAGGCATTGAATATTTTGTACTACCTTGCAATGAATTTGTGGTTTTAAAAAAAATTTTGTTGCTTATTAAAAACTGGGAAATTTGATTAGCTTTGTTTCTATCAATCCTTTTTTTTTCAGATTGTATTAGATTGCCACAATGTTCAGAACAATTACTGACTTGTTTCCAAAATATTTTGCTTCTTATTAACGTCCTGTTTTGTCTGAATTGAAAACAAGTACTTTTGTTTTGGTTTAATTAAATATTACGGAACAAATTTTTGACGACATTTTGAATAGTTTTTGTGAGATTCTCTACTGCGCAATATGTGGATTATTAGAAAATAAACAATAAGTATCAGAAATGAAATTATTAAAAAAAATAATATGTTTATCTTAAATATGAAATGCGGTTTAAGTTCGATAGTAATATGAAAAGAAGTTTTAACAACCAAAGTTAAAAGTGAATGATCAGGATATCCTGAAGCAGTTTTAATAGTAGTTGTAATCTCTGGAATATTGAAAGATGCAAATCTAATAATCTTGGTTCACCAAGAAAAGAAAGTTGGGTAAGATTGTGAGAAGCAACAAAAATTATAGTTTGTTGTCCGGATAGTGTTGTAGAAGATAAGTACATTAAAATCTCCTAACAATATTATTTTGTCGTTTCTATGTTTATCTTAAAGAAACTTGTCAAAACTCTCAGAAAGGTTATCAAAAAAGTTTGGAGTTGTTTATTTGGAAAACGGTATATGCCTATTACAAAAATAGTCTTATCGGGAAGATTTAGTTTAAGAAATACGCTATTATAATCAATGCTTTGAATTTTGTACGTCGTTAGTCTGGAATATGTTTGTAGTTTGAGGATGTAGACACAAACACCCTGTTGGTCAGCAAATGAATGTTCAAGATGACAATTGGAATTTACTAGATTAAAGCGATCTGGGTCTTTATTAATTACTTTGGTTTTAGTCAAAAAAAAGGTATGGGGTTTCTATGTTCAAGATGCTGTTGAACCAAATTTAAATTCATTTTTAGTTCACAAATATTAGAAAAATTTACTTTAAGCCAATTTTATCGTATTGTTAATTTTTTTCGTCGATCTTCTTCTTTGTCGATTTTCTTCTTCTTCTTCTTGCGTTAGTAGTACTTTTGATGTGCGGAATAATTAGATTAAGACCAAACCATCATAATGCGGTTTATACTTACCGCATGGTCGGGGTTAGTAGTTATTGTTAGTACTTAAGTTAGGGAATAAGTTGTTTTTTTTTTTGAGATGAAATAGGTTGGGTACGCGAGGTCAACAATTCTCGAAAGCTAGATTTAACTTCCCTGCGTACTTAATTGCAACTAATATTTTTTAGGTAGCTATGTTGACAATGTTACATTGCACCAATTAACATAAAATTCAATTTTATTAATTGACTAGATTTTTTAAACTATTGTCTATAAAAAGCTTGTTTTGTTATAGTGCAAATTTAAATTATTTGTCGAGTTACACGTGAGGCTGGTATTGCACATTGAACCATGACCTATGTTTATACTAAAGTAACATATTTGCTGTATAATATTCTTCTAAAATTTTACAAAAAAATTTAAATTGTGCATGGAATTCATTAATTACACGAAAAATTGCTCAGAAAAGACCAAAATCAATTGTTTAAATAGTTAAAATATAAATGACAAAAAATTTATTAGCAAAATTGCATAGAAATATATAAATTATAATTCAAAAAGGCAATTCAAAGCTCATTGCATTAAGTAACAGTTTTGTTGTATTCAAGTTCTTGTTTAATAAATATTTGGTACTAAAAAATATGACATTAAAAATTTATAATAATTAAACTATTTTCAAGTAATTGCTTTTGCTATTTATTGATTTTTAGTTAGCAACTGAGAGAAATTAATGAACATTTCAGCTTCCTGAAAAAAGATTAATGATTTACAATGATTTGTCAACAAGTTTATTATTAATAAATTAAAATAAACAAATCAGAAAGGAATCACATTAAATTTAAATGATAAGAATAGCACTTAATAATATTATCAAATTACTGAGAAAATTATTTAAAGAAAAAAATCAGAATTTATCTAAAGTTAAAATTCAACAATCCAGTTTTTTTGAACAAATTATTTTTTTATAGTCGTCTTTAATGATATGCTTAAAATATAAATGACAGATTTCAAAAATGCAATTAAATAAATTGCAGCCATGCAAAGCAAAGCAGAAGGATATTGTATGCTTATGGACCAAAACCTCGTACGGATTTTGCTATTATATGAATAAGATTTTGCATTTTTAAACAGATTCTGTTTGGATCTTGGCCCCTTTGAAACTATTTTTAATATTTTGTGACAGAACTTTTGACCACTCACAAACAGGATATTGCACTTTTCACCAGTTTACAATGAATTCTTTCCTACAATATTTTAGTATTTTCCGGCCGGATTTTGCCATTTTTGAGATGCTTTTTAACAATATTTTGATGGTTCAATCAATTCTTAACATGTTATGAATAAGTTATGCACTTTTAAAACCGTTCTTGGCCGATTTTTAGTGTTTTCTAACAATATTTTGATGCTTTAACGCCATAGGTGTATCACAATTTTTTTTTGCGGTAATTAATGTAATTTAAAAACAAATAATATAAATACAAAGTTCATAATACTCAATGATGAGTTATTTTAAAATTTTATTTAAAAAGAAAAAACAACAATTTCAATAGTTATAAGAATCATATTTGAATAATAATAATATAATAATGGTTTAATGATTAATAATTTTACACAGTTAAATAAGATACACAATAATAACATATCAATAAACTATATAATGTCACGAAGTTATAAACTTGTTTGTGACAAAGAAAAATATAAAATTATTAATATATAAAAGTACATAATAATATTAAACAAAAATAATAATACAATAACGTACAGAGTAGTTACTTAAAAACAAAACAAAAATATATAAAATATAAATAATAATTATAAACATAATATAAAATATAACTAATAACTTATTTGATTGATAAAAATTTAAATTAAAATTTGTTTACTCAAATTTTAAGTTCTATTTATGAGGTTGTCTATATGTGCTCTAGGAGTAGAAAGAATATATTTTTGAAGACGTTTCTTAAAAATTATGATAGAGTTTGCTGTTTTTATTTCTTTTTGAATGCTATTAAAAAGTTTTGGGCCCAAATATATATATGATCTTTGTCCAACTGTTTTATGCATTGATGGTGTAACATATTGTTGTTGTTTTGTGTTATGATCATGTTCATGCTGTTTCAATGTTGAATTACAAACGTATTGAGTTTTGCAAACTGTAGTTAAAATAGTTGTCTTATATCGAGTATATTAGTTTCAGCAAACAGTGCATCAGATAGATATGTAATTTCTTTATTATATTTTAGTTTAATAATTTTCTTTTGCTGTCTGTTTAGGAGTTGTTAATAATTAGTTTTTACACCTCACCATCTAATGATGTCATATGATAAGTGGGTCTCAACTAACGCATGATACAGCAGTTTTAACTGCGGTATATTTAAAATGTTTTGTAGATGTCAAAAATTATATGTTAAAAACCGTAGTTTTTTTAAAGTGTGGTCAATTTGAAGGTCTTATCTACGATGCTTATCTATTACAATACCTAGATATTTTACACTATGCACTGATGATACTGTGCATATTGTATCGTAAATTGGAATGGTTAATTCTGTAATTAATAGAGTTATTCTAGAATTGCAAGAAAAAGCTATATAGCTTATTTTAGATACGTTCATGGTTAGAAGTTTGGAGTTGAACCATTGTTAGATACGAGATAAACCAATTTCTGCTTTTTGCTTCAATTCATATTAGGTATTTGCCTCAAAAAATATTGCTGAGTCATCAGCGTAACTAGTAGTATCTCCATTAGATTTTACATTAAATATCTCATTGAGATAAATAATAAAAAGTAGAGGCTAAAGAATAGTACCCTGTGGCACATCAAATTCTATGGTTTCAGATTTGCTTAATATATTATTAATTTTTAGACAACTTTGTCTGCTTTTTAAATAACTTTTAAACATTATTAACGGCATTTCTCTTATTACACAATCTTCTAATGACTCCAATAGCAAAGTATGGCTTATTGTATCAAAAGCTTTAGCAAGATCTATAAATACACATAAGGAAACTTAACTGTTGTCAAGACTTTTGTAGATATTAGTTGTTAAATGTTGGATTTGCGTAGATACGTTTTCTCTAAAACCACATTGGTTTTTTGATAACTAATTATATTGTTTGGTAAATCTGTCAAATCTAGTTTTAACCAATTATTCAAGTATTTTAGCATATGGAGTAATAATAGATAATGGACGATAATTACTGAGATCTTTCGATTTTGGAATAGGTACAATAACCGAAGTTTTAAAAAGCTTTGGACAATATCCAGTTTCAAAAATTTTGTTTATTAAATAGGTTAAAGGTTCAGTTATATATGGGCCAATTATTTTAATAGTTTCTGATTAATGTTGTCTATACCTGGTGATTTGTTATTTTTTAGATTTAAAATAACATGTAATACTTCTTCAGAGTTTGTAGAATCTAAGAAAAAAAGTGTTGGAATTTATATTTTGTTGAATTGGTTCATAAACTACATCAGCAAGTTCAGACGGAATATTATTTGCTAATTTCTTACCTATCGTAGTGTAATATTTGATAAAATGATTTGCAATTTCTTTGCTATCCGTTATATTTTCTTCATCATCATTTTTTTAAATGTTCAAACTTCTGTTGTTTTGTTGAAGTTCTTACAATATTTAGACTAAAGTTATTAGGATTGTTTTGTAATTGTCGAAATAGTTAATTTTTGTTATTTATTGATTTTATTATACCCTGTGTAATCCATTCTTTTCTTTTTATTTTGTTTGTTTTTATTCGTTTTAAATAAGTGCACTTTTCTATTTGTTTATTGACCATATCATTAAAAGTATTTGTACATACTTCTAGGTCATTAGCTGCAAAAATAGTATTCCATGAAGTATTAGATATACATTTCACTAATTTTCCATATTGAATATATTTTTGGTATTTTTAAATATTACTTTGTTTTGTATTTGTGGAATTTATGTATATTTGTATTGGTATTATAAAATGGTCCGTTATGTTAATTTGTATTACAAGTGGCAATATAAAATCTGTGGTGTTGTTTTTGTTTTTAAGAAATATGTGATCTATACATAACTTAGAATTGTTTTATATTCTTGTGTAGTCGTTAATAGCAGACAAATATCCAAATTCAGCTAAGGTACTTAAATATTCTTGAGTTTCATAGTTGTTTCCCAAAATATCAATATTAATATCACCCACAATAACACTATATGTTACTAAACTGTCTTGATTATTAATTAAATAATTCATAAAATCATGAACCAATTCAATTGAGTTTATGGTGTGTGGCTTGTATATAGCAAACATTTCAATATGCTCTTTGTAATAGTTCGTTATTTCAAGCTTTACAATATTAATCATATACAGTTTTATTACACTATAATTGTAATTAAGATTAGAACTGATGTAAATTAAAACTCCATCATTTTGATTTACAGAGCCATGATTGTATATAATATCGTAGTTTTTATATTTAAACAATGCAGTGTTACGAATCATCCATGTTTCCGTCAGAACGATGCAATCAAAATCTATTTCTAGATGTTCCAAGGACATTTTAAATTTGTCAAGATTTTTACTTATACTTCTTATGTTGTTACGAATTATTTTAAAATTACACAATAATTATTAACATTGAGAATTTCTTTAGTAAGTGGTTCTACAGTATAAGATTTAATTTCAGAAGTTTCAAAATTCCTCAAATACTGATCCATGTTTAAAACCAATGTATGTTACAAAGAAAAACAATTAAAATACAAACATTTGGAATAAAACAAAATAATAATTTAAAACTAGAATATAACAAAATAAATTAATCTCTTTAGTATTAATTGAGCATTTTATGATGATTTCTGCTTTTTGATGCTGGTGGTACTTGTCTATTCTGTTCATTAATTAACTTGAGTGTAGTGGCTAAGACTAAATTATGGTTTGCAGTTGTTGTTGTTATTGTTTTATTAGTTTCAGTATGACCGAACACATTATCACGATCATTCTGATTCACCGCTTATGATTGGATATCTTCAACCTCTTTAACAAAACTACTAGGATTTGGAGTTCCAGGTGCACTTGTAGTTAACCTTTCTGGATGGTTATCAAATTCTTCACTCTCATCAATTGTGTCAAACATATTTTTTTCAAGTTGCTCTATAGTGTATATGTCACCTTGAATTAGAAGCTTATTTCTATGAATTATTTTAGCATTCATTGATTTATTTCTTGCAATTTGCAAGACTTGTTGTTCTGTAAGTTCTTCTAGAGATAAATCATCTGAAAAACTTATTTTTTTCCATTTTAGTTTAAATAAGTTTTTCTTAATACTCAGCTTTTTTAAATAAGATGTAAATTTTAATTTGTTAACATTTTTGTGTTTGCCTATTTGATAGATGTTATTTATATTGCAAATAGAAATATCAATTTGTAAATGGTCTTTAATAAACTGAATAACGTTTCCGACTAAATCAGTATTATTATTAAAGTTAAAACCATGAATAATAAAATTGTTTTTTCTTTGGTTACGTTCTAAATTAGTAACACGACGCTGAAGTTTAGAATTACTAGTTTTTTTAGCTCACTAATTTTAGTTTCATAAGAGTTTTTTAGATTTATTTGCAAATTATTTATTTTTAAATTAAACAGCTTCTCAATTTTATTATATAATTTATCATTACTGGTATTAGTATTCATAATTAAAAAAAAAAAAGAATATAAATTGGCTAAATAAAAGTATTAACTTTGACACTAATAAATTAAATGACAGTAAGTAGTATTATTACTCGATAGTTTGGGGTAAAATCCAGGTAATAACAATTAAAATTAATAAATTAGATAAAATAAATAATTAAGGAAAACAGTTAAATAATTTCTTCACATCACGCGACCCATCGTGATCGTCTAACAGGACAAAGGCCACGGATATGGTTAAAATGAGTACAGAGGAAAAACAATAAAATATAAGAAAATAGGAATGTTAAAACGTTATTTGATTGTTAAAGCAGAATAATTTTGTAAATTTGTGTACTTTGTGTATTTTATTTTATAGAATTTTGAAGGTCTTTTTGTGGACTGTAATATATAATTGCATTCTAAGCTATTGCGCTATAAAATCACTACACATTTATACTTTTATCACTGCTCACACTTAACAAAAAACACATACATTAAATTCACAATTTGATTTTACTCAATTAACTACAAAATCGACGTTTTAAGACGGAGTAACATTTCAACCTCGCTCGCTCTCGGTACTATAATTAAGTATACTTAAATAAAATGTTTATATTTTGTAATTGGCAACATAACCATTATGAAAAATAATAAATTTTATACAGTTAATTAGTATTGAAAATCTAATACTCCGTATAAACATAATAAGAATAATAATAATAACCTGTAATTAAACAGGATTGAAGAAGTTTTAGAACTAATAACAAATGATAAATTATAAAATAAAAGAAACACACAAAAATTTAATTCAAGAATTTTATTATACTGTTTTGTGAAATAATTTTGGTTAACAATTTCATTTGTCATTTACCAACAAAATAATTTTGAACAAATAAAATATATAAAATAAATATTAAAACAAAATTAAATTTAACTGATTAAAGTTTTATTGGGATTGCTGAATTATAAGAAAAACATTTAGATTCCAGAGGATTCAGTAATGTAGTTGCGCATGCTTGGAACGCTGGAGTATACTCCTGGGAAATTTGGACGGGCACATCCGTATCCCCATGATACTATACCAACAAGTTCTCCATTTACAACAAGTGGGCCACCAGAATCTCCCTAAAAATAAAATAAATTAACAATTGATTCATATTAATTGTAAATTATCTTACTTGGCAAGCATCTTTGCCTCCTCCATTAACTCCAGCACACAACATGCGGTCGGTAATTCCTCCATAGTTGGCATCGTTGCATTCATCTTGATCAACTATTTGCACTTGTACTCCCTTTAATGAAGATGGAAGAGATCCACTTTCGCTTGTGGTGCCCCATCCAGTGCAGTAAGCATTTGAACCAGCTGGTACATTTTGGCCTTGTTTGGGCAAATTAACTGCTTGAACTCCGCTACCTAAACTTAAACTGGTTTCTAACTCAAGAACTGAAATATCGTAATCAATTGTGTAACTGTCGTATCTTGGATTTTGTAAAATTTTGGCAACTTTAACAGTAACACCGCCTGAGCTGTGTCTGGTGGATCCTGCGCGAACGCTCAAAGAAGAGGCTGATGATCCATCGGTACAATGGGCGGCGGTTACTGCGTATTTAGCGCTGATGATTGAGGCACCACAGATATGGCTTCCGTAGTACTGAAGAGAGAGTTGGTATGGATAATCTTCGATTGTGACATCTTCACCTCCAACGATTCTGCCATCCAAACGAGGAAGGGCTTTGCGCGGGGCAGCTAAAAATAATATTATGTAAATTTTTTCAATATATTTTTACTTTTATTTCATTAATTTCAACTTTTTTATATTTTTTTTTTAATCTTTTTATATCTTATAAAATACGTGATGTAAAAACATTTGTTTGAATATTTTTCATTTTAGACAAATGCCGTTAACTCATATTTTTTATTTATGAAGTAATTATAAAGGACTTTCATAAAATATTGAAAAAGTACTTATGTATATACATATATATTAAACTTTTTATTTCACTATTATTAAATTTTAGTAATATTTATTATTGTATAAACTTAATTATGTATAAAAAATCAAAGTTTAAATTACTTACCGCAAGAAAGTGCGACTAAAGCTGATAATACCAGAAGTTTGAACATCTTGATGATACTGATTTCGTATTGATTTTTTTCAACTATTTATACTCAAAAATTATTTACAAGTGGTTAGATTAAACTATTTTTAATTTTTTATCTCAATTGTTTTTTTTATTTGATTACATGATCAGTTCTTCTTATATGATATTTTGATAATAAACAAGTTTTGTCATAGATATAAGTTAATTTACAATTCAAACACAAAGAAAAATATAAATTATTTTCAGAAACTAGGATTTTTGTGTTTATGTAATTAGGTATATGACCAGTATCATTACAATGAGTAGTTTTTGTGAGGTTTGACATAGATATACCTGATCACAATGCTGGCAATTAATCGAATATACTACGTCATGTTTATATTTAAGAGGCAATGGATCCCGTATGGATTAAGTATTAATTTTGCTATATACTATAATCATATTAAGATTTGCATCTCTGAGAAGATTAGCCAGTTTTTGTGAAAGTCCATTAATAAAAGGTATTTTATGATATATTTTTTGAGCTATGGTATTATCTACTTGATTATTAGTAATTGCACGAACCTGACCTTCCCTCTTAGGGATACGAAACAGTAGTTTTTTTAGCATTTCAGATGGATACAGATTGTTTTTAAAAAATTTAAAAAGTTTTTTAAGATTACCATCATGAAAAGACGGATGTAAAATTTGTAGAATACGATATATTAATGCCAACACCGTGTTCAGCTTATATTTTATAGGGTGGTCTGAATTGAAAGGGATATACCTTTCTGAGCTGTTAGGTTTCACATACCAAATGAGTTTGATGGTATTGTCTAATGATCTAATTACTAACTTGTTCAGGAAAGGCACAGTCATTTCTTTCTTTTCCTTTACAGTGAACATAAGTTTTGAGTTAAACGAATTAAAGATTTCTAATGAATCCTAAATTAGATTATAGGGCACAGCACATATTAAGTCGTCCACATATTGGTAGATGAAAGGGAATTCAAAGGGGACATGACTCGAGCAATAATAAAGTAACGTATTCATAACAATTTCTGCAATTGAATGGCTAATAGAACCACCCATAGGGTAACCGTTAATTTGTTAGTAATATATATTATTATAGGAAAAAAAAAGTTGAATTGAAAAGGAAAGATATAAGAGTAACAAATTCAGACAAGGGAATAGCAGTGTGTTCTTCAATGAGGTTAAAGTTCTCGGTGATAATGTTGATCACCAAATCTATTGGTATGTTCGTATAGAGTGAAATTACATCAAAGGACACTAGTCTGAAATCAAGATTGAAAATTATTGATTTTTTCCGCAAAGTCAAATGAATCTTTTATTTTGAATTTGTTATACACATGAAAAGACTTGTCAATGATCTTGGCTAAGAAAGTGGCTAATTTTTTAGTTGGACAATTTACACAGGAGATTATAGGTCTTAGTGGTACATCTGTCTTGTGTGTCTTTGGTAGTTCATAGTACCTACGGCACGAGCCTTTATAACTATTGATCCGTTTAGCAATATCTTTTTCTAAAAAATTTTTTTTGGCAAGATTCTCGATAAATGCATTAAGGTTACGTTCAAGAGACGGGATTGGGTCCTTATTAACTACTTTGTAGGTCATGTTATCTTGTAATAGTTCTAATAATTTGGTTATATAATCTGCTTTGTTCATGATAACAAAAGGGTTGCTCTTGTCTGAATTTGTCACTATTAGTGACGGATTGTTTTTTAAGCCAACAAAAGTAAACCTCATATTAAGGGGATCCATTTGTTATTTTATTTATACATTGTGCTGTCTATATACACCTACATGTTAGTTTAGTCTATTGACAAAGTATTTTAAAATGTTGTAATGTTGAAAAAAAAATGTGGATGGAAGAATATGAGTGCTAATGTGCATATGTCCCTTAACAAAAAATCGCAAAATTTAATTGACTAGAGTAAGTTGGGTTTGTTTTTTTTTTTGGTTTTCTTTTTGTGTTCAGTGCTATATTTTCTCAATATTTTAATTGCTTTTGTGTTTTATGCCATAAATGTTTTCTAGGCTCAGAAAATGTATAAATGTACTACGAAACGTCAGCTATTAAAAAATGTCAACATGAACAGAACTTTGTTTTATTGCTGTTTGCTTTAATCATATAGCAAACATTTGATTGGACTTTTCCTATTATTTTACTACACTATATATAAATTATACATTAACTTGAAATATGGTTACTTAGTTAATACTGCAACGGTACTACCTGAATAGCGTAGTCTGAAAAAGTGGTAATGTTCTTTTAAATCTAGTATCCTAACAACTAACTCATACAATCTTAATGTTAAAATTGTATCTGTACTGTCTTTAGCGTTAAATAAAATGTTTGATAAATATCAAAATATCTTATTAAACATTTTATTTAAAGCTAAAGACCGTAAAAGTTTATATTAAAAAGTAAATTTAATTAAATCTTCTTTATGTTTGAATTGTAAATTTACTTATAAGTATGACAAAGCTTGTTTATTATCAAAATATCATATAAGATCAACCAATCATGTGAACAAATAAAAGCAGCAATTGAGATAAAAAAATTACAAATAGTTTAATCTTACCACTTGTACATAATTTTTGAGTATAAATAGTTGAAAAAAATCAATACGAAGTCAGTATCATCAAGATGTTCAAACTTCTGGTATTATCAGCTTTAGTCGCACTCTCTTGCGGTAAGTTATTTAAACTTTGATTTTTTATAAATGTATAAGTTTATACAATAATAAATATTACTAAAATTTAATAATAGTGGAATAAAATGTTTAATATGTATATATATATATATATATATATATGCACTTTTTCAATATTTTATGAAAGTCCTTTACTTTTACTTTATAAATAAAAAAGATGAGATTTTAATCATGTATTTTATAAGATACAAAAAAAATATATAAAAAAGTTGAAATTAATGAAATAAAAGTGAAAATATATTGAATAATTTAACATAATATTATTTTTAGCTGCCCCGCGCAAAGCCCTTCCTCGTTTGGATGGCAGAATCGTTGGAGGTGAAGATGTCACAATCGAAGATTATCCATACCAACTCTCTCTTCAGTACTACGGAAGCCATATCTGTGGTGCTTCAATTATCAGCGCTAAATACGCAGTAACCGCCGCCCATTGTACCGATGGATCATCAGCCTCTTCTTTGAGCGTTCGCGCAGGATCCACCAGACACAGCTCAGGCGGTGTTACTGTTAAAGTTGCCAAAATTTTACAAAATCCAAGATACGACAGTTACACAATTGATTACGATATTTCAGTTCTTGAATTAGAAACCAGTTTAAGTTTAGGTAGCGGAGTTCAAGCAGTTAATTTGCCCAAACAAGGCCAAAATGTACCAGCTGGTTCAAATGCTTACTGCACTGGATGGGGCACCACAAGCGAAAGTGGATCTCTTCCATCTTCATTAAAGGGAGTACAAGTGCAAATAGTTGATCAAGATGAATGCAACGATGCCAACTATGGAGGAATTACCGACCGCATGTTGTGTGCTGGAGTTAATGGAGGAGGCAAAGATGCTTGCCAAGTAAGATAATTTACAATTAATATGAATCAATTTTTAATTTATTTTATTTTTAGGGAGATTCTGGTGGCCCACTTGTAGTAAATGGAGAACTTGTTGGTATAGTATCATGGGGATACGGATGTGCTCGTCCAAACTTCCCAGGAGTCTACTCCAGCGTCCCAAGCATGCGCAATTACATTACTGAATCCTCTGGAATCTAAATGTTTTTTTTTATAATTCAGCAATCCTAATAAAACTTTAATCAGTTAAATTTAATTTTATTTTAATATTTATTTTTCATATTTTATTTGATCAAAATTATTTTGAACATTTAAAAAATGATGATGAAGAAAATATAACGGATAGCAAAGAAATTGCAAATCATTTTATCAAATATTACACTACGATAGGTAAGAAATTAGGAAATAATATTTTGTCTGAACTTGCTAATGTAGTTTCTGAACCAATTCAACGAAGTATACATATACAACACTTTTTTCTTAGATAATAAAAACTGTGAAGAAGTATTACATGTTATTTAAAATTTAAAAAATATCTATTCACCAGGTATATACAACATTAAATCAGAAACCATTAAAATAATTGGGCCTGATATAACTGAACCTTTAACCTATTTAATAAACAAAATGTTTGAAATTTTTTATAACTTTGGTTATTGTAGCTATTCCAAAATCAAAAGATCTGAACTATGTCAGTAATCATCGTCCAAAATCTCTAATTACTGCATCTGCTAAAATATTTGAAAAATTGGTTAAAACTAGATTAGACAGATTTATCAAAAAATTAAATTTGTTATCAAAAAAACAATATGGTTTTAGAGAAAACGTATTATCTACTCAAGACGCAATCCGACGTTGAAAACTAATATCTACAAAAGTCTTGACAACAGTAAAGTTTCCTTATATGTATTTATAGCTTTTGATACAATAAGCCATACTTTGCCTCCAATGAGTCATTAGAAGATTGTGGAATAAGAGGAATACCGTTAATAATTGAAAGTTATTTAAAAATCAGACAAAGTTGTGTAAAAATTATTAATATATTAAGCAAATCTGAAACCATGGAACTTGGTAGGCCACAGGGTACTATTTTTGGGCCATCACTTTTTATTATTTATCTCAATGAGTTATTTAATATTAAATCTTATGGAGATACTATTAGTTACGCTGATGACACAGCAATATTTTATGAGGCAAATACCTAATATGAATTAAAGCAAAAAGCAAAAACTGTTTTATATTGTATCAAACAATGGTTCAACTCCAAACTTCTAACCATAAACATATCTAAAATAAGCTATATAGCTTTTTCTTGCAATTCTAGAATAACTCTATTTTTTACAGAATTAACCATTCCAATTTACGATACAATGTACACAGTATCATCAGTGCATAGTGTAAAATATCTAGGTAATGTAATAGATAAGCATCTTAGATGGGACATCCAAATTGACCACACACACGGTAAGATGGCTCAGTTATAGCACGTTAGCGTAGCACGCTAACAGTCCGGGGTTCGATTCCCGAATATGACTAAAAATAATAACTTGTTCTTTATCCAGCGGGGTTATTCGGAAGTCACCTAAAAAGCCGTTGGTCCCATCAACCCCCTTCAAACAAGTCGTAAGACTTCTGGGGCGATGTAAAATAGCTGTAAAAAAGCGCAATAAAGAAGAAATTGACCACACTTTGAAAAAACTACGGTTTTTAGCATATAGTTTTAGACATCTACGAAACATTTTAATTATACCGCAGTTAAAACTGCTGTATCGTGCGATAGTTGAGACCCACTTATCATATGGCATCATTGGATGGGGAGGTTTGAAAACTAATTATTTACAACCTCTAAACAGACAGCAAAAGAAAATTATTAAACTAATATATAATAAAGAAATTACATATCTATCTGATGCATTGTTTGCTGAAACTAATATACTTGATATAAGGCAACTATTTTAGACCACAGTTTGCAAAACTCAGTACGTTTGTTATTCAACATTGAAACAGCATGAACATAATCATAACACAAGACAAAAACATTATGTTACACCGTTAATGCATAAAACAGTTAGACAAAGATCATATATATTTGTGCCCAAAACTTTTTAATAGCATTCGAAAAGAAATAAAAACAGCAAACTCTATCATAATTTTTAACTAACGTCTTCAAAAATATAACCTCATAAGTGAAACTTAAAATTTGACTAAACAAATTTTTAATTTTAATTTATATCAATCAAATATGTTATTAGTTATATTTTATATTATGTTTAAATTTATTAGTTATATTTTATATATTTTTGTTTTGTTTTTAGGTAACTACTTTGTACATTATTGTATTATTATTTTTGTTTAATCTTACTATGTTCATTTATATATTATTAATTTTATAGTTTTCTTTGTTACACAGAAGTTTATAACTTTGTGACGTTATATAGTTTATTGATATGTTATTATTGTGTATAGTATTGTGTATCTTATTTAACTGTGTAAAATTATCAATCAATAAACTTTTATTATATTTGTGGCATGAAAAATGCTCAGGGGTTTGATGTTTAAAAAATAAATTTGATTATATGTTTCAACAATATTTAATCTTCGGTAAGGGTGAAAAAGTACAATCGTAAAACTAAAACAAATATAAAAATTCTAATATAAGGTACAAAATTAGGGAATGCACAACCAATCAAATAATTATGATAAAGAAACACTTACCTAAAGGCAGGTAATATATAATAACCAAAAAGGCTTCTAGCTGCGATGTTACTCGGAACACGTCTTTGGAAGGAAAGGCCCGCAAATTGACGCGAATAAATATACCGCGGCGCAAGTACATCACAGCATCAAAAAACTATTATTGATGCTGTTTGAGTGGCCTATGCTATATACGTTATTTTAAACCTTTTCTGTCACAACTGCTCCCGAACATCTTCATATGTATAGTCAAGTACTAGGCGTATGGCGATGTTGTAATTTATAATAAACATTAATCATGAATTAAATTTGCGCAAATGACTAGCGTGAAACATACCCCGCTCTTTTAACGTAGTTTGGTCTTCGAGAACAAAAGTAGCCTCACTTACTTGCTTTTTAATTCGGTATGGACCTTCAAAGAGTAACATGAATTTTCTTGTCTGAGACGCTACTGCCGATGACAAAGGGTTAGTTCGTAAAAGGACCAACTCACCAGGCTGGAAAGGAAGATAGGGTCTACCTGGATGTGCGGCTTTTCTCCGATGAGCTTTCCCCATTAAAGTTTCTCGTGCTAGGTAGAGCTTTACGTGTGCATCATAGAACGACTTATCTTTTAATAGAGAATTTGATAGAACAGTCTTAGTAGAACCCAATTGTAGTTCGTTGGGCGTAAACCCAGTCGATTCATGAATAACCGAATTTAATAAACAACATATATTTTGAACCTCGACAGCCCACCTTGTATGTTTTTCGAAACAATATACGCGAAACAGACGCCCGAGTTCCTTCATAATTCTTTCCGACGGGTTTGCTTGTGCATGCCGGACAGAGCAGTGTATTGAATTGATACCAAGTTTTGTTAAACTTGCCTGCCAATTGTCAGCCATAAACTGAGAACCATGGTCGGTGAGTATTCTGTTCGGAAAACCGTACTTGGGAAAATAATCGTTTTTCAGCCGATGAAGAATAGCATCAGTCGTAGCACGTTTCAACGGGAAAAGCGCAACAAACTTGGTAAAAACATTTAGTACTACACATATGTAAACCACGCCCCCAACCGAAGGTGGTAGTGGACCATATAGGTCCAAAGCAACAAGATCATTAGGACCTTCTGGCACAATGGCTAATTGAGGAGGACTAGGCAGAACCGAATACTTAGTTTTTTGACAAATATCACATGATTTAAGTACACGTTTAACATCCTTATGAAGATGCTTCCACCATACTTCTCGGTGCAACGCTGACCAGGTCTTAAAGACACCAAAATGTCCGATAGCTTCGTGGAATAAGTTAACTATGTAATCAACTTGAGTTTTTGGAATGCACAAGTGTGGCGTATGAAACTCGCCTCGGTTTAGATATAACAACGTGTTTTTAAGCGCATATCTTTTAGCATAAGGTGAAGGTAGTTCTTGCAGAGACTTAATAATGGGTCCGTAGCATGGATCAGCAAGTTGGTGAGTGGATAAATCCTTTAAAAATTGTTTACATCTAAGCGAGATGTCTTTAGGTTGGTGAAAAACTCTGCTCGTTAAAACATGAAATAACTTATCCATTGGTACCGGTAAATGTGCTGACGGTTGCCGAGATAGAATATCAGGCAAGATATTATCTTTACCTTTTATATGCACTACCGAAAAGTCAAATTCTTGGAGCGATAACACCCATCTGGTAATCCGAGCAGACAGTAACCTGCAAGTATGTAAATAAGTTAGAGATTTATGGTCTGTTAATAACACAAATGGCTTTCCTAACAAATACACACGCCATTTGCTTAACGCCCAAACGACCGCCAGGGCTTCTTTTTCCGAAACACTATAATTTCGCTCCCTATCGAGCATCAAACGACTGGCGTAAGATATAATTTTTTTTTCCTGATACGTCCCTTGCCAAAGAATAGCACCTATGCCATAATCGGAAGCATCAGTTTGTACATAAAACGTCTCACTTGGATTTGGGTGACATAATAAGGTTTGTTCAGATAAAATTAATTTTAAATTTTCAAACGCCTCTTGTTGCTTGGCCGTCCAATTCCACTTACATTTTTGTCTGAGCAAAGCAAAAAGTGGTTCAGATATTGTAGCAAACTTGGGACAAAACGCTCTGTCAAAGTTACAAAGTCCTAAAAAACTGTGGAGTTGCTTTGAATTTTTAGGAATTGGAAATTCCTTTACAGCTTGTATTCTAGACGGATCTGATTTAATTCCGGTTTCACTGAGAACGTAACCTAAATAATTTACTTGTTTTTTAAAAAACGTACATTTTTTAAGTCTGAAAGTCAATCCAGCCTCCGTTAACCGAGTGAAAATTTGATCTAAATGCTGTAGGTGATCGTCAAAAGTTTCGGAATATACCAAAAGGTCGTCAATGTATGCGGTAGTAAACGGGTAAAAAGCTGGTCCTAAGATCATATCCATACATCTAGTGAACGAAGACACGGCCGTTTTGATACCAAACGGTAACACATTAAAGTGGTAACAGCGTGTACCCACCACAAAACCCGTAAACTTTTTGCTTTGGTTAGTCAAAGGTATTTGCCAGTATGAACTGGTAAGGTCCAGTGTAGAAAGATATTTAATATTTCCTAACCCATGAAGAATGTCGTCTACCGATCTTGGACGTTCCGTATCTACCACCATAACTTTATTCAAACGCCGGGCGTCTAAGCATACGCGAACGCTACCATCCCTTTTTACAACAGTTAGTAGTGGTGAACAAAACGGAGTGTTACTACGTTCGATTACCCCATATGATTCCATTCGATTAAGTTCGTCTTGCACTGCTTTTCGGTGTGCATAAGGGATAGGGTATGGTTTTACTTGAAACGGGGTTTCGTCTGTTAATCGGATATGATGTTTATATTCTGAAGTACGTCCTGGAACTTCCGAAAATGCTAACGCGTGTTTTTGTAATAGCTGGCAGAAAACTTTTCTATTTGTCTCGCTAAGATGAGTACCCTCCACAATTTTATCAAAATCGTCCGTCGATAACTCATATGCAATTGGTGATGGTGTACAAATAGAATTTCTATTTATGGCGGCAATTTTAAATTTTGGCGGTTCTATTGCATATTCATGTTCATAATTTATCTCCGGAATCTCACAATCTAATTTAGGTAAAACTATAACGTTATTTTCAAAATTGATGTGTGCTTGTTGTATCTTAAGCCAATCAATTCCTAAGATTACCGGATAGGCCAATTCGGGGATTAACAAAAATTCATGTTTAAATGAATGTTTGCCAAAAGAAAATTCTAAATACATTTGATGAGTAATTGTGCGTTGGGATGTACGAAATGCTCCCGTGACTCTTACACCACTAACTGGAAATACCACAATATCTTTATCCAAAATACTAATTTGATCCCAAACGTTTCTGGATAAACAACATAAGTCACTTCCGGTATCAATTAAAGCTGGAAATTGCGCACCGTAAAGAGTAATTATTACTGATGGTGCATGTAAATCAATTTCGTGGCTAAAATCGCAATGTTCGTCAACAATCTCATTTGGGCGAATTAAGTTTGGATATGTGTCTTTGTTAGTAGCCCCATGGAGGACCGTGACCCCTGGGCTTTCGAAAATCACGGTTTGCCGTTTCCCGACCCGGAATTGTCCTTAAAAGATACACGATGAGGACTCGGTGATCGGTTGTTATGAAAACGCGAAAAATTGTTGCCACGGTTATCTTTAGATTCGTTGTTGTTTGTGTAACGAGACACCCTTCTCGTAGTTTCATAGAAATCGGCTTGCCTTAATCGTTGCAAAGCTTCATCAACGTTTTGCGCTCCAATAAGCGAAGATGCAATATGTGAAGGGAACCCCCGGCTTATTATAGCTACTAATACCGTTTGGGAATATGGCGGATCTAAATATTTTGCCATGGCAATACCATTTAAAAAATATTCTACAAACGAACCCTTTTCATATCGGCTTGTCTCCAAAGAAAAACGTGCTTGGGATTGCTTTATGGGATCCCAGAATTGATTTAAAAATGAGTTTTTAAATTGATCATAACTTATGAAATTGTTTACAAAAGCATTGGCCCACGGTCTAGCATCATCAATTAAACTTTCATTTAAATAATGTTTTAAAATAGAAAACGGTATATTGGGAATTAAAGGTATCATTGAATCCATTTTTTGTATATAATCTTTTGGGTGGCACAACTTATCATTACTAAACTTCGGTAAACATTTTAAGTAAAAACTTGAGTCGCGAATCATTTGATTGGTTGTTAACAATTGGTTTACATTTGTATTATTAATTCTATCATTTTTTACAGGTGGATTATAATGTAAATTACTAAAAAAACCATTATTGTAAGTGTCATAATTAGTTGAATAATTGTGGTTATTAATTGGTAAGTTATCGAAATGTTCGCGGGTATAATAATGCGACCCATCATTTATATTTGCATAACCAAATTCCGTTGTTTTTTTACGATTAGGAATAAATAAATTCTGTTCACGAGGACAAGGATTATTATAATCGCAAAAAAATTCACTGTGATTGTTTTTGTCAATTTCAGTTTCTTTTGTTTTTGAATTTATTTTATTTATTTGATTATCATTTTTATTATTGGGAAAAGTACTGGCTAATAACTCACAGATAAATGGTAAATCGGCATGTCCTGATAATGGTTGCGATGTAGTACGACAAGGGCGAGAAATACCTGGATTAATTGCGGCGGTACTGGCTGGTGACTGGCGTTGTAATCCAGCGGCGCCTTCCCATGCACTGCGATCCTCTTTTTCTTGCTGTAATAATTCCCTGGATGCGGCTCCCTGGTCGGTGCCGTCATCGTCCGAGTCCACGCGGTCTGTGAAATCCTTTCGCCATCTCGGGATCCTAGAAAACTGCCCCGCAGTATCATGGTTTTCCTTACGGTCTGTGATATTGCTGCGATGATTCGGAGTCCTGGAATATTCTTCCGCTGCATCGTAGGAGTCACTTATATCGCCGTTATCCTTATCGGTGCACTGCGGCGGTATTTTAGGAATTGCTCCCGTGTTGTTTATGGCTCTCTGAGTACTGCTCCTTGTCTGCACACCATCTTCTACGTCCACGTATTAGGGTGGCGTTCTTTTTGTTTTACCCATTTTATTGTTTGAAATATTTAAACAAATTTATTTTTATTCGAATTGATGATTTAATTTAATCAGCAACTCGGCTCACGTGTTGGGCTCCAAAGATGTGGCATGAAAAATGCTCAGGGGTTTGGTGTTTAAAAAATAAATTTGATTATATGTTTCAACAATATTTAATCTTCGGTAAGGGTGAAAAAGTACAATCGTAAAACTAAAACAAATATAAAAATTCTAATATAAGGTACAAAATTAGGGAATGCACAACCAATCAAATAATTATGATAAAGAAACACTTACCTAAAGGCAGGTAATATATAATAACCAAAAAGGCTTCTAGCTGCGATGTTACTCGGAACACGTCTTTGGAAGGAAAGGCCCGCAAATTGACGCGAATAAATATACCGCGGCGCAAGTACATCACAGCATCAAAAAACTATTATTGATGCTGTTTGAGTGGCCTATGCTATATACGTTATTTTAAACCTTTTCTGTCACATATTATAATTATTCAAGTATGATTTTTATATTTATTGAAATTGTTGTTATTTTTGTTTAAATAAAATTTTAAAATAATTTATCATTGAGTATTATGTACTTTGCATTTATTTTAATTGTTTTTAAATTACATTAATTACTACAAAAAAAGAATTTGTGATATGCCTAACATCCAATTTATATTTTTTTAATTTAATTTGTAAAATCTGTTTATTTTAGTCATTATTAATTAAAGATTTTATTTAATATTTGATTTATCATTTCAAAAAACATGCTTCAATGAATTATTATTATTATCAATGTAAAATAGTATAATAAGTGTTTCTAGAACATTACTTTTATCTACATGTAGTGAGTATTTTGGACCCGTACTAGAAACGAGTGTTTGAGATAAAATTGTCTACTTTTTATCATGCTTACAATTATTATTACCTTAATTGCTTGATTATGATATAACTGGGAGTCAACTTGTGTTGATTTTTTGATAATAAAAAAATAATTAATTATTGTTAATTATGTTGTTGCTGAAAGTGTTTTTTAACTATTTAGGGTAAGAGGTGAGGTGAGGGCAAACGCCCACCCAAATGACAATTTCACCTGCTCGAGGTGCATCCTGCTTAAAAATTAAATTAAAAGCAGACCCCTCTTGTTGGTTCCCGGTAGATGAGCTAACAATAGTAAGGGCACCTCTTTTTTATTTTTCGATTTTTTAGTTTTAATATATTAAAATTTTCGGACTTGTAATATTTTTTTAATTAATTTTTTTTTAATTATAAATTTACTATTGTTTAATTTTAATTTTTTTGTCTTAAGGACGAGAAATTGTTCCTAAAGGCGAATCAACAAGTGATCAACGGCATGGCGATGCAGAAGAAATCGGTAAACCACTGTATTAAAGATCCGTAAGGATATCCCTATAAACCAACAAACATCTTGACATGGCTCAACACACTAAATCAATAGCTTACAAATAATTTCCAATCTTTTGAAATGTGGGTGTATAGGATAGTCCTAAAAATATTGTGGACCGACAAAATTAACCAAAAATTTGAGAAACGTCAAAATTATGAGCGTTACATGAAACATCCAAAATCTAAAAAAAAAAAAATTATTCAACATGAAACCTTCCTACTTCAACACAATTTTTTATTCTCTATTGAACTTTATTATAAACATTTTGAATAATCTTTGGTGTTACTGTAGAAATAGCATCAGTAATTCTGTTTTTCTAAATCTCAATATTTTCTTGCATGTCCGTGGAATACACCATAGGCTTAAGATAATCCCACAGAACATAAATTATTGCGGATAGGTCTGGAGACCAGAGCTGGCCAGTGTATTGGTCCATTGCGATCCATCCAATTTGAAAAATGTTTATCAAGTCAATTTATAACAATCAAGTCATTATGCGCTGGACAGCTATCCTGCTGGAATATCATATTTCTTTTAAATTCCAAATTTTCTTCATCCAATTGCAGCCAAAAGTATTTATTAAGAATTTTTAACTAATAATTTGCGTTCAGCTCACCTTCTAGGAAAAGTTGACCAATTACTTTATTGTAGATTAACGCACTCTATACGTTAAGTTTCTGACTGTTTGTACAAATACTAAATTGTGGATTTTCTTTTGCCCAAAAGCGACAATTTTGATTAGAGGGCATCCTATTTGTTGTAAACGTAGAAAAATTGTCAATGAATATGATATGATGGTAAAAATTACAGCGTTTAAGTATGCTTTCACCCATTAATAAAGAGAATTCTAGTCGGTATCATCGCCTTCTTGAAGTTAATGAATAAAGGTTGGTATGTACGTGACTTTTAGATATATCACTTAGTTGATTTGCTATTACTGTCAAAGGAAGTCAGTGATTATTGTTAACTGATTCTAACACTAAAACTGTTGCAGCATTATTTTTGTTATAAATCTTTTTTGCTTTATTTTTACGTTTTTGACATCACCATAAACATTGAATTTATAAATCAAATTTCTTAAAGCATTTACAGATACTTGCACACAGAGACATTTTTGGTTGAAAACTTCAATTGCGTATTTATAAGAAACCTTTCCAATACCGTAACATTTTATCAAGTAAACGCGCTGTTATAAGATCAGCATCTATCTTCAAATATTAAATATATAATAGTAGTAGTGTTCCAATTACAAAGATATGAGATATTATTCTTAATATCAAATATAACTTCCATAAAAAAAAATATTTTAGCATGACAATATTTTCTTCTTTCTTACAATAATTTAAACAAATTATATTTTCAAAATTTTAGTTTTCTAAAATGGCATTTTTATATTTTTCATGCACCTTTATAAGAAAATCAAAGTTTTATAACCTAGTTTGTATTATTATGACAAACAGGAATATAGCATAGCATAGCATAAATAATGACTCTTTTTTTCGAAAAATGTTTACACGTATAGTTAAGTCTATCCGTGGACACACTGTATATATATTTTGTCAGTTTTAGAAAATTGTGAAATAATTTTGGTTAACAAGCATAAGTCATTTTCAAACAAAATAAAATAAATAAAATATTAAAACAAAATTTAATTTAACTGATTAAAGTTTTATTGGGATTGCATAAGAAAATGTATAACAAAACATTTAGATTCCTGAGGATTCAGTAATGTAGTTGCGCATGCTTGGGACGCTGGAGTAGACTCCTGGGAAGTTTGGACGAGCACATCCGTATCCCCATGATACTATACCAACAAGTTCTCCATTTACTACAAGTGGGCCACCAGAATCTCCCTGTAAATAAAATAATTTAAAAATTGATTCATATTAATTGTAAATTATTTTACTTGGCAAGCATCTTTGCCTCCTCCATTAACTCCAGCACACAACATGCGGTCGGTAATTCCTCCATAGTTGGCATCGTTGCATTCATCTTGATCAACTATTTGCACTTGTACTCCCTTTAATGAAGATGGAAGAGATCCACTTTCGCTTGTGGTGCCCCATCCAGTGCAGTAAGCATTTGAACCAGCTGGTACATTTTGGCCTTGTTTGGGCAAATTAACTGCTTGAACTCCGCTACCTAAACTTAAACTGGTTTCTAATTCAAGAACTGAAATATCGTAATCAATTGTGTAACTGTCGTATCTTGGATTTTGTAAAATTTTGGCAACTTTAACAGTAACACCGCCTGAGCTGTGTCTGGTGGATCCTGCACGAACGCTTAAAGAAGAGGCTGATGATCCATCGGTACAATGGGCGGCGGTTACTGCGTATTTAGCGCTGATGATTGAGGCACCACAGATATGGCTTCCGTAGTACTGAAGAGAGAGTTGGTATGGATAATCTTCGATTGTGACATCTTCTCCTCCAACGATTCTGCCATCCAAACGAGGAAGGGCTTTGCGTGGGGCAGCTAAAAATAATATAATGTTAATTTTTTTAATTTATTTTCACTTATATTTTATAAATATAAATTTTTTTGTTTATTTTTTATTTTATACAGATATTGTAAACTTATCTTTTTTATTTATGAAATATTCTTAAAGGTCCTCCATAAAATATTGAAAAAGTATATATGTGTTTAAGATCTTATTATACTATTATTATATTTTAGTAATATTTATTATTGTATAAATTTAAATATTTGTAAAAAATCAAAGTTCAAATAACTTACCGCAAGAGAGTGCGACTAAAGCTGATAATACCAAAAGTTTGAACATCTTGATGATACTGTTTTTGTATTGATTTTTTTCAACTATTTATACTCAAAAATTATTTACAAGTGGTTAGATTAAACTATTTTTAATTTTTATCTCAATTGCTACTTTTAATTGTTTACATAATTTATTGTTCTTATATGATACTTTGATAACAAACAAGCTTGTCTTAGCTATAAGTAAATTTATAATTCAAACACAAAGATAATTTAATTAAATTCACTTTTTAATACAAACTTTGACTATAAATTTTTATAATTTTGAAATTTAACTTTTGAAATTTACTATATATTATCTTCTTACTGCACTAGTCTTTTTTTCAAATTTGAACATATTCACCATATTTGCTAAAATGATTATTAATAATAATAATAATTTGTCTTTATTAAAGAAAAAATATATTACAAATAAAAAAGTTTTACGACCTATTAACTGCTCTTCCACTTAACCTACATATAAAACATAAATGATACGGTACACTTTTAAAATTAAACAAAAATTATAACATATACCTCATATAAGCATGCAAACATACACATGTCTTCTCTGTGGTCAACATCTTGACACCTAACGGTATTAAGTATTATAACCTGATTATATATATGGCCATGCCTGAGTCAAGTGTACGGAAAAAAATTGATATTGCTTAAACCACTGAAAATGCCTTTTTCTACATGAGTCCTGATTATGTGAATTTTTTTAGATCAAATCAAAATTTGAAAATATCGATTTTTTTGCATTTTTTCACATTTATTGATCGTCGTCAGGGTTGCATTTATAGAAAAAAACTGTAATAAACTTTTTTTTTTAAATTGTTTAAAGAATCATTTTTTACAGCCAAAATTTATCTTCTCAAATATTGATAAAAACTTGTTTTTGTATGTGCAAAAGATACCCTGAAAATTTCAGGAAGTGCCTTGTGCTACGCTCCGAGATACCTTACAATGTATCCATAGAAATACTTAAAAATAGCAAAAAAAGCTTAAATTTTACAATTTTCTGTGGATACATTCTAAAACTTCCTGAAATGTTCAGTATATCTTTTGCACATATAATTTCTTTTAAATTTCAGCAAAACTTCCAAAATTTAAGAAACTAAATTTTTGGCTATGAAAACTTATTTGTTGAATAATTTTGAAGAAAAAAGTACTATATAATTTTTTTCTAAAAATGCAATCCTGAGAAGTTACAAACGATCAAAAAATAAAAAAGCTTAAATTTCAAATTTTTTACAATTTCTGTGGATACATTCTATAATATCTTGGATCGTAGAGCACGGTATTTTCTGAAATTTTACGAGTATCTTCTGCACATATAAAAACTCGTTTTAATTTATATTTGAAAAAAAAAGAAAATACTTGAAATATTTTTTTAAAGAAAAACTGTTTTTTAAATTTTAGCAAGATTTTCAAAGTTTTAGGAAAACAAAAATTGTAAATATCTCGGAGCGTAGTGCACGGCATTTTCTGAAATTCTTAGGATATCTTTTGCACATATAAAAGCACGTTCTTATCTATATTTGAGAAAAAAATTACCCTTTATCTTTTTTTAAGAAAAATTGTCTTTTATAGTTCTGTAAAATGTTAAAAATTTAAGAAAAAAAAAATTTGGATCAAAAAATTATTCTTTGAACAATTTTGAAAAAAAAAGTTCATTACACTTTTTTTCTAAAAATGTTATCCTGAGAAATTTCAAACGATCAAAATATGTAAAAAAATGCAAAAAAATTGATTTTTTCAATTTTTGATTTCTTATTACTCGAAAATGGCTTATTGAAAAAGTCTAAAAAATTCACAAGATCAGGAGTCATGTAGAGAAAGACATTTTGGTTTGAGCAAAATCAAATTTTTGTTCCGTACACTTGACTCAGACATGGCCATAATATATATATATATATATAAATTATACATATTGTAGAATAAAATCGAATACATAAAACATTTAAAGCTCTTAAAACTTGTTTCTCATCAAGCTCTTACTAATACTGCATTGAAAATTTGAAGTTTTTGCATTTATCTTTAACGTTTTTTAGAATTAATTTGAAATATTATTAGTTAGGTCTAGAACATGAGATACTGTTTTTAATTAAAAATAGCATTTCTATAAAGTTGCTATTTGGTTATAGAAAGATTCAACTAATTAATTTATTCTAAAAATTGTTTTAAGTATTTTAACATTACTCTGTTGTGACTGGAATGGTTTTTGAATAAACTGACAATTAGCAAGCAAAAGCAAACAATCAAAATAATAACTTTATTAAATACACGCCTTAAAAAAATGTAATTTTGATAGATTTTTTACAAACAAACAAATTTTTATTGTGTTGTTCTACATTACATATGTCATTTTTTTTATATTGTTACTTTATACTTTCTCTATTTAGGTGGTTTTGAAGCCTTTTAAAGACATTTTTTGTCGTTCTTTTAGAACTGTTTTCTCTGATATTTTTTTGATTGTTTTTTTTATTGCATTATTCTATTGCTTTCTAGGTTTTTCTGTTTGGATTTTTCTTCTTGCTTGTTTCTTATATACACAAAAAATGAGTTTTTATTTTTATTTATTCTGCAGATAGATCCAAGTCTTCATACTTGTAATTTTTTTTGTTTATTGGTCAAATCTGGAGGTTCTGTGCTTCGTTCCGTAATTTGTGCTTTTACTTTTTTTTTAAATACACTTACATAGCATTTGTTTTTTTTTTTTGTTTTTCTGTCATGGTCTACATTTTGCTGTTGTGTTAGCGTGGGTCGTATGAATTTTTTTTACAATTTTTATTTCTTTACTTAAAAAAATCCATTCTCTTAAAAAAGGTGTTTTTCAACATGTTAAGTTTGTTTTATGGGTTTTTTATTTTTGTTTTTATTTCACCTCTGTATTATTGTCTCTATATATTTGACATTGTTCTACTTTTGTTTTTTGTATTTTGATTTTGTGTGTTCTTCTTTTTTTTGCTATTGTAATACTTTTAGTTTTTTGACGTTTATTTTTATTTTTTTATTTTATGCTGACGTCAATTTTTTAATGAACATGGTTTGGGACTTCTCTCATTCTAAAGAAGCTACTTACTAAAAGTTTTGCCAAAAATATTGCATTAAAAAACAGAGAGCAGCTGACCCGACAATACCGAGCGAGTGACCCAATCCAATGCCCGATTGATGCGAGCCCGCAGCCCGTAAAATACAAATACAAACTTGCGACAAATGAAATTTTAATTGCAAACCAACATAACAAACAAACGCGACGTATGACCTGATTGTGTTTAATTACCAATTATTCTATCATAATTAACTTGTTAATAACTTAATTCAGATTTTTTTACTATGGATTTATTACCGGAAAATGCCGTCGCCTAGGCGATGATGGACAGCCAGCTCCTGGCTTTCTTTTACACGAAAATTCAGAAGATGACGGATCACATGCAGAAGCAGGCAGCGGATCTACGAAGCTATGACTTCAACAACACTCTCTACGTCCAGCGTCAAGATATTTCCATAGAGATAGCATCCAGAATTGCCCCCGCACAACACCGAGCCTGTCAAGTCAACGGAACCCCCGCTAGTGACCTTTTTTGCCAAGGCCAAGATGAACGACGCATCATTTCCAGCTGCCGCAGCTAAACCCCCGGCCACACCGGCTAAATCCTTGCTTAAGAGGACAGCCGAGATACTCTGACAATCAAGCACTGATGGAGACGTTGAAGAAGATCAACGTCATCACCCCTGAAGAAGTCTAGCCCGAAAAGGAGAGATTTACCAAAATGGTTTATTTCAAGAATATGAAGAAACAGAAGAGGGAATTGGGTGAGCCCACTTTTGTTAATAATAGGCCTTCAGCCCTACGCCACTCTACCCAGTCAGCACTCACAGAGGGTCAGCTCCACGGCTTCAATTACCATCCAAACTAAGGATGAGTGTTTAGGGCTGAAAGCGATCTTTAAAACTATAAATATAACCAGCAATAACGCAGTAAACGTGGTTGATGGCATACGCTTCCACCCCTAATCGCAAGACGATTTTAGAGCGGCAATAGATCACTGCACGAGGCAGTATCCTATCCATCATTACTCTTATCAATTAAGGTTAGAAAGGACCCTAAAATATGTCATCAGCGGTGTACTTACCTGCATTAAGGTTGAAGTAGTGCAGGCTGAGGCTCAGGGGTACACACCAACATCGACGACACGCATGGGCAAGGACGGGAAAACCTTCCCTATGGAGCTTCTCCAGAGAGCAAAAAAATAGTGAAATTCTATCTCTCGTTAAGTTATTTGGCCTTTGCGTGACCACAGAGGTCAAATGAAAAGGTCCCGAAATTGCATAATGTTGCCAACGCAACGCATCATATCGCTGCGTCAAGTGTGCTGGTGCTCATCGAAACCCCAGTTGCACACTCACAAAAGAGAGCTTACATTTTGCCAAATGAGTCGCGTGTGGTGGGCCGCACACCGCAAGTTATAAAAGCTACTATCAGCTAAAGATCAGTTGTTACTCCGCTTATTACAAGCGAGTAACAAAGATTTTGCCAAGCTAATGCAAAAGAATATGTGGGCAGCAATAATGCAAATAATCCTTCACATAATCTAATGTAGATTTGTAATTAACCAAAGTAGGTTTGCCATATTACCGAACAATATTTAAGTATAATATAATCTTGTGCATATATAATATAAATATGAAAATTAGATATAAAATAGTCCATGATTTGTGCCTACTTTTATATATTATATGACTTAATGTGTTAGTTTTTAACTTTAATTTTGATTTTGATTGATTTGTTATTTTTTATGTTTGTTAAAACATGATCTATAATTGTACTAAAACAGGGACATTATTTTGTGATTGGGTTTCTGTAGTTGTTTAATTTTTAAATTTTATCATATATTTAATGTTCAATGTTTATACTTTTTTAAATTTTTATCTACGGATTTTTTTGTTTTTTTATTATTTTAATTTTTGGTTTGTGTAAACTATTGAATATTAATTTTTTTATTATTTATTTTTAAACTTCTTAAGTGTTTGAGATAAAATTGTCTACTTTGTATCATACTTACAATTTTTATAACCTTTTTCGATTGTTTGATAATAAAAATAAATTAATCATTGTTCATTGATAATTTGAAAATCTTACTACGTTTATAAACATAAACAAAATTGTAAACTATTCTGGAAATAAAACCATCAAATGCTTGGATTATGTTCTATTACAATAATACAGATTCTGAGAGACATGATGAGACATTTATTTACTTTTTACACATAATTCATTTAATAACTCCTAACATGGTTTTTTTAATTAATTGCTAAATCTTGTTTTATATATTTATAAACAATCCATTTACAACTGCATTACATAAATATATAAAAATGTTGATAATAATGGTACACAAAACTATAATAATCATAAACATAAAAAATAACAGGGCACTGCTCACAACTAGCTCATTTGAGTTTGACATTTATTTTTAGAACAAAATATGTTAAAGTTATCAATTGACACAATTGCGGCAATTCTCGGTGCAAATCTGATAATTCTCTAGATAAAATAATAAAAATATATATGTAACAGATAATGTGTTTAAGTCCGTTAATCCGCATATTATTTAGCCATACACTTTAAAGTGTAAAATCTTAAGTGTGTTGCGCACATTACCAAGGTAATCTGCAGATTACGCAGGAAATTTTCAGATTACCGAGTGAACTTTAAAAAAAAGAAGGATTTATAATTAAAATCTCAAAGTATTTTAATACATGTATATATATTTTATTAACACATTATAAAAAAAACAGTTAGTCTTATTTATGTAACTATATTCTAAACTAAAAAATTAATTCTGGAACAAAATAATAAAAAATAAAATTCAAAATTCTCAACAAAGTTTAGCACTTTAAATTAGTACAATATTTCAACCAAATATAAATTAATTTAAAAACAGACATGAACATAGATTAAAAATATTGAGATAACTACAAAAAATATTTTTAGAGTAATTAAAAAACTGGTGGCACTTAGAATTTTAATGTAAATTGTTTTTACAACAAACGCATTTTCTGAGGTGCATTTAGTTTTACAGTCACATATTTTAAAACCTCGACTTGAATCAAGAGATTGGTTTAGTGAGGTTTGACGTAAACAAATTTCTATATTATTAACTTCATCTTTTGTAATAAAATTTTTAATCTTGACTTTCAAACACTGAATTGTGATCTAGCATATAATTGTTTTAGTTTTAGTAATTACTTCGTAAAATTTATTATCAGTTTTATTAAAAATTATCATTTAGAAAAAAAAAACTGTGTTATAGGATTAAAATATTAGCTCACTTTACATTATTTTTGAATATGTTGTTTATGTATAACCTAACAACGTATCATGTGGAATCCCAATACTAAATAATAATGATAAGTCTGATTTACTAATGAATTGATCTATTTTTACTTGTTTAAATAATTTATTTGCAATTTTTCAGAAAAAAAAAACATTTACATAAAAACAGTTTCAAACTATCATCTCATTGTTTATATGTTGGTTAGTTTTATAGTACAGGCCAAATAAGTTAAACAGAAATAGCAGAAGTAGAGGAAGAAAAAGAAAAAAAAAAAACAAAGATTTAAGAATATAACTATTAATGCAAAAGTCTGAAAAATGAATGAAAAACAAAGATAAGTAAGGGAATCGACAATAAAGTCAAAAAACTTAGAACATACACTTACATTACGGAAAAGTAATGCAAAAAAATGGATACAAAAACAAACATAAAACAAAAAAAAAGAATTGGTTTATGAAATATTTGCAGCATAAAGAGTAAAGAAGAAGAGTTGGTGGTAAAAATGATAAAACATAAAATAGAAATACTAACAGGAGTATAAATAATAACATCAAGCGTAATAAAAAAAAATTACAAAACTAGCTAAATATATATTGCTAGCTAACAATATAAACTGTCATTTTAACAAATCTTGTTTGTTAATAATACAACTGTCATCACATCAGGGCGCGTGGCACATATGGCAATTCTCTAGATAAAATAATATTACAAGTATATTTTATTAAAGTGACAGTACATAATGTTTGCAATAAAAGTTTATTAAAATGACTGGGCACATTGCTAGCTTTGTTAAAAGTAAAAATAAGGTAGAAAGATAGGGAACACTCAAAGAGGGAATAGCGTTGGCCAATATAGAATTTATAATAGTATTCAGCTGTTACATCAGTCCAAACTGCGAAATGGAATGTTATCAGGAGTGGCTAGAAAAATTAGAACACAGCTTAAAATAAACAAAAGAGCAAACAAATTCTGATATGTGGTGATTTCAACGCAAAATTGCCAAGCTGGAAGTGGCAAAGTGACAGGAGAGGAAAATTTCATGAAAAAATGATAGCGACTGTATATCTTACAATATGTAACCAACAAGGTAAACTGCCGTTTGTAAGAGAAAGATCCAAATCATACATTAGCATTACCATAGCAACTTGGCGTAGTAATGGGCTGGACAGTGACAAAAGAAAAATTTCTGAACCTACATAAGTAATATAATACAATACAGTACAAACAAAAAAAGGAAAAACAAAAATAAAAAAGAAAGAAAATGAATCGTAAGAAAGATGGACAGAAAAAGGTTAAAAAAAACTATGAAAACAGAGAAAATGATTGAAAACGAAAACATATGTAAAGGAAAGACGCAAAAGGTACTCAGAAAAGTTGAGGAAAGCAGCAGATGAATCAATCCCCAAGTACAGAAAAGGAGAAAAAAGAAGATTGTACTGGTGGTATAAAAAGATCAAAGAAAGCAGAAAGAAAGCAATACAAACAGCAACAAAGATAAAAAACAGAGAAAAGAGAGAGATGATTTTGACAAAGGTGAAGAAAAACTAAAAAAAGGACAGAAAGGCTCTGAAAGAAGTAAACAAAGACAGTAAGAAAATGTGCTGAAAAGAAATGATAGAATCCATAGACGGAGATTCCTAAGGAAAGCTATACAAAATAGTAATGAATAAAGTAGGATGATTGAAGGTAGTCTGCTTACTTTGGAATTAAAGTCTATAGGTCAACGTACAAAATATTTTATATCCTGTACGAACATTTAATTTTCTAAATTAATTATACTTAAATTTTTGTTTTATTTGTATATTAAAATACATTTATATTCCAGAAACTTCAGCAATAAAATTTCGCATGCTTGGTACGCTAGAAAAAACTCCTGGGAACTGTGCTCGTGCATTGCATTCGTATCCCCAAGATACAATGCCGATTAGTTCTCCATTTATAACAAGTGGGCCACCAGAATCACGCTAAAAATTAATTGAATTAAAATTGATTTAAATTAATAAATTATCTTACTTGACAAAAGCTTCCATTAACCCCACGGGCACATAGCATTCGCTCAGTAACTCCTCCATAATTAGCATTGTTACATTCATCAGGATCAATAATTTGTAACACAGCACTTTTCAGTGTGTTTGGTTCAGAACCACCGTTATTATCATATTCACCCCATCCAGTACAATTTGCTTTGCTACCGGTAGCAACATGTTGATTAATAGATGGCAACTCAATTTTCTGAATTCCTTTACCAAATTCCAAATCAATTTTTAATTCAAGAACAGAGATATCGTAATCAAAGCTATAGACATCGTATTGTGGATGTTGGTGGATTTTAACGACTTGTATGAATACGCCACCGCTGTTATGATAGGTAGACCCTGCACGAATTTTCAATGAAGATGCTAAAATTCCGTCGGTGCAATGAGCGGCGGTTACTGCATATTTTTTGTCAATTATTGTAGCACCACAAATAAGGATTCCGTAATATTGCAGAGAAAGTTGGTATGGGTAGTCTTCAATGTCAGCATCTTCACCTTCAACAATTCTGCTATGTGAAGTAGCTAAAACAAACAAAGATTTTGAAATATATATTGTTTTAAAATTAACATAAAAAGAAACGTGGTATAACTTTTATATAACTAAATTATTTCAATAAATTAAATTTTTAATTTTATTTAAAAAAGTCACTTAAAACATAAGAATAATTTGATTTGATTTTAATAAAACTTACCACAAGATAATGCTAGAAGAGCTGGCAATACAAGATGCTTAAACATATTAAGGATACTGATTTAATATTCATTTTTTGAACTATTTATACCCAATTACTTAAATATTTTTATTTATTTTAGATAAAATTTATTATTTGCAGTTATTTTAACCGACAGTACAAATATTTGTTGATACGGTTGACTGATAGTAAAAGATTAGGTGAAATAGAAATAGTACTGAACAAAATTTGATACATAAAATAAATGTAATTAAAATTATAAACTTAAAATTTCATTAAAATGTTTGATAAAGTTAATCAGTTTATTTAACAATTTATATATTTTTACAATTTGTGTAAATTTTGAATAAGCGTAAACTGTTGATATACTTACTCAATTAGAAATTTTGTTATGTTACAGTATTTTAGTAAGTTTTAATAATCTTGATTAGAAGAAGAAAAAAAAACTTAATTTTAAAATGACTTTCTTCAGAGTTACTAAATAATTTTAGTTGCATGAGACACGCTGACAACTTGGCACGCCTTTAGTCTACACAAGAACATTGTTTAAACACTCACTGGCATATTAATTGTAGCAAAATTTTGATTCAATAGATAATAATAAGATGGCCGGTCATAGTCATAAACAGTTTAGGTTCTTAATGTTTTAAAATTTAATATGCAGATAGTTATAAAACAAATGAAACAGGAGACTGCATCATAAGAGTTGATTTAGGCAAACATAGGTGTAAAAGTTTTTGGGATAACCACTTTCTGACTATACAAGTCTTAAGAAATAGAAAGACTACGGCCGTTAGTGCAATGAATGAATTGCAGAAAGTACGAGGAGTAACAATTAGTAAGAAAATGTTTGGTTACGGATTATGCGCTGGAAGATCTTTGTGGCAAAATTGGGTAGTTGCGGAAAACACAATTCTGTTTACTTGCAAGTTTAGATTTTGCCTCAGGTTTTCAAATAGCATAAATAGCAGCTACAACAACAATACGGTAGAAGAAGTATATAACGTCATAAACGAAGAAAGCCGAGGTTGCCGCAACTTATTAATAAGAGACTTATATGTCAGTGTGAGTAAAAGAAGTATAAGACGAGTGGACGGAAATTATAAATTTAGACAGTCAAATGAAAGAGACAAAAAACTAATTAAATTTTGCAAAAAAAAGACTGGTAGTTACAAAAATGTGGTTTACAAACCACAAAAGCAAATTGTATACTTTGAAGGCACCTGGAAACGGATACAAGAAGCAAATAGGCTTTATAATGATTAAAAGAAGGTTTAAAAATGGAGTATAAGAAGCACAATTTGATATATAACAGAATAAATTAAATAGAACAGAATATCAAAAATTAAATTATCTGGAGCTCCCAATACTGTTCTAGATGTTTATTCATTATACAATGCCTAAGTATATACGTTGCTTTGCTAAAATATCACTTTGTCTCCGGCGTAAGATCCTTACTATTAGGTTAGCCGCAAAACTAAGCAAAACGCTTATGTTGGTTTGTTTGTCATGTTTAATAATGGGTTCGACAATTTATACAACATCAGGATATGGTTGCAAAAGCTAGTTGCTGTAAGAAATTGTAGCATACTTTAATAACTAGATTTTCAACTTCCTGATATCTATCAACTGTCGTGATTTTCTTTGGACATTTTAACGTCCAATAAAAACTGTATTAACAATAGCGAATAAAGCATCAACTTTGCCAGTTGAATAATTGTCATTTAGGTTTTTACCGATGGCTCTATAAGTAGCAACTGTGTTGGTTGTGGTAGATGAGCTACAGTTTACATTTGGCTTACCAAGTGTTAGCAGTGTTTAATTGAAAAAAATGTATTGTATCTATGAGGCTCTTTTCTACATGCAAAAAAGTGCAGGTTATGTTACATGTACATGCATTGAAAGCTTTAGGTGTCTTAGATAAATGTCAATGTTTTCTTTTTTTTTGTAGCAATAAAAAAACTGACAAACTAATACTGTAAATTTTACAGCCAAACTTATGTTTAGGATGTTTGTAGTTTTCTACAAATAAGGGCCATTCACACCCCGACATGCTGGGTGGAGTGCCACTTATGGCGCGTGTTGGAAAAATGGTCAACGCCTCAAATAGCAGCATAGAGCGTTGCCGGTTAGTTAAAGGTTTTTAGCGTGTCGCTTGGAATTCCAACCCGACGGAAACATTTATTTAAGTGCGTAAGAAAATCGAGCACCGAGCAAGTTATGTATTAGCTCATTTACACACACAGTTTTTTCTGACGTGTTTAGCGCTTACGGTCCTAAACTGTTACAAAACTGTCCGTGTGAATGCCCCTAATTAATGCTGTCTAGCTGACATACCGAATAGATTGCAATTCAAAACCATAAGCTGCAATGTATCAAAATTATATAAACTGAACATCGGTTACTGCCGATAGACCTACAGGTATTTGTAATCATTTATTCAGAGCATACCGACCGCTACCTTGATTTCCGGTATTGTTGTTACACACACACGTACAATTTGGTAATCAATTTGTTTTTTACCAGTACATTCAGAAAAGATTAAACTATCTTTTGTCAACGTATTTTAATCAAATTATATTTCCAAATAGCATTAATATGCATTTAAAAGTAGCTAAAAACGCATTTATTTCTATATTTGGAACAAATCGCTGCATGCAAATTATCACTCAGTATCTCGATTGTCTTAGCCGATTAGATTCCTGATGTTAATTGTCTCCTCGATTTGGTTAGTCAGAGCAGACTAGGTGCATGAATGTCAAATGTGTAACGTAAATCCAGCAGCGTTTTGGACCTTTTACACCACTTAGATACTTACTGTATCAAAATATCTAGTTATATTTTGTTACTGATTTTAATAGTGTGTGGTAGATTATTGTTATACAGGTATACATATATAGGTACATACATATATAGGTTTTTATTTCTAGTATACTTTTAAAGGATACCAATTTTAATTTTTTAAAAGGCAACATAATTTTTTGTTTTAAATTTCCATGATATTTTAAATCTAAAATACGTAAAATAATAAATAACCTTTTATGACAAGATTTTACGTTAAATAAAAAAAAACATATTTTTTTCAATTTAAAATTATAGTAATTGCGTAGTTCGCAGTGAAAATGACTAATGTTTAATTTCAGGGGTAATTTTATGTTATTATGCATAATAATAACTTTAAAAAAAAATTAAAAAATATTAAACGTGGCTTTTTAAATTACTATATTATGCATAGCAACAAACAAATATGTGTGTGCTTTTATATTTCATTACTTAAAAACTATTTAAAAGGGTTTTCAAGTTATTCAGCTATACGTTTTTTGTCTAACTCATTAAATTATTTTTTAATATGCTATTTAAATGCATATGATTTTGTTCTTTATGAAGTTTTTTTCTAAAAGTTGTTTTCTGCTAGTATTATTAAGAAGCATTGCGGCCCTAGAGCGGAAACTGCATTAGCATCGGCAAATATGAAATACCAAAATAAAATTCTTTAAAACTTGTTAAAAATATGATATACGAATAAACAACTATATCAACAATAAATTTAAAAAACTATTCAAACAATTTAAAAAAAAATTATTAAAAATATGATTAAATTTTTTTTAAATCTTATTTATAAGAAAGCAATAAATAATAAGGACAAAAAACCATTTCCAGCTTTTGCGGCTAAACTGTTGGTATTAGGTACTTGGAATGATTAAAACAATATAAAATTAAATTATAAATTTATATTTAGTTTGTGAAATTATTATGAAACATTTAGATTCCAGATACTTCAGTGATGTAGTTACGCATGCTTGGGACGCTGGAGTAGACTCCTGGGAAGTTTGGACGGGCACATCCATATCCCCATAATACAACACCGACGAGTTCACCAGCTACTACAAGTGGGCCACCAGAGTCACCCTAAAAACAAATAAAAATTAACACTGATTCAAATTATAGTCATAAATAATCTTACTTGGCAAGCGTCTTTGCCGCCTCCATCAACAGCAGCGCAAATCATGCGGGCTGTAACTCCTCCATAGTTAGCATCGTTGCATTCATCTTGATCAACAATTTGCAACATAACTCCCTTCAATGTAGATGGAAGAGAACCACGTTTGCTTGTGGTACCCCATCCAGTGCAATAAGCGTTGGCACCGGTTGCAATGTGTTGGTTTTGGGTTGGCAAGTCAATCTTTTGGATTCCACTGCCAAAGCTCAAACTGGTTTCTAATTCAAGAACGGAGATATCGTAATCAATGTTGTAGCTGTCGTATTGTGGGTTTTGGTGGATTTTGGCATCTTGGACAGAAACTCCGCCTGAGCTGTGGGTGGTGGTCATTTACCAACAAAATAATTTTGAACAAATAAAATATATAAATAAAATATTAAAACAAAATTTAATTTAACTGATTAAAGTTTTATTGGGATTGCTGAAGTATAACAAAACATTTAGATTCCTGAGGATTCAGTAATGTAGTTGCGCATGCTTGGGACGCTGGAGTAGACTCCTGGGAAGTTTGGACGGGCACATCCGTATCCCCATGATACTATACCAACAAGTTCTCCATTTACTACGAGTGGGCCACCAGAATCTCCCTAAAAATAAAATAAATTTAAAATTGATTCATATTAATTGTAACTTATCCTACTTGGCAAGCATCTTTGCCTCCTCCATTAACTCCAGCGCACAACATGCGGTCGGTAACTCCTCCATAGTTGAGTTCGTTGCATTCATCTTGATCAACTATTTGCACTTGTACTCCCTTTAATGAAGATGGAAGAGACCCACTTTCGCTTGTGGTGCCCCATCCAGTGCAGTAAGCATTTGAACCAGCTGGTACATTTTGGCCTTGTTTGGGCAAATTAACTGCTTGAACTCCGCTACCTAAACTTAAACTGGTTTCTAATTCAAGAACTGAAATATCGTAATCAATTGTGTAACTGTCGTATCTTGGATTTTGTAAAATTTTGGCAACTTTAACAGTAACACCGCCTGAGCTGTGTCTGGTGGATCCTGCACGAACGCTCAAAGAAGAGGCTGATGATCCATCGGTACAATGGGCGGCGGTGACTGCGTATTTAGCGCTGATGATTGAGGCACCACAGATATGGCTTCCATAGTACTGAAGAGAGAGTTGGTATGGATAATCTTCGATTGTGACATCTTCTCCTCCAACGATTCTGCCATCCAAACGAGGAAGGGCTTTGCGTGGGGCAGCTAAAAATAATATTATGTTAGTTATTTCAATTTATTTTCACTTATATTTTATAAATTTAAAGTTTTTTTGTTTATTTTTTATTTTATTCAGATATTGTAAACTCATCTATTTTATATATGAAATATTCTCAAAGGTCCTCCATAAAATATTGAAAAAGTATATATGTATTTAACATCTTATTATACTATTATTATCTTTTAGTAATATTTATTATTGTATAAATTTAAATATTTGTAAAAAATTAAAGTTTAATTAACTTACCGCAAGAGAGTGCGACTAAAGCTGATAATACCAGAAGTTTGAACATCTTGATGATACTGAATTCGTATTGATTTTTTTCAACTATTTATACTCAAAAATTATTTACAAGTGGTTAGATTAAACTATTTTTAATTTTTTATCTTAATTGCTACTTTTACTTGTTGACATAATTGATTGTTCTTATATGATACTTTGATAACAAACAATTTTTTCTTAGCTATAAGTAAATTTATAATTCAAACACAAACATAATTTAATAAATTCACGTTTTAATAAAAACTTTGACTATAAATTTTTATAATTTTGAAATTAAACTTTTGAAAATTTGTATACATTGTCTTCTTACTGCACTAGTCTTATTTTAAATTTGAACATATTCACCATATTTGCTAAAATTGTTATTAACATTATTCATAATAATTTGTCTTTATTAAGAAAAAATATATTACAATTAAAAAATTAATTTTATAGCAGTAGGCAAAGCTCAGTTAGTCTTACGACTTATTAACTGCTCTTCCACTTAACCTACAAATAAAACATAAATGATACGGTATACTTTTAAAATTAAACAAAAAATATAACATATACCTCATATAAGCATCCAAACATACACATGTCTTCTCTGTGGTCAACATCTTGACACCTAACGGTATTAAGTATTATTTTTGTATTATATTCTTTTCTCTAAATGTGCAAAAGATACCCTGAGAATTTCAGTGCCGTGTGCTACGCTCCGAGATACCTTACAATGCACCTATAGAAATACTTAAAAATAGCAAAAAAGACTTAAATTTCACAATTTTCTGTGGATACATTCTAAGATACCTTGGAGCATAGTGCACGGAACTTCATGAAATTTTAAGTATATTTTTTGCACATATAAAAGCACATATAAAAGTCTTTTAAATTTCAGCAAACTTTTCAAAATTTAAGAAACAAAATTTTGGGCTATGAAAACTTATTTGTTGAATAATTTTGAAGAAAAAAGCACTTTATAAATTTTTCTAAAAATGCAATCCTGAGAAGTTACAAACGATCAAAAAATGAAAAAAGCTTAAATTTCAAATTTTTTACAATTTCTTTGGATACATTCTAAAATATCTCGGATCATAGTGCACGGTATTTTCTGAAAGTTTAAGAATATCTTCTGCACATATAAAAACACGTTTTAATTTATATTTGAAAAAAAAAGAAAAATCTCGTTTTCTCTTTTTTTTAAGAAAAACTTTACGAAAAAAATGTTGTAAAAACTTATTATTTAGACAATTTTGAAAAAAAGTACTTATCATTTTTTTTTTTAAATGCAAACCTGAGAAGATACAAACAATCAAAAAATGAAAAAAGCTTAGATTTTAATTTTTTAAGTATTTCTGTGAATACATTCTAAGGTTTCACAAAGCGTAGTGCACGACATTTTCTGAAATTTTCAGGATATCTTTTGCACATATAAAAGCACGTTCTTTTCCATATTTGAGAAAAAAAAAGAAAATACCCTTCATATTTTTTTAAGAAAAACTGTCTTTTAAAGTTTTGCAAAATTTTAAAAATTTAATGAAAAAAATTGTTGGCTCAAAAAAAAAATGATTTTTTGAACAATTTTGAAGAAAAAAAGTTTATTACAGTTTTTTCCTAAAAATGTAACCCTGAGAAATTTCAAACGATCAAAAAATGTAAATAAATGTAAAAAAATCGATTTTTTACTTACTCGAAAATAACTTATTGAAAAAATAAATAAAAAATGTACATGATCAGGAGTCATGTAGAGAAAGACATTTTGAGTAGTTTGAGCAAAATCAAATTTTTGTTCTGTACATTTGACTCAGATATGGCCATACATATAAATTATACATATTGTAGAATAAAAATAAATACATAAAACATTTAAAGCTTTTAAAACTTGTTTCTCATCATGCTCTTACTAATACTGCGTTGAAAATTTAACAACTAATAACGTTTTTTAGAATTAATTTGAAATATTATTAGTTAGTTAGATCTAGAACATGGGATACTGTTTATAATTAAAAATAGCATTTCTATAAAGTTGCTATTTGGCTAGTGAAAATTTCAACTAACTAATTTATTCTAAAAATTATTTTAATTTATTTTAAACATTACTCAGTTGTGAATAAAATTATGCACAATTTTAATGGTGCAGTTATAAATGGTTTTTGAATAAACTGACATTTAGCAAGCAAAAGCAAACAAAAAAAATGTAATTTTGATAGATTTGTTACAAACAAACAAATTTTCATTGTGTTGTTCTACATATGTCATTTTTATTTGTTACTCTACACTTTTTCTATTTAGGCGGTGTTAAAGCCTTGTATTTGAAGCACTACTTACATTTTTTGTCGTTTTTTTAAATTATTTTTGTGTTTTTGTTTTTTAATATATTATGTTTTAATTTGTAATTTTAAATTGGTTAATGTAGTCTTGTTGTTACATTTTTATTTATTAAATCCAAACTTTCTTTACAGTGTACGCCTTCATTTTAATTTGAATCTTAGTTTATTTTGTAAAAGCCTCATCATTTTTTTCTGTTGTGGGTTATTTGTTTACTTTTTTCTCCGATATTTTTTTGTTTGTTTTTTCTTTTATTGCATTATTCTATTGCTTTCTAAGTTTTTCTGTTTGGTTTTTTCTTGTTTCTTGTTTTTTATTAATTTTTGTGTGTTTTTATCTTTATTTATTCTACAGATAGATTCAAATCTTCATACTTGTAATTGTTTTTGTTTATTGTTCAAATCTGGAGGTTCTGTGCTTTGTTCCTCAACTTGTGTTTTTACTTTTTTTTTAAATACATTTACATATCATTTGTTTTTTTTTTGTTTTTCTGTCATGGTCCACATTTTGCTGTTGTGTTAGCGTGGGTCGTATGACTTTTTTTAACGATTTTTATTTTTTACTTAAAAAAATTAATTCTCTTAAAAAAGGTGTTTTTCAACATGTTAATTTTGTTTTATGGGTTTTTTTATTTTTATTTTTATTTTACCTCTGTATTATTGTCTCTAGATATTTGACATTGTTCTACTTTTGTTTCTTGTATTTTGATTTTGTGTGTTCTTCTTTCTTTTGCTATTGTAATACTTTTAGTTTTTTTGACGTTTATTTTTATTTTTTAATTTATTGCTGACGTCAATTTTTTAAAGAACATGGTTTGGGATTCCTCTTATTCAAAAGAAGCTTTACCGACTAAACTACTTACTAAAAGTTTTGCCAAAAATATTGCATTAAAAAACAGAAAGCAGCCGACCCGACAATACCGAGCGAGCGACCCAATCCAATGCCCGATTGATGCTTGCGACAAATGCAATTTTAATTGACAAAAAACATAACAAACAAACGCGACGTATGTACTGATTGTGTTTAATTACCAATTAGGTCATCATAATTAACTTGTTAATTACTTAACTCAGATTTTTTTACTATGGATTCACTACCGGAAGATACCGTCGCATAAGCGATGACGGACAGCTAGCTCCTGGATTTCTTTTACACGAAAATCCAGAAGATGACGGATCACATGCAGAAGCAGGCAGCGGATCTTCAAAGATACGAAGCAACAACTTTAACGACTTTAACCCTCTACGTCCTGCGTCAAGATATTTCCATAGACATAGCTTTCAGAATTATAATATATATAATCCTGATTGCCAGGCACAACACCGAGCCTGTCAAGTCAACGAAACCCTTGCTAGTGACCTTTTTTGCCAAGGCCAAGATGAACGACGCATCGGCTCCAGCTACCGCAGCCAAACCACCGGCCAACCCGGCTAAATCTTTGCTTAAGAGGACAGCCGAGATACGGTCGAGCTATTCTGACAATAAAGCACTGATGGAGACGTTGCAGAAGATCAACGTCATCACCCCTAAAAAAGTCTAGCCCGAAAAGAAGAGATTTACCGAAAAGGTTTATTTCAAGATTATGAAGTTAATAATAGGCCTTTAGCCGACCCCTTACGTCAGGTGTCTTCAACACTACGAAGATTAAACGGTCTTTAACCGGGCACGCCCCTCTAGCGCAGCCGACCAACTCTGGTCCGGCTAATAGCACCCTAGGCCACTCTACCCAGTCAGCACTCATAGAGGGTCAGCTCCACGGCTTCAATTACCATCCACAATAAGGATGAGTACTTAGCACTGAAAGCAATCTTTAAATCTATAAATATAACCAGCAATAACGCAGTATACGTTGTTGATGGCATACGCTTCCACCCCCAATCGCAAGACGATTTTAGAGCGGCAATAGATCATTGCACGAGGCAGTATCCTATCCATCATTACTCTTATCAATTAAGGTTTGAAAGGACCCTAAAATATGTCATCAAGGGTGTACTTACCTTTATTAAGGTTGAAGTAGTGCAAGCTGAGGCTCAAGGGTACACACAAACATCGACGACACGCATGGACAAGGACTGGAAAACCTTCCCTATAGAGTACGTCCAGCTTTTCCAGAGAGAAAAAAATAGTGAAATTCTATCTCTCGTTAAATTATTTGGCCGTAGAGTGACCACAGAGGTTAAATGCAAAGGTCCCGAGATCGCATAATGTTGCCGTTGCCAACGCAACGCATCATATCGCTGCGTCAAGTGTGCTGGTGCTCATCGAAACCCCAGTTGCACTTTCACAAAAGAGAGCTTACATTTTGCCAAATGAGTCGCGTGTGGTGGGCCGCACACCGCAAGTTATAAAGGCTACTATCAGCTAAAGATCAGTTGTTACTCCGCTTATTACAAGCGAGTAACGAAGATTTTGCCAAGCTAATGCAAAAGAATATGTGGGCAGCAATAACGCAAATAATCCATCACATAATATAATGTAGATTTGTAATTAACCAATGTAGGTTTGCCATGTTACCGAACAATATTTAAGTATAATATAATCTTGTGCATATATAATATAAATATAAAAAATAGATATAAAATAGTCCATGATTTGTGCCTACTTTTATATATTATATGACTTAATGTGTTAGTTTTTAACTTTAATTTTTATTTTGATTGATTTGTTATTTTTTATGTTTGTTAAAACATGATCTATAATTGTACAAAAACAGGGACCATATTTTGTAATTGAGTTTCTGTACTTGTTAAATTTTTAAATTTTCTTATATATTTAATGTTCAATGTTTATACTTTTTTTAAATTTTTATCTACGGATTTTTTTGTTTTTTTATTATTTTAATTTTTGGTTTGTGTAAACTATTGAATATTAATTTTTTTATTATTTATTTTTAAACATCTTAAGTGTTTGAGATAAAATTGTCTACTTTGTATCATACTTACAATTTTTATAACCTTTTTCGATTGTTTGATAATAAAAATAAATTAATCATTGTTCATTGATAATTTGAAAATCTTACTACGTTTATAAACATAAACAAAATTGTAAACTATTCTGGAAATAAAACCATTAAATGCTTGTATTATGTTCTATTACAATAATACAGATTCTGAGAGACATGATGAGACATTTATTTACATTTTACACATAATTCATTTAATAACTCCAAACATGGTTTTTTAATTATTTGCTAAAACTTGTTTTATTTATTTATAAACAAACCATTTACAACTGCATTACATAAATATATAAAAATGTTGATAATAATGGTACACAAAACTATAATAATCATAAACATAAAAAATAACAGGGCACTGCTCACAACTAGCTCATTTGAGTTTGCTACGCCCTTTTAAGCCCTTTGATGGTGATAAAGGCTACCCAGCTAAGTTCAGTGAAGAGGGGGGGATTCACACAAAACAGTTCAATTACGGTTAAACAAAATGATTCGAATAAGAAAAGAAAACAAATGAAGAGTATAAACTTAAAAAAAAAGCAAAATTTAAGACTCACCTGATATGATCCTTAAATAAATTCCAACTAATATGTATAACGGGCTCCAATTGCTTAAGAATACTCGTTCTATCTCTCTCTCTCTCCTTGATTATCAGCTGTATAAGCAATACTACTGCTGAAAGGTAAAGTTTTAGGGAGGGAACAAGAGGGGGTATGGAAAATGCCAACGTCCCCAGATTGAACAATAAAGTTTAATATTGCGTAATACAAAAAAATGAAATTAAAGCACATAAAATAAGAATAAATAATTAGTCATATTGTATCGTAATAACACAAACACACACCAGTCATACCAATTACTTAAATTATAATAATAAACAGGGGGTCGATTCTGATCTCCGGTGACTTTTGTCACCGGTGGCTTTTCTCACAAAAATGACGTATTTCAATAAAATGTGACAAAATTTTGGTGAGTTTTGCCACTGGTGACAAAAATCGGTGACTTATAACATGCATAATTTAAATGTGACAGTTCGCGTGAGTTTTCTTTAAATAATGATTTTAGTTGATTTATAAACAATTTATAAATTATTACATCATTATTATTAAGAATAGCAAGCAATATTTGCAGTAGCAAGCTTATAGAATAATTTAATTACCTTTTATAACGTTAAATTCATAATAAGTAATAATAACCTAATCATTATAAGTTGACTTTGACCGCCGGTGACATTTCTCACCGATGGTTTTTCTCATCAAAATTACGTCACTTCCAGAGCATGCTATTTTAATATTTGTAAGTTTTGTCACAGAATGAGTAAAAGCGTATAAAAACCGGTGACTTTAAACAGGCACAATTAATACGGTGACTTTTATGACAGTTCGTGTGAGTTTATCTGTCATTAATAAAACTGAATAAAATTCTAATAAATAATGTGATATACTTAATTCTTTCAATAACTATTTATTTAAAATTGTGTGAACAATATACATAAATTAGTTGGCTCGCATATTGACGACACATACCGCATATTATAGTATTATAGTGCGTCTAGTGTGCAGCGGTCGTCTGCTTGTTCATTATTCACTTAATTAATATATAATATTATTTTATTTTAATGAAATTATGATAAGTATTAACTAAACTGCTCAAGCAAATTTAATAAGACTTTAGTCGAGTAAATTTTGATTATATATGTTTGGATTTAGGCAGATTGATATATGATATATTTGTAAAATAAAACAAACTTCATAAATTTTATTTTTAATATGCAAACAATAACATTATCAACTAAAGTACAATGGGCAATTCCATTTCAAACGGACCAGAGCTAGGGGGGGGGTGCGTTGAGAAACTTGCGTATGTATTTTTTTTTAGTTTCTATAACTTATTAGTAGTCTTTTGATCGATATATGAGAGTATGAAACCTATAAAAAAAAATTCTACGATTTTTTTAAGTTTTTTTGACGTTTTTTAACTTAATCACATTTTTTGTTTAAAAACCGCAATTTTAACTCAAAAAAATAAATTTACTAATGAAATCAATCAGAAATTTTCCGTAGAATCCAAATCTGGCGCCATTTTAAGTTTATACTCTGTCCATAAGCCGCAGAAGCCATAAAACCATGTTTTTGTTCTTTGTGGGCTGTGCAAAAAGGAGCATTTTTTTATTTTTTTTTAACCGCCATAGTTGACGTATTTTGATGTAAATTAATTGAAAAATATAAATTTGTTCTGTGTATTTGGGTTTTAAGCGTTTAAAACTCAAAAAAACTGCAAAAATATGCCTATTTTTCAACATAAACTTTTACAAATGCACATTTAACAGTTTTCAGAGAAACTATACACCAAATATTATTAAAAAATTTAGTTTTGCATACAATTTTACATAGAAAATAGTCAGTGTCGTGCTTATCTGGCAAAAAAAATCCTCTTTTATCCAGTGACACAAGATGTACGTGATGGAGTACAGCAACTTAAAAATACAAATTTTGCAGGGTCAGATGGAATTAGCAGCAAATTACTTAAAAGTATATTGACATTATTTCTAGACCATTTTACTACTATCAGAAAATAAATTGCTAAATCAAGGTATCTTTCCCAAACATTTTAAATTAGCAAAGATAGTTCCCGTGTTTAAAAAGGGAGATGAAACTAACAGCGAGCATTATCGCTCTATATCAATTTTGAGCACTTTTGCCAATGTGTTAGAGAGTATTGTGGCTTTCAAAATAACAATTTTTTTGATCAGTGTAATTTTTTTAATAATATGTAATATGGATTTAGGGAAGGTAAATTGACTTAAGATGCCATTAAATTTAACGCAAATAGTTCAAAGCTGAAATAAACACATCGACTATTTATTAAAAAAACTAGGGTATCTGTGTTATTTGTCAATTTTTAAAACACGGACACAACAGAAAAGCATATAACACAAGACACAAACATACGTTAAAAGAGTTATTATTAAACAGAGCCTATTATAAAAAGAATACTTTAATGATAACTCCTTCAAATCGTAAATAATGCTAGTGATAATGATGTATATTCATTCAATTTATGTTTATTGTAATTATATAAGTTTTAACGCATTTTATTTAAAAAAAATTATGTTTATTAATGTAATATTATATTATGTGAATTGACTTGTCATTGCATGATCTTTATATTAATAAAGTATTATTAATTATTATTGAATATAGAACAATTTGTACATAGCAAATAATACAACTTTTTTATAAATCTTTAGATTTCGTCACAAGTTATATTAATTTATATTTTTAATTATTTCAATGCACAATTGATTGTTTGAAAATATATTTAAAATAATTCACATGAATATAGCAACTCTGACAGATTTATCAAAATTACTAGGTTGCCATGTAAAAACCATCGATGAGTTTTGTCACCACAAATGTCAGAAATAAGTATCCATGGAAACATGTGAGTTTTGTCATCGGTGACAAAACTCACAAAGATCAGAATCGACCCCCAGGAGTTCTCTTGATAACATAAACAAAATTATATATATAATGTTAGGGAAAGAGATTATATCAAAATCAAGTCCACGTGGTGGTTTCAGAGTAAAATGATGTTGAACTTCTCCCAGGTTGATGACAATATAAAGGTGGTAATTATTAACTTGCACGTCGTTATTGCTGATTTTAATTTGGAGGGCTTCTCCAACTCGATACTTGGGCGTCTCGAAATAACACGAGGTTTAAACATTTACTCTGCAGTGTATTAAATGTTATTCTAATTGCCATGTGGCATATGTGTAAGAATTACAACTTAATTCTAGTATGCAATATAATTATTAAACACATGGGATCTGCCAGGACCAGGGACAGCAATTAAAGGGAGGGTCGGGTAATGAAAATGATAGCATGGATAATAAAATAAACTAAAAACTTACCAGGGACAGCGATGCACAATAGAATTAAGCATGTACTTAAAAATTACTCGGTGAGATCGTTATAGTTTCAATGATCCGTTGATTAAAAAAAACGAGTATTATAACGACTCTATATCCGCAAGAATGCGATCTCCGTCCAACGGAGGTTCACCGGTAAAAGGATCGAATTAGGGTCCTTGAGAGACCTACTTAATAATAATAACAACAATACCTACTTAAGAATTAATTCTATTGCGCATGGCCTTACCAAAGCAAGAAAAATAAAAGGACTTAATGTAAAAGGGGGAGAATAAATAAGGACAGAAGGTCAATATTCAAATTATAATACACAAGACTACACAACAATTAACCAACCGCAATTAGCTAAACTATAATTAAACCGTGGCTTAACATTAAGATTCAAATTAAAATTTACCCGCGTTATACGTGAAACAAGGAACATTGGCAACCCTGTAATGGCCGGTAACCGATCCTGTAAAAGTGAAGTATGTGACAATGGTGACGAAATATACAATACTGGAATTAAAGGAATATACATTAAATGGTAAGTCCAGTAATTAATTAATTAGTAAATTAGTTAATCAATTCATGAACGAAAACCCCGACTATATATAATAAATAAGTTTACTGATTGTCTCAAACTTTTAGGTTAGTCAACTGTCAGATGCCTGTGTATTACCAGTAATTAATTAAAAGCCAGAAAACCCATAATTGGGAATGGGCAGGGATGAGGAAATATGGAAAGGATTACAATTCATAGAGGCATTGCTTATACAGCCTCAGGAGCAACCATAACCGTAAGTAAATTTCTAATATCGTTATCAACAACGCTCAATTTGATTATAGTGGATATTTTGCTTAATTTTTAATTACTCTTCATTTGTAATACTTAATTACTCTTCATTTGTAATACTTAATTCTATATTATTAAACCTTAACCAATAATTTTTAACTGATATAACAAGTCACAAAAAATTAATGTACAGAAAATAATAATTAAACACAAAAATAATTGTTTCAGCTGAACCCAACATCGGACAGCAACCCAAACAACATCGAACCAAGGTGGGCAACATAAAAGGAACTCCAGTTATAAAGCTAAGTATTAATAATTATTTTAAACGGTTGGTTTACATAAAATATTCTGTGTTTTAGGTGTGACTGGAAATCGACCCGTAACAAGTTTGACAATTATTTTTAGAACAAAATATGTTAAAGTTATCAATTGACACAATTGCGGCAATTCTCGGTGCAAATCTGATAATTCTCTAGATAAAATAATAAAAATATATATGTTACAGATAATGTGTGTAAGTCCGTTAATCCGCATATTATTTAGCCATACACTTTAAAGTGTAAAATCTTAATCGTGTTGCGCACATTACTAAGGTAAACTGCAGATTGCGCAGAAAATTCTTAGATTAGGAGTGAACTTTAAAAAAAAGAAGGTTTTATTATTAAAGACTCAAAGTTTTTTAATACTTGTATATATATTTTAATAAAACATTATAAAAAAAAAAACAGTTAGTCTTATTTATTTAACTATATTCTAAACTAAAAAATTAATTTTAGAACAAAATAATAAAAAATTCTCAACAAAGTTTAAGGCCCCTTTCACACGTAGATTCCGTCGCCCGGATTCATTTGCGAGTACAGTGCCGTAGAGTATGGATATCGTGCATGTCCGTCCTTGCCCGAGTCTCAATGTGCGGTCAATCTCTTAAGTTTTATGTTTATGTCTTCATATTGCTAAATTGTTTTAATGTTTTAAAAATATTAAAATGTATTCAATTTAAAATTCTTAAATAAAAATAAGTAATAAAAATTACTTATATTAAATATTAATTGTAGAAACAATAAAAAATGTAACTAATATTTTTTTTTGTAATTTTATTGAATATCTTTAAATGTATTTATTTTATTTATTACTAATTTAAATATTCTACTTAAATATTTTTCTTTATTTTAAGCAAACTAGTTTCGCAAACTAAATTTGCATTATCAATGCTATTTATAATTAAACAATCAATTATAAATAAAGCAAATTTAATTTGCAAAACTAGTTTGCTTAAAATAAAGAAAAATGTTTAAGTAGAATATTATAATTATTAATAAATAAAATGCCCCCTCGTGGGTACTACCTTGTCGTGGTGAGGGGGCTGAGTAACTTCTGCTCGAGCTATGCCGGCGGGAGTTTAAACTCCTGGCAGGGCCACCCATGCCGAATGGGTCAGTGAGCAGAAGCCAAACCAAATGTACCTAAAGCAATTCCTGGCTACCTTCCCTTTTTATCCTGTCTTTTCCATTTCTACCCCAAACCTTCTTTTCCTTTCATTCCCAACCTGGCGGTAGGTAAAACGCAATTTAATGTCATAATGTCTAAAAATAATTCACGCCCCCATTCCGTGCCGTCAGTTAAATCTGACAGGGGCTTCATAATCGGCACGGGTTTGGCAACTATCAGAGTGGGAGAACAATGCTCCGGTAGCGCAGTAGTCAATTGTTTGGAAGTTGGTGCAACTGATCGGGTTGTGCCAACGGATATTGCTACCCGGTCCCCTTCCGATGACAAATCGGACCCCCCCAGCTTCTTCTTCGACAAAAGGGAAAAAGTCTGGCAAAGCTATTTTGTCAAACAATGCCATTGATGAGAAGGCGGGACCTGTCCCTCGGTTCATCCTGGTCACTAGAGAAGAGGGCAACTTTGATAAAGTAAAGCCCTTCTTAATAAGTAAATGTTTATACGGACTGATCGGTGATACTAAATCTATTAAGAAGGTCAGAGATGGCCTTTTTGTAGAAACGGTTTCAGCCGCTCAGTCATCGAAATTGCTAAAATGTAACCGTATCTCAGATATGAACGTGACAGTCTCAGCTCACAAAACATTGAATTCCTGTAAGGGAATTGTCTACTGCAGAGACTTTTTAAATTGCACGTTGGAGGAAATTGTAAAGAACATGAGTGGTCAGGGGGTTATCGAAGCGCGTCGCATTTTTAGCATGCGCGACGGAAAACGCGAATCCCTAATCATATATTGACGTTCAACCGCCCTCAACTTCCCACCAACGTAAAAGGGGCCTTTTATAGTCTCCCAGTCAGGGCATATATTCCGGCACCAATGCGTTGCTTCAAATGTCAGAGGTTTGGACACACAGCTGCTCGTTGCTCCAAAGAGCAGATTTGCGCGTGTGGAAAACCTCTGCATGAAGGTAGCGAATGTCAACAGCCAATTACGTGTATCAATTGCGAAGGAGAACACTCCGCATGATCACGTAGTTGTCCAAAATATAAAGAAGAATTCGCTATCAAAGAAATCATGACTAAGAACAAACTATCCTATTTTAAAGCACGTAAATTGGTATTAGTCCATACACCAATTGCCGGAATATCATACGCCAAAGCGGCGACTACATCTAAAAGCTCTGTAGACGTAAACGACCTTATAAGTAAACTGTTGCCCCCCCTTATTGCTGCATTAAACGGGCACAATCAACCTCTTGCAGCAAAAAGACCGCTTATACCGGTCATTAAACCAAATATGCTCCACCAAAACCTCCGGGGCAACAACGGTTAAGGAAAACTTTGGTTTCTTTAACCAAAAACGTAGGGAATGTACCCCCCACACATTCTCAGGTTGGTTTTGAAACTGACCTGACCAAACTTGTGTTTTGGCAGAAACGCCAAAACAAATATATATGGATCAGTTTGATCCGGGTAAACGGAAGCGGGATGAACCCTCTTCCAGCAACGGTGACGACGGATCCAGTACGGCATCAGAAGTTTCTGTTGTTGACACTGGCAGTACCAGAGGCAAAAGAAGAAGGCAACCTGGCTGGAAAAAGGGCAGATCACGCTCCCAGCAGCTGTATGCCTTCTATTAGGTTTTTTAATTATGTGTTGTTATGTATCGGCACTGCAGTCCTTTACAACTGCGGTGTCATTTGTGTACTTGTATTGTCTTTTCCATTTTAAGGTTCTGGCATTAAAGATTTTTTTGTCTTTGATGTCATCTGTAATAGTAGTTTTAAGTTTTATTTGTTTTATGGTTCTGGCATCGGAGTCTTTTACAACTCCGATGTCATCTGTGATATTAGTTTTAAATTTTATGTATTTTATGGTTCTGACATTGGAGTATTTTACAACTTTGATGTCATCTGTGATATTAGCTTTAAGAATGTATCTTTTGCCTTGTCTACGTTCAAACATCAAAGTCCTTTTACAACTTTGGTGTTTTATTTGTTTTGTGTTAACTTATTTTAATAGCTGTCCGTCTATTACGTGTTATTTATTTCTTAATTTATTTTATTTATTTAATAGTTATCTAAAATTATGGAGACGATAGTACAGTGGAACTGCAACGGTTGCAAACGCAGCTATTGTGAGCTGAAAATGATCCTGGTAAAGCACATGCCTTTTTGCGTGTGCTTACAGGAAACGCACTTCAAGCCCCAAGACAATTTCAATCTTCGGGGCTTTACGTGCACAAGATGTGACGTTCTGCCGGGTGCCCGAGCCAAAGGTGGTGTCGCTATTTTTCTGAGAAAAAATTTACCGTTTACGGAAATAACTCTCAGAACTAGACTCCAGGCAATCGCAATCCGGCTTACCATCCCGATAAAAGCCACAATATGCAACCTGTATCTTCCGGAGTTCGACTGGACTCTGGAAGATTTACAAAAACTTACTTCGCAGCTTCCACAGCCCTACCTCCTGGTGGGCGATTTTAACGCCCACAATCCGTTTTGGGGTTCTCTGAGGAAAGACGCGCGAGGTTGTTTGATAGAGGATTTTTTCGATCAAAACGACGCTGTCCTCCTCAACACGGGTTCCGCCACACACTTTGGAGGTAGGGGTACAAACTTTTCGGCAATTGATTTGTCTCTATCGTCTCCACGTTTAGCCACACGTTTATCGTGGCATGTATTAGAGGACTTTCACGGCAGCGATCATTTTCCCATCGCTTTTAAAACCATTGTCAAACGGGTCAAACAGTCCGTCCCCCGTAGATGGTGTCTCGACCGCGCAGACTGGCAAGGTTTCCAAGCCAGTCTGGTCCCACCAGAATCAAATGGTGAGGATGTCAAGACCGCCGTGAAGGTTTTCACTAATTGTATTGTCCGAGCAGCAGAGCTACGTATCGACAATCACGCTAACCTCTTTGGTCGGCGAAGTGTGAAAAAAGGTGGGAGCCGTGTCGGGAAAGAAATTTTCCTCTGTGGCTCCCATCCTAATCGTCGACGGACGCGAAGTCACCAAAGCGGCCAACATTGCAGACGCATTGGCAACTCAATTTGCGTCTGCCAGTAGCTCTCAAAATTATAGTGAACAATTCTTGCGTCAAAAAGAACAATTAGAAACTCAGCTAAATTTCTCTTCCCCGGATTCCCTGCCCTACATCTCTTTTTTTACCTCAAATGAGTTGGAAACAGCAATTTACGGTATGGGTACCTCCTCCGCACCGGCACTAGACGACGTGCCTTATCAGGTTATCCGGCAGCTTCCCTCCCGCATGACGGAGCGGTTGCTAAAAATCTACAACCTGACATGGAAAAGCGACGTCTACCCGGATTGTTGGAGAGAAGCCATAATCCTGCCGTTGTTGAAGCCGGGCGAGGATCCAAACAACGTCAACAGCTACAGACCGATTTTACTTACCTGCTGCCTCAGTAAAATTTTAGAAAAAATGGTCAACAATCGTCTGGTGGATGCTGGAAAGTAACGGTCTTTTAGCTAAATGCCAGGCGGGTTTTAGACGAAATCACAGTACCGTTGATCATTTAATTTGTTTAGAAAATTCCATCCAAAACGCCTTCCTAGCAAGAAAAAACCTCGTAGCGGTGTTTTTCGACCTGGAGAAGGCGTATGACATGATTTGGCGTTATGGAATTTTGCAGAAGCTGCACGCATGGGGATTCAAAGGCCGTATGCCTCTTTTTCTTGAATCTTTCATGCGCGATCGCACATTTAAAGTAAGGGTGGGAACCACTAACTCGAAGACAGTATGTCTAGAGAACGGTGTTCCCCAAGAGTCAACAATTAGCGTTACTCGTTTTGCAATCGCGGTAAACAATATTGCAGCTTCTGTGGTTACACCTGTAAAACAATGGCTGTACGTCGACAATTTGGTGATCTACATGGCGGGAGATACTATCTTTGCCATAACACGTCAACTCCAGATCACCATAGACGAAGTGAACAGAGAGGCAGAAGCAAGAGGTTTTCTTTTCTCTACGACGAAAACCTCGTGCGTGCATTTTTGCCGGGCACATATTGATGAATTGGTCACAAAGTGCAAAGTGCTTGGCCAACATCAACTGGGGTGCGCGGAGAGAGATACTGTTGCGGCTGTACAAAGCTCTGGTTTTATCCAAAAGCCCTAGATGCAGTCCACAACGCAGGCATTAGATACGCCACGGGAGCATTCTGGACGAGTCCTGCACCGAGTCTTTGCTGCGAGTCGGGTGTACCTCCTCTAGCCGCTCGTTGTAGTCGCTTTGTACTCACGTACGCCGCAGCGATGCGAGCAAAAAGGGGTCACAACAACCGACCCATATTTACCGCCAACGAAACGCAGCAACGCAAATATAGACTCAGGCCTACCGTCAGTAGGCCGGGGTGCGTCCAAGCGCAGGAGCTAGAGGAGAGTCTTAATGTTGAGAATTATAGCTTGTCTTGATCTGACCTCCCAGAGCAAACGAGAATTTTGCCCCGACGCCTTGAGGAGCAAGTTTCTTGAAATTGTTGCCGAATACCCAGACTCTCAGCGGTTGTATACGGACGGTTCGAAAACGGATCGGAGAGTGGGAAGTGCCTTCTTTTTAGATGGTACGGCCCATTCTTGGTCTCTTCCTAAAGAAACCTCCGTATACACCGCAGAATTATATGCATTACATAAAGCCCTGCTAAACTGTAAGACGTCATCTCACAGTTCGTTCCTCCTTTGTTCCGACTCGCTGAGTGCCATCCTGAGTATACAGTCTATGTACTCGGTAGATCCGCTGGTCCATCTTGTACAAACTTCGATATTCCGCTTGGCCGGGTTTGGACAGAGAGCTATCTTTGTCTGGACACCGGGTCATGCGGGTATCGAGGGCAACGAACTGGCCGATAAAGCCGCCCGTCAGGCGGCTGACGCGGATTCTACGGACAACATTCCCGTAAGACCCGATGATCTCAAAGGTTACGTCATATCGAAGGTCATCGAGGATTGGCAAAGAGTATGAAACGGCTTCGAGAGCAAATTAAAGAAAATCAAGCTCTCCGTGACGGCATGGAAGTCGCCGGTAGATCTCAAGAGGAGAGAGGAGGTCGCCCTATGTCGCTTGCGCATAGGTCATATTAACTTAACCTCTTCGTATCTCCTGACCGGCAACAAACAACTAGAATGCCAAACATGTCACGACCCTCTAACGGTGAAGCACATTTTGGAGGAATGCCGAGCCTACCTTTCCCACCGTAATCGGCTCGAGCTCGATAACAACGTGGCGTCTATTTTATCAAATAGAGAGGAGTCCATGAGAAGGTGCGTCTAGTTTTTGAAAGACGCAGGACTCTTAAAACAGGTGTAACCAAGTTTTTGTGTTGTCTTATAATGATTTTGGTGTTAATTTATTTTTATTGATCAGTTTGTGTTGTTGAGTTGTTTAAAGCATCGTAGTCTTTTACAACTTTGGTGCAATCTGTGATATAAGGTTTAGTTAGTATTTAGGGTCTGGCATCGAAGAATTTTACAGCTTCGATATCATCTGTGATATTAAGTAAGGTTGTGATAATAGGTTAAGTTGTGATATTAGGTTTAGTTACTTTAGTTTTTATGTGATATTAGGTTAGGTTAATGGATAGGTACTGGCATCAAAGTCTTTTACAACTTTGTTGTCATTTGTGATAGTTGGTTCTGTGATATTAGTTTTAAATTTAGGTTTTAAAGTTAAGCAACTGTGATATTAGATTTAGTATTTATTTATTTATCTATTTATTTGTTTAACCATTTTAATGTGTTGTTTTGTTTTCCTTAGGTCTATAACCTGAGGTTATTATTATTAAAACAAAGTAAATAGCTAATGACCTTAGTAGTCGACGCTAAAATACAAGTAAAAAAAAAATAAAAAAATAAATAAAATGAAAATAAAACATATAGAATTATTTTTGTTAATATTTTTTATTAGTTTCTACAATTGTATAAATAAATAAAATCAATATTCGTAAATTAATAAACGCCGCCTATGGTATGAGAAGCCGTCGCTTAAAAATGAATCCGCGTCTGAAAAGCTACATATAACGTAATGTATAGCGTGAATCTCAGATTCGGAATCGCTAGAGAATCCAGACAGAATCCAGACAGAATCCAGACAGAATCACGATTCGGAATCCACGTCTGAAAGGTCCCATTTAAACGCATGTATCACCGGAATCCGAGATTCTGAATCTGGGATTCCGAATCTACGTGTGGAAGGGGCCTAAAACTTTAAATTAGTACAATATTTCAACTAAATATAAATTAATTTAAAAACAGACATAAACATAGATTAAAATTATTGAGATAACTACAAAAAATATTTTTAGAGTAATTAAAAAACTGGTGGCACTTAGAGTTTTAATGTAAATTGTTTTTACATTAAACGCATTTTTTGTGGTGCATTTAGTTTTACAGTCACATATTTTAAAACCTTGACTTGAATCAAGAGATTGGTTTAGTGCGGTTTGACGTAAACAAATTTCTATATTATTAACTTCATCTTTTGTAATAAAATTTCTAATCTTGACTTTCACACACTGAATTGTGATCTAGCATATAATTGTTTTAGTTTTAGATTTTGTAAAATTTATTATCAGTTTTATTAAAAATTATCATTTAGAAAAAAAAATCTGTGTTATAGGATTAAGATATTAGCTCACTTAACATTATTTTTGAATATGTTGTTTATGTATAACCTAACAACGTATCATGTGGAATCCCAATACTTAATAATAATGATAAGTCTGATTTACTAATCAATTGATCTATTTTTACTTGTTGAGACCAAAGGTTTAAATAATCTATTAGCAATTTCTCAGAAAAAAAAAACATTTACATAAAAACAGTTTCAAACTATCATCTCATTGTTTAAATGTTGGTTAGTTTTATAGTGCAGGCCCAATAAGTTAAACAGAAATAGCAGAAGTAGAGGAAGAAGAAGAAGAAAAAAACAAAAGATATAAGAAACTAAGCATTAATGCAAAAGTCTGAAAATGGATGAAAAACAAAGATAAGTAAGGGAATCGACAATAAAACCAAAAAACTTAGAACAAACACTTACATTACGGAAAAGTAATGCAAAAAAATGGATACAAAAACAAACAAATAACAAAAAAAAAAAAAAATTGGTTTATGAAATATTTGCAGCATAAAGAGTAAAGAAGAAGAGTTGGTGGTAAAAATGATAAAACATAAAATAGAAATACTAACAGGAGTATAAATAATAACATCAAGCGTAATAAAAAAAAAACTACAAAACTAGATAGATATATATTGCCATCTAACAATGTAACTGTCATTTTAACAAATCTTGTTTGTTAATAATACAACTGTCATCACATCAGGGCGCGTAGCACATATGGCAATTCTCTAGATAAAATAATATTACAACTATATTTTATTAAAGTGACAGTACATATTGTTAGGAATAAAAGTTTGTTAACATGACAGGGCACATTGCTAGCTTTGTTAAAATCTTGCTTACTTCTAGCAATGTGCATAGGGAATAGACTCGATTATCAGGGGTGAGAGGGAAAATAGATATAGTGATAGTGAGTGAACCATATAAAAACAAATTTGTAATATCTTAGCAAGAGGTAAGAGTAAAAATAAGGTAGAAAGATGGGGAACACCCAAAGAGGGAATAGCGTAGGCCAATATAGAATTTATAATAGTATTCAGCTGTTACATCAGTCCAAATTGTGGAATAGAATGTTATCAGGAGTGGCTAGAAAAATTTAAACACGGCTTAAAAAAAGAGCAAACAAATTCTGATATGAGGTGATTTCAACGCAAAATTGAATGATAGCGACTATATATCTTACAATATGCAACCAAGAAGGTAAACCACCGTTTGTAAGAGAAAGATCCAAATCATACATTCGCATTACCATAGCAACTTGGCGTAGTAATGGGCTGGACAGTGACAAAAAAAAAATTCTGAACCTACATAAGTACATACAATACAATACAGTACAAACAAAAAAAGGAAAAACAAAGTTAAAAAAGAAAGAAAATTAATCGTAAAAAAATTTACAGATAAAGGATAAAAAAAGCTATGAAAACAAAGGAAATGATTGAAAACGAGAACATAAAGAAAAGACGCAAAAGGTACTCGGAAAAGTTGAAGAAAGCAGCGGATGAATCAATCCCCAAGTACAGAAAAGGAGAAAAAAGAGGATTGTACTGGTAGTATAAAAAGATCAAAGAAAGCAGAAAGAAAACAATACAAACAGCAACAAAGATAAAAAACAGAGAAAAGGGAGAGATGATTCTGACAAAGGTGAAGAAAAACTAAAAAAAGGACAGAAAGGCTCTGAAAGAAGTAAACAAAGAAAGTAAGAAATTGTGCTGAAAGAAAATGATAGAATCCATAGACGGAGATTCCTAGGGAAAGCTTTACAAAATAGTATTGATTAAAATAGGATGATTGAAGGTAGTCTGCTTACTTCGGAATTAAAGTCTATAGGTCGAAGTACAAAATATTTTATATCCTGTACGAAGATTTAATTTTTTAAATTATTATACTAAATTTTTTGTTTAATTTGTATATTAAAATACATTTATATTCCAGAAACTTCAGTAATAAAATTTCGCATGCTTGGTACGCTAGAAAAAACTCCTGGAAACTGTGCTCGTCCATTGCATTCGTATCCCCAAGATACAATGCCGACTAGTTCTCCATTTATAACAAGTGGGCCACCAGAATCACGCTAAAAATTAATTGAATTAAAATTGATTTAAATTAATGAGTTATCTTACTTGACAAAAGCTTCCATTAACCCCACGGGCACACAACATTCGTTCAGTAACTCCTCCATAATTAGCATTGTTACATTCATCAGGATCAATAATTTGTAACACAGCACTTTTCAGTGTGTTTGGTTCAGAACCACCGTTATTATCATATTCACCCCATCCAGTACAATTTGCTTTGCTACCGGTAGCAACATGTTGATTAATAGATGGCAACTCAATTTTCTGAATTCTTTCTCCAAATTCCAAACCAATTTTTAATTCAAGAACAGAGATATCGTAATCAAAGCTATAGACATCGTATTGTGGATGTTGGTGGATTTTAACGACTTGTATCAAAACACCACCCCAGCTATGAGTGGGAGACCCTGCACGAATTTTCAATGAAGATGCTGAAATTCCGTCGGTGCAATGAGCGGCGGTTACTGCATATTTTTTGTCAATTATTGTAGCACCACAAATAAGGACTCCGTAATATTGCAGAGAAAGTTGGTATGGGTAGTCTTCAATGTCAGCATCTTCACCTTCAACAATTCTGCTATGTGAAGTGGCTAAACAAACAAAGATTTTGAAATATATATTGTTATAAAATTAACATAAAAAGAAACGTGGTATAACTTTTATATAATTAAATTATTTCAAATAATTAAATTTTTAATTTTATTTAAAAAAGTCACTTAAAACATAAGAATAATTTGATTTGATTTTAATAAAACTTACCACAAGATAATGCTAGAAGAGCTGGCCATACAAGATGCTTAAACATATTAAGGATACTGATTTAATATTCATTTCTTGAACTATATATACCCAATTACTTAAATATTTTTATTTATTTTAGATAAAATTTATTATTTGCAGTTATTTTAACCGACAGTACATGTTGATACGGTTGACTGATAGTAAAAGATTAAGTGAAAATGAAATAGTACTGAACAAAATTTGATACATAAAATAAATGTAAATAAAATTATAAACTTAAAATTTCATAAAAATGTTGGATAAAATTAATCAGTTTATTTAACAATTTATATATTTTTACAATTTGTGTAAATTTTGAATAAGCGTAAACTGTTGATATACTTACTCAATTAGAAATTTTGTTATGTTACAGTATTTTAGTAAGTTTTAATAATCTTGATTAGAAGAAGAAAAAAAATTAAATTTCAAAATGACTTTCTTCAGAGTTACTAAATAATTTTAGTTGCATGAGATTTTGCTTATCTATGTATCTGCTAGTAAATGTAAACGCTGACAACTTGGCACGCCTTTAGTCTACACAGGAAGATTGTTTAAACACTCACTGGCATATTAATTGTAGCAAAATTTTGATTCAATAGATAATAATAAAATGGCCGGTCATAGTCATAAGCAGTTTAGGTTCTTAATGTTTTAAAATTTAATATGCAGATAGTTATTAAACGGATTTGTGAAACAGGAGACTGCATCATAAGAGTTGATTTAGGCAAACATAAGTGTAAAAGTTTTTGGGATAACCCCTTTCTGACTTTACAAGTCTTAAGAAATAGAAAGACTACGGCCGTTAGTGCACTGACTGAATTACAGAGTAGAGGAAGTACGAGGAATAACAATTAGTAAGAGAATGTTTGGTTACGGATTATGCGCTAGAAGATCTTTGTGGCAAAATAGGGTAGTGGCGGAATGAAACACAATTCTGTTTACTTACAAATTTAGATTTTGCCTCAGGTTTTCAAATAGCATAAATAGCAGCTACAACAATAATACGATAGAAGAAGTATATAACATCATAAAGGAAGAAAGCCGAGGTTGCCGCAACATATTAATGAGAGACTCAAATGTCAGTGTGAGTAAAAGTAGTATAAGACAAGTGGTAGGAAATAAAAAATTTAGACAATCAAATGAAAGAGGCAAAAAACTAATTAGAAGCCAGAAAGAGGTTAAGGCACTGGAGAAACAACAAATGCACAAAAGAAGAATATCTAAACGATCAGAAGGCATACAAAAATCAGTGTAAAAAAGCTAAAAGCGAATTTATAAAAAAAGAAGAAATAGAAATTAAAAGAATAAAGTCAGAAGCAGAAGCATGGAAATACATAAACAAAGAACTAAGAAAAAAACAGGGAGATATTGAGGCAATACCAATGGAAGCGTGGAAAGAACATTTTTCGAGTTTGTTTGGAGGACAAAAGGAAAAAGAAGAAAAACTAGACAGACAAGAGCCAATCCTACAAGCAGAAGAAATTTCAAAAGAAGCAATATGGGAGAAAATAAAAAAATTAAAGAAAAGAAAAGCGCCAGGTATGGATGAAATACAGAATGAAGCGTGGTTGTATGGTACGGAAGAGCTGATTGATAGATTGAGTGAGTTAATAAATAGAGTATGAAAGGGAGAAGGGTTTCCAAATCAATGGAGAGAAGGTTTTATATGCCCTATACATAAAAGTGGAACCAAAAGCTAGCAAATAACTACAGTGGCATTACACTACTGGATGCGGCATATAAGATCTACGCCATGATATTGGAAGAAAAGTTGAATGAGGAACTGGGTATGAAAGAGATAATTCCAGACGGGCAAGCCGGCTTTAGGAAAGGAAGAGGTACCATGGATAACGTATATATTTTACACCATATTGTGGAAAAAGAAATTGCAGAAAAAAGGGGAAAAGTATATGCGTTATTCCTGGATCTAAAGGCAACATTTGATAGTGTGGATAGAGAGAAACTGTGGAAGTGTATGAGAGAGAAAGAAATTAGCGAGCACCTGGTAAGAAGAATGGAAGAGATTTATGAGGAGACAGCAAGCAAAGTGTGGGTGAACGCGAAAATGAGTGAAAGATTTTGGACAACAAAAGGAGTAAGACAGGGATGCCCATTGTCCCACGTTGTTTGCAACCTACATAGGAGATGTAGAAAAAAAATTAGGTTAGCTTAAGCAAAAGAATTATAGCAAAAGAAGCGAAAGAAATGATTAAAAAAAGTTTAGAAAAATATTTTAGTAAAAAAAGTTAATATAGCTAAAACAAAAATTATGGTGTTCAGAAAGGGGGGTGGGAGAAAAAAAGTTGAGGACTGGAAATGGAATGGACAAGGTATTACGGAAGTAAAATCTTTTAAATATTTGGGATATGTTTTTTGCACGAACAACACTGAGAGCGAACACATTAAAGAGATGGCTCAAAATGCAAATAAAGTAGTGGGACAAGTTTAGGGGAAGAGTAAAAGAAAATTTGAATGTATAAGAATAAAAGGACTTAAGTTTAATAGTTTAGTTAGGAGTATGATATTGTATGGGTCAGAAATATGGGGATGGAAGGAACAAGAAAAATTAGAAACAATGCATGTGAAATATTGGAGATGGGTGCTAGGTTTAAATAGGGAAACTCCAGCATATATTGTGCTGGAGAAAGTCAAAAAAGATAAGTTAAATTAGAAGCAGGAAAAAAAGCAATAAAAGTATAAAGAAAGAATGAGACAGAGACACGAATGTAAAATCTTACAAGAATGCATGAAAGAGAAAATGAAAGCAAGAAATGGAAAGATAAGAGAGATTAGGGAAAATTATTACAATAGGAATGGGTATGCTAGCCAAGAAATTGAAAGAATGAGAGAATCTGGGAGGGAGACATGGTACGAAATTATGGAAAGAGATAGAGATATACAAAAGCAAGAAAGGAGAATACGAGTGAAAGAGTCTAGGTACAACGCAAATTATGAACACATTATAGAAAGCAAACTGCCAATGTACCTAGAGAGCGATAGATATAGTAAAAATGATAAAAAGATGATTGCAAGATTCAGATGTGGTAATGAAGAGCGAGTGACAAAACTTTGGATGGAAGAAGATTTGAAAATGTGCAGAATGTGCGGAGAGACTAAAGAAACTATGGAACATATGTTGAAAAAGTGTAACGAAATGAGAGAAGAACAGATGGAAAAAAAGAGATATTGAAAGAGGACGGAAGAAGGATAGAATGGATGAGGGCAATTAAAAAACAAAAAAAAGAAGTAGATGAACAGAGAAGAAAATACTTTTAGTTGTATTAATTTTATAAGGATTAGGTATTATAATTTTGAGAAGTTAAAAATGTATTTGTAAATGTAATTTTCAAGGCCGAAAGGCAAGAAATATACGTATTAATAATAAAAAACTAATTAAATTTTGCAAAAAAAAGACTGGTAGTTACAGAAACGTGGTTTACAAACTACAAAAAGAAATTGTATACTTTGAAGTCACTTGAAAACGGATACAAGAAGCAAATAGGTTTTGTAATGATTGGAAAAAAATTTAAAAATGGAGTAAATGAAGCAAAATTTGATGTATAACAGAATAAAATTAAAATTAAATAAAACAAAAAATCAAAAATTAATTTATCTGGAGCGCACAATACTGTTCTATTTATTATACAATGCTTAAGCGTATACGTTGCTTTGTTGTACTATTACGTACGCCGCAAAACTAAGCAAAAATCTTATGTTGGTTTGTTTGTCATGTTTAATAATGGGTTCGACAATTTATACAAGATCACTATATGGTAGCAAAAGCTAGTTGCCGTAAGAAATTGTAGCATACTTCAAACACTAGATTTCCAACTTCCTGATATCTATCAACTGTCGTAGTATTGTGATTTTCGTTGGACATTTCAACGTCCAGTAAAACTGTATTAACAATAACGAGTAAAGCATCAACTTTGCTAGTTGAATAATTGCAGTCAAAGTACGTAAATGTCATTTAGATTTTTACCGATGGCTTTATAAGTAGCAACTGTGTTAGTTGTGCTTTTGTGATAGATGAGCTACAGTTTACATTTGGCTTACCAAATGTTAGCAGTGTTTAATTGAAAAACTGTATTGCATCTATCAAACCCTTCACTACATGCAAAAAAGTACAGGTTATGTTTTATGTACCTGCATTGAAAGCCATAAATGACTAATATTCTAAAAAAAAAAACTGTCAAACTAGAGCCATAAAACCCTGACATGCCGGGTGGAGTGAAACTTTTGGCGCGTGTTGCAAAAATGGTCAACGCGCCAAACACGTCGGGCAGCATGGAGCGTTGCGTTAGTAGCGTGTCGCTTCGAATTCTAACTCAACGGAAAGTTTTATTTAGACATGTAAGAAAATCGATAACCGAGCGCGTTATATGTTTGGCGCTTAGGCTCCAAAACTGTTAAAAAAATGTCCGTTTGATTCCCCCTAATTAAAGTTGTCTAGCTGGCATACCGAATAGATTGCAGAGCATACCGATTGCTACCTTGATTTCCAGTATTGTTGTAGTACACACACACATAATTTGTTTTTTTACCAGTATCGGTTATTTTTATTTATTATTTGACTAAAATTTTCTGAAGAAATATAGGTAATCAGTGCATTCAGAAAGAATTTTTGTAATAAAATTTGTTTTGATTAAAAAAATAATTATTTTTTTTAAAACTTGATTTATGTGCATGCAATAAATAATAAGGGCATGAAACCATTTTTAGCTTTGCTTGTGCGGCTAAGCTGCTAGTATTAGGTACTTAGAATATTTTAAACAATATAAAATTAAATTATAAATTTATTTTTAAATTTTTACTTAGTTTGTGAAATTATTATGAAACATTTAGATTCCAGATACTTTAGTGATGTAGTTGCGCATGCTTGGGACGCTGGAGTAGACTCCTGGGAAGTTTGGACGGGCACATCTGTATCCTCATGATACAACACCGACGAGTTCACCAGCTACTACAAGTAGGCCACCAGAGTCACCCTAAAAACAAATAAAAATTAACACTGATTCAAATTATAGTCATAAATAATCTTACTTGGCAAGCGTCTTTGCCGCCTCTATCAACAGCAGCGCAAATCATGCGGGCTGTAACTCCTCCATAGTTAGCATCGTTGCATTCATCTTGATCAACAATTTGGAACTTAACTCCCTTCAATGTAGATGGAAGAGAACCACCTTCCCTTGTGGTACCCCATCCAGTGCAATAAGCGTTGGCACCGGTTGCAATGTGTTGGTTTTGGGTTGGCAAATCAATCATTTGGATTCCACTGCCAAAGCTCAAACTGGTTTCTAATTCAAGAACAGAGATATCGTAATCAATGTTTTAGCTGTCGTATTGTGGGTTTTGGTGGATGTTGGCAACTTGGACAGAAACTCCGCCTGAGCTGTGGGTGGTGGATCCAGCAAGATGGCATTTCAGTCATTTACCAACAAAATAATTTTGGACAAATAAAATATATAAATAAAATATTAAAACAAAATTTAGTTTAACTGATTAAAGTTTTATTGGGATTGCTGAAGTATAACAAAACATTTAGATTCCTGAGGATTCAGTAATGTAGTTGCGCATGCTTGGGACGCTGGAGTAGACTCCTGGGAAGTTTGGACGGGCACATCCGTATCCCCATGATACTATACCAACAAGTTCTCCATTTACTACAAGTGGGCCACCAGAATCTCCCTAAAAATAAAATAAATTAAAAATTGTTTCATATTAATTGTAACTTATCTTACTTGGCAAGCATCTTTGCCTCCTCCATTAACTCCAGCGCACAACATGCGGTCGGTAACTCCTCCATAGTTGGCATCGTTGCATTCATCTTGATCAACTATTTGCACTTGTACTCCCTTTAATGAAGATGGAAGAGATCCACTTTCGCTTGTGGTGCCCCATCCAGTGCAGTAAGCATTTGAACCAGCTGGTACATTTTGACCTTGTTTGGGCAAATTTACTGCTTGAACTCCGCTACCTAAACTTAAACTGGTTTCTAATTCAAGAACTGAAATATCGTAATCAATTGTGTAACTGTCGTATCTTGGATTTTGTAAAATTTTGGCAACTTTAACAGTAACACCGCCTGAGCTGTGTCTGGTGGATCCTGCGCGAACGCTTAAAGAAGAGGCTGATGATCCATCGGTACAATGGGCGGCGGTTACTGCGTATTTAGCGCTGATAATTGAAGCACCACAGATATGGCTTCCGTAGTACTGAAGAGAGAGTTGGTATGGATAATCTTCGATTGTGACATCTTCACCTCCAACGATTCTGCCATCTAAACGAGGAAGGGCTTTGCGTGGGGCAGCTAAAAATAATATTATGTTAGTTATTTCAATTTATTTTCACTTATATTTTAAAAATTTAAAGTTTTTTTGTTTATTTTTTATTTTATACAAATATTGTAAACTCATCTTTTTTATATATGAAATATTCTCAAAGGTCCTCCATAAAATATTGAAAAAGTATATATGTATTTAACATCTTGTTATACTATTATTATCTTTTAGTAATATTTATTATTGTATAAATTTAAATATTTGTAAAAAATTAAAGTTTAAATAACTTACCGCAAGAGAGTACGACTAAAGCTGATAATACCAGAAGTTTGAACATCTTGATGATACTGAATTCGTATTGATTTTTTTCAACTATTTATACTCAAAAATTATTTACAAGTGGTTAGATTATTCTATTTTTAATTTTTTATCTTAATTGCTACTGTTACTTGTTGACATAATTGATTGTTCTTATATGATACTTTGATAACAAACAATTTTTTCTTAGCTATAAGTAAATTTATAATTCAAACACAAACATAATTTAATAAATTCACGTTTTAATAAAAACGTTGACTATAAATTTTTATAATTTTGAAATTCAACTTTTGAAAATTTTTATATATTGTCTTCTTACTGCACTAGTCTTTTTTTAAAATTTGAACATATTCACCATATTTGCTAAAATTATTATTAACAATAATAATAATAATTTGTCTATATTAAGAAAAAACATATTACAATTAAAAAATTAATTTTATAGCAGTAGGCAAAGTTCAGTTAGTCTTACGACTTATTAACTGCTCTTCCTCTTAACCTACAAATAAAAATTAATGATACTTTTAAAATTAAATAAAAAATATAACATATACCTCATATAAGCATCCAAACATACACATGTCTTCTCTGTGGTCAACATCTTGACACCTAACGGTATTAAGTATTATATCCTGATTATATATATATATTTATATATGGCCATGTCTGAGTGAACGGAAAAAAAATTGATATTGCTCAAACCACTGAAAATGCCTTTCTCTACATGAGTCCTGATTTTGGGATTTTTTTAAGATTTTTTTTAATAAGACATTTTTGATTAATAAGTAACCAAAATTTAATAAAATCGATTTTTTTTGCATTTTTTTACATTTATTGATCGTTTGTAACTTTCAGGGTTGCATTTTTAGGAAAAAACAGTAATGAACTTTTTTTTTCAAAATTGTTTGAATAATCATTTTTACAGCCAAAATTTTTTTCTCTAAATGTGCAAAAGATACCCATAGAAATACTTAAAAAAAGCAAAAAAGACTTCAATTTCACAATTTTCTGTGGATACATTCTAAGATACCTTGGAGCATAGTGCACGAAACTTCATAAAATTTTCAGTATATTTTTTGCACATATAAAAGCACATATAAAAGTCTTTTAAATTTCAGCAAACTTTTTAAAATTTAAGAAACAAAATTTTGGGCTAAGAAAACTTATTTGTTGAATAATTTTGAAGAAAAAGGTACTTTATAAATTTTTCTAAAAATGCAATCCTGAGAAGTTACAAACGATCAAAAAATGAAAAAAGCTTAAATTTCAATTTTTTTTGCAATTTCTTTGGATACATTCTAAAATATCTCGGATCATAGTGCACGGTATTTTCTAAAATTTTAAGAATATCTTCTGCACATATAAAAACACGTTTTAATTTATATTTGAAAAAAATAAGAAAAAGCTCGTCTTCTCTTTTTTTCAGAAAAACTTTACGAAAAAAATGTTGTAAAAACTTATTCTTTGGACAATTTTGAAAAAAAGTACTTAATAATTTTTTTTTAATGCAAACCTGAGAAGTTACGAACGATCAAAAACTGAAAAAAGCTTAGATTTCAATTTTTTAAGTATTTCTGTGAATACATTCTTAGGTTTCACGGAGCGTAGTGCACGACATTTTCTGAAATTTTCAGGATATCTTTTGCACATAAAAAAGCACGTTCTTTTCTATATTTGAAAAAAAAAAGAAAAAACCCTTAATCTTTTTTTAAGAAAAACTGTCTTTTAAAGTTTTGCAAAATTTTAAAAATTTAATGAAAAAAATTTGTTGGCTCAAAAAAAATGATTCTTTGAACAATTTTGAAGAAACAAATTTATTACAGTTTTTTCCTAAAAATGTAACCCTGAGAAATTACAAACGATCAAAAAATGTAAATAAATGTAAAAAATCAATTTTTTACTTAATCAAAAATGGCTTATTAAAAAAAAAAAAAAAAAAATTCACAAAGACAGGAGTCATGTAGAGAAAGACATTTTGAGTGGTTTGAGCAAAATCAATCAACATGGCCATATATATAAATTATACATATTGTAGAATAAAAACAAATACATAAAACATTTAAAGCTCTTAAAACTTGTTTCTCATCAAGCTCTTACTAATACTGCATTGAAAATTTGCAGTTTTTGCAGTTATCTTTAAACTATTAATAACGTTTTTTAGAATTAACTTGAAATATTATTAGTTAGTTAGATCTAGAACATGGGATACTGTTTTTAATTAAAAATAACATTTCTATAAAGTTGCTATTTGGCGATGGAAAATTTCAACTAACTAATTTATTCTAAAAATTATTTTAATTTATTTTAAACATTACTCTGTTGTGAAAAAAATTATGCACAATTTTAATGGTGCAGTTATAAATGGTTTTTGAATAAACTAACATTTAGCAAGCAAAAGCTAAGAATCAAAATAATAACTTTATTAAAAAAAATGTAATTTTGATAGATTTGTTACAAACAAACAAATTTTCATTGTGTTGTTCTACATATGTCATTTTTATTTGTTACTATTTCTATTTAGGTAGTTTTAAAGCCTTGTATTTGAAGCACTACTTACATTTTTTGTCGTTTTATAAAATTATTTGTGTGTTTTTTTTTTAATTTATTATGTTTTAATTTGTAATTTTAATTTGGTTAATGTAGTCTTGTTGTTAGATCTTCATTTATTAAATCCTAACTTTCTTTACAGTGTACGCCTTCATTTTAATTTGAATCTTTTTTATTTTGTAAAAGCCTTTTCATTTTTTTTTCTGTTGTGGGTTATTTGTTTACTTTTTTCTCCGATATTTTTTTGTTTGTTTTTTCTTTTATTGCATTATTCTATTGCTTTCTAGGTTTTTCTGTTTGGTTTTTTCTTGTTTCTTGTTTTTTATAAATATTGGTGTGTTTTTATTTTTATTTATTCTGCAGATGGATCCAAATCTTTATACTTGTAATTTTTTGTTTATTGTTCAAATCTGGAGGTTCTGTGCTTTGTTCGTCAACTCTTTTTTTAACAATTTTTATTTCTTTACTTAAAAAAATAAATTCTCTAAAAAAGGTGTTTGGACAGCCGAGATATGGTTGAGCTCCTCTGACATTGAAGCACTGTTGGAAACGTTGCAGAAGATCAACGTCATTGCCCCTGAAGAAGTCTAGCCCGAAAAGAAGAGATTTGCCGAAATGGTTTATTTCAAGAATATGAAGAAGCAGAAGAGGGACTCCTTACGTCAGGTGTCTTCAACACAACAAAGGTTAAACAGTCTTCAACCCGGCACGCCTCTCTAGCGCAGCCGACCAACTCTGGTCCGGCTAATAGCACCCTAGGCCACTCTACCCAGTCAGCAGTCACAGAGGGTCAGCTCCACGGCTTCAATTACCATCCACAATAAGGATGAGTACTTAGGGCTGAAAACGACCTTTATATCTATAAATATAACCAGCAATAACGCAGTAAACGTGGTTGATGGCATACGCTTCCACCCCCAATCGCAAGACGATTTTAGAGCGGCAATAGATCATTACTCTTATCAATCAAGGTTAGAAAAGACCCTAAAATATGTCATCAGGGGTGTACTTATCTGCATTAAGGTTGAAGTAGTGCAGGCTAAGGCTCAGGGGTACACACCAACATCGACGACACGCATGGGCAAGGACGGGAAAACCTTCGCTATGAAGTACGCTTCTTCAGAGAGCAAAAAATAGTGAAATTCTATCTCTCGTTAAGTTATTTGGCCTTAGCGTGACCACAGCGGTCAAGCGCAAAAGTCCCGAGAACGCATAATGTTGCCGTTGCCAACGCAACGCATCATATTGCTGCGTCAAGTGTGCTGGTGCTCATCGAAACCCCAGTTGCACTCTCACAAAAGAGAGCTTCCATTTTGCCAAATGAGTCGCGTGTGATGAGCCGCACATCGCAAGTTATAAAGGCTACTATCAGCTAAAGATCAATTGTTACTTCTCTTTATACAATAATAATAATAATAATAATAATAATAATAATAATAATAATAATAATAATAATAATAATAAATCTTTATTTCCCAACAGACATAATCCAATAATAAGGAATATATATATACATACAAATTATTCTTAAACAATTATTACAAGTTTAAATAAAAAATATATATTAAATTAAATTAAATTAAAATTAAATTAACATTAAGAAATTTCATTTACAGATGAAATAAAAACATTGAATGAATTACAAAAAATATCAACACAATAATTTATATTATTATAATTGCGACACATACTGGTAATTGGTGAATAGTATCCTATATTTGAGTGATAATGTTTGCATCTAAATGTGGTTGCACTACGACTAGATAACCTCGGTACATTAAAACTAATCATAGACAATAAGTGTATATCATCAATCCTGTCATTTACAATATTATACAAACATACAATAGACGCAGTATTTCTACGAGAAGCTAGACTTTTTAACGCATACATGTTTAACAATACATCATACGAAACAGAACGATCTGGGTATTGTTTTGTTTGTTTATAAAAACACATTCTAATAAAACGCTTTTGAATAGACTCGATAGTTTTTGAGTGCGCTGTGTAATATGGACACCATACAACACTACAGTATTCAAGCTTAGATCTGACATATGCAAAATATAATCGCTTCATGACTTGAATAGTGTCAAATTCTGAGCATGTTCTATTAATGAAACCCAAAAGCTTATAACTTGCGTTGGAAATATAATGAACGCGCTGTTTAAACGACAAAAATCTATCAAATATAATTCCCTAATCTTTAATAATATTACAACGCTCTAATATGTGTGAATTAATTTTATAATCAAATTTTATGATGTGTTTATTGCGTGAAAATGTCATAGCTTTGCACTTTTTTTGGTTCAGTTTGAGCTTATTAATAGTACACCATTTATTAATTTCATTCAAATCATTTTGAATAACAAAAGAATCACAAATAGTTTTTATACGAAAATAAATTTTTATGTCATCTGCATATAACAAAATTGTTAATTTAACGCACTGCACAATATCGTTTATAAAAAGAAGAAATATGAGTGGCCCTAAGTTAGATCCTTGTGGAATACCACTTGTAGGAGTAAACGATAGCGATCTGCACCCTTTATGCTCAACAAATTGAAGGCGGTCTTGTAGATAAGATTTTAACAAAGTAACTGTGATATCATGGATTCCATAATGTGGTAGCTTGCTTAATATTATGTTGTGGTTAATAGTATCAAAAGCCTTTTGAAAATCTGTATAGATAACATCTACTTGACAGCGGTCGTCTAACGCCTCAGAAATATACTGCGTAAAATTTAGTAGATTTGTTGACGTTGACCTCTTTTTTATAAAACCATGTTGACGTGTACTTATCATCCCTTTTACATGGTTGTATATTGTTGCAGAAACTAATGATTCAAATACCTTGGCAAAGTTGTTCAAGATTGAAATTGGACGATAATTTGTAATATCATTAGTTTTTCCACTCTTAAAAACAGGACATACACGTGCTTTTTTCCATACTGCAGGAAATTCTGAACATTTTAAAATTAAATTAAAAATATGATTTAAAGGAGCAAGTAATATAGAAATACAATCTTTTATTATAAATGCAGGAATTAAATCTGGACCAGCTGTAAAGTTTGATTTCAATTTTTTTGCAGCATTACTTATTTCTTGTTCACTAATAAAGTTTAATAACAAAGAAGTTGCATTTAAATTTAAAGTTGATGAATTATATGTAGCTCCATCATGATCTTCATAAACACTTTGAAAATATTTGGAAAAACCGTTCACAATAGCTTGAGAATCATTCAATAGTTCTTGATTTCAGTAAAGTTGTCCTGGTATTCGAGTTGCTTTTTTCTTTTTATTAACAAACGACCATACTTTTGAAGGATCAGTGCAAATATTAGCCTCAGCATTATTTAGATAACATTTGTATTCATTGCAGATGGAAGCTTTTATTTCTTTGCAAACATTATTTATTTTTGTACGAAACCACAACAGTTTACGTTTATTGTACAATTTGATATAATGATTTTTAACGCAAATTAGTCGTATTGTTTCATTTGAGAACCATGCCGGGTAACGAAGATTTTGCCAAGCTAATGCAAAAGAATATCTGGGCAGCAATAATGCAAATAATCCTTCACAAATTATAATGTAGATTTGTAATTATTCAAAGTAGGTTTGCCATATTACCGAACAATATTTAAGTATAATATAATCTTGTGCATATATAATATAAATATAAAAAATAGATATAAAATAGTCTATGATTTGTGCCTACTTTTATATATTATATGACCTAATGTGTATTTAACTTTAATTTTGATTTTGATTGATTTGTTATTTTTTATGTTTGTTAAACATGATCTATAATTGTACTAAAAGAGTGGCCATATTTTGTGATTGGGTTTCTGTAGTTTGTTTAATTTTTAAATTTTCTTATATATTTAATGTTCAATGTTTATACTTTTTTAAATTACGGATAAAATTGATTCTTTTTTTTTGTTTTTTATTATTTTAATTTTTGGTTTGTGTAAACTATTGAGTAAACTATTGAATATTAATTTTTTTATTATTTATTTTTAAATATCTTAAGTGTTTGAGATAAAATTGTCTACTTTGTATCATACTTACAATTTTTATAACCTTTTTCGATTGTTTGATAATAAAAATAAATTAATCATTGTTCATTGATAATTTGAAAATCTTACTACGATTAAAAACATAAACAAAATTGTAAACTATTCTGGAAATAAAACCATCAAATGCTTGGATTATGTTCTATTACAATAATACAGATTCTGAGAGTCACATGATGAGACATTTATTTACTTTTGACACATAATTCATTTAATAACTCCTAACATGTTTTTTTTTTAATTAATTGCTAAAACTTGTTTTATTTATTTATAAACAAACCATTTACAACTGCTTTACATAAATATATAAAAATGTTGATAATAATGGTACACAAAACTATAATAATCATAAACATAAAAAATAACAGGGCACTGCTCACAACTAGCTCATTTGAGATTGACAATTATTTTTAAAACAAAATATGTTAAAGTTATCAATTGACACAATTGCGGCAATTCTCGGTGCAAATCTGATAATTCTCTAGTTAAAATAATAAAAATATATATGTAACAGATAATGTGTGTAAGTCCGTTAATCCGCATATTATTTAGCCATACCCTTTAAAGTGTAAAATCTTAATCGTGTTGCGCAAGGTAATCTGCAGATTACGCAGGAAATTCTCAGATTACCGAGTGAACTTTAAAAAAAAGAAGGAATTATAATTAAAGACTCAAAGTTTTTTAATACTTGTATATATATTTTATTAAAACATTATAAAAAAAACAGTTAGTCTTATTTATATTCTAAACTAAAAAAATAATTCTGGAACAAAATAATAAAAAATAAAATTCAAAATTCTCAACAAAGTTTAACACTTTAAATTAGTACAATATTTCAACCAAATATAAATTAATTTAAAAACAGACATGAACATAGGTTAAAAATATTCAGATAAATACAAATAATATTTTTAGAGTAATTAAAAAGCTGGTGGCACTTAGAATTTGAATGTAAATTATTTTTACAACAAACGCATTTTTTGTGGTGCATTTAGTTTTACAGTCACATATTTTAAAACCTTGACTTAAATTAAGAGATTGGTTTAGTGCGGTTTGACGTAAACAAATTTCTATATTATTAACTTCATCTTTTGTAATAAAATTTCTAATCTTGACTTTCAAACACTAAATTGTGATCTAGCATATAATTGTTTTAGTTTTAGTAATTACTTCGTAAAATTTATGATCAGTTTTATTAAAAATTATCATTTAGAAAAAAAAAAACTGTGTTATAGGATTAATATATTAGCTCACTTAACATTATTTTTGAATATGTTGTTTATGTATAACCTAACAACGTATCATGTGGAATCCCAATACTAAATAATAATGATAAGTCTGATTTACTAATGAATTGATCTATTTTTACTTGTTGAGACCAAAGGTTTAAATAATCTATTAGCAATTTCTCAGAAAAAAAAAAACATTTACATAAAAACAGTTTCAAACTACATCTCATTGTTTAAATGTTGGTTAGTTTTATAGTGCAGGCCAAATAAGTTAAACGGAAATAGCAGAAGTAGAGGAAGAAGAAGAAAAAAAAAACAAAAGATATAAGAAACAAACCATTAATGAAAAAGTCTGAAAAATGGATGAAAAACAAAGATAAGTAATCGACAATAAAGCCAAAAAACTTAGAACAAACACTTACATTACGGAAAAATGCAAAAAAATGGATACCAAAACAAAACAAAAAAATTGGTTTATGAAATATTCGCAGCATAAAGAGTAAAGAAGAAGAGTTGGTGTTAAAAATAATAAAACATAAAATAGAAATACTAACAGGAGTATAAAAAATAATATCAAGCGTAATAAAAAAAATTACAAAACTAGCTAGATATATATTGCTAGCTAACAATATAAACTGTCATTTTAACAAATCTTGTTTGTTAATAATACAACTGTCATCACATCAGGGCGCGTGGCACATATAGCAATTCTCGAGATAAATTAATATAACGAGTATATTTTATTAAAGTGACAGTACATATTGTTAGCAATAAAAGTTTGTCAAAATGACAGAGCAAAATTTGTTAAAACCTTGCTTACTTCTAGCAATGTGCATAGGGATTAGACTCGATTATCAGACCCGATTATCAGCGGTGAGAAGGTAAATAGATATAGTGATAGTGAGTGAACCATATAAAAACAAATTTGTAATATCTTAGCAAGATATAAGAGTAAAAATAAGGTAGAAAGATGGGGAACACCCAAAGAGGGAACAGCTTAAGCCAATATAGAATTTATAATAGTATTCAACTGTTACATCAGTCCAAACTGCGGAATAGAATGTTATCAGGAGTGGCTAGAAAAATTAAAACACGGCTTAAAAAAAGAGCAAACAAATTCTGATATGAGGTGATTTCAACGCAAAATTGAATGATAGCGACTATATATCTTACAATATGCAACCAAGAAGGTAAACCACCGTTTGTAAGAGAAAGATCCAAATCAAACATTCGCATTACTATAGCAACTTGGCGTAGTAATGGGCTGGACAGTGACAAAAGAAAAATTTCTGAACCTACATAAGTACATACAATACAATACAATACAATACAATACAGTACAAACAAAAAAAGGAAAAACAAAGTTAAAAAAGAAAGAAAATAAATCGTAAAAAAGATCGACAGATAAAGGATAAAAAAAGCTATGAAAACAGAGGAAATGATTGAAAACGAGAACATAAAGAAAAAAAGCAAAAGGTACTTGGAAAAGTTGAGGAAAGCAGCGGATGAATCAATCCCCAAGTTTAGAAAAGGAGAAAAAAGAGGATTGTACTGGTGGTATAAAAAGATCAAAGAAAGCAGAAAGAAAACAATACAAACAGCAACAAAGATAAAAAACAGAGAAAAGGGAGAGATGATTCTGACAAAGGTGAAGAATAACTAAAAAAAAGACAAAAAGGCTCTGAAAGAAGTAAACAAAGACAGTAAGAAAATGTGCTGAAAAGAAATGATAGAATCCATAGACGGAGATACCTAGGGAAAGCTTTACAAAATAGTAATGAATAAAGTAGGATGATTGAAAGTAGTCTGCTTACTTCGGAATTAAAGTCTATAGGTCGACGTACAAAATATTTTATATCCTGTACGAAGATTTAATTTTTTAAATTATTATACTAAAATTTTTGTTTTATTTGTATATTAAAATACATTTATATTCCAGAAACTTCAGTAATAAAATTTCGCATGCTTGGTACGCTAGAAAAAACTCCTGGAAACTGTGCTCGTCCATTGCATTCGTATCCCCAAGATACAATGCCGACTAGTTCTCCATTTATAACAAGTGGGCCACCAGAATCACGCTAAAAATTAATTGAATTAAAATTGATTCAAATTAATGAGTTATCTTACTTGACAAAAGCTTCCATTATCCCCACGGGCACACAACATTCGCTCAGTAACTCCTCCATAATTAGCTTTGTTACATTCATCAGGATCAATAATTTGTAACACAGCACTTTTCAGTGTGTTTGGTTCAGAACCACCGCTATTATTATATTCACCCCATCCAGTACAAGTTGCTTTGCTACCGGTAGCAACATGTTGATTAATAGATGGCAACTCAATTTTCTGAATTCTTTCTCCAAATTCCAAACCAATTTTTAATTCAAGAACAGAGATATCGTAATCAAAGCTATAGATATCGTATTGTGGATGTTGGTGGATTTTAACGACTTGTATTAAAACACCACCACAGCTATGAGTGTCAGACCCTGCACGAATTTTCAATGAAGATGCTGAAATTCCGTCGGTGCAATGAGCGGCGGTTACTGCATATTTTTTGTCAATTATTGTAGCACCACAAATAAGGACTCCGTAATATTGCAGAGAAAGTTGGTATGGGTAGTCTTCAATGTCAGCATCTTCACCTTCAACAATTCTGCTATGTGAAGTAGCTAAACAAACAAAGATTTTGAAATATATATTGTTATAAAATTAACATAAAAAGAAACGTGGTATAACTTTTATATAATTAAATTATTTCAAATAATTAAATTTTTAATTTTATTTAAAAAAGTCACTTAAAACATAAGAATAATTTGATTTGATTTTAATAAAACTTACCACAAGATAATGCTAGAAGAGCTGACAATACAAGATGCTTAAACATATTAAGGAGACTGATTTAAAATTCATTTTTTGAACTATTTATACCCAATTACTTAAATATTTTTATTTATTTTAGATAAAATTTATTATTTGCAGTTATTTTAACCGACATTACAAATATTTGTTGATACGGTTGACTGATAGAAAAAGATTAGGTGAAAATAAAATATTAACTGAACAAAATTAGATACATAAAATAAATGTAAATAAAATTGTAAACTTAAAATTTCATAAAAAATGTTTGATAACCTTAATCAGTTTAATTAACAATTTACATATTTTTACAGTTTGTGTAAATTTTGAATAAGCGTAAACTGTTGATATACTTACGCAATTATAAATTTTGTTATGTTACAGTATTTTAGTAAGTTTTAATAATCTTGATTAGAAGAAAAAAAAAAAAATTTAAAAATGACTTTCTTCAGAGTTACTAAATAGCTGCTAGTAAATGTAAACGCTGACAACTTGGCACGCCTTTAGTCTACACAGGAAGATTGTTTAAACACTTACTGGCATATTAATTGTAGCAAAATTTTGATTCAATAGATAATAATAAAATGGCCGGTCATAGTCATAAACAGTTTAGGTTCTTAATGTTTTAAAATTTAATATGCAGATAGTTATAAAACGGATTTGTGAAACAGGAGACTGCATCAAAAGAGTTGATTTAGGCAAACATAGGTGTAACCACTTTCTGACTTTACAAGTCTTAAGAAATAAAAAGATTACGAATGTTAGTGCACTGAATGCATTGCAGAAAGTACGAGGAGTAACAATTAGTAAGAGAATGTTTTTGAATGCTCTAGAAGATCTTTGTGGCTATATTGTGTAGTTGCGGAAAACACAATTCTGTTTACTTACAAGTTTAGATTTTGCCTCAGGTTTTCAAATAGCATATATAGCAAAATTTGATATATAACAGAATAAATTAAATAAAACAAAAAATCAAAAATTAATTTATCAGAAGCGCACAATACTGTTCTATTTATTATACAATGCTTAAGCGTATACGTTGCTTTGTTGTACTATTATGTACGCCGCAAAACTAAGCAAACAGCTTATGTTGGTTTGTTTGTCATGTTTAATAATGGGTTCGACAATTTATACAAGATCACTATATGGTAGCAAAAGCAAGTTGCTGTAAGAAATTGTAGCATACTTCAAAAACTAGATTTCCATTTTCCTGATATCTATCAACTGTCGTAGTGATGTGATTTTCTTTGGACATTTCAACGTCCAGTAAAACTGTATTAACAATAACGAGTAAAGCATCAACTTTGCCAGTTGAATAATTGCAGTCAAAGTACGTAAATGTCATTTAGATTTTTACCAATGGCTTTATAAGTAGCAACTGTGTTGGTTGTGCTTTTGTGGTAGATGAGCTACAGTTTACATTTGGCTTACCAAATGTTAGCAGTGTTTAATTAAAAAACTGTATTGTATCTATCAAGCCCTTCACTACATGCAAAAAAGTACAGGTTATGTTTTATGTACATGCATTGAAAGCCATAAATGACTAATATTCTGAAAAAAAAACTGTCAAACTAGCTCTGGGCCATAAAACCTTGACATGCCGGGTGGAGTGAAACTTCTGGCGCGTGTTGCAAAAATGGTCAACGCGCCAAACACGTAGGGCAGCATGGAGCATTGCGTTAGTAGCGTGTCGCTTCGAATTCAAACTCAACGGAATGTTTTATTTAGACATGTAAAAAAATCGATAACCGAGCGCGTTATATGTTTGGCGCTTAGGCTCCAAAACTGTTAAAAAAATGTCCGTTTGATTCCCCCTAATTAAAGTTGTCTAGCTGGCATACCGAATAGATTGCAGAGCATACCGATTGCTACCTTGATTTTCAGTATTGTTGTAGTACACACACACATAATTTGTTTTTTTACCAGTATCGGTTATTTTTAATTATTATTTGACTTATATTCTCTGAAGAAATATAGGTAATCAGTGCATTCAGAAAAGATTTTTGTAATAAAATTTGTTTTGATTAAAAAAATAATATTTTTTTTTTAAACATGATTTATGTGCATGCAATAAATAATAAAGGCATGAAACCATTTTTAGCTTTGCTTGTGCGGCTAAGCTGCTGGTATTAGGTACTTAGAATGATTTAAACAATATAAAATTAAATTATAAATTTATTTTTAAATTTTTACTTAGTTTGTGAAATTATTATGAAACATTTAGATTCCAGATACTTCAGTGATGTAGTTGCGCATGCTTGGGACGCTGGAGTAGACTCCTGGGAAGTTTGGACGGGCACATCCGTATCCCCATGATACAACACCGACGAGTTCACCAGCTACTACAAGTGGGCCACCAGAGTCACCCTAAAAACAAATAAAAATTAACACTGATTCAAATTATAGTCATAAATAATTTTACTTGGCAAGCGTCTTTGCCGCCTCCATCAACAGCAGCGCAAATCATGCGGGCTGTAACTCCTCCATAGTTAGCATCGTTGCATTCATCTTGATCAACAATTTGCAACATAACTCCCTTCAATGTAGATGGAAGAGAGCCACCTTCGCTTGTGGTACCCCATCCAGTGCAATAAGCGTTGGCACCGGTTGCAATGTGTTGGTTTTGAGTTGGCAAGTCAATCTTTTGGATTCCACTGCCAAAGTTCAAACTGGTTTCTAATTCAAGAACGGAAATATCGTAATCAATGTTGAAGCTGTCGTATTGTGGGTTTTGGTGGATTTTGGCAACTTGGACAGAAACTCCGCCTGAGCTGTGGGTGGTGGATCCAGCACGAATGCTCAAAGAAGATGCTGATGATCCATCGGTACAATGGGCGGCGGTTACTGCGTATTTAGGGCTGATGATTGAAGCACCACAAATGTGGCTTCCGTAGTATTGAAGGGAAAGTTGGTATGGGTAGTTTTGGATTGTTACATCTTCACCTCCAACGATTCTGCCGTCCAAACGAGGAAGGCGGCTGACGCGTGGAGCGGCTAAAATTAATAATAATTAAAATATTTATAATAAATATTTTTTTATAACTTACCAGTAGCGAGTGCTACAAGAGCGGACAATACTAGAAACTTGAACATCTTCACGATACTGATTTAATGTCGATTTCTCTCAACTATTTATACTCCAAACTTTTGCTAATTACACGTATTTTAGATATAATTATTTTTATTAATTGCAATCATTTAATCCTTAGTGCAAATATGCATTACTAAACTAGATTAATAGTAGGAGATTAGAAATATAATAATTAAAAATCTATTCTAGAAATAGAAAATCTGAAGTACCTTTAATCATATTAAAGTAGGTACGTTAACTATAACACAAAACTAAATACACTTGATAATTTAGAAAAAAAATAATGATGAAATAAAATAAAAAATATTGTTTTAAGTTTATTCTAATTTTTGTAAAATTATTTTTACTCAATAATAAAAATGAAAAAGTGCTATTCTAACAAGAAACTTGTTTATTAAAACTAGTAGAACCGCAACAAATCTGATTTCCAAAAACTTTGTGTTAAATTATAGTTGAAAAAAGCCGAATAAATGTGTTTTTGGTGGACTTTTGTGAATATATTTTAATGTTATTTTGCAAATATAACTTGAGAAAATATAATATAATCTTTTCTAAATGTACTAGTAAAAAACTTAATTTATTATCAAATTATTTATAGAATTAGCAATGTCGATAAAATTGATGTTTTTGTTATAATAATTCAAATAAAGGTAGCTATCAAAATAATTTTAAAAGTTTCAAATTAACAATTTAATTAAGTAAAACTTTATAGTTACAAGTAACTTATTAACAGATGTTTTAAAGATGCAGCAATTGCTCTGCAAGGAAGACTTGCTGGCATTTTTTTTAATAATTTTTTTTAGATCAAAAGCAAAACCACTAATTTATCTTTTATCAATAAATACAAATTTTACTAATAGATACAGTTTTTTAGACTTTTTAATAGTAGCAGAAATATTACAAGTAGCATTAATGATACTACAACAACTTTGTAAATAACGCAAAAATGTTGCAGATTTTCAAAAACTAATATGAAGTCTAAAAAACTTTATAAAAGCTACTAAATAACGCATAAAGTAACCCATCTATTGGGTTTTAATTTGACGTCGGATGACTGCTTTACCCAGATTAGGACTTTGTTGTGTGCGCACAGAACATACCTATCTTCTTAATCTCGAATTTTTGCATGGAATTGTATTTCGTTGCTGTGGTAGCATTGTGAGTGTTTTAACAATTGCATGCAAAATCATCTTTTGGTATTTGCTGTTTTTTTGGTACATGAATATACCCAGTCCTAGGTGACTGTCGTCTGTATGTAGAATGAATGTCGTTTAATTAGGTAGACAAATGCTGTTGTAACTAGTAATCCGGCCTTGGTTATTTGTTTCTAAAAAGTATCAGTAACGTATTTCTGGTCAAGCGGCATTATTATATGCGTTTTTCTATTATTAGAACTTGCCAGTAACCAGCCTTAAATTCTATCTTTGTAAAAACGCTCGTTTTTTTGAACTCACAGAGGGTCTAGTAAAAGATCCGGAACATTGCTAAAATCAGCGGTAATTTTTTTTTAAGAAATCTTCACTTTTTATAGTCTTTAATGATTATAAAATCAAATAAAAAATGGATAATAATTTGGTAGTAGGTAAGTTAGACAATACTCTTCACAAATTGAAACAACTGATTTAGTTTGCTTGCATAAGTTTTAGTACACCATAGTACTAACTTTGGAGACAATCACCATGTTATCTTCACAGCTTCCCTGCATTGCCAAAAAGACATATGAGATTGTTGTAAAAAAATAATTCAAAATAATATACCTTGTTGATTGCATTAGTAGGGTATTTAGAAGTTTTGGTAGATTTAGTGTTTTAATTTTTTTTTTGTAAAGTGAACCAAATTGGTTCAAAAAAAATTAACTGTAAGATCCTTATCTAAGATTAGTATGTGATTTGCATAACCAATTGTATAGAAAGCACGATCATTAAATAGCTGCACGAGGCTGTCAACTACTATATTTCATAGTAGTTGGGATAATACACCTCCCTATGAACAACTTGTAACAACGACTTTTTTGACCATCAAATCTCTTACAGTAACTGTCACGGTCCTTTTATCCAGCTAGTATTTTACTCATCCATTGTGGGGTTTACACCATGTGTTGCAATAGGTTAAGGTGGTTTTATCGAAAACCTTTAATATCTATGCTCAAATTGGACATTTTGTCTTTTAGTGATTTTTTGATTCAATACGATACCATATGTAGAGCTGATTTGGTAGATCTACCTTGGGTGTATGTATGTTGGTTTGAGTGTATTGGCTTAGTGATGAGGGTTGTTTCCTAAATTGATTTTTGGCACAATCGCTCTAATGTTTTCAGGAAAAAAAACGTGAGGCTGATTGGCCGAAAAGATTTTGCAAGGGTTTTGTTATAAATACGACTATTACTTCCCTCCGTGCTATAAGTATGTATCAAAAAGCAATGTTCTAAAGATTCTTGTTGGGGGAGTTAGGATGATATCTTTTCTTCAACAAGATAGCGGACACCTTTCCAGTCTTTTTCTGACAAGGTTGGGGTCGCAGCGTTCCAATTCCAATTCCAATTTAATTCATTTATTAAAACAATAATTCAAAAATTACAACAACTAAGTTATACGTAAACAAAACATGGTAAAATATCATTTCCTAACAAAAAGTTTTCAACAATCAACTTGAACAATATAAAAAAGAAGTTTAACATATTTGGTAAAACATTATACACTAATGGTCCATTCACCCGCAGATTCATTCTTCTTTCACTCGCTCAGTCACACATCATTCGTTCAGATTAAAAACATTTTTAAAACATATTTTGGTTATAAAAACATTACAAGGCCCGCAAAAATGTCGGGTTCCTGCTTATAACAATTTTGTTTTGAGCTTAAAACTAACTAACCTAATCTAACTATTTACAATAATATTTACAAAAACTAATCTAACCTAACCCTACTATATACAATAATATACAATAATATACAATAAGTACACAATTAACAAATTTTGAACTAAAAGGACAAGTTTGCAGGGAGGGTAGTAATTAACTCAAACGTTTTGGTTAAAGATAGGCAAACACCGATAGCTGAGTTTGTGTTTTATTTGAAATGGTCTATTATATGAACGGATGCTGGTGAGTTCCCTGAGGAGAGCGTTATTTTCTAATTTAAATTTGTAAAAATTTTGAGAAATTTCCATAATGTAGTCCGAAATAAAGGGTACATTTGCCTGTTCGTGCAAATCTTTAATTCTGACATACCTGTCTTTACGAAGTGCCATTCGTAGACACATATTCTGCAACACTTGCAATTTATTCAGGTTGGTTTTACCTACGCCGCACCATATAGGGGCAGCGTAAGTTAAATAAGGTCTAATAACTGTTTTGAAAAGATGAATTTTGGTGTCAGCCAAAAGAGAACTGTTTTTGTTGATAAATGGATATAATTGTTTTATAGCCTGATAAGTTTTGTGTAATGAGTGCATTAGATGTTTTTGATAATTTAGACGGGAGTCTAAATAGACTCCCAGATACTTGACGTGCTGCTTCGTCGGTACAGTATCTTTATCGAAAGTTGTTGGTGTAAATGTTTTTATATTTGTGAATTTACGTGTAAATGTGATCCGTTCGGATTTTTTGGTGTTAATTTTAATTTTCCAAAGATTAAAAAATTTGTGCAGCGTGTTTAAATGAATTTGGTTCTGATTTTGACATCGAGCAGGACCATGTCTGTCACTTTGTCTTTATTGAAATTAATGCTAATGTCATTGACGATTCTAGCAATTTGCTGAATCATCCCATGTCCGCTTCTAAAACCAAACTGATTGTCAGTCGTCAGTTGGTTGTCCACTTCAAAAGAATCAAGTCTTCTCATAATAATTTTTTCGGTTTTTGAATCAGATAAAGTATGATGTTTTGAGAGAACACGAGTTATTGCACGCATGTACAAAAAAAAATTCTAACTTGCTTACATATTATTTTATTGTTTTAGACTTATAGGTTAACTTAAATTTACTTTGCGATAAGATGTTTTGAAAAGCAGCCTTATTGATAAATGTTGAATTTTGGCAACGCTTGATGTTCTAAATTGAATTTTATCCATCTGTGATCTGACATTGAAACCTCGTAAATACGTGTTTGTCGTAAATTGTTTAAAATTCTAAGCGTTGTATGATATCTTTCACAGTCTGGCTGCTAAAAATAACGAACGTTAATACTAGGTTAACGAAAATAAGATCACTTAAATGCTACATATTTCCAAACTTGCTATACGAAGCCGAACTTTAACAGAAGCGACATGCAGAAAGCTAAAATCCTATGAATTATGGATTCCGCCGCATTCTGAAAGCACTCTAGACGGATCATGTCAGCAATCAACATGTTCTAAACAGAATCGGTGAAGTAAAGAAAACAATGATGACAATAAAAACAAGGAAACTGGAATATCTAGGACATGAGAAATGAAGAGAAATACGGGTTACTGCAGCTAGTCCTACAGGGAAAATTTAAGGGAAAAAAAGGACCAGGAAGAAGAAGAACTTTTTGGTTGAAGAATCTGCGCACATGTTGAACACAACAACGGTGGGCCTATTCCGCGCTACAGCAGATAAAGTAAAAATAGCTATGATGATCGCCAACATTCAATACGGATAAGCACCAGAAAAAGAAATACTAGGTTAATACTAATAATAAAATTGTGAGTTAACTTTCACATCCAACTATGAAGTATTTCCTTGCGTACAATACCCGTCTTACAGCTGTGTTATTGAAGGTGGTATGTCGTACGCAAGAAATGCCAACGCCACAATGGTGTCTAGCTTCCGTTTGTCTGTCAAGCTGATTCTGACGAGGTCACTGTCGGAGAGCTGTGGCATAAAACGCTGTTAAGTGCTTTGTTATGTATATACACGTTGTTAACATATTGTTAGTTGGGTTTGAAAAGACGTTCCTACTGAGTTTGCTAATTGCCAGATCGTTTGTACAATCCATAGTTCATGAATTAGGTTTATTAGTTTGCGGCATAGTTTTGTTACGGCCGCGTCATCAATTTTAGGGTTTATCTTCATTTTGGTTTTGTCCGGATGAATCAATCACCTCTGTTTCTATTGTTTCCTCTTGACGTGGCACATATTTTGTTATTTTGGTGGCTCCTTTGACTCGGTTGAGTGGAAGTGCATCAGTTTTTGATTTTGAGCTTCTTGTTCTGCTTTTTTAAGCGACTCATTACCAACTCTACGGTAAGCCAATTTAGTGGTACAACGCCTAGTTGTGATTTTGGTTACAAGGGCTGTAGACCAGAAATCAATTTTTGTAACCACCTCAGTGAGGCAAAATCATCACTGGTAATTTTAAGAATCTCCCTTAAGTGTAATAGCCCACTAAAGCCAAATGGTGTTTAGATGAAGTTAATTACATGAGGTACCTGTTTTGCCAGAAAAAGGGGTATATTTGCTTTTTATAGTTAAAAGGTTTAAATTTATTTCTCTAGCTTACCACCCGCCGTGAAGCTTGCAAACTGTGGACGTCTACAATTGATCTGGTAACCTCAGAGAAATATATCCGCAAAAGTGGGTTGTATAAATGACTGGGTAACGTAGCCGATTAATCAAGGTGAGTGAGTTTCGACCTATATTTAAGAAATACCCTTGGCCGTTTAAAAGTTTATTTCACTATACAAAGAGGTTTTCATTTTGTCCGGACCTATTGACCACAACCAGAAAAAACGCAAGCCCCATAACCACTTCTTTAAAGGAGAAAGAGCGTTGCGTTTGATTAGTTATTGCTCTTTCCCTATTGAGACATTGTAGGCCTATTATCAGTTACGTTTGATTTGGAACCAAATTTAAAGTTTGGTACAATTTAGGATTGTTTTTTTTAGTGTAGAAAATATTCCAAATGATAATGAAAAAAATATATTTAAAAGTGGGTATGATAAAGTATGGTATGGTAAGTTGTATGGGTCAGAGCAACTGTCTAGTTTTAATGTTGCCTATGTTTTTAAAACACAGTGCTATGTTACGCATATATTAGATAAAATGCTAGTAGTATTTGGTGCAAAAGATAATTGAATGAAGTAAATAGCAACAAATTTGGCAATATCTTTACCATTAGTTGCCGTGGTACTTTTTATACTTATTGAACATTCCTTGTTCAATAAGTATAAAAAGTAGTAAAATTTATTTTTACTATGAACAAAAGATCAAAATGTTTTCAAGTTATCAGTAATTGACTGTTTAACATTGTCTAAGTACTTTTTATGAGTTAACAATGTCTCAAAGCAAGCACACCGCAGCAGCAACATTTTGAGACTATATTTTTTGGTACATTTTAGATTAATTAAAAAATACACAATCTGCAAAATTCAATATGTATATTGCTAAATAGCAATATTGTCACCAAGCAAAGTTGCTAAGCAATTTAGAACCGCAATATCCAACATCTAATAAAGCACATAATAAATTAGTAGCAAAATAACTAAACTTTTAATTAATTTAAAATTAGTTTATTTTACAACACCTCTGAACTGCTCATCATAAATTAAATGCTCATTGTTTTATTTGTTATAAACGTATGTAAAAGTAAGGTAATAATAAAAATTTACATTAAGTTATATAAAAATAGAAGTCAGAGAAATCGAAAACCCATAACTAATAATCTACTAAAGCGTTTTATTATTATTATTTCTTTCATTTCTGTTTTTATATTAACTTGTTTGAAAGATTGATTTCACTCAATAACTCCTCAAAAATGGAATATAAGTAAAGGATTCGAGCTTCTTTTATATAATAAAATAAGTGATTAAAAAAAAATCACTGAGTAATAAAATTACGTGTTTTCAGCTCTAAAAGTTTTTAAATATGTATTGTTTTTGTTATGGAATTATTTTTAATAATATTTTTTATTATTACAATATGTTTACTCAGGTTAAACAGAGTATAATTACTATAAGGTAAAGTAATAATCAAATAGAAATGTAAAAACAATAAAAAAAACTTTAAGCAATTTCCGGAATATTTTTAAAAAAATACTGTTTTTTATACAATTTTTGTTTCTTATAATAGCACAATAGCTAAAACTGATAAAGATAAGCAATTGTAGACTTTTCAAAATAACATAATATTATTAAATAATTAAACTTAATTATTTTAGTTTTGTTTCTAATAATCGCACAATTGCTAAAACTGATAAAGATAAGCAATTAATAAAAATAATATAATCTAAATCATAGAAAAAAGTTAAAAATAGTAACGGTTTTGGGTATAAATAGTTGCTGGAAATCCATATCAATTCAGTATCGTGAAGATGTTCAAGCTTCTAGTATTATCCGCTCTTGTAGCACTCTCCACCGGTAAGATATTTTTTAAAATACTAAAATAAATAAATAATTTTGTATTAATATCACAATATAACAAATAATTGAATATTTTAGCCGCTCCACGCGTCAGCCGTCTTCCTCGTTTGGACGGCAGAATCGTTGGAGGTGAAGATGTAACAATCGAAAACTACCCATACCAACTTTCCCTTCAATACTACGGAAGCCACATCTGTGGTGCTTCAATCATCAGCGCTAAATACGCAGTAACCGCCGCCCATTGTACCGATGGATCATCAGCCTCTTCTTTGAGCATTCGTGCTGGATCCACCACCCACAGCTCAGGAGGAGTTTCTGTCCAAGTTGCCAGAATTCACCAAAACCCACAATACGACAGCTTTAACATTGATTACGATATCTCCGTTCTTGAATTGGAAACCAGTTTGAACTTTGGTAGTGGAATCCAAAAGATTGATTTGCCAACCCAAAACCAAAACATTGCAACTGGTGCCAACGCTTATTGCACTGGATGGGGTACCACAAGCGAAGGTGGCTCTCTTCCATCTTCATTGAAGGGAGTTATGTTGCAAATTGTTGATCAAGATGAATGCAACGATGCCAACTATGGAGGAGTTACAGCCCGCATGATCTGCGCTGCCGTTGATGGAGGCGGCAAAGACGCTTGCCAAGTAAGATTATTAATAACATTAATTTGAATCAATCTTAATTTTTATTTGTTTTTAGGGTGACTCCGGTGGCCCACTCGTAGTAGCTGGTGAACTCGTCGGTGTTGTATCATGGGGATACGGATGTGCCCGTCCAAACTTCCCAGGAGTCTACTCCAGCGTCCCAAGCATGCGCAACTACATCACTGAAGTATCTGGAATCTAAATGTTTCAAATTAATTTCACAAATATAATAAAGATTTAAGAAAGCATAAATTAATAGTTTTATATTTATTACATTTCACTAACATAAACATTATTAGTTTATTTTATAAAAATTAATAACTAGTTTGAGCAACCGAGTGTCAACTATGTATGTTTTTCTATTATTTTATAGAAATATTTTTATGAGACTGTTTTAACTATCTTATTATTATTATAATTCAAAACTCCCGCGCTACCTCATAATCCAACGGATGAGCACTTGGCTCTTACGACCACCATTGCAATGAACCCGGCCATCGCAACCGATACGACCACAATGACGACACCGAGTGCTACACCCACGCACTCTGCTCTCTTTAATTATTTTACGGAGAAAAGCAACCTTCAGCCGCTGGACACTACTCTTGACCACCGTGCTGGAACATTACCAGCGCGGGATAGACCAAGAGGAAGGGTGTTTGTATCTACGGACCCCCGTAGAGCCTCCCCAACCCCTGGGGAAATTACTCATTTTATAAACACAAAGATGAGAAGTTTGCACAACCGACCCAACTCTATCATCCTACCGATGTAGATGGCTTCCACCGCGTGCCACCTGCATCAATCGGCACTACCCACCTGTGCTATGAGGGGCAGTCCGGTAACACAACTTGCAGCACCAGCAGACTTCTCCGTACTTTCGCAGAGGCAACATCGTTCCTGAGACGACAAAACATCCAATATTTTACCTTTCTTCGACCACCAGCGCTGCGTTAATAGTTATTGACCGACCTCGCGGACTCGAAGCTGAGTCTAACCATTGTACCATCGCATCCACCCTGAAAGTATTACCCAGGAACCCCAACCAACAAACAAACAAACATAAAAACATCTTCTGGGGCAAAACCACCAACCCCAGCACTCGGAATATTACCTTCCAGGCCATCACCGCAGGGCTAGGCGGCAACAATTCGCGCCCGTCGATTGGATTATTATCCAATCGATCGGTCCTAAAAAAAAACGAGCAGTGACTAGAGCAGTAGCAATACTTGGATTGACGTTAAAAAAAACCACGTAGGCTTTGCACCTGTAAACAGGTACCCCTGTCACAAAAAAATTAGAGACCTACAAAATTGTAATAAAATGTTTTGGTAGAAAAACTAATAAATCGAAAGCACACGCAGCCACCACCCTCCGCCGGGGTTGCCACCACAGCCGCATCACACTTGGCAGTCTAGAATGTCCGTGGACCAAACCGGACCTTCCCCTTTACGAGGACCGACCCGGCTACGCGACACGGCCCCCGAGGCTAACATGGCGAGCGACATAGACAAGATGGTTGTGTCATACACAAAGACCATGGAACCAGCAAACACAAAATTCCACGGAAAAATCCGGCTCGAAAACTACCCATTTCAAGGACTTGGCCACAAAGATCCTCACCGGTTCTTTGAACTTTAGACGGAGAAATACCAGGCAAAGGAGCCGGTTGCCACCTTCCTGAGCCGCAAGATCGCGCTTTACCAGCGCATTGCACCTGAGGCGTCGGAAAAGGCTATGGCAAATAGGATAATTAAGCTGGTAGATCAACAATTGCAGAAGATAGTCGGCATAAACAAAATCACTGACCTCCACCACCTCCAAGAAACAGCCTCGAGGATCGAAACCAAACTAGCACGATTCAAGGCCGAACGCATTAACGAGCGCCAGACCCAGCCACAAAAGGACCTCTCCTCCCTGTCAGGAAACGAGCAGCGGGTCGATCAAGTGTAAGCACGACGTGACCATTGATCACTGCTCAAGTAGGAGTTGTCGGAAATTACCATCACTTGCCAAAGATCTACATAACATTCAACGGAACCAAAGCACTGGCCTTGATAGACAGCGGGGCCAGCCAAAACTTCACACGGTTAAAACTTTCCGGCTTACACCGGACTGACTGACTACGTTGTACCACCAGGCCGACCCCATAAAAAAATACTCTCCGTAACGGGGGAAGCAACCGTCACCATACAGGTCGGAAATCAACAACAAAAAGACACATTCTTGCACTCGCCTTACAGAACTAAGCCACCCTCGACTATGTGTGTCTATTGAGGCCTTGATAAACGAACAAGTGAGCAATATGCTAGCTAAAGGCGTAATCGAGCCCTCCACCAGCGACTACTGTGCACTTGCAGTGATCATCTAGAAAAAGGACGGCAAGCCACGTTTCTGTGTGGACTTCTAGCAATGAACGACGCCAGCCGAGACAAAGCGGCACCGCTCTCAAAGATCCAAGAGACGTTGAAGGATTTTGGGGCGGCGGCCGTCTTCTCTAAACTCGACTTAAAAACCGGATACTGGCAGATCCCAATGCATCCCGACAACTAACATCTAACCGAGTTCGCCACACCAGACGGAGCAACCTATCATTTCAAAGTTATGCCTTTTGGCCTTAAAAACGCCCCAGCGACGTTTCAAAAGCTGATGGCTAAGGTACTGGCGGGCTGGATAGAGAAGTTCGTCTTGGTCTATCTGGATGACATAGTCGTATATTCCACGAACTACCAAGATCATATGCGACACCTAAGGCGGGTAATGGAACGCCTGCAGGAATACGGGTTGCTATGCAATCAAGATAAATCACCTGCGGCTCATCCGCGATTCCCCCGGTCCACAACCCGCAAACTGCTCCGCAGTTTCATGAGTATCTGCACGTGCTCCGGGAGTCCATTCATATGGAACAAAGCGGTCGAACTGGCATTTATCGCCGTAAAAGCTCTACTCGATCAACCTATGATCTTAGATTGCCCACGACAAGTTCTGCGATTTGTCTTGCAAACCGAAGTAGTAAAGTAGGAATGGGAGCGGTACATTATCAAGAGGAGGGCTAGTATGGTTATCTGGCTGCCGGGACACGACATCCAAGTTTACGAGATAGTCTTTAATCATTGCAGAATTTACGTTTGACATAGAACACACACCTGGAGCCAAAAACCACTTGCCAGACGCGCTGTCCCGAACACCGGACGACGTAGGGGGAGACGACAAAGCTAACAACCTGGACAGACTAGTAACTCCCGACACCTGGATTTCGCCCGTCAGCATCACAGTGTCACCGACTATCTCGGCAAAATCAACATAGCAAACAAATCGTCGGACTCCAACCCCTAGAAGATGACACCCTAGCAACCGCGGTTAAAAGAAGCCAGAATGAGTGCCCGCAAGTGCGCAACATCCTTGCCGGATTACGCCAACGGTTAGCCGAACCAGGAGTAAAAGTTGGCTACCGACAGAGCGCTATATCGCACCCTGGCTGGTTGGGATCAACTGGCAGTGCCACCCGCAATGCAACGCAGGGCGAGACGAAACGTGCCGTAATCTGCTAAGGAGCTACCACTAGCCTGGAGTAAGAAAGTACATCAAAGCGTCGCCTTACAGTCTCATCCCGACAGCTGCCCCTGGGAACGTATTGCGATTGACTATGTGGGCCCGCTGGAAGAACCCCCACAGGCCATCAATTTATAATGACGATTATGGATATGTATGTGCACCCGCTGGGTGGAAGCATTCGCCACACACCATACGACCAGCGGTGTGACAATCAAAATACTAAAACCAGTATTTTGCCGTTTTGGATATCCAAAAATCATTTTAAGCGACAACGGCTCTCACTTTGTAAATAACAAATTTAAGGAAGCGAGACAAAAGTAGAAATGTCACCACTACACAACTGCAACCTACCACCCGCAGCCTAACCCCGTGGAGAGACGCCACGCGGAGTTCAAGAAATCGCTGCGATGTTTACTGAACAGCCACCCCGACACGCCATGGGATGAGCTATTACACTTAGCTACCTTCCAACTCCGCCGTAGAACCAACGCGGCCACCGACCTCACGCCAAGTGAGGCCATCACTGCAAGGCTAGGCATCAACACCAACACATAGCGGCAGTCTCTCCAGACCAGCCTCCATAGAAGCATAGAAATACGGTGAGCCAAGCAGCACCAACAACCCTACCAATACCCTACTGTCAAACATTACTTGTCTAGATAGCACATACGTGTTTCCTGGTAATGTTTGATAAATCTGTTTAATGTTAAACGCTTAGATGGCTCATTCAAGTCTCCCTTTTACGTTAAACCTCTACTATCCTCTCATCACTAAGCATTGTTTGCCTCGATAGCACATACGTGTTTCCTGGCAATGTTTATTGATTAATTCAATGTTGGATGCTTAGATGGCTCATACGAGTCTCCTCCTAACATTGGATCGTATCCCCCGCTTTTCAACATCCGCCTCGTTCGAAAGTAATTATATTATATTATTAGTTATTAGAGTATGGTTTATGAATTTGTTTAGATTGTTGAATAAACATTTTATTATTGCAATTAAATTGCATTATTTGTTATCGCCTTACCTTTTCTCTTTATGGAAAGACAATGTGGTCACAATACATTAGATTTGATGTTTTTATTATATATTTTTTTAAATATTTAATTAGATATTATAAAAATATAATATGTTTTTTTTTAATAAAATTATTTCTTGAAAGGCTTGTACTTTTAAACACCAAGGCAATTCTTCTTCAAACCTAACCTTAAAAATACTATCGAGAGGTTTAAGTTGAGGCAATCAATAAGCTCTTGCGCACAAATGCATTGGCTCAATGTTGTACTTCCGCTTGTGACGTTCCAGTTTCAATCCATTCCTAAATACAATAAATATATTAAAATATGTTTATATATGTATGGTAAAGCGTTTACTTATCTTTGAAAGCAGGTACCTTGTTGATCGCTCTGATTGAGTGGATGTCATCTTCACGTGGTTTATGGAGCGGTTTCTAAACAGATAATAACAAAAAATTAGATTCAGTAATTAAAACTTACTACCTTATATAATTCTCGGGTTCGATGTTAATTGGTTTGATTTGGGTTATGTTCAGTCAGGTTGTTATAAATATTATTGTTTAATTTATACTCACTTATTCTGCGGTCCGGGAATCAAAATTCCAATAACTCCAACATTCTCCAATTCATTATTTCCATTCCTATTCCCCATCATACTATTTGTTTTGTAGATTTCCCATTTCATTCCTTTTTTGTGTTATTTATGTTGGTCCTAACCTTAATGCAACAATTTTATAAACATGTGGTTGTTATGGATTATGAATTGGCAGTCTTGTGCATAATATTTTGAATTGTTTTCTTACCTAATTTTATTTTATCGTGTACCGTTCAATAGCACTTTAATTTAATTAGATTCACTGTTTATAACTTCACAAACTGTTATTTTCGTTTTGCTATTTAGGATTTAAGTATATCTCCTACAACAGAATAGTATATTTAGTGTTGGCACAACTGGTTGCTTACGTCATCAAATGGGATGCGGCGTTTGTGTTTGTTATATTGTTGCTAACCCTTTTCCTAAGTTCCTTTTCTATCATTCTTCCTTATGGTAATTTTAATTGAGACACTCATGAGCAGGAGAATTTTTGACTTTTCTTCCAAATAGGAAATAGGATCACGGGCCTTTTCGATTCGACTTTTGTCTTGATCACATTGTTTTACTTACAGATTACGGGTGTAATATATATAATTATAGAAATCGCTGATGGGTAATTCCACTGAAATTCGGACAATCGTCTCCACATCGATATCTCCAATTTTGCTCAAATTTTGTACACACGTACCAAAATATGTCAATTTCTAAAATTTTAGATCTTTAGGAGCAATACAATTTTTAGGAATATTTTGTTTTTTTTTTGTTTTTGCGCTGTAAATAAGCAAAAAATAGTCAAAATTCATATTAGAAGGGATGTATCTTATAGGAAATTTTCCGTAAAATACGATACCGCTCATGGTTTTTTTATGAAAAATTCGATTGATATCTATGATTCCGCTACACCTGGAGACTTGAAATTTGAATATGATACTCTTAAAACATAGTACTTTTGATAGCAAAAATAAAAAAAACTGGATTCGTTTACCATAGGGTAAAATATAATGCATAATTGCTAAAAATGGGTTACTTTTAAAGGATTTTCTTCAGATTTTCCGTAATTTTACTAATTTTTAAACTTTTTTTAAAAAACGGACATAAAAAAATAATTATTTTTTATCATAATTTTTTTCAAAAATGTATGATAGTATATATATCTTACTTTTTCGAAAATTATAATAAAGAATAATTATTTTTTGATCATTCATAATTTTGCAAAAAAACGCCAAAAAAAATGAATTATAGTAATCGAATGGAAATTTCACGTAGAAAGCGATTTTTATGTCTATTTTTAAAAATTATTCTGAAAAAAAATGGAATATTACGGAAAATCCCTTAAAAGTAACCAATATTTAAAATATGTGTGAAGTCTCAAGTAAGTACTTTTTTCCAAATTATTTTCCTGGTTTATGTCAATTTTTCTCTTATGCCGTAGGCTGTTACGTTCCTCCATAATTTTGTATTAAATTCCTTCAAATAAATATTGTGACTCCATATTTGTCAAATCAGCCTTAACCGGCTCATTAATATATTTTATTATCAAAATTCCTAGGCACTTATTTATAAGTGAGTTCTGTGGCGGAAAAAAACAGGTGGAAGGTCATCACGTGATTTTGTACTGCCACCTACTACCAGTTGATGACTGGAGAATTATTACTGGAGCGTTGTTTGTAACAAATATTGGCTAGTTTAAATCATTTATCTTAGGTTACATTGCCTATAAGTATGTGATAACAAACTGGTCTTGAAAGTGATTTAATAAGAAGACATTCGACTCGAAGCAGAAACTAAGTACTGAACTTCTACAATAAGTCCTTGCGGCACCCAATCTGACTGAGTAATCAAATAAAATGCAAAAACATTAAAAAAACTTTAACTATTTTCCGGATTTTCCGCAAGAGAATTTTATTATTAAATTTTAATTAAATAATTTTTATTTTTTTTTTAATAGCAGTTTTATGGCTAAAACTGATAAAGATAAGCAAAAATAAAAATAATGTTAACTAAATCATAAAAAAGTTAGAAGTAGTAACGATTTTAGGTATAAATAGTTGCTGAAGAGAAGAGGTATTATTGAAGCATCTCTACGTATTTTGGCACAGAAATACAATTGCGACAAAATGATTTGCCGTAAATGCAATGCCAGGTTACATTCACGTGCCACAAATTGTCGTCAGTCTAAGTGCGGACACACCAACAATCCAAAGCCCAAAGAAGAAGTTGAAGTAGATTAATGATGTTGATTTTACCGAATGTTTACATTCGGTTTGCGTTGCGGGAGAGGAATTTATTTTGAATATAAATTTACTGAGCTCAGTTAATACATCTTTTTGATCCAATATCAATTCAGTATTGTAAAGATGTTCAAGCTTCTAGTATTATCTGCTCTCGTAGCACTATCCACTGGTAAGTTGTTTTTTAAAATATTATTAAAAATGAATAAAAATCTTTTGTAAAACTGCGGGGTTAAATGGAAGAGCAGCTTTATAGCTAAACTTTGCTTTTTTGTTAATGTAAAATGACAAATAAAGAAAACAATACAATACAAATGTTTGTAAATTAATTTTAACATAACAATATAACAAAATATTAAATTTATTAGCCGCTCCACGCGTCAACCGTCTTCCTCGTCTAGACGGCAGAATTGTTGGAGGTGAAGATGTAACAATCGAAAACTATCCATACCAAGTTTTGCATCAATACTACGGAAGCCACATCTGTGGTGCCTCAATCATTAGCGCTAAATACGTAGTAACCGCCGCCCATTGTACCGATGGATCTTCAGCTTCTTCTTTGGGCATTCGTGCTGGATCCACCACCCACAGCTCAGGTGGAGTTTCTGTCTCAGTTGCTAAAATCCACCAAAACCCACATTACGACAGTTTCAACATCGATTACAATATCTTCGTTCTTGAATTGGAAACCAGTTTGAACTTTGGTAGTGGAATCTAAAAGATTGATTTGCCAACCCAAAACCAAAACGTTGCAACCGGTGCCAACGCTTATTGCACTGGATGAGGTACCACAAGCAAAGGTAGCTCTCTTCCATCTACATTGAAAGGAGTTAAGTTGCAAATTGTTGATCAAGATGAATTTATTAATAATGCTAACTATGGAGGAGTTACAGCTCGCATGATCTGCGCTGCTGTTGATGGAGGTGGCAAAGACGCTTGCCAAGTAAGATTATTTATGACACTAATTTGAATCAATATTAATTTTTATTTGTTTTTAGGGTGATTCTGGTGGCCAACTTGTAGTAGCTGGTGAACTCGTTGGTGTTGTATCATGGGGATACGGATGTGCTCGTCCAAACTTCTCAGGAGTCTACTCCAGCGTCCTAAGCATGCGCAACTACATTACTGAAGTATCTGGAATCTAATTGTTTTAACTCATTTTTTCAAAATAAATAATAAAATAAGAAACCATAAATTAATAGTTTTGTATTTTAACAATTTACAACTACTAGTACTAACTTGTTTTTTTTATATTCTAGTTTTTGTGTATACAATCCTTAGAGCCGTCTGACACGAAACTGATTTTAATATTTTATTTCATATTAGATGATGCGCGCGCTACTCGCTTCGTCCAAGAAATTAGAACATTTTTGGTTTTTTTTTGCATAACAAACTACTAACTTGGCGCGCGCAATTAATATTAATTAATAAATCACCTTAACAAACAATTTTATTTCAGAAGTATATTGCGCAACCAAAACTGACACTTGTTTTTGATCAATTACTAATTTTCCAAGTTAAATCAAGTTAGGTTAGGTTAGTTTGTGTGCTTCACAAGAGTGTAAACTAGATCACAGTGAGTTTTTTCTGAGGCTGCCCCCGTATCATTGTATAGTTAATTGAAATGATATGGTCTCATCTAAAACACAAAATGTGAAGCAACATATTACAAATCCAAAATTCCAAAAGTGAATAAAATTTCTCTTCAAACATGGAAAAATTTTGTGGCTCATACTATTAAAGAAGAGAATATTTATAGAAACAAACATGTAGTTCCGCTAATAATAAATATAGGAGCTGAATCATATTAAACTGATACTGATTAGTTTAATTTATCATTATATATCATAATTATTATTTTTTTAAATTAATTTAATTATTATTATGTTATGAATTTGTACATCTTTTCATCTGTATAAATAACTTATTTAATTTTATGTTTTGCTTTCTTTTGAAAAGATTGTTTTAGCCCTTTAGTACAGGTATAAGATGAGAGATTGTTCAGTATTCATTTAATATGGGAACACTATACAGCAGCGTATTTACTTGATCAAATGTTACGGTATTGAAGAAGATAAGACACTTCTTCAATACCGTAATGCAATTGAAGTTTTTTGTCTGAAATTTGCAAGTATCTGTAAATATTTATGGCGTTGTGAAAAAAAAAACAAAAACTACTTATGATAAAAATGCTGCTACAATAAGTTTAGTGTTCAATCAGTTAACAATAATGACCGACTTGGTATATCTAATATGTAATATTCTGTCCACAAATAAATTTCACGCATTCAAACCAACCTTTATTAATGGGAACAATGGGTGAACGCATACTGAACGCCGTCTTTTTTACCATCATAAACGTATTTAAGTCTATCCGTGAACACACTGGATATTAGCCAACCAATATCTACTTTTTTCGTCGTATTTATTGATACGAAATATTTTTTGAAGTTAAATTAATTAAAACATACGAGTATGTACCTTTTATGCGGTACCATAAAAATATATCAATGGTCCACAACTTATTCTATTCCGATGTTCCACAATCGCCCGTAGCAGCGCAAGTTATGTTAATCAGTGGTTCATGGCTCCAAGAACGAGTCGTGTTGAGCGACAGTATTTATATTTTAGTTTAATTAATAAAATAGGAATTAACATAAACTTAAAATTTAATATAAATCAACTCCAAATTACAACAAATAAAATTCCTTTTTCTAAAGTGAACAGGTACGTGTGGAACAAATTGAGAGCCATTTTTTACTTCACATTTACAAGTCGCACAGCTGTGTGTTCTATCCAGTCGCCCAGCTCAACTTTTGACGCATTAATAGTAAGTACCAATTTTCTTAACTTAAAATTCCTAAAATATAATATAAAATTGATTTAATTTATTATCAGTATGTTTTTTACAATTAAACACAATTTAAAGCCGGTAACATGACAAAAGAAGCTAATTTAATAATTAATACCAACAAGATGCAGTAAAACACAAATTATACAATTTTACACTCTTTATCAATGCATTATACAATAGATCAACTTCAAACAAAAGATGTATTGAATGATGTTTTATGTGAAGAAGAATTCCAAAATTATCCAAAAAGATCAACAAACAGGGCCCCAGGAACTCCAAACATTACGGGTTATATTGAAGAAAATTCAGAGTCAATATTGCAAGAAACAAAAGAAGTCACGTCAACTCTTAACTCAGCACCCGCAACAAACTTAAAAAAATCTGACATATTATCCACTCCTATTATTAACGGTGACGTAAACCGTAAGCTGAGGAGTAATTCAACATTCAAAAAATTGTTAATTCTAAGCCAAAATCGTAGTTAGGTAATTTTAGCTATGAGTATGTTAATAATAATAAATAATAATATTTCAGCCTTGGTCTGTCCCCTGCAGGACATAAGCCTCTTCTCTGCTTGTAATTGCTGGCAACTTACATTACATTTTAATGAGTATGTTATCCCTTTATAAATCATATGTAATTTAAATGACAAGTAAATAGTATTGTAATTAACTTAAAAGATGGAGAACAGTTTTAAAATTTACCACGTAAATGTGTGGTCGCTTATTCCTAATTTTGCCATAGTTAAGAACAACATTATCAATTCAGATGCAGATGTCTATGCAATTACAGAAACTTGGTTAACAAATAATATACATTCTGATCTAATTTATATACCAGGATATACACTTTTTAGATGTGATCGTCCTACAAGAGGTGGAGGTGTAGCTATATACATAAAATCATGTTTCAAATCTACTTTAAAATTCAAAACTAGTTTGCAATATATTGAACAGCTATGGATTAATGTATCTATTGGCAATTACACAGCATCTATAGGTGCCATCTATCGTCCAACTAATTCCAACTTTACAGATTTTCTTACTGCATTTGAAGATATAATATCTACCGAAACTACATCTTCCGACCTAACTTTTTGCATTAGCGATTTTAATTGTAACATGCTGATTGCAGGAAAACAAAGCTTAGATCTTAACGATGTAATAGATAGTCTAAATTTAAAACAGATCATCAACGAACCGACACGAATTACTGAAACCTCGCAAACATTAATCGACCTTATTATTTTAAATTCATCAGCAACTGTAACTGATAGTGGCTGTCCAACCGGTCATGCGGTTGCAGATCACTGTGCTATATTTGGTAATATCTGCATCAAACGACCAACACCTCAAAACAATATTAAAACGTATTGAGATTTCAGAAATATGGACCATAACTTGTTTTACCAACATCTACAAGCAATTCCCTGGCATACTATGTATACAACCAAAAATATTAACCAAAAACTTGAATTTTTAAATAAAAATATAACTGCTTTATTGGACATTCACGCACCTTTCATCACGTCAAAATTAACTCGAAAAAATTTACCGTGGATAACGGAAATAATTAAATTAATGATGAGTTTCAGAGATGATGCTCTAAAGAAGTTCAAACGTACTAAACTTAATGAACATTGGACTTACTATAAATCACTACGCAATCTAACTACATTATCTATAAAAGCTGAAAAAAAGGCATTTCTAGACTACACATTCCGTACATCGTCAGATTCGAAAACAACGTGGCATAACTTAAAAAGGTTCAACATATATAATAAACCTACAACACCTGACCTTCCACAACACATAAATAACGTAGATGAGATTAATAAACATTTTACAAACTTTAAAAGCATTTCTTCAAATAATCAACAATTAATTAATGATTATAAAAATATAGTATTTTTGGGTAACTCTTTAAATTTTGTAGATATTGATGAAGTGGAAATTTCGAAAATTATACTAAAAATTAAAACAAAATCGTACGGAGCTGATGGATTTAATATAGACATAATTAAATTGTGCTGTCCGTTTATAATTCCTTATATTACACATATTACCAACTATTGTCTTCGCTTCTCAGTCTTTCCTGAATGTTGGAAAGAAGCACGTATACTTCCCTTGCAAAAAGTACCAAATCCAACCAGTTATAAAGATCTCAGACTTATCAGTCTATTGCCTGTTCTATCAAAAATATTAGAAAAAGTAATAGAAAAACAAATAAGATCACATATAAATACTGAAAACATTTTACCATCTACACAATCTGGATTTAGACCTGGTCATGGGTGTGCCACTGTTTTGTCAGATGTTGTCGATGATATTTTAACATCTAATGACAATAAAAAAGTAACGTTACTAGCACTAATTGATTATTCAAAAGCGTTTGATTCAATTGATCACAATCTTTTATTTGCTATTTTAAAATCATCAGGTTTTAGTGCGACAGCCATTCAACTTACGACTTCATATCTAAGCAAAAGACAGCAAAGAGTAAATCATAAAAATATAACATCTGAAGCATTAAGTGTAACTCAAGGTGTGCCCCAAGGGTCCATATTGGGTCCATTGCTCTACATAATATATACTACATCACTGCCAAAACAAGCTATTTTAAATTCAAAGTACCATTTATATGCCGATGACACCCAAATATATGCTTCTTCCAACATCGATAATGCAAGAACGCTAATGAATAATTTGCAAACTGATCTAGACCGGCTAACAAATATTTCAAAAAACCTCTCTCTGCAATTAACCCGAATAAATCATGTATGCTAATATTTGGGCCAAAAAAGCTAAGAAATAAAATTTTACAAGAAAATATACAACTAAAAGTAAATGATAAATCATTACCAGTAGTAGATTCTGCTAAAAACTTAGGGGTAATATTGGACTACGAGCTCAGATTTAGAGGATACGTAAACAAAATAATACAACGAGTCTTTGCAAATTTAAAAATGCTTTATAGTAATAGGTTATTTTTAAACAAGAGTTTAAAAGCCATGCTATGTCAGTCACTAGTCTTATCACACCTAAATTTTTGTGATACTGTATATCACAAATGTATTACTGAGAGCGACGCTAAAAGACTACAACAAGTACAAAATTGCTGCTTGCGCATTATATTTGGCATTCGCAAATCTCAATCAGTAAGCCACAAACTTGGAGAATTAAATTGGTTAAATCTAAAAAATGCAAGACATCTGCACTCTTCTGTTATGTACCATAAAATTCTTTTAACATCTGCTCCAAGCTATCTCTATAACAAAATATCTTTTCGTGGTTTGTCACATAACTTAAATCACAGAAGACCAAATAATCTGTCTATACCCAAACACTCCACAGAAATGTTTAAACGATCGTTTAAATACAATGTAGCCACTGTTTATAATTCTCTTCCGTTATCTTTTAAATCATGCAACGACCTTTAATTAAAAAAAAACTAAAAAAACAGTTACTTCAAAACCAAAACGGTACTATTTTATTTCAATAAATCATATTAATTATTTGTGTATTTTTTAATATTATTTTCTGTTTTATTTAACTCTAACTTTTTTCATCTTGTTATCTTATTCTTATCATTATTTTACTTTTGTTATATATCATATGATTTGTATTTTTCTTTTTTTTTACATTTATTATATTTTAAATAATTTTAAGCACTATTAAGGGTCCATGAGGAAGACCAGAGATTAGATATTGATATATCTATTCAGCTGATCATGCGCCTTATTGTCGTTATTTCTTTAATAATATGATTGCAATGTATCATCATTTATTCTGCTTTTTGACAATAAAAAACTTAAATTATTATTATTATTATTATTATTATTATTATTATTAAAAATTCGCAAGAAATCCAAAATAAACTGTTTGATTTGTTAATTACAGATTAAAATGAAGAAATCGATTGTTTCCAAATTTGATGAAACAAAGCATTGGCGTACGCGCAATTATTAATAGATAATTTTGTACCCAATGTTAATGCAACTATTATCAGTACTTATTCTAGTACCAGTTCAATTTTGTTTAGTTTAAAAAAATTGGCAATAATATCATTATACAAGTATTCCGGTCAATATGTTTATAATGCTTGAAATCTTTTATGTTAACGTTATACAAATAAGAAATTATAAGTTTAAAATCGCATTATACATAATGAAAAGAAATTACAAAAAAATCTGCCTCACAATCAAGAAAATCTTACATACTGCAATAAAACATTTAAAATCTGTAATCGTATTGAGGCAACCAGTTAATTTCTGTGACTTCAATTATTTATTTAGTATTAAGAAAATTTCATTAAAAAATCCCGTGATTGGAAAAACATTTAAATTGCCTACTTTTTTTTTTTTAAATGTAATATTCAGGAATTACTTAATATGTCAATATAAAATACTTTTGAATTTCAAGTAATATTACACTCGCTGAAACTATCACATTAAAGACGAATTTTAAGCAGTTGTGTCTTGCGGCTCGGTATATCCTGAATTTAGAAGCTTATTCCATGTGTAGATAGTTCAGTTAAAAAAATCCTACACTTTTGAAATGTCAGTAAATGTTTGTTTGAATTCCTAGCAAGTAAAAAGCTGTTTAGATTTATTATTCTATTCTAGTCAACCAAAAAGATCATGGCTACATTTTTTTGGAATTGTGAGGGTATCTTGATAATTGATTTTAAAGAAAAAAATACTACGGTGAATGTCGCTTATTATGCTACTTTATTACATAGAGAGAGAACCTATGTAACAAAATAAGTCAGGTTGTTGCACGACAACGGACGTGTGCACACCGCTGAGGTTGCTTAACTAGCTATAAAAGAATGCGGCTTTCAAAAATTTGATTATTCCTCTCACAGTCTAGGCTTGACTCTTAGCGACTATTTCCTGTTTTCAAAAAAAATTAAAAAAACCTTTGGATTAGACGATTTCTTGACAATGAAGAAGTGAAATCTGCTGTTTTGAATCATTTTGACGTCAATCTTTTGAATATTTTATTGAGGGGTTAGAAGTACTTATTAATGTTACCTCGTATATATAAATGTGATACTCTTCTTACAATTGCTGAGTTAGACTTAGCCTCTATATAATTACTAAAGAAAATTTTAAGAAAATAGCTTTGCTATTGCAATCCAATATCAAAAAACTATCAAATTAATTTGAAATAAAAATAAAACCTTTAGTTTAAATTCAGTTATAGATGAAAATAGAACTCCAAAGATAGGTGGAGAATTGCAGATCTCTAATTTAAGGTGCAATAAAAACATCAAATTTTATGACTAAAGCATGTTACTTGTGCGAGCATAACATATTTACCCATACTAAATGGTCAAGCACTTGCCTTATAGAAAAAAAAAAAGATATACAGGGTTGGGTAAATGTATGGAAACACTCAATTTTTGACTGCATTTTTAATTTGTTTTATTAATTAATTTAATAAATGTTTTTGTACATTTTTTAATCTATATAATATTTTGATTTTTACATTACTTCTAGATAACCTTCAAAGCCTGTTATAAGTGCAACGTTATTTGCTAATTCAGTGAACAACATAGTTAGTAGCCGTTAGTATTTCTTCCAAAAAATATTTGTTGACAACTTAAAAATTTACATTTTAAAACTCACTGTGATCTAGTTTACACTCTTGTGAAGCACACAAACTAACCTAACCTTGTTATGCAAAAAAAAAAACAAAAATGTTCTAATTTGTTGGACGAAGCGAGTAGCGCGCGAATCACCTAATATGAAATAAAATATTAAAACCAGTTTTGTGTCAGACGGCTCTAAAGATTGTACACACAAAAACTAGAATATAATAAAAACAAGTTAGTACTAGTAGTAGTAAAATGTTAAAATACAAAACTAATAATTTATGGTTTCTTATTTTTTTATTTATTTTGAAAAAATGATTTAAAACAATTAGATTCCAGATACTTCAGTAATGTAGTTGCGCATGCTTGGGACGCTGGAGTAGACTCCTGGGAAGTTTGGACGGGCACATCCGTATCCCCATGATACAACACCGACGAGTTCACCAGCTACTACGAGTGGGCCACCGGAGTCACCCTAAAAACAAATAAAAATTAAGATTGATTTAAATTAATGTTATTAATAATCTTACTTGGCAAGCGTCTTTGCCGCCTCCATCAACAGCAGCGCAGATCATGCGGGCTGTAACTCCTCCATAGTTGGCATCGTTGCATTCATCTTGATCAACAATTTGCAACATAACTCCCTTCAATGAAGATGGAAGAGAGCCACCTTCGCTGGTGGTACCCCATCCAGTGCAATAAGCGTTGGCACCAGTTGCAATGTTTTGGTTTTGGGTTGGCAAATCAATCTTTTGGATTCCACTACCAAAGTTCAAACTGGTTTCCAATTCAAGAACGGAGATATCATAATCAATGTTGAAGCTGTCGTATTGTGGGTTTTGGTGAATTCTGGCAACTTGGACAGAAACTCCTCCTGAGCTGTGGGTGGTGGATCCAGCTCGAATGCTCAAAGAAGAGGCTGATGATCCATCGGTACAATGGGCGGCGGTTACTGCGTATTTAGCGCTGATGATTGAAGCACCACAGATGTGGCTTCCGTAGTATTGAAGGGAAAGTTGGTATGGGTAGTTTTCGATTGTTACATCTTCACCTCCAACGATTCTGCCGTCCAAACGAGGAAGACGGCTGACGCGTGGAGCGGCTAAAATATTCATCATTTTGTTATATTGTGATATTAATACAAAATTATTTATTTATTTTTAAATAATATTTAAAAAAATAACTTACCGGTGGTGAGTGCTACGAGAGCGGATAATACTAGAACCTTGAACATCTTCACGATACTGAATTGATATGGATTTCCAGCAACTATTTATACCCAAAACCGTTACTATTTCTAACTTTTTTTATGATTTAGATTATATTATTTTTATTAATTGCTTATCTTTATCAGTTTTAGCAATTGTGCTATTATTAGAAACAAAAATAAAATAATTAAAAAATAATAATTTAATAATATTGTGTTATTTTGAAAAGTCTGGAATTTCTTTATTAGTTTTAGCTATTGTGCAATTATTAGAAACAAAACTAGAATTAGATAAAAAAGGAAATTGGTTAAAGTTTTTTTTATTGTTTTTAGATTTCTATTTGATTATTACTTATCCTTAACGTAATTATACTTACTCTGTTTAACCTGTGTAAATATTCTATTCTAAAAAATATTAATAATAATAATTCCATAGCAAAAACAGCACATTTTTAAAAACATTTAGTCAAAACCTTTACTTTGTGATAATCTATATTAATAATAACTTTTTTTTTAAATAATTTCTTGTTATAAATATAAATTAAATTTTACAACAAATAAATTTGCGCGACTTATATTGTCATTTTTAAGAAGTTATTGAGTGAAGACAATCTAACAAAAAATTATGTACAAAAAAGTTTAAAATAAAAATTGTAAGTAAAGAAAATATAAAAAGCTTTAGTACATTTTATTAGTAATATATAGTAATTGCTAATGCAGAAAAAACACAGATCAAAAACAGAAATAAACGCAATGTATCACTAAGCCGTTCACAAAAAAATGTAAGAATAATTTTAATACAGCCCTTGCTTTTATAGCATTCACTTAACATTTTAATAGTCCATTCCGTACAGGTATAAAAGATTGTTAAATACTTATTGAATGGACTCTCAAGGAAGCTACTAATGAGCTAATCCGATTAGACAAAGTAATAAAACAGGTATATCTTTAGGCACACTATAAGGTCAGCATCTGTCTGGAGATATTAGTTCAAGTATTAACAAATAATTGTAGTAATGTTACATAAGCATTACTTGACAGCAACAATCTTGATTTTCAACTACAAAATGAGATTTTATTCTTAATATTAAATATAACTTCTTATCAATAACTCTCATAAAAAAAGAATATTTTAGCATGTTGATAGCTTTTTCTTACAATACTTAAAAAAATTGGATTTAAACATCCAGTACAACAAAATAAGAGTATCTAAACGTAGTTTATACTATTATGACAAACAAGAGACATTACGAAGAATGACTTTTTTTCAAAAAATGTTCAATAAAAATGTATACAGGTGTATTAAGTCTATCCGTGAACGCACTGTATTATAACGTTGTACCCTTCTAATGGGATTGCCTTAGCTAGCCGTGGAGGAAAGGGCGAGGTTTTGGGAGATAGAAGGCGTAAAGTCATTCACAAACTCTTTCATTGTACAATCGCTGTGATTCTTCCAATTATACCAGGGAACAAGAATACCTGCTTGCCATGTACCACACGGTAACCCCGGATAGCGCAAAACCACTGGTATGGCGTTTGCAGGAAGATCTGTGCTGCTAAGATCATGCTGCGCGCACCATACAGTCTTACTAATATAATAACAAATTATACATGTATTCTTTTTAACAATAATAATAACATATTATACATTCCCCCACTTATTTTTTTTTATTCATAATTTATCGACCTTTCAATTTTTCACTCACAAATTCTTTTAATTTATACACATTTTCAAATTTATTTTGCACTACACACTTAACAAATTTGAAAGCCAATTTACTGGCGTAATAGTCATTGGCTTTTAATAACGTTTAATTTTTACACCACGCCGTGTCACCTGGGCAAAAGTAATATCCCGTCTTTTCAAATTGTATTGTTTTCTACTCTGTTCAAACGCTTTTTTTAGATTATATTGAACTTTTACAAAAAAAAAATGTTTTCTAACTCCCGCAGTCGTTCAGCATACGCGTTTCTATCAGCAAATTCTAAAGCTTCTGTTTTTTCAATATCCTCTAACTCATTTGCAAGAAGCAAGATGTTCCAATTACGGTGAATATCCCAAATGTATGATTCTATCATTGTTTTGATTACTTAATTGTATTTCTCAGTAGGATTTGCTTGAGCATGATAGTACACAGTACGAAGTAACCTGCTACCATATTTGGCCACCATGTCTTTTAAGTTAGTGGAAATATACTGTTTACCATTGTCAGCAATTACACATTGGAGTACCTCGTACACCAAGAATACATTATTTTCTAGATATTCCAATTTTTTTTTTAATTCTTCTTTGCACAGAGAAAGCGTTAAGGCATACTTAGTAAAAAGATCTGCCACAAATAACAAGTATTAGTTTTGTTTCTTGGACATTGGAAACGGACTCTGCAAATTGGTGTAAATTATTTGCTAAGGTTTTTCAACAACATGTGTCTCTATTAATCCTTGTGGTCGTTTCTGTTCCACTTTGTGAGTTAAACAAATTTTATATTTTTGCACGGGCGGTATCACATCATAAAACATTTGTGGCCAGTACCACTTTTTATCTACTCTACAAAATGTTTTATTAATACCGAAATGATCAGAAAACTTGGAGTCGTGGTTTTCAACTAAAATTTGCTTTCTGAATGAGGTTAGTAGGAACAAGTTTCCACGAATCTCCATGATCAAGTACTTTTTTATAATCCATGACTATTTTATATAGTGTTTCACCTTCAATTCGGAAAACTTTTCAGGTTCTCGTTAAACTTTACCGATTATTTGACTATACCAATTATCATGGTCATCAACACTTACATCTACATTACATACATTAAACAAACGAGATTAATCGTCAGGTACGTGATGGTAAACGCCTTTTCTGTAAACTGTCAAAATTGTACTGTTGGAGTTTTAATATTTATCTACCCAAGCGCCCAGTACATTCCTTCATAGACCATAACCATTTCAGCGACCAGTGGTCAGTAATAACTACAAACTGTGTACCCTCTACGCAGCGCCGAAACTTTTCTATGACAAAAATAACGTATAAACATTTTAGTTTGGTCGGTAATTTTTTTTTTTTTGGTATTAGATAATGTCCAACTTGCACACGCGACTACTTTTCTCCTTCTACAAACACTTAAGAAAGTACAGCGCCTAACCTTAGAAGTTAGTACAGGTGTTTCAATTAGACAACCTTTCAAATTGTTCTAATTACACTTTTTGCTTTTTAGTAATGTTGTTAGTAGAGTTAATCGCTTAAAAAAAATTAGAATAAATTTTCTGTACCACCCAACTAAACCAATAATTTTTTTCATTTCTTTCACGTTTCTAGGTGCTGGAAAATTTACTATTGTGTTTACTTGTTCCGCATTGACATGTAAACCGGTTTTATTCACCTTTTACCTCAAATAACGCAATTTTTTTTCTGTTTAGCGTAAGTCTAGAATCCAATAACACATCAAACACTTTTTTTGAGTATGCGCAAATGCATATCTACGTCCGGTGTACAAATAATTACGTCGTCTTGGTAGACGAAAGCATATGGTTTAAGTTCAATCTCTATAATCGTAACTCCTGAGTTTTTTTGCGCTAAACGGCATCACGTTAAAGTGAAACAGTTCTTGGCCTAGTACGGTAAAAGCTGTATCTCACGGCTTTTTTTGTGTAGAGAGACGCATGTTTTAAATCTAACGATTTCAGTACTTTTGCATCTCTGATATTGAAGTTTCGTACAAAATCTACACAAAAACAATACTCACCCAATTCTTTTTTACCAAACAACAGGGGACAACTACAGACTTTGTGATGGCTCCACTACACCTAACTTTAAAATCTTATCTAATTTCCCTTGCATTACTTTCTGCATGGCAGGCTTTACCAACATTAATCACAAATTCAACTTTATTGGCTTTTCCTAACGTTTCTTGCATTTTCATTAAGTAATATTTAGCAAAATCATTAATCTTTTATTTATCAGTTTTTGACAAACCAAACTCATTTACTGAACTGATTGCGTATTGCGTATTATTTATCAAAACAACATTTTTATTTAAATCAGAAACTACTTCCGTAGTTCTCCGAAAGCCTACTTCTAATATTAATGGGTATAACAAACTCTGAACAACAATACATTCTACCACAAAACATTTACCCATTAACACAAATGGGATTAAAGTTAACCCCAAAACTGTACGCTTATCTCTTGAAACTGATTCAATATGACTGACATTAGATGAACTTTAATTTTAACTTTTTAAATATTTTAAAGATTATTATTAGCGCATTTTTCAAAATTGTGGCCAACTTTGTAACAATTCCAACATTTGGTGGATGTTTGCAATCCAATACTTGTGTAACCTGCCGGAGAAACATTTGCTAAGCCAGGTTTCAATAGCATTCTACTATTTATTTGACAAAACCTACGTGCGTTATTTTTGGCTGCGCTTAGTCGATTATGCAGATTTTGATTAACTAGCCAGTATTGTTAACTTCCGTAGCACCTAAACTATGAATGAAATAAATATGTAAGTTTCTTCTAATATATCTCAACTTTTTAACTAATTGTTTTTTGCTCACCTTGGTATCATTCTCTTATTTCGTCCCACAACTGCAGATCGAAATCTACGCGCAAATACACTTTCTTCAGTTTTAAAAGTAAATCATTCTATTCCACTAAATCGTTTTCGATCGAACGATAAGAAGTTAGTGCAGGTCTCGTTAGCAGTTCAGAAATTGTTGAAAATCATTCATATTTAACAACCTTACGTACAAGTCTGTATTCATCAACTGGTTCTAAAAATAAACTAACACTTTCGATTGAACTTTTTCTCAAAAATTTGCTAATACCCTACGCATACACTGGATTTTGACGTCTATGGTTCTACCAAAACTGGCGGCGGATCATTAGTAATTGATAAATTTGCAATTTGAGATTGTTTGGGAAGAACAGAACTACTAGCTTAATTTATGTATTTGGTTTCAAATTCATCAATACTACTTAATTTTTCTACTAATTGATTCCGTAACAGAACTAACTCTGGGTCGTCAGTAATTATACGCGAAGATCTTCTTATAGGTGACATAATTTGGTGCAAAGTGTTTTGTAGACACTAGTATGATTTCCTTCACAAAACTCCGCTAAGTCATATAATTGATCTACTTTGTTTTTACATTCATTTAATTCATTCTGTATATCATCAACATTAACAGAAAGTTTGTGACTAGCATCAAGCTCTTTTGTTATTAAAATAGAGTTTTTTTGCATACTTGTGACTTGTGGTTACCTTCTGCTTTCGCACATTTATTTGAATTAATCTTGTTTGAAATGATCTTTGCTGGATCAAGTTTAATTTTTTGCTGATATTAAATTGAGTTTATATATTCACAAATATCTAGGCTTTATTATTAGTTTTGTTGTCAATGTTGAACTTTTTGAATTAATAAACTAAGTGACCCTACTAAATAAAGTTATTATAAATCAAACTTAGCTTTAATCGTGAATATACTTTGAATGTCTTTATGCTCCAGTTTCACTAAGCTTGCTGCCGGTAATTTTTTTTACAAACGATAGAAAGCGGAATGTTTTGTTGTTGCCGTAAATATTGTCAAAAGTTTGCCACTGATGACGTAGAGCTAATCGAGATGAAAATAGCAAAAAAACTTTTGATCAGATAGCTTTGCACATTTTTTCTTTAATAACCTGACAAAAAACTGTGAACGGTAAAATCACTTAGCAAAAGAAGCGGAGAAAGCTGTTGCAATAAATTTTACTTCAAAAATAGATTGAAACTTTGGGGTGTACAGGTTACAAATGATTAATGTTATTTATAAAAATAATTGTATTGCTATGGCATAATGTTTATTTCTAATCGATTTTTTTCTAAAACAAAAGTTTTTTCTAAGAAATATAGCAACTTTGTTGTTACGATCTGAAAAGACGTCATGTAACACCAAAAATTTAAAATTTTTGGAATATGAAATACATTTTAAACAATGTGTGTGATACGCCAAACAATTAAAAACGTTTAGTTAATTAATTAATATCGGGTGATTACAGTTATCAAAGTTTTTCTTTTGCTTTAAAACACGTTGAGTTCTATTAACAAATTTTTTTTATAAAAACAAACTTGATTAATTAATGTGTTATATCTTTATTTAGTTTAAGAAGTTGCAAAACATTTATATTCCTGATACGTCAGAGATGTAGTTGCGCATGCTTGGCACACTGGAGTAGACTCCTGGTTTGTTAGGGCGGGCGCATCCATATCCCCAAGATACGACACCAACGAGTTGACCAGATACTACAAGTGGACCACCAGAGTCACCCTAAAAAATTAAAAAATTATAATTGATTCAAATTTATAAATTGTTAATAATCTTACTTGGCAAGCGTCTTTGCCGCCTCCATCAACACCAGCGCACAACATACGGTCTGTAACTCCTCCATTATTGGCAGTGTTGCATTCAGTATTTCCAATAATCTTTACTTCAACACCCTTCAAATTGGTTGATGAAGCACCACCTTCGCTAGTAGTTCCCCATCCAGTGCAGTAAGCGCTGGCACCAGCTGGTACGTTTTGGTTTTGTGTGGGCAAAGAAATCTTTTGGATTCCACTTCCGAAAGACAAGTTGGAGCTCAATTCAAGAACGGAGATATCGTAATCGATGGTAGAGCTGCTGTAGCTTGGGTTTTGGTGAATTTTGGCAACGTTGATAACAACACCACCGGAGTTACGGATGGAAGATCCAGCACGGATACTCAAAGAAGAAGCGGATGATCCATCAGTGCAATGAGCGGCAGTTACTGCGTATTTTGCGCTGATAATTGAAGCACCGCAAATGTGGCTTCCGTAATAAAGGAGAGAGAGTTGGTATGGGTAGTTTTCAATGGTGACATCTACACCTCCAACAATTCTGCCATCCAAACGTGGAAGGGCAGCGCGTGGAGCGGCTAGACACAATAATAATAATCAAATTAATAAAAAAAGTAACCTAAATAAATAAGTATAAATTTCATAAAATGTGTTAAACTAAATCACTAAATTAGTTTTAAAAAATTAAAATTAAAAAAATAACAAATTTATATTTAATTTTAGATTTTAAACTAAGTTAAAATGCAATAATTATTTATTATATTAAAATTTAATTTATTATTATAATAATTTTATTAATAAATAATATTTCTTACCAGAGCCGAGAGCCAATAAAGCAGAAACAACCAAAAGCTTAAACATTTTGGACTGATTCAATACTAATTTAATCGGCATATTTATACCGCGCACTTATCGCTTTTTTTTTGTAAAAACAATGAAAATTTTTAATAATTGCAAAATAATCAAAACTATTATCTGTTTGTCGATTGTAAATTTTATTAATAGTTTACTACTTCTAATTTATCAGATAAAAAGATTAAACTATGATTACTTTGAAATTCAAACAAATCAAATAATTTATCTAAAGAGAATTTTTTTGCAAATTATACGAAGCAAAGTTTGAGCAAAACCTTCTTCGTCTTGATAAAGCAAGTCCTATTTTGCAGAATAATCAAACATTGGTTTTGTAATTAGCATATTTTCAATGTTTTATTTTGTTTGTTCCACGCTTTTCTAATACTGGAATTATTTTTATTAAGCTTTCTAAAACTTAATTGCAAAATTCACGGTAAATGTCAGATTGTAGTCTCAGCAAATAAAAATGTTGAGCATGTGATCGGCTACCTTTTCAGCTTGTTTAGATGCTTGTATGTATCTTTATTACAACAAGTTTAATTAAATGGTTTTGGTAAAAAAAAAAAACGTTTTGTCAGACTGAGATTGAGAAAAACCACCGACCCACTACACTTGCTACTACGGTTTAGGAAAATAAAATATCCGAGATTAAAACATGGTTGGCATCTTGTGCAAAGAAACTGCATAAATACCTTTTTAAAAAAATCCTTTGTAGAAAAAATGGACATGGACAAGTCACGGTGATATAAGATGCAACGAAATTGACTATGTGCAAGAATAGAATTAACACCAACTCTAACAAAAAAAGGTGATTAGGAAAACAATAAAAATAATTTTGATGGAAACATTTAGTAAACAAGAAAAGAAACTCCAACCAACCAAAGCTTTAAAACATTTAAACATAAACAAACTAAACACTAAAATTATTACTACAATTAGAGAAACCACAAAGAAAGTTTGCTTTCTTAAAAGACAACAGAACAATAAACTCAGTTTTAATACAGTTTGTTTAATAATTGAGTGCCATAAGATAATCTAAATATGAAAGTTTTGTGGTCAAAAAGAGCTAAAGAAAAAAAAATGATGATCCATAAGATAAAGAAAAGTCTAAAATAGATCGTTACAACAATGGTAGTTTAGGTTCTTCAAAACTAAACTCAAAGCTGCGCTAACCGCAAAATTGCAAAACTTATGGAGAAGACCAAGTAACAATCAAAATGCTGAAAGCTAGATCAAGTACACTAGAAAAACCAAATTGTTTATTACTGAACAAATGTTTAGAACAAAAAAAAATGACAAAACTATATATATATATAATACTTCAATTAAAAAAAGGTGACTTCTAAACTAAACAAAAAATTCTAACAACCTACAGAACTAGCCAGTATTAAAAAAAAACAGCACTGTTGACCTTATACTCTGTTAAAGAAATGCACTGAATCTAACGTGCATATAGCATTAGTGGCATATCAGAAGAAATTTGACTCTGTAGTGGTACTGGCAGTACTAGAAGCTATAAACAAACTACTTGGAATCAATATGCGATATTTATAAAACGCATTGTTCTAAGTTAAAATCAAAAAAAATTTATAAACTAAAAAAAATCCATATTTAAAGAGGCGTGTGGCAAAGTGACATGATGTTTCCAAAGCTTTTTACTCTGGCATTAGAAAACGGTTTTAAAATGCAATGCGTGTATACTCTCTATTGCAACTTATAGATTAGATAAACAACTTTCAGCTGTCAAGGTCTACAGTACAAGATGTCTGTCAAAGAGCAATAGAGAAAGCAATACTAAGAATTAGTTTGAAAGACAAGGCCAGCAACCCGCTACGGGAAAAAACCACAGCGTTTAAAAAACCAACAATCTAGCTTCGGACAGGACGGAAACAATAGACGATGACTAAACATATTCGGAAACCCAAAGCACTAAGAATCGGATGCTGGAAAGTGAAGTGAAGTAGAAAGGCACAAGATCTGCGCACTTTAGGAAACTAAGAGGAAAAGAAAAACAAAATACTAAGTACGGAAAGTCCCTGTATAACTTAGAGGTACACCATTGACAAATTTGATCAGCGTCTATGCCCCCTACATCACTAAACCAAGAGAGGAAGTAGACGCTTTCTATCAGAACTTACAAAACATTAACATACATAACATAGTCTTCATCCTCGGAGACCTGAACGCTAAAATCAAAAGTAAAGTAATACCTATAGTAAAAAATCAATACAACGAATAAGACAAAAACGACAATGGCGAACAATTAATACAGCTTTGCGCGCAAAAAAAAACTGAGAACACACAAGCCGCAACACAAATATACCTTCAAGAACATACGAGGTCAGAAGTCCATAATAGACTTTGTAACCACAAACAGAAATATCTTTCACCGCAGAATCCAGGATGTCAGAACCCGGACGTTAGCAAATGCCGGAAACAACCACAGTCTCGTACTGGCAAAAAGAGAAAGCCAACCAAAGGCATCAACAAATTTAACGTGGAATCTTTATTTGACAACTCACCAAGATTCTTTTACCAGCAAAGATTAGAAGATTCTTTTACCAGCAAAGATTAGAAGAGAAATGACGCATAAAGAATACAGAAAGAGGACAAAGTAGAAACCGCATGGGGAAAACTAAAATCTAATATGTTAAAAACTGTGGAAGAAGCACTTGGAAAAAGATGCATCAAAAAAGGTGAAAACTCGAATACAAACCGTGGTTCTCCCAAGATATCAAGAAGCAACAATCAATCACATACGACAAACATAAGCTTGTAAGAAACAGATCTAACAAGAAAATCTAAAGAATCAAAACCGCTTACTGGGAAAAGTTTTCTAAAAATATGGAACGCAATCTTTATGGAGGGCAACAGAAGGCATGAAACATGCTTAGAAATAAAAAAAAAATCAGTAAACAAATATCTACAAATAGCGAAGAACATGATCCACGATTGAGAGAAATACTTCCAAGAGCTATACGGTAATGACTACAACAACGTCATTAAAACACAACACAAGAATAGCGGTACAGTCAAACGTAGAGCACATCCAGCACATAGGAAAACTAGAAAATAGGAAGTTGCCGAGAATGAACAAAATATCCAACAAAATTATTAAGTACGAGGGTAAAATACTACTAGACCAGATCAATGTGTTATACAATAAAATACTACACAAAAAGGACATATCAGAGGAATGGAAACGATACCGTTATTTAAAAAAGAAGTAAAATCTGACCTATCAAACTACAGATGAATTAGTCTCTTAAGCACAGTATCAAAGTTCCTCACAAAGGTTTTTGAAAAGAAAGTAGCCAACTTCCAAATATACAAAGAACAACAGGGGTTCAGGAAAAAAAGGTCCACTATTGACGCAATATTCTCTTTCTGCCAAACTATCAAGAAAGCTATAGAAATCAACAAAACAGCCTTTATGTGCTTTTTTGACCTATCTGACGTAATGCCGCTCTTGCAAAAAGAAATATACATTCCGATATCATAGCGGTCATCACAAAACTCAACACCGACAAATATACCTTTATAAAAGTAGCAGACAAACTATCTAGTAAAGTGAGCGTATCAACGGGAATACGACAGGGAGACAGCTTAAGTCCAGCCTTAAACAATACTATAATAGACAAAGTAAAGAAGACAAGAGTGGAGAGACCATGTGGACAAAATGGACAAAACCAGACTAACAAAAATTGCCAGAATGGAGCTAACGAGATCAAAAAGCACTAAAGTGACAAATGTTATAGTTTAAATTGCTAGATTAAGGTGCTATACGGATAGCAACATTGTTCAAAAAAATGTAAAATTAACCAAGAAAATAATGCAATAAAGACACAAAATGTGTACGTAGAATGTAGGCGGGATGGTGAAACTACCTGTAGTTGCTAGAGAAACAAAAAAAAGGAGAGTTATTACTAATTACAAACGGTAATCAGACAAAGAAAGAAATGGAAAAATAAAAAATTGAATGGAAGGCTGAAATGTAAGAAAAGCCAGCAACAAAGCTACAAAACTGGTGATGATCAAAGATATTAGCCCGGAAGTTAAGAGGGTAGAAATACTGAAAGAAATTATGAACAAAGTGAACACAGCAGTACAATAATTTTCATATAGAAAGGATATAGAGAAAAACAAACCGATATAGTCAAAATGGACAAAAAATAGCGGAATAGATAATAGGAGAAAGAAGAAAATACATAGGACTCATAAGATGCAGAGTAGAGAAAGTTAAAACATATGAAAGAAAATGTTATAAATGCTGGAGGAAACGATATGTAGCGGCAGAATGGAATGGGGAAGAGAGGTCTTTGCTATGTATAAAATGCGGAAAGGAGGGACATCAGGTTGCCGAATGCAGAAACAAAGAATACTGCATTAAATCCAAAGTATTAGATCACAGAACGGGAGAGAAAAGATGTTCAGCTACAAAGAAAAACAGAAATGAGAAAAACAAAGAAGAATATGGAGGACAACATCCCAGATATCTGGGGAGAACACGAGAATGAAATAGTATCACATAATGTATAAGTTTATACAAATAAACGTAGGGAGGAAAAAAGAGGATCACGATTTACTAATAGCAACAGCGGAAAGAGAGGAAATAGACCTAGTGCTAATAAATAAACCTAATAAAAACAAACTAAATAGTAAGTGAATAAGAGACAAAGAAACAAATGCAGCAATTTTAGCTAGGGGAAAGTGTAGGGACAAGGTGGAAAGATGGAAAACACTTAAAGAAGGAATAGTGTGGGCAGAAATACAAGACATGATAGTATACAGCTGTTATATCAGCCCAAACTGCAACCTGGAATACTATCGAGAGTGGATAGAAAAAATAGAAAGAAGATTAAGAAAACAGAAAAACAAAAAAAATATTGTAGGAGGAGATTTCAACGCAAAATTACCGAGATGAGGAAGTTACAAGAATAATTTAAGAGGAAAAACCTTAGAGGAGATGATAGCAGGGTTAAATCTTACAATTTGCAACAAAGAAGACAAACCGACGTTTGTAAGAGAAGCTCAAAATCACATATTGACATTACCATAACAACGTGGGAAATGGCAAAAATTATAAATGAATGGACCGTGACTGAAGAAGAATCACTGAGTCTACACAAACATATACAATACAATCCAATACAAAGGAGAAAGGAAAACAGGAGCTCACAACAGAAGGTAAATGGAACCTAAGAAGAATGGACAAAAAAAAAATAAAGAAAGACATGGAATCAGAAGAAGTGACAGAAAACAAAAATATTGAGAAAAGATGCGAGAAGTACTCAGAAAAACTAAGAAAAGCGGTGGAGGAAACAATTCCTAGATACAGGGAAAGGGGACGAAAAGGATTATACTGGTGGTGTGAGGAAATAAAAGAATGCAGGAAAAACACAATACAAACAGGGAGAAAAATCAAATGGCAGAGAAACAGAGAAAAAAACAGAGAAAATGGAAGAGAAACTAAAAAACAACAGAATTAAAAAAAAGGCTATTAGGGATAGAAGAAAAAAATGCTGGAAAGAAATGATAGAATCTATAGACCTTTCCTTGGGGAAAGCTGAACAAAATAGTGATGGACAAATTGGGTGGAAGAGCAAAAGGAATATGCTTAAAAAAAACGAAAAAGAAGAAGTCATAATTAAAAAACTATTTCCCAAGAGAGAACCAGTAGAAGAACTAGATACAAAAGAAGAAGAAGAAACAGTTATGGCAACAGTGGAAAAGATAAAAAAGATCTTAAAAGTATTGCCTAACAACAAAGCACCAGGTCCGTACAAAATTACAACAGCGATTGTTAAAGCAGTTCTAGGAGGTAGAAATTACTCAAACAATCAACAGATGCCTAAAAAAAGGAACATTCCCAGGATGTTGGAAAAAGGCCACTCTGGTACTAATTGACAAAAAAAAGAAGTAGAAAAAGCAACGTCATACAGACCAATATGTTTAATCAACAAACTGGCTAAAATAAAGTTATTGTACGGAGAACAAAACAAGAAATAGAAGAAAAAGGAAAATGGGAAAAAAACAATAGGGATTTACCAAAGGAAAAACAACTTTAGAAGATATAGAAATAGTGAAGTGAAAGCAAAAGAACCAAACAGCGGAACGCAGAGGAAAAGGCAACACTGTATAATGATAGCGTTGGACATACAGAACGCGTTTAATAGCGTATCATGAGCAGCAATCATAGAAGCGGTAAAAAAGAAAGAACTGAACAGAAAAACAATCAAGATCATATGAAACTACTTACAGGACAGAAATCTAGTGACCAAAAATAGAAGATTAAAACTTACCAACGTGGTACCGCAGGGCTCAACACTGGGACTAAAACTGTGGAACCTTGTCTATAACGAGTTAGTTTGAATGAAGATGCCGGAAGGCGTGTCAATAACAGCATTTGCTGACGACATAGCAGTAGTAGGTAGAGACGTAGAAATAGAAGTACTAAAAGGAAGATTAGAGCTGGCAATTGATATAATACAAATATGGATGAGAAGTAAGGGTTTAAAACTAGCAACACAAAAAACTGAGGCGGCATGGTTATCGATTAAGAGGAATAAAAGAGGAACAGGTAAGGTACAGGTGGGAGATCAAGAGATAACCATAGGAAAAAAATCAAATACCTCGGAGTGTCACTCAAAGCAAATAGATAGAATGAACAGGTTAAGGAAGCGGTCATTGGAACAAAGGAAATGAATGGAAAGCTTGGTAGACTTTTGCCAAACATGGAGGTCCAGGAGAAGAAAGCTGAAGGCTAATAGCAACGGCAGCAAGCCATAAAAACAAAACAAAAACAGAAATGAAGTAAGAGGAGCCACGAGAGCAAGCTCGCTAAGGATTAGTAGAGCTTACAGAACAGTGTCACAAAACGCAGTAGAGGTAATTGCGCCACCTCCCGCGGATATGATGATGGAAAAATAAGTAGAAATAAAACAAATTGTAAAAGAAAGAACGAGTAAAAAAAAGCAAAGATAAGAGCAAGAGAAAAGACAATAGAAAGATGGCAGAGAAAATGGGATACAGAAGAAAAGGGTAAATAGACGAGAGAACTAATCTCAGAGATAAAAAAAAAACTTGAGACGTGCTATTATACAACACAAATACTGACCGTGCACGGAGCATTTGGAAAATTTTTGCAAAAAAAAAATAAAGGAAGAAGAAAGGTGTACATTTTGTCAGGAAAAAACACACGATAACGCAGAACACACTCTAGTAGAATGCGAGGAGTGGGAGGAAGATAGACAAAAACTAGAATATATACTAGGAAGCAAAGTGGATAAAACAACAATCATTAACAATTGGTTAAAAGATAAAAATAAATGGAGGGCGCTAAGACACTTCTTAACAAATGTACTAAAAAAAATTGAAGAGTTTGACAATAGAAGAATATAGAAAAACAAACAATGGAAACAAACACACAAACTAAAAGCCATAGAAGAGAAAAGAAAGAGATGAGAGAAGCTAAATGGAAACAAGAAAACAGAGAAAAAGATTAAAAAGAAAGAAATAAGAAAGAACAGGACAATTATGCATACCAAGAAACAGAAGAAAAAAGAACAATTACAGAGACTACGATACTAATCAAAATTGCAAAGATAAGGAGAAGGAGAAAAGAAGTATTGAAGGAAAGCAGAATAACAGAAATAACAAGGCAAATACCAAATGGTAGATATGCTATCTCAAGGTGGACTGAGAACGCAACTTTTTAGATAGTCAGAATATAGCTGGCAACGAGAGGACCTGAAGAAGTAATTCCTAATGAAGATACAAGCATATCACTAGAGGTAAAATTTACAAATCTAGAACTGCCAAAAGGAGTACAACTAATGGTACTGCATAAACTATTCATGGAAGAAAGAGGATCTGATAAAGAAGAAGTGAATGAAGACCTTAGTAAGCTAAGAGCACATCTGAAAACAAATTATATAATTAGAGTAAATAACACACGAATGGGAGAAAGAAGAAAATACAGAGGTAGATGCTAGTGCAGATAATAAAAGGCAAAATGACAAAAAAGACAGACAAAGGTACGTGCTATAGAAAGAGGGGGGCGGGACAGCATGCGTGCCGCAGATAATGCGGCAAAAACCAACCCACCTCAAACTAGCGCCAAATGTATGTTAGTTTAGACTGGAAAGTATTACCATACGTAAGTTATTCTTAAGGGCCACTTATTGAGAGCTAACACCTCACTATGTTTTAAAAAAAAAGTAGATGCTAGACGTAAATTATTTATTTATTTATTTATTTCTTCATTATTTACATATTAATTATGTGTAATATATAAAACGGCAAAGTTCAGCTTAGAGTTGTTCTTCCACTTAACCTTATAAATTTTTCAAAAAAAATTTAGTTAAAAATAAAATATATATATAATTCTCCACCTTTTAATCTATGCTCTGTTTGTTTTTCAAAATAGGTAATATTTCAATATTTTTATTGAAATACACTGCGCTTTCCATTTACTAATAATTTTTGCAATATAATTATAATAATATTATTTTTATTGTAGAGATTGTCAGGTCTATTTTAACTTCAATGATGTTCCTTGTTTTATTTTTTGCAAACATTTTAAAATTATTTTGTTGTTGATTTGTAAAGATAAAATAAACGCTTTGAGATAATAACTGTTGAACTTTGTATTAAAAATTAGTAGTAGTGCATTTGACAAACTCGTGTTTTATATGTGATAGCAGCAAAACGTCAGAAGTTTAAACTTTATTAAACTTTTTTTTTTTTTAATTTTATAAATTTTAAGACAGATTTTGTTACTAAAATCTTCATTTTTATACATTTGAGTTAAATTTTTGTATGTTGCATTAGATTTATACATATTTAAATCAATTTCTATAAAAGTTTTTCTTTTAAGGTAAATTTCACTATTTTTATAATATTTTTTTAAATTTAATTTTCGCTAAATTTCTCAACTGAAATGTCTATTTTTTTTTATATAAAATAGCGAATTTTAGAAATTTGAAATTAATATTTCATTCAAATTCCACATATCATATAGTTTTAATATTTTTCAATTGATTCATCAGAACAAAAATTTATTTATTTATTTATTTAATATTACTTGGTCAAATAATGGATAAAATTTATAATTTTTAGCAGATTTTTGTATTTTCATATCAAATTCAATTTTTTTTTACATAACACAGCACGTACATTGTTGCAGCATAAAGTAATCTCAAAATGTATTAAGATTTAAAATGAATGAACTAAAAAGTCTCAATTAATTTATCATATTACATTATCAATTGTCTATTTATAAACCATAAAAATATTGTTATCGATTCTTATCAATCCAACACTTGAATTAATTGAAACTGTGTCCCACTTAATCTAGGTTGCTTCATTGTTTGCTAATTGGATCTCGTACGTACTCAACGCGTTCTACTTATATAACAACTTTATAAATAAAACTCGTAAAGAAATTATAAATATAAAAAAGGTCATTTTATATATTCGAATAAACAATACAAAATTACAATAATCTGTTAATCCAGTTTCTGAATTTGGAGACCTTGGCGTAAACACCAGGATAACCTGGACGAGCACAACCATAACCGAAAGAAACAACTCCGTAGACTTTACCAAGGGCCACTAATGGACCACCAGAGTCACCCTAAAAATAAATTTAAAATTTAGTAAATAATATCTTTATTTTGTTAAATTTATTACTTGACAAGAATCCTTTCCACCTCTTAATACCCCAGCACAGATCATTTTATCCGTAATTACGCTGACTTTGTTGTATAATGTTTTACATTTTGCTTGAGGTATGATTGGAATGTAAATTTTTCTCAATTTTCTTGTTATAGCTCCTTCTTCCTGCAATAATTGAAAATTAGTGACAAATAACCTTTTACAATTATTTACCTGAGTATATCCCCATCCACTAACAGCAGCTGTTGTACGTAACGGAATTTCTTCATCCTGATTAGGCAAGCTTATACAAAATTTAGACGATATGTTTCCATTAACCTGTAAATGAAACAAATTTATAAAAAATGTATTTAATTAATTATATATTTCTTACTCTAATTACAGCAATGTCGTTATCATTAGTATAGTCATCATATAATGGATGTATTGAAAAGTTCTGGACCTTTAAGCTAATTCCAGCATAATTTATTTCGCTTCCATAATGTACATCAATTTCGGACGTTTTAATACTGCAATAAAAAAAAAACAATCTTAGGTCAACATTTTATTAAACAAATGTTATACAAATATTTGGTTAAGAATTTATGAAAATATGTTTGTTTGAGTGATTAGACAAAACAAATATGTCGCAACGGTTTATTAAGAACGCAAATATAATTTGCATTTTATTGATATTAATGAAGAATTTTTGAAATAGATTTTAAATATAATGACACTAAGTTTTTTAAATATAATTATTGCAGAAATAATACAAAATATTTGTATTTAATAAAAAAAATAATGTTGCATCATTCAATTGATTTTTTTAATCTGATTAATAGCAACAAATTTGATTTAAACCCGCAATTGCGTAGTAAAAAATATAAGAGAGCTGATTTATCATGGTATTAAGTAGGCATTAATATTGATAAAGTTCAATAGCATTAGATACGTTTACTTAAGTTGTAAACTAATTGCATTAAAATCTTTAATCATAATCAAATAATGGAGGTTTAAAAAACTTTTTGTGGTTTTTAAGAAGAATTACAAAATTTTGTTTGAAGGTTTGAAATTAACAATGTAGTTGTTTTATAATAATAATACTTCATTTACAACATTTACACATTAAGTATAGTCATACAAAAACATCAAAATATAATGATAATAAATTATGTTACATCATTAAATCCAGACTACAACAATTTACAGTTAGCAGCCAAGCAAGCAGGTTGTGTTAAAAGGCTAGGCAGTAGACAAAAAATTCTGAACCTTAGACAACTTATCGAAATGGCCAGAGAATATTATACGTCTATGTACATTTGTATTGTAAATTATGTTAAAGCATTTGATAAAGTGAAATGACACAAACTAAAAGGTGGGCCATCACAAGGAATCTTTTTAAAATGTTAATAAAACACAAACGGCTATATGAAATTTCATAAACTTAAATTTATTTTGTAGCCAAGAGTATCTGATTATACATGGAATATTACATCAGCCAAATGGCTGCCACGGGGCCTTACATTAGTCCATTTTTTTGACCAAATTTTTCAGAACTTTTTCCAACGTCTGCGGTTCTATCTCAGCAATGGCATTTTAGATATTGATTTTAAGATCGTCAATCGTTGCTGGATCGTAGGTATAACAACGTTCTTTAACGGCAACTCAGAGATAAAAGTCCAAGGGCGTCAAATCGCAGCTCCTTGCTGGCCAATTTACATCTCCACGACCGCCGATTACATTTTTTTGGAACTTTGACCGCAATAAGTCGATAGTTTTATTGCTAGTGTGGCATGTTGCCCCATCTTATTGGAACCGGATGTTGCCCACATCTAAATCAGCAATTTGCTTCCAAAAAAAGTTAGTTATAATGGTCCTCTGGCGGTTTTCGTTGACCTTTTTGCCAGATTCAAAGAAAATATGGGCCGATGATGCCGCCGGCCTATAATCCGCACTATACAGTCACTTGTTTGGGATGCATTGGCAGCTCAACGGTCACGTGTGGGTTTTTCGATGCCCAAATCCTGCAGGTTTGCTTTGTTTACATAGCCCCCGAGGTGAAAATGCGCTTAATTGGAAAAGATAATTTTTTACCAAAATTTACCATTGGCTTCCAGCTGCTCTAAGGCCTAATTAGCAAAGTTGTATCGAAGTGGATGGTAGTGCGACTAATGTTCAATAGCTGAGAGCAATGACGAGTTGATGTTCTCGGGTTGGCTTGCACACTACGGGCTACAGCAACAATATTCTCGGGTGTACGAACCGGACAAGCATATGGAACTTTAGTACGGTTCACCAGCATACCAGTTTTACGAACTTTGTGCACAATTTTTTTCAAATCACTTGCATTTGGTGCATATTTGCAAAAACTTATTTAGGAGCTTTAGCTTTAGATCCTAATCCGGTGTATGTAAAAATTTTAAAAATAAAAAGGATTAAACTACTGCTAACAACCTAGGATTGACATTATATATTTGCTTTACAGATTAGAGAGTAGAGGAATAAAATGTACTTTTTTGCCTATATTGCATTCTAAAAATAAGTAACTAAATTTCAATACAGCAGATTAGATAGATGAAGAATTTGGTATCCCCATCTGAATTAGAATTATTATAATTTGTGTCATTTTAATTTATCAAATGTTTTAACATAATCTAGGATACAGATGTACATATAATATTCAATGACCTTTTTGATAAGTTGTTTAAGGCTCAGATTTTTGTCTACTGTCTTGTCCTTTAACAAACCCTGCTGGTTTGGCTGTAAATTGTTGTAGTTTTTAGAAATAAATAAAAATATCAAAAGGAAAATTTGAGATGCAAAGGAGAAATGGTTGGCTGAAAAATGCAACACAACCAAAAAAATTCCAATAACAATATGACACTTTCAATCTACACAAAAAAGTAAAAAAACTAACTGGAACCCAAAAAAGGGTTACACCCTCAAATATAAAAACAAAAAAAGGAAAAATTATATCCAATCAAGCACAAAAACTATTGAGATAGAAAGAACACATTAAAGAGCTATTTAGCGATCACAGAGAATCCCCAAGTAATACACAAGAAGACATAAGTAGTCTTCCAATAACAAAAAAATAAAGTGCAGTTTGCCATCAAATGTATGAAAACAGGTTAAGCCGTTGGACTAGATAACGTCCCAATTGAGTTATTAAAATTCATAGAAGACAACCAAATAGAAATCAAAGAAGAAGCCAAATAGTAGGGAGTGTAGGGACTACAGAACTATAAGTCTTTTGATTAACTCCCTAAAAGTATTTTTTAAAATTATACACAAAAGACAATACTAGACTAAATTAGAAGAAGAGATTAGTGATTATATTTGAATCAAACGGCAGTGGTGAGAGTGGATAACAAATATACAAAGAACATGAACATACAACGATTAGTCAGACAAGGATGCATACTGTCACCAATGCACTCGGAGGCGGTTTTTCAGAAAGCAATACTCAACAAATAACAAGTTAGAGTAATGGTTAACAAGCAACCGATCAACACAATTAGATATGCGGACGGTACGGTGATATTAGCAGATGACCAACATGATCTACAAAGAATGGTGGAACAAGAGAATAGTATTAGCTTAAAATACGGGTTAAAAATGAACTTAAAAAAAACCAGATATTTGATTGAAAGAATATCTAAATACAAATATTTTGAAACATGGGTAGCTAGCACCAACAAGCAGACAATAGAAATTAAAAACAAAATAGAACTACCTAGTAATGCCTTTCTTAAAATGAGACAAATGTTTAGCAATTGCAATTATAGACTAATAAAGTTTCAAATAAAGAGGTGCTAAGAAGGATGGAAAAAGAACTTGAAGTCATCAATACAATTCAAACTAGGAAACTGGAATATTTAAATCATATCATGCGTGGGGACAAATATAAAATACTACTGCAACTAATAATGCAAAGAAAATCAAAGAGAGAAAAAGTCGACGCCGGATTTTCTGGTTAAAAAACCTCAGAGACTGGTTTATGTGTACCTCAAAGGACCTGCTTAGAGCTGCAGTATCCAAAGTAAAAATAACCATGTTAATTGCTTCCGTGTAGAAGATGGCACATGAAGAAGCAGATTTTTGCTTTTGTTTTGTGTTTCTAGGCCATGGTGGCCCACTACATCGTTGACTTTGCCTTTTTCTATTTTTGATGTTTTTATGGTGTTGTTTTTATTAGCTAGGTTTGTTCGTAACTTGATCGTAAAATTCTTCTATTTCTTCCTCCCATTTATTACTGTAATAATGTTTATGTCAGTTTTATTGCCTTTTGGTAACTCTTCCGCTGCTTTCTGGACTGTTATCTTACAATGACAACAATTGACCTCAACTACCCATCATTAAAATATGTCCAACTAGCCAGTTCAGGCTCTCGCAATTAACTTAGCTAGTTGACTAAGCCTATTGCCCGGGGGTGGCGCGTAGAGCCATAAATGTGAGCTTAATTTCTTGGTCAAGACCAGTAGTTGTGCACTATTCCTGTTGAGGTAAAATGTGACTGTGTGGAAATAAAGGTGTTACTTCTACCAAGAGACCAACTTATTGTATTAATTAGCATATCAAATTTATGAGAATAACAGTTAAAATTGTTTCAAATTTGTTTAATATTGCAATTATGAATATTGTATGAAAACTTTAAAATTTACGGAGCTTACTCTAATGTTAACACACCAAACACAAGATAATAATAAGTTATTTTAAAATGACACTACAATTAAAATATGTTTTCCTACTTGATATCAATACCAAAAACTTGTGGCCCAGTTTTATGATAATTTTTTTAACAAATTACAATTTTAAATCAGGTTCAGATATGAAGGTTTGTCAATTGACATTGGTACACAAATTGACAGAAATGTCAGTACAAAAAATGTTGGCGTAGATGAGCCAAGAAACAGGAACAATGGCGGATATTACGTACTAGACTCACTAGAATCAGTACAAAACGTGAATATTAATTTTTTTAGTTTGTTGCTTTCCGGGATTGATTTTCAATAACAAGAACAATTGAAGATCTGATGCTAAATTTACCAAATTTTTTTTTACTCAATTACGTACTGCCTTTTTCTTGATTTATCTTTACCTCCTCACTATAAAAAGTGCATCTGAAATAATTCAATAAAAAACTGCAACAGATTGATCAATAGAAACAAGTTATTTTTAGCAATAAATTAAAATGTTTGTATGTACACAATGGTTGCAATATAAATTAAAATTTACAGTTTGCTGTAGTACGATGGTTTGCGATCAATTGTTTATAGAAGTAATTATTTTTTAGTTGTTATTCTAAAAACATTAAACGCAAATTGCTACATTAACAGTTTTAGAATTAACATAAATGCTTTATTTAATAAAGTTAAAAACCCTCCTTTTCTAACAAGCTAATACAAATCCGCATACAGTTTTTTATGGCCTATTTGTTCTGCAGACTTACTACCTATTGACCACGCGTGGGATACAATTGATGGATGACTGGGACATCTTTAGCTACCCCCACTTACTTTATCTAATATACGGATACGTATTCAGAGGCTGAGGTTGTCAATTTCATTTATAGCATGCTTAGTTTATTTAGTTAAACCAGATAAATACCAAACGCCTTTAAAACTAATTTTAAAAGTACCTAGCAGTATTTGTAATTTTAGTTTTAACCCTTAACCGCTACCTATCGGTATCTCATACTGCAATAAAGAAATACCTAAAGTAAAAAATTATATTTTAATAAAATACATACACATATAACAAACGACAATATAAGTGTAAATATATATAGCGGTATCTGATACCGATGGTAGCGTTTATGTAAGTATTGATCAGGCTAGTGATTAAAGGTTAAAAAAAAAAAAAGTTTTTATTCATATTTTCAATGTAAGAGAATGTTCTGATTTTAGAACAATAAGTTTGATGAATCATACTTTGAAAGTTTCCTTGAAAATTATTCATAGACGTATATACAAGAAGTTAGAAGCATATATTATTTGGAATGAATGTCATAATACAACAATATCTCGATATAAACGTAGACCTATTCATCGACTACAAGAAAGCCTTTGATAAAGTTAAACACATTCGGTTAATGAAAATACTAAAACAAAAAGGCATTTACTATAATGACATTCAAATAATAAAAAAAACTGTACTAGAATCAGAAAGCTTTAATAAATGTTGAAGGGCATAATTTTGATGAACAAGACATCCGACGGAGAGTTTGTCAAGGGTGCATATTAACAACAGTTCTATTTAATATGTATTCTAAATGCTTATCCAAAGAAGCCACTAATGAAAACTTTGGTGGATTAATTATAAACGGTGAAATTATAAACAACATTTGATACGCAGATGATACTGCAGTATTAGCAACAACCATCCACAATCTTCAAAAAATGCTGCAAGACATAAACACAGTTAGCCAATCTTATGGGCTTAAAATAAACTCGAAAAAGACTAAAATTATGATAGTCACAAAAACCAATCACAATAATATCCCACCCAACACAATAATTAAAAGAGGAAGAAACTACCAATACTTAGGGTCACAAATCGAAAATAACAGTGATCACTTTGCGTCAAATTAAAGAAAAAAATAGATACTTTAGCCTAACCTGAGAATTCGTATAATACGATGTGGGTTTATTGCAGCATACTAAAAATACCCTGAACAGACCTAGTAACCAATGAAAAAGTCATGCAAAAAATGTATAAAGAAAAGGAACTGATCCTTAAATTTAAAAGACAAAAGCTAGAATATCTGGGACACATTAAGGGTAAAGAGAGATACTTAATTTTACAATTTATTATACAAGAAAAAATACAAGAAAAAAGATCCGTAGAGCGTCCCAGATCTTTATGGTTGATGAACTTAAGTGAGTGGTATGGACAAACATTTATAGCTGCAGCGTCAAAGATCAGAATTGCAATGATAATTGCCAACTTCAGATAGAAAACAGCACAATAAGAAGAAGAATAACAAAAACGTGACTATGAAATTTGCAATAACAAAAAACGTTTCAAAGCAATTTTAGTAAAAAATGTTATTGGTAATGTTTATCGCATAGGTCATGTGAACCCAGACAAAACTCGACCAATTTTTATAAAATTTAATAATATGAATCTATTGAACTTAACAATAAGTAATGTCAAATTTTTTAAAGAATCTGGTATTTTCATAAACAAAGATTTATTACCTGAAACTTGTGCAATTCAAAAAGTTTTAAAAACCAACAAAAAACGTGTTATGTAGCTGGGATTTCTTTTTCTTAGGGTGCTGTCTCCAGACGGAGGTTAGCTATCATTATAGCAATTCTCACTTTTGATGCAGCAGCTCTAACTAGTTTTGTAGATGTACGTCTATACCACTCTTGTAGTATTCTGAGTCAAGAAGTTTTTTGTCGTCCACTTGATCATTTACAGTCTATTTTTTTGCATAATCAATTGTAGAATAGAGTATTTTTCTCTCCTCATGATATGTCTAAAATATTTTAATTTACGTTTCTTGATGGTAAGAACAAGCTCTTTTTCTTTTTGGACTTTGTGCATAATTTTGTCATTTGTTATATAGTTTTGTCCATGATATTTTTACCATGCGCGTCCATGCCTTCATACTATATAACAAAATTGAAAAAATGTAGCATCTCACCATGCGTGTTCTTAGCTTTAGATTTATGTTACGATTTGCAAGGAGTTGTTTCATATTAACAAAAGCAGCTTTTGCGATCTCAATTTTTTGATTGTTGTTGTCTTCAAAACCAGGTGCCCAGATACTGGTATCTTCTTACTCTATCGATTCTGTTGGTGTCTATAGTTCTATCTGAGATATTATTGCTATGCGTCTTGGTCACAATCATATATTTAGATTTTTTTTAATTTAATTTTAATCCGTAGTTGTTTAATACTGTATTGACTTCTTGGAGCATGTTTTGAAAATCAATAATACTGGTTGCTATTATTATGTCAGAACTTTCTGACGTATTTTTTTTTTAAATACATTTTTAGTACGTATTAAACCTTGCTTAACACCTCTTTGATTTCTTTGGAATGCTGTCCATCAACGTTTGTTACAGTTTTCTAGTTCCAATATAAATTTTTAATTAAGCGGATATTGATTGAATCAAGCCCTTTTTCTTCTAGGATGTTTATTATTTTGCCGTGTCATAATTTATCAAGTGCCTTTTTGTAGTCAATAAAATCTACAATCATATCAAGCTGGGATTACGTATTGTTATTGCAGGAAACAGATTAAAAGTAAATAATAAATAGTATACTCTCTATGACTTAAGTGACAATCCGGATTCAAATGGAATCAACTTCTAACTATGCTACCATTGCAGATGTTATTAGTGTTAGTTAGTTGTATTCCTTTTGGCAGTCCTAGATTTGTAAGTTTTACCTCCAGTGATATCCTTGTATCTCCATCAGGAATTACTTCTTTATGTCCTCTCGTTGCCAGGTATATTCTGACTATCTGAAAGGTTGCGTTTTCAGTCAGCCTCGAGATAGCATATCTACCATTTGGTATTTGCCTTGTTATTTCTGTTATTCTGCTTTCCTTCAATATTTTTTTTCTCCTTTCTCCTTATCTCAGCAATTTTCTTTGGTATCGTAGTCTCTGTAAATGTTCTTCTTTTTTCTTCTGTGTTTTGGTATGTATAATTGTCATTTTTTATTTCAATTCAATTCAATTCATTTATTCATGTAATATAGTAAAAGTTTTACATACGTCAAGAGTTTCCATATTAAAATTCAGAAAATATTTAAAAAACAAGTAAATAATAATAATAATAAATAGAATCAAAATAATCAAGCTCAATATAGTAATCAAATATAAAATATAAGTTTACAGGTGAACAAAACAATTGCTGATAAATAACACATTAAAATTAAAGTACAAATAAAAACAGTAATCACTATAACCAATCACGGTTTGTAAAACAGCCGAGTCAGTTGAGACTGGCAAATTTATTAGATAAGCATTCTTCAATACTGTAAAATGCTTTTAGTATAAAATAAGATTTTAAAGTTTGTTTAAAATTGTTTGCTGTAAGAGTTTCGATATTTACAGGTAATAGATTAAATAATTTAAGCCCGTTGAAATTGATACCGTTTTCAGACTTAGTTAGACGTAGATGAATAGGATATAGATGGTTATTGTCTCTAGTATTGTATTGATGGTTTAAATTGTATTTATTGTAAGAGTTAATGTTGTTGAACACGTGCATAAGACACTTAAGAGCGTACAGACAAGGGAGAGTCATAATTTTCAGATTAGTAAATGAGTTCCAACAATCATCCCTGTAGTCAATCGAGTCCAATATCCTAATTGTCCGACGTTAAAGATTAAAAAGTCTCTTTAAAGGGCTAGAATGACCCTATGATAATAATCCATAACTTAGATGAGCTTAAATTATTGCAAAATAAACTGTTTTTAAGACATCACTGGGGAGAGTTGATATTTCAATTGTCTTAAAAGAAATATGTTTTTGGATATTTTGTTAGACAGTTCATTTTTATGTATATGCCAATTTAATTTTTTATCCAGGTGCACACCTAAGAATTTAGCGCTATTTACTACAATGTCAGATTTTAAGGAAAACATTACACTTGTATAATTTTCTGGGTTAACTGTTAGTTTATTTGCAGCAAACCAAAGAAAAGTTGCTTCTACTGCACTATTATTGTTTGAAATAACTGTTTGTTTAGAAGACGAGCAATTTTGCAGTGTGGTATCATCAGCAAATAGAATTGTGGTTATATCAAAGTTATTATTTGGCAAGTCATTAATATATAGTACAAAGAGCAAAGGGCCCAAAATAGACCCTTGCGGAAACCTGTGCTTGATTGCTAATTTAGATGACAACTTTTTATTAGCGCATACCTTTTGGTATCTGTTCAATAAATGAATCATACGACAGCTACTTGGGTAAAAATTGTAGCAGTATAGTTTTTGCAGAAGGATGTCATGAGATACGCAATCAAAAGCCTTGGACAGGTCTATGAAAATTGCAACAGAGTATTCTCCTCTTTCAAAACTGTCATATACTGTTTGAGTAAAAAAATTGATTGCGTCTTTCGTAGACCTCCCTCTGCAAAAGCCATACTGTTGGTTTGATAAAAGTTTGTTGTTTTCCAGAAAATTGAGCATTTGTTCCAATAGAATTTTTTCTAAAGTTTTAGAAAATATTGGCAGAATAAAGACTGGCCTATTATTATTTTTGTCATTTATGTCACCTTTTTTGTGAACTAGAATGACACACGCTCTTTGTAAACAAGCTGGAAATATGGTTAATGGTTTTAATATAGGATTGATAATACGTTTTAATAAATGTGTATTCATACCATAAATGTCTTTACTATGAGTTGGTTTCAATTTGTGTATTGTATCAATAATATTTAATGAACTAACCTCTTGAAATTTAAAATAAGTACTAGGAATAGTTGTGTGTATCTGATTAAGAAGAGATATTGGATCAGTATTTGTATTTGGTAAAACTTTTACTAAGTTTTCAGCAACTTGGTAAAAATATGTGTAAAACTCATCTGAATTTATGGCACATAAGGTGCTGTTAGAAGGTGTATGTTGTTTAATTGGAAACCAGATAACTCTTGGGTTATTGCCGGACTCCCTAATAAGTTTTGAGTTGTGTGCTATTCTTGTGGTTTTCAAAGCATGATACTATTTATTTTTATAACTAATGTAGTTAGATTTTAGATCTTGATATCTTATGCTAGCACTTCTTAACAACATAAGTGTTTTACGCATTTCTTTTAAATTATTGTTGAACCAATTGGAATACTTTTTAGAACCCGTGGAGATAATTCTTTCTGGGAACGACCAAAGAAAGAGTTGCTCGAGTGTGATGCAAAATATATCAAATTTTGCTTCACATTCTAGATTTGCATCATTAACAAAACTCCAGTCTGTGCCTTCTAACATAGAAAAAAATATAAATTTATCATTTTCAGTGTACGGCCTGATATTACGTTGTGTTGGTGTATTATTAAATATAGGTACCTTAATTTAAGCGTGAATGCCAATATGATCCAAAAAACGCACAAAAAACGTTTTGAGCATCCATGTTTGTAAAGACATTATCAATACAGTTGTTAGATCTTGTATTAAAAGTTACTCTACATGTTAGCCCAAAACTATTTAACAAGTCACAAAAGGTAGAAGCACTAGCTTCATTTGAATTAAAATGAAGGTTAAAATCACCACCTATAATTATTATATTATTATAATTTAATTTGTCTAACAAGTCATTAAAAATGCTCAAAAACTCGTTAAATACACCATGAGGTAAACGGTATATAGTGATTACTGAAACACTTAATTCAATTAGATGGACAGCAGCAATTTTTCAATCTTTTTTTCTAGATAAACAATTGATGTCAGTTAGTTCTTTCACTGAGTGTTTAATATTTGTTAACTGCAGTACTCTACCATGAATAAATATATTTTGTGAAAAATGGGACGAAACTTTAAATTGATTAATATGAAGTGACTCAGCCTTATTACCAACTATAAAATGCTCACTTATATCAATGAAATCAAATATATATTTATTTTCAAGAAAAATTCTATCTAAATCAATAATTTTACTTTTTAACCCTTGTAGGTTTAAAACAATAAGTTGAGATGGCAGTGCTAAGACTGAGTTTTTTTTTATCTAGTTTGATAATTAAATTATTATTTTTTATAAGTGACGTAGAAGAATCTGCAATATTTAGGGTAGGCATTACAATATTTTTGATCCTTGTTGATTTACTTGAAAATTTTGATGATTTTTATCACTTCTTGCATTGAAAAAAGACTTGTTGACAAATGTGTTCTTCGGCCAGAAGTTTTTATTGATGATAGTATCCGCAACCTCAATGGGAACTCCAGTTTTAAACGATGCGTAGTTTCCGTTTTCTTGTTTAGGTGTTAGTTTTTCTACTACATATGCATGTTCACCTGCCTTTGATAGGTATAATTTTAATTGTTTACTATCCACTTCTTTATGTAGCCTGGAGACAAAAATCCATTTTCAAGATGGCTTTTCCGCTACAGAAAGATCGGTTGCATTGCCGGTACCGTTGAATTTTGTTGATTTATATTTTTTTGAGCGGGCGGTGGTCCATTCAACAGAATTAACAGTTTTGTTATTATTATTTTCAGCCGGTTCAATGACCTTATGCTCAGCTGTTTGATTACAATTTACTTCTTTGTTTTTATTTGTATTTCTTTTTGACATTAAAATACGTTCAAGATTATTACTGTCTGTAGGTAACAATTTAGCTTGTGACGCGTAGCTAGGTCCACCTATTGATAGATTTGCGTCTTTACTTAAATTCGGATTAGAATTCATAGCGGGGTTTGTGGCTTTGCTAATGTGTATATTTTTTATGATTATTAACTTGTAGGTTAGTAACTTAGGTTTTTCATCTTGATTTAATGTAACACGTTTTTGACGATGTATTTGATTTGTTAGATCTATTACTTCTTGTTTTAAAGCAATAAGTATTTGAAGAGAACACTTCTGAATTCTATTTTTTTCGCACATAGAACATGACTGAACACCAAACTTATCTTCCGTTTTTGCACATATTTGGTGATAATCGGCGTCACAAATGTTACACTTAAAGAAATCACGATCAGATACATCGTTGCACAATGCACATACTTTTTCACATATGACAATTAGATTTAATTCACTTTCAGACAGAGAGCGATACAGTCTGTCTGCCATCTTTATTTTTTTGTTTTCTTGTTTCATTTAGCTTCTCTCATTTCTTTTCTTTTTCTTCTATGGCTTTTAATTTGTGTGTTTGTTTCTATTCTTTGTTTTTCTATATTCTTCTATTGTCAAAATTTTAAATTTTTTTTTAGTACACTTGTTACGAAGTTTCTTAGCGTTCTCTATTTATTTTTATCTTTTAAGCATTTGTTAATAATTGTTGTTTTATCCACTTTGCTTCCTAGTATAAATTCTAGTTGTTTTCTATCATCCTCCCACGCCTCGCATTCTACTAGAGTGTGTTCTGCGTAATCGTGTGTTTCTTCCTGACAAAATGTACACCTTTCTTTTTCCTGTATTTTTTTTAATTTTTTTGCAAAATTTTTTCAAATGCTCGGTGCCCGGTCAGTATTTGTGTACTAATCCCAGAGATAAAAGAATACATCTTTTATCTCTGGGATTAGTTCTTTTGTCCATTTTTCCTTTTCTCCTGTATCCCATTTTCTCTGCCATCTTTCCATAGTTTTCTTTCTTGCTCTTATTTTTGCTTTTTTTTTACTCGTTCCTTCTTTTACAAGTTTTTTATTTCTATTCTTTTCTCCACCATAATGTCCGCGGGAAGTGTTGCTGCAATTACCTCTACTGCCTCTTGTGACATTGTTCTGTAAGCTCTACAAATCCTTAGCAAGTTTGCTCTCGTGGCTCCTCTTACTTTATTTCTGTTTTTTTTTGTTTTACATGGCTTCCCCCCATGTTTCTGCGGCATACAGCAATTTGCTTCTTGCTGCCGTTGCTATTAGCCTTCTCCTTTTTTCTCCTGGACCTCCGTTGTTTGGCATAAGTCTACTAAGCTTTCTCTCCATTTTCTTTGATCCAATGACTGCTTCCTTAACCTGTTCATTTTATCCCTTTGCTTCGAGTTATTGGATTTTTTTTTCCTATAGTTATCTCTTGATCTCTCACCTGTACCTTACCTGTTCCTCTATTATTCCTTTTAGTCGATAACCATGCTGCCTCAGTTTTTTGTGTTGCTAGTTTTAAACCCTTACTTCTCATCCATATTTGTATCATATTAATTGCCAGCTCTAATCTTTCTTTTACTACTTCTATTTCTACGTCTCTACCTACTACTGCTATATCGTCCGCAAATGCTGTTATTGACACGCCTTTCGGCATCTTCATTCGAAGTAACCCGTTATAAACAAGGTTCCACAGTTTTGGTCCCAGTGCTGAGCTCTGCGGTACCCCTCTGGTAAGTTTGAATCTTTCCTTTTTGGTCACTAGGTTTCTGTCCTGTAAGTAGCTCCATATGATTATGATTGCTGCCCATAATACGCTATTAAACGCGTTCTGTATGTCCAACGCTATCATTACACAGTGTTGCCTTTTCCTCTGCGTTCCGCTGTTTGCTTCTTTTGCTATTGCTTTCACTTTTTCTATTGCTTTTAAGGTTGTTTTTCCTTTGGTAAATCCGTATTGTTCTTTTTTCCATCCTCCTTTTTCTTCTATTTCTTGTTTTATTTTTCGTACAATAACTTTCTCCATTATTTTAGCATGTGTGTTGATTAAGCATATTGGTCTGTATGACGTTGTTTTTCCTACTTCTTTCTTTTTCTCAATCAGTACCAGAGCGGCTTCTTTTCAACATCCTGGGAAAGTTACTTCTTTTAGGCCCCTGTTGACTATTTGAGTTATTTCTATCTCGTTTCCGTCTAAAGCTGCTTTAACAATCTCTGTTGTTAGTTTGTCCGGACCTAATGCTTTGATGTTAAGCAATTTTTTTATGATCTCTTTTATCTCTTCTTTTATTCTCTCCTCTGTGCTCTCTCCTCTTCTTCTCTGCCTTTTGACTTTCCTCCCTGTTTGTATTGTGTTTTTCCTGCATTTTTTTATTTCTTCACACCACCAGTATGGTCGTTTTTGTCCGCCTTCCTTGTACCTAGGAATAGCTTCCTCCGCCGCTTTTCTCAGTTTTTCTGAGTACCTCTTGCATCTTTTCTCAATATTTTTGTTTTCTGTCACTTCTTCTGTTTCTATGTCTCTCTTTATCTTTTCTTTGTCCATTCTTCTTACGTTCCATTTACCTTCTTTTGTGTGCTCCTGTTTTCCTTTCTTCTCTGTATTGTATTGTATATGTTTGTGTAGACTCTGTGATTCTTCTTCAGTCACGGTCCATTCATTTATTGTTTTTGCCATTTTTCACGTTGCTATGATAATGTCAGTATGTGATTTTGAGCTTCCTCTTACAAACGTTGGTTTGTCTCCTTTGTTGCAAAGATTTAACCCTGCTATCATCTCCTCTAAGATTTTTCCTCTTAAATCGTTCTTGTAGCCTTCTCATCTCGGTGATTTCGCGTTGAAATCACCTCCAACAATAATTTTTTTGTTTTTCTGTTTTCTTGAACTTCTTTTTAATTCTTCTATCCACTCTCAATAGTATTCCAGATTGCAGTTTAAGCTGATATAACAGCTGTATACTATTATGTTTTGTACTTCTGCCCACACTATTCCTTCTTTTGATGTTTCCCATCTTTCCAACTTGTCCTACACTTCCCCCTAGCTAAAATTGCTGCATCTGTTCCTTTGTCTCTTATCCACTTACCATTTAGTTTGTTTTTATTAAGTTCACTCACTAGCACTAGGTCTATTTTCTCTCTCCGCTGTAGCTATTAGTAAATCGTGAGCCTCTTTTCCTCTCCCTATGTTTATTTGTATAAACTTATATATTATGTGATACTATTTCTTTCTTGTGTTCTCTTCAGTTATCTGGGTTGTTGTCTTCCATATTCTTCTTTGATTTCCTTATTTCTTTTTTCTTTGTAGCTGGACATATTTTCTCTCCCGTTCTGTGTCCTAATACTTTGCATTCAATGCAGTATTCTTTGTTTCTGCATTCGGCAACCTGATGTCCCTCCTTTCCGCATTTTATGCATAGCAAAGACCTGTCTTCCCTGTTGCATTCTGCAGCTCAATGTCATTTAAAAATATATAAGTTTTGATAATAAATTGACCTTTAATTATCATATTGAACCGATGTTATAATCAACAATTTGCTTATTAGGTTTTATTTTTTGTAATAGCAAGTGTTTTCTTGGTATATATGCAATATTAGTAATATATTTTGATTATGTACGTTACAGATTAGATAGATTGTAGTATTTGGAACCCATATTATATTAAATACTCCAATTTAAATAAATCTGTTTAAAAAAAAAATTGATAATATTTATATCTAAATACATATCCTAATGATGCCATATTATATGAGACTCTTTTGAATATATTTAGTATATAAAGTCTTATAGCACACCATGTAACGTTACTTTACAAGATTTTAAATAATCAAACTGATTGTCTTAATGTCGTTGAGCAAATATATATTCAAATCACTATAAAAAAAATAACATAGCGGATACTTACTGCAAAACACTTGCAGTTTTAGTAAACAAACAAAAAATACGTTGCCAGTTGTGATACTGAATATTTGGTTGAAGCAACATTCTGAAGGTACAACTACTTTGCATCACCAATGACAATATAATTGTTTAATTTAAAATGTTTTTAAGATGCTTTAAAAGTAAAAAAAAATAGAAAATTTAAAACCTAAAAGAAATATGTAAAATCACAAATATTGTAGTCAATTTTAAAGTGTACTAAAAAACTAAAAAGTAGATGTATATAAACAAAACAAATGACGTAATATTCATACAATGCAACATATGGTACACAATGACATGCTTAGACAAATTATGTTGAAGTTTTTCAAACATATTTCTTTAAACCTTGGAAACATTTGGTTTTGTATTATAAAAATTATGTGATTAATTTAAAAACTTTGATATTTTATAAATCATAGTAGAATTTAAGTCTTCTGTAAATAATTTAAGCAATATATTGTTTTTTATAATTATAACTATTAATTGATTTCATCTTTATATACTTTTATAAATTGATTTTGAAAATAATAATCTAATTGTACTTACTGATTAAGGCAATGCGCTGCTGTTAGGATACTTTTCTCTCCTATCACTGCGCCTCCACAAGTGTGTCTTCCGTTAATATGTATCGACACCTGATAGGAAAACTCTGAAAAGTTGGCAATTGATCCTCCGACGATTTTGTTGTCTAAACGCAATTGCGCTAAAGTATCCAAATAAACAAATTAAAGTTAATAACAAAAATATAAATATCAAGTTTTTATATTTTAGATTGTTCATAGCTAATGTACATAATAGTATTTAAGCAATAGTATTTAGTATGATGGTAATAATATTTAAATTGCAATATTATCAAATTGATAATGCTTTATTCTTTGTTTAAGTTTTGGCAGCACTTAATAATCACAAATAAAATTGTTACTATCCATTAACACTTGCTAAAAATAATTTAATTGTAAACTGTCTTGACACACATTTTAAATACTTATTTGATAAATTACCTTGTACGCAATAAAAAAACGCGAATAAAATTATGGCACGCATCTCAAGTAACTTCTTGTTCTCAACGCGGACAGACACAAAACACTCATCCACTTATCTATCTCGCAGCATTTATAATTTATTAAAAACCCGTGCTTCGCAATAATTTACAATATTTACACAGCGTAGTCACGCGCGTTGCTATTATTCCATTCCTACGAAAAAATATTATAATGTCTACTACAGGCAATATAAACCGCATGCATTATGTATCAATCGGTGCATAATTTAGTTTTAGATTTTTCAACGAAGGCAAAGATATGTCTCCAGCGGGCGCGATAACGCGCTCTACGAATGCAACCTTTGAAATATACGTATGGCCGCTTTGGATATCAATCGGCTTTAATAAAAGAGGATGCAATGTGGGCTCAGGTTGCATTTTATATTTTTGTGAATTGCTTTAGGGAAATCTAAAGTATTAATAGTGATGAGGATATGTGATGACTGCACTGTTTATTTGTTTTATGTTATAAATTTGTCAGAAGATAAAAAGTGAGATAGCAAAGTTTCTTTAGTATTAAAAAAATATTAAGTTTAGTTAATTATAATTAATTTATAATTTTTTATTTTTTGGTTTGCTTTCACAGTACAATCAATTTGTTTTTGAAATACATCAATTTTTTATTTCTGCAGTAATTCTAGAATTAAATTTATTTCTATTTAAAAAAAATAAATGATAAGATAATAAATCCTAATAAGAATTTATAATCTGGCAAACATTCTCGACTTAATACTTCTAAATCATGTTTACGTACGTGGCATTATTTGCATTTGTTGGCTTTGTATCAGGTAAAATATTCACCTTACAATATAAAGTAAATATTATTTTAACCTTTAATAAAAAAACTTTTATCGAAATAATAAAACAAATAATTATTTTTAATAGCAACAAATGAAAAGATTGTAGGAGGAGAAGTAGCAACTATTGAAGAAATTCCATATCAAGTTTCTTTACAATTTTATACAAGCCACATTTGCGGTGGAGCTATATTAGATGAGGAAACTATTATAACAGCTGCTCATTGTGTAATAGAGTAAGTATTGTAATATTGTTACAATATTGAAAAAAAAATCAAATATTTAATATTTCTAGTTATCCAGAGGAATATTTATATGTAAGAGCTGGATCTAGTAACCGTAATGAAGGTGGTGTCCGAGTTAATGTAGCAAAATCTATTATTCATGCCGATTATGAGCCATTCAAAATTAATAATGATATTGCTTTACTTAAGCTTGATACTCCACTAAACTACAGTCAACAAATTCAACCCATTGCTATCAATAACAAAAAGAGGGAACTTGAAGAACTTACTAATGTAGTTGTATCTGGCTGGGGTATCACTGAAGTAAGAATTTTAAAATAAATTTATCAATTGCAAATAAAATTAAAAAAAAAATGCAAACCATTATAGATTAAATTTAATTTAAAAGAAGTAAATGTAAACTAGATAATATTCAAAACTAATTTGTTTGGTTATTATGAATATTATTTATTGCAGGCTGGTTCATCTACAAATGAAAAAATCCTTCGCAAAGTAAATTTGCTTTCATATTCTAATGAAAGGTGTCAAAAAATTTACGAAAATAGCGTTACAATTACTGAGCAGATCATGTGCGCAGGTGTACCTGAAGGTGGCAAAGATACTTGCCGGGTAATAATTTTATTTAATTTTTATTATTACTAATACATAACAAAAAACTAAGTTAATTTTAGAATGTAACATTTTGCAATAATTTATTACTTTTTAGGGTGATTTTGGAGGACCAATGGTTGCAGGAGGTTCTTTGTTATTAGGCGTATTTTCTTATGGTACAGGATGTGGACATCCGATGTATCCTGGAATATATACAAATGTTACTGATCTTATATCATGGATTAATGAAAACATATAAAAAAATTATAAAATTATTTATATTTAGAAATCATAAATTAAATTTCTATATAAACATTAATTTGTTTGATATTTTTAATAGTTACAATAAAAAAAGAAGATATTTTTTTAGTTAATAATAATAATAATAAAATAAGTGCCGGTGATGAGAAGGTGGGACCTGTCCCTCGGTTCATTCTCGTCACTAAAGAAGAGGGCAACTTTGACAAAGTTAGCCTTTTCTTAATTAGAAGAATCTTGTATGGACTGATCGGCGACACCAAATCTATCAAGAAGGTCAGAGATGGCCTTCTTGTGGAAACGGTTTCAGCCGCTCAGTCAACCAAACTTTTGAAATGTATCCGTATGGCAGATATGAACGTGAAAGTATCTGCACATAAAACATTAAATACATGTAAAGGCATATTGTAGAGATTTTTTAAATTGCACTGTAGAAGAAATTACATAAAATATGAGTGGTCAAGAAGTAATCGACGTGCGTTGCATTTCTAGTATGCGAGACGGTAAACGCGAAGAAACTCCTAACCATATACTAACGTTTAATAGACCACAACAGACCAGACAGTCAGGGCATATATTCCGGCACCAATGCGTTGCTTCAAATGTCAGAGGTTTGGACACACAGCTGCTCGTTGTTCCAAGGAGCAGATTTGCGCGTGTGGTAAACCATAAAGGTAGCGAATGCGAACAGCCAATTACGTGTGTCAATTGCGGAGGAGAGCACTACACAAAATCACGTAATTGTCCAAAATTCAAAAAGGAATTTGCTATCAAAGAAATAATGTCGAAAAACAAACTAACATATTTTGAAGCACGCGAATTGGTATTAGTCTAATATGCCAAAACAAATAAATCAGTCTGATCCGGGCAAACGGAAGCGGGATGTCCTTTCTGCCAGAACGGTGCCGACAAATCCAGTTTGGCATTAGAACTTTCTGTTGTCGACAGTGGGAGTAACCGAGGTAGAAGAAGATGGAAACCTGGTTGGAAAAAGGGCAGATCACGCTCCCAGCTGTAGGTCTCTTATTATATTTTTTAATTAAGTGTTGTTTTGTACCGGCACTGCAGTCTTTTATAACTGCAGTGTTATTTGTGTACTTGTATTTTTCTTTCTATTTTAAGGTTCTGGCATTAAAGATTGTTTTATCTTTGATGTCATCTGTGATACTAGTTTTAAGTTTTATATACTTTATGGTTTTGGCATCGGAGTTTTTTACAACTCCGATGTCATCTGTGATATTAGTTTTAAGTTTTATGTATTTTATGGTTCTGGCATTGAATTATTTAACAACTTTGATATCATCTGTGATATTAGCTTTAAGAATGTATTTTTTGCCTTGTCTACGTCCAAACATCAAAGTCTCTTTACGGCTTTGGTGTTTTATTTGTTCTGTGTTAACTTATTCTAATAGCTGTCCGTCTATTACGTGTTATTTATTTCTTAATTTATTTTATTTATTTAATAGTTATCTAAAATTATGGAGACGATAATACAGTGGAACTGCAACGGTTGCAAACGCAGCTATTGTGAGCAAAAGATAATCCTGGTAAAACACATGCCCTTTTGCGTGTGCCAACAGGAAACGCACTTAAAACCCCAAAAAATTTCAATCTTTACGTGCACCAGAAGTGACGTTCTGCCGGGTGCCCAAGCCAAAGGTGGAGTATTTTTCTGAAGGAAAATTTACAGTTTACGGAAATAACCCTCAGAACTAGACTCCAGGCAATTGCAATTTAGCTCACCATCCCAATAAAAACCACAATATGCAACCTGTATCTTCCGGAGTTTGATTGGACTCTAGAAGATATACAACAACTTATTTCGCAACTTCCGCAGCCCAATCTCCTGGTGGGCGATTTTAACGCCCACAATCCGCTTTGGGGTTTTTTGAGGAAAGACACAAGAGGTCGTATGATAAAGGATTTTTTTGATTAAAGCGACGCTGTCTTCCTCAACACGGGTTTCTCCACACATTTTAGAAGTTGGGGTACAAATTTTTTGGCAATTCTTTATTGTCTCCACGTTTAGCCACACGTCTATCGTAGCATGTATTAGAACACCTTCACGGTAGCGATTACTTTCCCATCGTAATTAAAACCATCGTCAAACGGGTCAGACAGTCCGTCCTCCGTAGATGGTGTCTCAACCGCGCAGACTGGCAAGGTTTTTAAGCCAGTCTGGTCCCACCAGAGTCAAATGGCAAAATTCTTGAAAGCAAGCAAAGATCATAGGAGAGCTACGTGTCCACAATCACGCCGACCACGTCGTTCGGCAAAGTGTGAAAAAAGGTGGGAGTCGTGTTGGGAAAGAAATTTCCCTCTGTAGCTCTCATCCCAATAGTTGACGGACGCGAAGTCACCGAAGCGGCCAAAATTGCAGACGCATTGGCAAATCAATTTGCGTCTGCCAGTAACTCTCAAAATTATAGTGAAAAATTCCTGTGTCTGAAAGAACAATTAGAAATTCCGTTAAATTTCTTTTTACTGGGTTCTTTGCTCTACAACTCTTTCTTTACCTCATAAGAGTTGGAAACGGCATTTAACGCTATGGGTACCTTTTCCGCACCGAGACCAGACAACGTGCCTTATCAGGTTATCCGGCAGCTTTTATCCCGCATGACGAAGCGGTTGCTGGAAATCTACAACTTGATATGGGAAAGCGGCGTCTACCGGGATTGTTGAAGAGAGACCATTATCCTGCCGTTGTTAAAGCCGGGCAAAAATCTAAACAACGTCAATAGCTACAGACCGATTTCACTTACTTGCTGTCTCAGTAAAATTTTAGAAAAAATGATCAACAACCGTCTGGTGTGGATGCTGGAAAGTAACAGTCTTTTAGCTGAATACCAGGCGGGCTTTAGACAAAATTACAGTACCGTTGATCATTTAATTTCTCTAGAAAATTCCATCCAAGACGCCTTCCTAGCAAGAAAACACCTTGTAGCGGTGTTTTTCAACCTAGAGAAAGCGTATGACATGACTTGGCGTTATGAAATTTTACAGAAGCTGCACGCATGGGGATTCAGAGGCTGTATGCCTCTTTTTTTAAATCTTTTACGCGCGATTGCACATTTAAAGTAAGGGTGAGAACCACTAACTCGAAGACAGTAAGTCTAGATAACGGTGTTCCTCAAGGGTCAACAATTAGCGTTACCTTTTTTGCGATTGCGGTAAACGATGTTGCAGCTTCTGTGGTTACTAAAATGGCTGTACGTCGACGATTTGGTGATTTACATGGCCGGAGATACCATCCCTGCCATAACACGTCAACTCCAGATCACCATAGACAAAGTGACTGAGAGGCAGAGGCAAGAGGTTTTTGCTTTTCTACGACAACCTCGTGCGTGCATTTTTGCAGCTTTAGAAGACCTCACCAAGACCCCGCGCTTGCCTTGCGGAGTTCCAGAATCACGTGCGTCGAAACAGTCTGTTTCTTAGGGCTCGTGCTCGATAGGACCTTATCCTTTCAAGCACTTATTGATGAATTGGTCACAAAGTGCAAAAAAGCTTTATAAGTGATCAAGTGCTTGGCCAACATCAACTGGGGTGCACGGAGAAAGGTATTGTTGTGGCTGTACAAGGCCCTGGTTTTATCCAGGGTTGACTACGGCTGCGTAGTATACTCCTCCGCCAGAAAATCCCGGTTGAAAAACCTAGACGCAGTCCACAACGCAGGTATTAGATACGCCACGGGAGCATTTCGGACAAACCCTGCACCAAGTTTTTGCTGCGAATTGGGTGTACATTCTCTAGCCGCTCGTCGTAGTCGCTTTGTACTCACGTACGCCGCGGCGATGCAAGCAAAGAGGGGTCACAACTTCCGACTCATATTTACCGCCAACGAAACGCAACAACGCAAATACAGACTTAGGCCTACCGTCAGTAGACCGGTGTGCGTCCGAGCGCAGGAGCTAGAGGAGAGTCTTAATGTTAATTATCCGATGGTATTCAAGGTCAGCTCTAGCGAGTTTCCACTTTGGCTGATGTCGAAAGTTATAACTTGTCTTGATCTGACCTCCCAAAGCAAACAAGAAACTTGCCCCGATGTCTTAAGGAGCAAGTTTCTTGAAATCATTGCTGAATACCCAGACTCTCCGCGGTTGCATACGGACGGTTCAAAAATGGATCGGGGGGGTGAAAAGTGCCTTCGTTTTAGACGGTACGGCCATTCATTGTCTCTTCCTAAAGAAGCCTCCGTATACACAGCAGAATTTCATGTTTTCCATACAACCCTGCTAAACTCTGAGACGTCATCTCACAGTTCGTTCCTCCTTTGTTCCGACTTGCTGAGTGTCATCCTGAGTATACAGTCTATGTACTCGGTTGATCCGCTGGTCCAGCTTGTACCAACTTCAATATTCCGCTTGTCCGGGTTTGGACAGAGAGCTATCTTTTTCTGGACACCGGGTCATCTGGGTATCAAGGGCAACGAGCTGGCCGATAAAGCCGCCCGTTAGTCGGCTGACGCGAATCCTACAGACAATATTCCCGTAAGACCCGATGATTTCAAAGGTTGCGTCATATCAAAGGTCATCGAGGATTGGCAAAGAGTATAGAACGGCTTCGAGAGTAAATTAAAAGAAATCAAGCTTTCCGTGACGGCATGGAAGTCGCCGGTAGATCTGATTTGTGTCATTTGTGTCATTTTGGTTTTATCGAAAACGACCTGCACGTGTATAAAAACTTTGTTAAAACAGACGTTTTTATAAAGGGTGGTTTGTCGCCGTGTGAAGAGAACAACTTTGTTATTTTGTCTTCAGCGTATTGTGCGTTCTTTCCAAAGTCTTTTCCGCAATGAACTGGTTAAAAAACATTGAAAATAAAATAGAGCCTTAAGGAACCTTTGCAGTAATCTGAGCGAGATAAAAATATGATTTAACATTTTAACAGATAGAGTTTTGCAATTAAGATAGCTTTATAAAACGCACATGAAAGTTTTGTCTCTGCAATTTATAAAAAAGACCTACCACTTTTGTGTAATTTTTTAGTCTAAAACTCTTAACAATGTAGTTAGTCACGCCATTTAGTTTGTGGGCAGCTGAATGATTATCTGAACCAATGTTGCTGGGAAGGAAAAAAATGGTTAGTTTTGATTATATTCAGAATTACAAGCTTTATGATTATGCTTAAAGTGCATAGCAGATTGATAGATATAGTTTTGTAAAAATCTTTGGTCTTTCTCAAGTTTTGGGATGTTAACCACAAAAAAGCTTCTTTATACTGTAGAAAAGTGCTTAAAGTAAAGGATTGCATTAGCAATGCTAGTGAACGCTATAATTGCTTTATTTGCTTTTGACGTGTCTGTGTTCTTGGTGTATATGAGGGAGCATTATAATTTGAAGGTGTTTGCAAATGCTTTGGCATTTCCCTCAATATTGAATTGTACTCCATTTTTGTCATGCTAGGTTGAAATACAGACTGGTCTATTCCGTATGGTTTTGGAGATCTTCTTCCTTTGAATTGTCATCCTCTGTAAATGATTCCAAAATATTTTTTTAACACAGTTTTGTGTGCAACCTTTTAATTGTTTTTACTTTTTAGTAAAAAAAGTTTAACGCCTTACAATCTCTGGGGTCGCAATGCCTCTGCTATTGATGCCTAGCGGCATTTTGTCTGCGGACTAATGCCTTTATTTTCCATGATAACTTTAGACAATTTTTAACGCAAGTATAATGGATTTTAGAAGCCTTTACTAAGTTTTGGTAGATTTGCAATGTAAAAAGGTTGACGTTTTTTGCTATATTTTCGACCATTTTTACTAGGGCCATGCTGCCATACTTTTAAGAATTGTAAAAAAAGAGGTCAATCTGTATGTGTTACAAACTTACCTTTCTCCTGGAATGTTTTTTTTTTTCAAAAAGTTTTAGTAGTATTCAGCAGTAGTAGACACAAATTTAAAATTATGTTTGAGTAATTTTAATTGGTGTGCCCCACCCACTCGCCCAAGTGTTTGTTTCTAAGAAATGTTATAACCAACACTTGCGTGGGTGCGCGGGACACAAGTTTATAATTACGCGCAAGTAGTTTTGATTGGAGTGACCTACCAACCCGCCCAAGTGTCAGTTATTAAGCGATTGGATTAGGCGGTGACACAAGTTTATGATTACTCGCAAGTAATTTAAATTGGAGTGCCCCACAATTAAGTTTTATAACTACTTGATTTAGTTTTTAAAAACATTTATTTAATAATTATACATGAGCTTTATTAATATATATTTATGTGCTGAAGGCCTTTGATTTAATTATTACTACAATATAAAAATGAATGCGTTAGGATGCTGCATGCATCTGGTTTTATTCCAACAGAGTGCCGAATCAGCACTCGCGTGGTCGGTTCTTGGAACGCTGTCTCAGCTGCTCCGATAAAGGGTGTTCTTGTTTATAATAACATTACTCCTCCCTTCTTAAGTGAGAAAACAACGATGTTGGTGAAGGTTGTTCGTTGGTTTCGATTGCTTCCTGGGTTTGGCAATTCTTCTTTTTGCACGGTATTTCCAATATATGAATATGGATATTGCAACAATCAGTAGAACTATTGTTACTGTGAAGTTGGTCCAATGATGTATCGTGACTTTATCATGGAGTTGTTGTCCTCGAAGGTTATTGGCTAGATTTGAAACTTTTCGTATATCTTCCAATGGAACTTTGTGTAGTATTTGGGTTGGTGTGCCAGATTCTTTCGATGTTTCGAATTGGACGGCAGGTAACTCAAATTCGTACTCTTCATGAAGTGTTGTTTCTTCTTGATATTTTTTGTTATTGACGATTACATGGCACTTTTCTTCCAAGATAATCAGGCTTGGTTGGTGTACAATATATATTCCATCAGTGTTACATTGGCTTAGAACACTGATGTTCTTGTTTGGGATTACAAGCAGTAGATTAGAACTGATTTGTTCTACGTGTTCCGTTTCATACTTGATGTTGGTTCTGTTACAAGTGTTGGTTCCAAGGGTTATCATTTGGCTCAGACATGGCTGGTTTTTGTAGAGTAGTCCTTGCTGACAGTAGTGGATGTCTTCAACATCTGGGCATTTTATATCGCTGTTCCAATAATCGTTAGGTGTGAGCAAGAGGTAAGGGTGCTCAGGAATTATCATTAAATTGTCAATAGGTATTGGATAAAATTGGATGGAAATATCTATAAGAGTTGGTTACAATTGGGATATGTACATGAAAAATGATCAATCCGTGCTTTATAGTTACTTGGGCAGATAATAGTAAATAAAAGTTTATCAAATTTGATACTTTTGGAATCTGTTCCGCTTTATAAGTTTGATGTAATTCTATCATCATCTGGTTTATTTGATGAAGATTTATTATTGAGTTATGTAATATATTGAGGTGCGCAAAGGATATAGCCAGTAGAATATCTGTCAAAACTCCGTCAAAACTTTGTGTTGCTACAAGTTGAGCGTTAAGACTAGCTTGAATTGAAATTGCATGTTCAAGATCGTTTATTCGTTTTATTTCGCGAAAAAGATTTGTTATTTGAATGTTTAGCCGTTTTTGGTTTTTATCCAATCTGATGAAAGCTTCACTGTACGAATGGGTGATTTCTTTCAAAACACTTGACTGTTGTGTTAGGTCATGATGCAACTTTTTGTCATTCGAGTTTAACATTTCGATGTAGTTATTATATTTTTCTTCGTCGTCGCTGTCTAATGTTCCGAATAACCATTTATTTACTTTACCGATTACATTTAGTAAACCTCGCTTTTGTATATTGTGCTGGTTTATAGTTTCAAATTTCTGTTTAGTTTTTTGGTGTGTTGTTAATATGTGTTGCATTTGTGTTATTAAATGTATTTGAAAGTGAGACCGTGGTTGATTTTGATAAAGGCTTTGGTTAAAATGATTTATGTTATTTGAAATTATTTCGATGTTGTTTTGAATCTGCGTTAGATTGATATGATACGCGAATGAATGTTTTGACGTAACTGTTTTTGCTTGTCCTAATTGTAGAGTTAAGATTGGAGTCTTAATAGGTTTAATTTCTAACGAGTGAAGTAGTGGAATCATCAATAGGATTATTGACATTCGTTGGTGCATCTTGTCCTGAAACGAGACGTTGAGGTTTTAATAAATTCTTATGATAAGTTTTGTTGTTCATTTTAAATTTTATGTCATCGACATATATAGGGTTATCAATGGGTTCAAAAGGGTTGTTTAATTTTTGCTTAGTGACTTTTCTTAAATGTGGTTTTCGATAAACGGGTTGATCGGTGTTTATGATCAGTGTTTCCTTGCGTTTTAGATTAGCAGTTTCTAAACGTTTTTCTTGTTTTGATTTTTGCTTATTGAGAATAAGTTCATTAATAATTTTTAAGTTGTCGTTATGATCTTGTAGATAGTTAGTCATTTTTGTATGTTCATCATACTCAAAGGGATCTTTATGGTCTAAATTTCCTTTAATTATCTGGAATGGTGTATATCCGGTGGAAGAATGTATAGAGTTATTGTATCCTAGAATGCTATACGCCATTTTAGTTTCTATATTTTCTTTGGGTTTTTATAGATTTAGAACACGAATGCTTTCGATTAAAGTTGAGTGGAACATTTCTATGGGACTATTACTAGTTGGATTATAATTAGTAACGTAGTGTATTTCTATATGATGGTATTTACAAAAAGATTGAACAACTTCATTTTTAAATTCCGTGCCATTGTCACATGTGATTTTGTGCGGAATTCCGTAATGACTAATGAACTGAAGTATTTTATCTGATATTTCAATACTTGTTTTTGGGTATGCTTGTCCAAATTTCGAAAAACTGTCTACGATTGTAATAAACGTAGTGTTTCCTATCTTAAAAGTATCTATGTAGAGATGATCAAACATTTCACTACCTATGGGCGTTGGTTTAAATTTTAGTTTTGTTGGATGTCGTTCATATTTTGTCCTTTGACAAATGTCACAACTGTTTATGATATTTTTAACAGTTACTTCCATATGAGGCCAGTAGTAAGTTTGTTTTAGACTCGCTAGTGTTTCTTGAATACCTCTATGGCAAGTTTTTCTTTCGTGATGCTGCGTCACTTTTAAATCTTGTTCCTCTTTATCAATTATATCTGTTACAAATTTTTCTGCAATTATCAAATTGAAGCTTTTATTTTTAAATTTCTCTTGCAGCGTAGTTATGAATGGAATCTTTAATTCTTGATTTTCAAAATACATACAATAGGTGTTTTTTGGTCTAAAATATTCTTTTACTATTTGAATAATATTATCTTTAAATTTATCTGGTGGTACTTTAATTGATAATCTGGTTTTGTCAAATATTTTTTGTTTGTTAATTTTTATATTTTGTGAATCTGTACTAGATAACATTATTTGGTGTTGGAAGGTGTTTATTGCCTTTTCGGTTGTGGGAATCTCTAGTATAGGGTTTTCTTCTGATAAATGTACGGTTTCATCTTTGGATTCTTTGACGTTTGGTTTTATCAACACATCTTCGAGAATATTTATTTTTGGTTTTTCTCGATATTCGTCAGGAAACTCCGTCCTTATAAAGTCTGTCATTTCTTCTGAACTTATTTCAGGCAATTCGTCTAAATCTCCATAATTAGCAATTATTGATTGATTATCTGTTCCAATTGGATTAATTTCGATTCGGAACAAAGCGTCTGCGTTGACGTTTTGTTTTCCCTTTTTGTATATGACCTCGTACTCAAACTCTTCCAGTTTTAGTCTCCATCTTACAAGCTTTGAATTGGGGTCTTTTAGCGAAAACAACCATTGTAGTGGCTTGTGGTCAGTTATGATCTTAAACTTGGTTCCATATAGATACGGACGAAAGTACTTCGTGGCCCATACGATAGCCAAGAGCTCCTTTTCAATTGTGCTGTAGTTCTGCTCAGCTGGGTTTAGTGTACGAGAAGCGTACGCTATCGGAAGATCTTTTCCGATGGGTCCTTGACTTAAGATGGCCCCTAATGCTACGTTGCTAGCATCTGTTGTTAAATTGAAGAATTCATTAAATTCAGAATATTTTAGTATAGGTTCATTGATAAGTAATTTCTTACAAAGTTCAAACGTTTTGCAAAACTCTGAGGTGTGTTCTATTTTTTCTCCCTTTTTTAAGCAATTGGTGAATGGTTTTGTGATCTTTGCAAAATCAGGTATAAATCTTCGATAGTATCCTAGTAACCCGAGAAAACTTTTTATTTGTCTTGTTGTTCTTGGAATCGGAAAATTTTGTATAGCTGTAATTTTTGTTGGATTTGGTTTGATTCCATTCGGCGTTATGACGTGTCCAAGATATTCAACTTCTTTTCTTAGGAATTCTGACTTGTTTAATTGTATTTTTAGTTTAGTTTCTCTTAACCGTTGAAAGATTGTTTTTAATGAGGCAATGTGTTCTTGGAGTGCCGTCGAAAAAATAATTACATCATCCATGTAGACCATGTATATCTTATTTTGAAGTCCTGCTAGCACATTATCCATGACACGCTGGAACGTCGCCGGCGCATTTTTTAGACCAAACGGCATTCTGGTGTATTCATAATGTCCATTCATTGTGTTGAACGCAGTTTTTGGAATAGACTTTTCGCTCATCTCTATTTGGTGAAATCCCGATGCCAAATCGAGAGTTGAAAAATATTGGCATCTTCCCAATTTGTCCAAAATATCAGTTATGTAGGGAATAGGATATCGATCATCGATGGTTTTTTCGTTCACCTTTCGGTAATCGACTTCGATCCTCCATTTTTTTTTGCCGCTGGCATCCAATTTCTTGGGTACTATCCAGATGGGTGAGCTCCAAGGAGATTGTGAAGGTCTTATTATTCCGTCTTCCAACATTTTTGTAATTTGTTTTCGAACTTCATCAAGATGAACGTAAGGATATCTATAACTTTTTGTATAGATTGGATCTTCATCACTTGTTTTAATTTCGTGTTTCACTTGGTTTGTGAACGTTAATTTAGATTCTGGATCATGAAAAATGTCTGAATATTCTTGACATAATTTTATTATTTCTTGGGACTCTTCTTTATTAAGATGATTAGTTCTGATCAAAGTTTTTATATCAAAGGTGTTTTGTGATTCTAAATTTTCAAATATTTGAAAATTGTGTAGTTCAAACTGATCAAGTGTTTGACTTTCTTTTAATAAATCAGTTGGTATTATTTCCACTTGTGTTTTCGTAGTTGGGTTTCTTATCTCAATCTTTGCATAGTAGTTTTTTGCTGTTGTTACCATCTCTGGTATAATCAGATTATTTATTGGTTGTTGATTTATCAATATTTCTCCATTTTCTATTGGTACAGGTATGTTTTTTGTTATGTACGATAAAGGTGGTACTTCTAATGTGATAGTTGAAAAATCGTCCCGATAAAATATTGGAATAGAAAATTTAGGGCTTTCTAAAAGATTTTTATGAAAATTTATGTTTGCTTGCAATTTCATTAAATTTCTTTTGCCGATAATTCCATCGAAATATTCGTGAAAATTAAATATAATAAAATTAAAAGTTTCATCCGATTTGAATTCATCAAATGCAGGGATATGGGTTTTAAGTTCAGCTTTACTTTCGCCATTGCAGGTCGTAATTGGTGAATCTTTCCTGTATGTGAACTCTGGGAAATAACGTTCCGCAATTGAAGGTCTAATCAGGAATCCGTGACATCCTGTATCAATTAAAAGTTTGCATGGTGGGTTTGAAATTTTGATATAAGGTAATGAATTTAATTGTTGGGTATTTAATTCTAACTTCCCGTTTGGTTTGAGGCTAATTCCTGAAAATTTTCCTCTTGGTAATATTCATGTTCATTCGAATCAAATTCGCCCGGTGTTCCATTATCCTTCTCAAAAATATCTTCTTCTTCGTAGTAGTTTGGTTCAACTTGTTCCTCTACATTATATAATTCCTCTGATGTAAAGTTGCGCGGGTTGTTATTCCGGAAATGGTTGTAGTTTCTATTTAAATTGGGTTTGATCGTTAGTCTAGAAGTAGTAGACATTGGTTCTGGTTTATGCATTACTCGTGGTGTATTTTGTGGAGCAAATGCGTTTTTCGGTTTTCCAAAACTTTGTTCGTTAGTAAAATATTTTCTTTGTTGAACTGAGCGCGGTTGCATATGTATAGGTTGGCTTAGAAAATTTGGTTTTGTTGTTGATTATAATTAGGTACAAATTGTGATTGTTGTTGGTTATAATTTGGTACAAATTGTTTTTGTTGTTGGTTATAATTTGGTACAAATTGTTTTTGGTAATTATAATTTGGTACATATTGTTTTTGGTGTTGGTTTTGGAATTGTGAATTATTCCATTGCTTATTATCAACAATTTTGTGATTAAAATTTTGTGGATATTGGTTATTATTATTTGGTTTATTAATAATATTTGGTTTTTGTTTAATATTTTGTGGATTTATGAACCTTGCAGTTCTCTGTTCTGTATGATCAAAATTAATTACTATTTCAACAGCTTTATCTAGGTTAGCAGGTTTATTTAGCATTAATATTGTTTTTAGTTCGCTACTGACGTTTCCTATTAATACGTCGATTGCGGTAGTGTTGTTTTGTTGAATTAATAATGTTTTTAAATTAGCGTCTAAATCGCTGTCTGAATTAATTTTTAAATCTAATCTTATTTTCATTTGTTGCATACGCTGAATAAAATCGATTATGTTTTCGTTGCGATATTTTGTTAAATAAAGAAATTCTTGGAGTAGTGTTTGGCGATCAATTCTATCTCCGAATTTAATACGTAACACTTCTTTTACTTGCGGCCATGTAGTTAAGTCAGGTCTGCATAAAATAAACGCTGATGCCGCGTCGCGAAGCTTAGATAAGATTGCCGAGAAAACATATTCACTTAAACTGTTATCAGTTGTTCTTCCGTAACGATTAAACAATTTGTCGCATGCGTTAATGAAACATTCTAAATATTCGCTATTACCATTAAAATAAGAAATTGTATTGGCTATCTTTTCCGCCGAACCAATAGTAGGTTGATCAGGCATTTCTGATTGAATTTGATTTATTATATCGAATAAATCGTTTAAATTAAAATCTGAGTCAAAGCTCATGTACACAGGGAATGGAATTAATAATTAGGATTTCTCACACTTACGGTTGCTACGATTATGTTGTAATCGTTTTTTGCTTCGTACGTCTTTTTCTCAATTGCACTTAAAGACTGGGGTCTAAATTCGCTTTGGTCCTATTTGGATGGATCTTCTTCACGAATTGTGCAATCCTACCTTTGACTGCGCCAATTAAGTTTTATAACTACTTGATTTAGTTTTTAAAAACATTTATTTAATAATTATACATGAGCTTTATTAATATATATTTATGTGCTGAAGGCCTTAGATTTAATTATTACTACAATATAAAAATGAATGCGTTAGGATGCTGCATGCATCTGGTTTTATTCCAACAGAGTGCCGAATCAGCACTCGCGTGGTCGGTTCTTGGAACGCTGTCTCAGCTGCTCCGATAAAGGGTGTTCTTGTTTATAATAACATTACTCCCACCCATCTTACCAAATGTTTGTTGTTAAGAAATTTTATAACTATCACTTGGGTAAGTGAGCGGGGAGACAAGTTTATGTTTACGCGCAAGTACTTTCAAGTTAAGTGCTCCGCCTACAAGGAATTAAATGACTAATACTTGGGTGAGTAGACGGGGATACAATTTTATAATTTTGCGCAAGTGGTTTTGATTGTAGTGACCCACCCATCCTCCTAAGAGTTTGTTGTCAAAAGATTTCGTAACTAACACTTGAGTGAGTAGGCGGGGACACAAGTTTATGATTTTGCGCAAATTAATTTGATTGGAGTGATCACCTATCCGCCCAATTGATTGTTGTCAAGAAATTAAATAAGTTACACTTGGGTGGGTGCTCCACCCACATGCCCAAATGTTTGTACTGGGTTTTGGTCTGAGCTTAGACTATTGATTGTCGTTATCACAGCTTAGAGTTTGACGTTTTTTAGTATTACTACGTCAAAAACGTCCATATGGTAGCTTGCAGGGTTGTAATGAGTGGATTTGTTTGAACCTAGAACTTAAAAACCGATTTTCTTTAAGTAATGGAATATAGTTTAACTTTTAGCATTAGTGTGTAAGCTATTTCACACTCGATGCTTTGAGTTAAAGTCCTTAGCAGGTATTGTGGGATGTGGATTAACAAAGATTGTATCAAAATCCGCCGTATTAATACGATTGGTCGGTCGGTCCAGGCCACTATTGCGTTTGTTTTAAGCAAGATCATGTTGGTTGTATCCATTTCGGAGTTGTCCAAAAATGTTTTTTCAAAGATCAAAGTGTCACGCTTTGTGGTTACCACCGACGGTCCCAAATACGTAAGAGTATTTGAAAATTTTACCGTTTGAGTGGGTTTGTGTTTCTATTCAGACACTAGCATGATGTTGAGGTTTAATTTGAAGATTTATTTTGCAGACGCAGAATTCTTTTTGAAATTCATTTATCTTCTTTTCTTGTTTGCAAGCTTTTGTTGCGTTGGAGAAGCAACAGCCTTTGCAAACGGTTTGTTTGCTGTTGCTGCTGCAAGTTTGTGGAGAACTGCAGGCTAGGAAGAAGCCGCACTTTGAGCCGGGTGTTCTAGAACGTTGGAAGGGTTAAAACACAGCAATTAAAGGGCAAGCGTAACGATTTCCTTGATGAGATAACCGGGGAGTTTTTTTTTGGGCGGAAGTCCCTTGTGCCTTTTGCCCTATAAGTTTGGCAAGATTAACCTCTAATGTCTGCCGAGTCTCAGCTGCTGATGGCTGCTAAAAAATGGTTGATGGTTTTTTAGTTATATTTAAATAAAGGAACTTACTTTTATTTGTTTGCCGCTTTGTCTGGGTGACGATTTTTTTTAAAATGACGGGTTCTGTAGGGTGTAATGCTGTATATTTGCTGTTTTGGTCAGCTATCTCTACTCTCTGGCGGAGAGGTCTAACACAATAGCGGCAATGAAAGTTTTTTTACTCTTGTACTCTAAGGATGTCTTGAGTTGAGGTGATGAATAACTTAGATAGTGTACTGAAAATTGAAGTTTTTTAGTATTGCTACAATAAAAACGTTTCATTGGTAATCTACAGAATGGTAGTAGGTGGGTTTATCTGGACCCAATACTTAATCATTTTTGGTCTACAAAATCAACCGCCTAATCTTTTTGAAATTTAAATTTCAAGCTGTTTTACGCCAAATGCATAGAAATAAAGTTGCCAGCAAGGATTGTGGGTAAGATTAGAGAGGATTGCGTTAAAATCCGCTGTTTTGATTTGGTTGCTCAGGTTGAGGTAGCCAGATGCAATTGTGATTGTATTTGTGCTTAACCTGTGCACATTTGCTACAAACGCATTTGATTCTATAGTGATTGTGTTGAGTGTATTGACTTTGAAATGGGCAAATTTTTTTTGCAAAAACCAGTGTTCTATGTTTTAGTTTTACCACCGACGTTCCTAAATAAGTGAAAGCATAATTTTGTCGTTCTGTTGGATAAAGAACTTTTTTACTGTATTCATTTTAGCTAAAATGTTATTGGCATTCCAAAAACAGACCCCAAGCAAAACTTTTGGTGTGGTAGTTATTATTGATTTTTAAGAAGAACGGACATGATTTTTCGATAAAAATTGTAAAAATCATTGAGAAAAGTGACTATCCTTTTATTACCCAAAGCAGAAGTGAGAGCAGTAGGCAAAACAACGGTTGCAAACGTTTTTAACTTTACCGCCGTTGTTAAGGTCTACGGGAGCAAGTCGGAATCTCACCTCGGTAAGGCATTCCGGCTATTTTCTTTTTGGAACAGAAAGATTTTTTGCGTTTTGGCTTGAAAAACTATTGAAGGTAGCCTTGTAATAGTAGTAGTAGTTGGATGTTGACAGAAGGCTCATTAGAAAGAAGACACACCCCAAGTCTTTTTTTTTTTCAAGTTTGCTTGTTTTTCTAGATTATAGTGAGATTTACCTTGTCTGTTTTTTTCTCGGCGGTTGTAGTGAAAAGAGAAAAGAATATCTTTCCAGAAGTACACGTGGCTAAGTGGGTAAATCAATTTATGGTACAGCAACTCCAACCACCAGCTCTGTGTAAGAAAAAAGGGAGTTGCGATGAATCTTTAGGTTAAGAACTAGCACATACACTTAGAAATTTAACAACACATAACACGCTGAATGACAACGTTCCAAAATTTTGCGCACAACCCCACGAAGATTTATTAATATACTTCTATAAGTTGGAAAGATTTATGGTAGAACACGTGAAAACAAATCGCGGGAACCTTGGTTACCAAAATACAGGATCTACAAGAACCGTTAGAAAAATTTTTGAAACAGTAAGCGGCACAGTACAGGCAAGTCTACCCGGATCACCCGGAATAAATGATGACCGAAACACTAACGACTTTGGTAGAACCAAGACTGCAACAGTTTTTGGAACTAAATCAGTACAATACGTTAAAACCAGTAATTGACCAAACAGCCAGGTTAGAAATCTGCAGAACCAAGAGGAAATTTATGAGAGATTTAAAAAGCTGCAACAACCAGCCTCAAACGAAACGAAAACATGACTAGGTGAAAAGGTTATACTAGGCCACCCGTGGTTGTTAGAAGACAATGTCAGTATAGATTAAATCAAAAAATGTTTACATTTTAGTTGTTATTGCCATGCTACTACTTACTAGACGCAACTTCTAAAAAAAAAAACAGCAACACCAACGAAAGTGCTAGTGACGTCACACGCTTTTCCGGACTATGAACCGTTAAGACAATTACGCAAGTTTAGCACTATCTTTGTGAAAGATCACGCCGGCAGTTACACACAAAATTATGCTTAAAGATTTAACAACCGCGCGCGTATTGCGTAATTCATACAACGCCATCAAGAAAAGTGTGATTTACCAATAGTTAGAAGAACTGCTTGCGTCCGGAATAATTGAACAAAGTACGAGTGACTACTGTGCATTGGTCGTGATTGTCAAAAAAAAAAATTTACCCCGCAATTTTGTATCAACTATTGACATCTCAACGCGGTAGCAAAGGACGAGGTGACTTCCTGGACACGTGTACGTAGCTCTGCAAATACGTACAAAACTTGTTGGTAGCTGCAGGACCACTTATAGAACTATAAAAATTCAAGAAACTGTTTTGCCAGGACGCCGCAGCAGAGAAGGCCTTTGAGGATGTCAAAATCTTGTTGAACTAACCCTTAAAATTAGCACAAGCAAAATTTAGCTTAAAATTTATTTTGCAAACGGACGCCTGCAATACAGAAATGGGGGCCGTGTTATATTATGAAGACGGAGGATAGCGACGCAAAGTTTTGTACCACAGCGCACGTCTGAATAAAAGCCAGCTTTACTCAAACAAGCTTGAATGCATGGCCATATTATGGGCTATAAAGAAATACCATTTGCGCTGCGCACAGATAATAAACCTCTAGTATGGCTAAAAAGGTCAACCGACATCAACGCCAAGCTTAACTATAAATCACTTACCTAACGCTCTATCAAGAAATCCGGGCCAAGAATTTGTCGAAAAAGACATAGACCCAGATTTCAAAACCAAACCGCTTACAACAGGCATACTATCTGTTGAATTGCAAATACAAAAATAAAGAGATGCAACTCAACGTTTTGGGAGATGAAACGGTGGCAGTCATGGTGCGACGTTATTAAACAACTTGCTCACAAACGCAAGAAGTTATGAGTCACCGAGAAATGTTGCTATAACATTGGATTTAAGCTGATTTTTTGTTTTATATTATTTGGATCTTTTTGTTTGGTAATGTTAATTTAGTTATAAATCAATTTATAATAGGTAATTTACCACCGACTAATGTTGCTAGAGTAAAAGTACAAAGAAGTTGCTCAAAAGTTTGGTAAATCAAAATTGTCAATACATTGTAATCACATTGGAACCAGACTGCATTGTATGTGAGAAGACAAAGTCAGGGCAGAAAACGTTCAACCACTGCCTTAGATTTATTACATTGCAAACGCAAACAAACTCAAAGAAGATTATGAAACCGTTATTAGTAGGCGTTCGGTAAGAAGAAGACTTAATAAAGTTGATTTAAAGTTGTTTGTACCAATATAAACCTCAAAACTTCAGAGACAACATTGAGTAGCGCGACTAGACTTTACTCAAAAATGCCAAAACTAGAATTATAAAATTGAGTCAAGTTTTGTTTACGGATGAGAGCCGTTTCTGCGTAAAGTTAATTGACTGTAGGGAAAGAATATATCAACGTCAAGGAGTACATTAGTTTTGTTTCTACAGTTTCTTTTGGTAGAAGCTCAGTATGGTGTGAGCAGAATATGTTTAAAGGCCTGCACAGAGCTGTTGGTGATTGAAGGCGGCACTTTAACTGCGGATAGTTACATTAGGGTTTTTCTGAAAGACCACATGCTTTTTGTCCATGCATTGGAAAATTTTGTGTTTTAATGCATAACAATGTTTGCATGTTGCTTGCTGTGTAATTGCATTTTTATATAATGTTGGTATAACAAAACTGACTTGGCCAACATGTTCTCCCAACCTAACTATTATTAAACTTGTTTGGAACATGCTAGAAAGATGTCTTAGATTAAGATTTCCAAAAGAACTAAAAAATGCTTTAGTTAAAGAATGGAATAATTTGCCTAAAAAATGATCGACGGCCTCATCGAAAGTATAGGAAGACGGATCACTGCAGTCATATAGGCTTGTGGAAGCAATACACACACAGCTTTGTAAATAGAACTACAACTAGATTGTTTAACTTAGTTTTAAGAAACTCTTTTATTAATCGTTAAAAAAATTGCATTGAAAAAAATAAAATTGAATTTATCTTCATTTTTTTAATTTTGCCGGTATGTGTATTTTCTAAAAATATTCTACATACATTTAAATTAATATTTATTACATAAAAACTTAAAAATAACATTTTTTCACCTTTTAAATTTTTTTTTTATTATTGTGTAGACTCGCTATTTTGTTTTATTTGTAATCTAAAACCTGAACAACATTCTATAAACCAAAATTTTTTTAATAAATTAAGCATATTTTAAACTTAGTAAAAAATCCAATAAATTAATTTATTTTACCACCAACAAATTATTTTATTAATTTACTGTGCAAAGTTATTCAACAATAATGCTTCTCTGCTTGAATTAATTAAGCCAGTATTGTTTGTTCAATTCATTAATCTGAAATTTAATGTAAACAATATGAAATGTGGAAGAGAAATTGCTACACACTTCACAGATTTTATTTTATTTTTGTTTTATTAATATTTTGTATAGGATACAATTTCACTCGAGGCGTGCGTGTTTTAGATAACAACTGAAAAATAAACCTCATTACAGTAGTAGTATTGTATTCGTTTTTATAAATGTGAAGCAATAAATTATACTAAATATTATTTTAAAAACTTAATTTTAAAATGTTTTTTTATCACTTTAGTTTATTGATACTGCCAAACAACAAATCTGTTTTATTAACATTATTTATTTTGAGTTTTTTGTTGTAAACAATGTTATCATCTCTAACAAAATAAATAAAACAAATTTTAATAATAAATTAAATTATTAAAAATTTAAGAATGTTGTTATTAAATTTATAATTTTATTTATTGTATCAATTTACTGTGCAAATATGCTTGTAAGTTGTTTTTTTAGATTCTTTGCAAATTATCTCCTTGGAGATAAGATAAGTTTTGAACTACAATTTTTATAGTGATTAAATCTGATGTATAAAATCCTTGAAGATTATAAAAAATATTAAAAGTTATGTATGTTTATAACACATTTCTAATATGTAATAAATTGCGGCTACATTTCAGTTATGAATTTAAACACAAAAATTTAAAAAATATATTATTATAATATTTACAAATATCTATTATCATTGATCCATGATATAAGATTAGTGACGTTAGTATAAACTCCAGGATATAGTGGGTTTCCACACTCTATTCCAAATGAAACTATTCCTAATAGTGTATTGTCTCCAACCAATGGACCTCCTGAATCACCCTGAAAATAAAATAATTAGATAGAGCATACTTATAAATTAAAATAACATGTATTAATAATTAAATTAAGTATTTGAGTTTGATCGTACCTGGCATGAATCTTTTCCACCTCCAGGTACTCCAGCACAAATCATTTGCTCAGTGATTGTAATTACATTTTGGTAAGATGCTTTACATTTTTCATGAGTTAATGTCTGCATGTTGACTTTGCGAAGAACTTTCTCAGGTACAGATCCACCGTGCTAAAAAAATATTTTTGAAAATTTATTTGTTTTTAATTTAACAACATTTAAATGCTTAAAAGTCTTACTTCAGTAACGCCCCAGCCAGATACAACAATATCACTATCTCCTTCAATTTCTTCCTCTTTGTCAGGTATGGAAATAGGTTGGATTTTATCGCTGAATATAAGCGGGGTAGCTAGTTTAACTAAACCAATATCATTATTAATAGTAACATCATTATAATCTTCATGAGGAATTGTTTTCTTAACATTAATGAATACACCTCCTTCATTACTGTTTGTAGATCCTGCTCTTACTCTTAAAACTTCATCTGGATACCTAACAAAATTAAAAAAGTAGATTTGAATTAATTGATTTAATTAATAATATTAAGTTATTGAAGATATAATTAATTATAAGATTGTTTAAATAAGTTAACATATTTACACTAAACAATGAGCTGCTGTTATAATAGTTTCCTCATCCAAAATAGCACCACCACAGATGTGGGATGTAACATATTGTAATGAAATTTGGTATGGAAACTCTTCAATAGTTGTAGCTTCTCCTCCTACAATTCTCCCATCAGGAAAAGTCACCTTTGCTCCTATTATTATTGATCATTTGTTTAATTAATTATACATATCCTATATAGTGGTTTAAATATTTTACCTGAAGTAAATCCAAGAAGTGCAACTAAAGCCACGTACGCGTACATGATTTACTTTATTGAATTAAAAATATTCTCTGAGTTTATAATACTCAAGTGACTAGTATATCTAATCAAATATTTCTAAAAATAAATTAAATTAGAAATATTTAGAGATTAAATGAATAATTGACATTTGTACTTTATTGAATAGTTTTTTACATTTACCTCTAATCTTAAATACTTTTAATACTAGTAATAAAAATTATATCAAATTATATGTTAAAATTTAGTACAAAAAATTATAAAATATTTTCAATGTCTTAAAATTATGGACAATCTATCAAATTATCTGCAAACAATCAAAATCTAAAATTTAACGTTTAAAAAAATAATAAACGTTTCTTTTCTTAGTTCTATCACTGAAAGATAGTGATTTCAAAAACTGCATTTATTGCCATTCGTGAGGAAGTGAGTTAGGAAGTAGTTCACTTTGCCGTGCTTTCTGTTTAGCCATGGTTTTATTTTTAGTATAAATATTTTTGTCTACTTTTAAGTGGGTTCTTCCTCGTTCCATTCTTGTTTCTATTTTTTGAGTTTTATCTCTATGCCAGCAAGGAGATGTAGATAGTGCTAGCTAACGTTTGTATTGCTTTTGTGAAAACAGTTCTATTGACATTTGCAATCAAAATTGCAGCTTGTATCAGCACTCGTTCTAGTTTTTTTTGTGTTAGGCAGTCTTTGTGTATTTGGACTACACTGGTGCTATGTACAAAAGAATTGAGTTGGTCACCAAATACATTTCCTGTTTTTTTTATAATGGGTTTGATATAGGGAACAAGTATTTAACGGCTTAATTGGTTTCTACTTTAACGTTTCCAATTCTGGCCTCAACGTTTTTTAAAGTGTTTTTCCTGACTAGTATTGCCACCTTAGTTTTATGGTATTTAAGCTGTAGGTACTTTTTCCCGATTTCAATTTTGTATTGCAGGTAACTTTCTATTATTCTTTAAATGTATCGGAAAACTTTTTGTTTAGTCAGCTCATTCATTATGTTTTTTCACCTTACTGAGTTTAAAGCATTTTGTGCGTTCAGTATTACGAACGTAACGTATTCTTGTTTTTTTGTTGCCTACAGCCGCTAGCTTTTCAAGGCGTCTACCGTTGATCAACTTTCTTAAAACCCAAACTGCATGTCGGCTAGTCCTCCGTCTTTGTTGATCATTTTTAGAACTTTTAGAACAATTACTAAATAAGCGAGTATTATTTAGTAATTGTTCTAAAAGTTTGCTCATCAGGTTTTGGAGGCATATTGATCAGTAGGCTTACGGATTTTGCTCTATAGCAGAAATATTTCCGATTTTGTCATGTGATTTGCGACTCTGTAGATCACATACCTAAGTTTTTTGGCAATTGCTTTGACGATTTCCGGTGGGATGCCGCTATGGCCCGGTGCTTTTCCAAATTTCAGCCTACTGCCCGCTGCCGTTACTTAATTCAAAGTGTGGCTACACTTTGGTTTTGTGGTTGAGAAATAGTTTTTTTTTTGTTTTTTGTTGGTTAGAGTTATCGGTAATTGTAGACTTATTTTTCCGGTTACAAATTTATACTCTAGTTTTCTAGACGTCTCGGTTTACTTCCATTATCTTTTTTTTTTATTTCTTTTAATGCCTTCTTAAGATATTCTTTTCTATTTTTAAACTCTTGGTCTGCAATCGTTTTTTTTTTTTCATCATCACTAATAGCTGATGGTTTGCCGTTTGCCTTTGTAATTACTCTTTTGGCCATTAGACACTTTTTTTGCAGCTCCGCAATGTCGGTGGTCTACCAGTAGATAGATCTACGTGCATTGGTTGTGATTTTTTTTGTACGCGTTGTTGCACGCGTTTTTTAAATTTCTGTTTTTAGTTTGACTTTTCAATATATATGTTTTTATAGTCGCCGAGATTTACCACCTTTGTCAGTTGCTACGTCGTGATCTGTCCTATCAAATTTGCTGTCGGCAGGGGATTTTTATGCGTGCAATTTGGCATTAAAATTCTATCCGACTACAGTGTATTGCATTTTGTTTGCTTATTTGCTATTTTTTAAGGTAGCGTTTTATTTTTAGTAGAGTGCTGTTTGGTGATATGTAGCAGGAGTAAATGCTTGTTACTCCTGCTACTATCCAGACAAAGCTTTTCTATTTTGTGGATCTTGTTTTGCATGTTTGCCACGTATATGGACGCATTATAATTTTTGTCCGTTAGACATCTTCTGTTGTTTTTTTCTATGTTTTACTTCGATTCTGAGATAAGAGCCAGGTCTACTTACCTTGCAGTACAGGTAAGTCTAAACAGGTCTATAGCTCTTTTGTCCTTGTTTAGATTAGTTTGCAAAATATTCATATCTATTATTAGGGTTAGATTTACCCTTTTCCATTAGCTGTTTCACAATTTTTTCTCTTTAATTGTAAGCTGAACGTTTTTGTTTTGCCGCTTGCTTACGCTGTGTACAGTCATTTTTGTGTCGACTTATTCTCTCATATTTTTAACGACTTTAGCGTATATACTTTTCTAAGAACTTTATTGTTATTGTGTTGTTGTTTGGCCTATGAATCTTTTTTGTTTTATGGTTTTTTTTTTATATATTGTTGCAAAGATTTTGTTTTTCATGTTAGTTTTGGGTATTCCTTTGACCGATTGCTTCCTTGTTAGTTTAGTTGTAAGGTTGGCAACTTGAGCTTCTAGTGTTGCAGGTTTTTTTTTTAGTTTTCTGCATTTTTGACACTTTTTTTAGGTCTATCCGTTTTATTTATTTGGTCAAAGTTTGTTCATTTTTTGCACACTTTTTTCTTTTTAAAGTCAAATAGCTTGTTTATTCATTTCATTTCCGCCATTTTTCTATCAAATCTTCTGTCTTTGTTATTTTTATGAATTCCGCCTGCTCCCGTTTTAGGTAGTTTTGGCTTTTGTTGTTTTGTTTTTTGGGTTTTCATTGCGCCAAGCAGAATTTCTTTTTTCTTTCTCTTTCTCTCTTGGAATTTTATATTTTTTGGAAGATTTGTCGGCGTTGCTTGGCTGCAGTTGCATTACTAATAGTGCCTTTACTACTCCGGATGCTTTTAGCATGTTGGTAGCCACGTTTTTTTTTGGTGCTTTTCTTGGCGGTGATATAACTACCTTTTTGCTGTTTTTGAAGGACATCAAAAATTCCTTCTCAATTTTTGTATTGTACCTTGGAGAAGCTTGTTGTTGCTAGCTGGGGGATTCTCCTTGTTATCAAAACTCTTTAAAAATTTTCTTCTAAACTATTATTTATCATTTTGTTTTTTTCTATATTAAAGGTACTAGCAAGAATTTTTTTTTCATTTTCTGATTATCTAGACAGTTGCTTCCCTATAGATGATTATAGTGTTGAGTTTTACTGTAAAAAAAGATATCAAAGCTGGTTTGATTACTAAGCCCTCGATACCTAATAGCGTTGCTAACCAAAAAATAAATCAAAGGAGATCAAAAAATTGTCTTAGAGCGGACGACAGTTTAAAGAAAAAAAAAAGAGAAACATAATAGTTAATGATGTTGGTCCGCGTGTGTAGTTTTCCTATCTGCCACTTGAGAACACAAACTTAACCTAACCTAACCTAACCTGATCTAACCTAACTCAACCTAACTTATTATTACAGCTGACAGCAAAGTTGTAAATGGTTTTGATGGTAGAAGATGATAAGAAAATAATTTTTGGACAAGTAGAATTTTAAAGCTGGTACTAACTGGAACAGCGGATTGATCAAGTATATCGACTTTATACTCAGGATGACACAGGAAGTTAGAACAAAAGAAGAATAAGTTGTGAGATGACTTTTCACAGTTTAGCAAAGCTTTATGCAATACAAATAGTTTTGCTATGTATACATAGGCTTTTTTAAGAACTTATTATGAATGGGCAGCACCATCTATTGCAAAGCGTTTTTTACTTCTCAATCCGTTTTTTAACCGATCGTATACAACCGCATAATCTGAGTATTTGCCAACAATGTTAAAAAACTTGCTTCTTAAGATATTTCTTAAGATATTGTTTGTTTTGAGAAATTAAATTAAGACAAGCTGTTACCTCCGGCATCAACTAGAGTGAAAACTTGCCAAATTTGACCTTAAAAACTATTTATTTTCAGCTCTTGTGCTTGGACGCGGCATACGTAAGTACAAATCAAGTTCTATGAGCGGGAAGCGGGTAGTACAACCGACTTGAAATAAAGACTGACGCTTCTTTGTCGTAACTAGGAAGCGGCAAGAGTAGCTACTGTTGCGATTACAGGCGTTCAATTGGCTGATCTAATTTCTTGGGCGCCACCACACATTACAATGTGGACAGGTTAAAGAAAAACAAACAAGGATGAAATCGGGTTTTTAAAAAAGGATATATTCAAAAACAAAGTAACAGTAAATGGTAATTAAATAATGACAAATGTTTACAAAGCAAACAAAATACAAAGGTCTTACTCTGTAGTCCTGCAGTTTGCAATGCTATATGGCCGCAATAAAGCTATTTATCATCCTAAAATCTGGTAGCACGCTGGGTGTGCTTTTCTAAAACTTATCGAATTGCGTCTGTTAACTTTGCAACTCTGATCAAAACTCAGGACTGCTGGGCGGTGCTACATTTTGTGTGGCTAATTTCCAGTTATTTTAATATATTAATTTAATTTAATTAGTCGCAATGTGTATCTTTTGCAGGTAGTTTACTGCGGGTTAGATCATTTTTATGTTTCAGTTTCTTGCGAGATTAGGTCTATTGGTCTTTTGTATCTTTTTCGATATTATGGTTGGTCGTCCGTTATGCTCCTGATCCCTGGATTGTCGTGAACTTCTGCTTTTTCAAAAAATCGTAAAGCGGTTGATGTTATGTGCTCTTTGAACGTAGTTATTTAAAGGTCGTTTTAAAGGTCGACGTTTCTGATGTACCATGGGGCACCTGTGTTGATACGGAGGCAGTTAGATTGTCGGGCTTCTAAAATCTTTAGGTGGGTCTTTGCCGTGGTTCCCCACACAGGTGACGCATAGGTGAGCTGGGGTCTGATGTTAGATTTGTACAGCAGCATTTTGTTTTTGAGTTGCATTTTCTTGTTAGTTAATAATGGGTTTAGCTTCATGGTAATACCTGTGTTGGCGTTTCTCACGTTTTGCGTATGTGTCTGCCATGTGAGTGATTTATCCATTGTTATTCCAAGGTGTTTTACTCGTTTTGTCTAGGGTATTTCCGTGTTGTCGATTGTGACGCTGCCTTGAGGATCTTTTCTTCGTTTTAAGAAAAGTATGGCTAGGCTCTTTACTGGGTTGATTTTTATGCTCCATTTGTCTGTCCAATCGGATATGAGGTTGGCGGCGTGTTGTAGTTTAGTTGTGATGAGCTTTATAAAACAGGATCTGTAGAGGATAGCCGTGTCATCTGCATATTGGGCTATCATGGTGCCGTTGTCGGGGGTAGGCATGTCTCCAACGTAGATGTTGTATAATGATGGTGAGAGTGCCAATCCTTGTGGCACACCGGCTGTGATTTGTCTTATGCTTGATAGTGTTTGTCCAATTTTTACTTGAAATTTTCTTTCTGTTAGAAAAGAATAAATAATTTTTCCCAGTTGCTTGTGAAATCCCAGTCAAAATATTTTGACTATGAGCCCATGGTGCCATACTTTATCGAAGGCTTGTTCAATGTCAAAGAATATGGCACCCGTCGATTTCTTGGCACAGAAACCTGTGCTGACGTAACCCGTGACTCTGGCCAGTTGGTGAGATGTTGAGTGGCCTCTTCTGAAACCGTGCTGGTGGTCTGGGATGATGTTTAGGTTTTGTTCCATGTGCTTTTGTATCATAGAGAGAATTACTTTTTCTGCAATTTTGCTTTGTGAGTTTAGCAGGCTGATTGGTCGGTAACTCTGTGGAAATTTTGGTGGTTTAGCCGGTTTGGGAAAAACAATTATAGTAGCCAATTTCCAAGATTCGGGAAAGTATCCATATTTGAGGATGGCATTGATTATGTTGGTAAGGCTGACGACAGTTTTCTTCGGTAGGTGTTTTATGGCCCTGTACGTGATTTCGTCCAGACCTGGAGCTTTTTTGGCTTGGACGTTTTTTATAATTTTTGCCACTTTTTTTGGGGTGGTGTGTTGTAGTGGCTCTTCTTTGGCTGTTAGCAGAAATTGTTCGACTTTGTTTTCAATTTCTTCTATGAAGATGGTGTTAAGAATGTCGTACGCAGGGCTGCATTGGTCATCTAGGGACATGGCAATGGCTTCAGGTTTTTCCTTTTTAGTGTAAGTCATACCGAGTTGGCCATGTAGAGCTGGGATGGTGGCTTGATTCATTCGTAGACGTTTTGAGATGTTCCATTCTTTGGGAATGTCACTAGTGTTACCTTCGAATGCATGTTCCCATTGTTGATTTTTGAATGCTTTCATATCATTTTTAACTTGCTGTTGTAGTTTGCAAGCATTACTTTTGTCCTGTTCTGATCTGGTGCGCCTGAATTTTTGTTTTGCTTTGTTTTTTTTTTCGCAATATGGTTTTTCAAGGAAGTTGGTAGTCCTAATGGATCTCTATTGCTGTATTGGAACACTGTTGTTGCCTTGTTTTGTGCTGCTTGTATAACCGATGTTAAATTTTTTAACAGCATTATCAATGTCAACATTTGTGTTGATTATTGGAAGTGGTCCTAGTTTATCTATCATATATTTTGTGAAATTTGGCCAGTTGGTTTGTCTTCTGCAGTTGTTGAAGTTGGGGCTTGAGACGTTTGATATTTGTAGCAGCACTGGTAGATGATCTGATTGAAGTTCATCTATTACTGTTATGGTGATGTTATTATTAAAAAGTTTAGTTAGGGCTATGTCGAGGATGTCGGGAGGATGGCCTTGAGCACTGTAGAAGGTGGGCACCTGTGAATTTTTATTCTGTGCTGCTCACTGTATTTCAATTGAGATTTGCTTCTGTTGTTGTTGTTGTTGCAGTTCCATACTTTGTGTTTTGAATTCAGGTCGCCTCCGAGGATTGTTGGGATGTTTTTATTGAGAGCATTATCTAGGTCTGCGTGGAGAAGTGGCTTGGATGGTGATTGATAAACTGATATGATTTTATCTTTTCCGATAGATTTCAAGTTGATTATCACCCCGGTGGTTTCTAGGTGTATCATTTTTGGTAGGTCTATTTCAGCCTGTTCTATTGTTCTTTTGATCAGTAAGGCAGTGCTTCCTCCTCTTTTGGTGTCTCTATCGGTTCTATAAATGTTGTACTTAAGAAATTTTATTTTGTGCTTGTTTTTGAGACCAGTTTCGGATAATAGCATGATGTCCATTTGGTGCTCTGTTAGGTAGTGTTTCAGCTCTTCAATTTTGGTTGGAAGGCCGTCGCAGTTCCATAAGCTTATGGATAGTACGTTGCTGTGTACTGACATTATGTTAATTTTAATAGAGCTATGGTTAAGAATTGTTTAATTAAATCTTTGTCGTTGGTGGAAGAGTTGATTACCTTGAGTAATTCGTTATTAAAGTTGTTGAGCTTCTGCTACCGTCGGGGGGTGTTTTACTGCTGGAGAGCGTGAAGTATTTATACCCGCTTATATGAGAGAGGGGATAATCCCAGCTCTCTGATTGGTTCAATTATTTATTGCTACGAACCGATTTATATTGTAATACTAACACCCTAGATCTAACTAATTAACAAAAATAACTTAAACTAAAACTAAAATAACCAAGATTAGTAATACCAAAAACTACTGTGTAAATTACAGTGTTATTAAAGCAGTAGTTTCCGATATATTAATAAGAATGCATATGTATAAGAAGTTGCCTATGTTAACTTGTAAAATAATAAATAAAATTATAATTAATTCTTTTATAATTACATATATTTAATCCCATAAATAATAAGACATTTTCTTGCAGTCCGGAGCACAAATCAGCTGATTTCGATGTTAATGGTTGCACAGCTAATTAACTCGGCTACCAGGTTACTGTATAATATGCGCAAGTTATTTATAAGTGAGAGTGAGTGTATGTGCATGTCCGGATAAATTATCGGCTAAATCGGGTAAGTGGTTTATGATTTGATATCGAGCACGTGGTTTGGGGTTATGTCCAGATATCGTGTTTATTTGCGGATTATCAAAAAATATTGTTCCTGACATTATTCCCAACAACCTTAGCGCATTTATTTTGCTTGTGCAATAATTAATAAGTGCAACATTTAATTAATGCAAATACAGGGTGAGCAAAATAAATACAATTGGTAGTTGTACCGGGTGGTTCAAATTAGGGAATAATGTGAGGACTACGATCTAGGTGAAAAATATAAAACAAACCCTAGGTTTATTACAAGACCTTGTCTGAAATGCCCCCGTAGCGTATCTAACGCTTGCGTTGTGCACTGCGTAATTGTAGTCAATCAATCATGTGCAAAACCAGTACATTGTACAACCGTAACAGTTTTTTTCTGAACGCACCCCAGTGGATGTTGGTCAAGCACAACTTTCTGTTCACTTTACTATTGTAATTTGGAGTTGACGTGTTAGACCGGATATAGTATCTCTTGCTATGTAGATCACCAAATCATCAAAATACATATATTTATGTACCAACCATGTAACCAACAAAACCGCAATATTGTTTACTGCAATTGCAAAAAGGGTGACGCTAATTGTCGACTCTTGGAGAACAACTTTCTCTAGATATAATGTTTTTGAGTTAGAGGTTTTTACCCTAACTTAAAATTTGGGATCTCGCATAAAAGATTTATGAAAAATGGGCATATGGCTTTAATAGTAGCTCCCAAACCAAAATCAAAATCGTTGGTTTGTATGTAAAATGTAGCATTATTATCAGAATGGATTAACAACGATTGCTGCAAGACTAATTTATTTAAACAAGTGAACCCATTAATGTGGTTTTACGTGTTTCCACTTTTATTTTACTTTTTTTTGCAATAACGCAACAAGCAATTATCAGAATTGTGGTAGAATAATAGTAACAAAACGCGCTTCAAATTTATGTATATAACAAAGAGGTAAAATTACGTTAATATTGTATTTTTAAAAATGGCTTCATTATACAAAAGAAACTGCAACAGATACAATACACAATAAAATGTATCTGCGTTTCGTTATAGAAAATTAATTTTGAGGTTTAGTTAATTTATTCAAGTTGAGTTATTTTTTGTAGTTTTATTATTTTTTGCACAAATTGTGTAAATGTAGATTGTGTTTACGGTGGACTGGTTTTATTGGTTTGTAATACGGTTTTCAGTAAGAAACTTTGTATTAACACTAGGGTGCGTTCGAAAAACCGGAGAGTTGGTAAAGAGCGCACTCTTTGTCGTTCGAAAAATTGGAGCGTCACACTAGGTGTGACATCTCAAAGCGTTCGAAATAAGAGAGCTTGTGTGGATTTTACTCTGACATTTACGCGCAAAATGTGTTTTAAACCACAAACTTTGAGTAATTTTTCTCTCAAGTTTTACATAAAAACTCAGAATAAAATATTCAAAATAAAAAGTAATTTTAATTTGAAATATTTTAAGAAAAAATTATCGCCCACACTTTTTTCTAAAACAAAAAAAAATAAAATAAAACACAAAGTCTTAAACGGCTTTGTTCATTCAGTAAAATTTAAACTTATTAAACAGTTTGTAACGCTACCAAAACAGCAACCTTCGATTTGATAATCTACGCCCTTTTGTGAGGGTAAGAGGTGGACAGGGTTTCACTTACCGTCGTAGCTCAGTGGAGACGGGGGTGGTAAGTTGTGAGCGCCACGGGATCTTTCTATGAAGTCCACCCTGTAATTGGCCACACCTCCTAAAGGTAGAACCCGATACCAAAAAGTTAGACACAAAGGCGTATGCGGATATCAAATGTAAAAGAAGCTAATATAACTTAATTATATACGGCAAATTAATGTTCGAGAGAGGAACATCTATAAATGTACAAAATTAAATGAACAAAAAAAGATAAATGCAAAAAAGGTAAATGCAAACATACAGGTACAAATACACCCAATATATTGGATTGTTCCCAAAAAAAGTATTTACAACAGTTTAGGCCAATCTGCCATTGACAAGTTAAATTAAATGTAAAGTTCAACAGTATACAACTTATTCACAAACATCGATCTAATGAAATCGAACAACCGTGCTTCCGACGTATCAACCAATGCCTTTAATATCTTTAAGCAATGAACATAACTCAATACGTGAGTGGTAAATAAGCCGAGAAATTTTAATTCAAAATATCGGTATATACAGGGTGTCCGGAAAATACGTGTACAACGTTTGACGACAGACTCCTGACGTCAAAATAGGTCGATCTAAGCCGACTTAGTTATATCCAAAATTGTCTCGTTTAGCCGGTAGAGGGCGTCAAAAATTTGTAAATATTAAAAAGAAATTACCTGTAACAATAATTTTTTAAGTGACCTTGTTGCTATGGCGTTTAATAATTTGACTATTATTGACAAATTTTCACCAGTCTATGAAATTTACTCAAGTATACGATCAACATTCTTGAATTACAAGTTCATTTTACCATTAAAAATGGAAAATTATACAAACTCTCAGAAAGTTGACATGCTCCTGGTATACGGGTTTTGTCAAGGAAATGGGCGTCAGAGTGTTAGGGTTTACATGGAGAAGTTTCCTAACCGTCAAATACCAAACCACCAAACATTTGCCAATATTGAGCGTCATCTTTGGGAAACGGGCAGTTTTGAGAAAAAGTTTGAAGGCAGGGGTCGTATGCGAACAACTCGAACTGTGGAAACAGAAGAGATGATTCTGGAAAGAGTTGAAGAAGAACCAAGTACCAGTACCCGTCTCTTAGAACGTGAGTTAAATGTTCCTAAAACGATTGTCAATGAGGTTTTAAGAGAACAGTTGTTACATCCTTACCACATACAAAAAGTCCAGGAACTTTTACCGACTGATCCCCCCATGCGGCTTACATTTTGTCAATTTATTAGAAACAAAAGAATCCTTGTTCCAAATTTTTGTAGAAAAATTATGTTTACTGACGAGGCATGCTTTACAAGATCTGGGGTAACCAATCTGCACAACGAACATATTTATTCCGATGAAAATCCACATGCCATTAAAGTTGCACATCATCAGCATCAATTTAAAATTAATATTTGGGCAGGTATTATTGATCACTACCTTATTGGTCCCATTGTTATTTCAGACAGGTTAGATGGAAATATTTATTTAAATTTTTTGCAAGACACATTACCAATTCTTCTGGAGAATTTGCCCCTTTTACTTCGGAGGGAAATGTGGTATATGCATGATGGTGCCCCGCCCCATGTTTCCGTTGCCGTTCGGCAATACTTACATCATCAATATCCCAACCGATGGATTGGAAGAGGCAATGATGCACCAGTAAAATGGCCACCACGTTCTCCTGAGTTAAATATGTGTGACTTCTTTTTGTGGGGCGCTATTAAAACAGAAGTTTACAAGACTCCGGTAAACACACGCGATGATTTATTGCAGCGGATTTTAAATGCAGGCAACCATTTTAATAATCTCGAGACATTAGATAGGGTCCAATATCATTTTTTAAAGAGTGTTAATAAGTGTATTCAGCAAGATGGCGGTCATTTTACACATTTGCTTAAGTAATGTTTTTGTTTTACTTAGTTTCTTACAATAGATACTTTCAACTTTGTTATACTTATGTTTTTTTTGACGCCCTCTACCGGCTAAACGAGACAATTTTGGATATAACTAAGTCGGCTTAGATCGACCTATTTTGACGTCAGGAGTCTGTCGTCAAACGTTGTACACGTATTTTCCGGACACCCTGTATATATAAAAAGGAGTACTCACGGTTTGGGTCCCTTTCCAGGCATAGCGCTATCCCCGTCCAAAGATCCTGTAAGGCAAATATTAGCACGCCCGAAAATAAACAAAACAATAAATTTCACAGCCCACAGTTATCTCGCTGCCTTACACCAAGTGGTAGAAGGCACAAAACACATATTGCATTGCACAAAAAAAAAACAATAATTATAAAGGCTGGACATGAAGGTTGTCGATATCACGTGGTTGTCTTCTGCCTGTTAAACTCTTCTGGACTCTTGGAAATAAGCCACTACACTTCAATTGGCAGGATGTGAGACTTGGGAACACCAGCGGCCTCACGCTTGCACACACTTCTGTATACTTCAAATTAACCAAACCAATCACTTCAATTGGGAACAGGATATGAGACTTGGGAACATCAGCGGCCTCACGCTTGAACACACTTCTGTATTCTTTCAGCACGTCCTATGCGGAACGTCAAGAGGGGTCTCCCGTACCTGCAATAGATTCAGTAGAGAGGCGACCGTTCTGGGACGTTAAAAATAAACTAGAACGCCCGTAGTAAAGAACCTAAAACATACCATACAAAACCAGAATTACAAACAATTTTGCAAACCCCAGAAAGCAATAAAAACAAAAGAAAATAAACACTAAACCAACCTGAGATTTTAATACGGTCCTACAATCCTTTTAGATAACTTCCAGCCATGAGATGTGGGTGGGTGACAAATCCGCCATGCGGTTGTGGTATAAACGATGTAACGTTTTATTTTTTGTCATGTTATATGACATCACAGTCCATACATTCTCCGGTTGTTGGGGATAAAGATTGACTAGCTAAAATAAAAAATAAGAAGTTATTGTAATACTTAGCTTATCAGGAAGTTTGGCCAGACGGAGAGGTTAGCCAGTATTATTAGTCCATTCCTGTTGGTCCTGTGAGCGCTAACTTGACCAGATAGGATTATTGAACTTCAACGATTAATTTTTATTATTTCCACAACCACAAACTGTAAATATCTGTAAGAAGATCGAATCACTTAAGTATTATTTAATCATGATAAATATTACATCGGTACTCACCCCCAATACCAGAAATTGTGTTAAACCTTGATATTTACCAACAGTCAATAGAGCTTCTTTGAAGCGGTTTTTATTAGGTTAGAGTTGTTTATTTTGACTGTCAGAATCACTAAAGTGTTCGAAGCTGCAAACTTTTGTTGCATTTGTCAGTGCTACTGCCACCTAGTAGCGGTAGGTGTCTGGAGCTGTCGACTCAGAAATGCATTGCGCCGATTTCAAAAGTCCGTTTTGTGACTTTCAAAGTTGATAACGAAACAAGGATTGCAAAAGAAGTCCTTTTCTGTTTCTGACCGTAATACGGTTAGGTCGAGTGGTGGCGGAAGTGACACCGCATGGCAAACGTCCACCACGTCGTTGCAAGCCTCAACATCATCAGAGGTAATATAAGTCATCCTACATTTTCCGCTTTACAATTCGTGTTTTCTTTTAGGCTTTTAACTGTGGCTATATTACCACGTTAATATTTTGTGGATGTAACATAACCACCAGCCGCTTAATGCATCATCTCGTTGGGAGATCCTCCTGCGTTGATCGCACTTGTTAATAAGTACATAACTTATGAAATTAAGGAACCGGGAAGAGCAATTATATTGCACTGCCAAGCACCGGTGATTTCCCATTTCCATGCCGAAGTGAACGAAGGAGCCTGGTTGAGTTTCCACGCTGCCGTATCCATGTCTACAGCTACCACCCACACTTTGGGAACCAGATAAGTCCAGTTTTGCGCTTGTTATTTTGAAATGCCCAGTGTACTGACACTAGGATTAATTAATTAATTAACAGTTTACATACGTAGGAAATGTTTTGTGGAGATTTGTAAATTAAGTATAACCTTTCAGTATGTCACTTTGGTGCATACAAATATCAGTAACCAATATTGTATGAATGAACCTTCACGCTAATGTGTCAGTGGCATTAGTGTGTGTCCGCACTCAGTTGGAATCGCTTTTATGTCCTACGTGTTTAGATCTGTCGAGTCATTTAAATTTATGTTTATGTGCATTCAGCACTAGTTAAGATTAAGATGTTTAGATCTGTCGAGTCATTTAGACTTATGTTTATGTGCATTCAGCACTAGTTAGAATTAAGACAAATAAAATTAATTTTGTTTACGTGATTACCACATGTGTTTTTGTGCATTCAGCACTAACAACCAAAATACCATAAAGTAATTTTGCGTTTATGTGGGTACCATGTGTTTTGTTGTGGGTTAAGCACTAACAACATAGAAATATTAGCCTCCATAATTTTGTGTTTAAGATATAGATCACGATATACAAGTCATTTGTTTTATTTAAACGGTTGATACGTTTAGTGAACATTTGCTGAACGATAGATGGTTGGGAGGGTTAACGGTTGCGCTATGCACTTAGTACCAATGTGTTTTGGTTGCTTGCTTAATTTCTGTCTCATTGAAGACTAATTAAAACCTTATTTTATGTAACGCGTCAGTAAGCTTACTCTCGGCGGAATCCTTAAGGTTTGACATTTTTGTTGCGGCAACATCAAATAATAATGCGAAATTTATGTAACGCGGATAGTTAACCATCTTGATTAATCTGTTGCAAGCTAAGGACATATACAAGTTTTTGTTTGGCATGTATCGTCCAGTTTGAACAACACAGCGGGTTAGTAACTAGACATAACTTTTGTTTTGTATAACAAGTACTACGTATTTATTGTTATCGATACATTTTTATTTTCGGGTATTAATCTATAGTTAAATGGTTACGACTAATCATTGTCGATCATAGTTTTTGTTATGGGTAAATCAAATACCGTATTATAGATTTAGTTTCCTGTTCTATTATTCTATTATAATACCAATGTTTTTTTCCCATTATTTACGAGTAAGTAACAATAAATGTTTTTGTTCGAGTTCAGCTGCTATTTCCTCTGTATTTCCTTTTTATTATAATTCAGACTTTGCCACTTTAGGGAAAGTGGCTGGAGCCCTCTTTAGTTATTTTGTGCCTGTTGGAATCAGCGTGTTGAACTGGCTGTGATACGTTAAACTTAGTTTAACAACACCACGACCTAGCTCACCGATTATACGAGTAGCCGTACGCCAAGGGACGCCCAGGAAGGTAAGCGTTTCAACGATAAATCCCAAAAATATCCCTTTGTGGGTAGCACACAGCACAATATATCACCACTCAATGCAGTTTAAACGGCGAGTATATAAATCTGGCCACGATGCCTAAAGATTTACATATCCTCTCAGAATACTCGCCACTGCTACAACACCACACCAAGACACCTCAACGACCGGAAAAGGAATGAATCTCATCCTCCGTGAAGCATGGCGTCTTGCAAATCAAACCTATGCGCAGATGATTCTAATTAAGTGAAATTCAAATTTTGCGCCAAACCCATATGCGCTGAACAATGTGATCAGAAGATGGCTGACAGGTGTCAAGTGGAAAGTGACAACAAAGTGGATTAACAGACACAAATAAATACAGCAATTTCCTGAGAAATCATCCTTGCAGAATTGAACCACCTAACCTCGAATCCACTACAGAACACAACAAATACTTGATATCCAAAATGACAACCTCCCCAGTCTCTAACAAAGTGGTAAATCCTCCCTTGAGTAGTATTCACAATAATTAACTCTAACGATATCCAAAAATCCTACTATTAACACTACCCGAGGTGAATAAAACCCATCATCGTAACCGCAATCATACTCAAACTAAACAATTAATCGAATCCCTATTAGCACTCTCCCATGCAATCTACAGCATAATACAACCTTTCTCAATTAACAATTAATAACAATTGCCTTAAAATAAACTAATCGCAACTTGTTTTTAGATTAAAACCGAGAGGATTTCAGGATTGACACTAAATCCAAAGCACAGACCAGCACAGGAAACATGTGAGTATTAAGTATTTATAACCCCTCAAAATTACTTAATTACAAAGTAGTTAGATACTAATTTCAAAATAAAAATACAGCTCCTAATTCACCTCAACATCATTTTCATTCAACCATAGTGTATACTTGGTTTCATACCACTAATCCCTATTTTTGATTTTAGGAATTCCAACGACAGCAACTCCCCGGGAATTATGCCGTTACAAATCATAATATAAATTTCATAAATTTGCTTCTTGGTGCCACTCCAAACTTGGCTAATCTATTTTATTTAAATGGTTTTAGTTATCTTAAATAAAAGTAAAAATATTTACTTTTCTGTGACAAATAACTTTACAATTTGTTCTCTAAGTATTACAGTTTTGTTAGAATAAAAAAATTTAAAACACTTTATGATTAATTTCAAATATTTATTTGCCTGTTTGGTTATAAAACTCGAGAACTGTACTTAAAATTGAAAAATTAGAAATGCTGATTAGGGTATGTTTGTGAAAGTCTTTGATTATGATATAGTATATAGTGTACCAAGGGCCAAAAATAGGCTTTAGCAGCCCGCCGCTTTTAGCAGCACGAACGAGCAAAGCGAGAGAGGGCTGCTAAAGCAAAGGGCTGCTAATGCCATTTGGCAAGAGTTACACTCGATATTTTTTTGCCTGCCCCAATTAAAAACATTATTTTCAATGTTTATTATAATTTGTCACTACTGTCAAATTTTAAGTAAACGTCATCTACATATGAAATTTTAATTCACAGCCAATCAAATACCGAGAATAGCCAAAAAAGCCAATGAGCATATGCGGGCCAAAAATCAACTTTTCGGCCAGCATACGCGGGCCGAAAAAGATGCTTTTGGTAGAAGCAGGCAAAAAACAGTGTTGAAGGCACCATTAACAAAATTATTAAAACTTTTGTTAATTTTATTAGGCAGGCAGCACATGCAAGTATTCTGCTACCTTCAGAAAACGTAGTTTGTTTAAAATTTTTTTTTATTGTGAACCATCTAAACTTAACAAACGCCAATGTTTTTTTAGCAATAATCACTTTTAACTGAAGAGAACCAACCAACTAGTTTAAATTTTATTTTTAACTTTTTCATGGTATTACCCACTGCCTTGCTATTGCAGTAATAACATTAAACTTGCAAAATTCATGATTTATTTTTTATTTAAATTAAAATATATAATATAATAATAAACAAAATTAAATCAAATTCCTATATGAATTAAGTATATTGGTGCAAAATTAATAAATAATATTTTACGGTGAATTTATTAATTTTACGGGAACAGTTTATTTTTATAATTATTATCTATTATCATTGATCCAAGAAATAAAATTAGTAACATTGGCATAAACTCCAGGAAAATTAAAATCTCCACAAGTTATTTTAACTGAAACAATACCCAATAGTAATGGACCTTCTCCTACCATTGGTCCTCCAGAATCTCCCTAAAAATATAATTAAACAAAATTTAAAATATCTATAAATAAATAAATAAAAAATAGTATAAACTTCTTAATATAATATCAAAACTTTATCTTACCAAACATGAGTCTTTACCAGTTTCAGGTACATCAGCACAAATCATTTGGTCAGTGATATCAACATATCTTGGAGTCAAGAATTCCTTGCAACGTTCATTAGTTATAGTGCTTACGTTTACTTTGCGAAGAATTTTTTCCACTGAAGGTCCATCAATCTGACAAAAAATTCTGTAGTTATTTCAAGTTTTTTAATTGTTTGCAATAGCTTAGATTATTCCTGTTAAAACATAATAATAAAATAAATTGATATAAAAAGTGTTATTTGCATTTTAATTCTAAAATTCCTCTGATTTTCTTAAAGTTTTGGTAAAAGTATTTTTATATGGTTTTTTTAATTAACATAAATGGTTAATTCTATGATTTTTGTTTGTTTGTTAAAAGCTTTTGTTTACAATTTAAGAAATCTAACATAAAATTAAACTGTTCGTGTTATTAGTTGATCATAGTGAAAGGTAAATTTATATGCAGCACTGGAAATTTAGCAGTCTACGGTTTCAGGAATAGTAACCAAGCTCAGAGAAACTTAGGAATACACTCAAAGATCAGAATTAAGTTGTAAACAGACAACAATAACTAAAGACCTATTTATATGCTTAAATGCATTGAAACCCAACAAATAGTATTAGACAATTTGGAGTCAATACCAGACTCTATACTAACAAGAATGGCAAAACTTGCATTTACTTAAACGATGCGGAATAAAAATACAATAACTGAGGAAATGTTTTGTTTACGGATGAAACCAAATTTTGTTTGTACTCTACAGATAATCTGATAGATCCGTGTATAGAAAAAAGTAAAAATGTTACAACCAGTGCAATTTTAAAAACATTACAAATTTTGGTGGTAAATTTGTTATGTTCTGGGGTAGCATTTTTTTTAGAAGCTTCCACAGAATTAGTGCTTATAGATAATGGTTTTATGACTGCTGATTGGTATAAAATATTCTAGAATCACATGTGTTTCTATTTATTAAGAACAAGTTTATACTTAAGCATCATAATGCCTGCTTGCACACTGCTTATATAGTGCAAGAGAATAAGGTAAAATTATAAATTTTAGATTGGCTTGCTAAAAATTGCATTAACTAGTTTAAATAACATAAAAGCCACAGTTTAACGCTATTGATCAAGAATGTATTAAAAAAAAGAATGGAAACGGTTTTACAATATAAAAGCGGAATGAAATGGAATTGATTAAATATTTATTAATTTTAACTTTTGGGGTTTTCTCAGTTCTTTTATGGGTGCGTTCTGTGGGAATCGGAAAACTTTGGCCCGCTTGCCGAAAGAAACTGGGGAAATGAAATACCCGGCGTAAAGTAAAAACTGACCAGATTGGAAATACGATGACGATAGACGCTAAACGCCTGCCAGGAGGATAAAAATGATAGGACTCAAAACAGATCAATAATATGAAAACGTCAAAAATAGACAACATACCCCAGAAAAGTTTTGCTTGCGAGCAATGATTCTGGGGGGAGCAAACCAATGAGTCGTGATGAAAAGGTAACAACCAAAACAATTAAAGACTCTATAGCAAACCTGAGCTTGGCTAGCAAAGGCCTGAAACCACAAAGCCTACGCTTTTAGGGGCGGCTAGGTATAAGCTCCAAAGACAGACTACTACCTACACAAAACATTCCGGAAGCATCAGGGACGCAAAAACTAAACCTATCTAGTAATAACACGCTGCAATTGCAAAAAAAAACTGCAAAAAATAACACAAACGTCCAAAAAAATTTATGGGCACTCTTACAGGCATTGCACTAGCATTAATTTTGAAATGATTTTTTGAATATTACCTCAATCTTGAAGAGAATATTTTGAGCAGAATAGAAAAAATAGAATATAAACAGGTATCACTTTATTTTCAAAAATGCTCTTTTAAAGAGCAATTTTGAAAATTGTATGTAAAGACAAGCCAACTAAACATTGATTCTTTAGCACATCGGCAAAAAAACATTTTATTGGAGGGCAAAAAACTTCAGATATTGTATCTTTAAAAAGGCTAACGGTGCAAAACACCTTGAACACCAAGATTCTAAATTTCAAATCAGATACCAAAGGAACCCAATATATCTTTCTTATCGATAAAGGAGCTTGGAAGAAAACGGCAAACTTAGGGGAAAACTTTTTCTAGATTTCTCCATAATATCGCTTCTGGTTTTGGCCCCTTTAAATAGGAAAGAATTAAACTAGAAATAAAGCAAATTATCAAAAAAAACGGAGATAAAAACCCACCGCTGATCGCCAATGAACAATAACGGTTAGTTTAATGTTAAACATTGTAGAAATCAATCTACGTCACTGCAAGGCAACTTCCGCGGCTCTTAGTGCGTATATTGTCAAACACAATAATGACATTGCTTATATTCAAAAACCTTTGATTTATAAGGGAGAGATAAAGGGGTTGAGCATACCGGGCAGATGGCTGCTAGCAGCACAACCCATATGGAAGCCTCGTACATGCATTTTAGCCAAACATGTACTAAATCTATGATATTATGAGACATATGTTTTAGAAACCTAATAACAGCTAAGGTAGTGGTAGTAGGGAAGGGAACCAAGAAAAATATATCTCTGATCTGGATACTTTTCTTACGATCAGCAGGAACCTCTATCACTTGCAGAACTACTGCAACTAATGAGCAGCAAGGATGAACCACAGCTTCTCTTTGGATGCAATGCCAACGCCCACCACGTAGCCTGGAGTAACATAGACATAAACATAAAAAATGAAAAACTCTTAGAATGTATAGTAGAATCTAAATTCAATATTATAAACAAAGATAACGTGTTAACGTTGCGTTGCGTAGCAAGGTTATTGACCTTACATTAGTTAATTATAATGCAAGTGAAGTGATCGAGACGTGTCGGACAAGTCTTCATTGTCTAATCATGCATACATTTGATTTAATGCTTAATCTGCAAAAAACTTTTTTTTTTTTATTACAGAAACTTTAGAAAAACTAACTGAAATTATACAACGAGATACTAGTTGGCCAAATTGGGGTCTGTCCAAAAACAGCAAAGACATCACAAAAACTGGAGATAATGATAGACATATTTGCCAACTCCATTAAAACCTTAAAAAAAGTGTCTTAGCACTGTCAAGCACACTTCCAACAAAATACTTGGTTGAACAAATGCCTTGACAAGACGTTTACTAAAAAGCTGTTTAACAAAGCCAAAAACGGTAACTGGGCCACATATTAAACTAGTGTCACGGCATATATTAAAGCCAGAAAGAAAACCAAAAGAAAATTGTAGAGAAAATTTTGTTAGGACATTCAAAACGGTTTCACATGCTTGCGCTTCCAAAAAGCCCTAAGCAAAAACTGTACTACAAACATTGGTTCCCTGCGGACCAAAAACAAAAAATACACACAGTCGGTCAAAGGCACTCAGCAGGTGCTGATGCAGACAAACTTTCCAGGCCTAGAATTGCCAAACAGAGTGATAAACAAAAAAAACTGAAAAAAGACAAAGATTATAATCAAACAGGGCAACCTGAAATGGGAAATTAACATATTTGAACCATTTAAGTCGCCAGGAACCGATAGAATTACATATCCCATCATGCTACAGAAAGAGTACGCAGTGCTAAAATAGCTTATATGTGAGATCCTTAGGGCAAGCTTAGCACTTTCATAAATACCAAATTTATTTTTTATGTTTTTTATTTTGTTTTGAACTATAATGTACTGTTAACAATCAAAATATAAATATATCAAATTTAAAAAGTAAAATATTTGTGGCAAACAACTGTGACTCTACCTAGTGTACTATAAACAAACTATTATTTTTTTGTAGTTAATTGTAAGTAGATATTAAAAACAAAATTAAAATATTGTCATTACATTAAACTACAAACATACAAAATTTAAAAATTCTTACTCCAGTAATGCCCCAGCCGGATACAACCATTTCAGTGCCTTCATCAATTACTTTTTCCGTGTTTGGTATTGCTATTGGTTGAATTGTATTACTGAATTCAAGCGGAGTGTCAAGCTTAACCAGAGCTATATCATAGTTGTAATTCCATTGGTCATAATCTTTATGAGTAGTATAGTTTCTAACATTAATTAGTACACCTCCTTCACTGTTATTAGTTGATCCGGCTCTGATTTTAATAAATTGTTCGGAATAACTGAAAAAATAGTTAAGAGTAAGAAATTGCAACCTTTGATAAGTAATTAAAACAAAAATAAAACAAACTTTTTAATCAATAAGGTTTAAAATAGTATAATGTACATCTACCACGTAATAATAATTAAATACAATTCATACAAATGCAAAATACTTTTTTTAAGATTAAAGCAAAACATGTATTGTACAACAAACAAGGTGTTACGACCATATTAAACAAGTATACGAACAATGCACTCAAACCTTGGCTTAGTGTAAAATATTAAAACTTCTTGCAAGTTATACACTATGCTATTTTATGACTAAAATACTTATACTAACAAAAAAATAGTAAATGTGATATTATGCTTGCTCAATGAAACTTGCAAAATAGCATACGCAATTACAATAAAATTGTTATTTGCTAAACTTAATCTATAATAAATTAATATTCTTACTCATTAACGCATTGAGCAGCTGTTAAAATAGTATCCTTGTCCAAAATTGCACCCCCGCAGACATGATAATCAGCATATTGTATAGATACTATATATGGAAATTCTTCGATAGTTGTTGCCTCACCTGCTATAATTTTTCCATCAGGAAAAAGCACCTTTGTACCTTTAATCAATAATATTGCAAACTTTTTATGCAGATTTGTAATTATTATTTGCAACTTACCTGAGCTCAAGGAAAGAATTGCAATTAGTACTACGTACGCAAACATAGTTATTAATAATTAAATTGAGTATAAACTGAAATTTATAATTTGTTTATTTATTTATAGTAAGTACAGCATCGATGAATTTTTTTCTACATTTAGAGATAAGTTCTTATCGTATGACACTTGAATCGTTCAAATAGCAACTATATTATTTGAGAATATTTCTAATCAACAAATTAAAAAAAAAAAAATAAAAGTTGATTTCATTTTAACTAATACGATTTTGTTCTAAAGCGTTTTTTTAGAGGCGGAAAAATTTGAATTAAAATAAAACACAGAAACATGTTTTTAATATCTGATCTATAAAATTGGCTTAATTTGATAGATAATTTTATAGCATTAATGTTTAAATGTGATTTCGGGCTTGTGACTAACGCGGCTCCACGCCATGTACGCTCTGGAATCTGGAAGTCTAATTTTTACACATTTTTTGCAGTAATTCAAGCTTTAATTCGGCAATAATAAGTTAAATGTTAACTTGGCTTGGTTAACTGTTTCTGATTTATCGGTGTGAACATGGGACTTTACATATCCCCAGCGAAAATAATCGAATGGCGTCAAATTGCACAAACGAGGTGGCCAGTTGCATTGTTCGTGAAATGTTACTTTTACTAAATTAATTGTATTGCGCGAAAAATAGTATTGATAATATTGATTTATATTTATTTTAGATTATGAGTGTAACTTACATTGTTAAAACTGAACTAAACTTACAATTACAAGCTGTTATATAATAAAATATATGCTGATGTTGCATAACACGTGCCACACGTGTTCATGCTCATCATTCTTGAAATTATCATAAATGTAAAATTGCATTTTAACATCTTAATTCTAAGAACATACAGATAAACCGTGTGAATTAAAATGTAGCACATATTTTATGGTCAATGTCCGATATGTAACATAACACCTCCATCCCTTAAAGGAAGAATTTTTCATGGAATGGAAAATCCTTCTGTTTGGCTGGGTGGTGTTTCTATTCGAATGTCGCATCCGGTTGAAATTTTCACATCCTTGGTTTAATAGTTTTATATCCAATGTATATACAGCATAATATAATTGCTATATATATTGGTGCTGATACGTAGTAAGTTTCGTAATTGCTTACTTTGGTTGATTTAATAGAGTTGACGAGTTTCTCTAACTTTTGAAGTAGATTTCGTCTAAAGATATATCTTCTAATATCAGCTTATCTAGTCCCATTGGAATAGCTTGTTGAGTGATCTTAATTTCTGGTAGTAGTAGAGGTTGACCCACGATGTTTTGATTTTAGTTTGAATAAGTAGATTTCGATGTTTGGAAGCAACACCCAGGTGGAATTGTGAAGAGAAATGTGCCTTTTAAAGTTCTAAAATCTGATTGTATACACTTTGTTTGGATTTTTGTTTCAGTAGGGAATATTCCGATGTAATGAGCTTCGTTTATTTGCTCGATTATTTCAGACTTGATAGAAACCATTTTTGGTTGGCAACTTTCGTAATTTGAATAAATTTGTAGAAGTTGATGTATGCAATCTTTTCTTACGGATGCATCATCAAATTGTTTGCTGTGCAGTAGAATATAGAATGAACCTTGTTGCAAGGTTTTGATGCATACTGATACGCATTTTTGTTCATGAGCAGGAAGGTGTTAGTAGGCACGATTATGGTGTTGTTCTTTGTTGGAATAGGGTATAGGTGGTAATACGAGTATTCGTTAGGATGCATGATTGGAAAGTGAATAATAAAAACGATTCGATTGCCTGAACAGTATGAATTAATTTCGAGAATTTCATAATATTTGATAATATTTTCGGTTTTATTTGAAAACATTAATTCTTCGGATGAATAAATTGTACTGACAAAATTTAATATTGATTTAAGTTCTTTCAACTTAATAAGACTGTTATGAACAATTTTAAATCTCAAGAATGTAACTGCATTTTCTAAATCACTTAATAATTGTAAAATGATATTTAATGCGATGTTTATCTGATCTAATGCACTTTTTGCATGAGTATATTGCTCAAAACTAAAGATAAATTTGTTGTCGCTTGTGCTTAAACTATTGATATCATTTGCCATTATATCTTGATTGTGCTTAATTAGACTAATCGTTTTATTATAATTTTCAAGTATTATTTTGTTCAGAAACATGTCAGAACTTAATTGAGATATAAAATTCTGATGGTCGTTTTCTAATTTTTTAATGGCTTCATCATATTTGATAGCATCGACTGAATCTAGATTTCCTGTTATGCTCTTAATTACTGTACCTAATCCATTAATAATGCCACGTTTTGTTCTTTTTGTAAGGTTTATTGATTCATACTTTTGTAAGGCTGAGTTTAATTGAAATTGCAAAGCTTGATAAAAATTTTGAACTTCTTTTAAATAAGGATTGTCTGTTTGCAGACCTTCATTAATTATATTTTTGATGTGTTCATATTGGTTATTGATAATATCAATTTGTTTTTCGATAGGTGAGGTCAAAATAGTGTATGAAGGTATTGTATTTTGCTCGAATTTTTGCCTCGCCTACTTTGAAGGGTAGAATACCAGAATTGTCTTCCATGTTAGTTATCTTTATCTTCTGGGCTGATCCTAGCCACAGGATGGTGAACCTGCAATTTTTTGTTTTGATTACAATTTGGTCTTTACAAATTTTGTTTATGAAGAGTTTTTGTTGTGGTTTTTACTTTAATATCATGGTTTTCTACAACCTTTTCTTTTTGGAATTTTGGGCAAAGTTTATTTCTGTTATTTGAAGTAATTTTATGATATGCATTAGTGTTGGGAGTATAAGTTAATGGTTCTTCACGTTCAATATTGCACTTTTCAATTCTGTTAGTTTTAGAATTGATTAAATACTCATTGATTTTCTTATATATTTCTTTCGTAGTTTCGCAATGTCGAGTTATATAATTATTAATCAATTTTTTATTTAAATTAATGTCAAAAGGTTCTTTACTTTCAAAATGCCCGTTTATAATGTCAATAGGTTTTTGTTTGGTTGTGAAATGTATTGAATAGTTATAGCCTAATATTGCATATGGCATTTGGTTAAGAATGTCTAATTGTGTTGTTGCAATTATCCTTAAATGTTCAGTCAGAGTCGAGTGAAATTGTTCGATAGATCCGATTGATTGTGGATTGCTCGGTGTAATATAATGAATACCTATATTATGTGCAGATGTAAACTCTTTCATAATATTATTTTTTAGTTTAGATCCATTATCCATAGTTATAATGTTTGGTAACCCATGGTGTGTCATAAAAATTATTAGTGCTTTTATTACGTTTAACGCATTAATACCTATTAGAGGGTATGCTTGGATATATTTAGAAAAAGTATCAATTAATGTAAGAAATGTTTATCCTTTAACTGAAAATGTGTCAATATGAATCATTTCAAATGGCTTTCCGGAAGTTGGAGTTATCATTAATTTTTGTTTAGGTGGGTTTCTGTCATATTTGTTAGTTTGACATATTTTGCAATGGTTTATATAATTAGTTACATCGATTTTAATATTGGGCCAATAGTACGTTTTTTTAATTTTTGCTTCTGTTTCTATTATTCCACGATGGTTTGTTTTACCTTCGAGTAGATTTTTAATAATTTCTGATTGTCGTTCTTGATTTTTTATATCTTCTAATATAAAATTACTTTTTACTAGTCTATAAGAAGAACTCCTAAATGTTGTTCTTAGTATTTCAGATAGTTTAGGTATATATTTGTCATCAGATAAATATATGGTATAAAAATATTTGGGAACAATGTGTTCTTTAAGTAATTGAATAAAGTCTTTTTTTAAGATTGTTAATTGATATTTGAGGAAAAATATGTTCTATTAATGATGGAACTGGAAAGTGTAGCTTAAAACTTATTTTAATTTGATGATCGTATGTATTAAGTGCTTTCTCTGAAATAGGTATAGTTAGTATTGGCTCTTCTAGTTTGGTATGAATTGTTTCATTAGTGTCTACGTCGCAAGGTGTTTCTTCTGCGTCTTTCATTATAGGTAATTCATTAATATTGCCGCATGTAGAATTGTCATCAATTTCTGAATCTTTAAAATGTTCTTTAGTATGTATCTCGATTCTTGAAAGAGCATCCGCATTTGTGTTTGCTTTTCCTTTTTTGTAATGAATTTCAAAATCATATACTTCTAACTTTAGTCGAAATCTTATAAGTTTGGAGTTTGGTTGTTTAAGTGACATTAACCATTGGAGTGGTTTATAGTCGGTAATTATTTTGAAGTGTCGTCCGTATAGATAAGGACGGAAATATTGTGTTGCATAAACAATCGCTAGTAACTCTTTTTCGATGGTGCTGTAGTTTTGCTCCGAAGCGTTGAGTGTCCTTGATGCAAAAGCAACTGGTTTGTCTGCTCCAATAGGTCTTTGAGATAGAACGGCACCTAGTGCGAAATTACTTGCATCTGTTGTTGAGTTGAAAGTTTTTTGAAAGTCTGGGTACTGCAATAAAGGTTCGTTGATTAACAAATCCTTGCAGTCTTCAAAACATTTAATGAACTCTGGAGTAAGGTAAGAGGCTTTGTTATTCGTGCAAAGTCTCGAATGAACTTCCGGTAATAGCCAAGAAACCCAAAGAAACCTTTAATTTCTCTTGTTGTCTTTGGTATAGGATATTTTTGCACAGCTTTAATCTTTTCGGGATTTGGATTGACCCCATCCGTAGTCACAATGTGACCCAGGTAAGCCACTTCCTTTTTCAGAAATTCAGACTTGTCAAGTTGGATCTTAAATCTAGTCTCTTTTAGCCTTTAAAATACTTTAGTTAGGCTGACTATGTGCTCTTGGAGTGATGTAGAATACACGATTATGTCGTCCAAATAGACTAGACATATTTGGATTTGTAAATCTTTCAGTACGTTGTCCATAATGCGTTGAAACGTTGCCGGTGCATTTTTAAGGCCAAATAGCATCTTTAAAAATTCGTAGTGGCTATTCTCAACGTTGAATGCTGTCTTTGGAATGTCTTCGGGGCTCATCTCAATCTGATGGAACCCACTTGCCAGGTCGATGGTGCTAAAGTAATTGCAGCGTCCTAATTTATCTAGTACATCCGTAATATTGGGCAACGGGTAACGGTCTTCTATAGTCTTTTCGTTTACTTTTCGAAAGTCGATGACAATCCTCCATTTTTTGGTTCCTGAAGCGTCTTCTTTTTTGGGGACGACCCAGATTGGTGAGGACCATGGAACAACTAGGTCGAATGATTTTTTGTTCAAGCATGGCTTTTATTTGCTTTTGTACTTCTGGTTGTGTATAAATGGATAACGATAGGTTTTTGAATATACAGGGTCGTTGTCTTTGGTGGTTATTTTATGTTTTACTTGGTTAGTAAAGGTTAGTCCTTCGTTTTCTATATGGAAAATATCTACGTATTTATTACAAAGTTTTAAAATTTTATGTTTTTTTTCTGTATTCATGTGAGATGAACGAATCAGGTTGTCGATATTAATTTTTTGTTTTTTCTTGGGTACTTTTATATGAAAACATTCAAAATGTTCATAAAGGGTAACTTTAATAGGGGAAAGCAATGTGAAATTGATCTCTTTATAGTTTTTATTTAGTATTTCCACTATTGCCATGGTATCAGTATTTTTTGCAAGAAGGTTGGAACAGAATTTGATTGACTGAATTAGGTGTAATTAATTTAGCATTTGCAAAATCTAAATGAGCTTTTAGTAATTTTATATTATCAATACCAATCAATCCATCATAGATATTATGAAATTTGTATAGATATAATTTTAAATTTCTTTTATCATTAAACTCATGAAATGCAGGTATATTTATTGAATATTTATGCGATGATGAAGCGAATGCTGTACACACTGTAAAAGGGTCACTAATGATTTTGTTTTTAAAATATTTAGATGCAACTTCGGGGTTAATGAACGATTTTGTTGCACCTGTATCAATTAATAATTTTAGTGGAAGTTCGCGTTTTTGATAAACTCTATCCAATAAAAAAATAAAAATTGAAAAAGTTGAACCATTTTAAAATGACTGCCAATAATGTGAATTTCAAGTTTTTTTTCTAAAAAAAAAACTGAAATAAAAAAAGAAAATTAATCCGATTAATTTGATAGATTTCATCCTTCTGAAGATGATGAAGTTTGTCCATAGTCTCTATTACTCACCGTTTATAAGTTTTGATTTTTTAGTGCAAAAAATCTTAAAATTGTGAAAAAAGTTTGATAGGGGTGGTTTTTTTTACCTTTACCAATTTTGATGAAAATTAGTTTACTGACTAATTTTGATGCCAGGAATACGAATCTGACATTTAAAACTTTGAAAAATTTATTTCATTTGTTTTTTGTCTCGATAAATCGTGTTTTGAGCTGTCAAATCATTGCAAATTGATGAAAATATTATACCCAGGATAGTATTTTGAAAGCTATAAAAGTTTTGCAGAGTTACAAAAGCAAAACAAAACAGTATAAATAGGAAAAAAGTCGAAAAATTTAATTTTAATAGTGGCGCACCACTCGCAAAAATTTCAAAAAAATCAAGGATGTAGATTTTTCAATTACTTATGAAAATAAAAAATAAAATTCCATGCAATCAAATGTTTAGATAAGCAAAAGTAAATTTCAACCCTTCTGGAATTTTTTTAAGGGTTGTATACAGAATTTGAGGAGTTGAAAAAAATTGTGTTGGAAGACAACAAAAAACCCTACTTCCATGATTTTTTTTAGAATTTTTCATTTAATAGGTGCAGAGAAATAAAATAAAAACGAGAAAACTCTATTTTTGTCCCCTATGGAAAAGGGGGTGGTATAAAAATTTTAAAATTCTACCAAACATGTTTTTTTGATGCTAGAAAAGTAATTTTTAAGGTAATTTAGATATTCGTGATGGGGGGCATTTCACCTATGTTATGTTATGTTACCTTTTCCAAGTCTTGATTTAGAGCATTTTCGTTTCTCTGATCACCGAAATTTAAAATTAGAGTTTTTTTTATTTCATCCCAATTGTTAGTAATACCGCGAATTGCGACTAATTCTTCCGCACGACCTTCTAATTTGTTTAAAATTCCGCTAAGTAATAATTGGTTTTGAAAACTACCGATTTCAGTTCGATTCCAATAATGATTTAAAATTGTACCAACAGAGCTTATAAAACGAAATAGTTTATTTATATTTCCGCCAAAATTGAGAATAATGCTTAAATTTTTCATATCCAAAACGGGCAATGCTACCGCCATTGTTAATTGATCGTCGTGAATTATTAACTTATTAAAACTTTCAAAGAATTGTTCTAATTTGTAATCGTTTGATTATTTGAGGAGTAAGAATTAAAGGAAATGAACATAAATTATCAGATATGACTTACAGTATTATCGGCAATTGCCACATTTATTTGTTATTCTGTTTGCACTTATACTCCGTGTTCGTCGGAGATATTCCTGGTCCGGGCACCGTATTCGTCGAGGCGGCTGTTTCTGCTTTGTCTTGGCTTGGTCCGTATTCGTCAGAGAGGCTACTTCTGTTTCGTCTTGGCCGGGTCCGTATTCGTTGGGATGGCGTTATTTATTTATTTCTTCTTTGACTTCACGTTTATCACTTATACTTTTTGTTTAAATTTAAATTTGTTTTATTTATTTATTTATTTTTTTTTTCACTAACATATAACTTTATATATTGTAGGGTTGATGTATCGATTGAAATCAATATCCTATCGACTGCGCCAAAAATAGTATTGATAATATTGATTTATATTTATTTTAGATAGTGTAACTTACAATGTTAAAACTGAACTAAACTTACAATTGCAAGCTGTAATATAATAAAATATATGCTGATGTTGCATAACACGTGCCACACGTGTTCATGCTCATCAATATTGAAATTATTATAAATGTAAAATTGCATTTTAACATCTTAATTCTAAGAACATACAGATAAACCGTGTGAATTAAAATGTAGCACATATTTTATGGTCAATGTCCTATATGTAACATAACACGCGCCGTGTGGCATGTGGCGGTGTCTTGCTGAAAGAAAACGTGCCTGCAGCATTAATGCTGTCCAATTGAGGCACAAAAAAGTTGGCAATCATGTCTCTGTACCGCTCACTGTTGACGTTCCGACCATCACCATTTTTGATGACATATGGACCAATGTTTCTGGATGTATTAGTGTTTTAACAATGGCATAGTCATTTAACCAAAAGAGTGCTTTATCACTGAACAAATAAAATTGTTGATCATTAGCAATGTTTTCTTCGGTCCATTAACCAAATGTACGGCGCGAACAATTATTTTTGCAAAATTTTTCATAAAGTGGATAGACACAAGTTTAATTGTTGAGCACTATGACAAATTGACACATCATCATTAACGCTGCTCACTATCAATTGCTTCTTGTGTGCGCAATGTACGACGTTGCACTGGATGATTATTATCGTTTAGATTAAACGTATTGCAAAAACGATGCACAGTTTTTTGAATTAATCGCTCTGATAAACGGTTATGAGCTCCATCTAATGCATGTAATTCCCAATAAGTTTCTCAAACTGAACTATGTTTTTCAAAATAAATTTGAACAATCTTCAAACGTTGCTCCGTCGTGAGTTTATTCATAATAAATTGCAAAACTAAACTAACCTCAAAACAACCAAAAACTGTCAAATTAGCTGTCACAAATAAGAGTGTTGCTAATTTAAATTTTGCCGCCTCTAGAAAAAACATTCTTTATATAGGCTGTCTAAAAAGACTATCTGTTATCATTAACAGAAACATAAAGCACATTTACAATTAAAAAACTTAAAAATCTTTTTTTTAATACTATGATAAATTTTTTTAATAAATTTTTTTGTACGTGATGTTTGTTACAATTTTGTGTTTTGTTAAATTTATTTTATTAAGAACTTTTTAGCGGATCTCCGCGTGAAGTAGCACTCTCATGTTATATAATTGGAAAACTATAAAAGATTTAAGACCTAAACTATAAAAGTTATAAAAAAGTTTTTATATAAAATATATCAAGCAAAGTTGATAATAAATTTTTTAAATATTTTTCAAAAAGATGGGAACTCAAGTATTTAGATGACCATACTATAGCTAAGAGTTTTATTTTAATATATATAGATTTTTGCAATAATATTGTTTCAAGTGCAACATTACTTGCATTTCTTCTTGAAAAAAAATTTAAATCTCTGTTTTAAAGTAAAACGTCGTTTATCAAAGTTTTTATCGTGTATAATTTTTGAGTTTTTTGAAACTTTTTTTAGTATTGGGTAATTTTTAATTCAATAGATAAGATTAAATATTTTGAACATAATTTGACTACTGACAGCAACCAACTGCTTATGCACTGCTTAAAATTAGTCCGCAATTACTTTTGATTAGCTACTAAAAACAAGCGGGTTTTTAAGATTATATAAGCGGCTTTAAAAATGCCATAAAAGATCAAAAAACGTAAAAAGCTTGGCATTAGGCCATTCTTGAGAACCAATTATCAAGTATTTTCGCCACTGTTTCCAGCGGTATTTTAGCGATAGCTTTGCAAATGTCCTGCTTTAAGTGGTGAATTGTCTGTCGATTGTCAGCATACACCTTTTCCTTCAATGCGCTCCACAAAAAAATTTAGCGGTGTCAAATTGCAGCTGCGAGGTGGTCACTTCACATCACAAATGCGGCTAATATCGCAGTTGTTGAATTTAGTGCGCAGAAGATTGATAGTGGCATGTGCAGTATGGGATGTTGCCCCATCTTGTTGAAGCCAAAGCTGCTGTAGATCAAAATCCTCCAATTCTGGTCATACAAAATTAGTGATCATGCTTCTGCAACAATTTCCGGTAACAGTAACGTTGGCTCTATCAAAGTTTTTAAATAAAAATGACCCAATAACGCCGCTACTTCAAAATCCGGACCAAACGGTAGCTTGCAATAGATACATTGCATTACACACCAAAGTCGGCTATTTTAATTTCCTAAACAAGTTGCACTTTGTACGCAAACATACTGAGGTCTTTGTGCAGAATTCGCTTCAAAGTGGATTGCCGAATATTGAGTTGCTGACTTCTGGGCCAAGTTGATGTTCCTGGGTGCTCGCAAACACTATGAGCCATAGAAACAACAATTTTGACAGAACGCTTTAAATGAGCATGTTTGATGCGCGAATTGTGTACCAGCATTCCAGTTTCAAGCACTTTTTTACAAACTTTTGTATTCTTTCAAAAAAAATATCAAGTGTTGTACGTTAGAACAAAAATTTGAACGTAATGTAGAATTTAGTTAAGAATATACGGTAGTACTTTCAAAATACATATTATTAAGACATATTATTACAAAAACAGAGCATGATATAGAAAAAGAACAAATCTACTATACTACGCGGTATATAAAAAAGGCAACATGACAACAAAATTAAAAGTTTTGTTTGTGGACAAAGTGCTGTGTTGACTGCAATTGGTTCTTGAGAATAATTTAAGCATGGCATACCTTTTTTTTTTTTGCGTAAATCTTGTTGTTGTACTGTCCTTGTCAATTTAATCTAGATTTGGCGTTAATTTAAAGAATCTGCGACACGCATGTTGTCTTCGGCCCCTGTCCTTATAACTTATCTGTTTATTGTGCATTTTTAGTTTTTTTTTTCTGTGGTTTATATTTTGTGTTTGCTTTTTTGATTGTTTTCTATAATTTTTTTGTTGTCAAACTCTTGTTTTATTATTTTTGTTGCACCTCCACTTACTTTCATCTTTTATTTTTTACATCATTTATTTTTTTTTATCTTTCTCCCACTCATTGCATTCTACTACAGTGTGTTCTGCATCATTGTTTGTTTCTTTCTGACAGAAACTTTTTAAAGGCTACGTGCTCGGTCAGTGTTTGTGTTATATAATAACACGTCTCGGGATTATTATTTACCCATTTTTTAATCTCCGGACTTAATTGTCTTGTTCATTCTTTCCTTTTTGCTCTATTATACAATCTGCTATTTTTTCAATATTTTTGTTTTATGGTTTTTTTACTAGTTTTTTTTTGTGTCAATATCTGTTTTTTTTTTTAGTAATCATATCTGCAGGAAATGTTGCCGCAATCACCTCTTCTGCTTCTTGTGACATTGTTTTGTTAGCCCTGCTACTTTTTACCGAGTTTACTATTGTAGTTCTTTTTATTTTATTTCAGTTTATGTATGTTGTTATGGCTTTTCCTCATGTTTCTGCAACGTATAACAATTTGCTTTATGCTTCACTTTATGGTATTTCATTTTATTTTATAGTTATCACCTGTTCCTCAACAAGTCCTTTAGTTGATAGGCAAGCTGTTTCTGTTTATTGTGTTGTAAATTATTAAAAATTATGTCCATTGCCAGCTTTAGTCTTTTGTTTAATACTTTTATTTCTACGTTTCTGCTTACTAGTGCTGCTTTGTCTAAAAATCTGTTATTCTCAAGCTTTCCGGCAGCCTAATTTAGTAGCTGATTACAAACTAGGTTCCACAGTGTTAAACTTCTCCTGAGTCTTTTTCGGTTAGTTTCTTGGTTACTAAGTTTTAACCATGTAAGTAGTTTGTTAGTTTTTTGTTTAGCTCTTTTTCTTTTGCCGCTTTTATAAATGCTTTTTATAAGACAATGTTAAACGTGTTCTGCATATCCTACAACATTATTACGCAATGTTGTTTTTTTTCTGCGTTCCGCTGTTTCCTTTTCTTGCTATTGTTTTAATTTTCTCCATAGCTCCTAAGCTGTTGTTTTTTTTTTGGTTAAGCCGTATTCTTCTTTTTTTATTCATTTATTTCTTTTATTTGTTATTCTATTTTTCTGCATTATGACTTTTTTATCTTGGCTAGTGTGTTGATAACGCATATTAAACTGTATGAAGTTCTTTTTTCTGCCGCTTTCTTTTTTCTAATCAGTACTAGTGTAAACTCTTTAAGCATCTTGGTAAAGTTTTTATTTTTAGGCGTCTGTTGAGTATATGATTTATTTTTGCTTTATTCCCTTCTGGCTCTGCTTTACAATATCTGTTGTTATTTCATTCTGACTGGGTGTTTTGTTGTTGTACATTTTTTATGAACTTTTTATCTTTTCTATTGTTGCCATCTTCTTCTTTTTCTTTTTTTCTTGTTTCTGGTTCTTTTGCCGGTTTTCCATTAAAAAAAAGTTTCTTTTCCTTTCTTTCTTTTTTAGATAGAGACTCAAACTTGTATAGATTAAGAAAAAAATGTAAACAAATTATAGTTAAAGTCTTTCAGACACTGTTAAGTTAGGTGTTTTTCGGTATTGCGTTCAAGGCGTCTTACAAAAAAAAAAACAAAAAGCAGGAAGTTCAGCGTAAGACCCCAACAATTTTTAGTTGTGGTCCAAGTCACGATAAGTTGCAGGCATATGTGTCAAACTTATATATATATATATATATATATATATATACAAATCTGAAAACTTAAACGCGGAACTAATAAATCCGATGTTATAAACTACATTAAATTAAAACACCTTAATATTTCAATCAGCGCTGCAAATCTAGCTATACAATCTGGAAGTTACAATAGTATTTAAGTCGCGTTTCCAGTTGACTATGCTCGAGCTATTCTTTGCAAAGACTTTTGGCCAGCTAACATCGCTGTCAAAAGATTTGTAAGTTATGGTCGTTCACAAAATGTTCCTGCTTCATCTCCAATAGATTTTTGGAGCCTGAATTCTGTCAACAGCTTGGACCCATCTTTAGGAATAACAACGGCTTTTCCATCTACTACCAGAACGTCGGGGGTTTAAAAACTAAACTCAGAAAACTCTTGCTAGCTGTAGCCGTATCAGATAACGATGTGATTGTTTTCACTAAAACCAAGCTTTCTCCGGACACCAGTGACTCTGAATTAAATTTAAAAAGCTATCATTTATTTAAGTGTGATGGTTCGGTCCCAACAAGCTCTAAACAAAGCGGAGGTGGTGTTTTAATTGCTACCAAAACTTACCTCAAATCTGTATTACTTTACCCCACGTTTATTAGTGTTCAACATTTGTTTGTAGTTGTTAAGTTTAATCTTGTGTCTTATATAATTTGTGCCGTGTATTTACCACCCAATTCAGCTAGTGATAAATATCTTGATCATTGTTATTCCGTCGAATCTATTGCCGACGAGTTTCCAAGCAGTAAACAAGTTTTATTGGGCGATTACAATCTACCTTGGGTTAACGATGATTTAGGTATAGGAGTAATTTGTAATGATAGTTACCCTGCTCATTCAGTTGCTAATTCGTTTGAGTTCTTAAACTGCGTACAATGCATTTCTATTCCCAATAGTGAGGGTGTGTTTTTAGATTTATGTTTTACCAACAATCGTGATATTTCTGTGATCAAAGCTATAGATGTTTTGTTAAATTTATGCTAATACCATACTGCGTACATGTTAACTATAAAATGTGTTACTATCTGTAATATTTTAAATTGTAGTTATGTTTTTAATGATATTAAACTTGCCAACTACAGCGCAATCAATAATTATTTGTTGAATGTTGATTGGTCTGCACTATTTTATAACTGTGATTTTGATATGTGTCTTGATGTATTTTATTCTGAAATCGATTATGTGATTGATTGTTTTGTCCCTAAAAAACTGTGGCGTGAAAGCAATTTTCCTATTTGGTTCAACAAAGAATTGATATCACTTACTAAACTCAAGAAAAGTGTACACAAACGTTATAAATCTTCAGAACTATTGTCGGACTATAATGAATTCCAATTTATATGTACTACGTGCAAAAATCTCAGTGCACATCAATACGAGCACTATATTTTACAAACAGAAAGTAAAATTCAAAATAATTCAAAACATTTTTGGAGATTTGTTAATGAAGCCAAAAAAAAAAACTAATGGTTTTCCAGCCACAATGTATTATAAGGATCAAACCTGTAATAATGGAATTAAAAAATAAAATGTTTTAAAATAATATAAATTCACATGTTAATAATAAAATTGTTTCTTTCACTTTGAAAGGTATTACAATATAAAATCAACTCACAAGGACACACAATAAAATATAAAAAACTATTTGTACTTTTTTATAACATTAATAAAACTCGTTATCATACAATTCTTCTCGCAGTTGACTTCTAACATGAGACGATGTCTATTGTTTCCAATATATTTTCTTCAATACTATGTAATTAAATAATTAAATCAATTTTTTCAATTAATGTATCAATAAAGGAATGATTTTCATTACTCTACTTCATCAAATTTTTACACTTTGTAAGCCACTTAAATTTTGTTAATTAATATTAGTGTTTATGAAATTTTACTAATCTATAATTTGTTCTCTAAATCATTTTTTTCTTTTACTATAATGGTTTTATTCAATGAGTGTTCAGTACTTTTGTCTTGTTCATATAAGAATGTGAATATGAAATATACTATTGTCGGTTTATTTATTAAGGTAAATTTATAATAAATGTTGATTTTAGTATTGTTAAAAAGGGTTAGATTGATCCCCGAAACGTCTGCCCGTGTATAAGTATAATTTTAATAAAATACTTTTAATATAATTACTTTGTCTTAATTGGCACTTTTAACCTACCTGTACAAAATATATATTTATTGGTATTTATTGTTATACATCACGGTTGTACCACTGAGATCAGAATACAGATAAAATCTCTTACTTTGATGCTCAAAATAAATACAGAGCATTAATGTAAAACATTAAAAATTGGTTGTGGGTTTATCAGACTCAAAACTAAAACTAACTACGGTCTAACTTGGATTAAGATTACAACAAGTAAGACCTTAACCAAAACTACTTAAAATGTAGGCTAATTTTAAGACAAATAAAGGGAGTTTAACTCCTCTAAATAATATCACATAGATTGTGTAATTGTTGTGTCCAGGGTGGATCGGCTTTATTGATTTGTGATACGGGTTGCAATAAAGAATTTTGTATCAACACTGCATTATTGATTGTTTGCTTAATCTATATTTTGCCAAATGTCAGTCTGAAAATTTGTTTGATTGATCCAATTACTTGAACATTTTTTGTCTTTATTCTTGCTTATGGATAATTTTAATACATATAACACTAAATGGAGCTCAAGTCAAATCAATATTGTTGGCGCCGCCAAATTGTATTATTATTTAATACGTTTTATTATATCTAATTATTTTATATTTATGGTTATTGTGACATCCGTTTGTAATTATTTGTTTTATTTGTACAGATGTATTTATTTTTAAGCCTTTATACCTGATTAACCCTTAAATTCCCAGAAATATGAATTTTATTACTCGTTGTTAAAAACTAATCATTATATATATATATATATATATATATATATATATTGTATTTTATGTAAAATAGAGTTAGTTATTATTGGACTTGCAATCGAGCAGCAATAAATACATAGAGTAAGAAGACAGCGTTTATTATAAAAACCTACCCAATCTACTGAGACCGCGTAAGGACGTAAATTCAATTATTTCCACGTGGCTGAAACAATGGTCCTTCGTTCCGAATTTTTATAATAAAAAAAAACCGTCTTTAAGAAATTTGCACCAGGTCGTTCGCAGCACCTCAACTTCATCATTTGTCGAAACAACACAAATATATTTACAAACAAGTAAGTGCTTTCCTTTGTGTTCCCATTTCCTTTTTTTCTCGTGTTAGTAAAGCTTCAATCTTAAAACAATGCTTCGTTTAACAGAACCGCAACTAATTGAAAAACGAAACGCGTTTCTAATGCAGCTAACGTCATTCGAACAATTTATAAATAGTTTTGTCAATAAACCCTTAAGTGATGTTGACGTGGAAACAATATCGCGCCAACTCAAAAGGTTGCAAGAAAATGCAGATCAGTTTGAGACAACTCAATCTTCAATTGAGTCAGTGTCTAAAGATATTGAAACTGAATTCAAAATTCGAATTGAATTAGAATCATTAATTGATATGTTTTTGGGTACCGCGTCTGCTCTTATTAAACCAAAAGACATTAGAAAAGTAGAATCTATTAATACGGACTCATCTAAAAACATTAAATTACCCACAATACAATTACCTTCATTCGATGGTGATTTTACTAAGTGGCGTTCATTTGAGGACGCATTTAACGCGGTTATTCATGAAAATGGTTCCATACCGGAAGTTCAAAAATTGTGCTATTTGCGATCTGCCTTAAGCGGTGAAGCATTAAACACTATTAAATCATTAGAAACTACTGCATCAAATTATATGGTCGCGTACAATATTTTAAAAGATCGATTCAATCAACGTCGAAGAATTATTTACGCACATTCAAAAAATATTTTAAACTTCAGTTCGTAGTATCGAATCATTAAAAATATCTCCTAAAAATTTTGAAGTGTTCCTTATTCCTTACATTCTATCAAAACTAGACAAAAGAACTAATACTGAATGGGATTTATTTATGAATAATAATTTTAAATTCGATGAATTGCCTAATTGTCAACATTTAATCAAATTTTTGAAACAGGTAGATATCAGCCTCAAAATGTATCAAAAAATAAATCACACATAAACTCATTCACAATAACATCGAAAAGCTCACATTCTTGTCCAGTGTGTAACAATACACATTATATAAATCAATGTTCCGAATTTCTTGAAAAATCTATTCAAAGTCGTTTCAATTTAGCTAAAATGTTGAAATTATGTTTAAATTGCCTTCGGAAGAGTCACAATGTAAAAGAATGCAAGTCGTCTTCATGTCGCAAATGTAATTTATCACATAATACTTTACTTTATTTTGAAAAATCTGTAAACAATCAATCAACCGAAAAATCAACTGAACCTTCCGCAGTAGTGAATTGTTCGACGATTAAAAATAATGTATCTTTATTGTGTACTGCTCAAGTCAATGTGTTTGATCAATCTGGATAAGCACACCAAGCTCGTGTTTTATTAGATTCCGGGTCACAATCCAATTTCATAACAAATTCATTAGTAAATAAATTAAAATTAAACAAACACTCACTTAATTATACAGTATCGGGAATAAATCATAAATGTCACATATTAATCATTGTGTTACATTAAAGGTAACATCTAAAACTTCATCATTTGCAACTGAAATGTCGTGTTTGATTCTTGACAAACTCACAGATAACATACCTCAAATATCGTTTGAAACATTTAATTTTAATATCCCATTCAATGTTTCATTTGCTGATGAAGAATTTCATCAGTCAAATCCGATCGACATACTCGTTGGTTCCACTCTTTTTTGGAACATTATTTTAGATGGTCAAATTATCATTGAAAATTCTGATTTAAAGATGCAAAATACACAACTCGGTTGGATCATTTCAGGCATCATACCAGTTAATTATTATCAAAACAAAGTTGTGTCTTGTTTGTCACTGAATTCACAATTAGAAAAATTCTGGCAACTTGATAATTACGAGAAAAATTCAAATTATTTAACACCAGATGAAGAGTTCTGCGAATCACGTTTTAAAACCACCACTCGTCGTGACCAATCGGGTCGATTTATAGTCTCAATTCCATTAAAACATGTTCAGTATGAATTAGGTGCTTCACGCGCACAAGCCCTGCGAAGATTTTACAGTTTGGAAAATCGTTTAAATAAAAATCTTACTCAAAAACAAATGTATTCAGATTTTATAACTGAATATATAGATCTGAAACATATGTCTCCCATTTCTTCTAAAAACGAAAAACACGAATATTTTCTTCCGCATCATTGCGTTACTCGCAAAGATAGCATTACAACCAAATTAAGAGTAGTTTTCGACGGTTCCGCAAAAACCTCGACAAATATATTTTTAAATGAAATTCAACATGTAGGTCCAACCATTCAGTCAGATCTTTTTACTCTCTTAACAAAATTTAGGAAATACTGTTTCGTAGCTTTAGCGGATATAGAGAAAATGTATAGGCAGGTATTAATCAATCCTGATCAAAGATGTTTACAAAAAATAGTGTGGCGTGATCATCTAGATTTAAAACTAAATTTTTATGAGTTAAATACCGTCACATACGGAACGGCTTCAGCTCCATATCTTGCTATACGATGTTTATTTGAATTGGCAAATCAGAATAAAGACAATTATCCAGAAGCTTCAAGTATTATCAAAGAAGATATGTACGACGACGATTTACTAACAGGGTCCAATAACTTAGACGTCTTAATTACTCGTTGTACTGAAGTTTCAAACATTTTAATTTTTGCGGGATTTTCACTTTGTAAATGGAATTCAAACAGTAAACAATTGATCAATTACTTTCAGTCCAGTAATGAAAACAGTTCACAGTTTTCAAATATATTTACGAATGAAACAAAAACTCTTGGTATTGTTTTCAATGCAATAACAGATGAATTCCAGTTCCAGTATAATAGTAAAAAATGCCCAGATAAAATTTCTTATACAAAACGATCAATTCTAAGTCAAACAGTTCAACTATTTGATCCACTTGGATTACTAAGTCCACTAACTATTATTCCAAAGTTAATTATTCAAAACTTATGAAAACTAAAAAGCAGTTGAGATGACCCATGCCATCACAAATTGATTATGAATGGAAACGATATTTATCACATATAAATAAAATAGACTCAATCAAAATAAAACGGCAAACAATCAGCACAAACTACACATATATTGAACTGCACGGATTTGCAGATGCCTCGGAAAAGGCATATGGCGCGTGCATATATATTAAAAGTATAAATGACTGCAACGTTCACAAAATTGAATTATTGACAGCCAAAAGTCGAGTTGCTCCAATCAAACAAATTACTATACCCAGGTTAGAACTTTGCGCGAGTGTACTACTTACAAAATTGACCCAACGTATTCTTACAATACTAAAAATAAAAAAAGTTTAATAAAATTTTTCAGTGGTCTGATTCAAAGGTTACATTATGTTGGATAAAATCTTGTCCAAGTTGCTGGAAAACTTTTGTGGCTAATAGGGTCTCAGAAATTCAGCAGTTAATTTTGTCAGAAAATTGGCATCACGTTAAATCAGCTGACAACCCAGCTGATTTAATCTCTCGAGTTTTATTTCTAGAAGTGACCGACGCTCATAATGTATGGTGGCAGGGGCCCTCATGGCTCCAAGGAAACGATTATTCTGTAGAAAGCCATCTTAATGTTGAAACACCTGATGAAAGATTAGTAATTTCATATACTGTAACAACTAATCTAAATATTATATCACAATTTTCAAATTTGCCAAAATTAATTCGGGTTTTCTCTTATTGTTTATTAATAAAATTAGACAAAAACAAAGTTATTCAGACAACATTGGAGCACAAGAACGCCGCGAAACATTAAAATTGTTAATAAAACTAATTCAAATACAATCTTATACAATTGAACTAGAACAATAAAAAAATGGAAAAAATTTACATGCAAATTCCGCAATTCTTTCACTTTCTCCATTTATTGACAATGACGGTTTGTTAAGAGTAGGAGGAAGATTAAAAAATTGTAATCAAAATTTTGATCAAAGGCATCAAATTATATTGCCACATCATCAATTAACTTCGTTGTTGGCTTTATTCTATCATAGAATAAACTTGCATTGTGGTCCCCAACAGCTTCTTTTTGTGTTGAGACAAAACTATTGACCTGTTAGGGGGCGAAATTTAACTAGGCAAATTGTAAGAACATGTGTAATTTGTTTTAAATCTAACCCTAAACGATACATCCAAATGATGGGAAATTTGCCCAAACATCGAGTCAATCCATCACCTCCATTTTTAACCACAGGCGTGGATTTTGCTGGCCCATTTAAAGGACACGAACGACGTTCTCGTGGAAGTAATACGTTTAAAATATATGCTTGTTTGTTTATCTGCTTATGCACTAAAGCAATTCACTTAGAAGTAGTATCGGATCTATCAGCTCAAGCGTTCTTAGCAGCATTTCGCAGATTTATAGCGCGACGAGGCAAACCAAACAAAATATTATCGGACAATGGAACCAATTTTGTTGGAACTAATTCAGAATTAAAGCGCCTCAAAAAAGAATTTATCACTTGGAATTCGGAACTTGATAGCGCCATGTCGACTGAAGGTATTGATATAACTTGGAAATTTATACCGCCTAAATCTCCACACTTTGGTGGAGTTTGGGAAGCTAATATAAAAATGATAAAACGGCATCTCACTCGCGTAGTAGGGCAATTAATTTTAACTCATGAAGAATTTGAAACGGTTCTAACACAGATCGAAGCTGTACTTAACTCGCGTCCTTTATATCCTTTTAGTAGCGATCCACATGATTTGAACCCTCTTACCCCGGCACATTTTCTAATTGGAAGACCACTAACAACTACATTTGATGAAGACCTCAGCGATGTACCAACCAATTGTTTAGTGACATTTCTACGTATGCAGCAATTAACGCAGCAGTTTTGGCAAAAATGGAAACGAGAATACGTAAATCACTTGCAAACACGTACTAAGTGGCGTAAAGAAAATCCACACCAGCTAAAAGAAGGTCTGATGGTTCTAAATATCGAACGAAATGATCCTCCTGCAACGTGGAAAATGGGCAGAATTTTAGAACTATTCAAAGGAAGCGATGGACATGTGCGTGTAGTATCACTGAAAACTGCATGTGGTGTTTTTAAACGTGCGGTCTCAAAAATATGTATGTTACCAAATCAAGGTGACAGTTAAACAATTATTTTAAAAGATATTAATCCTTTTAAGGTGGGAGCATGTTGGAGCCGCCTAATTGTATTATTATTTAATACGTTTTATTATATCTAATTATTTTATATTTATGGTTATTGTGGCATCCGTTTGTAATTATTTGTTTTATTTGTACAGATGTATTTATTTTTAAGCCTTTATACCTGATTAACCCTTAAATTCCCAGAAATATGAATTTTATTACTTGTTGTTAAAAACTAATCATTGCACCCTTTTTTCCCCCTGAATACTTTTACCCATTAATAAATTGTATATATATATATTGTATTTTATGTAAAATAGAGTTAGTTATTATTGAACTTGCAATCGAGCAGCAATAAATACATAGAGTAAGAAGACAGCGTTTATTATAAAAACCTACCCAATCTACTGAGACCGCGTAAGGACGTAAATTCAATTATTTCCACGTGGCTAAAACAAATATGCAAAGTCGTAACTTGGCTAATCTGTTTTGTGAAATAGATTTAGTTATCTTAAATAAAAGTAACAATACTAACTTTTTTGTGACAAAAAGATTATATTTGGTTATTAATCTTACAATTTGTGCTCCAAGTATTACAGTTTTGTTGAAGTAGAAAATCTTGAAACATCTTTATAATAGCGACCAATTTCCAATATTTATTTGCCTGCTTGGTTATAAAACTTATGAAAACTGCAATTAAAATTGAAGAATAAAAGCTAATCAGCATTTTTTTTGTGAAAGTATTTTATTATGATAACAGTATTTAAAGCAAGCAGCACATGCGAGTATTCTGCTGTTCTGTCTTTGTTTTTAAAGGAATTTTATTTGTTAAAGCTAAACTCAACAAACATACGCCATTATTTTTGTAGACTCAATCACTTTTTAACTGAAGAAAACCCATTACAATAACTAATTTGAGAAACTTTGTCGGAAAGAAAAATATATTTTTTTTTGTCAAACCGCATCTATTCCTGTTAGCAGGTTAGTTGTTTTCTTAATATTTTGAGTAATCTGGCCAATCATTATTTTGACGTTTTTAGCAATAATAGAAATACTGTCTGTTGTTTGTCACTGACAAAAAGAAACAATATAACTCACATTATAGTATTTTGAAAACTTGACTCAATTCAATGCACAGTAGTATGCTTAAGCATGAATTTAAGTTGATCTGTCAAACTTCAACTATTGACTTTCTATAACTAAAATTGGTTAGCAGGTTATTCTCTTGTTTTACAAACGCTTTAATAAAGGCACAAAACAGTTCATGTATGTATGTTGCTAACGTAACTATCAATTGTGTTTTGAGAAACGCCAACATTTATTCAATTCAATTCTTTTAAGTTTTTCTTGTTTTTTTTTATAATTGTTCTGTTTGCTCTACGGCTTTTTTTTCTGTTTCTGCAGTTTCAACTATGGTTCTTTTTTGCTGCTTTTTCGATTGATTCAATCGTCTTTGTAGTTTTGTGTTTTCTTCTTTCAATCTACTATCTTCTGATTGGAGCCATTGATATCTATGATACGCATCTTGTCTTAGTAAGGTCTGGGCGTCATCAGATTCATCATCGACTTGTGCACATAATGGAAATTTATCAAAATACATTACGTATTGTAGATCCTGTCTACCATACAGAGATTTGTTTAGGAACTGTTAGTGTTAATTAAATTATTATTTTAGTTTTGTTGTAAAATCTTTGTTATTACGTACGTCACAAAATTAACAGAATACATCCAACGTTTTTTTTGGTGTAATTTATATAACTTAAAAATATAGTAGTTTGCTTTAAAAAATTGCAATATATTTTGAAAACTTGGTTTCTAACTTCCTTATGTCTAACTGTTTTACTGTCTCAGTTTTATTAGACGTTATAACTTAATTACTGCATTAATAAGAATGAACAAAACATCAACTTTATTAATTAATTACAAAATTGAATTTGCAACATTTATTTTTTAATTTAAGTTAAAACACATGTGAGGTATTCTATTCTATTGTTTAAACAAAATTAAAATAATTTTTTAAATAAATTAAGTATATTGGTGCAAAATCTATAAATAATATTTAACGGAAAATTTATTAATTTTATAGAAAACAATTTATTTTTATAATTATTATCTATTATTATTGATCCAAGAAATGAGATTAGTAACATTGGCATAAACTCCAGGAAAATTAAAATCTCCACATGTTATTTTAACTAAAACAATACCGAATAGTATTGGACCTTCTCCTACCAATGGTCCTCCAGAATCTCCCTAAAAATATAATTAAACAATATTTTTAACATCTATAAATTAATTTAAAAAAAAAAGTATACTAACTAATTAATATAATATCAAAACTGTATCTTACCAAACATGAATCTTTACCAGTTTCGGGTACATCAGCACAAATCATTTGGTCAGTGATATCAACATATCTTGGAGTCAAGAATTCTTTGCAACGTTCATTAGTTATAGTGCTTACGTTTACTTTGCGAAGAATTTTCTCAACTGATGGTTCATCAATCTGACAAAAAATACTAAAGATATTTCAAAAGCTTTTTAATTGTTTGCAAAAGCTTAGATTTTTTCTGTTAAAACTTAATAATCAAATTGATATAAAAAATTAAAAAAATGTTATTTGCATCTTAATTCTAAAATTCTATTGATTTTCTTAAAGTTGTGGTAAACAAATTTTGATATAGTTTTTCTTAAATAACATTAATGGTTATTTAAATATTTTTTGTTTATTTGTTAAACCTCTGGCTTACAATTTAAAAAATAAAACATAAAACTAAACTGTTCGTGTTATTAGTTGATGATAGTTAAAGGTAAATATATATGCAGCACTGGTTTAGCAGTCCACAATTAGTATTAGACAATTAGGAGTCAATTAACAGACTCTATGCTAACTAGAGTGGCAAAACTCGCATTTACTAAAACAATGCGGAATAAAATAACTATAATTGAGGAAACGTTTTGTTTACATCCGTACTCTTCAGATAACCGAATAGATCCGTGATAAAAAAGACTGCAAATGTTACAGCCAGTGCAATTTTAAAAACATTACAAATTTTGGTGGTGAATTTGTTATGTTCTGCAGTGGCATTTTTTCCAGAAGCTTGCACAGAATTGGTGGTTATAGTTAATAATTTTATGACTGCTAAATTGGTATAAAATATTTTAAAAACACATGTGCTTCTATTTATCGGGAACAAGTTTGTACTTATGCATAATAATGCTTGCTTGTACACTACTCATATAGTGCAAGAGAATAAGGTAAAATTATAAATTTTAGATTGGCCTGCTAGAAATCGCATTAACTAGCTTAAGTAGCCTTTTATGTTTCAGTTATTGAAAAAAGTAACGCTACTAATCAAGAATGTATTAAAAAAACTTTTTGAGTCACATTCATAAAGAATGGAAGCGGTTTTACAATATAGAAGCGGGAATAAACGAAATTGATTAATTATTTATTAATTTTAGAATCTGTTATTGTAGAGTTATGGTTTTTTTTCTGTCTCTACAGTGCTTTAACTTTATAATTTATTTTCTATGTTAAATTAGTTTTGTACTATAATGTACTATTAAAAATCAAAATATAAATATAAAAAATGTAGAAGGTAAAATGTTAGACAAGCGAATATGATTATCTAGTGCACTTTGAACAAATTATTGATTTTTTTTTAGTTAATTGTAAGTAAATATTTAAAACAAAGTTAAAACATTGTTATTACTTTAAACCACAAACAAATAAAATTTAAAAATTCTTACTCCAGTAATACCCCAGCCGGATACAACCATTTCAGTGCCTTCATCAATTACTTTTTCTATGTTTGGTAATGCTATTGGTTGAATTGTATTACTGAATTCAAGCGGAGTGTCAAGTTTAATCAGAGCTATATCATAGTTGTAATTTTATTGGTCATAATCTTTATGAATAGTAGAGTTTGTAATATTGATTAATACACCTCCTTCAACGTTATTAGTTGATCCGGCTCTTATTTTGAAAAACTGATTGGAAGAACTGAAAAAAAAATATAATTATAAATGCAATATTTGATAAATAATTAAAACAAAAATTGTACAAATTTTTTTATCAATAATATTTAAAATAGTATATTTTATATCTAGCAAGTAAAGATTTTAATAGCTCACTTTGTTTTTTTTAAGATAAGAGTAAATAAAAAACTAATTTAATATTAATTAACAATATATTGTACAGCAAGCCTAGTATCACAGCTTTGTTGCACAAGTATAAACAATGCACTCAAATCTTGGTTGGTGTAGGAATTTATAAAAGTAAAAACTTAGATATTTTTGCAAGATGTATACTATGCCGTTTTATGAGTAAAAAAATTATATGCTGTAATATGACATTTGATATTTTCTTGGTGGTTTGGTGCGTAATAAGCACTATTATAAATTGTGTTTGGCAGTTAACAAAAAATAAGAAAAAATCAAATCAAAAAAAGTTTATAAAGTATTTTTTTCTTTTTTTCTGTTAACTGCCAAACACAATTTATAATAAATTAATCTCTAATAACTTACTCATATATGCATTGAGCAGCTGTTAAAATAGTTTCTTTGTCCAAAATGGCACCTCCGCATATATGAGCATCAGCATATTGTATGGATACTATGTATGGAAATTCTTCAATGGTTGTTGCTTCACCTGCTATAATCTTTTCATCGGAAAAAAGAACCGTAGTACCTTTAATGAAATACAGATAATTTAGAAAACTTTTTATGTAGATTTATTATTATTATTTGCAACTTACCTGAGCTCAAGGAAAAAACTGCAATTAGTACTACGTACGCAAACATAATTATTAATAATTAGATTGAGCATACATTAAAATTTATTATTTGTTTAGTTATTTATAGTAAAAACAGCAACAATAAAACTTTTTTTTGACATTAGAGAGATAAGTTCTTATCGGATGCCACTTGAATCGTTCAAATAGCAACTATCATTTGAGAGTTTTTCTATTTGATGCACAAATATGTAAAAATAAAATAAAATATAAAAATTAAGTAATGTTTCCAAAACTAATCATTAGATTTTGTTCTATATAGCTACAGTCTAAAAGACTATCTGTGATTTAGGATTTTTTTTAATTAACATTTTTTTTACTACGCTACTGTGTCTGTCATGTTTATTGCAATTAACTATATTTTATTAAGAAGTATTTAGCTTATATTGTGTTAATTGTGTAAATAGCGTAACATTGCAAAACTATAAAGTATACTTTTTTTAGCCACACGCTTTTTACGCTTTTTTAAGCATGTTTTTGGAAGAGGTATGTTTGTTATTGAAGTTAATAAATTTAAACCTACTCCAAAGTAAAGTTTGGTAGAAGTAAAACCAGTACTTTTATTAACTATGTTTTTGATGACATTAACACCTGAAAAGTTAACTTAACATCTTCATTGTCTGCTCTACGGGATTTGCTTTAGGATGTTTAACCAAAACTTATTTAACATTTTGTGTTAGAAGTAAACTAGGTTCCTTAATTGATTAAGAATTTTTCAGGGATGCTTATCTTTAAAACAGTTTGTACGCAATTTACGTAGAATAATTAACAAGTTAACAAAGTTGTTTTTTCACAGTTTAATACAACATACTAACACACAACATAGTAACTTTCCAAAGAGTGTTGGTAGTAACTTTATGAAAATGTATTACAACGATGGTTGTACACATTTACGCAAAACACACACAAAATTATGTACATGCTTATATAAAACAAAATGAGCATTAAAATCACCACTATTTATTAGTTGAATTCTATGTTACCTTTAGTTTTAAAGTATTTTACAATAAAACAAATTTTTGAATTGCAAAAATCCATCTCTTTAACCGAGAAAACAGTAGTTGACAACTAAATATACAAGGTAAGGTAAACATGCGGCAAAAATTTAAGAGGTAATTTCTTGCCTTATTCTAAAAATATTTTGTTCTATGATGATTTCTAAAAAAAACCCTTTTTTATTTTATTATCAAAAAATACATGTAAAGTTGCTACAATAAATTTTTGAAATGATTTCCTTGAGCCTGAATACAAGCATTCAATTTGTCATTAAGTGCCGAACACATCAGAGTTGGTTTTAATTGAGTTACAGGAATTATCCGATTAAGCAAGTAGTATAAATTCTTTACTAGAGTAGCGTAAACTAATAACTTCAGATAGCCTCATAAGAAATAATCCAGAGGGGTTAAGTCTGAGAATCGAGCAGGCCATGCTTGTGGCTTACTTTGACCAATTTACCAATCTCCGTCATATGCTGTTAAACAATCACAAGCAATCAAACTGAAATGTGGTAATGCACCATTGTGCGTAAACCACATTGCAATTTTTGTTGCCAATAGTACATCATCCTGAAACTGAACTAACATGTGTTCTAAAAAATTGCAATACACCTTGCCTACAATTCCAACTCAAACATTCAAGAAGAACTTATGTTGAAAACAATCTTCACATACTTGATACGGATTTTTATCTGCTCACACATCGTTGTTATGAAAGTTCTTTATTGCATTTTTTGAGAAACTGGTTTCATCGGTAAAAGGAATATGTGTCAGGAATTTAAGGATTAAAACAAATTTTTGCAAAAGCCATTGACATAAAGAAAAATCAGCAGGTAGTAGTGCTTGAACACTCTGAATGTGGTATGAATACAACAAATTGTCCTTAAAAATGTTGTACCGTTCTTACTGTTATTGATCTTCTTGGCTCTTCACTTTGTTTTGATGCGCCTATTTTACAGAAACGTTGATAAATATTATGGCCTAGAAACTTTCAAAGTACAATTGTCTAGTTTCTAATGAATTGCCATCAGCAAGTCCATATATAAAATACATGTCAGTCATCTCGGCGTTTGTATAATGATGTATGGTAGAGGAATTCAATAACTATTAAAGACACCATTAACATTAACATTAACGTTTAAATATAATTTTGGGCATGTGACCGCCGCGGCTAGAGCATACATGGCGTAATCTGGAGGTTCAATTTTTACACACTGTTTGTTGCAATTCAGGCTGTATTTTGGCAATAATGTGTTGAATGTTGGTTTCTAAGTGCTGAATTGTTTCTGGTTTATCAGAGTAGATATAGGACTGACATGTGGCGACGTTTTGCTAAAACTACATGTCTGCAATATTAATACTGTCTAATTGAAGCACGAAAAAGTTGGCAACTATGTCTCTGTAGCGCTCACCGTTGGCTGTAACGTTCCGACCATCACTAGGTTTGAAAATCATTGATTCCACTGTAAATTTTTTTTTGGGTTTAATTTTGTACTGTCTAGTAGTTTAAACTAGAGTGCCTACCTACCCGCACAAAAATTTCTTATTTTTTTTTTTTTTTGTTAAAAGCATCTTTGTTAAAGGGGATGATAAATAATTTCTTGATAATTAATATTCAAGATTATAATCAAAAATTTTTTAACAAAAAAAATTAAATTTTTTTTTTGCAAGCGTTAGAAGTTTCTATGTTAGAAAAAAAGGATGATGATGAATCCAATCTCTTGATAACTGAGGTTTTTTTTCAGAGTAACTATTCACCCGTTCAAATGTTTGTTATAAAAAATTAATTGTTAGAAGTGACTTAAAAAAATTAAACTTTTGGGTGACTAACACAACCCTTTAACTGCTACGCCAGGAAACACAATGTGGAATCTGTGTGCTGGGTTAGGAAACGTTTAAAACGTATAAATGCTGAAATAGTTTTTTGTACGTTTATATACGGATATAACGCACAAAATAATTTGCATTGTAGTCACAATTGATTATTTTTTTATTATACAAACATAGAAGATTATAAAATAAGTAACAGAAATCAAAATACTATGTTTATAATAAAGAACATTATTGTTTCTTTGTTTGTTTTTTAAAACTCACCACATGTAGAGTTTCCTCATTAGCATCCGCATTCTCATTTAAATCAGCATTCGCATTTAAAATTGTATTATTAATTTTTGTTATTATTAAAATTATTATCAATACTTTCCGATTAAATGCTTATTTGTTTGTTATTTTTATTGTCACTTTGTCTAACAATACCATTTATTTGTCATGAAACCTCCATATTTTCAATATTATCCAAATTAATTCTAAAATAGTTATTTATGTTACAAGTTGTAAAATGATAGTGTTTTTTTAACGAGTCGCAAATTATCTATATATCTATAATGCGACGAGTAAAAAAACACGCATTTTACACGTGTAACATACACTATTTTTTGCAATTTTGGAGTATAATCCGCAAGTTTCTGATAATTTTGTTTTTTTATGGATGTTATTACAATTTAGTTAACATATTGCGTCAAGTTTTGAGCGTACTTTATTTTGCGTTGCCATACACACATAAACAAACCGATAAAAAGTATAGTGGATACTGTCAACCCCATTGTGAATTAACAATTATTAAATATGAGTGAATCCGACGACGTTATACCTGCAGATATAGAAGCAGCTGCACAAGCTGCTATATCAACCTTGCTGCCAACAAAATCAAAACATTTATATGAAGCCGCATACAAGAAATTTGAGAAATGGTGCATACTGAAAAATATTAAAATAATCACGGAGAAGGTAATACTTGCTTATTTTGCACAAAAAATGACGAATCAAAAAGCTTCAACAACTTGGACCCAGTATTCAATGTTAAGAGCTACGTTGAATATGAAAAAGAACATAGATATCAGCAAATTTTCTAATGTAATAGTTTTTTTGAAACGAAAGTCAGAAGGATATAAACCTAAAAAATCCAAAATATTTACGAAAAATCAAATTGATGCATTTTTGAAGCAAGCGAATGACGAAACATATCTACTAGTGAAGGTAAAAATATATTAACATGTTTTCAATTAAATTTAATTTTTCGATTATATTTCTTAGGTGGCTTTAATTATGGGAATATTTGGTGCATGTCGCCGAGATGAACTAACTAAGATGACTGTATCAGATATTGAAGATATTGGAGGATGCATAAAAGTTTCTGTGCCAGATAGTAAAACAAAAGTTTCAAGACAGTTTGTTGTAACAGAGGGAAAAATCCAAGGCGTCAACTTGCTTGAAATAGTTAGGAAATATATAAACCAACGACCACAATCTATCAACCGCTTTTTTGTTGGGTTACGAAACGGGAAATGCATCACTCAACCAGTAGGAATAAACACAATGGGAAGCTTTCCAAAAATAATTGCTAATTTTCTTGCTTTGCCCAATAGTGATCAGTATACTGGTCACGCTTTCAGAAGATCTTCAGCTTCTTTGTTAGCTGATTCCGGGGTAGATACGTCAATTCTCAAACGCCATGGAGGATGGAAATCTAGCAGCGTTGCTGAAGGTTATGTGGAGAACTCGCTTGAGAATAAAAAACAAATTGCGGCAAAAATTTTAGGAGAACCTACGATTTTAAAAGACTGCGGAGAAAATAATTTATCAGTTGTTAATTGTACTGCAACCTCAAGAGAAGTTAATAATAGTAGTACAACCGGTTCATTAGGTTCTGTTCAGTTGAATGATTTAACAAATTGTACCGTTCATATTTATATTAAATAAATAATTGTTCATTTTTATATATTTAATATTCGCTTAATTTGTTGATAAAAAATAATAAAAAAACATATCATTTGCTATTTTAAAAATAATTAAATTTTATTAGTAGTGAAAAAAAGTGCTTACTTTATTTCACTAGTGAAAAAAAGTAAGTAGTTATAACATCGAAAATGGCAACTGAAAAGTCAATATTATAGTTCAGAATTGCAAAAAAAAAAATATTGTGTTGAAAAGCCTAAAGTACTAATAGCAGATATTAGTAAAAACCCGAAACGTACATAAACGGTAAGAGCACATCCTGGCGCCAGTTTAAAATCGGAATATTAGCAGTTAAAGGGTTAAACGGGTAAGTGTGGTACTCTAAATTTTGATTACAATCAAGTAATTTGAAATGTAGTATATTTTTACTTTGAAAGCATTAAAAGTTTTTTGTCTAAAAAGGAAAAGGTAATATTTAATCTTTAGATGTCAAAAACTTAAGCGGGTGTGTAGTTTATTTTAGAATATGATTACAAACAACTATTTTGAACTATAGTGCTCACTTACCCGGTTTGTTATCAAAAACAATTTTCTTTCTGCAATTGTTAGAAGTTTTTAGTCAAAAGAAGACAAGGTGATTTCTAATCTTTAAACGACCAACACTTGGGCAAGTAGTTGGGTCACTCCAAGTCATAATTACCATCAAGTTATTTGAACTAAAATACCCACTACACAAAAATTTGTTAACAAAAAATTAATATTTTTTTTGTAAGCGTTAAAAGTTTTTATATTAGAAGAGACAATAAACTAATTTTTTTTTATTTACACTCCAGATCATGATCAAAAATTTGTTATCAAAAAATTTATATATTTTTCAAGCGTTTCAAATGCGTTAGAGGCGGGGATGATGAGTCCTTACTTTTGATGACCAACACTTGGATGGGTGGTTGGGTCACTCCAGATCATAACTACTAGCAAATAGTTGAAACTTTGCCTATCTTACCCGCTCAAAAGTTTGTTAACAAAGAATAAGATTTTTTTTTCTTTGCAAAGTTTAAAAGTCCTTTAGTCAAAGAAAGAGAAAATAATTTTCAACTTTTTGATGACCAACACTTGAGTGAGTGGGTTAGTTAGTCCAAAATCATAATTATAATTGAGTAGTTTAAAGTGTAGTGCTCACTTACTTGTCTAAGACTTTATCATATTTTTTTTTCTTTGCTAGCATTAAACGTTTTTTGTCCAAGAAGAAGAAAGTGTTATCCAATCATTAAATAACCAACATTTAGATAAGCGAGTTGTTTATTTACTTACAATCATAATAACAAGCGAGTAGTTTAAACTTACCCGTCCGGGTGTTTGTTATCAAAATTTATTTTTTTTAGTCTTTTAGTCAGAAGAAAAGAAGGAATTATTTAATCTTTAAATGTTTAGGATACTTTAAGTCATGATTACTAACAAGTAGTTTAAACTGAAATGCCTATCCACTCACACACAAGTTTGTTAATATAAAATTAAAAGTTTCTACTCCATGCAAGCGTTAAAAGTTTTTTGTTTAAAAAGAGATCATAAACTCAATTTTTTTAAGATAAGCACATAAGTGGATTGGTAGATTACTCCAAACCATGAGTACTATTAAGTAGCTTAAACTTAAAATCTACCTGCTTGTGTATGTTTTTTCATCAAAACATTAAATTTTTTTAATTTTTGTAAGAAGAAGAGATTAAAGATTATTTATTACCTAACCAACACTTAAGTACCCTTAAGTTTTTCTATAGGTGCTTTTTGTGAAAATTGGAAAACTTTTGCTGGCTTGCTAGAAAAATCCGAGAAAATAAAATACCCGGAGTAAAGCAAAAACTGAATCTACGATGACGACACATGCGTAGCATCTGCCCGGCGGTTTAAAATAAATGGTCAAAAGATTAGAATATTATAATAAAAAAGACAAAAAAATTTAATATACCCTAAGGAGGTTCTTATAACGGGCAATATTCCACAACATAAAAAGTAGTTTGTTTCTCAAGTTCTGCGGGGAGCAAATCAATGACTATAGACAAAAATGTAGCAACTAGAAACATAAATACAAATAAGAAGTTTTTGAAAACACAAGCTCAGCAAGCAAAGGTAGGGTTAAAAGCAAAACCTATTAGAGAGTAAAGAACATAAATCTGAAAAACACACTTGAACCATAAAGGGTAATAAGATGGAAGTACAGTTGAAACCAGCAATTTTCCTAAAAAACGGTGCAAACCACCTTAAGTACCGAGACCTGGTAAGTGGTCAACTTCAAACTAAAACCCAAGGGAACCCAACAGATTTTATTTATGTATAATGGCGTTTAGAAGAAGATGTCTAACATATGAAGTATACTCTTCTTAGGTTTCTCTAAAATAACGTTTTGGGCTCTGGCTCTCACTAAAAAGGAACCTTTAATGCGTTTATTGTCAAACACAATATTGACATTGCTATTATCTTTATACTTTGAATCTACAAGAAAAAAAGCAGCACAACCTATATGTAAACCTCGTACATGCATTTTAGCAAAACAAGTATTTAATCTATGTTCCAGAGACTTAGTGACAGCTAAGTTGGTAATAGTAGAAAAGAAAATTAAGGTAAAGATTATTTTTGGATCTAGATACTTTTATCAGGAATCTCCACCACCTGCAAAATTACTGCAGCTATAAAACAGCGTAAATGACGCAGCGCTGACTTTTAAGTGCAATGTCAACGCCCACTCTTTGTGCAAGCAAAGACATAAACCTAAGAGGTAAAAAACTTTTAAAATTTATATTAAAATATAAGCTTAATATCGTAAACAAAAGTAAAGCGCCAACGTTTTACAATGCTTTGCGTAGCAAGGTTACTGACTTACGGTAGTACGTCTTGAACAAGCTTTTAATGTCTGATCATGCATACATCCGATTTAATACTAAATCTGAAAAAACGCTTTTTTTATAAAGGATAAAAAAAAAATAATGGGAGATATACAACAATATACTAATTGAGGTTAGGGTATTTTAATAAAAATGTTATACTTTATTGTGCTGATTTTATTTTTATATATTAAGACCGGTTTCGGCGGTTAGGCCATCATCAGTTTTTTCTTTTCTTTTCACAGGTGTTGTTGTGTGTTGCGGGTGGTGTGAATTTGTTGTGGTTACTGTTCACACCACCTGCAACACACAACAACACCTGTGGAAAAAAAGAAAAGAAAAAACTGATGATGGCCTAATCGCCGAAACCGGTTATTGATGTAAATCGACTGCGTGAACACGTGTTTTCGGTGCGGCCGACAATCAACTCGTTATACACGGGCATTATAGCCAAATCAAAATCAAAAGACCAAAACTGTAAAGTTAAATATAAAGGGCAGTGGTGGTGATTAAAGAAATATTGAAAAAAGTGCTAGTAAGAAGAAATAAGAACAAATAACATACAGAGTGAAAGATAGTGCAAAAGAGAGACATACATATATAAAACAAGTGCGCTAGAAGAAGACGGGTGTTTCACGGAAACAGCTGCGACACTAGCAGCGTGGCCCGGCCCAACAGCAACGGAAAAACAATACCAAGCAGCATTATAAAAAAACTCAAATAAAATTAAACAACACAAATAAATAATATAAAAAAAAAAAAATAATAAAATTAAAATAAATCATTGTAAATTAAAAATTAGTAAAGTGGTTAAATAATAAAAGGGAAGAATAACCATAATAATATCGGAAGTAAATGAACACAGTGTGGAAGAGTGACGGATATATATGAAACGTCGCGCGCTAGAAAAAGAAAAAGCAGATGTAGCAACGAAACATTTAATCTACAATCTACGGTTCATATTATTATTATCAATCAGTGAAGGAGAAATACCAATACAGCTATAAAACAATATAAAATAAAATATAACAAGATATCAACCATATAGACAAGAAATAAATCATAAAACATAGCGAAATAAATAAAGTTAAAAAAGTTAAGATAGTAAGAAACAAAATAAGTGAAACCAGAAAAGTCGACCTGGTCAGGCGCAATATCGCGAACCAAGAATAGATAGAGGCAGATTAAGGTAAAAATAATAAATTAATGTCAAACAAAAGAAATAGAATAGACTTAGACTCAAGTGGAGAACAAACTAATTTATTGAAATCAACAAAAATTACCAATAAAAGTGAGAGTATAGAAAACAAAGAAGAAAAAGACAATATGAAGGAAATGAAAGAAATAATGAAAGAAATGATTGATTCCCAAAAAAAAATGGCTGATGAAATACAACAACTGAGAAACGATCTGAAAGTAAAGGAAGAAGTATGGAATGAAGAGAGAAATGAATTAATTGGAAGATTGGAACGGCTGGAGATGGATATGGAAAGATGAGAAAGATCAAAGAAAAAGAACAATATAATAATTAAAGGACTAGAGAACAGCCAAAACAACAAACAAGGTATCGAAAATATGCTTCAGACAGACATAGAGGTAACTGTAAAAGTAATTAAAGCATTTGAATTAAAAAAGACTAACATGAACATGGCAGTAGTTGAACTCGACTCTATAGAATCAAAGATCGCAATAATGAGGAATAAAAACAAACTGAGAGAGAAGAACATTAACATCTACATAGATGATGACCTAACAATACAAAAACAGAAAATCCAAAAAGCAATAAGAGAGAAAGCAAAAGAGGAAAAAGGAAGAGGTAATAGAACCAAAGTAGGCTACCAAAAATTATAGATCAATGAAACGTTATGGAAATGGTCAGAAAAAGAAAATGGTTTATATCAAAAAAACTAATTAACATAATAGACTATGAACTAAAGAAGACAAAGGCAATGAATAAGGAACTGAATATTAAAGACCAAAGTAAAAACATAATTAACAAAAATTTAACAAAAACCCAAAATAAAGAACCAAAGAAGGCAAAAAGTAGAATAGGAACTTGGAATGTGAAAGGTATAAAAGGAAAAGAAGACGAACTAGTAGACAAATTTGAAAAGGCAAACTTAAGATTGTTAGGAGTTACAGAAACAAAAATGAAAGGAAATGGAGCAAAAGAAATAAAAAACGGACATCTCTACATATGGAGCGGAGTGGAAGAGGAAGATAGAGCGAGAGCAGGGGTCGCATGTATTGTACACAGAGAAGAAAAAGAACATGTAAAGAGATGGAAAACAGTAAATGAAAGAATAATGACAATTGAACTAAATATGGCAAATCAAATGGCGACAGTGTTAATAACATACGGCCCAGATGAAGACAAACGAAAAGAGAAGAAAGACGAATACTGTGACCAAATGAATGAAAATATGGGAACCGTAAGGACGATGTACATATAAGGAGACATAAACGCTAGAGTAGGGAGGAGAGATGGAGTACACAGAGAAACAATTGGACAATATGGTGAAGATAAACGCAACAACAATGGAAAAAGACTATTGGATTTTTGCATGCTTCATGATCTAATAATAGCAAACACATTCCACAAACATAAAAACATTCATATGTATACGAGAGTACAACCAAGCAGAAAGGAAAAATCTGTAATAGATTATATAATTACAGTAAAGGAAAACAGAAACACAATAAAAAATGTAAGAGCCATGAGGAGTTACGAAATAGGAAGCGATCATTATCTGATAATTGGTGAACTGACAACACAGGGAAAAAACCAGAAAAAAGAAATAGGAAATAAGAAAAAGTACGACAAAACAATTAACACTTATAAACTAAAGAATGCAAGAATCGCAGAAGAATATGAGAAAGAAGTGACCAAATTAATTCAGACTCTGGGTAGGAAAAACGACAAGAATGTGGAAGCAATGTGGAGAGCATTTAAAACAATTATAAATGAAGCGGCCAGAAGAGTATGTGGAGCAAGTAAACAAAACCAATACAAAAAACAAACTGCTTGGTGGAATGACGAAGTTAGAGAGCAGGTTAAAAAAAAGAAGCAAAAATGGAATGAATATCTAAACGAGAAGTCAGAAGAAAGCTATAACGACTATAAACAAAAAAGACAGAAAACGAAAAGCATAATTATAAGAGCAAAACAAAAATCATGGGAAGCATTTGGACAAAAAATGGAAGATAACTTTAAGGAGAACCAGAAAGTAATTTACCTAACACTAAAAAAACCTACGAAGTAACCGGAAGGACGAAATTATAGCAATAAAAAACGATAAAGGAGAACTAATTATGAAAGAAGAGGAAGTTTTGGAAAGATGGAGAAGCTACTTTACTGAATTACTAAATAGGGGCAATGTACCAGTTGAAGAGGAAAAAACAAGAGAACAAACAGCCGAGAAAGAACAGAAAGAAACCAAAATAGACACAGCGGAGATAGAAGAGGCGATTAGAGGATTGAAAAATGGGAAAGCCCCAGGAATTGACAAAATAACAACGAAAATGGTAAAATGTATGGGAAAAGAAGCAATAGACTACCTCACAAGACTATTCAATCAAATATGGATGCAAGAACTAATACCACAAGAATGGGAGATTGGACTAATTTTTCCAATTTACAAAGCAGGAGACAAGAAGGTATGTACCAACTATAGAGGGATAACACTGATAGGGACAGTAATGAAAATATTTGAAAAGGTAGTAGAAGGAAAGAAATTGAAAGCAAAATGGAAGAAGCACAAAGCGGGTTCCGACCGGGGAAAAGCACCCAAGACCATATCTTTACATTAAAAACGTTAATAAACAGAGCAAAAACAACGGGCAAAAAGCTATACATAGCATTTATAGACATGGAAAAGGCGTTTGACATGGTACCTAGGCTAAAAATATGGGAATGCTTAGTTAAGAAAGGTGTCGACCACAAACTAAGACAAATGTGTAAATGCATATATAAAAGAACAAGAAATATAGTAATCAGTAAAAACCAACAATTTGAAAAATTTGAAACCAAACAGGGAGTTAGACAAGGAGGGAGCCTCAGCCCATTACTATTCATTGCGTTCATTGATGAAATTATAAAAGAAGTGGAAAAGAAAACAAAAGGGCTACACATTGGATACAAGAACATGATGAGGGTATACATAAGTATGTGTGCTTTTGCAGATGACATCGCAGTAATTGCAGGATCGGAGAAGGAACTACAAGACAAACTGAAGATATGGCATGACGAACTAATGAAGAATGGAATGAAAATGAACACAGAAAAAACAAAAATTGTAGTGATTTCAAAAGATCCAATACAAACCAAAATAAGCCTGAACCAAAAACAAATACAACTAGTTATAGAATTCAAATACTTGGGAGTGACAATAGACAAAAATGGAAGCCAAGAAGTAGACATCAACACACGAATAAGGAACACAAACAAGTCATATCAGGCACTAAATAAACTAATACTATACAAGAAAGAAATCACGAGAACAACAAAAATGAAGATATACAAAGTAATATGTAGACCAACACTAACGTATGGATGCGAATCATGGGTTTTAACACAAAAAGAAGTAAGCAAAATAAGAGCAACTGAAATGAAGTACATAAGGAAAGTATATGGAGTAAATATAATGGACAAAATAAGAAGTGAAGAGATAAGGAAAGAACTGGAAATTAAAGGAATAGAAGAGTTCATAGAAGAAAGACAATTAGGATGGTGGGGCCACCTACAAAGAATGGACAAAAAGGCGCAAGTGAAAAGAGTATGGGAAAGCAGAATGCCAAAAGAAAAGAGACGTGGGAGACCAAGGAAATCATGGGACGAAATAGTGCAAGGACTGATAGAAAAAAGAGGGTTACAAGTGAACGAAGCAAAGAAGATGGCGAAGGACCGGAAGAAATGGAAGAAACTAATTAAAAAAAATGTACAATAAATAGAAAACAGCTTACACCCTACCGGGTAGAAAGTTAATTGAATATATATATAAACCATTTAAGTTGCCAGAAACCAATAAAATTATGCTACAAAAAAGATTTGCTGTGCTACAAAAGCTTCTATATAAGATTTTCAAAACGGACTTAGCACTTTTACAAGTATCAAGCGGCTAAAGAACGTTCAAGGTAGTATTTATTTTAATCCGGAGAAACCCACGTATGCTTTGGCTAAATTCTACAAATCAATTAGCTTGACATTCTTTATGCAAAAACTATTATAAAATAATAGCCGACATGTAAAAAGGCCCAACTACTACACCAGCACCAGTATGCCTACAACAAAACGGGTAAATATTACATACTAGCTATACACTAGCTAGTCAGCAAATGAATAAATACTATCTAATGCAAAGAAATAACTTTGGGTGCTTTTCTGAACATTAGGAAGGCATTCGAAAATACTATCCCGCAATTTTAATTATTATAGAACGTTAATCATTGATTGCAAAAACTGAACAAATAGTGGCATGCATTATAGAACAAATTTTACAAGCTTAAAAGGATAAGTTTATTTCAGGTTGCTGAACTATTGACAACCGACAATACAGACAACCTACAGCTAAAAATAGCAAATAACTTCCATTGAATTTATTTATCCATCAAGAGATCTAATTTTTTAATAAACGGCATCAAATTTAAATACAATACATGATATTATATACTTTATAAGTATAATAACTTACTTATAAAATTGTATTTATTAGGTATTATTCATTTAAAGTATGTATAATTTTTAATCAATAACACTTAATAAATAATTGATTAAGTAATAATGATTCTCTATAAGTTCAATAATGGTTTATTCATATTTTATGATTTTATCTTGTAATGTCAGTACTTATAGTCACTATAAAGTTAATTTAATTTAGTTATAAAAATTATATCATATTATATAGTTACAGTGAAATGAATTTAAATTGTGAAATACATAAATGCCATTTTTCTATAATTGTCAAACTTTTGATTGAAGCAAAAACCATTTATTATTTTTCCGCACGCTTTAATCAACGAGTTATTTTCCGCGTCGTGTGCACGAGAGTTAATTGGTAATAGCCTCGTGATGGAATAACAAAACAAAAAAATGTAACTTTCAAATTAGCATCATCCGCACGACACGTCCCATTATTCCCCGTGCAGTCTGCAGTTTTATTTTTTCCAATGCTTTATTGTTTGTTTTGTGCCCATTTAAAATTGTAATTCTCGCCTCGGGACGAAAATTTTTATTATTCCTCCGTGAAATATGACCGAATATGCATGTCATGAGGAGAAGAGAGGACGTCGGGATTAGCGAGCAACTTTTATAATAAATGTGTTAAACGCGGCGGCGGACGCGGCAGGGCTCGGTAAGTCCGCGGTAATCGCTATGGATTAGTGCTGCCTACTTCACTTTTATTTTTGTTTGTTTGTTTGTTTGTATTTTGCGGAGGAATTACTGAAACCGAAGCCGTGTAATGCAATTACAATATTTTAACTTTATATTTTAATTTATATTGCAAAAAAAAGTTTAAATTTAAAATCCTTAACAACTGATTATTTTATTGTTAATTCTACTTCTTTGTTAGAATGAATATAAAACAAAGCTCAAAGTTTACATAGACTGCTTATTGGGTTGCATATGTTATGAGTCTATTTGCAATGTATTCAGTAGTTTGATTTATCACATTTTATCTAAAGTACATTAATTTTTATTAATAAATACTGTACACAATAATTGAGCAAATACTACTATTTTATATTTTTCATCTTGGATATATTGTGTCATGCGATAAGAAAAATGCGTGGACTAAAAAAACGTTTAACAAAAATTTAATTAAGATTGTGCGATATGTGCCTAACAACTATTACTATATTCTCAACACTTTATTACGTACATGCACTCTTTTAATTTTAATTTATAAATTATTTTTCGTATAGCATCTAAACTTTAAATCTAAATTTGCACTTCATTAGTAATTTGTTTAACCTTTTAATTTTGTTTGTAATTTTGCGATTAATTTTAAATTGTTAAATATTAACAACATTTTAATATTATTATTATAGACTCTGTTAAATAAAAAAAATATTGTTGGCTAGTTAAATAACCCGAAAATAAATAAATTTGTTTGTAAAACCTTTCAACTAGCTTTACAATAAATTGTAAACAGCTTGAATATTATTGAATGTTAACTGTTTCAATTTCATTAAAAAAATCAAATATTTTTTGCTAAAACAATGATGTTACATGTCATGTTGATGTAGTAGTTCAGTATGCTTGTTTTATTAGTATTTTTATTTGCAAATTACATACAAAATCAAATTTATTCCCAGTCTAGCTTTGTTTTTTGGGTAAATATAGGTTTGAAGCCCCTATGTGTAATTTAGACAAGTTAAATATTATTACTACAGCAGTAAGTTTATAAAAGATTAATGAAGCCTAAACTAAGAAGCTAGTTAATGATATAGTACGGTAGTAGATGAATAATTTAAAAAACCGAGTGACTTGTTTATAGACCATTTTAGATTTATGTTTGAGGTCATTAGTTTACTTCCATGCACAGTTGTAAATTATTTGTGGTTTTCTATAAATTGTACAATTATTGTAATGTTTAGTTTGATGTCATATTTTTAGTTGCCTAGTTTGGTTAAGATTATTGTTGATAAATCAAACATTTCACTTTTAATTGCAGCTCTGCCTTATTTTAAACATTTTTTTATTTCAAAATGTAGTATTAAGAATTTATTAAGGTGTCACAACAACATAATAATTCCTTTGAGTTTGAACGACTGAAATTAAATATGGATAGTTGAAATTAGGTAGAGAGACATAAAATATCAAATGCCAAATGAGTTTAGATAAAAATACCAGTCAACTGTTAAAGAAAAAAAAAATAGAAAATGCAAAAGAAAGTATCATAATAAGAATAAGAAAAAAAATACCACAAAAAGATAATAAAAAACTGCAAATAGATGACAAGATGCAGTAATACTTTATACTAGGTGAAACAAAATACAGGAAGTAACAGAAAATTAAAAAAAAAAATAGAACAAAGCTAAAAAACTTAATACAAAAACTAGACTAAAAGGAAAGAGAATAAAAACAAACAGATAAACAAAAAAAAAATTAAAAGACAAACTAAAAAAGAAAATAAGAAAAAAACAGTACATAATAAACTAAAATATGAAACAAAATAAATAAAAAGATATACCTACATAAAAACAAAAAACAATCAATAATTGATTAATTTTTCTTCTTCTTCTTTCTTTATTTTAGGCGAGTCATTATTTAATCATCGTCCGCTTGCATGAGGCTGTCGCTTCATTGTCTTCTGGGGCGCCTAACGTTTCTTTGTCCCAGTGGAGACTTGTCGCAAGCAATTTTCACAAGTCTGCGGTCATCTATCCTGCCTTAGTGTTTGTTCCATTCTTTCTTCCTGTCTGTTACCCAGTCGTTAATGTTCTTAACCTTATGTTGTTCTGATAGACACGTTCTTTCTTTATCGAACATTGTCTTTTTAGTCATACTGCGGAGTATCTTTATCTCAGCTGTTTCTAGGAATTCTTTTGATTTTTGCTGTTTTTGGTCTAGTTTCTGCGGTATATGTTATTATCGGCTTCATTACGGTTTTATAGATCTTAGATTTAGTGTTCGTTCTCATACTTTTATTGCATCATATTGTATTCAGGCAGCCGGCTATTCTAATTGCTTTTGTTGTTTGGTCTCTTACATCTGCTTTAACATTATCAAAGCCGGAAAGTTCTATATCCAGGTACTTAAATTTTATTTTCTGCTCGATCATTTTACCGTTGAGTTCAAGTTTGTTTTTTAGTGGGGTTTTTGGTGTTGTTAAGCACTTTGTTATGGTCAATGATATTACCATATTTACAGACTTGGCAGTTAGGTTGAATGAGTGTAATAACTTTTATAAGTCGTTCTTATTTTCTGCAATAGAGCGGCATTGTCAGCATAGCATATGTCTTTTTTGTTTTCGGACATTTCAAATAATTTCTTTTATTATAAAATTAATGAGGATAGGGCTCAAGGAGTCCTCCTGACAAATATCGCTGCCCGCTGGTTCTATTTGTGCTTGTATTTTATTGTTTGTGTATATGCTCTCTATGGTTTTAATAAGATTGTAAGAGATTTGCGTGTTGTAGAGGAGATGCATAACGTCGTTTAGCTGGACACGGTCAAATGCTCTGGTTAAATTAACTCGCTTGATATCTGTGCAAGATCTTCCCGATCTAAATTTCTGTTGTTCATCCGCCAACGATAAAAGACTGTTAATATTGTTGGTAATTGCCTTAGTCGTTAGTTTTAGGTCAGTGCTTAAAAGATTTATTTCTTTATAATTTGTTGGTATTTTTGTCTCTTTTTCTGAACATTAGGATAGTAGTGCTGGTTTACCATTTATCTGGATTTTTGTATTGATATATAATTTTCAGTATTAAAGTTGTTAATTTTTCTATTAGTCTTTGCCCATTGTACTTGAATAATATGTTTTGTATAACGTTTTGATCGGCGCTTTTCCTATTTCTTAGTTTCTGAATTGCATTTTCTATGTCAAATGTACTGATCGTGACATCTTTGTTAATGGGTATGTCTGGTGTTGGGGTGTGTTTGTTCCTAACTTGTTTGTACTCGTTAAATGATTATGGCGTTTGCAGAGTGTGATATTTTAGGTAGGCCTTTCTTTTTTCTTTGCACTGTTCCTTGATTTCCGGGTAGAATCATGGTGCTTTCTGTTTTTTTAGTTGGTTTACTTTTACAGTTTGTTTGCCAAGTGCTTCCTTTGTAGAATTATTGATATTGTTCTTAATTGTTTTCTAAGCTAGATTGATGTCATTAATATTTGAAATCGGGTTTTCGATTTTTTGTTGTAGTCTATTTTTGTATAAGTCTTCTATTGTAGGGTTCTATAGCAGCTCAATATTGATTTTCTGTGCTAATGTCGCCGGTTTTGATAGTTTTGATTTTTATTCTATTTTTTTTTAAGTAAAAGGTTATGGTTGCTTCCTATATTTGCCGAGTTGGGCGTTCTGATTTCTAGTATTTGAGTTAGGTGAAATTGTCTATTAGTCACAATGTAGTCGATAGTCGATGTGTGACCTCTGGTAATTGCAAATGTAAATTTATATTGCGGTTTTATGCCAAAAAAGGTATTAATGATACACAACTCATTGTAAGCACAAAGGTTTATCATTAGTTCTCCGTTATCATTCAGCACATTTTTGTTGAACTTTTGTTTAATTATTGGGACTGTTCGGTTGCAATTAAAGTCTCCTAGTACAATCATGAGTTTGTCACTTGGTAATGAGTCTACTGTGGTTTGGAGTTGGTCAAAAAACAAGTCTCTTAGAAGCTGCGGTCTGTTATCTTCTGGTGCATATATTAATAGTACATACATTATTTGGTCATCTGACTTTAGTGTGACAACTATGATACGTGAGCTGATGTAGTTGCATTCGTTTATACTATTTTAGTATTTTGTGCTGATTGCCATAGCAACACCCTCTCTTTCCCTTTTGTGTTTCTCAACTTTACTGTTGACTACAATATATTCTTCGTATTTCTTTTGGCTTTTTTCCTTTAACTTTGTTTCTTGTAGTGCGCATATGTCAATTTTGTTATCTGTTAGTTCTTTTAAAATTTCTTCACATTCCAAGTGGCAACACGCAGCAGATCTTTCTTTCTCTAATTTCTGGTTGTCCGTCTCGGAAAACTCATCATTAAAAGTTTGGACCCATAACTTCATGTACTCAGCACATGTTGAAGTCAAATTTGGAACCTTATAGAACCCCTCCTTGTTGACATAATATGTATTACGTTGTTTGACTTTTGGGACTCAATAATGACCTAAAAGCTTTGGCTTTAACTTTAAATCTTGTCCAAATTGTGTCTTCTGTATTAAGACAAAGTCTCCTCTCTTGTATTCATTTGGTGTACGACTTCTCAAATTATAATAATTTCTGTTTTTCTCTTGGACCTTGAATATTTGTTTCTTTGCTAATTTTCTTTGTTTTTCACGTGATTTGTTAAACTGAATCTTCATTTCTTCTTTTATTAGAGTTTTGATATTTTTATCGCCATTTTTTCTTATTTTTGTTCCTATTAGCAACTCGAATAGAGTCATACTAATAATTTAGTGGTACGTTGAGTTTATTATCTGTTGTACTTTTGGAACAATTTGATACCATTTAGTTGGATCTTCTCTTGACAGTTTTTCTAACACGGAGATAATCGTCGAATTCACTCTTTCTATATGTCCATTAGCCTTTGGAAAACAATTTTGATTTTAAAATGCTTAATGTTTTTTTTTACACAAAAATCTTTAAATTTACGATCTGTGAACGCACTTTCTTGATCCAATATTTTGTTGACAAGGTTACCAAGTATTTCTTTGAAGTTTTCTAATTTGTTTATTGATTTATTTGCAGTTGTAGAATTTACTGGGTAGAGCCAAACGTGCTTAGTGAATGCATCAGTTATGGCAAAAATGTGAATATACTTTTTACTAATAGATTCTAATGAATCTAAATGGTTGATATGATAGGTGTATAATAAAATCTTTTCCTTATTCAACGGGTTTAAGAAACCTTCTTGTTTGCCCTTCTTTGCTTACTATGTAAGATGTATAAAATGCAACTTAACAAACAATTCCAAATCTTTGTTAACGCCTGTGGACTATAGTAGTCTTGTTTCAATATTTTTTTAAACTTTTTTTTACTTAGATTTCCATCTCGGTGGATTTTTTGCATAATTTCTATTTGCAAAGATTTTGGTAGCACTAACAGTTCTTGGCCTTGGTGCAACTTTTATAAAATATCATTTTTTATCAAATAATCATTGTACGGTTTATTTTTATAATTGCTTTAGTTTTTACATTTTTTTCAGTGTTTTCTAGGTTTTTACTAAAATACTATCTTGTGCTTTGAGCAGTAAAATGGGATTATGGCTTAATGACCTGTGTTTGATTACGTAATCATACTCATCTAGTAGCAGATTTTATCTTGTTACCCTTGTTGCTAAATTTGGTTTGTTCATGGTTTTGGTGAATAGTGCCTGTCTAAAATTTATGACCCAGTGGGTATATTCGGAATTTTTTTAATGCTTCTACTATTGTTAACACTTCCAATTTGTATAAGGTGTATTTTTTTCAGCGTCGGTAGTTTTTTTAGTAAAAAAGTCATGTAGTAAACTGGATGCAACTGGTCTTCTTCACTGGCCTTTTGTAATAAAATCGCTCCGTATCCTTTCTGAATGGCATCGGTGTGCACTTCAATATTACTTTCCTGATTGTATATTTTTAGGACTGGTTTATTTGTTAATAGACATTTTAGTTGTTTGAACGTTATTTGCTCGGCGTCTTCAGATTTGAATTTAACATTTTTTTTTAGTAAATTACCTAATGTTTTTATTGACCAATTCTCAAAAGACATGATAAATATATCTTTGGAACATGGACGGTGCATTACACAAGCTAAACGGCATTCTCTTAAATTAATAATGGCCCATAAGTGTCAAAAATAGAGCAAATTTTGGGCTTGCTTTATTTACAGTAACATGAAAGAAGCCATTTTTTAAGTCTATGGTACTAAACATATGAGCATTTTGTAATTTATTAAGTTGATCTTTAATCAACGCAAAGGATATCTGTTTTTAACAATCACTTTGTTTATTTTCCTGTAATTCATGCATATTATAGACGTACAATTTTTTTCCGAACTAGCACTACTTGACTAGCAAACTATGATTTTGAAGGTTTTATGTTATCATCTATTATTCACTGTTACACTTGCTCATCAACTATGTTTTGCTCTATGAAAGTTAAACGCCTTGGATGACAAAATATTGGTTCTTAATCTTTGAGAGTAATTTTCATTTCTAATGTATCCTTCATATTTTTTAGTTTATAACTGTGTATCAATTCTTGTGCTTCTTTTTTTTATCTTTTGATCAACTTTAAAACTTATGTCTAGTTCCATTTTTTCTAAGACTGTAATGTTTATTAAAGCTGCTTCAATTTTTCTCTCTTCGTAACCTGATTCTCCATTGATCAGCACATCTGCTTTTTTTAATAATTTGTTTCTAATCATTGTTTACATTGTCATGGTGTTATAAAGAAATGAATAAAGTAGAGAATACAAACAACATAAACAACAAATAAGAAGAATTGAAACATAAAATAGTGCCCCGAATACGAAGCTCTGCAGCCATCCATATAGAGACGGTGTAGAGCAGCAAGTGGGGAGAAAACAAAATGAAATATAAACTATAAATGTGTAAATATATTATAATAAATAACAAATTTTCTAAAATTATTTAATACCAGATTCAAATCATAAAGTATTGGTGAGTATTTCATTTCATGGATTTGTTTAGTTACTACATTAACTTGGCTGCCAGTATCAGACATCAATTAATTTAATCATCTTACACATTTTATTTGGACTTAACAAAATGTTTTTGACATCAGCTGGCTTGTCCTCCTTGCACTCAAAACTTTGATGATCAAATTTGTTGCGCTTGAAACATTTTGATCCCTTTTGTTTTGAAAGGCAATCCTGAGATTTATGACCTTTATCTCCACATTCAAAACAATGAATTATTTTAACCGGTTTTACAGTTGATTAAACTTGACTATCCTTTTGCTAATTGTTTGTTGGTTGCGTCTTCTTTTTGTGTTTTTGTTGCTTGCTTTATTTTTAATCAGGTGGTACAATTGGATTTTCTTCTTAAATTCTTTGCACGTTCTAGCACTATATAGAACAATTTTGTTGTTACTATCATTCGGAATTCTATTGATTATGTATTGAATAGTCATTTATTCTTCAATGTCTACGGCTGGCAATTTCTCGCATGATAAAGAAATATTCTCCGATTGTTTCTTCTTTCTGTTATTTTCTAATCATCATAAGTCTATAAACCTCAGCACTGTTTGTATTAACAACAAATTTTTTTTGAGCAATTTTTTCAATTTTGACTACAGTTGGTAATACCTCTTTCTAATAAAATTAGTAGTTTTGCTAAACCATGAAGCAGTTTTTCAAACTCATTCCTATTTATTAATTCTGCCAATTCTTCAAAACCTACTATCCATTTACTCATGGGGTACCCGTCCTTCCCATTAAATTGTCTTAATAAATTTTTTACATCTCTGAACAAAATTGAAATTGAATCTTTATTTTTTATTTGCTTACCAGTAGTTATTTCTTTACCACCTCAATCATCGTCTTCATTTTTATCTTTTTTATTATTGTCATCTTCATTATCTTCTTTTCATCATTGTCTACTGCATTTATTTTTTCTTTAATAAAGCATAGGTAAGAAAGAATTCTTTTATGTACTACTTTTTTTGTCCCATTGTAATTGATATTTAACACATTGCAAACGGACACTAAATCTGCAAACTATCTTTTCTTTCATTTTTTCTAATTTCTTGTCGTATTTTGTTGAACCTTCTACAAAGTGAAATCCTTTGAATCGCATTATTTTGCTTCTGTTTAAGTTTATTTTTTTATCACCAGTTATTATTGTAAATAATGCTGTTAACATCTTAGCTTGACATGCCTCCTTGCATGCTGGGAATATCACCTAACGTTGTCATTGCAAATTAATTTAGTGAACTTCTTATTTTTAAACGCCATCACTGGACTGTTATTTTCAACGTTTATTAACTTGTTTGCCGGTCCCCTGAGCACTCTTGTGCAATGCAAACGTGTACAAAATAAACAAATATACCACAGAAAACATGTAAGCTGTAAAAAATTCTTTGCCAAAAATTAAACAAAAAATATCTAAAGGTTTAACGGAAACAAAACTATTAATAGAAAAAATATCAAGCTAAACCCCATATAATAAAAGCACATATCAAAATAATAGACAAAGAAATCAGAAAACAAGTCAGAAATAATGTGTATGAATTCAATAAAAAAATTAATTCTAAAAACAACAGGAAAAAAGAGAGCCGAAAGTATTTAATAAAAAAACTAGCTATAAAAAAAAACAAACCATAAAATTAATTGATGAAAATTAAACAATATTGATTGACCAAAAATTCTGCAATACGTCAAAAGATTCTATGAGGAGCTATACTTGTTCAAAAAACCTAAAACACTAACTAGCTTAAACAACTAAAGATTAAAACTAACCAGACACTATACAAAAAACAACTTTTAAATAAACATATATGAAACAAAATTAGAGCTAGAATCTACAAAAATTGACAAAATACTAGACGTGGTCAATATAGTCACGGAACTAATTAGAGATGGCTAAAACAAGTACCAATAACTTTGAAAAAAATGCTCAATTAATGCATAGACATAAAAAACAACGATTGCATGAAAAAATGCAGCTGAATGAGCCAACATGTGCGTTTACAGAAAAGATAATCACCAAAAAGGCTATTTTAGTTGTTGATAGAATAAAAGTTAAATTGATAAAAAACTGATTTGAAAAAACACTAACAACGAGTTTGTGGAAATGGCTCTAGATGGCGCCGCAGGTATTACGGGCAAATTTAACAACAACGCGTTGAGTTACGGACGCGTCTAGGAATTGATTACTTTTACATAATGTTGATCAAAAATCTATGCGAACAAGCTTTTATTACAATAACTACAGGTTTGTGAAAATACAAATTTGATTAAAACTAGCCAAACAATAAAACAGAAAGATACAATTTGGCCCAAACTGTTTACAAATACGCTAAAAGATATTTTTTAAACAATAAAGTAAAATGAAAAAAAAATTAACATCAACGAAGAATACTTCAAATTTACGATTTGCGGATGATATTATACTTTTTTGCAAAAAACACAAATGATATCAGACGTAAAAACGCAACAAAAAAATAGAACTAAAAATAAATCTCAAATTCTAAAATTAAGACTAGCATTAAGAAAGTAGTAGAGAAGTATGTACATCTAAGCCAATTTATTTCTTTTGCACAAGATGTCCAGTATAAAAAATAAACCGCAGAATAAAAGTAAGATGGGCAGCATAATATATTAAACTAAAAAAACATATTTAAATCTACTACCCGCAACATCTAAAAACAAAGGTCTTTAACCAGTAGGTTGTAACGGCAAAATTCCCGAGGAGTTGCTGTTGTTAGAATTCCTAAAACCAAAAATAGGGATTAGTGGTATGCAACCAAGTATACACTATGGTTGAATAAAAATGATGTTGAGGTGAATTAGGAGCTGTATTTTTATTTTGAAATTAGTATCTAACTACTTTATAATTAAGTTATTTTGAAGTTTTATAAATACTTACTACTCACATGTTTTCTGTGCTGGTCTTTGCTGTGGATTTAGGTTTGATCGTGGACTGGCCCCGATCCTCTCGGTTTTAATCTGAAAAAAGTTGCGATTAGATTATTTTAATGCAATTGTTATTAATTGTTAGTTGAGAAAGGTTGTATTATGCTGTAGATTGCATGGGAGAGTGCTAATAAGGATTTGATTAATTGTTTAGTTTGAGTATGATTGCGGTTACGATGATGAGTTTTATTCACCTCGGGTAGTATTCATACTAGGATTATGGGTTATCGTTACAGTTAATTTTTGTAAGTACTACTCAAGGGAGGATTTACCGCTTTGTTAGAGACTGGGGGATTGTTATTTTGGATATCCAGTATTTGTTGTGTTGTGTAGTGGATTCGAGGTTAGGTGGTTCAATTCTGCAAGGATGATTTCTCAGGGGCAAGGAAGTTACAGTAAGTAGTTGGGATGATTTATATTGTTAATTTTATTAACTTGAATTGCTGTACTTACTTGTGGCTGTTAATCCACTTTGTTGTCACTTTCAACTTGACACCTGTCAGCCATTTTCTGATCACGTTGTTCAGCGCATATGAGTTTGGCGCAAAATTTGAATTTTACCTAATTAGAATCATCTGCGCATCGGTTTGATTGGCAAGACGCCATGCTTCTCGGAGAATGATATTCATTCCTTTTCCGGTCGTTGAGGTGTCGTGGTGTGGTGTTGTGGCAGTGGCGAGTATTCTGAGAGGATTTGTAAATTCTTAGGCATCGTGGCCTGATTTATATACTCGCCGTTTAAACTGCATTGAGTGGTGATATATTGTGCTGTGTGCTACCCGCTAAGGGAGATTTAGGGGTTTATCGTTTATACCACAACCGCATTGCGGATTTGTCACCCACCCACATTTCATGGCTGGAAGTTATCTAAAAGGATTGTAGGACCGTATTAAAATCTCAGGTTGGTTTAGTGTTTCTTTTCTCTTGTTTTTATTGCTTTTTGGGGATGGCAGAATTATTTGTAATTCTGGTTTTGTATGGCATGTTTTAGGTTCTTACTACGGGCGTTCTAGTTTATTTTTAACGTCCCAGAACAGTCACCACTCTGCTGTATCTATCGCAGGTACGGGAGACCCCACTTGACGTTCCGCATAGGACGTGCTGAAAGCGTGAGGCCGCTGATGTTCCCAAGTCTCACATCCTGTTCCTAATTGAAGTGATTGGTTTGGTTTATTTGAAGAATACAGAAGTGTGTTCAAGCGTGAGGCCGCTGGTGTTCCCAAGTCTCACATCCTGCCAATTGAAGTGAAGTGGCTTATTTCCAAGAATCCAGAAGTGTTTAACAGGAAGAAGACAACCACGTGATATCGACAACCTTCATGTTCAGCCTTTATAATTTTTGTTTTTTTTTGCAATGCAATATTTGTTTTGTGCCTACTACCACTTGGTGTAAGGCAACGAGATAACTGTGGGCTGTGAAATTTATTGTTTTGTTTATTTTCGGGCGTGTTAATATTTGCCTTACAGGATCTTTGGACGGGGATAGCGGTATGCCTGGACAGGAACCCAAACCGTGAGTACTCCTTTTTTATATATATACCGATATTTTGATTTAAAATTTCACGGCTTATTTACCACTCACGTATTTTGTTATGTTCATTGCTTATAGTCATTAAAGGCATTGGTTGATTCGTCGGAAGCACGGTTGTTCGATTTCTTTAGATCGATGTTTGTTAATAAGTTGAAAACTGTTGAACTTTACATTTAATTTTACTTGTTAATGACAGATTGGCCTTAACTGTTGTAAATACATTTTTTTGGGTACATTCTAATAAATTGGGTGTATTTGTACCTGTATGTTTGCATTTACCTTTTTTTTTGCATTTAATTTTGTACATTTATAGATGTTCCTCTCTCGAACATTAATTTGCCGTATATAAATAAATTGTATTAGCTTCCTTACATTTGATATCCGCATACGCCTTTTTGTCTAACTTTTTTTGGTATCGGGTTCTACCATTAGGAGGTGTGGCCAATTACAGGGTGGACTTCGTAGAAAAATCCCGTGGCGCTCACAACTTACCACCCCCGTCTCCACTGAGCTACGACGGTAAGTGAAACCCTGTCCACCTCTTACCCTCACAAAAGGGGTTCTACCATTAGGAGGTGTGGCCAATTACAGGGTGGACTTCGTAGAAAGATCCCGTGGCGCTCACAACTTACCACCCCCGTCTCCACTGAGCTACGACGGTAAGTGAAACCCTGTCCACCTTTTACCCTCACAAAAGGGCATAGGTTATCAAATCGAAGGTTGCGGATTTGGTAGCGTTACAAGGTACTACCGACACTTACGCTTTCACAACAGTAAAATCATACATACATTACAGATATAAAAGAGATGTTGAGATTGTGTAGTAGCTGAATTATGCAGAAAACATAATAATTGTAGTGAAACAAGCAATTAAAATTAACATAATGATTTAATACTTGGAATAAAAATAGCAAAACAAAATAGAAAAAAAAATTTTAAAAAGTAAAAACATCTAAATATCTAAAATATGTTTTTTGCACAAATAACTAAAAAAAATATGTTTAATATAAAATTTATGACAATAAAACAAATAAAACGGTAAGACAAGTATCCCATAGTTTTTGCATAGTTTTTGCTAAAAATGCAAAAAACCATTCAAAAACGCAAAAATTGATATAAATATGTCTATTACTCTAAAACCACATTTTTCATGCGTGCTCTAGGTAAAAATAATCTTCAGATAATCCAAATACACCTAAGTATATAGGCCGCTAAGCTGTGGGTAAAATTTCTAATTTGAAGGGACTATATGTATGATTGCAAAATTTAGATGTCAAAAAGAGTGTGTGTATATTTTAGATAAACTAGAAAAAGAAAATTAGTATATATAGAAAAGATAGGAAAAACAAAAAAAGTAATAACCCATCAGTGTAGATTTTAATGAATCATTGGATGCTCTTTTTGTTTATGTGTGCAAACGTTGTAAAGTGTGGTGACCTGTTGTCTGTTTACGCTTTTTATAGAGGTGTTTTCTTAACAGCTTTTTTTATGAAAGTACAATTTTTGCCAGTTCACCCTGCTCTCTCATGTTTTTAAAAATAATCCCTATGTTTTTTTTACAAATTGTCTGCATTATCAAAAAAACATATAAAGCTTTTAGCATCTCAAATTTAGATGTGGTTTTTATGTAAGTCAGCAGTCAAAAATTACTCCAACATACTTTACTTCAGATGATAGCGGTACTAAAATATTTTAAGAGTTTTGGTAAGTTTAATTGATTTTTTTTTTGTAATCTAGGTTTATTTTCAAACTGTTAACCATAAGAACCTGGTTTGGAGTATGCCTTCAAATTTACCGTTTAACAAGATTGTAATGTCATCTGCATAACCAATTGTATAAAAACTAAGTTCATTAGGGCTATCAATTACTATAATAGTAGAAATATTCCTCTCTTTGGGGACATTATACTTTATAAACCGCTTTACTAAAAATTTGTTAGTATGGACAAAACAAAGATTATATGTCACACTGGTACAATTGCAATTAGAATACGCATCTTTAGATTGGTTATCATTTTACTTAAACAAAGTCAACCAATTAGAACAGGTGCAAAATATATACTTAAAAATATCGGAATATTATTGTTATTTATACTTTAAAATTGGTAATTTTATTTAAAAGAAAAACGGTTGCTGTTGAAGTTAGTAAATGATATCATATATATTTCCAACCTTATAAGGACACTTAACTTTTATGTGCCTAAATCTTATAACACTCACAACCCTAAAACATTCCAATTAATTTTTTATAGCAGGAGATACGGTAAACATTCACTAATTTGTAGATTTATGCGTAATTATAATACAAAACACAGAACCTATTCTATAAATCTATCTATTAGATCTATTTATGTGTGATACGTTTTAATTTTAACAATGTAATTATTTTAATGCTTTATTTTATTTTAGCATTAGTATTTAGTTTTACTTAAATATGTTACATGTCGGTTTTTAATTTGTTGTATTTTTGTTATATATCATGTTTCTATTTTTATTTTTATATATATTTTTTGAATAAATTTAAATTTATATTGATTTCAATATGTTTTGTAATACTTGTGAATTTGTAAAAATCAGATTTTTGTAATAAAAATATTAATACTTGTATTACTTTTCTCCAACATGTATTTTATCCAGTGATGAAGGCCGTATTCCAAATTGATCTTTTGTACAACCGCTCTAATGTCTTCAAGAAAAAAAAAACGTAAAGCTAATTAGTCAATAGGATTTTGCAAATGTGTAATTTTATTGTTGGGCGGTTTTGGTCTGAATACAACTTTTATTTCCCTACATGCAAAAAATGCATGCTTTATAGATTCTTGCTAAGTAAATTAGGATAATATAAAGAAAAACCTCATCTTATTTTAAGGCTTTGAATAAAGAGACAGTTTTCATTTTTTATGTTATACTTTATCAACAAGGTAGCAATCAGTTGCTTAATCTTTTCCTAAAAAGTTGGAGGCACATTATCTAACCAGATTTGTTCCGGGGCAATACAGCCTGAAAAGTGGAGTTTTAGAAATATTTCTGTTGCTTTCGATAGGTTGGCTGTTTATAAGCCGTCAATTTTTTTCCGACAACCAAGTTGCTTTTCAGAGTTTTTAAATAAGATTTTGTCAGTTAAGGTGTTTTTAACATTTTTACAAAAAGTTTTTTGTTCATGTTGGCGCAATTTGGTATAACATGATGACTGATTTATTAAACCAGTTAAGTTTTTCCTACTATTATTTGGATTTGCTGGTGAGATAACTCAGTTATAAAGCATTAGCGTAGCACTCTAACAGTCCGGGGTTCGTTCTTCTAATATGTCTAAAATAATAACTTGATCTTTATCTACCGGGGTGATTTGAAAGTCACATAATAAACTATTGGTCCTATCAACCCCCTTCAAACAAGTTGTAAGATTTCTGGGGCAACGTAAAATAGCTGTAAAACGCGCAATAAAGAAAAAGAAAAACCCCCTAAGTACGAGTTTTTGTAAACTCGTGTAACAAAATGTTCTAACTTACTTAAATAGTTTTCTATTTTTTTTTAAACTAATAGGTTTTGAAAGGCTGTTTTATTAGTCAGCCTTAGGTTATGTAAAGGCTTAATTTTTGTTTTGTGTTTATGTTCTACATTGAATTTTATTTATGTGATTTGAGTTGCCAATGTCTGGCTGCGGGACGTAACAAACGTTGGTTAAGCGCATTGGTTTAGTATTTTTAGATTAGTACTAATAATAAAATTGCAAACTTATTTATTTTTGTCATTTGTGTCTTCATTTCCACAAAGAATATAATAAAAATCTGGCTTCCGCTTGTCTGCCGAGCTAATCCTAACAGTTGTGCGGTCATTGTCGAAAAGCTATAGCATAAAAAAGCTGGTATGTGCTTAAGTATGTAAAACACGTTAATTTGCCTATTTTACAGACCTTAGTGTTTTCAATTTATGGTTTTTGGATTAAGGCTATTTATTGCTATGTTTATTCGACAGTAATGCAGGTTGCACTGGATAATTTTATTGTATTAGTTGGTTTTGAAAACAGTGATGTATGTCCATCCTAATTTTGTTTAGGTAGATTATTTATCTTTGTTTTTATTGTTTCTTATTGCATCTTACATCTTCTTTACCTGTTCATAGAACAAGGAGTTGGCTTTTTTGACTTGGCGGTGTAGAAGTTGCACCAATCTTTAACTTTTAGCTAATATCTTTACTATCCCAGACGACTCATGACCAACTCTACAACACTTGATTTCCTCAGAAACCACAAAATGGCTTTTGTCAACCTAGGAAGTTGACTCGGTAAAATAACGCTTAATTTTGATTTTGCCCACGGAAGTTGTAAACCGGAAATCACTTTTTGAAGCATTATTCCAGTGATTATCACAGGTAATCTAAATTTTTATAACAGCCTAGGAGAGGTGTTTTGCCATAGGTAGTTAAAGTATTATTTAGCTTCCGGTTAAGTGCACCCTTTACTAAATTGGCTTGCAAGGTTGGCAACCGCCACATAAAGCCACGTAAAGAAATTTTCTTCAACTGTTTTTTTTTTTGTAGAAAAGATTTTAAAGTTTTCATTCGTATTTTTACTATCTTCTTAGGTTGTCTAGGTAAGGACCAAAACGTTGAAAAACAAAATTCTTTTTTGGTGTTTTTGGTTTCAGAGGAAGTGTCTTTTTGCACAAAGGTTTTGAACCGTGTCTTCTTTGGGAAGCCTTTGGTTTAATTTTGACGCACTTTGTTTTGAGTTAGGTCAAGACATAAAATATATGTTTTGCTAAAAAAAGTGTTTGTTTGCTTTTCATAAACCAAACGCGTTTTTTTTGCCTTAGGCCCTGCAGGTTTTGTATTTTTTACACCGGTTTGTAAGGTGTGGTTTAAATAAAGTATTTGTATACCCTCTTATATACCGAATCTGTAAATTTTAGAATATCTAAAGATTTACTTAATTAAGTTTTAAATTTTTGTTTTCCATAGTTGAGAGATTAAACATTCATTTATCTGGTTCGTTACTTGCAATTAAACTAAAAAAAACGTTAGAGATGATTTTAAAGTCAATTTTTGTTGTTGTATCTATATGCGGAGTGCAAAACATTGTGCGTGTTTTTAACAACATTAAAAATTAATGATCAATGCATTGATGAAAGCGTCCACACCATTCACATCAACTTCAAAAAATGCATTTAAGTCTCAACTAAGGTTAATTTATTGTACTGCCTTCAATTAAACTAGTTTTAATCAACCATTGATTAATTTTTTGTGGTTTTTATCAAGCAGGGCTTTTGCAATATGATAGCCTACTATTTAAATTAATGATATAAAAATATATACTTTTTTTAGCCTTGGGCCACTAAGTTGAGCACTAATATATTACAGGAGTTGGGGTTATACTATAAAAACGTTAAAACTATTTTGAAAAATATTAGTAGTTTGATTAATTTTATAATAAAACACATAACAGTTATTAGCAGATTATATTTTATAATATTAACGCATCGGCACTAATTTAAATGTTTGGTAACTGTGGTTAATTACATCTATTCCATTTAAAGTATCTTATTAATTAGATTTATTTTAGTAGTACTAAACATAATATTTCAATATTGTTCATCTAACATTAAGTTTTTTATCTATTCAAATCTATTGTACATTTTATTTTGTTAATAAATATGGTTCAATAACTATTAGTAAGCAACTCAACATGTATTTGTATTATATATTTATACGTTTGACACAAAATTGGAGTAAACTTTTTGAAATAAAACCAATTTGAAATTGCTCTTATGCACACTTTTCAAACAGTCTTCTTCAAAAAATAAATAAACAAGGGATAATGTCCCCTAATTCCAAACCAATCGTATCCTGTGTTTGTGTTATATATCCCTCTACGTCTGCACTACCTCCCTTTGCACCCATACACCCAGTTGAAATTCAAAGCAAGATAAGGCGTCGAGTGTGCAGAATGTAAAGTAAATATCAAGTTTAAGTAAATTTAAAATAAATATTGGCTCAGTACTTGTGTGTTCCCACCTATACGAAACTACTGCAGATAGATGGAGTGGAAAAATGAATAGTAGAGAGAGAATGCAATCGATTTTCATTCAATGTGCAACGCATGTTTGTTTAAATTAAATTGATAACAAATATTCGGGTAATCAATATTTGTGATTAGTTCGTTATTTTGATAAAAAATATGAAAAAATTTAATCATAGTGCTATTACACTATTCTTATAGGCTTTTGCAAAACAAATTGAGAGCACATCACTTTTTTTATAAATATTTTGTATGTAACAGTTTTTTAATATTGAATTAACCAGATTGAATTAAAAATATCATTAACATTCTCTATTTAAATCAAATATTAAATTAACTATTATTTGTGCACGAAGACTAATTTATAATTCTAAAAGCTATGTGAATAAACAGTGTTTGCGTATGAAAGTAAATTTAAAATTCAATTTCCTGTAATAAATATAATACAACGGTTCTCAAATAGATGGCGCTAGCTTTCAGTTTTCTATTATTATTGCTGTTAAATGAACATGATATTAATTAAATTTTTAAATGTGGATATTTAATATAAAATTTTTGATAAAATGGAAATATTAAATATTGTTATTATTATAATATAATTATAACTTGTTGTTAAATCATTAGTTTTATAAAAAATATTGAAAATATTGATTGATTTCATTATATTTATAATAATACATTTTATCATTTAGAGATGTATTTTATTATTTATTTAGTTTTAAATAAAAAGCAAAACAGCTACATGATGGTAAATGAAATATGTAATAAGTATTAAAATATTATCATTTTAATATGAAACAGATTTGATAACAAATTATGGTAAATTGTTTTTTTTTGCAATGGCATAAAAAATAAAGGTAGATTTGAGTAAGAAAAAAAAATGAATAAAAAATGTATTTTAGTACTAACGTAAAAACACTAAACTTGGGCATTAAATCAACGTTAATTACATTTTGCAGACAGACAGACTGTAATAGATATTACACTAGCAAGTATAAGCATTTTAAACAAAATACAGAACTGGCAAATATTAACGTTAGTTTCAATGTCAGATAGATAAAATTCAAATTAGAACATAAACAAAATAAAACACTATTCTATAAAAACTCGAGGTTTATCGACAAAGCTGACTTTTGAAACAACGTATAGCAGAGTTTAGTTGCCCATACTAAAACTGTATGTGGTGAACTAAAAACTGTTAAAGAAATTAAAAGCTACGTAGGTAAACTAGAAAAAAATTTAATACAAGCATAAAAGAACACCAGCCCACGGTTTCCTGTTCTGACAGTACCATACTCTGGTAGTGTGATAAATTTGAACGACTCAGAACATCTACATAAAATTTCAATTTAACAAAGCAAAAAACTCAAAACGTTAATCAAACTGCATATTTTATAAAGACGTCAAAAATATTACAAACAACTTGTTTGTCAAAGAGAAACATGCAGATATTTTGTGAGGATGTTAAAAACACCTCTACTGTTGCAAGGATAAAACAAATTTTATTAAAATCTTTTCTACAACAACTTGGTTGCTTAAAAAACTTTAGAAGATACATATATGTTAAAAATTAAAAATAAAATAAAGGGTTGTTTAATTACAACAAAGTTAAACTGCACAACACCACCGTTTTATTTATGCAACTCCTACAAATGTCTTTTAAGAACTGGCCGCCGTAGAAAAAGTCCCTTCCGGACTACCTGCTTGGTCCCTTTTCTCCCTTCTATAAAGAAGTTTCTCCAACCTTCTCCAACATCTGCTACCACGGCCATCCTGCAAACGAAGCGTCTTTGCTACGGAAATATAAAAAAACATAATTACTAGTTTTAGTAGCACATTGAGTGGTACTGCCACTTCTTGCTAAAACGTAAGATAGCCATCTAACTCCACAATATAGTGGGATTTCCACTAGCAAACTATTTTATTGTTGTTGACGGGAATGCCATCTCAACTCTACAATATAGTGGGATTGCCACTAGCAAACTATTTTATTGTTGTAGATGGGGTTGCCATCTCAACTCTACAATATAGTGGAATTGCCACTAACATGCAGTTTATTACTACATTTACTTGTATACTAATACTCACAAATATGCATTTTATTGTAGCTCATGTGCAGCGACGGTAGTTTTATTACGGTGTAGGAGCCTTTGTATTTTGGCTTCAGTTTTCTTCCTCCAGCCAATTGAGAATCTTCAACTGCCACAATGTTGCTCTTACTAAACAATGAAGACCAATAGCAAACCGCATTAATTTTTTGGGCGTGTTTTTTTTTGCACTCAGTTCTATTTGAACGCGAGCTTGTGGGACAATCTTCTTTAGATGCACAAACTGGTGACCTATTGGTGCGTCCCTCAGAAACTCTTGAGTAGTAGCCAATCTTGGATTGATCCCAAGCTGAAGCACTGATAGCATCTGACTAGTTGCAGAATAAACTGTGGCATTTAAATTATCTTCAATGTCAGCTAGAACTGTTGTCTAGGTATATTCCTTGTCAACTGTCAGAGTTGCTCTTAACAAATTAAAAACAGTGCGCATGACTTGCTCTACTCTGCCATTACCTCTTGGCACACCAGTGGCAATATGATGTATCTTCACATTTTGCTGATTTATGAAGTTTTTAAACATAGTTGAGGTAAATGCGGTTGCCCGATCAGCTATAATTTGTTTTGGTTTTCTCAGTTCTTCAAATACCGCCAGCAAAGCGCATATTGAATTCTCTGATGTTTTCTTAGATATTAGATCCAAACGTATATAACGAGAGAATGCGTCGACAACTACCAAAATTTGGGTACAACCTGCAGATTTGACCAGAGGTCTAGCATGATCAATGTGCCATGTTTCCAAAACATGCTTGGGCAGCTCGTCAGATTGCCAAAAATCAGATCGTTGACCTGTATGCAATTTCCCAAGGACACATGTTCAACAATTCTCAAAGTATTTTTTCAAACATTAGCCTATTTTTGGCCAATACAAGTTGTCACGCATTTTATTGATACTCTTCTGCCATCCAATATGTGACAAGTGGTCGTGATACAATGTTGCATTTTCAAAACTACAGTATTGTTTATGACACAAAAGTCTTGGTCTCACGGCAAAACTCATCGTTCTTTTGAAATTCAACTAATGTCTTCACATCAGCAATTCTACTGGAATTTATATTTTTCAAAGCCCACACTTTCAAACTATAAATCTCATCAATAGTCAGATAGTCCACATGAGCCATGGTCTTCCCGGGTCGATACTCTATTTAACTAATTTAACCCACCAGCGTGCTACTCTTGGGTGTACATTTTTCTTTAAAGCCATTGCCCGCACTGAGTTTCAATTGGTAAATATAGTAAAGTGAATGAATACCATACAAATAAACTCTGAAATGCTTAATGGCTTTGACGACAGCTAAAGTTTCTAAATCATAAGAATGATATCTCGACTTATAATCGGTAGTCCGATGACTGTAATACGCAACCGGCTGAGCTACACCATTTTCTTTTTGAAAAAGCACTGCTCCAAATCCAATTAAACTAGCATCCGTGTGTAGCTTGCATGGCAAATTCTGGTTGTAAATGCGTAACACAGGTGAGTCAGTGAGTTTTTGTATTACAGCTTGAAGTGCACTTTCACATTCTGTGGTTCACTCAAACACATTATTTTTGCGTAACAATGCAGATATTGGTGCAGTCCTGCTAAACTCATAAATTGTTGCACACCTTTGACATTCGATGGAGCAGCCGTTTTAGCCAGCGCATTTATTTTCTTTGAGCTCAAAATTACACTTAAATATTCGGTCTTGCGATCAAAGAATTTGCACTTTTGAAAATTTAATGTAAAGCCGCCGGCGGAAAAAAAATCTAATACTTTCTGAAGGGGTTTTAAACCTTCATTTACCGTAGCAGAGAACACCAAAACATCATTTAGATACACAAAGGCTTTGCTGCCTTTCAAGTAACCCAAAGCTCTGTCAATTGCTCGTTGATAGATTGAAGGGAGCATTTACATACCCAAACGGCATTCTATTAAATTTGTAATGTCCATCTGGTGTTATGAATGCTGTTATGCGCTTAGAATCTTCTTCTATCTTAATCTGATAGAAACCCGACTTCATGTCCAGTGTTGTGAAAAACTTGGTATGACACAAGTCGTTGATCTGATCCTGGATGTAAGGTAAAAGATATCTTTCTTTTTGTACTTTTTTATTTAGTTCACGGTAGTCAACACACATTTTTAGCTCACCGTTCCTTTTTTTCACAAGAACTATAGGGCTAGCATAGTCTAAATAACTCTTGCAAATATAGTCGTTTTTTAACAGTTCACTCATTATCATTTTTACACGGCACTTTTCCTTATAAGCTAATCGTCTTGGATGATACGCCACAGGAGTGAGGTTTTTTAATATTACAGTATATTACAATCATTACTCCTGTGGTAACACAGGCAGGTGTGTTTGCCTGGTACACCGTTAGCACTATTCGTTTTATGTCACTATCTAAGTCTTGGTTTATTTGAATGATTTCAGCGTCTTTTATTGCAAGCACTTTGAAAACGTCACTATCCTTGTAACATAACTCGAGGGAGGCCATCGCTACGTTTTCTTACTTGCAAGTAGGGTCAATTTGTAACATTGTAATAACGTCGATTTCTTCCGGAACTACACTATCAGGAACAACCAAGAATTCTATTTCTGCTGTCACTGTTGGTAAAAGTATTATAAGTTCACAAACACTTATTAAAAAAATTGTTTGACCACCAATTCCCGCAAAAACTCTAATACTTTGACATGGTTTAATATTGGCATTTAAAGTTTTTGCAACGGATTGTTTTACCAATGATACATCGGCACCACTGTCTATTAGATACGCAAACTTAGAACTTTTACACAATAACGTGGCCATATGTATCGTGCTAAGATGGCGTCATTTTTTTTACAATAAAACTTTTCTTTGGTCTGCTATGCTTAGACCAACAATGAGGTTCTAAATGTCCGCGCTTGCAATAATTGCACGTCATTGCACTCACTATATTTTTTCTATTTTTTGACCCAGCAGTTTGGTTCAAATTAGAAAGTCAATTTTTGAATAAATGATCAGTTTTGCCACATTTAAAACAGACACGTTTCAACTTTTTATCACGGCAATTTGTCGCATTACTAGATGACTCATTCGTGTTCTGCATATCTTTGTCTTTGCGGTGGCAAGCATCAAATTCAATCAGCATCAACAGCAATTCTCTATCTGAGCTGATATTTCGCACGCGTATTGCAGAACGTGTTTCCGAATTCCACCATGCTAAGACTGGTGCTCCAAGGCAGATTGGCATGAAATTTCTAAATAGCACGCAGTTTTCTTAGACCGTAATTACTGAGAGAAGCTCAAAAAAAGCACAAACACCAGGGGTTTCACGATCCGGGAAAGCAATAATTAAATCTTTACAAAATTTATTTTAGGTGCGTAATACCGGTCTCCAATCTCAATAATAACGGTGAGCTTGGAGTTTTAGCGCCTCTTTCGCCTTAACTATCATTAAGTTATTGCCAATTCGCTTTTCTTCCTTGAGGCGAGTAGCAATATCCAGCCACTCATTAATTGCGTACTTGCTGTTGTCCGGGTTAAATTCCGCTAAACAGAAAGAGGCACTAGATGCTGTTTGCATAGCAGTATGTTCTGTTGTCAGGTCGAAGCAATGCTTTAATTCAGACAGTTGCTGCTGAGCAGCCATTAGCAAAACCAATGTTTCTTGCCAGCATGTTTTCTGTCGTTTTGCTTCAGGTTCTTCTACTACTAAATTGGTTTGATCTAATTCAATTACACTCATTTCACTATTATTGTCAATATCATTCGCGCTTTTTGCATCTGTCATGATTTTACTTTAATCGCTAATCTAACAGTCAGTAATTGCAGTTATCACTTTATAACACTTTTATAAATGCGACGTCTACATCCCACTTCTGATGTTTTCACTTTAATCGCTAATCTAACAGTCAGTAATTGCAGCAATCATTTTATAACACTTTTATAAATGCTACGTCTACATCCCACTTCTGATGTTAAAAATTAAAAATAAAATAAAAGGTTGTTTAATTAAAACAAAGATAAACAGCACAACACCACCGTTTTTTTTTATTGGAAGCAACAATATTTTTAAAAAACCACTTTTCTGGCTGTACTATTTAGACACAAGGCTGGTTTAAAGCTACAATCTTCTTCTATTCGAAGACAATTGGATTGTTATTAATTAATTAAAAATTTCTTACTATATAATGCACCAGGATTAGATGAGATTTTCCTAGCATTTCTACATTGGGGCAAAGACATCATCATAATTAACCTGGTAAGAATCTGTAGGGCATGCTTTTATACTAAAACCAAGACATTGTAACTGCACTCTAGCCAAATTGTTTTGAACAATAAGTCTTACGTTTTTTTTTGCAACTTTTTGAGTTTCTTAAGTACAAAGATCAATTTGGAAAACAGCACTTACCACAACAATAATACACCTAAACTAACATGCAAGATAAAATGTTCACCCTTGCTGTATTCCTTGACATCAAAAATTTATTTGACAAAATCACGATTTACAAAGTAGAAATAACATTTATAACACCTGACGTCAACTCCGCGATCAATAGACGGCTAAAAACACATGCTTAAGAAAAAAAAACCGTAACAGTTACTGTGACTAACACAATAATCAGGATAGCTATTGCCAAAGGCTGCTGACTAAACTAAAATCATTCACAAACCAACTAAATAAAAGCAATCCTATGTTTGCCACCCCTTTTATGTGGAGGAAATAGCAACATTAATAGCATTGCGCCTAAATGCAACTAGACTCTGCTACACTGCAAGAAAACGGTAGACAATGGTTTTTTAAAAAAATATTGTCAAAAATCACCTTAGCTAAAATATAGAATAATAAATGTACAGTGCACAAATACTCTAAGCAACAAAAGCAACGTATAAATAAAGACAATTTTTTTCAGATTTTTACCAATAGTTCAAAATTTTTTTAAGGCTCTAAAGCAGGAGTCTATATTTAAATAAACGACTATCTTTTAAACCAAAATAATTTATGGGACAATAACAAAAATAACCCCACAAATATCTGGTAAAAATGTGCAAACCCTAACAGACAACATAGCAGCAATTCAATCTATAAAAAAACCCAAAATTACACAAAGCTCATAACAGAATATTATCATAACACATTAACAGCTTGTACATAAGCATCAATCTGTTGTAGGCTATGTAAAGACTAATGGCTTAGTGCACAAAAAGTAAACTCTCAAGATGTGTAGGCTTAAACCCTGGATTGTACATCTTCTAAAAGCAAATACATACAATAGTGCCGTTAAATTTTTTTTAAATCAGATTTATAGTGGTAGCTGTAAAGTTAATGTTCAGATAGGTCTGCGCCGTCTAGTTCAATAGAAAAAAGTGAGTCAAAAGTGGTGCGCTACAAACTTAAATATATTCTTGAAATTCTTTTCTTTCCAATCGCCTCCGCAAGAAGAAGCTCAAATCCTAACGGTGTTCAAAAACATTTCTAAGTCAACTTTGGACAAAATAAGTCACACAACAAAAAAAAATGAAAAAATATAGTTACATTTAGGTCGGAACAAATTTATTAACATGGAAAAGATAAAAGTTATGATTACAGCGGTTGCACCTCAAACTTTGCATGCAGGCAATTATCGCGCAATTCAAAGTGCAAAGTAAAAAAAAAAGATGGTCTCAAGACCAATCTTCCAAAACTTGGCAACGCATAGCGCTACTCGTTTCCGCAAATAGTATGTTGTAACAAAATTTTTAAAGCGGTTGCCGCAGGCAGTTTGTTACATATAAAATAACATATACAAAATGTATGTATAGCAACATTTCTAATAAAATCACTTGAATGGCTTTACACTTGGATAGCTCCGCACAGTACTTGAAAGGCTTTGCACTTGGATAGCTCTGCACAGTAATTGTATGGCTTTGCACTGTTCTTGAATAATTCCGCACAGTAAGTGGAAGGCTTTGCACAGTTTTTGGAATACTTTGCACAGTACTTGGATGAGCTCTTTCCACGTGAAAAACGTCTCAAACAAAATATTCAATTTCCAAAACTATTAACTCAAAAACTTTTATCTTTTAGCACTTTGCTAGAGCAATAACAATAGAAATAACAATAGCAATAGTTGTAGCAACAAGGTAGAAGTACAGTAGCAATAACAGCCTAAAAGAAAATACAAATCACAAAAAGACACAAAAAATATATACAAATTCCTCAAAGTAGGAATAAGTTAGGCTAATATTACTAACCTGAGATATAATACAGCTGCTTATAAATGATTTTTAATGAAAAAGAGTCAGATGTGTAGGCACAAGGTTAGAGGTTAGAAAATCCGCAATCATACGATATTAATACCAAAATCCATCCAAAGGATCGAATTTTATATTGGCATCACTAAATATCTGAATCAGTATTAACAATAATAAGGATTAATTAAATAAGGTAAGTACCAACAATTATATCACACAGAAATTACTGAACATATCTTTCTCAACCGATTATTAATTTCTTGTTTACATAAAAAATTACTCAATCTCAAACAACCAAACATTAACCTTACATTCTAAACATGTCTTATTTTAAGATAGATCCATATTGACGCTGGATTAAAACCCGGCAACTGGATATCAACCCAAACACATCAAAATCAAACTGTAAGTGCAACACAGATTATTCCGTAACAAAACTAACCCAACCTAGTTAATATTTTTAATATTTATTTAATAATATTTAAATCTAACAATTAACTCCTCTACACTACTTAATTAGTGTAATGTAAAATATAATAGTAAATTATTAATTACTCTTACCTATTCTTTCCAAAAATCTCAAGTGTATATTTGATTGCCTACGTTAAATTAACGTATTTTAATTTTAGGTAACTGCCATCAGCAAAGAACACAACCGGGCCGTAGACAGACAAATCAAACAAAATTTGTCTTAAACTTTAGTACGGCTGACTGCTATTTGCGACAGTTTAAGAAGAACCTGCAAACTTTTATAGGATCTTGACAGAGCTTTTTTAACTAAGTAAACACATTTATACTATAAGTATTGTAGATACCCCAATATGTAAAAAATGTAAAATAGACAAAACAACTAAGCACTTGCTCGGCTTTTTACTATGCAAGAAAGTTTATGTTAGGGGATTGCTGGATTGACATGACCAACATTAAAGAAACCCGATTGAGCGACGTTCTAGCATACCTTAACCACACAGGTTGGCTGTGCATTGGGGCAACTATTAAAGAAAGTAGTAGCTTAATAAAGCTTAAATGCAGTAAAGTTAGTTCTACCTTTCAATTTAATCCAGAATCTAGAATGTTGTACAGTAGACCAGCAGTTTTTTTTTACAATTTAGCTTTGTCTAGTATAACTTATACGTTAGTTTTTTTGTCAAAAGTTATGCTAAGACATTTTGCAGAATTGGACTACAGAATAGATTAATGTTATTTTATAAACTGGTTTGTTGTCGTGTTACTTATTCCGCTAGTTTTTCAGTCATTTTAATATATTATTTCTTGTTTTTTGCAGTTTTAGAGTGATATTAAACTGTAAATTTTAGTGTATTTGCGTATTGACCAACGGGTTTGTAGCCCGTAGGTTGTTGGCAAGTGTGGAAATAATAAATTCTTGCCTAGAGCTTATTGTTATATTGTCATGAGATTTATGCCAAACCTTGTCAACCGCATTTTTGAGAAAATAACATTTTCTTGGTTTTTCTTGATGTTTCCTTAAGAGCATGCCAACGGCTACCTTGATTTCTAGTATTGTAGTGAAAATAGCTACTTTGGCGTCATTCTTATTTTTACATATAATTTGATAATCAATTAATTTTTTTAACAGTACATTTATCAAGGATTAAACTATATTTTGTTTGAGTATTATAATCAAATAATAATTGAAAATAACCAAAAAATGTATACAAATATAAAAATAAATGCGTTTGTAAGTACTTTTAAATGCACTTTAATGTTATTTGCAAATTTAATTTGACTAGATTAATCTTTTCTGAATCTACGTGTTTTGAATATTTTTTGTCTTTTTACATTTATACTGGATCTAAACTGTCTATATTTTCTTCCAGAAGAAAAGAAAAAAAAGATGATTTATATGAGTACGGACCTTTTTCCCTTTTTGGTTAACTTTTTTCCGTATAATTTTAGTTTAACTGGATTGTGATATAAAGCTTTAGTCATCAATCGTTTTAATTTTGGCCTAGTTACTGGCCTGCTAACCGGTAAAGCTGTTTGTTTTGATCTAAAATATGTAGTTTTTTTTTGGCTTTTTAAAACGTTTATCAATCCTGTTGTTTATAATTTATAGTTTTATTATAGTGTGTAGAAAATTTGCAAAAACTGTATTAAAATCAAAGGTTTTCATGACATTTGAGGTGTTGAAGTAAATGGGCGCCACTTTAAAAAAGTCCAAGCATGTTTATACTTATTGCATTTGTTTTTAAAATAAGATTGTTAAGTGTATCTATTTTAGAATAAAAATTTTTTTTTGTAAAGATTAGTGTCTTACACTTTTCACTTACTTCCAACGTTTCTAGATACGTAAATGTATTTAAAAATTTTAACGTTTGCTAGAATATATAATTTATTGTTGTTTTGTGTAAAAGGATAAAACAAAACAACAGTGCCGAAACCAACGCGAGCTCGGGCTCTGTATTTGTAACTTTGTTATGCAAATTTTTGAATTGTGCGGCTATTTTAGAGATATATTTTTGAAACAGTCAGACGATTGGTAAGGGCTTGAAGAGATCTGGCTGATAAAGATGTTGCTTTAACAACGATTAGCGGGATGCCCTTTGCATTGCATGGTTTCTGTCTTGATTTTTTTTTTTTTGGTTTCATTAATTTGTTGGTTAAGTATTTGAAACATTACAAATTATTACTTTAAGGGCAACGCTCAACAAGCAGTTTTTTTTCTTAAAAAATGTTTTTATTAGAAAAATTTGAAACATATTGTGACGTCTTTTCTCTATGAGACGTGAGGCGTCACCTGTGCGGGGGTATCTGCAGTCGGCATCAACAGGGTTCCTTCACTTAATTGGCCGGAGACTGAAGGTGCTCGGGCGCCACCACACCGGAGTGTGGACACAAAGTAAATAATACACGTGTTAACACAAGAAAACATTTATTCTAGTAGAAAATTAAAAAGAACCCCCCAAAAAAAATGGAAAAAAAATATAGTTAACAAATATCAAAAAAAAGATGGATCGGGAAACGTCGGTAGGAACTTGGGACTGGATCGGGAATCTGGAGGTGGCTTGCCTTCCGGCTGCCGCACACTCTGGTTTAAGGAGAAAGGAAAAAAAAAGGAATTTCAATGGGGCTTGGGAGATTGTCGGCTCGACTTACGGTTATATCTCTGTATTCGGATCTGGTCTGGTAATTTCTTCGAACGGATTTTGGATCTCACACTGGACTCAATATATCGGACTTCGGACTGGAGTTACTGGACTGGACTCAACTCGGACTGGACTCAACTCAATTCTGGACTCAACTCGGACTGGACTTAACTCAATTCTAGACTCAACTCGGACTGGACTCAACTCTACTTTACTTCCTGGGCTGGCTTCCGGACTGGACCACTGGACTCAATTGAATTTATGAGGACTAGACGGCGGTATTTAAAAGGAAAAAAAAGAGAGGGGATAAACTTGGAAAAATCTGGTAGAAGGGGAAAGAGCGGGAACAGGGTAGCCAACATAAATTGGGGTGCATAGGGAGTGGCCTATACACCCCAAACTAATTAATTAAAACTAAATTAAACAAAATGACCCCTGACAATACATAAACAATCCTACAAAATCTTAAAACCCAATTCCCCTTAATTACTAATATATATACAAAAGAAACAGACGTCCGCCGGGTTCGGACGGTTGCATATAGTAACTAGTGATTTACCTTTTGATAGCAAATCACTAATTTTGCACACAGAAGCTCCTGGTTACTTCTTACTTCCGGCGGAGGTTTGTCTCACCTATGGCAAACCCCATATGGGACGCCTATGGGGCCCAGCACACGAGCAACAGCTGATGTTTGGTAAAAAAAATAAGGGTGCCGTGAGTGTACAGTGTGTGCAGTGCAATAAGGGCAGTGTCAAACTATGGATTACAACACTCGCAGGTGAGTAATAAAGCCCTATTGATAACATGGGATTGCACGTGGTTTGATAGGTTAGATCCGCGTGCATCCTTAAACATTGGGGCGGCAAGCCGACAAACACGCAGGTTTGTTGCGTCATCAATTAAACATCATGTCGCGGACATGAAAAGTGTCGGTAGCCTGCTAATTACAATGTTTAATTATTGGCAGCAAGGTAGGCCACCCTGAATACAGCTAGTTGCAACCAAAGTTGCCTAGCATATGTGTTATACTTCACGCGGTTTGTTATGCGTGCGTTCGACAAGAATGTCTATGAATAACGCTGCATAACAAGCGCGCGTTCGTGATACTATCCGACATAAACAGACAAACGGTTGGGCATTATTTTAATAAATAATAACGGGGTTCGTTACAATATCACCAGGAGTGTTACGAGTAGATATTACTATTGATTAGATTTATAGAAAGTTTATAACGGCTGTGAAAAGTTAAACTTTTTGAGTTGCTGTTAGTTTATCCAGAAACTAGATTTGGAGGTTAAAGTTGACGAATAAGCTTTTCATTTTAAAGAACAGATTAACTAATTGATTATTGAACGTTTTCAAATTTAACTAATTATGCTTTTAGTGCTTTTTTTTCTTTAATTTGATGTGCTGAAATTTTGTATCATGCTTATTTAAGTTATAAGTGAAACTTAGTTTTTAATTAAACCAACGTTAAGCATTAATTCAGTGAAAATTGCATTAATGTTGTAGTCTGTTTTGCTTTGCTATTAAAGTACTCGTATACTCGTCGGCCATTATCAATTGTCTGTTTTTGTTTGTAATTTGTTTTGCTGTTTTCGGCTTGATACATTTTTTATTTAACAAATTTATACTCAACAATAGTCATTCTATACAATTACTCCCGTTAACAACTGCTTAGACATTATTATCAACCTTGATGTTAGTATATTAAGATTGTTTCAAGTTTAAGTGGTTTTTTTTACGTAGTGAGGTGTTGGTTTTAGCAAATGACTTTTGAGAAAGTCTTACGCATGATAATTTTTTTCAGTTTTTTTTTTCTGGGCATATCTTGTTGTTATACAGTCTTTGGCAATTTAAACTTAATTTGGCACTAGTTTGAAGTGGGCTAGTTACTGTTTAGCAATTTTTACGCAGCATCATGTGTGCCACGTTGTCTCCGGTCCCTCTCTTTCTATAGTCTCTACTTTTGTCTGTTTTTTTGTCGTTTCTATGTTTTATCTGCATATAATTTCACATCTAGAAGATTTGACAAAGTTAGAACGGTTTAAAGAAAGCAAAGTTTTGCGATTCTGCTAAATTTACGGGTTTTTTTGGAATAATGTTTGAAGCTTAATATATCAAAATGACTGCCACGATATTAAACAAAAAAATATGGGTTTTAAAGTACATGTAATAAGAAATAATATGAGACAACGTGGACCTTTTTATCTTTTTCCAGAAGCCCAAAAATTGAGATTCAAAATAATCTAAAAAAGACGGTTTATTGTAAAATTTCTGACCTTCAAATGTGTGTAATTTTGAACAGGCATTATTCTAAGGTCCAAAATTTTGGGAACCTCATTTTTTTCATCTATATTTTGATCCCTAAAAATTTGAGCAAAATCAAAGAGGTCAACTTTTTCAAATTGGTCGAAAAGTAATAGAATTACCCATATATAAACCAGCAAAAAAATTGTAAAATGTTTTCTATGAAAAATGTAAAATAAAAACGAAGAAAATCATTCAAAATTTGGTTTGGGAAGAAATCAATGGGCATTAAGTGGTAAGACAAGATTCAAAATAAAAAGTTGTTGAGATGAGCAGAGAAGAAAAGAGTGCTAACAAGTACAAGACAAAAAAGGATTGATAAGGTATACATAAAAGATAGTTTATTGAAAAACGTAATTTAGTGCAAATCAAAAAAAAAGAAGGAGAAAACAAAAGTCAACTGATGTTTTAAGAAAAAGAAAAAAAAACATTAAAATAAAAAAAAAAAACAATGAAAAACCAAATAAACTGGACAAGAGGCACGTAAAACCTGTATTCAAAACAACTTCTATTCCACCCCACCTAATACATTTATTGAAGTTTGAAGAAAGTGAGGTTTAGTTAGTTAATATTTAGTTAGCAACGTCTAATTTTATATGAAACGATGCCTATTGTTATGCAACAGGAAGTAACTATATTTTTGTAACATATATTGAGTTTTTTAAATTATCGTTAAACTCATCTATTACACTGGGAAACAAATTTTAACTTTTGTTTGCTGACTTAGATTTGATACTTGTTATTAACTAATTTTGTGGTGCTGATTTTAAAAATAATAACAATTTTTGCCTATCACATCAAGTTTTTGTTCTATCGCATTTTGACTTTTTTCACGTAACCACGTTTCAGTCCGAGTCTATTTTAGTTTTAATTTAAATCTTGTTGTTCAATATGTTTTCTATTAAGGCCTCACTTGCAGGTAGCGGCTGCCTACCTGTATACAACTGCGGGGAGTGCACTGCCAGGTAATTAGCATGAGTTGTTGTTTTACAATCAAACGTTTCAGACGTGATGTAAGTTAGTTTCTTGAATATACAAGCGTGTGCAAGTAAAATGGCTACTAGAAAAAACTGTTTGAAGTTGCCAGATACATTTTGCTATATATGCGGGAGCTTCACTGTGCCTAGTCAGAAGATGAATAGAGCTCCACGTAAGGTATGTAAACCTTGTCTTAAAATTTTACGACAGTGAGGCAAAGCAAAGCGAACTGGCATTTGACATTCCAATGATATAGCGAGAGCCTAAAAATTACGCAATTGATTGTTATTTCTGTTTAACAAAAACTAGTGGCCACATTAAAAAAAATTAGACAAAATATTACATACCCAAACTTTGAATCAGCAATGCACCCAATATCTTGTTCTGAAAAAGTACTTGTGACAGTGGAGGTTCCTTAAACTTCATTACTTAAGAACACGGGAAGTTTTGCAGATGAAATTGATGAACAGAATGCTGATATGATTTTTGACTGCAGTTCTTCTACATAATCTACATCTCATAGATTTAACCAGGTCAAATTAAATGATTTAGTAATAAATTTAATTCTTAAAAAAAATCATCAGAATTTCTAGCTTCAAGACATATTAAAAAAAAAATTGCGCAAGTTACAATGTGTCGTACCAGAGAAACAGATTTTTTACAATATTTGAAAGGAGGCAGTAATTTAGTTCATTAAGTTTTATAGATGTGACACTATATGACTCAAGTGAGTGGCGATTGTTTTTGAACAGTTTGAAAAAAAACTTAAAATGCGTTTTGCTTCATAATTGAAATAAATACAGCTCAATTAAAATTAAACATTTAGTACTTCTCAGAGAAAACTACAATACAATTAAAAAAGTGATGTAACTAATTAACTATAAAGATCATAAGTGAATCATCTGCGTGGATCTTAAAATGGTCAATTACTTACTTGATCAACAAGAGGGATTCACAATATATCTATGTTTCTTGTGTCTATGTGATTAGCCGGTAAAAAGTGGTATAAATGTTAAGGACTCAAATGTAATACTTTAAGTAGAGCGTTCAAAAACCATATTTCCTCTTCTTCACATAAAACTGGGTGTAATGAAGCAGTTTGTTAGAGCTTTAAAATTATGACAATGTTTTAAATACGTATGCGATGAATTTTTTAAACTGAGCTTTGAAAACCTAAAAACTGGCATTTTTGATGAGCCACAATTTAGAAATTTAGTGAACGATTCAAATTTTTTAAGTTCCATGAATGAGGTAGACAAAAATGCATGAAATTCTTTTATGGCACTTATCAAAAACTTCCTAGGAAATATAAAAGCATACAATTATGTTGAATTTGTTCATAGATTTATAAAAAAATTTCATTGTCAAAGTTACAAGTTTTTATACAGTCATCTTGACAAATTTCCTGAAAAAACTTAAGTAATGAGCAAGGTAAACGTTTTCACCAAAATTAAAAAAAAAAAGAAAAAATATCAAGAAAGGTGAAATACTTACATGATGATTGATTATTGTTGGAACATTAAAAAATATTGTTTGGGAATGGTGCATTTCAGAAAATCCTACAACAAAAAATTATTCTTAAAAATTGTTTGATTTTCTCACTTTGGACAACAAAAAATTGTATCATTTCTTTTGTATGACACTATCAATAAAATGTTATGCATATTTTTAACTTAATTAGTCCCATTGTTTCCCTTATTTTTATTAATTAAGTTATTATAGCATTGGTATATAAAATTAAACATTAAAAGCATAAAAATGAACTAAAAACGACAATATGTTATAGAACAAAAACTTAATGTGATAGGCAAAAACTGTTACCATTTTTTAAATCAGCACCTTAAAATTAGTTAAAAACAAGTATCAGATCTAAGTCAGCAAACATTGTGTTACCCAGAATTATTATATAAAACATCAATTTATTTTTTAAAAAATTGGTTGACGCTTTGTTTATGAGTTATCTTAAACACATTCACGTGCATTATTAAAACGTTAAAACCATTGAAACCCACTTGTATGATTTAAGGTGTTACCAGCGTTCTATCTTTCTGATATCTCAAAAGTTTTTATTAATATTTTACCTAATATACATCAGTATTTAATATTTATTTATTTAATTTTGTCATAATATAACATGTTATTATAACAATATAATAGTATTTATAAAAACCTTTTAATTATTAGTTTTATAGACATTATAATTTAGTAAATAAAATAGAACAGTTAATGTATAACTATAACATGTATCAATTTATATTTTTGGCCGCAATTGTTTATATTTTTACATAAAAAACGTAAATATATCAATTAATATTAATAATATTGAGATTGATTAAATTATTTATAAAATAAATCAATAATAACAATTATTCACATACATTTATTTAGGTTGGTACTTAAGTTGGCCACCTGCTACTGCTTTAATGCGCGGTTGAAATCTGCGCAAACCGATAGCCATTATAGTTGACAACTAGTCCCCATAATTTAGTTAAAGTTTGTTAATATACTAATACATTATAAACAACACGAAGTGATTTCCAGTGTTTGGAACATGTTAATCGGAGTTGCGGTAAGATATACATCAATTCTCTCATCAATGCAAATGGTATTTAATTATTACATAGCACTTAACATTGGATTAGATTTATTGACCTGACATAGGTTTATTCTGTCACACAAAAAATATACGTTACAAAAAAAAACTGATATATATATATTATTATTGCAAAGTTTGAATATTAGAGCGACGGCAACATATGAAATGTTAATGAAAACAAATCAACGAATTTAATTACGATAACATGATATAAATAATTACAATAAAACAAATAATTTAATAATATACTCAATCAACAATTCTTTTACTAAGTTATTGCTTTAACTTATTAAGTTTACAATTAAATACATCAGTAAGTTTATGATAAAAATGATGCCTAAATCTTTTATTTGTATGACTTGGTTCAATACTTTAGTGTCAATTACATAGTTATGAATAATTTTACTCAAAGTTTTATGTCATTAGGAGAAAATATTTTTCTATACATTTTTAAATCATTCCTAAGTAAAAAAAATAACAATGAATTGATATACTGTTAATGATATTAATGAAAAGTAAAAATAAAATTGGTCCACAGTGAAATTCTTGAGGAACACCTGATAAAACACAGATGAGCTGTGACAAAAATTTTTTAATTTTTACACAGTCCGTGCAATTTTTCAAAAAACTAGGAAATCTCTTTATGATAAAAACCCAAAGCTCTGAGCTTAACAATCAAAATATTATGGCTTACAAAATCAACTTGTACTTTAGTTTCAAATGCATTTAAAATATAATTTTTATAACAAAGTAAATTAGTAAATATGAAACGCCCTTCACAAAATCCGTGCTGCTTTTCCACTAAGATGCTTTTGCACATTCCAGTTACAATTTTATCAAGCAATTTAGGGATGGCAGATTAAATGCATATACCTCTATAGTTAGTGATATCTTCTTTGGCTCTAAATTTAAACAAATAGCTTTATTTCCATATTTGAGGAAATTTAGTTTTATTTAAAGAAGCATTAAAAAGTAAGTGCACTGGCTTTGCAATAATTGCACTTTTTTAAAAGTAAAGAAGGAATGCCGTCGGGACCAACGCTTAAATTACATTTAAGGTTTTCAATTCCCTTAAAAACATTACACAAACTTATAGAAAATTTTGAATAATTTACGTTATTATTAAAATTAAACATGGAGTTGGATGGGTTTTGTTATCATACACTGTAGAAAAAAAATCAACAAAACTATTAACAAAGTCGTTTCTATTATTACAGGTTTGATCCTTATAATACATTGTTGCTGGAAAACCATTAGTTTTTTTTTGGCTTCATTAACAAATCTCCAAAAATGTTTTGAATTATTTTGAATTTTACTTTCAGTAAATTATATTGCTTGCACTAAGTTTTTTGCACAAAGTACGACTAGATTGGAATTCATTATATATGTACAGTTTTTTTGAGTTTAGTAAGTGATATCAATTCTTTATTGAACCAAATAGTAAAGTTGCTTCTACGCCACAGTTTCTTAGGAACAAAACAATCAATAACATAATTGATTACAGAATAAAATACATCAAGACACATAACAATATCACAGTTTTAAAATAGTGCAGTCCAATCCACATTCAACAAATAATTATTGATTGCGTTGTAGTCGGCAAGTTTAAAATCATTAAATTACAATTTAAAATATTACAGGTATTTTCACATTTTATAGTTAGAAAGTACGTAGTATGGTATTGGCTTGTATTTAATAAAACAGCTTCTATCTCAATAATATCACGATTGATGGTAAAACAAAAATCTAAAAACACTCCCTCATTATTAGGAATAAAAATGCATTGTACGCAGTTTAAGAACGCACACGAATTAGCAACTAAATGAGCAGGGTAACTATCATTACAAATTGCTTCTATACCTAAATTATCGTTAACTCAAGACGCTGCAGGTAGATTGTAATCACTCAATTAGTTTACTGCTTGGAAACTTGTCGGCAATAGATTCAACGGAATACCAATGGTTAAGATATCTACTAATAGTTGAATTATGAGGTAAATATACCGCACAATTTACATAAGACACAAGATTAAACTTAACAACTACAAACAAATAATCAACACTAATAAACGTGGAGTAAAGTAATACAGATTTGAGGTGAATTTTGATAGCAGTTAAAACACCACCTTTGCCCTGTTTATTTCTTGTTAGGGCCGAGCAATTACACCTAAATAAATGATAGCTTTTTGAATTTAATTCAGTATCACTGATGTCCGGAGAATGCCAGGTTTTAGTAAAAACAATCACATCGTAGTCTGATACGGCTACAGGTAGCAAAAGTTAAGTTATTAAACCCCCGACGTTCTGATAGTAGATGGAAAAGCCGTTTTTATTCCTGAAGATGTGTCTAAGCTGTTGACAAGATTCATGCTCCAAAAATCTATTGGAGATGAAGCAGAAACATTTTGTGAACAACCATAACTCTCAAATCTTTTGACAGCAATGTAAGTTGGCCAAAATATTTGCAAAGAATAGCTCAAGCATGGTTGGCTGTAAACAAGATTCTAAAGCTATTGTAGCTTTTAGATTGTACAGCTAGATCTACAGCGTCGATTGAAATATCAGGGTATTTTAATTTAATGTAGTTTATAACATCGAATTTATTAGTTCCGCGTTTAAGTGTTGAGACATGTATATATGAGTTTGGCACATTTGCCTGCAACTTATCGTGACTTGGACATCAACCAAAAATTATTGGGGTTTTAGGCTGAACTTTCTACTTAGGTTTAGTTTGAGCAGTATGGGTCGCAAAAAAATAAAAGTGTAAGAAATTGAATTTACTCATTAATAGTTGGTGTAACTACACAAGGCATCGATATTTAAATACGAGTTTTGTATTCAAGTATAACCTTATCCTTGTTATACAATACTTTATCTAATAGCAATTTATTGTTAGACCAAATTTTATCTAACCAAACTTGATATAGTACGATAGTTTCTTTATAAAGCCTGGGACGTTTTGAATCGTCAAGTTCAAATGTCGTATCATAGTGGCATTTTTTATGACAAATGGCGCAACTGTTATGAAATATAATACAACACTTTTGTATTTGCACGTTTTACCGGACTTGATAATAAATTAAAGTTTAAAATATTTAAAAAAAACTATAAAAGTGATTAAATAATGAGAAATAAAATTAATACAAGAATGATACAAAGATACACAATTCACACCGGTGCGGTCGTTCACCTGGTGACTGACTACAAAACAAATAAAAGCAGACTACGGTCGGGTAACACAAGAAAACAAAGGAGTGTTTAAAACAAGATTAAAATATAAAATCACAAATTAGCAAGTTGGAACAAAGGAGGAACAAGCTGTAACAGAGTTTTACGTAATGTATATAACTCTGCGGTGTATACAAAAGCCTCTTTGGGGAAAAACTGTCTGTATACAACTGTAGAGTGTTTGGGTATTTGGCAATAATTTCAAGAAACTTGCTTTTTAAAACGATGGTGCAAGTTTTTGGTTTGCTCAGGGCGGTCAGATTAAGACATGATTTTATTACTGGCATAAATAAATATTTTTGAATAGTTTTACATTAAGATTCTCTTCTAATTCCTGCGCTTGGACACAGACTGCCTTATTCACAGTACGCTTGAGTCTGTATTGCATTTTGTTAAAGGTAAAAATTTAGTGCATATTTTGTCCAAAATGATCCCATAGCGTATCTGATTTGCGTTGTAGACTGGGTCTGGGACGTTCAACCGGGATTATGGTTTCTCTCTAATTTTTAGGCTAGAAGCCGTTTTCCCATAATATTAGGTTGTAGATTTTTAGCAACTTGATAAGAAACGTTGCCTGATCTCGATGCGGAAAAAGTAAATATGCCGTTTTTTTTAAGATATAAAAGAAGCAGACGCAAACTGAGTTTTCAAAGCGTCTGCAATTTTACCCGATTTTGTGATTTTGTGTCTGTCGACGTTTAGGATGAGAGCCACAAAGGAATTTTTTTTAATACAATTTCCATTTTTTTTTACATTTTGCCAACTGAACTAGTGTGCGTGATTGTCGACACGTAGCTCTTCCATAATTGTTGTTTGCTTTTAAAAACTTCACGCTTTTTCTTAAAAGCAATTATATTTTTCTGTGCCGAAATTTTTTTAAAATAATTAAAAGCTTTTTAAAAAAAAAATTACAGCTACACAAATATTGTTGTTCTATTAGGGAACAGCCGGACCTTATCATTTAACTTTTTAATTCTAGTGAGACTAAAATGGATTGAAAACCTTACAGGTCTGCGGAGTTGAGACACCATCTACTGAGATACTATATGACATACCACGATAAACGTGTAGCTAGGCGTAGAGATGACAAAGACAAATCAATTGCCAAATAATTTGTAAACCTACTTTTGAATTGTATGGAGAAATCCGTGTTAAAGAGGCCAGCGTCGCTTTGACCAAAAAGATTCTTTACCAAACAAATTAGCGTGTTATTTTTAGAAAACTTTTGTGAGCTTATAGCCTACCAAGAAATCAAATCAAAATCTGGATGATACAGGTTGCATATTGTGGTTTTTATTAGAAAGGTAAGCCAGATTGCAATTACTGTCTGGTGAAAGATATGCAGCAACTGGCACCGCCGATTTAGGGTCGTTGAAGCTTCACAGATGGTGTATAAAGTGACGTGCTTTAAATTAAAAATTGCCGCCACATTTGTATTTTAAATTTGACCAATAAGAGACAAGCAACCAAGGACGGGACTTGTTGATGTTAGTCCGCTATTTTAAGTTATGTTGCAGTTAGCCGGCTAACGTGTGTATATCGTGGGTGTTGTGTACAGGTGCATTCATTTAGATAAGTTTATTTTTATAATAATATTATAAGATGTCAGGTTATAAGTAGTTTTGATTGTTCAGTAAATTTTAATGTTGTTTTGGAATTGATAAGTGTAGATTCTACTGCCAAATCATAATCTTTATTTAGTCATCCTTTTTTAAATCGGAAAAAACTAACAAATAATTGAGAAACAAAATATATCATATTTTTACTAGAAACTATATTTTTATATTTTGCTATATAAACCTTAATTAGTAAAAATATTAATTATAATTTTTGTTACGTATTGTTATGTGTTATTAATGTTATTGTTTTATTATTTCATATTTGCTTTAATAATAATCATCATCGAGTATTCAAGAAGCTGCCAAAGATTGCAAATGGGAGCTGCGATGGAATATGTACATTAAATCTGCTGATCAGATGAACGACAAATAGGAGATTACTATTACTCGTACTCGTTTGTTTGTTAAATTATTTATTTGTACTACGAGCAATGCTATGTTAGTACCCTTACACATAAATATAAATACATAATATATTTATATTTATGTAAAAATAAATAAATATATTAATTATGTATTCAATTTTGTGTGTATTTTATAAAGTTAAAATTTAATTTTAATTACTTGTTAAATTTAAATCTCCCGCTCGCCAGGTTGTTTTGATAAGCGCGACATATGTGAAGCATAGACGGCGATATTAGTCTAATGTGTTGCCTATAATTTATATGAGAACGCTGCATCTTTAAGGTGATCTGTAGTTATTTCTGTAAATTAACGATAAATTTTCTATAAACAATTTTTTTTTAAAACTTGCCGCCATTACGATTTTACTGTTGGTTTAAAGACCCGGCAGAACGTCACTTCTTGTACATTTAAAATTTTAAAGATTGAAATTTTGTTAGGCACTTTAAGGGCTTTTTTTGGGGTACACTAAAAAAAGCATGTGTTTTACCAGGATTATTTTAAGCTTGCAATAGCTGCGTTTGCAACTGTTGCAGTTTCACTGTATTATTGTTTCTATAATTGTAAACAATTAATAAATAAAATAAATTAATTAAAAGATAAATAACATTAACGCTAGAGAATTGCCAGGTTTAGTCGCCCCGTATTGTTGTGGTGCCACTAGTATTATTGTTATAGAAAAATATTAAATTCTATCACATACGAGAATATCAGTGAATTTTTCTCTTAAGAAAAATATTGACACGTACAGCGCCGTTTTTAAATTAAAATTGGTTCTTATACGACAAAACGCTAACCAACTAAATTTTCAAACGATAAGATTTAAGTCATCACTCTTTTTATATGTTGAACTACATACACTATTCTATGTCTTTATGTTTTTGGTTAAAGATTTAAAGTTACATTTAACGAGTAAAAAATTAATAAAAATCTGATTAAAAACGTCACTTTTTAAAAATTAATTGCAAAGAAACGACTTATTGCATCAAATTTCTACAAGTTTGAGGACACAGATTGGACTTTCTTCTGCAATGTGTAAAAATTTTATTCATTTATATTCAGGCGTTTTCTTGCTGAGTTGGATGCTGTAAACCTTTATAATAGCGCAACTATTCTCCCCCCTTAAATAGACGGATAGTTATAGAAATAAACAGGTAACAATTAGAACACCAAAATTGTAAAGAGACTTTGGTGGTTAGACGTACACAAAGTAAACAACAAACTTTTTTTTTCTTTTATTGTGCGTTTTTACGGCAATTTTACATTGCGCCAGAAATCTTAAGACTTGGGGGTTGATGGAGAGGGAAGTCACTTAATAAGCCGTTGGTCCGGCTTATTAGGTGACTTCCAATTCACTTTGGTGGATAAAGAGGAAGTTATTATTTTAGTCATATACTGGGGATCAAACCCCGGACTGTCAGCGTGTTACGCTAACGCTCTATAACAGTTATCTCACTGTCTTAAAACTAATAACACAAAGATGCCATGAAAATTGTAAAGTATTTTGATGCCAGAACTATAAAATAAATAAAACTTAAAACTATTATCACAAATGACATCAAAAATTGAAAATTTTTTAGTGTCAGAAACTTACAACCTGCAGTTGTAAAGGACTGCAATGTCAATAAAAAACAACACTTACAAAAAAAAACTTTATAGAAAGCTTTATTGCTGCGAGCGTGTTTTGCTCTTTTTAAGCCAGATTTTTTTTTGTTTGCTTTCGCTGCTGCTATTGTCAACAACAGAAAGTTTTAGTGTCACACTAAATCTTTGGAACCTTTGCTTAAAGCAGGGCCATTCCGATTCCGTTTGCACGGATCAGATTTTTTGACATCTATTTGTTTGTTGTTAAGGGAACCTTAGTGTGTGTTGAGTATTTCTCTTACATTTTTAGTTAAGGAGACTTTTCCTCAACCGTTGTTGCTGCGGAGGATTTGGCAAAGGCATTATAGGTTTATTTACTAGCATTGACGGTTTTTTATTTGCAGTGGAGCTTGCTTAGTGCAACAACAAAGAGCGGTAAAAGCTTGTTAACTAACTCAGTTAAATCCACGAAGCTTTTTGATTCAGTAGTAGTTTTAGGTTTATTTAGAAATAGCTTAAATTAGTGGTTCCTAAGGGGGCTTTGGGATCATTCGGGGGGTCCATCTTTTTTTTTACGTGCCTTGTCCTCCACGAACGTTGGCGGTTATCAACTTTATTTGGGTCTTGTTGACAGCTCTACGAAAAATAGTTGTTGTGCTGACCTCAAACCACTGTCGTAGGTTTTTTAACCAGGACGTCCTTCTGCGACCTGGCCCTTGCCTACCAGCTATCTTTAACTGCATTATATTTTATTTAAAATTTATACTTTGAGCTTTGCATGATATTTCCAAGATACTCAAGCTTGCGTTTTTTTAGAAGATATAGAAATTCTGTGCCCTTATTGAAGCGTGCAAGAACTTGGGCTTTAGATATTCTATCTGTCCACACTATACGTAGCATCCTTCTGTGTGACCACATCTCGAATGCTTCTAACTTTTTGCACATAGCATCTGTGAGCGTCCAGGTCTCTGCGTCATACATTAATATGAAAAAAACATAACTACGTAGCAACCGAACTCGCAGATTGAGATTAAGATCTTTGTGGCACATAACTTGCTTCATTTTATTGAAGGCCGTGCAATCTAATTTCTTTTGATTGGTCCTGATTGGTGCTGATTCAGGGAGCACTAGATATTTGAATTGGGCGACTTGTTCAATTTGCTGATTTTCTATTTTTATGTTTGTCACCACATTGCGCTCCTTACTGACAACGATGACCTTGGTCTTGTTTATGTTTAGTTTTAGGCCTGCTTGTTTACTATTAGCCACGAAACATATCAGCAATTCTTGAATATCTTTCTCCATATTCGCTAGCAGGACCGTATCATCTGCGTACCGCAAGTTATTCACCACCTCCCCGTTTAGTAAGATACCTTCAGATTTTCCATCCAAAGCTTCGGCAAATATTCGTTTGGAGTATATGTTGAATAAAAGTGGTGATAACACGCACCTTTGTCTAACCCCTCTTTGGATTTCTACTTTATCTGTATTGTTGTTATCTACTCTCACGGATGCGGATTGGTGCCAGTAAAGTTTTTCAATGATACGAATGTCTCTGCCATCTAAACCTAGTTCTTGCAGGATCATTATGAGCTTGCTATGTTTTACACGGTCAAACGCTTTTTGATAGTCTATAAAACACGCGTACACGTCTACAGACACGTCTTGGCAATGCTGAATTAGTACCTAGATACTGAACCCATCCCATCGCAAAACCAACATTGAGTATCACTTAGGCAAGCTTCACATTTATAATATATTCTTGCTTGGATGATTTTTAAGAAAATCTTCAAGACGTGGTTCATAAGGCTGATGGTTCTATAGTCACCACAGTTTTTAACAGCTGCTTTCTTTGGCAGTGTTATAAAAACGGAGGTTAACCAGTCTTTAGGAATGTTTCCGGTTGCATAAATGGTATTAAAAAAATCCACAAGTACGTTTAAAGCTCGATCTTCTTCAATGAGTTTTAACATTTTTGATGATATGTTATCTGGCCCTGGTGTTTTACCTTCTTTGGACATTTTTATTGCATGTATTATTTTGGATCTTGTTATTGCGGGTCTTTCTGTCACATCATATTCTGCCAGATGATCCACTCTTTAGTCTTAAAAAAGTTCTTGGATATAGTTCTTCCATTTCGCTAGCTTCTTTTCTAGGTCTAGGATAACTTTTTCTTGATTGTCGAGCAGCATTGCATATTTCCTGGGATTGCTGAGGTCGGCAGTTTCTTTTACTTTTTTGTGCATGCCGAGTGTGTCGTATTTACTATCCAAGCTTTCTATCTCTTTGCACTCCTTACTTAGCCATTGCACCTTTGCTTCTCTGATCTTTTTACGGATATTCCGTTGCAATACTTTATAAGATTCACAGTCATGCTTTGCTGTTTGTCTATTATCCATTAGTTGCAGTATTTTGAAAGTCATCCATGTTTTCTTTTTGATTTGTAGGTCTGGTTTAAGATATTTTTCGCCCGTACTCAGAATTACATCTTTGCTGTTGTTTCACGCCAACTCCACTGCATCTTCTGTAATGTTGATGGTTTGAAGTCTTGTGTTTAGTTCTGTTCTTGTATTTGCTTTGATATTTATGTATGATAATCGTGAGATATCTATTTTCTTTTGCGGACGTCGGACGTTACATTTCTTAAGTCTAAGCCGTGCAAAAACTACTACTGGGTTATGATCAGAACCTATGTCGCTTTCGGCTTAAGTTTTTGCAGATGTTATGCAGTTTCTAAACCGTTTCTTGATTAATACATAATCAATTTGATTACGTACCAATCTGTTTGAGTTATTGGCATTAGATTTCCACGTATAGAGTCTTCTTGGTGGTAATTTAAAAAACGTTATTGTTATGACAAGGTCATGCTCTTCACAAAATTTAATAAATCTATCACCACGGTTGTTTCGTGTTTCTAGCCCGTAGTTACCAACAATATCTCCACAAACACCTTTACCAATCTTGGCGTTAAAGTCGCCTAGTACCATTGTTAACTCGGAGTTTTTAGTGACTTTTAAGGCATTCGTGACTTGTACATAGAATTTCTCAACTTGATCTGTACTGGTACTTGTGGGTGCATATACTTGAATTATGTTTATATTCACTGGTTGGACCTGTAATTGTAGTATAATTACTCGATCAGATATTGGTATAAAAGTTTTAACTGCTCTAGATACTTCCTTAGTTATTATTATAGCGACTCCATTATAATGACTTGGGTTGTCGTTGCCGGCATAGTAGACTTGATAGCATTCTATGGTACACGGAGCCAATCCACCTGATTTTGCTTTTTCCAAGCATTTTAATATTCATTCTTTTCATTTCTCTGATGGTATTTTCTATCTTTTCCGCCGCATACATACTTCTGGCGTTCCATGTTGCTATTTTCATCATGACTCTTCTGGAGATTCTTAGCACCCTCTGACCATTTAACATTTGCCGTTGCATTTGGTTGTGTAGTCATGTTTGATAAATTTCCTGGGAAAAATAATTGAGGTGGTTTCCAGTTGCCTTCCTCAATAGCAGTATAACTACCGGTTGGACAATTATTTCGTCGCCGCTTGTGGTTGTCTAGTTTTAAGCCGTACCAAGAATTTTCCTCTCTCTGATACGACTACCGCTAATGTTATACTTTATTAATTTAGATTTAAATAAACACAGATAAAATTCAAATCAATTTAGGGGTCTTTGAACAACGTCAGGTTTAATATAAAATAAAAAAATTGTTTGGAAAATGATGATGACTATATTTGTTTACTACTTAATTTTTCTGGAGGATAAAAACATGGTTTGCGGCACAATATAATTATTTCAAAAAATGACATCCCTTATATGACTGATTTATTTGCTAGATTTAACAAGACAAATTTAAAACTACAAGGTGACACATTAAATTTAATCATAACTAAAAGTGTAATATCTGCTTTTGTTGCAAAACTTTTGCTATACAAACAATACTTAGAAGAAAGAGAATGTTCTCAGTTTTCAAAGTCTTTTAAAATTGCAAATTAGAGATGAAGATTTGTTTGCTTATGACTAAAAATTTAAAGACATTTTTCACTGTACAAATGCAGATGAATACATACTAATACAGGAGCAACTTATTGAATTATCTACAAATGAGGAGTTGAAACCAATGTTTAAACAAGAATACTTTAATTTCTGATTACAAAAACAGATCATAATTTTATACCCAGCATTATGGGATATTGTACAGAAACTGTTGATTGCTTTTCTGTTTTGTTTTTGAACGTGGATTCAGTGCCGTTATAAGCTTCGTCACAAAAAAAGAAACCTGTTTACTACTCACAAACATTGAGCTGGACACAAATACACTTATAACATCCCATCAGGTTTATCCAAGTCATTATTTTTTTGTTTGTATTAAAACAAAAGTTATAATTTTAATATATACTTTTTCAACAAAATGTTTTATTTATATTTTTTTCAAAAAAATAAATCATAGAATGACAAAATTAAAAACTACATTTGAAGTGCATTAGTTCATAAATGTGTTTAATTACTTTTTTTCTTGATTATCTAAAACAAATTTAAAATTTTATTTGAATATTGAAAAATAGCAAAGTAATTCATTATATGTTTATTGTCTAAAAAAAATTGTCAGTATCAAAAAAATACTAAGCAAATAAATATTTTTTAGAAAATTGCTTACAACTTTAAATAAAAACATTTGAAATAAGTATATAAAAACCAAACTATATCAATAAAAAAACTATTTTTAAAATGTTTAAGTTTCTCTGATCAACTGTTAATATTATTAATTGCAAAATAAAACAAATCAAATTGTTACATATCAGACTAACAAACATAACTCAAGTTAAAATAAAAATGCAAATTAGAATTATACTCTTGTTCCTAATCGTGCTCAACAAGTCATCCAGCAGAATGTATTACAGCAATAACAGTTAAGTTAAATCAGCAAATATCCATAAAATATTTTCACTCCACTATTACTCCAACAAGTTTCTTTATTTTTTTATTGTTATATATAAGGGATACTTTTATCGCCATCATGGAAGACATTACAAACATATTTTTTATGATTCCATTTTTATAGATGCCTGCGTTCGTTCAGTGGTAGTGTGGGTCGATGTGATGGGATATTATATAAATGTATTTATAACCTCGGTGTCATGTCTCGTGTTGTCACAATAGCGGGGCCAGGACGCCGTTAAATTACAGTTGCGCTGTGTTTGGGCTTTAGGGTGGTATGAGTTGGGGCACCGCTGTAGGGGGTTTGTCGGATCGGATCCCGAGCCAATCTTTCAGATGAGACAAGAAACATATTTTGTTATCACCTATCTTACACTCCGGTTTAATAAAGCCGGGGGATAAAACTCGTCGCACGTCAAGTATGACAGAGGATCTCTAGCGGTGATTAAATTACGGATGCATAAGGGTTGTCTAGCCACCATAATGACTACCTTAAATGTGTTTATTCATTGCAAATGTAATCAATTACAATTTAAATTTATTTTAATATTAAAATTTGACACTAAATTTATTAAAGTGAAACAATTTTCATCCGAATAATAGTTTCCAATCATGTGTTGAGTAACGCATTGTTTGCAGCAAGTGGTACATCACCCCTAAAACATGTCACATTTATATTCATTAAATACGGGAGGATAGGGTTGGTTGGTTGGAACCAGTAACGAGCAAAACTGAAATGTACTCCGGGATTACAATAATTGGTGATATTCGCTTGTTTACTTTTTGCTACTTCATGTACGGCATTATTTATAATGGACATTTCTATGCTAATAATGTACGCCTGTGATATTTTCATTTTTGCAACGATTATTAGGTCATGTACTAAGAGCAAACATGCAACGGAAATTATTACATTAGCGGGCAGAATGTATGCATTATGGGGCTTAAATTAATAATTAATCCGGGGGTAATTAATTAAGCGTGCGAAAGCCATAATTGTTAAGGAGAATTATGACGAGATTTTGGCGCTGCGATATGTTGAGCTCGCCCGGCGCATCTAACATAAGTGTCTGAATAGTTTCAAAATTAATAAAGTATTAAGGGAAACTCTGGTTAATTGTACTTGTACCCTACACCAGTTTTACAACTTATTATCAATTATGTATATCACAAAGTTATATATACTTAAAATATACAAAGATTAAATTAAATAATCAAAATTTTGCAGTCTGTCGATTATGTGTATGTGTATGTATTTGGTACAGATTTTTTTTTTATTTGTAGTGTATATTTTGTCGGAAAATAACAATTACAGATGATATTGACTTTTTTTATTGTTGAAATAGTGCTTTATATAAAGTTTTGAACTACACTTGTTAAACAATTGTTTATTGCAATTATGGCTTCTGCCTGAAATCTCATTAATTAAAAGACTTTTGTAGATTGTGCTAGAATGACTACATTTTATTGTATTTATGTACTATTTGTTTTTGTAGTAAGGTACAACAGCAAAAATGTTGGTTTGATACAGGTAGTAAAAGGCCTTTTTTAACATTTCTAAAAAATAAAAGATAACTGATAACTACTTTTTATTTTGATGAGAATTAAGATTTGTTAGTATACTTTTTAAATACACGCATTTAGTTATTTATATAAAGGGTTTTCCAATAAAAAGTTTCATTTTGAATAGCAGGCTATTTGGGCAGCTGTCAATTTTAAAGCTATTATTTTTTGACATTTGACAAGTAAAAACTACGTCATTATTAAAAAAGGAAGAATACACGCTTCAACAACGCATTGAATTTATTAAAATTTACTACAAAAATGGTGAAAATTTTTTAGTCACAGTTTGCAAAACTAAAGCACTTTTTAGTCGTCGAAAAGCACCTTCTCATCCGGCAGTAGTAAACCTACTGGAAAAATTTGAGCTGTTGGTACAAGTTTGTGATGCGAAGAATTAAAATCATGTGCATCGCTCAAGAACACATATTAGAGAATTTTACTGATGTAGCCTGTAATGTTGAAGAAAACACCGTAGTTTGCATAAAGACTTAAGTTTTAAGGGTTTTAAAGTTTAGTTAACACAAGCACTTAAACCGGCCAATTACCATAAATGATCCGGAATTTTATCGAAAAATCATCTTTAGTGATGAGGCCCATTTTCACCTCGGAAGTTACGTTAATAAGCAGAATTGTCGCATAAGAAGTTTTAGGGCTTAGAAAATACAAGAATAATTGTTAAAAATCTTTGCATTCTCAACGTGTCACTGTTTGGTGCTACTTTTTCGAAAATGTGGCTGGTGCAACTGTTACGATGAATGGATAGCGCTACCGAGCTATGAATAATGAATTTTTTATGGCCGGAATTAGAAGATATTGATGTGTATGACGTTTATTTTCAGCAAGACGGCGCTACGTGCCACACAAGCAACGAAACAATCGCAATTTTGCAAGAAAAGTACCCTGACCTTGTTATTTCTCAAAGAGGTGATCACAATTGGCCACCAAGATCTTGTGACTTAACACCTTTAGACATTTTTCTTTGAGGCTACGTAAAAGATAAAGTCTAAGTCCGAGCATTACTTCAAGTCTGTGGCAGAAATGGAGGAGCTGTTCAGCGACGTTCCCGAAGCAATTCATAACACTTTAGTGATAGCTAAGCGGTGCTCTTACATGCCAAGAAGCAGGCAGCCTATTTTGCCTAAATTTCCTTGTCGAGAAAATAAAACTGAGAATGAAGAACTGAGGGAGCAGGCAGTTGCAGGATTAGAATTCCGTATTGCGAATCAATTCAAGATCTTAAAGATAGAATTCGTGAAGTTATCGAGGACAGCCGCAAATGTGCGAACTGGTCATGGAAAATTTCATGAAAAGAATGTGGTACTGCAACCGTAACCGTGGCGGCCATTTGACAGATATCGTTTTAAAATGTTAATGGCGTACCTTCCTTTTTACAATGAAATGAACATTTATTGATTTCTTTTAAAAAATACCAGTTTTTTTTTTAAATATCAAAATGAAAAAAAACTTCTTAGCTAAAATATAGAGCATTCCAATCTCTATAATTTAGTTTTTTTAAATTTTATTTGGACGTTTTATAAAATTTGTTATTTTTTTTGTAATATTTTTATGACACAGTAGTAAACATTGTCAAATAATAAAAGCATATCATAAGCAAATTTTGTGTTTTACTAAACTGTTAACTTTTTCAGAATTTTTGCATAAATTACTTTATTGAATAATTGTTTTTATTTTTTATAGATGTTTATTTCTACATTATAATCTTGGTCTGCCTTTGTTTGATTTTTTTTCTGCTTTACAGTTACCAGTTACATAATGACCTAAATATTTTTTTTAAATCAATAAAAATTCCGGCATTTGTAACAACAACATTGTTACTTGCAAAATCCTTACAGAACAGACAATAGTCAATCAGAAACATTTAATTTAAAAAGGAACTTGCATTTAGAAACACACTAATTTAAGATCACGCCTGAAAGCAAGTGAACCATGATGGAAACGCATATTAGTGCTAGTATGTTGATTTTGGTTACCTACAGCAATGTACTGTAAACCGGATTATACCATTCAGTTTGCCACACCAAATGGTTGAAGTTACACTATAATTACTTAATAACTTGAAGGTGTCTGAGTTGGTACCAGTCAGTTTTGCACTACTACTTATCACTAACCATTATAATCATTATTGCATACAACATGCAAAAACCTTAACTATATAAATATAAACACAATCAAAAACCATTTTACTGTTTTAGAAAATATTGCAAAAATGGAAGCCGTAATTAAAATAAGTAAACATTATTAGACTATTAAACTCTGTTCCACCTTTAATTTCTACATATGCAATCATCCCGTAGGCATTTTTTTACGTCTTTTTCTTTTGTTTTTTTTACGGTTAGTTTTTTCTTTTTTTTTTCTGTTTTTTTAATAAAGTTTTTTATTCATTGATGTATTACTCTCTATTTTAAAGCTTTGTCTAACATGTAAGCAGTTATATTATTTGATGAATTGATTAATCTCTTGTTTCTTTTTTTATTTATTGATGGCAATAGAAAAACTCGTGTCTGTTGTGTTTTTTTTTTACCACAACATGTGTGCATCCGTTATGTTTTTTTAACTAAAATCTAAAGAGATATTCAATGCTTTTTTTATTAACTCTATGAAATTCATTTATATTTATTATTATATTCATATTATTTCATATATTTTTATTATTTATTAATTAGTATATTATTTTATACAACATGTTTTGTTATTTATAATAACATTTTCATATTATATACTTACTTGAAAATGTTATTATAAATAACGAAACATGTTGTATAAAATAATATACTAATTAATAAATAATAAAAATATATGAAATAATATGAATATAATAATAAATCTAAAGAGATATGTTTAAAAAGTGCTGTGTCTTCCAAGGAACTGCGATAGATAGTAGTTTAATTTCCCGTGCTTCTTTTGTATCCATGTGACACGTTTTTATTAGTTTTTTGATCTATGCGGCCTTGCCAACATCTGCATTTTATTCTATTTGCCAGCTTTCTAACACTTTTTTTTTGTATATAAGATTAGTTGCTTTTTTTAAATTTTTGGCTCTTCTCCGTATTTGTAAGTACGCTTGGTAGATCCATAGCAATGGTATTCTTGCTGTTGTCTTCTTTTTTGCATATTGTCGTTTTTGCTTATATTTATGCTCAAATATCTTACTTTTTTGTTTAATGTAATGTTGATTCTTTTATTTTGAGGTTCATCTCTTTCAGTCATCTTTCTTTATATAGTATTAAAATCTTTGATTTTTAAGCAGTTAGCTGGAGTTCAATTTTTTCAAATTTTTGGGTTACTTTATATTTTGCTTTTATTACTATATGCAGATGATGCATATCCAATAATTTTGGGTCTTGGGGCATTTTTATTTGCAGAACACTAGACCGACTACAAAACTTTGCAAGATCTCATGACATCTGGATTATCCTTTTCTTATTTTCTATTGTACAGTACTTATATTTTAGGTAGCTGGTAATATGTTATCAAGATATTGGTCAATTCCCTTTTTTTCTAGGGTTTTAAGGACCTTTTCCTATCTTGCAGTAATGAACGCATTTTTTGTATCGGGAGTTATTTTTCTTAAGCCAAACTGGTTTTCTAACAGCCCTCCATTATTTTTAAAAGTTAGGTTTAACCTGTCCACAATCATACGTTTAAAATTTTTTTCTATGCAGTCAATTAGAAAAATGGGTCTAAAAGTGATATTATTATTTTCTTTTTTTGGGTGTTTTTAGTAACTCTCTTTCAGTTTTTATCTTGCTAAACAATGTCATTTTTTATAGTTTTAACAAAAACGTCCAGGTAGAGCTTTAGCTGTGCCAGGCACCTGGAATTATTATTGCTGCGGATATCCTATCCGGGCCAAGTTTTTTTTCGGAAAAAGTTTACTAACAATATTAAATTATTGTTCTTTGCGCTGGTTTTTGGGTATTTTTTTTTTTATAGTTTTATTAAAAACGTCCAGGTAGAGCTTTAGCTGCGCCAGGTACCTGGAATTATTATTGCTGCGGATATCATATCCGGGCCAAAGTTTACTATTTTAAATTTTTGTTTTTTGCGTTGGTTTTTGACTATTTAGGCATTTAGTTGCTATTTTGTACCTAAAGTCTTATTAGAAACCTTGTCTTTTTTATTAATAATGTTTTGTCAACATTTTTTTTTTGGCTTGTAAGACATTTATGCGTAGCTCTTTTTTAAGTTTTTATATTTTTTTTAAAGTTTGCTTTTTACTTTGTCTTGCATTGTTAGCTTTATTTCTCAGTTGATGGATGTTACTGTTCTACTAATAAACAGTCCTTTACAGGTTTTGCTTATTACTTCCATAACACACATTTTTCTTTCCATAAATCTTGTTTATTTGTTAAATTGCAAATTTTGCTCTACTCTGACTTTTTAGTTCATAATTTGGTTGGTTATTTTTTCGGTTGTGAAAGTAAGGTCAATGTATGATATCTCTTAGGGTCCTGAAAAAGTGGGTCAGTAATTTTGTTGTGCAAGACAAGTTTATGTTCCGCTGCCCATTCTGCAAGAATCTTTTTACCGGTAATTATTAATTCTTTTTTTATGTATTAGTCCAGGTTCCTATGTGCCAAAGAAATTTTAAAAATTGTTGTTTTGAGGAGTTTGGGGAGATATAGCACGGTAATAAAGTTGTAAATTTCTGTCTAGGCAAAACTCATGTGTTTTTTTTTAAGCAAGTGTTGGTTGAAAGTTTTTTTAGAGTTTGGTTCAGCAATGACAGCTACTTTTATCCCCTTCTCAAAGGCGTTTTTATAGAGTAGATCTAGGGTTTCTCTGATGCGGTCAAAGTTCTTGTTATCTGGATTTTCTTGCTTGCAACGGGCCTCCGTCTCCTTGTTGTGTTTTACCGTTTGATTCCTGTATTTTTTTTGTGTTTTTTTACGTTCTGTTTATAGAACATTTAAATTTACCACTGTCTTGTTTGTTTGTTTTACAACCAAGGCAGTATTGCTGCTTTGTGCACGCGTGGATGGTATGTCCCTCTATACCGCATTTTCAACATGCTGTGGCTCTGTTTGGTTTGTTGCGTTTTTTTTGCACGTCCATAGAATAAGCATCTGCTACATTCTGTAATATTAATTATTACTTTTACCCTACAGTATAATGCCCACTTTAATATTCCATTTTTTGGAGAGTTGTTTGGCAATGTTTTCTTTTACTTTAATGATTGTTCATTGACTATTATTTTGGTTGCTTGTCATGTTTTTAATTGTAATTCTTTCTTGTTTTCTCCTAGTTACGTTAAAAATTGCTTGGCTTAATTCCTTTTTTGTAGTGATCCTATCTATGTCACTGACAATGAAAGCTTTGTTTCTGTGTTTTTTAGTATTAATGGTTGTAGCGCTGTTGATTATTTTTATCAACTTTCTAGAGCTGCTTTTCGTTGTAATTGCTAGTTTGTTGTTTACTGTTTTTTGCGCGCTTACAATTGTTTTCTGTATGTTGCTATTTGTTACGTTCTCTTTGATGCTTCTAAGTAATTCTGCATACAAACATGATTGATATTTAACGTAGATTTTGTTCTGTCTTGTTCTTTTTTTGCATATCCTTGTTTTCGTTTTTATTTATTGTTTTGTTTTCATTTCTGGTTTTATGTACAGTTACTGTCGTTACCGTGTTGAAAAATATGCATTCAACATTTTTTGGAATGTCACTTTACCTTTCTTATACGGTACGTTAGTTGAGATGTAAGTTTTATTTTTATCTAGAATGATCTTTTTTATCTTTTTGATTTGAAAAAAAGTCTTCTTTGTTTCCTCCAGTGTTTACTTTAATAATGCTTTTAGTAAGTTTTCTGTTTATCAGACCTGATTAAATTTTTGTGGTAATGTTTACAGCGCTTAATTTTCTTCTATTTGTGTTATCTACAAGTAATTATTTTTTATTTTCTTCTGCAGGCCTTTATCCATGTCCTCATCTTCTTCATTTTCCCATACTAGTAATCAAAGTTTTGATTTTTTCTGTGTGTTTGGATGGTTTTTATTTTGGTTACTTTAAATAATTCTTTTTGTCATTTAAGTGCATTGAGTTTTACAAACGTTTAATAGGAATTTATATTATTTAATAGAAATTATATTACATCAAAAATCTTTTCTCAAATAAACAAAAGAAAACAAATATTGATAAAAACCTACATAAACCTGGACCCGTAATTATCCGCAATCTTGAACTGTTAATCAAAACAATACTTATTTTAGCGCATGTATATATCTGTTGTCAACTTTTTACCAATCTCAAAAAAACTAAACGCCACTTGCTGCTACAATTTTAGAAAAATGTGCGTCATTTACTAAAGATGATTCTGCCAATTAAACACATTAAATCTACAAAAAAAAAAAAAAAATTGGCGCTCATATTTGAGATTTAAAGATTGGCTTGTAAGCAGAGAAGCGCTAATGAGTTTAAAGGTGGTACTACAAATCTGTAGAGATGTAAGCATTTAACCGAGTCAAACACAAAAAAATGATAGATTTACTTAAAAACAAAAAGCCATGATACGATTAAGAAATAGAATAACTAACGAGACAGAGAACAGAAAAAGCGAGTTAAAGATGTATCTTTTGTCTTTTACTTTTTCAAAAACTATGGTAATTAGTAGAGACAAAGATATGAAGATAGACCCACAGCGAGGCAAAAAAAATTAGCAGGTACAAAAGATGAAATACCTTGGAACACAAGACCTCAAAAAAAAAACACAAAAATTAACATAAGCATAGTGATAGCAAAATCTGCATTTGAATAAAAATGCCAAGGCGTGTTAATCAAAATCAAACTCTAAATGCTTGATTGTTATGTATACTCAGTATTTCTATATAGCACTAAAGCATATTTTAAAAGTACACACAGTTAATAAATTAGAGGTTTTTGAAATGTAAGCCGACGCATACTTCGCGTATCATGAACAAAGCACATTACAAATAAAGAAAATGTTTAGACGCATAAAAACTATAAAAAATGTTTTAAAGATAGTAAAAAGCAGACAAATATTATATCTTGGACATAAAAATTAGAAAATATATGCACTAACACAACTAATTATAAAAAGAAGAATAGAAAAAACAAAATAGGAAAGAGTTAATTTTTCTGAGAATGGAACATCATAAACTGAACAAGACTGACAGTTTTATAATTAATTTACAATGCCTAGGGCAGTGATGAATTTGCCAAAAATGTAACAAAACTTTAGTAGTTTTAGATTTTAGATTTGAGTGGAAAAGTAAAATCATTTTCACTGCACTTAGGCTTTATTAAGCATAATATATAACCAAATTATTTTGGGATAATAGACCAGAAATGGCAAGCAATAATGTTATCAAAACGGGACCAGTAATACTAAAGGAATAAGTAATTCATGCAATAAAACAAACCAAAAGGTGCAGGGCTACGAGATTCCAATAGAGCTTATAAAACTCATTGAAGTGGATTCGGTAAAAGTTCTAACTAAGTTGTTTAATCTAATTTACTCTACTGGAATAATACCACGGCAATGGCTATTGTCCACGTTTTTCACGCTACCAAAAAACAATAAAGCTAAGAAATGCTCAGGCTACAGAACAATTGCGCTAAACGAGGTTCGTTCTAAAGGTTTTCTTAACAGTCACCACAACCGGATTTACAACAAGATAGACTCGGAAGTTAGTGAGAGTCAAATGGAATTTAGGAATGGCACGGGCACAAGAGAATTGTTATTTGGAACAAATGTGCTCATACAGCGGTGCCTAGATGTGAACCAAATCGTATACATTTACTTTATCAATTATGAAAAGGCATTTGACAAAATCCAGCATTAAAAGCTAATAAACATTCTAAAGAAGAAAAACATTGACAGCCAAGATATTAAATTATATACAATTTCTATTAGCATCAAACGGCCAGGATCAAAATTGACGATGATCTATCGGAAAAAAAGAAATTACACTTAGCGTTCGCTAAGGTTTTGTGGTTGCTGTTTAATGTGTATAGCAAGGTTATTACTTAGGAAGCCATAGCAGAATGCTCTAAAGGCATAGTTGTTAACGGAAAGGTGGTTAATAACCTGAGATATGCTGACGACACAATACTATTTGCAGAAAGCGTTGAACATCTTCAAAACTTAGTGGAATGCCTTAGTACTCTAAGTAACAACTATGGGCTAAAGATGAATATAAACAAAACAAAACTAATGATCATCATAAAAAATAATACCAACAACAAACACTTGTACATATCTGGTACGCGCGTAAAGAAGGCTACACAATATACATATCTTGGAACACTAGTCACCCAAAACGCTGAACAAGAGAAAGAAATACGGTTTTGCATTAAAATTGCTAGAGCAGTATTTACTAAAATGATTTACTATTCTGCAGTTGCGACATTCACTTGAATCTAAAAATATATATGCTGCACTGTTACGTATTTTTGACCTAAAAAAATACTGAAGATATTATAATTAGACAGAGTCACAAACATAGAAATTCTTAAAAAGATCAACAAAAAAGAAAAAATAATAAATATTATCAAAAAACAAAAATTACAGTACTTTGGTTATATCACGAGAGGGTAGCAATACATTTTGCTAAAACTAACTATAAAACAACAGATAATGGGTAGAAAAGGTATAGGAAAAAGAAAAATTTCCTGGCTATGTAATTTGAAAGAATGGTTCAACCTTACAACAAATGAACTATTTTTAACAGTGGCTAAAAAAGTCAAAATTGCTGCAATAATTTTCTACTTTTGACAGGAGTTGCAATTTAAAGAAGTTGTTTTGAGGTTAGTTTGGTTAGGCAATTTATCATAAATAAACTCACGCCGGAGCAACTTTTGCAAATTGTTTAAATTTATATTGAAAAACATGGTTCAGTTTGAGAATCTTATCGGGCATTACGTGTATTGTATGGTGCTTATAATTGTTTATCAAAGCGATTAATTTGAGAAACTATGCATCGTTTTTGCAATAGATTTAATCTAAACGATAATAAGCATCTAGTACGACGTCGTAGAGTGCGCACACAAGAAGTAATTGATAGCGTGCAGCAAAGTGTTAATGATGTTCCAAATGTGTCATTTTGTCATTGTACTCAACAATTAATTTGTGTTCATCTATTTTATAAAAGATTTTGCAAAAAGATCTTGGTTTACGAGCTTACAAGTTTCAATTTGTACAGGAAATGAAGCCACACAATCATTGGTTGCGCCGTACATTTGGTAAATGGGCCAAGAAAAACATTGCTATTGATCCACAATTTTATTTGAAAATTTTGTTCAGTAATGAAGCACACTTTTGGTTAAATGGCTATGTCAACAAACACAATTGTTGCATTTGGAGCAATAATAATTTACAAGCCATTTTTAAAACACTATTACATTCAGAAAAAATTACCGTTTGATGCGTTTTATGAGCCAATGGAATCATTGGTCCATATGTCTTCAAAAATGGTGATGGTCGGAACGTTACAGTCAAAGTTGAACGATACAGAGACTTAATTGAAAAGCATCAATGTTGAAGACATGTGGTTTTTCACTATTTACAAATGATTAATTTTACGAAATGGACCTGTTAACTGACCACTTTGTTTGTGCAATTTGAAGCTATTAGATTATTTTCTCTGAGTATCTGTTAAGTTCTATGGTTACACTGATAAACCAGAAACAATTGAGCATTTAGAAGCCAACATTCGATGCATTATTGCCGAAATAGAGCATGAATTACTACAAACAGTGTGTGAAAATTGGACTTTCAGATTACGCCATGTGCGCTTCAGCCTCTGGTGTAACACGCCTAAAATCATATCCAAACATTAATGCTATAAAATTAATTTACAGTGCTTTGCCTCTAAATAAAACGCTTTTTAGTATTGAGAAAAACATTAGAACTCTGTGTAGTGATTTTAAGAATATTTACCTATAAAATCTATAAGACTGCGTTCTGGAAAACAATAATGTGGAACCCTACAAAGCAAGTAGTAATTGAGTAGGAAAGCTTGCATACGTTAATAGTGATATAAATAAAAAAAATCCTTTAGAATATCCTATTTTTTTTAGTATTATTTTTTGGAAATTTAATAAAAATTTTAAAAAACCTAATTTTTGACAGTTTTTTCTTTCAATAATGTTTTTAGTTTTTAGTTTAACGTTCAAATTTATTAAAAAAAAAAATCATTTTTGTGAATCTGTCAAAACATGGGAATGGTAATTTGAATAATGCTGCAAGCGTCTGTGCTCTACTAAGGACTTACTATTGGCCAATCTACATATATAAAAAGGCATTTAACCATTTAAACATTAGTAAACTTAAGCTTCAATTATAATTAAACACAAACAAAAACAAAAAAATTGGAATTGACATATTAATAAATAACTAATTGACAAAATTTTACCATGAATAAGCAAGTATTTTTTTAATAAATTTATTAGCCAGTGATTTGACCAAAATATTTTCCAACAATAAAAAAAAATTACTTTCTGTATCTTAATAACAACAAAATTTATTACGCATAAATTTTTTTATTACAAAATTAAATAACAAATTACACACAACAACATTTTAGATTATCTTAAAAATACATTGTATAATGCTAGTGTTAAAAGCTAAGATAATCTTATATGTACTTTGCGAGATAATGCAGATTTATTTTCTTTAATTTCATTCATTTTTTTTTGTTCTTTTTTCCTTTTAAAAGTGTGTGTGAATAATTGTGATTCTGTTGTTAATTAGCCAGGAAATATTAAAACAAAACCTAAGTTTATTTGTATTTGACTGATATTTGTTTTTGAATACTGCCTTTAGTTTCACTAGTTGATATAAAATAATATTTTGCTTGAATAAATTGAACATGAATAAAACAAATAATAAATAAAACATAAAGCCGTGCAGAATAATTAAACTCAAGTTAAATGCTAGTATGTTGCGGCCCTATTAATATTAATTTTACCATTTCTCCTTCTCATCCCTTTTGAGTACGGATGAAATATAAAAATAGACTAAAAGAAGAAGTAAAAAAAATACACGAATGAAATAAAACCTCCTTTTTATCTCGGATGAGAGTTGCACCGCGGCAGAGCGGCGCGTATATCATTCCAAATTAAAATTAACAGAAAATACCCCATTGCCGTAATGATGATTTATCGCCCTTTATAACTCATAATGCCCCACACTTCCTCCCTGTTTTTCCATCCACTTTACGCCGCCTCCTTTAGAAAAGTAAAACTTTAAAAAGTACGGCACTAATTTCGGATTGAAAGTTTTTCTTTGCAACATACAACACTTCACAATACCATTGGCAAAAAGCAAAAGATAAAGTTCACCCATGTATCATAAGAATATAATAGACTTTGTCTCATTTTTATTAAGGAACATCTTTACTGTTTTTGATTAGTTAATGTAAAATTTGTTACTATTGGATACTATTGAATTAACTTTTATTTTTTTTTATCAAATTAGATTTTAAAACAATTGAAATTTTAACTTAATATTTTAAATAAGTTGATTATATCATTAAAAGTAGGAAATGTTGAGAGTTATTAAACTTCAAATAAAACTTGCGCAATTAAACTTTTTTTCTTAAACCAGACGCACAGTTCTTAAATTTATTTTTTTAAACAAGTGCTTTACTATTACACCGAACTTTTTCGTTGTATATTATTTAGTTTAGATTTAGATTTATTTTAACTTTTATTTATTTTAAGCGTTGTAAGCTACAATCATAGACACTAATGGCTGTAAACGAATAGATTGAGGCATGCAAACTGGGTTGTTGGAGAAAAACACAACGCGTAGCTAAGACAGTCGAAAGAACTAATGTGTCTATTGTCTAACAAATATACAAATTCCAAAACTTTTAAAAATATTTTATTTCATTTTTTTTAAATATTTTGGACCCATCACAAAGAACAAAAAGATGGACCGACCTTATAAAGACGACAACAAACCAAACGGCTTTACAAGCAGCAAAAGAGACCAGAAACTGGAAAAGGTGACGCGAGAAGCTACAGTGTCTAAAAGTGTATTAGTGTTTTTTACACAAGACATTGAGATTTTTTTTTGTTTTTTTATCTTGATTGATGTTTTGTGAGTAAAAAAAAATTGCAGGACTCTTTATATGTTCTCTTAGTGACAAAACTCCGATGTTTTGTTATATCTGAATGTTCCAGACGTACCATGGTGCAATCAACATTTTGTTTAAACTTATGCTTTAGAATCCTTTAATCTGCGAGTACTGGCAGGTAGTTATTGTACTTTATACTAGACTGGCAAAGTCAATTAGACGATAGAGTTAGATGCTATTTTGGATTTGTTTATTGTTTTTTAAACGTGTAGTTTGAAGTTCAATATGTAGTCTTAGATATTTTGTTAAATCCTTTGATAGTCTTATAATGTTGTTTAAGTATACGTTTTTGTGTGAAATAGTTCTGCGTTTTTTATAGTTTACTTGAATGCGCCAGCGGATTATTAAATTTTTGTATTTGAGAACTGCTGCTTGCAGTTTTTGTGTGGCTACTATTGATAATCTATATTATCTATAATATATGATAGCGTTATTGTAAGCGTATTTGAACCCTCGGTCTCCTGATTTTTAAATCAATAGCAAATAAATAAAATAAAAATGAATTGCTGACCGTATCCATTAATCGAGTGAGTAGAATAGCTCTAATCTGGAAATTGTCGTAGTTTTTAATGGTGTTTCTGTTACCGGGGTGAGCTTTGCTTGCCCACTTCCCCTTACTTTACCACAATTAGACAGACACCCATAATCGGATTAACCTGGGTTTGTTTAAATACAAATGCCTGCGGCATTTAACTTCACCTAAGCCTTTACAACTATTACATGTACTTTCTATATAAATATACGCTACACCTTACGACGACCTTTGCTTTCTGACCTGACTCTCTTTGATTCTAAGATATTGCCCCTGTTGCTAACAGTGCCGCAATATCTTTATCGCACTTCACATTAGGATTGAGTGCTGTTGTCGTTGCTAACGGTGCCGCAGTACTTGCAGCGCACTCCATGACAGACGCCCGGAGACGCCGTTCCTGTTTGACTGTACCTCAGTTAAATCCCGGACACTCTGCCGCCGCTAATCAACTTGAAGCCGGTACCGCTCTCTCTGTGGTATCGCTGACGCTGTACTACAAAGAATTGACTATCCGCGTCAACCCCGATCTGGCAACATTTGGCGCCCAACGTGTGAGACAAGCACACCTACGACCCGAGAAGCATTTACTGAGCTACATACGGTTCTGTGTGAGACACGACATCTCTGTGTGCGATACATTTCTGCGTAAAACTTTTGATTTCTGAGTAAAATTGAGTGATCTCTGTATGAGATTGTATTAACCGTATGGTAAAAACTCGATTAGGAGATTCAGGAGACACAACCCGTCTGACTGCGGAAGAAGACGGTCAGTGGCGCCCAGAACCACAACAAACAACTAAATCGTCAACTATGGATACAGCAACTAAGGAAACTTAGCAATATCTGCTGGATACAATGGCCAGGAACGGCATTACTTAGCAACGTGCCCCAGGGCATATCAATAATACCGCCACCCAGCTTTGGTGGTAAATCGGAAGAAGATCCAAAGAAATTTTTAACTGAATTAAAGAACAAGTATGGCGAAAATGGCCGGGAAATCCGACAAATTTGACCACTATTAGTCGGCGTTGCAGCGGAATGACTATTCTGTTACAAAAATTAAAAACTTTTTAATAAAGTTTGACAGCCCGTACCAACGAAGCAATTTGCTACGGAAAATATTTTCCAGACGGCAAAAGAATGAACCAGCTGACACATATATTCAGCGCAAAGAGGCCATTAAGAATCGACTCGCAGACGTATTTACTATCAACGAATCCAACTTCTGCTACGTATTAATAGATTTAGTATTTCCAGAAATTGCCAACGCAATGGCAGCAAATCAACCAACAACGTAAGAAATATTAAAATTAACTTTAATACAAGTCGAGAATCGGTTGAAACAGACTATAAAGCAATATTGACAGTACAACAGAGCGAAAAGAAACCCACCTCCACAAAAACAGCCGTCGGAAAAAACGGACGTACCGAAATGGCAGCATTGCCCAGAACGGCATTATCATCAAAACTGCTCAGTGCCGAAAAAAAAAAATTGGTCGGGAAACGAACCGAGGGCATTGCAGTAAACATGACCGAAGCTCGATACAAGGTACCCTCAGACAGGCACACCGAAGAAGAATATTTAAACAAATCTGAATATTTGGAATATGAAGAAAAATGCTTCTGCCACAAAAGTCGCCCCCGGTTGTCTCTACTACAAATCCAAATGAGGATCCAGTGCCGCCTGACAAAAACGCAAGTGACCCAACAATCAAGGTGTCACCAGACAACATGGTTGCAGCCGCAACACAAAAGCAGCTACCCCTGACAAAGACCAGAGAAGCATAACAACAAAATGGCCACCCAATCGAGAAAAGAAGAAAAAATGGCCGCCCGAATGCACCAGTAGCAGCAACGTACAATTGCTGCCAAACCATCGGCTTCCAGACGACCAGTTTGCAGCCACAACTGCCCATCCCGGCAGACCACCTGACAACCCCAATAGGGACCGCATACACAACATAGAAGAATAGCGGAACAACCAAACAACCCAAAAAAAGCCCCCATAACCAATATTATGCTGCAATATTTTTTGTTATTCTATATAAATGTACGCTACATCTTACAACGATGCTTTCCGACCTGACTTTCTTTGATACCAAGATATTGCCCCTGTTGTTAACAGTGCTGCAATATTTCATTGCACTCCACTCAGGATCGAGTACTGCTGTCGTTGCTAACGGTGCCGCAGTACTTGCAGCGCACTCCACAGCAGACGCTCAAAGACGCCGCTCCAGTTTGACTGCACTTTAGTCAAACCCCAGACACTCTGCCGCCGCTGATCAATGAGAAGGATTGCTTATCCGCCAAACGCCCCCCTGGTCCCAGAAAACAGCCTCGTTACCCTGCGTCAACCCCGACCCGGTAACACCTCTCTTGATGTTGCGTACAGAAAGCGTAGTATAATGTTTTTATTTTTTATTTGTAACCGGATATACGCGCGTTTACTGGCATTGCAAAAACCATGAAGTTTAAACCTTGTTGATGACGGTTGTAGATCTTCAGTTTCTATTGTGTATCGAGGAATAATACAACATTTTGTAAATTTGTAAGACTTTTTAAAATAATAACTATTCTATCTGATTATCTTGTGGTACGGATTTTTTCCAATCAATTTGCAGTTACCACAACCGTTAAATTAGAATTTTAGCAACATTTATGATTGGCCCAATTAAGCCGAGAGGATCAAATATAAATACAATATTCGATAGGATACTGTTTTTTGATACGGAATTAATGCTAGACTGTATTTTATTTGATCGTGTCTGACATCTCAAAAAAAAAAAAAAAATATGGTAGAACATTGTCCATTAGAATCATTATATATATATATATTTCCTTAGTTCAAAGCCGACAGAGCAAAAGATTTTGGTTATTTTTTTGGTGATAATTTTGATTTCTTTAACCGTATCATGACCTGTCAATAACTCATTGACATAAAAATATCAAAAAGCTGTATCAGATGCTCTAGGATATTGCTTGGCATTTATTTGCGCTAGTACGCACAAGCATTTGGTATCGTGCCAGTACAAAATGATTGTTGCATATTGTCGCATTGCTTCACTGACAGACAATTTTCTCGTGGATATCTTGTAGATTCTCACCACTCTCTGCATTGGAGCTACAGCTGCCAGTTATTACCCAACCTAATTAAGTTTTTTGTAACAATGGATGATAAGTTGTTTTGTGAATTAGTCCCACGCACATTATGGAAAATAATTAACGAATTTCAATTAAAATGTTTATATTCGATGCCTTATTAAAAATAGATCTGCAAGTACGTACAATGTTTTTTGGAAATTTATAATGTTTGGTATTCACCCGCATACGTGCTGTTTTTGTTATAGTTTTGTTGAAGTAACAATTAATGGATAACTTAAATTCACTTGTATGGGATTTTAAATTAATGTTCTATTTATGTGTAATGTTTGTTTTAAACGCGTTAATTTCAAAGATAGTCACTTTTATCGCACTTAACTTTAGCTTATATCTAATAAAGCTTAACAATCTAACCATTGATTGTTGGCATCTAATACTAGCAGAAACAGCTATTTTTACTTACAATTGTATTTTGGAATGCTACTGTTTCTTCCTGGTTGGAATTGTGAAGTAAAATGTTGTGCTTTTCTTACTATTTTCTGCAATTTGTAGAACGACAGTTTTTGACCTGGTGCTATAAGCGAAAGTTTCTGCATAATTTTGCCCGATGTATGACTTCAGTTCGTTTATGTGTTGTTATCGTTAGAAAAGTTTTACATTGATTGATATAATGTTGTTCTTTACATATTGGACACTTAATTTGCTTAATTGTAACAGTGTTGGCATTTGTTTGTTCAACTCTTGATAGGCTGAACGGTTTTTAAATATTGATATTTATCAAATATAAATTGTATTACATTTTAAAATGCTGGATTTGGTATTGCAACAGCGTGCTTTTCCCACTCACGTTGCGTTGCTGAATCGACTTTGCCGTTAAGTAGACCTCTACACGATGATCCACAGGATTTTGTAGGACACGTAGTGCTTTAAACGTACGTCGTGGTTTGATTGATTAATTAATGCAGAGCGATGTTTGATTCTTTTTGAATTAGCTTTGCTTCAAATAGAACATTTACGTGGTTTGTTATAATTAATTTGATATTTTCATATCTTGTTTTTAAAATGTCTATTGCGGATAGGTAATTGTCTGCTGAGATTGGTTGCAATTTTATTGTCCATTTTGCTTCTCTTCAAAGCTAGGATTTAGATTTGCCAAGCCTGTTCCATTTGAGTCTAAAACTGTTGGTGCTGTTTAGTTGTTTAGTTGTTGTTAAAAAACTTGTAAATATTTGCGCAATATTGTTAATTTTTTTTAAATTTTATGATTAGGTTGCCGTCTTTGCCCAATAATGCATTTGGTTGACGGATTCATGTTTTCTCGAACATTTTTTTATGCATGCCAAAAATTTGTTTTTATAAGTATTTATTTCCCTACATTTGTGTGTCATTTTACTTTTGCCGTTTTTATTTATTGTTTATGCATTTATAGACTTGCACATTTTTGTTTTTGTCTTGGTTGCGCAGTTATATTGTTTCTAGTATTTCTTGTGTCATCTACTTTTTGTTTCTTTGTTTTATAGGTTTTAATTTTTTTTCTTAGTTTTTTTAACGATTTCTTTCTGTTTTGTCAACATATGGTTTTGTATTGGAAATTTGGGGAATGGGTGTTGTTTGTATTCCTTGTTCTAGTTTTTTTTATTTTGTTGTTTATGTGTGTTTTAATCTTTTCGAATATGATGTAGTCTTTTAAGTTTGATTGGTTTATTGGTTGATTTGTGGTTGATTCTTTTTAGTTTTACATGTGTTGTAGCTACCACCAAATTGTGTTTGGATGCTATGACTGCTACCGGAAATATTTTTATTGATTTAATGGTGTTTTCAAATGTTTTGCGGATTATGATGTAGTCTATTTGGTTTCTAACTATGCTTAGTTTTCCGTCTAATAATGATTTGCACGTGTAGAGATGCCTTGGAGGCATGTGATAGCTATTATCATTTTTTTTCTTTTTGACACTACTAAATCAACTTGCCTTGCACGTTTCTTGTAATTGCTTAATCCAAATCTGCTTACAGTTCCAGCTACTTTTCCTTAGCTTACCTTTGCATTCAAATTGCTTATAATGTAGACTTCATGTTTAGCGATGGGTTTAATAACTTTATCTAAGTATTGGTTAAACGCTTTTATTTTGCTTTCTTTTTTATTAACTGTGAGTGCATACGGTTGTATTATGTTTACTTAAACTTTAAAAACATCTTCAGTAGTAGGTCTATAGCGGTCCAAATGCGCTTTTTCATCCACATTAATTGCTAATGTATCTGTACATATGAGTTGTATTGTTGTTTTTTTCTATAGTACATTTTTTGGTTTTTAGTTTATGTTTGTCTGAATCTGCTTATTATACGTCTAAGTATATTTATTTTAAGTTTTTTTTTATTTCTTTATTTTAAGGTCTACGTTGTCAAATTTTAAATTCTTTTTTTCAGATATCCAATACATGCCATTTAAAATATTAAAAGGTAATATTAGCAATATTATTGATGATTAGTAAATTATTTGGAGTTTTAATTATTCTTTATTATTAATTAGACACATGATTAGCATTTTTGGAATCTGCGTTTGTTCAGCTTACGAAGTTATGAGTATTTTAATGCTAAAAGGCAATTGCTGTTAAAATCAATTTATATTATCCTATTTTTGACAAAAATTAAAGAAATCAATAAAAATCTAGATCGCTTTAGTTTAGTAGATTCCAATTATCATCTTGAACATTTGTTTGCTGACCAACAGGGTGTTTGTGTCTACATTCACAAACAACAAGCATTTGCGCTTTCATTCACAGACAACAAGCATATTTTAGACAAACAAGGAGAAAATGTTGCAGTAGCTGTAGACGTTTAAAAAACGTTTGATATAATATGGCATCCAATTCTTGTCAACAACCTCTATTGTATAGATCTTGATAAAAAACTGTAAATCACATGTTCTTTTACATAAGATGCAACCATAGTTTTTAGCGTTTTATTTACCCTCTCGGTGAGGTTAGCTTGAGCGTGAAACAAAGGTGTATTTATACTTTGTATGCTTTGCACATTTCTTTAAAGTTGTTTCTTGCATACTGTTTGACATTGTCTAAAATGGTAGCTTGAGAAACACCGTATTGCATGAATATCTTGTCTTCAATTATTTTACAAATTTTCTTAGAAAATGCATGCCGCATTGCAAAGAAAAACAAGTTTTTTGTAAATAAATCGGTAACTACTAAAATAAATCTGTTTGTATTTTTGCTTAAGAAGATGGCCTCATAAGATCAGTTGCTAAAATTTGAAACGGTCTGTCTATTACCATTTGGCTCATTAAACTACCTGATTTTGTTTGTTTGGATTTATACGCTAAACAAATCTTGCATTTGCGATAATAACGCACAACATCCGCATACATTTTTGGCCAGTAATAAAATTGTGCTACTTGTCTAAACGTTTTAAATATTCCAAGGTGACCCGCTGTTGCCACGTTATGGTTTTCTTTGAGCACGTATTTTCTTTGTAAGTTAGGCACTACCAGTTTCTATTTATCTCCGTTGTCAATATTAATTTTAAATTTCCTAACTAGTTTTTCGAGATTTCCATTAGTGCATCTCCACATTGAAAAATCATTTGGGTTATTAGTTTTTTGAGCTAACATTGACTTATACCATTTAATTTTTTTCCAGCGGATATATTGAGGACCGCGAGTTTGTGTTCTAACATGACAGGTGGAGCAACTGCTCTTGATAAAGCGTCAAGTACATAAAGTAAAGTATTGTTGCAATTTTATCATCCACCAGCAAATTCTACCCGAAGGATCCCTTAGAGTCCATAAATACTTTAGTGGAAAATGGTCTGTAATAACCATAAATTCAGTTGCCTCAATATAACCTCTGAATTTTTCAATTGCAAATAATACACATAAACCGTTTGCGTTTACGTAACAATTCATGTAATGCGGACGCTCGTGCTAAATAGTTATGTATAAACCGGCTATACTACTCTACTATTCCTAAAAATTCAGGACTCAGTACTTGGGCAATAAGCCTTTAAAAAGTGCTAGGGCTATTGTGTAGACCAAACGGAAGTCTTTTAAATTGAAATAATCCCCGACCGGGTACAGCAAATGCTGTAATTTCTTTGCGGTTTTCCGTTAATTTTACTTGCCAATATGCGCGTCGCGTTTTGTTACTTTGTTTATCTTCCGAAAATTGATACAGAACTTATAGTCACCACTTATTTTCTTTACTATAACAACTGGTGATGACCACGGAAAATTGCTAGTTTTGATAACGTCCAGTTTAAGCATATTATCAACTTCATTGTTGATTAATTTAAGAACCGCCGGTGCTATAGGATAATAGCGTTGTTTGATAGGAATTGCATTTCTTACGTTAATATTATGATGCACAACATCTGTACAACTTAACCTATTGCCTATTGTATCAAAATATCTATTAACGACATCGTCCAGTATTACCGTTTTATCCGGTGATAGGGTACATTCATTAAGTGCTCTTATGTTTAACTGATTATTTTTTACAAAACTAAATTTATTGTATTTTAAATCTACGACTATGCTTGAATTAGACCAAAAATCAAATACTAATACTAAATTTTATATTTTCTATTTTTATTTTATAAAATCCTTTTATATTATTCATATTATTGAAGTAATGATTTTATTTTAAAATAAAACCATTACTTCAATAATATGAATAATAATACTAAATTGTTTACTGAACTAGATACTACTAAACTATTTACAAGACATTCTGTGTTTTGAGGGGTAATTATTGGTACAGCCATATCATCGCCATTAGCTGCCCTTATAAACCCTACCTCACTATTGCTAAACTGTAATCTTAACTTTATTAACTAAACTTAAACTTAAGCATGTACGTGAGCATCCGCTATCAAGTGACGCTTTTACTTTGTGACTAAATAGTGTGACCACTTTATGTGGTAGCTTGTCATCACTAACAACCGTAAAAAAAAAATTGCTTCATTTATCCTGTACAATCATAGCCGCTTTAAAATTGTCACAAGACGTCGAGCGACGCTTTAAAGTCTTGTTGTTCCGTTTCCCTGTTTGCCACATTTGAAGCATTGATCTCGATTTATGCCACTTCTGCCACATCCTGTGCAAAACTGATTTTTTGGTCAATTGCATTTTAAGAACGTGTGGTCATTTGCTTTGCAGTTCCAACATTGTATAAAACCATTTAACAGTGGCTGCCTATAATTAAAGTTACTAGGACTTGCTACTCTTGGTTCTAAGTTACAAAATTGGACTGGTGTACTAGTTGCTTTTTGACACAATAAGCGATTTGCTTCAATATTCTTACATCGCGAGCGCAATTTTTCTATCAAAGTTGCTTTTTGATATCTTAACCTATCAATAAAATATGGATCTAAATTTTGTTTCAAAATTGATATGTTTTCAGATTCTTTCCACGCAACTGTTAATCTGCCAAAAAGTGACTTCATACATATAAAATATTCGCCAATACTTTCATTATGCTGTTCCATTCGTGCATGAATTTTGGAGCTCATACTCATAATCCGCCGGTAAATATTCCTCTCGCAACTTGACTTGAAAAATTTTTTTATTACTTTTTTTTTATTTCTACTGTTCAGCTATGATGTTATCCTCTGATAAGTACTTTTTTTGTTTTTTTTGTTTTTTTTAAGGACGTTGTGAGGTCTTGGCCTCGGCAAGTGGCCCTTGAGAATAACTAACGCAGGGCAATACCTTTCGGTTTTTTTCTCTACGTTAGATCTGTTGTCATTTTGTCCTTATCATGTATGTCTCTAGTCTATTATTAGTTTGAGATGAGCTTGTTTTGGCCTTGTGGAATTCACACAGACTGCTGCGGCAACACATGCTGTTCTTGGCTCATCTCTCCCTATACCCTATTTGTTGTCTATCTTATACTGACGATCATCTCTCCTTTCTGCCATTTTATTGTTATTCAGCCTAGTTGTTTGATTTGTCCTTAGATGTCTTCTTAGTTTCTCTAAGTCTTCATTCACTTCTTTGTCGGCGTATCTTCTCTTTTTTATGAATATTTTGTGGAGCTCTATTAGCTGTACCCTCTTTGGTAATCCTAGATTTGCCAATTTAACTTCTAAGGATATTCTTGAGTCTACATTTAGAATTATTTCTTTGTGTCTCCTGGTTGCCAAATATACTCTGACCATTTCAAAGGTTACATTGTCAGTCAACCTCGAAATGGCGTATCTACCATTTGGAAATTCTCTGGTCAGTTCCGTCAGTTTGCTTTCTTTGAGCAGCTCTTTTCTTTTTTTTCCTTGTTTATGCAATTTCGGTTGGTACTAATGTTTCATTGTATATTCTTTTCTTGTCTACTATTTCCTCTTCCATTCCTTGGTGGCATAGTTGTCTTGACCTTCTCTGTATTTTTTTTCTTCATTGTTTTTTTCAATGTTCTATTGCTTCTACTTAGCTTCTCTTTCCTCCTTCCTTTGTCTTCTGTGGCTTTTGATGTGTGTGTTTACTTTCATTTTTGTTTATCTAGTTCTTGAGTTTTTAAACTCCTCTATCTGTTTTCTCATTACTGCCGTTGCATAGTTTTTTAATGCTCTCCATTTGTTTTCGTCATTCAGGCAAATATTAATTATTGAAGATTTATCAATTTTGTTTTCCAATACATTCTCTAGCTCTTTCTTATCATTCTCTCACGCTTTGCACTCTATTAGCGTATGTTTTGCGTCGTCATACGTGTTTTCTTGGCAGAATATACATTTCTCTTCTTTTTCCATTTTATTTATATTTTGTAAACACTTTCCAAAGGCTCCATGTCCGGTGAGTAGTTGTGTTGTATAGTAACACGTTTCCGGTTTATTCTCTGCTCATTCTTTTATTTTTGGTATTAACTTTCTTGTCCATTCACCGTTTTCTCCGTCTTTCCACTGTGTCTGCCATTTTTTTATTATATTATCTCTTGCTTGTCTTTTTGCTTCTTGTTTACTATTTCCTTTATTTACCAGTTTCTTTATGTTTAATCTTTCTTCTACCATCAAGTCTGCAGGTAGTGTCGCCGCGATTACCTCTTGCGCTTCCTGCGACACCGTTCTGTAAGCCCTACATATCCTTAACGAACTTGCTCTAGTGGCTCCTCTTATTTCTTTTCTGTTTTTTTTTGTCTTTAAGGCATCTCCCCATGTTTCTGCAACGTACAATAGTTTACTTTTGGTCGCCGTTCCTATTAGCCTTCTTGCCTTTAGTCCTGGTCCGCCCTTGTTTGGCATAAGCCTACTAAGCATTTCTTCCATTTTCTTTGTTCCTCTTACCGCTTAATTAATCTATTCGCTCCATCCTTTTGCTTCCAGTACAACTCCAAGGTATTTAATCTTCTTCTCTATGGTTATTATTTGTTCACCTACCAGTATTTTTTTGGTTCCTCTATTTGTCCTCTTTGTCGATAACCATGCCGCTTCCGTTTTTTGCGGTGCTAATTCTAGTCCTTTACTTTTCATCCATCTCTTTATTATACTAATTGCTATCTCTAGCCTTTCTTTTAGTACTTTTATGTCTGCATCCCTACCTATTAAAGCTAAGTCGTCAGCAAATGCCGTTATCGTCACTCCGTCTGGCAGCCTCATTCCGAGAAGCTCATTATTTACTAAGTTTCATAATTTGGGTCCTAGTGCTGAGCCTTGTGGTACCCCTCTGGTCAGGCTAAATTTACCTTTCTTAGTCACTAAGTTTCTTCCTTGTAGATAACTCCATATTATCTTGATTGTTTTCTTTGTCATTTTTTTTTTGCTGCTTCTGTAATTGCTTCTTATAGTACGCTATTAAACGCGTTTTGTATATCCAACGCTATTATGATGCAATGCTGTCTTTTTTTACTATGTGGTCCGCTGTTTGCTTCTTTTGCTACCGCTTTTACCTCCTCGATAGCTCCTAGCGTTGATCTCCCTTTGGTAAATCCGTATTGTTCTCTTTCCTATCTACCCTTTTCTTCTATTTCTTTCTCTATTCTTCTCACAATTTTTTTTCCATTATCTTTGCTAATGTATTGATTAAACAAATCGGTCTATACGTCTGTGATTTACCTGTTTCTTTCTTCTTCTCAATCAGCACTAAGTTTGCCTCTTTCCAACATTTTGGGAATGTTCCTTCATTTAGACATCTGTTTATTATTTGTGTTAGTTCTATTTTGTTTCCTTCTAACGCTGCTTTTACTATCTCTACTGTTATCTTGTCCGGACCTGGTGCTTTATTGTTAGGTAGTTCTCTTATGATCTGTTTCATTTCCTCCACTGTTGTCATATCTGCTTCTTCTTCTTCACTTGTCTCTGTTAGTTCTTTTACCGCTCTTCCTTTGGGGAACAATTTCTCAATTTTTTTTTTCCCCTTTTTCTTCCTTTAAGCACACTCCTTTTGATCTTCCTCCCAGTTTATTCATTGCAATTTTGTACGGTTTTCCCCAGCGGTCCCTATCTATAGAATCTATCATTTCTTTCCAGCATCTCTTTTTGCTGACTTTTATCGCTTTTCTCAGTGCTTTTCTGTTTATTTTTTTTTTCTGTCTCTGCAGTGTCCTCCCCTTTTTGTTTTAGTCTTTTGATCTTCCTTCCGGTTTGTATTGCTTTTTTCCTGCTTTCCTTTATCTCATTGCACCACCAGTACGGCCCCTTTCTTCCTCCTTCCCTATACCTGGGGATTGCTTCTTCCGCTGCCTTTCTCAGTTTTTCCGAGTACCGTTTGCATCTTTCCTCTATGTTTTTGCTTTTTGTTACTTCTTCTACCTGTATGGCTCTTTTTATCTTCTCTCTGTCCATCCTTCGCACGTTCCATCTTCCTTTCTTGTGTCTTCTTTTTCCCCTTTTCCGATCGTGTTGTATTTTATATATTTATGTAGGCTTAGCGATTCTTCATCTGTCACGTTCCAGCTGTCCACTACTCCTGCTGTTTCCCACGTTGCTATGGTTATATCGATATGAGACTTAGATCTTTCTCTTACAAATGTTGGTTTGTCGCCATGGTTGCATATCGTTAGATTTACTGTAGCAATCATTTCTTCTAGAATTTGTTCTCTCCTATTGCTGTTTGTCCCTCCCCACCTGGGTGATTTTGCGTTAAAATCTCCTCTTACTAGGATTTTCTTGCTCTTCTGTTTTTTTAAGCTATTTTCTAGTTCTTCAATCCACTCTCAATAATATTCTATACCGCTGTTTGGACTGATGTAGCAGCTGTATACTATCATACCTCCTATATCAGCCCACACTATTGCTTCTTTGGGTGTTACCCACCTTTCTACCTTGTTTTTACACTTTCCCCTTGCTAGGATGGCCGCGTCTGATTCTCTATCTTTGATTCATTCCCCGCTTAACTTTTTTTTTATTTGGTTTGCTCACTATCACTATGTTTATTTTTTCTCTCATCGCAGTTGCTACCAGTAGGTCATATTTGTTTGGATGTTATACATTTTCAGTTATAGGTTCCCTTCCGTGTTGATTCCAACTTTCTGGGATGTTGTCCTCTATATTTTTTTTTGGTCTTCTAGTTTCTCTTCTAATTGTAGCGAGCATCTTCTCCCTCCAGTTCGATGGCCTAACACCTTACACTCTATGCAATATTCGCTGTTCTTGCAGTTTGCTATTTTGTGTCCTTCTTTTCCGCATTTTATGCACAACGACGATCTGTTTTGGAGCACGCCGCTACGTGTCCTTTCATCCAACATTTATAGCATTGGCTTTCATTCGCTTTTGCTCTTTCCGTTCTCCATCTTATGAGTCCTATGTTTATACTTCCTATTTTTATTATATTTTTTGTTGAGTCTTTGTCCATCTTAATTATGGCCGTTTGTATTTTCCTGTACCTTTTCTTTAGAGATATAATCACGATTTCTTTATTGTCCACTTTCCCTTTAATTTCTTCAATCAGCTCCTCTCTGCTGATCTCAGGACTTATACCTTTAATCATAACCAGTTCTGTTAGCTCTTTGCTCGCTCTGATTAATACTGCAAAAGTGTAAATATACAGGTACATACATTAACAATTTATATGGCAGACGCACACACGTGCTACGGTGGTTAATTCTCGAGATTGACACACACGTGTTACCTCGGCCAATGTCAAAATTGAAGAGAGCCTCTTTATGGCTTTTCTTCCTATCTTTTCCGCAACCACTGTTGCCAACATATATTTTATTATTTGCCGCGCAAAAGATAAATTCGTTTATAATGTTACAACTTTTAAGAATTTTTTTTTAACCGTACTATCGACGAATGGAATAAACTTTCAATTTTAGTATTTTTTGGCACTTTAAAGCCACAAATATTTAAAGTCAATGATCACAGACTGCTTAAATCTAGTCTTCAATGAGATAGTTTTAGCGAGAGTGGTTTCAGTCGTTGAAAATCAAAGGTATTTTTATGTTGTTGTGGCATATTATGTGATTCCTAAATATCACATTTTGAAATTGAAAAAAAAATGTTTTATTTACAACCATCTTGACTGCATATGTTTTTTAAATTAATGGGTCAATAACATAAAAATATTGACTACATATATTTTATTTTTAAGTTAATGACTTAAAATTTGTGTCCTCAGTAATGCAATTTTCAATTTAATAAAAGTATGAGATATATTATTTGGCTTAGGTTTAATATCATTTTTTTATAATATTATATAAATAACATTTTTTATAATACTATATAATCATAACAAAAGTTTATTTTTTATACAAATGTCCAATTTGCAATATAAGAAAATGTTTTTGCATATAGATCAAGAAAATACATTATATAATTCAGTAGGAACAGAATAAAATAAACAGAAGGAAACTTAAAAAAACAAAACTTCAAAAAACTTATTTTCATCCTCGTTTTTCTCATCGCTCTCAAAGAGCTACGAAACAAAAGGGAGGCATTTTTGCGCGCGATTAATTCATCATCTCCCATTCTGGCGGGGCATCAATTTTAACTTTTTAAAAAGTGTAATGAAAGTTTTACATACTTTGTTTGCCCTGTCTCGTGAGTTATTGCTCGTGTAGTTAAACTTTCATAAATAGAACCAATTTCAACATAAATCGATAATAATGCGCTTTAAACCATATATTTAAAAAAGAATATAATTAATTCATCAAATTTGTTTCCTTTTCTAATTGAAGAATATGGATGGCACGGACTGGAACGCTTAGACAAATATAATATAAATTAGCATTGCTTTGTGAGTCAAATCTAACAGAGTGTGGGACGAACACCACCTGCTACCAGGTTTGGGACAACCCTGATCTGAACACACAGCCCTTTTCTGATTTCTGACTCGTGTTGTTTTTAAAATTGAATCACGGCATTGCTGAAAAGAGGGAAAAACATTTTTCGTACACGGCACAATGGAAATTGAAAGAAAACAATGTAATTAATCGTCGTTTCTAATGGGATCGAAAGGGTATGAAAATAATTAAATTAACTTTTGCATCGCAAGGATAAATATTGTTGTAAGGTAGAGAAATATTAAAATTGAAAGATAACATTGGGAATGTTTAGAAATTACGGTACAATTATTTTATATTGTTAATCTATTATTTATTTATTTTTTTAAGTATTTAATTTAGTTTTGGAAAATAAATAAACTAAATAAATATTATTTCCCTATTTGTATAAAAAAAATATTTGTATTATTTTTATTACAATACACAAAATAGTTTTTTTGTTACTCTCTTATATGCATAGCGAGAGTCTCAGTCAAGTGCTTGTGCGTGATGTGTTCGATATATCATTAACATTGCTCTGCATTAACGTTTCATTTAATTGGAATAATTACCGGTTGGGTGTTGATTAATTAGTGCCAAATCGTCTAGTTGCTGAGATACTCGGGAATCGATTGCACGTGAAATAAAAGTAGAATTCGTCAATAGTCTTCTGTTATATGTGTTTTTTATAAATCAGATATAATTATGAATATTTTAACTTATTATTAATTATTAAAAAATTATGTGGTTTTTAAATCTTTCAATTATGAATAATTTAAATCAATTTAATTAATTTAAGTTTAATAAATGATGTATTTTATGTAAATTGCGTCGTCACCTAGTTTGATATACATTAGTGTTTCAGGGTATGCACCTTTTATCAGCATACCTGGCATCTCACTGATCAGAGAGACAATGCGTTACTAGCTCTCACTCATTTATACATAAAAAGTATAATAGTTATTGTGGTTTTATGTAAATTGTTATTAACTTTTAAATAAATTAAGGTCCGGTTATAACAAACTTTTGCAACGTGTACAAAATAAGATTCCAGTTTAATAAAATCATACTTACAACATTAAATTTAGTAAACTTTTTGTTGTGCTATGAGTTATTTTTTTAAAATAATAATTATTATAGTTCTGTTTGTAGTTGTGAATATATGATAAAATGTGAAATTTATAATTTCCGCGTGTAACAGTTTGTTACTGCAGCTGCTGGGTAAAATAGATTCAAATAAATTATAAATTTATATTTTTTAATGCAATAATCTCTTCATTATTTATTAGTTATTTCCTTATACTACACGTTTGTTATAATAAGTCTGTGGCTTTTAAGGTTTACAATGTGTTTATTTATCTTTAATCTGTACGCTGTTTGTCTTGCCTCTGTCATTACAATTACGTGAAGTGGCGTTGTTCTCATTGATTCTGTTATTAGCAGACATGGTAGTTTCTAAACTTTACCTGGTTTGTTGGCCATACGTTTGTGGTGTAGTGGCCTTGTATACAGTACAATTGCCGTTTTGCTGAGGTTCACTAAAAGTTCTTTTTATTTGGACTATTTTTGTACAGTTTTGTACATGATGATAACATTTCTGGCGTATTCTGAGGCAAAGTTGCCCAAGTTGATGAGTATTTGTAGTAGGTCATCTACGACAAAGCACTACATTTTTCTGTAGGCACCCGCAAAAAAATTTATATATTGTTATGGTTACAGTGCGGTTCCTAAGAATAGAGTTGAGAGTGTTGGACGAGAGGTTTTTTTCCTAACCCAGATGCAGTTTGCTGTCTGAGTTTACTACTTTTTGTCAAGAACCCTTGTCTATAACAAGACACGTTGGGTCTTTTTATGATCTGGTTTTGATTTGACAATTTACCAGGTCTTGGTAACTATGTCATGATTTTTTTTTGATCAGGCAAGTCCTTCAGATTAACAATGTGAAGTTTGTCACCCTCTAACAGATTTTTTTGGCAAATGTATTGAGGAATTATTTTTAGTTGGCTTACCTGTGCACGTGATTTTTAAGACTCTCTCTATCTTTAAAAGTGCATTAAGAAAAACGCTATGTTTGTTTTTTTTATTTTGCCGATTGTTTTTGCGACTTTAGCGTACTGCTGCTACCAAGAGTGTTTAGTTTTAATATTACCTGACGTCTTAGTTGGCTTTCTATCCTAGCATCTTGAGCATCTTTTTACTTGTTAAGTATACGGCTACCTCCAAAAATCCTTTGAACAAAGCATTACTTAAGTAGTAGAGGATTGCTTGTTACTAAAATTTCTCTATGGTATTACGTCTTTAATTGTTGATTATTATATTTTAATTTATTGTTTCTATCAACCTTTTGGTTTTGCTGTCGTAAATCCAATTTGTTAAGTTTTTGTTTAGTGATAGAAGATGCGTTTTATGATTTGGCTCTATTTACTTGTTTGTCAGTTTTTTATTTTAGAGCTCAGTGGGAAACCGCTCTACAAGATTTGACTGCAAATGGTATGTATTTGTAATGTGATATATAATCTTCCATCTCCGCGCTCCGTCTTTAAATACCTTGCTGGTAAACTTTTAGTCAAAATTATTTTTGAGTGTCTGCATTGGTGCATAATTTGATTTTGTAACAGTCTGGCATAATTATTATTTAAATTGTACATAACTCTATTATTGTAAAAACTATCTTTATTTTATTCAGAGGAACGACATTCCAGGGTCACTAGTAACTATTTTCTGGATGAACATATAGGGTGGCATCTTGTTGTTGTGTTTCACTTGATTGCATTTAGGCACCCGTTTACAAATGCTTTATCTGTCATATAACGGTCCGCTGTGTTAGAGCAGTCCTTTTTTTTTTTCGTTAATCATATTTGTCCACATTTGGACGCAGGACTTTTTTATTTATTTCTATGTTTTTCTGTCTTATGTTGTTTTGGGCCATTTCTTCTATCTATCTTGTTTTTGCCTAACTAAGTGGCTTATCCATTTCCACTTGAGTTTAGTAACACGTGTTGTTATGTCAATATTTTTTGTTCTTTGTCTGATCTCTTCATTTTTATCTCGGAGGTTAAAACCCAGCATTGCGCATTCTTGCGTTCTTTGCATAATACTTTGGTATATTTCTATTCTTGAGTATGTGTTTTAGTTTGTTAATAGCCACTCATGTTAGTTTTATCTCAATTGTTTAATTTTCTTTCTATGTCTCAGTTATTTGTATTTTTCTGCGTGTTTTGATAATATTTGGAAGGGTTGCAAAATTGTTTTTTATTTTGATAAATTTTTGATATTTTTTTGGAATTTAAGGCATTTTTGTTGGCCTTGACTAGACAAAACTTGATGTTTTTTACGTATAATACTCTTGCCAACAAATTGTTGTTTGTTGGTTGGCTTTCGTAAAGACAATTAATTGAAATTTTCTACATTTTTGTTTGCAAGTTCTGTATGTTAATCGCACGAACCATACATTTGAGTTTCAGGTTTAGCTGTGACTAACGAATGAATATAATTTTGCCAATTTTTTTCAGTCCGCAAGCGAAAAGCAAAACACCATATAGCTTTTAACTTGATTCTTTAACAAACCATCTGACTTGCACAGCAAATAGAAACTGACAAATTGCCAATAAGAAACATTTATTATCATTTTAAAAATCCGAAAGTGTTTCTTGAAAAGAACACAGAAGCAAACGGGAAAGAACCAAAAAGTATGTAGTGACTACTATTTTTGCTTAGGAGCATTGGCGACGGTTATATTAGAAAAACAAACTATAACAAAGTCAATAACCTAGTCTAGGTCTGTAAACTTTTGCATGATAGTTTTGATTTTTTTATGCATTTCTTTGCAGTATAGTTGAAAACACAACCTGCAACATTGTCTAAAAATACTCTATACTATGTAAACGAATTGGTAGTTTGGACTAGAGTGATCCACTCACCTACCTTAGTGTTAGTTATCAAGAGTTTAGATTACAACCATCTCTTCTGAGAAAGTGACTTTTGACGACCGCAGAGACGTCAAACGTATAATTTCTTGATGACGAACAATTGGGTGGGTAGGTGGGACACTCCATACTATGACAACAAATCAGTAATTTGGTATAAAGTAACCTTTCCACTCACCCAAGTGTTAGTTATCAAAAAGTTGAATTACGATCTTCTCTTCTAATAAAGTGACTTCTGAATTTTTTGATAATAGACAACACTTTATTTTATGATAATGAGTCAGTAGTTTGGACTAGAGTGACTCACCCACCTACCCAAGTGTTAGTTATTAAGAGGTTAGATCTCTTCTGATAAAGTGACTTCTGACGTCCGCAGAGAAGTAAAACGTACATTCTCTTAAAAACGAAAATTTGGGTAGGTGGGTGGGTGGGTCTATTTTATGGTAATTAGTCAGTAGTTTGATTTGTACCTTCTAGTACGAGCAACAATATTTCAATATTTAAAAGTATTTTTGTATACAATGATTTACTAAGTGTTGTTTAGTTAGCAATGAACATTTTTTTAACATTTACTAATTGTTAATTAATTAGCAATGGATCTTTCTTTGATATATAGTAGAAAATGTGTTTATATTTTTTATCAATCGAAAACGGCATGGTGTTCCCCAAGGTTCTGTGTTGAGGCCACTGCTGGTTTTGATTTATGTAAATTATTTGCCAAGGTTACATTTTGATGGTAGTGTTATTCTGTATGCAGATTACACTACTATTATAAATATTTGTCACACAAAATTAGAACTCGCTGAGAAACAAGAACTAGCTACAAATTGTATTTTAAACTGGTTTAATTGTAATAAGTTACGTCTAAATAAAAGTAAGTCTGTGGTGTTAAAGTATGATATTAAGAGCACAAACAACAACTTTTAAAGTGTATCATTTTTGAGCATTTAGATTGATTCAGCCCTTAAAGTCGGAAAGCTTGCGTCAAAAAAATGCAACAATTTTTGGAAGCTTGATATATTGAGATTGGATTTTGGGGTTTTTTGAGCTTTCCAAAAACAATTTGGTGGTGCTAATCAATTTTACATCTTTGCGAGCGTATCAGCGCTAGGTGTCCCAACGGTAGACCTGCTGACTCTAGACTAGCTTTTCATGATTGAAATGGAACCCAATTTTAAAATATCAAGCTTCCAAAAATTCTTGCATTTTTTTGACGCGAGCTCTTAGACTATTAGGTAGAATGCTCATAGGGACATATTATGTAAAAGGTTGTCTACAGATATATTTATACTTAGAAACCTAAACAATTCAGTATATAATACCCTATTAAGAACCACATATATTGCCATATTTTAAAATAAAATTGCATATGGTATACTGATATTGGGGCATTCAGCAATACGACATCGTATCTTCTCACTTCAAAGACAAGCAATAAAAGTAATTACTGGAGTAGGTTTTGGGGATGTCTGTAGATCTCAATTTTTTAAGCTTCATGTTATGACTGTTTTTTGTTTGTTTATCTTTGAATTTTTAAAGTATATAACAACATTGCCAATTACTCATGATAATGTTCACAATTTTAACACAAGATATCAGTCAACAAACGCTGTGAATTATTATGCTATCAAATTTTACAATGCGTTGCCGCAAAAAATTATTAAATTGCAATATGTTCAATTTATAAAATTTATTAAGTAATTTTTTATAAAGAAGGACTTTTATAGTTAAGATGTGTTTTTAAATTTTGAGTTTGTGTCGAAAGTACCTTTACATGTTCAAACGTTTAATTAGTGAATCAACGTTTAGTGTAATTTAAAGTCCATTTAAATTGTTTGTATTTTAGTATACATAAATTTCTTTTAATTATATTGATGTTATGTATATTTTATTGTATGTATTACGTGTGTAAAACTCAGAGTTAATAAACCTTTATTATTATTATTGTATTATTAATTGGATGACTACCGTTAAGACGCGAGGAATAAATATATAAGTTTGAATTTCTGACAGAATAATAGTAAAATGTTGTACGTAGGGAGGCGCTAGTTTACATATGAATTTTGTTTCCCAGTTTTTATCTCTGATTGAGAATGCTGGCAAAAAAATTTGCAAAACTTTTTGATGGTAGATTATACAGATGTATGTTCGTTAGAGTTGAATTTTTGTTGATAGTTTTGTAGACTGCTTTAACACCGTTTTCAGCGACGTAATAGACGTTTAGTTTTTGCCGTTGTTTTTTTTTTTGTTGCAATCAGATGGAGTATCTTGCTTGTGAAAAAAAGCAATTGTGCATTCTACGACCCGGCAAAGATGAGTGTTTCAAGTTTTATAAGAAATTTTGGTGTAGAAAATGAAGACTGCCGCTTTGACAAATCATATTTCTGTTAAGTAGTATTTGAGTGTGGGGTTAAAGTCAAGCATAGATGGATCTTTTTTTGAACAAATGCTAAACAATTTTGTTTGGGTTCAATAGACGTAATGGAACAAAAGCACTTAACGCTACAGAATCGCCAGGTTTAGTTGCTCCGTCCTATTGTGGTGCTACTAGTAGTATTGTTATGGAACAATATTAAATCCTATCACATCTACAAAAATATTGGCAAACCTTTCTTTCTAAAAAAATATTGACACGTACAGCGCCGTTTTTAAATTAAAATTAGTTCTTATGAGACAAAACGCCAACCAACTCAATATCCAAACGATAAGATTTTAGTTATCATTCTTTTTATATGTTAAACTACATACAATATTCTATGTCTTCATGTTTTTGGTTAAAGATTTGAAGTTATATTTAACGAGTAAAAAAATAACAAAGAACTAATTAAAACCGTCACTTTTAAAAATCAATTGCGGAGAAACGACTTATAGCATTATTTTTCTACAAATTTGAGGACACAAATTGGACTTTCTTCTACAATGTGTGAAAATTTTATTGATTTATATTAAGGCGTTTTCTTGCTGAGTTTGATGCTGTAAACCTTTCTAATAGCGCAACTATTCTCCCCCCTTAAAGGTTAAAAAATGTGAACTTTATCAGATTAATTTTATTACTAGTAAGAAGTTTATTGTTCAGAATAACAAGACTCAGTTTTTAGTTTGTTGGTATCTTTTTTTATTTTTTGTCTTTTATATTTTTCTTGACTTTTTTTGTTTACTTATTAGTTTTATATATCTTTGTTTGCTATTTTTGTTGTTCTACATCTTTTTTTTGCAGCTTCTAGAATGACTTATTTGAAAGTTTTCTATTTTCCTTCTATGCATGTTTTTTTTCCAATTTTTTTTTGTAATATTTTTTTGTATGCCGCTTGTATTTGTTTTTCTTTTGTATGTTTTTATCTTTATCTTATTGTTTTCCTTCTTTTGTTTGGTTTAACTATTGCTTGCTATTTTATGTCTATTTGTAGGAAATGGTGGTTGCTTCTTATTTTTGCTTGTTTTGATACTTTAACATTTTTTATCTTGTTCCAGTTGTTTCTGTTATCTAGGTAGTAGTCGATGATGATTTCTCGTTTGTGGTTGGGTGTGTTCTTGTGTATTTGTGGATTTTTCCGTGTTTGAATTTGGTGTTTGTTACTACTAGATTGTTTTTGATGCATAGTTGGATCATTTTTGTTCCGTTGTTGTTTTTAATTTTTTTTTCTTCTTTTCCTATCGCTTTTTCTATTTTGTTGTTTAGGTTTTTTATTAGATCTTTAAAAATTATTATGTTTTCTGTTCTCTTGTCTATTTCTTGTTGTAGTTTATAAAAACTGTCATCTTTCTCTGCGTCTTTATTTGGTTTGTATGCTACTGTCGTGGTTTATGTTTCATTCTCTAATAGCTTCATTTTTACTTTTATAATTCTTTTGTTTGTGTGTTTTTTGTTTATTGTATTCTTTCCAAAGCTTTTTCTTTTCTCAACTCCTACCCACATTAACCATAGAGAATATGTATTTTTATTATTTCATGCCCTTTCTTTTTTGTTTTTGTAATCCTAGTATTTCTTTTTTTGGTTTATCATTTCTTACACTAGCTCTGCTTCTTTTCCATTTATCCTCTTATATTTTATGTTTTTTTTTTCTTTTTTTTCTGCATTTTTTCTATTCATGTTTTTTTTTTAATGTTGTTTTTCAGTCGTGTTTATCTTTATTTTTGTACCATTTCTTTGCCGTGTCTTGTTAAGTATCTTTTTCTTTTTTTAGCTGTTTTTTTTTCAGTTTTTTTAAACTTCTTCAAAACCTTTTATTTTTTTATTCCATATATATTCTTCTCCGTTAATTGTTAACATTTGGTAACTTTTTCTTACTCTCTTGTCATTCGCTTTTTTTTGTTATGCCTCCAATTTTTTGTACGCATCTTTCTTAATGTGTTTTTTTAGTTCCTTTTAGATAATTTTTTTTTATATTCATTTGTTTTTTTGTTTCTTATGTTTTGCTTTTGCTTTTGACTATTATTATTTGTTGTTTTTTTATGTTTATGGTGCTTTTTCTATTTTAACTTGTATCTGTAGCTTTTTTTTCATGAAGTTTTTCATTTTGTTCTTTATTTTCATTTGTTTTTATGCTTATTGTTATATTTTTTTTTCTTTCTAAGCTTTGTTTTTTGGGTTTTTTATTTTTTGTGTTATCAGTATTTTTTTTTTGCTTTCATTTAACTTTTTTATTCTTTATTTTCTTTTTTAGCTCTCTAATCTCTTTTTTTTGTATTTTTTGCCATCTGCTTCATTAATTCTTTGAACATGCTCTTTTTCTTTATTTTTGCTATTTTCTTTATTGTATATATATTGTTTTTGTAGTATTCTTTCTGTGTTTTATTTTTATTTTTTCATTTATTTTTTTTATTTTTTTTATTTTCTATATTTCTTGTTGTTTCATTGTTGTATTGCTTTTCTTCTGTTGTTTTCTTTATTTTTCTATTTTGTTTAAGATCTCTAGATTTTTAATATTTTTTTATTTTTTGAAATTATTTGAATTTTTGTCCAGAGTTATCTACATAATTTTTTTTTGTATTTTCTTTTTTGTTTTCAATTTATTTGTCTTTTGATTGTTTTATATTCCTTTGTAATATTATTTTATTTATTTAGTTTTTTATTTTAAAACGAAAGACTGGTTTGCCATCTAGTTGCAATTTCGTTTGATTATTTATAATATCAATTGTGTTCATAAGAACAGAAATATTTATTCAAAATTGTCTTTGCTATCATGCGATGCCGTGGTTGTACAAGACATACTGACGAGGTTTGTAGAACCGAAACAATTGTCTATGCTTGACCGTTGGCCGCAGTGATTTGATTGACTGATTTTGAATAAATTATTAATTCATTTCATAATTTAAATCGTTAAAGCCGCAAAATGACTGCCAATTGCATAAATGCTAAAATGATACCAATTAATGCAAACATTTTAGTATTAAAAATTGCAACTAGATGGCAAACCAGTCTTTCGTTTGATTATTTATAATATCAATTGTGTTCATAAGAACAGAAATATTTATTTAAAATTGTCTTTGCTATCATGCGATGCCGTGGTCGTACAAGGCATACTGACGAGGTTTGTAGAACCGAAACAATTGTCTATGCTTGACCCTTGGCCGCTGTGATTCGATTGACTGATTTTGAATAAATTATTAATTCATTTCATAATTTATTGGCAATTCAAAATTGTTAAAGCCGCAAAATGACTGCCAATTGCATAAATGCTAAAATGATACCGATTAATACGGACATTTTAGTATTAAAAATTGCAACTAGATGGCAAACCAGTCTTTCGTTTGATTATTTATAATATTTTGTGGTTTTGTTAAAATAATTTTTTTTCTTAAGGTTTATCTCCATTACTGAAGGTTGGAAACAATTATGTTGAACCCTATCCGATCCTTGGTCGCTCTAAACAAGGAATGGGCATCTAGGCCAGTCAAATCCCGGATGTTCTTCAACCAAGAGTATTTCTTACAGCCAATGCCTCGTCGCCCTTCTATCTTGCTCTCTATTATCAACTTTAAGATTTCATATTTATTATTGCGGAATATGTGCCCCAAATATGCTGTTTTTCTCTGTTTATTATTTAGTAGTAATTATCGATATTGGCGCCTACATTGCAATACTTCTTCATTAGTGGTATGATCTACCCACGACACTCTTAAAAATCTACGGAACGTCCACATTTCAAAAGTCTTTAATCGATTCATGGTGTTCATCTTTAATGTCCACGTTTCACAGCCATACAACAATACCGAATATAGATAGCATTTCACAAATCTTAGTTGAAGGGTTAAGCTCAGGCCTGTATTTGTTAACAGTGGTTTCATGCTGTTGAAGGTGGCACTGGTTTATTCTATCCTGGCACGAACCTCACACTCCGGGTCCAGATCTTCTGTGATCCAACTTCCCAGATATTTGAATTTTGTTACTACTTTAATGGTTTCTCCGTAAATTTGTATATGGCAAGGTGGTGTTCTCTTGCTTACTACCATAATCTTTTTTCTGTGTTAATCTTTAAGCCAAGGTTGTCACCAACATCTGTAATTTTATTTAGCAACTGTTGTAGTGCTTCCGGACTGTCTGCAATTATAGCGGTATCATCAGCATACCGTATATTGTTCAATACCCTACCATTGATCTTGATTCCGTTCGTTTTGTCTTGTAATGCTTGGTTAAATTTACGTTTCAAATACAAGTTAAATATTAATAGCAAAAGAACGCAACCTTGGCGCACTCCCTTCTTGATTGCAGCGTGTTCAGTAGTAGTATTTTTAACTATGACTGCGGCTGTTTTTTGCCAATACAAATTTTTAATTGTTTTAATATTGTTTTGGTTTAGTCTTTTTAATTTCAGTATTTTTAGGAGAATCGTGTTTTTAACTCGATCGAAGGTTTTCTCGTAGTCAATAAAACCTATAAATGCGTCTTGTTGCTAATCTCTGCATTTTTAGTACAATTAGACCATATAAAGCTTTTTTAGTTTCCAGACCTTGGCGGAATCCAAATTGTGAGTCGCTGATATCTCTCTTGCGTTTTTTGTAGATTCTGGTGTGGATGATTTTTAAAAAGATCTTGCCACGTCCTGCTCTTCAGACTTTAGCCGGAACTGATAAAAAATTTTGAAACTCGTTTTTTTTAGGGATCGGCAGTAGTACCGAGCTGAGCCAGTCCTTTGGTATTTCACTAGTTTTGTAAATACAATTAAATAGCGATGTTAAATTATCTAGGTGTTCTTCTTCTAACAATTATAAAATTTCTACATGGATATTATCTGGTCCAGCAGCCTTTCCCGATTTGCTTTGATTGCTTTTATCACTTCATTTTTGAGTATTTCTGGTACTTCTTCCATTTCTGTGGTATTGACATAAAATCAGGGGGCTTGCTAGCATAAAGGTTTTTAATGTATTTTTTTCTTCAGCTCTTTTTTTATAGTATAACTCTGTTGTTGTTGTCTACCATTTGTAGTAAGATTTTTTTTTGGGTTTTTCTTGTAGTTTCTCTTATTTTCTTATGAACTGAGAAGTGATCATGTTTTTTTGGCAATTCTTCTATTTCTTTGCATCTTTCTCTTATCCACGACTCTTTTGCTACCCTAATCTGTCTCTTTGTGTTATTGTTTATTTGTTTATATTTTTGTAATTGCCTCTTGTTCTTACTTTGCCTAAATTTTGGGATTTCTTAACACATAGCTGTGTTTTACTCTCTGTTTATGTCGGTGCACACATATTATCATCTTTTAGAGGAATGAAATTTTAGTAACAAAGATAGAAAGATTCAAACTAATCAGAGTGGTACCTCAGAGCTTTACACTAAGACTAAAACTGTAAAACCTAATTTATAATGAGCTACTTTGGATAAGGCTGCCGGAAGTCATTTGCGGACAACGCAGCATTAGTAGGTAAACACGTGAAAGTTTTAAAAGAAAGACTAGAGCCAGCAATAGATAAGATACAGATATGGATAAGAAGTAAGGATTTAAAATTAGAGACACAAAAAACAGAAGCGGCATAGTTATCGACTACAAGCACTAATAGAGGAACAGGTAAAATACAGGTAAGACATTACCATAGGAAAAAAAATAATTTGATTGACACTCAAAGCAAACAGATGGATTAAACAAATTAAGAAAGCGGTCATGAAAACAAAAAAAAAATGAAAATAAACAACAACGGAGGTCTAAGAAGAAAAGTCAGAATGCTAATAGCAGCAAGAAACAATTTGTTATACGCCGCAGAAACATCTGGAGAAGACAAAAAAACAGGATTGAAATAAGAAGAGCTACAAGAGCAAGCTTGTTAAGGATTAGCAGGGCTTACAGAACACTATCACAAGAGGCAGTAGTAGTGATCGAGGCAACACCTCGCGTAAATATATTGGTGAAAAAAAAACAAGAACAAAAAAAAAAAAAATTCCGGTACAAAAGAAGAAAATACCATGGAAAATGACAAGCAGTGGAGTAGAGAAGAAAAGCGGGAAAAGACAAAAAAACTAATCCCAACAATAGATAGTGAATTAACTCTACACGTGCTTATTATACAACACAAATATTGACCAAAGAGGTTTTTGAAAAGTTTTTGCAAACAATAAAAAATATCAATTAAGAAGAAAAATGTTTATTCTTTCAGAAAGAAACACACAATGATGCAGAACTCTAAACGATAAAAACATACTGGGAAGCAAAGTATAAGAAACAACAATTATTAAAAAATGCCTGAGAGATAAAAATAAATGAATTGCGTTAAAAAACTTTGCAACAAGAATACTAAGAAAGAAAATTGAGAGAAAAAATTTAACAACGAAAAATTATTAAAAAAAACAAAAAATAGAAGTAAGCACACAAAATAAAGCTAAAAAAGAAAAATAAAAGAACAAAGAAACTACAAAAGACAGACAAAGATAAGTGCTATACAGGTGCTATAGGAAGATTAAATCTGCAAGGAAATATGCTTTTTTTCCTCGATATTTGTACCTTTTGTGAGGGTATGGTGGCACTATTATGGAATTATACCAACAGCGACTTTCCATGCTTTTCTGTCCTGTGCCATATCTGTGGACTCATGCATTGTATGACCAACCAGCATGGTAACACCATGTATCCACCAAGTTGGCGATCTTTTTCGTAGTCTTCGTCTGTCAACCCTTTTCTGGGCCAATAATTTTTTTAGAGTAGACAATCTTTTAGATACGTGGCCGAAATAACGCAGAATGTTCCGGTTCACAATGCATTGGTACGGTGCTCCGTTCACGATATTCGGAGCATTTGCCAATACACCCACATCTCAAATGAATCTATTTTTTTGACCTCTGTTTGTTTAATGGTCTAAGTTGCAGATGCATATGCAGCTTATTTCTAACCAGTGCCAAATCTTGATTAAATTGACAAAGACAGGAAGAAGATCGGAAGGTAATGCTATGCGTAAGTTCTTTTCAAGAGCCACTTGCTGATGCCAACACCTCACTATGTTAACAACAATAAAGCTGCGACAGTACGTCGGGACCGGTGCAATGTATGTGTTCATGATAGTACTGCGGTGAAGTTATCTGCTTTTTTCAAAAAGCTTTTTGAATTGAAACAGTTATATATTATCTGCGCTATGCCAAATTGCCTTGTTGGACAAAAACTGACTAGATTTAGCAGGTCGGTTCTTGTTCTAAATGGTAAACAAATTAAAGGATTGATTATAATTATTATTTTACTATGCTTATTGTGTACTTTGAATAATTCAATTTTATATTTTTTATAAAAAGGAGGGAATATTATAATGTAAATTAACAAATAGTGTTCTTGAACTAATGAAGAAAGTTGTCATGCAAAACACGTGTCTATGTTTACTTATGGTAATAGATTGTACAGTCTGTATAAATGTCTGGGATTATGTAATCACTTTAAATATGCCGCTTTTTTTAAATTGTTTGCCAAACTATTTACTTTGTTTTGACAGTTCAACTTCATCAGTATTTACGCACACCGAATGTGCCACTAGAGTGGCACAAACGTACATTACATAGTTACATAATCTCAAACTTTTACAATGACCTTGTATTAACGTTTTATTTTGCTTTAATATTCGTTGTTGTGCTATTTGTAAAATTGCATTCATGAGCGTAATTTTTATAAATTTATATTATTTTTTAATCAACTAAATTGTTTTAATGCAAATTTGCAAAAAAACTTATTTATTTATTGATTAAAATTGCAAATAAAAATCTGAAGCAAACATAATCATAATCATAATTTATAACTATCATTTTTTAAGTTATATAAATGTTGTATATTAAAAAAAATCACGCAGTGACTATAAGAATGAACAAATGAAGAAACTTTTCAAACTATAATTCCTTTAATTTCATATATTTATTTACCTACCTCTAATTTGGGAATTGCGCTAAAGCATTGCATGTTCCTTATAATTTCTTATTCAGTCTGTAATTATTCAACCCTGTCTGTTATTAAGCAAATTCATCCCAACTCAGTAATTATTTAAAAGAAAAACAGACTTAATCGTGACTATTGGGGAAAGTTCTTTATTTATATTTCAGCAGTCTTTAATTTATGAACACATCCACTCTACTTTCTCTCAAGAAAAATTTCCGTTAAATATTCACCGCGGTAGGATACTTTCTTCTATTCCATGAAATCTTTATTAGTTCCAAACAGATTATTCACATGGCAAAAAATCTAATGTTGTTGAATAATAGAAGGATATAATATAAAATTTATAAAAAGAATAAAATTCCTGCAACCTTTTTAATAATAAAATACATTTTATTCCAACCATAACATAACATAACAAAGGTAAAAGAAATAGTAAAATAAGTCACGTTTTAATTCGATTATTTTTGTTGTGCTCTTGTCGTTTTTTTTTATATTTCTTGTATTGTATTGGGATTGATTGATTCATTTTAATGATGGAAATTACCGCAAGGGTAGTTTACCATTCTTTATCAATCAATGTTATATAACAATCGGAAATAGTGGAAATATTACATGTTTTGTGTCGTGTGTAAACAATACAAACGATATAATAGCATTTCGGTTTAAATTGTGTTTGAATAATTTATGAATAACGTTCTAAAAATAAAATATGGATTTATTATTAAAACAAATATTTTATAACTGTTCCCAGAATAAATTGTTGAAATTAAAGTTAAAGCATAATTATAACATGTAATGTTAATGTTAATTACGTTAAAGCTATATTTATATTGAAAAGTTTTATTCTCTAAAGCTTTTTATTAGAATGCATTACATGTGAGCAATGTTTTCTAATGTTATGTAAAAGTTCAAATAGTTGAACTTTAATTTAATTTTTAATTTTTAAAGTTAATTAAAGATGTTTTTTAATTGATAATAATTAATATGATGTAAAATATTTAAAGGTCGATCACAAATAGTATTTTTTATATTCATTATTTAACGCATATTGTAATGAAGTCGCTATGCGGAACGTTTGATTTACATTTGACGCGCATTGTAATGGAGTCATTACGATATGGAACATTTGAATATTTTTATTTTAATAAAATAGAAATTAAAGTATTTTAATAATGTTGCAGTTTTTTATTAAAACCGTAAAAACTACTATAAAATTAAAAAAATCATCTAAAGATTTTACAAGAGCTTCGACGGTATTTAATTTGTTGCCAACGTTTCATAATAAGTTTTTAAAATAACAAAATGGCTTTGTGAAACCTTAAATAATTAAAGTAGTATCAATCTTAATGTATCAGTTGTGTATGTAAGCGGTTTAAAAACTTCTAGTGCTAACGAATAGTTTATGAGATGGGAACACCTTGTCTGACTGTTTTTTCAATTAGGATCCAATTTGTTGTTAGGTATTTGTTTACTCTCACGTGGAATGTTTCAAAATTTTTATTCTATCTAGAATTAATTCTAGCTTGATTAATTGCTTTTAAAAATAATCATGTTTTTTATAGAATTGAATGTTTTATGGTAATATTATATGGTAATATCAATGCAAAATAAAGGAGGACATTGTATTTAGTAGTTTTTGTTTATTAATAATGGTGAGGCCTGAATAATTTGTCAAAGCATGGTTGCAAATAAGTACACAATAACATAACAATTATTAAAGATAGCAAAAAAATTAATAAATTTAAAAAAATTTGCTAAAACGTTTGGAACATATTTTATAAATTTAACAAAAAAATCATTATTAAAACATTTTGGGCAAATTAGTTTACAATATTGTACAACGTCAAAACCAAACCAAAATACATTTTTTTTTACTTCGGTTAAAAGATGGATGTAAAAAAAGTAATTTACAATTTGCAAAACAAAAAGTACTGGTTTGGATCGATAAAAGTCACTAAAACTATTTGCGCTTGTATCAGTGAGTCTTCTTTTTAGGGTGCCGTTTTATTTTGGAGTTGAGCTATCATCAAAGTAATTTTTAGTTTGGATGTTGCTGCTCTGAACAGATCTATGGATGTACGTACATACACAACTATTCTCGGAGGTTCTTCAGCAATGATATTTTTCTCCTTCCTCCTCCAATATTTTGCTTCTTTTATGACGTGTCCCAGGTGTACTAGTTTTTGTTTTTGAATAGTGAAGATCAATTTTTTTTTCAGTTCTCTGTATAACTTCTTTGTTAGTGATTTTGATTGCGTCTGTATATCCACATTTAAAAGCTTCAGTTTTCTTTTTGTAGATCCTTGTCTCTGTTCTATATAGTAGTATTTGTAGAATATATCATTAACTGTATTGGTAGAGGTTTTATTTTTACGAACGCAGATCTTGCAATTTTAATTCTTTTGTCTAATTGCTATCCTTATTTTTAATTGTGCGTAGGTATTTGTATCTTTGTTTTTGTTTTATTATTGTGTTCTCAATTGTCAATGTATGTTGGCTATTATCTTATGATTGAGGTTAGGGTATTTTAATAAAAATTTTATACTTTATTGTGCTGATTTTACTTTTATATATTAAGACCGGTTTCGGCGGTTAGCCCATCATCAGTTTTTTCTTTTCTTTTTACAGGTGTTGTTGTGTGTTGCGGGTGGTGTGAATTTACACCAGTAAAATCAGCACAATAAAGTATAAAATTTTTATTAAAATACCCTAACCTCAATTATTTTAAACTGTGCAATAATCAGAAACAAATACTATCTTATCTTATGCTTTGCTAATAGGCATTTATTTTGTTTTCTTAAAATTTATGTTGATTTTGTGTTTACTAACGGCGTTGATACAGTCCATCGTTGTTTGCAAGTTATTTATGCTTGTTTTGTTCATTTGCCACTACTCCAGTCGTGACATGTATCTGAGCACGTGCATATTAAATAATAATGGGGATAGCACAAATCACTTTTCTCTTTTTATTTGTATTATGACTTTCTGGCTCTAATATATTATCTTTATTATGTTTATAATTTTGTTTATTATATTTTTGTATTTTTTGTATAGCAACTAGTTTTTCATGTCAAACGCCTTAATAAGTTATATTATTTTACAACTTAAAATAGCTTTATGTTCTAAAGGACTTAAATAAATACTATTCCTTAATATTCTCACTTATCTTAACAGACAAGAAAAGAATTTTTATTTTTTAAAAGGCTTTAGAACAATTTTTAATGTGGATTATAGACAATTTTGTAAAAAAAATTTTATCCTACATAAATTACTTACGTTTATAAATGCCTACACAAACACGCACTTTCATGTGCAACAAACATTAATAGTTTTAATAAATTTAAAAGCAGGATAAATGATTTGCTTACAGGCAAAGCTTTTTCTTTTTTCTTTCAGCTATCGGTTGTCTATTTCTAAACGTAGGCTATTTTAATTCCTTTTTATGTTTTCTTGTCTTATGCTGTTTTGAACCATCTTCTCCCTGATACTACCTTTATATTGTCTAGCTTTTATTGGTCTGCCTGTGCTACGATTTGTTTGTCTTGGTCTCTAGTATGTTATTTTCAATGTATTGCTTAGCCACGTGGCCTAATAATTGCTACTTGAACTCTGCAACACGTTGTGATGTCAATGATCTTGATTCTTTCTCTAATCTCTTTACTTTCAATTCTATTTTGGAGGTTAAAACTTAGTATAGCGTTCTTTGCATGACATTTATATGGTTTGTGCTTTTTTTTATTGCTAAGATTTCTAAGCCATAGGTCGTCACTGGTAATATGTCAAAAACTATTTTTTGAAGTTTATTGGTATATCTTTATTTCTGAGTATGTGCTTAAATTTGCCAAGAGTTGCCCATGTTCCAGGTATACGTATTTGTCCACGTTCTTTACAATTTTGTTGTTTATGTTTAGAGTTTTTGATTACTTTGGTTTTGCTGAGATTCAATACTAACACCACTTTTTGGAACGCTGTGTTTAGTTTTAGCATCTTTGGTAGTTTATTGTATGTTCATCGCCGATAACGATGCTTTTGAATACCAGTGTAAAAAATTGTGTTTTTTTGTTGTGCGCCTTTCTTACTGGATTTTGTCATTATTGCTCGTACTAATAGTCAGAGATTAAATCTTGGATTTATGAATCTAAGATTAATTTTGCTATTTGTTGATTGGCACTAAACCAATTCACGGATATCGTGATAGTGAATATAGTTGCGATCAGCCAATGTATTTTATTACCAAACGTCAGAATTAATATATGACACACAAACAAACAATCTTGGGTGGACCCAAGATTATTTGAATCTAGGATTATATTGACGGTTTTCAACTCGATCCAAGAATTAAGTGAGCAATGCGACTAATGATATTTGTAAATTGGCTTAGAGCTAATCAACAATTAGCAAAATGAATCGCGGATTCATGGATCTAGGATGAATCCGAGATTTAATCTCCAACTAATAGTACGAGCATTAGTGTGTCATTTATTAATTCTGACGTTTGGTAATAGAATTAATTAATTTTAGTTAGAAATTTGTGTGAGTGTAATAAGACAGTAGTTTTCTATGTTAGCGTTGATTTTTGCGTTTACAAAGCATCTGTTAAGAAGCAGATGTAGTGGATCTTTGATAATGATTATTTTTTTTTTAGCATTTTGCTAGTAATTTTGTCTAGGCTGTGGTTAATTCTCGCATTCAACCGGTTTAGCACTGAAACATTTGTGCAGACTTTCATATTGTTTGCCAGTATGTAGTCAATTTTGCTTTTTTGTCCGGATTTACCCATGTTTATATTTTTTGCTTAATTTTCTTGAAAAAGATGTTAAGACAGAACAAATTTTCTGTGTTTAATTAGTTTACTAGCTTGTCTTTCCATTGGTTTCTTTTGCCAAACCAAAGTTTTTAATACTTTCAAGGTCTGTTTTGTTTTTTTGATAATCTTGACAGTATGAATAATTTAGAATACTTAGTTATTTCTTTGCATTATTTGCTTAAACGTACGTATAAGCAAAGTTGTGCAACATTTGGGAAATGAAGATGGAAAGAAACTAGCCAAATCTAATAAATGCCAATTATTAAACATTTTAACGGTTTCTAAGGAACACCAGAGGGTAAATGATTATATTTAACCCACCTGAGTGTCTTCTATTGTCGACTGTATTTTTATATTAAATTATTTGTATATATATATACATATAAGAAATCGACAATAAGAAGCAATTATTATTATTATTAAAGTTGCCGGTGGTAATTCTGTATTGGCATTTTTCTAATTTTATTGCTTTGGATATGTCTTTTAATGTCTTTCCATATCTCCAAAGTATTTGTGGGTGCGTATCCCTGAATGAGCTGTGCACTGTATTTCTTGTTTAATTTGATTGTTATGTAGATAACTTTTTCTGAGATAGGACAGAATTTGGTTATTAGTTGCCTTACTTTGTGTACACCAGGAGTTTGAAATAATTTTATTTTTTAAGTTTGATGAGGTCTTTAGGATTTCTCATTGTTTTGATATTGTATGTCACTAGATAGGTTTTGTTTTGGTGTCTATTTTGGTTGGTTCAATTTGAACTGATTCACACTGATAAAATTTTGTGCATTTTGCACTGCTTACCTTATCTTCTATTCAAATTTGATATTTCTACTTTAAAAAAAAAAATTAATTATTAAATTAATACGCTACATTTACTCAGCGTGTTGGCAAGTTTTGGCTAAATCGAAGTACAGACTCTGTTTGTAGCCGTATCTGAGAAGTATCTGAGGTGTATATCCACCACCTGTGGACGCGTCTTGTTGGGATTCTAAGTTGTTCTCAAGAAAGATAAAATTTACTATATTCTAAACATATATCTTTGTAATACATTATACGTATGTATACTCTTAATGTATTGTGTTTAGTGTTTTAATTTTAAGTAATTTATTATTTCTTCTGTAATTATTATTTTGTATTGTAAATATGACGTTTACAACCGTTTTATATGGCGTACCAATCAAATATTCTATTTTATCGGAAAAATTTACTTTAAAAAATATGTTATTATAACCAATATCCTAAATTCACGTGTTTAGTTTAAAATATGCTTGTTGTTTGTGGATTTAAGCACAAAAAGTGTTTGTGATGATCAATAACAATCTGAATTTGTTTTTTATTGATTTCAATCAAAAATAATATATAGGGTTTTCTATGTTCAAGATGCACACAATATTAGAGAAATTAAATTTTAGGTCACAAACTAAGTCAACGTTTAGGCGATTAAATTGGTTAGTAAAAAAAAATTTTGTTAATTACTTCTCTCTTATTCTAAGTACCAAAGGTCTATTATGTCTTTGAAAAGTTGTCCACAGATGGGCCCCGTTCTTTTGACTTCAGCTGCCTAGCATATCTTTGATCACATGAATGTTGATTTTGTTGGTTACAATCCTTGCGTGTAGTTTTAGGAATGTGCTGAGGAGATTTGTGCCTATATAGTTGTTAGATATTTATTTTGTTGTTTTATTTTAACATAAAGGCAGTGGCACTATTTTGCCTATTATTTGGTGCGCTGTGATTTCTGAACTTTTTCTTAAGTAAGGTAGTTATATTTTAGCTTAAGTTTTTTCTGCTTCTTAGTTGTTTGGGTTTTTTTTTCTACGTCTTTAATACAACAATTTTAAAAGGATTCAGCACAGGAAATGGTATAGATATTTTTTGTTTAAAAAATATATAAATACTCATACCAATTGACATTTTATATGAACGTTACACTACTCGTTTTGTAAAAATTGCTTCTGCATAGTATTACTTTTTGATTTTTATTTATGTGTTTAGCCTTGCGGATTTTTTTGCAGCTTATGCGGACATATGCGGAACGCAGCATGCTACCTTTATTTATTTGTTGTGTTTTTTTAGTTTGAATTAATTTTTATTTTTTAAGTTTACTTTTATTTGTTGTTTTTTTTTAAGATTTTTCCGTTGTCAAAGTATTCAGCGCCATCCATTTTATTTTATCTTTCAGGCATTTTTTTTCTTTTTACAGTTAATTTATTAATATGATGTGTTTTTTTTTTTTGGCAAAATAAATATGTTTCTTCTTTCTTAATCTTTTTATTTTTAACAAGAATTTTTAAAAATGTTGTGCCCAGTCAGTAGTCAGTTTGTGTTGTACGATGACACGTCTTGGGTTTATTCTTTTATTTATCTCCGGCATTAGTTTTCTCGTCTACTACTCTTTTTTTTCTTTACTTCACTGTTATTTTTTTTTTTGTCTTTTTTCTTGAACTTATATTATCATATCAGCGCATTTGATTCCGTTTTTTTTATTTTTGTAGCTTATATCAATGTTTTTGCGGTGCATTGCAATTTGCTTCTTGCTGTCGTTGCTATTAGCTTTTAACTTTAACTGCTTAACGGAGTTGTGCTTTTTTTTAATGTCACTTTAAGGTATTTAATGTTTTCTTTCCCAATCTTATCATTTGATTTTTTACCTGTATCTTAACTGTTTCTTTATTACTTGTTTTAGTTGGTAGTTATACTGTCTCTGTTTTTTAAGTTGTTAATTTTAATTTTTTTTTAATTTATGTATTGTAAAGGGTGGGCCATCCAACTTGTGAAATTTGGATCGGCTATAAATAAAAAACTAATGAATATTTTTTCAAAATTATGAGTTTTTTAGAAAGATTGCACATTTTCATTTAAGAAGAAAACACAACATCATTCAAATGACTGCCACGGCTGGCTTGATAGTAATTGCATGGGTTTCATCCAATTTGTTAGTACATTTTCTATTGTTTAGGCTCCAATCGCATGAATGGCAACTTTGATTTTGTGATTTAAGAGATCAATTGTCCCTGGATGGTAGGCGTAACACTTATCCTTAAGGTCTCCCTACAAAAAAATCCAACGGGGTCAAATTACAGCTCATATGCGGCTAATTGACATCAGCATTTTGGCTAATTACTCGATTTCCAAAATCAGTGCGCAAAATATCGATGGTTACGTTGGCTGTATGGCAAGTGGCCTCGTCCTGTTGAATCCAAATGTCATCCATTTTAAACTCTCACAATTTTTTGAAACAAAAATTTGTTTAGCATGGCACAGCAACATTGCTATTGACGGTAACGGCGGCTCATTGCTTATTTTCGAAGAAAAATGGTCCAATAATGCTGCCGGACCAAAAACTACCCTAATGGGTTACTTGTTGTGTATGCATAGGCTGTTCAATAGTCATGTGTGGATTTTCTGATCCCCAAATGCGAGAAAGTTGCTTATTGACATAGCCTCCGAGTTGAAAAAGAGCTTTATTAAAAAAACACTATTTTTTTATAAAAATTCTCATCTTTAGCCAAACAAACTTTAGCTAATTGGGCAAACTTAAAACGCATTGGATAGTCATGAGGTTTTATTTCGTAGACTAATTGAACTTTGTAGGCTTTTAAACCGAGGTTTTTATTCAACATTTTCTTAAGAGAAGTGCAAGAAATGTTCAGTTTCTGAGAACAAAAAAATTGATAAAAAAACATATCACTAATAACAAGTGCATTAATGACTGCTTGAGTTGGACAAGGTTTGGTCGATATTATTCTATTCTTGCAATAGCAACTGTCTTAGCTTCTGAGCAGTTCTTAGAGCAAGTGTATGCTTTTGAATACGTCGTCCCAACTCATCCCAGATATGCTTTATGGGATTCATGTCTGGGCTGAGAGCTAGCCAATCAAACCGCAAAATTCACATTTTGTCCAGTTAATCTCTGACAACTCTGGCTACGTAAAGTCTAGCATTATATTGCTCAAAAAGGCCGCGCTTGAACATAGTTGTCATGAAAGGTAAATTCTGTGCGTGCTTTGATAGAAATTTCTGCTTAAAACATAACCGACCTACCGCCAAATGGAAGTTGTTTATCAATACAAACTGAAGCGTATCTTTCTCCGACTCATCTGAAAACAGTACCCTGCTCCAGTTCTCATTATTCTATGCTTGGTGATTTTGGGCAAAAGCCAATCTTGCAACACGATGTTGACGTTGCAAAGGTGGACTTGTACCTATCTTTCTACAAGAAAATTTAGCAGCTCGAAGCCTTCACGTAACGGTTTATTCACTAACATTTACGTCTCTTACTTTATGGAGTTGATTTTGTAGATAAACTGCAAAAGCTGTTCTATTCTGCAAACTTGTGGACACCAAAAAACGGTATCTTCAATTGACGCTTTTTGCCACAACAATAGGGTTTAAAGACATTACAACCTGTTAAGTACAGTACACCGTGTGAATAAAAAGTTTTGCAGAGAAAAATCAAGACTAAGTAAAAAAACCATATTAAAATGTAGGTTCTCAATTAGAGCAAAATGAATGCAGTTTCATAAAACTCTGTAACATAGTGAAAATAACTGACAGATAGATAATATTTGTCAAAAAATAAATTATAAAACGCTTACTTTGATTTACAATTTGCAAATATAAAGTTAAAACAGTAAAATTAATTCCTAAAGTAAGTAAAATTTATAGTGACCTCTATTTTTTGTTTGCTAGTGCAGTTAAAGATATCTAAACCAAAGTTAATCATAACAATCCGGCTTAGCCTTGTGTTTCTTTTTTTTGCAAATAGCAACAAAATGCTTATAAAAACTTATTTATTTCTGTATTTGATGGGTTTTTTTGGCTGTTCTCTAACTATTATTTGACTAAAAGACTTCGACATATCATCGTTTAATCCTTTCTAAATGTACTGGTAAAAAAACTAATCGATTATCAAATTATTTGTAGAAGCAGTAATGAAGACAAAGTTGCCGTTTTTGTTAAAATACTACAAATCAAGGTAGCGGTACCTAACAAATATAAACTAACAAATATAAACAAAGATTTAAAATTTTTGCATTGGGATTTAATAATTCAAATTAAAATATTTAAACAAATGGCCGGAAAAATTAAAACAATTAATATTGCTATTGTCTATGATTAAATTTAAATCATAAAATCCAATGTTTAGTTTTTATTTATAGCTTTATATATTATTTTTTATATTTTATTAAACTGTTTGTTTAGTTTATAACTTTATTTGTATGCAATTTAATATTATACATGATTGTTAATTTTTGTTTGCTATATTTCATTGTTAGCAATGATAAAAAAAATGATTTAAATAAGTAAAATACTCGTGTATACTACTGGCTGATGAAAAAACTAAACAATCCGTAAATATAATTTCAATTATTATTAAACTAAATTATTATTAAGAATTGCATGCAAAATCGTGCAGAAAATGTTAAAATTGTGTTGTATATATTAAAATCCGGCTTTAAATTTTAATCATACGATTCAAATATAAAACACCGGTTTTTTAGAAAGAAAATCTAGTTAAAGTCTTTTATGTATTTTCTGATATCAAGTATATACAAACTAACATATCAAATGGGAAGATATAAATTACTCTTTAAACTTATGTTTTAATTATTTGGTTCAATATAAAAAATAGGCTTATTAATAAGAAAACGCTGGTAAATTGTTTCATAAATATATACAAAACAGTAGTAATTAATAAACATTGCGATAGATATCTAAATTTAATTTATTATACAGAGTGTTAGATAAACATCCGGTAAATATTCAAGGGGTTATTTTTTGATCAATTCTAAGAATATTTTGTGTTATGATGGTTTCTGAAAAATCTTTTCGTTTGAAGATACAGGGTGAATAAAATTTGCGACAGTTACAACATTTTATTATCAAAAAGTACATGTAAAGTTGCTGAATCTACAATAAATGTTCGAAATAACTTTCTCTAGTTTGGATACAAGCATTTAATCTTCTAGTCATTGAGCGCCAAACTTTTTCACACACCAGTGTTCTAATTGAGTTTAACCCAGCAATTATCCGATTTTGCAAGAAATAATACAGCGAATTTTAGAAGGCGATGCGTGTAGCCCACCTCGACCAATCCAGCCATCTCTGTTGTAGCGAAATATTATACGGCATGATAGCGCGCCACCCGGTATTTTAAGTAATATGACTTAAATTTGCGAATGAATTGCTAGAAGAGCTTTTTCATGTGCAACTGTTAACCAGCAGTGATCCTACGTTTAATCAACGTAATTAATACGAAAGCCAAGTTGCATCCTGGCTTAATTTTACTAGTCCCTTCGACTACAAGAAAGCCTGCATTTAGGTAAGTGTTTCAATATGTGGGTTTCTCTAGTTTATTATGTATTTGTGTATTTGAAATTAATATTAGTTTTGTAACTTTTAGAAGTTTTTTCATATTCATTTTAACATATCAAGTTTTCATTATGTAATTCTGTGCATTTAGTTTTTAGATTAATTAATTTCTGATTAATTAATGCATTAATTATTGTTGAAAGTATTTTTCCACTTACAATATTCTGTATAGAATATAATTATTAGTTTAAGTTATTTATTTCTAGATCAAGATTAATCTTACGTCAGTCATATTAAAATACATGTCATTATTAATAATAAACATTCAGGAGTATTATTAGTTTCAATTTTAAGGGTGCATTTGCATGGTATCGCAGATAATTACAACATCTGTGAGCTTGGGTCTGTTCCCGAAGATCTCAAAACAGAGAAATTCAAAATAAGAAATCGAGCCAAATGAAGAAGTCGACGACAACAGATTTCTCTTTATCATTTTTGGTCCTTCAAACCGATTATTTTTGTGACGCCTGTTTTTCAAAATAAAGCTTCAAGATGACATTGAAAGAGTTTAAACTCAAACGTGGAGTTTTCTAACAAACATTAACTCGACTTCAACAATTTGCTTCTTCAATGGACAAAACAACCTGTCCGAACAAAATTCAGTTGAAAGTTGACAAGCTGAAAGACACAGCAATCAAATTTAAAGCAATTCAAGCCGAGATCGAAATGATCGAAACAAAAGAGTTAGTCAATCTCGATGAATACCAATGCCAAGAGATGGCAAACTTTGAAAAATCATATTGTTTAATGACTACTGCATTTTTAAACGCATTAGCACGCAAATCAGCAAATGGAACTACAAGTCTTTCATCAGTCAAAAAATCCGTCAAATTGCCAACAATATCACTGCCCAAATTTAATGGCGCAGTTGAAGAATGGATTTCATTTATCGATGAGTTCAATTCATTGGACACAAACAAAGCATTGAGTGACATCCAAAAATTTATGTATCTCCGATCATGTCTGACAGGAGGAGCTCAACAAGTAATAGCTTCTATATCGACTACATCCGTAAATTATCCAGTAGCACGATCACAATTAAAAGATCGTTTTGAAAACAAAAAACTTATTGTCAAAAATTATCTTTGGCGGCTGTTTGAATTAAAATGGGTTGACAAAGATTTAGCGATATCAATAAGGAATCATGTCAATGAATTCACTAAAAACATCCGTGCATTAAGTGCCATAGACGAACCAAGCAAAGACACATTACTGCTTTATCTGTCAACATCCAAATTAGATCGTTTGATTAAAGATAAATGGGAAGAACATAGCATTAAAATACAAAAACCAACATTAATTTCTGCATCAGCGATGTCAGGTGTTGGAAGCACAACCTACATCTTTGAGACCGCCAAAACTTTAATACACTTATACATTGGCAACGCAAACCAGTTTTAAATGCTATGTATGCAGTCAAAACCATGGCATCTACAACTGCACCACGTTCCTCAATTTATCTTGTAAAGATAAATTGGCAAAGCAAACAGCTTAAAACTATGCATAAACTGTCTAAGAAAGGGTCACTTCTTGGATCAATGCAAATTGAGACGCTGCAAAACTTGCAATAAAAAGCACAATAGTCTTCTTCACAATCACTCAGCAAGCATAGCACCAGTTACAACATGCGCTGCAATTAAAGAAGACAGGCACCAATACGTCATTCTTGCAACAGCCAGTGTTTATATTATAGGCAAACAACATATCTGTCGTACACTTCTAGACAATGGATCACAATCCATCTTTATCACCAAAAAATTATGTCAAAGGTTACGTCTTAAACAAGTGCCTATCAATATTTGAGTCAACGGAATTGGCAACTCGACGACTAACATGTCGCACAGAACAACAACAACAATGAACTCCAGAAACCAATCAATTTCTAAAAAACTAGAATTTTTTTGTAATATTTATTATTACGTCTGATCAACCATCAATACTATTAGACACATCAAAATACAAAATTCCCAAGAATATTCCATTAGTCGATCCAAACTTTGACAAGTCGGGAAGGATTGACATGTTATTACGAGCAAATATATTTAAGAAACTACTTTCTATTGGCCAACTGTCATTAACAAAGAACAAGCAAGGGCCAATACTACAAAAAACAAGATTAGGATGGATTGTGTCTGGCAGCACATATGGTACCGATTATATTACAACTTGTCACGTCAGCACACTACAAATTAACAAACGGTTACAACAACTTTGGGAGTTAGAACAAGTGACTCAAAAACGCTATCTTACAGCAGAACAAAGAATTTGTGAAAAATATTTTACAAATACAATATACCGTGACAAGGATGGACGTTTTATTGTATGATTGCCATTTAACAGCAACATACAAAAATTGGGATCCTTGAAGCAGGCCGCTACCAACCGACTGTTGTCAATTGAGAGAAAATTAAGAAGCAATTTGTAGTTACAACAAGATTATCGTAATTTTATGGCGGAGTATGAAAACATGGGTCACATAGAAAAAATAGAATGCAATAATACAATCGGATACTATCTACCACACCATTGCATTCTTAAGACCGACAGTAGTACAACAAAAATTAGAGTCGTTTTTGACGGTTTCGCAAGAACATCCACCGATGTGTCATTAAACGACACACTTTACATAGGACCTACCATCCAGGATGACCTGTTTGCAATTGTTGTGCGATTTCGAAAGCATCAATTTGTACTCATGGGAGACATCAAAAAAATGTACCACCAAATCAAGGTGCATCCAGACGATCAGAATTATCAAAAAATCTTATGGCAAAACAATGAAACTGATGCAATAAGCACGTACAAAACATGGGTCACATAGAAAAAATAGAATGCAATAATACAATCGGATACTATCTACCACACCATTGCATTCTCAAGACCAACAGTGGTACAACGAAGATTAGAGTCGTTTTTGACGGTTCCGCAAGAACATCCACCGGTGTGTCATTAAACGACACACTTTACATAGGACCTACCATCCAGGATGACCTGTTTGCAATAATTGTACGATTTTGAAAGCATCAATTTGTATTCATGGGAGACATTGCAAAAATGTACCGTCAAATCAAGGTGCATCCAGACGATCAGAATTATCAAAAAATCTTATGGCGATACAATTAAACTGATGCAATAAGCACGTACAAACTAACAACCATTACATATGGAACATCATCAGCTCCGTTCCAAACCATCAGATGTTTACATCAATTATCAACTTCTGAAGAAGACAAATATTCATATGCAAGAGAAATTTTGAAAAAAAAATTCTACGTTGATGATTGCATTACTGGAGCAAATTCTGAATACATGCTAGATCTAATAAAAAAGGAGTTGCAACAACTACTTGAAAAGGGTGGATTTTATTTAAGAAAATGGCGCTTAAATTTAAGTAGAATATTGGATGACACTTCAAAGAATGCTCCAAAAGACAAAAAAATGTTGTTTAATAACAAGTCAACATTAAAAATATTGGAATTTTTATGGAGCAGTAATGAAGACACACTTCAGTTTTTTCACACATTAATGATCAAAAACCATGGAAAAATTACAAAACGTGTAATTCTATCAAAATCGTCGCAAATATTTGACCCATTAGGATTACTTGGACTTGTCATCATCACTGCTAAGATAATCATACAAAATTTATGGTAGTTAAAACTTGATTGGGACGAATCAGTTCCGATGATGCATATAAAAAAAGAATTAAAATTGCTAGATCAAATCAAGATACCAAGAAGAACAGTGGAAGGAAACCAGATTGAATTGCACGGCTTTTGTGACGCTTCAGAGAGGGCATATGGAGCATGTATCTACATCAGAACAAAGTCAGAAAATGGAGACTACAAAATACATTTACTTTGTTCGAAATCGAGAGTAGCTCCAATAAAGGTGCAGTCAATTCTTTGTCTTGAGCTGTGCGGTGCCTTGTTACTAGTTCAACTTATTGCAGCTACAAAAAATGCAGTACATAAAAATATTACAAAGGAATATTATTGGCCAGATTCTACAATAGTTTTAGATTCTATCAAATCTCAATCAAAACTTTATAAAACATTTGTTGCAAATAGAATTAGCAAAATACAATCATTAACTTTAGCAAATCAATGGCATCATGTGGCATCTCTGAACAATCCAGCAGATCCAATCTCAAGAGAGACAAATCCAATTCAACTAACTTCTCTCTCTATGTGGTGGCACGGACCAGAATTTTTAACAAAAAATGAAGAACAATGGCCTTTATCACTCTATCAGAAACCAAAACTAACTGATCTTAAATTTAAAAAATGAAGCAAATTGATTAGATTAAATCCATTTCTGGATAATAGTAACATATTGCAAGTTGGAGGACGTTTGTTACATTCAGAGCTGGCATATAATCATCAACATCCAATCATTTTGCCAAAAAACCACACCATAACTAAGATGGTTATAAACCACGCTCATCTTGAACAACTACACGGTGGGGTAAGCTAATTGTTAAACGCGTTCTAAATTCTGGCCAATAGGTAGAAGATCAACAGCAAAAAAGATACTGCGAGAGTGTGTAAAATGTTGCCGGGTTAAACCAATATTCGCACGACCAATAATGGGCCAATTACCCAAAGAAAGAATAACGGCATCTCGACCGTTTTTCTATTGCGGTGTGAATTTTTGTGGGCCATTCAACATAAAACTTTATCAAACAAAGGGATCCCGTGGACAAAAAGGATACATAGCAGTATTCATATGTTTTTGTACAAAGGCCGTACATCTTAAAACGGTCGATAACCTCACAATAGAAGCAATTTTAAACTGTTTAAAGAGATTCACTGCACAAATTATGAACTTCAACGACTGACCAAAGAAAACAAATTGGCAGTTGAGACACAGGCAGCCTAAGATGGAATACAATGGAAATTTATTTCACCAAAATCTTCACACTTTGGCGGCTTGTGGGAAGCTGCTGTTAAGAGTACCAAACACCACTTAAAACGAGTGGCTAGCAATAATCTCTTTAGTTATGAAGAATTTGAGACATTGCTAACGCAAATTGAAACATGTCTTAATTTAAGACTACTTTTCCCATTGTCCAGTGATCCAGAAAATTTTGAACCATTTTCAAAGGTGCATTTGCATGGTATCGCAGATAATTACAACATCTGTGAGCTTGTGACTGTCCCCGAAGATCTCAAAACAGAGAAATTCAAATTAAGAAATTGAGCCAAAAGAAAAAGTCGACGACAACAAATTTCTCTTCATCAATTATTGTTGAAAAATATCAATTATTTTACTACCACCAACGAATCCTGAGCTCACACTCTATTCCGGCACACCGTATGTTGCTGTAAAATAATCACCAGCAACCAAACTGAAATGTGGTAGTGCCATTGTGCATAAACCACATTGCAATTTTTTTTGCCAATGGTACAACATCCAGAAACTGAGGTAGCATGTATTTCAAAAAGTTGGGATACACCTTGCCGGTAAGTCTTTCTGGTAAAAATACTGGTCCAATTAGACATTCGCCTACAATTCCAACCCAAACATTCAAGGAGAACTGATGTTGAAAACGATCTTCACATACTTGATGAGAATTTTTATCTGCCCACACATGTTATTGGTTGTTATAAAAATTCCTTATTGCATTTCTTGAGCAACTGGCTTTATCGGTGAAAAGAATATGTGTCAGGAATTGAGGAATTAGAACTATGGTTTGCCAAAGCTATTGACATAACGCAATACGTGAAGGAAAATCAGTAGTGCCTGAACACGCTGAATGTGGTATGGATACAACAAATTGCCCTTAAGAATTTTCCAAACTGTCCAATGACTTACATTCAAAGTATTGGCATTTTTCCTTTACCATGTCCAGCACATTCTGTTTTAGTTGTACTGTCATTAATTGTCCTGGCCCTCCTATTTGTTTCAATGTGCATGTTTTGAAGATTTTTTGGTCGGGGATATTACGGTCAGGAAACCGTTCAATGTACAATCGTCTAGCTTGTAATGAATTGCCATCAGCAAATCTATACATGAAATGCATGTCAGTCATCTCTATTAAAGACACGTCAAACAGCCAAACGTCACTCAATTTAAACAACTAAGACCGATACATGAAGACATGAGTTTGAAAAGGTACAATCTCTACAGTAATCAATTTTTTAGAAACTTTAACACTAAAGTAATTCTTAAAACTGATTTCTGTGCGTTTTGAGTTACTTACAAAACTTTTTTTTACTTTGTTATAAATTTTAATTAATTTAATGAATAAATTATCAAAATAAATCAAATTACAGGTTGCGTAATGACTTTTTAAACCAAATCTTGCCAAAGTATTTTTTTAGGTAAAAACTAAATTAAAAAAATAAATAAACAAAACTTAATTTTATTATATTGTATGAAACAAATATTTTAATGTCACGTTGTAGAGTGCGTAATTTGTTACAAGATGGCAATACTAACTCAATAATTTCAAAAAGTGGAGATTGTACCTTTTGAAACTACACACCCTCACATGTGATGATCAATGACGAGACGTATTCAAATGGAATCCACTTGTACGTTGGTAGATAAAACAGCAAATCAATTTTTCGTACTTGATAAACTGGAATATTTCTAAATATAGCATACAAACTAGTACAATATGTTTGTAAATAATGAAAACCTTTTTATTTAAAAATAATGCCTTAAAATAAGATAATCTTGCATATAGACATTTTAATTATAAATACTTCAAGCAAAATTTTTCGTACCAATTATTAAAATCCTGCTATAAATAAATTGTAAAAGTTAGAGATATAAAAGTCTTGCGTTGAAATATGAAAATCAATCTGAAGCTCATATTACTATAAAACTAGTCAATGGGGTTTCATGTAAACTAATGAAATACTTGTTACTTTGTATTAAATTGATTGTCGTTTAAGCTGCATCGATTCGATACATTTTGCAATGAAATAGAAAAAATAATGTAATTGAATTTGAAATAAAACGAGAAGATTGGATTTTTTCGCATCAAATTTCCGCGAGGAAAATAAAATTTTTACAGATCCATAAAGTAGGAACAAGAACAAAAAAAAAGAGACAACAAAACAAATCTATTTATACATATCCCTTCTATTCCGCTCTGATTTTTTCCCTAAGAACACGTACAGTGTGTAGTGGATTACCGTTTCGCATTTTATTTTTTTTCCCTCATCTCCTTCTATATATACATTTTTTTCAGCAGCGAAAATATTTGCATGAGTCGTTTGTCATGCGGATTTACCAAACAGATTTTTTTTTAACACAGCTGATGGAAATCGCGGTTGGTTCGTTTCTTGTTAACAGATCAAACTTATTTTTCAGTGCGGAACAAAAGTGAGCTCGAGGGATAATGTCTGTAGTTAGTTTGGTCCCCCGCCCCATCCGCGACTTCTCATAAACTTGAAATATGTTCTCGTTTCCCATTTATACATCAAGCAACAAGAGTGGATGAGTAAACAACCTAGCTTGGCTTCATCTAGTTTTATGCTTTTTACTTCAAGACAAGAAAAATACACAAAGTTTACTAAATGATTTATCACCAAGAATTTAAAGCTTATTCTATTTACGAAAATTACATCCATTAATATATGCAACTTGCTTTGATTTAGCAGCAATTGCAGCTGCCACCCGTGACTTTGATATATCCCTAATGCATCAATCAACGACGTAAGTAATTACTCGCTGCAGCAGGTAAATAGTGTCGCAGGTAATCGAGAGTAAAATGCATTAAACATGATTACCGCAGATTTCAGGGCCCCATTAAATTCATAGATTCAGATTGAAACGCGTTTATTTATCCAATGGTAGTAACATTGTGTAACCACCTGTAATTTGTAGCATTGCGGTCTCACATACGTTTCGTAGAATATTTACATCTATCCCTGTTATAAATAACCCCCATTCCAAGCAAGCAAGCAAACTCCTGCTGGTTGTGCAGGAAGAAGGGACCGGACCGCCGCCGAAAACCAGGAAGTAAATGGATGGTAGGAACATTATCAACGGCCACCTAAAACTAAAACTAATTTCCGCAATATAAACACACTCATGTATGGTCGTTGGTGTGACACTGAACTATGGTCGCGCTATTAAAATTAATACTAAATGGAGTAAACGCTTTGGGTTGTTATGCGCATTGTGTTTACTGTTTGCCATCACGCCAACCGCTGGGTATCGCTTGAGAGCGCCACTAAATCACATTGCGAAATTCGCTTTAATAAATTATTAATGGCTCTTCTACTACCCCAAATGCCATCTCTCTCATACGTACTGCTTATATGGTCAAGTTTAATATTACTTGAGCCCCTTTAATTAAATTACAGTCTTCAATTAATTTACTCCCAGCTCTTATGCAAAGAGAAATGATTATCAATTATCTTAATTAGTTGAAATATGACGCATTTATGACCGATAAAATTGCACGTTTAGTACTTAAAACGCCATTGCACAATCAATTGAAACTTAAAGGTAAAGCTAATGCACCCCTAGAGGCCACTTTATAACCTTATATATTTATTGAAATATATTCATAAAGCCAAATGTTAATTATTTACAATAATAATTAAATTTAAACAACTAACTAGTAGAATCAAATGACAATGTTGCAATTTTACAATGTTTATTATAATATGAAAAAACGAAATGAATAAATAATTTATTCAAACTCAATTTAAGAATCACATTACATATATAACTTTACTGTAAAAAAGAAGAAAAGTTTTTTGGAAATTAGACAAAATCATATATAGGATTTTAATAAAATTTGTAGTGCATTTGCTACTAGATAGTTTTAAGAAAGTAAATAAAACGATAATGTTGATTACTAATGTCGTAACTATCATTTTAAAAAGCAAACATATTATTTAGAGATTGCTTTCTTGATTCATAAATTTTGTAGAGGCATGTTATGGGCAATTATTAAGGAAAACTTTGTATCAAAAACTAAAAATGCAGTTACAAATTTAGAATCTATCAACATTTTATTATTTTAAGAAACTTTTATAAAATTACGTAATTGTTTTTTTGCCTATTAAAACTTATAAGAGCATGTTTTAATATAGATGTTATTAAAAAAACTAAATTAAACCATGCATGTTCAGTTATTAATTTAGAAATTATTTGCTTATTTTTTATTAAACTTTAGTAACTGTTTGTGAAAAAGTAGTTGGTTTATTTGCAGCATAAGTTTGAAATCTTGTAATAAGTTTGAAAGAATACAACAAATGGATAAGAGCATTGTTAGAAAACTCAATTAAAACACATTATTACATTATTAGAAAATTGAACCGGGTCGACTCAGTACAACAGTATTTTGTCGGATGATTTTAAGTTTTAATTATTATTTATTCTAACAAAAATTTATTAAACTTTATGTTTTAAATAACTGATGCAACAAACGTTTAACTACTTAACCACCACACCAAGCATTAACGTATATTAGTTAATTTATAGCATGTTTTTACTGTGACAGTCAATGCACCTTACAATCATTTTTTTTAACTAGTATCAGCTAATATTTTATGTAACACCATTATTTTACTGTGATGAAGATTAAGTTTTCTCTCTTTGTTGCGCTACTCAGCAGCGTGCTTTGTTTTGTTTTTTTGACTCAACGCGTTACTTTAACTGTCTGTCATCGATTTTGCTCTTAATTAGAACTGCAAATAATTAATAAATATAGTTTAATTAGTAATTATAGAGTTTTTTAACTTAGAAACGATAGGTTGTGATACCATAATACTAATGTGTTTATATTATAAATATATATAAATCGCAGACATTTGTGAAATATTTTATTAGACTTAATGCTAATGCACTTTTTTATGCACCTTCTTAAAGTTTTTTTAGTTTAAATGTGTCTAAACTGAAACAGTTGTAAATTACCTTAATAACCTCAATGTATTTTTTATAACAGCGACATTTTTGGTGAACGTGTGAATAGCTTAAAAAAGTTTTTTTTATTATGGTATTAGGATGGCATTATCAGCTTGTGCGTGAAGATCTCACCCACTCAAAGCTTAATTCTATTTGGCGTTTTAAATGCTTATTTTTGTATTAACCAAAGCTTTTTTTAATATGTATGTTTGGAGACGCATTCTACACACCTTAATAGTTATATTCATTTGTTTGGTTTGTTTGTTTGCTAAATCTTAATAATTGATTAGTTGTTCTTCAATCTTCATCTACTGTACTTTGTACCCTCTTTTTCTGCTTTACTTTCTACACTGACATCTATCTTTCCTTTCTACCATTGTTGTTTTATTCATCCTAGATATTTGCTTTGTTCTTATGTATCTTCTTAGTTTTCTATATCTTTATTAACTTCTTCCTTGTCGTATCCTTTTTTTCCTTAGTACTGTTGTTGCATACTTTCTTAGTGCTCTCTATTTGCTTTTGTCATTCAGGCATATATTAATGATTGTGGATTTGTTAATTTTGTTTTCCAATACTTTTTCTAACATGTTTCTATCTTTTTTTACGCTTTGCACTCTACTAGCGTATGTTCTGCGTCATGATGTGTGTCTTCTTAACAGAATATAAATCTTTTTTATTTTTTTATCTTTTTTTTAATACTTACCAAAAGCTTCATGACCGGTGAGTAGTTGCTGGTTTATTTCCATTTGTTTCTGCTTATTGTTTACTATTTCTTTTATTTACCAATTTCTTTATGTCTAATCTTTTTCTACCATTATATCTGCGGGTAGTGTTGCCGCAATTACTTCTAGTGCTTTCTATGGCATTGTCCTGTAGGTCCTGCAGATTATTAACAAGCTTGATTTTGTGGCTCCTCTTATTCCTTTTATTTTTTAAGTGTTTCTCCATATTTTTTCGGCGTACAATAGTTTACTTCTAACCGCAGTTGCTATTAGCCTCCTTGCTTCTTCTCCTGGTCTTTCCTTGTTTGGCATAAGCCTACTAAGCATTCCTTTTATATTTTTTTTGTTTCTCTTACCGTTTTCTTAATTTGTTTGTTCTATCCTATTGTTTCATGAGTAACTCCAAGGTATTTTGTTGTTTATTATTTGTTCTCCAATCTGTATTTTTTCATTTAATTTTTAGTCAGTAGATTTTTCTCTTGAAGATAATTCTATATTATCTTGATAGTTTTATTTGTTAGATTTTTTTTCTAGATTTTTTTTCTATAATTGTTTTTCATAGTATGATATTGAAAGCATTTTGTATATCTAGCGCTATTATGACACAATGTTGTCTATTTCTTTGTGGTCCACTGTTTGCTTCTTTTGTCATGTTCTTTTGTCATGTTCTTTACCATTTTAATGGCTCCTAGAGTCGATCTTCTTTTTATAAATGCATATTGCTTCTGTTCCTATCCTCCTTTTTCTTTTATTTTTTGTTCAATTTTCCTCACTATTACTTTTTCCATAATGTTTGCTAATTACATATTGGTCTTTGATTTGCCTGCTTCTTTTTTCTTTCCAACTAACACTTTGCTTCTTTCCACCAGGCCGGAAATATTCCTTTTTTCAGACATTAATTAATTTGAGTTATCTCTGTCTTACTTCCTTCTAACCCTGCTTTTATCAATGTTGTTATTTTGTCCGATCCTGGTGCTTTGTTATTAGGTAATTCTTTTATAATCTGTTATATCTTTTTCACTGTTGCAGGCACTGCTTTGGTTGTGTCACCTATTTTTGTTGGTTTTTCTACAATTCCTCCAGTGGAAAACATTTTTTCAATTATTACTTTTTCACTCTTTTTTTCCTTTTAGCAACCTGCTTTCATTCCTTTTAACTTATTTATTACTATTTTGTATAGCTTTATTTTTATGGGTTTTAACATTTTTTTCTAGTATTTTTTCTTACTGTTTCTGATTGCTTCTTTCAGAATTTTTCTATCCTTTTTTAGTTCTTCTTTAGCTTTGTCAGAATCTTTTTTTTATTTTTCTTTGTTTTCTGACCTTCCTTGCTCTTTGTATTGCTTTTTTCTTGTTTTTTTTTTAATCTTTTTGCACCACCAGTACGGTTTTCTTTTTCCTCACTGAACCAAGCAATTTTTTTTAATAGATGCAGGTCACTGAACTCAATGCAATAATTTGTTCAGCTCTGTTAGTTTTTTTATTGTATAATTTAATTAGCCACACTTGTAACATATAATCTCTTATCAAACAAAATAATAATTTATACAAACTCAAACAGTCACAGCAAGTAAGAGTCATCCACGGACAATTGTTTTTTGCATGCCCACTCTGAAAAACAGTTTTTCGCCCGTATTTTAGGGGAATGGAAGTGAGCTTTTCCTCACTAGGGAGGTAAAATCTTCTGTCTCCCGCTAAGAGTTTTGCTTTTAAAACACAGATGGTGCTAGTTAAAAAAATAATTCGTTTATTGAATATAATTCTTAATTTTAATTATACTAAATTAACAGTAAATATAATTAAGTAAAAATTAAAATTAAATTAATTTATTACTTGATTTAGTAATAATATTTGCTTGATTTGATAATATTATATACAAAAGACAAAACTATTGACACCTAGTGTAGAGTGATTGTATTGCAAGACTTTTTGGTAACGTCATAACAATATTTGACAATTTAAACATTAATCTTAAAAAAAAAACATTGACACTTGAAGTTTTAAACAATTTTTTTTTTAAATAATATTATTGAAGTTGTAACATGTTATTGATTTTTACAGTGGCAAGCAAAAACAATTCTAAGCACCACGGGCAAGAAAGCGTTTGCAGCATTTTGCAGGCGGACAAACAGTGGCGTGCTGCAAACAGTGCTTTCCTGCTCTTGGTACATAATGTACTATTGGTTTTAAAAAAGTTGTTTTTGTATGACTATGGCATTGCATGATAACAAAATACAAATTTGAATAAATATCTCTGTTCTTATAAACACAATTGATGATGTAAATAACCAAACAAACGACTGTGGCCTTAGCTAGTGCAATTATCTGAATTAATCGGCATAATTTGGCATTTATGCAATTGGCAGTTATTTTACGGGGTTGGTTACAAACAGCAAATTATCTAGATAAATATAAAAGGTTAATTTGAAATTAAGTCTGAGTCCCAGGTATTTTACTTTTTATGTAATAGTATGGCTTCATACTTGTCCAGGTTTTTTTAAGTTTTTAGTATTTTGTCAATTTAATAGACCGTTCATAACAAGGCACTACAGTAGAGACGATAGGACACGCTTTGTGGGCATTTGCCAGCGACTGCAGCCTTACTGCATAATGTAATTGTTGCAGTTTGGTTCTTGACCATAAAGTTTACTCAACATCCAATAAGAAGTAGTGTGCTGTTTTGCAAAATTAATATTGTCTAATGACTCATTAATATCTAAAAATGCTTTCAGAGCAATTTTTTTCAGTGTATAGTTTTTTTGTACCTGTTGATTAGATTATGTACTAGCAGTGCAGAGGCAAAGTCTTTAGTGTCTTATGAATTTTCTTAAATAATTTTAAAGTAGAAGCTGTCCGATTGGTCTATAAGATGTGGGTTGTATTGTTATTGATTTAAATACTATTGTAACTGCTCTTTAGCTGTTTGGTTTATATAAAAGTGCTAGATTAGCTTTGAGGATTTTACATAGAGGATTTCTAAGAAAAAATTTTGTACTCCTAATGATTTAAATATGGTTCAAACGTACCGATTTCCTATTTTAAGGTGCTTTTGTTCACTTTGGTTTTTGTTTTTGCACAGTCTTTTTTGTTTATTTTTTTGTTAAGCATTTTAAGATCATTTTGTTTATAAGCTTGTGCCAGCATAGAGTTTAGGAAATGTGTCTGCAGTAGTTCTTAAAAAGTTTTTTTTACCAATTTTGTGTAATCTCCTTTTTTTGTAAGCAGAGTGCTAATATCTGCAGTGCAATCTTTGCTCAACGTTTTCTAAAAGTAAAAGCATGTAGTCTGCTATTTTCTTTAAAAGTATCTTTTGCTTTGTTATTGTGAGAATGTTTTGTATGAGGCTCAGTCATTGTTTTTCTTGGTTTTGTTCTTTGCTTGCCGTTGCTCTAATTTTTTATTTACTAAGAAATTTTGTTGGTGATAAATTTGATAGTGCTTAAGCAATTTTTCAAAAACCAATATTTAAAAATTTGTTTTTTCTGCTTTTAGACAGTCTCCGATTTGACTAACAAGTATTTTGTTAAACAAACTCTAAATAGTTTATATAATATTTATATTTATTATAAATAACTCCGCGTTGCGTTGAATTTTTCTACTATGGTTTTTCATTTGGTCTCTAGATTTAAGATACTGTAATGGCATTAAGTTTAATGCATGTTTTGCTATGTACCTTATATTATTTACTTCTATAAGGATTGCATAAGAGTTTGGCTAAACAAAGTTATCATCCCGGAATGCTTAACACTTTTATTTTTTTGTAAATTTAGAGTTTTTAAACAAGGACTTAGAGCTGCAAAGGCTGATTTGTAGTGATGTACAATGATTTGCACAACCTTTATAGTACATTGTGTATCAAGCGCCAAAAATTGGGTTTAGAACCCGAGGCTTTTAGCAGCACGATGTAGTAAAGCTCTCACTCGCTTTACTCCATCGTGCTGCTAAAACTTTTTGGCACAAGTTACACTCAGTATTTTTTGCCTGTCTTAAATTAAAATATTGTTTCCAGAAATTTTAATGTTTAATTTTATTCAAATACCAAAAAAGTTTTTTAGGCTTTTAAATCCTCGTTTTAGCATTTTAGGGCCAAAACAGATGGTTTTGGTAGAGGCAGGCAAAAAACGTTTTATCTATTATTGGTTTTGTTTTTGTTGACGAGCAAGAAAAATTAGAGGCTATTTAAACAAAATACTGTAGGTGGGTTTTAGAGGTAAACAATAAAACCTTAGCATACAATGTAATGAAAGAAGTTAAAATTGATAAATTAAAAGTAAAAGCGAGAAAGCGTAAAAGGTATGAAAAAAGAAAAAAAAATGAATGTAAAATATTACAAGGAGAAGATAAAAGGAATATGCAGAAAAATGGGAACTTGCAAAAAAAATTATATTTAAACAGGATTGGATATGCTAGTGAGAAGTAGAAAGATATAAAATACATAAAAGTATGTGGAAAAAAATTATAATAAAAGATAGAAATATATATATATATATATATATATATATATATATATATATATATATATATATATTCAATTCAAATTATGTACTTATTATAGCTGATGCACTACTAAAGTACATAAAAAGTGTAATTTATAGAAAAATAGAAAAAGAATTATTACAATATTCAGATGTGAAAATAAGGAGATAGTGTGCAAACTTTGGATAGACAAGGAAAATAATGTATAGGATGTGTCAAAACAGGCTTTAAAGTTACTGTAATTAGAATTCTTAAAGTTGAAAAGCAAGAAATAATTGTTTATTACATTGCCCGGAGTGATACTCAGTGGTATAACTTAGAAAAAGTTTGTTTTCATCAAATAGAATGCTTTTGGGGTTTAATTTTGGGTGTACTACTTACTATGTTTTAGTGTTTATGTTGTTCTGCAGCTCCAGCCTGTTTATTAAGGTACCCCATACATATATCAAGATTTTTCTTGAATCTAACAGTTTTTTTAGACTAATTATCTGAAATTCTTTGCTTTTAAAAAAGTTTGTTTTAGCAGATGCGCTGTGGAGTAATGCAACTTTTTTAAGTTTTTTTGTGTTTTTTGTTCGTTGTTTTTGAGTATTACTGCAAGACATTTTTTTTGCACTTTTGTTGTGCCGACAGTGGATGACGATGGTGTCATGTGTAGCTGTTTGTTTTTGCTTAGTTTATTTCTGTGTTTAGAGGGTTTTTTGTCTTGACACTTTCTAAGTTAACGTCTGACCGCTCCCAAAAGTGTTTTTTTATTTTATGCGTACTGGTAAACTTTTAGTGAATGATAGATTTTTTTGGTTTGGATCTTGCTCAGACCAAAAAGTTTAAACAAAGGAAGTAAACAGTACACAGAAAAAAACAAAGAGTAGTAGTTTTATTACTAATGCATGGTTATTGTGTAATTTTTAAATTTTTTTAACTGCAATAAAACTCACATCAAAGTCAGTAATTTTTAAACTAATCTGTACGAGGCATATTACCAAAAATGGCAAACTTGGAAATCTTTAAGGTGTGATTTTTATATTTTGTGTTCTAAAAAGCGAAGAGTTTTCTGTTCTTACGACAAACTGACGAACTTATATAATTTAGATGTTAAATGTGAATTTAGATTAAAGGAATCTAATGTACTTTAAACTCAAAGTTTTAAACGGTATGATCTTTCTAAAGCAAATACTAGCAAACTTTGAAATCTATTTGCTTTTTAAAAAAATTTACCAACTTTATGCATTAACTTAGTTTATGACAATATGTGGTCAGCATGGTCATATGACGAGAATAGCCCACTTGATTAATGTTCAATGTCAAGTTATGGATTTTTTTGAGATACCGCTAAATGTATTTTGTTTATGTATTAAACCTAACCTAACTTAACCTAACCTAACCTTAAATGTAAATTTGTATTTTTTAATTTGTTTATTATTATTTATTTTATCTTCTTAAACATTTAATAATAGGTTTTTTTAAATTTTAATTTGATTCAAGAAATATTTTAGTTTTTTTTTATTAAATAATATACTATTGAATAATTTTTCAAATTGTCAGTTAATTTGGAATGATTCTTAGTTAGCTTGTGTTGTTCAAAGAAAATCTGCTATGCAATAGAATTTTTATATTATCTAGACATGCGTGGCATTTGGGATTTTTGGATCTCTTTCTATGCATTTGTTTGTTTAATCCGCAACAATCAGTTTTGTAAACTTTTGTAGTTTCGTTTAAGAAAAGCTTCGTGTGTTTCATTTTTTGACAGTTTTGCCACAGTTTGCTATGTTTTGTTTCAGGTTTTTTAGGGATTATTATTATTAATAAGTGGGCACAGTTCATAACAGGGTGGCCATAAGTTTTGACGCTGGTACGTATAGTCGCATTTTTGGGAGTATTATCTAGTCCAAGATGAACCATTTCAACTTTTCCCAGTTTCTGTTGTAGCGGTGGAAAGTTTTTTTATAATTACTAAATCTACAATTTTTAGAAAGTTTTCAATTGTCCTCCACTTGACTTGCTTATGCAATTTTGTTAAATACTTCATTTCCCATCTTTTTCAAACGTGATGTCGCATTTTTTCAACATATTCTTATTGTGAGAACCAATTGGATGGAGTTTTATCATAGACATGACATCGTAGAATTGTGATGGCATCGCTAGTATGAAAGTGTCCCAATGTTAATGCAGAGTAGTTGTTAGGGTTTTCTGATAATGGGCACAAGGAACGCTAGTTTAACTTAGCTTTGATCTGTGTAGTAAGAGTGCGCAGTTTGGGATATGTGAGTAACGCGTTTCTGGCAATACGATAGAGATGATGTTTTACACTTTTCACTGCAGCTTCCCACAAACCTTCAAAGTGGGGTGCACGTAGTGGTATAAATTTTCATTCTAAATTCTGGGATGAAAAGGCAGTTTTGATATCATTTTGTTTTTTTTTTGCATTGTTGAGAATGTGGCTCTTTCACGGTGATAATTTTTTGCTCCAACAAAATATGTAGCATTACTTGAATAAATTTCAGATGTACTAATTCAATATGTACTGTTTTTGTCGAAAAGCACACAAATGAGCAGATATAAACTTTAGCAGCTTTTTTATGAACGTATTTTTTTAATAAAAAAGGTTCACAATAATTCTTTCTGATTTTTAGGTCTGGTTTGGATTTTTGTGTTCTGTAGCTAGGCAATGATATCATAATTGTTGCGTTAAATCGTTTAAGTTTAGCACGCACACAGCGTACACAATTGCGGACTATGTCTTGTGCTTCTTCCATTGAGTGGTGAATACTTTATGCGGACGACAGCAACCGTCTCCAGAGTACCAGCATTGTAATTAAAAATAATGAATACTGTTGATAATTAATTAGTTTAGTGGGTGACTACTTGGCAAAACTATTTGACATCTTTGGGATAACAATAGAAAAGATTCCATTAGAAGGCCTTCTATGCAAATAAGACTAAGCCACTATCTTTAAATGGATTGATTGAAATCTCAATCAATACAGTCTGCTTGAGTTCTGAATAAATATTTCTTTCTTTTTAATTCAATATTCACAAGTAAACGATGCTATTTGTAGGTTACGGATTAATTTAATAGAGGCCCTTTTAGTTTACTTGCTATTTACTGCAGCATTTGCCTCTGCTAAGGTCTTTTTGTTTAATATATCAAAGTTTATTGGTTGAAGGTTTTTGCTATTAGTAGAGCCTGGGAAATGTGCCTGCATTAGTTTCTTAGTTTTTGTCTATATTTTACGTTGTTGAATGGATTCAATATTTGCAATGCAATGCTTGCTCAAAGCTTGCTGGAAGTGTGGTTTGCTTTGGATGCTTTCATTATATTTTTTTTAAGAATTTTTTTTGCTTTTTTGTAGCATTTTTATATGCTGTAAGGATAGTTTTGTATGAGGCTCAGTCACCATTTTTAGGGGCATTGTTAAACAGTTTCTTAGTGCTAGTTTTTAGCTTTGTCAAGCTCACTATTTTACCAAGTAATATTTTTGTGTGTGTTTGAGGTAGTTTTTTCAAATGCTGTTTTTATGGAGTTTATCAAACATGTTTGTCATTATTTCTAATTATTGATTTATTTGTGCTGCTTTAGGACAGCTCTTAGTTTGACTAACTAGTAGTTTGTTACATGCATCCTAGTCAGGGAAGGGAGAATTTATCATAGACATGACATGCTAGTGTTAGATCGATAACTTAACTACGCGTTTCTAAACATAGATAAATTACTTTTGTAATGTTAATATTAGTTTATAAGATAAATTGTAAAAGTTTACCATTTCTTGGGTTGATATTGGTGCGTTCCTATGTAATGGTGTTGTGCGTTTTTTTACTACCCAAGGATTAGCGTTCTAGACCCGCCTCAAATCAACTTTCTTTATTTTTTTAATTTGATATTATTTTTCAGGGTTTTATTCCTTACTACTTAGTTTTTGAAATAAATGTAATATAATGGCTTTAGATTTAGTTTATTGCATGTTTGATTAATAAGAGCCATTTAGCCAGAATATTGCTATTGTATTTTTTTCTTGTTAATCCAGTAATTTTGGAAAAAAGCGATGTCAATGTTAAGTTTTATAGTTTTTGCGCCGAACGCCACGGATGCCGCTCTACAGTAATGTACATTGATCTGCAAAATCTTTATCAACATTTTATTAACAGCGCTTTTTCTGTAGTTGTTTGGCAATTTTACTTTTTTAGCTTCTTTGCTCTATTTTTAAGGTTTGTCTTTATCCTTTTTAGGATAGAACAGATATTCTAAAAATGCCCAGTTTGCTTCTTAAAGTTTTTCTTTTTTTAATATTTTTGTTAATGAGTGGGGCGTTTTGAGTTTTTTTGGAGTTTGATTTCAAGTTTACAACTTTTTAAGTTTTAGTTTGTATGGTGTTTTGCATCTCTAGCCTGTTTAACAGGGAAGCCGGTTTAATTCTGACTCAGGTACCAATATAAATTATTTTTTTTTAGTATGGCAGTTTAACTTATTATTTGAAGTTTATTGCTCTTGAAACGTTTAGTAAATGTGCTTTGGAGCTACTTTTTGGTTGGCTCGACTGCACATACTGAGGTTACTTGTCTCTGCCGCAAGGTTTTTTTTGGTTGTTAGTGCACTCTTGGCTGCCTTTAGTTTTTAACCTTATTTTAGCTACGTTCAAAAGTTTTGATTTCTTGGTAGCTGTTAAGTAATTGTTTTTAGATTTTGATCAAATTGGGGTTATGCACTTTTAGTGCTACCCACTTGGACTAATCTATTTTTAGTTTTTGGCATTTTTTCTTTAATTTTATGCCTTTTGGAAGGTTTTTAGAAATAGATAATGCATTTTTGGTCAAAAAGGAGTCTAGGACTGATAAGTTTGGTCAAGGGAACCTGACAGTGTAAGAAGTGTAAGCAATAGTCTCATTGCCAATACCACTATTTGCTACAAAGGGACGAGCATGAAAAAGGTTTACTATCCTTTGCCTTTTAATTATGAAATCCAGGGTTTTTTATTTACAGTGTTAAACATATTCTAAACTATACAATACTTATTACACTTCAAAATGGGTTGTATGGTTTTTTTTGTATAGTATCAAGTTTTTTATGTACTCCATTTAGCATACACAAAATTTGTTGTTAATTATAATAGCTAAATATTTAATATTGTTTACTACAATAATTTGTAGTTAAAGTCTGTAATTTAAATAAGCAAGTCGTTGGTATTGTTTTAGTTAGATGACATATTTTATTAATAGTTAACTAATTGAATACAGATACAACATTTATTACTTAAATTATTGATTATTTTATCAATATTATTTCCGGAGACATACAAAAAACATCATCGGCAAACAATTTTGCAATAGTAAATTTTAATAAAATTATGGCAGATGAATTAGGATTTATCACAAATAAAGAAATTTAAAACTTTCTTGTAAAGTTAATATTTTTTTACATTATTATTTTTTCATGAATAACGGAAACAATAAAATTTAATGTTTCACGTAAAAAATATATGCATCCCCAATGCAAAACGTCACCTCCGGACAGACGGAGCGAAGCAAATTGAAATTTCCCGCTTGTAAAAATCGCATTGTCATGAAATATACGTGCTCTGGAGAGATTTCTGCCGACAACGGAGTGTATGAGATGTGGGGCGGAATGCACCGAAGAGTGAATGTGAAGTACAATTTGCTCGCAATAACCTTATATGTTATTGTAACCACTTTTGTTAGAGTACTTGGATACTGGCACTGTGAAAAGAGGGCACAAGTAATAAAGTGATTCTTATAATAAAATTTGCCAAAGAAAATTGAAACAATAACATCGCAACATTTTTACATTTGCATTTCACTAAAAGTAACGGCTAATGCATGTAGTAGAAGTAGTTGATACACGCTTTGACTAACAAGAGATTCACATTAACATGAAATTGGACAAAAGCCTCCGGAATATTCATCACTTAGACACACATCTCTGGTGCTGTTGCGAGAGATATACGCATTCCATAATTACCCCTTGCTTTCCCTAACCCCCTTCTCTTAGTCTATTAATAATGTACAAGTATTGTCTGGAAAACTAACAAGCGAGCTCGGAAGCAATGACAAGGAGATTTGAAACAATGTAACTTTATACCCCCTAAGGAGATGGTGAAGTGTTTGCCCGTACAACCACCCTTCTACTAGCTTTACTAATCGAACTGATAATTAATTTAAACTTAATTTTATTATTCAATATTATTAATAAATCTACCAATGAAAACTCATCAGCAATGATTGTGGTGTTAAAGTTTTATACGTTATGTTTGATCCTATCAGGAATAAAGTTTCCAAATGACATAATAACCCATTAAGGAGTTATCTGTAGATGGTATCGCGTTGCTATACATTTCAATCAATACACGTGTGTTAGATCTTCATTGTAATTCTCTCTGGAAACATTGTTCTTGATATAAATGCACATTTATTATTTATACTGTTTCATTGGTCCATAAAACAAAATAAAAATAAAACTTTGATTTAAATAAGTAATTTATATAAAATTGCTTAACTTGAGTGACTAATTTACCACAATTATTGAAAGTTATTTTTTTTTTTACTTTAGTTCACTGAAAGCATAAATACAATTCCGTCTTACTACAAGGATTATTTTTTAACATTAAGTAACTTTTTTTAAATTTATTAAAATAAATAAATCTATATAAAAATGCGACTAAAATTATGCAAACTCTTTTTTGGATGTAACCTACAGGTGGAAAATCGGTGTTATATAAAACACATTACATTATTATTGAAAGTTTGTACGGTTTGTTAATTTAATTGAAGTGCTCCAATCTACTGTGAAAATATATTTTTTCCTCATTCGCTGCTATTAAAAAATAATTGTGCAGAAAAAAGGCATTCACGGAGTAAATGCAGATTTAATTTGTTAGGGCGCCTCGCATCGTTCCTGGATTAGCCATTTGTTATTTATTCAAACAAAAATTGAATTTAAAAATAAAACTTTTTTTACCAAAAATGGTCATAAAAAAGCCCTTCGCTCCTTTCATCGTCGGCGGTAATTTATTTCGTAGCTTGTTTGTTCACATTGGTTTGTAAAAGAATACGTGACGCAAATAACTGTGTAGAATGTGCCCCCCTTTCACCACCCGCACGTCGTTTCAGAAAAGGCGCAAAACATGCACCGAAACATTTCTTTAATCACGGAATCCTTCTATTCCGTCGTCTGTCAAATTAACGCTCTCGCGGAAACTTTCCACATCCATCAAAGGAAGACGCTTGCAAGACAAAGGGATAATTCGTTATTAGATTTTTTGAATAAAAAAAAAATAGAATCCTGTTGCATCGTTTTAAAAAATTCTATAGTGCACTGCCATGTCTCTGGATCTGAATGGCCACTTCATATCCTAAAATTACTTCCTCCACACAATGTTGCAATACTCAAATTAGTTTCCTGAGCAAATACCAAACTTTGGCAAACATTTAAACAGCATACTCATTTACATTTTCACGTATTGCAGATATCATAGCAATTTAACTTTTTTTATAATCTCAACAAAAAATCGTAGTATATTTCAAACTAGGGAAAGGTTTAATTAAAAAAATTATTACTTATTTCCCCGGAAAATTTTAATTAATTAGTTACAACTTTGCTAATTTATGTTTTGGCGCATCGTTTTAATAATTCCTCATACAGAATGTTTTAAAAAAATTTCTCGTGCAGAATGGTAATGATAATACCTTGTTAATTTATTATACTATAGAGTGTGAAATTTATTGTGTATGTTTTAATAATGTTTAGTTCTTTTTTTGCCGTATTCAACCGGTAAATGAGTTTGCGTAACAGTGCGTTTGGGAAATAAGTTCTTATGAGCGGCAAGTATCGGGGGGCAATAAAATGTTACGTTTTACAATCGGAGAAAGCATTGGGGAAGGAATGAGAGCAAAAACCGCGTGTGCGTGAAATCTGTGTAGGTGTGCAACGAATTCAGAAAAAAAGTTTATTCAAGAGTCATAAATTAAATGTTTTCAAAGTGGTTGAAACGTGAAAAAAATACTTAATTTACTTTACAAAAAAACGGATTAATTTGTTAATGTGTTAAATTAATAACAATATTAATAAACTTGTTAGTGACATAATTCAAAATACAATGTCATTATGACATTAAATATAATTTGATCAATACTGTACAAACAATTACGAAATTAAAATATGTTTAAATTAAAAAAATTAAACTTAAAAAAATGTATAGCTTGCTCAAGATTTTTTATATTAAAATGAAACTTTTTTAAGCCCGTAATCAGATAAATTCTATTCTACGTATAAATAACACGTTTTTTTTTTAATTTGCTGAAGAAAGCATATTTATTGCATGAACTCAAACATAAGTTAATAATATTTACATTCATTTGTTGTGATCGGAGTTGCAGTATTATGTTGCAGTCTCTTTAACGTTGTAAGATAGGTATCTTTACGATTCAAAAGTGTATGTTGTAATCGGTCGCAGTATAGACTTGTATATAACAATTTCTGGTTACCAAGTCTGGGCTTTGATTGACGGTTTAGAAGAAGGTACAGCTTATCTGTATATATCTGTCCTGAAGATTTGTCAATGACATTGTTGACATGACTCACGACAAGCAGTCTCCTAGATATTTAGTGTTTGTTGCCGCACCTAGACTCTAGGTTAGGGGGTTATAAATATATAATAAATAATACGTTTATTTCTTGCTTTTTAGCCTTAAAAACTACATTTTTAACTATATTTATAATTACCCAAAATAATAATACTCAATTCCATTTCAAACAAACTAAAGAATGGGGGGGGGGTTACATTATTGAGAAATTTGCTTTATTTTTTTTTCAGTTTTTATAACTTATTAGTAGCATTTTGATCGGTTTGTGAGAGTATGAAACTACTATTTTTTTAGTTTTTTGTCGTTTTTTAACTTAATCGCATTATCTGTTTAAAAATCGCAAATATAACTAAAAAAAAAATTATTATTCAAATTAATCAGAATTTTTTGTAGAATCTAAATCTGGCGCCATTTCAAATCTATACCCTGTCTATAAGCCGCAAAAGCCATAAAACCATGTTTTTGTTCTTAGTGGGATGAACAAAAAGGAGCATTTTTAAATTTTTTTAACCGCCAAAGTTGACTTATTTTGATTTAAATTAATTGGAAAATATAAGTTTGTTCTGTGTAATTGGGTTTTAAGAGTCTAAAACTTAAAATTCTGCAAAGTAGGCTTTAGTCTTTAACATATACTCTTACAAATACACGTTTAGCAGCGCTCAGAGGAACAATACACCAAATATTATTAAAAATTTGAATTCTGGGGACAATTTTACATAGGCCAGTGTTGTACTTATCGGCTTTAGAGAAGTCCATCTACAAAAACATGTTTACAAAATTTTCAGACAAAAAATGCGTTAAAATTTATTATTTTTACAATTTTCATATTTTCAAATTCACAAAAATATTATAAACACACTAGTGTGTGGTTTAAAACGGATTTATGTTGGTAAGCCAAAAATAAAAATATTTTTAAATTTTGGTGCCCATAGATCGAGTCTAAATTTATGCCGCAAGCGCAAAAACTATTAAACAAAGAGTAAAATCGCCCAAAATTAGTTTAAGCGACAAAAGATGTCTTTGTTAACCTTTTGAAATAAGCTTAAAAAAAATGTCAAAAAATCTTTAAAAAAGAAAAAAAGTTGTCTACATTATTTTTTTCTAGGTAGGCTTTTCTACTACAGATAAGCACAACACTGATTATTTTTCATATAGAATTGTTTTTAAAACTCAAATTTTTAATAATATTTGGTGTATAGTTTCTCTGAAAACTGCTAAATATGTATTTGTAAGAGTTTATGTTGAAAAATAGGCTTATTTTTGCAGTTTTTAAACCCAAATACACAAAACATTATTTTATAATTAATTTACATCAAAATACGTCAACTTTGTGGGTTAAAAAAAAAATTTAGAAATGTTCTTTTTTGCTCAACCTTCTAAGAACAAAAACATGATTTTATGGTTTTTGCGGCTTATAGACTTAAAATGGCGCCAGATTCAGATTATACGGAAAATTTCTAATCTCACTAATATTTTTTTTTTATAATTTGCGTAGTATCTACGTTCTTTCATTCATATTTTCTTTTTTTTTTTCTTTTTTGTATCTTTATCTTGTTCTATAATTTTGCGCTAATTTGTTGACTAGTATAACTATTTCTGTTGTAATCATTTTTCCTGATCACCCCTAACTTTTCATTTTTTGTTTTTTATTTCTTTTTCATGCATACTTATATTATTTTACAAAAATGAGACAGTGACATGTCTTATACTTTATTGCTCTTTTTCTTGCTTCTACTCTTATTTTTTTTAACTTCCTCCAATGCGATATATGCTGGAGTTTTTGTATTTAAGCCTAGCACTCATCTCTAATATTTTACATTTATTGCTTCTATTTTTTTTGTTTCTTTCATCATTATGTTTCTGACCCATGCAATATCATAGAACAGAATAGAATAGAATACATTTATTTTGCCAATAATACCTTAAAATATTAAACAAAATTTCATAAAATATAAGTTTAAATAAACAATATTAAAATATAAATTAAAACATTAAAGTATGGTGACATTTTGTATGATAAAATTCCAGAATATGTGCCATATTTTTTAGTATATTTTTTATTTTGAGTGTAAATGCTTTTGGTTGCATGTTTTTTAGACCCTGTGGAAGGGAGTTGTAAAGTTTAATATTTATTGAATTATTCTCTGATTTTGCTAACTTAATTTTAGTTGTTTTGATGTTTTCACCAAACCATGTTGAATATTGATGGCAATCATTTATTGTTGTTGTTATTGAAAAATTATTTTGATTTCCATTTATGTAAGGTACCGTGCTAAAAATGTATATTGCAGGCAAAGTCATTATTCCGAAGCTTTTAAAATAAGGTTTGCAAGGAGTATTAAATGGAAAGTTACAAATAATTCTTACAGCTTTTTTCTGTTAGCAAAAAATTTTGATTGCATTGGATGAATTTCCCTAAAGTTGGCAACCATAAAGTAGGAATCATTTAAACAAGGATATAGTGTAATAATAGTTTTCTTATTTAAAGTTTTTATTAGCTTACAAATGATAAAAAGAGGGGTTGTTGATAACTTGCTGGCTAGTTCATCTATAGGGGACGTCTATAATAAATTGTTGTCAATTTGTATTCCCAGTAATTTAGCATTATGATTCTGTATGTAGTTACTATTTGATGAAAAAACTAATTTTTGTGTTATTGCTAAGTTTAGTGTTAGATAATTTGCTAAGAACCAATTAGTGGCATTTATTTCAATATTTTTTGTTACATTTTACAGCACTTCAATATTCTTATGAGAACATATTAAGGTAGTATTATTTTCATATAAAATTGATTTTGCCGGTGTCATAAATTTAGCCAGATCATTCACAAAAAGCAAAAACAACACAGGGCCTAGAACTGAGCCCCGTATTTTATATTATATATTGCAGATCTTGTACCGTTTGTTATCACATTGTGATTGACTGCTGAAATATGATTTAAACAGACAAACGGCAACATACTTTTAACTAAAACTATAAAACATAAGCTCTTTTTTTCTCATCCACTCCTATTACTTATTGCCCATATTTGTCCACCTACTTTATTTGCTATATGAGCCATGTCTTTAATGTGTTTGTTTTTGCTGTTTTTTGTGCAACAAAAATATCTTGCTCATTCTATTTCTAGTTCTTTTTTTTTTCTTTCACCCTTTTTTCTGAACATCATTTTCTAAAATATTTTTCTTTCATTTCCTTTTCTTTTTTTGCAACTACTACCATGTTGTTGGCATATGTTAGCGACCACACTTTTTCACTACTAATTACTATCTCTTTGCTTGAGCCAACTTTAGTTTTTCTTTTACATCTGATATGTAAGTTGCAAACAAAGTGGGATTCAATGGGCAACTCTGTCTTACTTCTTTTGTTGTTCAAAACTTTTCACACATTTTTTCGTTAACTTGCACCTTGCAGCTGTCTTCTCATATACTTTTTTCATGTTTCTTACAAAGTTTTTGTTAATTTTTTTTTTCTTTGTTACACTTCTACAGTTACTATTCACACTATCAAATGCTGACTTTAGCTCTAGTAATGACGCATATAAACGGTATTTTTTTTTCTGCAATATTTAACTATTATATTGTGTAAAATATATACGTTATCCATAGTACTTCTTCTCTTCCCAAAACCGGTTTGTCTGTCTAGAATTATCTCATTTATACCCAGTTTCTCATTCAGCTTTTTTTCTAATATTATGATGTAGATGTTGTACGCCGTACCTAGTAGTAATATTCCCCTTTAGTTATTTACTATTTTTTGCTTTCATTTTTGAGTATTGGGCATACATCTCTCCATTTACTTGGAAACTCTATACTATATTTATTAACTCATTCAATCTCTCATTTAACCGTACTATACAACTACGTTTTATTCTTTACATGGCGCTTTTTTTAAATTTTATTATTTTCTTCTATATTTTTTTTTTGACATTTCTTCCGCTTGCTAGATTGGCTCTTGTCTGTCTGTTTTTTTTAAACAGACTTGTAAAGTTTGCTTTCTTTTTATTTCTTTGTTTATTTATTTTCATGCTTTTGTTTTTAATTTTTTTTATAAATTAACTTTTTACTATTTCACACATTTTTTTATTAAATTTTTCTATATACCATTGGTTTTTTTTAATTTTTTCTTTCTTTTTTTTTTCTTTGTTTTTTTTATTATTAGTTTTTTGATTGCTTTTTCTAATTTGCTTATTATTTCTTCTGTTTTTTTCTATTTTTACTAATTTTTATACGTTAGCACACATTTTTTCCGTCCAAACTAACTTTTCTTCACGTTTTTTTAATTTTTTTGTTTTTTTACAGTTTCCTCAGTAAAGCTCAGTTTAAATGGCTGCCGGTCTGGTTTTATTTTTATTCTTACTTTAAATTTATGTACGTTTTTCCAGGTTTTCTTATTTACAATCACGTAGTCTATTACGGAATGCTAATTTGTCTTTAAGTAGGTAAATTCTTTCTTTTCATCCCTTGTGCAGTTTTTTTTTTAAATATTCCAACCTCTTTTCTATCATTTTTACCAGTTTTTTATCCTCTATTTTTTGTGGTTTTTTTAATTCTTTTTTCTTGTGTAATCTTGTTTGATTATTTATTTTTTTTTTAATTCTTGTGTTAAAGTCCTTTTCTATAATTAATTTTGCCTAGTGTATTTCATACTTCTGCTGTTTACTGTTATTACTTTATATTTTTTTCTTCCTCACAAAAAGTTTCTTTTTTGTATTCCTTTATTTTCCATAACTCCATCCTTTCCTTGGCTTATTTTTTTTTTATCCCAGTAATTATCTCTACTTTAGCTTTTTCTTTAATTTGACTTGATTTGACCAGCATGTTGGGTTTTAACTTTCTTCTTTTTTTCCCATTTTGTTTCATCTATCCACGTCTCTATTATTCTAATTATATTAAAAGTTTGTATATATTCCCAGAACTCATGATGCTTGCTGGTGGTTGCAGCCACGTTCCAAACAAAATTCTGTTTGTTTGTTTTTGTCTGTCATTATTTTTTACATAGTCATGTCCTTGGTTCTTGTTTTTGCTTTTTTTTCACTTTCTTTTGATATTTTTTGATCTCACTCTATATGTATATTTTTTTATGTATTTTTAATTTTTTGTACCGATTTATACTCTTCTGCACTTTGGCTTCTTATTCCTTGGGAGCTCTTAATTCCTTTTGAACTTTTCTTTCTTCCAAAGTCAAATAACGTATAAGTTACTTGTTTTTATTTTGTATGATTTCTTTTTGAGCCCATGACTGATTCTACTATTATTGTCTGATTTTTTTTTTAGTAAGTATGCAGTAACTATTCCAGTCTCAGTTTTTAAGTTTTTTTGTATTATTTTTTTTTGTGTGTCTATTTCTTTTACTACAAAATAAATTGTTTTTTCTATTTCTTTTTGTTTCAGCTTGTCTTCAATTATTCTTATTTTACTTTTCAGTTGTTTTTTCTTTACTTTTATTTGTTATCTTTTTTTATCATCTCCTCTTTCACATTTCTCATTTCTATTTTTATTTCTTTTTTTTTTTTAATTTTTATTGTCATCAGTTTTTTTCTATTTTTTTATCTTCGCCAGGTTCAGTTTTTTCTGGTAACCCAGAATTGAGCAAAACACGTAGCATCGTCACCGTAAAAGGCCGTGCAGTTGTTTCTAGGTTTGTCATTGACTAACAAAGAAAAAAATGTCGGTCTTACAACATTGCTTTTTGACATACCAGCTTTAATATTTTGGACACTTGGTGATAAAGTGGATACAATAATCCGTCGTATCTGCTTGAATCAACTTAGAACATAGCATAGATATGTTCGTTCGTCGTGCCATACTTTATCAAAACTTGTTTCAATGTTCAAAAATACATCACATGTTTATCTTTTTTAATTGAAAATTTTTGTTTTGTATTCATTGAGCCTAAGGAGTTCCTAGCTGGTAATGTGTTCCTACCAAATACCAAATTATTTATCTATCATTATTCCCTTAGCAGAAATAAAGTCAAAAAGTTGTAATTGAAAAGTTCTCTTAAACAACTTACTTAGACCTTGAAACCTATTTTTATTGGACGGTAGTTCATTGTGTACTTCAGTGGTTTTCCGGCCGTCAAAATAACTTTTGCTAAGTTGAACAGTGTTGAAAAACTATTTAATTTGTACATTTCTACGTTGGCAGCGGAACACACAAAAATGCACTGAGAGCACCCCAGTGCTTAAAGATAAACACAGCCAAAAACGCTATTAATAGCAGCATTGCTAATGTTATTGTCTACAGATGCTTTTCGAAGACAGTTTACTGCTGTTTGGTTAAAGTAATTGTTACAATGGATAAACGGTGTCTACAAGTACTTCTGATTCAAGATTGGATGCGTTCTTGTGAAATGGTTTGTGCAGAGGTGCAGTTTTAAAATGTTTTTTTTTTATCAAATCTGCAAGAAGTTCTAAATTGCTTTGTTTTAGTTTTAGTAAGCTTTTTTGAGCAATTTTAATAGACTTACGTCCGTCCAAAGTTGCATCATGCTAGTTATTGCCGCAAAAAGTTGGAACATTTTTGTTGACCAACTGTTTTTTTTATTACGTTTTTTTTGGAAGCTTGTCGAAAATGCGCATTTTTTTTGGCAAAACTGGAACTATTTTTTACTACATTTTTAGGTCTTTTTACTAGTAGATAAAAACTGTGCAAAATGTTCCGCAGAATTCGTAACACTAGGTTGTGGTTGGAATCTCAGAACTCTATGATTAGCAGAGTCTGAAGGTCCCTTACGTCTAAGATGGCTTCTTTTAAACAAAACCAAAAAAAAAAATTTTTTTGTTCAATACTAACAATCACAATTTTTGCTTTGACGGTGAACAATTGTACACAGTTCATGCCGTAACAAAAGATGTCTTGTTTAATAAAAATAGCAGTTCCTTTAAGATTACCAATTGCTCTGTTGATGTAGTTAGAAATGGTGAGGATATGACTATTCTTTAGATGAGCATTACTAAGCAAAATACTTTGTGTTGCTTGGCCAAGAATTTTAGCAGCTGTTTTCTTCTTTCGGATGCTGTTTGCATTCCGGAAAATATATTAAAAAATGTATATAACAAAAGATAAATTTGTGGAAAGTACAAAATTTGTCGTTTCTCCAGTTATTTTAATTTTGCAAGGCCAAGTTTTGGAAAACTTTAATTGTTTGTTGTTTTTTTATCCAGGGTCATCAGTGAACATTTTTTGTGCCCAAATATTGCACAATTTATTGCCGGCAGATATTTATTTTATATTTGACATACAAATTTCAGCTTTCCACTAGTAGACTCTACGCTTTTATGGCGTTCTTTTTGGATGTTTTGCGTTAGTTTTTGAAATTTTGCATCGCGTTTTTGCCAAGACTGTTAAAGATTTTCTGAGAACCGGTACTAATTTTGTTGACTTGAATCCGCCTGTTTCAGTAATTTTTTGAACTTCTAAAGAACCGGAACTAATAACCGTATGAGACAAATCCTGCTGAGACTATCAGATACTCCAGTAAACCCAATGATCTTCTACACCACACCGACGTTTGTACTACATCTAGGTAAATACCAAGTCCTAGATGAAACCTGGTATTGCACCCAAGATGCTTGTCACACACATGTTAATCGTCATTGCACCAGGCTGCCATCCACAAACCAACTAATTATTCACAAGCTGTTGCTAGCCTCTTTTTTGGAGAAATTTCAACGACTACTACTTACGCCGTTGCCAAAGGGCATCTAAACCCTTTTTGGATCACCAATGCCGCTTTTCTATCACTTCTAGGGCCGGCGCCGGTGACATTATGCTTTCTTCTAGGATGTGTAGTAACAGTAAAACTTTTAGATTTAATTTTTGTTAATGATTTGTGCAATATTATTAAAACTGATTGTATTATGTTTACGAATGACCTTAAAGTCTCACTCAATTTTTAGTTTTAATGATTATCTTTCCTTCCAAGAAGATTTGAAACAAATTTCAATATGGTGTGTAGATAATCAATTGTATCTTAAGGTTAGTTTTTAGGTTTGGTAGAATTGGTGTGTTGGACTTACAACATGGAAAAAACTTTTTCTTCTCTTCTCATTCTAGTGACTAAAACCGTTTCAAAACAAGTTAATCCCTATAATCCTTTATTGTAAAACAGTTAAAAAATGTCTCTATATGGGTTTTTTTTCAGCCTCAGTTTTATAAAAAAATTATGAATATTTTTTTAATCTAAATAAGTTCTATGGAAATTATCAATCTTATCAATTGCTGAATGCATGAATATTTTATTAGCTTAGAATGCAGAAGAAATAAGAAATTGAAGAAGTTTTTCTTTGTTTAACGGGGAAATGCCAGTGTTCAAAACTGGTACTGAACCCAGATTTGCATGGTTGTTTTAATTACTCTGTGTGCCAGAAACAATGTAATTGTGTTGTGAGACGGATTGTTTTTTAGCATTATCAGTTTTTTTTCTGCTTCCTACATAGCTGGGTAGAGAACCCGTCGTTGTGATTATTATCCTGGTGACTTATACACTGGGTATCATCGGATAGAACGAACATTTAAATCAAGTTCCAAGTTTGAGTTGCTGTAATGGTGGACGTCAATTGTCGTGCTGGTTCCACAGCGGTTTGATTAAGTGTAGAAATTCTTGATATTTTTCTGACATTTATTTAGTGCCACAGAGAGAAACTCTACAAACACTTGAAGAATTATCTAAAAACACCACGTGTCAAATTCACTTTCACAAGAAAAATACCTACTATGCAGCTCCAGTGAGCATCCGTAAAGTTTTGTTTTGGAAAGCCTCAAGACAATTGATGTAGTTGTTTGCAGCTTTTTTCCAAATAGGGAGGCATAAGTGTTTAGCGATTTGATTGTCGAGTTTTGTTCTCTAGCAACATGCTACTGTTTTGACGTAACTTTAGATATAGCAGAGTTTTTACCATGCTGGTTTTGTCCAGAATGAACAGTACATAGAGTTTGTATCTGAGTCCTTTGTTAAAAAATACCCTAAGATACTTAGCAGTGTATGGAAACGTCATTAAAAGTAACGTTTTCAGAAAGAGTGAGTGACTAACGCCGTGTAAAAGGAACGGCTTTATTGGATTCACTTTTACGTGCCATTTGTCTATCCAATCGTCCAGATCGGAGATAGCTTTTTGTAGACGTCGTGTGACTAATGCAGTTAACATAGATAAATAGAAAATGCTGTGTCATCAGCATATTGAGTAATTTTAACCTAGTGCTTCCTGAAGACATGTCGGCTACGAGTTTTATAAAATTACAGCCGTGATCTACTGTAAGGTAAAAATGTAATTTTCAACTTTTACTAACCTTATAAGACGCAGAGAAAATTGTTGTCTAATTGGTTTTAGAAGAAATCCTTTGTGCAAAATTTTGCCAAAGGCTTTTTTGACGTCAAATAAGACCACCCCATGGAATTTTTGTGTCTGAAACCTTTGTCAATGTGGTCTGCCACGCGTTTAAGTTGATGAACGCTTGAGTGACTTCACTTGAACACATGTTGGTGGAAAGGGAGAAACTTGTTCAAATAAAAAAATAGCAGGAATAAATTTTTTTTTTGCTTCTAAGAGCTTTGGAGATTTTCTACATCGGACTTTAGTTTTCTGAGAAAATAAAATTGTATTTTTCTAGCACTGGTCTATTAACTTTAATGCTTTCAATAATTTAACTGTTGTGGTGGCCTTTTGTTTAGCCGATGCCAATTTAGTTTGAATACTATGTAGCATTTAGGGCTTTGGAGATTCTCTACATCGGACTTTAATCTTCTAAAAAAATTCTTTTGTATTTTTCTAGCACTGGTCTATTAACTGTGTTGCTTTTAATAATTAAACTATCGTGGTGGCATTTTGTTTAGCCGAATTCCTCCAAATTACTTGGGCTGGAGGCGATAGAGTTGATATATAGGAAGGACTGTGCCGTCTAGCTCAGTGAAGATAAGCGGGTGACATGTGATGCTCCACGAGCATAAAATTGTCTAAGATACACTTTCTACCACATTGCCTCCGCAAGGAGAAGCTCGACCCTTATACGTTGGTTAAAACACCCCGAAGAAAATCAAAAGGGACACAACCCAATTAATAAATAAATAAACCACCTTAGTCGGAACACTATATTAAACAGTTGGCTTTTACATATTTTAGTTAGTAATTACAACGAGGAGGTGGTAACACCGCAAACAACGCATGGCAGAAAATTAACCGTGTTGGCACAATTTGCTAATGTTCAAACCGTTAGAACTCAAAACGGTTATGAGATTTGAGGTTTCTTTATAAGGATTTTTTTAATTCGGTTTGTTGCAGGCTGTTTGTCGCAATTTGCACATACACAAAATAATATATTAGAAGCGTAGCCGTAGCCACACAAAAATAATATAATTAGAGGCGTATCCGTAGCCACACACAAATAATATAATTAGTAGCGTAGCCGTAGCAACACACAAATAATTTAATTGAAGTGTAGCTGTAGCCACATACACAAAATTATATGATAGAAGCGTAGCCGTAGCCACAACTTTTAAATTAAAAAAAAAGAAGAAGCATAAAACTTTTGTTACAGCAAAATTAAATATATGCCCGGTAACTTGAAGTTGAGGGATTCGCCGTCCTAAACACATCAGCCACAATCAAAATCCTTTAAAACCTGTCTTACAGCTGAAAATGTTCAGCGTACATGCAACTCTTAACACAATAAATCTGAGAGCGGCAGCTCTTGATAATAACAAATAATGAATTGAAGCTTCACCGCAACACAAATAGAATGTCTATCATTATATCACCCGAAAGATTATAAAAATTAAATTCAAGCCTGAATGTGATGTGACGAGCTCGACTGGCCTCTTTCCACACGGGTAATTGTTGGATCGGTTTTTTATACCTTGACCTGGTTTGGAAAATTCTTCCAATGGCCAAAACGATGGTGACTGAATATTCTCCACTTATTAATTTTGGAAGAGTCACGACTCTATTCTGTCAACAGCAACTATCCCATTAGGTGGACAAGCACATCCTAATCCAGGCATTAAATTGCATCAAAGGCCCTCAATGAAACAATAACTAGCATTGAACGCCTCCCGATTGAAGCAATAACTGGCATTGAACGCCACCCAATTGAAGCAATAACTGGCACTGAACACCTTCCAATTGAAGCAATAACTGGCATTGAACGCCCTCTAATTGAAGCAGCCTAATAACATACAATCACTTAATTACAACACTACACGAAACAGTTAAACCGAATTGTTGTTAAATAAGAATTCTTGTTACTAACCTGAAATGTCATGCGGCTGCTCATTCGGTATATCCCATACGCTCACTGCGTTGGAACCATCAAACCACTTGGCACGAGGTGCGAGGTTAGGAAACCTAATTTTGTGTAAACAGCACACTTGAACACAAATACGTCCTAAAACAAACTCACGTCATCAATTAAGACGTGTTATAACATTTGGTGCGACTCGATACTCACAACCGGCTTAGATGCCAAAGGATTAACTTTTTCTTTTATTCATGTGGTAAGTAAGCGTCACTGACCGTGCACCTATATGCCATTTTGAAGACTGAAAATCCTCTCTAAGACCTTTTTGCTAACGTGAAAACAAGCTTGCCAACCGCAAACACCTCACATCAGGTCGGTAATATTGTAAGGTATGTGAACTCGACTAAGTCAAGATTACAACCAATTGCGGTGATTGTGAATGCTAACAACAGTAAGGATTAATTAAATAAGGTAAGTACATTTAACTAAACAAAATAATTATTAAAACATCTAAAAACCTCCATTAACATAATCTGCAGTTGCAAACTTACAGTCTAAACATGTCTCATTTTAGGATAGATCCACAGGATGTTTGTCAAACTGGATTACAACCCGACAACTAAAGAATTAACTGAATACATCAAAATCAAACTGTAAGTGCAACACAAATTATTCCCTAACAAAACTACTTAGTTAAATAATATTTAAATATAACCATTAACCGCCCTACACTAACTTAATTAGTGTAGTGTAAAATATAAAAATAAAATATCAATTACTTTTCTTATATTTTCCAAAAATCCCCTGTGTATATTTGGTTGCCTACTTTCAAATTACCATATTTTAATTTTCTAGAACCCCGGCAGCAGCGTAAGCAGAAATGAGAATGCTACAACTACTAGACGTATTTGTGGTGGTTGCCGTTGCTATTATTACCTTTTTGCTTTTTTTTGCAGTACTGCGCGTCTTTGAGGTGTCTTTTTGGACTTCCGTCGTCAGTACTCACGCATCGGTTTAATTCCAAGCTCTACTCGGAACAAACATTTTATCAAAATCTGACAGCCAGGTTCTTGTTGTGTAGAGGTGTCCAAACAAGAAAGTGTCAATTTGGTAATGGTTTTGACTTTGTTTGTGGCAGCTGCTTATCTGGTGACGTGCAGCTAGTTATTATGGTAGAACTGGTGAACGACGTAGTTTGTTGCGTGCAAGTCAGGCAAAGGGAGTTGGGTAAAATTGTGGCTAGTCCTACAGTTTATTAATGTAATTTTTTATTAATAAATGATACAAGCAATTTTAAACAGATGTTTTGGATTGACTTGTTTTTCTACTGGGTAGGATAATTAGAGGATAGTGACACTTTGTTTGTACGCTTGGTTTCAAAACGTACAAGTTTTGGTTAAATATTAGTAGTTGTGTCGGTGAAATGTTACAGATCTGTGAACTTTAGAACACAGGCGTCTGTTGGTTGGCTAAAGCTAATTTTGATGTGTCAGGTGCAATACGTCTCAACCGTGTCACTTTGGAAAAATAGCAATTTATTTTTTGATGTTGTGTCACCTAATTTAAATCAGCAGAAGTCAACAACTTTTCCTAAATTAGTGTTTGGTTTTTTTGTACTTGGGTTAAAGATTGTTATTTAACTGCTTTTGCAAAATTTTGGCTTTGTTTTTTTGCGCATCAATTAAACAGTTATAGTGTATAAGTTTGGACATATGGAATACTGTAAAATGTTTCAATTTCAATAAACACTTTTAAGAGTTTTTGTGACCTAATTCTTAAAAGAGTAGTAAGTGTTTCTTTTTCCAAATCATTGCGAAAGGTACTGTTGCAAGTAGAATTTTGTCGAGTTTAATTTAGGAAATTATTAATCTAACAATGTCTTTTAAACTCCAACTTGGGAAATGAATCATTTTTCCGCGGTTTGAGTCTAGAGTCTGGATGTTCTGGAGTGTTTTGGCAATTAGCTGCCTACGTGTTTCAATAAAAAAAATATTTTTGGGCTAAAGAGCCCATGGATGCTGCAGCCGAGTATGTTTTGAACTCAAGTACTAAACCTGGTACTATGTTACTATAGTCTAAGTTAAAGTACCAGGGTAGTTTCACTTGGGTTTAAGCAATTTTTAGATATACACATCCTGGTCTCAGACCTATTACTGTTGTCAATTAATTCTGGTTTCAACTTTTTGTTCTATGAATCGTATATAGCAAATGTATTTGAGGACAGACTTTATATAAATTTAACTTACACTAACTTTACAAAAGCTTTTGATACCGTTGCTTCTAAGATACTAGTTAAAAACAACGTTGTATTAAATCTAAATTTACCTTATTAGAATGAATTCAATAACTAACTTTTTAACCAGCCAGCTAGCTTACCAGCTGAATAACTTACCAGCTTATATGCTTACCAGCTTAACACTAACTTTCTAGTTCACCAGCTGTGTAGTTTATCAGCTTACTACTTTACCAGCTGGCCGGCTAGCTGAGTAAAAAGTGGAGCAAAGTGGAACAAAAGTGGAGTAAAGTAGAGTAAAAGTGGAGCAAAATTAGAACAAACTAAACCAAAGTTAAGCAAAAATGAAGGAAAATTGGAGAAAAGTGGATAGATTTGACTAGCTGCTGATCAGCTGAACAATTTATCAACTGGCTTTCTGGTTGACTGGCTGGTACACTAACTACTATATACTCTACTAATCTAAATCTATATCTCTTTGTATTTAAATTGCTATCTTTGTTGCTTACTAAAAAACATCCTTTTTTAAAATCTTAGATTGGATGATTGGGTATGCAGGTATAAGTCTGACAGAGATAGAAAAAATTAATGTTGTTGTAACAACCCATACTAAAAACTTTTGTTTTTTATTTTGTTTGTCGCAGGCCACGTTTTTTTCTTCAGGTGCATATCTAATTTTGCATGTTTGCGATGAGCATAACTATCTTTACTTTATTGGTTGCTATTTTGAAGAATTTCTTCGATGTCTTCTTCTTCTGCAACCATGATATTTTTCTCCGTCTTGGACCTTGCTTTCTGTGTATTTTGCTTTGAATGATGGCTTGTAATAGAGCGTACCTGTTCCCGTTCCTCATAATGTGGCTTTCTCTTTCTTTATTCTGCGGAGGATTATTATGTTTGTTACTTTGTTTTCCTAAGATATTCCCAGTATGCGTCGATATAGCCACATATTACGTATTTTTTTTTGCTTCATTGAGTGTGTAGGACTCGACTTCGTATAGTAGTATTGAGAATATGTAACACCTTAACATGCGTATTTTGGTATCAAGATGGATGTCACGTCGTAAATATAAATATAGAGTTGCCAATTTCAGTATTTGGGTTAAAAATTTATATTTGGGCTAATAAAGAAACTTTAAATATATGATACTAATTGCTTACTATTTATTTATCTCTATATACAGCACAGCGCAAACATAAACTTTAAATGGTTTTATACTACGGTCTGGGTGTGATCAACTCATACAGCAGGCTGGTTAAAAAGTGGATGGATCTAACCAGCTGATTAGTTTACTAGCTTTTTTTATTACAACTCTACCTGCACATTTTTTTTTGCCTTGTCAGCGCTGACGTGTGGTTATTCTTTATCCCAACTTGCGTTTTTGCCACGTGTACTCATTTTTTATCTTATTCTTTTTCAGTTTTCGTATACCCTTTGCACTTACACCGGAGGTATATACGGTTTGCGACTTGGCTAAAGTTGCAATTTTTTGCTCTATACAAATCTCCGTAAGAAATCTAAGCAAAACTAATATAGCTTCTCTATTAACTTTAGCGAATATCTCAAAAACCGTTTGCAGAAATTAATTAAATGTTTACGTCATGTAAGCTTTTGCTATGTTAAAAAATAAAGCAGTAAGATGTTGATTCTAAAACATTTTTAATTGTTTTGTGTAGCCAAACAAGGTGTAAAGATGTCAATCACATAGTATCTTTGCAAATAAATTTTTTAAATTTAATAACCAAATGAGTAGTTAATTGATTTTTTTTCTAGTAATTTAACAATAAATTTTGACTAGAGATTGGCGAAAGTATTAATAGATTGTATTATATTCCTCATTCCGCAAGAAGAATAAATTTATTAGACAAGCTTAATGTAATTATTCCAATGCTAATAAATCAATATTATTTTATTTTTATCGCTTGCGGAGCACTGCTAATGGTTCTAGTAATGTTTGACAGTTGTGCTGAATAGTAAACTAAATATAACTTTATTGTAGCTTGAAAATTGATTGAAATTTTGCCAGGCGACAAAATATAATAAGTAAATGTCTAACGAGTTTCATGCGTGAATTGCTAGCTAAAAGAAAAATTAAGTTAATTAAATATGTAATTTTTCTTGTTCTTTCTTTGCTTATATTTTTTGTACCTCGGAGCGCATAAAGCATTAAATAATGTAACAAAATAAACAAAATAATAAAAAAAAATTAAAAAAAGTTTCCTCATTTAAATCAAATATGTTGTTGAATGATAAAATCGTTTGGTTTAAAAGCTTAATTAGTACGGAATGCTTGTTGAATTTATCAGTTTATAAGAACACTTCAATTCAATCAAATAAATATTTTGTTTTTAATTATTATTTACATTGCTTTTTTGGTAGACAAATAAAGATATTAAAATTTGTTTGCTTTGAAAATATGTAACCGAGCGATATCTCTAATCGTATTATTATTATAAAGCAACTTTCTCCAAAGATAAACATTGAAACACACACAATGTCAATCGATAATTTTAATTATCAGTTCGGAGATACGACATCCTTAAAATAAAAACCTGATAAATAAACCGATAAAATAAAGGGATGAAGTAGGCTAAAAAAACATCCCTGTGATATTTATCCCTTGCGCAAATTTAAGCGACGCGGATGTATGCGGGCGAAAACTTTTTGACAACTCTGCAAATATATCGCAGACATTTAAATATCAAATATTTTTTTAACATAAATATCAATAGATTCTTTTAATATCCTACAAAAGCAGTAAAACTGTATGTGATCTTTACGCCGTTCTCAAAATTATGTCTCTAGCAATAACATCGATTTGATATTGCCATAATGGAATTCAATTTCGATGTTATTTTCCGATTTTATCGCACGTTTCAGACACACATAGTGTACTCTTGATTCTCACATGCACTATAGATATTTATCGAACCGTTTTCAATATACTTTTTTTTTCTTATTTCATAACTGATACTATGTTGCCAGTGGATAATAATAGATTCAATATTAATATTTATAAGAGTGTAGATTTCTATTCGATTTACCTATTGTTATGCAAGTAGTTTAATTATTTAATGCATAATTTAAAATATTTTTATATATTTTTGTGAGCATAATTTACATAAAATTTGTTCAACTTTAATTGGTTAAGAACACAGCAGGACTTATGAAACAAAAAATTATCTTAATACTTATGAAAACATATTTGAAATAAACCAAGGATGAAATGTTTTATTTACTTATTGCCAATTATAATTGACTTTGTTAAGATAATATTTGGATAAGTTATTTTAATAATTGTGTTCTTTTTTATAGTAATATTTTATGAAATATACTGAATAAATTTAAATATTGGTCATAATTATTTGGCTACTTATTACCAATTATGTTAAATTTAACCAGAAAAATTTGATTAAACTTATTTAATTATTATCTGCATTTATAGTTATATTTATAAATGCCAAAATTATTTATTGAATTTAAAAACTGATTAATAATATTTTAAGCAAATTGGGGTTGAAATGCTTCTGTTCACTTATTACAAATTATGTTAAATTTTCAGCATGTATGTTTAATCTATATACTAAATGGTTTTAAAAATTAATAATAAATAATTAATGTAACTTGAGAACGAAAGGTATAATATTATCAAAAATGCAAATAAGTTAATTTAAGTATAAATTAAAATATAAATACTAAAACTATTATAGCTACATACTAAGAACCATTATGCATTTTATTTTTTTTCTGTAAATTAATTGTTAATAATAATAAAGTTAATAATTGCTATTTTTAATTACGTCTATTAAATCTTAAAAAAAACGATTTAAAATATTCCGAATAAGTAAAGGAAGTTGGTTTTGGTTATTTATTATTTAATTATCTTAAATTCATTTATTAGGTTCAAATTAAATAAATATTTGTGTTTCTGAATTTTGAAAAAAAAAAATGGATTCACCCTTCCAGGTGAATCTATTTTTACTGCACTTCACAGGCTTTATTAGGCTCTTGGTATCTTTTCCAGTGGCAAACTATACTCCGTCCCAACACGCAGTTAACGTGTTGTATGTTATAACATAGCTTGGAAGGCTTTGTCTTATGGTGGCTATGTCAAACCAGCAATTTTCTAACATAGACTCTCTTGAGTAGGAGATAGTTGGACAAGTACATATTATGTGCTCGGTCATCTTATTTTACATTCTCTGTCAAGTGGTATAGCAAGTGGTTGTGCTCCCGATATCATCTAGGTGGAGTTCAGTGGGAGCTCTGTCTGGGTGATCTTTCACTCAGCAGCAGTTGTAGCTTGCGGTAGTAATGATTTGCTTAAAGCCCATCTATTTGTTTGCAAAGCTTCTGGCTGGCACTATGACCTAGTCTTCTACGTCGTAGGTTTGTACATTAGCCTGTCATTTCGGTAGCGACATTTATCCTGCGGTTGGTGTGGTGGACTGCAAAGGGTAACAGTTTGTATTACAGTTTTTTTGGGTGTTCTTCTATCAACTACCGCGGCGAATTGATTTTTTTTAATTTAGCAAGACGTCATTTGATTAGGTTTGCTGAAGGCAGTGGTGCAGTTTTGATTTATCTAGTACATAGATACATGATGGTAAGGGCTACCTCGTTTTCTGATTGGGTATTGTCAAAGGGTTGTAATCTCTTGCGACGCGATCCCATTTGGTAAGTTGCCACTGCAGTGGGAGCTTTGATTGTTGGGGCTAGGTTTGATGAGTGAGCACGCTAGGCAGTGGCAGATATGAGCTTTTACATTTGCTTCAACTACTGGCCAATGGTACGAGCGTAGGATTTCTTTATGAGTCTTTTCTTGTCCAGGATAGCTTGCAATGTGAATGTCGTGCTTAAACTTTAAAATTTCTTGTCTACCCTTGGGTGGTACAGAGAGTCGGCAGAGGTGCAGAGCAGTTTGATGTGGTTGCTTAAGCAATATTTTATGTTTGTGTTTTTAGGGTAATCTTGATCTTCTAAATGTTCCTAGTTTCCTTGGATGATAGGTTGGCTTAGAGTGTTTTTATTTGTGTGACGGATGTAAACTGACAAGTTGTTGGGTAAGGTTGCTAAACGTCAGTAAGTCATTGGTGTTTTTGGGTGGTATGAGCCGATTATTGGTTTTGATGCCAGAATCCATTAGTATGTTTTTGGGTTTTTGAACAATACATTGGGCAGGATGTTTGATCATTTTGGGGTATGTATTACGGTGAACATAAATTCTTGTAAGATCAGTGACTACTAATTCAGTTTGGCTTTGGCATCAATGAAATTGTTTAGCCAAAGCCTTATTATTGTTTTTCAATTTGAAAGGTTTATTTTCTAAAAATTGTTTTAGAGTAAAACTTTGTTTGAGACTTGGTAAGTTTGGCACTTGCTTACGACACAACATGCTTTTAGCTATTTTCTTTTTAGTGTAGTATGGATTACAGGCATCTATTTGAAAGACGAACGGTATCCATAGTCTAGGTCTAGCTAGTTGGAAGGGTTGGGCCAGTGCGGCCTTCACGGCTTCAAACGCCTGTTGTTGGGTGTCCTTGGTTACTAACAGTTTTTTTTTTCATTTTGCAGTTTTATGAAGAGGCTGGAATAAGAATTTAAATACATATTTCTGGAGCTAAGTACAAAATTTTATAAAGCGGCGGAGTTGTTTCTTATTATTTTTAGTCAAGTAGTCTTTTACTGCTGACACACATTGCCGGAAGTAGTCAATACTGCTTTTTTCTTCTTTTAGTTACTAATTTTTTTTAGTGTTGCCCAGGTTGGAAGGGAATGCATATTGTTTGTGTTGAGGTTGTTGGGTTGGCCTGTCTGTTTCTCCGGTTGTAAGTTGTGTTTTGGGTAGGCAAAGCCGTATCAAGTGCTGGTTTGCCAACAAATCTATCATGGTTCCTTGGATGGTCACTGTGATGCGGGGTAGAATTATTTTTTCTACTAGTCTTAATGCGCCCGTCGCTGTTATTGTTATGGAAAGCTGTTTTTTTTTTGTTGTTTTTATTTTTTTTGCGGTTTTTGTTAATTTGGGTTAAAGCGGGAATCTTACGTTTCTTGGTCTAACTTTTTACTTGTTTTTGACAGAAGTAGCAAGAGTATTTTCCGCCGTTGTTGGTTTTAAACTAAGCCTAAAGGGTTTGCGTTGGGCCTAATTGGTTTCTATTTAGATCAACTGTTCAAAAAACTGCTGTGTTTGTTTCACCAAAGGTGTTGGCCATGACCTTTTTAGTGTGGTGTGGGTACACTCTGTTATATAAAATTGCATGAAGTCAAAGGTAACTTTTTTTGGCTTGTGGATGAAAGTAGTTAATAATAATAATAACGTTATTTACGGCTTATGCCTTTAAATACAATAAATTTTATAAATACAAATTTAAACTTAAATTTAAGAAATAATATAAAACTATGTTAATAATAATAACAGAACACTTGTAAAAATAAATTTAAAAAAATAATAATTAAAAATCATAATAAAATAAAGAAAAAAAGAAAAAACATAAATAGTAAAACTAACTTACAAAAAAAAAATAGATAGATAGATTCTACAAACAAAAATGATGAATGTGTACAAAAACTTAAATACATTTAATAAATAGCCATTGGCATATCCAAACAGTTGCGTCTGAAAATAAGATGGTTATTAAATATATCAAAATTAGTGTTTTTTTGAAAGGTATTATATGTGCTCATAAAACGGTCTAATGGATTGTAAAAAGCAAAGTTTGTTCTATGCCGATTGCATTTAAATAATGATGAGTGTCGCGTATATCTTTTCATACAAAAATTAAAGTTTAGCATACTTAATAAATCAGGACAGTTGATATTGCCTATTACTAATTTATTTAAGAAATATTGGTCATTTAAAACCCGTTGTTCTTGTAATGTTCTTATATTTTGAACTAGTGGCAACTGATCCCAAAATTTATAGCTAAAGTATTTAATAAACTTATTTTGGATTGCTTCACATTATCAATATGTCCCAATTGATACGGTAACTATACAACCGTTGCGTATTCCATGTTGGATCGCACTAATGATTGATATAGTGTTAAATATGCAAATGCAGTTAATTCTGAGCTTGACCTATTAATAAAACCTAACATTTTTTTAGATTTGGCACATATTTGATTGATATGAGTTTGAAAATTTCATTTACTGTCCAAATGTACTCCTAGATCACAATTTTGTAACTTTCGTAAACGATCAGTATTATTAATTTGATAAGTGGTACTTATAGAATTTGTACCTCTAAAAAAAGACATTACATAACATTTGGGTTTATTCAAGTGTAAATCATTTTGTACGCACCAACTGTTTAAATTGTTTACATCTTCTTGGAGAAGCTTGCAATCTTTGTTTGATTGAACCTATCTAAAAATTTTTAGATCATCAGCATAAAATAAATACTCACTATGCACAAAAACATATGAAAGATCATTAATAAATAACAAAAATAGCACTGGTCCGTAATGGGATCCTTGCGATTCACCAGAGGTAACATCAAAAGATTTTGACAAAAAAAAAATATTTTTACGCATTGGCTTTTTTCCACCAAAAAACTGTGCAACCAGTCCACTACATTGTTGTTAAAACCCTTGAGTTTTAAGTTTAGAAATTAGCACATTATGGTTTACTCTATCAAATGCTTTTGCAATATCTGTATAGACCGCATCAACTTGATTTCCATTCGCAAAAGCTTCTAATATATATGATTGGAATGTTAATAAATTAGTAGATGTTGAACGGCCTGACACAAACCCATGCTTAGTATTGTTTATAATATGTTTTGTAAACCACTTTAATTGCTCTGCCACAATAGAATCTAATATTTTTGGAATAGAAGACTGGTTACAAACAGCTCTATAGTTGCATATATTGATTTTTGAACCACTTTTAAAAATTGGTTTAATGTAACTTTTTTTCCAATACTCAGGAAATATAGACTTGGTGATTGACATACTAAAAAGCATATGTAACGGTACAACAAGCGGACAAATACAACATTTTAAAAACATATTTGGTATACCATCAAGACCCGCTATCACAGAATTATCAAGACTAAAAATTTTATTAAAAATATCAATGCGGGATATATTAAAATAACAGTTGTTAACAAGATGACTAGAGTTTTGACTAACAGATATAGTTACATTTACATTTAAACTATTGTTATTTGTGTAGACAGACGAAAAATAAGACGCAAACATATTAACGCAGTCTGTTTTATTATCACTGATGGTATCATTATATAACATGCACTTAGAAAGACCATCGGATTTTCGTTTGCGATTTATGAAATTCCAGAAAGATTTTGGATTGTTACAGATTTCTTGACTAGATTTAGTACAAAAAGCATTGTATAAAGTTTTGCCTAAGTTTTTTGAACTAGTACGTAAGTTCTTAAAAATGTTGTTATCGTCTAGGTTTCCTGTCTGTTTATATCTTCTATGTGTTATTTTTTTTTTTTATAAGTTTGACTAATTTATTATTGAACCAGTAAGGATATGACTTACTTCTTATACATTTATAAGGAATAAAGTGTTCAGTAACATAATACAGAATGTTATAGAATTGTGCTACACTGTTGTCAATATCATTGTTTTTAACTTTAAGAACAGATTCCCATTCAACACTGGATAAATAATCATTTATATCAATATAATTGGCTTTATTAAAATCAGGTACCCATTATATAAAATTTATTTTTTCTTCTATATGGTTTTTTTTTATAATTATTCTAATGGCTGTATGATGAATACTATTAAAAAAAGATTATCATTATCATCGACCTCTGAAACTTCAACAGATTTATGATTTGTAAGTACTAAATCTAAAAAGCGTCCTCCTTGATTAGGTACGTTGTTTTTCTGGAACATATTGTGAGCGTATACAAACTCCGCAACTGTTTCTTCAGCGTTTGAAGAAATTTTCTCAATTATAGCACCCATTTTGTCTTTGTATCGGATCTTATTCTGATATCAGAGTTTATAATTTTACCTTCTACCACAATTTTTCTTGCAGTTTTTGAATCATGACAAACTGCTTTTATGGGCCTAGGATGAAAACCAGTATTTTTTCCTACTCTAAACACTTTTATAGGTTTTTCAATTTTGCCAAGGGGAAATAAATGTTTTTTAATTACTGCCTTGTCAGCTTCAATACGCTGTTTCGGATCAGAGTGTTTAGATTCTAAAACATTAAAGAACATTACATTATTCTGACGTTCTCTGCGAGTTTCCATTTTATCAATTATTGCTTCCATGTCCCCAGCTTTAATATTATTTAATTCTACCTCCATCTTTACATATTTATTTTTCAAAACATCCAATCTGGAAACTATAGAATCTAATTTAGCCCCAAATCTATTAATGTTTATCATGACGTCATTTTTGAATTGTTTGAAGTGTTTAACAAAAAGATCTGCCATATTCTCATTACCACTAGGTATTGATTGAGAACAAGGAACGCATTTAAAATCAATTCTTGTTTTTAACAAAGTTGTAATTTCATTTTTATCTTTTGAGACACAATCGCAATGCACCCAAAGAGAACATGTTTTACATTTAAATAAAGTACCATATTGTGTATGGTGGATAACTGCTTTACAAAATGCGCAATAAATAGACATTTTGATTAAAATTTTAAAATAAATATAAAATATATAGGTATAATATAGACAGGGACACTCTTCACACTAATGGGTCTGTATTGGTGACTATATATTTAACAACACAAAGGTAGACCACGGATAAGGATTTGTTAGAGTAAGAATTAAAAATATTATTAAAAATTCAACAAAGTATTATAAAATGTAAATTAAAAAGGAACACACAGCGGGTGGATTTGAACCGCGGACCTTCCGTACTACAAACAACGCTCTAAGCTAGTCGTCTATGACACGACAATTTAAATATTATTAATTTTTAAAATCTTCAAATAATTTAAATAAAATTTGATTTTAGCAAAACAAGTATAAACAAAAATTTTAGGTTAACTTAATAAATATAGAATCATTTGCTAATTAATCATTTGCACGGTAAAATAACATAAGATTTCTTGCAACTCCAAGTCACTGCAGCAACTATTAAACCTTACAATATATCACTCACAGTATAACCACCAACAATTGATTTACAATTACACTCACATTGACCACATACACATATCATTCTTTATAAATAATAGTCTATGACTATTTTCCATTTACGTTTGCCAGACGCATCCAAGTTAGTTGGCTAGTCATTCTGACAAGCTTTACTGGGTCTGCGTACTGCCAAAGAATTTTTTGTTTTTAAGTATTGACCTTTGAAGGCTTTGACTGTTTTTCAAATTTGTTGAGTCAGCACTTTGGCGTTTTTTGTCTTTTTTTATTTTTTGTCTATTTTCTTTTTTACGTCAATCTTTTTCTTTTTGTCAATTTTGTTTGTCTGTTTTTTTTTTCTTTTTGTTCATCTTTTTTTGTTGTCCATCTTTTTTTGTTGTCCATCTTCTTTTATTTGTCCATCTTCTTTTTTTTTGTTTATCTTTGTCTTGTTTTTTTTTCCTGTTGGTTTGGTTAACATTGTGAATACCTTTATTGGTGTTTTTTTTTCTATGGGTAGTGTTTGAAGTTGTATAGGCACCATGCTTTTTTATTCCCCGCATCGGACTTTATTTGTCACCGTTTTTTTGGTCTGAGGACGAATTGAGAAGGAAACAACGCTCCAAAGGCGATGCAGTGTGAATATGGATTTAAAATGTGTTTGTTTAGTTTTCCGGCATGTAGCGCATCAGGGAAGCTCTTGTTTGGTCTATAGTAATATAAACCTGCTGGTTAAGACCCTTAGGGATCAGGGACTCCCAAGTGCAGCCGTCTTGAAATTTGGCAGCTAGGGCGGTAGGTGCAATCTTTGAGCACGTGTCTCACCTTGTGAGGTTTGTTGTAAGCCGTTCTTACGGCGCGGGGAAACGGTGCTGTTGTCGGTGTGTGGATTAATAGCTGTCATTTTGTTAGCCATTTCAAGTAGGTGACATTGTTTAAGGGCTGTTTGTAGTCCAGGGTGTTGCAGGATTCGTTATTAATTTATTCTTATTTATTTCTTGAGCGTTAGACATTTTTTGGTAGCATATGCACTTAAATGACACTTTAATTTTTATTTACAAAGAAACTTCCTTTGACTTTGTTTTGAAAAAATTGGTTGTTTTATTTGAAACCGTGACTATCTACAGGCTCGTTGTCTTAGCTTGATGTTGATTAGGTGAATTGTTAGCCAATAAGAATTCTTCTTGCTTGGTATTAGTTTTTAGATTTTTTTATATATTTATTAAGTTATTGAGGTTTAGATTTGAAATGTAAATGTACACTGTAGAGTCTTTTGAAATCAAATAGTTAAAGTATTTTTACAGCTTCTTCCAAAGTGGTTTTTATTTTCCATCTTTGTTAAAATCATCTTCACTTATCTGGTTTCCTATTATTCATAAATCCCGCAACAGTGGGAACGTTAAAAATCTATTGCCAGGGCTACTAGAAAAAAATAGGCCCCGGTTGTGCACAAACGGGTACTACATACAAAAACCATTAAGTATGCAGCTTAGGCCACTACCAAGATTATTTGATTGGACTTTGACGATTGATCTAAGTAGGTTATTCTCAAATTTTCATTTAAAAAAAAATCTTGGCCAAAGTAATGTTGCCAGCTTTAGAGACTTTAGGATGACTTAATTACCAGGTTCCGTTCATCTTCTTTTACGGATTTCTAAGCACGACACAAGCATGCGGGTAGTCTTTTCACAGACCCGCAAAACGATCACTTTGTTGCGGGGTGATTGAATTAGTCTGAAATCTTGTTTTCGGCCGTTAACCAGCTAAGGGAGTAATACTAGAAGTCTTCCTTCTTGACCAAAACTACCGGTTATGCTTCGAGGGTTTATTAAAACACTCAAACAAGGATACGATTATCGACTAAGAAAAGGTGCCAAAACATAAAAGTGCAAAGATCGCCCTTTTTACCTTTTAACAACACTAAATGTATTTGAACTAATACTAGATAATCTCAAAACTACGATGTTTTTAAGACTGTACACCTTTTTGCATAAGTTTGTCTGCTTATAGCCGTCCATAAAGCATTATAAATAAATAGCACTTTTGTGTTGTTTGTATAGTAACATTTGACGTAAATAAACTGAATACTCTGATGGGTTTATCATTGCAATTTCTAATTAAAATGAAACATTTGTGCGTTTGTTGGAAAGTGAAATAATTATTTACATTCAAATGACACTAGTTTTCTTTAAATAATTTGTTGCAGTATTTTTTTCATTGGGTATGTAAAAATTAACAAGCTTTTATTTTCAACAATAAATTTTTTACAAGCTTCTGATGACAAGGTACGTAACTTAATAATAACTACCCTGGTATACCTATGTTTGCGGACGCATCTATGACGGCTGTCTTAACTAGGGCTTGATTGACCTTAGTATGTTAATATGTACCACTACTTAAACAATATTTTTATAGATTTTTTGGCTTTAAACTCTCGGCTCATAAATATAATTGAAATGAACAAAACATTTTTCTTATCATTCTTCATCGGCTCTGCGCATGCTAAAGCAGCTCAGTCAGCCGGTTCCTCTCCCAGTTCAGTGCGGGTCTTTAAGCAGTGCGGATGTATCTAACGTGTAGTGTTTAGAATTGTTATAAAATTAACATGTGTGGTGTAATAATTAGTGCCGGATGATGGAATAAATACAGGTGTTTGCAGGATAATTAAGAGGTAGAATTATTTATAATGTAAAACGTCCTAATTGTAATTTTGTTTCATTATTTAATTACTGCGTAATATCGATTTACTATTGTATTGATATTTATATATCAGTTTCAACCTAAAAATGTATAACCGTTGAGGTGATTTAAAACGTGTGCTTTGTATTTACAATTAATTTTTATTGGCTACAATTAATGAATTAAAATTTAAACGTTCAGCAAGAATCACTGCACAGTGAAGTCCGTAATTTTGGTTTAGACTTTGTTTTATTTTATCTGTTAATTATAGTTTAGCACATATTGTAATTTGGCTTAGAGCAAGATTAGCATATTTTAATTTGTATGCTGTTAAAGACGACATTTAATTATATTTTGTAGGATTTTTCTGGAAATTTTTGTAACAATGCCGGTTTTGAGTTAAGTAATCCCCTATGAATGAAAAGATTACAATGATGTTGATGCATAAATTTTGTGATGATTTTATGATTTGTCTTCTCAGGCAAGGGTGGCTTAGGTGTGATTTTGAAACTCCCACTCGTAGTTACGTTTGGAATTTAATGTTAAATGTTATTAAATTTAAGCTGAAGTGACAAATGATGAATTCCTTGATGACAAACACTTTAGCGTGCAATCGAGTTTTGCCCAATTGTTGGTCAATAAGAAATTTTTTCTTCTACTTTTGATATTTTTGTTATTTTCACATTTGCAAAATGAATTTCAATTGTTATTAGTTCAAGAGATAGACAACAAACACTTGAGCAGGTAGGCTATTCTTGTCAAAGTGGTTGTTATTTAAAGATGGAAATTTCTTTTACTTTGGTAATTCTTGTTGTTATTGGATTTGAAAAACAAATGTTAGTAGTTATGTGCAGAATATAGGTTATTTGTTATTGTTGACAAACATTTGGACGGATGTTAACAAAATATTAAGGTTTTTTATTTATTTTTTTATTGTTTTTGTTATCAAATTGTTATAAAATTAGAGCAGTAACACAAACCAGCAATTTTATGACTTGGCAGGTGGCGGCTTTTGCTCCTCAAGTTTTTATTATTAACACATTAAGTTTTTTTTTTATTTTATAGGTTTCCGTTGCTATTACATTTAAAAATTTATTGCTATTTATTATTGAATTAAAACAAGTTGCGCAAAGAATCAGTATCTTAATGACAAACATTTGGGCTAGTAGGCGATTCTGGCTCAAGTGTTTATTATTAAGATACTGAATTTTTGATGTTCATGTTTTCACATTTTATAAAAAAATAAATATCAGTTGTTATTAATTTAAAACGAAAATTTTTTTGATATTAAAAACAATTCTTGCTTAAATGTTTTTCATCACAAAATTTAATTGCTTTTTACGTTTGATTTGATTTTTTGCTGTTTCACATTTACAAGATAGATAATAAATTTATTAAAGCAGTGTAGTAAAATTACTAAACCAATTATTTTACAAATAATACTTGGGCGAGTAAGCAATTCTTGCCCAAAACCTTTTTTTTACTTTGATTTTTTCACATTTGAAAATTTGTTATTTGTTAATCAATTTCTTGATAACAAACATCTGGGCAAGCAAGCAATTTTTGCTTAAGGGTTTGTTTTAAAGACAAATTTTTTTGATTTTTTTTAAATGTTTTTATTTTTATTTATTACATTGGAAAAATGCATGTCAATTGTTAATAAGTTAATAAAGAAGGAACAAACAATTAGTTTCTTGATGACAATCAATTTGGCGGGCAAGCAATTTTTGCTCAAATGTTTGTTATCAAGCGATTGTTTTTACTTCTGGTGTCTTCGTGCTCTTTTACATTTGCAACCTTTGCACACAAACACGTAAAAAAATTGGATGTTTTCTTAAGAACTAATATTTTGACAACAAACACTTGAACGGGTAGGCGATTCTTGTTCAAGTATTTGTTATCAAAATATTGTTTTTTTTTTACTTTTGATGTTTTGTTATTAAATTAAAAAAAAATGATTGTCAGTTAAGTTAAAACATCAATTTCTTGGTGACAATTAATTTGGCGGGTAAGCGATTTCTGCTTAAATGTTTGTCATTAAAAGATTAATTTTTTAACTAACTTTTAATATTTTTGCTGTTTTTAAATTTAAAACTTTATTATTCTTGATGACAAAAACTTAGGCGAGTAGGCGATTTTTGCTTAAGTGCCTGTTATCAAACGATTAAATTTTGTTCTACTTTTAATGATTTTATTATTATCTCATTTATCAAATGAATATTAGTTGTGATTAAATTAAAAGAGAAGAAACAAATAATCAATTTTTTGATAACAATCAATTTGGCGGGTAAGCGATTTCCGCCCAAATGTATGTCATCATGAAATTGATTTTTGTTTACTACTGATGTTCTTTTTACTTTTTAATTTACAACGTGATTGTCAATTGTTTTTAAATCCATCAATAAAGTCAGACAACAATATTCTTGACAACATATACGTAAGCGGGTAGACGGTTGTCGTCTAAGTATTTGTTATTGAGAGATTGGATGTTTCTTTTAATTTAGTTATTCTTATTGTTTTCACATGTAAAAAAATGAATATCAATTGCTATGAAAAGGATGAATGTCATTTGTCTGTTCTTGACAAACCAATTTTTTGACAACAACCACTTGGAAGGGTAGGCGATTCTTGCTTAAGTATTTGTTATCAAAATGTTCAGTTTTTTATCTTTTGATGTTTTTATTGCTATTATATTTGAAAACACATTGTCATTTGTTATAAAAATTAAAACCGGAGAAATAGAAAATCAATTTCTTGATGACCAATACTTGGGCAAGTGGGCGATTCTTGTTCAAGTGTTGTTATCAAAAGATTGTTCTATTTTTTTTATGTTTTTTGAAGTTTGATAGCAGTGCCAGTTGTGTTAAATAATTTTTATAAATGTGATAATATTATGATAGTCCTCCCTGCGACTCAGTTGTTTGATTTTGAACTCTCACTTGCTCAAGTTTTAATATAAATAATTAAAAACATAATACTTTAAAAAAATATATTTTAGTTGTAGTTATTATTTAGTTCATATCATATTCTTGACTGTAATCACTTGGGCGAGTTGGCGGTTTCTGCTCAAGTCTTTGTTATCAAGAGATTGGATTTTTTTTCACTTTTTTATGTTTATATGTTTATTTATAGAGTTTGAAAAATAAATATCAAAAGTTTAAAAAAGAAAAAATCACAATATGCTCAAAAACAATTTATAACACACATTTTGGCGGGGATTATTCCCTAAATATTTGTAATTAAGAGATTGAATTTTTTTTACTTTGGTGTTTTTGTTATTTTTTTTTGCTGCATGAATGTCAATTGTTAATAAATTAGAGCAATAAAGACAGTGAAACAATTTGTTGACGACTTATACTAGGGTGAGTAAGCGATTACTGCCCAAATGTTTGTTATTAAAAAAACTGTTTTTTTTTACTTTTGTTATTTTTGTCGTTTACGTATAAAAATAAATGTTAGTTTCTATGTTGTGTTTAAATCAGAGCAGTAAAGACCAATTTTCTGACAAGAAACACTTGGACAAGTGGGCGATTTCTACCTAAGTATCTGTTATCAAAATATATAATTTTTTTATATCTTTAATATTTCTGATGTTTTTGTTCTCGTTTAAAAAATTATTGTCATATATTAAATTAGAACAAGAGAAGCAGACAATCAATTTTTGATTACAAACACTTGGGTGAGTAGGCGATTCTTGCTCAAATGTTTATTATTAAAAGATAGTATTGTCTTGTATTTTTTATGTTTTTGTTGTATTTATTACGTTTTAAAAATAAAATTCTAATTAAAAAATTAATACAATCACTATTAAGGAAGTCATAGTGTTCATTTTTTTGACTAACAATTTAAAAGGTAATTGATTGCCTTTTTTTACTTTAGGAGTTTTTGTTACTTTTACATTTGCAAGTTGAAAGTTAATTATTATTAAATCAGAGCAGTAGAGACAGATAACCAATTTGAGCGGGTAGGCGAATCTTGTCCAAGTGTATGTTATCGAAAAATTAAATGTTTTTTTGTTTTTGATATTTTTGTTGTAATATATAAGGTTTTTCAATAAGAGGTTTTATTTTGGTATTTAAAAAAAACGGTATTTTTTAAGAAAAATCAATAAATGTTTATTTTATTGTAATGAGGAAGGTATGCCATTAACATTTGAAAAGGATATCAGTCAAATGGCCGCCACGGTTACGGTTGCAGTACCACATTCTTTTCATGAAATTTTCCATGACCAATTTGCACATTTGCGGCTGTATATCTTTGATAACTTTACGAATTCCATCTTTAAGGTTTTGAATCGATTGTGAAGCATTGGCATAAACCTTATATTTTACGTGGCCCTAAAAAAAAGTCTAAAGGTGTTAAATCACAAGATTTTGGTGGTCAATTGTGATCACCTCTTTGAGAAATAACACGGTCAGAAAACTTTTCTTGCAAAATTGCGATTGATACGTTGCTTGCGTGGCACAAAAACCCTGTTTTGCTGAAAATAAACGTCGTTCACATAATATCTTCCAGCTTCGGCTATAACAAATCATTAATCACACCGCCAGCCTAAAAACCATACCAAACAGTGACACGTTGAGGATGCAAAAACTTTCCACAATCATTCTTGGATTTTCTGAGCCCCAAATGCGACAATTCTGCTTATTAACGTAGCTTCCGAGGTGAAAATGAGCTTCATTACTGAATTAGCGAAGATACGACGTTTATGGTGATCGCCCGGCTTGAGTTCTTGTGTTAACTAAACTTTAAAAGCCTTAAAACTTAAGTCTTTATGAAAACTACGGTGTAGTGTCGTATGTGGAATGTCTAATTCTAAAGATCGACGAGGATTCGACAATCCTGGGTTTTCTTCAACACTACAGGCTACATCAGCAATATTCTTATGTTTCTTGAGCGATGCACACGGGTTTGATTCATCACATCACAAACTTGTCCCAACAGCTTACATTTTTTCACCAGGTTTACTATTGCCGGCTGAGAAAGTGCTTTACGACGACCTAAAAATTCTTTAGTTTTGCGAATTGTGACTGAATAATGTTTATAATTTTTTTAGTGAATTTTAATAATTTTAATGCGTTGTTGAAGCGTGTATTGTTCCATTTTTTATAATGGCGTAGATTTTACTTGGCAAATGTCAAAAGATAATAGCTTCAAAATTGACAGCTGCCCAAATAGCCTGCTATTAAAAATAAAACTTCTTATTGGAAAACTCTTTATAATATTAGGCAGTACTTGCTCAAGTATTTAGTATCACAAGTTTGGTTTTTACTTCAACTTTTGTTGTTATCACATTGAAAAAGTATTGTCAGTTATAATTAATTTAAAGCAAGAGAAACAAACAATCAATTCTTTTCTTACTAACAGTAGGCAATTTTTTTTCGTGTTTGTTCTTCAAAAGATTGGATTTTTATTTATTTTTTATGTTCCTTTGTTTGTCACATTTGAAAAATAAATGTTATTTGTTAAGACAAAGAATCAATTCTATGATGGCAAATAATTTGGCGAGTAAGCGATTTTCGCCCAAATGTTTGTCAACAAAAGATTGATTTTTTTCTCTAACTTCTGTGTTTTTTTTACTTTTACATTTGCACACGGTTGTTTTCTAAGTATTTGTTATCAAGAGATTGGATTTTTTTTATTTAGTTAATGTTTTCTCTTGTAACTTTTGATGTTTTTAATGCTATTAAATTCGAAAACTTATTGTCATATGTTATAAAATTAAAGCAGGAGAAACAGAAAATCAATTTTTTGATGACAAACATTTGATTGAGTAGGCGATTCTTGTCAAATGTTTGTTATCAAAAGATTGTTTTTTTGTGATATTTTTGTTATCAAATTTGAAAAATTATTCTTGATTGTTATTAAATTTAAATAAAAAAGGCAACCAATCAATTCCTTAATGACAATTAATTTGGCGGGTAAGCAATTTCTGTCTAACTGTTTGTCATTAAGAGGTTGTTGTTTTTTTATTTCTGATGTTATTTTTTTTTATCCGGGCAGTAGTGATAAACTACTATTTTTTTGACAAGAAACATTTGAGCGGGTAAACGATTGTTGTCTAAGTGTTTGTATCAATTTTTAAATTACATTTATATGTTACTTTTAATAAATCAGAGCAGCAGGGACAGACTACCATTTTTTTGACGACAAACATTTGGACGGGTAAGCGATTCTTGCCCAAATATTTGTTATTAAAATACTTAGTTTTTTTTTTACTTTTATTATTTAATTATTTTTATTTTTACAAATTAATATCAATTAGAGCAACAGGGACAGACGACCAATTTATTGATGACAAACACTTGGACGGGTAAGCAATTCTTGCCCAAGTATTTGCTATTAAAATATTTGGTTTTTCTTTTACTTTTATTTGCTATCAGATTTAAAAATTTAGTGTCATTTGTTATAAAAATTAAAACAAGATGAACAGACAATCAGTTTTTTAATGACAAACACTTAAGCGAGTAGGCGATTTTCGTTTATAAATTTGTTTTAAAAAGTTTATATTTCAACTTTTAATATTTTTGTTGTTAATAAATTAAAAACAATATTATCATTTGCAATTAATTTTAAACAAAAGATCAAAATCAATTTTTTGATAACAAACGCTTAAGCGAGTAGGCAATTTTTGTTTAAGTATTTGTTATTTAAAGATTAGATTTTATCATAATTACGTTACACAAATAAATGTCTATTATTGTTAAATTATAGGAGAAGATACAAACAATCAATTCTATGATAAAAAACAATGTGGCGGGTAAGCGATTTGCGTCTACTTGTTTGTTATCAAAAGATTGATTGTTTTCTACTTTTGGTGTTTTTTGTTACTTTCACATTTACAATATTAGTATTAGGTTTATTTAAAACACTTTCAACTTATGCAAGTTTTTTTTTTAATTTTAAGTTGTTTTTTTAATTTTAAGTTTTTTTTTTTTTAATTTTAAGTTTTTTTAATTAATTTAGTATTCTAGATTCTGAGATTTTGAATAAAATGGAAAACAAATTTCAATGCATTTAGGCCTCATAGGCCTTTTTTTAATTTTATTTATTAGTAATTTTGCTGCGTGGCCCTGACGCAGAACCAACGTATATGGTAAAATAAAGTTTGGAATGGTTTTCTTTTCCTTGTTATGTCAAGCCAGCTTTCTTCTCATATAAACTTTTTTGTGCATATTTTATGCTCAACTGGCAGTTTTCAATTCAACAATAATAGTTATATTTTTTGAGTTACTATTTTTTTAGTTTTAGAGATCATTGAGTACCTCTGCTTAGAGAAAAATAGTTGTGAAAAATATTGAGACAAATATATCTTGCAAATATTATGCATTTGTACATTTTATGGTCTTTAAAATACAATCAGGGTGCTATCGTGTTTGGTTGCATTTTTAGCTGAGGTGTAATTTTAACATTTTCTTTTAGGAGAAAGCAATGTCTGCTGGTTCTCTCTGCAGTGAACCAAAGTAGTAAGTTGGCTGGCAGATGTTTTCTTTTTTGTTCTTTGTCATTATACTAATGCTAATCATAGGTTTTACAGGGTCAATATAAATTTTTGGGATTATGTAACCATCTAATGTACGTTTTTGCCGCTTTAGTGAAATGCGTAAATAAAGTTGTCTATCTTAGGGTTCAATAATAAAAATATTTTTATATGTTTACATTGTTTACATCCCCATTATCAAACCGCCCATTCCTAAAGTAGGTTTCAATAATAAAAAGATTTTCTTTATTTGTATACATTCTTATAACCTTGCTTGCTTGACAGCTGTCAAAGTTGAACTGTCAAAACAAATGGTATAGTGAACAGTTTTAAAAAGGCGGCATATTTAACGTGAATACATAATCCCATTCATTTATAGAGATCTTGTATAATAACTGTGTATATCTCAAGTACTGCCTTTGGATACAGTTCTAATGTTTTGCTAACAGTTTATCTACAATACCGAAACGACATTTATCTTCTTCTTCTTCTTCTTCTCAGCTATCATTTATCTACTTCTAGATGTAAGCTTTTTCCAAAAATTTCTACGTTTTCTTATTTGCTGCAGTTTGAATCCAGTTTTTTCCCACAATATTTTGGATATTATCTCGCCATCTTCTCTAGAGTCTGCAAAACTTTGTTTGGTCTCTCTTTTGTTTTTTGTGTTATGGACATTGTTTCGAAGCCGTAAGTGAGCACTGGCATCACGCAGGATTTGAATACCTTATTTTTAAGGTTTATAGGGAACACCAAATCCGCCGCCCAAGAAAGACCTATTTTTCTTGAGATTTCGGAAATCTGGTTTTCTTTACCGAGTTGAATTTTATGATAAGATAAGATAAATGTTTTTAGATATTTGATGAATGGATTGATTATTAATTGTTATCTGGATATTTTATTGGTTTATGACTTGACTTTTTGACAGGTTTATTTCAAGTTTGATTTTTACTCACTTTTGATGGAGTTCTTGAAGCATGCTTTTAAATTCACAACAATATTGTCTGCAAATCTCAAATGATTGAGGCGTACTTCGTTGATATTTTTTTTTTATGCCAGTTTAAGGTTTTGAAGACGTCTTCTAAGGCTAATGTGAAAAGTTCTGGAGAAATTGTATCTCCTTGCCGCACTCCTCTTTTACTTGGGATATTATCAGTCTTTGACTTTTTGTCAATTTTATTTGGGTGGTCGCGTTTTTGTAGATCTGTTTGATAAGGTTTGAGCCTAGGGATCTTATTATTGCTCATTTTTTATAATCCACAAAGGCTATGTGCATTGTTATATTATATATATATATACTCTGTGCTTTTTTCGACATATATACCTTTTTGCATATCATATTTAGATATGGTTTTTGTGTGAGCTTGTTATCAGTCACACTCAGGTACCAATTATAATGAGAGCTTCTTGCATTAAATGAATATCATTTTAAATTTGCTACTTCTCAGGTGATGTAGTGGTTTTTGCTACACTGGGGGTCTCTAGTTTGAGTCTTTTATCTGGAGGGTCAGTTTTTCTGGTTAAGAAAAAATATGTTGTGATGAATACGCCTTTTTTCAGATAAGAAGAAAAACTTTAGTAGGTCCCTTGTACTGCCTCGATGTTGCGTGCACGTTAAAAAAACTTAATAATTTAGGTTTTGAATTTGCGGCAAAATTTCTAGATGTGGTGCTTTTAACCTCTGACGTCGGTAATTAGCCCTGGCAGCAGAAATATACCAACGTGAAATGAACTATCTAACTAACTGCTACTCAGTATAATTGTTATATAGTTCGCAAAGCTAATTGTGTGAAATCCATGGTAATTGAGTCGTCTAGTCAAACTGCAACGATATATATGCTTTGCGCGCTATTTTTGTGGCCGGTTTAACATGGTCTTGTGTTAGCTAATTAAATAATTCTGCTTGCATATAAAAAAAATTACCAATATGCCTAAACCACAATTCAAAGTCGCTGATATCAAGTTGGCAAAATGAGGCCGCAAGGAAATCACGTTAGCAGAAAACGAGATGCCCGGTCTACTGAGTCTCCGTAGCAAGTTTGGTAAATCCAAACCGTTGAAAAGGGCTTGTATCGCAGGATGTCTTCACATGACCGTACAAACCGCTGTACTTATTAACCTAAACAGAATTTGGAGCTGAGGTTCAATGGTTAAGTTGCAACATCTTCTCAACACAAGACCACGCAGCAGCAGCCATCGCCAAAACCGGCGTACCGGTTTACGCATATAAAGGCAAAATCGACGAAAAATAAATCTGGTGCATCGAACAAACACTTGTATTTCCTGACGACAAACCAATGAACATGATCTTAGATGATGGCGGTAATTTAACCAACCTAATCCATAAAAAATATCCACAATACCTTACTGATTGCAAAGGAATCAATGAGGAAACAACAACTGGAGTTCACAACTTGTACAAAATGTTCAAAGATAGCAAACTGAAAGTACCAGCTATTAACGTTAATGATTCAGTTACAAAGAGCAAATTTGATAACCTATACGGCTGCAGAGAATCTCTAATTTATGGCATTAAAATAGCAACTAATGTCATGCTTGCTGGTAAAATATGCATCGTCGCTAGATACGGTGATGTTGGTAAAGGATGCGCACAATCAATACGCACATTTAGAGGTGGCGTTATCATAACCGAAATTGATCCAATTAATGCCCTACAAGCAGCAATGAAAGGTTATGAAGTAACAACTATAGATGAAGCCAGCAAAGAAGACCAAATTTTTGTCACAACAACTGGATGCAAAGATATCATAATGGGAGAACACTTTATGAACATGCGCAACGACAGTATCGTATGCAACATTGGTCACTTTAATTGCAAAATTGATGTTGCATGGTTGGACAAAAATTCCAAATCCAAAACAAATATCAAACCACAAGTTGATAGATATTTATTAAGCAATGGCAATAACATCATTGTCTTAGCTAAAGGTCGTTTGGTTAATTTAGGTTGTGCTATGGGTCATCCATCTTTTGTTATGTCAAATTCTTTTACCAATCAAGTGTTAGCACAAATTAAACTGTGGACTAAACCTGGTCAATACAAAATTGGTGTCCATATGTTGCCTAAACAATTAAATAAAGAAGTGGTTTGTTTGCATTTTGATCATTTAGGGGTTAAGCTTACTAAACTTAGTGAAGATCAAGCTAAATATTTAGATATTCCAGTTGCAGGACCATACAAACCAGATCATTATAGTTATTAATTTGGTTCGATGCATTACTACTACTAAAATTTTTTCCAAAAGAAATTTGTTTTTCAAATAAAGATGTTAGAACCCTGTGAATTCACCGGGTCTGTTTCTATTTGTTTTTATGTTTATAAAGCTGTTTACTATTATTCTTTATACAGAGAGTTTATAAATGAATGGGATTATGTAATCACTTTAAATGTGCCGCTTTTTTTAAATTGTTCACTAAACTATTTGTTTTGACAGATCAACTTTGACAGCTGTCAAGCAAACATATGAAAACATATGTAGTATAGTGAACGATTTTAAAAAGGCGGCATATTTAAAGTGATTACATAATCCCATTCATTTATAAACTCCCTGTAGTAGCGACAATAGTGTACTTCTTTGAGGGTGAAATCTTGTAACAGCTTACCAGTGTTGTTTGTGTTCTTGCAAATAGCAATAGGAGTCGGCATGTAGTAAGAGGTGGTGCGTCATGCGGCAGATACACGGACGCCACAATTGTGCCTGTTTTTTGCCAGTACCTTGTTTTTATAGCTGTGACTTTATGGTGGAAGGTTGTGGCATAAGATAGGCTGTTATATCCTTAGTTGACTATTCGTAAGGTTTGTAAATACATTTCCGTTTAGTTTGCTCATTTTGCAAAATGACGTTTGTTATATGACAAAATGACATATGTCATCTGTTAAGCATAGCCGAGTTTTTTTATATTAATTGCTGCCATATGTCAAAATAATCGTTGTCATCTGTCAAAATAACTACTGTTATTTGTCAAAATAATAATTGACATTTGTCAAAATATTTGTTGTACTCTTTTAAAATGACTTAGTTTGACATTGATTATTGCCATCTTAATAATTCCCGTTTGACACTATTGATTTATAAGTATATTTTTAATTATTTAAATATAATTATAGATTTAAAGTCTGTAAAATGAATGTACAAATAGTTATTTTTATTTTAAGTTGTCTTCTTAACCTTTATTGTTTTCTCCTGCCGTTGCACTTCTTGTGCGACTTTAATAGTGGGTTTGAGGAACATGTAGTTCACTCTGTTACCCTTTTCATTTAGTTTTTTAATATCTTCCTTCTCTATTCCCAAAACAAGGACTCGGTTTTTTTGGCTAGTCTCTTTCAACAGGGTAAAAGGCACAATTTTTGACTTATAACGACTTGTAACTTGCTAAGGTGGCTTTTATTAGTCTATGGAGATGATCCAACAACACGACATTTAATTTGGATTCCGGCCACAGTGAATGTAGCTCAGAGACAACTTTCTTTAACCAACCTAGGGATTTTTCAGAGTGGATTTGTTTTATATCTTTGGTTTGTTCTTTAAAAGTTTTAAGTTTTATCTAGGGGTGAACCAGGTTAAATAGAAATTATTTGAGGCAGCTTTGTTGTTGTTTATATTATAGTTATGTATCTGCAATTTTTTCATTGTTTGTAGGTTATCTAGGTGAATGTGCAGTTTTAATTTTGTTTTGCTTATTCCGCTTTTGCTAAAAAGTTTGAAATCTTTTTCTATCTGTGCTGGTTTTTGACATGATTTTGACACTCTCTTGTTATTTTAGTAAAATTAAAAAAATAATTTTATATTAACTTGTGTCTTAAAATGATCTGTTAAACATTTTGCAAATCTGTTGTATTTTTGTTATTTTGTTACAAAAATCAATTTTTGTTATGGAAGACACCACAAATGTGTTTACATTCAAAGTTAAGGTGTGCACAACAATAAATTATTTTGATTATTACTTTAATTTCTTTCTTTATTTATTAATAATATTTATGAAAAGATAATGTAGTTATGTTTGATTTAAATTTAACTTTTTAATCCTGATAATTCTCAGAGATAAGATCGGTTAATTGACCACAACGCATTGTATTTATTTATTTATTTGCTTAGTGAGCGTTAGGGTGTTTTTAGATATATACAAAATAATAACGCAATATTTGGCAAAAATAATGTGTTTTGAAATTAAGTATTTATTTTTATGTAATTACCTTAAAAACTAAGTTTAGCTAGTTATATATTAGTTATAATAGTATTCTCTTCAACTGATTTTTTTTAATTTTAAAAAGATTCAGTACTATTTTTTTTTTAAATAACTCGTTATTAATTTACTTTTGGTAATTAATAACAATTATGATGACTTTACAAATTAAAAATGATTAAACATTTTTGTCGACACATTCAAGACATGCAAAACATCATAACCGCTTGAATAACAAACTGATCGAATTAAATAAAAATGTAAACAAATAACTATTTGGTTTTGTTATTTAATTATATAGAAATTGTCTTTTTATTCAAATTATATTAATAAACATTTTATGAAGAGAATTTTCTACCGTTAAAGTGGGTTGAAAATATAAATCATGTAGTGGTAAGTGTATAAAATATGCGACACCATAATACCCTAATAGTTGTGAAATATGTTGGGTCAGTAATTTAAAATTAAGTAACGAAAATGGGGTTGAGACGATCGAATAGGGAACACCTGCTGCGAAGGGCCATGCCTAGAAATTTACATGTTTCCAATAATAGTAAATCACGTCGCATCGCTAGTCCTTACGTTATCGTTATCTTTATGTGCACGTTCCCACTATATGTGGGGTTTATAATGCAGTCCCTCATAGTCCTCAACCGATTTTCCACCCTCTGAACAGTTACAAGGATGTTTGACCAAGCAAGAATTACATTATCTCTGCATGTATTTAGACCCTTCCTAAGCACAAATATTAATTCAATCAGCTAAATTAATACTACTGAATGATGAAATATGCTAAGTTGACAAATGTGAAAAGAGGATTTTAATAAAAAAATATTTGCGTGCATATTGCTAAAACAAATTTATTTATAAATGTCTGAGTTATGTCTCCATTCATAGCTCCCTTAAAAAACATAAGGTGCAGCAACTCGACGCCGCAAGTGGCGAAAAGAGAGACCCAGCAGTAAATCCAGAGGCGCCGTCACCTAAAACATTGTTTCATGAAACACGGCCCAGCCGGTATACATATTTAATAATGTCGACGCGCAATAAAAAAAATATATACTAAAAAGATGAGGAAATATATTTTGCGCAAAAAAAAATTGGACAACTTTTCCCTGTCGCGTTTTGTATCGGGACGTTTCCTGTGTATTTCGTATTCCCATTAAAATGTCATTTCCCTAAAACATTGTATCCCTTGAGCTTGTTCCGAATGCGTGATCAATTACGTTACGAATCCTTCCCCGCAAAACGGTACAACGCGCGCTGAGTTATAGACAGAAAATGGATGGTCTGACTACCCTACATTTGTAAATTTAGAGAACTAACGTTTATTTTATTTTTATTAATACTATATTACTTTGTAATAAAAGATAATGATAAAAGCATTTTCAGGAAAGTGAACCATGAAGCAGTTAAGGGGCAATATTGTTTTATTTATGATTAAAAATTACATTTTTTTTAGTGGGGTATAAATAAGATTTTTAGTATGTTTGAACTGGTAAACAAATAAGCTTAATTAATACATATTTTAAATTAGTTTTTAAATTTATATTTTGTTAAAATAGAATAATAGTTTTATTGAGGGTTAGGGTAAAGAAAGTTACAAAGTACACTAGTTTTTGAAAACTTATCCTATTTCAAGTTAAATTGATGCAACTAGTTTAAATAGGGGAGAAAATTTATGTGCAATGACCAGAAGCTCTGAAAACACAAACAAAATAGATCTTTACGGAAATTAGAATTTTTTTTTTGTCTAATGACTAAATTTTTTAAAGTAAAGTAAGCAACAAAACTTAGATATCGCAACATATACCACAAAAATACTGAAGTTAATTTTTGAATTCACAGACCATTTAGTAATGACCTTCTATCAATCAAAAATTTTTCAACAAGCGTAGATTTTTTAAAAAAGAGATACATTATTAACATAGAAAAAGCATACGCACCGACGTCATATTAAAATCATAGTTTGCAAAGGATAGGTTTTAAAAAGAATAAATCCAGTTTGTTTAGGAAAATTTGAATTAGAGAGAAAAAATGCTTGTGGTAAAATAGTGCTGGACTCTCTTCTACAAAACAATCTTTATTTAATAAATATTTCTATCCATAATAATAATAATAATAATATCATTTATTCACGTGGCCAAAACAATTTACATATACATAGAACAAATATATACAAAATTTCGATGTGAGTGTCAAAAAAAAACAATTAAGTAATAAGTATACAACCTTAACAATTATTTAAAAATTAATTTGTAGAGTAGTATGCATTTTTCATTAATAAGTTTTTTAGTTTAAATTTAAATCGGGTATAATTAAGTCTGTTGACTGAGATCACATGTGCTCGGTATTAAATCTGCAATTAAAGTAGTTAAAACTGCATAAAAAATTGCAATTTTTTTAATATGTGTTTTTTAAAGTGTTAAACTAAAAGTGTGTAACGTTTTAAATGTAATTTGTCACTTGTAAAGTCCTTAAATTATTATTTTTAATGTGTACGTGAGAAAACGAAGTGAATAAAAAATTCCATCAATACAAACTTCAAAAAAACTGGTTTGCTTTACCAAATATATATTTTACTATTATTATTATTTACATTATAAATGTGCATGGCTTTATTTTGATTTGTCTATTTTATTGTTTATTAGATTTGTTTCTCTTTAAACTTTTAAACTATAATTAATACTATAAAATGCTCTGTTTCGAACTCAAACAACTATAACATCTATTTATCTCTAATTGATTAAACATAATTAATGTGTTAAACTGAAAGTGTGTAACGTCTTAAATGCAATTTGTCACTTGTTAAGTCCTTAAATTATTATTTTAATGTGTATGTGCTATAAAACAAAGTTAATAGAAAAATTCCATCAAAACAAGCTTAAAAAAACTGGTCTGCTTTATCAAATATATATTTTATTATTATTATTATTATTTACATTTTAAATGTGCATGGTTTTGTTTTGTCTATTTTATTATTTATTAGATTTGTTTCATTTTTAATCTCTATAATTAAAACAATAAAATTGCTCTGTTTCAAACTTAAACAATTATAACATCTATATATTTTTTTTTCTTAATTAATTAAACATAATTAATAATTTTTATAAAAATGGGAGGCACAAAAAGAAATCCGGGTAAAAATAAAACTACTGATGATACAATTACTATGATAGAAATAAGAGATAAATTAATTAACATAGAAGAATCAATGAATTTTATGTTTGATCAATTTGAAAAATTTAAAACTCAGAACAGAGAACTCACTAAGATCGTCAAAGATATTAAATAAGAAAATTTAGAACTGAAGCAAAAAATAAAAATAGTGGAAATTAATAATGAAATGTATGAACAAGTCAAAAGAAATATTATTATTCAGAAAGTACCATTACAAAAAAATGAAAATTCTGAAACTACAGTGCTTAAAATAATGAAAGGAATGGACACACAAATTCAAAAATCAATTATAAACGAATGCTACAGGAAATCATCTAAACATAACGACTCCCCGATAATAGTCAAATTTAATATTAAACATGACAAAGATCAAGTCCTAGAACAACGTAAAAAAATTAAATCGTTAAAAGTTGAAGAATGCGAACAAGAAGGAAAAAATTAAGATATTTATTTTAATGAACAATTAACTCAATATAAAAACAACTTATTCTATGAGGCAAGAAAACTAAAACAAGAAGGCGTAAAATTTGTATGGGTTAAAGAAGGAAAAGTATACATTAGAGAAAAAGAAGACACAGCATCGATCAGAATAAAACGTATATCAAAAATTGAAAAAAACATAACTGACTTCAAAAAATTATTAAAAAAACACTTTTTAGACAAACAATACGACTAGCAATAAACATAACATTAACAACATAATCTAAAAAAAAATCTCTAAATACCAGATTATTGAATAATCTGCTTAGAGTTTTAAATATATTACAAAAAAAAAACCAGGTCCAAAAAAAAAAAAGTGAAATAATGACAACGTAAAACAAAAACAAATTTTTAGTCCGGGACCGCTTCTGAATTTGAAAATGTACACTTAATTTTCAATTTTAGAGCGGGGGTGGTGGCTAAAGGGGCCCGGTAAATAAAAAAAAAAAAAAAAAAAAAAGTTGTTTAATGTTGATATCCAAAGAATTATACATTTTGATTCTTTGGAAAAAATAAGATTGCTCAAAAAGTGCCGTTCTGTGATATTTAACCAGTAGTTTATTTCCATTCCGTGTGTGATAATTATGGGTATGATTTAGAAGCTGTATTGGTTTAAGTGTATGTAACAAAGAGTTTTGTAAATATATATACTTGAAAAAGTTATTATATGTGTGTTTTTAAAGACAGGTTTACATGACTCTATATACGGTAGTCCATAAATTAGTCGTATGATTTTCTTCTGTCTATAAAAGACTACATATAAGATTGGACAGTGATCAATTTAAAAAGGATGTTGCCAATACATTAAAAAATAAATATCTATTAGACACAAATGTAGAAGGTATAAATGAGGCAATTACTAAAGCTTTACAAAAAACTAAAACATTCGCATATCCAAAATAAAAGAAAGAATTGGTTATGATGCAAAAAATATAATAGTTAAACAAAATCAGATAAGAAACAATCTAAACAACTAAAGATAAACTAAAAGAAATAAGCAAAAAAATCTCCAAAACCATCAAGCAAGATATCAAAATAGAACAGAACAAGAGCATAAAGGTATTACTCAAAAACCGTAACAAAGAAAAGTTAAAAATAATACAACTGAAGAACATGCAATGGAACATTACAACTAATAAAGACAAAACATTACGCACTGTAAAAGAATTTTATAATAAACTGTTCAATTATTGTTACGTAAAAAATCTGCACATGAATACAGCAACACCAAACAATCTATTGTCAACCAAGGTTCTGAGAAGCAACAAAATATTACTGTTGAAGAAAAAAAAAAACTAAAAAAACAAATTGTCTGGATAAAAGAATACACTCAAAGAAGCAATACAAATAAGAGGCAAGCTTTTAATAGAGAAATAAACATTCTGTCTGAACAGTAACACAAATTGATACAAATAGCACAATGCAATTATTATCTAGCTCTACAAAAAACTAAACAAATTGCTTACAAGAATAATAACATCAAAAAAAGAGAAGAAACTGAACTTTTACCATTTAAACAAACAAGCCGGATTTTGCTCGAAATTTAGAAGAAACAAGCACCTACAAAAGCATCAAGATTCTAGTAGAAAAAAAGGATTTCCATCAAAGGTCAGAAATTCAACCATCTTTGTTTTGCTTACGACATAGTCTTTATAGCTGACAATCTAGGAAAGTTATGATAGTTGCTAGAAAAAATTTATAATTTATGCTTAAAAAATGGTTAGTTTGGAAATCAATTTTTTTAAACCAAAAATAATGGAAACACGAACGTAGATTTAGTCTTTTTTTAAATTTTTTTTCTTAAATTTTCTTAAGGACCTAGTGAGGTGTTGGCCTCAACAAGTAGCCCTTGTGAATAACTAACGCATGGCGATACTTTTTGGTTTTCTCCTTTCTTTTTTCCTTTTCTTGTGTTATTCAGCCTAGATATTGGCATTGTCCGTAGGTATCTTCTTAGTTTTTCTCTATCTTTATTAACTTCTTCCTTGTTGTATCCTCTTTCTTTCATAAATATTTTGTGCAACTCCATTAAATGCATTCTTTTTGGTAGTCCTACATTTGCCAGTTTAACTTCTAGTGAAATTCTTGAATCTTCATTTGGGATTAGTTCTTTGTGTCCCCTAGTTGCCAGATATTCTCTGACCATTTCAAAAGTTGCTTTTTTTGTCAACCTCAAGATGGCGTATCTTTTGTTTGAAAATTGTTTAGTCAATTCTGTCAATTTATTTTCCTTCTCTCCTTTTCCTCCTTATTTCTGCAATTTTTGTTGGTACTAGAATTTCAGTATATGTTTTTCTCTTGTTTTTCTGTTCATCTTTTATTGCTTGGCAGGCATAGTTGTTTTGACCTTTTTGTATCTTTCCTTTTTATTACTTTTTTCATATTTTTTTGCTTCTATTTAGCTTCTTGCTCCTCCTTCTTTTGTCTTTTGTGGCTTTTAGTTTGAGTGTTTTCTTCCATTTTAGTTTACTTAAATCTCAATGCTTCAAACTCCTCTATCTTTTTTTTCAATACTGTCGTTGCATAGTTTCTTAATGCTCTCTATTTGTTTTCGTCACTTAAGCATATTTTAATAATTGTAGATTTGTCTACTTTATTTTCTTATCTTTTTTAGCGTTTTCCTATCTTCTTTCCACGCATTGCACTCTACTAGCGTATGTTCTGCGTTGTCATGAGTGTCTTCTAGACAAAATATACATTTTTCTTCTTTCTCCATCTTATTTATTTTTTGTAAGTACTTTCCAAACACTCCATGTCTGGTAAGTAGTTGTGTTGTATATTAACACGTCTCCGGTTTTTTTTCTATCTATCTACTGTCTTTGCCATCTTTCTATCACATTCTCTCTTGCTTGTTTTTTTGCCTTTTGCTTACTAGTTCTTTCATTTACCATTTTCTTTATACCTAATCTTTCTTCCACCATCAATTCTGCGGGTAGTGTCGCCGCAATTACTTCTAGTGCTTCTTGCGACATTGTCCTGTAAGCCCTGCAGATCCTTAACGAACTTGCTCTCATAGTTCTTCTTACTTCTTTTCTGTTTTTTTTGTCTTTAAAGCTTCTCCCCATGTTTTTGCGGCATACAATAGTTCATTTTTAGCCGCAGTTGCTATTGGCCTTCTTGCCCCTTCTCCTGGTCTTCCCTTGTTTAGCATAAGCCTACTAAGCATTCCTTCCATTTTTTTTGTTCCTTTTACCGCTTCCTTAATCTGTTCATTCCATTCCGTTGCTTCAAGTGTTACTCCAAGGTATTTAATTTTTTTGCCTATGGTTATTATTTGTTCACCTACCAGCCAGATCTAACCCTTTGTTTCTCATCCATCTCTTGATCATCTCTATTGCCAACTCTAACTTTTCATTTAGTACTTCTATGTCTATATTCCTACTTACCAAATCTACGTCATTTACAAATGTCGTTATTGTCACTCCTTCCGGCAGCTGCATTCTGAGTAGCTGATTATAAACTAAATTCCATAATTTAGGACCTAGTGCAGAACCTTGTGGTACTTCTTTAGTCAGCCTAAATTTTCCATTATTGGTCAGTAGATTTCTTTCTCGAAGGTAGCTCCATATTATCTTAGTAGTTTTATTTGTTAGTTCTCTTTTTTTTGCTGCTTCTATAATTGCTTCCCATAGTATGCTGTTGAACGCATTTTGTATATCTAACGCTACTATGACACAGCGTCTTTTTCTGTATACTCCACTGTTTGCTTCTTTTGCTATGCCTTTTACCTGTTCAATGGCTCCTAGAGTTGTTCTTCCATTTGTAAATCCATATTGTTCCTGTTCCTATCCTCCTTTTTATTCTATTTCCTGTTCAATTTTTCTCACGATAACTTTTTTCATAATTTTTGCTAATGTGTTGATCAGGCATACCGGTCTATACGTTGTTGTTTTACCTGCTTCCTTCTTTTTGTCAATTAGTACTAGGTTTGCATCCTTCCAGAAAGCCGGAAATTTTTTTTCCTTCAGACATCTGTTTATTATTTGTGTTATCTCTATCTCATTTCCTTCTAGTGCTGCCTTCACTATCTCTGTTGTTATCTCGTCTGGACTTGGTGCTTTATTATTAGGTAGTTCCCTTTTAATCTGTTTTATCTCCTCCACTGATGCAGAGACGCTTCTGTTTTGTCCGCTATTCCTGCTGATTCTTCTACTATTTCTCCAGTGGGAAAGAATTTTTTAATAATTACTACTTCATTTTCTTCTTCTTTTAAGCACACTGCTTTTATTTTTCCTAATATATTTATTACTATTTTGTATGGTTTGCCCCAGGGATCCCGGTTTATGGATTCTAACATTTTTTTCCAGCATCTTTTCTTACTGTCCTTGATCGCTTCCTTTAAAGCTTTTTTGTCATTTTTCAGTTCTTCTTTAGTTTCATCGGAATCTTCTCCTCTTTTTCTTTGTCTTTTGATTTTTCTTGCTGTTTGTATTGTTTTCTTTCTGCTTTCCTTGACTTTTTTGCATCACCAATATGGTCTTTTTCTTCCTCCTTCTCTGTATCAGAGAATTGATTTTTCCGCTGCTTTCCTCAATTTTTCCGAGTACCATTAGTATCTTTCCTCTAAATTCTCGTTTTTAGTCACTTTCTCAGCTTTCATAGCTCTAATTATCCTTTCTCTGTCCATCCTTCTTATGTTCCGTTTTCTTTTTCTTTTGTTTTCCTTTTCCCCTTTTCCGTTTGTGCTGTATTGTATGTACTTATGTAAACTCAGTGATTTTTCTTCTGTCACTGTCCAGCCTTTTACTACTCCAGCCGTTTCCCATGTTGCTATGGTAATATTAATGTATGATTTGGATCTTCTTCTTACAAACGTTGGATTATCTCCTTGATTGCATATTGTATGATTTACGGCTGCTATCATCTCCTCAAGAATTTGGCCTTTTCTGTCGCACAGGTCCCTCTCCATCTCGGCAATTTTTCGTTGAAATTGCTTCTTATCAGAATTTGTATGCTCTTTTGTTTCCTTATGCTGTGTTCTAGTTCTTCTACAAGTACATATAATACTTTAGCCATGACATCAGAATAACTATAATAGCTATATGGAAAGTTCAGTTACAACTTTAAAAGTAAAATCTCGAGATGTCTAAAAAAAAGTATATAATCTATGTTACCTGTCTGTCAACACAGCGATAAAACAAAATAAAAGCTGTAGCATTTTTACAACACCGCATTCCAATGAGGATCTATAAAGAAAAACCAATGTGGTAGACGTAATTGAACAAATAACAAAATTTAAATAAAAATGGGCTAGCTACGTAGATCAAATGAAAGGCGAAAAAAAAACGAAAGAAGGACCAAGAAACTATTAGAGTGGATACTAAAAACCTGCAAACGCAACATAGAAAAACTACCTACACACGCTGAGCCGATGACTCAAAAAGAAATGCGAAAAACTGTATCCAAAACACCAAAGACAGAAGTAGATGGAAAGGAAACCTATATTTATCAGTGGACAGAACGGGCTGGGTGGTGATGATGATGATGATAAAATGGGTTATCGGTATTAAACAAAACTTGTGTAGACAACAAAAGTTTATCAGTTTTTTTTTAAGATAAAACAATTGCTTTAAAACTTTAACTGGAGACGCTACTAAGGTGCACCACTAAAAACTACTAACAAAACAAGAAAATTTATGCTTAAATAAATTACAATAGCGAGAAGAGTTTAAATATTTAATTTTGGTTTTGTTTGTTGTAACAAAATTTGTTTGCGTTTTATGCTGCGTATGCCTTCAATTTTACCTTGGATTATTAATTGTGGGATTTCATATCGTTGTCCCCGCATCACATAACCTAAATACTTTAATTTTTTATTGTGTTAATTTGCTGTGATTCTATTCCATTAAAGACTTCGATATAAGTTATTTTGGCAGTCAAAGGTATTGGTGGCTCTGGTCCGTTTGAAAAGGAATTGCCCTATTCTTACACTTTTGTTCTTCTAGTACGTTACTTAGTAATTATCTGTGTGTGTCGGCGAAAGCCACTAGAACCAAGTAGTGCTCTGCTGGACCCGAATTTAGTAGGGTTTAGTCCGAAGGTGCAAATCGATCACCTTTATGCTTGCAGGGTACCAAGAGGTATCAAATAAACGTACTCACGCTTTCACGTGGCGGCGCTGATAATGCTAAGTGAGACGGATTGACAGATTGCTCAGAACACCAGAGCTATCTGGAAAAAAAAAATACACATACTGTACAATGGAGAAAGGTAACGGAAAACCATTTCTATTAGCATTCCCAAGAGAACCACATGATGACTACATTTAACTCAAATCAAATTACCGGAGTTTAAACAGTTCCTCATTTGGATCTTCGGGAGGAACGGACTTGAATAAAGCCACAAGATCAAACATACGAAATAAAATCAGAACAGGGACCTAGAACGTACGAAGCTTATACGAAGCAGGAAAATTAATAAACCTAACTCAAGAAGCAAAAAGGCTTAACATAGGCATAATAGGCATAGCCGAGACTTGGCTGCCCGACTTAGTAAAATGCGCAATTTTGGGGTATACTCTGTACTACTTGGGTAATCAAGACAGGAATCACAGGAAAGGAGTCGGATTTTTCATTTCTAAACTTCTTTCAAGGTGCGTCACTAATTTTACTCCCTACTTTGAAAGAACAGCATTATTAAAAATCAATGCTAAGCCCGTAAATCTTAACATCATTCAGGTGTACGCTTCAACGGACAATGCAGCAGAAGAAAAAATTGAATCATTTTACTTTGAGATAAAGATCTAGTCAAACTCTAAAAAAACAGGACATAAACATAGTAATGGGGGATTTTAACTCAAAACTGGGGAATGAGAAATTTGAAGACCTTGTTAGCCTCTTTGAATTTGGGATACGTAACGAAAGAGAAGACTGACTCTTGCAATTCTGCCAAGAGGAAAATATGAAGTAAGCAACACATGGTTTGGACTACCAGCCCGCAGACTGTACACGTGGAAATCTCCAGCAGATCAACCGCATAATATAATCAGAAATCAAATAGACTTTATACTAATTAATAAAAGGCTTGGTTTATCTATTACATAGGCATGCACCTACCCAGGAGCAGATGTCCCATCTGACCATACACTAATGATGGCGTCGATCAAGACCAAATTATCAAAACCTAGCAAAACAACTTTTAAGCGGAAGATGGATCTTGTTAAACTCAAACAGGAAGATATAAAAGAGGCAGTAACAACGGAAATTAGCAAGCAAATCGAGGGCAAATATCTAAAAATATGGAACAAGAGGATATAAACTATATATGGGGCCAAATGAAAAAGATTCTATTAAGCAGCACACAACACAAATTTGGATATAAAACACAAGGCCAAAAACAAACATAGATGACAGAAGAAATTTTCACATTAATGGAAAAATGGTGAAAAGTTAAGAATCAGAGCAACAAGTACAGGTGCATACAAAAGCAGATTCGAAAAAAGATTAAAACAACAAAAAACAAGTGACTGAACCGTGAATGTAAAGAAATTGAACAACTGCAGGCTCTACATGATGACTTCAATCTCCATAAAAAACTAAAGGAGACAGCAGGGATTTTCTAAAAAAATAATGTCTCCATGTTAGTAAATCGACAAAATCAAATTGCAATAGAAATACAACAGAAAAAAAAAACATTTGGGAAAACTACATCAAGGACCTATTTGCAGATGACGAAAGACAACATAGGGCAATTAAGGAAGACAACAACTTAACAGGTCCTTCAATTAGCAAGAGTGATGTAGTAAAAGCTATACAAACTGCAAAATCAAATAAAACAGCGAGACCGGATAAAATTTCCTCAGAAATCCTCAAACTCCTAGATGAAAAATGTATCTCCGCTTTACACAAAATTTTTAATAAAATATACAATACGAGTAAATACCCTGCGCAATGTCTCACGTCAACGTTTATTCCTCTCTCAAAAAAGAAACCGTCAAAATATGTAAAGAACATAGACTGATTAGTCTTATGAGCCTGACCTTGAAACTGTTCTTAAAAGTCATATATTAAAGACTCTACAGAAAATGTGAAGACATAATAAGTGGAACTCAATTTGGGTTCAGGCAAGGCTTAGGCACAAGAGAAGCAATATCCGCAATACAAGTCCTCGGGCAAAACTGTTACGACCAGAGGAAAAGTGTATACCTAGGCTTCATAGATTAGGAAAAGGCGTTTGATCGCGTTCAACATCACAAGCTTATCAAAATCCTTAAAAACCTAGATATTGACCAAAAAGACATCTGTTGTATTGAAAACCTTTATTGGAACCAAACAGTACAAGTTAAAATTGACAACTAAGTAACCAAACCAATACAGATTTGTAGAGGAGTCAGACAGGGGTGCGTTCTATCACCTTTCCTGTTTAACCTATATTCAGAGAAAATATTCCAAAAAGCACTTGGCAATATTGAAAAAGGCATTAAAGTTATAGGAAACTGGATAAAAGACATTCGATATGAGGACACAATACTGATAGCCGAAAGCATAAAGGATCTACAACAATTAGTTAATAGTGTAGGAATACATAGACAAATAGGATTGAACATCAACACTGAAAAAACAAAGTTTATGGTAATTAGCAGAGACCCAGACGCAACGAGGAATAACAGATTAACATTTGACAAGTTACCAATTGAACGGGTGAACAAATTTAAATATCTGGGTACATGGCTCACTGAGGACACCGGACATCGAAATAAAATGCAGAATTGAAAATGCACGTAGCGCATTTATAAAGTTAAAAAAAGTCTTAACCAACACTGACTTTGATATCAGCCTTAAGCTACGGCTCGTTGAGTGTTATATATGGTCGATTCTCCTTTACGGTATGGAAGGATGGACAATGAAACCAGCATCAATGAACAAACTTGAAGCCTTTGAGATGTGGCTGTACCGCAGAATACTTAAGATCCCATGGACAGCAAGAGTCACAAACGAAGAAGTGTTTAGACGAATTAACAAAGACCGCGAATTATTAATTACAATAAAAAGAAGGAAAACTGCGTACCTGGGTCACCTAATGCGCAACCAAAAGTACCACATACTGCAGTTAATAATCGAAGGCAAAATTGATGGAAAAAGGGGAATAGGAAGAAAGAAGATGTCCTGGTTGCGGAACATAAGGCAATGAACGGGACTCCGAACTGTAGAAAGTTTGATCCATACAGCTAGGCTAGGGATTGAGTAGAAATGGAACATGTGGTCGCGAATATCCATTAATGGATATGCGCAGGACAAAAAGAAAAGTCGGTTATTGGTTTGTTTTTTTTTTAACATTAAAAAAATATAATTTTTTTATAAAGATGTTAGCTTTCTGTGCATTGTTTTTTAAGTTTTTTTAGACTAGTTTTTTTGGAACAGTTTTTTTTAGTATCTGTTTGTGTTTGTGGATAAAAGAAAGTACTTTTAATTTTTTTTGTTATAATATTTTGTACGTTAGTGCTACTAACCTATTTAGAAAAGTTGGAAGACTGAATATTGTATTCATATTTACTTTTATAAACTCTGCTCTATTTTCAACATTTTTTTAATAATAGTGTTAGCTAATAGCGCTGTTGAAATTACTTTTTATTCAATCAAATATAAAGTTTTGGAGTTATTACCTATCAACGTAAAAGACAATAAAAACATTGTTGTAATAAAAAGTTTAGAATGCGTTATCAATAAATTTGTTAAAAAAAGCTGATAAACTATTTTTGAGCCAAAAACTTTTATTTATTATTATTAGTATATATATATTACAATTTCTGCATAAGTTTGTAGATTAAATTTTTTATATTTTGTGTCCCGGTTTATTCTTAAACACTCCGCACTTGTTATTTTTTGTTTGTTTTGCCTTCTATGATAAGTTGTAATAGTCAACACTTTTGGTTGTGCATTACTTTGAAAGTGTTTCTAGAAATATTTGACTATAGATGAAGCAGATGTGTTGATAAAATGCACTTTTGCTTTACTTATTTATGTATTTGATTTCTATAAATTGTTTGTCCTTTTGATTAGTGTCTAAGTTTTTAAGTGTTTTTACAAGGATAGAATGTTTTACTTTGTCGATGGCATTCTTATAATTAAAAAAATAAATGGTTTCTACCAAAAGAGGGACGCGTACCAGCACTATGTAAAGGTATTACATGCGGAATTGACTTATACCCTCTACCCCTTATACAAATTCAAATCTAGTAAATTAATTTATAAAAATTACTCGATTCAAAATAGAATAGCTTTTAAAGCCCAATAACATAGAATACTGCCAGATAACATTAGTAATTTTCCTCCTACAATTAGAACAATTATTATGTCAGATATTTTGTTTTTACAAAAAGAATTGTCGTTTTCAAGCAAAGGCCCGAAAATACTCACCACATGTTGATAACATCAATGCTACAGAAACACTTATTGTTGAATAAGAGTTGCAGTTTAGTATAATAATTTCCTAGACGCCGTTTTTTCAAAATCCAAAATAGCTAAAACTTTTAAGAACTAGATATTTTCGACACAAATACCATTAAGGCTTGTTTCACACGTATACGGTTGGTTGCAACCGAAAACGAATAAAATTTTTTCACACATACACGGTCTGTATTAGGTTTTGTGTTGTTTTTTGTACACAATCTCAGTAGTAATCATAATGGAAAGAAGTCAAATTGTTGCCGTGTTGTTTCTTTATTGAAATAGAAAAAAAAAACAAAGAAGAAATTTATTGGGAGCACTCTCTTATCACTTTACAAGGGTGTATTCGGTACTATACTGTTTCTATTAGGTACCCAAAACGAATCAAACCGAATGGAAACCGTATACGTGTGAAACGAGCCTTAGTCACTTTGATTTAAAATTAAAAATTAAAACCTCACTTTTTTAAAAGCCAATAAATCAAATACTATAGTAATTCTTTCAAAGTTGGTATAACATTCAAAAGTTCAGTAATTTATTAACGGTGAAAATCTTATAACATTATGTTCAGACTCTACTAAAAAAAATCAAATCAAACTTTGATCTCTCCATTTTTTTAGTAAACTTCTATTACCACTCCAAAAATATTCTGCATTATAAAAAACCACAAACCAAATGCTTTAATACCCGTATCATACATCAACAGCCCAATTTATAGGTTATAAATTAAATTAAATAAATTAACAAATTTTACTTTAAAATTTAGTGTAGTTAATTCAATAGAACTTGCGTGATTTTGACTATACAATAGGATTCAATTTGGTGGTAGTATACCAATTAGACAATTAGAAAAAAGTTTAGGATTAATATATTACAGATTATTTTGCTTTAGAGATTATATTGATCACTAAAGCAAAATACAAAAAAAATTATACACGCTTTTTATCGACGCTAATTTAAACTTGGTTAAGCGTTATTTTAACATCAAAGATAAAGCATTTCAATTTTTGTGCTGTGTAGGCCTACTTTGTCGGAAAAAGAGAAAGGCGGTTTCCTTGAATGGGGTAATATGGGAAGTTTTTGTTTTTGTTATGCCTAGTCAAAACAATGCAGTGGTCGGTAGAAGAACGTTCATTTTGCGATGAAGTCTGTTTTTTAAACGTTCAATCAACTATTGCGGTGCAGCGTGCTTTCCGTGCATGGTTTGCAGTTCCTTCTCGTGGTTGTGTACCTAGACGGCAATCAATTTTAATTTGGGTAAACGCATTTAGAACAACAAGAAATGTGTCATCAATAAGAAGAGGACCGCAGAGAAAAGTGGCAACACTGGCAAACGCCAAGCAAATTTGAGCAGCAGTACAGAATTCTCCGATACGATCTGCTCAAAAACAAGCTTTTGCTCTTGGCATTTCAAGACGTTTTCTTTACCGGATTTTGCACAATGTACTTCATCTGCATCCGTATAAAATAGTTTTGGTCCAACAACTGCCAGCACTGAATTATGTAACGCAACAAACATGTAGTAAAAACATGCTTTTTGCAGAATATGCGGTATTGGAGCAACACAATTCCCAGGGAACTTCACGAGAGGCCCCTTCACTCGGATCGGGTTACTGTGTGGTGCACCATTTCAAGAATAGGCATTATTGTCCCGCATTTTTTTCAGCATAGTGGTCGTGCAGAAACCGTAAACTCGAAACGTTACTTGATTATGCTTCAAGAGGTTTTTCAGTCTGTTCTTGAAGCAATGCAGTTAGAGAATACCTGGTTTCAACAAGATGGTGCCTCATTGCATACATCGAGGGTTTTAATAAACTTTTTAAGACAATTTTTGTTTTGGACGTCTCATCTTCTTCAGAGTGGATTTCAACTGGTCTGCACGATCTCCTGATTTAGCCGCATGTATTTTTTTCTTGTAAAGTTTATTTTTAAACCAAAAGTGTACAACAATCGTCCTCAAACTGTGAAAGCCTTACAGGACAATATTTGGGTTGGACTTGTCACTATACCCGTCGAGATGCTTAAAAGAGTGAATGAAAATTTTAGAATACGGCTTTTTGAACGTGTGCGCAATAAAGGACGATATTTTCCAGACACACATTTTAAAACAAATTAATTTAGAATTTTCCTTATTGTGCTAAATTAAAAAAATTAAATAAATAATATATGTTAAAAGTGCCGCGCTCCACCTTACATACATTTATCGATAAAAAAATCATCTACAAAAATTTAAAGAGTACAGAACAATTGCATAAGTATAATATTCAAAATAGAATTAGAATTAAAATTTTTATTTGTGTTTTAAGATGTCTAGAAACATATACTCATGTCAATACAAAAAAAAAAAGAAATCACATTTTTTTTTAAACTTATGAAAGTTTAACGAATTAATCACTTGTATACGTATACACTTTTCAGAAATATTATTTAAGTGCTAAATAGTTTATAAAAAATCCATTTTTCCTGGCGCCTCAGTTGAGGAAATAAATAGTTGTAAAAAAAAGTAAGAATATTGCTGAGGGTTTTCTAAGACCCTCAAAAATGGTAAAAAAACATTAAAGTTGAAAGATAACATTAGGAACAATGTTTAGCAATTACGGTACAATTATTTTATACTGTTAATCTATTATTTCTTATATAATTAACTTTTTTAATTTAATTGCTTATATTTATAAAAGTATTATTGCTTGTTTGTACAACAAGCACGTTTAAAAATGTTTGTCTTAATTCAGGATAGTTTTGGAAAATTAATTACTTTTGTACAATTTAAATTAGAATTACAAATATAATAAACCGAAATAAATATTATTTTTATGTATAAAATTGCAATGATTTATTGTAATACAATATACGCATAAAAATCAAATCTCCTTTTTTGTTTTTCATCCGGGTCGAGCGTTGAAAATAAACAGTTTTTTGTTGCCCTAATATAGTGAGAGTTGCCAGTCTCAGTAAAGTGCTTGTGTGTGATATACGTTCAATATATTATTAACATTAGCATTTCATTTAATTGGAATAATTACCGGTCGAGTGTTGATAAATTAGTGCCAAATCGTCCTTCCAGTTGCCGAGATACTCTGGAATTAGATTGCACATGAAATAAAGGTAGAATTATGCATAGTCTTCTATAAAATGTATTTTTATAATTCAGATATAATTCTAATTTTAATTAATTTTGTTTAAATTTATATTAATTTTAGAATCATGGGTATACTTTAACAACAATGTGTTAGTAAATCTTAAGTTATTGATAACTTACATATTTTTTTTTTAGTTTTTTTTTGTTTTTGGTTGTTATCACTTAAATCAGCTTAAAACATTGCTAATAAGCATTTTGATAGAAAAATTTATTATTGTTAGCAGGATTGCAACTTATGATATTTTTACCGTGTTTCAGTATTAAGTTCTAAAATACGGCCAATAAAATTGGACCAAATTAAATAAATGCTGATTACGCGACAAAATTTTAAATTTTAAATTATTAGTACGAGGGACACTGCCAAAGTTTGCGGAAAATGTAATGCAAAATACAAATTACGTTATGTAAATTGCTTTATTGCTTCTCAAAATATTCTCCTTTAAAATCTATACACTATTGCATCCGATGAAACTAATCTTCAAAACAATTTTGCCACTCTGAACGAGGTACCTCTAAAACAACATGACCTGTTTTTTCGAAGAAACAAACAATCATTCTTTTTGAAACGCTTCTTGAAAACACCACTTTTGTGACTCTAAGTTCATTTTGAAACACCCATACAGTCGATTGCTGTTTAGTTTCAGACTCATATGAATATATCCAAGATTTGTTACCTGTTACGATGTTATATACTAAATTTGAACGATTCCCTTTGAATTTCTTTAGCAATTCCTTGCAACACTTGACACGTGTCTGTTTTTGTTCTTCTTTCAAATTGTGTGGGATCCAACGACAGCAAAGCTTCCTGACATGCAAATGATCGTGCAAAATCGTATGTATTTGTTTCGCTGCAATACCTAAAGATGCTTTTATCTCACTATAGGTCACATGCTGATCTGACAAAATCATTTCACGCACAGCAACAATATTTTTGCGACAACAGAAGTGCATAGACGACTTTTGCAAAGATTGTCATAAAACGTTGGTCTTTCACGCATGAATTCTGCAAACCATTTGTAAACCATAGTTTTGGATGGTGCTTTATCCCCAAATAATGAACTGAAGTTTTTTCACACATTGCTGCGGTGTTAAACCGTATCAAAAATCATAAAAAATCATTACTTGGAAGTCATAGTCACAATTGCAGAACGCTGGCAATACAGGCAGTATTTGATTCCGCAAACTTTAGCAGTGCCCGGATAATTTTTTCACAGAAGATTATTGAAAATTACCTATTTTACCTAATTTAAGTGACAATTTGTTAAGAAAAGTTGATTTTCTGTTTTGCAATTTGTTATTAATTACTTAATATATTTATTTTATGTGTGCTCTCTCAGAAAGTGATTTTTATTAAATAAAAGTAAACCTTTGTATTTTCAAAGTTAATATACTTAATAAGTATCATAGCTTCCAGATTTGAGTGAGATGCATACTTTGGGTCCCCAAGAAAGCAATTGAGAATTTGCTAATTATGTTCCACATGAAACTTTACATCAATATACTCTATATATATATTTTTAATTTACAATTTTTTTATTAATAATTTAAATTTTGAACATAAAATTAGACTTGTAAACAAAAATTATAAGAATGAGGCTTAGGTCTATATTTTTTTTTTAATTTAAAAAACTTTTAAAATGAAGTATTGTACGCATTTTTTTTATTTTGTCAAGTTTGTCAAAAATTCTACAAAAAAAATTAAGAACTAGTTTAATATACATACATATATATTATTTTGTTTGTTTTTAATCTGTAGTTTAGTGTCAGCTATGCGTTTTTAATGTGACAAAAATTGTTAGAGCGGCTATTTTGTTTGTGACTTAAAAATTAACAACTTTTAAACATTTGAAATATGCTTTGTATGTTATTAATAAGTAAGAAGCAATAAATAATCCAGACAATTTTTGGTTAATTAAATCTGAATTTAAAATTTAAAAAGTGTATACAATAAATAACTTTTAAATGGAGCTTCCAACCTATGCATATTTTTTTTATTATTTAAGCATTTTACTGTCTCTATAAATACATTAGTTTTAAAATTAAACTTGCATAACTTTACAAGTAATATTACAAAATCTAGTAGCAATTGTAAGGTACACAAAACATGCACCAATACGTAATGTAATTGAATTTTTAATTACTCAATTCCTTTGCGTGCTAGTGCTGTGGGAGTAAATATTGTTTGCCGCACAAGTAATGAAAATCATTTCTTCAAGTGTAAATAACAACTGAATCAAATTTTAATCAATAGGTAAATTATAAATTCTGTAGATTACAAGTAATATACAAATTTAATCTACTAAATTGGCCAGTAAATAAACACGTTGTATATAATTTATTTTAAAAGATTTTAATTCAGTTTTCAGGTTTTTAGAATATGTTATAATCGAATTATATGTATTTATTGATTAGATAAAAATATTTACAAAAGGTCTATTATGTAATTTAAATTGTAATTATAATACGTGCTTTTTGGACTTAAAAGTTACATAATTTCTTAAAATAACAAGTCCTAATCTTTATAAATTAATTAGAATTATTGGCTCTATTTCTTTTTTTAACTGCCTTTTCCTAGTCTCTTTTCCGTCTTTTATCATATTCTTACTTTTTTTCTTCTGTTCTTCTCTCAACGTATGTTTCATAGTTTTCTTAGCATTTCTACACATTCTGCACATTTTTAAATCTTCATCCATCTACAACTTTGTCACTTGCTTTTTTCATTACTACATCTCAGTTTTGCAATAATGTTTTATCATCTTTACTATATTTATTTTATATTATATGTTAGATACATTGACTTTTTTTTATAGTTTGCGTTGTACCTAGGCTTTTTTACTGGTATCCTTCTGCCTCGCATTTGTATATCTCTATTTTGTTTCATAATGTTGTGCCATGGTTTTTTTCCAGTTTCTCTCAACTTTTTGATTATAAGGTTAACATAACAAATTCTATTCTAATATTTTTTTCTAATTTTTACTAGCTTTTCTTTTCTTTCTCATTTTCTTTTTATGCATACTTGTAAAATTTTACATTTGTGTCTCTGTTTTATTCTTTTCTTGTATTTTATTGCTTTTTTCCTACTTATACTCTTATCGTTTTTTTTTACATTTTCTAACACAATATAAGCTGGTTTATTTATTTAAAGCAGATTCTATCTTTAATATATTATATGTAATAATAATAATATTACTTTATTTACGGTATAAAAACTTACTATTTACATCTACATTATATATACATAATTAATGATGTTTTACAAAAATTAATAAAAATGAAAAATATAAAAAATAACATATACAAAAAATTGCACATATTAAAACAAAACATTAGTCAGCTTACTTCTAAACGTAGATTTAGAGACTCAAAATAAAATAAAGATAATTAGTAAAGTATTTGCAAATCTAGACATTCTACTCAGGGGATTATTAAAAGCATAATAAGTAGAATGGGTAGACTCACGGAATAAGAAAGAATGCCTGCTACATCTATTATTAAGTGCTATATGGAATGGAATAGTACCAAATAGCTCCGTACAATCAATCTCTGACATAATTAAATTATGCAAAAATGAAAAATCGGCTCTTTTTCGGCGAAGCTTTAATGACGGTAGATTATAGAATGAGGCAATGTAACTATAATTATAATTTACAGCTAGTATACCCAATTTATAGCTCAATAAACTACATTTTTTTTAATTTGTTCAATACTAAGGTTATGAATATCATAAGCAGAGCTCCAAACTGACCGAGCGTATTCGAAATGCGAATGCACCAACGTACAATATAAAAGTTTTAATGTACAGGGTGATAAATTCGTTGACATTCTATAAACAAATCCCAACATTTTCATGGCACGCACATGATGTTAATATGTTCAACAAATGTTTATGATCAAAAATTATGCCTAAATCTATTATTTGTGTGACTTTATTTAATACTTTAGTGTCAATTACATAGTTATAAGAAATTTTACTCAAAGTTTTATAAAAACTTATTGAAAAACATTTATTAGCATTAAAGAACAATTGATTAATAAAATAACAATTGTTTATAGAGTCTATGTCCAGTTGTAAAAGATGACAATCATTAAGAGAAGATATTTTTCTGTACATTTTTAGATCATCCGCAAATAAAAGAAATGACGATGAATTAATATACTGGGGAAAATCATTAATAAAAAGCAAAAATAAAATTTGTCTACAATAAGATCCTTGAGGAACACCTGATGAAACACGGATAGGCTGTGACAAAAAAATATGAATTTTTACACACTGCGTGCGACTTTTTAAAAAGCTAAATAACCAGGAAACCTCATTATGATGATAACCCAGAGTTCTGAACTTAACAATCAAAATATTGTGGCTCACACGATCAAACGCTTTTGAAAAATTGGTATAGATAGAATCAGCTTGTACTTTAGATTCAAATGCATTTAAAATATCATTTTTATAACAAAGTAAGTTAGTAAGTGTGGAACGCTCTTAACAAAATCCGTGCTGCTTTTCTACTAAGATGCTTTTGCACAACTATTGTAATGGACCAGTTACAATTTTATCAAACAATTTATGGATGGCAGATTGAGTGCATACACCTCTATAGTTAGTGATATTCTCTTTGGCTCCAGATTTAAACAATGGAGTAATATAGCTTTGTTTCCATGATTGAGGAAATTTAGTTTTATTCAAAGAAGCTTTGAAAAGTAAGTGCAATGGCTTTGCAATAGAATAAATGCACTTTTTTATTAGTAAAGAAGGAATGTCGTCGGGTCCAATGCTTAAATTACATTTAAGGTTTTCAATTCCCCCAAAAACATCACAGAAACTAATAGAAAGTTTTGAATGAATTACGTTATTATTAAAATTAAACAATAAAGTTGGGTGGTTTTGTTTACATAAACTGAAGAAAAAAAATCTGCAAAACTATTGACAAAGTCGTTCCTATTATTACAGGTTTGATCCTTATAATATATTATGGCTGGAAATCCATTAGTTTTTTTGGTCTCATTAACAAATCTCTAAAAATGTTTTGAATTATTTTGAATTTTACTTTCAGTTTGAAAAATATATTGCTTGTATTGATGTGCATTGAGATTTTTGCACGTAGTACGAATAGATTGGAATTTAATATAGTCCGACAGTCGTTTTCAAGATTTATAACGTTTATAAATAGTTTTCTTAAGTTTAATAAGTGATATCAATTCTTTGTTGATCCAAATAGAAAAATTGCATTTAGGCCACAGTTTTTTAGGGACAAAACAATCAATGACATAATCGATTTAAGAATAAAATACATTAAGACACACATATCAATATTGCAGTTATAAAATAGTGCAGTCCAACCATCGTTCAACAAATAATTATTGATTTTGCTGTAGTCGGCAAGTTTAAAATTATTAAAAACATAATTACATTTTAAAATATCACAGGTAGTATCACATTTTATAGTTAACAAGTACGCAGTAAGGTATTGGCTTAAATTTAACAAAACTGCTTCTATCACAGAAATATCACGATTGTTGGTAAAACATATATCTAAAAACACACCCTCACTATTACGAATAGAAATGCATTGTACGCAGTTTAAGAACCCAATCGAGTTAGCAACTAAATGAGCAGGGTAACTATCATTACAAAATATAAATCATTATTAACCCAAGACACTGCAGGTAGATTGTAGTTGCCTAATAAAACTAGTTTACTGATTAGAAACTCGTTGGCAATAGATTTGACGAAATGACAATGGTCAAGATATTTATCACTAGTTGAATTAGGTGATAAATATACCGCACAAATTATATAAGACACAAATTAAAATTAACAATTACAAACAAATGTTTAACACTAATAACACGTGGGTAAAGTAATACAGATTTGAGGTGAGTTTTGGTAGCAATTAAAACACCACTTCCGCCTTGTTATGGGCTTGTTAGGGTCTAGCGATCACTTTTAAATAAATGATTCTTATAAATTTATTTCAAAGTCACTGATGTCCGGACAAAGCCACGTTTCAGTGAAAACAATCACATCGTAGTTTAATACGGCTACAGCTTGCAAGAGTTTTCTGAGTTTAGTTTTTTAACCCCCGACGTTCAAGTAGTAGATGGAGAAGCCGTGATTATTTCTGAAGATGGGTCCAAGCTGTTGACATGATTTTGGCTTTGAAAATCTATTAGAGATGAAGCAGGAATATTTTGTGAACGACCATAACTTACAAATCTTTTGTCAGCAATGTTAGCTGGCCAAAAGTTTTTGCAAAGAATAGCTTGAGCATGGTCGGCTAGAACCAAGACTTTAAAGTTACTGTAGCTTCTAGATTGTACAGCTAGATCTGCAGCGTTGATTGAAATATTAGGGTATTTTAATTTAATGTTGTTTATAACATTGGATTTATTAGTTCTGCGTTTAAGTTTTGAGACATGTATGCCTGCAACTTATCGTGACTTAGACCACAACCAAAAATTGTTCGGGTCTTAGGCTGAACTTTTTGTTTAGGTTTAGTTTGAACAGTAAGTGCCAGAAAAGAAGAAGTAGAATTATTATTTACAGAATTAATTGCAGGTGGAAAAAATGATTTTCTTCATTAATAGTTGGTGTAACTACACTAGTCATAGATACTTGAATACGAGTTTTGTATTCAAATATAACCTTATCCTTGTCTGCAATCTTTTCTTTAATATACAATACTTTATCTAATAGCAATTTATTGTTAGAGTGAACTTCATCTAACAAAACTTGATATAGTACGGTAGTCTCTTTATAAAGCCTTGGAAGTTTGGCATTGTCAAGTTTGAATGACGTACCACAGTGGCGTTTTTTATGAAATATAACTCTACAACTAGTACCTGTTACGCTAGATTGTGCAACACTTTTGCACGCTTGACCCGACATGATAATAAATTAAAGTTTAAAAAATAAAAATTTAACTTTAAAAGTGATTAAATATTGAGGAGTGAAAATAATACAAGGATGATACAATGATACACAATTCACACCGGTACGGTCGTTTACTTGGTGGCAAACTACAAAACAAACAAAAGCAGATCACAAGAATACAAAGGAGTGTTCAAAACAAGATTAAAATATAAAATCACAAATTAAAAGAAAACACAAGTTACGCCACTGGTAATAATATTGCTTTGCGCTATAAATTTAGGTTACTTTTTAATAAACAAACTTTACCATAAATTTTACAGAATAATGTTTAAGAAAACAAACAAACAATCACATATATAATTGAGGTTAGGGTATTTTAATAAAAAAAATTATACTTTATTGTGCTGATTTTACTTTTTTTTATATATTAAGACCGGTTTCGGCGGTTAGGCCATCATCAGTTCTAAAAATATTACATAAATTAAAAATATATATGTGTTACATAGATGATTTTAACAAAACTTACTTTTCTTTTCACAGGTGTTGTTGTGTGTTGCGGGTGGTGTGAATTTGTTGTGGTTACTGTTACATTAATTGGTTATTGTGTATTGTGGTTATTGTTGTCGAGTGATTAACTGTAGTGTGGTTATTGTTTTTTAAAAATGTATAGATATGTTGGTATGGGTTATTGATTTGTTCGTTTAGGCATCTGTAGTTTTTATTGTTTTTTAATTTGTCTATTTCATATGATTCTAGTATTGTCATTTTTAAGCCTTTTTTACATTGGTGTAGGAGTTTTATATTATTTTTGTTTTTGATATTGAAAGTGTGTTTGTGTATTTGTAAGTGTTTGGAAAAAGTGGATTTGTGATTTTTGTGAGTGTGTTCTTTGAGTCTGTATTTAAGTGCTCTACCAGTTTGTCCTATAGATGAAGCTGTGCAATCTTGACAATTGATTTGGTATATTCTTGATTTAGTCAGTTTGTCTGATGTATGTTTTTGATAGCAGATGTTATTTTTGATAGTGTTAGGGTTAGATAGTGAAGCTTTAAGATCGTATTTGTACAATAGTTTTTGTATTTTGTTACTGGTGTTGTTGTAATATGTTAACTTTCTGTATTGGTTGTTTGTATTTTTGGTGTTGTGTGTAAGAAGTGATATGTTGTCAAGTAGTGTTTTTTGTGTATGTTTCTTAATTATTTTGTCTATTGTGCTGACGGGAAATTGATTATTTATAGCTAGCTATATAAAATATATAAAATAAATAAATAAAGCCATACTGATGAGAGGTAAACCTCGAAACGCGTCTATGGATGTTTTTTAGTTTAGAATATTTTTTCATAAATTTAATTTTTTAATGTTATTATAGCTAGCTGTTTTATTGTATTATATTCAAGCTGTAGATGTGTAGATGATAGTGGAAGTGATAGTGCTCTATGTATTAAGGAGTGAAAAGCTGCAAATTTGTTGTTGAAACTGTGATTTGAGCTGAAAGGGATTATTATGCCTGAATTAGTTGGTTTTCTGTAAATTTTGAAGTCGGGTTTGTTTGAATTGTTTTTGATTATTGTCAGATCAAGAAAATTTATTTGATTGTTACTTTCTATTTCTATTGTAAATTGTATGTTTTTAGTTAAGCTATTAATATATGAATGTAAATTATTTATGTCATTTGGTTGCCCTCTAAATATACAAAATATGTCATCTATATATCTACGCAATAGTATTATGTTATTGTGTTGTGGGTTGTTGTTAGTTAGTATTTTTTTCTTTGATTGTATTACGAAAAATGATTGCTAGGATAGTTGAGCTTGATGCTCCCATTGGTAGTCCATCGGTTAACCTATATGCTTTTTCATTATATGTGCAATTTGTTTCTGAAGTGAGAAATTTTGCAATTTCTATTATGTTCTTTATTTCTTCAGTGTCTATGTTTAGTGTTGATAATGTATTTTGTAAAGCAGAAATAGTTTCAGGTATAGGTATGTTTGTGTACAAGTTGGTGATGTCGAAGGAGATCATCGTATCGTTAGGTTCTATTTTAATGTTTTTTAGAGTGTTTGCTAGTTCTATAGAGTTGATAGTTGTGTGTTTAGGTATAATTTGTAAGTTTTTTGTTAATATTTTAGTAAATAATTTATCCAGTTTATATGTTGGTGAATCGGTTGTAGATACTATGGGTCTTATGGGGATGTTCGGTTTGTGTAGTTTAGGTAACTAAGGGTTCATTGGAATTAAAGTGTTGTATTTGGGATTATATTTGTTAGTTGTTATTATAGTGTTTTCTATTGTGTCTTTAGTGCGTTTTATTAATTTGTTGAGGGTTGTGTTGGTGTTGATGCCAATTTCTGTAAAATTATTGGCCTTTATGTAATCTTGTATTTTGTTGTTATATTCTTCTATTTGTAGAAATACTAAACCTGCTCCTTTATCTGCTATTGTTACTGTAATGTTGTTAATTTTTATTTTATTTTTCAGTCCTTTTATTATTTTCTCCTCGGTTGTTAGGTTGTGTGGAGATTTTTTTTTTCTTCTTCTTTATGTTCTTCTTGTTTAAGAATTTTAATTGCTTCTCCTTTTATTGATTTTCTTGCTGGGTGACCATATATTGCAGTGTCAATTTCTATTGCTTGTAGGTGCAAACTATTGATGTTGGGTTTTGTTGCATATTTGTAGCCTTTGTTTAGAAGGTTTATTTTACTAGGGGTTAGTATAATGTTGCTAAGATTTGTGATATTGTTATGAAACTTGTGTATGTTGTTAAATTTGTCTGTTGATTGTACTTTTTCTTGAGTTTCTTTTTGTTTGATTTTAATTAATTTTATAATTTTCAGTTTTTTCTTTTCTTTGTTTTTTGTTCTTATCGGTGCAATAGTTTTATTAATTTTATTTATTATATTCTCTATTTCTAAATAATGGAAGTTTTTTGTCATGGTTTGGAATATGTTATATTTTTTAATTTCGATGTTGTTTAATTTATTATATTTGTTATGTAGTTCTTTGTTTAAGATGTTTTTCGTTATTCTGTTTTTTTGTGTGTTGGCTGATATTATTGTGAAAATTCATTTTTGCAAATGGTGGTATTAAATTTAGTTTTTTTCATTTTGTTATGAATTTCAGATGTTCTAATACTTTCATTTTTTCTTTTTCTTCTTTGTAATATTTTTTTATCAGATTGGATGTATTTTCCATATTTATAGTTTTTGTTTCTGATTATTGCACAGTTTAATAATAGTTGAGGTTAGGGTATTTTAATAAAAAAATTTATACTTTATTGTGCTGTTTTTTTTTTTTTATATATATATATTAAGACCGGTTTTGGCGGTTAGGCCATCATCAGTTCTAAAAATATTACATAAATTTATAATATATATGTGTTACATAGATGATTTTAACAAAACTTACTTTTCTTTTCACAGGTGTTGTTGTGTGTTGCGGGTGGTGTGAATTTGTTGTGGTTACTGTTACATTAATTGGTTATTGTGTATTGTGGTTATTGTTGTCGAGTGATTAACTGTAGTGTGGTTATTGTTGTTTTAAAAATGTATAGATATGTTGGTATGGGTTATTGATTTGTTCGTTTAGGCATCTATAGTTTTTATTGTTTTTTAAACTGTGCAATAATCAGAAACAAATACTACATATATAATTACCAGTACGTTAGGTAAAACCTTAGAATTAATAACATTTATAAACACATGAAATTGTAGGAGTAAAATATAATAACTCAGTGCAGTGCAGAGCATAATATATATTTTTTTGAGTATTATCAATTTAGGTGCACACATATATGTATTGCTTTTAATTTTTTTTTTTATCCTTATATTTCTAAAACTTACAATATTATACTCCTTACTAGACTATCAAACATAAACCCCGTTGTGCTCATAAAATCAAATTTTCTTTCATTTATTTTCCATGCCTGTTTAACTACTGTATTTATTTTTCTTTAATATGCTTGCTCTCGTTATTATTTGTACAAAATATATGTTTTAAGTTTTTCTTATATTCATTTCTGAACACCATCATTTTTGTTTTTTTTTACATTAACTACTAAACTTGTTTCTAAAATATTTTTTTATTTTTTTGTTATTTTTTTTACTTTTTTGTTCTTTTTTTGCTCTCTACCATTTACTCATCTTTCTGCTTGCATTAACTTTAGCTTTTTTTTACATTTGCTATGTAAATCGCAAATAAAATGAGAGTCAATAGGCAGTCTTGTCTCACTTCTTTTGTTGTACAAAATATTTTACTATTTTTTTTTATTAACCCACACTTTGTCTTCTAATATACTTTTTTTTTTTACCTGACGTTTGCAATTTATTTCCTTATAATATAGTTTTACAGTTTTATCGACGTTTGGTGTAGAATACGTTATTTACCTTTTTTTTTTTAATATTATGGCGTAAATTTTGTATGCCGTACGTACACAGTAGTGTTATTACTCTGTAGTTAATTATTTAGTTGCTGCTTTCACTCTTGTATATTTGGCATGCAAGACCTTCTCTCTATTGACTCAAAAACCTTTCTCCTTTTCATACTTCATTTATTTAGCTTTCTTTTTTCTTAATTTTTTTATTTTTTATATATTGTTTTTTTGAAATTCTTTTCTTTTGTTGTATTGGCTTTTGTCTGTCTGTTTTTTTTTCAATTATTTTTAACTCAAATTTTGTTTTTGAATATATTTCTATTTAGCTATACTCAGTTCTAATGGCTGGTGATCTGATTCTACTTTTATTCTTACTTTAAACTTGTTTGCCTTTTTTTCACGTTGCCTCATTCACTACTTAGTCTATTACGGATTGCTTATTTGCTTCTTTGTAAGTAAATCCTTCATCATTTGTAAAGTTTTTATTTAAAATGTCTCAACTCTTTTCTTATATCATTTAAATCTATCTATCTATTTTTTGTGGTATTTTTTGATTTTTTGTTTTTGTGTGGTAATCTTGTTTGCTTATTTTTTGTTTTTTTTTTTTAATTTTTATTTTAAAGTTTCCTCTCTAATCAATTTTTTTAGTTAATTTTGCCTCCTTTTATATCTCTGCTGTACAGAGCCGTATCTAGAAGAAAATTTGGGGTTACAGATACATTTTTATATATGGCTATGTATGAGTCAAATGTACGGAATGAATTTTTTTTGCTTGATCAACTAAATTGCTTTTTTTATATAAATCCTGATTGTGTAAATTTTTTCAGTTTTTTTCTAATAGCCATTTCCGAGTAATAAGTAATCAAAATTTGAAAAAAATATTTTTTTGCGTTTCTTCACATTTTTTTTATTATTTGTACTTTTCAAGGTTTCATTTTAAGGAAAAAGTTGTAAGAATGTTTTTTCTTTAAATTTGCATAAATTTTTTTTTTCTTGAGTTTTGAAAATTTTCCAGAAATTTTAATAACAGTTCTTCTTAAAAAAAATGACGAGTATTTTCTTTTTTTTTTTCTCAAATTTGGATAAAAACCTGCTTTTATATGTGCAAAATTACATTGGTTTACGGTTCTTTGACATACGTCTTTTTCTCGCCGGTAAATTTTTAGATTTTGGTTTGAAAAATTACAATTTTTAATAAAATTAGTAACTTTTGTAATTTACACTGCCAAACTCCAAAACAGTGTTTTAGATTTGGGCGTTTGCTATCGATCCAATCCAAACCTTATAAACAAAATTTGTAGTTTTGTCACTTTATACCACTGAAGATACGTCAAATTTTTTATCTTAATAGGTTTTTTTCTCTCCAAAAGACGATGACAGACATTTTGACAAGTTCGTAAAAAATTGGTTAATAAATGAAACTGTTTATACTATAATACGACTCCAAAACAGTGCTATTCAGCACTTTTATATCGATTTTTAATAAATTTTAATAGACTACAACAAAAGGTTTTTGGTTTGCACTTTCTCTCTTGTGATTTTTTAGTAGTTCAACATTAAAGATTGAAATTTAACCAGCGTATGACCAAGAGCCCAATTTTTGCTCGCGGAATTATTATGACTAAATTTTCTTTTTTTCTCCAAGTTTGTAAACATTTTAAACCTGTGTTAAGTAAGGAAAACGCAATTTTTGCCAATGAAGCATTCAATAATTGCTTTTCAATTTGGACATTTGCGCTTGTTCTAAGTCAATGGATGTGCAGACTTTGTACCCGTATACACACCATCTTTGGCTAGAAAAATTGTTTTTTTGTGGTTAGTCTGAGTAGATAGATCTAATGCAGATGTGAGATGCTAGTCGCTGTCTCTTTCTTTAGCTGTATACACGCCACTGCTGACGTACAGCTTCTTTTCTGCTTGTTAATTAATCAGGTCGTAGCAAAAAACGCAATTTTTGGCTGCAAGTTGTTTCACCAAAAAAAATGATTACTAGACAAAAAATGTATTGAAAATTAAAAGCGCGTAAAACTTGAAATAAAGTTATATTTCTATAAACCTATTTTTAATGTAGCATTTTTTAGGTATTTTTGTAATTGATATATTTAAATTAATATTAATTTAAAATTTTACGTGTGTAGAATTCCCAAAACACTTCTCAGATACGGCCTTGCTGCTGTATACTGTTATTGCTTTATATTTTTTCTTAACGTAAAAAAAATGCGTAAATATGTAATAAAAATATTCGTATATTTTACAACTAAAGTATACGTGTACTGTAGGTTAAACCTTATTTGGCGATTAAACGTGTATTTCTTGTATATTTGCATGCATATTCAACGTAAAAAATACATGAAATACATAAATAAATATTTGTTTACTCTACAATTACTTTTAAGCGATTATATATCATATAGTTACCTCATCACGCTAACACAATCAATAATAAAATGTATTGTATTTTTTTGTGTATTAAATATATACCATTCTAACATTTAACATATAAAAATTAAATATAAAGTATTACATATAAATCAATAAAACATTATAACATTTAACATAAATGTTTAAGAAAACTACAATTAAATTGAAGATATGTTATCGGTTAACATAATTTCCATTTACTATGTCTTAACCAATCTTTTTGGTGGCGTCTGAAAAATTGACTTTCTGTATTTCTCTAGCTCCATATTAAACACATATGGTAACTTTTATTTAAAATAATTTTACTTGTATGGTATTTGTATTTTATACAATACATAACAATAGCAATCAATACTATTAAACTCAAATTGAAAAAATTTAATCTATAAATTAAAATTTGATGATAAAATTGATATTCATGTTATTGTAATGGCTATATCTTTCCATATTTGATATTCCCAAATCTGCGCTTCTAGCCCAATTAAACAACACTCCAAACAATTCTAACAACAAATAACTTAAAAACTGTATCGGCTAAGCAGCTAATAGCAATAATTTTTTCAAACAGTATTGATAATTTTTAATTTAAAGAAGTCTTAATACTAAGCAAGATAAACGAGTGTATTTATAAAAATACATAAATTTCCATAAATTTCAAAACCACATCGATTGTATGTCTTTTCCTGCGGGTAAATTTTTCTTTGAAATAAATCGATAGGGGAGGGAAAAATAAACCTAAAATTAGAGCCAGATAGAGGAAATAAACCGTGTGGAAGGCATTTGATGCCGTCAATCAAGTAGATGGCATTATATCCAAACAGGATTTAGATGTCGTGTATATCATTTTCATCGGGTTATTTACTATGGAAACGGATTTTATATTTGAAAGCTTTTCTAACAAACTTGTGGTATAGTTTTGAAGCATTTAACATTAAAGAGCATTTAAAAGGAAATCATAGCGCGTTGGATTAACTTTTGAGTGTGTAATGAGCTTGCAAATTGGGGTTGGATCATTGTGGGGAGGCTTTATGTACGCCCGGTGGCGGAAAGAAAAATATCACTGCCATTATAGACAGTACTGTTCCCCTCTAAATTCAGCAAACTCTTCAAATTAATTATGTTAATATATTTAATGACCATGAATGATGAATTTTAAAGGAATACTTCTTTGAGTATCATTAATTATTATGCGAAAAACATATTTTTTATCGTTAGGGGAGCGTAAAAAATACAGTTTAACAACCCTTTTATCATTTTTTTTGTTTAATGGCTTGTTTATTTTCTAAATGTATAATAATTCAAACACCGAAATCCCTCGGCATCAGTATGAGACGCACAGCCATAACCAGGTTCGCAATCACTTAAGCCCCCATCATAAATCAAGCTTCGATTAATTAGGGTGTTCCAATTCTAGACCAGATTAACTCACCCCTTTTCTTGTGTTTTTTTCTATAAATAAAATATAACCTGCGATTCATTTATAAGCAAGTTCGATAAAATGGGATCTTGATAGAAGTACTGGGAAAAAAATCCTATTAATTTTTTCGTCTGCGATTGCTTCAGGGGTGTGTTGTATTTACAAATCGATTTCCGAATAAAGCAAACAGACATCAATTCCTTCCCATTTTAATCTTGCATGAGATTAAAACGAATGACTTATTTTTATTTCATGCAGTATGAATTGATTGAATGGTAATTGAAAAGAAGCGAATGCTTTTATATTCTTTGTATCATTTTGTTCTGGATGAAGAGGCTCGTTGAAATTCTAGCTGTTGAATGTGTTGAATAGTTTGCTAAAGAGATAAACTAGTTGACCGGAGCACCGAAACAGTCACAACACGGATGGAATAGGGTATCAGCAATTCGATCCGACGGTGAAGGATGGATCCTTTGCCCGGGGTAGCAAATGATCCGATGCGCGAGCGAACCCCTTCACGTCCCCACCATATCTTTCGTCCCGGTACGGTCCGCGGTGCGTAAATAGCCACAATTTACTATCCATCTGAATTCCCAACTCTTATCTACAACTATCCACTTTCGGATGCTATCAATCAGTGCTGAGTTGTGCCACCGGAAATATACATTCCCACTTTGCTTTCGTGTAGACGCATTAATTCTTCATGTTACGTGTCTTAGTAGTTATATAAAAAATTCTTATGTTCATTATATTTTTGTACATTATATTTAAATCTTATATCACACTAAAAGAAGCTGTGTAATATAGTATGCGGCGTGACGTAAACAAATTTACTTCTCAAATAATCCAATTTATTAAATATAAAACTGAAATAAATTAACAAAAATTTAATAAAATATTTAAGTTACAGTAGGTTGTAACAAACAAATATAATATTTATACAAGGAGTTCACAACTTCTGTAATCAGTGTACAAAATAAAAATAAACATTACAGAATCAAATGATAATTACGAAATATTTGTAATCATTACATAATCACGAAATAATTTTATAATCACGTAATCATTACATAATCTTGTAATAAATCGTGTAATCAAATATTAAAACACGAGTATACGAATAGTCAAATATTGATTACGCGTATTCATATAATCAAATATTGATTACGCGTATTCAAATAATCAAATATTGATTACGCGTGTCCAAATAATCAAATGTTGAGTACGCATATTCACATAATCAAATATTGGTTTTATGGAATCCTATATACCATGAGAGCAAATTCAGTCGTGTTCAATCTGTATCTAATTGTGACGCTAGAGATTTATTCACAGACAATTTCACAGGTGTTTTTATTCAACTCTTGGCATAAGGATGTGTGCAGTTATTTATTTATTATATTAAAATAAATACCTACTTCAGTCGAATATAATTATTCATTGATACAAATTTTATTATGTATTGTTATTATTTTTGTTGAAAAGATTTTTATATATTTATTTTTATTTAATTTTTGATATAATAAATCAAATTTTTATTCTACGTGGTGGATTTTTTCTAATCTACATAAAACATTAATAAACATGGAGTTAGGTATATTTTTAGTTTATGTTTCTTATTATCTAACAGAAATTGTAGTAAGTACTTTATTGAAGATTATTATAAAACCTAACTATTATAATAATATATTAATAATATTAATCATTACCAAAATTATTTTATGATCGGTATAAAATAATTAATACATGCATATTTAATACAGAATAATAAAATCTTAAAAAAATGTGTACTTGTTGAATAATCATGTAATCATAATCACATAATTATTTTCATAATCACGTATTCATTGAATAATCACTTATTCCTTGAATAATCACGTATTTATTGAATAATCATGTATTCATTACATAATCATATTATCATTACGCTTTCATTAAATAACCACGTAAACATTGCGTATTTATTAAATAAACTGTAAACATGTAATCATTACATAATCACGTAATTATTAAATAATTACATGCCACGCCACTGTTGTTAATAACATTGTGCTAACAACAAATCAATTTTAATTAAGTTTGAACCTGTTTAAATTAATGTCATTGTTTTATTGTGATTTTCTGTGCGCCAAATTGGCTTGTATAGTTATTATCTGTGATTCGATTATTTCTGTAACTAATCTAACCCCACTTACTCAGCGTATACAACTATTGCGCGAGCGCGCAAACAAACTCAGCCTTTGTTGTGTACTAGTGGCGTAACTTGCAATAGATATTTAAGGTTTTATTTTAAATATTTTTAATACGTAATTTTTATTTATACAATTATCCGTACTTCTCATTTTTACCTTTGTTGCACATATTTTAATATTTCCACGGTCCAATTAACCAAATTTGGCATTTCAAGTCTCCACGACGGACCTTGTAGGAGTGAAGTGTGTATACCTGTGTTGTTCCTATTAGTATTGTTTTCCATTTTTAATAACTGCTATTTTAATTTTTTTTTTATTTATTTTTATTTATATAGTACATAATGGCTCTTTGTAATGTTGTAATAAACAAACAAAAGATTTGGAAGCCATTTGATGTTTTGTCTGTGAAGATTATTATGCATGTTTATGTGTTGGTCTTCTCCAATTTGAATCTTGTGTGCTACGATCAAAAGCAAACTAAAAATGGACGTGTAATAGTTGCTCTGACTAAGGAAACACTATATCTGTGTTAAAAGGTATGGTGTCAGACTTGAGTCAACAAGTTAAAGAGCTAACAGCTGCTTCATAAAAATTATCAGTTCCAAATTACGTTTCAACCGGAAAGCATACAAAAAGGTCATTGTAGAATGTCACGAACGAGAAAAGCGGTCTACAAATATTATCATATTTAATGCTCCAGAAAATAATACATCTGACTGCAATGTTGTAACTTCAGTTTTGCCTATATTAAAGTCTATTGTACCTGCACTGCCAACAATATCTCAAGCAATCCGTCTTGGAAGACCACTAAATAACAAGCCATTCTCGATTAAAGGAGTTTTTACTAGCAGGACAGACGTGATAAAAGTACTATAAAAGTATTAAAAGAAGCAAAGAAGTTGCGTAGTTTTGCTACATATAACAATTTTTTTATTAATTCCGACAAAACCCCCCAACAACAAGAGTACGAAAAAATTATTCGTGCTTCTTTAAAGTCTCGCATTGACAACGGCAAAAAAAAACCTATATATTAAGTATATAAACAGTACTCCTACAATACTTGTACAAAAAAACTAACATTGTTTTAACAGAATGAATTAGTAGCTTACTTTTACTATCAAAAAACACAAGGATTAAACACAAAAACCCAAACTTTCTTTGATAGCGTATGTTCTTCTAATTTTAATATTATAGCAATAAGTGAAACCTGGTTATAAGACCTATTTCCAGAAACTTATTTTGTGCATAGAGTTGACCGTACACGATGTGAAGCTGGTGGTGTTTTAAATGCTGTTGATTCCAATTACTAATGCGCACTGTCCAATTGTTGAAATAGATTTTTCCGCAGCTACCATTCATTTTCATAAATACAAGCTAACTTTTTTAATATTTTATGAATTTATCGAAGAAAACTTTGATATCACTAAAATAGTTATTGTAAGCGACTTTAATATTCGTAATCTTCAACAATCACTGTCTGCTCATCATCCTGATCAGTTAAGCAGTAACTTTTTAACTATAACAATCTTTTGCAACATAATAATATTCCAAATACTAATAATAGAACACTTGACCTTGTTTTAACATTCTCTGATATTAATTGTTCACTTTCACGTTGTTTATCCCCATTTGTAATTGAGGATACACACCATCCAGCTCTTGCTTTTGACATTAAAGTTTCTACAACTACTAATTTGCCGTTTTGTCCACAAAGACATACAAATATTGTTTTAAAAAAGCTAACTTATCCAATTTGTACACTGCTTTTCTTGACACTGATTGGTCATTAGTGTATGCTGAAACAGATGTTGACGTATGCTGTGATAAAATTTACCAAACAATATCAAAAATATCAGACAGACATGTTCCAAAGTCAATTCCACGTAAACCGTTGTCTAGATTAGATAGTTCAGCACTGATTTATGCAAACTTCTTGGCAAAAAAAGCGTTACCACAAGTTATATAATCAACATAAAACCAATTATCATCGGAAAAAGTATTTCAACCTACGAGCAGAAACAAAACGCCGTATTTTATTGGACAGAAAAATGTTTGCTACTGCAGCTGAAGCCAAATTGAAAAACGATCCAATTTTGTTCATACACTAATTGCTTGAAAAACAGTTTAAGAATTCTATTATTTATGATTCATAATGGATTTATGACGTCAAACCAACAAGATATCGTAAACTTATTTGCAAATTTGTTTAGTAGTGTTTACAAAACATCAAATTTTCCATCAAATTCTAATTCCGTCAACAACACTACTCTATTTGGAAGTAAATCCATATAATCTGATGAAGTTGTGCAAGCTTCTAAACGTCTAAAAGCAAAATACACGTCAGGTTCTGATGCCATACCTTCTATCTTAGTCAAAGACTGCGCTACTGTTTTAGCCAATCCACTGCATTATTTGTTTAACTTAATATTAAAAACTTTAAATTTTTCAAAACTATTAAAAATTTCCCGTATCAGCCCAATTTTCATAAAGGAAAACAAAAAATACATATTAAACTATCGTCCAATTGCTTTAATTAACAACTTTGCCAAAGTTTTTGAACAGATATTAGCAGAACGGCTTTATTTTGGAGTAAAAACTCTAATATCAGATAATCAGCACGGTTTTGTTAAGAAGAGGTCTACTGCATCAAATTTGCTATGTTGTACAGAATTTGTTTTCACGTCGCTTGATATGCGACGACAAGTGGATGTAATATACACTGATTTCAGTAAAGCATTTGACACAATAGATTACGGGATTATAATAGATAAACTACGTGTTGTTGGATGCAATAAAAATCTTTGTAATCTATTACAGTCATATCTTAATGACAGATTGCCGTATGTTGAGGTTTTAAACTTCAAATCTACTAACTATCCAGCACTTAGTAGTGTTCCTTTAAGGCTATTAATTTTTATCATTTTATTTATTGATATTTGCAAATCCTTTAAAATTCAATGTCGATTTAAAAATATTTTCTACAATTTCAACTATGGTTGATTGCATATCCCTTCAATTCAAATGTTATCTATGTTGTGTAAAACGAACTACTTGCAACTAAATATATTAAAATGCTGTACGATGACATACTCTTGCAAAAAATCAAATATAGTTTTTGATTATACCATTGACAACCAACCTTTATCAACCTACAAAGACTTTGGTGTGCTGTTCGACAGTCAATTAACGTTTAATAGTCATTATATTTTGCTTTTATCAGAAGTAAATTAGAATATTGTAGTACGGTGTGTCCTTACTACGCAACTTATTTGTATGCTCTGTGAAAAATTTAAAGACGTTATTTAAAATATATTGTTACCGAGAAGATGGCCACTAGCCGTCTCGTGATCGTACAGATTATGACGTCCTATTAAGCCGTTTTGATTTTGACTCTCTTCAAGATAGTCGTAGAAGCGCTGATATATCGCTGGCCACTAAGCTGGTTTGCGGAGATGTGGATTGTCCAATTTTATTAAGCAGTTTAAACTTCCATGTACCAAGACTAGCAGCTAGAAACCAACCAACATTTACTTGTTTTAAGTCGCACAGTAATTTAGAAGTAAATGCACCGTTGAACAGAGTAATGAATGCTGTAAACTTCGTATCGCCCAATCAAGCATTTTATTAATCATTTTATATAATTTTTGTTAATTTTTGTAAAACTTTTGTTTATTTTTTGTTTATTCATATTTATTTTATTTTGTTTTATTCTTTATTCGAACTTCCACTTGGCATGCATTATTGGGCGGTTTTTAGTCGGTAGGCATTTCAACCTGAGGAAATAAATCCGACACTTTCAGTCTTATAGAAGATTTTACCGACTAGCCCCCCCCCCCCCCCCCCCCCAAAAAAAAAGACTTATTAAAATCTTTTTAGACCTTTTAAAATTCTAAAGTATTTTTAAATATATTCAATTATTATTTTAGATTTTTTTTTAAACAATTTACAATTTTTTCTTCTTCTAATATAAGCTAAGTTTTTAAGAAATTGTAGTTGTTACAATCTTTTATAGTTTTTGATAAAAAGTACTTATATATCTTTTTTAAATCTTCCTCTGGTCTAAGTTATCAAATATCTGTTAATTGTAAGACTTTTTGTTTAAAGTTTGTTCAGGTTTTAAATTCAAGTTTTGTAAGTGCGCGGACATAACGGCAACTCTTGCTCTGCATCAGCATTTGAATTTAAAATGAATTTATTACATATAAAAAAATAAAAGTTTTTAAAACACCATGTTATTTGTCATCTTTAAGACAGTCAATAGATTTGTTTTTCTGAAAGGTCTTAAAAGATGACAAAAAACTTTGAAAAAAGACTTATGATCAAAAACTTTCTTAGTTGCGGGTAGTAGCTAACTAGGTTTTAAAATTTATTTAAGAGCCGTAAACACTTTTGAAGTTGTCACCAATTTTTTTTATCAAATGTGTTGAAACGGCATTTTCTAATATAGAATTTAGTGTAATGTTACCAGCGTATAAAAACAACTAAAACCTATTGACGGAGCACTTGATTGTGTAGCATCTAAAGATATATGATTATACTGCTTGTTGCAACATAATTAAACCAAGACAGGATTTTACTTTTAAATGATAGAAAAAAAATCAATTTGAACTATGAATGGAACTGCATTGCAACAAAGAAGATTAACGTTGTACAGAAAATATGAGCCAGTTTATATCAAGCCAACACTACTACCAAAAACCAAAATAGTCTACGCAGACAATTTGGAGCTAAAAAAGATTTACGAATGCTTTACCGTATTTAAACAGACACCGACTATAATCAAAACGGTCAACCAACACATTCAACTAAAACACAACATTCTCAGTACGTACTAATCAGTACTAATGCCAGTGTTCGACTGAAAAATAAAATTGTTTGTTTTAAATAAAACTTGCACTCTTGCCGTGTGTCCAAAAAACATTAAAGAACTTTAGGGCGGCTATAGTCTTGCATACTAGACCTAGATATTGGCAGATTTTAATAAAGGGGTTTTGTAAGCATTTGACCGCTTTTGTAGCACCAGATAGAGATACATGTTATTTTAAAGTAATGATTTTTAGATTGGAATTGAGTTACATTCCTCCGATAACATGAAGGACTATATTAGAAAAGAACAACTCTAAGAAAATGGTTTTAAATAATATTTAATTAAGCACTTTTGAGCGAAAGAATGTTAAACTAAATAAAAAAGAATACTAAATTTTGCCTAAAAACCAAGCAACTGATAAAACATTAAACCTAAAAAATTATTTTTGAATGGTTTCTAAAAATGAAGAAAGTTTTTGAAGACCTGAAGATTTGGTGGATCATTTTTTTTCTATACCATCAATTAATTAACTCATAATTTTTACTTAGAATGCCCGCAGATTTGAGATATTATTCAACAACACTAAGCAATGAGGAATGATTTTAAAAACCTACTGAACCTTAAAGTGAGCTACAGGCTAGGAGAACTCAGTGAATTTTATTGAATAACGGACAGAATTAGTTGGATGTACAGATTGCTGCGCTACAAACATTACTTTGCAATTGAAACAACAGCGGGCAACTAAGGCTAAAATCTTCACTTACATTTTTATACATTATTATCAGATAAGAGAAGATGTAAAAACATTTATACATAAATGTTTGGCTTGTAGTCACATCAAAACTGCACAGCCAGTAGCCGTAAGAACTCACACTTACCAGAAGAATTACGTTGCATTTTTTATTATTACTTTAATTAATCTATGCACTCTTTGGGTTAAAGCAATTCTAATACCAAGTAATACAAGTATTACTGTACGGATTTTGGAAAACTTTATTCTTTGTCAGTTTGGCTATCTGGACTACAAACTTTTTAACAGTAAAATGGTAGACATAAATTCATTACACAATGGCGACATATCCATTGGCCAACCCCGTAAAACTGAATTATTAACAAAACATTGGGACAAGTTGTTATCTTTAGTAATGTTTTTCAACAATTGTTGGACAAACGCAACAACAACAAGAATTTCTAGCTAGCTGCTGATGGAATAAATTTTTTGTGCTTACAACGTTTCAACAAAAGAAGCAAAAAATAAGGTTAACGGCATTGCTAATAGTCCCTTCAAATTAGACAAAAAATCGACGTTTTAGAGAAATTTTACTCACAGCTTAGCAACCTGTATACTTAGATGTATTTGGACTGTCTAAAGACTATTTTTACATAGCGCACGCATGAAAAAAGGTAGTTTTGGAGTAACAGGCATATTAAATTTTTGCGTTTTTTAATGGTTTCTTGCATTTTTAGCAAAAATTATGCATTTTGAGCAAAAATTACTTTTATTAAAAGTTGTAGATTGAAAAATTTCCAATCGATATAGGTTATTTGACTTTTACTATAATTTTTCACAATTTTGCGCGCTCTGACGGGCAATGCACGTAGTATTGAAAAAATCGAAAAATCTATATCAATCGGAAATTTTTTGCTCTAAAATTTTGGTCTCCTATAATTTTTCCAGAAAATGCATAGTTTTGGTTGAAAATCTAAAATATCAGAAAAAGATCAGAATTTGCAACATTTTTTAGCGGAAAATGCTCTCACTATTGGGAAACCTAAATAGCTAATATTAATCCGAATTTTTTTGCTCTACAACTTTGATCTCTTATAATTTTTTACCAAAATGCATAGTTTTGGCTCTAAGTGCAAAAAATAAAATATATACTTTACTTTCCGCGCTTTTTAGCGGAAAAAACGGAAAATTATAGCAAAATTCAAATAACCTATGTCGATTGAAATTTTTTTGCTTTACAACTTTTAATAGAAATAATTTTTGCCCAAAACGGATAGTTTTTGCTAAAAATGCAAAAAACCATTAAAAATACCCAAAAATTGATGTATATGTATTTATTACTCTAAAACCACTCTTTGTCATGCGTGCGCTAGGTGAAAATAGTCTTTAGATAGTCCAAATACACTTAAGTATACAAGTCGCTAAGCTGTGGGTAAAATTTCTCTGATACATATCTAATTTGAAGGGATTATAAGAGAAAAAAAGTTTCAGAATACCTGCCAAGATAGTATTGGGTTCAAGTTTTAGCAAACCATTTTATGGACCAGAAGAAAACAATAAGGTCAGCCGACACACACTGCAAAGTCTTTAACAGAGCAGTAAAGTGATTTATTACACAATATTGGTTCATTTGTAAACCAACTCTTTAAAACAAAGACGAAAAGCTGTTACCCCTAAAGTTGCACAACAATTGTCAGGCAAAAACAAGAAAAATTACCAGTTAGCAAAACAATGCCAGAAGGGATACTCGAATTGACAATAATTCTAACAGACAGAAGTTTTAGAGTACCAATTAAAAGACTTGTGATAGTATGGGTTTAAGTAAAGAGTCTAGCAAACAAATAAATGGCTAAAAAAAATGAGCCAGCCAGCACACAATACTACTGGTTGGAAAAATTACGTTACCGATTATTGACAAAAATTCATGTAAGTCTTTCTACTTTTAATCAGTTTTAACTTTTGATGTTGCTATTGTTAAAATTAAGAAAGTATTGACGCCGAATAGGCGTGTTTTTCTGACATAGTTAATTAGAGCTCATTAGCAGCATGCAAAGCAGTAAGAATTAAGAATTTGTTTATTACAAAACTCCGATCTTTTTCTTGCCAGCAGCGTCCAAGACAAGAAAACACAGTTTCTTTAACGGCGTGTATTAAGATTCCAGGTGTACTTGCTTCATTGCTGTGCGCCGAGTGTGAGACATCACTTATCCTGCTATGACACAGTTGACGCGGAGAAAGACTATACATTTATATACTATATTTATGACACATAGTTTCAGATCAATGAACGCTTCTGGAAAAAGTACTCCGATCATTCCGAGTATTTAAGGTCTACTACCAGGTGCCTGCAAAGGATGTCACTGACGCGGTTACCCAAAACTCTTCCGTATTGCAAATGCGTTTTTAGTCACCTCTAAGCAGTCGCTCTTACTTACTGCACGCAAGCTATTACACTAAACGGAACAAGAACATTCCACTTCTAAATATGGCACTGCATCTACTAATAAAAAGGGGAAAAAACATTTACCATAATCAAGTTTATGCTTGGTGCTATGAACTTGACCCCTCCGATGACGACTACTTTATTTAACCTCACCGAATCTCACTTTTACATCTTGTTCACCGGTATTTGTTTTATCCGATAAACATCTGTTTTTGAGCTATTTCTGCTATTTCATGGATAACAAAATGTCCGTTATTTTGGCTTGCAATACTCATGGTATTCGAGTAATTCTGGTTACAAACGTCGATCATAGAAAGGTAACTGATTTCTTTTAATACAAAACTTTTTTACATGGTTGACTTCTAAAGAGCATTGCGTTAAAGTGGTAATTTGGCATATGCTGCTTTACTTATTGAAGAAGAAGTGGGATTTGCATTGGAATTGCTTGGTTTCACTCAATCTAATATACACTGCATGGAAAACGTAATTGGTTGCTCTTCAATGATCTTTGTTTGATTTTTTAATCGAATTTGTAGAGTTTTTAAATATTACTGTTAAAGTTGAACCGAAAAAAAGAGCGGTGTTATAGTTTATTGCCGGAAATACCAACTTTACGGGCGCAGTGCTAATGTGCTTTAAAACAAAGCTTTTGTTTGCCGTAACTGTTTGGGCTTTTACCAATCGGTGGCATGCTCCAAGGGCACACTTCTAAAATGTGCTTTCATCTTGCAAACTACCATTCTATAACTTTAAAACAATGCATAATACACCCATGCAAACAGCATTCCAGATAATAAATAAGTTTTTTTTTAAATTAGAACATTGACGTTTTGCTAGTGTGCGACTGAAATTACTCAAACAAGCGCTAAAAATTGTAAATATGATTACGTACGCGTCAGAAGTAAACTGGAAGCATGGTACAGTGATATTTGCATCAAGATTGCTGGTCTATCTCTAACACTCTCATGCTTAAAACAAATGCGATTGTTGTGAAGGTGCGGGGCAAATAAGGACAATCAATGACGTGAGCTTTGACCACAATCCAGTGCTACTGGAGTTCTACGAAAGAGGATCAAATGAAACGGTTTAGGAATCGTTGATATTTTAACTAATCTAAAAGGCTATGGTATGCGACGTCGTGGAACGGGTGGCACGGCTCAAGTGGCAATGGGCGGGGCACGTAGCCAGAAACAACATCAAATGGACGAAAACCCTAATGCAATGGAGGCCAAGGGAAACAAAAAGAAGCATCGGGCGCCCGCAGGCAAGGTGGAGGGACGACATTCAGCGACATGCGGGAAAAAACTGGATGATGACCGCACAAGACAGACCGACATGGAAGTCGTTGGAAGAGGCCTATGTCCAGGAGTGGACGAATACAGGCTAAAGAAGAAGAAGAAGAAAGGCTTCTAAATCCTATTAGGTTTACGCTGATAACCGTTTAAGATTAACCCGAGCACAAAAAATGCTGCTATACATTGATGCAGCAAAAATTTTCGAATGAAAATTTAATGTGGCAGATCTCCAAAGTTTTGCGCAATAGACAAGTCTTTATTTTAGTCATTTATGGCAAGAATGGAATACAAAACTTTATTGAAAAAAAAGCAAAATATATTGACAACCTTGAACTTTAATGTGTTTTATGACAGAGGACAGTTATCTGAAGCTTGTTAAAAAAGTCTACAGTAAAATCAATTTTTAGAAGACACTGACGACAATACATGAATTAGAGAAATTATATCAAAAGTTAAAACTTGATCTGTGCGACGCTCTGATAGAATTCCTAACAGAGTTCTGAAATTCTTATTGCACAAAGCAATAATGGCACTCAGCAATATTGCTAATTCAATTTTACCTGTAGAGCATTTTTATTCCAAAATTTGTGAAGGACCAAACTTTTTTCCAAAATTATCGGCCATTTAGTTTTCTATGCTTTTTAAGCAAAATTATAAAAATGGTAATTTTGGAAATAGTATAAGAACATGCTAAAACTATACTTGCCTACCAATATTGGTTCCGACTTGAATACTTTGTTGTCCATCAGTTAAACCGTTTGGCGGACTATATTGTCGAAGGTTATAGCAGTTACTCAATTGTTTTCTGAATTCTTTCAAATTAATAATTTGATAACAAAACCGCAACACTTTAGTAGTTAACTCCTTACATGTTCTTAGTTCACGGCAGATTGCGTCAGAAGTACCTCAAGGTTGTCTTCTTTTGCCGATGCTATTTAACTTATATCTGCTGACATGCCTTTGGGTTGGAAGTTAAAATTGGCAATTTGCTGATGATACAGCTCGAAAATACAGTTCTAGCTTCCCAAAGATGGTTACCAAATACTTAGCAGAATCGTACTATATAATAGAAAAGTTGTAAAAAAAGACGTTTAATGAGGTGTGGTGCGTTGCTATGAGAACGCACCACACTTTATTAAACGTCTATTTTCACGACTTTTCTATTCTATAGTACAATTCTGCTAAGTATTTGGTTATCACCTTTGATAAAGAACTTGCATACAAATTGCACGTACAGTTTATCTTAGATAAAGCCAGTAGAGCAAAAACCTCCTAGTTTTATTGCTCCGGTGGAACAGCAAAATGTCGCTACGGAACAAAATCCGGTCCGGATGTACACTAACATTATTAAACTTTAAATTACTTTTGCATCTTCAAGCTAGGGAACTGCTACAAACACTAATTTTAATTGTTTTTAGGTTTCTAAAAGTCTAACTATGCGTTGGATTATTGGAACTTTATGGTACGTCAGAATCGAAGAAATGCTCGGCATCTTTCCATTGCGTCAGCATATTGAAGCTATGGCCAAACTCTGATTTATTCAGACAAAGAAGAATACTTTTATAGACTTAAGACCTGTCAACCATCTTAATCTGAACCCTATAACCCCACTCCACAGCCTATAAAACGTTCTATTCAATCATTTTTTAAAATTCTATTTTCAAAAAAAGTACATAAGCTTTACTGTTTTGAACTTCCAGTTATTCAACACTAGGAGGTATTTAGTTGATAGGCAGTTTTTTTTAATGAATTTGACAAATCTAGTTTTTAGAAGGTTTTTTTTTTCAAACTACTATTTAAACGCAAGTTTTATGACTAAAAAATGCGAAAAAAAAGCACAATTACGGCCGGTATTAATTAAAACCGATAACTGATACAGTAAATCGGACAAGCAATAACCTTATTAATAATGCACTTTACGAACAATTCTTTATTATCAAAGAGATTTAATGCTAGTAGGCGACTAATGTTTGGAACAATTACCTTATCTTGGGTGCATCTGCACTTTTGTCTAGCAAACTTACCGGCAATTATTGCAGCTGGAGAATTAATCTAATAGTTGCCAATCCACTTCAGTTGGGAAACTTTTATACCAAACTCTACAAAAACAAAACATACACGCAGAGTTTTATTTTATCTTTGTTGTTCGGACCTATTTACCCCGTTGACAAGTTTGGACCTCCGTCTTTAGCACTTTGTTAAACGACGTTTGAAAAAGCAGTATATAATCACTAGTAAGAAAAATGCAGACTGGAGTACTAAATATTGTTAAAAAAATATTTAAGCAAACATCTAGTTTTGCAACCTGGTATAGAAAACAACTTCGGTAAATATAAAACTAAAATTAATAGCAACTTTACCGTCACTGACTACGCTAATTGCAAGATTCATTCAATTATTAACAGAGTGCAGAAGGTTGAGTGTACTCTATAGTAGTTATCTAAGCTAGAGGCAACTGACATTAGAGTTTACTGTTTTTGCCTAAGTCTATATAATTAATTACGTAGATTAAGATCAGAGCCAGTGGAAAACATAAACAATTACAGGTTTTTGATCAAAGTTAATAATATGAGTATAAGGTCAAAATAGATGTATGGGTAGTTTAGAGAAGGCACAAATTTTATTAACAAAATTTCTCAACTTTCAAAACAATTGTCATAATTTTAATTGCATATTAAAAAAAAAAGCTGGAATCATATTTTTTTAGGGTTAACTATTTAGATGTGATTACGATATAAAAAAACCTCAAACAACTCTGGTGAAGACTTGTAAATAAAATATAAAATATTAATTCACAATCATTATTATTAGTCGACGACCTCTTCTGATAATATAGCAAATTTTATTTGAAATCAAACTTGTTAAGACCTCTTAAATTTAATCTTTCTTAAGCGCAGTTATTATCAATTGATAATCTTAAATCTTTTAATTTTTGTTTTGTTTTTTTTTTACATAAGTTCTAGTTTCTTTCAGTTGCTCTTGTAGCTCTCAAACTCACGTCATATTTTTTTGTAAATTATTTGACTAATTATGTTTTAAATACAATTTTGCTGGGTAACCTTTTAGTTAGATATTAACTCCAATAGGTTTGTGGCCAAACAGCAGTTATTTAAAGAAAAAAAAAATTAAAAAGAGACATAAAGTGGTAATGTAGTTATTTTATACTCTTTTCCTTTTAGTTTTTGCTTAACAATTAAATGATTATTAAATTAAAAAAAAATGAATTTGTATTGCTTTAACCTTTGCATTTTTGCTGATCCTAGTAAAACAACATGGGACAAGCCAAAAGTTCACCGGAGTATTTTTTCAATTTTACTTAAAAAAAGTTTAACTTTAGCAGTAGTTGAAAGTAGTTTGAATTTTTAATAAAAATCTCTGAAAAAAGTTTTTGATACTTAAATTGGTCACTACGTTTCAAGTCCGTGAAAATAATTTATTAGTTTTTGAGGTGCGAATGACAAAATTTATAGTTGTGTGTGCTTTGGAGACGAGCAGTTGTGGTTGCTGTTTGAGATCAATGTCGATACATGCTCTGCTGAAGTGGATATTTGAAAATTTGCCGATTCAACTTTAACGTAATAAAAATTAATTTGATGATGTATTTTCTAGGTAGAATAGAAAAATTAAAATGTTTTCAATGTTTGCAATTAGCTAATAATAAATAGTTTTTAACAAAAACGGCAGTTATTTTGCAGATATGGTGGAGGCGCCGGGCATTAACATTTTAAATAAAATTCTACACAAATTTTAAATTTATTTTCTAATTAACATGCCTCTAGTTGTAAATTAAACAAGAACTAACCAAGTTAGATAGAAATCCTGTATGTATGTTAAACCAGCAATTGTTGCTAAACTCTAATCTAAGCATTCCGTAACATAACAACCCAAACAAATATGTGCTCAAGCCGATTACATTAATAAATTCCTATTTAATTAGCTCACGAATTCATAATAAAATCGTAAGCAAACTAAAATTTTTATAGCTTGAATATAGTGTGTTATATATTTACACACTACATGGAAATACATCATAAAACTAAGATCGCTGGCACACTGTGATGACCCATAAAGGTGGGGGTTGCTTGCTTCGACTCGCGAAAAGAAAAGGGTTTCCTGCGAGCAGCCACGGGGCGGCGTGCCGAACGTGCTTTTAAGGCTAGTCGATAGCGCGACCCATCCGCATTCAGTCGTGCTCTGCTCGGCAGAAGGAATCGACCACTAATAAACTTCCGCGGAAGTTATTCGCGCGCGAATTTCAAAAAAAATAATATTAAGTTCATCCATGCATGCTTGCTATACATTATCAGGTGAGATGTATACAGATTTGATTTATTATCTCATTTTTTTATTATGATCTAAAAAGGGATTTTTATTCTTATGTATACAAAAAAGCTTTTTTGGTGTCACGTGTGAGTGATAATGCTGTATTAAGATAAATATTTTTAGCTTCATCATTTTTTTTAAAAGGGGTTAAATTTGAATGGAATTTTGTACAGAGTTATGCGAAACATGGCATTTTTGTTGACGAAATTGTTGGTTGGATAGTTGTGCCCGCCGCACGATATTTCAATATTTAGGTACGTTTTCAAGCAAGTGTGTATGTAAATCCCCATCTCTTCTATCCATGTATATTCGCATATCGGTGTCAGCTTACACGATTTGGGTTTCGCTCTGTGAATAGTTACGTTTCAATTTCTTTTTTATCTATGTTATTTTTTGTAAACTGTCACGCTTCAATCATTGCCACACCTATGTATTTTTTATTAAAATTATTCAATCAATTTGATTCCATTGACGATAAGCTATTAAATATTTAAAAAGTAAATTATTTATTATTGAAGGTTTAAAATAGAATTGTTAAACTAAAATAAATTTGAGGATGACAATTGAATTTATTGTTTTTGGTTTAACAATTAAAGTGTTATTTATTTAAAATATTATTTTGTCCTAACCATGACCTCTATTTTATTGAATAGTAATTATTATTTATTTTATTTTTGTAATTTAAATTGGTGAATATGTTGTGATATGATAATTTAGATAAAACACTAATTGTTTTATTGCTTTATTACCTTAAATAATGACTTTTAACAACAAAAATATTATATTCAAAAATATATTTTTTTATTTATTATTATTATATTAACATTTAAATAATTATAGTTGTATGAAATTATCCACTAAATGCTGTAAAAATGATTTGGAAGTTACTTATTAAGTCGTTGATCTTATCAACACGCTTCAAATAAGTCTCAAGAATTATTGTAAAAAGCACAATTAAAAAAACTTAACTTTATTTTTAAGCATTTTAAAAAAATTAACTTTTGTACACTTAGGCAACAAGTTGTATAATTTAAGAATCATCTGTGTTTTGCATTCTTTTGTAAAATTTAATAAATTGTTCTTTTGTCATATTAATAATACGTGTTCATGACGGTGTGATAGCTCAATGGTAGAGCGCCTGCATATTATGCAAGCACTCCGGGGTTTGATCCCTGACATGACTAATTAAGAACTTGCTTTTCATAAAACGAACTGATTTATAAGTTTCCAAATAAATTTGTCCAACCCCTTTTAAACAAGTCGTAGGCTTACTGGTAAAATAGCCGTAAAAACACAATTTATAAATAAAATAAATAAACATTTACTATTCACGAATTGTGAAAGTTTGCAATGCTTGAGATTTTAATAACGCTTTCTAAACACAGCGTTTTAAAATAGATGTTGATTTATATTTAAAGGTGTCGTTTATATTGACTTTAATTGATAGGTTTGAATGCATTTTTTTGTTTGTTTTTGTTTTAAGTATGTTGGTCTGAAGATGATTACGGATGCGCCAGTAGACTTTATTGCTTTTTTTTGTTTTGCTCAAATATGCGATATGTTTTTACTAACAAATTTGGAAAACGGAAAACGGCGTAGAGATTGGACAACATTAATAATTATTTCCTTACACAAGAAAGGATCTAATTGATAAATTTTGGTTTGTTGTTATCATATCTCGTACAAGTAAAGTTATGCTACATATTATTCAATTCAGACTACAACAATTTACATTTTGGCAAATAGAACCTGAGCAAGCAGAATTTGCAATACTATTTCAGATGAAAATATTAGCACATCTCATCCATCTAATCAAAGCACTTTACGACGATAGTAGTCAAGGTTGGTTACCTATCTTTTGAATGCAATATAGGGATAGGGGTTAGACAAGAGTTCATTTTATTGCCATTACAGCAAATATATTAAGCGTGCCGTACTAGACAAACGGGAAAGCGGCATTGTAATCGGCGGGCAAAAAATATTGAACTTTAGATTTGCAGACAACACGCTGTTATTTGCTCGAAATAAAAAAGAATTATTGCTGAAAAAATTAGAGAACATTAGCCTGGAATACGGTCTAGAAATAAACCTTATAAAAACTAAAACTAAGATCGTTGACTGTGCAAATGACAACTGGCCAAACAAACACCAAACTGGCAACTACGAAGTTGTAGATTATTTTATTTCCCCAGGCGGTAGAGTCAACAATAGGGGTTGTTTTGAAGCTAGGAAGGACAGTTATATCCCAGGTAATATCAATATGGAAAAACCACAACATAACAAGCAATACCTAAATTAACCTCGTCTAAACAATCGTGTTTTGTGTACGGAGCAAAAACGTGGACATTGTGCAGATTGTCGACGCGCGGATGAGTTTGAAAAGTGGTGCTGGAAAAGAATGTTGAGAATACTATGGACTGCTATGCAAACAAATGTATTAGTGCTAAAGAGCTAAACTCAAAAGTTAAAGTTTTTTGAGTATAGTACAAGGGTAAACAACTCGAAAAAAATTATAGTATAAGAAAAATCTAGCAATCGGAGAAGAGGACGATATCCCATCCGATGGACTAACACAATACAAAATCAGCTACAGTCAGATGACGTAACACCGTCAAACGGGTAATAAATGGCATAGAGGAAGATGAATAGATTGAAAAAAGATGTTACAAAAATATGTCAATACACGTTTGATCAAAAATAACATTATGGAGTTAAAAAGCATAACCTTAAGTTGTTGACCAATTTTTTTTATAAATTTGTCTGCCATTTTTTTAACGATAACTTAGCTCCCCAATAAGATACAAAAATAGCAACTATATTTTTTTTGATGTTTTTTAGAATTTAAGTTAGTGGTCAAGAAAAGAAAAAAAAAACATTACAATATAGGGCGCTTATATTTAGTGTGACAATGAGCTCCTGTTTAGGAAAAAATATTACACAATTTTCTAAGAAGATTAACTTTAAAAGCTTTTCATAAGCATTATACTCTTTGACTTAATCATACTAATTGTTTCCATAAACGACAATATTTATTGAATTTTCATCAGTAGATGGAATCTTCATCAATCTTTCAAGCTTTACAATAACGTTAGAAAACAGATCAATTTTGAGCGTTGCAATACATATCGGCTGGTTTTTTTTCTATTAAATATATTTTATCCGAAAATTCTAACAGAGCAGCTTTATTTTCTGTAATGTTAAATTAAATTTAGGGTTGTAGGTACAATAACGCGTGAAAACATGCAAATAACTTTTGTCATTAAAAACTTTCATGGACTTTGAACATGCCAAATTATGTTTCTGTAAGATAATATTGGAATCACATTGAATTGTGCAACTTTTAAGGCTGATTTAGATTTGACAATATGGAGAGTTAGTTTGACTTTTGATATCGGTGTTTGGAGTTATGCAATGTATTTCTATTAATTATTTATGGTGGTTTGTCCGGAAAATACGTATAAAAGTGGAATAATAATTTTACAATTGTTCAGTTATTTCAATATGGTCTCCTTCAAAGTACTCTCTCAGAGATAAAATGTACTTCTGCCAACGCCGTTTCTACTGTTAATAAGATCGCTGAAAGTCTTCAGTTGTAAGGCTCTTCAGTTACCGTGTTGTTGTTGTAATGGCTTCCACATTCCCCAAGTGTTTGCATTTTGAGAACAGGAAGAAGTCGCAAGCGGCTAAATTGGGTGAATAAGGGGGGTGTTCTGTCACGGTGATTGAGTTTTAGGCCAAAAAATTACGAGCTTTGGAACGATTTTTGCACACAGTTTTTTCATTTTAAGTTTTTCCGTCAGAATTTTGTGGACGATTGTTTTGGGGATTGACAAGTCCTCAGCTATCATTCTAACTGTCAATCGACGGTCTTTAAGAACACAAACCCGAATTTGTTCAACATGTCCCTCAGAATTTGATGTGGAGGGGTGTCCTAAGCAAATGTCATCTTTTGCGTCTTCTTGGCCTTTTTGGAATTTTTTTAAAAACTTGTTGACGGTAGGTTTTTTTAGAGAATTTTCTCCGTAAACTTGTTTCACACACTCAAAAATTTCGCAGCCATTTTTGCCTAGCTTTGCAAGAAATTTGATGTTGATGCGCTGTTCTTCAATCAAAGAAAGCTCCATGCCGACGGCATTTAAAAAAGGGTTACTTTCAACAAGCAGACGTAAATTCCTACTTATTTGCAGAGCGATCTGGCTTGAACTGAGCGTTAAGGGGTTTGCATAGCAAGGGGGATCACACTCCTCCTTGACACCTTGCCCCAAATTTTTTATACGTATTTCCCGGACAAATCTTGTATGTACATACAAATTTTCAAAAATTGTTATTTTTGTATAGTGCACAGAATTCCATGGTCTATCAAACATTGATAGAATTTCTTATACAGGAAAGTTCCGACACTTATTTATAGTTAGGTTTGGCCATCGTCTTAATTATTTTTTCGTACTATTTTTCTGAACAAATTTTATAACTAGTATTTCGAAAGAAAATCACGCAATTGCGTTTTTGTTTATTGATAATCATGATGTCATTTTTATAATGTTTTTGTAATTTTTTTTACGATTTTTATATCGGATTTTTTTGTAAGTAAAGAGTTTTTTTCTTTGGTAGGGTGTTCTTTAGCAAGTAGTATATGCCTATGCAAATTGCATTGAAGGTACTGAGCTCCTGCGGAAGGTTGAAATTATTGTTGCAATAATTTTTTACTTGATTTTTCCAATATGTTTGTCTGCTTATTGACAATTTATGTTGATTGGTAATTACTTCACAAAACAAGCATTTATTTTTTAAATAAAAAACTGGTATAAACTGCAGTTGTCTTGTTGTTCTTTCGGATTTTTACGGCTAAGATGCAAACAACGCTAGTTTTTTTTTTAACACTTACTAAATTGACATACGTTGATGTACCTATTTTTATTAAGCTTCACGCAAATAGAATCTGTACAGCATTTTTCTTTGATAAAAAGTTTTTTACAAATTAAACGATTGCCGATTTTAACTACCATATTTGTTTTATTTTAATTTTTCAATTTTTTTTAATAAATTCACAAGTTTGCTGTTTCATTATCTTCATTTTTGTTTGTTTGATATTTTAATAAAAATTAAGAGTACGTGAAAACGTCATAAATTATAGAGCAAAAAATAAGCAACAAAAAAATAAATTGTCACAATTTTTGGATCACGTCGAGAAGCCGAGTTATTGAAAAAAATCTTTTTTGTATTTTTAAGATTACGAAAAAAGCGAAGTAAATCTTGTCAACTATTTGAGGTTAAGCTTTCCTAATCTCTTCGTACACAAAATAAAAATAATTGCAAATTTTTGGACAATATAGAAACATGAATCAAATGCATTTAAATTCTTGTGTTATTAAAATAACTATTTTACTTGTGGTCGGGCTTTCCGTTTGTATGGAAATAGATTTTGTGTACTAAGATCTTCTTTGTGAAACGTAGATTGATAACCAAGCTTTAATTGTTAGTCTCATTTTGGAAGATTTTTTTAAGTTTATCTTTTATTATTATGCTTGTTTGACACTTAATTTTTTTTTTCAAGTTGCTTAGTGATCGCGATAACAGTTTACTATTAACGTATAACATCCTAAGTACATTTGCTTGGTACTCTTGATCAATCTTTGGAAAAATTTAATTAATTTTTTTTTAAATTAGGATCAAATGATTTAACTAAATAATTTAATGTTGAAATGACATATGCGGAAGGTACATCATTAGGTAAATAAATACTCACATAATGTTTAAAACTTAAGTTTTTTGTAATTGCGTAAACTGTTTAGCAGCATTTCTAACTCTAAGTTTGTCTTTTTTTCAGTTTTAGTTTCAGACATGTATTGAGTATTGTTTCATAGGGTTTTAGGTTTAGTAGTAGTAGATTAAGGAACCATGTTGACCAGTAGTGGGGGTTGACCTCTGTTTGGGTTAAGTTCTAGGGTATTTTCTTAGGTTTTCTAGGTCAATCAGATCAAACGTGATATTTGTTTTTTTTTTTTTTGTTAAAGTCTTTCATGTTTAAACTTAAGTTCGTGTCCAACTAACCGAGTACATAGTCAATCTTATATTTGGTGTGGGAGGTATTTGGTGCTGGTTACCAGAATTTCTATAACCCTTTGCAGATAGCCGTTAAGGCTGTCCTGTTTGAGGTTTTTTTCTAGTTGTGCATGGGATTTATCTTTTTAAGAAGTGTCCAGAAAAGGTATTCTTTAAAGGTTTCTTATTCTAAGTCAAAGTCTCAACCTACATCGTCTAGGAAATCTTGCCTGGGGTTCATAGATATTGTGTGGGTTATGGTATTTTTATCCTGATGATCAGTACAATTCTATTGGTTAATATTTTAAACGTTACTACAGCTAAACAAGTTTTGATCGGTTGTTTTGTTTAAGTTTGTGGTTATCTAGTGAGTTGCAGCTTGGTTTTGTTGGTAAAGTTACCCAACTAGGTTAGCATAGTGCCGTGTTACACTGTTATCTTAGCTTGGCATTAAAAAAAAGGTCTGGTTTTAAAATTGTGATTGATAAGATACATCTCTTATGTAATCGATAAAATATAGAGTTTTCCAATAAGATATCATTTTGATGTAAAAAAAACAGGTATTTTTTAAGAGAAATCAATAAACGTTTATTTCATTGTAAAGAGGAAGGTATACCATTATCATTTAAAAACGATATCCGTCAAACGGCCGCCACGGTTACGGTTGCAGTACCACATTCTTTTCATAAAATTTTCTATGACCTATTTGCACATTTGCGGCTGTATGTTCTCGATAACTTCACGAATTCTATCAGTAAGGTCTTGAATCGAGTGTGAAGCATTGGCATAAACTTTATCTTTTACGTGGCCCCAAAGAAAAAAGTTAAAAGGTGTTAAATTACAGGATCTCGGTGACCAATTATAATCACTTCTTTGAGAAATAACACGGTCAGGAAACTTTTTTTGCAAAATTGCGATTGTTTTGTTGCTTGTGTGGCACGTAGCGCTGTCTTTCTGAAAATAAACGTCATTCACATCAATATCTTCTAATTCCGGCCATAAAAAATTATTAATCATAGCTCGGTAGCGCCATCCATTTACTGTAACAGTTGCATCAGCTTTATTTTCAAAAAAGTTAGGTTCAATTACACCGCCATCCCAAAAACCGTACTAAACAGTGACACGTTGAGGATGCAAAGACTTTTCAACAATCATTCTTGGATTTCCGAGCCCCAAATGCGACAATTCTGCTTATTAACGTAGCCTCCGAGGTGAAAATCATCACTGAAGATCATTTTTCGATGAAATTCCGGATCATTTTGATGCATTTGAAGGACCCAATCAGCGATGATGATACGACATTTATGGTGATCTACCGGCTAAAGTTTTTGTGTTAACTGAACTTTAAAAGTCTTAAGACTTAAGACTTTATGCAAAATACGGTGTAATGTCGTTTATGGAATGTCTAATTCCAAAGATTGATGAGGACTCGACAAACCTGGGTTTTCTTCATCACTACGGGCTACATCAGCAATATTCTTATGTGTTCTTGAACGATGCACACGGTTTTCATTCTTCCCATCACAAACTTGTCCTAACAGTTCAAATTTTTCTACTAGGTCTACTATTGCGGGCCGAGAAGGTGCTTTACGACGACCAATAAGTGCATCAGTTTTACAAACTGTGACTGAAAATTTTTCACCATTTTTGTAGTAAATTTTAATAGTTTGAATGCGTTGTTGAGGCGTTTTTAATAATGGCGTAGTTTTTACTTGTCAAATGTCAAACGATAATAGCTTCAAAATTGACAGCTGCCTAAATAGCCTGCTATTCAAAAAGAAACTTCTTATTGGAAATCCTTTTATTATAATTTGTTCTAAAATTTTATCAGAGCAGCTTTATTTTTTGTAAAGTTAAATTAATTTTATTGTTGCATGTACAATATTGCGTGAAAAATTGCAAATAACTTTAACATTAAAGACTTTTATGAACTGCAAACATGCCAATTTACGCTTTCTGTAAGATAATATTGGAATCATACTGAATTGTGCAACTTCTGAGCCTGATTTAGATTTGGCAATACGGAGAGTTAGTTTTACTTTTGATAGCGGTGTTTAGAGCTACGCAATGTATTTCTTTTATTGGGTAAAATGTTCTATAACTATTGAGGTGTTAACGATAAAGTTTGCAAATATCAAAAAAAAAAAAAAAAATTTGAATTTAGCTCAATGTACACACACATTTTTAATACTTGTTATTTTTTGTATCCCATGGTTGATTAAATGTTGATAGAATTTTATACTGGAAAGTTCTGACACTTATCTGTAGAATTTTAAAACTAGTATTCCAAAAAGAAATCACGCAATTGCGTTTTTGTTTATTGATAATCATGATATCATTTTCATAATTTTTTTGATGTAATGTTTATACGGTTTTGATATTAGGAACAAGTTTTTCTTTTATCAAATTTGTTATAGAAAATTGTCGGATTTATTTGTAAAAAAAGTGTTTTTTTTTTCTAATGCGTTGGCTGTTTTGTTTTTAGTAGGTTGTCATTTATTATTCTCTTTAGTTAGTATATGCTTACGCAATTTGCATTGATGGTATTGAGTTCCTGTGGAGACGAGATCAGGTACATATTGAATACTTTCAAGAATTGAAGTGCAAAATTATTATTGCATTTCTTTTTTACATGACTTTTACGATATTTTTGTTGCTTATTGACAATTTAAGTTGATTGCTAATTACTTTACAAAACAAACATTTATTTTTTGTATAAAAAAGTTGACTAAGCTGCGGTTGGTCCTTCTAAAATTTTTTTTGAAAGCTTAGTTTTTAGTATTGCGCATGTTTGACACTTATTTTCTTTCAAGTTGTCATGTGATTGGGATAACAGTTTATTATTATTAAGTTCATTTGCTAGGTACTGTTAATTAAACTTTGGAGAAAATTTAAACTTTGCTAAAATTAGGATCTAAAGTGGCATTGATTTAACTAAGTAATTTAATGTTAAAATGACTATATGCGCAAGGTATTTATTGAATCACTAAGTAAGTAAATACTCACATAATATTTGTGACATAAGTTTTTATTAGCATTTCTAACTTGTTTTTAGTTTGACAGGTCAATTAGGTTCAGGATTGTATCACGTTATAAGCTCAGATCCAGTTAAGCACATTAATGTCATTTTTGAGAATTATTTTTGGTATAGTCACTACTGGGCCAGGTTTGATCTACTATATTTTGAGTAGCGAGCTTAGGTCTTGATTTTAAAAGTTTTGTTGTTTGGAAGTCGATGTTGACTACTGCTTGGTTTTAATTTGGTTTTTGTTGGTGAGCTTTGGGAAGGCTAAGATCATAATAGTTCTGTTTTATTGAGTATTGTTCTATTGAGTTTTAGGTTTACGTTTAGTAGTTTAAAGAACCATGTTAACTAGTGGGGGGTTGACTTCTGTTTAGTTCTAGGGTGTTTTCTTAGGTTTTCAAGGTCAATCAGATCAAACGTGATTAGATCGATCATTTGCTGATGCATTGCTGGTTATGTTAAAACAGCTACAGTTTAAGCTGAATAGCTGGCAAATTTATTTTTTTTTTTTTTTTTGTTAAAGTCTCCTATGTTTAAACTTAAGTTTGTGTTCAACCTACCGAGTACAATGTCAATCTTATATTTGGCGTGAGAGGTATTTGGTGCTGGTTGCCAGATGCTTTCTATATCCTTTTAGAGATAGCCTTTAAAGCTGTCTTGTTTGAGTTTTTTTTAAGTTGTGCATGGGATTTGTCGGTTTAAGAAGTGTCCAGAAAAGATATTCTTTAAAGTTTTTATATTCTAAGTCAAAGTCTCAACCTACATTGTCTAGAAAATCTTGCCTGGGGTTCTTTGATGTTGTGTTGGTCATGGTATTTTTATCCTAATGTACAGTACAACTCTATAGGTAAAAATTTTAAACGTTACTATAACTTTGCAACGTTTTGGTATGCCGTTTGGCGTAGAATTATTATTAGAAGTTTTTATCGACTGTTTTGCCTAAGTTTGTGGTCATCTGGTGAGTTGCTTGTTTTTGTTTGTAAAGTTAACCAACCAGGTTAATTTCGTGCCGTGTTACACTGCTATCTTAGCTTGACATTAAAAAACGTCTGGTTTTAAAATTGTGACTGATTTGCAAATAAAATGACTTAAACATAGCAGAATGTCTGCTAGCATATCAATGCTAATAAGAAGTGCTTATGGTTTCTGACATTCTTGAATTTTAAGATAGCCTTTGCAAGCTAATGGCATTTTTTTTTTGTTCAATTTTTGCACAACAGATTTTGAACCGTCATTTTCTGGTAATAAAAACGCAATATTTATTTGGATTAAATATATATTATCCTTGATAATCAAAAATAACATTATATTTTTATTTTTTTTTGTTAAAAAGTTGATTATTAACACTTTAGGTTTTAGGTGACATTAATCCAATGCCTCACTACCACATGGCATTAAGATTGCGATGTGTTACCGCAACGCTTTGCAGAATGTGTTACTTTACTTTAAATAGAGCCCACAGTATAGTATTTTCTTTATGGAAGTTAAACAATCATATTTTATCGTTTGCTGGTTTTGAATATCATCTTCTAATAATACATATATGATGTATATTTGACTGTATGCCATTTCACATAGTAGGAAATGTATTTATTAGACTGGTTCTTAAATATTTTTTTGGATTTTTTTTGGTGAACCCTCAGAAAGTGATTTTTATGCAAAAGAACGTAATCTATGCTAAATTTTAGCTCTTAAGATAAAAAAATTTTTTTTTAGTTTTTTGCTTTAAGAGTGTACTACTCTCTCTTGCTCTTTTTGTAAGACTACAATCCAATAAATTGTTCATTTGATATTGTTTTTATGTATTGTTTGAATTTTAGGCGACCACAAAATGGCACTATAGTTTTATTAATACATATATTTTGTACAGATTGGAACTGTTTAATTAGTTTTGATCTTGGTTTGTAGTTGCTTTGTTGTTACTAAAATGTAGCATCAAATTGATTTCTTGTGCCATTATTATTTTGATGCAAACCATGCAATAAAATATGTTGATTTTATTAATTTCAGCAAGACTATCTATAAAATAGTTCTAATTTTTTTTTATTTTTTTGGATTTAGTTGATTTGACTCTTAGTTTTTGGGTGGCGTACAAAATTGTTTGTTCAATAACATGAGCAATTATAGTTCACAAATAGTTTGAATAAGTCGTAGGAATCATTTCTGTACATTTTATATATTTGCGCATTTATACCTAAATTATGTGCTTTAAATTTTTTTTTTATTATTTGAGTCATCCACGTGATTCCAAGCCAAACGTTTGTTGTCTTTGTGCTTTTATGAATCTGAATCTGTTGTGAATGCTGAGACATTTATAATGAGTCTTTATAATAACGAAAGTTACATATATATGTACAGGTTTGGGTAAATGTATGGGAACCCTCAAGTTTTGGTTTTTAATTCAAGCCTCGTTTTGCATGATATCATCATCAGTTTTTTTTTAAATGGAGCAGTATTCTTTTTCTAAGAAAGCAAATTGTTCAACAATCACAATGACATTAAGTCGATCAATTTTGTACAATATAGGTCATTTTCAAACAAAAATATGGTCTATTTTAATAATGTAATCAATTTGAAGTTTCGAACAAAGTTTTTGAATTGCTTGTGATAAATTTAAATCACGCTTTTAATACGATTAAAATGGTTTGCAAGACCAAATCCAATGCCTGGATAACAGAAGATATAAAAAGCTTTACAATTAAACTAAAAGACTTGCTGGTACAAAATGGAGATATCGATCGCAAACAATATAAAAAAAAGGATTATACAACAAATGTGTAAAATTGGCAAAAAAATGTATTACTGTAACAAAATCCAGCAATCTACAAACAAATCTAAAACTGCTTAGAATCTAATAAATTGCAGAACAAACCAAAAGAACCAAAATGTGATAGAACTAGAAATCGACGAAACACAGATATCCGATCTTGAAGACATAGTCACTATATTTAATAAATTTTTTGCAAATGTTTAAAATAGATCTGATGTAAGTACTTATTAATTATTAATTATTTAAATAGTTGAATTTTTAGAAAACTCTCCTTCTACTCGCTATGAGCGTAGACTTTCTTCTTGTATGTTTGTGGTGTGCGATAACAGTTCTACACAAACATGCGAGATCTACTGTTTAACGTGGAATCCGAGGGGTTTACTAGGCTAATACTTTGCTAGTTTGTCTTTGCTTTGCAAGGGAGATGACTGAATCAAAATATATTTGACAAACTAAATATTGCCGCTGCCGGGAATTGAACCCGGGCTGCCTGCTCAACAGTTCTTGCACTAGACCATTGTGCTACGTTTCCCACTAAAGCTATTAGAACATATTATTAACGAATGTTTTACTCGAGCACAATTTCTCAGCGCCTTAAAGGTAGCTAAAGTAATATTTTTGCACAAAAAGTCAATCCAAAATCGATAATAAATTACAGACCCTTAGCTTTACTATCAATATTTTTTAAATTATAGAAAAAAAATTGCAAAACGAATAATAAATTTTCAAAAAACACATCATGTTTTTAGTAAAAACCCCAACATGGGCTTTGTGAAAATTATTTGACAATGTCTGCATTATATAGTATATTAGATTTGGTGTATACAAAGTTAGATGAGACAAAGAATGTAATAGCATTATTTGTTGATCTTTCAAAAGCCTTTGACAAAGTTAATCATCAATTACTTTTATAAAAACTAAATTACATTGGAAACTGCTTAGAACTTTTCCTTCTATTTAGATAGTAGATTGCAATTTATGTAAGTTATTGTGGAAACATTAGTAACCAAGTAGTTACAGACATAGGTGTGCCCCAAGGAAGTGTGTTAGGGTCTATATTATTTCTAATCTACGTCAACGACATTAAAGTAAACGTAAAAAAAAATTATTGTGCATTTGCAGACGTTATTACTGTTTTATCTTCAATAACTAACAATAACGAATTACGTGTTTATTGAATTTTTTTTAAATGCAATAATACATTAACCATTAATGAAGAAAAAACACCTTGTTGATGTTTGCATCAATTAGAAGATGCTAATGCACTTATCACTTAGAGGCTCATTACAACGGCACAGATTTTGCATACAGTCATCATTACGGCTCACTCCCAAAACATTTCTCTACTTGCCGGTATAATCAATTTATCATTAAATTCAATATTCTTCAAGTTATTTACAGCTGTAGAATATAAAAGAATTATGCAAAATAAGGATCATTTTTACACGCCTAAGTGCTACAATAATGTATAGTGAGTTGCATACAGTTTAATAAAATTCTTTCTCGACAAGCTATCGTTCCAGATGAACATCTCTCTCTTTAAAGCGGTCGGTTGTTTGTGGACCGTGACCTCTCTTAAACCGAGTACACAATAACTGTAAAACACAATGGCATATATGCCGGTCTAAAATAATTTAAAAATTTATAATATAAATTATTATTGCAATATTTGAACCTTTATTTGTTTAGCAAAAGGACAATAGAGTACAATGTTCAAAGGTATTATAAATAATTTAATAACCTACCATATTTGTTTTCATTTGATACCCATATTACATTTGTGCAATATGTATAGCTTTATTTGTTTAGCAAGGGGACGATAGGGTACAATGTTCTGGGGTACAATAAAATAATTGTATAACCTACCATATTTGCTTTCATTTGATACCCATATTACATTTGTGCAATGTTTGTACCTTTATTTGTTTAGCAGGGGACGATAGGGTACATTGTTTTGGGGTACAATAAATTAATTGTATAACCTACTATATTTGCATTTATTTGATACCCATATTACATTTGTGCAATTTTTGTTACCTTAAATTATTAAACAAAAGGGACCGAACGGTACAATGTTCTGGGGTACTATAAAATAGTTTTCATAAACATAGCTTAAACTATATTTATATGTTTTACATTAATGTCATAAAAGCCGTCAACTTGCAATTTTAATTATCCTTATTGTAATCGGCCTAATTATATATCTCTGTATTTCAAATTTCATTAATTTCAAATTTTTATAATATTGACTATTCATTACATATTTCATCTTTAAAAGATTTAATATATTTACTTAATAGGGAATGTGAGACCGGAAAGCTATAAAAAGATAAATGCTTACAAAAAAATTGTACTTTAAGATTGAATACCCAATTGAGAGGCCCTTTTGTATGGCAAGGCCAAGCAAGCAAAATATAATTGTGATTTCAAACACTTATAAAAGAAATTCATTGCTCCTAAATATTATATAATATATAGATTTCAATTATTAGTTCGCGTATTAAATGAAAATACTAATAATTTAATATAACTGCAATTTAATTAATGATCATAATAATATAAAAAAATCTTTAAAAAACCATTATTAAATACGAATATACTTGAAAATAAAAATATCTGAAATGTTATTAAAAAAAGATTATTTTGCTTTTCATATAATACAACTCCTAACCTTGACCGTCATTCTTATTTTTCACCCAGCTTGCTTTTCAGAGACATTTAAAGAGGATATACTCTTTAGTAAAGCAACTACCAGTTAATCTATTAAAAATTTATCGTTGACTACAACGCCATCTCATATTAACTGTAGACTTATGTTACACACTTTATTTCACTAGTTTTACCGTTAACAGTGGCGACAAAGTTTACACAATCGTGAACTGGACTTGCAGAAACTAAGCATGTAAATTTTGTTGCATAAAATGGCGATTATCACTAGGGGAATGAAGCTCACTTTATGCAAGTGTTCTTGATCTGGACTAAGGATCATCTTTGTTTTTGCAATAATCTTCATTTTATGCAAGTATTTCTATATCATAATCTTCAAATTGATGCAATCATAAACATATACAATGCAATTTCAAGCTACAGAATGTAACTATATTTCATCTTGACTTTTACAACAGAACTCAAAGTTCATTCAACAAGTAAAGTCCTTTAAGTTACAAGGTTTCTACATTGACATGTCGCTTATTTGGAAAACTCTAGAATTTACATGTTTCAAAATTGCCAGCGTATGTTTTGCATTAGGAAAAACTTTATCATCTGTATTAAACTCAAACGTTTATAAAGTTCTATCATAGTAAGTTTGAGATACATATTTGCTATGGTATTATATTCTGAGGAGGATCAACCAACGCAAACAGAGTTTTTTTTTTCTTACAGAAAAGAGCATTAAGATCTATGACAAACCTTAAATATAGAGACTCTTGTCGCAATAATTTTAAAAGTGAAAAAATATTAATTTGCTTTGTTTATATTTATGAACTTTTAAAATTTGTAAAAGCAAATGTAAATAATTTTAACCAACTTAATAATATTTATATCTACAGTACAAGGCATAATTTAATGTATAATAAACATCAGTTAGAGTTATCTAAATCAAACCACTCATATATCGGTGCTACACTATATAATCACCTACTAACGCAAATTAAGGAATTAAATTATAGTTGTTTTATAGCAAATTTATAACAAAAATTAACAGTGTTTTGTTTCTAATCTGTTGAGGAATATTTGAATCATAATTTTAATGTTTAGTATTCCATTCTATTCTATTATATTCATATACGTATGCATGAACAGACAAGAATAAACTTGCTAGATTTGATCAACCACATCAATACCACGCGGTCTACATCTATTATTTCAGTATTTTAAACAGGGACGCAACAATGTGGTATATTTTGTTGATAATAAGATTGTAATGTTACTATTTATTGAACTAAATAAAGAAGAAAAAACACCCGGTCCGGGAGGCACCAAAAAAATGGTAATAAATAAGCAATTATTGCAAATTGGAAAAAAAGATCAATCTAAAAATTATTGTAAAGAAACATTTATTATTAAAAAATTCGATAGTTAAAGAAAGGATATTTTATTTGTTGAATTGCAATTTTTAATTGAATAGTGATTAAAATAATTAATTTTTTTGTAATAAATAATTCTACCCCGGTTTTTACTATTTTATTTAAAATTGCTTAATAAATGCATTTATTGCTTTAAATATCTAAACTATTGTACATATTGCACATAATTTAAACAAACAAAGCAATCTAAAAATATAGAATTGCAAAAATCTTCTCAACTGATTATTTTAAACAATTTTTATAGTTATTTTTTAAATATTTAAATGCAATAGCCTGTTTTATAATTATATTTTAATATTTGTTTTTTTTTATTATATAAATTATTTTATGTTTGCACAACAATAAACATTAGTGTGATTGTAGTTATTTTTGTTTATTCAAATAAAGCATGGACAACATTTCTATATAATTACAACAAATTAATTTGTAGCATATTTTTATTAAATTTTTACGAATATTACCTTTGTTTTATAATTTTTTAAATGTTTGAATCAATATTCTATATGCTTCGTAACAAGGACCAGTAATTTTATTGTAATATTACTCTGTATAATGCAATCCGCTTAATTGCTTGGTTTACACAAAAAAGTTACCAGTAGAGAAGTAAGTAAATTAGTGCAGAACTGCAGCTATATTAAGAGAATTAGTAATTACTTAATGCTTGCAGCAAAGAAAATTAATTAATTTAAAAAAGTCGATTGTTAAATAAAGGGTTGGTATGCTAAAGCAATTTCAATGTATTATTAAAACAACATTACTGTGTTATCAGGTATAATGTATCAATGAAGATAATCACGCGATAAGTTTGTTTAACATTCTGATCAAATGTACTTAACATTTATATTTAGAAATAAAATTTTTATCTTCTTATTAAGTATTTTATTAATTAATTTTATTAATTATTATTCAAGTGGACCATTTAAGTTGACGATACGAACATCTCATCAAAAAGTATAAAAAATTAGATTAAATTGTGTTTTTAATTTTTTTACTGATAAGTGAAATTTTGTTGGGTTCTAAAAATTGCTTCTATATTTTAAAGTTTATTAACTTATATAATTTATTAGTAAACAAGTTTAATTAAAATCTCAAAATTATAAACTATAAATTATAAATCTAAGAACATATTAGATATTTTTGTATTAAAGTTTTTTTTATGTTGAGTTTTCGGAACTATACTTTATTCAAAGATTGCAGTTATATTTCTTTTACTTTTATAAAATTGATTTTAATGTTTGTCTTTTATATTGTTGTTGCTATTTTTCTTGCATTCTTTCTTTTATTCAATGTTTGTAATTGTTTTGTGGTAATATAATGTTTGTTGTTAGTTGTTCTACGTCTTTGGCTACTTTGTCTTACTTTGTATAATGTTTTACATTGGTCATACAAATTACAAATATATTTGTTGCAATAACTATATATTTTACACGCCAAAAACATTGTCAAATCACTTGGATACGCTCTTTCTTAAAGATCCAGATTCAAGTTTGAATTTGGACCAAATAACTGTGATAGAAATTACTGTACAAAAATATAAATACTTAAATAGTATTTATAATCAATATTATAGATTACTTTAGAAGGATACTTAAATGACCCATATTTTTAAACGCATCCGTTGTGAGCAGTCAAACTATAAACATTTTATGTCTAATAAAATGACTTTTTCAAATTTGTTTACGATTTTTAGTATAATTTGTTTTATTATTTATCTATTTACATTCAATTAGTAGTTAACAAACATGATTGAAAGTGTTCTGTGAATATGTAAATAAATTATAAACACAAATAAGTTATGTTTTTATTTGTGGTGTAATTGATTTATTTAATAAAATGGAATAAATGTGTAGTAACTATTAAAAAAGTCAATATACCATACCATTACTAAAGAAAATATCATAAAAATTGTAGGAATACATTAGCGCTGCAAACATTTAAGCGAGTCTATTGGAATAAACTACTTTTTTCCAACAAAAGTTTCATTGTGATAGAAGCATTGAGCAAATAATAATATTACTTGAATAGCCATCAAATGCCCATTTATTGTAATATTATCGAGCTGCATTTATGTAATTACATTTTTTCGCGGCTTATGTTTGCCAACAATCGAGGTTAATATCCGTTTGCATATCCAAATTTATTTAATAATAATAATAATAGATTAAAAAAATACGTAATTTGTATTTTAAGCACCACATTTAAGATGTTAATAGGATTCGAGCCTACAAATGTCGCCATTTATACTCCGGAATTATCTTTTAGTTCCTTACATTCGATTAACTCTAAGGATCATTGTCTGGAAGAACATTGTTGGAATAAATGGTAATTTTTACAATCGAATAAAATTCATTTTTATTTTTATGAAAAATAAATATTTTTAAGTTTATAATTGCATTAGTATCATAAGGAGGTTGGTTGTGGGTGGTTGGGTGGAAGCAGTGAGAAGTTAACGAAGTTAAAATTAAAACTCGACGCTCTCAAAGTTCAATTATAAATTAAGCAAACTGTTAAGGGATGTAAAATATTATGATGGGGCCGCTTCGCTTTTATTTGCGTAATGATTCACTTCACAGATATTTTTGTAGAAAATAAGAAGTTGTAGATAAAGTAGTTGTGTTTAAACTTATTTTGTTAGAAAATTATTTATAACTTTTAATAGGTCTTTTTGATAAAATAAATAAAAACGTTTGCACAGTTGAATTATTTACAATATTATTACAGCGTGCACGTGAAGTTTGATACCAAATCATTAACTAAACAAGTTTACAGTTAAAATACGATTAATAGATGATATGATAATTTGTGGTGGTGGAGATAAGCTTTTGTCTGGTTTTAGTTTAGCTGAAGGTCACATTTAATTTTTTGCTTCTGAATTTGACTTGATTATTGTCGTGGTGATTGACGTTTCATGCTTAAGTTTAGCTTGGTTTTTCATTCACCGGTTGTTGACTTTTTGTTGTTGAGTTGGACTATTGGGTTTATGCTATAATGCGTTATTTAAATAATTGTTGCAATGTTTGTTTGCGTTTGCATTAAACGTGATTGAGAATATATTTGACTGTTGCAATTTTAATAAACTATGGCGGCACTTGATTCTTAAATTTGTTTTGAATTGTTTGAGATTTTGTTTGATTTTGTGCTGATTGGATTTGATTATGTCTTACATTACTTGTTAATTTTTTTCGATTGCATTTAAGGCTAAAAACTTTATTTTTTTGCTACAGTGCCCTGTTATCAGTAATGCAAATTTTATTTACATAGTGTGTGATGGTAGAAATAGATTTGTGAGCTTTGTTTTCTGTTTTTTTATAAGTTACTGTTGCAGGTTTACTACGAATTCTTTGTTTTCTGTTTGTGTATAGGATCCCAAAATCAGATTTGCGTACCTTGATGCCTATAGTCAATTATCCCAGCTTTTCTATCATTAGTTTTGATTTTAGTACTGCCCATCGTATTCTTTGTAGTGTCGCTTGGCTGTCTGTTAAAGTAACGTTTCGACTCAATCATCATGTGTATAGCACATTATGTAAATTAACTCCGTCGGAAAACTAAGACATGCTTGCAGTAGCAATAAAAGTAGTAAATTTATGGCTGTTGTGGAGGTTAATATTAGACATTTTAATTTTTAGTTATTTAGTTTGTTTTTTTGTATTCTTGAGGTTGGTATTTTTTTACTCAAACGCTCTGTACCTGATAATTTTTATCTTTTTTTCTGTTGATATAACTGTTTCTTTTGCTTCTTTTTTGTTTCTGTTTTTTTTACTAGTTTTCTCTTTGCTATGAGTATAGAATTATTAATTAGGTTTATTGCATCTATTGTCATTAAGTTTTAAGTGTTTTGTTGTTTTATGAATAAGATTTTTAGGCATTTAGTGCATTCTCTATTATGTTAGATACAGTTGCTTTAAACCTTTTGCTTACTTGAACAATGAGGTCAACGACAGGATACCAGGACGCGCTATGATGATCTGCCAGCGACTTTAGCTCCTACTGTTTTACAATATAATGTTACAGTCTTATTCTTAATCATATAATTTACACATATTGGACAGACGTAGAAAAAAGTTGTTTAAAGCTTTTAAAATATCTAAAAAACTTCAAAAGCCATTTGTTTGTTGTCTATAATGTTTTTAACTAGTTAAAGAATAGCCAGTTTGCATTATTTCCTTAAATAGTGCACAGATAAAAAGATGTTTTCTCAGAGCAGCATTGGGAGTTTCTAGTAACTTGGATGCTTTAAACGTTTTGATTTTGTATATTATTATGCTTTGATGCACAGTGGCACCGTTGATTTGATTGTCTTTTTGTTAGTTTAACTTCAAATTTTTTTTTGGTTAGTGTTTTGCTATCGAATAACTTCAGAAATGTTTTTGCAGTAGCTCTTGCAAGGTTTTAATAACCAACTTTACGTGTCTTTTGTCAACAAGATTTTTTTGTAACTTACAATACAAATTGTTAAGCGTTTTTCAATACAATATTTTTGCAGTTGTTGTTTAGATGTTGTCTTGCTAAACAGATGTTTAGTATGATGATTGGCAAGACTTTAATTCACTAACTGTTTTTGTTGATATTAATTTGCTATTTAGGTGTTTAACATCTTACCTCTAGATGCTTGATTAGGAAGTTTAGTTGTTTTAATAAAAATAATTTTAAAGTGCTTTTTTGTATTTATTTTTAGTAGAGCATCAAACATGGAGATTTAATGTGCAAATTTTGTTTTGTGTTTTATTGACTTTTTGCCAACGCGTTCAAGTCAAAGATCAGCTACAACTTTTGACACGTTATTTTACGTTTAAAAACTGGTGTAAAGTAAACTCGTTTTTTTTGTTAAACGGTTTACAAACTGGTAAAAAATGTTAAAATCTTTTTTTGATCATGTGTTAAAAAAATTTCTTTATTCAAAGTAAGTTTAAGATGAGAGCTGTTGTCTACTAAAAATAAGCATATTGAAGCAATTGTCGCGGCTTATAAAATAAATACATTTTTTTTATTTAAGTAGTTTGTTTGTATTCAATTGTATAGCTTCAACGTTTTGATGTCCTGACAACACTGCCTGTGTGGTTGGGTTTTATTATTAGAGACAAGCTGACCAAAAAACTTCACATTGATTGATTAGTCAAAAAATAAATTAAAAGGGTTGGTAACCTTTCTATAATGTTGAAGGCGTTTTAACAAGGTGTAACAGTTGTTTCAGGTGATATTTTAATAAAAACAATGACATTAATTTGTCATAGCAAAACTTAAGTTTTTGAGCATTTTGTTGATAAATTTCTGAAAAGTTTGAGCACTAAACGGTATTCAATTTACAATTTTGTTAAGAGTAATAGTTGGAAAAATTGCCGTCCCGCTAATGTTTTAGAGAAATAGTTTAAAGTTGAGTATTAACTTTTACGTCGTATGTTATAGTTGGCTTTTTATTGTTTGCATTAAATTTGTATAATAAATTTATTTGCGGTCTTTAAATACACAAACAAGAAAAAACGATTAGATCAGCGCAATTGTCTATTATAAATTGTGTTTTGGTGCGTAGTTAAAAGTATAATAACGGCGTAATCGAGTTGGGCAGGTGTTTTTTGTTGTCATTGAAAGCAGTTTTTGAAACGAGCATGGTTATTTGTATTGTATTGCTGATACTGTTAGTATCATGCAACTAGTGCTATGTAATTAAATAAAACTGAGCGAGTTTTTGGTCTTATACAACGTATAGCTTTGTTATGTTTGGATTCTAGATTTTAGTGGGGGGTGAAGTTTTTACTGCACATTTCTTGGAAGGGTTTCTTTTATGTTGGTCATGTAATGTTAGCAATTTTCTAACATGACGTAGCAGGTGGCAGGGCAGGTACATAGAAGGTGCTCAGTTTTTTTTTACATTTTACTTTTTCTACATATCAAGCTGTTTACAATTCTCATTGTATGCATGTGCTTTCTTGAATGAGAATGTTTTGTCAAGATCTTTGTTATAATTTGCAATTTTTTTTTTTTGGACAATTGCAAGTAGTAGTCAGCTGATTTTGGGATATGAAGCAATCGTTGCCCTTGTACTTGTCTACAATCCTGGTTGTTATACTATTGTGCTTTGAATGCATTGTATGTATTTGCTTTTAGTACGGTATTGAGGCTTTTTAGTGGTACTGTAGTCCATGGTTTAGATTGTTCAGAATCTTGAGGGTCTATTACCTTTAACGTTTCTTGAAATTTTTTTTCACCCAGCATTGCTCAATGAGTTTTGAGCAAGCTGCTAATATGTGTTCTATGGCATTCTAGTATAAGTTTTAATGTGATTTTAGGTTTTTTATTGCAAAAATTGCTGCTCTGTTTCATGTTTTTGCCTGATTTTTTTGGGTTTTTATTTTTATCACCTCATAGATCATTTTGACTATCCTGGCTTGGAGGATAGTTGTAGGTGTTTTTAGTGGTAAGATGATTAAGACGACGTAGATCTTGGAAGTAAACGTTGGTCTAGAGTATTAAATGGTTTTTGAACAATCTGTATAGCTTTTAAAAAGTTTGTCTTTAACTTCTTTTGTTCTTGTTGTTTGTGGCATGTTATCTGTTTGCGCTCCCGACAGAAGTGTTTTCTTTACAGCCTCTTTCAGGAGAAAACAGTGTTTGCCGGCTCCTAATGTGCTAAAGTTTGGTTGCATTTAGTGCTGCTGATGTTGCTGCTTTCTTGACATATAAGTCAACAGACCCAACATTGTTACCATCACTGCAATTAGCGTTGTTTGCATGCTTTTTGTTGCTGTTTATTAAGTTTGTTTTTGTTTTGGTTTATGTAATTATCAGATTGGTACCTCATAGGTAAGTATAGTTTCAATCTCGGCTTTATTTAGCTATCGTACTTACTTTAAAGACAGTCTTTACGTTTTGCTAACAGTTTGTTTACATAGCCAGAACGTCATGTACATCATTTCACATTTTATGTTTAGATGTAGTTTTTATGGGAGTTTGTTGTCGAAGTTCACATTCAGGTATTTTACTTTGATTGACAGAGCTAATGGGGTGTTTTTAAGTTTTTAAAGAGAACCAGTGTGTGTTTTTAAGTTTAACCGTTAAAACCTGGTTTTTGCATATTTTTTAAATTATTTTAGATTTTCTTGCAGAGTATGTCTTCAAATTTCTTACTTAGCAGAATTGTTATATCATCTGCGTAATCAATTGTTTAGAACGGCTATTGAATTGTTGAATTAGGCTGTCTTTAATATAATATATATTTTATTGCAGTCATAATAGTACACTATCTTGAGGGCAGCCTCTGTCAAACAAGTCAACCACTTTTCTAGTTATTGTGTTTTCTGCAGTAACTGTAACAGCTTTCTTCTAGCACATGATTGTTGGAACACTGAGTGTATTCGTGTTGGTTTATGTGTATTGGTGTAGTAATACGTGTTGTTTTTCAAATTGATCTTTGCATAGTCTCTCAAATATATTTAGAAAAAAAAATTAGAGATTTATTGGGCAATATGATTTTGCCAAAGTGTATGGGGATGATAGACTTTTACTAAAAGAATCTTGGTGTTTTTTGTGGTAAGAAATTTGTGATTTCATTGTTTTCTTTGCGTTTTTTCTACAAACTGGTGTGCTGCATCCCAATCATACTCTGATAGGGGTGGGGTGCAGCGTCAGACCAATTATCTGTGGGAATGATTTTTTCCTGGGAAGTGAGTGTCCAAAACTATTTTGATTGCTTTTGATAGGTTGGCTGTGTACGTCCCTTCCAAGCGGTTTGGTTTTCAAAATCCTTGCAAAAAGTTTGCTATGTACTTCTTTGTTGGTGACAAATAATTTTTTTCGAAATCTTTTTATACGTCCTTATATGAAATCAGTCTAGTCTAATTGGCGTTTTGAGTCTTTTTTAAATTGAATTTTAGTTTGTCACATTTCCAAGGTATAGTACTTTCAACTAGACCCCAACTTTAATAGGCAAGATACTTTCTATGCTTTTATAAAAGAGTTTTCTAACTTACCTACGTAATTTTAAATTTTTGTTGAGTTTACATAACTCTTTTACGTCACTTTAACTTTGGAATAGGTCTTGAAAGGCAGCTTTGTCGATTGGCTTCAGGTTTTGATAAGACTAATGTTTTGTTTTGTGTGTATGCTATAAATTGAAATTTATTTATTTGTGATCTGACTTAGAGGTCGACGTAGATACATGCCAGTTCCGGATTTAATATTTAGGTTAGTACTAATAATAAAATCTTATTTTTGTCATTTGTGTTTTTTTTAATACATTTAATGATACTTTGCATCACATTTGATGAGAAAGTTTATGTTTCCACTTATGCAATACTGTACCAACTTCTCTGTAGCTTATAATATGCGGACGCTGCAATGGTTTATTTTTAGTCCAGTAGCAAAGCTCATTCTCACATCTGTAAAGTTACTGGTGGAGAGCAAGGGCATAAGAAAAGCTGTTATATGTTTAGATTAGAATTTTGAGTTTATAAATTTACAAACCTTGAATTTTTTTACTTATAGTATTGCCACGGCTGCTTCATAATGATGCATGTTGCATTGTATTTTCCATATCTGGCTTTGCCTGAGTGGGTCTATTTCTTTCTATATCTAGAACAAGGAGCCGACCTCTTGGGTTTTTTTACGGTATAAAGTCGCTCTAGCTTTTTACGTCAAACTTTTGGTTTTAGTTCTCTAACTGATTCAAGAACGTCTTAATGGTATCCGGAGATCCCGAAAGCCAGATAGCTGCTTTTGTCTGTCTAGGGAGGTGATCAGCTTGCACGACTCCAAGCTTTTACTTTGGCTTTTAAAAGTGGGAGGTGTTTTTTTGGCGATAGAAAGGGTTTTATCCAACTCTTGAATTAAGGCAGTTTTTATTAACTCTGTTTGCTTTAGTAATTTTACCTAAGGGATGGGACAAGTTGTTGCCAACTACTTAGAGGTGTGTAAGTATAGCCTTTCTGTAGCTAATTTTTGTTAAATTATGGATAATTTTTAGGCTTTGCCCGGCACCTTTGTTTAGGTTAGGGCTCTAAAGCGGATAAACACAAGTTTTTTTTTTGCTTTTGCTGTTCCGAATGGTTTCTTTTGCTTGGACCTTCTTTTTTCTGAGGAAATTTTTGGTTTGATTGCGGTTTTTTAAGTGTAATATTAGCAGGGGTTGTAATAATGCTAGCACTAACAATTGGTATCCGTTTTGCTTGCAAAAAGGTTTTCTGCTCTGCAGCAGTCAACTGCACCTTCTTTTGTTTTTTTATTTTAGCACCACAGAGTGTTTTCTTAAGAAGCACCCGCACTTAGTTAAGCTATTGGCATGGTATCTTTTTATCTTGGTAGATTGGTTTTAGGGTTGTTATCCTTCTTGTTGCAAAGCATTGTTTTTAATTGTCTGGTTTTCTACTTTCTAAGGAGCTTGAAAAAAGTAAACACGACAAAAATTGATTGCCAGGGTAACCAGAGAAGTATAGTCTCCGAAGTTGATTGATGGCGAATGGACCATCTTAAAAGACAACGCAGCCAATTGATGAAGGTGGGTTGTTAGTCTCAAAAACTCTTTTAAGATAATTTTGGGCCAAAGTAGAGTATTCTCAGGGTCCAGAAAAGCGTTTGTTGCTAAGGTAACTCAGCTACTAGGTTTTTTTTATCCTTCCTTACAGACCAGTAACGCTACTACTACGCTGTAAGCTCTGTTATATTGTAACTTAAAACATTTTTTTTTAATTGAATCTGGTTGCTAGTGCAGAAACCAGTATTTTTGAAAGTTAGATTTTTGTGGGCAACAAAGATAAATCTTTTGAACAAAAATGTACAAAGCATGTTACCAAAAACGGATGATCTTTAAACGGGCTTAAGAACTGTGACGTTTTCTTATCTCTATTTATTTTTTTAAGTTTGAATAATCATATAAATACAATTAGTGAATGAGAGCATTGTTATAAGATATAATTAAAAATACGTTATTATATTGTTGAATATTCCAACTGTATTACACTTTGTACGATTTTGTAACACCGAATATTCTTATTTTCATATCTATTATTAAGATTAACAAATATAAATACATTTTTATATTTACATATGTTTATAAACTTTCAAATTAGGCGTCATTTGTGTAGGAAATATTAGTTTGTGGCAAAAGGTGTATTAGTATGTATATAAAAAAATATGTATCTTTAAGTTCACACACAAGTTAAATGCTATCTGTCATTACCAAATTTCGAGATTAATTTGGATTGGTGATTCTCGAGTTTTTATTGATGTCGATTTTATGAGACGTACAATTAAACTTTACATTGCGCTTTTGCCTAGTATTTCTCTATTCATCGCTGATAGGGTGTTAATATTTATGTATAAATTTGTTAACAGCTTTGATGTTTGTATGGCATTGATAAACATTTCATCAACTTCAAAGTACCTACTTAAAACTAATATGAACCACATAAGTTCTGGTTAAAATAACTGTATTAAATTAGCTGTAAGCATTTATTAATCTAATTCTGCAAACACGATCCTATGCTCTGAACGCAATTACTGGAAGCAGTTTGCAAGAAAAGTGCAAGCTTGCTTGATTTTATTGAAATTACCACTTTCAATCTGATTTTCTTCTTATTAAAAGCACTAAATCTAAGCCGTGCAATAAATGTTTGCGGATTACGTTTATATTGCCGGTTGACTCTTCCCTTCCAGAAAAGCTATCAGCGTTTATTTTTAATGCCGATGGGAAAGGGATGAAATAAAAAAAAATCAAGCACCGATACATGTGTCGCGTATAAAAAAACGTCCACCCGCGCACATAAATTATGATTTTTTTCATTCCGCCGCGTATTTATATTCGCCGGGGCAATCGAACGGTCCGAAAATAATAATAAATTGTCCTTAATAAACGTTATAAATGTAATGCGGGGCATTAATCAAAGAAGAAAAAAGGTATTAAAGGATTATATCATTTGCCCCGGCGTTATAAAATCACATCAATTTTGCCTAAAACGTGGCGATTATTATTTTTTATTATAAAAATATTAATTCAATATCATCTGCATGATTTACGGTTCTGATTTTTCCATCAGACTGGACTTTTGGCTCGAAAATCGCGTCCAGAATTTCAATGAAGTTGCACATTTCCTCGATTAAATATTTTTTATTTTTATGAATTATTATCGTCTCCATTACGATAAAAGTTACAAATCAATTTTATTTATTCAGTTGTCAATTATTATAAAATTTAATAATTCCTATTAGAAATTCCAAAGAATGATAAAATGATGATGTATAGTGGCGTCGTAGGGCGACTCTTAAGACCGCGCTTAATATTCAGAGAGCGTTTCGAGGGCGCGACTTGAAAAAGTCTCTGCCGCGCGAAGGTTATTTTCCACGGCGTCTAATCTACTCGAGGGTCATTGGGTAGAAAAGAAGCAGGCGAGAAGGGGTCACGAGGTAATTTCGGATGCGCGCCTAACATTTCACGTCGCTTTAGGTAATTTTATAGTTTCCTCAATTATTTTTATACACTCCTTCTTGGTTGTAAATCGTTTTAAATGGATTTTACTTAATTAATTTATTAATATATTAATTATTCCTACCACTACTACTAATCATATTCGGCCATCAAGTCCAACGAGAATAAAAACTAATTTTATTGTATTGTGGATTCCGGTGCTATTGTCAGCGCGCCACTTAATAATACACTTCACACCTAAATAGGTTGACGTGTTCACTCCAGTTGACACATTTACGCCACTCAATTATTATTTTAAAAAAGAGTAAATGTAGAGCATGGTAAAATATGCAAACAATATACAGAAATATAAATGGATTAAATTATATTGAAATTTCTAGCATGATATTCATCGCACAGAAAACATATTATTTGCATATAATTAGATGAAAAGGTATATAATTTGTATCTTGCTGTTGCTCGACTTTAATACACTGATGCTAAAATTATGTTACAATAAGCAACGAAAAATATTAATTAGCCACAAGTTTTGTTATATCATATATATTTAATCAATAATAATACTCTTCTTGAACTATTGTTGGAATTTAATGAAATTAGTTTTAAATATAGTTTAAATATAATAATGAAATTTTCTAGAAAGTTTGATAATGAAATAACTAATTTAATTAAGGGTAAGAAACTCCAATATAATTTGCTCTTAAATTTTCAATAAAAGTTATTTGAAAGTAATCATTCAATATTTTCATATTTTCTAAAAATTTTAATAAATGAATACAAATTCAAGCAACTGTAAGTAACATTAATTGCAACTTCTTTATAACCAAACAGTACAATGTAATAAAGTTTAGTTTAAAGTAAGTACTAATATAGTACTAAAGTTTGTATAATTCAGATGTATTTATTTAACTTTTCATTGAAAGTTTAGTTTAAAATACTTCTATTAAATTTGTTAGTAATTAGTTAGCCATTTTAATAAAATAATAACAAATTTAGTTATTCTAAACACCTAATAATAATTGCACCGCAGTTTTTTGGTAACTTATACCTCCTATTTTGAGGTTTTGGCATTAAATATTGAAGTCATATGTGATATTAAATTTAAGTTTTAGTTGGTAATTATTTTAGTTTTGGCACCATTTCTGTGCTATCTGTGATATTAGTTGGCATTGGAGAACTTTTCAACTCGGATGTCATTTGTGATGTTAATTTTAAACTATTTTACATTCGCAAGCCAGGTCTGTTATTTAAAAATAAAGTTTTTATTTTTCTAAGAGAAAATTTTCTTATCTCTATTTATTTTTTTAAGTTTGAATAATCATATAAATACAATTAGTGAATGAGAGCATTGTTATAAGATATAATTAAAAATACGTTATTATATTGTTGAATATTCCAACTGTATTACACTTTGTACGATTTTGTAACACCGAATATTCTTATTTTCATATCTATTATTAAGATTAACAAATATAAATACATTTTTATATTTACATATGTTTATAAACTTTCAAATTAGGCGTCATTTGTGTAGGAAATATTAGTTTGTGGCAAAAGGTGTATTAGTATGTATATAAAAAAATATGTATCTTTAAGTTCACACACAAGTTAAATGCTATCTGTCATTACCAAATTTCGAGATTAATTTGGATTGGTGATTCTCGAGTTTTTATTGATGTCGATTTTATGAGACGTACAATTAAACTTTACATTGCGCTTTTGCCTAGTATTTCTCTATTCATCGCTGATAGGGTGTTAATATTTATGTATAAATTTGTTAACAGCTTTGATGTTTGTATGGCATTGATAAACATTTCATCAACTTCAAAGTACCTACTTAAAACTAATATGAACCACATAAGTTCTGGTTAAAATAACTGTATTAAATTAGCTGTAAGCATTTATTAATCTAATTCTGCAAACACGATCCTATGCTCTGAACGCAATTACTGGAAGCAGTTTGCAAGAAAAGTGCAAGCTTGCTTGATTTTATTGAAATTACCACTTTCAATCTGATTTTCTTCTTATTAAAAGCACTAAATCTAAGCCGTGCAATAAATGTTTGCGGATTACGTTTATATTGCCGGTTGACTCTTCCCTTCCAGAAAAGCTATCAGCGTTTATTTTTAATGCCGATGGGAAAGGGATGAAATAAAAAAAAATCAAGCACCGATACATGTGTCGCGTATAAAAAAACGTCCACCCGCGCACATAAATTATGATTTTTTTCATTCCGCCGCGTATTTATATTCGCCGGGGCAATCGAACGGTCCGAAAATAATAATAAATTGTCCTTAATAAACGTTATAAATGTAATGCGGGGCATTAATCAAAGAAGAAAAAAGGTATTAAAGGATTATATCATTTGCCCCGGCGTTATAAAATCACATCAATTTTGCCTAAAACGTGGCGATTATTATTTTTTATTATAAAAATATTAATTCAATATCATCTGCATGATTTACGGTTCTGATTTTTCCATCAGACTGGACTTTTGGCTCGAAAATCGCGTCCAGAATTTCAATGAAGTTGCACATTTCCTCGATTAAATATTTTTTATTTTTATGAATTATTATCGTCTCCATTACGATAAAAGTTACAAATCAATTTTATTTATTCAGTTGTCAATTATTATAAAATTTAATAATTCCTATTAGAAATTCCAAAGAATGATAAAATGATGATGTATAGTGGCGTCGTAGGGCGACTCTTAAGACCGCGCTTAATATTCAGAGAGCGTTTCGAGGGCGCGACTTGAAAAAGTCTCTGCCGCGCGAAGGTTATTTTCCACGGCGTCTAATCTACTCGAGGGTCATTGGGTAGAAAAGAAGCAGGCGAGAAGGGGTCACGAGGTAATTTCGGATGCGCGCCTAACATTTCACGTCGCTTTAGGTAATTTTATAGTTTCCTCAATTATTTTTATACACTCCTTCTTGGTTGTAAATCGTTTTAAATGGATTTTACTTAATTAATTTATTAATATATTAATTATTCCTACCACTACTACTAATCATATTCGGCCATCAAGTCCAACGAGAATAAAAACTAATTTTATTGTATTGTGGATTCCGGTGCTATTGTCAGCGCGCCACTTAATAATACACTTCACACCTAAATAGGTTGACGTGTTCACTCCAGTTGACACATTTACGCCACTCAATTATTATTTTAAAAAAGAGTAAATGTAGAGCATGGTAAAATATGCAAACAATATACAGAAATATAAATGGATTAAATTATATTGAAATTTCTAGCATGATATTCATCGCACAGAAAACATATTATTTGCATATAATTAGATGAAAAGGTATATAATTTGTATCTTGCTGTTGCTCGACTTTAATACACTGATGCTAAAATTATGTTACAATAAGCAACGAAAAATATTAATTAGCCACAAGTTTTGTTATATCATATATATTTAATCAATAATAATACTCTTCTTGAACTATTGTTGGAATTTAATGAAATTAGTTTTAAATATAGTTTAAATATAATAATGAAATTTTCTAGAAAGTTTGATAATGAAATAACTAATTTAATTAAGGGTAAGAAACTCCAATATAATTTGCTCTTAAATTTTCAATAAAAGTTATTTGAAAGTAATCATTCAATATTTTCATATTTTCTAAAAATTTTAATAAATGAATACAAATTCAAGCAACTGTAAGTAACATTAATTGCAACTTCTTTATAACCAAACAGTACAATGTAATAAAGTTTAGTTTAAAGTAAGTACTAATATAGTACTAAAGTTTGTATAATTCAGATGTATTTATTTAACTTTTCATTGAAAGTTTAGTTTAAAATACTTCTATTAAATTTGTTAGTAATTAGTTAGCCATTTTAATAAAATAATAACAAATTTAGTTATTCTAAACACCTAATAATAATTGCACCGCAGTTTTTTGGTAACTTATACCTCCTATTTTGAGGTTTTGGCATTAAATATTGAAGTCATATGTGATATTAAATTTAAGTTTTAGTTGGTAATTATTTTAGTTTTGGCACCATTTCTGTGCTATCTGTGATATTAGTTGGCATTGGAGAACTTTTCAACTCGGATGTCATTTGTGATGTTAATTTTAAACTATTTTACATTCGCAAGCCAGGTCTGTTATTTAAAAATAAAGTTTTTATTTTTCTAAGAGAAAATTTACTGTTGTGTATGGAAATTTGCGGAAATAATCCTCAGAACTCGAAGCAATCGTGCTTATCATTTTAATAAAAACACAATATGTAACCTGTATTTTCCGTGCGTAGTTTGCTAGTCCCTCATCGGGCGCCTCTCCAGGCGGATAGGCGAATGTTTCTCAGATATAAGTTGCACCTGGGAAATCAAATACCAGGGTTGCATAAAAATAGCACGATGCAGAGAAGCAACTGCACTGTTTAGAGATATAAAAAAGCAAATATCAACGTAATTGATATGATTGACTGAGATACTGCGATGGGGGAAAGCGACTGGAAACTGCTCCATAAATTTTTTTAAGAATTGTCAAAATAAATTGGAAAATGATCAAAATTTGAATTTAAAATGGACATAGATATAATGTGGTATTTGATTGTGCAACATATAAACAAAGACCTCACAGTTTACCACTCTAGATTATTGTATCCAACAAAATACTACTATATGTTGCAAACTTTACAACAATATCAGAGAGAGTATTAGTCATCCAGTTACTGCTTATAAGAAAGACGAAAAAATAAAACAACTCTACAAAGCCAATATTCTCAAAAAAATCAACAAGCAAGAAGTGACAATTATTATGGGAGACTTAAACGCAAAAATTGGACACGGAAAAAGTAAGAAAGCTGTTGGGGGGAGCACGTATTAAGCAACAAAAAAATAAAAAAGAAACAGACTGAAAAATTTTGCGGTAGAAGCAAAACATGTAATTTGAAATACCTTTTACATTTTACAGCCGCAAAGACTACACATGGAGAACAACCCAACAACCCAACATAATCAAGAATTAAATTGACTAAATACTAGTAAACAAAATATTTTAAAATAACTGCAAAGTAGTCAAGACATACCCAAGGACAGACGTATTATCAGACTACTGGTACTCTGTACAAACGTTTAGAATAAAAATTAAGAAAGTCATGAGAAAAACAACAAAAAAGGTGGAATATTTTGAAGCCTAAAAACAACGAGACAAATTACAATAACCTGCAATGGCTCAAAAAACAATTTTTCAAAATAGTCTTTGGAACAGAAATATGACATATTAAACATGCGCAGAAACATTAGAAATATAACTTGGATTCCAATCCAAACATAGTAGGAAAATTACATATTACGGATGACAATGTAAATATAGATAAATCAGAAAAAACGAGACTCCTTAGAAGCAAAACATCAACGAACACCAATACAAATACGCTAAAAGACATGGCAATAATTAACAACATATAAAGTTACAATGACAATATAACAACACACCGAATTTATAAAACTGCTTGTAACAAAACCATTGCTGGCATTAACATGCATTACTTTTTTAAAGAAACAAAACACTAACTATTGCAACAACTATTATACTATAAGTTTAATGAGTTATTTATAAAACTTAAAAATAACTAAGATACGCATATAACACGCCCTAGAAACAAGAAAAGCACTTTATAGTTTTTAAGTTCTGGTACAGAGATGCAGGGATATAGACTGTAATTAAGTACCAGAAAGTTTTTGACAAAGTACAACACAACAAACGCATAAATATTCTAAATGATATAGTGCTAAAAACAGCAACATAAATATAATCAGCAATCTGTAAGACACGGCAGTATGTGCAAACAGTTTGGAAAATGTACAAGAGCTGATAAATCGAATAACAGATGCAGCCAAAGATATGGTATTACGCTCAATATTAAAAAAAAAACGATGGACATGATAACATTCAAATACAACAACTATGCCGGATATATTCTAGCTAACAACCAACTAATTGAAAAAGTCTAAAACTATACACATGAAATTAAATTTTGGATAGAAAGAGCCAAATCTGCATTTTAAAATTGGCAAAAGTAGGTATTCAAAACTCATCACCTAGATATAAACACAAAGATTTGGCTATTAAAATGTTACATATTTCTTGTTTTATTATACGGAAAGGAATCTTGGACTCTGACTTGTGACTTGTCATAGGAACATATGTGTCGACAATTACATTAAATTTTTTTTAAGCGTATATATCCATTACTGTCGTTGGATATCTACATATCAATTTTTACTTTATTGGCTCCCGTGCGAATCACGTTGGTTTTGTACCGAACTAAGTTCTTAGCTTCTTTAACCAAAAAAATTTTAATTCTTCCAGGTTTTATTTATAGTTTTTTTTTCCTAAAATATTTGTTGCCACAAACTATATTTATCTCATTTTATGTCAGAGACACTCCAACTTTTTCTTTTTACTTTATGACATTTCTATTGAACACATGTTTTGTCAAGAGATTTTTGAGAATTCTTCTTTACAACTGCAACTCAAAACCATTTCCGTACAAGAGTAGCATTTTATCTGTAAAAGCTATTCTAGCTTTCTCTATTTGACTTTTTATTTTAATTGAATTATCCCATTTCTTATTCAACAGATTTCTTTTTTTATTTTTTTTGTTGTGCAAAAATAATCTACTTGGATCTATGATGTTTTTATTGATAGTGACCTTAAATGTAGATTTCTGACGTTTATTTTGAGCGTATGCTGTTTGCTTCTTTTTTTTTTGTTTTGTTTAAGAGATGTTGCAACTCTTCTACGAAAATTCTTGTTTCCAGCATATCCTATGCTGTTTATTAATTTATCATTAATTGTTATTCTTTAGTCGACGTTATTTAGAGCATCTTCAAGTTTCATTATTCTATAAAAATTTAAAAGCATTGGGAATAAAACACATCCTTGCCTAACTCTACGTTGTATGGCTACTCTCTTGGTGGTATCTACTGAGCATGTCAATTAGTTAAAATGCTTAACTGCATTGAATGCTTTTTTGTAATCTAAGAAACTGGCATAAGTAGCACAGTTTAAGTTTTTACATCTTTAAAATAGTACTTTTGTACTAAATTGCGCTTTTTTGTCCCAATACCGTTCTTAAAACCAAACTGGGTGTTGAGCACTTGTTCTTTGCATTGCCATTCTTCTGGGATTTTTCCGGTGTTGAAGAGTTTTGTCAACAATTTATTATTAAAAACTTATCTATTAAATATAATAATAATTTTTCTTTATATAGTATTAAACCAAAAGTACAAGTGTTCTTTGATATGCTATTTATTTATCTTTAAAGAATGTTTTAATGTATTTTTGTTAAGTGTTATTATATTTACGTTTTCTAAGGATCATATTTCTATTTTGATCTATTCGCCTTTTCAATGTTATTGGTCTAAAACTTCCTGTAGCCTTCTTTACCTTCTTATGCAGGTTAAAACTGTTGTGCTTGTTGCCTAAAAAATTTTGTTTTTTTTGTATTTTGTGTTAAACCTTCATTTTTTTACTTTATTGACTTGTTCTTTAACTATCTTATCTAGATCCGTATATATTTTTATATCTACGTTTTTTGTTTTTTTTTTGTTTCCATCAAGTTCATGATTTTGTCATTTATCTATTTCTTCATTATTGCTATAAGCAATGGCTTAAGGTAATTTTTTTAAATCTTTTTGAGGATGTTTTTAATTTTTTTGGTTAGCGTTTGTATGTTGTTGTTTACCGTTTTTTTTGTGAATACTTTGGTTATTCAGATCTTGTTGAGCTTTAGCTAGTACTATTTTATTTTTTAGTTTTTGGGTGTCTGCTGCTATGTTTTGGTCAGATTTTGTGATTTTATTTTGTTTTTTTATCCGCTCTAGGAACGGTTTTTACCGATTGCACAATGTTTTGAGGTTTTTTGTGACATTTTGTCTTATTTTCTATGAACATTGATAGAAGTAAGTAATATCAACTGTCATTTTAGAAATTCTTGCTTGCTATCAATAAAAACTGTCATTTTAACAAATTTTGTTTGTTAACAATATATGCGGATATTACGTCAGAAAGCGTAGCAAATCTAACAATTTTCTAGATAAAATAAAAATTGCTAGATCATATTGTTAGAAATCAAGATTTGTTAAAATGACAGTTCATATTGCTAGCAAGCAAGATTTGTTAAAACAAAGTTAATATTGTTAGTTAGCAATATTTATCTTGCAAACTTCTAACAATGTGCATAGAGAATAGCCCCGATTGTCAACATTGCGCTCTAGGAAATTCCAAATATATGTGTCTTAAAGAATGTATTAAGAGAATTTAATGCCAAGATTGGCCAATAAAAGTACAAAAATCTGATCAGAAATTACAAAATACAAAATCAAATGCATAGATTATCATTTAGTAACACTAATAAAAAGTAGTGCCCAAAGATTAAGAGTTACGCAAAGAGCGATTGAGAAAAGGTGAGAAATAAAGAAATCCGAAGAAGAACAGGTATTACAGATGTTATGGAACACGTAGCACGAGTAAAGTGGCAATGGGTTGGACTGTTGCAAGGCAATAAAAAGAACGATGTACACTCAAAATAATTACATGGAGATCAGAGAAGACTAAAAAAAGTATAGGAAAGTTACAAAGCAGATGGCTAAACAACGTTAAGCAAATTGATGGCAAAAGTTGGTCCAAAGTGGCTCAAAACAGAGAGACAAAAAATAATTTAAGGATATTATAGAAGTAGATGAAAAATGGTTGAATAAGAAGAATATTACAATTAAGATTTTTTTTTGTTGAGTAATTTGCTTAGTTGTATATAGAATTTTTTATTTTAGTTATCTACGGTTGAAGTAGGTGCATATATTTAAATTAATTTTATGTTTGTAGTGGTTTCCTTTATTGTTAGCAGCATCTGTGCTAGTTATTATTCCCACTTCTTTTTTGTGCTTATTTTTTCGAGAGTAATAACACTTGTGTTTCCTTATATTGCATTGTCTTTTGCTATTGCTAACTCAAGTGTGCCTATTATCTCTACATTTATCTTTTTTATTTCTTGTATTGCATTATCTACCTTTCCGGATTGATTCATTGTTCCTACATTTTAAGTGGCAATCTTTATCGCTATGCCGATTTTTGAGACAGATACTCTAAATACTTGATTTGTGGTGCAACTTAACCATTTTTGTAGGTTTTTTAGACATAAGTAGCGTCTTTTTCTAATTGTTTTTTTTTTCTTTTTTATATTTTTTTTAATTATTATTTAGAGAAGGTTGTATTTTTCTTCTCTTATGATCTGTTCTAGATATTGTAATTTTTGTGTTTTTCTAATTTTTTTTTTTTTTCATTCTTCTTATTACTTCTATGTTGGTTTCTTGATATGTTCATGATATTTTTAGTATTCTTTTGTATGTTTATAGTTTAAATACTTTTAACGTTTTGATGTCTGCTCTCTTTATCATCTATTTTTTTTAATTATCAAAATGTGATATTTAGGAATTACATAATATGCCGCAACAACATAAAAATACTTTTGAATTTTAACGAGTAAAACTACTTTTGCTGAAAGTTTGAAGACCAGATTTAAGCAGTCTGTGAACATTGACTTTGAATATTTGTGGCTTATAAGTTTCTGGAAATACTGAATTTGGAAGTATATTCCATCCGTCGATAGTACGGTTAAAAAAATCTTAAACATTTTAGTCTTAAATCTCTGAACTGTCAGTGAATACTTGTTAAAATTCCTAGGAAACCTTGTACAACAAGTAAATCTATGCTTCTACTCCATATAGTAGTATGTTATGTATGTGGCATTTTATTGGTCTATTTCTTAATTTCAGGCTTAGGTCTTTTCCGAAAAAAGCTTTTTTATATTTATAAAAGTTGCTCTTGCTTTGTTATTCTTATTCTTGTTATCTCTAAAATAATTGCTGTTTTGGTTTATGAATTTACCTAAGAAGTATTTTCTAATGTTGTCTATGGATTTGTTGTGTAGTTAAAGACATTTTTTGCTAGGATATTTACTGAACCTTTAATGCAGTGGTTTTTTGTTGCTTTCTAAATCGTATGCCGTTGACTATGCGGTAGTTCTTTTTTTTATATTAGTTTCTTCTGCTCAGAACAAGAGAGTGCTTTACATTTTTAAATTTGTCATAAGAAATCATCTACTTACACCGATAGTAAAATTTTTCCACGACACTCTGCTAGCGAAAAAACACCTTATAGCTTTATTTTTAACTTACAAAAGTTATTATATGATTAGGAAGAATGGTATTTAAAGAAGCTTTTTTTCTGAATTTTTTTAAACAAAATAAGAAAGTAGAAACTGCTAATTTGAAGACTTCATGTTTAGAGATTGTAATATTTTTGCAATTGAGAATATTGGAGTTGGAATGATTTACATAGTGGTTATACAATATTTGCAAAATGAACAGGGAAGACGTTTCTGTTATTTTTACAACAAAACAATTTTTGGCAGCCATCTTAGAAAACCTTACTAAAACCCTACGTTTGTTTTCTGAGAATCCAGAGTTACGTGCGCCAAAAGAATCCGATGGTATCCCGGTTGTTACAGTTGTGTTAAATTTACGTACGTCGTGACGGTGCTAGCAAAGTTTTTCTATTTTTTACTGACAACAAAAATACAGTTTTTGGTTTATTGTCAATAAGCTGTCGTGTGTTCAAGCGCAAGATTTGATAGTATTAAAAATTTGTTTTGGCAAGTTTTTACTTGTTTGCTGGTGCCGGAGATGTGGTTTGATCTGGACTCTCAGAGCTAACAAAAAAATTGTTCCTACGTTTTGAGAAGAATTTTTTTAAATATTTTTGCCAATTATCCGTATTTTTTTAAGTTGTACATGGACATTTTAAGAATAGATAGGGTAGCGAAAACTAATTTTGTTATTCAACCTATTTATGGTTCATCACTATAGAGGCATTTGTGTACACTTCAAAATTATATGCATTTTATACGAAAGCTTGCTAAACTGTAAGATGTTATTTTACAGCTTGTTTATTCTTTGTTTAGACTAGTCAAATGCCATTTTAACTATAAAGATTATGTACTTAGCCAACTTTCTGGTACAAGCCTTGCTTGATCGAATTTGGACGCCATGTTATCGGGAGCAACGAATTAGCCAATAGATATAGTTTCTTGTCAGGTTTCAGACGTGAATCATATGCAAAACATTTTTGTGAAACCTACTGACTTATTTACTGCTTTTATTTCAAGATCAACCTGCTCTCGGGGCGTGACCCGCAGAACCGTTCTGATTCACTTTTGTGCATGAGTGGAGAGGGGAAGGAAATTCTGAACAAGTTGGGGCGTTACGCTCTCTGTGAAAGGTACATGGGGTGTCAAGCACAGAATTGTTCGGAACCGTCCTGAACAGTGAAAGGAAAGCATCTAATGTAGAACAAAGTCATTGAGTATTAGCAGCAACTATAAAACTACTTTGAGAGCTAATTAAAAAACAAATAAAGTGTATTGTGACAACATAAATGTTGCGCAAAGAACATGCCAACTTAATCTTTGCATATCAATTGTGTATTGTATTACGTGCCAAACATTTTACGACACTGTGGCGGTGTAGCCTATTTTGGAGGAATGTTGAGTTTATCTTTTATATCAAAATTACCTTGAACAATCTAACAATGTATCTTCAGTTTAGACAACACATTGTAATCTGTTAATGAAGTAGGATGCAAAATAACTAATTATTGTAGAATTAAATTTAAAAGCCTTACGCTTATGTAATAAGGTGACTATGTAGGTCACTACGTTCAAATGCCTTAGATAAGTTGGTGCAGATTATGCCTAATTGCCCTTGATTTTCTAAGACACCCGACTGGATTGTGTGAAGCAGGCTAAGTCGGTAACGGTAGACTTCTTTGTCAATGTGTTGTAATAAAGTTTTTAATTTGCTGGTATACAGTACTGTAAATAGATGCTTCACAAACATTTGCAAAGTATAGCAAGTGGTTGGTAGTTTTTGAAGTTGGATGGATCCTTATTTTTTTACACATGACACACGCGGCTTAATTCCTACATATCAAAAAATGTGGACAACTTTAATAATACATTGAAATTAATACATATGTAACGGTTTAAAAAATGCATTTCAACAATCTTTTACCAAAAAAACTTGATATATGATCACGACTTACCGTTTGTTTATGTTTGAGTTAGAATAAAATATGCTATAAGTGGTTCTCTTATTACTTTAATATGGATGTACTGAAGATTGTTATTAGGTTGAACTTGTTGCAAATGTGCATTACGTGCTGGTAAATAAACAGAGTAAAAAAGTATTCCGCTAATTTGTAAACTATAGATTGTAGATTGTCATAAAATGTAACACTATTTTTTAGCTGTGTTTTACCCTGTCGGAATAAGCTTCTTTTAAAATATTCTATTTGTTTTGGTTCTTGATTACTTGATACTAGTTTAGTCTTGCAGTTTGTTTTAAGTTGTCTCTTTACCTTATATGGTCGGTTACTTTTCTTAAATTATGATGTCTATCTGATAAACTTGCTGCTCTATTTATTGTGGTTTTTTGTCACGTGCCCACAACATCTTGTACTTTCGTCTTCTGTATGATCTAGGCGTTTGTTTGTTGGTTGTTTAATGTTATGCCTACTATTTTACTTTCTATAGCTTTTTGGTTTATTTTTAGTTTTTCTAGTGTTGATTTTATAAATGTTATAAGTTTGAGATTCGTAGGTGGTTACTGGGAAAATCTAATGGATGTAAAATTTAGATATTTTTTTAATTTTTCTATTACCAGCACAACAGGATTTTTTTGTTTATTTCTATTTCTCGGTTAGCCTTTCTTATTTTAATTGTATTGATCTGTATAATCTAAATTCTAAAGTACTTAAATATGTGTCAAATGTTATTGTAGAATTTTTGGAAAATGTTATAAATGCTTGTTTTGAAGAGGGAATTTTTCGTTTTGAACTAAAATGATCAAAAGTCATACCAATATTTAAAAAAGGGACTATAAACCATTGTGAAAATTATTGGCCTATATCAATAACACCATTTTTTTTCAAAAGTATTTGAAATGTTATTAAAAAAGCCCTTGTTCTCTTTTTTAGAAACATTTATATGTCGGGCACAGTTTGGATATATCCTTCTAGATCTATAATAAAAGCTGTAAAACAACTTGTTCTTGACATCGAACAGGTCTTTGAATGCAAAAGTGTGATGTCTGCTTTTTTCTTAGATATAAGCAAGGCATTCGACTCAGTCAACCCAGAGAAGTTGTTGCACAAACTCGAATTCTATGGCATAAGAGGTGTAGCATTAAATATTGTTAACAGCTACTTAACTAGCAGAGAACAGATTGTCTTTGTTAGTGGTATTTTCGAATAGAAAAAACATTTACTACGGTGTGCCGCAGGGGTCTATTTTAGGTCCCCTGCTGTTTTTGTTGTACAAAAATGATCTTGAATGTAATGTAACACTAGCAAGGACATATCTTTATGCTGATGACACAACTCTCATTCAAAGTGTAACAGCTTCTGTGGTGGATGGGTTGAGTCCTTTAGAAGAAGCAAAACAATGGTTTCATGCAAATAATTTAAAGTTAAATGAAGCAAAAACAGAACATATGTTTGTTTCATTACTTAATGCAAATGAAGGTGTTAATAAATCAATACAATTTTTGGGTATTCACTTAGACAATAAATTATCTTAGCAACAGCATGTGAAATCGTCCACAAAACTAAGCAGTAATATTTATTTAATAAAAAAAATAGCTGAGAACACGGATTTAACGGTTACACGAATGGCTTATTTTGCATTTATTCAATCTTTAATTGAATATGGAGTGCTGCTGTGGGGTAGTTCTCATCATGCTAATCGAATCTTTGTTTTGCAGTAGAAAGCTGTTTGTGCAGTTGCGGGTCTTGGTTTTAGAGATACGTGTAGGTCTCATTTTAAAAAACTGGGTTTTATGACTGTTGCAAGTTTATATGTGTTGGCATGTTTGGTGCATGTGAGAGAATGTATAGATGCTGGAAATTTCAAGTTTCAAAATGAATTGCATAATTATTGTACCAAATCAAGTAAAAACATCTGCTTGCCATACTGCAGACTAACAAAAACATTAAATTTGTTTCATTATATGTCAGTCAAAATGTATAATATTTTACCCTATACAATCCAAAAATTACCCGCTAAGGAATTTAAGTTATCTTTAAAAAAATATTATTAAATAATGAATTATATCATGTTAATGATTATTTTAATTTAAGTTTTTAAATTGTTTTGTTAATGTTCATAAGTGTGCATGTAAAAATGTTTTCTTTTAATATTAACTCACAACTTGTACCTGACGTTTTTCTATGTTTATGCAAATAAAGTTTATCTTATCTTATCTTATCTTATCTTATAGTTCTTATTTGTTCTAGGTATTTGAGGCTTAAGCGCTTTATAGCCTTGTAAATGCATTGGTTTGCGTGAATAGTTTTTTTTTGTCTCTGCTATTAAAACTGTATCCTCTGCAAAATTTAATTGACTTAGACTATTGCTAATCACGTTGGTACTTTTGTGCTGCTAGTCGGTTGTTGTTTAGTACATCTTATACGAGTAGAACCTTTAGGGCAAACAAATTGGGTAACATAGTGTTCTCTTCGTGTATTTCTTTGTTTATTTTGTCAGATTTTTTATGTAGCTGTATTTTTAGAGTGACTTTTTGGTAGATTTGGTAATAAAGTTTTCATATCTATGATCAATTTTAGCATTTTTAAAAGTTTGTTGAAATGGCCATATTTCTACTGTGTCAAAAGCTTTTTTGAAGTTGATAAAAGCTTGCCAGAAAGTTATCTTTTACCGATTTTTTTATGAGCACTCTCATTGTTTGTAGGTGTTTAGTAGTGCTAAAACTTTGTCTGAACTTAATCTATTCTCTTGGCTGGTAAAAGTCTAATTTTGGGATTAACTGGCTAGTTATTATCTTTGTGATTAATTTATAAATTTGGGTTAGCAAACTAATTGGCTTATAGTTTTCTTTTTGTCACTAAAGTTATTTCAAAATGTATAAAATTATAACCAACGACAACAAGGAAATTTTAATTAAAAAAAAAACTAATATTTATAAGGTGAAATCTGTGTTTCACCTTGACTTACCTGACTTGGCAAAAAAGCACTTAATATTTTCTTTTTGTGCATAATTATTACTAGAACAATTGTTCAGTCTTGTCATATAACTGAACTTTTAGTTAGTTTTCATGTATTGTTCCTCCAGCTTTTAACATTTACGTTTTGTACTTTTTTTATATTGATTTGGTATGTCACTCTTTGTCGTAGTTGTATATAGGTCTGTACAAATGGCCTAAACTGCCTTTACAATTTTATGTCTGTCTTCTACTTGTTTACTTTTTTTCCATAGAGAAAACTACTACGTTTTATGTACTACGAGTTGATGTTGATGTTGAGTTTGATTTCCAGCTATTTCATCTTATCTTCTGACGCCATCGATTTTATATTACATGTAGCAGATTTTATAATATTTGCTTCCTTGCTTGGAAGAAGGTTAATGGTGTAGTTATTGTTTATTGTGGTATGAGTAAGGTTTAAGGTTGAAGATAAAAAATTTGTTGAATGAAAAAAAAAAAAAATTTGCGTGGACAGGATTGCATTCCTAAAATAGGTCTAACTTTGCTGGATTGCAAGAAACACTTACACGTGACTTGCTGCTTGGCCGGGAACTGCTTATTCATTACTTGCAACTAACTCTTATATCTGTAGTCCTTTTACTATCTGTCACCTGTAACCCTTCAGCAAGCCCTACTTGTATATCTAACACCATAAGTCCAGGAATTCTAGATGTGCCTTTCTTAGAGTTATTGACCTTAGTAGTAGCCGGACATTTCATGGGTTACGCTGTTCTTAGGATTACAAAATGACAAATTTTACCTATGTTAAACACGAACAATTTATCTGTTATTAAAAAAATATGTCAAATTTAATTATTCTTAAAAGCCAACCAACAGAAATTTTTATTAATCAAAATTTGATAGGTTACTAATAACACTTTTAGTGTCAAATAGTTTTAGTTCTATATAATTTAAATAGCTTAAAACTAGCTACAAAAAAAATGAAATAAAAATTTTAATTTAAAATGTCTTAATTTATTGAAAATTTTGAAATCAACCGTAAATACTTCCTGCTAATATAACCAGAAATTACAACACATTTTAAAAAATAGTAGATTTTTCACAGATGAGGGAAAATTTCCCGGATGTATTTCCATAGCCTCAGAACTATTGTGTTCAGGGTTAACAAATAACATGTCATTACCGTTTTTTATCTGGAGTGCTTCATAAATTATTCATTCAATGATATTTTCTCGGATAGAAAATACATTTTTGATATAAAAGAATTTAATTTTTTTAATCAAAATATATATTATATTTCCGCACCCGCCCTCTGAATATAAAGAAAGACATGTCACTTGAATTTCCACCCCTTGTCAAGCTATAAAATATATCCCACACACACACATAACCAGAAATATTATAAATCATTTCCATTCGACCGCGCACACACTGTCTATTTTTGATTAAATTCAATAACGCACATAAATAACATCAAGGAAATGGAAGCTTTTCGATTATATTATTATAACATAAGCTCTAATTGAATTGTAATATAATTTTAATTTAGTAGTATACGTTTCTATTATGTTGAAATTGTATAGCATGACTCAATGGTTTAATGCTTAAGTAAAAAAATATAAAATAAATGTTATCCCATTTTCTGTTGGCATTAATTTTTACTCGGAATATGTTTATAAATCGCCTCCGCTATTTATCAATTTTAAGAGCAGCTTTTGTGGTGTGCGTTTTAGAGGACATGTGCGATACCACCCCATATATAATATCACTAAGTAATTGCGTTCTTTTTTTACCCTCAACATTTGTCAGTCGGCGATATACAGAAAAAAACTTGTGTATAAGTTTTATTAGTGGCTGTTCTGCCAGACTTGAAATTTATTTATGTATATTTATATAATATATTTTTTCTTATTCTGATGCTATTTGTCGCTGGATTTTTTTGTTTTAAGATGATTTGTTTTTTGAACTACAAGTGCTTACTTTAAGTGATCTAAACACAGGCATAAATATTCTAAAAAAGATGTTATGAAACTTGGCACCATTGGAATTGATTTACCGTAAAAAAAAAAAATAAAGGTGACTAGCAGTATATATTATTTTTTATTAAGCTACTAGAAATCAGAAGTTTATTTTTCCAAGAAAACTTTTGGCTTAAGAATTTTTTTTTATTAAAAATTTCAAATTAAATTTTGAAAATTTAAAAAAACACACCTTGTTAAGTTAAAACAAATGTTTGGTTGTCTTATTTAATATCAACAATTTATCACATTTTTTACCAAATTTGTTATTATTATCAGTATTATTATTTAAAGCAAATTTAAAAAATAGTCTAGATGGGTTTTAATTAAACACACTTTAACCGTAATTTTAAACTAAAACATTTTCAAAGAGTAGCGATTCCATCTACAAGCATTCACGCTATGCATCTATTTGCAGATACTCAAAGAAATTAACATGTAACTGCGACAATCGGCCTGATTTCGGGCAACCTTTTCAGCATCCTTAAAGGGGTTTCTGAAGGGCTCATTTCCAATCCCATCTGGCCCCCTTAAATTGATTCCATTCTATCCGACTAATAAAATTAATTAAAAGTCTTCTTTGAAACGCCGCAAATTAGAATAAATTAAGAATGTTTTCCATCATGGGATTAACATTGAAATTAAATGATAAAATGTAATCAAATAGTTGGTTTGCTCAAAATAAAAACATTGCATTACTGTATGCTTAAACGATAGGTAACAATGAGCATTGAATTTGTTTCACTTTCTCTGCGCCACAGCGTTTCAGAGCTTTAGAAACTAGTAATCTTCACAAAGGAAAAAAAAATTATAAAGAAAGAAAAAAGACGCGCAGAGCATAAATTTCCTTCTATTCCGTGAAAATAAATATGTAGTAACATCGTTTTGATGTCGCTTCATCTCGCTGCGAATATATTTCCAAAGGCAATAAAAATCAATCTACCACCTGTAGAGAAATATATTCAATGAAACATTAAATAAACTCAGTTGTATATTTATATATTAATTACTATTTGCTAGTATTAAATAATAATATAAAATTGAACAACATTTTGTTTTGTAAAACGTGATTACTAATTGGAAATCATACACAAAACATTTATAAATGTATATTTTTTTAAATTTAATTGGACAAAAATAATGCATACAACATAAGTTTAAATGCAATGGTTTTTACAAATTATGTTGGACCTACTTTTTGCTTTGTTTTATAAAGGATTTATAGATTCTCTTCGTTCTTCAACGTTCTAGTAATGCTTATAATATTTTAGGCAAACTTTTGTGTTTAAAAAACTAATTTATTATTATATAAATTATTATAAAAGTTTTTAAAAAATTGATAGTGTTTTAAAATCTCTGTGAACATTTTCTTTTAGTATTTAAGATGCACAAAAGATCAGTATGATAATTAAATTTAAACTAATGTATTTGCAATAATTATTAAATTGCTTTTGGAGTTGCAATTGTTGCTTCTATAAATTTTTATTAAATATGGTCTTTTATTATAACTTTTCGTAAGCTTTTAATGATAATGAGAGGCTTTAAAAGTTTTTGAAGGTCTACATTACTTTATAAGTTTTTTTTGTGGTTTTGTAATGATTTCAACTATTTTAAAAAAAATCAAATATCAATTTTATTTAGACTTTGATTTTTACTAAAAGATACGTGAAAGATGACATCTAAATAATCCCACACTATGTACTAGGTGGCCCAATTAGAAGATGCTATAATTTTTGCAAATGGCTATAAATGTCAGTTCTGCTTTGACATTTGTGAAGTAAACAGATACGAAATACACGTCAATAAGACATGAATCGCTATACTAATTTTTTTTTCGTAATAATTTGTCAGTAGTGTTGGCGCAGTGTGAATTTAAACGTACGTTTCCCGGTTGTTCTACACCAACTGGGCAAACACTACGGCGTTTAGCTGCTTGCCTAGAAGAGTGTGGGTCAACACGAGATTTTTTTTCACATTTTTTTATCAAAAATTGTCATGAGCGACGAGGCCCATTTCCATCTCTGTGGATACGTAAATAAACAAAATTGTTGCTTCTGGGGTACCAAAAATCTGCGTATAACACAAGAGCCATTACACCCGCTCAAAGTTACTGTATGGTGTGGTGTTAACGCTGAAAGCGTCATCGGGCCTCATTTTGTTGAAATCGCCGCGGGCCAAACGACTATTTTGAACGACGAGCGCTACATGCTCAACGACGTTCTTCTACCTCAACTGGACGAATTGGGACTGGAGAACATGTGGTTCCAACAGGATTTAAATTGGGTCTGACTTATTTTATAGTCTAATAAATATTTATAATTGAACATTTCTTCAGCATAACTAAGTCCGAATTTTGTATTATGAAAGTAAGTATTTTACTTTTGATAATTATCATTTAATTTGATAAAGTCAGATTTTAAGCTGGATAGATCATATATTTGTATTAAAGTCCAGAAATTAATGGTGTTTTGTGCTACTCATAATTTTAGAGGTATCATTCTTGGATTGTCCGTGATTCTGTTGATGTCTATTTGTGAAGATGTTGTGAGGTAGATGACAATGGTGAAGAGTCTGTAACAATAGGTTGTCTTAGATTTTTTAACTGTACTGTTTGTCTTAAACTGTTGACATTTTTATTCCCTCCTATTTTTTGAATCAGTGCTTTGTTTCCAGTAACTAGTTTTGTTATTATAAAGAATCCGTTAAACTTTTCTCCTGTTTTATTACGTTTATATTTATAACTAGTTTTATAGACTGTTTGTCCATTGTCAAATGGGTTACAAATGTTTTCATTTCTTTTGTTTGTTACTTGTTCCTTGTTTGTCAAGTTTTTGTTTATTTTGTCGTAAGCTAAAGATATTTTTTTTTGTGCTTTTGTAAATAGTCGGGTTCATTTAATTTAAGTTCAGTGAAATAAATTAGTTCAGGTCCATTTTTGCTAAATAGTTGGTTAACAATGCAATTAATATTTTTGTTTCTGTGTAGTAAAATCTTTTTAAAAATGTTGAGATTTCCTTTTCTTGATTGTCTTTATTTATTTGTACATAAAATCTTTGCATTTTACCTATTTTTTCTATTTTGACTGGTTTTACTAATCTATATACTTTATAAATAAAATATTGATTTGGTTTTGAATCAATAATGTCTGAAGATATTTTAATCGTAGATGATGTATAATTTTTACTAATTGAGTTAACTGTTTGATCGTTTTCTAATGGTAATTTTTCCACGTTGTCAAATTTGTCAATATCTTGTTTGTCGTAGTTGAATCAGTTTCTAGGGCGTTAAGCTGAATTCTAGAAAGTGCGTCTGCGTTGGTGTTAATAGAACCTATTTTGTATACGAGTTTGTAATCATATTCTTCTAATTAAATTTTCCAGTTTAGAATTTAGTTCTTTTAATTTTGCTAGCCGTACTAAAGGTCGGTGATCTGAATATATTGTGAATTTACGTCTATATAAATATGGCCTAAATTATTTTACTGCCCAAACTACTGCTTTCTTGATGGTACTATACTTCTGCTTATTCATGCGAGAAATGGTGGATTGGTTAAGATACTCTTACATCTGTTAAATGCATCTAGAAATTCTTTACTGTGTTCTTTTTTTTGTCCTTTTTTTAGACATCTTGTCATTGGTTATGTGATCGTAGCATAGTCTCTGATAAATTTTCTGTAATATCCTGTTAGTACTAAAAATCCTTTTAATTTTTTAACAGTTTTTGGTGGTGGATATTTTACTATTGCATCGATTTTGTTAGGATTTGGTTTTACTCCTGCTAATGTGATCACGTGTCCTACAAATTGTACTTCGCTTTGCAAAAACTCGGATTTGTTTATCTGCACTTTAAGGTGAGCCTTTCTTAATCTGTCAAAGACTAGTTTGAGTTTGTCTATGTGCTCTTGCAATGACGTTGAAAACACTACTATGTTGTCTAAATATACAATGCAAGCTTTATTTTGTATACCTCTCAATATGTTCTCCATGACTCTTTGAAACGTAGCTGGAGCATTCTTGAGTCCGAAGGGCATTCTTTTATGTTTGTAGTGTACTTTGTGGGTTGAGAACGCTGTCTTTGGAATATCTCTAGGGTGCATTTCAAGTTGGTGATATCCTGAGGCAAGATCTATGGTAGAAAATTAGGTACACTTGCCTAGTTTGTATAGTATATCCGTAATATAAGGAAACGGATATTTGTCTTTAATACATTTTTTGTTAAGTTGTCTGTAGCCTACAACCATTCTGTATTTTTGTTTTCCGGAAACATCAGTTTTTTTTTTTTAAATCACTAATACTGGGCTACTCCAAGGGCTATGTGATGGTTGGTTAATATCATTTGATAGTAGCTCCGTCACTTGGTATTCTGTTTCTTTTTGTTGATATTGGGGCATTCCAAAAGATTTTCTAAACACCGGTATTTTGTCAACAGTTTTAATTTTGTGTTTAATAACATTCGTAAAAGTTAAGGGTAGTTTATTACAATGAAATATGTCTCGATATTTAAAACATAATTGTCTTAAAGCTTGATTCTCTTCTTTATTGAAATGGTTTTACCTAAAATTTTTAAATAATTTTTTAATAAAATGTCAATTTCTTGTACTGTATTTGTACTGTTTACATTGTTGTATTCATAATCATTATCGATTTCCGTTAAATTTAAAGGTTCAATTGTCACTTTTTTTCGCTACAATTGGTATAGTTAATAGAGCTTCTCTATTTTTTACATGTACAAAACATTGTGGTATTTTTACTTCTGAGGATAATTTTGTATACTCAATTATTCCGTGGTTTAAATCAAAATGTACTGGTACTTTTATTACTTGTTGGTGTCTTGATGGTAATTTATATGTTTTTGAATGTTGAGCCTGGAAGTAAATAGGTATTATTCCATTTTTTGTGTATAATGCGTTTATCTTTAAATCAATATTGGTTCCTAGATGTTTTAAGAGGTCCATTTCTATTAATCCATCATAATTTTTATTAAATTCAAAAATTTGAAAATTAAAGTATTCATTTCTTTTAAATAGTTTTGGTATGGGAATATTTGCTACATATTTGTGATAGATTGTTTGGTGAGCTGTTTTGAAAGGAAGTTCAGTTAATTGAAGTTTTGTTAATAATAAACTAAATAAGTCTTGACAACGATTGCAAAAATTAATAGGACTTTTATGCTTTTCTTGTGTAATGTGCAATAAATCTCCAACTATTTTCATCTCTCTGGTCAGAAAAGAATTGTAATAACATTGTTTTAATTGTGTTCCAATTATTTAAATGTCTTCTACTACCTATTAAATTTAATGCTCGGCCAGTTAAATTTGCCTATTATCGCGCGTAATAAAAATTCATTTTGCGGGTTGTTAGCATTAGTTCTGTCAGTGAAAGTATTTATTAAAAATTTACTTGCTTGAATGAATATTGCTAGTGTATCCGGATTTCCGTCAAAATTAGGCATCGAATCTATGTGAAACTTTTGCACTTGTAAAACTGCCACTCTATTTATCAGACTTCGGTCACGTCGGAGCATAAATTGTAATTAATATACTATTATATTAATAGTATGATAATTTTAATAAAACAATCTAACGTTTGCAATTTTATTATATGAATATACTTAACAAGGGATAATTGAAAAGGATATTGAAAAACTTACTGCATTATTTTTATTATAGTTTTCATTCTAGTTGTATTCTTTTTTCATTAATTTCAGTCTCGGGAGATACAACGATTATAGTAAGCAGATTCGTAGGCAGAATCTCCTTACCTATCTATAATTTCTTTTCCCAAGAGCTCGCGACACTTTTATTTAATTATTTATTTGTTTAGTTTTTGTTGCTTTAATTATGAGCTGCGGCGATGTGTGCCCTTGGCTCGCTTGATATTCTTCACTGCTTACGGGCGTTGGCGATGTATGTCCTCGGCTCGCTTGGCTGTCGCACGGTTCCTCGATGGAATTTAATCGGTTAACTTGTTCATTTTTTTTCCGGTCATTATAATTCCGAAAATCCCACCGACTGCGCCAGATAGGTTTTTGGTAATAAAAACCTGTCATAAATTAAACACTTCTTTGTTGAATGTACGTTTAATAATGAATCAAATAAATGCAAGTGACATATTTATATCCGTTGATCTCAACGGTCATTTCAATACGTGCTAATCGCACTTGCTGTATTAGCATCTTACAGTACAAAGACAGAGGTGACTTTAGCGCACGTGCATATAACTTCTCTATTGACGCCAAAGCAGCGTGAATTTAAACTAATACATCTTCAAGATTCAGATCCGGGGATCTAGATGGCCATGGTATTTCCTCACTTCTTCTAATCCAATTTCCTAAGATTTTTTAATTTATTGTATTTCTCACTTGATTTCTATAATGCGTTGGTGCACCATCAAGTTGAAACCAATAATTTAATCTACCTGCTAATGGAACTTTATCAAGTAATGAAAGTGGTAAATTTTCATTTAAGAATTATAGATACAAAGCTATATTAAGTCGGTTTGGAATGCGTAAAGGTTTTTATTTTTTCATTGATGCAGATTATGAGTATGAGTATTTTCAGTAAATATAGACTCATCACTCCACAGAATCTTTTCAATTAAATGTGAATCATTGTTAACGCTATACAATAACCATCTACAAAAATTGACTCAAAGCTCCCTATCCTTGTCATGCAAAAACATTTTGAGGCCTAAATGGCAAACCATTTTTATTCAATAATCCTTAAATAGTTTCTTAAGTTTGAGATGATACAATTTAATCAAACGCTTGTACTTGGTTCCAAATCAACAAATTCAAAAATTAGTTTTTCCTGATACGTCCAATTTTTGCGAAGATTTAAAATACTTTTTACCAGTAGGTTTTTAGTTTTTGCTTCGGGGTGTCGACAATTTGGAAACTTCTCCGCATAAATCCTAGTCGCAGTAATAGCATTGTCATTAAATGCTTCTAATACTTTCAACATATTGACAGTTATGTCATTAGATTTAACAAAATAAATAAATTAAAATTGTGTTTTGAGTAGTGGTCGTAGAAAAAGTTATTATTTACATTTTTATCAATAACTCTATAAAGAGGGACAAATGGAAAATTTTCCAGTCTTAATTTTCAATTTGTTTTAGCTTCTTGAGTCAAATTCCAAAAGCACGGAAGTCAATTTTGAGACAGTCACAGTATAAAGCTACATAAGCTAAACAACTTACTTTTTAAATATGCACAGTCAATTTGCATCTTAACACGGATTCAACTTGATAACTATAAATTCTTCTTGATGTGCGTCTTTATTACTGAAGATAGGCCTTAAAGCTTTGCAAAAAATGAATACGAATAGTCAAAAATTAAGTACTACAACTTTCAAATCTTATAAATCGTTTTCAAAAGTTGCATTGCATCTAAGAATGCATAACTGATTCTATATATTGTAAAAATTATTAATTTACTAATTTGGCAAAATCTACACTGTTTATTATTGAAGACACTTAAATAAATAAGAACATTTAATATTAGATTTATACGTCTAATCTAATTTTTGCAGCACAATCAAACTAAATTAAATTTAAAAATCCGCTTTAATTATTAATCAACACTATTCATCAATGCTACTAAGCTATTTACTAAACTACAATTTTATATGAACGCCGATAATTTAACTAAAAATACAAAACTTGCAACAAGAATTTCACTATATACATAATGCACTAATTCATAGAATTAGTAGAAAACACTTAGAAATTGTCAAACTATTAGCGAATTGTATTTAATTGGATTCAAACACAAAACCATAAATCATAAGAGGCTGCTATGAAGCAAAAAATTAAAAATATTTATTATTTTTATAATACATATATTATCAGAGTTTTACTTTTTTATCATGTCTACATGATTATCGGTGAACCTTTCTACTCTATTTCAAACTATTGGCCCGGTACTATGCTATGGAGTGTGTTATCCACCTGCTCGAGTGTTTGTCTTTCTTCTTCTTTTTCTTTTACATAGGCAAATACGTTTCCCTGAGGTTGTCGTTTAATTGTTTTTTAGGTCTTTCTGGAGATTTTATTTTGTCATTGCTGGTTCTGTCCAATCTTGTCTTTCCTTCAATAGACCGAAGCGCTTTCATTTTGGTTGTTGTAGTGAGTCTGTTTGTGTAAGTTGTTTCTGGTCTTGTTTTAGTCATGTATGTAAGGGTAGGTCTTATAACGGCTTTGTATATCCTACTTTTTGTCACCTTGCAAAGGTACTTATTAGCTCATATTGTGTTTCTTAAACAGCCCGTGATTTGATTTGCTTTCTTCGCCTGTACTCATACTTTTTCTTTTAGATCTGCATAGCTGGATATTGGGATTCCCCGATAGTTAAATTTTGCTCACATGCTGTATAACAGTTCTGTCCACTTCTAGTTGCATTTTATGGGGTAATGGGCTATGACTATGCTTTATGTTATTTTTTTGCTACTAGGTTAAATTGATGTAACAGTAGCACACAAAGTTGAGCTGTTTGTCTCCTATTTAATATCCTTTTTGAGTTTTTACCTGGGAAATTATTTCATCTATGATGATGCTGAATTGGAGAGGGCTTGGTGAATCTGTTTGCCTAATGCCGTTGCCTGGTTTGATTTGTTCTGTGGTTTTGCCGTTTCTCTCTTTTTAGTCGGGGAAACAAAAAGGCGCACGGAGCCAAGTCAACACTGTAAAGGAGCTGGGGGACTACTAAGGTGTTGCTTTGGGCCAGGAAGTTGGTAACAATGACGGCCATTTCTGGGTGCATTGTCATAGTAGAGCTTGACCTTGTTTTTGATGTCAGTACTCACGCACGCAATTTGGCTTTTTGAGCACCTTGGGGTAAAAGGTTGAGTTGACAATTTCTCTTTCCGGTACAAACTCAAAATGGACGATTTTTAGGACGTCAAAGAAGATATTGAGCAACGTTTTGATGCAAAACTTTCTTATTTGCGCTTTCTTTGGGTTAAGGATGATTTTGTGTGTCACTCTGTTTATACGGTGCCGTTGGTTGTTGTACAGCTGTCGCTTCTTGTCTATCTAACATCACTCTAGTTTGTTACATTTAGCAGTATTATTTCTAGTTGCCACTTATGGTCTAGAAACAATGGCAATTACTAAAAGATTAGCAGCAAAATTTAGAGTGATTCAAAAAGCTATAGAATGCGCAATGCTAGGAATTACTTTGAGAGTTAAAATGCGTCAATATACGGCAAGAACAAAAACAACAGACGTCAAGAGTCAATGGGTATAGATGTGGCTAGAATAAATACAAATTAATAGAGCTATAAAACGAAAAGTTTGAGGCAACTTTATCAAATATGATGTAAAACACACCAAACACCTTAAAAAAATGGAGCAAAAAAAAGGTTATCAGTGATTTTAAAGAAAACAAAGATTAGACCGTTTACAAGATTTAAAAACCTGTATTGAGCTACGCTTCCGATGACAAATGAAGTTAAATATTAAAATATCTGCGGCTCGCGCATGAGACTAGGTTAAACTTCTACAAACACTTGAATAATATATCACACAAAAGCCACTTGAGTGGCATTTGTATCCAAAATTAAATTTGGATGCAAGTAAAGACCGACACCTAATATGACTAGACGGATACATACGGTGGTGATAAGACCTATTATTATGTATGGAACGCTTGTATAGAAAGAAAAAATTACCCGCAAGTGTACGCTCCATAACTAGCTATAGTTTAGTGGGTAGCACGTTTGCTAATAACAATGGCAATGAGAAAGACGCCCACAGCAGCTATGGAAATACTGCCATTTTACTTGATGGTAATGCTGGAAGCGAGACCAGCCGCGCACAGATTGCAGATAAATGTACACAATGTAAACCTTGGGAGCAGCAGATCTAGCATAACAAAAGTGTCGCTTGAGCAAAAAATATACTGGTGAGATCGAACTTTATGGTCATTAAAAAGACATAATATTACTACATCAAAACAAATGGATAAACAAAAGATACCCGGTACAACAATCTATAAAAAAGCTGTAAAGGATAGACATACTCAAAATTATTTCTAACAATTGCATAACACCAAAACTTAGTAGAACAAATGAGTCTTTACAGGAGTGATAACCGTACACTGTGGTCTTAACAAACACATGCATAGGATAAGATTAAAAATGAGATTTCTAATCCGCAATTACTGAGTGAATGCGAAGCTTATAAACTGCAAGGCACAGCCTTTTTTGACTAACCATAAACTAACCGAATTAGAACTGAAAGCTGGCAAAAGATGCTAAGTTTTATCAACAGCAAAAGGAGTAAGACTTCAGAGGTGTACAACTAGTTCAGTAAGACTGCAGTGCGAGGGGAATTACTTAATAGAAAGGAAAGAAAAAGATGTGTTTTTAGTCAGTAAATACCTAACACTACTGGACAGTACGGACTGCACAATAATTTTTAAAGATTTTATTACATTGCAAGCTAAAAAAGATGAAATAAATAAGGAATAGTCAATAGCAACAAAAACAATATTTAAAAATATGGTTTACATTTTTTATCAAAATCTGAGTAGTTTAGTAACTAAAATAAAAAACCGTCAACTTGCTAAAATAAATGCGGGCTCCAACAAGAATTGTGTTATAGATAAAGAAGATGTAATTTGTAATTTGACAAAAATTGAATTAAAATCAATTGGATTCAAACGGGTGAAGATGTTTTAAAATAAGCAATGAAAATATATTGTCCAATGCTTTCTAATTCTTAAAACTTCCGTATTTTAGACAGTTTAATAATAATAAAAAAACAGAGGATGTTTGGTTTATTTTTGTACACAGAGAAACATTGAATCAAAGTTTTTGTATAAAAAGTAGAACTTAGTTATATATTTTTTTTTATATAACTAACGCGACTCACTCTAATTCTCTCAACTACTACTCTGTGCTTAAACGACGTATACTAATTAACTTAACACTACTCAGTAATTATAATGAAGGAGCGGCCTTTGTCGTCAAATCACACTGCGCAAAAGTTACCCTCGTTTTAAGCTGCCATGCCCCACTCCAGTCCATTTGTGCCGACCTTGTCCATCTCATTGTCAGCGCGTCATTAGATGCTTTCCTTTCACTGTTCTGGACGGTTCCGAACAATTCTGTGCTTGACGCTCCATGTACTTTTCACAGATAGCACGACGCCCCAACTTGTTCAGAGTTTCTTTCCCCTCTCCCCTCATGCACTACCTACCATGAAGGTGCAGCAGAATGGTTCTGTGCTTCAAGCCCCGGGAGCGTGTTGGTCTTGAAAGGAAAGCAGTAATTGTTACAACCTGCAATTGTTTCTGCGCTGCTTTTCTATAAATTAAACCTGCACAAAATTGTTGATATGTTTTGCGCACATATAATTTCTCAGTAGCGTAGGACTAGTAGTCATACCGCAATCTTTACAATTACATCAATTACCTAATTAACACATCCCCAAGGTATACTCTAATACTTGTATGTTTATAACTGCTCCTTACTGTTATGTGCTCTGAATGTAACTTCATGACTCAACTGGCCTGTGTAAGCTTGCCAATCTTCTGTAGTTATTGTGCAACTTCAAGGCTTCAACTGCCAGTGCACAAGCATACCCCTAACGACTGTTACAAATAAGACCTCAATGCCAAATACGGTGATAACATAGTGTATGAATAACCATCTTTTACAGCCTAGTACAACCCCAAATCTGGCAGCGTGCCTGGTATGCTACAACTGTCAAGTACCTCAATGACCTCAATGCCAATGTACTTTGTTTTACACACCTTCAAGACTTTTCTCAGCCTATGTGTGAATAACCTCAGACAGTTGTGAACTACCTCAACGACCTCTTGTCAATGTACTTTTTCACACTACGTCTAATAAAAGTATTTAAAATATTCAAAAATAAATTAGGATTTATATCATAGTTTGCCTTTTGTTTGCTGCTGTTGCGATGTGCGTTATTATCCGATTTTTTAAGCTATTTTTACAACTTGATATGATTCATCCAATCTTCTAAAGAAACTATCAGAGAATATTGTTTAAAATATTTATTAAATAACAAAAATAATAATTATATTGATTATTTGTTACATAATACAAAATATAATGAGGTTTATCTTTATTATATAAATAATTGATTTTTCTAGAAAGAAAATTGTAGATTTTTAATGCAAATTAACATTTGTAGCTCTATTTACATTAAATTATTAATAAAAAACAAAACGCAACTATGTTAAACAATTTATTCTTTGTCAACCAATATTTGCTGTACTAATTATCATAAAATTAATTATTATAAATGCATAAAATTAAATTATGGTAAATGCGTCAAGCGTCATATATCACTTATATTTGTTTTGTTTAATTTTATACAATTTGTAAAATTATTACACAGTTTATTAAATAACCAAATATTGCCTGATTATGTTTCATGCATAAAAATATTAATGTGTACCGGCGAAATGATATACGAAACATTTTACGCCAAACTTGAAATAATGGCATATGTTGATTGCATTAAAAGCTGACACAATGTACAAACAAAATTAATGCCAGCCAACAAATATGACCTATCGATTTCTACATTCATTATTCAGTATAGTACAACAAAAAAGTATTGTATTGAATCAATAATTTTAAACGAATGTAATATTAAGTTATTCTTAGCTTAGTATTTATTTTATTAATTTAAACTTAATTAAATTGGCTAATCGATTATGGCATGGCATTTTCTTTCTTGTTTTTGTGTTGCTTTTTTCTAATTTAAAAGGAAATAAACAATAGGGGCGTGGAGTTTGTATAGCGCTATTTAAATTGTGCAATTAATTCGGGATCTATTTTGTTTATGGCGCTGAATAAATTTAATCTAATTTAATTCGAATTTGCGAGGCGGGAAAATAAGTGTAATAAAATAACGCTGAGTTTGTTGCTGCGAATAAAAACAATTTAGTTGATAATAAAATACAATAATTTAAACAATTTATTGATGTTTTTGCACGATATTTACAACTGGAAACAATAATATACCAAAGCAAACAATGCATAATGTTAAAATACATTTTGCAATTGCAGCTAGCTACATAAAATTATTTATTAAAAACATATTTAAATATCTATGAATCTTGAGTCTATTTCTATTACAAATGTTTTTTAATTGATTTTTTATTTTTTTTTTGTAATTAAATCAAAGATATTAAATTCAAATTCGTTATTTTCACATGTAACATTATGTAGTTATTAATATACTAAAAGTAATATAATTTTTGTTATGCAAGTTTTGCAAAATACAAAAGAAACTGTATTTTTTAAACTTTAAATTATTTGATATCAGCATATTTCGTACTTTTTATTTATCTACGATAAAGACTGTACAGAACAACAATATTTAAATCTAATATTATTGATCTACAGTAGCACGTCGCTTTAGTAATCTAAACATCTTATTTGCGGTATTAATTAAATAGTCTTGCACAGTAGATATTTCAACAATGTTATTGCAGTTGAGCATGCATCTGTACTTTTATGGTTTTCTAATTCTTACAATAAGTATAAATTGCTCTTATTTCATTTACTGAATGTTTAGAATGATTATTAACAAAACAGAGTAAATTTTTTAGATCTATGTTTAGCATGTATACATAAAAGCATGAGGAAGTTAAGTTACCAAAATTTATTTCTAAACTAATTATAGTAAAAAAAACATGTTTTTTTTAATGAAACTAGGAATAGTATTAACCTTTTTCAAATATAGGTTGAGTAAAAAGTACAAATGCGTTTCAATGTTTTTACACTAATAAGAGTGGTTTAACTAAGAAAATATGTATAAAAAGTAAAAAAATAGTTTGGCTGATCTGTGAGCATGAGAAATATGTCAGGCAAGTGAAAAGTACAGAATTATGTTGTGTTAACTAGAAAAAAAATTAATAGTTGTTGTTCATGATACCTAAATTAATAAAAAGGTGTACTAAATCAAATAAATTCTAACTATTCTGCTTTTTTGACATTTTTTTGTCGTTGCTTTGACTTTGCTTGTGATAATCATTTTCAGTGTCATTATTATTGTGGTTGTCATCATTAACATCATCATTATTATAACCTTCACCTACACATACGTAAAGAAAAAAATACAAAAAAAACAAAATATTTGTTAAATTATTCTAAGGTTCTATGTAAAGGAAATATTTACCTTCTTCATCAGAGTCAATGACGACATTGTTGACAAAAGTAGGCAGATGATCTCCTTCAAACCCATGGAAGCCATATTTTGCGTCGGTTTTTTTTTAACCATTATTAATAAATGATCAAATTGTAAGATGTTTTAAATGAGCGTCTTTTCTAATACTGAAGATGTACAAAACTCTTAATAGCTGTTGGCACAAATCGGATTTTGAAGTTGAAAAAGCAGAACTGTCAAAATTGTTAGTGTTCTTTAAAGCAAGTATCTGTTATTGAATGCGTATGCTTTTGTAAACATGACTAATCTTACCTCATTAACGTTGCTGATATTTTTTATGCTATAAATGTAACAAATAAATTCTTTAGCAGTGTTCTATATTTGTGAAATCTATAAATGTTTGCTGATATTTTTCAAAACTAGTTAGGATTGCTGGATGGAAGTTTTAGTTTTTTTTTTTAAATGTCTGCTTTAAACCGCACCTAGTTAAGGGGTGAAAACTTGGCAATAAACTGCGTAACAATTTTCTTAATGATTTGTACATTTTAGTTACGTCAATACACGTTTGTTGATTTTCCACTCAGACTTTTATCCACTTTTTAAGTTATTTTTTTTATTGGATGATTAAACTTGCAGAAGTCTAAAAATATTAAAAAGATGAAAATTCTTCTACTTTTGTAGAAGATGCTTGTAATTTTTGATGGAAGGTTTGAAATAACAATCAAAAACGATTGTTGTTTTTTTAAGTTGTAATTAAAAATGGTTTGCAAAGTTTGTGTTTGTATTTGTTTTGGTTGGTCACGTTTAAGTTTTTTCTTTAGAATCCGTAAATGTATAAATATGATTTTTTTATATATTTTTTTGAAACGACTAGACTTGATTGACTCAATGTTAATCAAACTCTCAAGAATAGAATCTGCTACTGCTTTTTTGTTTGAGATATTATATAATAATTCATTTAAATAATTTGTTTCAAAGAGATTAGGGTTCTTATTAACTCTATCAATCATTTCTGAAAATTATAAGTAGTTTTTTATCTGATTTGACTTCAAATCTCTGTTATACTTGACTTTGGTTTAATCCAGCTTTTTTTAAGATATGATGAGAAATTATTGTTGTAGCTTATACACCAGCGTTGACAAGTTGAAATTCAGTTTGTACTATTGATAACTTTAGTTAATTTGTTAGCGGCGTCAACATTAACTACTCTAAAGTCAACTCAATTGAAGAACTGTTTTCTTAACTTTCTTTCATGGGAGAAATGTCAGATTACATTACAATGTTATTAGACACTGGTTGTACTACTATCTAGTTTTTATTGCAATTTAATTTATGTAAAAACCTAACTTGATTTGCGTATTTCTTTTTTCTTCAATTTTTTGATGATCACAAATTTTATTGGTTTGAAATTATATTTGATCTCAGGTGGTAGTTTATAATTTTTAAAATTTTGTTTGAATTTTTTTTAATGATTGTTTTGATGTTTTTAAGGGGGGGGGGGTAACTTCTTAGATTTATTTTTGTTTTGTTTTTTACTATTTAATAGTAATAATAATTGCTGTTTGTAGATCTCAGGGTTATTTTCTTTGCTTAGTTTTAATCGTTTCTAGTTTTGTTTTTGGTTGGTTTGGTTTTGTCGATTTGGGTTTAGTGTGTCTTTACAAGTTTTCTGTATAGTATTTGGTAACCTAGGACTACACATTTTCATCTGTATTTTGCACAAGTTTTTTAGCATTGCTATTTTGTTACCACAATTTCCTAGATATTGTTTTAGTTTTGTAGCTTTTTTTAGTTGTTTTTTGTCTGTTGTCATCTGATGATCTTTTTTGTTAGTCTTTGTATGCTACATAACTTTTGTTTTTCCAGTAAACAAGTTTGTTTGTTTTTCTTAAATATGATAATTGCAATTATACCCGTATTTACATTGAGCATTTCTTTTCTTAGCATACTATTTAAATGTTAGGTTATGTTGGTTTTGATGATGTATTTTTTTCATTTTTTAATTCATTATTAGTTAATTGTTTTAATGTTTTTGAATAAAGTTTTTTAGTTGTTGGAGGTAGGACTTATAGTACTTTTTTGTGCAATTTCATAACAAATAAAAAACAGATACTGTGGTGCATGTTTTTCTTTTTATTCTTCAAATTAGAAGTTGCGATTAGTATGATATGTTTACCCTTAGTTATCAAATAGAAAAGTTTTTAAATTTAATGTTATGATAAATAATTTAATGAGGCTGGTGACACACTGTTTGGTTTTTTGAATCCGTAATCCCAGCATAAGATTCCAATAAAAACTTAATACTCATATTTAAATCTAATGCGTCACACTCATTCAGAATTTATTCTATTTGGAAATAAAACGGAATTGTTTCATTTATTCCGTACGGGTAAATTAAAATTAAAATAGGTTTTCCGGGTGGTCCTTAATGTGAATATTTCACTGACGAGACACATATCATCCGGTTTTTAAAATTAAAAATGATTGTTAGTATTAAATTTAACAAAACTACAAATTGTTGATTGGATTTTGATAACATAAAAACAATAAAATCTCATCATACAACAATTCATAAATTAATTTTATAATTTTTTGTTTGTTATTAAACAATATTGTTAATTTGTATGCGACAATTGCTTATCTATAGCAAAGTATAATAAATATTTCATAAAACTAAATATAACCTTTCTAAGCTGAGCGCTGAGAACGGTTGTTAAATAATATAAAAACGCTTAGAAAAGATTTTTCCGTGGTTTTGTTAGTTGCCATAACAAAAAGCGTTTGTTACTTGTAAAATCAGCGTAGTATACTCATGTTTAGGCCTTTTTTACATTTATGATGGAGATTTAGGTTATTACGGTTGTTGAAGATATATTGATTTGTTAGTTAAAAAAAAGTTTGATGTTTTTATGATTGATTGTCTTATGTAGGTAGTATGTCAACCAGAACTAACAAAAGTTTAAATAAGTAATTTTTAACTTGATTGAAAAGACATCTCCTAAGAGTTAAGCAGTTTGGTTTTATAAAGAATTGATTTTATTTACTAGATTAAAAAAAACTGTTCATAAACGTTATAAATCTTTAAGATTTTTGTCCGGTTATAACGAGTTTCAATTAATTTGTACTTTGTGTAAAAGTCTCAATACATGTCTATACCAGCAATATATTACTCGAACAGAAATCAACATTCAAAGTAACCCTAAACACATTTGGAAATTTGTTAGTGACACTAAAAAACTATTGATTTTCCAGCTACAATGTAATATAAATAAAAACTTGCAGTAATGGAGATGCTTATGTTAATAGTTTTGCTGTTTACGATTCACAAATTAATCCAACTCCATTGTTTGACTTTGAAGAAAACGTATTACATAAAGCATTTTTAATTAGTCTGTTAAATATATTTAAAGTGATTCAGAACTTTAAATGTAACTTTGGCACTGAACCGGAATAATGTATTTATTAAATTACGCCATTGCATTTACTTTTTGAGGCTTTTTTGAATAAAGCTAAGTTTCTTCAAGTTTGGAAACAAAGCTACATTATATCTAAATTTGAATTTAAGAACAAAATTACTATCTATAGAGGTATATGCTTTCAGTTTGCTATTCCTAAGTTATTTGATCAAATTGTAACTGGTCAAATACAATGGATGTGTAAAAGCGTCTTAGTGACACTACAACATGGGTTTTGTGAGGGTCGTTCTACTCTCACAAATGGTCATTTCTACGAAAATGCGTTTTAATCAAGAGTTCAAGTTAATTCCAAATACACAGATTTTTCAAAGGCTTTTGATTGCGTTAATCATAAAATTTTAATTGCTAAGCTTTTGGCTTTGGGTTTTTATGAATTTGTTGTTGCGTTGTTGTTGAGCTTTTTGGAAAATCGTATTCAGTGTGTAAAAATTAATAACTTTTTATCACAACCATTTATTGTTCTATCTGCGCTTCCTCAAGGATCTCATTGTGGACCAATTCTGTTTTTACTGATGATTTTGTTTATTATATTATTTTTTTGTCTTATTTTTTATTTGCTGACGATCTAAAAATTTACAGAAGAATATCATCTATCGATAATTGCATTAGATTGCAAAATGATTTATTCATGGTGTCTTATTATTAACTTGTTGATTAATGCAAATAAATATTTTTTAATAAGTTTCAACAGAACTTTAAATACCGTATGACTATACTATCGATCATAATGTTTTAGAACATGTTACACAAATAAAAGATTTGGTCGTAATTTTTTACTCTAAACTAACTTTTGTTAAGCATATAAACTATATGTGCAACCGTGCGATAAAAATGTTAGGGTTTGTGTAGAGAATGTCAACTGACCTATCATCAAGCACACTTAAACTACTTTATTGTGCTTTGGTAAGCTCTCATTTGGAGTACGTTTTGTCAGTTTGCTGCCCATTCTACAGCATTATATATGCAATATAGAACTCATTCAAAACAATTTTTTTTTATTATCTTACAAATTAGGCATTTTATCCAAAAATTACCATTTTAACCAAATTGCATTGCAATATAAAGTTTTGCCGCTGAAAGTTTGGCGCAAAAGAGCCGATTTATCATTTTTTCGTGGAATAATGGTGGCTGAGGTTGATTGCCAAGAGCTACTAGTAACTTTTTCATTTTAAGTACCTAACAATAATCGCCGAACTAGACAAGAAAAACCAGACACGATAAAAACTACTGCACTCAAACAACCAACATCTGACAGCCGTTGCCACGTTTGACCAAATCTCATATTATTAAAAAAAAAGGTTTTTTGCACACAAAACGGTTTGTACTTTTTTGATAACCAATAATTAATACAAACTTTACTAGAAACAAACAAACAAGGTGTGTGAATAATTTTACTTAATTCACACACCTTGTGTAACAATCAAAAATACAACGTAAACGTATTGATTATTTTCATGGTTGATTGAAGTTAATGCTACTACTGCTACATTTCTTGGTACTTACTTTTTGTGTAATCTTTTTGCTTCTTCCTAGATCGGCTTGTAGAAGAATTTTTTGGCGCTTCATTTTGCATCTTTTTTTTGCGGCGCTTACAGTCGGCCACGTTTTTATTTACTACGTCTTTATGGTGTATTATTCTATCATGAACATACTTTAAAATACAAAATGGATTAGTAAGGATATATATTTAGTTATTTTGTATGCTTTAATACACACAACCTTCTTACTTTTTAACGTTACAGTGTTGTTGTACTTAACACAACTCATTAAGACAGTAGACATGTATCAACAACAGGCAATTTATTATATAAGGATTTTTAACTTTGGTGGTATTGTTTTTACTGTTTGCAAGATTGTATGCAAATTTAAAATATTACGTTAGTAGCTAGTTAATTATTTACTAACTTTGTATGTGGATTCATCTTTGTGAAACACGGTCTTTAGTTTAAAAAGAGTTTACTATAACAATAAAATACAAATTTTTCTGTTCGTTTATTACAAAAGATCTCAAATGATCTAGGTGCACGGTATCAAATGAATGAGGTTTTTTTGGTATTGGGTTTAATAACCCAGATTCTCTTTTTTTATTATACAGACATTTTATACATGTACTTAGATATTTATGGGCAATTTTTTTTATTTCTGGAAACCAGCAGTTCTTAACAATTGAATGGAATTTATATTAATTGGTATTGGTCTAGACACGCTTCTCTTTTAAAGTTACAAAAAATAAATAATTATATTATCACATATTTTCCTGTACTTAATTGTAAAAACTTACTTTCATTGTCGTTAAGGTTAAAATGACAACTTGCAATATTTTAGCTCTCGCTCTATATTCAACATTGTAATCAAACTCTGATGTTAATATTCATCACTTTTCAATTCTTGGGATCATGTCTTTCTTACTCCGTGCTTTGTAATTCATTATTATTTTGATTTTTTTAAATTCTAATATGCTTTATTGAACAAACAATTGCTACGAATTTTAGATTATAAGAATGATAACGTAGTTTTCTTTGTCTGCTTATTTGTACTACTAGTTGTAAGGAGTTGTCCTATTATTTTTGCTGTAAAATTTTACACATGTCTTTTTTAAAAGCATCTGTATGCAGTTTTGTTTTATTTAAATAACCTTTCTTTGCCAACTCTTATCAAATAGTTGCAAAATTTTATAGGCTACTGCAGTATCTTGACGTAGTGTACCCAATGCCTTATTGATAGCACGATAGAATGCTACTAGTGCATTGGCAAAACTAAAAGGCATTTGCTAGAATTTATATTGTTCATCTGAAGTTTCAAACACCAAAGTCTTGCTTACACAAATTTGATGGTATCTACTTGCCAATTCTAATGTTGAAAATAGACTACACTCTTTCAACTTGTCGAAATGATCAATTATTCTTTGATAAATGAATTCTATTCTTTACCGTACTGGCATTTAATTTTCTATTATTTTCACACATTTGATGTTGACGATTTTTTTTTTAAATCAACAATATTGGACTAGCATAAGGCAAGTCAGATTTGAGGATAGTTTTGATGTCATACAAATTGCCCACAATAGCTCAAATTAAATTACGTTTGTAGTAACATAGTCGCTAAGAACTATAAACTATTTTGTTAGATTTTTTTTTTCAGTTTTTTTTTTGGTTAAAAAAACAATCCTTAAACTTGTTTTTTAACCTAAATAACTGTTTCTGTTTGTTACTTGTCAAGATATTGTCAATTTGCTCATATAAAGAGTGGACTATCTAATTTTTGGAATTTGAATTGTATATAAATAAGTTTATTAGAAAGATTGTACCATGGACATACTGGATACCTTTTTTGTTTTTGTTTTTGCAGTACAGTAATTAAAAAAAAAACCTTATTGGGTTTTGAGATAGGTTGTCAGCTGAGATAAAGCCTTCTTTAGCATGTTTAATACAGCTGTTCACTACGTGCTCAGAACCAGGAATCATCCAATTAGCTAATTTAAAGAAATTGAGCACTTTACTTAGTACTTTCCAAGATATATCCAACGGTATTTATTAAAGTTGCCGTTTTTACTATCGACCTTAGTGCTACTTTTGTTGTGGGTGGTGGTAGTTTGCTTGCACTTGATATTTTTTTTTTTTTTATTCTTAAAAAAAATATCACATATTGCGTTATGCCAGGGTGATTTAAAAAAAAACTTTGTTCTACTAACACTGGAATCGACTGTACCTTTAAAAAAAATTTAATTGTTTTAAAACCAGGTTTACTTTTAAGGATATAAAGACATGCTAATTTTTTTTAAGATGGCAGTTTTTCTTTTGGCATATCTTCTAACAATCTTTATAGTTGCTTGTAACGTTACTTTTGTGCACATATGTGATAAATAATCAAATGATTACTTATAGTGTCTACGTACTCTTTAAAAAGAACGTCAAGTTCTAAGCAAATTGTTTTTTGTTAATTTGCAGTTTTTGGCTTTATAGCCACTTTATGCAGTTTTTAAACATTTTTAGTTGTTTACATGTATTGAAATATGGACTCTTTGCGTTACATTTGTAGCATTTTTGGTTGTACATCTTCTTTCTGTTATCTGTTAGTTTGTTATGGTCTGGTTTTAGTAACATCATAAGTAAGGGTTGACAAATAAAGACTTTTATCAGGCGTCTTGTATTCGGACTAGCACTATTTTGTGAAAAAATGTTGACACTGATTTTTTTTCATTTCTTTGCAAAGTTGAAGCAAACATAAGCTATAGTAAAATAATATTCTTGGAACGTTTTATCTTTTTCTTTGACGGATGTCAAAAGCTTGAAAGTCTTAAAGTTTAGATAACGTTTTTTTTTAACATTTTTTATTTATTTTAATTGAAGTTGTACTTGCTTAGGTTGTTGTACGAAATTGCTATATCTTTCAGTTTGTTGGTTATGGCTATAAAGTGGTGTTATAAAACTATTTATTAATAATCGTTGATTAGTTTTTGGATCCACTTCTCTACTGTTAAGAGCATCTGGTAAAAACTTTTACAATCTATCCGGTTGCACATAATGACGATGTTGTAGTTTGTTTAAATCTTATAGAGTATTTTTTACCTTTAAGATTTTTTTCTAGAATATTTTCCAACAATAGCTTACTATCCGTAATAGCACTTTTACTGCTACCACGGTTTGTACTTGTTGATTCTGCCATTGGAAGAGAATAAGAAAGATTTTGTAGCATATACAAGTTGCGTAATTTTGTTAATAATAACGTTATGCATTTAATAAAAAACTTTACATACGTAGTAAGACACTAACATGGGTATTAATCTTTACGCTGCATTATAAACTTTAGTCTATGCGTAATCCTTTTGCTTTTTTATTGCGGCGTTTACTGTAAAGTGTAAACCAGATATGGAAAAATAATACGGTTGGCACTGTAAGTCCAACAAAAGCAACTTTGGAAGGCGCAAAATTTTGAGTAATTAGGTTACTAGCTAAAAACACTAGCCAATAGAGTATTACCTACAACTAGTACATGATAACTTTTGGCTAACTACCAGGAAGCAGTTACAAATTTGTTTGGGCTTTGCACTTGGTTAAAAGAGTACGGGTAAAATGTTGCAAAAATTGCTGCTAATTTGCAATAGACTTAGACTTTTTAAATAAAATAACAAAATACTATAAAGTTGCTACATCAACCACTGACATTGACACTAATCTAAACCAAGAAATAGAAAAACACTGGTAAATAATTAACTACGCCAGTTTTTGTTTTTATGACACCCAGGCAAGTGGTACCACATTAACGCAATGGCGCAACTAGCAAGACTATTATTGTTATCTTTTTCAGGTACAATTTGATTGTATTCAGTGATAACGGTCTTTAATTTGTCAGCAAATGTTTTTAGAAGTGAAGGTGGAAAAGCTTTTACTAGCACACTACGGTTGTAGAATAGCATTATGCAGTGCTAAAAATAGCCACAAAATGCTTAACCAACAATCATCCAAAAAAAAAAACAATCTATTGCTTATGGCAAACTTTATTTAACTTGGTGCAAAAAACACCACGAACAATGATTTAGAACAATGTCAAACCAAGGACAAGCGCTTACAAAGGCTTAGACAATTTTTTGTACAACGTTGCCGTTTAGATGTTGCAATTTTGTTGCTAGTTGTTATTCTAAAATATATAGATGGTATTTGTTTTTTTTTGGTTGCACAACAAGATGAAGCTACAATTACTTTGGTTCACTATTCAAAAACTGAATATGTTGCTTAATATGATTTATTGCAAAATACTTAAAAAAGTTTAATTATAAAACTAATATTAATTGTGCATTTTTTGGCCAATGTACATAAACATGATTTACTAAAAAAATGATATAATATTGATTAAATATTTCAAAATCATAAGAACTGTATCAAAGTATATTTATATTTCACTTGCTTATTATTTATAATAGAAGCTTAAATATAAAATTTATAAAAACTTTTTTTTGATTACTTGTTTAGATAAATGTGAGTTAAACAAAGTAAACAAACTATTTATATATATTATCAACCAAAAATGGCAACATAAAATTGTGATAAATAAAATTATTATTAATATTACATTGTCTTGTAAAGTATAAAATATTTAATGCACTACGTGCATTACTAGATAATAATGCCAATCGGTAACTTCAATCGATTGGGCTATTATAATCATTGCAATGCACTTTGTGCATAAACAATGCGCACATTTAAACATAATTAATCATTAACACATAAACTACAAATTTTATATAAAATCACTAATTTTGCCTTTTTATTATTGATTATCGAACACTTCAATTAATCAATCAATAGTGATTTTTTGAAGTTTACGGACTTAAAAGGCACATAAATAAATCTAAATCTAAAGTTTGAATAAAATAAGTTGGTTCAGACAACTATAACACATGTAATTCAGCATCAAACAATGTTGAATTGTGCGGTTTTAATTATATAATTTATATGCACTTTAAACAGTATATTGTGGTTTTAGTCTGTAAACTAAAAATAATATAATGGTAATTTAATAAATTACTTTCTACTTTGTGATTGATGTAGTTGTGAAATATAAATCCTTAATACAATATATAGCTTCTGACGCAAACAGAGACACAAAAGTTGGGTAGTAACACTAAAGCGCTCAACAGGCTGGGAGACCTTAGCTAGACTCTTACTGCTGCAGTCATAAAGTGAGACACTATTTATATGCGACCTCGAGAACATTTCCTGGCTGCATCTACGCTACGTGCAGTCCCTTTACAGCCTGTCAGCGCTTCGAATTTTTTACATTAAATACAAAATAAATTTAATTTACATTTCAATATTACTTCAAGTTGGTTGTTGGAAAAAATACAATGTTTGCTTATTGTTTGCAGGCATTATTAGCGCATATCAGAAAGTTTAGCTTGGATAAAAATTTATTTTTTTTATTCCTCATGCACAACGTAGCTATTCAGGCAATGTAATAAACTTTTATTGGCATATTTGTTTGACGTGAGCACAATAAAAATTTACATCTACTATAAAAATTGAACGAATTATAAAATTAAAAAATTCTGTAATTTTGAAGTGTGATAACGAGTTTTAAAATATTCAATAATTTTTAGAACATTAAAATGATGTTGCGTGCTTTGCAATTTTTTTTAATATCATCCACCTCACCATGTGTGCTACTGCAATATTGAACTCAGCAAAATTTATTGACACGCATTGAAGCTAATAAATCATCGAAATGTTATAATATTAATTTCTATTTAATAGAAATGTTTAAACAAATAGAAGCAGCACAGCATGTTAAAATATGAATTGTAAAATAAATAAAATATAACATACAAACGAATATCACTCATAACAACAGAATTGTAAAGGACTTCGATGTCATATTCCATTCTAATACAACATATGTCATCAGAATTCTAAATATTTCATAGCTATAAAGTCATTGTGATCAATATAAAAGGTAAATATATAATAAAGTACTAACACATACTGCTATTACTGCTGCGTATAGCAAACAAATCATCAATATCACATTGGAAAAAAATAGTAAATCTTTATAATGCACATTAAGTACTCAATATTGTTTTATTATGCTGTCTATTTCCAATATAATATTAGTGGATGCATAATAAGAGATAATTATATACGATACACGCTTCTAGTTTGATTTAACGTAACATAAACAAGGAAGAAAAACAATAAACAGAAATATTCTGGCAGATTAACGTGTAGGCGGGAAGAGGAACTCTTTATTTATCTGCAATATTTAACCAAGAATTACATACAGCAACAGCACTTTTTATCATATCGGCGCTGTTCAATAGATGCTATCCTAGTATTTGATATTGAGCAGTTTTTATAGTAGAATATGGAATATTATTTACAAAGATGCAGACATTATAAATCTACAAAGATTGCCAATTTTAAATAATATATATATATATACTCAGTTTCAAATGAAATGCACCAAAATGCAAAATAATGCTTTATGTTTATGTATGAATCAATCAAGTTTTACTAAAATATAATTAACACACAAAAAATTACAATTAACACAAAAAAGTCAATAATGAGTAATACTTGCACGTGCATCAATGCATGAATTTTATTTTCGTGACATGCTTAATATAAGCAGATTGATGATTTCTTGAAGTATCTCGTTCTATGCAACATGAAGATGGTGTTGTTTGTGGGCCTGAACAATACTCTTATCCGCCGCCTATTATGTCCCAGACGTGCTATATCAGTGATATGTCTGGTGATCGTGAAGGACATCGTAATATTTGTAGCCTTACTTACAGGCCTATTTTATAAAACATCGTTCCCGAACTAAAATCGCTCCCGAACTATGATCGTTCTCGAACTGTGGTCGTTCCCGAACTATAATAGTTCAGAACGCATGGCTATTATGCACAGTTTACATTACGATTTTCGCTACAACAACGATTGTTTAATAAACAAACTTTTAGTGATCGTTGCGGAGCGAATTATATGATCGTTTGGGAACGGCATCTCTGCTGGCTGTCGTTATGAAAATGTTATCATCTATTTTTATAAATAAATAATTATTATTAATTAAATAAATAGAAAAGTAATAAATATAGCATAGTTAAACAACTTTTTTTCCGTAATTTTTTAAATTTAAAACTTGTTAATCATAATCAACATTTTGATCATTGTGCTATAGATAAGTTTTTTCTTTTAATCAGTTGTATCCAAAAATATATTATTAAAAATTTTTGATTCAATATATTAAGATTTTGTATGCAACTATGTGTCTACAATATTTTAGAGTAGTAAAAGGTTTTCCAATAGGGACGCCCCTGTTTTGAATAGCTGCTATTTGAACATGTGTGAAGTTAGCTTCATATTATAAACGTCAATTTGTTCGAGACATTATACTATTTCATCATGGTGAAGTACACGTGTGCGCAACGTTTGCAAATTGTTAAAATTTATTACGAACATTCGAGTTTGGTCACCGCAACTTTACGTGCGTTGACTCCGATTTTTGGTCGTTATAATCGTCCGGATAAACGGTCTGTACTTCGTTTAGTAGCTAAATTCGAGTCGACCTACTCATTATTGGATGTTCCCGTGCCGAAAAGAGCAAGATCAGCCAGGAGCGAAGAAAATATTGGCGCTGTAATAGCTTCTGTAGCCGAACAACCAAAACAATCGATTTCACGCCGTTCTCAGGAGTTGGGGATCAGCCAAACAACATTGTGGCGGATTTTGCGGAAAGAACTTCGCCTACACTCATATACGATTGTTCTAACTCAAGAATTGAAGCCGAATGACTATTTGCTGCATAGAAATTTTACCAATTGGGCCTTAGACAAAATGGTGATGGATAATGATTTTCATCAAAAAATCATCCTGAGTGACGAAGCTCATTTTTGGCTAAACGGTTTTGTTAATAAACAGAACTGTCGCATTTGGGCAAGGGAAAATCTTCAGGAAATCAACCAGTCACTTTTGTATCCATCAAAACTCACTGTTTGGTGTGGTTTTTATGCCGGCGGAGTCATTGGCTCTTATTTCTTTTTCAACAATGCAGGAAATGCCGTCACGGTCAACGGCGATCGGTATCGGGGCATGTTAACCGATTATTTTTGGGACAATATGGATGATTTTGATGTGGACAATATGTGGCTCCAACAAGACGGGGCCACATGCTATACAGCCGGTCAAACAATCGATTTATTGAAGACCAAGTTCGGAGAAAGTGTTATTTTAAAACACGGCCCATCCAATTGGCCACCTCGTTCGTGCAATTTAACGCCCCTAGACTTTTTTCTTTGGGGGTACGTTAAGTCAGTGGTCTACAGCAACAAACTAACAACATTAGAGGAGCTCCAGACCAATATTGAAAGAGCCATTGCTGACATATCGCCAGATTTGTGTGAAAAAGATATGGAAAATTGGGTCCAGCGTCTCCATTCGTGCCGGCGTTCCAGAGGTGGCCATCTGAACGATGTTCTGTTCTATTCTTAATGGTATAGTATCACCTTAAACCCACAATAAACAGATCTTTGATATCTCATCAATTGCTCGTTTTATTTACATTTCAAATGGGGGCGCTCTTAATGGAAGACCCTTTAGAAGCTGCAAAAGAATGCTGTGGAACAACAAAAATAGTAAACAAAGATAAAAAAAAACAATTGGTGGACAAATAAAAGTTAAAAAGGAGATAAGGGGCAATAAAATAATGAAAAAGTTACAAACTAAAAAAATAAAAGGCTACAAATAATACAAAGAAAAAAGAAATGAAGCAAAAAGATTAATAAAAGAAGCAAAAATAAAATCATGAACAAAATTTGAAAAAGAAATGATTGAGAACTTTAACCGGAACCAAAAATTGTTTTAAGGAACGTTAAAACATATGTTGCAATACGGTCTTGTGAAGTGTTTACTTTATTTGGTTCTCAGCAAAGTCTTAATTTAAGAGTTTTAAGTGAATATTAATTTTTCTTCAATCATTGATTATATTTTAAATATAAAAACAGTGTTCTGTGGTTTATGTAAGTTATTTTAACTCTATTTGAATGCTGCTACTGCACGTTTCTTATTTAATACATATCGGCGTGCGCATATACAGCGTTATAGCCACAAGAATATTTTTATTTATTTATCATATACTTGTTTACATATTTCAATTATTCCTTTGTTTACTTTACTGTATTACCTTACCGTGGTCTTTTCAATCCTGTGTTAGCAAGTCGCTACGGTGGACCGCGTTAGCGTGAATTACGTCTTTCCTGTTATTTCTTCTTCGAGTTTGTTGTAACGCTTCAGCTGAAGATTGTTTGATGGCCCACTGTTGCATTTGTACGAAATTTTATAAAGTTTTATGCATTGATATCACAAAATCTGAAGCGAGAAAAATCAATACAAAAACCGGTTTAACGTGGACATGCAAATCATGTGTCAAGTTAGGTGATGATATAAATGGCTTAAAATCTGCTATGATTGTTCTTCAGGAAGATGTTAAACTACTGAAATTGTCAACCCCAACACCACAATTATCCAACCTAATGGATAGTGAAAAGATTATACAAAAAATAACTAATAGAGAGAGGCGTAAAAATAATATTATTATATACGGACTTGCTCAACCATCCTGTGAATTAAAAGCTGAGCAAATCAAAAGTGATACAATAATTATTCGAGAAATTCTTCCTTTACTTGGTGTAGAACTAACCGTGATTAAACCATTTAGACTAGGGAAATATGATCCCACTCGTTCTAATTATAAACGTTCACTTAAAATAAAATTGAGAGATGGACAATTAATTAATATCGCAATGCGCAACATTATCAAGCTTAAAAATGTTGACAAGTTTAAACATTTAAATATATCACTAGATCAAGCCTCTATGCAGAATGAACTATATCGTGAGGTTAAAAATGAATTGCAGCAAAAAACTTTGGCAGGTGATACCAACATCTGCATCAGGTATATACACGGTGTACCAACTATTGTCTCTGCAAATTTAAAAAAAAACTAATATTGCCCGGAAGAACTGTTAAATGGAATGCATACTACTAGAATACGCGTGGCCTTTGTTCGAAAACTCATTTGATATATCCTAGTGACTGTAATTCTTCTTACGATTTAATTTTTATAACTGAAACTAGGTTTAATGATTTAATTTACAGTTTTGAATGTTTTAATTCTAATTATAATGTTGTTTGTTGTGATAAAAATTTTACTGCTGGTAATAGGACGGAGGGGGAGGAGTATTAATGGCTTTCTCCAATAAAGTTAAGAACAAACATGTAAAACTACCTAATATTGCTAATTTAGTTTCATAAATTAATTTTTGTTTGTGCAAATGCATCCTTAACTCATTTAAATTTTATTCACTTGTTGTTTATATACCAGGTAATGTATCAAGTGATATGTTTGATTTGTTTCTTGAAGCAATAGAGTTAGTAATTCTAGATAAACCTGTAATAACTGTTGGTGACTTTAATATACCTCCAATTAGTGAAGAATTTGGGTCTATGGTTAATAGTTCTAAAGTTATTACTATTTCTAACTTTATGAATCTACTAAAACTAAAACAATGCAATACTGTTATAAACTCCAATAATAGAATACTTGACTTAGTCCTTTGTAATTTTGACTCTTATAACATTGTTGAACGTGAATTTTCTCCATTTGTCCCAGAAGATAAACATCATCCTGCATTATCTATATTTTTTAAAGTAAAAACGATTAATACAGAACCTGCATTTCTTAGTAACTCTAATGTACATTATAATTTCCGTAAATCCAACTACCTTGCTTTATATAATGATTTAATGTATGCTGATTGGTCATACTTAAATCACTGTAGTGATGTAAATGAAGCATGTGCTCTATTTTACAAACATATTTTATACTATTTTTGATAAATCGGTGCCGACATATTGTAAACGTAATTTGAATCAATCTCCTCCATGGTTTACTACTGAAATAAAACGTAATATTAAAATAAAACTCTATTATTACCGCAAGTAGAAATTAACAGCTTTGCAGTGCTTTTAAATTGATTTTAAAAGAATGAGATCCTCAACAAAACATCAAATTTCTGAGGCTTATAAAGCACATATGAATAATATAGAACCTTAAAAGAAATTCTAAATATTTATGGAATTTTGTTCGACAAAGGAAAGGTACTACCAGAATTCTTTGTCAGCTGCATTGGAACAATTTTAGCTATTCTTCACCGCAAGAAATAGTTAAAGCATTTGCAGACATTTTCTCTAGCGTGTACTAGCCCAAAAATCCTACAATAATAAACGAATCATATAATAACCGTGAAATGCTTTTCATGCCTTCTATTACAGACTTGAATGGTGTTAGTAGTATTAACCGTTTAACAAAATTTTGCAAAAATTCTGGTGACTATCGCATTCTTAGTTTTTTGCTTAAAGACTGCAAATATGTGTTCTCAAAACCATTGACAAACATTTATAATTTATCAGTTCATACTTCTACTTTTCCTGAGGTGTGAAAACGTGCTGCAATATGCCCGGTTTTTAAAAAAGGTGACTTATCTGATTTGCAGAATTATCGACCTATCTCAATCTTATCAAAGTCTTTGAACAAATAATTTATTTTATAATTTATAACCATACGCATGTCATATTTCTCCTCATCAACATGGTTTTTTGTCAGATAGATCAACAACCACAAATTTAGCTATCATTACGCAGCATTTAAGCAAAACTTTAGATAGTTGAAACCAAACCGATGTCATTTACACTGATTTTTTGCGTGCTTTTGGTTCAATTGATCATCACATATTACTTCATAAACTAAGTTCATTTGGCTTCACTAATAACATGTTAAAGTTTGTATCGTCTTACCTTGATAATAGAGTTAATTATGTCAACTACAATGGTTTTAAATTTATGGAATTTATATCAAGCTCTGGTGTTCCTCAAGGTTCAAATTTAGGTCTGTGATTTTTTAACTTGTTTATTAATGACTTAATAATGTCTATCTCGTGTCCTGTCTTAGCTTATCCGGATGACATTAAATTATATTTTACAATCCGTACACCTGTTGATTGTTCTATACTGCAGCATAATGTTGATGCAATTGTTTAGTGGTGTGGCTTAAATAAATTAAGTTATACGGACACCTTCTTTATATCTACCTCTAATACAAATATATTACTTAAGTCATCGGTCATGCACATGAGTCGAAATGCTAACAAATTATTTCATGATGTTTTTACAAGTGTTTAGTTGTGTACTGTTTTTGATTTTGTTATTGTTATATAACTGGTATACGACCATAATTGAATTGGTTTTTTGTTGTTTATTTTATTGTATTTTTGATTATATTGTTTAATTTCTTTGTATTTTTAATAGTTTAGTTATATTACATTGTTGTATGTATATATAAATATACTTATTTTTTTTTTTTTTATTTAAATTTTATGTATGAATTTAAATATTTTGTTATTTTTTAGTTATGCTACTTTAGATTATTTTATGTTATCTTGTATTGATTCTTACGTTCGGCAATAAAAATTATTTTTATTATTACTATTATTATTATCTAAAACAAAAGAAAAAAGATAAAAGATAAAAATAGAAAATTATTAACGGAACAAGACAAGATAATAGAAAGAGTCTTCTTGGAAATATTCCAAGAACTAACAGAACAAAAAATAAAATAAAACAAAACAAGAAAAGTGCTTAGAGACAAGAGAACGGAACGTCTACATTTTTACAATCTTTTATTACGCTTTTAAGACCATACCGACCGCTGCTTTGATTTCCCGTATTGTAGTAAAAACACCAACTTTGCCGTCATTTCTATTTTCACAAATACGTTGATAATTTATTTTTTCACCAGTACATTCAGAAAGGTTCAAACTATATTTTCCCAGAATATTTTAGTAAAATGAATAATTTGAGCCACCGTAGACCTTCTTATCTTTTTCCAGAGTATTATTGAATATTAAAAAATTCGTGATAATGCCCGATATATCATTTCTCATATAGATAACCTTTTTTCTTGTGTTCTAAAGAGTATTTATTATATTTTTGACTAAAATCAACATAAGTTGACAGCGCTTTTTCGGAACTTAAAAATTACTAGTTTTGAAGATCGCGAAAACATGTGCAACTTCCTGCATCAAAATAATAGTGTATACGTATTGATTCTATAAGTATTGTGTGATCACTTTAAAAAGAGATTAAACACAAAATCAGAACCTCGCGAATCAAACTTTGTTAAGATTTGACAAAGTTAGAACGGTTTAAAGAAAGCAAAATTTTGCGATTTTGCTAAATTTACGGTGTTTTTTGGAATAATGTTTTAATATATCAAAATGACTGCTACAATATTAAACATTAAAATATGGGTTTTAAAGTACATGTAATAAGGAATAATTTGAGTCATCTAACTTTTTTATCTTTTTCCAGAAGCCCAAAAATTGAGATACAAAATAAGCTAAAAAAGACGTTTTATTGTAAAATTTCTAACCTTCAAATGTGTGTCATTTTGAACAAGCAATATTCTAAGATCCAAAATTTTGGGAATCTCATTTTTTTAATCTATATTTTGATCCCTGAAAATTTGAGCAAAATCAAAAAGGTCGACTTTTTCAAATCAGTCGAAAAGTAATGGAATTACCCATATATATGTCAAATTGACATTTTGCAACGATTGTCAACATCACTTGGTAGCGGCTTAATCGGTCCGCAACAATTATCGAACTGTAACGAGATTGTTATGAGTTATAAATTTGGGGTATTAGTCCAAGTACTTTCTGGTAATGCTAGCTTTGCTGGAAGATGCCATTTTGTATCGTATGCTACCGATACATTATGGATGTAATAATGTGAGTTTAGAGTGCCTGTGATGAATACAAAGGGTAAACTTTTACCAACAGATAATTGCACTCTAAACCATAACATCAGGTATTAATGTTGTGTGACGTTTTTTAAAAAACTGCTTATTTTGTCGTTTTTTTTAATACCGACAAACTTTTCTACGGCTACTATATACTCAGAAACAATACCTGGATTATCAAGATGGTTGCGACGGTTACTATGTGGTACTTCATATTTAATAAGTAAATAAAACATCTACTATGTTTTTACCACTAAATTAGTGGTAAAAACATAGTAGTTGTTTTATTTACTTATTAAATACCTGGAGTTATTATTAAAGACAATTTTATTTTATTTGTAACCCCAGCTTTGATACTCTAGTCTGGCAGTCTTGTGAGCTGGAGTTGAGGAAAACCTTTGATTTAGTTGGTATAATTAAAGACCAAAAGAAGAAATTTTTTTGTAAATTGTTGCCATCAACATGTGACAGTCTTCTACCGATATCACTAAAGGACAAACTTGCTTTTTTATGCAGATAGTTTGCTCTCAAAATTGTCAAATTCTAAAATATGGAAGAAATTTTTTTGATTTTTTGCTGGAGACATTGTAAGGTTTAATTTTAGTTGAGAAGCACTAAACAATTATCAGGTATGTATAGATTTTTTTTAATCTCAAAGTAAAAAACTGTTATTTTTTACTGACAGCAATTGCTGAAAAACAATAACATCTTAGTTTTTGTCACACATAAAACATTATTTTATTAAGTTTTTATAAATATAGCACAATGTACATTAGGTTTAATTAGTATTTAAAAGTTTGAAAGGTTGTGATTAGGATACAGTAAACAATTAAAGGTTTAATTTCTAGTCATTTGTTTTAAAAATTTGCTAAGTGAATCTTTAGATAGTTCTCATCACATATTGTGACAGCAAAATATTGGATTATTTTTGTAGATTCTACAACTCTCTAAAAAAAATGAGTTAGTTATGAAAAACCGTTTTGATTTATGCAAAATTACGATAAAATTAAGTGCACAATTAGAAAAGTTGTATAGATATGAAAACTTGCGGAATATGAGTTAGGTAAAGATTTAGATTATATCTAGAAGGCAATACCAAAAAAGAAGACAAAGAAATTTAGTCAAATACAACTATAATAGTCCAGGAATTAATGATTTTTTTTGGTATTTAATTTTTAAGTTGTCAAACATAGATAGAATTGTTTAGCTAGTTATTCTGGAACACAAATTGGAAGGTTTTTCGATGGGTTTGGTCAAAAATTGTCTTGAAAAGTCTTCAAACTTTTTTAAAACACTATTAAGTAAAAAAACAGTCTGGGCATGAAGAATTTCTGGCAAGTAAAAAACTGAAAAATATTTAAAATATAGTTTGGCTATAGTACGAGAACACCAAAACCTTGCTAGACTTGTCTAATACTCGCTAGGTGCGCCTAATTTGGTACGTTTCATTATACAGACTACTATTGGTATCGTAGCATTTTTATAATAAAATTAATAATAATAATAATAATAATATTTTATTCATCCAGTCGATCATGTTCATATAGGCTAATCACAGTAGTTACAGTTAAGATTCATACCACAGATATACACAAATAATATAGTAATACAATAATACAGTTAAACAATTTAAAATGATGTAACACTAATATAGCACACACAAATATTACAAATAATAAGTTTTAAAATAAAATACAAATTAAGACTATTACTATTTTACAACAAAATTTCTGTCTGATAAAAATTCCATATAATGTGGAATTTTTTCGAATATAACTAGTCTATGTTTTGGATATTCCAAAATCGTTGATCCGTGACGTGTGGTGTAATTATATCTATGATTACTTATAGTTTTAAATTTAAATAGATGAGATTTGACGTAGATTAAGGTATTTAATATATATATATATATATATATATATATATATATATATATGCTGTATAGTGTTGATATTCTATATTTAGAAAATAGTTGCTTACAGGAATGATGCAACGGCTTGTTAAACATAATACGTATAACACGTTTTTGAAATTTAAAATATTATTTGAGACTTCCCAAGCTACTATACAGTATAACATCACAGGTTCAAAATGTCCATAATAAAAAATCTTTTAAGCGAATCTTCTTTTACAACTTTAAATTGTCGACGTGCCACATAACATAGGGGAGCAAGTTTCTTACACATTTGATTGTTCCAGTTACATTTCCCATTAATAATAATACCTAAAAATGTTGAGGTATCTTGATTTGGTAATGACTTTGAATGGCATTTTGTTAAAAGCAAATAATCCGTTTTTGTATTGTTAGTATTAAACCGCTCTACAACAGACTCTGAAGAGTTGTGAAAAAGTTTATTGGAGTTAAACCAATCATTTAATTCAGTAGTTGTTATTGAAGATTTATTAATTAAATCTTGCGTTGAGTCGGAAGAAATGAGTACAGAAGTATCGTCTGCGTATATTACACCACTTTAAATTTTAATGTCAATTACGTACATTAAAAATAACATCGGACCAAGCACAGATCCTTGAGGAACCCCTTTTGCAATTTTAAGTAAGTTTGTGATTTGCCTTTTATTTTGACAAACTGATACCTGTCTTGAAGATACGATTTAATCAAATTATATGCATTTCCGCGAATGCCGTACATGTTTAATTTATCTAGAAGAATCTTATGGTCAACAAGATCAAAGGTTCTGCTGAGATCAATAAAAAGCCTTAAACATTTTTTGCCATTATTCAAATTTTGCATGAGATCATTTATGTACTGGATTATTGCATCTGATGTAGATAAATGCTTCCGAATTCCAAACTGTTAATTATTTAGTATATTGTGTTTATTTAAAAAGGTAAATAAGCGTTTTGCAATTAAACTTTCTATTACTTTTGAAAATGTATTTATATATAATTTAGAGCATTAAAAAAAAAACAAGTGTAAACTGAGTAGAGTGCAGAATTATGTCATTAGCTAGAGAAAAATTAATTGACGTTGTTCATTATATTTAAACTGAAAAAAAAAAAAAATAGATTATTCTGCTTTTTTGACAACATTTTGTTTTTGCTGTCACTTCTTTGATTATCATCTACAGTGTCATTATTGTTATGGTTGTCATAATTATTTTTATTATTACTATAACTTGAGCTGGCTACGCTAACACTCTATACCTGAGCTATCTCTCCGCTGTTTAAATCTGTTTATTATTAATAATAATCTATTGAAAGTACCTAGAAGATTAAATACGATTATTATTTTATAATGGCGTTTGTACTACACTTATCATATAACAACATGAAAGAATTTTTGTATTTTGAACCTAAAACTACATGATTGAAATACTGGCGTTTAACCAACCTAAAACTGATTCTACCTTCGATGGAAGATATAACAAAACACAGAAATTAAACTGATGTTACCGTTTTAAAAAACACAAAACATGTGCAAACTATTGTGGTACAGTGTCAATGAAAAACCGTAAATTGATATATGGTTATATTTGTATGGTCACAAAAGATTGTATAAATACAATTTCTAAATAATCTAACTACTAAATTATTTTTTGAAACACTTAGTAATTTAATTTTAAAATTAGGTTAATATCAAATAATTTTTTTGACAACGTTACTACCTGGACTAGGGAGACAAAACAATTTTTTTTATTGCATGATCACGTTCTTCCAAAAACCTACCCAACTTTATTCTTTCAAACAAGAAACACATTATTACCGACGTGTATGTCCTAAATAAAGTTTACACCTGAAGCAACCAACGAATGGTAAGAGCAAAAGTAAAAATAAACATCTAAGCTAAAAACGAAACCTAATGACAACAAAAAAATATTATAACATAGAGGAACAACTAAATTAAAACTGAAAGAAAAACTAATCAAAACTAGCGTCTAAACCAAACCCCAACTACAAATTAGAGAACTGAGGACAAAAACTATCAAACAAGATTATCAAAGATATAATAATAATAATAATAATAATAATAATAATAATAATACGTTTATTCATGTAGCCAAATATACAAAAAGGATATGAAAAGTCAAATAATAGTTTAAACACACACAGGTATAAAATACAATAAATAAAATTACAAAAACATATTAAAATATAGAACAATATAAACATTTAAAAGTATAAAACTATATGTAAAAAGTAAATTATATATATGACTGATTAAAAAAAAAAACAAATTAAAAAACAGAATTAGACTCAACTAGATACTGATGCTATTGCCACATTTCATTTTCATACTCATGTATTGAATAATAAGCTTTTTTAACAAGAAGCTTTTTTATCTTTTGTTTGTAAATATTTATTGAACACTTTTTGATAACTTCGGGTAGATGATTAAACCATTTGACACCTACTGTGTCTATGCTTTTTTTTGTAATTTTTAATTTACACTTAGGAATTTCTAATATGTTCTGATTTCTTGTGTTGTAATTATGGTAACTACTTAAAAAAGTGAATTGATGAATATTATTTTTAACATATATCAATACTTGAAATATAAACAAAGAAGGTACCGTTAAAATATTTAGTTTTTGAAATGATTGTCTGCATGATATGCGAGGATGTAGTCCTAGCATTGATCGTACGATTCTTTTTTGCAATATGAATACTCTATTTAACTGGCTAGATGTTCCCCAAATAATTTACACTCAGTAAACAAAAAAATAAATCAAATGCTTCAAAAAATTGTAAATTAGTACAAAGACTTTGAAACTCATGGAACAAAGAAGAACATTGAACAAAAAATTTGTCAAATGTACAAATAAATACAAATATAAATAAGAACAAGACAGTCATTGAAACATTTTACAACAACTTCTATAAGTTGAATATTAAGGACCAACCAAAACAGTCACAATCAAGAACGTGGTTTTGAAGAAATTCCAGACATAACAATGCTAGAAATAGAGGTTACACTAAAACCAAATGAAGAAACAACGAGCACTAGGGGAAGATAAAATTACTAGTGACATGTTAATTAAAAATTATTGTTCCATTAGCCTGCTGTCACATTTCTACAAACTCCAACAAATAGAATCACAAGAAAAAAGAAAACTGGATTTTTACCAACCTCCTGAACAAGCTGGTTTCCGCACTACCACACAAGGAAACTAAAGGAATTAGAGCTGTTTGAAAATATCTAAACTATCTTTAATTTGCAGACGATATAGTACGTATTAGTAGTAAACATAGAATTAGAGAAAGTCGGTTTGAAGATAAATCTATCAAAAATAAAAAGAATGAGACTACTAGAAAACGAAAACATGAAGAATATATCTACTTAGGCTACTATATAAAGTTGAGTAATGAAAACGAAACAGCTGAAGTAACACAAACGATACAACACAGTTGGGCGGCATTCGGAAAGAAAAGACACATCTTCAAAAACCACACAGTCTAAAAGAGTATGACAAATGCATTAAAAACAACCTAAAGAGCAATGGAACGTGCCATGCTTGGTGTAAGCTTGAGAGGCAAAATTTGCATTGAAGAAATTTGGATAAAATTGGCCTCACAGACGTGTTGAAGCGTATATTTGAACTCAAGTAGAGCTGGGTAAGACACCTTGCAAGACAGGACGACCCTAAGTAGACAACTCGAAATAAAAAGTGGAGACTTATGGAAACAAATTGAGGGGTAATAAGACTACAAAAAAATGGCTGGATGACTTCACAGAGATAGTGAGGAAAAAATGGCAACATATAGCAATGGACAGGGAAACAAGGAAAAGTAAAAAGAAGAAGTGAACTACTAAAGGTTGAAGTTGGTTTAAAACAATATTTTTGCTAGCACTTTACTTGGTTGTAAATAACAGTTCATTAGCATTGAAAAAACGTTGTAAAAAATCTAAAGTTTGCCTAGGACAAGTCAAACTTGTTTGTATAATTATAACTTTTGACATTATTGTGTACATACTTATGTGTTTGAAAGAATGTTAGTATAAGTACTTGGTTCTTTATTTTTGGCAAAACTAAAGATTAAACCTAAATTTTTGTGATATTAAATAAAAGGTTTACACTATGCTACTATTAGAAGCCCGGTATTATATTTTTTGTTTGAGGAAGGTTTTTATTTGCATTTATAATACTTATAATGCTCTGACTACTGCATTAATTTGTGATGTAGAGAGCCATATAAAGCTACGTGGTGGGTAGGACGACTGAGCAACGGAGTTAATTATGGTAAATTCTAAATACAAAAAGTCAATTTTTATGGTAAAATCTAAACCCTCAACTACTACCCGTAGATTTGATGGTAAAAACTTTAAACATTAAAAAATTTGTAAATAAAATAACTAGTAAACACACAGCAAAAAGACAAGTGCAAAGGAGAAAACAGAGACACTGAAAAGAAATTATAAAAGGTGACGGAAAACAAATTTGACAAATCTACAATCATTAGTATATGCTTGAGTGACGAAAATAAATAGAGAGGACTAAGAAACTATGCAATGAAAAAAATAGAAGAGTTTGAAGCGTTAAGATTTAGATAAACTAAGAAGGAGCGACAAAAATAGGATGTAGAAAAAGATAGATCTGGGACAGCATATGTTGTACTACATTAGTAACATTGACAAGGACAAATTAACAGCAGAACTAACGCAGAGACATTTTTTTTAAGATATTCTCTTGCGCTAGTCATTCCCAAAGGCCACTTGCTAAGGTCAGGCTAACAACTCACTAATTCCTAAAAAAACAACCAAACGATCTTGTTTATTTGCAGTCAGAAAGCCAATAAAATTAGTAAAATAGAAGAAATTTGTATAAACAGCAAAAATTAAACGTTTATATTAGTGCTAAAGTTTATCAATAAACTTTTTAGGTTTATAAAAAAGTGTACGTTTTAGGCCAAGTCTACCTACAAGTTTAAAAAAAATTTAATATTATGTTAACTAACAATTTTTATTTGAGGCAGAGTATAAAATATAATTACATTCTGGTTTGTTTTTTAAAGCATGTAATTGCTTACAAAAAATTTTTTTTAGATTTTTACAGACTATACTTTTACGGACTATATTCTTTTTTCACAACACATTTAAGAACTAACTCAGCATATAACGTAACCATATTTCCACCAACAGATTGTTCAGTAAATTCTATAGTATATCCCCCCTTTTTAAAAGTAAATTACGTAGAGCATTCTCATCGGAGTGCCAAATGTCTGTAATAAAAATTATTGCTAAATTGAAGATAACTATTATCGAAGAAATGTTCTATTAGTCCCATTCTTGCCATGGACGAATTGGTTAGTTCTTTAATAAATGAACTAGATTTTGAGGTTCTATCACTGTCAATTTACATAGATGATACTCTAAGCATTCTACCAGAGAAAAAAAAAGTAAATTACTAACTAAATTTAATAATTTTTATGAATCTTTAAAATTTACAATTGAATACTCTAATAACAAAAGTCAAACAAGAACAGACAAAAATTCTTGACAAATGTTTAAGATGTTTTTTAACTTTATACTACTTTTTGAAGAGTATGGTAAATTAGTAAAACAATTCAAAACAATTTAATATTTCAATTTTATGTTTTTAATCATAGTTATGAATTTATTTTTTTAATTATTATATTTTTTGTTTTTTACAGCTTAATTCTAATATACATCAAAACTAGTCTGTATAAAGCAACAACAAAATGAAATATATTACAAGATTTTACGAAATAAATTTAAAATACGGTATTTTATTTCTACATTTTAGTTTAATCCGTTCAGTAAAACATAAAAGTTTTTTAAAAAAGTAACTGAATAAGCACGAAGGGGTCTAACTTTGAATTGTTAATTTAATTTTACAGTTTAGAAAATAATGGTACGTTGAAAACTATCAAATATTGGATCAATAACATGTTGTGTTACTGCACTGACATTTGCGGCTTACTATCTTAAATAATATATTAGTTTAATGTAATAATTTATACATACAAAAAAGTTCTAGTCTTTTACAGTTTATTTCTTAAGCTTATTGATTATGTAACTAACACCCAATCTATCTATTGTTTCAGGTGAGTGAACTTGCAACAACTTACCTCCCGTTTGAACGTCTCAACCCGAAAAATAAAAAGAGGAGCATTAAGGTATTTTACATCCACTTTGTGAAAGTGGCCAATTTAAACCTCCTTTTATTCTCAACCCCCTTTTTCAACTCCTCTCAATAAAACAAGAAAGCGCATCGCGGCCGTAAATATGTATCGATTTGTTTCCCAAAAATTTTCTCTCCGAACACGATTTTTTCAAGTCAGATTAATCGCTGCCGGTGAACAGATTGATGTTCCCCTGTATAATGTGTGTAACTATCTGAAGGATGAATGAATGAATGCATTTCGCGAGAGGGAGGCGTGCTGTTTTCTTTTTTTTTCTTTAAACGTTGAGAAAGTCGATTTATCACGGGGCCAATGTTTATTGGATGTATTCTGTGCGAGTGGAGAGAAAAAAAGAGGGCGAATTCGCGGAAAGAAAAACTGTAAATCATAGAGGCATTTAGGATATACAAATGTTTGTAAAAGTTTTTTTTAGACTTCACGACGGGTATGACAGCGGAGTTATTTTTATTGTGAATTGATTGATAAAAGGTTGCGAGTTAACAGGGTTTTTATGGTTCATTTTCTGTCAGTTATAAATTATTTACACACGAGTGCTTATTACAGCATACATTAGTTAAATAAACAACAAATATATAATGCAACGTAACATTGAACAAAAACATTCAAATTAATTTACCTTTACATGGAATATAATAATACAATTTTATTTTATTTTATAAATAGAAGCAACTAATGATAATTGTAGGAAAAGTTCTACATCGTTAAGTAAAGTTTTATGGGTGCTTATTTGCCGTAAGTGCATAAAACTATTTAGTGTATTTAATTGCGTCCCGTTAAAGTTTTACATTAATTGACTATTTTGTATGTTTCATGCGGATGGGATGGCATGAAGCAAGTAGAAAAAAGTCTTTAAGAAATCTAAAACGAATGCAAATGTTTCGTGTGTAGGGCGAATAAATTCCGGCAAGATTATTAAATGGCAATTTAATGCATTCAATGATGTGAAACGCAAAGTTATAATGGTTCTATTAAAGCTGCAATTGTTTATTGTGGCATTATTGCTTTGTGAGTTAATTTTTTATGCAAAAAAGTTGTTTTACGGTCAATGGAATTGGCCACGCAATGTAAATTTGTGACTCAGAAAGGAACTCTTAAAATATAAAATATTTTCCACTTCTACTAAAAGTTAATATTATATTGTGGTTTTTATATGAAAATTTAAAGTTTCTATTAGATAGTTGAATGTTCATACAAGATTACAAACTATCTTGTACATTCAATTAGCGTTTGCCATTTTATTAATGATTTCTATAAAATATAGACAAAAATACTGTTAAATATTTTAATATAAAATATATAGAAGGTTTATGTGGTGTCTGCTTGCTTCTAAAGCCTTGCAAAAGAACATAAATTGGTTAGACTCTTTAAAGTTTGTATTACAGATTCTTTAAGAGACTTGCTTAGACTTTCAGCGTTGTTTGTTCACAATCACAATGATATAATAGTGATTGATGCAGATATGTATAAGTAAAATGTTTATAACAACTGCAGAATAAATATTATTTACAATTTGATTAATATTTTGACGTGTATACGTTATCTACATGTCATCAACAATACATTATCCCAAGTTGCTTGTTTTAATATATTTTCAAGTAACGCTTCTAGATAAAAATGATTCTTATAGAAATTCTTGTCAGTCAAAAGCTTTAATAGACTTCTACGTGCTTAATAAGATCAGTAAAGAACTAAATAAATTAAATCAAAATAATAAAGATTACAGAAATTTTTCAGAACAGTAGTGGTAAAAACGCTGTAATTAAAAATTAAAAAATGATTAAAGCCATCAGGTGGTTGCAGTAGCTCTAAGGATTTTTACTCGTTTTTTTGTAAAAAGTTTTTAGATACTATAAAACGTAATTTTACATATCTTACTTACAAATGCTACAAATAAAATAATCTTAATTGGTTTTAGTACTATTCAATTTTTGCATTCAATAAAAAAATACACGATTCAAACTTAAATTTTGTAGGTTTTTATAGAATTCAAGAGGTTTTTACGTACTTTACAGTTTTTCTTAGAAGTTGTAAGTTAGTAATTCAAATAAGTTTAAAAGTTTTACATGTCAAAGACTAAAATCATATAATGGACTCATCTTTCTAAAACAGTTTGTTTTAGAAAGCTGCAAAGTTTTTTGAAACAACTTTGCAGTACTTTAATTAAAAATTTTAAAAAAAGTTACAAAAATATGCCTGATAAGTTATGTGGCTGACAAAACATTAACATTTTTGATTGTTTTTGTAGAAAACACATTTAGACGTAACAAATCAAAATTATAAAAAATACTAGTTATGCAAAAGTCTTGGGTTTGTATCCCATTGATTCATTTTAAAATAACTAAAAATTTAGTTGCGGTTTAGGTTTGATAGTATCAATTAATACTATGTTGTCAACAAGTTTTTCACATAAAGAAAAAAATGGATTGCTAAATAAGTTAAACAAGATTATGAGAACATATACTATAGCTTGTTGGTCGAACAGTGTTGTAGAAGATGAGTGAGTTAGCCATTTAATTTTATGTACATTAAAATTTTATAACAAAATATTTGTAGCTTTCAGATATGTGATCAAAAAAGGTTTTAGTTGAAGTTTTAAGTCAAGTAAACACTATTTTGAGACTCAGTATGTGATAAGCAAGAGCCAAACAGTATTGAAAGAAAACAAATTATTTGATAATAACTATTGTTTGTGTTATTTTACATTAAATGGCATTAATGCTCTAGTACAGGATCTTTAAATTTAAAAGGTGCTTCTGTGTAGCACAGACTGTACGCATATAAAGTAGCAAGCAACATCTGCCCTCAACTTATGTCAATGGTAGCGCCAGGCAATTCAATGGTCCGACACAACGTGTTCTTTAAAGTTGTTCTGTGTATTATCTCAAAATTGTAGTGCTGCACCCTGTGTGTCTATTTTTTTTTTAATTGCGTTGCAAACCTTTTATATTGATTAGTTATGATAAAGTATAATAGCCTGATGTGGTGGTTGACTTTTGCAATTTTCAAGTAGCAGCAAAACTTCTCGACACTTTATAGCACGTGCAAGCATTATTTCTCAGTAACTTGGTAGTCACACAGTTTTGCATCAAGACTGCTGCAAACTATCAACTATTAGCCTTATCTTTTGCATAACAATATATTCCAAGTAACGTAATTTACTTACTGCACAAATCACACATATATCCGGACTCGAGTGTATTTAACTTTCAATGATCTTCACAAAAACGTTAAGTTTTGTTTTTGGGTATCATCAAAACTAAGAAGCTTTAGCCGCTAGTGCTTTATCAGATAATAACGCAATTTTATTGGTGTTATTGGTAGTTATTACATGTGAAACTCAACTCTAAATTTATTAATTCACTTGCAAACACCATTCACGTTCTAGAATTTTTTTATTTGTTCCAAAAAACCATTCTCTTGACTTTATATTAGAAATAATGTTTATTCTGACCCAGAAGGGGTTGCGGGATAAGATGGCTGTAGCGGCCCCCGCGCGATTTTAGTTGGGAATATTTAAATCTTGTTTGAAATTAAAAAAAAAAAAATCAATTATTTTTCTTGACTTCTGTCAAAACTGTGGTAAAAATGCGTTTTTCTAAAATTATCTCACTATTTATTTTTTTGTGTTTCTTTCCGCTTAGTCGTATGATCGGATTTGATTGTCTTACACTCAAAACTAGAGCGTGTTATTTTTTTTAAATTATGGGATCCTTAAAAACTGTATGCAAACAGTCAAAAAACATGAAAAAAAAGAGTTTTTTTGAAATAATTGTTTTTTGCAAGAGTTATTATGCCCGTACAAAAAAGGGCTAAATAGCATAAGTAGCCCTCTAAATCAGCTTTATTTTACGCTTAACCGCATGTAAATATTTTCATTTGTTTGCGCGACAACTCAAATTAAATTAAAAATGCTTCTATGACTTTGTATCAAAAATATAATTACGCGGGTTATTGACTAAATATGACTTGTATATATTGTTTTTTTTTTTTATAAAAACATTGTTATGGATTTACAAATGTTAGAATACGTATAGTAACCTTAATTGTCTTTGTTTTTTACTTAAAATATGGGTCCTAACGATACAGCAATATTTGAATTTGGCGCGATGTTGGTAAAGAAGATTACTGTAAGCAACGCTTGAATCCCTGTTGCGCACATTTGAAGTTAGAGCTGCCCCATGTTTAACAATGTCAAAAAACATCGTAGTAAATAACTCTCATCCAAAACTTGAGCTGTTCAGATAATGTAAACAGTACAACTTCTGATTCTTGTTTAATCTCATTTTTTAGTATCTTAATTTAACAATCATTTGACATTAACAATTACCAATCGTTAAGACCATACCGACCTTTAACAAAAATGGCAACTTTTGCGTCATTGCTGTTTCTACATATAATTTGATAATCAATTTATTTGTTTACCACTACATTTAGAATATCGGAGTATTTTTTGTCAAATTATATTTGCAAAATGCATTCAAAAGTTTATAAAAAAGTATTTATTCCTATATTTGATAAGTTTTTTTGGCTATTTCCTAACTATTGTTTGACTAAAAGACTTCGACATATCATAGCTTAATCCTTTCTTAATGTACTGGTAAAAAAATAAATCGATTATCAAATTATTTGTAGAAACAGCAATGAAGCCAGAGTTGCCGTTTTTGTTAAAATACTACAAATCAAGGTAGCGGTCGGTACGCTCTTAATGATTAAAAAATAATATTTAATCATGAGTTAATTTAAATAATTAACATTTTTATTAGTCAAAAAATAAATTAATACACTGCCTATTTGTGTTTATTTGAAGTACAAGACAATAATAGTCGCATATTTGTTGTTGTTTGACATTGTTGCAGGTTGTTAGTTTATGAGTAAATAATGCCACCAAAAATACAAAAAGTTGGTCACAGCATGACATGTTTGAACTGTGACAGCTGCAATATTCAAAAAAACAACTAAAAATATTAAATTCTACGGATAAGGCAGAAGGGGTTTTGCTCTTGTTAGAAAAACCAGTCATTGTAACTGATGCACTTTGTGGACAATGCCGTTTATCGATCACAAGGATTAAATGAAAATTGAACTATAGACAACCTGAAGCTTCATCTAGCACTGCCAATCAAGATTTTGGAGTGTTAGAAAATGCACCAGAAGAAGATTTGGATACTGCATCACAAATGTTATCGGTGACGGACACTCCCGAAACTGATTTATAAGCATCGGTTACAACCTCGGAGTCATCTCAATCAACAGTGGACCTATCGTATAATCTTTGTATCAGAAACGTTCCTGAGGTAGAGATGATTGAAATGCCCATCAAGCGAATTATTTCGAGCCATAAATGTTGCTGTGTATGTTTGTCTGAGCCAAACTCATTAGTCGTTGTTTTGCTCAAAGCGCGTTTGCAAGTTTTTGCAGACAGACGAATATTTGTACCAAAACAAAATTGTTGATGTACACAACATTTGATTAATCAGCGTTATTATACCAACGATCTTAAGGAGCTAAAAGTTTATTCATCTTCAAGTTATATCTAAAAATCTGAGTTGGTTTTGTTCTTGAACGTTTTGTCACCAAAATGCGTGGATAGTAATATGGACAAAACAAACGATTACGAGTTATCAAGCGAACGAATACAAGCATTAACTGGTTATACGCCCAAACATTTAAAAATGTTGACGACGATGCTCACTTTGGAGCAAAATTTGTATCATCGCAGTGTGAATCAAGTTTTTTTTTGTATTCCTTTTTCAGTTAAGAACTGGAAGTTCCAACAGCGTGACAACGTCGATTTTTGATATGAAATGCGAACAGCAAGTTTCGAATTATTGCAAATCTGTTTTGAGGTCTTTTAAAGTTGATGTTTTACCTACACACCTCGGCGTACTAGTTTGTTCGCGTAAAGATTTAATATTAAACCATACGTCGCCCTACGTAAAACAGTTGCATGACTATAAAAGACAAATAGTTTTGATAGCTGGTATATATCTGCGACATGAAAAGAGTACTAACAACTACTACCAACGAAAATCATATTTGAGCCAGAAAAAAGCACTCTTAAATAAACCGTTTACAGTTTGTACCACAGATGGTTTTATAGTCGATACATTTGGGCCATTCCTGGGTACTATGAACGACGCAGAAATATTGCGAGTTATTTTAAAGGACGAAAATAGATTGTCAAACCTTTTGAAGGAAAGTGACGTCTTCATTCTTGATAGAGGTTTTAGAGATGTAAAGAACGAGTTGGAATCTAATGGAACATTGTGTTGATGCCAGCTTTAAAAGGCAAAAGAAAACAATTATCTACTAAAGAAGTTTATGATAGCCGGTTTGTGACAAAACTTAGATGGGTTGTAGAACCAGTGCATGGGGTCATTGCATCGAAGTTTAAACTTTTGCACAACCAACTTGATAATAAACTATTACTCGTTGCTCAAGTGTACTGCAGAATTTCTTTTCTGGTTAATACTTTTGGAAAACGCTTGAACTCCGATGCAAGTATGCAAGATAAAGTTGCCATTTTTATGCTTACAAAACAAAGTGACAACAATTCATTAGCAAAAGAACTGAAGGAAGGTAACTGGAACAGAAGAAAAATGTCATTCTAACCTTTAAAATTGTCAAACGTACAAGATTTCCTCAAGATGACACAGAAAGACTTGAAAATTTTGTTTACTGGTACCTATCAGTTAGCCTAAAGTATATCTTACTTAGCAGAGCGATATAGCAAAGAGGGGGACAAAAAAATAAATTATTTTGTTGAAGATAACACGGTGCTAAAATGCAAGATACAGTCGCGGCATATTAACAGTAAAATATACAAATGCTATGTTCACTATCAACCCAACACGATTGGGTATGGTGGTATTAAGCGTTACGTATGTGACTGCTCCAATGGACTTTGAACGGTCGGCTGTTGTTTGCACGTTGCTACCATCATGTATTATTTAGCGCATGCAAGATATTTATCAAAAATAGTACGTACTGCACAAATATTGTCAACATTATTCAAAGTGCAGAATTCAGACAGTGATTTACGAAGATGGCAACAACGAAGACTGAGTTGTAGATGTATGATTTTATGTATAAAGTTTCTATATGTATTTTAACATTTGTATTGGATATTTGTGAATTAATAACAATATATTTTTTTCTAAAAAATGTTTTTCCTAACCATAATTTGTTACTAAGTAATGAAAAAAAAATTTAGTTAATTTGAGTTGTCGCGCAAACATTGAAAATATTCACATGCAGTTATGCGGAAAATGAAGCTGATTTAGAGGGCTACTTAAGCTATTTAGCCCGTTTTGTACGAGCATAAAAACTCTTAAAAAAAAATTAATAAAATTTCATGTTTTTTGACAGTTTGCATAGAGTTTTGGGGTCCCAGGACCTGTAAATAATTCAAAAAAAATACTACGCTCTAGTTTTGAGTGTAATACAATCAAATTATTTAAATCCGATCATACGACTAACCGGAAAGAAACACAAAAAAATATATAGTAAAATAATTTTAGAAAAACGCATTTTTTACCACAGTTTTGGCACAAGTCAAGAAAAAAAGTTGATGAGCATACAAATATATATATTTTTTTTTTAATTTTAAACAAGATTTAAATATTCACAACTAAAATCGCGCGGGCGCCGCCACAGCCATCTTATCCCGCTACCTTCTTTACTCTTCTTATTAGTATATGTTGTAGTTCTGGTAATACATAAACATTAAGAAATTGTTTTTTGTAGTTTTCTTGAGACTAAAAGTTTTTTAAACTTATCTGTATCCTATTATTTTTATCTTTAACTCTTAACAAAAATTCTTGAGTCTAACAATTTTATCAAAAAACCATTTGACTTTACGCACATATATGGACATTTTATTAAAAATAAAGCTAAGGATAAGTATTTTAGTTTGTGGCGGCCTACTGACTTTTGTGCCAGTTTTCTTGACATTTGAAACATTTTCGGTTAATATACCCAAAACCAGAGCTTTCTTTGATAAAATTTCTTTTTTTTTTATATTTTAACGCGTGACTGTCATTACTTTGTTTAGTTTTTTTTTTATTTACTTTGGTTTTGGTAGCTTCACTCAATTGCTTTTTGGTACTCAATACTTTCTGATTAAGTATGTACTGAAGAGCTGGTTAAGCTTTTCTTGTGTATGTCTTTATATTTTGTATTATGGTTTAAAAATCATAGATTAGTTTACTAGGCGGAATAAAAAAAAGCTGTCCAGAAATGAGCCAAATTATATGCTACTACTGGTGTTATGTTTTTGGACATATAAGCAAAAGCAGTGTTACTTGCTGTGTTGACCTGAACATCAACGCGGAAAACAACTGCTTACAAAAAGCATTGACACTAATTTAGGTGTAAGTGAGTCTGACTATTTGGTAAAGTGTGCTCAAATAAACTTTAACAGGAATATAGCAGGAATATTTTATTAACGGAAAGAATTGCGACTATTAAATTATATGCAAGTTTTATTAATGAACTAAATATTCACGGAGGCTTTATCTGAAAACAATGTTTTTTCTTATAAAACCGGATACAAACGTAAAAAAATTGTGTTTATACGGTGAAACTCACATAGGGAATGCTAACGAATATTAGCTTATGGAGGTGCAGTTGGTTGTTCGTTGAAATAGTTGTTTGCAGGTGTGGTTGGGACGATTGTCAAACTCTAAAATTTAGTCAATTACATTTTTTGGTATCAGTTTATGTATCTTGCGCGTTAAACAAATAAAATATTTTTTAGAAGTTATTAGAAAGCAGAAAATACATTGATTAAAACGAGTTTGGAATTGAACGCAAGACTCTGACAAAGAATTTTAACTTACGTATTTAACGGTGGCACCACAGTATGTTATGTACTTCTATAGATCCTGTTTTTTTTTTTGCTTTCATTGTATAGAATGTTTTCAGCTGGTTTATCAAATAAAGTTGAGTAAATATAGATTTTTTTGGTTTAGTTTTTTATCCTGGTTTGAATAATATAATTTCAAAGTATAAACTAGCGGTTGCTAATAATCTATTGCTAACGTTTCGATAATTTTGTTATCTTTCTCAGGGCTTTAAATGTCAGCTATACTTGTCATGACTTTATAGTTTACTATCTTCATTAATATTATAACACAACACTTTAAAATTGTAAAGTTTTGTAAAACAATAATGAACCACGGTTTTAGTCGTCTAAACTATTATTGTCAAGTTGGCAACTTGTGATTGAAAATACCAAATTCACAAAAAAATAGATAATAGTTAGGTAATAAGTTTTATAAAAAAAAACAAACTATTATAGTTTGGATCTAGCCACCCACCGGTTCTTGAAAGTTGATTTAGTTTTTTTGCGTTAAAAGTTAAAAAGAATTAGATATGTTTGTCTTACAATGGAATAATTTGGTTACGTGAAGAAGATACCAAATTGTTTTAAAATGTTGTATGTAAGGAAATCGACCTTTTAAACATTATTATGAGAATTTTGCTGGTTTGGAAAAGAACGTAAAAATTATATGAAAATATATATTTTAATCTTTCTTAGAACTCAAACAGTTTACAATGACAACGAAGAGTTATTTTTTGCATGCTTCTTTCAAAACCATCTGTTTTAGCTTTCAAAAGCGAGCTGAAACGAATATTTAACGGTACTCGCGCTAATAAACTATTTTGCGTCTTTTGCAGTATTTATATATAATAATAGTAATAATAATAAAAATGTTTATTTTTCATAAATATGAAAAATTAAAGTAAACGTCATTGTTGCAAATGTTGGGTTTGGCATATAATATATATACTCATTCTAAATGTTTCTGTGTTTTATAGTTATAATAGACAAGTATTTGGTTTTGTTACCCAATTTGTTGCGAGAACTGCTATCAAGAACGCTGGCCGTTTTCTGTTGAAACCGGTCAGCGTGCGCAGCCTGCATAACAATGGATGTTATTCAACATATTATAGATCTTATTAATTCAAATCTTCTTGTACTTTATATTGTTCAATTTCAACGGTAAAATCAAAAACAGCAAATTTAAAATTGTTGTAATTCTTTAGTAATTTTACTTTATTTGGTAAGGCACTAAACATGTGTAGAATGCTCATTTTTTGCTTTTGTTAGTTTGTTATAATAAATCTTCTGTAAATCTGGATTCAAGTCTGTTACTGTTTGTTGTTTCTTTTAATGTTACACAATAGTGTTACTTAGTTTTTTTGATAAAACGTGTATTTGTTCTTTTCAGCATAAGGTGTTATCTATGTGAACTTTATACTTTTAACATCTACTCCAATATTCATTTTGTCAAATTGTTTTTTATGTTGGTTGCTTTAAAAATAACGTAGGCAGTTTTCTTTGTATTGAGAACTAATTTATTTTGGGTACACTAGTATTTTATTTTTTGTTTGTTTTGTTTTGTATTTTTGGTTCAATTTATTATTAATTATTATTTATTGCGGTTATAATAATTGCATATAAGCAATTGAAAGATGTCATTTGAGTAAATAATGAACATAATAGACCCTAATACACTGCCCTGTACTACCTCTTTTTATTCCCATTTGATTTGATTGTTGATTCCAAATCATTCATATTGTTTTTTATAGAGCTATATATTGCTGAATCAATATTTCTGTTTTTTAATCACTTTTGTTGTTTTTACCAAGCAGATTATGTTTGGTCAAAAAATTAACTAGCTGTTCTGTGATTAACTCTTCAAAATGTTTAGATAATGATGTTAGTAAAGTAATTGGTCGGTAGTTTTTAATAAAATGTAGATTGGTTTTATTAACCCGTATTTAAGTATGTTAGGAAATATTTCCTGTTCTAGTAAATTGTTAATAAAATCTGTAAGCGGGTTTCCAACAACATGAATTGTCTTTTGAAGTGAAAACATTGAAATATTATTAATGCCACTACTGTTTAAATATTTTATTGTTGATGTTTTATTGATAGGTTCCTGTGGAGTTACTGAAAAGAAAAAAGCAATTTGTGTTTTTTAGTTGTTATTGCGTTTATTAACTGGCTATTAATGCCTTATTTGCAAAACATGCGTTGAATTTATTAGCCAAGTTAAAAATATTTTAATATTTTTATTGTGAGTTTTTTTGTTTGTTTTCCGTTCTTAGAATTTTTTGCTTGTAGGTTTTTGTTATGTTTTTTAAAAGTATATTATATTTGTGTTTATATTTTTTAAACAATTGTTTACATTCCGACAAGTATGTGGATAGTATGCTGAATATTGACAACTTATTTTTGCATTCTATAATTTTTTTGGTTTAAAATTTAGTTTTATAAATGGAAATGCTTTATTCGAGTAATGTATATACTTAAACAAAAAGAAAAGATTGAACATTATAACATCGGCGGTGTTGCTCTTTGTTGTTTGAGTCATATCTCAGCGGTCAATCAGTATGTCTAACAGCAAACGGTACAAAATTTGCAATATCTAGTATAAAGCATGAAATACCACACGGCTCAGTTTTGGTCCCTGTGTTGTTTTTGCTTTATGTGAGATTTTTATAATAATACAACACGGTTTGGTAAAAACATCAGAACAACTAAATTTAGGTTGGTAAAATCCGAGAATAACTCAATAAATATTAAACTTTACAACTCTCTTCCACAGTGCCTAAAAAAAACGAAAAGCTTTTAAACTCAAAATAAAAAATATACTTAAAATACAGCACCCACCATATTTGGTTCTGGAATTTAATAAAGATATACAGAATGTTACTATACTGTAATGTTTTAATTATATCTTATTATTGCATTTTATCTTTTTTTTAATCTTATATTTTATGTAATGTTTGACATACCAAATACCTCGGTTTATTATAAAATATTTTGTTTGTATTATTTTAAGGTATTATTGGCAAAATAAATTTATTCTATTCTATTCTATTTATTTATTTATTAATAATAAATAATTGTTTGTTACTAATGTTATTACAAAAGAGTTTGATTTGTTTATAGAGAAGATTTGTTAAAAGTGCGATGCTTTTGACCGCGTATGCGTGTTCTGAAGGGTTAAAAAAATAAACTGATCAAAATTTTTTTTAATAACATTTACGTGGGCACTTTGTTTATTAAATGTGGGCAAGTAGATTAGAAAGATATTCTAGCCTACTTGCTTTAGTGTTTTTGTTAAGCAATTAAATGCTACTTCCACATAGTGCATGAGTGCAAACGTCTGAAGATTATGTGTACTCTTAGTAGGCCCAATCATTGTGGAGGCTTTAAGAAGACGCGTACTATGGCATTAAGTTTATTTGAATAATACAAACAATTGTTTTCACTTTCAGGCTCTAAAATTCAATCAAGGTCCAGGTTGTTATTGTAAACAATAAATTTTCTTTAATTTTAAATCTATCTGTGGAGATTTTTTATGTATTTTTGTTGGTTATTCTGACTTAAGTAATTAAGTTTTTTTTTTGCAAAAGCGTCCAGATGTTTTTGAAGCCCTTTCCGTGTGTGTACAAAGGAGTATATTGTTAGCAAATACAAACAACACTGAATAACAACTTTCTAATTTGAAACCTTAAGTATTTTTTAAGTTTTTTTATGCACAAAGTTAAAAAATAATAGTAATAATAGCAAATTTTATTGCTGTTTTTTTTTTGTAAGTAAATTTTAATTAATTTATTATGGTACTTAGCCATGCTAATGCGTTTTACATTTTTAAGTATTGTATAATGTGCTAGCTGACATCTATGACCTAAAAGCATGTGAACATTATTATAGAGCTGGCTGTTATCGACCAGGAAATAACAGGTTAAATTTTCTTTTATTTAAGAACTTTGGTTTTTGAGACCTTGCCAAGAAGAAGAGTGGTATTCCAAGTAGTTACATTTACACAATCAGGGTTGGGAGCGGTTTTTATCTTAGGTACAGACATTCTGATTTCTTCTAAAGGGTGATTTTTTAGAGGCGGCAAACTTTAAATTGGCAACACTTTTATCTGTGATAGCTAATTTGACAGTTTTCGGTTGTTTTGAGGTTAGTTTGGTTTGGCAATTTATTATGAATAAACTCACGCTCCAAGCAACGTTTGAAAATTGTTCAAATTTATTTTGAAAAACATTGTTTAGTTTGAGAAATTTATTGGGCAATATGGTGCTCATAATCGTCGATCACAGCGATTAATTCGAGAAATTGTGCATTGTTTTTGCAATACGTATAATCTAAACAATAATAAGCATCTAGTACGACGTCGTAAAGTGCGCACACAAGAAGCAATTAATAATGTGCAGCATAGTGTTAATGATGAATGTATCAATTTGTCATCGTGCTCAACAATTAAACTTATGTTCATTCACTTTATGGAAACTTTTGCAAAAAGATCTTGATTTACGAGTTTGCAAGATCTAACGTGTACAGGAATTGTGGCCACACGATTATCATTTGCGCCATTTGGTAAATGGGCCTAGGAAAACATTGAAATTGATCTACAATTTTATTTGAAAATTTTGTTTAGTGATGAAACACACTTTTGGTTAAATGGCTATGTCAACAAACAAAATTGTCGCATTTAGAGCAATAATAATCTACAAGCCATTGTCAAAACACCATTACATCAAGAAAAAAATTACCGTTTGGTGCGTTTTATGGGCCGGTGGAATTATTGATCTATATGTCTTCTTTAAAAATAGTGAATGTTGGAACGGTACAGTCAACGGTAAACGGTACAGAGACATGATTGCCAATTTTTGTGTGCCTCAATTGGACAGGATGTTGTGATACAATTAATTTACTGAAAAAAACATATCACAAACTTGTTAACTGGCCACTTTATTTGTGGTATTAGACGCCATTAGATTATTTACTGTGGTGATATGTAAAGTTTCATGTCTACACCAATTAACCAGAATCAATTGAGCACTTGGAAGCCAACATTTTTTCACATTATTGCCGAAATACAGCCAGCCTGAATTACTGCAAACAGTGTGTAAAAATTGAACTTCTTGATTACGCCATGTTTTGCTCCAGCTGCGGCGATCACATGCTCGAAATCATATTCAAAGATTAAAAGTACTCCGTCTCTAAAAAACACTTTTTACTACCTATAACTTTGGTCGTTTTAGCGAACATATCGTTTAACATTTTAAGCCTTTATCTCTCTTTTGACTTTTTTAATTATTACCGATTAAATATTAAATAAAATCACTAATTTATGAAGTTAAGATTTTTTCACATTTTTTTTCTCAAAGAAGACTTTGAGAAATTTCTACTAGATGTACCAGTGGTTTTGTTAGAGATTCTTTGAGTTAGAGAGCATAATATTTGTTTGTCTGGCTTTTTATTTATCTTAAATTGGAGTAAGCAAATGAGATGTTTAGAAACTGGATTCGTACACTATAACTTAGTGAGTGAACTACTTGTTATACACTTTTCTAATATATGAAGAAAATTTGTTTTTGTTTTTCATAAATAAATTAATTGCTAATACGTTGGCATGGCGTAGTTAGGTTATTATTATTGAAAGTAAGAATTTAACTTAAAAAGAACAATAGAATGAACATGGGAAAAAAGACACTTCTAATTAGTAATCAATAAGTTTAGTAAATAACTTCAAAATGGTATAAACTGTTCCAAATCTTACAATAGACAAGGAAAAATGATAGATACTTGAAAGTGATTATAGAATACATTTCTACATACATTCTGCATTTCTAAAATATGAATACACTGTGCATATTATATACAATTTGTGCACATTACTTAGTATTTATCTGTGTTTATTTTGTTTAGTTATATGTGTTTATGAAATAAAGTTAATTACAACTTTATAGTTTTTGAAGGTTATAACTTTCAGTTACTTTAGCGTTGGATGTAGCCCTTTTCTATTTCTTTTAATGCATATCTTTTCTTCAGTTTATCTCATTTTTGTTGCATTTTGATAAAACAAGTAAAAATTAGGAGTCTTTATTAATAATAAGCTATTCAGTTATAATTAATAAACAATAAATACATTGAACAAAAATTTATATAAAATTTGCAACATTTTATTGAAGCCAATCATAAATTCAACAAAAAGTAACTGACAAGTACGTGTAGATGAGATATTATAAATTCAAGGCGCTTCCACTCAATTCGTAGCGATGCACGTTCAGTAAATATAATTTACCATATATACGATGCATGTGTATGTCGAACGTTAAAATTCAGTTAGGCTAGCTAAACGCTTTTACAACAATTTACATGCGATTGCTCCATTTGACGTCCGGTAAATTGGCAGTTTGAGTACTGAAAGCACGTATCTTGGGGCCCCCGGAAACGGATACTACTAGGGAGGTGTTGTCGCATTGATTTCTTTCGAACAAATTTAAAAATTCAACTATTTATCTCAGTTATCAAATAAACAATTGCAAAACAGAATTGTATGAATTAACTGCAGTTTTTATTTTAATATAAAAAAACTAATTATGTTAATTAAAATAACTTTGAATAACCAATCTGTCAGTCAGTTGATGGCACATTAAAAAACCAGTGCTTTATTTATGTTACAATAAAAAACTTGCTGAAGCGTATTGTGTAGGTTTTCCCCATGCGTGCTTCGGCGACACAATACACCGTCGACGGCTAATTTACTTTCCTCTCTACCGTTGAAACATACAAGCGCTAGGTGAACACAACATTGTACTTTGTAATTTCAATATCATCGTGATATTGCCACCAGATCGATAATTTCTAATGAATTTTCGCAACAAAAGATTTTTGTAAATTTACATCCAATTTACAACCGCATACACATACACATACAAGCTTGCGTGCGTCATGTTAATTAATTCCTACTATAACGTTGGCTCATATTGTGATCACTTTTAATTAAGTTTTAGTCTACAAAAATGTTGTAAAGTCTTTTAGCAAGAATAATCAGATTGGATTACCTTTTTTTTTAGTAGAATGCTTTGATTATAATACAACTGAATATTTTTAGAAATAATCCATCAAGAGTTATAAAAAGCGTGTTGCTTTGATGTAGGCTTTATTTCACAGCATGTATTATAAATATTTTTAATGAAAGACAACTTATTGGAAATAGAATTTTAAACCAAATCAATCCAAATAAGTTAAAATTTTGTAATTTTACTATTTAAAAGCTTTTGAAGAAAAGTAAAAAAACAATAATGGGCATTTAATAAAGGCTCTGTGGATTTTATTATACGACGTTGAAAATGCTTTAAAAATTAATTGTAATTTGTAAGTTGAGATTAATAATTACAATTTAGTATTGTGTTTATAAGCACAAAATGATTGATTCAAATTTGTCTTTTGCTATCATGCAATGCTGTAGTCGTACAAAGTACATTGGCGAGATTTATAAAACCGAAACAATTGTTGTGATCTTTGGATTAAGTTTGAATAAGTTATTCATTTATTTTTAGTATTTTATATAAGTATAATAATCTAATTGATCTTATACAAAAAGTTGTTCAACATTTACTTATATTTTTTTAGGCTAAAGATGAAATAATATTAAACTGCAATATAAAATATTAAATTAACCCAATAACTACTAATAAATAATATTATAACCTTACTGTATGGTATATCACTTTATATAAATAATTCCTAACGAAAATAATTACATTCCCTGTTCAATTTCAAAGTAATTTAAAAAAAAATGAAGTTAAATTAGATCTAAATTAGGTCACATTGTTTTACAATTTGAACCAATTTACTAACATCATTGATGTTGCGTCGCATAAAATCAAACAAGCAACCCCTCCGGATAGCGTATTTTACCCCAATACATTAACATCAAATATGAAACAGATTTGAAAATTTAACACAGCTAAGTTGTCTTGCATGTACCCCAATTCTCACTATATTGCATAATTAAGTATTCAATAGTCAAATAGTTCTTGGCAATTACGTCCAATTTTTTCTGCGTAATCCCCTCTTGAATAAAATTAATTATTTCGAGTCGTTCATGCCCGCGGGAATAACCGACGCTAATTCGTTCCTACATGCGGGGACCGACTTCCTCTTATATTTAACTTGCCGGCTGCTTTTGTGTGCGGCTTTTCATAAATTAATATTAAATTTTGAAACTTTGCGCAACGCAACCGAATGAAAATTAAAATGATATGCAGTGTCTGGGAATATAAACGGGGAGTTTTGTTGCACATATTGAATGTGTGCAGACTATTCGACTTAATTATCATTACCGCATTTTATTTTTATTCAAATTTGTTACAAGTATTGTATAAACTTAGTTGAATAAAGTTATAAACTTATTATGAGATTCCATTCATAACATTCATAATAAAACGTGAGTGCACTCTTATAATTCACTTTTATTATTGTAGAAAACCAATATCTGATTATTAATAAATAATCAAAAAACTTTTGCTTTGTATAAAAGGATCAAACAATTCGCATATTCTTGTGAGCACAATTTCTCCAGTTTTAGTAATGACCTATTTGAAGAGAATGCATTTAAATTCGGTCGCAATAATACATTAGCAGCATAGAATGATAACTCACGGTAGATTTAATTAAACCGTGGCTCACATTGCACGATCATTCATCGGGGAAGAATATGCACAGATTAAGATGGGATTAATTGAGCCATAACCAGACGTCTGACTTAATTAATTTATCTCCGGGCCATACACATGCAGTAACGGTGATGTTGTCGCCGCGCATTCCCCACTTCATATATCACAGCTATGGTTATTCGATGCTGTCAGCCCCGAAGTTGTCCGGAACATAGTTTGTGTCCATCCACGTGTAACCGTCTTGTCCATTCCCTCAACATGCATATCCAATTATCGCCAATGCTAAACGGAACCACATTAAAACTTAAATGTAATCCATAAATTAGTTATCAATAAATTTAGGTTTACTCTATTATCTGGCCGCCCCGGTAATTATTTCAGAATGTCGCGCGATAAATAAGTAAAGCCGAGTGAATAGATGGCAAGTGTTTAATTAAGCAATCAGTTAAGCTTTGATGGGATCAATTTGTGCCGGGATCGACAGCTGACACAAACGGCATTCGTACAGGGCACTATAAATTACCATCGTCGGCCCTGTAATTATACGCCCCGCACCGACGAATCACTATTTATTTATTTTTCGGGCCGAGCTGCGGTTTAATTAAATCGATCCGATTTAAATTAAATAAATATTTTACTCTTTATTGTTAAAAGCCTCAAACCTATATTTTGTTGAACAGGATTATAACCATAATAATATATTCAGCAAACGAAAAATTGGTAATTTATAACTAATAATAAATTTTGACGTTTGTACAAATATGTAGAGCACAGAATGGATGAGCTATCAATAGTCTACACTTCAAATTAGGAATATTTTAATGACTCGAATTGTCGGATTCACTATCAAGAGGAAAGTACCTACCGACTTCTTTCTTAGTTTTTGAATACCTAGAAGTTTAGTACGTTTTATTTGTAGATATATAGGGGATGAGTAAGGATGGAACGCACTATAAGCTGTGGGATGAGGTTGTAGAGTAGCCCACTTTTAAGAAGAGATTTGGTTCACCGGTATCCTATAGAATATACTTATGAATATACTTCCTTGTCTGGTTCAGCTAGTCTGGCCAGATCAGAGTTTAAATGGATTTTAAGATTTGCTATGTATTTTTTTTCTTTTTGCCGTATCATGGAGGTACTACAATTCAAAGCAAGGTTAGACTTAGAAAAGCTTTCAATTGACCGAGGTGAGTGTTTGCAGCTGTTTACTAGATTGGGGATGCAAACGTCTGATGATGCTCGTGTATATCTAAAGTTTGTTTTGGATCAACGTTTCACCGTTCCGCTGTAGCAATGAGCAGTTTTATTAAGTTGGCTTTATCTAAGATGGACTGAACATGCAATTTGTACGTCAGTCTTTTATTAAAGGTGATTTCCAGATACTTATTTTTTAAGGTGTGGTGCGTTGCTATGAGAAAACTTTGCTCTTCTCTGGGTTTACTTTGAGAAGTTATTTAACCAGTTTTGAAGATTGCTAGTAGCTATTTAAAGCTGGTAATTACCTTTGGTGACCTTGAGCTGTATAAAAGCGCTGTGTCATCAGCGTAATGCGCTATTTTGACCCCGAGTTTCCAGCCCGATAGCATGTTGGCGATGTATAGGTTACATAGAATAGGCAATAAAGGTACTACTGCCGTGATCTGCCGTGAGATAGAGACATAGTTTTGAAATTTTACTGTTTGAGTTTTGCGTTTTAATTTATTTTTTTAATTGCTAGGGCTGCTATTTAAAAGTTAATGCTTTTGTTGCTGCCTCATAGCTGCTTTTTAAATATGTACTTGTAAATTAATCACATAATATATACTACCAAAATCAGTCAATTGAGTGAATGGAGGAGCTGTAGATACTGACTAGGTCTAGTATCTGGTCCACCTACACTATCATATTAAATGTAATTATGGTTTACATGGACACTAATTATGTATTAGACTAATGTCCTGAATTAATAAATGCCACAATTTCTTAAAAATGTTTTGCCGGAGCTGGGGCTTAAACTGGAACAATTTATGAGTTGAGTTTGAGCTTTATAAGACGCAGTAAAAATTTTAGTCTGTTCAGTTTTAGTAGTAAACCTTTGTATCAGACCACCCCTGTGGTTTTTCTCAGTCAGTATATTTTATGATAATGTTATCTGTTACGCGGTTTAGCTGATAAACAACAGATACTTTACACTGGAACGTATGTTGATCGGCGGGTAGAAGAGCGTTTACTTTTGCGTGTTTTTGGATCGTCGTCGTCGTCAGCCATTCATACACTAGTGCTGGTGCCTTAGTCTTTTCTTTGCTTGTAATACTTGCAACTTACATTACAAGGGACCTACAGTTTTAAGTAGATTCCCAACCACTGGAGAGATTTGATCACTTTATCAGAGAAGGTTTTAGCCGTAAAACCATACGCTGGCAAGGCGGGTTAGAGAGTGGGAGAGCGTATAGACAAATGAAAAGTATGTCACGGTATATGAGAATCGAACCCACGATCTTTGGTACAGTGGTCGGATGCCCAGACCACTGCGCCACTGTCTTTCTTAGATACTATCCAGTATTACTTTTTCTACGACATTGCTAGTGCATAGGAGACTGAATGGTCGGTAGTTTTTGTAAAAGTTTTTTTCAGATTTTGTTGATTACTTACAAGCTTTTCTCAGCTAGTGCTTTGTACGTAAGATTGCATTTACAATGTTGGTTAATACAATTATTGTTTTGTGCAAAACGGATTTTAGTGCTTTGTTGGGAATTTTATCATTGACCTGCGCAGATCGAGTTAATGCCCTCCAAGAAGTTGTTAACTTTTTGTTGGACTCTTTTCTTTCATAGAAGGAGAGCATTGGAGTTGAGGCTGTTAGCAAATGTTTTGGCCTTTGTTTGATGGAGTATTTTTACCATGGATGACTGATATAGGGTTTTTTGTTGCGCAAAGTTTTAGAGAGTTTCTACATTAAATTTTTATCTTCTATGGTTGTTTTCATAGTTTTTTTGTCAGCATCGATTTTTATGCAACTTTATAGCCGTTCTGACTTGCTTGTGGATTTTGTTGAGGATCTCGCGATCTTTGGGGTTGCGATGTTGTTTAGCGGCATTTATTTGGTAAATCAAGGCTTTTTGTGCCCGGAATAATTCTACGGGGTTATCAGAGCAAACATAAGGGGTTTTAGAAGTTTTTTACGTGGCTTTGTGAACAGTTTAACGTATTTTTGTGTGTTTGCACTACGGTTATTTTATATATGTTATTTTTCCAAGTATCTTAAGAAGATAGTCCAATCCGTGTGGGTAACAAGACCCAGTACCCACACCTTTTTTCACATTTGATCTCTTAAAAAAAAGAATTAGTATTACTAGGTCATTAGAATCGTCTCTTGGGTGACCCGCGACGTCATAATAAATGGATTTGTCTGGACCCAAAACTTGATGATCATTTTATTCAACGTAGTCTTGCATTCTTGATCTTTTACGTTGGTTGTGCGACTATTCTAAGCTGTGTGTTTTGAATTGAAAATTCTAGTATAGTGGGAAAACCGTATCGAAGTCTGCCGTTTTGATAAAGTTACTTGGGTTGATGTACCCAGATGCGAGCTTGAAGGTGCGCATTTTTTTTGCGACGATTGCATTTGATTCTAGTGTGAGAATGTCCGGGGTGTCTATTTTATAATGGCCCAGCAATCTTTTTGCAAAGATCACTGTCCTACGTCCGGGCCACCTCCGAAGTTTCTAAATAAAATATAATGCAAAGATAATCTGTTATGTGTTGTAAAACTGCATATTTTGTTTTAATACGAGCAACAGCCTTATACGTAACAGCCAAAAACTTGTTGTGTGCTGGCAGTTGATGCTTTAAGGCACAATAACTGCAAAAGATTGTATAGCTTACATAAGCCAGTTAGTCCTTGAGATTGTATACAGAGCACATTACATTAGTAATTAGTATATGCGTAGTCGTAGTCATACAAAGCATACTGACAAGGTTTGTAGAACTGAAACAATTGTCTATGCTTCTTGACTCTTGGTGGCTGTGTTGTTGATCTTGCTTGGTCAAACTCTTCTGTCTAACCTATGCTCTTATCGGCCATTAATGCTTTTAATTAACAAGGGCTAAAGAATAAAAAAATTTATTAACTATCTCTAACAAACAACATAATGTTAAAAAATAAACTGATTGCCCCAGGTGGGTAGCACTAAAAGTGGAGAATTTTGGCTTAGTCACTAACCCAAAAGCTTTAAGAATTGCAACCAGGCAAACCCTACGCAAAGATACCCAAAGCTGGACAAGCCAAAAACACCACACACAATCAACACCACTTTCAGAACAATAAGGAGATACTAGATACTTATCTAGCACTAGCACACTGGTGTCACAAAAACAATCGGTAAAAAGAGCAAGAAAAATTAAGGGACTGAAAATTTTCTAAAAGGCTGCCAAGTGTCGGATTCACTTTCTCTCAACCTACCGACTAAAAAACCGCATAGTAGTGAGTGCCAACGGAAGTTATGGACTTTACGGCGCACCTTTCATTTAGAGATTGTGTAGTGTGTAGATAGTTTAGATGTTGCCCTATAGGTTTGTAAAGGAACTGCAAGAAGATCTTTTAGTGAATTCATTTTAGTAATTGCACTAACAATTATACCAAGTAGTAAGAGTACTTTGATTGCTCATTTAATGAAAAAAGCTGAGTTTTGAAAATCCTTTAAGGTTGACAGAATTGGTGTTTTTAAAAAGGCATCACCTCGTTATTTTGTAAAATTTTGATTTATAAAAAAAATATTTGCAAATGGTCTAAAGAACATCTACCAAAAAGGACTTTTTAGAGTTCTAGAGTGTAAAAAACTTTAGATATTCGATTTGAAATATCTGCCAGACTAAAAATATATTGATATGTGGATTGGGGTCACAACTGAAACTGATTACCTTATTAAACACGTCAATATGCACTAAGACTTGGCAAGTGGTGAATTCAAAAACTCCAAAGAAACTCAACAAGTCCTAATTATAGACAAAGAGATTTGTGAGAAAATAAAAACCTTAGGAAAAAATATTTACATTTAAGAACTTTCTAACAATGAAAGAGCGGACAAAAATGCGTTTGTAGCAAATAAAATACTTTGAAATTATAAAAATAAAATTAATTCATGTTCTAAATAATATAGAAATTGCTAAACTTTTAGACAAAGAAATACTTGACAGAAGTACAGCAGTGTGCCTAAAAAAGGATTTGTAAATTCAATAAAAACTGAAATACAAAACAATACATTTTTTTTTTTTTATTTTAAACAAAGTTCTGGAAAATCAAGTTCCAAAGATAATGTTGTCCAATTGTTAATCTTTGCACTGCTGGCACTTTTCTAATTGCAAACGGAAATTAACCGTCACGCGTTGATACATTTTTCTGAAAATTGCATAAGCTATGCTTTAATTGCAGTAGAGTTTGTAGTTTGCTTTTATAAACTTTTTCTTTAAGGTATTCTCATAAGAAATAATCAAGGGGTGTAAGATTGAAGATTTTTAGAAGTTAGTTGATGGTGCTTTGACGAAAGATTTCCTTTTTTGTAAAAAGTTGATTGACAACTTCAAGTGATTGGTTTGATGTGTGGCAAGTCGGGCATTTTGTTGAAACCATGTTTTTACATTAAAACCAGGATGAAACCAGAAGTAAGTGCTCGTCCTTTACAAAAATTATGTCTTTACTAGACATGGCAGCCCACACAATAACTTTTTGACTATGTAGTGCTTGTTTATGTTTCTGTCTTTGATTTTTGTTGGCATAGTAGCGGCTGTTCTGTTTGCTTAAGTGACCATTTAAGTAAAAGTTTGCTTTGTGCCTACAGCGCAAAGGTCAAAATTTGGACAAAATAATATATAGCACTTCATTTTTCAAAACTTATTCTAATAAATAAAATAAAAAATACTTTTTTTAGATATCCGTATAATCTTAAATGAATGGCTTACATACTATTTAAAAAAACAAACGCAAAAGAATATAAACCTATTGTTATTATTTTTAAAAATCATTTATTAAACTCAAAAAAACTGGAAATAAACGTAAGCAATACTTGTGATGATCAAAACCATTGATATATAGAATACAGGTATAATTGACAATAAAATTTAAATACGCCGAGGCGTGAAACACTAAGTAATTTTTACAAAAGCCTTAATTAAAGAAATTGCAAGTATTGTCATAAATCGCAGATAATACTGCTGGCGTGCAACATTAATGATATTACATATTTATTCAAAAAATAACTACAATTTGAAAATTAATCTTAAAAAAACTAATTGGATGTTAATTGTTATATATAATATTTGCTGATTTGTTAATTTTAAAAATGATAACAATTTTTGCTTATCACATTAAGTTTTTGTTCTACAAGATATTGTCGTTTTTAGTCAATGTTTATGCTTTTATTGTTTAATTTTATATACCAATGCTATAATAACTTAATTGATAAAAGTTTGGGGAACACTATGACTAATTAAGTTAAAAATATTCATAAAATTTTATTGATAGTGTCATATAAAGAAAATGATACAATTTTCATACGTTTTTGTTGTCCGAAGTGAGAAAATCAAATTATTTTAATTTTTAAAGAATAAAGTTTTGTATGTAGGATTTTCTGGAGTGCACAATTTTTAAACAATATCTTTTAATGTTTTAACAGTAGTCTGCCATCATGTAAGTATTCTACCTTCCTTGGTATTGCCTTTCCATCTTTCCATCTATTAAATCTTAGTAGAAACGTTCACCTTGCTCATCATATATCTCCTAGATCTTCGGGAAATTTGTCAATATGACAAAAAATTAACCTTATTGCGTATGTTGCAACCCAGACGATGAATTTTTTTTTAAATCTTTGAACAAGTTCAACATGATTGTCTGCTTTTTTATTTTTGAGAAAATTTTTGATAAGTGCCACTAAAGAATTCTATGCATTTTTTCTACCTCATTTATGGAACTTTAAAAAAATGTAATTGTTGACTAGTTTTGTAATTTGTGGCCCATCAAAAATGCTAGTTTTTAGTTTTATAAAGCTCAGTTTGGGAAATTTATCGCTTAAGTATTTAAAACATTGACCATCTAATTTTAAAGCTTAAACAAATTTGTTTGTTAGACCCAGTTTTATGTGAAGAGGAGGAAATATGATCTTTGGACGCTCTATTATAAGTTGGTGTATTACATTTGAACTTCAACATTTATACCATTTTTTGCTGGCCAATCTTTCTGAATCGAATGTTTGTTGCTGGTTCTGCTGTCCAATAAACACATAAAACATGTGAATTCCCCTTGTTGACTAAGTAAGTAGTTGACCATTTTAAGATTTACGCAGATGATCCACTTATGATCTTTATACTTAATTTGCTCTATCATTTTTTTTAATTGTAAAGTAGTCTTCTCTGAGAAATACTGAATACCCAATTGGAATTGAACCGTATTTATTTCCATTGTGGAACGAAACGCAATTCAAGCTTCTCTTCGAACTGTTCAAAAACAATCGCTATTTACTTGGGTCATATAGTGTCACATCCTTAAAATTTAATAAGTTTAACACATCATGGCAATAAACTAATTACTGTCCACTTTAAAATATTTTAAAAAATCTGTTTCTTTTTGGAACGATAAATTGTAACTTTAGTACCTGAGTCGAGCAATTTTTTTTATTAAGCTTGAAAGCTAACAATTCTGATGCTTTTTTGAAAGATTTAAATTTATTACTACATAATTTAATTCGACCTATTTAAATCTATAAGATGTAGATTATGTAGAAGAACTGCATTTAAAATTCATATCAGCATCCTGTTTGTCAATTGCATCTGCATCCGCGTCTTCAAGTAATAGAGATTCTTTAAACACTAGCACATGTACTTCTTCAGAATGCGGAATTGGGCGCATTGCTGATTCTTGGTTTGGGTATGTAATTTTTTGTCTAGTTTTTTTGTTGTAGTCACTAGTTTTTGTTAAATAGAAATAACAATCATCTGCGTGGTTTTTAGGTTCTCTCCATATCATTGAAACGCCAAATGCTAGTTTGTTTGCTTATATTTGTTCCAGTCGTTATTTTCAAGACAATGTTTACATACCTTATGTGGAGCCCCAGACTTGTCTTGGTTTGCAAGTCGCACTTTAAAGTATGCGTAGTACACCTGCTTTACAAAATTGCTAATATGTATCTTCTGACTAGGCACAGTGAAGCTTTCACATATATAGCAAATTGTATCTGGCAAACTCAAACAGTTTCTCTTAGTAGCCATTTCAATTGCACACGCTTGTATATTCAAGAAACTAACTTACAGTAAACACGTCTGAAACTTTTGATTGTAAAACAACAACTGACCATTTAAGGGGTGCTAGGGTCATGCTAATTACCTACCAGTGCACACACCCGCAGTTGTAAACAGGTAAGCGGCCGCTACCTGCAAGTAAGGCCTTAATAGGAAAATAAGATTCGAGTTAAAATAAAAATAGTTGAAAAATGAAACGTAAATAAGTGAAAAAATTAAAATGTAATAGAACAAAAATTTGACGTGATAGGCAAAAACTAAGTCAATCAAATGGTGGTTTTTATAAATTGATGTTTGTTGTATTTGAGCAAAATTTTTAGAGCAAATATTTTTAACCCTTCATTGATTTGACGAAAAATATTTGAAATTTTATAGTAATTCATAATCCGTAGAACTACTAGATATAAAAATTGCCGCCCCAAAATATACGCCGCCCAATGCGGATTATTATTACGAATAAAATTAACTTGCTCAGAAACTCACTAGTTGGTCAAATTAGGGGCAAAAAAAACAGTTTAAAAAAAAACTACCGTTAAACATATCTTGAACCAAATTACTTTGTAAAATAGAGGGCTTGACAGTAAGTGCTAACACTAGAAAATTAATTAACAATGCCAAGAGAAATGGTGATTAGGCTTCATATACAACCTACATCACAACATATAACAATGTTATGAAGACGCAAAAAAGAATTCTAAAGGAGATATTGTAAGAGCGACTAAAGAAAACCACATTTTCTTGTCTTCAAAATTTTTTGAACAAGATTGCATTGCAAACATTGGATTCTTTTTGACAAAAGTAAACTGAGCTAAAGCTATTGCTATAATAAATAAAAGCATTGTACTTGTAGACTAAGGAATAAGTAAGTTCAGACCATTCAAGTCACTATGAACTGATAAAATCTATAGTATTACAGAAGCCCGTTGTAAGAGGGTTTCTTTATGAAAAGTTAGCAGATCTACAAAAATATACACTGTAAAAACATTGCTTTGAAAACCTTTTTAGACTATTAATGAGCATTTAACATAAAAAAAAATAGCACCTTTTGTTTAATATTGGGTAAACTCTATGCTCAATAACCGAACTGTAAGAATCACATTATATGGTTAGACTGTTAGAGCTAAAGTTGCTAGTAGGTACGACAGTATGTTATTATTGTTATCAATTCTACTGTAGTGTCTTGTTATATACAGCTTACTGGATACAGGTATATTGAATCACATGGGTGTGTTGGTTTTAAGCTATGCGCATGACCTCACTTTACCGGTAAACAAAAAATTTAGAAGAATTATAACTAACATGATGCAAAATGCACTAAATACTGTCAATACTGGTACAAGAAGGAGGAACTATTAGTAACCTCAACCAAAATGGCAATCGTCCTTTTTAGAAAATGACAAAAAATAAAAAATCTAGAAATGTATTGAGCCATGACAAAAAAAGTAAAGTTCCTGTGACTCACTTATCTTAAAAATGTGACTACAAAGGCTATCTAAGTGTTCTTTGCAACTAAAGCGATAGTCGGACAAATATGAGTATTAATACCCGATATGACCAAATGGTTACACTTTAGTGATCAGACTCTTCATTAAAACACTAAAAAACCACCTTAAAAAGTACACTATTAAACTAGGTAATGTATAAAAGTTACCATGTTTATACCGTCTAAGAAAATTAGACAAACAAAAATTTATTTTACATTAGATTACAGATGAGGCCAAAGATTTCAATAGCTCGTGAGCCGGAATACATAAAGACGAAAGCCAAGAGACGCTTATAACTTTATTCTTGGGAAAACATGCTTCAGTTTCTTAAGCGGAAATAACTGCCAATGATTGGTGCTCTAAGAACATTATTTAATCGGAACAACGATCCGATTACATTAAAGCACAGAAAGAAATTTTAAAGCGGAAGCTGGTCCGCCAAAAAAAAACCTCAAAGACGTTTATTGGACAAAACGAAAAATGAAGCACACAGGTTATTTCTAACAAGACTTTTATATACTACTACTACGGTAATGCAAATAAACTAAACAAAACTGCGAAAATTTTAAAAATAACTGGACAAACGCAAGCATTGAATAGGAATCAGAAAAGAATTGTTATGCCGCGCATAAAGGAATTCTACTACGTCTGCTGAGCAAGTGCAAGAGATACAATCAAAATTGCAGGGTCTTGTTTGGAAAACACAAACTAACTAAGGAAAAGCTTGACACAATTTTCTAGTAAAAATTCATAGATTTTATTAAAAAAAAACGGAATTACTAACAGAGTAACAACCAGAAGTGCACAATAAGACCGAGAGATTGCAGTACATGGACTCTGGCCAAAGTACCTCAAAAGAAGAAAGTTAGCTTAATTAAACAAAAAATAAATATTTATTTGTTTACTCAACAATGGTCTCATGTGCATGTACACCTTACCGCACAAAGAAATTAATTTAGCTTGTCCACCGTGTTATTTGCGTCATAATTTTATACTACTACATTCTCATTAAGAACATTACCTAAGGCTTTTAATTCAGTGGTGTACTGTTTAATTTCAAATGTATCAATGATTAATGTTGCTATCATATTTCTTAAATTAATGTATTGTAGCACAAGTCACATGATAAAATTCAATGCATAATTAACAATTTTTCAATTTTAATCGCCTTGCTGAATTAAACAATTGTCTTCTAAGTACCGTAAAAAATAGTGTATTAATAATTTGTAGTCATAATTAGATTACTTGAACGCCCAAGCTATAAAAATCTTTAAATTATTGTTGACTATAATCAAAAACCACTGTTTCATACTAATCAAGTAGAAAAGCAGTAAGCAACACCACACAAATTTTATTAATTAAAGTTAGTCATTGACTCTTTAAACGTAACAATTATAACCTAATTCCAAAAGTTCAGTCGTAAACAAACGTTACTAATTTAATATGTTTCACAGATAGTAATTTTACCATAATAAAGCAATCACTATTACCAACTTTTTATTATTTCTTATTATTGTTCAGTCTCATCTATATAACTACAAGAAAATTAGTGCAGCATTAAGCACAACATCTATCGAACATATTTTGATTTTCATTTGATAAATTATTATAGTTTTTTTAAATTTTTAATTTTAATTAAATCTTACTGTCACTGGCATCATGAATATTATGCACCTTTCTTAATTCCCTAAACATAAATACAACCAGGTAAAAAACTCAATTTATATTTGCAGCATTTTTATATTAGATTTTAAATATTAATCATTCTTTTCAACTTTGTACGAAGAAGGCGCAAACTTAAATTACGGCTTTAATTACCGGCCTCTTGTGTTTACTTTTAATTTAATTTGAAACAAAAATTGATGCGATCAGCAGACAATGTTGCAAATTGATTAATATTGTATGCAAAAATGTATATTAAAACTAATTAAATCAAAATGGTCGAATTTAATTAAAAATATTGACGTAAATTTCACTATAAAAATAACGTAATAAATAAAATGAAATTATTGCAGTGCGAATATTGTAATAAATAAAACAGATTACATATTGTACTGTTGTGCATTTTTATTTCAACCGAATTGAAATGCGGAATGATGACCGCACGTCGAAATGAATATGTATATTATTATTACCAACAAAAAAGGAAAGCGAGAGTATAATAATATAACGGCCCTTTGTTTCCAACTAATTCCGGCTCGGTAGTAAAATATGAACATTAAAATTTTATTAAAACTAGAAACAATAATATACAAGTTTACGATTTTAGGGGAGTCGGTAATTTCGCCGACACCTACAGTTATACACTCGTAAAATTTCGTTCGGGTAAAAAGGGAAACAACCGTTTCTACAAGTAAATGTATCAATCAAAATAAGCAAGTCGTTACTTATTTACGGCATCTGACATTAGGAAAAAAAAACGTGGCAAAACACAAAAATCCTTTTATCAATACCATGCATTATTCCGAGCGGATCTCTTTTATCTCTTTACAAAAGAAAAAGCTTTTAATAGCGGAATAAAAATTAATTCAGTTTAGACTGACTATTTAAATGCGTGCGTTAAATATTTAATCCGTCAGAAACTAAAATGAATTCAAGCGTATCGCAATAATGAGTAGAAGTTTGCTATGGGACCCTGGAGCCATGCGATGGTCTCGCTTGAGGAACCAGAAATTCGCCATCACGGAATCGAATTGATCTTATAAAGGGAATTAACGAGCTGGTTGTTGTTAGCGGCGACAATGCATTTAGACACGCGTCAAGGAGTTTCCATTGTCTACCCCCGGTATGAGCCTTAATGTTGTGGAATTGCGAAACTAACTTGCCAAAGTTACACATTAATGAAGATTTACTTTTATCGCGCTCATTACGAGCCAAACACCTTGCCAACAAATATTGACTGTAGAAGAAAGAGAGAGCAGAAGCATCGCCCGTCTTGCTGAAGCGTGTTGATTTATTAATACAATACGCCATTTATCCCTGCAAACTGATTGTGTTTTAGAAGACTTGAATCATATCAAGCATTTATAGAACGATCAATTTCACTAATTTAATTGATTCAAACTAATGGTTTAAATTGCGCTTGTTATATATAATATCAATATACTGAGGAATGGCACAAACATAAGTATGATTAACTGAACAAATCATAAAATACATACAATATTTTAAAATAAAATCCTATATAATGAGCACATTATAAGCAATGATATTTGTAGAGCTATGTAATAACAACTCTAGGATAATGATCTCATCAGTTTATGTAAATAATAAGGTAGAAGTTGATAGCAATTTATCATGGACAAAAACTATTTACATTTGTTAATATGTAAAGTTATTTTTTGTTGCGTGTTGCTATTTGATTATTGTTAGGATATGCAACCAGAAAGATGTAGGTTAACAAGAATCTTCAGAAAAATATTAAGACGGCAAAGTATTAGTTATTTACATGTAAGTCAGCATTTGTCATCTGTTTTTTTGCTAATATGCATGCTTAAACTATAAAAAAAATTGAAAGTTTTGTTAGTATACTGATTGGCAAATCAATTAGTGTTTTTATATGCAATTTTTTTTTTGTTATTTGTTTTTGGTTAAAAAAGAGCGACATTTACATACAAAACTCAATCTCAGACGTGTTTACAAAAGACGCTTTGTAAAACAGGTAAACGTAGTTTTATATTGCCGTTTCCTGGCTGATATAAAAGAATTAATCACTTAACTATCTATTTTTTTAGTCATTGCTTAAAAAAAAGTTTTGATCCTACATTCATATCTTTCTTTCTTTTAATAACGGATAAAATTATTTATTATTTTGCAAAGTAATAATAAGATTATTTTGAAAACAATTGAATTTAAGAAGATTGACATTTCCAGAATTTGTTTTAGGAACACAATTTTTGCAAATTGCAAATAAAAAAACTGTAAATAAGCAACTATTGCATCTACAAAGTTTAACCTAGGTTGCAAAAATTTAGCAATATCTGCAATAAAGTTGACCTTAAAATTTAATATAGAATCTGGTTCCGAAATAACAACACACGAGACAAACATAGCGATAAAGCGGCTCAAAAACAACACCTAACTTGATTTGTAGTATTTTAACAAAAACGGCAATGGATTTATTGCTGCTTCTACAAATAATTTGATAATTGGTTTATTTTTGTACCTGAATATTAAGAAAAGATTAAACTATGATGTGTCGAAGTTTTTTAGTCAAATAATAGTTAGGAAATACCCCAAAAAAACCTTCAAATATAGAAATAAATGCGTTTTTCTGTATTTTTGAATGCATTTTGTTGCTATTTGCAAATATAATTTCACAAAAAAGACTTCGACATTTCATAGTTTAATCCTTTCTAAATATACAGGTAAAAAATAAATCGATTATCAAATTATTTGTTGAAGCAGTGATGAAGCCAAAGTTGCCGTTTTTGTTAAAATACTACAAATCAAAGTAGCGGTCGGTATGCTCTTAAAAAAACTAAATTCCAAACAAGACAAAAGTCAACAAATGCTGCAACTACTTAGTTATCAGCCTAATGAGCTATGTTTTAAAAATACTCCTTAACATAATCCATGTACATAAATGAAAAAACTAGACAAAAACAACAGCATCGTGCAATTTAGATTTCAAAACGGCTTTTGCACCAAGAAATCTTTTGTTTAGCATTTAAGTTTTAATTTAGCAAGCACGCAATATCAACTAGGACATTTTTACATGCGGATTTTGATAGTGTGGATAGAAAAAAGTTATTGTCATGTTTGAGAGAAATAGGTATTAGTGAGCATCTGGTAAGAAGACTGGAAGATGTATATGCAAAATTGGTGAGCAGAGTATGTGTAAGTGGTAGAATGAGTGAATATTTTTGGACAACAAAAGGTGTAAGACAAGGATACTTATTCAGTTTGTTTGCTGCATATATTGTAGAAAGAATGTCTGAAAGAAAATACTTTGATAAATTTATCAAAGTACTCAAAAACAGAAAAAACGATAATATCAAGATTTAGATCTGGAAATGAAGAAAATGTTTGTAAATTTTGGATGAATGAGGAAGGGAAAATGTGCAACTGTTAACAAAGCTTGTGTGCTGTTGGTTTGGTTGGTTTGTAGATTGGCTGTTGACTGGAAGTCGTTTCTCCATGCTTTACGGCATTTGATTGCTGTCTTTAATTGCTGATAAAATCTTTCTACTATACTATTTGCTGCCGGGTGGTAAGCCGTGGTTCTAAAGTAAGACGTACCTGTTAGGTGGTTCTATTGACTAAACAGGTGCGACTCGAACTGACTTCTTTGGTTTGAAGTCAATCGTAATGGTACTCTAAATTCAATATGCATAGAGGGCCCTTGCGACTGTTAAGGTTTTTGATTTTCTAATGGGATTGTTTCTGGTTATCGGGAAAAACAATCCACACTGTGGAGAATTGCCCTATATAATTAAGGTATTGGAACTGATTTCAATCATGTAGCAAAAATGTTTTACTGCTTTGTAAATTGTTAACAATTCCCTATCATACGCTGCGTATTTACATTATGTAGTGTTTAGTTTCGTTGAGAAGAACGCTAGAGGTTCCCAGGCGTTGTTGACTTGTTGCTGAAGGGCTGCACCAATGGCAAAATCTGAAGCATTACAAAATAAAGTGAGTAGAATATTGAACCGGTGATGAGCAAGCAACTTTGTTTGTGCTAGGCTTTCTTTGCAAGCGTCAAACGCTATCTCTGCTTTTGATGTCCACTTTACTAGTGCGTTGTTTTTGTCGTTGCCCTGGAGTAGGTTGTTGAGTGGCGCCTGTACGTGTGCCGTCCTGGGAATACTTTTTTTGTACAAATTTACCATCCCTAAAAATTGCCTTAATTTCATGAAGGTATCCGGTGGCGGATACGATCGTATAGTTGGAACTTAAAGACAATGCTATGAGTATATTATCTAAAGAGCATAGCAAAATTTTAAGTCTTTGAATTGAACACTTTGCCAATGAACTTTTGGAACGTTAACGCAGCATTACAGAGATTATAAGGTCATACACGGAAACTCAAACAATTCAAATGGCGTCGTTATTGCTGTTTTGCAACTGGTATCTGATAGAAGACTTTGACGAGATCTATCGTTGAAAACGTTTTTGCCTCACCAGGATTTTGAGAAAAAAGATGTTCCGAACTGGGTACCGGTCAGGTTCCATTTGTGCGTTTAATTTTTTATAGTCTCCACAGGGTCTCCACTTGTTACTTTGTTTTGCTACCATTTGAAATGTTTTTTTTTTCTACCTTGTGTATTACACCCATTTAGTCACAACTATGTAATTTAATGTAAATTTGTACACATTCTTGTATTTTGGCATGTGAAATGGTGATGTAATTGTTGTTCAGGGATGGTCTGGCAACTTCAAGTTTCAACATAGCGTCAAATATTTTTTGGGCGGTTTTTAATTTATTTGGGGTTTGTCGTTGTGGTTTGTGTGCTATTGGTGGGCCTGCTGTTGTTTTTATATAGGGCTTAGTGTGATGTTTTACCGGTTTTGCTGCGCCGTTTGGTTTTAAAGTTTCTGGAAACTTTGATAGAAGTTTGTGGAATTGTGTCACTACTATAACTGTTTTGATGCTAGGTGTTCCTTTTGCTATTGCTTTTCTTTGAGCAGTAAGTAGGTTTGTTGCGTCTACCAGTTTACGGTTTTAGACATCTACAAGAAGGTCGTAGAGTTTGAGAAAATCTACTCCGATAATACGTTTACTAACATCTGCTATGTAAAAATATGTATGAACGTCACAGTGCCGTATCACCGTTTCGTTGGCTGCGGCAAGTTCATAAGGCAATTTATTTGGTAGTGTTTGCATATAGCAGGGAGGAAACACAAATAAATCAGCGCCGGTATCTATTTGAAATTGTGTCTTTGTCACATTATATATCAGTCATATAAATACTTTGATGTTGTCGGGCAGGTGTTGCCTGTCGCCATTAATGATTGCCCTTTAAGTTTCCCTGAAGCGAGCATTGTTGTGTGCACTTTGTTGCTTTGCGTCCGAACCTTATATGGTATCAGCAAATGTAATTTTTACGTTGTCAATTATATGAAGTTGACCGTGAGCGAGGTCTTGATCTATCTTGAAAACTAGCTCTGCTATATTGTACTTTAGAGATTCTTCCCTTAATAATGCAATTTCTTGTTGCAGTGTGATTGTGAGTTGCTGGAACTGTGTTGCTAAGAGTAGTTGCTTCCACAACTATTGGTTGTTGTGATGTTAAATCTATGATTAAATCAGCTAAATTTGCGATTTTATGTATCGAGAAAACTTTGTGAGTTGCAACAATGACTTGCATGGATGTCGGTAATCTTCCGAACTAAAGTGTCCAAAGCATGTTGCTTGAAACAACATCTGGCTTGGCAAGTGCTTGAAGGTGCTTTAGGAACTATGGTGGCTTTCTATCCCCTATTTCCTTGCGCTCTAACAGGCGGCGCCGAATTGAGCTCCTGTTTTTTAATTAATATGGTTTTAAGCGATGTATACGCGTCTATTGCCGGTTTATTTACGATGATATCTCGTATTTCTAGTGCGTATTGTGGTTCCAGCATGCTCGTAATATAACCAAACTTTTGTTGCGTTAGTTGTATTTGCAGTCGTATATTTTTTTTCACTTTAAAAAGAGATTAAACACAAAAAAAATTTAAACCTCGTGGATCAAATGTTGTTAAGGTTTGACAAAGTTAGAACGGTTTAAAGAAAGCAAAATTTTGCGATTTTGCTAAACTTACTGGTTATTTTGCAATAATATTTGAAGCTTAATATATCAAAATGACTGCCACAATATTAAACATAAAAATATGATTTTTAAAGTACATGTAATAAGCAATAATTAAACCGGCTAAACGAGACAATTTTGGATATAACTAAGTCGGCTTAGATCGACCTATTTTGACGTCAGGAGTCTGTCGTCAAACGTTGTACACGTATTTTCCGGACACCCTGTATATGCAAAATTTAAAAAAAGTAAAAAAAACTATTTACTTCTATTAAGAAATCTTCTAGATACTTTTAAAGCTATGTCAACAACATGGTCATTCCACAGAAGATTATGTGAAATTGTAACTTTAGAAGACAAATTGAAGAAGATTGAAATATGAATTTGTTGTTTAATTTTTGCTACTGATACCTCGGACTTTAATAATCTGTTATAAACTACAAGATATATAAAAGTTAAAATAAAAAATTGAGAAAAACTACCAACAGCTTGCCTATACAAACTAATAACTGCACTCAATCAGCCGATGTATTTACCAAATAGAATTAAATACCAAACAGACATTCACATTATTAATATAAGACACAAACACCAAATTACTTCAGCAATGCATAAAGCTACGCTTTATTGACAAACATTTTAATGAATTAGTTGAGTACTCAAATCATTGCCAGACATTTAAATATTATAAAGTATTTAAAAATTATGATTATAAAGATATTTTAAATAGATAATCTTAAAAAGAAATATTTTTAAGTTTTAAATTTATAAGTATGTAATTGAAATATAGAAATTTATATATTGCCGTTTCGATGAAACAATGATGCCAATGCAAATTTATGACAGTTTGAGCTAACACCATTATTTTCCAAATTAACGTTTCTATACCAAAAAAAAAGTGTACTACTAGTAATCAATGTATCAATATACAGAATTTTAATTCTTCCTTTTTTGAGAAACAATGGCAAAATTACAAAATCAATGATAAATAAATAAATAATTACTAATAATAAAGTCAACTTTTTTGAAACTCAATTATAAAATATAGCAATTGTTTTTTGTCTCTCCTAAAAAAATTATCAGTTGCATCATTATTTCTCTGGTACTGCGATATGTATGTAAATGGAAATAAAAACAATTATTATTATCATTAAATATTAAAATGCTGAATTGCGTGAACCGGAGCGGAGTTTAGCTTTTAACATTTTAATTATTGTATTATTTTGTTGTTGTTGTTAACGTTTTTGTCTGTTCTAAAAACAAATAATCTCTTATGCTTACGTGAGTCTGCTAATGGTTGTGCTATTAAATTGATGTTTTTTATTTTTTTGTTTTTTACATAAAAAATTTAATATGAATGTTTTTTATATGCATTTACTTTAAATAAAACCTATGTACGCGTTTGCATTAATTATTCTCTAAGTACAGAGAAAAGCATCTTAATTTTTTTCTTATAAATTCTATTCATCAAAAACATGTTATTTGAATTGTTGCCAATCTAAAATTGACTAATAAAGTATTGCTATTTAATCATAATAATCATAATTTTAATCTCGTACAAACTTTTCGAAAAATTCTAATACTTAAAAAAACAAATTTTAACTAAACTTTTGACAAATGGAATAAGCTTCTAAATTTATTGTTAGTTTTTATTGTACAAAAAAACAATATTAGTATTGTAGCTTTTTCAAAATAAATATAAATGTTTTTTATTAAATAAATTTATTTTATTGTAATAAATTGGATCAAGGACTTAATCTAATCAACATATTAAAATATTAGTATTTAGTGTTGTGAGTTGAGATGTGGTGATATTGCTATAAAAGGTGTTTTGTATTTGAATTTGTAAAATAGGGGCTGCAAATTTTTTTTAAGACTTTGACGTTTGTTAACACAGTTGATGATTACTATCTTTTTGTAAACGACGGACTTATTGTTGGTAAAGGAGGTAGACATTATCAGAGGTTTGAATAAAATTAACAGTAACGTTTAAATCATTTTTGAAAAAAAAATTTAAAAAATGTTTTAATTATTTTGACATTAAACTAGAGGAAGTTTTTCTCAGCTAGTACACCAACAACATAGTTCAACATTTTAGTTTTGATAGCTAATACTGATTACGCATGAATCCTTGGAATCAGAACAAAGTGCACTCTCAATGGTCTCAAGTTCAAATAAACTTGTTGTAAATAATTCTATGTCTTTTTATTCAAACTTTTATTAAATTAAATTAATTAAAAATAAGTAACTATGGCCACACTAAAAATGAGATTGACTGCATAATCTTAAATAAGCGAGAAATATGGAGCGATGTAACAGTACTAAACCGATTCAGCACAGGCAGCAATCACATACCAGTTTGGGGATCCATTACCATCAACATTAAGTTGGAAAGAAACAAGATGATACAAAACAAGAAATACCCAACAACAGAAACCCTAAAGGAAAATGAGATCGAATATCAAGACAGCGTGAAGAAAACCTTACCAAAAGTAAGAGACCTAAAACAAATGGACATAGACCATCTATTAGAAAACATACCAAACAGCATAAGAACCGCAGTAAAGAAAATCATTTACAGAAAAGGCCCCAAAACAGGAAAACTCAGCTCCAACACTCTGAAACTACTAGAACAAAGAAGAAACACAGACAGAGGAAGTTGCCAATACAAGGTCCAAAGTAAAATAATAAGCAAAGAAGCGCGAAGAGACATAAGAATATATAACACCCAACTTATGCAGAAGGTTATTGAAGACAACGCAAACATGAAAATACTAAGAAGAAACAGATCAAACGGAAAAAAGAAATTGTACAGGATCAAATACTAACACGGAGAAGTCACTGCAAATAAACAAAAAACTATAAACGTCATCCAAAATTTTTACCAAGACCTTTACACCTTACGCATAGCAAAACCAAACGAGAGTAGATATACAATCCGTAACGAAGGCTCGAAAGAAATACCAAAACAAATAAAAAACAGGAAAGCCCCAGGAGAAGACCGAGTTACTGCAGAAATGCTAAAAATGGGAGGGGCAACATTAGAACAAGTCATCTGCACACTACTAAACAAATGCATAAGCGAAAGAAAAGTTCCTAAAGCCTAGCTGAACGCGGAAGTAATTCTGATCTTCAAGAAAGGCGACACCAACAACTTTGGCAACTACCGACCAATTAACTTTCTAAATCACATGTACAAACTGCTATCCAAGATAATAACAAACCGCCTGACGACTAAGCTCGACCAATACCAACCATGCGAGCAGGCAGAGTTTCAAAAAAAATTTGGCACAAACGACCACCTCCAGACAATACGTAGTCTGATAGAAAAGTGCATAGAGTACAATGTCCCTATGAAATTAGCGTTTGTGGACTATGAGAAGGCTTTTGACTCGGTGGAGACATGGGCGATAATAAAAGCAATGAATGGTGCAAGAATCGATTCATGATACACAAGGATTATGGAACACATATATGACAAAGCTACAATGCACATAACCATAGACGAAGACATGGTAACAAATAAGATAAAGATCCGGAAAGGAGTTAGGCAGGACGATGTCATATTATCAAAACTCTTCACAGCGGCTCTAGAAACCATATTTAAAAACCTAGCCTGGGAAACCAAAGGAATAAATATAAACGGAACTCGACTACACAACCTCCGCTTTGCAGACATCGTGCTGATAAGCAATAATAACGAAAAATTAAAATTTATGCTAGAAGAACTTAAAGCAGAATCAGAACAAATTGGACTAAAAATAAACCTAACAAAAACAAGAACAATAACAAATGAGGACGCTAGAATAACTATTAATGAAGAACCAGTAGAGGCGGTAGAAGAATATTCATATCTAGGCCACAATATCAAACTGGTCAAACCAAATCAAACAGCGGAAATAACTAAAAGGTCTATTATGCTTAACGGATCAAATAATTTTGCAAAAATAGATAAAATAGTTTTTGTTTGGCTATATCGTAGTTTATACTAAACTGAATTGTGTTTTGTTGAGCGTTCCATTCCATGTCCATGATGATAATAAAGTTTTGTCATTGCTAGCTTTTTTTTTAATTTCAATTTTTTTTTTATGTAATTTTATTTTGCATACGACAGGCTGTTCTTTTATTGTTAGCACCAGTTGCAGTTGATTTGCTATTATCCATGTACATGTCTTTTTTTATAATTTTACTTGCGTCAGGGAACATCTTATGTGTTTTTTCTGCTAGTTGCTTAAGACATTTTGTTGTTATGTATGATGCAGAGATTGTGCCATATGTCAGCGTTTGGAGTTTATATTCTTGAATTGGTTTGTTTGTATTGTATCTTTATAATATTGTGCACTGTGTGTAGGTTTTTATGATTTTTTTGCAGTAGATTTTGTCTAAACATCTTTGAAATGACACTAACATCAGATCTCGTCATCAGGTCCATCAGGCTATCCACCTTTAAACTTTCTCCTAACGCTGATTTTGTTTCCCTTCTCCCGACCTGCCAGCGCTTGCAGAAGAACATAGTGTGTTTGGGAGAATCTTGCTTCTTGCAGTAGTAACAGGCGTTGTCAGCGGTTTTACCAATTCTTTTTGTGTAAGTCCCAAAGCTTCCGTGGCCTGACAAAAATTGAGTCAAAAAGTAGTCCGTGGTTCTGTATGAACACACACTCCAAATTGCTATGTTTGGGATGAGCTTCTTTGTCCATTGGGCGGTGTCCACCGTTGCTTCTCAATGTTGCTGCCACGTCTCGACTACGCTAAAGACTGATTCTTGCCCTGTTTTTCTGGCCAAGTACCTATTCTTCAATTCCGGCACTTTAATGTATATTGGTGGTACCGCTGCAATTACGCACACCGCCATTGCACTAACCGTCAAAATAAAAGCTATTTTAACGTCCAGGAAGATAATCGCCGTCCACGCGCTCCTTCTGTCTTTGCACAATGATTTGGCTTTCATGATGGCGTCCACAATCGAGCGCCCCTTTCTAAACCCGTATTGGGCGTCTAATATAGCCCCCTTCTTCTCTAACTCTTCTTTGAGCCTCCTATCTAGAAAGTACTTGTATGTTTTCCCGAGCACACTTAATAGGCTTATGGCCCGAAAACTATTTGCCTCCCCTTTTGGGATTAACACAACCTTTGTCTTCTTCTAGTTATTTGGAAAGACTCGATTAGCCAGAACACTGTTGAAAGCGGCACGTAACACCTCCGGTTTTTTTTTTGGGCAAGTTTAATAATTTGGCCTTTAATGCCGTCGGGACCTGAGGCTTTGTTTGAGCCAAGCCTTGCAATGGCTACTTTCATCTCCTCTCCTGTAAACAGAAGAGGTGTGTCTGGATTTTTTAATGTTGGTAATTGTCCCACCGGGTCTTCAACATCCGGGAAGAGTTCCACTATCACCCTTCTTCTTGTAGCCTCATCCATAGCCATTTGCTTTGGCTTTACTCAGTCTTTTTACCATGATTTTGTATCCTTGCCCGAAAGGGTCCATATCCAAATCATTTATTAGTTTGTGCCACTTCTCCCTCTTGTTTTTTTTTTTATTGCGTTTTTGTATGCTTTTTTGGCGGCCCTTCTCTGGTTTTCCAAGTCTACATCTACTTTGCCGCAGGCCCTAAACCTCGTGAGCCTTCTCCGTATCCCAATGCACTCTTTCCGTTTTTTCTCAATCTTTTCGCACCACCAATACGGCAAGTTTTTGCCACCCTTGTCTCCCAGTCTGTAGCTGGCCCAGTCCTGTGCTTTCTTTATGGTTTTGAAGATCGTTATTTCCTTGTCAAGGCTTTGGAGAACTCTCCTTGCTTTGTCCGTATTTAGTGCCCACACCTATTCCGAGCTGTTTTCTTGATGTTTTTTTTCGCACGCTATTTCAAAGGAGAGATACCTGTGAAGTCTCAGAGTCTCTTTTTCGTCGTCGACCATCCAACTTGTCAAAGTCATATTTGTTGTGGCCATCGTTAAATCAATGTATGAGCCGCTGGACCTTCTCACAAATGTCGTAGTGAGCTCGTCATTTCCGAGCACCAGATTGAGAGTTGTTATTCACTGGGACAGGTATTCTCCCCTTTTGTCCTTGATCTTCGAGCCACAGGCTGGAGATTTGGCGTTGAAGTCTCAAAATTTTAAATCTTAGATGTCAAGGAAGAACCAAATAATTTGTATGTTGACAATTAATCTGCATTTTTTATGCTGATAAATACTTATATTGTTAAAACCACCAACGGAAAAAACTAGTAAAATCTCGAAAAAGTTTATTTATTGGTAATACCGTCAACATAAGACATGTAAAGAGTTATAATTTGTTTAAATTTTGACAAAATTGTCAAGTCGACCAGTTTGTGTAGAGACAAGAGAAAATTGATTAAGGAGGAGTGTTAAAATAAAATTGTTTTGCAGTTAGAATATTTTATTTGTATTTACACATTGTTTTATTTATTATTTTTTGTAGTTGCTTTATATTAACGAAAATTACACAGTTAGTCAGTTAATAAATCATCAAAAGTCTCCGTTTAAAAGTTATTTTTTTGCCTGCAAATATTGCTATTCAGTGTATACAAATTATTAACAGAAGAACGGAAACAATCAAACAAAATTGATTTGTTTGTAAAACAAAAATTGTGAACTTTTATTAATTTTTTATTTCAAACTATTGGGTCAACATTGGTTACTAACAAAGTTGGTTGTACAAAACGTTCTAATTAACTTTATTTAACAGTTTATTAAAACTGCAAAACAAATAAAAGTCGTTGAGTAATTGATACTGAAGACATTGCAACAAAAATAATTAACTCGCCAACAGGTAACATAAAAAGCATACTACTAGCTGAAAGCTTTGAATCTTGAATAGCAAACAATAAAATCTGAACTTTGTCTTTACTTTAGCGTTTAGTTTTATATCAGCATTTATATTTTATGGAAAATATGGGTAAATAGAGTCTCCGTTTTAAGAACTATTATTATAGCATAAAATATTATTATTTGTTCTTCTAATTTAATTATAATGTTGTTTTTTTTTAATAAATAATAATGATAATTAATTATTTGCATTACATTTTTATTATTCATATGTTTTTACGTGTAAAATGGTTAAATAACTAAGTCTATTATAAACCAAAGCGTGTCAGCGATACTGATTTAGAATCAGTTGGCAAATATCCAGAATTTCTGAGCTTCAGTAATGTGTATATATTTATTTAACTTCTTTTTAATGTTGAATGAAAGGCTTTTTTACCAGAGCTTTAAAGTATACCTTTCAAATTTGCTATAGAAACTTAAGTTGTTATATAAAATACTAGTATTTTATTTATTAGGTTTTACTGATAATTTTATCAATAATCCATAAAGAAAGTATTATATCTGGTTTTGTTGGGTGCCATTTGAGTCTCCGCAATAATAACCGTGTGTCCTAGTAAATTTTTATCATTATTATGTTATTATTATTGTTATTATTACTTGCAGCACTAGTGTAGCGTAGAAAATAATAATTTGACTTTCTAATAGTCAACTTTGCAATACAAATGGCACAACGGAATCTCGCATGAATACATTTTTATCAGCAATGGAAATTTATTTCGTTGAAATGAACCCGAAAAGAGACAGCTGCTTTAATCAAACAAAATTGGATTTTTTTCTGTTTAAAAAATATACTTTATATTGCTAAAATAATATATTTACGCAAATTTTGCTTAATAATAATAATGTATAAAAAACAATTCCAGTGGAAATAGAATGATAATAAAAAATTTCTTGTTTGCAATTTCTCAGTTAGTTATTCCAATTACATTTTTCAACATTTATTCTATAGCAGTAATAAATCAAATTAACCTATTGAAACTTAAATAAATACTAAGTGTTCGACTATTAAAGTGAAGAAATAATGGGAGTGCTGATATATTCCGCTTGATTAAGAGCTTATTGGCTCTGGCTTTAATTAAATCGAACCATTCGCACTATAATGAACCCGCCGCGCTACGCTTCAATTAATTAATTCTAATTGGCGTTTAAGTTAATTTTTGTGATTAGCGAGCAACACCTAATAAAGGGCAAAACTCAAGCATAGGAATCTATTTTACGACTTAATACGTATGTATATGGAGCACGTAAATTCCAGCATAGAGGGTGACATTAAACCGCTGGATATTATCTATAATTCGGCAATTTCTGGCCTGGGAGGAAATTCCACGTTGGTTCTAACGGTCGGCACTTACAAGAAGACTACGAAATAGCAAGGCCGAATCAATGTTAACGCTTCTATATGTAGTAGTTAGAAGGAACTCAATTAATTAATATTGTAAGGGTGGGAGAGATGATTACGACCGCTGTTCTAATCAAAAGCTAGCTTCCGATGTACTGAATTGAAATGTACAAGCGAATTTACTAGGGACTGACCATATATTTCAATTATTTTGGATTGGATTTAACTTAGGACCCATTCTAAACGGATTAAAATGAATTAACCCAATATTTTTTTTATTTTATATAAAACAAAGTTTTAAAACTAGTTTAGAAAATAAAGCTGTCGCTTTACAACTTAGAATTTGTAGATGTCTTCTTCTTTTACAATTACATTGCAGACGGAAAAGGGTGATCAATATCACAGCGACGGCACATTTATCATTGGAAAATTCTATTTTATTTTTATTTAATTATATTTTTGGCAGCAAATTGAATGTTTGACATGAAAGCATTTTATTTAATTACATTTTATTTTGTTTATGCCGCACATATTTTAACAAGCATGTTCTCTAATTGGACCGTATGAAATTCTTACAGTTGTTAATAAACTTAACAAGAGCACACACAATGCAGATCCTACGGTATAAAATTTCATATGAATCTGCAGTGTGTTGAGCTCTCGAGCGAGGACATTTCAAATATTATATTACCTACGTCTCCTTCACTTTGCAATTTGGTTGTATGGAAAGTTGTATGGTCCAATATAATATAGTCCGAACAAAATTGAAGAATCTATAGAAAACTTGCACTAAATAAATAACATTTTACAATTGGTTAATAGTTAAACTTATTAAATCAACTAGAATAAATTGAGCTAACAATGGAATTTTGTCTAGGTTTATATAGTGCAATTGACTTTAAACTAATATTATCTTAAAAGTCAGTTTCCGTAAATTAGTTATAATATTTATATATAGATCACATGGAGTCAGACGTTACAAACGTACGCAAACTTTTAAATTAAGTGCCAATTTTTAATTACTTTGCGCGCATCTGATACATTCGGATTTTTCAAAGTTTAATTAAGTTCTCCTGAAAACGTCGCAGTCGCTCTTTTAATATCGCTTAAAAGAAAGATTTAATTATTGGTTTATATATATTTATAGATTACGTTGAGAGTTTGTATGTAAGTAATTGCGAAGACTCAAATTGAAACGTTGTTCTTTTTTATTATTTATAGAAAACGTTAAGAACTTTTTGATTAATAATAAATTTAATTAAATTAGTATTGTCGTTAAATCTTAAATCTTTAATTATTTTTATTAGTGTATAATAAACATAAACTAAAGTAAATAACTTAAGTTTACATATGAATTATCATTGGTATTAATTGATCCTCTAAACTTTAGATATCAACATTAGCTGCAAGTATTTTAAAATTTTATACAATAATGTATTGTTAGAGTAAAATTAATTGTAATATTTTTTCTATGTATTTTTTGTTTGTTAATAATAATTATAGTTATCAAAATATTATGTTTATTATGCGAAATTTTTATTGGTTTGTACATACCGGGTGTTTACGGATAAGTGTAACGACTTTAAATTTTAAAAAATAAATGCTCAGTTTAAGGCAAATATTATGTTCTAGCCCGGTTGATGTTTTTTTTTTTAATAACTATGAAATAAAAAAAATGTTTTCTATAGTATATTTTTAAACTAGTTATTGTTCCAAACCGATTAAAATGGATTAGTTCGTAATTATTGTGACAATCTAATACAATCTGAAAAAGATAGGATTGACAGAAACATAGTTAATCGAATTTTTCAGCTTTCTATAAACAACCAAAACTTTTATAAAACAATAAATTTATTGGAAGGTGGTACAAAATCTTCGTAATGATCAAAACAATCTAGTTACTAATCTAAAAGAAAAAGCAGATATTTTTGCAATCCAATTTGCGTCTAACTCTACTATTATAAGATCTTCCTTTGCTGTACCTACAATGGCTAGTGGAAAATTAATGGGTCCAATTTATTTTAAGCAACGAGTTCTCAAAATATATATTCTTAAATTAAATACCAGGTACAGATGAAATTTTATATATTATTTTTAAAACATTTGCAAATCAATTAGTTTCCGTTTTAACCAAAATATTTGCTTTATCATACAAAAATGAAACATTCACAATTTGTTGGAAAATTGCAAATGTTTAACCTGTTTCTAAAAAATGAGATAAGTCTGATTCTTCAAATTATAGACCAATTGCATTATTTTCCAATCTGTCAAAAGATTTGAACAGTATATAATGTTTACATTGTCAAGTTCTTAAAACAAAATATCTTTATTTTAGATACTCAATATGGATTTTGATCAAATCTTTGACAACAGATTTTTTGGCTTATGTAAGTCACAAATGAAATACTACTTTAGACAAATAAGAAGAAAATCTTGCATGTGCGCTAGACATTTTCAAAGCATTTGACAAGGTAGGCATCCTAATCTTGTTAATAACCTCTATTGTATAGTTAGAATTGATGGATTAAACTTTGACCCCAAAATAATAAATGCTAGTGTTCCTCAAGGTTCTGCTCTTTTGCCAACTTTATTTTTGATTTACAATAATAAACTGTTTTAAATAACTAAACATCTTATTCATAATTTTGCAAATGATAGCACCCATCATGCTATATACTTTCCAAAGACCATATCGACAAATATGGCAGAGCGTCTTAAATTTTTTTGGTTAGAATTTGTAGCATCTATAAACAAGAACTTTAAAATAATATCTAAATGAGGCACTACCAGCATGGTTAATATAAACTGTATAAAAACTCAACTTCCTACTGTTTCAAAATCTAAATCTGAGGTATTATCAGTACCAAACATTAAACTAAACAACAAATTCATATCTAAATCTACTTCAATTTGTCTTCTAGGTGTTACAATCTTACATAATTTTCTCTGAAACGACCGTGTTGCTGAAATAGTTTTGAATATATCTAGAAAACTAGAATTTTTTAATATATGTAAAAAGTTTTTACTTTTGTTCAACTTTTGCATATATATATATATATATATATATATATAAAACTTATATTTGTCCTTGCATTGAATATTGTTTCTAAGTTTGGGGAGGAGCATCGGAAACTACACTATCTCTTCTAAACTCTATTCAGAAACGAGCTATTTGGATCATTGTTGATACAAAATTCACTTAGATACTTTACAACACAGGCGTAATGTTGAAGATTTTTAAATTTCTCATATATATTTTAATAGTCGGTGTTTAAACAAAATACAAGACATATTGTCAATTAAACATATTTACTTGTAGTACCAGACTAATAATTTTAACAAATAGCTCAAAAACTTTTTTTAACCGTACTACTGGCTGGTAGAATAAACTTTTAAGTTCAGTATTTACCAAGACTTATAAGCCGCATATATTTAAGTTTTTTTTTTTAAATCAACAAATTTTAATTTTAATGAAGTACTAAGCAGCGTTTTTAAAATACTTTTTTTAGGACAATATAGAAGTAAATGTAGGATGGTAAACAACTAAATTATTTACGACTTGTTGACAATATAATTTTAGTAGCAGACAATATAGGGAATACATAAACCATGCTTATTGATCTAAAAGAAGCATTGAAAAGTGTAGAATTTAAGATGAGAAACTTTGTACTTAGCAAATTACTACCTACAGGTATTCAAAAAGGTACCCGAGTATCCTTTCAGTCACATAAAGGTTAAGCAAGATTGACTGTTATTGGTTGGTAAAGCAAGAACATGATCAAGTGGAAACTATACTTCAACAGACTGGTAACTATGATGCTTAATAACTAAGTTTGCTGGTAATCAAATTTAAATTAGTTATGATTTGCATTTTTAGTGTAGAGACGACATACGTAACAAATAATTAAATATACTTGCTCTGGATATTAAAAGATTAGGGCATAGAAGACAACCTTAAGGTAAATTTGTTTTAAAAACAAGTATTTTTATTGGACGTGTGCTTGCGACTTATAAAATTAAAAAAAAAAAAATATATACCAAGCAAACTGTCAAAAAATTAAGCAGACAATATTATTTTTTATTGTACTCTCTTATGTTGGATACTATATTTATAATCATAATCTTGTTGACCGGAAAAGTTTTACTGAAGTTTTGTTAAACTATTGATGCAGGTTTTTACCAGGACATTGTGCAGCGAGTGTTTTATTACGTGGCCGGAATATTAATTTTTAATATTTTTCGTTTTATGCCTATACACTGGGTGATGATTAGTTGTTTAGTCTTAACCATTACAAAACACCAAAACTGATACGTGTTTTTTTGAAGATTCCTTCTTTTACAAGAATAGTTTATGCAGTTCTATAAATTGTGTTCTTTTTGGCAATCCTAAATTTGTAAATTTTACTTCTAGTGATATTTGTATATCTCTATCTGCAATTATTTTTTTGTGTTAATTTTTATTGTCAGGTATATTATGTCTATTTTAAATGTTGCGATATTTGTCAACTTTGAGATGGCGTTTCTACCATTTGGCTTTTCTACCATTTGGCATTTCTTTGTTATTTCTGTTATTTTGCTTTCTTTTAACGTTTTTTTTTTGTAAATGTTTTTTTTTTTAATTTTTTGTTATGCATTTTTTTTTTCTTTTGTCTGTTTTTTTTCTTATATTTTTTTGTTGTCAATCTCTTTAATTTTTTAGTATTTTTGTTGCAAAGTTTTTTAACGTTTTTTATTAATTTTTATTGTTTGTTTAGTGTTTCTTCCTGACAAAATAGACAACTTTTTTTAAATTTTTTCATCAACTTTCTAATGTGAGTATTTGTGTTTTATGCACGTTTTGGGTTTATTTGGTATTTATTGTATTTTTGGGTTAAGTTCTCTTGTCTATTCTTTATGTTTATATATATTTATTCATTGTTTTTTTTCTTGATATTAGCTCTGCTTTTTTTACAGTTTTTTTAATTTTTTTTTAAATTTTTATTTTTTTTTTCTACTATGATATTTTTGAGAGGTATTGCCTCGATCACTTTTTCTGCTTTCTGTGACCCCGTTCTGTAGACCTTGCTGATCGTTAACAACCTCGCTTTTGTTGTTTTTCTTATTTTATTTCTGATTTAAATGTCATTTTGAGGTATTTGATTTTCTTCCTTTTGGTTATCATTTGATCATCTACATGTATTTTATCTGTTTCTCTATTAATCTTCTTAATTGATAGCACGCTTTTGTTTTTTGTGTTTTTATATTTAAAACCCTACTTATTATCCATATTTGTATTTTATCTATTGCTAGTTTTTGTTCTTTTTTAAATACTTTCATGTCTACGTCTTTACCTACTACTACTACGTCATTTTCAAATGCCTACTAGCAAACCTCATTCAAAGTAGCTTATTATAACAACGTTCCATATGTGAGTCGAATAAAACTAGGTCTTGTGGTCTAATCAAGCACTTCCGTAGAATAGGAATAAAAACAAATTTTTTATATCATGTTTGGACAAAGACAATACTTTGACAAAAAAAAATGAAAATGGTTAATCCCCCTGCAATTAAAAAGTAAAATATTTTATTAGGCATTATTTTGTTTATTACAAATGACAATAATATACATTATTTACCTTATTGCACTGGTACTATATAGAAATAAAATAATGTGATGTAAACTTTGGTTAACTATTTATAGTATAAATTTTAATTATGTCTACAAATTTAGTTATTAACGATAAATTCTCAAACAAATCCAACTGATTGTGTCGAACAGTAAAAAAAATTTTTTTTCTGATATGCAGTCAAGTCAATATATATCAGAAATCTTATTTTTTTTATTTGATAATATAAAGTAAGAAATTGTTGAATACTAATCAGACCCTATCGGTTATTGTTAGAAAGAAATTTTGACTTGACCTGTTTTATGGCCTGCATGATTGCCTTATTTAAACTCTTTAGATTTCTTTCTAAGAGATATTTAAAAACATGTTTATTAAGATCTGGATACTAAATCATAGGTTTTATTTATAAAAATTAATTGGTAACTATACAAATTAACAAACTAACTTATTGCCGTTGCATTGATTGAACTCTCAGGCTTCCGGCAACATAGTTTTTGAGATGCTGCTACCTCAAAAAATTTAATAAAACAAAATTTAAAAATAATTACTAATTTAAGTTTAGAAATTAGTGTTGTATGCATTTGCATTGAAGTTGTAGTTTTTTATTATTATGGTGTGATAGCTCAATGGTAGAGCACTTGCATATCATGCGAGCAGTCCGGGGTTCGATCCCCGAAATATGACTGAAATGATAACTTGCTCTTTATCCACCAACGTGGTTCGGAAGTCACGTTTTAAGCTGTTGGTCCCATCAAACCACTTTAAACAAGTCGTAGACTTACTGTGGCGATGTAAAATAGCCGTAAAAAGCATAAATAAATTAAAAAAAAAAAAAAAAAAAAAAATAATTAAATTGTATGTAAATCACACATATCAAAACCATGATATACTGGATACCCGACTTGCGTTTATAAAGTCACACAAATTATAATACTGTGACCATTTTGTGTGTTACTTTATAATACTTAACATATATTAAAAACAACTGGGCAATTCTATATATTTTTAGTATTTATTTAATTGATTTATGAAGGTATTAAAATCTACATTTTTTTTAGTATTTTGTTGTTTCTTAACTTTGAATATGAAAAATTGCATTTTTTTGCAGTTTAAGTTGTGCAAACAATTCTACATAAAAAATAGTTAGTGTCGGGTTTATCGGGCGTAGAAAAGACCAAATTAAAAAAAAAAACGCTTTTTTTCTCTCAAAATTTTGTAATTTTTTTTTTCTAGATGAACTTTTTTACGGCCATAGAGCACTACACTGACTATTTTCTATGTAGAGTTGTCTACAGAATTCAAATTTTTAATAATATTTGGTGTATTGTTTCTCTGAGCGCGGCTAAAGGTGTATTTGTAAAAGTTTATGTTTAAGTAGGCCAACTTTTGCAGATTTTTTGAGTTTTAGACCCGTAAAACAGATGCACAGAACAAATTTATATTTTTTAACTAATTTACATCAAAATGCGTCAACTTTGGCGGTTATTTTTTTTTTCAAAAATGCTCTTTTTTGCCCAGACCACAGTGACCAAAATAAAATAAAAATGTTAAGTTAAAACACGACAAAAACAAATTATTTTGTAGAATTTAAAGAGTTTCAATTGGTTAATTGCATCTGAAGTTAAATCCAAAAATACGTTTGTGGTAAATAATTAATATATTCTACATGGACCTATCACACGTAATGTTGACGTTTTATTATTAGTTAAATTTTGTATATGCACTAGTTTTTGTGGTACAGTAATAAAAAAAAAACTTTAAGAATCTTTAAAAAAATTAAACCCATATAACTTTTTTACAAAAAACAGTACAAAGATTGGAAACAATAATAAATCATTACATAACATAAGTCATTTACTTAGTGCATTTAGATTTTTATTTGTAAATATTGCAAGTGATTTTTTATTTATGCAATAAACGGAATTAATTACCTACTAAAATAAGTTTTAACAATGTATATATTATATGCATTATGTATATATTGTATATGATAATAGCGTTGAAGATTTGTAAAAGTTTCTAGAAAATTGGTTTGTAAATAAATCAGAGACGTGCAAAAGAACATAATAATAGTATTTGTTTCTGATTATTGCACTGTTTAAAATAATATTTAATTTTCAGAATAACAGTTTTTGTTCTTTTGCACGCTACTGTTTTATTTACAAAATATTTTTTTTTAAATTTTTACAGAATTTCAACATTTATACTATATATGTAATGCATACAATGTATAGATTGGTAAAACTTATTTTAGTTGATAATTTCACTGGAGGATTTAATTCAATATGCGTATAAAAAATTTCTTCCATTGCAGATGGCACGCACAGAACGTTTACAAATAAAAATTTAATTGCACTATGTAAATGGCTTATATTTTGTGCTGCTTTACAATTGTTGCCAATTTTTGTATCATTGTTTGTAAAAAAGTTGTGCAAGTTTCTTTAAAGAATTTTTTAGTTTTTTTTTTCAAATTAATGTACTGAAAAAATCAGTGCATTTACAAAGTTTGACTAAAAGCCGTCTGACACGAGACTGATTTTAATACAAGTGTCACCACAATAATTTTGCGCGCCAATTATTTAAAAATTTAATTTAATAATCCAGTGATCTTGGCGACATATATATATATATACATTGACGGATTTGTGTGTCAAGTATTTAGTAAGATTTTATCCAAGAAATTAGAATGTGTTCTAATTTCTTGCTTGAAAGCTTGCTAAATATTTGAAAAATTGGCGCGCAAAATTATTGTACTAACATGTATTAAAGTCTTGTGTCAGACGGCTCTAAGATAAAAAAACGTCAGTAATATGTTTAATAATGTTTTCCAAAAATTTGGTTTCAGTTAGTATGTCCATTTAAAAGATATCAATTGTTTATTAAAAACAATCTTTTTTGTCCGAAATAATTAAATGATTTTTTTTATTGTTTTGTTTGTTTTCTTGTTATTTTTTTTTTGTATTATTAAGTTACACTCAAAATGGCCGCCATAAAATAATTTGCTTTACTATAGTCAGGTATCCAGTTATAAATATACGGGTAATTCTATTACTTTTCGACTAATTTAAAAAAGTCGAAATCTTTGATTTTGCTCAAATTTTCAGGGATCAAATATGGATGAAAAAAATTTAATTCTCAAAATTTTGATACTTAGTATATTGCCTGTTTAAAATGACAGACATTTGAAGGTCAAAAATTCCACAATAAATTGTCTTTTTAGCTTATTTTGTATCTAAATTTTTGGACTTTTGGAAAAAGATAAAAAGGTCCCCACGTTAGCTTAAATTATTCCTTATTACATGTACTTTAAAACTCATTTTAAAGTTTATTATTGGGGCATTTATTTTGATATGTTAAGCTTTAACCATTATTCTAAAATAACCCGTAAATTTAGCAAAATCGCAAAATTTTGATTTCTTTAAACCGTTCTAACTTTGTCAAATCTTAACAAAATTTGATCCACAAGGTCTAGATTTTTTTGCGATTATTCAATTTTTAAAGTGATCACACAAGACTTACTGAATCAATACGTATACACTACTATTTTGATGCAGGAAGTGGCACATGTTTTTGCGATCTTCAAAACTTGTACTTTTCAGGTCCCGAAAAAGCACTGTCACCCTATGTCGATTTTAGTCAAAATTCAGTAAATACTCCTTAAAGCACAAGAAAATAGTTATCTATATGAGAAATGGTATATCGGGCATTATCAAGAATTTTTTAGTATTCAAAAGTTGTCAAAATCGGCAAACCGCGCATTTTTGTATCTCAATTTTTTGGCTTTTAAAAAAAGATAAGAAGGTCCACGATGGCTCAAAATATTTTTTATTACATGTACTTTAAATTTCATACTCGTTTATTTAATGCTGGGGCAGTCATTTTGATATATCAAGCTTCAAACATCATTCCAAATAAACCCGTAAGTTTAGCAAAATTGCAAAAATTTGCTTTGTTTAACCGTTCTAACTTTGTCAAATTTCAAAAAAATTTGCTCTACGATGTCTAGATTTTTTTGTGTTCAATCTTTCTGAAAAGTGATCACACAAGACTTATAGAATTAATACATTTTTACCACTATTTTGATGCAGGAAGTTGCACATGTTTTTGCGATCTTCAAAACTTGTAATTTTTAGGTCCCAAAAAACGCCACTCTATGTTGATTTTAGTCAAAATTTTAGTAAAAACTATTCAGACCACAAGAAAAAAAGTTATTTATTTGAAAAATGGTATACAGGGCATAATCAAAAAAATTTTAATATTCAAAAATTGTCAAAATCGCATAGTTTTTCAGAAAATCTAAATCACTTTTTGTCTATCTTGCTTCATTTTCGAGATACTCAACAAATACAAAATATTTAAAAAACTTTTTAGTTAGCAAAAAACACAAACAAAACAAAAATACTTTAACAAGTATGCATTGATGCAAGCTTTTTATACTTGTCAAAACAGTTTTCTTTGGTTCAGTTAGTAAAATTTGATAAAAATGTTGTTCAACCACTAAAAATACGCAGATATCATTTTTGTTTACGGATTCTGTAATCGTAATGCCCTAGCAATTCAAATTTCTTGACAGAACGCAACTTTTTCGACGCGTTTTTTAGTGAAAATCTTTACCCATTTTATACTACCTACAACCAGGCGACGCAGCACAACGATTTGCATTTTCTCAATGGCTTTTTGATAATGCCTGATATACCATTTTTCATATAAATAACCTTTAATTATGACTAAACTCGAGATAGGGTGACAGCGTTTTTTTGCGACCTAAAATTACAAGTTTTGAAGATTGCAAAAACATGTGCAACTTCCTGCATCAAAATAGTAGTGAATATGAACTGATTCTATAAGTTTTGTGTGATTACTTTAAAGAAAGATTGCACACAAAGAAATTCAGACCTCGTGGACCAAATTTCTTTAAGATTTGACAAAGTTGGAACTGTTTAAACAAAGCATAATTTTGCAATTTTGCAAAATTAACTTTTTTTTTAAATAATGTTTAAAGTTTGATATATCAAAATGACTGTCTTAACATTAAAGATTATAATATGGGTTTAAAAGTACATGTAATAAGGAATATTTCAAGCTATTGTGGACATTTCTATCCTTTTCCAGAGACCCCAAAATTGAGATACAAAAATGTGCAGTTCGCCGATTTTGAAATTTTTGAATACTAAAAAATTCTTGATAATGCTTGATATACCATTTTTCATATAGATAACCTTTTTTCTTGTGTTTTGATGAGTATTTACTGAAATTTTGACTAAAATTGACTTAGGGTGACAGCGCTCTTTTGATACTTGAAAATTTCAAGTTTTGAAGATTTTGCAAAACATGTGCAACTTCCTGTATCAAAATAGTGGTGTATACGTATTGATTCCATGAGTCTTGTGTAATCACTTTAAAAAGAGATATATCACAAAGAAATCCAGACTTTGTGGATTAAATTTTGTTAAAGCAAAATTTTGCAATTTTGCTAAATTTATTTTTTTTTTAATAATGTTTGAAGCTTACTATATCAAAATAACTGCCACAATATTAAACACAAAAGTATGGGTTTTAAAGTACATGTAATATGGAATAATTTGAGCCATTGTGAACCTTTTTATCTTTTTCCAGAAGCCCAACAATTGAGATACAAAATAAGCTAAAAAAGACGCTTTATTGTGAAATTTCTGACCTTCAAATGTGTGCCATTTTAAACAAGCAATATTCTAAGGTTCAAAATTTTGAAAATTTCATTTTTTTTATCCATATTTTGATCCTTGAAAATTTAAGCAAAATCAAGGAGGTCGACTTTTTTAAATTAGTCGAAAAGTAATGGAATTAACTATATATATCTATGATCAAAATTTATTTTTGATTTTTAACATTTATAGTATGAATTTATTATTGAGTGTTGATAAGTAAGTTTTATCAACTTTCTGCAAATTGCGTTACTTTAGCAACAAACAAGAACTAATTAAAAGTGCTACTGTGAACTTTGCATTTTAATTTAAAAATTAATTTAAAAAACATGCACCTATGTGCAAATTGAAAAAATGGAGTGAGCATTTATTGAATACTTGCATTTAAATAGGTTGAAAGATAAACAAATTTATAAAAACATAGTTGACGCATTTGTTGTTCAATGCTATATTTACACAAACAAAACAAAAATGATCTGTGACTTTCAAAGGAAGTAACTTTTTATTGAAAATAACAAAAGACCAAGATGACTGTATCTACCTTGTTTTGCAGTATTATAAAAAAACAGCAACTTTGAAGACGTTGCTATTTTTTATTAATTGGTTTTGGGTTAGATTTAGTTTTTTTTTTGAGTAATTTTTTTTTTATTATAATGAGTAAAAGGTTTTGAATTTTTGAACAAAGAGTAATAGATGCCGAAGAGCCAGACTGCAGAGCAATATAAAAATTTTGGAATATTTATTAATTTTGCAGGTTTGATGGAATAAGTATATTTTATATAAAATCATGTTGAATAATACATTATTTTGGATTTTAACTTAACTATATGTCAATAATACTTTTTGTATATACCAATTTTTGAAATAGAAAAAAAATAATATATTTAATGTTATTTATTTTACAGAAAACAAACAATAAACTCTATAAAACCACGATAAATGTAAACCAAAGACTTGTCAAAAGGAAAAGGAACGGGTTGAATTATGCCCGTTCGAATCCGCAAACACTTATGGTGAAGGCGCCGGGGCCAAACCAACCCCCACTACTACCCCTAAAACTTTACGTGTCTGCGGCGATAATAAGGTTATTTATTTATGGTTGTTCGAAATGAAACGGATGAGTCCGCCCGTATATTTTCACCCGCACATAAATTTTAGCTTGTGAAATTTACATAAAGCAAAATCGCACAACATACATACGCTGAGTGGCCACACCAAAAATATATAATATAAAATAAAATGTTATGATGCATGCAATGGTTGATTACCATATTATTTTAATAGCTTCATTAAAACAAGACTAATTATTCTTAGCATTGCATGGTGGATGATGTTTTTTGATAATTTTTAATAGCCTTTTAGTTTAAAATGTCAACGGATTTGCATATTTTAATTGTTTCAAACTATTTAGAATGGTAGCAGTCATGACATGAAGCTTTATTGCATTGTTATTCATTTTAATACTACGTGCGCAGAAATTCACTAGCAAGTATGATATATGTTATAATTAAATTGCAAAAAGTATATTAATAGCACAACAATTTATCATTTTAAAACAGAAAAAAAATAATAAAGTCAGCTCTGTAGTCACAGTTTGATTGAATTGTTTAAATATATACACAGAAAATAAAAAAAAAAAAAAATATATAAAACTTAGTGGTTTTTAAAGTTTTTAAGGAAATCAATAAGTTTTTTAAAAATAATTTTTATTTTGTTATATCAATTTATTTTTCAGTTTAATAGTTATAAACCTTATCTAGTTATTTTCTGATTTTGGCATTTAATGTGCATTACTTAAGACCTGCCAAAATATAATTTAAAAAAAAACATCCAAATAAAGCACTTCTGATTAAATAGTGCGGGGTTGCTACGTAAAGGTTAGGAACGGTAACGTAAGTTTGAATGATAGAAAAGGTAAAAGACTTTCTGTTAAAGTTAATAACGGCGCATTAAAACTTTACTGAAAGAAATAAGCAATAGACGGTAAAAAAATTGGCATCTAAATTTGTTTTGTGTTATATATAAACTACCTGTAATTTTTTTTCAGATTTTACAATTTAGTTTGACATTTTTAATTTTTATTCAAATTTGGCGCTGGACTGACCAACTCTCGTCTCCACCTACACTTGTCTGACCACTATATTTTTTAATTATATGTAATATTTAATCAGCGTACAAAGTTTCAGAATTTTTAAACTCATTTTACTACCCCTGTTTTTACGACATGTTTGAGGACGCACCAGGGACACCTGTCCCAACAAGGGCTTGACTGACCATAGTATATTAATGTGTACCACTACAACAATGATATATTAAAAAACTAGTATTTATACTTTTATAGTTTTTTTTTGGCTCCGAGCTCTTCATTTATGACAATTGAGGTTGTAAGTTTGAAACTATATCTTTAAAATAGTTATTGAATTATTTGCAGTAATTAATATGTTATCCGATGTGGGCATATGTTTAGTATTCTTTCCATTATTTTTACCTATTATGTTTCTAATAATTTGCTATGCCACTTTTGATTTATTAGTTGAAGTAGTGACTTAATTAAAAAAAAAACGTAGTTTTTCTTGATACAGTAGGTGATTGTGGCGTTTTTTTTGTTTTTTTTTGTTTCTTTTTTTAAAGGTTTTAAGTTCCGGCAAATAATCAGACAGTGTTTCGTATAAAATTAACTGCTGATAACATGGTTTAATTTCTGGGATATTGAATATGCATCTTTTATTTGTTGGATTAAAATATTTTAATGAAAAAAAGTTTTTCAAAATAAGATAAAAATAAGTATAAATAATAAAAATTAAATATTGTACATCTAAATCATCGCTTGTATTCAGACAGAAATTTTTAATAATTTGAACAGAGATAACTCAAACTTTGTTTACATAATTATTAATTTTTAAAGCTAGATTACGTTTTAAAATGTGTGCAGTGTGGTTGCCAATTCCATTAGAAATTACTTCCACTGTACCAGTATTGATACTAGTAATAATATTATTAATGCATGTGCTAGATCTAGCTGTGATGCGAGTTGGTTGATGCACCGTTAGTTTTGCATTGTATGATTTTAAAATATTAGAGAATACTTGACAATTTTCTGTTTTAGTAAAAATTTTAATATTAAAATTACCAGCATTAATTTTTTTAAATTTTATTGGAAGAGTATCTAAAACGATGTTCAATTTATTAAAAAATAATAATGTGCAACCATTCGGTGGTTTATAAACGCATACAATAGATATTATATTCTTATTGTTTCTAGAAGAAACGTCGACGGCTGCACATTCGAATATGTTACTCTCACTTAAAAGATTTAATGCATTTAATGGTTTTACATTTAGTTTGTCCGCACAACATATTAAAACTTCACCGCGTTTACGTAGGCGACAAAAGTTGGCTGCTAATTTGTAGTTTGTATATTATAGTGTTGTAATTGTCTATCTGTTTGCCAATGTTTAGTAATACAAATTACACTACATTCTTGAATTTCTTAAATAATTGCGCAGATCTTGTTAATTTTACTGATAGATTCTACATTCTGATGTACACGTTTAAATGAATGTTTGTTGTTTTTTTAATCATTTTTTTGGGTCTGTTTTTACTAACCACTAAAAAAAGGATTTGTGCAAATTCTAACTGGACAGATTGATGGTAATTTTAAATGAAGAATATTCATTTGGAAATTCAGATGTTATTTTTTTTATGCGTACATTTTTAATATTTTTTTTAATTTAAATAACTTAATAATTCCTCTCCCGTTAGATTGGGTTCAAATCGGAATACGTGTATATGGCCCACTTTTGCTACGGCTTTAATTGCAACGTTATTTGCATTTTCATATATTGTGTTAAATGTTTTTTTGGTTTTTTCTTTAAGACAGTTTGAAAACTATCAACATCGATTTTATTAATATTATTTTTATTTGTATTATTTTAAACTTATCATTATTGGGATTTTCCACAATATTTTTTAAAGATTCTGATTTTTCACTAGATATGCTTTGTGTACTATTTATATTTTTATTTTTATTAGCATATTAGATGCCATTTGTTAAATTTTATTACTACAAGTTGCATTTATTGTAGATAACTGCAATTTATTGGAGTAATTATTTTTTTCTTTTGTTTTTATGGTTATGATTTTTTTATACATTTTTGTAATTATTTCAAGTAAATTGTTTAGTTTTTCTGTATTGGAAATGCCTTGGCTAAGTGACTTACGTGTCTTTGGAAAATCAGATTATTGCAGACCTTTGAAATTTTACAACTTTTACACGGTTCCGCGAGTTCTTGATCTTTACTCTTCAACCGCATGTTGGTTAATTTGTTATTGTAATTTGCAGTTACTCAGTTTGTACGTTATTTTTTGTTTTTGGGTTTTTGCAGAAAATTGTATGTTATTCCATGTGGTCTCTTATGCGATAGATCTAAGTGTCGGTTTTTAAAACTGTGCTGCACTAGTGAGCACTTACAGTGTATACTGGACGTAAGGATTGTCAAATGTTATTAAAGTTGTTTTGTCATTAAATTTATTGTTGTTGTAATGTTTGGTTTGCTTTTTAGGTAGTTGGCTGTCGGCATTTTACTTAGCATTAAAGACGTTGGCCGCAGTTTTTTTTTGCAATTACCGATTGGTGTTATTGTTATTTTTTGTTATGTGTTTTAATTTCTATATAAGTATAAGTTTTAGAAAGGTGTTTTCCTTTTCTTTCTTGGTTTTTAGTTTTAAGTTGGTTGCCAGATGCGTACTTTGATTTAAGAAACACTTTTGACTGCAATTTAGTTAACTTTGGTTGACATTATTGTCAGAAAAAAAAAATTTCTGCCACAGTGTATGCAAGTGCCGGAGTGATGAGCTAGAACTAACTGTTAGTAGTGATACAATTTTGTTTTATGAAACAATTTTATCTTTTGAGTAATTTTATTTTCTACAAGTTAGTCAAATTGTCTTTGTCTGTTGGGTATAACGTTTGTGATCTGACGTTTTTGTTTAAGTCGATTGGGTTTTGCACTTTGTTAGTAAAATACATGTTGTTGCTTAAAGTTTCTTACTTTGTTTTTTTTTTAAGAACATTTAACTACTGGATTGTTGTTAATAAGTTGCAGAAACTTAAAGGTTATATTTTGGTGTTTTTTTTGACAACATTTGCTAGCCGTGAGAAAAAAATATTTGAGTCTAGTCTTTTCTATCTATGTTTTTTGGTTTTTTGTTTTAGCCAATAATGTTTATTTTTTAGGCGGCAAACCCAAATAACTGGAAATTTTTTGAAACTTTGTTGCATTAGTTACAGATGAAACGTAATGAAACGGATTTTACGAAAAACTTGATTTTCTCTGGAGACTGGTATTCACCTTTACTTAAATTATTATTGTGGGTTTTGGCGGATATGGGTGACTAAATATTGTTCAAGGATGTCTTGTTATTAAATATTTTTTTGTTGCAATTTTTTGTTTGATTCTGGAGCAGTTGGCTATTGGATGTGTAGTCAGATAATAAAATTACTTTTGTCTGCACTTAAGTTAGTTTTGAAGATATTGGCAGCATTTATTTTAGGTTTAAAGTACATATTTTAAAATGAACACCTTTATCAGTAAGGTTTTTTGTCTGCCACAATGTATGAAATTCTAGAGTGGGGCAGCTTGCGCTAGGCAACTTCTTATTTTTTTTAAATTGGCTACATTGTTTTTATCTATTGGATATAGAAATGATTTCACATTTAGCTTTTGACGTTTTTGTACAAACCTTTCGGATCTGGCAGTGCAGGTATGTAGTTGCAAAATGTTTAGTAGTGTAAGTGTGAAAATATTGAAAGTTTTGTGTTTATACAAAAAAATGTTTAGTTTACTACGGTTTATGCTTCCGGGGGTTAATGTTGCTTCACTTAAAACTGCCATAAATTACGATTGCTATAAAATATACAATTTTTAATGTATTTAAAAGTAACATGTAGCTGTTTCAAGTTTATTCAACTTGCTTAATGTTATACGTGATATAATGATTCACACCACGAGAGATGTGTACCGCAATGATGTAATGATTAATTTGTTCTGTACGGTACACGCCCTGAGGACTCTTATTTATGTTACGCAATATTGTACCATCCGCGCCATAATAATAATAATTCATTTATTTAACGTTGTTCTACTTCTGTTGCAATGCTAGAAGTTAAGACAACTTCACACAAAATTTCAACTTAAATTATTTTCCTGTTGCGGGACGTTGATGGCTTTTGTTATCTTTTGCAAGACAAATGATTTCAAGACTAACGTTTTTTTAGGTGTTGATGTTCTTATTGGTAAATTTTTAGAAACACTGTTTTTGATCAGAATATTTTTGAAAAAGAGTCAAATTGTTTTACTAAGATGGTTTCAAGTACCAAAATAGCTGAATCATGCATAAAAGAGTACAAAAGCTTGGGTTAAGCAAATGAAAGAATTATTTAAATAATAATGATTTGTAGGTTTAAACGCTTTAATCTAAGCGGGAGAAGGTTATGTTGTTTAGATCATGGTAGGTCTGTTTCAAAAATATGATAAAGGTGATATTAAGATTTAGGCAAAATTTATTGACATACTCAGAATAGTGTAATAAAACAGTGTTTCGGTGAATAGATACTATTACATTAAATTGGAATAGAAAAAAAAAACTTTATTAGTAAAATCAACAACAAAATTAAAATCTAAAAACCAACGTTTAAGTTTGTGACCATGTCTGATATTTTTGCTCAATATCTGTTTACAGTAGAGCTCTCAATTTTGTATTTTTAAATTATAAACAAAATTTAATGGTGGTGGCAGTTACAATGTGATTGTTTATTTTAAGAGAAATAAACCACATTTGCTATGTACTATATCACGAATATAATATAATATAATATATTTGTGATATATAATATATTTGTGTACTATATACATAGTAAATATGTTTTATTTATCATAATAAAAACTTTATTAATGAACTTTGATATTTTTTAACAACAATGTTGCAGATTATTGCATTTACTGTAAATATTGCTATAGTTATTGTTTAAACTGAATACAAGCGATAATGTCTAATTAAATTTGTCTACCTAGAACAAGGTTTGCTAAAATAAGGCTACTTCTTTTTGTATTCAAATTAATTGCAACGATTGTCAGGGAATAAAGATGAAACCAGTGATAGTGTAATTAATGCGACTTTGAGGGTGCAAGAATTAGCGTTGAGTTTTGTTTAAAGTCTGTGCTTGGATGCTAGCAATGCAAAAGGTTTTAAAATTTTGATACAGGTTTTGACTGGATCTGTGAATGTTAGACCGGCTGCCAAAAGAAAGTTTGAGTTTTGTTTTTTTAGTTAATTGCATTTAGGTTTTAAACAAGGTAGCAATAACGTTTGAGAAATGTAGTTTTTAGAGCGATTAGTCGTGGTTTTACCCATTAATGTTTACTCAACTTGCACGATATTTTACGTATTGGGTTTGAATTTTGGGATGGATCTGTAAGAAATTGGAGAGTTGTCTTTGTGTGTCTTTAAAGCATGCTAAGATATCATCTACATATCTATGTATATTAAAAATGAATGTGTAATTTAGCCAGCCGAAATGATAGTATATTTTCTTCTAAGTGTGCCGAGAAAATGTTGGCTAGAATGAGGCTAAGCGTTTATTCTTGTCTTTATTGTGCATTTTACAGATTTTTACATCATAGAAGTCTTACGACTAGTTTGAAGGGGTTTGATGGGACGGCTTATTAGGCCACTTCCGAATACTACCTGTGGATAAAGAGTAAGTTATTATTTTAGTCATATCTTAGGAATCAAACTCCTTGGCGTGCTATGCTAACGCTATATAACTGAGCTATCTCACCGTTGGCAGTTGTAAAATACTCCGTTAAAATAAAAATAATTTTGGTTAATACACATTTTAAAGGCATCTTCTAACTCTATCTGTGTAGTGACCTCTATAGCAATTTTGTCTAGTATATCTCTTATAATATTTAGGCATTCTTGTGGAGGTGTATTAGAAAACATACTGCATACGTCAAATGAGACTAGTTTGCAACCATTTGGTATGTGTTTGTCTTTAAGCAGTTGAGCTAGATCTGCTGATTTTTTTACGCTAAGAGGTGCCTGGTACTGAGTAAAATTATGAAAAAGTGAGTTCCATTTAACTGAAAATTCTTTAATTGGACAATTAATGTACAATACTACCGGTATAATGTCTAAATCATGTTTATTTGTTTTGACCAAACCGTATAACTTTGTGGCGACTAAATTCATTTGAATTAATTTGAGCTTTTCATATTTAGTCTTGAAGAGACTATCTGTTTTCTTTAAAAATTATTTTAATTTTTGTTGAAAAGTACTTGTTGGGTCTTTTTTAAGTACTTCTAATTCTTTGAAGTTGATAAAATTATAAATTTTTTAATGTACTTTTTTTTCTCAGGGGTTACTATCGCATTTGATTTGTCTGCTCTTGTTACGGTAGCTAATCTGTAGAAGGTTTTAGTAAAGCCAAAACTAGTAATGTATTTGTAAGAATTATTAAATTATTCTGGGAATTTGAGTGTGTTTTCACTTGAAACGATGCTATGGGTCTTGAAAGTTATAAGTAAACAAATGTTGTTTATTATTATTATTGTAAAGTTTTGTAAGTGGTTAAACCAACAGCTTATCAACTCAAAAGTCATCCTTGCCTGCACGTGGTGCACCCTGCTAGAGAACGAACGAGGCTCTGGCGACCTAGACACGGCGGAATAACCGTTCCAACGGAAAATAAGGAAATGTTATTTCCACCCAAACTGGCCAACACGTTCGGCAAGGGTGGCCTTTAAAAAATGCTAAAACCTTCAAATGCAATAAATGTTAAGATTTAAAAAGAAAATACCCTAAGCAAGTAGAGTACACTCAAAATCTCGCAGCGCCAGATTAATGGGGGGGTGGGGGGCAAAAACTTAACCAACAAAGGAGTGAAGCCTGCCACAAAACATACAATAATCAAAGTAGCAACATATAATATAAGAAACCATGAAGCCAGATGGCCAACTTGAAATCCTGGACAACGAGCTAAGCAACATAAAATGGGATATTCTTACTCTATGCGAGACAAGACTAGCTGGAGAACAGGCAACCACCCTCAAATCAGGCCACCTTCTATACCAAAAAAATGCCGATACGAACCATTACAACCGAGAGGTGGCAATTTTTATCAACAAAAAACTAAAACATCAAGTAACAAAAATGGAAGCTATTTCGAACAGAGTAATATACATCGTCATACAACTAAACAAGAGATATTCCGTACAAATAATGCAAATATACGCTTCAACGTGCGCCTCAGAAGACTTGGCAATTGAAAACTTGTACAAAAACATTACAAAAACTCAAGAACTAGGAAAAGCCAATTTCCAAATAGTAATAGACTTCAACGCCAAAGTTGGGGGAAAACTGAGAGACGATCCACAAAATATAGGGATTTTTGGACTGGGAAACGCAAGAGGGGAAATGCTCGTACCTGCAAAAACAAGGTATGCACTTCCATAACACCTTCTTTAAAAAAGGCTGCCAAAGGAAATGGACTTGGAGAAGCCCAGATGGCACTAAAAATGAGATCAACTACATAATCTCAAATAGGCGAGAAATAAGCAGCGATGTAACAGTACTAAACCGATTCAGCACAGGCAGCGACCACAGACTAGTTTGGGCAACTATTACCATCAACACCAAGTTGGAAAGAAACAAGATGATCCAAAACAAAAAATATTTAACAACAGAAACCTTACAGGAAAATGAGATCAAATATTAAGACAGCGTGAAGAAAACCCTACCAAAATTAAGAGACTTAGAACAAATGGACATAGACCATCTATCAGAAAACATAACAAACAGCATAAGAACCGCAGTAAAAAAAATCAATTACAGGAAAGGTTTCAAAACGGGAAAGCTTAGCTTCAACACTATGAAATTACTAGAACAAAGAATAAACACAAACAGAGAAAGTTGCCAATACAAAGTCTTAAGCAAAATAATAAGCAAGGAACCGCGAAGAGACATATATAAGAACATATAACACCCAACTTATACATAAAGTTATTGAAGACAACGCAAACATACTAAGAAGAAACAGATCAAAAGGAAATAAGAAATTCTACAGAATCAAAAACCAACAATGAGTAGTCACCGCAAATAAACAAGAAACTATAAACGTCATCCAAAATTTTTACCAAGACTTTTACACCTCACACATAGCAAAACCAAACAAGGGTAGATATACAATCCGTAACGTAGGCTCTGATGAAATACCAGAGATTACAAGAACAGAATTACAGGCCATGCTAAAACAAATAAAAAACAGGAAAGCTCCAGGAGAAGACCGAGTTACTGCAGAATTGCTAAAAATGAAAGGGGCAACATTAGAACAAGCCATCTGCACTCTGCTAAACAAATGCTTAAGCGAGGGAAAAGTTCCTAAAGCCTGGCTGAACTCGGAAGTAATTCTGATCTTCAAGAAAGGCGACACCAACAACATCGGCAACTACCGACCAATTAGCCTTCTAAAGCACATGTACAAACTGCTATCCAAGATAATAACAAACCGCCTGACGACTAAGCTCGACCAATACCAAAATCTATGCTAGAAGAACTTAAATCAGAATCAGAACAAATCGGATTAAAAAATGATCCTAACAAAAACAAAAACAATAACAAATGAGGACGCTAGAATAACTATTAATGGAGAACCAGTAGAAGGGGTAGAAGAATACACATACCTAAGCCACAATATCAAACTAGGCAAACCAAATCAAACAGCGGAAATAACTAAAAGGATAAAAATGAGCTGGGCTGCATTCAGCTAAGTAGATTACTTTTTAAAGCCTAGAACCATTAGAATCAACCTTAAAAAAAAAGGTATACAGCTGAAAACTACCTGTTACAACCTACGAAATGGAAAATGCAACCCTGACGCTAGGAAGCACAAACCAACTCATTGTAACGCAAAGATCCATGGAAAGAGCGATGGACCAAAATAATCATAGCCCAAGGACAACGAAAAGAAGCGTGGGCCGGCCGGCAACAATATGGCGAGATGATATACAAAAAATAGCAGGAAAGAACTGGATCCAAACAGCCCAATCCAGGAGTGGATAAAAACAGACTGAAGAAGAAAAAGAAGAAGAAAGTTGTGTTTCCTTTATAAACAGTTAGTTGTAGGACGCTTAGTGAGAAACTTGTTTGACAACATTTTAAAGACGCAGTTTTTTTCTGGTTTTAAGTATCTATTGGTGTTATTTAACTTTTTGTTATTACGTTCTGTTTGCTTTCTGGCTATAAGTTCCAGAAAGGTTTTAAATTTTTTTGGTATTTACTTGTGGGATTGGGTTGCGGGATTTTAGTTTGAGTACCAGATTTGTAGTCGGATACTGGAAACATCTCTGATTTTACTTCAGTTAACTTTAAAGACAATGGAGATTCCAGAATCTCACAGGAAGTTAAACTGGCAAATCCAATACTACCAAAGGCGATACACTTAAAGGAGGTACACAAAATATTTATGAAAGAAAAAGGATACGACGAGGAAGAAGTTAATGAAAATATAGAAAGACTAAGAAGGTACCTAATGACAAGTAACTATCTAGGCTGAATAACAAAAAAAAAGAAAGAAAGGAGAGATGGATGTCAGTGTAGAAAGTAGTACAGAAAAAGAAGAGGGTATAGATGCTATTTTTTGTTATTATGTTCTGTTTGCTTTATGGACATAATTTTTGGACAAGTTTTTTGCTTTTTTGTTGTGGGATTAAGATGCGGAGATGCGGGTTTTGAAATTAATTGTGAGGCGCGTAGTCGGATATCAAAAACACTTTTGTCATTACATTCTGTTTGTTTATAAGCATAAGTTTCTTAAAGGTATTTTGATTTTTTTGGTTTTTAGTTGTGAGATTTTTAAATTGATTGTGAGACTTGTAGTCGGACATCGGAAACACTTTTGATTTTATTTTATTTAACTTAAAAGACGTTAGTAGATGTTTTTTTTTAATTTTATTGTAAATTAACAATTTTTTTAGAAAAAAATGTGAAAATTCTAGGGTGATGTAGCTGGAGCTAGCCAATGGTGGTATATGTTTATTTTTCTGAAAGAATTGAATGTTTTGATAGATCTTATTTTTAATTTTTTTGAAAATTGTTTTTGTCTGCTGGATGCAGTAATAGCATCAGTTTTATTCTTTTAATGTTTTTAAGGTTCATCGGGACACACTACCTTTGTTTTGTCTATTTAGGCAACTTTTGAAAAATGTAGGATTTAGATTTTTGAAGTAGTTTGAGTCCGGTATAGGGATTAATTATGGTTTTACTCTATAAAGTTTATTTTGTTTCTGTTTGTTGTTACTACTGCTTTGCGGTTATTTGGCTTATGCGTTATTTTTTGTTGTAAGTTTAAGTAAAATATTGTGCAAGTGTACCTGGTAATTTTTTAAGCGGTCTGCTGATGCAATTTTTAATTAATTTGTTAATGATTTTGTTGAATTAGTAAGTTTAAGTTTGCAGAACTGGCAATGAACGAAAAACTTGACATTTTTTGCGGACTGGCATGTGTTTTCACTTTAATCATTGTGGTAGACCTTTTTTATAATATTTCTATTTACTGAGTGTTTTTAGATATTGTAAACTGCAAGGTGCGAGCTTGGCAGAGTTGTTCGTCTGGCAAGTTTTATTAACATGGCCGTATATGTGGCTTACGTTTTTTTTAGTGATTAATTTTTACATAGAAATAAATTTAAAACTAAGCAGCAGTTAACTGTAAGGATCTTTCAAAATAAGCCAAATCCAACAAAAGTTCTTTGTGCTTGCTGGGTTTCGAAGCAAATGGTAGCTTGTTTTTTAGTATAAATGATTATGTCGCAACCATGCTTTTAGAGCAACGTAGACCGGTTATCTGTGAAAGGCACACAATTATTTGTTTGCCGAAATCTTTAATAAAATAAGAAAACGAACCTCTAACAAAATCATTATCTACTATGAGAATGCAAACATCGAATTGATAAATTATCTGTCGTAGAGCTCTTATTTAGCACTTAATGAAGTTTATTTGTTCTTCCAAGTAAAAAACAAACTACGAGGACAATGCTTTATGTCGCCACAAGAAGCTAGTTAATGCTGAATGCAAACTATGTTTTGAAGATATCTACTTTGAAGTGGAAAAATTGTTACGCTAATTGGTTTAATCGTAAGCAAAAATGTGTAGATTTTAATGGAGAGTATTTTGAAAAACAATAAAGAAGTTTTTACACCCCAATTATTGTGTTAGTGATTTAGTTTCAATACATAAATATCACCCACCGTACATGTGCTGGGAACTGAATTTTTTTTTGCTTAAAATTTAAGCAAAATAATAATTAGTTTTGCTAATCTGCAATTTTTTTTAAAGAAATTTTATGAAAAACTAACTTTATACTAAAGTATATGAAAAACCATTATTAACGTTAATTATGTATTTTATGTAATTTTCTTTAAGTGAGCTAAGCTCTTCACTCAATAGAATTGCTTCAATGCAGAGATTTCAAAGAGACATTTTATTCGTTATAAAAATAATACGCGACAAAAATAATTAGCGCGAACATGAAACGTACATTTAAAATTTATCACATGCGAATGTATTTAGCCTTAATTAGTCCCGTTTTTTTTTTCTAAGCCAATTATTTTGAGGCTTAAAATTACATGGAAAACTAATTAACCTTTTCCTTCCATGAAAAATACTAATTAAAGTTGGCGCACATGCAATCCGATTTCCGACGATTATAAATTATACAAATTGTTTGAATGACAGTTTTAGTTTGAGTAAAATATAGTTTTCAAAACAACTACATAGGTGAAGTAGAATCCATTTCATACAGAAAAACATCATATATAAGCTGCGGGTGAAAGATTAAACAATGGCAACGTGTAATTCAAAAGTGACAGGTTAAATTCATTATCGTCCGAAACAACACGTGTCCCTCATCCCGAGATCCCGAAAGTCCGTCCTGATCCTTGTCATTTCTCACCTCGAGCTCATACAGTGGAATGGTAAAAATTTGTCAACGTCCTTCATATCCTGTTGGAATTATTCCACGTTCAACAATATTTCCGTCTTAACATATTTTAGTTTAAGCAATTGTTTTATTAGTAGCTGTGATGGAAATTTTCATACTAATTAATCAGGTTCTAAATATATTCAGAAGTGTATTAATCATAATTTCCTATGTGGCAGCTTTCGGGTGTGAGCTTTGAGCAAGGAGGAAAGGGTTTTGTTATACACTCGATATTTAGGTTAAAATCGACTGTGTGAGAAACACAAGGCTTTACTACGGACTAATTAAATTGTGCAAATTTTCTAATTAGCCAAGTATCTTACAAATTGCAACCCTCCAGAATACAATTTAATTATTTATTAATCAACTTTAATTGATTGATTGCGTAGCAAAATTCAATATAAGATTTGATTTTATAAAAATTACGCGATGTTTGCAATCAATTATTAACAAGTCTAAGATTGATGTAAAAAAGTAATTATTTCTACATTTTTATTTTTATAAATTGATGCAAATTTAATTTTGAATTGTTTTGAAGATTAGAGTTTGAAACTATGTTCCAGTCCATGAAAATCCGTTCTGTTATTATTAACGATAGTGAACGTATTAATAAAGTAGAATTGAAACTGGGCGGCAGATGTTGTGCGTTCTTGTAAATGTCGTGAGATGACGTGGCAACTGGCTGTGGTAACGAGCCCCATCGCGCCCCCGTTATGTGTCCGACGAGGAACAATGCGAATAAGCCGGCTTAATTTGCGAGCCACGCCGCCGTCGAGTCGTTTACTTGTCATCGCCAAAGCATATACTAAATATAATGACCCTTGTTTCTGTGAACGCGCCCGGTCGGACCCGCTTAATGCACCATTGTTTCGATCGCCACCATTACATCGTTGTCTAAATCAAAATACTTTATGGGGATGAACTAGATAATATCGTCCATTGAGCCTTCCCCCACCAAATGGTTTTAGCTAAAACTATTACGTAACTTCGTTCGACCGTAAATTATTATTCAGTTTCTAAATTTAATCCGCAAATGAAAATCTAATATGCTTGCTATAGAAGCAATCAGGACATCTTCAATTTAGGAAATACTATTTTCAAACTAATTGGCAAAGTTTCTAACCGTTTTACTATCCAAATTGTTCAGATAATTTAGAATGTGTAAATAGAAACTAAATATAACATATTTGGTAAATTTTAGAAATTATTATAGAATTGTAGATTTCATATATAAATTGATAACTGAATTCAAATAATATTTTAAAAAATGTTAACTAAAATTACTTTTACATTAAAGAAAAGTTTAAGTATACAAAAATTACAATTTTTTTCTAAACTACTATAAATTATTATTTTTTACAATAATTTCTAGAACTTTATTTAACAACTAATTGGATAATAAATTTTTAAGTCAAATGTTTGTTTCTTCATTTCACATTTTCTACAAAAAACTGCAAAATAAAATATTTTTCTAATCTAATTGTAAATAGAATTTCTTAAAAGTTCCTGATTGTTTTATCAGTTGTTCGATTATACGTTGAAAGTAACCTTCTGCGTGTAATTCAAATTTGTATAGGCGATATAATATAAATATTTTATTTCATTCTTGATGAACTGTCAGTTTTGAATTAGTCAAAAAGGTTACTTTTAAAAACCAAAGCATGGTTGCATGTACATATGTACGAGTATATGTAGTAGTTTGCTACGTCGACTATTATCAGAGTAGAACTGATTAGTGTCACAGCCGTATGGTTGATAGAAGTTTTAAGTTGGTTAGGGCAGTATTCTTTTGGTCATCCAAATGACTTGGTAGACAGTTATTGTCGGAAATAGTCACTTTAAGAGAGCATCAGTTTCTGGCGGCCGTGCGTGTTTCTGAGGTGGCTGAGGATATTTTTTTTTTTATTTTAACGGTTCTGTTATTGCTTAGAGTGTATGAAGTTGCAATAGGATTATCTAGTAGCTGTTTCTACATATAAGTTGTTGACAGCAATAGATTTGGCGGAAAATGCAGCTGGGCGGTGTAGATAGTAATACTTTGTGGCACTAGACAGACATGTCGTTTTTAAGTGTCTTGTTCTAACTTTTGGATTTGTTGAAAAATAATATAATATAATTGCATATTCAAAAATAATTGTAAAACTACTATGAGTTTTGATTGGAGGTGGTTGCTTTGCTCCTCTCAAAAAGATTAATTTTCTGTGTGGCGGTGTGGACTGTGGCCGCGTCTTGTGGACAATACAACTAACTGCTCACATAATGTTTGACGGGTTACATAATTTTGATCTGTGAGTTATTGGGCCACAACCTCTTTGTATGAGTGCAAGTAAAGTGTATTGTCAAAAATTTTATAATAATAAAAGCTCTATACGCTAAGATTAACAAATCAGCACATACCATTTTTTTGATATTTTTATGTGTTCAACGCTCTTTGGAGGTCATTTATTTCTTTTAGATATATTATATAGATTGCGTTCTAAACCGGCTTTTTTTATTAAACTTTTATCTACAACCTTATCGCGTACATTAAAAAAAGAACATGCATTGCTTCATGTGCTATAGATTATATTAAATCAACAGTGTTGATTTGCATGAGGTGTGCCCTCAAAGTTAACAAAGTTTTGCTTTAACTAAAACTTTTCAGTCAGTTTTAAGTACACTTTAACAACGTCACTATAAACACAACCGATAATACTACTGAAAACTATCTAGGCTTACTATTTAGTTGATTTAGCACGCGGTTGGTCGAACACAAATTTAAACGTGGGGGACTTCAGCAAGGAAGAAAAAACTAAAATAGCTATACTGAGCTGAGATAATAGTATTTTTATTTGATTGATCTAAAAGAGCCAATAAAGCACTCGAAAACTAAACCTGAACCTAGCAGAGGTCAACAATCACTATTGGCTGAAAGCTTAAGTACTACGTTTGGATAGAAACACGTCATTTAAATTAATAAATGTTGTTAGCAAAAATTGAAGGCTTAGTAATTGTGAACCACGTACAAACTATAATGCATTGAACTACGATTACCTAATAGTAGCAATACCGGAAATGATTTTTTTGCTTGAAGTTAATGTAAAGTGAAAGTAAGTTTACAACGTGATCAATTTCTGGACGTAATTTCCAGGAAGATTAACTTTACTATTTTTTAGTTTTTTACTTAGGCAAGTGGAAGACATTAGTTCGTAATTTTTTGTTATTGCAGGCATATAAACTGCAAACGTACCCAAACAATTAAAAAAAACTACAAGTGGCAATTATAAATTTTTTTAGCATCAGTGTTTTTGTTGCTTTTATATGCTTATTTAACTTTTATCAAATATAGTCAATAGTCTTTACTTTACAGCTTTTTAAAAATTATTTGTGTAAATTCTATTTTGAAAAACACCATTGAAACCATTTTTATTTTTTTATATTTATAATGGACTTTGGTAGATCGAACTATTGTGTGGTAAAGACCGAGTCAATCTGCTTTATGTATTTTAATTTTTGATTAAGTTTGTTTGCAGATGTACAATATTTTGATTAGCATAGTAAAAGTTATGAATACTTTTTTTTGTAAAGTCTTAACGCATTATTAGTCGTTTTAGACTAACATGCCAAACAATCTAAACTAAGTAATGTCTTAAAACTGATTAGTTGTTTTGATTTACTTTGGTTGTGTTGATAGAGTGGAACGTGGCAATGTTATGTTTATAATGATTAACCTTAGAGCATGACATTTTTTTATTGTAATGCTGTGTAAAATTTATTTGTTTTTTTTTAGTTTTGTTATAAGAAGCTGGTTTGCAACAAAGTCTGCCAAAGTTTAAAATTGACATTGGCGGTTTAGTTGAAAGTAGAATTGTTTTCTTAGAAAAAGCTCTGCTTCTAGCGTTGCTGAAATTTTTTTCTAAAACAATTTTTTTAACAAAAGTTCCTTAGAGTAAGAAAATTATTACTTTGAATTTCAGATTACATTTAGTAATTTTAAATTTGATAAGTCACATGCGTTTAGGTAATAAACCGTTTAATATGGTTCTAGTAAAGTTATTACCGTCAAAAGAGATGTTGTTTTATTGTTATTGGCTATTCTTTGTACTTCAAAGAGGTTTGGTACAAGGAAACGTGAAATAACTTTTGTAGCTTTAGTTTGTATGTATGCATTTATGTGTAAAACCCTTTGGAAAGGTTTTCAAAGTGAAAAAGGTTTTACATAGTTTTTGACTGTGGTGCTATTTTAAAAGCCGTTTTGTAAGTTTTTGTTCGTTTTTTTGGAAAAGATTTTTAGATGCAATAGACGCTTGAATCTAGTTAAAGGTTGCAAAGTTTGACAACGTTAATTTAGTGCGTTGTAAAAAGCGGTAGTAGTGGGAAGTACAATCCCACCAAACTTTTGTGACTATGACTATAGTGTGGACTTGACTGATTTAATGCTGAAGCAAAAACTTTTTATGACAAAGGCTTTACAAAGAGCAACAAAGTTTTTTAATTTTTTTACTTACCTAAAAAGTTTTTATTGGTTTTACGCTATTTAGATCAAACTTGTTTTTGTCGGCCTGTTTTTGTACAATTCTTACTGTGTATTGTGTTTTTTGTTTGCCGTTTGACATGGGCTAGTGTTACTTGCTGTCTGGTTACTTGGGCTTCTGTTCTCGAATAATTTTTATTTTTTTATCTTGTTTATGTTTTTTGATTAAAGGTTTTTCATTTTTTGTTTTTTAATTTTTTTATTTTGTTTAATTTTATTTATATTTTATTTGCTTGGGTACCAGTAATAATGTCATATGCTAACATTTTTCAACTAAAAATGGTTAAAACTTTTTGCATTACTTTGTTAAGTACTTTACTGGGAGTTATGCTGCAAGTTTTTTGAGGTTCTGATGTGAACAACAAGCAGTTTTTTTTTGCTGTGGCAGTTTTAAAGTTGAACGAGAACAAGTTATTCTAGATAACGTTGGTTGCTAGACTGGTTTTGCACTAGAGCTGTAGGATTTTAATATAATTTAGAGTTTGCTATATATACTAACTACCTTGGACATGTGCTGAGAGGTTAGAATCACTCTAACTCACATTTAAAACAAAAATCTTGACTAAAGAACAATAGACTAGGATTCATGGCACGGAACATTTTATTTTGGGGGGGCAAAATATTAGGACACATTTTTTAAAGTTATTGCTAACCTTAGGAATTTGTCACATTGGACTCGAGGTCGATAAAACATTTTATTTTAAGTTTTGTGGTCTTTGCCATTTTTTAAATAGTCATTGTGTTCTAAGGATTGTTGTGCGAAAATTGTTTGTTGAACTTTCGTATTGCGGTTGTTATATTTGTTTGATTAATTTTGGTTATTTTTATTTTTATAAATTTTTACATTTTTTGAAGCGGTTGTATTTGTCTGCTTTGTTAGTGTTTGTTTTTACCTACTACTGACCTGACTAGTTTATCCAGTAATTGTTTGTTAGGTATGTTTGTATATTTCTTTGTTTGTTTGAGAATGTCGTGTGTTGGGGCTATGATAATACTAATTTTGTGTTTTTTATTCGGCGTTTTGCAAGTGGTTCAAAGAGCGTTGGTACAAAAAGAAAAAGTTGTTAGTTGTTTCTAGTTTGCGTGTATGCATTGATATGTAATACTTCTAGGTGCAAAATATTTTAAATAACTTTTATTTATATTGCTGGAAACCAGTTTTGTACTTTTTGATATTAACACTCTAGAAAAATTCCAAGGTTCAATAAATGCTTAAGTGCAAACAAAGTTTGCGGGGTTTGAGGACGTTAAGCTAATTTGGGGACTAGTTAAGTAGTTGTTGTAAAAAGTACTGGTTGTTGGTGTACTCAATTGTTTATTTTAAAGTTTGCTGGGGTTGTCTAAGTTAAGGAATGTCTATTTCTGCAATGCGACATAGTAAAAACTAGTCTTTATAAGCATCTGTTTGTAGCAAGGGAGTACTTCAATTTTTTTTAGAAGTGCATTACCAACGAAAACTCTTAGTGAACATATTTAAATGATGACAAAACATTACGCTAAAAATAAATTTAAAGGCGGGATTCAACAAAATTTGTAAAAAAATTTTATGGTGCAATAGACCTTTAAGTATAATTAGAATTTGTGGGGCTTAACGACGTTGAGCTAATCCAAGGATTCACCAAAGAATAACGCTGGTAACGCAAGGTGCAATACACCAATCGCTCATGACACCAAAGAGAATATTAATTTTTTGTAGTTGTTGGAGTCATTTGTTTATTGTAAAGCTATTTTTTTTTTCTGGGATTATTTTAAGTGCCGTATGTTTGTGTCTGCAATGTGGCACCTAGATTGGTAATTCATCGGGTTAAGGCTTGGGGATAGTGCTAAATTTTTAGACAACTGTGACGTTGCTTGCCACGTTATAGTTTTTGATATTTTAATTGTTTAATAAAGATAAGAAATAACAATCAAGATGTACTCTCAAATAATTAAATTCTGTCTTAGAGTGATTGGTCAACTAAAGCCTTATAAGTGGATGCATGTAAACTGAATTTACTTTTTTAATTTAATGCCAGTTTTGTAGTTTATTGGCTTCAGTGCAACTTTAAAAAATCATGTATTAATAAAACTTGTTTTATCAGTTTTGAAAATTTTATGTGATTTTGAAAAGAAGGATGTGCAAACTTTGCAAAACAGTGATAAATCTGTAACTTTACATTTTTCTAAAGATGTCAAAAAATTACATTTTTTTGAGTTTGCTTAGCGTTTTATGAATTGCAGATTTGTTGTACACCTGTATTGCTTTACTTCTCTAACAGCTCAGTTTTTTCAATGAAATTCAGCATTTTTTGATGAAGGAATACTTTCAGCTCTGCTTTGGTTAGGTTGTGTTGGCCAAATGTGGCTTTACGTTGAAATTTATATGGTTTGCGTTCACTTAGCAAGTGCATTGTAGTCTTATCTTCTTCCGTAAACTTCTTTATAGGAGTTCTATTTATATTTTTATTCTATGTATGTGCTTATTAAGGTGACAGTCTCTAGTTATCAGTTTTGTGAGCTTTTGCAATCAAATTCAATTCAATTGTATTACTAAGCTTTTGATAATATGCAATGGTACTGTTAAAAATACTCTTAAGTGTGTCAATCTCTTACAGTTTTTTTTATAAGTTGTTGTTTGGCGTTGTCTGCTTTTTTTAAGTAGATTCTGGTACAGTAAATGTTCCTTTTGCTTTTTTTTAGCTATTTGATATGTCATAATTATTTTTTTATCTTCTGATTTATTAGTATGTAGACCAGGCACACTTTGCAGATTGTGTACACTGCTTACAGACTGTTTATGCAAGCTATAATTAGTTTGGATTTTATCACTGGTGATTGTAATGCCTGCAATGTCGCTTGACTAATTGATTATTATGTCATTGAAGACAAACATTGCTGCCTGTAGACAAACATTGTCTACGAGCAGCAAAGTTTGTCTTCTTTGCTTTATATCCTTGTTGATTCTATTTTTTATATACTTTTCAACGGTAATTCACTCTATATCTTATTTGACACAGTTCAAATTTTTTGTGCACATTGATGATAAGATTATAAGCGTGGCTTAAGGTAAAAGAAGCCAATGTTGTTAAGTATCTGTAGTAGGTTGTCTATAACTAGGTGCACGTTGCAGTAGGCACTAGCTGGCGTCATTAGCTTCTACAGTCTTTTTATATAGTGTTATAGTTACAGTCCGGTTCTTAAACATAAAGTTGACTCACTGCTAGAGAGGATTTATGTGTTGGTTGTTTATATCATTTGCGATGAATTTAAAAGTAGAATTGTCCAATGCCTTTTCAATATCCAAAAAACACTCAAGTCTATTTTTTTGCATTGGATATTATTTTTGCACTTTTTGATTAACTATTTTTTTTTTCTTTAGATTTTTAGATTTTTTAATTAGTAGGCATACTGGTACTGCATTTTTTCTAATAGTTTTTGTGTAAAGGATATCAGACTGATTGCTTATATAATTTAGCCAGGGCATACTTGGGATACCATCTTGCTCGTTTTTTAGAATTGCAAACTTTTTCTTTAGCATAATATATGTGATAAATTCAACTAATTTTTGGCAACTTAACTCTGTTTTTGATCTTTTTAGTTTGTTTTTTGTTTAGCAGTTTTAGGTTTTCTGGATTAAGAGATTTTATTAGCATAGAGAGTATAGAGTATAGAGATTTATTTGTCTAGTTAGAAACTACATAAAGTTGATTGGGTATGTCAAGTTAAAGAAAGTTAAAAATAGTATATAGAAAATAAAATATAAGAATCAGTAACTAATTACATAAAAGTATACAGCGTTACAGTTTAATACTTAATAGACTTAATAGAAGGACATAGGTTCCTGGTATAGATAAAATACATATAAAAATATAACAAAAAAGTACAATTTTCTCAATTTACATTATAAGGTACAATAAAGATAAAATACAACAATAAATTAAAAATAAAATTCATCTATACATGCATGTTTCAATTAATATATTCATCTAAACTATAAACATTTTTGTATAATAGATACAACTTTAACTTATTAAATTGTTTGCGTTAGAAGACCGTTTTATCGTTTCAGGTAATAAATTAAATAAGGTACAACCTAAGTATACAGTAGAATTTTTGTAGACAGAAAGATTACATTTATTTCTATAAAGGAACAAATTTGCTATAGTAAAGTAATTATAAAAGTGGTTATGTTCATTTAATAAATGCTTGATAGTCATATAAGTTAACATTTTGTATAGGTAAATACCTATAAAAGTTATTATTTTATATTTGTTAATTTTTTTGGGTTCCCATATTCTAGAAGATGGGTTTGTCACTCGTCAGACAATTTTTGTATCATTTACTTGTTTTATGTTTTTTAATGTAAGATTGATTACCATTGTTTATAATAGGATTATATTCTACATTTTTAAGAATTTTATGTCTCTTAGAATTATGTCCTTGCTACTCCAGGCTACATTGTTGTTGCAATCAAGGATTAACGGTGTTATTTTTGCTATTTGTCAGCTGCAATGTTGCAGGTGGTGATGGTTTCTGCTAACTATAGGGAAGGTACCCAGATCCGAGAATAATTTTCCATACTATTGTCACTTTGGCTGTCACTAATTTTCTTAAATATAGGTCTCATAACAGCATAAGATTAAGTACATGTTTTGCTATGATGCATGTATAGGGCTTGCATGTGGGTTGGGCTACTATCAGCAATTTGTCTGGTATGCTTAACCTTATTATCTTATTTTTACATTCACAGTTTTTGGATATTACTGCTGTGTTTGACAATAAATGTACTGAGAGTTGCTGAAATTGCCCTACAGTAATATAAATTTATTTCCAAGATGTTTAATATTAAACTTACCGTTGCTTTGTTTTGGCAACCGGCGATGGATTCTGATCAAAAACCTTCTCGACTGTCTTTGTTTCTGCCTTTTTGTTTCTATTCTTTTTGAGAAGGGCAGGAGTTTAAAGAGTTATTGTAGAAAAACCTGAAAATAGTTTGCTTCCTAAGTTAACCATCTTTTCCCAAGCGCCTTTATCTATAAGCAGGACTTGGTTGGCTTTCTTGGAATTTAGTTTTGAATTGACTATTTGTCAGGCCTTGGTGTTGATGGCGTTTTGCAGAAATAGAGTGGTCGATTTTATTTATGGTATTGGTTGTAACCTTTTTTGGGTAAGGCAAGTTTTTTAGATCTATAATTTGGGGTTTGTTTGTTTCCAATTGATTTTTTTTTGTTATACTGAGATACCATTGTTAAGTTGTCTGTACATGTGATTTTTAGGAATATCCCATTAAAGGAGCATTCTTAAAAACAACGTGATGCTTGTTCTTTTTTGAATTTATCATTTGTACTCAAATTAGTAGTTTTCATAGTTTTTGCCTTACCAAAGTTGAAGTAGCAATTGGGAAACTTTTTTGCAATAACTTTTAATGTAATGTTCTTGAAAGTGTACAATAAGTTTTTTTTTTTTAGATTTTTTTACTGTTTTTTTCTTTTTTGCCGGTTGTTTTTTCGATTCCGGCTTGCTGCTGATTGGTAGGATTTGTTAATGTAGAGTATTGCTGTTGTGTCTTTGTTGTATTGCCTGATGTTTTAGTTGGCTTAGTTTTATGAGTTTTCTTGCATTTTTTAGTCTTTGAAGCTTATTCTGGTTGCCTTCAAAACCTCGGCTTTACGGTTACAACCTTAGCTTTATTTGCCAAGTTTGGGTTCTTTGAAGAATTTCCAATTGTTTTTATGTCTGTTGCGTCTATATTGGTTTGTTTCCTCTAAAACCTATGGAGCAGAGTATTTCTCGGATAATGACGGATTGGCTGTTATTGAAACTTCCTTAGGGTGTCTTGTATATTTTTTTTAATTATCCATATTTAAATTTTGTTTCTTTTCATTTTTAATTTCTTGGCAGACAGTGTGCATTGTATTGTCATTGCAGTTTCAGTTTGGTCAGTTTTTGTTTTACGCAGGTTATTTTGTTTTCATGGTTTTTCCGGCAAGCCGTCCTACCGGACGCACAAATAAAGGAACTGACATAACTGTAACTGTTGTAACTTACAATTATTTCAATCACAAGTTTTACGCAGAAACATAATAATAATAATAATAATAATAATAATTTAGTTTATTTCTTCATAAATATACAAAAAGAATACAATAAAATATACATTAGTGTAAAAATTAAAAAAAAATTGTCATGGTTACATTGATATACATATTAGTATACATTAATAGTTATTTAAATATCGCAATATACCTATACTTGCAGACGTATTGTCTTCATAAAAAAACTTGATACAAGTGACGACTATGAAAGTTGGTCTCGGTTGGTTGTGGCAGATACTAAAATGTTTTCTTACACCCGCGTCTTTCAACTATTGAAACGCTAAACAGCAGGATGGATGCCGGTACAGCAAAATAAGCAATATTTTTTAAGGTGCAGTATTATATAGCGGTTTTTTTATTTGCTGACATATGCCGCTGCAGCCAAAAGCCTTTGCTTACATGTTGCAGTCACGGGCTTGTCAACGTTCATGTAACTGCCAGCCTGTAGGTATTGACTGAGTGTGGTAGCAGAGTTAAGTTCGTTCTTTTTTAACTATTTCAAATTGTGGCTTTGTTTGCCTTTGAGACATTAAGATTTATAAAAATTTATTTTAGTCTCAATATCGGTGACATTTTACTCTTCTGTTGGTAGAGAAATCAACAAGTTTTTTACCCGTAAATGGTGTGGTACAGCTAGAAGCAATTTTTCTTAGAGCTGTCTTATAGTGAGAAAATTTTAATGACCATACTCAAATGGTGTCAAATTTTTAGAAATACTCCTCCAACTTACAGACTACTTGAAATTGTATTCCAAAAGTTTTATAAGGCATTCTACAATGCGGCTAGTAATTGTGCGTGAAATATTCTGTTTATCGGAATTGTCCCCCAATGTTTGACTACATAGATTCAGTTGCAGTGTACCAATGGATTTTTTTAATTTCTAATAATGGCAAAAGAAGAAGTTGGATATTGTTGTAATATTTTTATTAATAACTTATAACTTCCAAATCAAAATTAACAACAACAATTCTAAATATTTCTGTTATTAAACATTAATATTATACAACAATAAGATTAGGCAGGTAACCTTAACATTATTTATAATAATAATATATAAGCAAAAGATTATAGTATTAAATCAATTTTTTATGAAACGGATGGGAATTATTTTTTGATTAATTAATATTAAAAAATAATAAGGGCTGCAAAACACTTAATGATTTCTTAAAATGAAATTTATTATTATTAAATTTATTACTAACTCAATTCTTTATTTGTTTCAGGACTATCTCCAGCTCTTCAATAAAACTAAAACGGTGAGTTTATCCTTCCATATCATCCCATTTCATTCAATCCGTTTGTGTAATTTAATAAATTTTTCCTCTAATACATCAGCAATTATAGTTAACAATAAAGCGAATGCATTGCCCATTTAGTTTGCTTTTATCTGCGTTGAGCTAGGAGACAATGCGTTTTTTGGCAAACGCCTACATCGTTAAGGGTAGTATGCTAAATAAGGGTGGTTGGATATTGGGGTCGGTTTGTTTCTATCTATATGTGCGGACGATATAGATTAAACTATGCGATTTATTATAAAAGGTTTTGCTATTCAATTGGAATTTGTTTACTTGGAATTTAATAATATTTGTTGAAAATTCAAGCGTTCCACTGAATGTATGTAATCCAGTAATGAGCGACGTAGTAATCGACACTGGGGTACAACACAAAAAAAAAATAACATGAAAAAATAGTAGTAAATCTAGCAAAATCTAAATAGGAATTGTAAATATTCCGGCTATTGCAACAAAACAACAATCAATAACATGTAAATTCGGACACTCTCATGTAAATCACGTCGACATGGAGTGTATCGTATTTCAGCAGCGGAATTTCAAACGCAAACATCCCCTCTAAATGCGTCATATTCTGAATGTTTTCGTATGCACTGTGTTCATTATTAAGCTGCTGTTTATATCTTTGATTGATGACACTGGACTTCAAATGTATGCCAAGCGCATGTACCCCTTCAATGACCAAAATTTCAAACACCACAACAATGCGAAGTGAGGAAAAATATAACGATAAAGAAGGTGCATTAAATGTGCTTTATGATAGCGCCACGGGATGCGATGGGATTAAGGGAAAATCATTACTGTTATTACTGTCATATATATACACACTCGAACCTCCCTCTTCAAGGGCGATAAAAACCACCTTATATCCGTCATTTCCACCCCGGGTATTTACAATAAGTATTATTACCTGGAATAAATAGACCCATGAAATTCTGCTTAATTTCCTATTTCATTTTTAGCACCTGCCGCTTTATGGAAGACTATTAAATGTTTATTTAACATGCGAATAGTTTTTTTTTTCTTCTTGTTTACATGGGGTGAAGTTTGCGCGGCGCGGAGACAACTTTAATATTCATAATTGGGGAAGTTCGCTCTAATGAAACTTTGCATTACTTTTTTACTGCGTTTATATTAATGCGATAAAAAAAGTGGGTGGAGGCAATGTTACATATCCTTTGGTATCTTTAGGTCGTAATTTCACTCACGCTTTAATATAGTTTAATAGGGGGACTGTATTAAAATAACGCACGATTTATGGGTGAAATTTGCTAAAAAGATTCGACGATGACACGGAACGTAATTATGTTTGCTTTGGCTGAATCCATAAAAGTTGGGTGTGCGCCACCAAACTATACTTTATGTATACTTTCCTCAAACTAAATATTTTATCCATCAGCTTTTAAACTCATTCGAAGATAATTTATAGGCGGAAGAAATATTAAAGGGGAAACTATCCTCCGCTTTCAGTATGATTACAAACTAATATTCTTTTTTTTTTTCATTCTAAATCCTAAGCGTAATATTTGGGAATTAGTCGTAATAACACCTTTGAAACAGAATTAAAACACATCTGTTGAAATTATTACACTGAAACAAAATTAAAGCTGTCTGTGGATTTTCACATTTACAAGCGGATTATAGTTTTTAATAATTACGTAACATTTTTTTTCTCACACATTTTAGGTTTACATGTCTGAATAATTGTAATACTTTAAAACAATTTTAATGTTTTAGTTTTATGATAACATGTTTTATTTTTGTGTGAACGTTTTAGAGGTAATTTAAAATTGGCGGAAGAATTGGTAACTAAACTGAAAATTTGGCTATTTTTGATGCTAATTGTTCAGATTTTAATGAAAGCGCATATTGTGGTCTTTTTTTCGATGCCGGTATTATGTTGAAAATACAAGGTGATTGTAAATGTTTGGTATTATGTAACCATCTAATGTAAGTTTGTGCCGCTTTAGTGAAAATGCGTAAACTTTATAACCTTGCTAGCTTGACAGCTGTCAAAGTTGAACTGTTAATACAAATAGTATAGACAATTAAAAAAAATGCGGCACATTTAAAGTGATTACATAATCTAATTTATTTATAAACTTCCTGTATAATAATAATAATAATAATAATAAAAATAATAATAATAATAATAAAACCCTACGGAACGCGTCCCCAAGGTGGCGGATAGAGGCAAGCCTTCTAGATATAGAAAGTAGGAGCATAAAGCTCTCGCGGACCAACAGGACACAAGATGGTCAACGGTTTCGAGCGGACGAACCACTTGTGAGATATGTGACTGTTCTCTAGATGAGGCGACATATCGAAGGCGTCTGTATTCCTAAGGAACGGCCTAACTTTAAGCTTGGTAGTAGCACCGGAAAAATACCAAACCCAGTAAAATGGAGAATATTTTGAAAAATACGGTAAAACTGTCGGTACCTGAGCTGCGTCAGGGCACGTCTGGAGCTGATGCTGGACGTGACAGTTTGCAAACCATCAGTGGTGTAATGTTGAACAGGCGGACATTCACCGGGCAACCCGAATCTATTACAGCCGAAAACAACAGCAGCAGTCAAGTACAAGAAGCTGCAACCTCTAAAAGTGCTTTACCAGCAGATCAGCCGGTAACCACCAAAGCAGGAACTCGTACCCAACGTATGATGTGGACAAAACAAATGAACACAGACGTTATGCGTTGCTACTTTAAAGCGACAAACTTAGAAACTATCACTACTGGATATAGAACAACTATGCTTCAGTTTTTCTTAGAGATTTATCCACAATACCACACTAAAATTACTGAACAAAGATTAAGTGATCAAAAGAGAGTTATAATAAAAAATAACAGACTTACCAACTTTGAAATAAATGGAATAAAGCAGTCTTTAACAGAAGAATTTAACAAAAACAAAAATGAGACTCTGCCTGAAAATTATTTAAATGAAGACAATATTTTAACCAATAATAAAATACAGCTAACTGTTAATAACCTATCACAACATATAGAAACTCTAAATATAAAACCAATAGAATCATCAATAAATGTCATTTACAATGAATTTGAAACATCTCTTTATAATTGGGTAGGTAGTGATGCAACATGTAGACCAAATTTACCAAAACTAAAAATAAATAAACATTCACTTCTACTAATAAATAAAGTTAATGATCTGATACAAACACATATAAACAACACAAATGAAATAGAAAGCCTTCACACTATAATATACTGTGCAGCATATACAGTACTAAAATTAAATAAACAAGAACCATATATAAATGAAAATCAATACAAACAACACAAAATACCTAAATGGGAGCAGCGTATAGTACAAAAAATATCAAAAATAAGGCAAGACATTGGACGCCTCACACAGCTGCTAAAAAATAATACTAAAAGAAATATTTTTAAACTTATAAAACATCTCTTCCCAAATGAAAACAATCTAACAAAGGAAAACATAGTAGAAGCTTTAGATACACAAAAACAAAAATTAGCAGTATATTCAGAAAGACTGAGAAGCTATAAAAAAAGTCATAATAGAAAAAAAGATAACCTGCTTTTCCAAAACAACGAAAAAGTATTTTACTCTTACTTAAATCAAGACAACAGCATAGTAAACTCATCAAATTTACCTTCTAAAAATGACTTAACCGCATTTTGGAAAAACATCTGGTCTAGTCATACAAATCACAACCAAAAAGCAGAATGGATAAACAACATTAGAGAAAAACATAAACATATCAATAACAATGAAGACACTATCATACAAATAGAAGATCTTAAGGCTATTATAAGTAAAACTCATAACTGGAAAGCACCAGGTACAGACAAAATCCAAAATTTTTGGTACAAAAAGTTTACATCAGCCCACAACAAACTAGCGAAGTATATAACATACATACTAAATAATCCAGAAAGTATGCCAGTTTTTCTAACACATGGTATAACATATTTAAAACCAAAAACTGCCGAAACAGAAGATCCATCCAACTACCGTCCAATCACATGTCTACCAACATTATATAAAATTATCACTGCTCTAATAACAAAAAATATTCAATACCATATTAACAAACATTCAATAATAACTAAAGAACAAAAAGGTACCAAACAATTATGTCAGGGATGCAAAGAACAATTGATAATTGACAGCGTTATACTAAAACAAACCGAAATACAACAACGTAATCTATACGAAACTTTTATAGACTACAGAAAAGCTGGTTAACTGAAGTCCTAGACATATATAAAGTCAATTCAACAATAACTAAATTTCTTAAATATACTATGCAAACATGGAAGACAAAACTACACCTTCGATCAACTACACAGGTGATAGAATCAGAAACAATACACATAAAACATGGAATTTTTCAAGGAGACTCATTAAGTGCGCTCTGGTTTTGTATGTGTTTAAATCCACTATCTGAACTACTAAACGACACAAAAGCAGGGTTTCAACTTAAGAAAAACAAAATTACAATGCATAAAATTAACCATCTTTTCTATATGGATGACATAAAACTGTATGCTAGTACCAAAACACAACTAACATCACTATTAAAAATTACAGAAACAGTCTCTCAAGATATAAATATGGAATTTGGCATTAACAAATGCAAAATTAACAGAATGGAGAAAGGAAAGTGGACAAAAACAGACGGTATAAATACAATAAATGAACAAACAATCTTATCTATGGAAAAAGGAGAAACTTACAATTATCTAGGCTTTGAACAAACTACCAAAATAGACCATACAAACCTCAAAACTAAATTAACAGAAGCATACAATAAAAGGCTTAAACAACTTCTAACAAAAAATTTAAATGCAAAAAATCTTTGTAAAGCTATAAATACATATGCAATACCAATCCTCACCTACTCGTTTGGTATGATTAAGTGGTCAACTACAGATCTTAATGCACTAAATAGAAATACAAGAACTTTTCTAACTAAACACAAAATGCACCACACAAATGCCTGCATAGAAAGAATAAATTTACCAAGATCGGACGGCGGCAGAGGTCTAACAAATATACACAATATACACAACAGTCAGATTACAAATCTTCGAAATTATTTTTATCTCCGAAATGATAGTGAATTACATAAAGCAATTGTAAATATTGATACAAATTATACCCCACTTAACCTGGCTGACAAAGAACAGATACATAAAGATTCCAATACAATACAACAAGAAAATATTCAAAAATGGGCAGCAAAACAACTACATGGCAGATACTACCACCAAAGTCACAAAGAGAACATAGACAGAATAGCTACATTTACATATCTTGAGAAAGGATATCTGTTTCCAGAAACCGAAGTATTTCTACAGGCCATTCAAGACAAGGTAATAAACACAAAAAGCTATAGACTGCACATAATTAAAGACCTACAAAACACAAACGATAAATGCAGACGCTGCAAAGACGAACAGGAAACCATTGAGAATATTACAAACGGCTGTAAAATTCTAGCTCCCACACAATATACAGAACGGTACAACTCGGTAGCGAAAATAATTCATCAAGAATTAGCACTTAAATACAAATTAATTAGCAAATGGAAACCATACTATAAATATAATCCATCAATTATCCTAGAAAACGACGTGTGCAAATTATACTGGGACAGAGCTATTCTGACAAATAAAACAGTTGCACATAACCGCCCAGACATTACTCTTACTATAAAAAATGTAAATACTATGTATCTTATTGATGTAGCAATACCAGCAGACCATAACATCAAAGTCAAATATAACGAAAAAATTGATAAGTACTTACCTCTAGCGCACGAAATAGAAAAAATATGGAAAGACAAAGTAAGAATAATCCCCATAATTATGTCATCAACAGGTGTAGTGCCACTAAATCTAAAGGAAAACCTAAATGAATTACAGCTTAAAGAATGTGTTATAATACCTATGCAAAAGGCTGTGATACTAAAAACATGTAACATCGTTAGGTCTTTTCTAAAACAATGACAATCTTTACTGGACCTGGTCCCGTACCCGTTCAATAAATAACTCCCAGGATAATACCTGTGAAAAAAAAAAATTAAAAAATTAAAAAAAAAAAAATATATAAATAGTAAAAGGCGAAGTTTAGACTTGGTCTGCTCTCAGACTTAACCTTTTCAATTTTCACAATACTAATTTTGGTCTAAATCGGCTTCTAACTTCTTTTTCTTCTATCCTTTTTTCTGTACCCTATTTAATACATGGTTTATCTTACATTTACAATGTAAAAACAGCAAAAAACTGTCAACTTGACATTATTATGTGTGTTGATAGTTAAAAACTACTTGATAAATGAACTTTTTTTTTGTTATAAGGAAAGTCGTATTCTTAGAAAAATGGGTAGACAAGCCACTTGTGGTAATTGAGTTTGCATGGATTTATGTCAAAGCGTGTCTTAACGAATGTTTGCAATATTTAAGCGTTGGGAACATTAATCTTTTGTTAAGGTTTTCAAATTTATTTGCGTATAGCCGGTATGGTCTACAATAGGGTTTAAATGCCAAACATATTTGTGTTTGGAACTTTACAAACATTAAGCTAAAAGAAAAAAAAAACTAATAAAGTTTATATCTTAGTTATACATTTATTTAAAAAAATAATGAAAACAATGATTTGTCGTATTGTCTGTTTATACAGTAGATTTGTAAATAAAAAAGTTGACAGTTTATCTGTTAAGCATTCTATATGTCAGACAGTTATACTCTTTAGACAGTTCATACAACCGATTTATAGAGACAGTTGACAATTTAAACGTAACGTTAATTTATTTGTTAAATGAAAAGGTTACATTACTGATTTGATAATTGATATTGTCAATTTATTTGTAAAGCAATTTATACGTTAAAGTCAGATAGTTTATATGTCATGTAAGTTGAAAATTAATTTGTAAAAGACAAATTTCTTAGATAAGATTTGTAAATAAAAACAGAGTTGCAAAACAGATAACAGATGCTTTTTAATTTTGAAAATTCATATTCTATTACAAATTTGTCAAAAATTATGTTTTCAATTTATATATAAACAGTTTGCATGCCAGATTTGTAAAGTAGTTAACAGTTGCTTTAACAAGTTGACAGTTCATCTGATAGATGGCATATAAACAGATTTGTTAGACAACTGACCGACAAACCAGCAGGTGACATTTTATCTAACAAATTAGTAAAACTATTGACAACATTGTTTTGTGAAATTAAGAAATGACAATTTATATAACAAACTTTTATATTGCAAAATTGTGAAGTAGAAAAAAATTGCATTTTTATATTGACAGTCAATAATTTAGACAAAATGTCAGAAAGCTCATATGGCAGATTTGTGACTACTTAAATTTTGCTATATATAACATAACATTTTTGATACATCCTCATCAAAATATTATTTTTAATTTAATAAATTTTTGAGGTTTAAATATTATAAAGGGTTTTCCAATAAGAAGTTTCATTTTGAATAGCAGGCTATTTGGCTAGCTGTCAATTTTAAAGCCAATATTTTTTTACATTTGACAAGTAAAAACTAGGCCATTATTAAAAATGGCACGATACATGCTTCAACAACGCATTGAAATGATTAAAAATCACTACAAAAATGGTGAAAATTTTTCAGTCACAGTTTGCAAAACTAAAGCACTTTTTGGTCGTCGTAAAGCACCTTTTCGGTCAGCAATAGTAAACCTGGTGCTAAAATTTAAGCTGTTGGGACAAGTTTGTGATGTGAAAAATTGAAACCGTGTGCATCGTTCAAGAACACATGAGAATATTGCTGATGTAGGCCGTAGTGTTGAAGAAAACCCAGGTTTGTCAATTCCTTGTCGATCTTTGGAATTAGACATTTTACAAACGACATTACACCGTATTTTGAATAAATACTTAAGTTTTAAGACTTTTAAAGTTCAGTTAACACAAGAACTTAAGCCGGTCGATCATCATAAACGTCGTATCTTTGCTGATTGGGTCTTTCAAATGCATGAAAATGATCCGGAATTTCATCGAAAAATTATCTTCAGTGATGAGGCCCATTTTCACCTCGTAGGCTACGTTAATAAGCAGAATTGTTGCTTTTGTGGCTCAGAAAATCCAAGAATGATTATTGAAAAGTTTTTGCATTCTCAACGTGTCACTGTTTGGTGCGGGTTTTGGGCTGGCAGTGTAATTGGACCCTACTTTTTTTAAAATAAAGCTAGTGCAACTGTTACGTTGAATGGATGGCACTACCGAGCTATGAATAATGATTTTTGATGGCCGGAATTTGAAGATATTGATGTAGACAACGTTTATTTTTATCAAGATGACGCTACGTGCCACACAAGCAACAAAATAATCGCAATTTTGCAAGAAAAGTTTTCTAAATTTCTGGTTCAAATTGTTTGCGGGGAATTAGCGTTTGCTCTTTTTTTTGCACGATGTTGAAAACAATTTATGTCCATGTTTTGCAAAATAATGAATTTAGAAAAATTCTTGTGCAGCAATGGCGCTATTCTGCTGAAAATAAAAATTGTCTATGCTCAAATTGTCTAATTTATGCCAACAAAAGTTAGTTAGCATTTTTTTGGTAGCAATCCGCATTGACTGTAGTTGCAGCACTTCTGTCGTTCTTAAGAAAGTAACGTCCCATGAGTCTACTGACCCAATAATGGGGATAAAGAGTTTTCTTCTTCTTATTGCTTTAGGGGTTTTAAAATTTCAGATGCGACAGTTCTGTATATTAACAAATTCACTGAAATGGAGATTGGTTTTTGTAGCTAAAGATATTTTCCAGGATTTCTTGCTTGCATTTTCAACACTCAAGAAACAAAAGTTTGGCATTGTTCATAATCAGCCGGCTTCACTTCTTGCGTCAGCTGCACTTTATAAACACTGTAAGTTAAGGTTTTTATGCAGTATGCGATAAAGGCTGAACGGTAAAATGCTTAATTGCTGTAAACATCTTAAGATAAAAAAACTTGAATTTTTTGCGACAATGTCAGCAACAGCGGCAATATTTTGTACTGACTTAACAGTACAAATTTTAAATGGCAATTTTACATCAGTAACTTGACCAATTTGCTCAAATTTTGCGATTAGTCTTACAATGGTTTTACGGATAGGTGATTTATACCGACCAAAATCAATAAAAACTCTGAGTGCAAATTGTCTCAGCAACATTTTTTCAGTTTGTCAAAGATTCAAGGCTTGCAAAAATAACATTTCTATACTTCATTCATTTGGTATCAATCTCAACTAATTGTAACGCAAATTTTGGCGTTAAAAAAAAATTGCTTTGATGATGCTACAAGCGTCTAAACCACAGCAAATAGTGTATTTTGTTGAGTGCACTGGAGTCTGAATTAATTTCACTTCATATGCGGTAATTTTATTTATTAACATATTTGTTTAGCCAAATGTGCATTGTTGCCTAACACAGTAAAATAATTTTATGATTTAAATTTTTGCACTGTATAGATTTTATAAGTATGTAGACAAAAAAATTCTACGTACGTACAACGTACAGCGTGTAAGGACAGTCTCAATTGATGCGACCGACGACGAGTTGATAAAACTGGATTTTTTTATAAATTTTACAGCAGTAATATTCTTTTTAGTAAGCACATTTTTTTAACTGTATGGTAATTTGATTCATATTGGGTAAATTTTTTAATGCTAGTTGCAAAATGTGTTTTATGTCGCGTGAGTCTTTTGATACGAGTTTACTTAATCAAATATATTTCTAAGGTTGGTAATAAATTATTGCTGCAATAGGCATTGTTGTGAGTTTTTTATTTATGTTGTCGGCAATAACTCGAAAAAAAAAACTAGAATATTAGCTTTATATAGAAATGTTGTGCGGTTTATCAATAGTAAAATTAAAAGCTTTTTTTTAATTTTATAGTAATATAATTAAATTCTCAATTTATTCTTCTTCACAATCTTTTCTTTACATTTAGGAATGTTTTTTTGATGTTTTATTTTTCATTGCTGCGTAGAAAAAAATTGTCAGCGTTGAGCCTATTTTTTATCTTCCTGATTGTTTTTTTGTTGGTCATCTATTTTTGCAAATGCGGACAGGTTGTTCTTTTGTTCAATTATTTTTTTAGTTTTAGCTTATTTGACCAATTTTTAGATGCCATTTCCATCCCTGATAACCTCTTTTTTGCAGTTTTTCAGCGTTTTAGGCGTATGTTAGTGTGGGGAGCACAACCATTTTGCATATCTTGTTCTTGCACTCTTTTGGCATGTATTTGTTGGTCACATAGTATTCTTCAGGCAGTCTGTCAACTATCAATCGCTTTTGTGTTTTTTTATTAAAGTAATGCTTGTTATTTTGGCTTTTAAGTTTTTAAACGCTATTATTTGTTCTATTATTTGTCTTACTACTACTACAACTACTATTGTTACTGTTTTATCTACAGTTATCTTTATGTTGTAAGTTTGTCAAGTTAAATTGGTTGATTTTGTTGTAATGCTGCTGGTCACAGACTGTTTAAATCTAGTTTTCAACGTAATAGATTCAGCAAGTGTTGTTTTACTTGTTGAAATTAAATTAAATGATAATTTTATGTTGTTACATATTAAGTAGGTTCTAAAAATCACGTTTGGACCAATTTATACCTTTTTGTGTGTTTAACAAGAGAACCGGATTTAATTAATAAATAAAAACATATTTTTTAATTTATCAAGAAATAGAACTAAATGGCCACTACAAAACTTTTTACAGGTTCATTTTTTTTTTTAATTTTGGATGAGGTTTTCGCTTAATTGTGGTTCTTTTTTGTCAATAACGCGCATTATTTTTTCTTTAAGGTGTTTAACTGTTTGAGGCTTAATTGCATATACTTTTTCTTTGACTTGATTTTAAAGAAAGAAATCATATTGGCATTAGGTTGCTCGATCTTCGTGGCCAATTTTGATTGCTAAACCGAGAGATGAGACAGCCTAGAAACTTGGTCAGTAGTAACACCATGGTTTTGCGTTATGTATGGCAGGTCTCATCTTTTTGTTAGACAAATATATCCTTTAAATTAATTTAATCTAATTAGAACTACAAGAACTTTGGTTAACATTTTTTGATATCGCACACCATTATCAGTATGCGCATTTCCAGTTGCATTTTTAAAGAAAAACGGCCCTACCACTGCGGTAGCTTAAAATGCGCACCAAACAGTTATTTGCGGTTGATGCATTGGTTGTTTGAGTATTACACGAGGATTTTCAACATTCCAAAATCGACATTTTCTTTTTATTTACGTACCCGTTGAGTTGAAAATGTGCCTCATCTCAGAAAACGATTTTCTTAAAGAAATCCGCAATAATTTGGTGTTGCTTCTATTCAACAAATTCACGGCTTAAGTTGTTGCATCAATTGAACCTTGTACACGTGCAACGCAGATTTTTTTTCAAAATTAGTTGCAAAATATGGACTTGGTAATGTTCAATTCTTAACCACTATGCCGAATGAAAGTGCTTAAACTCTCGGTCACACTTTCCTTTACTGCGGCTATATTTTTGAAGGATCAACCTGAACGGCGACGACTAGTGGTTTTCTCATTTATCAACGAAAAAAATGTGCATTATTGCGTGATCTGTACTTGACAGCTGTCACCAAACATTTACCTTACTACAAACAAAAAGAAAAGAAAAGGGTAAAAAGAAATTTCTTGCCTTATACTTTTTATAACTTTTATTAGCTCTGTTAATTTATTGGCTGTAACAATTTGTTTAATACTATCCGTGTTGATGTCATCAATTAGTTCTATGATTATGGTATTTTGTTATTCTCTAGGAATTGTATTACGTTTTCTTTCCCTACTCTATCTAAGGGTACAAAGCAGAAAAATAATTGGTCAGATTTTTATATTTATTATTATTTATCAAACTTTTTAAGCATTTGCTAAAATTGTTCACTTTTCTAAAAGTTTATTGTATTGGATTTTTTTTTATTAAAACAGTCTTAGATGTTGTAAAAATTTACAATAAAAAGTATTTACTTTTAAAAACTTTTTTTAATTCTGCAAATAATATTTTTTTATGCGTTTTTTTTAAGGGGGTTGGCCATTGATCATTTTTGATTCTGAAACATTGTCAAAGACTTTGTATTTAATTACAAACTTATTTTTTGTTTCATGATTAGTTGCAAATTTGTTATTTTGGAAGATATTCTGTTATTATTGCGTTTCAGTGTTATGAGCGATTTTATATCTTTATACTTGGTATAAAGATAATGGTAAATGAAAGAACTAGTAAGCAAGAAGCAAAGAGACAAGCAAGAGAGAATATGAAAGAAAGATGGCAAAGACATTAGAAAGAAGGAGACAAGAGAAAATGGACAAGGGAACTAATACCAGAAATAAAAGAATGGGTTGAGAAAAAAACAGAGACGTTTTACTATACAACACAACTACTTACGAGGACATAAAGCTTTTGGAAAGTACTTACAAAAAATACATAAGATGTAGAAAAAGAAAAAATGTATATTTTGTCTAGAAGACAGGCAGGACAACGCAGAACATACCCTAGTAGAGTGCGAAGCGTGGGAGGAAAATAAAAAACTCTAGAAAAGATATTAGAAAACAGACAAGTAGACAAATCTACAATCATTAAAATATGCCTGAGTGACGAAAACAAATGGAGAGCACTAAGAAACTATGCAACAACAGTATTAAAGAAAAAGATAGAGGAGTTTGAAACTTTAAGATTTAGGAAATGGAAAAAAACACACAAATTAAAAGCCACAGAAGACAAAGGAAAAAGGAGCGAAAAGCTAAATGGAAGCAAAAGAATATGAAAAAAGTTATAAAAAGGAAACAAAGAAGGTCAAAACAACTATGCCTGCCAAGCAATAGAAGATAACAGAGAGACAAGAGAAGAACATATACTGAAACAATAGTACCAACAGAAATTGCAGAAATAAGGAGGAAAAGAAGAAAACTGCTCAAGAAAAACAAGTTGACGGAATTGACTAAACAATTTCCAAACGGAAGATCTTGAGGTTGACGGAAAATGTAACTTTCAAAATGGTCAGAATATATCTAGCAACCAGGGGACACAAAAAACTAATCCCAAATGGAAATTCAAGAATCTCACTAGAAGTTAAACTGGCAAATGTAGGACTTCTAAAAGGGATGCACTTAATAGAGCTGCCCAAAATATTTATGAAAGAAAGAGGATACGACGAGAAAGAAGTTAATAAAGATATAGAAAAACTAAGAAGATACTTAAAAACAATGCAAATATCTAGGCGAAATAACACAAGAATGGGATAAAAAAAAGAAAATGCCAGTGTAGAAAGTAGGGCAGAAAAATAAAGTATAGGAAGAGGTGGGCCGAGGACAGCATTTGTTGCCGCAGCAGATTGCTCGAATTCCGCGAGGCCAAAACCAGCCGACCTCAAACTAGTACCACATTAGAGACAATGACTAGGACAAACTAACAGCAGGACTTACGCAGAGAAAAAAACCGAAAGGTATTGCCATACGTTAGTTATTCTCAAGGGCCACTTGTTGAGGCCAACACTTTACTAAGTTCTAAAAAAAATATATACTTTGATGTTACTTACTCCAAGGAATTTTCATCATTTTTACCAAGGTTTTGAATTTAATCATAGAAATACTTTTAATGTCTATTTTTTTACTGAAAGGTTCTTGTTACATATTAAAGAATTTTGCTAATCATATTTAATTTATTTTTTGCAATGTTCACATTAAGTTAGCTAAGATCACAGAATGATTTGCGTATCTGATGTTATTTAATAGTTTTTGTTTATTTTTTTATTTCTTGTGTTCATTTATCTTGGACAGCCCTTAATATATTTTTAGAATATAGATTAAACAGAATCAATGACAGAATCTATTCTTGTCTAACCTTTCTCAATATTTGGAACTTCTTTGTTTGATCTTAGACTGTGTTGTTTGGTTCCAGTATAAATTTATTATAATGCAGATATCTTAAATTGTCGATGTTAGTTTTTTAAATATTTCAACTAAGTTTTTAAGTATAACATGGTTGATTGCTTTTTTATAATCGATAAAACAAGCATGGATTTTAGAGAAAGTTGGATGGTAGCCACTACTGGTTTATGACTAGAGCTGCTTTTGTTGCTACGTTTGTTATTGTATTGCAAAATTGTTTATTGACTATAATTTAATTAACCTGGTTATTGACTACGTGATTTTTCGTATTTTGTGGCAATCTCCACGCGTTGGGTGTTGAAAATAGGTGTTACTAATTATTGGGTTTTGTTCTTAGTAATATTGTGCCAATCTATCTCCACAATTATTTCCAGTTTTAAAAAAAAAATTTCTTATTTTTGCATCAAAAATTGACCAAAATTTTGCATCTGGTTTATTGGCTGTAGGTGCATATACCTATATTAAGTTAATGTTAACAGGTTGAGCATTTAGTTGTATCAGCATGCATTTCTAAGAGTTGGGAAAGAAGTTTTTTACATATTTTTTAACACTTTTGCTTACGATTATTTCTACAAGCCTACCAAGTTTATGAATGCATGTATTGACATTCCAAGTTGCTGTTTTTTTGGCACATGCTAATTTTTTGCATTTTTTGGTCAATAACATTGTTTTTTCAGAAGACTTGGTTTTGGGCAGCTCAATTTATATTGACAGATTCGGCAGATCACAATTTGTTTTTGTTATTTGTATGGTTTTACTAGGATTATCTATAGGGATCTTTAATGCATAATTAATTTTTTTGCGTCTTCATGACGTTGGTCAATTGCTGATTTATCCGTATTTAAGAAAGATTATTTTTTATGGATAAAAGGGTATTTTTGCACTTGTCAGATCTTTTACCTAATGCTGTTGGCAAACAAGAGAGATTTACTTAGTTTGGCAGATGTTTGGTCAAAAAAGCCTCGTCAGTTATTCAGCAGGGTGCACCGTAAGCAAGCAAAGTTGCCTTTTGGGTTTGGATTTGTTTTGGATTTTTTTTGCCATCAACTTTGTCTCTCATAGTTCTTAAAATGTCTTTAAAATTTTGTATTTGTTTCTAAAGTTAGGTTTCATAAAAAAACTCTTTGCCAAGGTTTAATTAGTCTATAAAAGTACTTTAAAATTTTTCACAATTTCTAAATGTTTCTTCAACTTGAGAGTATATAATTTAATATTTTGCAAAAAAAAAATGAAATATCTACAAAAAGGCTTTAAAAATACTATATTAACTTATAAAAAAAAATTAAAACTTTTTTTATAAAAGTTTTTGCTAAAAATTAGTTTTTAAAGTTCTATAAAGACATTGATTGTTTACTTAATCTAATAATATATTTTTGAGGATGATTTGAGCTTTACAATTCTTTAAATTCAATCAATATACTTTAAATAACCTTGAGATTCTACAAAAGGTTTAAACATTATTTTTTGCTAAAATCGAGTTTTTAGATTTCTCAAAACTCTAAAATTTTTAATCAACTTTTTTTTTATTATCCGTCGTTTAATGTTGGACATAGGCTTCCTCCAATTGCGTCAATACTTTTCTGTCTAGAGCGGCTGCTATCCTGTTTATTTTTATTTTTTTAATGTTATTTTGTTATCTTGTTTGAGATTGTTTTAGCTTATCTTGTTGGTTTTGGGTCTTTATTTTATTATTTTCTTTGTCCATCTCACATTTTTTTTCTTATTCTTAAAAATATATTAACAATTTTATTAAATACATAGATTTTATGCCACTCAGTTTTATCATAATATTATTGTTTTAGTTTCACACTAATATTGTACAAACCCCTCGCCAACACAAGCAACAAGCAAGTTGTAGAAACATTTCTACAAGTGATTGACATCATAAGCAATTTTTGTTATATAAAAACATGATTTTCAATGCAAATTTCTATTACATTTTAAAATGTTACTATGTCGGCAAAGTTACAAACCAACTATAACATATGATTTAACAATTCATTTTATATGTGCCTGGTGCATGCACCATTTCGTTAAATTTTCATTTCGAGCCCGTGTACTTTGAGTCTTTTATTTTGCAAATATAAACGTGACCTGGTCTAATAATATGAAAAGAGGGGATAATAAAATAACACAATTTCTGAATTAGATAAGCTAAACACGGCACGTTTAATCGCATAAAACGTCAGTCAGAATTTCTTCCTCCGCGGAAGCATCATCCGTTATTACAAATTTAATTGAAAAATTACCACCGTCTTGCAAAGGCCCAATGTTATTACATGTTCAAAAATGTTTTTTTTTATTCAGGGTTTTAATCAATTATTTATGCTATTGGGGTTGTTTAATATTATTAAAGGGTGCCCTTATTTTATATTCAGTTTACCGAAAATAATTGAATTTGTATCATTTACCAACAAATAAGAATAAAAAAATATATTTGAATTGATAAATTGAATTAGTTACAGAAATGTATACGCCTTATGCAATTACATTAATAATTAATAAGTTGAACCCTTTCTGCAATTCATTATCCAATTAATTATTATTCTTATTCCTTTAGATGGATTTTCGGTCGGGTTAATCTTGGCCGCTCCTTTATAATTCAGCACAAATGAGTAGATGCATTGCGGGGATTACATTTACGGTTAGTTGCACCCAGCGGAGATAATTTTAACCGATGGCCCTGCTCCCGCGATAATTTATACATGTGTGCATGCGGTATGAGGATGGAAGGAGTGGCCGAGTTTCGGAAAATTGGCGCTGTTTGAAGAAACTTTTATTATTGAATTATGTATTGGTTGTTCCATTTTTCTATTGATTACTAGGATATTACTTTAAATTATAGAGCAATCTATTTAAATGCAATATAGATGGCATTAGAGAGATTCGTTTAATTAACTATTGATGCCATTGATGTACATCGAATCTATAGGTAAACCTTGCTTTGCTATATACGTGTACAGAATTATAGTCTGTTATTAGTTAAATCGAATTTCCATCTAGAATCCAATCAATTGCAATATTAACATCCCATTAATTTAAAATTAAATATTTTTTTATTTATTTTATATTATTATATAAGTAATATTAATATTAGAAAATTATTAAGTTTACTTAAAACCAATAGATAACAATACTAATTTATAATTTAATGGAGCTCTGAGTAATAGCATAAATGCGTTTATGTGTTAGAACATTGTTTTATGTTCTAAGTCAGAACTTTTAACAAAACTTTTTATTGATAGTGTGGCCTAGAGTTTAGGTTAAAGTATTTAAAGCGTGGGCTTTTACTATTACTTACTAAATTGATGTTTGTTTTTACCTAGCACAACTCGTTTAGTTTTTTATTGATTGATTGATACAGTATTTTGAATATCAATTACTTGAATTATAATTTCTATTACTACATAGGTTTTTTTACTATTGTAAAGGTAATTAATTGTACTTTTTGCTATTAGTAGTGTTACTATGCATCTTTCAAATCAATGTTAGTACCAAAGTTTTTAAAAGTTTTTTAATTTAGATTCTTTTTTCAAAGTTTTTTTACAGCAATTTTCAAACAAAAAACTATTTTTGCTAACTTGTCTGCAGTAATCTAAATTTGAGATGCATTGAGAAGATGTTGTGATGATGACGCTATTTTTTTTTTGTTGTGAAGAGCGATAGTTTTGTTTTTTAAAAGGATGTTTTTTTGATTAAAATTATTATTTTTACTGCTTATTACTAGTATCGTTGTAATTTTACTCAGCACTGAGTTAATAATCTACAGGCTCTACAGTAAGTGTACTGTGGAGCCTGTGATTAAACTATTTACTACCGACGGCGGCTTTTGGTAATATTATTTAATTCTTGATTAATACAATACAAAAAAACATCAATCATTATTGTAATTTTTTTTCTAATTATGTAAGGGGATGAGATCAATCTCTCTGAATATTATGCTTTTGCGTTAATATGAATTTAAGTATTTCTGTGGATATATTGTAAGATATCTCAGTGTGTAGCACACGGCACTTCTTGAAATTTTTTAGTTTATCTTTTGCACATATAAAAGCGCGCTTTTATCTATATTTGAGAAGAAAAGAAAATACCCGTCATCTTTTTTTAAGAAAAACTGTCTTTTAAAGTTCTGCAAAATTTTCTAAATTTAAGGAAAAAAATGCTTGGTTGAAAAAAATCATTTTTTGAACAATTTAACACAAAAGTTTATTTCTAAAAATGCAACCTTGAGAAGTTATAAACGATAAAAAAATGTAAAAAATGCAAAAAAATTGTTTTTTTTCAAATTTTTATTGCTTGTTATTTGAAAATGGCTTATTGATCATTATAGAATCAGGACTAGTGGTTTGAGCAAAATCAAGTTGTTGTTCCGTACATTTGACTTGGACATGGCCATATAAATAAAGGGTTTTCTTTTTAAATAGGCTGTTTGGGCAGCTGTTAATTTTGAAGCTATTATCTTTTAACATTTTACAAGTAAAAACTACGCCAATATTGAAAATGGAACGATACACGCTTCAACAACGCAATGAAATTATTAAAATTTACTACAAAAATGGTGAACATTTTTCAGTCACAGTTCGCAAAACTAAAGCACTTTTTTGTCGTCATAAAGCATCTTCTCGATCGGCAATAGTAAACCTGGTGGAAAAATTTGAGCTGTTAAGACAAGTTTGTGATGTGAAGATTCGAAACCGTGTGCATCGCTCAAGATCACATGAGAGTATTGCTGATGTAGCCCGTTGTGTTGAAGAAAACCCAGGTTTGTCGATTCTTAGTCGATCTTTGGAATTAGACATTCTACAAACGACATTACACCGTATTTTGCATAAAAACTTTAGTCTTAAGGCTTTTAAAGTTTAGTTAACACAAGAACTCAAGCCGGTCGATCACCCAAAACGTCGTATTTGCTTCAAATGCATTAAAATGATACTCAATTTCATCGAAAAATTATTTTCAGTGATGAGGCCCATATTCACCTTGGAGGCTACGTTAATAAGCAGAATTGTCGCATTTGGGGCTCAGAAAATCTAAGAATGATTGTTGAATAGTCTTTGCATCCTCAACGTGTCACTGTTTGGTGCGGTTTTTGGGCTGGCGGTGTGATTGTAATTTATTTTTTTAAAATGAGGCTGGTGCAACTGTTACGGTAAATGGATGGCGCTACCGAGCTATGATTAATGATTTTTTATGGCCGGAGTTGGAAGATATTGATGGAGAAGACGACACAAGCAACGAACAATTGCAACTTTGCAAAAAATGTTTTTTGACCGTGTTATTTCTCGAAGAGGTAATCACAATTGGCCACCGAGATCTTGGGATTTAACACTTTGAGATTTTTTTTTTTGGGGCCACATGAAAGATAAGGTCTATGCCATAGCTTCACAATCGATTCAAGACTTTAAAACCTTTTTTCTTGTGGTCTAAAGAGTATTTACTAAAATTTTGACTAAAATTGACATAGGGTGAAAAATTACAAGTTTTGAAGATCGCAAAAACGTTTGCAACTTCCTGTATTAAAATAGTAGTGAATATAAACTAAAGTTTTCTGTGATTTCTTTAAAGAAAGAATGAAGACAAAAAAATTTAGACTCTGTGGACCAAATTTCTTTAAGATTTGACAAAGTTAAAACTGTTTTAAACAAAGCATATTTTGCAATTTTGATTTTTTTTTTTTTTTTTAATAATGTTTAAAGCTTGATATAGTGCAACTTTCTGCATTAAAATAGTGGTGTAAACGTATTGATTCTATGAGTCTTATGTAATCACTTTAAAAAGAGATGAAACACAAAGAAATCTAGACTTTGTGGATCAAATTTTGTTAAGAATTTACAAAGTTAGAACGGTTTAAAAAAAGCAAAATTTTGCGATTTTGCTAAATTTGCGGTTTTTTTTGGAATAATGTTTGAAGCTTAATATATCAAATAGACTGCCGCAATATTTAACATAAAAAAAGAGTTTTAAAGTTTATGTAATAAGGAATAATTTGAGCTATTGTGAACTTTTTTATCTTTTTCCAGAAGCCCAACAATTGAGATACAAAATAAGCTAAAAAAGAAGTTTTATTGTGAAATTTCTGACCTTCAAATGTGTGCCATTTTGAACAGGCGATATTCTAAAGTCCACAATTTTAGAAATTTAATTTTTTTCATCCATATTTTAATCCCTGAAAATTTGATCAAAATCAAAGAGGTCGACTTTTTTAAAGTAGTCGAAAAGTAATAGAATTACCATATGGGTAATTCTATTACTTTTTGACTAATCAAGTACGTTGACTAAGCTGAGGTCAAATGAGTAGTAAATAATTGTATATAGTTTAATAAAATTGATGCAAGTCAACAGGTATATAAAGGTTTTGTTTTAGAGCTTTCAGAATCGACAACTTGTACTTAAAATCTGCTTGACGCGAATAAGTTGTGGTTTTGCTATGGTGCAACAAAATAAGCTTAGTTTGCGCAGAGGCAGTTTAAGATTAAGTTAGCTTTCAAGTTATTCTGGAGAAACCGAGCGTAAAAGATTTAATGAAAGTAAAATAATTATTTATTTATTAATTAAAAAAAAAAAAAAAAGTATGTGCATATTAAATAAACGACATTTTCAGTTTTATCAACACTAGTCTCTTCTTTTTCTTCTATAAACATTTTTTTGTTTTCGGTGTTTTGTTCTCATTGTTTGTGGGCGGTTTTTAACCAAAATTATTTCTTAAATTAGACAGTTTGTTAAACACACTGCAAAAATCTTTCACTTTTAAATTCTCATTTTTTGTTTTATTTTTATATATGTATTTTTATTATTATCTTTTTTTGTTTAAATCATAAGGTAAATACCAGTTTATGCTAGTGCCTGGTCTTGTGTAATGTACTTTAAGTCACTTAATTATTCTTTTATTTATGTATGACTTTTTTTTCTCTTTGCTTTTTTTAATTTTTTTTTCCTGAAATTGCATTTTTGACGATTAACTGTATGTAAAATGTGCAGCATTTTAATGAATGCTTTTTGACAGACAGGTACAAAATTTATACCTCTATTAACAACACTTTAAAGTACTTAACTTTGGAGTATGCGTGTTATTTTTTGGGTATTCTTTTGTAGCTTTTTATATCATTTTCAGGGTTGCATAGAAATATGATTTTGTGTAGTCTCCACATTATGAGTAAACAAGACGAAATTGGTGCATACCTTGCATTCTTTGATGACATAACTGGTTCTACATTGATTTTTATTATGATCTTTTTATACTTTACCAAAATTATTAGAGAGTTGACATACACATAATAATAATAATATTTACAATTCTTAGTTGCATAAAGATTCCTGAGTTTGCTACAAAACACAATTTGAAGTTGAATTACATTGGCATTTTACCGATTTTGCTGCCAAATAAATTTTCCAATTACTTTGAAGAGCAGAAATCATGAATTAATTCATTTTTGTAAAAATGTAGAGAATGCTGATTTTGCATCTAAGCCCCTCGTTTTTTATATAGTCTGTATTAATACGAGAAAAGTCTTCAATATTCATACGAATTGAATCTATTTTTTTTGTTCATTATATTTTTCTCACCGTATGTCACAAAATCTTTTCTTGTTTTTGCAACAATTGTTTTTATTACTCTGTTATTTAATTGAGTTGACCGTTACTACGTCATAATTTATAATAGAAGATTAAGTAAAACAATTACTATGTTTTTATATCACAGTTTATTTCGTCACACTGTGGACTGCAGTTTTGACTGAACCTCAACCTATTTCATACAATACATGAATAAAGAAAAAGTACAAATTAAAATGACAAAAATTATTAACAAGACATAATCCAATAAATGGTTTGTTAGTATAATTACAAAAAGAGATTAAAAAAAGGGGTTATGGATTAAGACCATACCGACCGCTACCTTGATTTGTAGAATTTTAACAAAAACAGCAACTTTGGCTTTATCGCCGATTTTTCAAATAATTTGATAATCGATTTATTTTTTTACCAGTACGTTTAGAAAGGATTAAACTATGATATGTTGAAGTCTTTTTTGTGAAATTATATTTGCAAATAGCAACAAAATGCATTCAACAATACAGAAAAACGCATTTATTTCTATATTTTTTTATAGGTTTTTTCGGCTATTTTTTGACTAAAAGACTTTGACATATCATATTTGATAAATTTTAATGTATTTAAGTTCTGATGTAAGATCAACCAAGATTTTTTAATGAAATGATATTATTGAAATGTTTATTGCCTGCTATTGGATGGCAGTACTTAATTAACTTAGCAAATGTGTCTGATTAAAAAATAATGATTTCTTGTATGTCTCTTAATTTCTAATAATTTTTATTTATTTTAAGACGACATTTTTGTTATGTTATGAAAACACACAAGCACTAGATGCACGTTTATAACTTAATCCAATATCTTAACAATCTTGTTCACTGGGTCAAAAAATACTAAAATACATAACATTTTGGATGTTCAATTTTAGTTTACCTTTTAAATTGTTAGTTTTGTTTTTTATTGTTTCATGTTAATTGGAATTTTTTTAATAATTATATAGATTTTTTCAAGTTCACTACAATTTTTACTGTTTTAGTATATAAATATGTACATAAATTGCACAATTTTTTTTGCGGGAATAGCATGTAAAATTAAGAAGTTATGTTTACAATTATATTTTAAAAATTTCTGAAAGTATAAATAAATAATAAATAAATTAAAAAAATCTTTTAACTTCAATTAACTTTCTTACTGCTGCAAGTTATTATAGTATTACTTCTGGTACAAGAGCCAATATTATAGGGCTTACGCCTGTATTACTACTTCACAGTTGCTTTGAATATTTACCAGTAAATTAATAACATAATAGATACTAACAAGGCCTAGTATCTTGTCAACTCACACTCTTATATTAAATGTAATAGTTATACTAATCATATATTAGATTAATGTCCTGAGTTAATAAATGCCACAATTTCTGCTGAGGTTTAAACCTGCAAAAAATTATGTGACGAGATTTGATTTAGGTACTTTATGTGAACTATAAGATTGATATCTTTTTTGACAACAATAGTTGGCTATTTTAATGATAATTTTGTTATTTTTCTTTGAGTGCTCTATCCGCTTAGCGAACGTTGGCTATCATGTTGGCTATCATCATTTTACTGACCGCTGCTCTGAACAGCAACTCAGTTGTTAGTCCAAACCACTGTCGGAGGTTCTTTAGCCAGGATGTTCTTCGTCTTTCCACACCTCGCTTTCCCTTGATTTTTCTCTGCATGATTATATGTAAGATATTGAATGTCTCTGGGTGTCTCATTACGTGTGCGAAATATGCAAGTTTTCTGGCCTTTACGATTTGTACTAGTTTGGTTTCTTTCTTAAGTGTTTCCATAACCGTGGTATTTGTAACGTGCTGCGTCCAGCTGATGCGGAGTATCCTCCTGTAGCACCACATCTCAAAAGTCTCTATTCTTTTAAGGTTTGCTTCAGTTAGTGTCCATGCCTTCACTCTATACACACGGACGGAGAACACATAACATCTAAGCATTCTTATTTGTAGTGCTAGGTTTAGATCTTTCCCACATAATACTTTCTTCATACGTGTAAATGCTGCCCTCGCTTGTTCAATGCGGCATCGGATTTCCGTTGAGTCGCCCCAATCATCACTCAGAGTGCATCCGAGGTATTTTATTTTATTAGTGTATTCAAGAGGAACGCCATTGACCTGGATATTATGGTTGCCTACTGGATCCTTACTTACAATCATGTACTATATATTTATATTCAGTTTCATACCTTACTTTCTGCATACTACATGTACCCGGTTAAGCATTTCCTGCATTACTTCTATACTCTCTGCAATGAGTACTGTATCATCTGCATATTGCAGGTTATTTATTGGAATTCCAGTTATTGATAGGTCTTTTTCACTTCTCCTTTCAAGAGCTTCTTTGATTATTTGCTCTGCATAGATGTTGAATATTAGCGGAGATTGGACGTAACCTTGTCTAACTCCTCTTTGTATGTCAACTGCTTCTGTAAGTCTGTCTCCAATTCTGACGTTTGCTGTTTGTTGCCAGTAAAGTTTTGAGATGAAACAAAGGTCTTTGTCGTCTATTCCAATGTTTCTTAATATTTCTAGCATTTTCTTGTGTTGTAGCTTGTCAAACGCCTTTTCCAGGTCAATGAAGGAATATTTTTCGGTTTACATCTCTAGATCTTTGTGTTAGGATTTGTAGGCTAAATAAAGCTTTCCTGGTGCCCAGTCCTTTGCGGAACCCAAATTGTGTTTTGCCTATGTGTTCTTCTATTTTTCTGTATATTCTTTGATGTATTATTTATAAGAAGATCTTTAAGACGTGGTTCATTAGATTAATTATACGGTGGTCGATACATTCCTCTGTTTTATTCTTTTTTGGTATTACTACAAAAGTAGATTTGAGCCAGTCATTTGGAATTTTTTCTGTATAGTATACTGCATTAAACAACTGTGTTAGGATTGCAATGCCCTTAGTCTGGAGCACTTTTAGTATTTCTGTGTGGACTTTATCTGGCTCTGTGGTTTTCCTCTTTAGTTACTGGAAGGCCAGTCAAAATATTTTGCTTGTCTGGTGGCAGTGCTGTGCGTGTGTCCGCGAACAGTTCTTCTACGTAATCTTTCCATCGGGTCAGTCTGCCTTCGATGTCCATAATCAGTTTTCCATTGCGATCTCTAAGTTTGTCCTGACCTCTGTTCTGTTTGAAGTCTGCTGCTTCTTTGACTTTTTGTGTAGGTGGCACATGTCGTGTTTCTTGTCGTAATCTTCTATTTCTGCACATTCATGGGAGAACCATTCTGCCTTGGCGAGTCTTATTTTGCTTCTAATTTCACTGCTTATCTGTTTGTATTTGTTCCGGTTTCGGTTTTTATGTTGTCTTTTTTCCTCCTTGAGATCCATTATCTCGTTCTTCATTCACTTTTTTTTTTGGTGGTATATTTGCTCTGCGCTAGGGTTTCTTCTTTTATCTTGTTTACCGTTGTTTTGAAATTTTTCCACTCCTTTTTAATCGCAGTAGTTAGTCTGTTCTGTCTGTCTTCTAATTCTTTCTCTAGTCTCTCTCATATATCTTGTCTTGTGTCAGGATCTTTAAGCTGCTCCAGGTCAATATTTTGTTTTTTTGTGGTTTTCGGCGTTATTTTCAGTCGGACACGGATTTGGGCCACTAGGATTTTGTGGTCTGAGTTCCCGTCCGCTCCGGGGAACGTTTTAATTGATTTTAATACGTTCTTATGCCTGTTTGTTATTGTGATGTAATCGATTTGATTTTGAATTATGTTGGTATCTGAGTCAGCAGGAGCCATCCACGTATACAGGCGGCGTTTGGGCACATTGTAGAATGTGTTTGAGATAATTTTGTTATTAATAAACAATTTATCTTGGCTCATAAACACTAATTTTGCCTAATAACAACTTTGAGAATCTACAGTATCTACAGAGCTCTTCTAAAGCTTTGATACATTTGCTGTTATTTGAATACCCGTCAAAGATTTAATTGTTTAGGTGTATTTTTTGCAAAAATAATTGATCCCACAAAATTATTTTTTGGACAAAATTAATTTTTTTATTTGGTATTTGTGCTCTTTGATAGAAAAAAAAAATAGAAGCAAACGACTTATTTTTTGCATTTTTTACAACCAAACCCACCAAGCTTTTGATCTTGACACCTTTTTAAGTCTATTCAGTAGTTTTTTATTGATCGCTTGTACTCAAAACTGCTGTCTGTTTAATTTATGTTAATTTGAAACAAGTATTTTTGCGACAATATTTTGATTTAATGGTGCTAGTGCTAGACATGAATAACCTGATACTAATTTAACTACGACAACTTTGAGCAAAAACTGGCATTAACAATTGAATGAAACTAAATCCCAACGCGGATGCACATGCCAGCATGCTTTAGTTAGGAGCTTTACAAAGAGACCTTAAGGTTATTGAACAGTTTTTATTAATTAATTTATGCCTAAAACAGCAACTAATGAAAACAATTTAAGTATTCAAAAGCCAACATAACAAAGAATTTTGCAAAAACTGGTATGCACATAGATGTTGCTTTTTTAAACAGCAACTTGATTGTATTTTGATTGCATCTAGTCATTAAGTCAAATGGATTCAACTAGATGATTACAATCGACCACACAGTAACTTGTTTATTTTATTATACACACTTTGACAACTAAAATAATAATAATTCAACACTGAACTTGTTTGCACTTAGAGGATTTTTAGGAGTTTCCTGTAAAACAATAGAATCTCGATCAAACACAACTACAAATAACTATAAATTTCAACCACTTGCAACAAGATACTTTATGTGAAATGATGATACGTCAAAAAAGTTGCTTCTGAAGTATTGCTTCTTCTCTGAGATCACGCGGCAGTTAACATATGTGCGTTTTTATGATAAAAAATAATTTGTTTAAACGATTTTTTTAGCTAATATATAATATTGATGTTGAATTTATGTTTTGCTATTATTTCACGGATTTTTTATACGTTTATTTAACAACAATAGCTTTTTGCAGTGATCTTGCAGTATTATTTTGTTTATAAAAATGCAAACTTTTTTTTTTTCGAAAAACTTTACCTTTTATGATACTTTTTATTTTATTTTTTAGTAATAGAGCATAGTAAGAGGAATATGAAAATATAATTTATAATGCGGATTTTATTTAACATTAGCACAACTAACTATGCACAACCGTGCAGTTTATTTACAATTAAAAAACGCAAGAAATTCTGGTTTTTACAAAAGATTTTTTAAAATTGACTTACATTTTTTGCCGTTTTTAAGTTGCTTAAAAGTATAATAACAAAATCTTTTATTTGACATACCAAGTTTCAAAGTTTTATTTTGCTATAGGCTTGAAACTTTTTGCCCTGTAGAAAAGTTTTAGTCAAATACGCTTTTAATTTTACTACAATGAAATAATAACGTACCAAAGATTATTATTTAATGTCTGTTAAGTATTATTTATTACAACAATTATTTAATGTAATTAAATAAATGTTCCAATAAAATTATACACAATTATTTCATTTTTTAATTATTAATTAGAAAGTTATAAAGTTATAAACCTTTATTGTTTTAGATAAAAAATCTTTAATGTGTTGCATGTTGATTAAATTTATTAAGGAAAAATTATTAACATTATCATAATAGCCTCTCAACATAAATGCGCTCTTAGTAATTATTGAATAATAAATATTTTATCTAATGATGGTTTGTTACGTAATATAGGGTAATGTTAGTAGGGTTTTATTAGATTTCTAATCAGAAATTATTTTAATGGTATTTGTCAATTAAATTAATTATTATGAATAAATTATATAAATACTTTAAAAATTTGAGTAAAACTTATTTTTTTATGTTAATATTTTTGACTAATGCAGGTTTATGGCTAGTTTGAACAATTAATATATTATTATATTTAACTTTTTTAAACTAATTCCTCACACATATAATAAATTTATTCTCTCTGAAAGTTTTACAAAATTGTGTATATAAATTTTGTGTTAGAATATTTAGAATGTTCCATTAAATTTCTATATTAATATTATGTTTACAATGAGGTTATATAGGGTAAATATTTGCTTTCTATTAATTAGACATCAAAATTAATTCTATTGTGTCTGTACGTATAAATACCTAAATATATATTGTTCGTCTTTATAATAAGGAGAGATAGCGCGAATTGAAAGAGCGATTAAAGAGATATTAGATGGGAGCGAGGCGAGCATCCCATGGGAATCCGACCGGATCCGAGATATCCTGAAGATTTACAATGTTAGGCGAGGAAATGCTTTCTACTACAATACCTATGCGTCCTCATTGAATGCGCCCCCGAGAAACTCGAAGGGAATAAGAAACAAGGGCCGCTTTGTAATGGGCCTCCGACATTGACCCGAAAATAAGCTAACTATCGCTATTTGCACAACTTGCTAGTGGGATAGACAAACTTCATTTCCTGGTCAAAACTGTCGCGCAAGAAGTCCGTGAAACGCACACGGGACCATAAATCTAACTCTTTATACTGGTTATGCACATAAATAACAATGCTATGTACTATATACTACTGCATTACAAATCTTTATGCCATATTTTATATTTAGCCGTGCACTTCAACTACTTTAATCCGGTGTTTCTCTAGGGAAATATTCACATGCGCGTCGCATTTATTTTCAAGAGAAAGATGAACCCGAATTATTTTTAGAAATTCGATTACTGGAATTACTATTACTATATCAATATTTCTATTCATATTGTTTGAGATATTTAATTTAATATTTATAAACAGTATGAGACCATATGTGTGTAGAATCTATTTTATTTAAAAAGTTAAATATTGCTTTCAAAATTTGTAAAATATTTTATAATTTTATATTATATACTGTTTCAATATTTTTTATACTACAATATCAAAGTTTTAGTTGTTTTTTAAAACTTTTTAAGCAACATCATACTCAAAGAAAGTTAAAAAAAAAACAACAAAGCCAAAATTATATATTTCATATCTGGCACTAAAAAGTTACCTTGCACTTGTTAGAAGTTTTACCTTATTAGCCTTAATCGCAACGATTTTGTATCATTTTTGTGTTTATATAAACTGTTAGAATTAGATTTTAAAAAACAAATACTGGTAATTGTAATTTTAACCAGGTTCTTACACTAGTTTGTAATTTGCAATTCTTTTATAAAGTATTATTCATAACAAATTTAAAAAACAAAATTTATATGTAACAATGAACAATGAAAAGCGAAAATATGTTATTTCTTAAAAAAAATACATATTTGAAAATTTATTATTGATTCTAAATGAACAAATTCACAATAAATATTTACTTTGGATTTGTGTTCTAAAAAACAATTACTAAAGTACCAATTTCAAAATTTAAATCTATATGTTACTAATTATTGAAATTATTTGGGAAATTAAATATTAATAATAAATGGATACGCGCGTCGAAATTTAGTTGAACGCGTTGCTCGCATGTAGCGCTCCGGCAAATTTCAGCGAATCTAATAGAAGACTACGTGTGAATATATTTGGGGCGTCTTTTTGAATTTGCATTAGCAAAGCATTGTTATAGTCATATTATAATAATATTATAGTAAATACTAATATTATTCGGGGCTATTTTCTATGCACATTGTTAGAAGTAAGCAAGGTATATACTGCTAGCTAAAGATTTTTGTCTTACCAAACTTTATATAATTTTTTATTTTTTTTTTTAAGTATATTGCTAGCAAACAGGGGCGCTAAAATTTATTGCAGCTTTCTAAAAAAGAATTTAATTTTTTAAAAAATAGGTTTTTTTATTTTGTTTAATTTGAAAAATAATTAAAAAATTTAAATTTTGAAAAGAAAAAAAATGTAAACAAAAATGATTTTGAAAATTTTGATTGAAAAACAAATTTCTACAAATAAATTTTTAAAACTAAAAAAAAAATTGATTTTTATTTTGTTTGATTGCAAAAAAAAACTTTTTGTAGAAATTTTGTTTTGTTTTTTTTTTCTACAATTTTTTTTTTAAGTTTAAAAAAATGTCGTTTTTGTTACATATCTTGCTTGATAACAAAATTACTATCTAGCATTATCCATAGAGAATTGGACAGAATATCTTATTAATTGTAAATATATGTATTGGTATGTATTATATGCATTATACATACTTATTCCTTATTCAAATTTAATAAATTCTTAAAATTAATATTTAATTTTATTGCATACAAAAATAATAAAATGTTAAATTAAGTAGTAGTAACAGAAACGGAACAAACACTACAAAACACGCATCCAAATGTAACATAGAGTTTGTTAAATGGGTTATTGAACATTAACAAGTGGTTGCTGAGCAAAATTATCTTAAGCAATGAAGCACATTTTCAGCTTTAGATTGTGTAATTTAACACTGTTTGATTTTTTATGGGGTTTTTTGAAGTCAAAGGTCTATGTTGACAAGCCCAGAATGTTTTCTTGTCCTAATTTGTTGTGCCAAGTACTTGTAGTTTAGTGGTTTTATTTGTTTTCTAATTCGTTTTTTTAATCATTTTGTTTTCATATTTTTGTTTTTGGTGTTAGGTCAAAAGCTTTTTCTAATATTTGTTTTCAGTTTTTTATTTGATCTAAATGAACCATCTTGGCAATAATTATTTTATTTACAGCCGCGCGAAAAGTTTAGAAATGGTTTTGCCAAACCAGTTTTTTAGGTTTTAACTGTTTTTTTGCAACTTTTCTTTGTAGTAGCTAAAATATGATTTTATTTCTCATAAAGTTTTTGCAATATTGGAGTTTATTACATTTTATTGTGTTGAGTATTTGAGTAGAGGGCGTTTGTTATGTAATTCTTACAAAATTTTTAACATTCTGCATTACATTACATTCAATTTTGTTTTTAAATCTCTGTGTTGTGTACTGTATGTTACTATTATATATTTCACTGTTCAGGAGTATGTCATCTTTAAAGTTTATCAGATCTTTTTTGACCAGTTATGTTTTATCATTGTTTTCTGTTTTACAGTTATTTTACATTGACCCAGAAATTTTACGACTTGTTTGAAGAAGGTTGATTAGACCAACGGCTTATTAAAAAATAAGTTATCATTTAGTCATATTTTAAGGATTGAACACCGCATGCAAGCTACGCTAACGCTCTATAACTGAGCTATCAGACCGTTAATTTGAATAGATATTGAATAATATTTAATGGAGATAGTATACAGCCTAGCTTTACTTTTTGTAGATTTTTTACTTCTTTTGTGTTTTTTATTGTTTATAACTCAATCATTTCAAGTTTTTTCTATTTATTTCAACATTCTTCAAAATCTTTTTTGTCAACGACTTTTTGAAAGGTAATGCAAATATGTTAGAGTTTATACTTTTACATTGCTGAAACAACACCTAAATGCTATAAAAGGGTTTTTGTGTATCCACTTTGATTTTGAAACTAACTTGTAAGTCACACTTGTTTTTTGCAGTGTATATTTGTATATTCTCTTATAGGTCTTTAAAAATAGTTTAAGGAAGTGGCTCATAAGGTTTGTCTTTGTAAAGTCTTGACATTTTTAACATTAAGATTTTTGGGCAAAAATGTGGTTAAAAACTAAAGTCAGCCACTTTATTTTAACTTTTAAAATTGTGGATTGGATGTTGTTAAGCTCAGATGCTTTACTTTCTTTTACTGTTTTTAATGCAACTATTATTTTTGTTTTTTATGTTGTTACGATGACGCGCTGAGGATGAGATGGACCGAGCCGGCACGAATGGAGTAGAGTGGGGCATAGCAGTTTAGAGCAAAGGTCGGGCGCGGGATGTACAGAGGAGTCTTAGTAAATTTTGCGCAGTGAAGCAAAGCGGTCAAATAATTTGACAACATTGCCGCTCCTTTATTAGTTAATTAATATACGTTTTTTAAGCACGGAGTGGTGCTTGGGAGGAATAGCGTGCGTTGCGTTAGTTATATAAAAAAATTAATTTATATAGTTATGTTTTACATTAGTCACACTTAAAATTGATTAAAATATTAACCAAAATTATGATTTTTTTTTTACATTAACTGTGCAATAACATTACAAAGTATGCCCTAACAACGATCAAGTCGATCAATAGAACCAAGTTATCTTTAGCGACAAATCAAAATTTTGTTTGTATGCCCACAATGGTTTTAAGATGGTTATACATTGTCAAGGAAAACAAAGAAATTTGCAGATTGCTGTGGAACAACACACGCTTTATGGTATGTGTAGCAATTGCTTATAGAAATAAGTTTATTTTAGTTTTTATTCAAAAACATTAAACGTAAATCGCGACATTAACACGGTTTATAAGGGTTGCTAGTTCCTTATCTAGCATTGCAACCAAATATGAGGTTGCATTGTAAGTATGATAGCAAATGACTTCAAACAGAGATAACGGTGGCAATTAAAGGCAGATAGATAGACTACCATTAACTAACACGCAGGGCTAGCGCGGTGGGGCAGAAACTTTTTTTTTTTAATTTTAAATGAAATGAAATGAAATAGAAAAGAAACTATTTTAGATGGGTGACACAAAATTTCACACTGATATGTCAGGCTGCTTTAAAAATTTTGCAGAAGGCAAAAAATTGTCTAAATTTAGAAAAATTTATGATTGCTACACAACCAAATTATTGGTTGCTGCGAGTAATCTACGCTGGCAAGAAAAAAATATAGGTCACTTTAAAATTATGACTTATTTTTGGAATTTTTTGTTTTAACTTTATGTTTGGTGTTTTAACTTTATGTTTGCTAATTGTAAACTAAAGTAGGCGTTTAATAATTTATTTCCTGTAAAATGTTATCTATCTATCAGTTATTGAAAATCTACATTTTATTGTGGATTTTTCACTGCAAAACAGTGTTGAATTTTCTCTGCAAAACTTGTCATTCACACGGTGTATTGTACTTAACAAGTCATAACGCTTTTAGGCCTTATTGTAGTGGCAAGAGTTATAGCGTTGATTGAAGATGGGCGAAGAAAACGTGAAACTGCAAGCATTGTCGGTAAAAGCTTCTTGTAGAAAGATGGCTACAGGTCCACCTTTACAACGCCGACATCGTGTTGCAAGATTGTCTTTTGCCCAAAATCACCGGGCATGGTATAATATATAAGGACTGGAGCATGTTACTGTTTTCAAATGAATTGAGTTTTTGCTTCATTGGATCAGACGGACGTTGGAAAGTGTGGAGAAGACGCGGAGAAAGATTTGCTCTAGTTTGTGTTGATAAGCAACTTCTATTTGGCGGTGGGTCGGTTATGGTTTGGGCAGAAATTTCAACGGAAGCACGCACAGAGTTGGGTTTTATAGAAAATGGCTTAATGACAGCATAGATTATGGAGGTTTTTAAAGATCATGTTATGCCCTTCATGACAACTATGGGCGAACGCGGCATTTTCATGCAAGATAATGCTAAACATCACGTTGCCAGAGTTGTCAGAGATTGTCTGGATGAAGTGGGAGTTTTGCAGTTTGATTGGCCTGTTTTCAGTCCGGACATGAATCCCTGCTCCAAGTACTGCTCACAAGCTGAGAAAGTTGCTATTGCAGGAATAGAAAAATATCGACCACAATGTGATCCTTAGTTTAATTCAAAGTGTTTCTCGTCGGTTTCAAAAAGTCATTAATGCAAGACGGGTAATACTCGTTATTAGTGCTAAGGAGTAATTGAATCAAAAATTTGAACTTTGTCTGAACTGTAAGTTTGTGATATTTCTAAAATACGCAATAAAAACATTAAATATGATTTACGATTCAATATTGAATTTTTAATTTAGTGTTTAAAACACGGTACAATTGTTTACAATTTGCTAAGGTTAAAACAAAAAAATTTAAAACTAAGTCATAATTTTAAAGTGACCTGATACAATTTCCAAATCATACAAGCTTTTTCTCTCACAAACAGAGCTGAGGACACAGAAAAATAGAACAATTTTACAATGGACATCATCATTTATCAATTACTATAGGTAACTTAAATACTAAACTTGCAAAAGCAATAACAAGACGCTGCAACTTTTGCTTAGGAGTCAGAAATGACAGAGAAATAAACCGCTTATAAGCTACCTACAAAACAAACAATTATTTTGTATGAATACATTTTTCCAAAAACATAAAGAAAGAAGCTGGACGTAGATAAGCCCAAACGGTAAAGTCAAGAACGAAAAAGTCTACAAACAAACAAAAATTTTAAATCAATATAACAAGACAACTGACCACCAGATTGGACAAAACAGACAAAAATGTATACAACAAACCAGCTTGCGAATACCAACTATAATAAAATGCAGAAAAAATAATATAATTGATGGTTGTGACTTCTACTACGTAATAATTTATGTTAATGAAATAATAAAACAATTTACTACGTTTTTTATAACAAATTTATTTTTACGAATACATTACTAGTTTTGGTTTTAGTAAAGCTTTCTACAGATGAAATAAGTTATATGAGTTAAAGAATAAACAACAACAATTTATATAAATATCTAAACTACAAAGTAAGGGGTGGGGGGCGGAGTTACAAAAAATGATTAAGAGAAAATTACATTTAAAGATTGCAGTATTGAGCATGCAGTACTAATAATAAAAGGATTATATTACAAAACAGATTAAAATATATGTATATATATATATATATATATATATATATATATGTGGTGATTACCTAAAAAAGAAGGATTAACTAATGGCTTTAAATATTAGGGAATATATAAAATCTATTTGATCATATAAAAAAGGTCTGTCATTATTTTTTGGTTTAAAAATTTCCAATGCTTCTAATTAATTAATTTAATTTAAGTCTTTATTGTGAAGTATGTAAATTTTTTACGCCTTCCAGTTTTGGAAAAGTATGTTGATGTTTCTGAACATGATTGGCTAACGTTGAATCTGTTTTATTATTTTAAAATAATTTTTTATGTTTTTATTATTGTCTTATATATACGTTTGTGCAGTCTTTACATGTTAATTTATATACTCCTGATTTTCTAAATTTGTCCGTTTTTTTCTTTGCATTAAATAAAATGTTGATAATTTTCACGTTGACTTAAAAGCAATTTTCATGTTAAGTTTAGAAAGCACATTTGATACTGATTTGATGACTGGACCAAAATATGTGAGACAAGTGAATCTTGAATTGACTGTTTTCTTTATTTGAGAATATTAGTTTTTAAGTGTTTTTTTTTATTTTCTTAGTTATTAACTTCTCTATAGTATTAATGGGACAGCCATTGTTGAGTGTAATTTGTTTGATTCAATTTAATTCTATATCTTGGCCTTCTTGTGACATTGGAATTGTGATTGCTCTATGAAACATTAAATTATATGCTGCCATCTTATGATTATAAAGGTTTGACTCGTTGGGAATTGTGCTATCAGTAAACGTTGGTTTCCTAAAAATTTTAAATTTAAGTTTATTATTTTCTTTAGTTAGAGTAAGATCTAAAAACTTAATTGCTTCATTAACTTTTGATTCTACTGTAAATTGATATGGATGCTGTTTATAAACTGTAAGAAATTTGAAAGTTGTCTTTGTGTGCCTTTGAAGCAAGCTAAGATATCATCTACATATCTATACCAGAAGTGAATGTGTGATTTAGTCAGCCAAGATGATAGTATTTTTCCTCCAAGTATGTTATAAAAATGTCGGCTAGAAGGGGACTAAGCGGTGATCCCATTAGCAGTATAGCGTTTTGCTTGTAAAATAATTTTGATTAATACACATTTTAAATGCATCTTCTAACTCTATCTGTGTAGTGACATCTATAGCGGATTTGTCTTGTATATCTTTTGTAATATTTAGGCATTCTTGTGGAGGTATATTAGAAAAAAATACTGCAAACGTCAAATGAGTTTGCAACCATTGGGTATGTTTTTGTTTTAAGCAGTTGAGTTAATTCTGCTGATTTTTTTACGCTATAAGGTGCCTGGAACTGACTAAAATTACAAAAAAGTAAGTTTAATTTAACTGAAAATTCTCTAATTGGACGATACTACCTATCTAATGGGTAAATCCTCCTTTTGTGTTTTAACCAAACCGTATAACTTTGGGGCGACTGGATTCATTTGAATTAATTTGCGTTTTTTATATTTAGTCTTGAAGAGACTATGTGCTTCCTCTAGAAAAATAATCAAACTTAAATTTAGAAAAGTTTAAAGATTGTAATCATTTTAGATCAGCGCAAATAAATTTGAAACAGTTCTCAGCAACGTATACTAACAAGGTTGTAGAACCACTGGTGTGGTCTATATGAACTACTGTAGTTTGCTGATACTTAAAATAAATAGTTAAAAAAACATGTACAATTTTTTAGTATATTGAAACTTGTAAATATCTACAAAGACCTAAAAAAAACTAAAATATTACAGGAAAATGAATGATTTAAATTTAGTATTGTTTGATACGAAGCAACCAATTTTTGGAATAAACGTGATTTTTGCATCCGTTGAATTAGAAAATAAAAATTAAACAAACAAAAGTATTTGAAAAATTTAAAAGTTTCTACAACTTCTAAAGAGATAGAGTAGTGTTTTTTTTTTCTAGAAACATAGATAAACACAAATACTCATCTACAGAGACTTTTGAAAGCATATTTAAACTTTAAAAGTTAAAAAGAACTTAAACACAATAATTTTTAAAAACTATAGATTAAAAAAATGATTAGATCTAGAATATAATTTTAAATTTAATAAACCAGATTTACAGTAAGAACTCCAAGAGTTTTAATACATTTTAGAAAAAAAAACAAACTATTTTGTTTATACTTTCTACGGTATTTAGCGTACATTTTTTGCAGTAATTTGGAACAATTGTCATAGATGAAGAAAATCTATAAGTTATTGTATTTGCTAATATACTTTGTCACGTTTTAAAAGAGTCTTGATTAATTTATTTTTAGTTAATCTAAAATGAAAAATGTCGATAAATTATGTAAATTATTTAGCATTTTTAAATTGTCGTATAATGAAGAAATGATTGAAGCAATTTCCGCCTTATTAATAAACATCCTGGATTCCTTTATCAAGGAATTCCTTAAAATAAATTTCCTTGTCGGAGAAGAAAAATTATATAAAAAAAAGGCACGTGTACATTTTTCCAGTATCGATAAAGGCGTCCACAACTCGCACATTAATTATTTCAAACGCGACCGCCGTCTCATTCGGAATTCGCGTCACACGGATAATTTTTCCTCGTACATTTTTTTTCAGCCCCATTCGAGGGGGTACCTCACTAACACGCGCGGGAATATTCATTGATTCAGAAATCACCGGCGGTACACACCGACGGAATCGTCCTCTCGCACTCCTGATCAAAAGAATCGATTTACGCTCCTTGAATGCAAAACCAGATGTAAAACCCGGATGTACGGTCCCGCCCCTAATGGTGTGAAAGAAACTCCGCAAACAAGGGAAAATATTTCGAGATTTACTGTTTATTTATACAGATGAAGCGCTCATTAGCGCTCAAGGATATTTGGGGGTGGTTTTACATAACAATTTTTTTTGTTTTGTTTTATTTTTGCGTTAACTAACCCCCTTTGTTATGTTAAATATTCCACCGGATGTAATTGGGACCGGCTTTGTTCGGTCCGAAACGATATGTTTTGTCATGTGCAGATTTTGATATAATATTGATACGATTTATTCAGGCTTATATATTATATGAATCCCGAAATGCTGTTATTATATTCTATAATTCATCAATTAATAAACAATTCCGCTTTGTAATGCACTTTTTTTTATAAACAAAACATAATAATAATATTATTATTAAACAATCAATATTCATGGTGGAAACGTTACATTATTATCAAGGAAAATTAGCATTGCAAACTGTTTGTTTTTGATGGGAAAAAACATTAAAAGAATAATAAAAACATATTGATGTTAATAATAAATAACACAGGATCATAAAACCTTGTTGCATTTATCATTCATATAGCGTGTCCATTGTGTATGCAATAATTATTTTTATAAATATATACAATGTATTGAAATATCTATAATCTAGTTCGATAGTAGGATCCGGTTGATATGATAGTTAAATTATTGTTACATCAAAATGAATTTTACTGCGTTTGTTTGTAGTCACGATATGTATATCATCCCAGTTAAATATAACAATAATTCTAAGCTGTTAATACTATATTTTACAAAATTAATATATATTAGTTTTAAATTATGTTAAAAAGACTTTTTTCTGTAAATAATCTAAATAATAATTATATATAGAAATAATTTAGATTTATACATTTTTTAATTTACGTTAGTTTATAATTGGCTAAGCAGTATTACAATTATATAAGGATTTCGGATAAAAACTTTCATTTTAAATTTTGCTGCTTTTTGATCTGTTGAATTGAATTATTGACATTTGTCATTAAAAGCTATACAATTTAAAAAAGTGGTGCAACACATGCTCCAACAGCATATACAAATTATAAAATTTCATTATAGAGACGGTAAATTTTTTGCGAGACTGTTTGCAAAGTTTGTGGTGTTTTTGATTGGTATCAATCACCTTTTCGCAAAGCCATTGTAAAGGTAATTGCAAAATTTGAACAAAATAGTAAAGTTATTAATGTAAAATTGCTAGTTTAAAATTGCACTTTAGGTCAACCTAAAACATTGCCGCTGTTGCTAACAGTGTAGAGGAAAATCCAAGTTTGTATATTGCAAAACGTTCTCAGCAGTTAGGAATTTTACATTCCAGCTTTTATTGCATACTGCATATAAATTTTAGCATACATATCTAATAAAAGGTTTCATTTTGTTATTTAAAAAAAAACGGGTATTTTTTAAGAGAAATTAATAAATGTTTATTTCTTTGTAAAGAGGAAGGTGTGCCATTAACATTTGAAAACAAAATCAGTCAAATGGCCGCCACGGTTACGGTTGCAATACCACATTTTTTTTATGAAATTTTCTATGACCTATTCGCATATTTGCGGCTGTATGTTTCCGATAACTTTACGAATTTCATCTTCAAGATCTTGAATCAATTGTGAAGCATTGGCATAGATCTTATCTTTCACGTGGCCTCAAAGAAAAAATTCTAAAGGTGTTAAATTACAAAATCTCGGTGTCCAATTGTGATTATCTCTTCGAGAAATATTACGGTCAGGAAATTTATTCTTGCAAAATTGCGATTGTTGTCGTTGCTTGTGTGGCACGTAGCGCAGTCTTGCTGAAAATAAACGTTGTCCACATTAATATCTTCCAATTTTGGCCATAAAAAATTGTTAATCAAAGCTCGGTAGCGCCATCCATTCACAGTAACAGTTGCATTAGCTTCATTTTTGAAAAAGTAGTGTCCAATCACACCGCCAGCCCAAAAACCGCACTAAACAGTGACACGTTGAAGATGCAATGACTTTTTAACAATCGTTCTTCAATTTTTTGAGCCCCAAATGCGACAATTTTGCTTATTAACGTAGCCTCCGAGGTGAAAATGAGCCTCATCACTATAGATGATTTTTTGATGAAAATGGTATTGGCTTTATTGGAAACATAATTTTATGCCATTACTGCTTAAATATGATTGCTTAAAGTGCAATCTCAAAATCTAATTTTTGACCACTTTTTTGAGCAGCCGGTGCCGTATATTGGCAATAACGCGACGTTGTTGGTTTACACTAGCAACTTTACATACCCCTACAGAAAGTAGTCCATAAGTGTGACATCACATGACCCCTCGGTCTAAAATCACGGGCCTGTTACGGAAGATGATGCGGTCAGCAAATGTTTCTTGCAATAAATTGATTATGTCGCGCGCTGTGTGACATGTTGCGTCATCTTGTTGGAACCAAAGCTCTACCACAATAATGCTATTCAATTGGGGAACGAAAAAGTCAGTAATCATGGATTGATAGCGCTCTCTATTGACTGTAACGTGTTGGCCGGCATCATCTTTAAAACAATATGGGCCAATAATTTTACTAGCCTATAAAGCACATCAAACAGTGTGTTTTTGTGGATGTAACCGAGTCTCAATAATGGCTTCTGAATTTTTCTTGCTTCAAATCCGGAAATTTTGTTTGTGTACGTAGCCATTAAGCCAAAGTAGTAAACAAAATTTTTTGGTAAAAATTAAGATTAAGTACAATTTTGTTTTCTCCGAACGTATGACGCATCTAATAGTCACGCGGCTTTAGCTCTTGCACGAGCTGTATCTTGTAAGCTCGTAAACCGAAATCAGCTTTAATTGCCGTGCACGATAGCAAATCAACTCATTCCGGTCTTCCTTAACACTACGTTCCACAGCTGCAACAACTTCTTCGGTGCGCACTGTACGACGTCTCTGCAGATGCACATTATTAATCAGACTATGCGTAGGGCAAAAATGATTCATGGTTTTCCGAATAACCTGCTTGGATGGACGATTATGTCGGCTGTAAAATGGACGTAGTGCACGGTAAGTTTTGCTAACTGAACTATGACTTTCGAAGTTTTGCGTTGTTCTGGCGTAAGCCTATTTATGATAAAATGGCAAAACATACTAAGCAGAAATTAGCTGTCATCTAACAAATCGACTGTCACTAGACAGTATTGCCAGGTTAAAAAACAAACTTCTAAAAAAAAACACCGTTTAGTTACAAAATTACAAAATAATAATTGTGCGGTAATAAATAATGTTCTTATCTTACTTGTATTCTAAACATATATTAAATTATATTTTGCTCTATATATAACACAACAATTTTGAACATAATATATAATAAAGATTCAATTGTCTTAATTTTATATTACATTATTTGTTGCACGTTGTTGACTATATTTGTCTTTTGTTTTAGGTAAGAGTTGATTGGTGAAAGAATAATAACAAATTTACAGAAAGGTAAAAATTTATTCTACAAATCAAGTAGTAAAGATAGCATTGCCCAAATTACGGAAAACATTTGATGTATATGTCTATGCCCACTTTTAACAAGCATTTTTTAGACTACAGTTTTTAAAGTTTAATAGTTTGACTAAATCTCATCTTCTTCTTCTTTACGTGCCTTGTCCTCCACGAACGTTGGCGATCATCAACTTTATTTGGGTCTTGTTGACAGCTCTACGAAAACAGAGTTGTAGTGCTGACCCCAAACCACTGTCGTAGGTTTTTCATCCAAGACGTCTTTCTGCGACCTGGCTTTTGCCTACCAGCTATCTTACCCTGCATTATATTTTGCAGTAATCTATACTTTGAGCCTCGCATGATATGGCCAAGATACTCAAACTTGCGTTTTTTTTCAGAAGATATAGAATTTCTGTGTCTTTATTGAAGCGTGCAAAAACTTGGGCATTCGATATTCTATTTGTCCACACTATACGTAGCATCCTTCTGTATGACCACATCTCGAATGCTTCTAACTTTTTGCACATAGCATCTGTAAGCGTTCAGGTCTCTGCGCCATACATTAATGTAGAGAAAACTTAACAACGTAGCAACCGAACTTGCAGATTGAGATTAAGATCCCTGAGGCACATAACTTGCTTCATTTTATTGAAGGCCGTGCGAGCTTGTTCTATTCTAGATCTAATTTTTTTCGATTGGTCCCATTGCTGATTCAGAAAGCACCCAAGATATTTGAATTGGGCGACTTGTTCAATTTGCTGATTTCCTAAGTTTGTCACCACATTGCGCTCCTTACTGACAACGATGACCTTAGTCTTTTTTATGTTTAGTTCTATGCCTGCTTGTTCACTATTAGCCACGACACAATTCAGCAATTCTTGAAGATTTTTTTCCGTATTCGCCAGAAAGACCGTATCATCTGCGTACCGCAAATTATTCACCACCTCCCCGTTTAGTAAGATACTTTCAGATTTTCCATCCAAGGCCTTGGCAAATATTTGTTTGAAGTATATGTTGAATAAAAGTGGTGTTATGCACCTTTGTCTAACCCCTCTTTGGATTTTTACTTCATCTGTAATGTTGTTATCTACTCTCACGGATGCGGATTGGTGCCAGTAAAGTTTTTTAATGATACGAATGTCTCTGCCATCTAAACCTAGTTCTTGCAGGATTACTATGAGCTTGCTATGTTTTACACGGTCAAACGCTTTTTAATTGTCTATAAAGCACGCTTACACGTCTACAGACGGCAACGCTGAATTAGTACCTGGATACTGAACAAAGCTTTACGTGTTCCCATCTCATTGCAAAACCCAAATTGAGTTACGATAAATTCTTGCTTGGATGATCTTTCAGACGTGGCTCATGGCTGATGGTTCTATAGTCACCACAGTTTTTAGCAGCTGCTTTCTTTGACAATGTTACAAAAACGGAGGTTAACCAGTCCTTAGGAATGTTTCCGGTGGCATAAATGGTATTAAAAAAGTCCACAAGTACGTTTAAAGCTCGATCTTCTTCAATGAGTTTTAACATTTCTGATGATATGTTATCTGGCTCAGGTGTTTTACCTTCTTTGGACATTTTTATTGCATGTTTTACTTTGGTTCTTGTTATTGCGGGTCCTTCTGTCACATCGTATTCTGCCGTATGATCCACTCTTTGATCTTGAAAAAGTTCTTGGATATAGTTCTTCCATTTCGCTAGCTTCTTTTCTAGGTCTTGGATAACTTATAGAAATACAAAACTAAACTTTAGTGATTATTTTTTTTAAGTTTGATTAACCTTGTATGAAGCACTTATATAGAGGTAAAGTAAAATGCAATACAGTTTGAGAAATCTTCTTTGCTGCTACTGGGTCCGGTAACATTTGTCATTAAGCAACGTAGGCTTGCTGCTACTGGATTTGCTCTTCCTGTGGTTGGCTTTACATGATACGTCATGTTTATATTCTTGTTTAGTATAATTCCCACTTATACACATATATAGGATCTTTTTGTCTCCAGTAAGCATAATTGCTTTGCTTTTAGCTGGTTATAATTTTAACTGTTTGGAGTTTATCCATTTGGATATTGTGATGTATCTTAAATTTTGGTCTTGCTTGTTGCTATTATTGCAAGACTACAGTGGGTCATAATATATGTTCCACAGAAGTGGCCCAAAGACCAATCACTGTGGGATACATAATATTTTATTGATTTTTTTTTTTCTAAAACTATTAATTTTTGTTTGCTTAGATAACTGCATATTATTCTAATTAAATATGGTGACATTTTTTGTTGCTGCATTTCTTGTAGGAGAATTGTACTTTATTGGTCGCGTCTGATATTTGCTGTACTAGGCGTATTGCGTCAGTGGTTGAACTTTTTATTTGGAACACATTGTTTATGGAACATATTTTGCAAATTTTTATTGCATTCTTTTGTTCTGGTATTTACTGTTTCAGCAGTTTTCTCGTTGTGTTTACTGAACCTATTTTTAAATTTTAAATTTTGTTTTTAACAATCTGTTGAGTAGCTTTAAACAAAATTATGAGAACGCGATTGCCATTGCTATCACTATCTCCGCTGGTATTTTATTTTATATTTAATTTTTGCTATTTTAGTTTTGAGTACAGTTATTTTGTCTGGTTATGCATTTTTTATCGGTTAATGTCTTAATATTTATGGTTTCTGCAATTTTTTTTGTCTACTAGTATATGGCAGCTCTACTACTTTTGCAGCCTTTTTTTAGACAAACACTGTCAGCAGTTTTAGCAGCATCTTTATGCAATATTTTGCTTCTGTTTTTCCGTTTGCAATTCTGTAGGTATAGACTTTTCCAGTTTTTTAATGTATTGCGGAATATTCTATCCAACAATGGGGTTTGGTCTGTTTCTCAGCTGTTTTTTTTTTGCTTCTTTATCTTTTTTTTTTGAGGTTGAATTGAGCTTGTGTAGTTGATTAAAAACTCTTGTTTTTTATTACACTATATTTTGAGATAAGTTGGGTTTTTTTGCTGAGAGCAACCATTCTATTTAAATAATGTTGTATGGTAACTTCTAATAGACAAGGACCTAGTTCAAAAACAACTATTAAATATTAAAAATGTACAAATTGTTTATCTTTAGTAAACTATAACAAACAAAGGTAATCTACATTTTATGGTGCTACAACAATCTGTAGAAATGTTTTTTAGATATTAAATCCTGTTCCGTATTGAAATAATTAAAATTTAAGTGTTATGATTGTAATTGGTTCTATCAAATTTGTTCCAGTCTTCAAACAACAATTAAAAGAAAGAAAGCTTGGTTTCTAGTTGATGCACCATTTTCTGAAAACTTTTTTTTTGTATTCCAGTTGATTTTTGTTTTTAGTTTGACAATAGTTTTGCTTTATATGGGGTGTTTAATAGTTTTAAGTAATTTTAATGTTACTAATTCTAGATTTTCAGCCACTGGTAGATGACTTGACAGTCATAAAAGTAGTATTTTATTTCTTAATGATGGTTTTACGGTTACTGTTTTCTAAAAATATGCAGTTTTCCTGCGCGTTTCTGAGTTGCTTTAAGGCGCTTGGGGTTGGTTTTTAGAATGGTTTGATGCTTTACTATTACTGCCTATGTCTTTGCAAGCGCCGCTGAAAACACAAAAATAAAATAATTTGACGATGACATTACCGCTGAGGAAGCGTGACTCAGAAGTCTAAGTATCCAAACACTGCACCAAAGATTGTGGGTTTAAATCTTACAACAGAAACTATTTTAAACGTGTATACGCTCTCTTACTCCCAACCCGCCTTGTCAGCGTGGAGATTCATGTCTAAGATTTACTAATTATAAATTTACATACTTGTAAAATAAACTGCCAGCATTACGCACAGAGAAAAATTTAATACGCTAGCAGTGACGTAAATAGTGGCTGAAAAGCACAGTTTTCAATTGTTGTAGGCGACTTTAAGGCAAAAATTGCAGAACATGGCAATTTTGGGCCAAGGCGTTTGAAATGACAAAGGAGAGCGGCTTATAAGTTACATACAAAGTTGTCAATTATTTTGTATGAATATATTCTTTCAGTTTCAATAAAAATATGATGGAATGTATAAGCCCAAACGGTAAAAACAAAAACAAAATAAATTTTGTGGTAGCAAACAAAAGATACTTTGTTTCAGTTTTAAACTGATTTAGCATAGAAAGTGGCCACATTGGCTAGCAACTACAACAAAATGCAGAAAAATTTTGCAATAGAGCTGTCAAAGAAATTAACTTTTACCAATAGACTAGGCAAACTGAATCCAGATACATTTACAGAAAAAAAAAACAATGTATTAAATACAAACAAGAAATATTTGCTTGGCTAAATGCGAGGAAGAACAAGAGAATTAGCAAAGACACAATATAGCTTAAAGACAAATGGAGAAAAACTAGTCGAGACTCTGCAGAATATAAACTAAAATAAATTACTCAAAAATTTTAAACGGTATTATAACATATAACACAGTACATAAATTGCTACATTGAACAAGAATATGAAAGTTCTAAAGAAAACAATAGCAAATAGAAGAGCAAAGATAGTTAAAGTTTCTACCAAACACGGTGCTATAGTGAGAGACAAAATGGAAATAGTAATGTCTTATCGGCAAAACTAAAATTACTACACAGCTACGCACAAACAATAACTAACATCAATGAAAAGAACAAACCCGACATAAAGATTTTAGAGGTCCGATAAGTTTTAAATCACATGAAAAATAGAAGAGCACTAGTGGAAGATCAAATAACCTGCAAATTGTTAAAATCTGGGGGTCCAAATTTACTAGAATTTGTAAAATATTTCTGAACAAATGTCCGCAAATAAGATTTTTTTTTTAAATTTGGCAAAATCAAACTGGTTGTAGAAAACGCTACAAAACAGCAGACCATCTGCAAACAATTTGGAGTTTGATTTTATATAACTGGATGAACTTTTAAACAGCATAAATAATGCAATAGTTGATTTGAAATATACTAACTTTCTGCCACATTACAAGTAAAGTATAGATGAAGGCATGATCACCAAGTTATTTATGCTAGCATTAGAAAACACTTTTAAGAAGCTCTATTAGGAAACAAAAGATATTAACATCGACGGCTAATTTCTAAGTAACTTGCAGTTTGCAGACGATATTTTGCTATATAATAACAATATTGAAGAGAACTAGATGCTATGATCTTACAGCTAAGCATAGCGTTAAAAAATGTAAGCCTGCAAATGAACCTATTAAAAACTAAAATCATGAGCAGCGGGAATGTGGCAGTAACCATCGATGGCTACGCTCTTGAAAATATTGATGATTATATACACTTTGGGTACACTATAAAACTTGGCAAAGAAAATTAGAGCGCCAAAATCAATTTCAGCAATAATTTTGGCTGCATTTTGCAAACTTGGTTAATGAACATACATATCTGCAGAAGAACCGTTGTAACGGACGTGATTAGACGCATATGGAAACTCAAATTGAGTAGAGCATATCTAAACTAATGGAAGCCTAGGACGACCAATAAAAAGGTAGACGGATAATGTGAAATCTGATGCCGGAAAGTACTGGTGCCGGACCGCCCAAGTTTAAAAAAGATTAAAATTTTTAAAGAAGATCTACGTCCAGACGTAGACAAACGATGGCTGCAAAAGAAAGAAAAAAGTCATTTGTTGCTATTTTTGACAAAGCTTATTTTGTCAATTCAATTTCCGTCTATTTTCTTAATGCGGTTTGACTTCTTGTACAAGTTGGGTTTTTGAAGGCAATAGACCAAAATTTGTATGCAAAGTACGTAGTGGAATAACAAAGCCAACATTCTTGTAAACGTTTGGAAACGCAATTTGTTGTTTTGTTTTTGTTTTAATATTTTTGTAATTTGTCAATAGTTTGGCAAAGACATCGCCCGCCTGCATCATAAAAACTGCAAAACGCTCTATAAGATTAGCGCACAGATCACTAAATATATAAATAAATTTTGACAATTTGCAATCGTTGATTTGATGATTAAAGTTTTAAGATTATTGGCTAGACTTTACTGAATAATTTTAATACTTAAAGCCACCGTTTATATAAAAGTAGATTGCTGTCAGCACGTACTTTACAAAAACTTTAAAAACTTTAGAAATTATGAGTGCGTTTTGGTACTTGCAACATGTCATTCAATTTATTAAATGAGTTGGAAATAATTTTTAATGCATTAGTAAGTTTTAGAATTAAACTTTTATTTTAGAACTTATTTGTCAGTCTAAATTAACCAATAAGTTTTAATATGGACTATGTTCAAACTTCCGTATAAGTATTGCTAAGTTGTATTAAGTTTTTTAGATGTTTCAACTTGGATCATAAAAAGTTTCCTTGTTGCGTTTTTTCTATCTCATTATTGATTCGTCTTACTTTGAGGCATTATGTCGAATAATAATAATCCAGTTATTCAAATACTAATAAATCATGTAATTGATTATGGTCATAACTAAATCGTTCTACATTTATAAGCTAAGTTCTGGTTAAATTGAATAATGTTAGAAACTTGTTCTATAGTAATTAATAATTGTTATGATTTAAGCTCCTACATAAAAGCGTTTTCATGCCCGTAACTATAAAAAATGCAATGTGTTATATAATTTATGGGCTATAAAATATTTATATTATGTAGCCGTTTCGAAACTATATATATTTTTTCCTTCTATAGAACATTCTTCAGTTTTAACTGCCGTCCAATCGCTTAAAAATTATTTTCAATTGAACGCTCCATTAGTTTCTGGAAAGAATTGTGAGCGGGGTTATTGAACCAACCTGGATGTATGCGTATGTAAAAATTGCTGTATTAAGTAAACGCTGTGATGAGAATGCAGGGTGAGAAGGAGCGTGATGACACGAGGCACATCAGGCATTAAACCCGCCTCAAACTAAACCCCCGTTCTATTCCGCTCACCACTCGCATACGTGTTGATCCGGCGGCGGGCGCTCCCCCTAATCCCGGGACACGACAAATACTTACAACTCTGATTCGGTTATCGCGTAAAGTTACTCGGATTTTACATTCCTTTTGTTAGCAGCCGGCTCATTATCCATTCCCGAAGCGTTGGGGGCCACCCCCCAACCAACACAGAAGAAGACCACCGTGTAAATTGGGTACCCGGCAATTCTAAATAACTGGTGTAATTTGCGCGTCTCTTGTGCTGACGTCTACTAGACGAAAACCCATTGTTACACCCTAATCAACGGACACTAACGCACCAGCATATTAATACCATTATTAAAGTACAAACGAGGATGTCTCATACATACATAACTCCTTTAAAAACATTCTCTTTATATATACATTTTCATCCACTAATTAAGTGCTTTAAATCAAAATACCTGCACAATTCATTTTACAATAATTACCATCTGCAACGGTTTAATATGTGAAGGCGGCTGCTTGCAGCGCAGCAGCAAAGCATTATTAGTTTCTATTGCTAATTGTGCAGTTTTAATCGCATCAATTATACCATCAGCCTTTTGACTAACGCCACTTAAGTTTAATTGGTTGTTAAATGCAAAACGTTAATTAACCTAAAGTAAATATTTTACTTTTATGGATAGAGAATTAATTTAAAACCTATCAAATTACGTGATTATAGAAGAAGTGATTTTTTTTTTAATAAGTTTCAGTATCCACTTACTGTAACTTTTTAACCTCAGTACAAAAGGAATATGTAGATAAAGTGATTTATTATCATTTTAGCACATTAGAATGTAAGACTTTTTGTTGTATTTGTAATTCTTAAACAAAATTATTACTACCACTCAATAGTTCTAGTTAAGTATAACTTGATTCGATTTCAAAATGGTGTTTGATGTTGAATATATATTTTACATGATTATTATGGATAGAGGTATACTGCTGAAGAAGTAAATCTAATTTTCTTTGCGTGAGGTGAAAGAAGAAGCAAAAGAGTATATATAGAAAAAAAACTGATATGATCAATTGAGCGCTTACGTTGCTTGCGAGAGGGTTGCTGATGCAGATCGAAGGGGTCGCATTGTGCCATTTATTGAAAGCAACACACACACATAAAGTGCACACACATAGGGGCGGCTAAAAGGGCGAGGTATTGGTGCGGTCTTTCTGTTATCTCTTTGAATGCCGAGGCAGAGGAAATATCGGCAAGGCCCCAAAGCGTTCCGCGATGAATTCGTGGCTCTCCACAATAATACTTTATAGTGCTGCACAATCAAGTACTGTGCGAGAATAATAATCAAATGGTGAAACGTTTCCAATCGATCAAGTTTTATTTATATCAACAAACTTAAAAGTCAATAACTGTATCAACGTTGTACGCAATTAAAAAACTTTCTTTTTAAAAAGATTAATGTTTAATCAAAAAAGTTGGCCGAATATTGCGGTAAAAAAATATCCATTCAGGCGATACAACGCGCCCTTTACTGGTAATAAAGGTGAGAATTTTTAATAAGAAACGATGAAAACATATCATGAATATTAATGAAGTTGCTGAAGAATAAATAATTAGTCAATTCATTTTTAAATACGAAAATGGAAAATGAATTTAAAAATATTTAAAAATTTACTTTCATTAATTTCACATAGAAGATAAGGTCGCTGCCTTAATTGTAATTTCTAGTGAATAATGAATGATAATTACAGCGAGCGCTTTTGATGGCAGCTTTTTTATTTCAAAACTCTGCAGAGATAAAAGTTGTTGTATTCTACTACGGCATCTAACGTGAGAATTAATTAATTATTAAGCACGCACACAAACGACAGTCTAGACTGCTAATTATATTAAATATGCACAACTATGATAACGGGTTTAATTGTTATAGTGCTTTAATGCGTAGATTGGATACTAATACCAGCTTAGATTATTAAACAATTCCGTATGATGCAATTTCGTTAATTACTATAATGGATCCGTTATTATATCTTGATTAATTACAATAATTAGCTCACATTTTTTTTTCTTTTTTTAATATAATATTTATTAGATACTAACGTTAGTCAATTTATTGAATGTATTTGGAATTTTATAAATCTAATATGTTTACATATCTTTCTTTAAGATATGTATTTGTCAGATGTACGGCTATTTTTTTTGTGTATTTTCAAAGAATTTCTATACGTTTGAAGCTTGTATTCAATAGACTTAGATGTAAAACTTCATTGAACTAGAATAGAAAGTAGCACGTCGCTGATGCTTTTTTGCTTTTATATGATGTTAATTAAAATAAAATATTTTATTGCTAAAAAACTTTGATATACTATCAGGAAACTACAATTAAATATAGGTAATTCTGACCTTTTTTAGAATATTGAATGATAGACTTTTATAGTTTAAAAAATACTGTCAAGTTTCCGCCACTATGCCTAATGGTTTTGTTTCTGATTTTCTTGATATAGATTGCTAAATAAATTAAAACATGTTTACATTATAAAAATCCTATTTTTTAACGATTTGTTATTGATCTAAATTAGGTTCTAAAACCTAGTACATAATTCTCTGACTAGTTCTAACTTTTTTAATATTTCCGGTAAATTCTGTTAATGCACTTCTAACAGGTTTTGCAGGAGATGTATATCTTTTCTGCATTCGTGATCTTTTGGTTTGATAGGATTTAATATGAACCGGCCGGCAAAAGTTTACACCGCAAAACAGTCAAGATTCCGTTATCTTTTGTTTGAACTATAAACCTATAATGGGTTGTACAGGCACTGGGTTAGTACTACAACATTTTATAATTTCTTGCAAAACTTTTTCGGTTACTGTTTTTTTTTTTCAATTTGCTAAATCTTAGACTGCAAAGTATTCAATAGGCTACTAAACTTGCACTAATTTATTTTAAGTTTGGTTTTGGGTATCGTGATTGCGGCTATTGGGTTTTAGTTATCTTTAAGAATTCTAATCTATGCTACAATTAAAAGAGGAAAATTAATTCAGCTTAGTTGATTCTCTTAAGTTTTTGTCAGCTGGATTGTTTGATGAGAATACATGATGCCACTGATTTGTTAAAGACAAGGATTGTATTGTATTAATCCTGTTTACAACAAAGGTTTTGCATAGTTATCTGTAGGATCTGATCTAGTTCTAATCTGCCTAATAATATACTGAATACGCTTTAACGTTGAAAGAGCAAAATTATTGTAACGTTTATTTTATTTTATATTTTTGTAGCATGCATTGTGAGCAATTGCTAAATCGACAGTTTTTAACATATGTTAATGTTTTCTACTTCACGTTTTCTTCTTGACCACGTAAACGTCTATAATAAAAAAAATTGCAAATAAAACAATTGTCAAATTTTTACAACAGCTTTGTTTCAAAATGTTTTAAAATGCTCAAAACACTTGCTTGAAATGCTACAAAGCTTCTCTGAAGTACGTGTTGCTTTTGGCACGCTTAGGTCAACTTTGCGACTTGCTAAACGATGTCATTTTAGTTTAAACATAAAAAAAATATAGTTATAGTTTTTGTATACGTGGGTAAGCCGAGTTAATGTTTTTTATGCTTTTTAAAAAATTACGTTAAAAGCTTACAATTTTTTGTTTGACAACGAATTTTGTTTTACCTTCTCCACAGGGAACAAAAAGAAATCACAGGGGGCTAAATCCGGTGAGTAGGGGAGGTGGACAATTGGTCATTTCGTTTTTGGTCAAAAACAGTTTTACGGAGAGAGCCGTGTGAGCCGACGCGTTGTCATGATGGAAATCTTTGTATAAATTCCTCTAAATTGAACTCCATGATGTTCAAGACATCTCATAGAGTTGATCAATGGCTTGGCGACAATCTTCATGAACGAGAGCATTAATTTTGTTGACGTTTTTGTTACTTCTTGACGTTGAGGGGCGTCCTGAACGGGGTTGGTCGTCAATTGACATTTTTTTATTTTTAAAACGTGAAAACTACTTGCAGACTCTGGTTTTACTTAGGGCAGCATCTCCATATGCAGCCTTAAGCATTACAATAGTTTCCGCGGCTAATTTCTTCAACAGAAAACAAAATTTCACAGCCGCGCGTTGCTTTCGACAATTGGCCACACGTTTTTAACGAATTGAAAAAGTTGTGTCACTAAAAAAATTCTAACAGACAAACTGATACACTCACAGTGACAGAACTTTGCACACTAACTCAGGAGACGTGTCCCTAACGGACACTGGATAAAAAAATGGGTTTTCTCACCTTTTCTCCTTGCCACAGCGCAACTCCCGTTACTTTTGGATCTCCCCCCTTGCATACAAAAGTTATGGAGTATTAATAATAATAATTTGTTTTTTTCTAAAGATAGAATTGCACGCTTAACAATTAACTACGCCAGAGTTTATTGGGTTTCTGTTAATTGTGTTGCAAACTGCGGTTTTTAGCTGGTAACTACAAGCTAGTATTGAAATTAATTTATTTGCTAATCAGTAGGGTACTTAAGGTTGTAATCATTATTACGGCTATTAGGTGCCTCTAGCAACATAAAACACAATCACAAACAATCATAGAAAATAACTGAAATTTATTGTAAAATTTTCAAAGCGGTTTTTTTTTCTTTTTAATACAGCCTGTTTTATCTACTGCTGGACATAGGCATTTCTTAACCGCTTTTATTCACTTATATTATGGACTTCTTGTATCCAGTTAGTAGCGATGCCTGTTGGTGGGCTTTCTCTACTTCCGTACGCTTCTTGCTTAGGTTGCCATTTTAGGATTTTTTTGGTTTGTTTGCTGTTTGACTTCTTAAGACATGCCCGGACTAGTTCCATTTTAGTTTTGTTATTATCTCAATTGCACTATTAACCACGCATCTTATTACTTTGTTTTAGACTCTTTCTTTCAATGTGATTCCGAGAATAAAACGTTTCATCGCTCTTTTGGCCACACTTTAGTGTGAGTTTCAGCTACGTATGTTAGAACTGGTAGGATGCATTGGTCAAACACCTTGCGTCTTAGGCAGTTGGGGATGTTGGATGGAAATGTGATTAAGTTTTCCGTAGGCCTATGTTTATCTCAGCCTACTTCTAATCTTGTGTGTTTGGTTGTCACTACCGTTTTAGAGATGTTTATTTTAAGGCCGATTTTATGTGATATATTTTTCAATCTTATCTAGGCTATTTGGAATTAGCACAATTTTGTTTGCAAACCGATGATTGGAAGTATTTGTCATTGATGTTTAAGCTCATATTTTCTAGTTCTATGGTCTTGAACATGTATTCCATGAAGGTAGTGAATAGTTTAGGCAAGATGATGTTACTTTGTTGGTCACCGCGTTGTAGTTTCACCCATGCTGTAGCATTTTTATATACAGGCTGAGTCGGGAGGAACGGACCAAACTTTAGGAGTGTATTGTATACATGAAAATAATATAAAAAAACTTAAATGTTGTTATTTGATATTCATTTGTTTTTTAAGTTTTAGCGTAATTAATGAAAACAAAATTTCTACATTAACGTTTTGGTAATCATAGCCTTCTTATAATAAATGTTCAAAAACACTGTCGCGCCTGTTGCTCTCCTGATTGAGTTATGTCTTTGTTTAACGCTAGAGAATTGCTGGTTTTAGTCGCCACGTTCTGTTGTGGTGCCACTAATAGTATTGTTATGGAAAAATAATAAATTCTATCACATAAACGAGAATATCAGTGAACCATTTTCTCTAAAAAAATATTGACACGTACAGCGCCGTTTTTAAATTAAAACTGGTTTTATAGAACATAACGCCAACCAACTCAATATCTAAACAATAAGATTTTAGTCATCACTCTTTTTATATGTTGAGCTACATACAATATTCTGTGTCTATGTTTTTGGTTAAAGATATGAAGTTATATTTTACAAGTAAAAAATTAATAAAGAACTAATTAAAAACGTAACTTTTTAAAAATTAATTGCAATTGCGGCTTGTTGCATCAAATTTCTACAAATTTGAGGACACAGATTGGACTTTTTTCTACAATGTGTGAAAATTTTATTCAATTATATTCAGGCATTTTCTTGCTGAATTGGATGCTGTAAACTCTTATAATAGCGCTACTATTCTCTCCCCTTAAGATCGGCTGCAACATTTCTAATGCGTTGAATTAGTACATCCTGAGTGTTTGCTTTTACTTTGTACACTTCATCTTTAAACCCGCCCCATAAACAATAATTTAAGACTAATAAGACCACCGCAACCAATCCAACGCCTTGAAAAACTTTTGTGGCATACTAGAAAAACATTTTTAATAACGCTATAACTTAAAAACAAATGAAAATCGGATAACAACATTTGAGTTTTTTTACGTTATTTTTACGTGTACATTACATTTTTAGAGTTTGGTCCATTCCTCCCGACTCACTCTGTATATATATTGCAGAGTGGCTAAATACCTATAGTCTTTTTTACAATTTGTCAGTGCTTAAACGTCTTGCTGTGGTTAATGGAGTCGAATGCCTCCTCGTAGTTCAGGTGGTTGGTAAAAGTCAAATTTGGTTGTGAGACGTCTAGTTATGACCTTAGTGAAAGGTTCATAAAGGTGCAAGAACAGGCTTATTAGTCAGTTTTTTAGGTTGGCCGTCTTACCCTTTAAAAAGCGATTTACGGTTTTTAGGATTTTGTCTTTGTTCTTGATAGTTTGGCCGTTTTTGTCTTCTAGTTTGGTGATTTCTGCTTTTTAGGTGTTATTTTCTGTCTAAGTACTTTCAAGTTTCTGTTCTCTATAGTTTTTGCTACCCATTTTCATGTTCTCAGCTGGTTTGTATGTAGAAGGTGCTTTTGTAGTTTTTCTCGCCTTTGCTTTATAAGTTGTCGTATGTTTGCTGAAAATTTCTCTTCTTTACTGTTCAGTTTTGTACTTTGTATCTGGTTTACCTCTTGAGTCAATGTTATGTTTGCGTTGCTCAATTGCTTAAGGTTTCTATATTCATTTTGTCAATGTTACTGTTTCTTAGTCTTTCTGCTATAGTTTGTTTGTACTTTTTGTTGTTGTTTACTATAATTTGTTTTTTTCTTTTTGTTTTGTTGAGTAGTCTTTTTTTTCAATCGTAGCACACTTTTGCTCTTAGCATCTTCTGGTTGTTTTCACCGACACCCGGTTGAGTACTGTGACATTCTGTACGATTTGTTTTTTATCTATTTTGTTTTGTGTACTTCTGTCAGGACTTGCCCACGTCCATTTCGGGTGGTTGTTTTTCTTACAGAAGGTGATTATAGCGTTCATACGGTATTTTTTTTATTTTATCCCATATTGTCTTAGGGGGGGAGTTTACTGTTATCTTGATTCTCACGTAGCTTGGCGTTTAGATCTCCAACTGTAGTATGTTGGAGTTATTGACATTGCACAGTTGATTTTTTCGATATTGATTTCTTTTTTTGTGTGTGTTGATGCTGGAGCATACAGCTGGATAATCTTTATGTTATACTTTTGGTTTAGTTTCAGTATTATAAAGCATATTCTGGGGCTTATACTCTCTGGTGTAGAATTTGTTTTGAGTGTTTTTTGTGGATTATAAAATCTCCTCTTTCATCTGAGCTATTTTTGTTTTCTCTGTAGTATAGGGTATTTTCTGATTTTAAGGTGACTTGCTGTTCTCCTCTTCTTTGTACCATAGCCAGACTTATTATATTTTAGTGAATTTGATTTGAGTTTTTTTTTTAGTTGGAGTACAATTTTTGCTGTAGAGCAATTTTGTGTTGTAAGTAGAGATGTGCAGTGTTTGTCTTTTGGTTTGGTAACATGGTTTTTCCGGTGATTTTTTGCATTTTTTGAACGCTGTTTGATCCAGACGCTACCTTGGTATCTTTTATGTTAAGAAGGGTTTAGACATTACTTACCACGCTGGCTACTCCCATTTTGACAGTTATTCCGCCGTGCCTCGGTCGCCAGAGCCAAGTTTGTTATATATCAAGGTGTACCGGGCGACTGAGGTCATTGCTTGTGCAGGTGAAGTTGACTTTTGGAGTGGTATTTGACCTTTTTACTTTCTCTTTACACTTTAGTAGTGGCAACTACTATAGCAATAACACTGAACCGAGATGACGCCAAGGACAAATTTTTTACTGTACCAGAAACTGTTCCAAAATCTTTATATGACTCAGACAAACCATATCTGGTAAAACTCAAATTACTCTTTTTATTACACCAAGTTAAAAATATAATAATTATACACCCAAACTTTGATTTGTAACCATCGTTGGCTTGACAAAATTTTGGATTTGAGGCGGCTAGAAATAATCTTTTTTGTAATCTGAAACATTTTGTATAATGCAGTCACTGCTTGTCGGGGTGATTAAAATGATTACCATTGTTATTACGACAATCTTGTTTGCCCGCAACTGCAAATCAAATACAACACATGATACTACGACAACTAGTTGGGTACATTAAACTGCTGTCTGTGATGTTAGACCGAACAAACAGAACAAAAAAAATTACAACGTAGCTGTATGAGTCTAAACTCTAGTCAAAACGCAGACTACAGTGGACCAACCTAGTGTTGCACTACTACCAACCATCAATGTAACTATTATTGCACATAACTTGACTGACATAGTCTGGGTTTACAATTGGGTGCTAAAAATAAACGCCAGCTATCCAGCACAGGGATGTTTGACATACTCCTACAAAATAATCCAAATAAAAATTTTAATATTTACTGCAAATGCGGTATTGGCCTTGACGATAAGAGTCATTTGCATGATATTTTGAAAATCATTAACGAGAGCTTTGTCGCCTTGTAAAAAGCAGTGAATAAAATATTCTGTTTTTGATCAATTTGTAACTTACACTACGGGTCCAATCAATTTTATTGGCATTGCGATATAAAGCAACATCTACTACTCGGAAAGTTACTAACACTAGGTACAATACTACGGTACTTGACAACTTTGCACAAGTGAAGTGGACTATGGCAACAGTACCTGCAAGTAATACAAAAATTGAATGTAAATGTTAGTATCAATAACAAAAGCTTTACAGTTGAAGTCATTTTAGCAAGTGTGATAAAAAGAGCTACACAACAAAAATGACAAAAGAAGTTTACCAAGACCCCCGCATTTAAGACACTAAACGCAAAACAACAATATTGGCAGTTGAACTCTAGAGTTGATTGGTTGATCACGGTTTGTAAATGTTTATCATACTGGTGTTGTGGGTCTAGTCCTATTTTGGCGATCAAAAACTGCAAGAATACATTTTCCAATAAATTACGGTTAAGTATTAAGCGTGTATATGTTGCTCATCTCTTCTGGCTGTATTAAGTTGGTTTAAGGTAGTATCTGCAGCATAAAGCTATTAGTTTAATAAATTAATTTTAAAATCATTTTACAGTCTTTTTTCTGATTGTTTTTTTTGCATCTTTTTGGCTTGGCCGTCTTGAAAATTGACGTCTGCAGTGAAGTAGCTTTTGTTGTTTAATGACTTAGTGTGTGGACACAACGGCGATCCTCGCTTCGATCATCGAACAGCGCTCCGAGCATAGAACACTATAAACTGTTCTATGCTCGGACCTTTGCTCATTGCCCCGATCCTGGTATTTATATTGAAATAACACTTGTTTTGCAGCGTGCGGGTAAAATCATTAATTCTGTTACAAATTTATTTTGAATTTTTTACTTTTAAAATAATTTTATCTTTTATTTATATAATCAGAGCAATGTGCAAGGGTCCGAGCTTAGAACAGTTTCTAGTGTTTTATGCTCGGTGGTTGATGATCGGAACGAGGATTGCCGTTGTGCCCACACTCTTAGCCAGAAATCTTAGTTGGTAGACGTTTGGAGAGTTGACGTAAGCTGCGGAGCTGTAATTTTAATTATTAGAAGGTATTATTAATTTTGATTCAAATACATTTTGACTGAAGTTATAAAAAGGTAAACAAAAAATTGCAGAAACATTTGCAGAAGATATACCAGACACCAAAAAACATGAATACCAAACTAAAAATTGGGACGCTAAATTGCAGAAAGCTATTGTGCAACTTTCAGTTTTTTGAACTTGAAGATGAACTAACACAAATAAAATTGGACGTCATCAGTAGAAGACAAAAAAGAATGGGCAGAAGGCATTTTAAATGGTAAGACAAGATCTCCAAACACACTTGAAAACAAAGTAGAAAAGCAAAAAATACTATGAAATCTAGCCCCTAAAATCAAATAATAGCAGTAAAAAACAAAGAAGGTAATAAAATAGGTGAACAAAATTGCATAATAGCTACAGTAGCAGATTTTACTAAATTTTTTACAAAAAACATGCAAGAAAATTTTTGTTGTAGTAGTTAGAGTTAAGCTTTTAAAATTGCTTATAAATGTCAGAACTCTATATCTTAAAGAAAGCAGCAGAAATTGTGCTGTTACATGTGGATTACATTGATAAAATAAATTTGCTCAGAATATTGCGGCCGTGGCTGAAGATGTCTCAGAGGACTCCGGAGTATCGACCAGACGACGTGCCACGCAATTGGGCATCAATCGGCGGTCTTTACAGAGAATTTGGTAAAAGACTTGAAGATGTTCCCTTACAAAATGCAGACAGTGCATCAGCTGCTAGCCGTTGACCGCCAAGCGCGTGTAACCTACGCTTAAGCCATTCTGAATCTTGACCACAAAGAAGACAATTTTTTATCAAAAATTAATATGAGCGACAAAGCCCATTTCTATTTTTGTGGATACGTGAATAAGCAGAATAATTGCTTTTGGAGTACCAAAAATCCGCGTATAATACTCAAAGAGCTATTTCACCCTCTTAAAAATACTGGATGGTGTGGTGTTTACGCTGGAGGCGTCATCGGGATTTATTTTTTCAAAACGTTGCGGGCCAAAGGACTACTGTGAACTACAGAGCCATGTTCAACAACTTTTTTATACCTAAACTGGACGAATTGAGACTGAAGAACATGTGGTTCTAACAGAAATCTTGTTTTGGTGATTTGCATTGGCCTGCAAGATCGTTTGTTGACATAGACTTGTGACTTCAAGAAACCCCACAAAAAAAGTCTAGAACAGTTCAAGACTTTTTTGTGGGGTTTCTTGAAGTCACGAGTCTATGTCAACAAGCTTCAGACTCTTGAAGTATTCAAAACGAATATCTGTCAAGAATACGGGAATTTATTGCCGAAAGTTTTGGCAAGAGTGATGGAAAATGCCATAAATTGAGCTCGTGTGGTCATCAATTCTGGCGGCGGCCACTTTTTCATTTATTAAATAAATTACAGTCAAACAACATGCGCTACCTAGTACAACTTACTGGTTGGTTCTAATTTTTACTCATACGTTAATTCTAGAAATTATTCAATTTGATAAACTTTAGAAAAAGTTTTAGATTATACATTAACTAATTTTAAATTTTCTGATCCATTCTAAAACCCACAGATATGTTCTATAAATAATTGCAAACTTTTAAATTAACTCACCGTTTATGATTTTTATATAATTAATAGAATTTATTGATATATTTTAGATTATCGATTTTTAAAATTAAATAATAAGTTCTATGTTATAACATTATTTTAATTTTAAGTTTTTTATTATTTCTAGAACGTACTGTTTCTTATTAAATTACACTAATAGCTTTTTACATATAATTGTTCATTGTTTAATTCTAAAATTAACTTTTAAGTAAAATTATATACAGACTATTTTTATAATATACTGAAATATTCTGATTAATATGCGCTGCTACATATTAACATATGTCTCTAACCAGACGGTTTTTGTTTGCATTAAACTACAGTATAAATTAAATCAAATTTGCCATTCAAAAATTTTAGTTTTTATCTTTATTATGCTAATTTATTAGTTTTCATCAATTTGCTTTTCAAAGGATTCAACTCATTAACTAAATTATTTCATATTAAATTAACTTTATTTAATTATTTTTGTTAAAGTTTAATTTTGTTCTAATTGGTTGTTAATACAATACTTTAATATATTAACAAAATTTAATCCATTTTATAATACAAAAGTTTGCTCTTTATAAAATGTTTGTTTGGATATTATCCATTTCTTCAAAAGTAAATTGCGTCATTGTAGAAGTTTCTTGGGGATTATACAATTTGTTACGTTCTGTTTTAGATCGTCGCCAAATGTGAGGGTTTCCTTTCCATCCTTCCGTAAAGTGAAATAAAAAAAAAATAAGGTTAAAAAACAACAAATCTGGGTTGTATCAATTTACTAGTAGAAATAAGTGAAAAATTGTGACCCCATCAGAATTGATCGATACAATACATAAAAATAAACAACGTGATTATTTCGCTCCAACCATCTTGCATTATTCAACTTTTTAATACGTCCTTCCATTAGTTATATTGAATGTATTGATTCCAAGATATCTAATAATCAATCAACTTGAAATTGATAGGTATCTCGCTTTATTTATACTGAATGCTCAATTTATAATCTTCTTTGTACAATCAATTCAATTATTAAATACTGCATGATAAATTATTTTAATATTGAAAATACAATTAACATTTATTGTTTTTATTAAATATTTATTCATCCGCAATACATTAATAAATTCATTTTAATGCACACGTAAAACTAATAACAATATTTTCAATTAAAAATGTTATTCTTTGTCAATGAAAATGTTAATTTATTATAAATATTTTACGCACTCAATTATTACTGTGGTAAACCTTTTTATATATCTTTCATCACAATTTAACATTGGATTCTACAATTGATTACTAAAAGTCTTAATTTGGTTTATTACAATTAAATTTTGGATTGATGTTAAAAGTAATATTCAACGATAATTTGAACCATTTTTTCCGCTACCTACCTGTTTTAATTAAATAACGCATGTTTGCGTAGTCCACACATCTACACAGAACCTGCATACATTGTTCTTGTTCTTGTTACTTGTTTACATAACTGCCGGCATCTCAATCATTATAAATTACTCAAACTAAATGTAACATACAAATTGTGTCTTTTAGAATCTAGATAGTTAACTTTAAATTGTAGATTCTTTCAAAGAATAAATGAGTTAAAGGGAAGGATTGAAACAAATTATTATTCAGTAAAACAAAATGTGAATTTAATTAATGGATGATATTTAACAGAGTTCTAAGGCATGTCTGCAACAAAATAATGTTTATTTAGATTTAGTTATTTTACATTGATTTGCAAAACAAACACTTTTATACTACAAAATTTAGAGAGCAATTTCTTCAAATATGTCCAATTATAAACAGTTTAAATGTAAAAATGTTGCAACGTGCTTAAAGATACTGTTACCAGTACATAAAAGTGAAAATTTAACAACTGAAACTAGAGTATAAAATTATGTGTTGCCTCAGTTTGTTTTTCTTAATATAATACTGCGCTCATTCCGGTGTTACATGCATCAGATTGTAGCATGTAGTATAGATCGTGGTGTGGGCGTTCAAGAGTTAGTCTATTAAGGTTATAACATTTTCAAATGCTTTGTCAGCTCTCGGTGACTATTTGAAGAGATCTATTAGTGTTTTGGTTACTTGGGCAAACTTGAGGATGTAATTCCGTTGCAAACTGCACAAACTCATAAATTTTGTGATTTATTTCTTGTTGGTAGGTTGAGGTTGTTCTTGAATCAGCTTCAAGTAGTGGTCTTTTATTAATTGGTATTTTAATTTTTTTTTGTTAGATTGCATTTTAGCCCATTTTTCTGCAGGCGCTTAAGTACTTTTTGTAGGTGGTTTATATGTTTACCCATGCTTTTCGAGTATACTATGGTATTATCCAATACTAATACGAAGTTGCCTATAAGTTCGGCAAACAATCTGGACAAAGTTTCTAAATGATTGACGGAGTATTCTCTAACTCAAAAGACATTTCTCAAAATTGGTAGGTTCAGGCCAGAGTGCAGGTAAAGATGAGTGCGGCGCCAAATTTTTTTAACGTTTTTTGTATACAAGACAAGACGTGCACTTTGATTATTTTGGGACATTATATAAGTTTTGCAGTTATTTTTTTTGTACCTATAATGCTGGTGAGCAGCAGTGGCTTTTGCTGAGTTCTATTATGTCTGTGGCTAGTAGTGTCTTTACCTGTTTGAATATTATTGCATTCTTTTGGGCATCTAGGTGCCCGTACAGGCGTGTTATGTTTTAGTTAGATGTAATAAATTACGGTTTTAGTGGTTTTTAATGTTTGGTCTTTAATGGAAACTACGCTGAATTGTTGTATAATTTTGCGCAGCTTCGGGTAGATCTTGGTTGAGGTTGGGTTGGTTCTTGTATGATTTTGCGCAGCTCCGGGTAGATCTTGGTTGAGGTTGGGTTGGTTTGCTTGGTGAATGTGTTTTTGTACAATAGATAGTAGCTTAACGGTTTCTGCCAAAGAAAATGCAGCATTGTGCATAGTCCTGATTTATAAGTCATTGCGTAACTGTGGAGTGATCAATATGTGTATGGTCTATGTTTGATTGCCTACTTGCATGTTGCTAATAACCTTTTCCGTTTACTTGGGAAATATATTTTGTGATCTGCCAACCTTAATTTGGTGAAATTTTATTTTGCTTTGAGTCAATAAGTGCTTTTTAATTTTTTTATTAATGTTGACTTCAGTCCTGAGAAGTTGAGCATTGGTTTAGTTATTTCCACGCTTGCAGTATCGTTTTCTTGTGGTTTTAAGATTGGCTAGATCATGTCTTGCTCTTAGTGTTTTTTTTTTCAATGTTTTTGTTTTGTTTTTGTTGGCTTGTTTGATCAGATTTTAAGTTTAAGGCATTGGCCATAGAATCCAGGATTTTTGCCATGTTATTTTGAGTTCAATCTCTCTTTTGGTCAGGTGATGTGCCTGTTTTGGCATTTTTTTTACTCATATGACCTGTCTTTTGGTTTGATTTTGGTTTTTATTGTGTGTATACTTTTTGTTTGCTAGATTTTGTTTGGTTTCAGTTAGTAGGTCTATGGTCTATTGGTCTGTTATTTTAATTGAAATTTTTTTTTATAAGGGGTTAGTTTTGAGGTAATTAAAAGTTTCATACTCTTGATTGCTCGTTAGCCGGCGTTGTCATGCAAAATGAATGGGACGGGGTTGGACAGTAGATGGACTGCCGACGGGGATGGAGTGAAACGGTGTTTTTGTATTTTGTGTGGGGCTTGGTGTGGGATTTTTTTAAGTGTGCCTACGGCTGAAGTGCAAAATTGCAAGCATGGCAACAACCTTAGGAACTGCTTTTTATGCGTGTGAGCCGGCAGCGGAGGAAGTAAAGTCTTCTTAATCAGCATTGCCAGTTTAATTTACACCCACAATATGCAGATGGAGTTTACTACAAGCCACCTGCACCTATCGGCACAATTCACTTACATGTAAAAGAGAGTCCAGTGACAAATGGAGCCTAACGTGTGAAGCACATTGTATGCATTGCGCATACAACGAACCAATCTAACAAAGGTTAACGCAAACACCATATTGACAGCCACACTATATAGCGAATTGTAGAAACACATTTAATAGGACAAATTGAAAAAACCCAACACAACTACAGGTATATGAATCGGCACTACAAAGAATAACTAATATGGGCCAACCGAACAAATATTACAAATAATAACAACAACATCAACCACCAACTTTGTGGAAAGAGTAACCAGAAAAATTTTGTCATCCGGGAAACAACAACAAGGCCGCAGAGTGAGAGAAAATAAGTTTACATTTTGGTTATGATTGCCGTGCTACAACTTGTTGAAATTAACCCAGTAAAAGTTCCCAGCGGGGGTTATTAGATCCCCCACCGGGCGCCTCCCTATGTGGAGGATAAGGGAACGCCCGGGGCGGACCAAAACTAAGAAAGCTGCGTCTGTACCCAGGTTGGGCGGCTGCACACGGCGTTTGCATCTAGAGGATCGCCAGAAAGAAAATTTGCCAACTCGCAAAGCAAGCGCGGCGTTTCCACAGCCAAAACTTTCTATACAAATATCATGAAAATGTCGAATTTTAAAACTCAAATATCCCAGGTGGGTAGAATCCGAGTTTCAAAACCTCACTCCGAAGAAAACTTGGGTAGCTTTGTGGATTCTGGGGAAAACAAAAAGGCGATAACAACTACTTAACACAGGCAAAATAACTCGCATACATTCTAACATCAGAACAATGAGAACAGAAAATCACCTAGAAAAATTCAAACAAGAGTTAAATAACATAAAGTGGAGCGTTATAGGGATATGCAAAACAAGACTCCAAGGTGAGAACATTACTACTCTTAAGTCCGGACACATATTGTACCAGAAAATTTTGGAAACTGGCTATATACAAATTGGAAGAGTAGCACTAATGATAAACCAAAAAATAAAACATTTAGTAAGCAAATATAGCTCAATCTCAGAAAAAGTTATTTACATCATACTAAGATTAAACAACAGATGCAGTATTAATACTTTGCCATGCACCAACCGCTACCGCCGACGACGAACTTATAGAACAGCTATACGAGAACATCACACAAGCAAACAAACCAGAAAAGAACCACTATTACTATAATAACCGAAGATCTAAATGCTAAACTAGGAGAGAAAACATTCATGATATGGAATACGTTGAAATGTTTGGACTAGGAAAAAAAAATGAAAGATGAGATAAGGTGATAAACTATCTTAACAGCAAAAAACTATTTTGTCTAAACACATTCTACGAGAAACAGAAGCAAAGAAGATAAATCTGACGATTACATACTATCTAGCGACAAAAGCATTTGTAGAGACGTATCTGTACTTAACAAATTCAATACTGGAAACAACTATAGATTGGTCTGAGCAACTGCTAAACTAAAAAGAGTATCAAAAAGAACTAGAGAAGAAACTAAACCCATTAATAAAATCACAAGATATGAGGATATACCAGATAACAGAACAAATAACAAACGACATTTAAGTAGCAACAGAAAAGATCTCTAGCAAAGTAAGAAAAAATGGAGAAACAAATCTAACACCAAAGACAATCAAACAAATGAAGAATCAAAGAAACACCGACCGGGATGCACCAGAGTATAGACATATTAATAACTTAGAAAAAAAGAAAATACGAATTGACTTAAGAGCATACAAAACTAAACAAATTCTGAAAACAATTGAGAACAACAAGACCATACAAGTTCTAAAATTATAGCTCTTAAAAGGAAAACAAATGATCTTCAAAATCAAAGATCAGCAGGAAAATATTACATCAGACAAAATAAAAGTTGTTACTGAAATCAAATTTTTTACGAAAGACTATACACATCGATTATACCTAGCCCCAATCAACTTAAACAGCAACTCAAGACTATTCTAAATGTAGGAAGATTTGCTTAAAATAACTTTACTTGAAATGAAACATGCTACCCAAAAAATAAAAAACAAAAAGTCACCCGGTGAAGATCAAATAACTACCGATATGCTAAAAATAGGAGGAAGCACCCTGGAGGAAGCTATAAGACAATTATTAAACAAGTGCCTTCTAGTAGGCAAAGTGCCTCAATCCTGGAAGAAACTACTTTCTCATCTATACATGCTTCTTACGGAAGTAATGACAAACCGACAGACACATTCGATCTATATCAGCCAGTGGAACAAGCAGGGTTTTGGAAAAATTTTAGCATTCTCAACCACCAGCAAACCGTTAGAACCTTGATAAAAAAAAACAACAGAATATAGTATACCAATGCACTTTGCATTTTTAGATTAGCATAAAACCTTTGACAGCATCGAAACTTGGACTTTTCTTTCTGAAATGGATGACGCCAGGATTGACTTTTGATACTCCACAATTATTAAAAATATATACAAGACGCAACCTTTCACATAAAGATAGACAAAGAACTGTTAATTTACTTCTTGGCACAGGCGTCAGACAAGGAGATAATATAGCACCAAAATTTTTCACATTGGCATTGAAGAACGTCTTTAAAACACTAGCGTAGGACACGAAAGGCGTTAACATTGATGGCACATACCTTACCCACTTGAGATTTGCGGACGACATTATGTTAGTAAGTACAGATGCCTTAGAACTATCCTCCATGCTAACGGAGCTAAACGAAAACTCAAAATAGATTGGATTAAAAATGAATGAAAACAAAACCAAAATATTATCTACTGACCTCCAAAACATAACCATTGATAACACAACAATAGAAGAGGTTCCACACTTTATTTACATCGGATATAAATTAAAACTGGAAAATGGCACGCTAAATATAACTAGGATGGGCTGCTTTCTGCAAACTAAGCTTTATACTGAGAAATTCCGAGGAGCATGAAACGGAAGGTATATGACAGACTGGAAATCATGGCCATTACAAAAAGGGTGGCAGAAAAATTAAGAATCACGCAACGAGCAATTGAGCGTGCTATGCTGGGGGTATCTCTAAGAGACCAAATACGAAACATCGAAATCCGAAATACAACAAAAATTACAGATGTGATGGAATGCATCGCGAGTCTCAAATAGAGACGAGTTGGACATACAGCAAGACAGACCTAAGATAGATGGACACATAAAACAACCAAATGAAGACCATGGGAAACCAAAAGGTGTAGAGGAAAACCGCAATTGAGATGGCTAGATGATGTAACGAAAATAGTTGAAAAAATGTGGATGAGGAAAGCCCAAGATAGGAAAACATAGAAGAGTATAGGCCTCTTCTATGTTTTTCAGCATTGGATGATTCAAGGCTAATGAAGAAGAAAAAAAAGAAGATGAAAAGCAACAATTTTACCAAAGAAAAAACCAGTAACATTACATGGATTCTTAAACTATAAAAAATGATAGAACAATTATTTTGCAAGTTTGGCCTAGTATTCACGGAAGATCCTATTTCTACTACTACACGAACAGTGATACACAAAATTGAATTAATAAACTCAGCCACTGCATGTGCTCAACGTTATTTGTATAATGCCAACAAAAAGAGCGTCAAATACTAATAAGTGAAAGGGCTACTTGTTACGGGCATAATTAAACAGAGCACAAGTGACAATTGCGTTTCAGTCGTTATGATAAAAAAAAAAGATATAGCTCACTAAATTTGCGTCAATAACTGACGACTTAAAAATTACATGGAACTTTCAAAGACTTTAGTTCTGGTTTTAAAAAGTTGTATTTAAAAGCAGAATATTGGCAAACTCTTTTAAAAGAAACCCACAGACATCTAACTAAATTTGCTACAACGGAAGGAGGGACTGTATTAATTTTGCGTCTAGCCATTTGGGCTTAAAAACGCCTCCGCAACATTGTAAAAACTTATGTTGCGGGTGTTTACAATCCTTTTAGGAAAATTTGTATAACATCATAACAAATAAATGGTGGCTCATCTAATTTTTGAAATTTGAATAGAATATAAATAAAAAACTATTGAATATTTTTTTAAATTATGAGTTTATTAGAAAGACTGCACATTTTTATTTAAGAATGAAACACATCAACATTCAAAAGACTGTTACGGCTAGCTTAACAGTTACCCATCTGATTAACTTAATTTATTAGTACGTTTTTGATTCTAAGGGCTCCAATCGCATGAATGGCCACTTTGAATTTGTGTTTTAAGGCATCAATCGTCTCTGGATGGTTAGCGTAACACTTATCCTTTAGGTTTCCCTACAAAAATAAATTCAACGGGTCCAAATCACAGTTCTTAGACGGCCAATTGACATCAGCATATTGGCTGATTATTCGATTTTCAAAAACAGTGCGCAAAAGATCGATGGTTACGTTGGTTGCATGGCAAGTCGTCTTGTCCTGTTAGAACCAAATGTCATCCATTTTATACTCTTCAATTTTTGGAAATAAAATTTGTTTAGAATGACACAATACCGTAACAGTAACGGCGGCTTCTTGCTCATTTTTGAAGAATAATGGCTCAAAAATGCCGCCGGACCAAAATCTACACCAAACGGTTACTCGTTGTGGATGCATAGGCTATTCAATAGTTATTTGTGGATTTTCTGATTCTCAAATGCGACAATCTTGCTTATTGACATAGCCTCTGAGATGAAAGTGAGCTTAAACAAATAACACGATTTTTTTATAAAAATGCTCATCTTTGGCCAAACGATCTTTAGTCCATTGCATTGGGCAAACTGAAAACGCATCGGATGGTTATGAGGTTTTATTTCTTGGACTAATTGAACTTTGTAGGTTTTCCAACCGAGGTTTTTATACAAAAATGTTTTCAGAAATTTCTTACCGTTTGAGTAGAAGATCTGGAAGTAAGTTTTTATTATTTTCTAACTTTTTTCAAATCTAAAGCGGGACATTTTGTACATATCAAACAAAACCAAATTTCTGTCAACTTATAAATCTCATTATATTTTTGAAAAACAAAATAAACGGTAGTTTAAATTCTAAACGTTACCTTTTATTTGGACAATATCCGAAGTTACAAGAAATCTAATGTACAGCTTAACTAAGTGCAAGTTTAGTTTATGATGGAATATCTAAGCTGAAAGAAATCTACCACTAGAACATCACTTGACACTATTGAGAAACCAAGAACGACTTAAGATGCGGAAACAGTTAAGAAGTTTTTTGGTTATATGTACCTGACTTTGCAAATACGTACATAACTTCTTGATAGTAGCTGGACTACTGATGGACCTCAAAGGACTCTAGAAACTATTTTGCTAGATTGCTACGGCAGAAAAGGCATTTGTAAACGTCAAGAAACGACTAGATTAATCTTTAAAAATTCGCATGACTTTAACCAAAGCTAAAATTTATCTTGAAACATAGTCTGCAATACCGGACTGGGAGCCGTCAGCAAACGAGCTGTAGTACAGGGTTATAATATAAGCGATCAAGAAATATTGTCCATATCTGGAAGACGCTTCATTTACATTACGCACAACAACAAACTACTATTTTGACTAAACAATTCAACCGATACTAGTGCAAAATTTGCGAAGTGATCTGTTTTATTACCAGAGTTTTTGTTCACAGTGGAACACACAGTAGGTGCCATCAATCATTTATCCAATGCATTATTGAAAAACTTTGAATCAGAATTTGTAGGAGACGACGCTTACAACACGCATGTTTCTAATTGAACCAGAAACGCCAAAATAAAGGTGTGCACATAAACATATTGGAAGACAAGACGTTTAGCTATGGTACGATGACGCCAGATAATTTGATTCTAAACACTAGAAGTTATGTAGCAACACAAAAATGCTACGCAGAGATTACTCTTAGCGAAGATCTATGATTTATGGTCGCAGGGAAATTCGTAAGCACGATAGATGGATACAAACAACTAGTAGTGCTACCCGACGCTACCATTTTAACAACACCATAGGCTTCTCAGACAGAGACAAGACTTTAGCCTCAATACTGAAGGCATTTTATTGACTCTGTGTCAAGAAAAATGTACAAACTCTTGTACAAAGTTGCCTAGTGTGCGTTCAAACAAAAACAAGACACGCAGGAGCAGGAAACCTTCTGCTTTACTATTTTAACAGCAAACTTTAAAAAAAATAGCAATAGACTATAGAACGCTCAGACGTAACACGGAAAGAAAACAAATTTGTCTTAACTGTTATGGATACAAGCACCAGATGAGTGGAATCATTACTTGTTCCAGCTGTGACAAGTGACGTAATCACAAACTTTTGAAAAGAAAATCTTTTATTGTTTTGGCTACATCAAAGTCATATTATTGGACAATGGCCCCAATTAAAAAGCGTAAAACCAAACAATAGCCACATACTATTTTTAAGCAAATCTTGTAGAGTTGATAAACCAATCTTTAAAAGAGTCTTAGAGGTCTGTTGGAACAAAACCCACAAAAGCAATAGGGTGAACTAATAAACATTGTTGTGTTTCATAACAACAGGATGAACAACAAGACATCAACAGGCTATTTACTAGAAACTTGGTCTAAAACTAAAAAAATTAAATATTTTTTTTTTTTAACTTTGTGTTTCCATTTATAATTTTTTGTTTACAATCAGCAATAATAAAAAACAATGATTGAAAATTTTTACAAAAATATAAAACATGAAAAACTTGAGAAAAGGAATAAATATAAATAGAAAATGGCAAAATAATGCAAAGCAAGCAAGTGAAAGAAATTGTAAAAATAATTTCTAAATTGTTGCTAGTTAGCAATAATGCAAAAGACAAAACAATAATTTTAATATTTAAGAATAAATGTAAAATACTGTAAACAGCACATTTTTTATTAAATACTTCAGTCAGATTTAACAAAAAATTTTAACTGATATTAGTAAATGTAAGAAATTTGGTGTTTAACTCAAATAAATAAATTACTGTTTTTTATATATAATACCAGTATCTCATTAATAAAATAATAACATGCGATGTTATTGTCATTAAGAAATTTAAATAAGTATGCGATTAATCATTTACTTCAATACCATAATTATTTTTTTGATTTCTATGAATATGATTTCTATATACGCATTAATAACCCATATAATAATACCGCAACAATCAAGCGATCACGAAACCCCTGCAGGAATTAACACGTATTTTTTTCTAACATTATCCATATAAATATCAGAGACGTGTCGGCGCATATTCCATTCCAGTAAATTAATTATTATGTCCCAAGATATCAATCACAATCATAACATGCAAAGACTAAAATAGTATTAATAATAAAAAGGAATATAATTCTGTCGACGTTTTATTACATGATTTTTTCGTAGGGATTCCCTTTAACCAGGAAAGGGTTTGGCACGAACAAGGGTTTTCAAACATGTTTGCGTCGAGTCTCCCCCATCATGACGAATTATCTCATAAAACAAGGACCCCTTTATTGCCAAACATTGCAATGAATTAAATAAAAATATTTGGATTTAATTGTATAAAGGTTGTTTAAAATTTTGAAAAGAATTATTAATGCAGAAATTATTTATTTTTAAATATTAAATAAGCATTAATAAAAGATTAAATTTATTATAACATTCAGGCACTTAATGGCAATTTTGAATAATCTTTTAGGTCAAAATAAATTTCAATTAAAATTTGGATTGAATATCTTAATCAAAATAACAAATTTCTGTTAAAAAATGTTTTGTTCAATTTTAAAACAATTAATTCCAACTCCAAGAACTATTAGTGCGGAACACAGGCTTACTCTCTTTGTCCTGACCATAATAATTAAACCTAAAAGCGTGTTACCTACCCCTGACGATTTATCATTTCCTCTGCCGCCCTCTGCGCTACCTCCCCATTTGTCATTATAAATCTCGATAATGTAAAATAGACCTTACATTGAATACAATCGATTACGGGGGGTGGCGTGAAAATCTGCACTTATTCATAGGACAATTAGAAGCGCTGCCATCCACCCCACGTTTAATACTTATCATTAAATAAGTATTCACATAGTCTCTTATCAGTTTCCATGTCAGTTATTATAAAGGAGAATCTGATTAAAACTGTTCTGACACGTACCTCGTTTAAATGAAGTGATTGTTAACAGATGAAGCTTTTTTTATTATTAACTGTGATTCCGAAACAAAAGATATAACTTCAATGCACTTTAATATCGCTCGTTTCATAAATTTAAGGGTGCTTTTAAAAGAAAAGAGAATGTTATAAATATCTAGCGAAAACGGATATCTATAATAGTGCTGAACTATAAATACCAAGCAAAATGCTATTAATTGGCCACTGAGAAGATATTAGTTTGAAATTTATGACCACTGCACTAGAACTTTTATATATAACTAATGAATTCAATTCAATCTCAATTAGATTGTGCAATAAGAGTGAAGCTAAGGATCGCCATCTGTTTTAAACGTGAAAAAAATAAATCGAACAAAACCGGTCGTGATCAATTCGGAAGCGCGACCGAGGAGCGCGCAAATTGGAAAGCAATAGAACACGGGGCCTACTACTACATCCTGCAGTGAAAGGATGTTGTTGATGATGATGAACAAAGGACAGAGAAAGAAAAAAATACTACAATTTTTTTCTACAACACGAAGCGGATAAGTCGATCGGGACGGATAGAAAAAGTTGTTATATTCCAAAAGTTTATGAATGTCTTCTTTTTTTATTTGTAGTTTATAAGATGTTTCCCGATATCGAAAGAAGTAAGAAACTGCTTAATTGCGGGATGAAAAACAGGAAGAGTTGATAAATGGAATTTATCAGTAACAGTACTATTAATGGTGATGCGTCTAGTTCTTAAATAGAATGTTTGTTGTTTAGAAAGTTTTCAGCTTTAATCGTGTTTTGAGTTCTATTATGTTTCAATTTAAAATTTTAACTTTTTTAATAATGTTTGAAATTTTTATAATTTTATTAATATCACATCAATTTCAATTGTACAATGAATTTTCATCAGTTGTACGTAATTAGCTGAGGTGAGTCAATAAATGGGCGTTAAAAAAGACAATGTTTTTAAAACTTTGTTTAATAGACATAAACAAGCATTTTGTAGTAGTTGCATTATAGTTCGTTTTTCCATTCAGTCGTTTTTAATTTAAATTTGTCTGAATTTGATGTTATAGATCTTTTAAAACAGTGTATAGCAGAAAGACGGCTTCACACAGAACTCTGCAACTTTTTTTAATGGAAGCATAATATTTTTGTTAAATTGCTAGTAGTTTTAAAATTTTTGTATTCATATATTATTTTAGGGTACCGTTCTCGCAGCGAAGATGGCTGATAGTGTTGCTATGTTGCTTTGGTATTGACCGATCTGTTAGGTACGTTAATTTTAAGGGAGGTTTGGATTTACTGAGTTTTTTTTTTTATTTTAAAATGTGATTATTAGGAATTACATAATATGCCACAACAACACAAAAATACTTTAACGAGTGAATCCACACTTGCTGAAACTATCACATTGAGGACTAGTAGTCTGTGAACATTGACTTTCAATATTTGTGGCTTATAAGTTTTGGGAAATACTGAAGTTGGAAGTTTATTCCATTTGTTCATTTGTCAAAACGTCATGTATGTTGATTGAACAATTTCCATTAAAATATCAATAAAAAAAGCAATGTGTTGTAAAGTATCTGAGTCAATAGTCAATTTTGAATCGGCAATGAACCGTATAGCTTGTTTCTGAATAGAGTTTAGAAGATATAGCGTAGTTTCCGATGCTCCACTCTATACTTGGGAACTGTATTCAATACAAAGACGATTATAAGTTTTATTTATATGCACAAGTTAAACAGAAGCAAAAAACTTTATACATTTATTAAAAAATCCTAGTTTTGTAGATATTTTTGAAACTATGTCGACAACATGGTTATTCCAGAGAAGCTTTTGTGAAATTTAAGAAAAAAGATTTAGATATGGATTTTTTAATTAGTTTAATATTTGGTACTGATGATACCTCGGAATTGGACTTTTGAAACAGTAAGAAAACAGTAAAATTTACTATGTTGTGCCTAGTTTAGATATTGTTTTGAGGTTTTTGTTGATAGATGCTACAGATTCTAACCTAGAAATTTTGATATGGTCTGCAAAACTATGAATAGGACTTTTAGTTATTTAAGAAAGTTTATTAATATAAATCAAAAAACAAAGTTGGCAAAAAGACAGAACCTTGAGGAACACCAGCCTTTATGATTTAGAGTTAAAGTTAAAACCATCAATTCTAACTGTAATTTTTCTATTGTCAAGAAAACTATTGATGAGGTTTACATTTTCTTTATCAATACTTATACAATGGAACTTGTTGACAAGATTAGGATGCCATACCATTGTAAATGCTTTTTAAATGTTTAGAGCTACGGCAAGATTTTCTTCGTGTTTGCCTAAGTAGAATTTTATTTAAATCAGAATAGTTTTTTTATACGGCAAATTTGACCATTTTATTGCACAGCCTAAACGCACATGTTTTGTTTTTATATTAGCCGCAAGTTTTGCATGGTATAGAAATATAATGCATTACAAGCGTAAGATTTTTTTATGAAAATATTTGTTTGAAAATTTATAATCAACACTTTGAAGTACATTGAACAACATGTTTTTTCTAAAAAGTAATGACAATTTTGATTGTTGATTGAGAATGATAGCAATTTATAAAAAAAATATGCTATAAATTTTTATTTTTTTTATAAGTTGCTGATATGCAACTAATAATGAATACTATACTCTTATTCTAACGTAATTTTTATTGGTTATTACTAATTGGTCTAATAAAACATCTTTCAAGAGCTTTTTTGCGTAAAAAAATTATTTTGGTCATGTAGGTTTGATGAACAGAAGCCAGAATGGTTTATTAAAATTAGTAGAACTTACTAGTATAACCATTACTGCTGCATTCTATTCTGAACAGTTTTAGCAAGTACAACAGCTCCAATCTACAAAAGCTTTTTACAAAATATTGTTACACTTTATACTCTATAAGTGACTTGAGAAAATATGTTGAACCTTTATATTCTTTTGACAATTTGCAAGTGGTTACTACTTTTTTTTAGACAACTTTTTTGCTTACGTAATGTGCCTTGCATACAACTCCAAGGCGTAACCAACCAGTGTAAGCTGACAATATTTTACAGTTAGTACAACTCAGTAGCGGAGCAATGATTTTTAAGTCTTACCGCAAAATATTAAAAAAAGGTTCTCAAAAACGGCTTTGGAAATAGAGTAATTTTTGTCAGATTGCAGATATGTGTAAAAATCTTATAGATTGGTAAAACTGTACCAAATCAGTCAAATTTTATATTAAACTGTCAACAACATAAAACTGTAAAATAAATTACAATAACAGTTTATGTTGACATAAATATAGCGGATCTGTCAAATAGTATTTTAAAATAACAAATAATAATAAAATTTGTCATAAGAAACCAAAAGTAATACAACTGTCAAAAATTGTTACTAAATTGTCAAAAACATTATGTGTCAAAAAATTTCAAAAACTGTCATATAGTTTTTAGCAATGTGATAAGTTGGCATAAATCAGTCTAGTTATTTTTAAATCTATTTAATATATTACTTTATCAGTGAAAAAGTTACTAAAAGTGCCAAACGCGTACTATCTGCCTGATATATTAATTTTTATTTTAAATTGTCAAAAAAGTTACATCTGTCAAACAGTAACTAAAAATTATCTGTTAATCAATTTACAATAATAACTTATGTTGTTAGAAATATAGCAGACCTGTTAAATAGTGTTATAAACTGCCAAAAATATTCTCAAAAAATACTCACATTTGTCAAAAACTTACTAAACAGTTTACTACATCCCGCAAAGTTACTAAAACTGTCAAATAATTTTTAGCAATGTAATAAGTTAGAAGCAACTTGTTAAATCTGACAAATTGTATTTTAAAATGTTACTAAAACTGCTAAAACGTAACAAAAACAGTTTAACACTTCTCTGGTTTTAAACGTTGTAGATTACAGACACTTTCTTACAGGTAGCTCCGCCCTTGGTACAACCCCAAATTCCAATGCACAAAACATACTTTTAACAGCTGTTACGCATAAGACCTCTATGTCAAATATGGTGTTAATACATAACCCTAAGACATTAAATGGGATTTCTCTTAAATAATGTGTAGATTATTTTATCAATCTGGCTCTACAAGTATTAGTTTTTCAGCATTGTTTTAACCTTGTTGTTCTTAAGTTTTTTTTAAGTTCTTTATAGTTTTATCTCTAATGTGGGTGCATTTTGTTACGGTGTGCTTGGCCGTGTCTATCTCTACACATTGCTGGCATAAGCCATTGTTTTTCTGATTTGAAATCTTTGGAAGTAACTACCAAAGCATCCATTTTTCTTCAAACTTACGTGAAGTAGTAGTTTACTTTCCCACTTAGTAGAGCTAGCCTAATAACCGCCCTGGTTCTTTTTTTTTTCATCTATTTGCTTATTTTTTAACAATTTTTTTTTTTATTTTGTTGTGGTATGTACATCTTTGTTCTTTACTAAGATAATGGGTATTGTTCTTGCAATTACCTGCACCTCTTCCAGGGAGGTTGTACGGTATTCACTCTTAGTCTGGCCTTTCTTTAGATTCTGGTAAGCATTTGTAGTTTCCTCTTCTCCTGGATTGCTACACTCCATATAGAAGCCGCGCACAGGATTATAAAAATTACAACTAAACTCAAAAGTCTCCATTTGCTGGATCTGAGACCGTGTACGTTGGGTTTAGCTCTGCCAGTGCCGTGAGCGCTATTTCTGTTTTTGCAGGTGCTCATCTTGGTTGTTATTCTTGCTAAAAATGATTATAATTATTGGATGCTTGGTTTTGAGACAATTACTACCTCTTGGGCATTAATTTCTACTTATGTGAGCCGTTTTCCGTTAAATACGACCACTATTTTTGTTTTATATATTTTTGTTTAAATAATATTGAAGTTTTACTCAGATAATTGTTTAGCAAGTATAGATGGTAATTGCTTATTTTATTCAAGTCCTCAATGATTCCAATGTCAATGTACTTTGTTTTACACACAGTTAAGACTTCTTTAGCGTATGTGTTTGAATATCCGCAGATAGTTTTTTACATTTTTTTAAATTTTAATAAATTCTTTCAAATATTTTGAATTAATTTAAATTTTTTAAATTTTTTTAGTTTTTTTTTAGTTTTTTAGATTAAATATTAAGTTTTTTTTACAAAAAATATTTTAAACATTTTTTTATATTTCTCTATTTTCTTTAAAACTTTTTTATTTTTTTTAACTTTTCTTAAAATTTATTAATTTTGTTAATTTATCTTTTTTTTTCATAAATGTTTTTAAATGGTTTCTTATCAATAAATTATTTTAATTGTTTAAAACTATTTTTAAACTTTTAATTTTTTTTACGTTTTCTTAAATTTTTTTAAATTTTTTTTAATGTTTTTTAATCATTTTTGATTTTTTTTAAATAGTTTAACAAACCTTGGTTAGTTGATAATCGTAATAAATTAGTAATAGTTCTTTACTAACTAATGACTAATAATTCTTACTCATTAGTCACATCGAATGCGGATAGTTGTCAGATTACATTTTGCTCTATTCTGGGACAGACCAATTAAAAAAAAAAACTGACAAACTCTAGGATATTTAGACCCCACCGCTAAATATTGAAAAAGGGCTCTTATTAAATACGGTTTTGGAAAAAAAACGTAGAATTTTTTTATTTTTATTTTTAATTTTATTTTGTAATCACTTTTCTTTAAGACATTGCAGATCCGTATTTACAAGTCAAAGCTTCTCAAAATTGCTTATGATGAATTTTTGGTTATTATTGTGGTTTTAATATGACGTGAGTAGCTTTTAAAAGTTACCAGTTGCAACTGAACTGTTTCAAATTGTACCTGAAGTCTTCTAAGCTGTTTATTACTCTAATAAGATATGAGCTGCGTTTGTTTTAAATAGAATTTGATTTACATTTAAATGTTTTTAATTGTACTTACTGTTTTTAAGTGCTTTTAATTGTACACTCTGTTTCCAAGCGTATATAAATGCTGTCTTGTACTATGTACTTGTTTTTAAATTTTTAAACCGTTCCAAATTATTTCTAGATGAACTAAGCTATTTCAATTTAAATTAATGTTTTAATGTAATTTAAGTTAAATTTTTTATTTTTTTTATTTTAGGAATTGTTGCAAAGTTTACTCTAATTGTTCCCAACTGTATCAAAGCTTTTCAAGCTGTTCTTGAATGTGTTTAGTTTTTTTTAATTAATAAAAATTGTTTTAACTCAATTTGAGTTACTTTTTTTTATGTATTTTCAGTTGCACCTGAACTGTTCTCAAGTCTCAAGTTTTGTGATCTGTTTCAAACTAATTTTAAACTGTTAAAATTAACTTGTTTTGATATAATTTAAATTTTATTCTATTGTGTTCCAGTTGCACTTAAACTAATTTTAAGTGTATCTAAGTGCAATGAACAATTAGTTTTAAACTTATCCAATAAATTACAAATTCTTTTAAAGTATTCTACGGTGTACAAGAACTAAATTGTGCCGGCACTGTATTCAATAACTCCTATTATGTTTTAAGCTGTTTAAGTTTTTTTTTAAGTGTTCCTGGTTGCACCTGAACTGTTCTTAACTGTGTTTTAAATGTTTTAGCTGTTTCAAATTATATTTAAACTGTACTTAAGTTATACTTAAATATACTTAAGTTATATTTAGTAGTTTTCAAAAGTTCTTAGTTGTACCTAAAATTATCTTAACTACACCTAAAATGTTTAAAGTTGAGCCTGGTCTTGTGAGAAACTATATTAAAACAAGTTTTAAAATTCAAAACTGCAACTACATACCTACTTTTTTTGTGACCAATTGATCATTTTTGGCTATTGACCTTACAATTTGTATTGCAGCATTATTGAAACATTTTTATGATTTTTCAACATTTATTTGCGTGTTTACTAATGAAACTTATTATAATTGGTCATTGGAATTAGAGAATAAAAAATGCTTATTTAAATATGTTTATTTAAGTATTTGATTACGATAATAATATTTAGGCTACTATCGACGAAGGTGTTGAAATTTTTACTAACTTAATCATACCACAGATGCTTGAGGAAAGCCCGTTTTTTAGTCAAATTTTGATTGTAAACAAGCCTAATCAAACAAACGCAATTGTTATTATAAGTACTGGTCACTTTGTTTGGCTGAAGTTTTTTTTTTTTTTTAATCAACATTTTGTTTTTGTATTATTGTCATAGCAAATGCGTATAACATGACGTGGAGATACTTTTGAAAAAGTATTTTATTGTTTATAAAAAGGTTTTTTATTTTTTGCATCTTGAACATACGTGCTTGATTGAATAGTTTTTTTCAAAGCTTTATTTTAAACATGAAGCTATTTGTGATGGCTATTAACGGTATAAGTAAGTTTATCACAGATTCATTGAGCGGATGTGTGTATGTTGATGACGTAGCTATTTGTTGTGCTCCTAGAAACATGCCAGTATTGAAAAGTCAACTGCAAGTAACTTTTAACCGCATTATGAACTGTTACTAGCAATGGATTTACCTTTTCTACCAACAAAACGTTGCTTATTTAATTTTGTAAAAAACAAACTCCACTGGATGACCCTTTACTAAATTTTTGAAGTGAAATTTTAAAGTTTTTTCAAAACTTGTTTTACTCAAAAACCTAAAATCACTTTTTTGGGATTTTAGAATTTTTTTAGAGTAGTTTGAATGTTAAAAAAAATGGTGGTTTTAAAATTTTATTAAAAAAATTATTAACATTAAAAAATTAAATTTATGAAAAAATATTCTAAACTAAAAACATCCATAGACGCGTTCTTTATATATTTTAAAAATATTATTGATCTGAAAGTTTATGAACAATAATAATTTTAAGTAGTTTTTTTTGCTTAGGTTTGGAATGTATTTGTTAGTTTAAGCCTTGAATGGTTTTTTGTGTTAAAGTAATACCCTTCACTGAACTGCGGGTTTTTGTTTTTAATTTTTTTTATAGTAATTTTGTTCAGTTAAAGAAATCTATTCATTTTTGATCTAATCTATCTTGAGTTTTTCTTTGGGAGTTGTTCAGTTGTGTAAGATTTTGTAGTTTATGTCTACTTGCATTATCACGGTTTGTGTAAAGTGTGGTGTTTGGTTAGAAATAACTGTGTGCGCTTTATTCCCTAACAGTTGTTTTACAGATTGCAGTATTTTGTCTGCAAGTTTAGTATGTATCATTTGTTTTCTGTTTTTTTTTTTTATGAAAACACTAAAGCAAGTCCTAGGTCTAATGATTGTGACTGAATTTTTTTTTTGGCAAATTAGTTTGACTGAAGGTTTTTGTTTATACCTTGATCTTTTGGTATCCACATTATGCGTATTCTATTGTTTGTTTTGTTACTGACAAGCGTATTGCTTTAGGCATAACGCTTATGATTTTGTTGACATGTTGTTTTGGCTTAATAATAATACTAACGCAGCGTTTAATGGCGGTTTTTTTGCTTGGAAAACCTGTACAGAAAAGTGTTTGATTTCTTGGTGACTGGGCTTAGACTTGGCATTTCTCTTTATTAAATCTAAAATTAAGATGTGTTTTGGCATTAAAGTTGCTCGGATTGTTTAGTGGAAAATTGTGGGGAACAGATCAAAAAACAAACCTATTTTTGCATTGACTTTAAGTGCGCTAAAAACTGAATTAATGTTCTATAATCTATGCTTGTGCAGCTCTATCCAAATTACGTATTCTGGATCTTGTTCATCATAAAGGAATTTGTTTAGCAATTTGCGTATTTTATAGTAACTTTATTGTTATTGTTTTGTACAAAGCAGCTGAACTACCACTTTCTTTTTGGCGTGAGATTTTGACTGATTTGCCAATAATGGCTTGACAAATTATATAACATTTGGATACAATTTCAAAAGCTATTTTAGATGTTTGTAGTTATCTTTAACAATTAATGTGGTTTAGCTAGCAAACTGTGTTGTTTGCTGTTTAAAATAATTAGTTACAATGTATTATAAGTGTAATTACAGCGTACTAATAACATCTTTTACAAATTACAATAATATTGTAATTTTGATGGTTTGGTTAGTGACTTAAAACCATGTTCAGCACATAAAAGCAACTCTGGATGTAACGAGTTTTTATTATACTTTTTTAAATGTATAATACTTCAATTTTGAAAAATAAACGTTATTTTTAGATTTGTACATGAGAACAAATAAGCGTATAGTAAAAACACAATCGTCTTATTATAATCGCAAAACAATACTTAGTAAAAAAGCTCTCTAAGCCACCACATGGTGCTTCGAACCGGATCAGTGCAACAGTACATTATTTGGAACATTAATACACAACAATACACAAATTCTTTATTGCAACGTGAATTCAAATATGGATAAAGCAACAATGATAAAGAAGAGAGCTTTGATAACAAAGTTAAAAAGAAAACATTTGCTTCTTTTAATGAATATATCTTGCTATTATCGGACCAAATCAAAAGAGTTTTTAAACTATTCAAACAAATTGAACAAATCCAGGCCGACATTGAAAAGAAAGATGATTCAAAGTTATTGTCAACAGAAAGAGTTAAACTTGAAAAATCGTATTTTAAATTCATGGATGGTGTAAAGGAGTACGAGGAGAAAAGGCAGAACAAGATGCAGCTGTTCAGATGTTATGGCATTTTGGGTCCACGAGTTCAATCAAAACAAACAAAATTAATCTGCCGACAATCAATTTGCTGGTATTTACGGGAAGTTATGATAAATGGTTACCATACATTGAACTATTCAAATCAATAGTTGATAACAATGAGGGGTTATACCGTAACGCTAGAACTTCTAAACAACGTTTTGAAAATATCAGAATTATAACTCAAACACATATTAAAGAAATGTTTGCTCTGCCCAACATAAATAAGGAATCTACACAAGCAATGCAAACATTAGTAGACAACACGTCTTAGCACATGTGTGCTTTACGATTTCTTGGACGTCCAGTGGATTCATAGGATGATCTAATTGTGTATCTCATATGCACGAAGCTAGACTACAAAACCAGAAAAGATTAGGAAGAATCTATAGAAGATATCAAACTACCGACAATAAAAGAGTTGGAACAGATGTCGATTATTGGAAACATTGGGATTAAATGATAGCATAAAGATTAATAGACCAGAACCTTGCAGACTAATGACAGTGGAAGCAAAGGGTAAATGCGACATGTGTAAATCAGAAAATCACTGCATTTCCAAAGACAAAAATTTTCTTCAGTTTGAAATGAGCCAAAGAATTACAAAAACGCAGAGCAAGCAAAAGATTGTGCTTAAACTGCTTACAATTCAATCATTATGTAACAACCTGCAAATTAATTGGATGCAGAAAATGTGGTAAAAAACATAATACTTTATTACATCTGCCAAACAAGTAGACAGTCCACACATAATCCGCCATTCACAATGCGTGACATAAAAATATAAATCATGTACTTCTATCAACGGCAACTGTATTGATTAAAATTAAGCATGGAGTTTGTGGGCTATAGGCCATGCGGTTCTCAAGTCAACAGTATGACCGTCAAGCTGAGTTGTCAGTTGGGACTGCTTAAATGTACAGAAGCAACAATACTTACTGGAATAAATGGAAACCATGCACATGTAATGAATAATACATTCACAAGAATACAATTGACAGTAGAGGGCTATAAAAAACATTTATTGTTGCCTGGGCAACAAATTTACAGACAAATACTTAAACTGCCCAAGAATATAAAACTAGCAGACTTTCAATTTAATCAATTGGTTTGTTAATTGGGGCAGAAGTGTGTTTTGAATTAATGTGCACTGGACAAATCGAAAGTTGTTCAACAATAATACAAAAACCGAGATTGGGTTGGATTTTAGGTGGAACCATTCTACTACAAACTAAAAGACTAACATGCCACATCACATTACTAGAGTTAAATCAAAATATAGCAAAATTTTGGAATTTGGATTACTTAGAAAAAGGAGCCAAGTATACAATAGAAGAACAGCACTGCAAAAAGTTATTAAAGCTGACTACTAAAAAAGAATTGGGAGAATTTTATGGGATGGGCGACAGTTTTATAATACCAAAAAAAAACTTCTAAAGAATTGTGTTGTGCTAAGAAAACAATATAGCAAGTTCATAGTTGAATACAAAAAATTAATGCACATGAGAAAACTTAAAGTTTATAATACAAACGAGAAGAGTTGTTTCCTACCTCACCATGCCGTCATAAAAGAAATCAGCGTAACGACTAAATTACAAGTAGTCTTTGATGCATCAGGCAATAACTACAATGATTTTTTGATAATAGGCCCAGTTGTTCAAGAAGACCTTTTTTGCATTTTATTGAGATTCCGCACGTATTGATATGTAATACTGGCAGACATTACTAAAATGTATCGCCAAATAAACATAGATTCAAGTCATACTAAGCTACAGTGTATATTGTGGAGAAACAACGTCATTGAAGATGTGCGAATATACTAAATAAACACGTTAACATACGGCATTGCCAGTGTCTCATATTTGGCAATTTGATGTAAAAGCAGTTGGCTGAAGAAAGCGTACAAAAATGGCCCATAACAATCAAAATAGTGGCATGTGATTTTTATGTAGATGATCTGTTATCTGGTGCAGATACAATAGAAGAGACAATTACTATTAGAAAACAAATTGACAAATGATTACAAACAGGCGGATTTCAGTTGAGAAAATGGAAATCAAACGACAAAATAATTTTAAAGTACATGGCTCAATCCAATCAAGAAGATTACAGTTTTTCATTGGACAAAAAATGAAACACAAAATACTCCGGGAATATATTGGAACACTAAGGACTACCTAATGCGAGACATTTTAATTTTTTTTAAAGAAATCAAATAACACAGCTGAGTTTATTATCAGAAGTTGTAAAATTATTTGATTTAATAGGATTAATGGCACCTGTAACCATAACTGCAAAAATTATTATTAAAGGACTTCGGGAATCAAAAATTAACTGGGACAAATTTGCAGATCAACAAACGGACTCAAATAGCAACAGTATTGCGAAGAATTAAAATTATTAGACAGCATACAGATCAGAGTGTAAGGAGTTTGATCATTAGGAACTCAAACTTCAACCTCACTTGCACGTCGTACACTTTGCTAGATAGCAAACGAGGCTCTGGCGACTAAGTATCTGCTGGTGTAAGCAGACCCCTCCTGCACAGCCAACAGCTGCAGGTGGATGAGCCAGCAGGGAGTAGGGCACTCTTTGTCCTGGGGCTAAGAAATTAACCACAAAAGCGGAAGAACCACGACAATGGTTAACGGCATACGAATACAGATGGCAACGGGAAACCACTGTATTAATGGTCTACTGGACATTTCTAGTACAATCAATATGGCTTCAAATGTTCAATATAAATAACAGTTCCGGAGTAATTTCCCCAATTGGATCTCCGGGGGAGAATATATTGAAGGAAGCAAGAATAGTGCAACGGAAAAACACAGTAAAACAATCTGCAAAGGAACAGAGGAGGCTAAAGACAAATGGCTCAACCATCAAGATGGCTACTTGGAACGTAGGAAGTATGTTCCAAGCAGGAAAAATTAACAACGCAATCCAAGAAATGGACCATATAAATATAGGTTTAATAGGCATTAGTGAAATAAGATGGAGGGGAGCCGGTAAATGCGTAATAGAAGGACACACAAAACTCCACTGAGGTGATGATACCAAACAACATCAATATGGAGTAGAAATGATTATCACAAAAGAATATTGCAAAATGTGTATACAACTTCATACCCGTATTTGATAGAGTGATGCTTGTACAACTAACAGCAACTCCAGTCAATATAAATCTTATACAAGTATACGCATCAACTTCAGATATAGACGACAACAAAATTGAGATTTTTTACAGCGAGATCTTGGAAGTACGGAAAAGTACAAAAAAGCATAACATTACTATAATTATGGACGACTTTAATGCCAAAATTGGGTCCAACAGAAGTGCGGAATGAGTGGGACCATTTGGACTGGGCGATAGAAAAGACAGAGGAGACAGATTATGCGAGTTTAGTATTAATGAGGATTTTGTGATACTGAACACATTTTTTAAACTTCCAGCTCGAAGACTCTATACCTGAAAATCTCCAACTAACAACTCATAAAAGATAGTATGAAATCAAATTGATTATATCCTAGTTAACAAAAGATACAGAAACAGTTTTAATATGGTCAAAACCTATCCTGGGGCAGACTTTAATTCGGATCATAATCCTGTTGTTGTTACTGTCAAAGTTCGTCTGAGAAAAAGCCTGATAACATTCTGCAGAAATAAGCTTGACATGACCAAGTTAAAAATCGAGTTGGTTAAAGAGCAAGTACAAAGATGTCTAAACGAGAAAATGCAGATAATAACAAAAACTGATAATACTGATGTTCAATTGACATGGCAAACAATAAAAGAAGCAATAACTTATAGCAGCAACATTCAAAACAGGAAACAAGAATAGGACGAAAACCTTGGATAAACAAAAAGATCTTAAAGCTAATGTACCAGAGATGACAATTTAAGAACAACAAAATAAGGTATGAGGAAATATAGACAGAGTTACGGCGCAAAATCAGAGTGGCTAAAGACATCCATCTAACTAATCAATGTGAATAGATTGAAGCCTTACAGCTTAAGCATGACGCTTTCAACATGCATAGGAAGATAAAGGAGACAGCAGGGTGCAGCAGAAGAAAAACTACGAGACGCTTAATGAACAACCAAGGGCAGCTTATAATTGAGATAGAAGATAAACTAAAATCTTGACAAGAGTACATTACAAAACTATTCAGCGATGAAAGACCGGAAATACCTAACACAAATAATGCAGAATCGAGTTCCACTATCACTAAGGAGGAGGTAAGAAAAGCCATCCAGTAATCCAAAGACGGGAAAGCAGTAGGCCCAGATAATACTCACTTAGAGGTGTTAAAAGTACAAAGCAAGGAAGGTATAGACATCATGACATCATTTTTGAACCTCATATATGACAGTGGTACCATACCACAGGATTGGCTCCACTTCACGTTTGTGACAATTCCAAAGACACAGAATGCAAAAGCATGCAGCGATTATAGAACAATCAGCTTAATGAGTCATATTTTAAAGGTATTCTTAAAGATCATCCATAACAGAATATATAGACGATGTGAAGATAATATTAGCTCAACGCAGTTTGGTTTTAGAAATGCACTCGGTACCAGAAAAGCCTCCAGGTCCTATTCCAAAGATGTAGAGACGTAAACTTTGATGTGTTCGCATGCTTTATTGGTTATCAGAAAGCGTTTGATAAGGTTTAACACCCAAAACTGATCAAAATTCTACAAAATATAGGACTGGACGAGAAAGATATTAGAGTGATTAGTAATCTATACTGGAACCAGCTGGCGTCCGTAAAAGTTTTCGAGCAGGATACCGAGTACATTAACATACAACGTGGTGTACGCCAGGGGTGCATACTATTGCCATTGCTTTTCAATCTATACTCCGAGGAAATATTTAAGGAGGCGCTCTATATGGTAAATACTGGCATTCGGTTTAACAGTAAATATATCAATATTATCAGATATGCTGATGATATTGTGATGTGTGCGGATAGCATAGAGGGACTGCAAGAACTTATGAACAATGTCGTGGACGCAAATAAAAAATACGGATTGACCCTGAATCCCAAAAAAACAAAGTATATGGTCATCAGCAAAGTGCCAATTTAAAACATCCAGCTTAAAGCAGAAGGTCAGGCAATACAACGGTCTTAAAGTATTCTTACTTAGGTACCATAATTAACGATCAGTGGGACCATTTGGTAGAAATAAAATGCCGCATTGAAAAAGCCAGAGGAGCTAACATAAAGATGAAAGATGTGTTCCGTAGTCATGACTTAAATATAAAAACAAAAATGAGACTTGTCAGATGTTACGTGTACCCGATTCTCTTATATGGAATGGAAATATGGACATGTTCAAAGATACCTGCAAAAAACTATCAGCTTTTAAAATGTGGATATATCATAGAATTCTAAGAATTTCGTGAAAGTATGGTCCTTTCACCAACGCAAGGGTCCTTAAACGTTTCGGAAAAAAACTGAAGGTAGTTAACACTATTAAGGCGCGCAAGTTGCAGTATTTTGGACACATTATGAGGAATGAAGAAAGATATGGATTATTACAACTGATTTTGCATGGAAAAATGTTTGAAAGAAGAGGTCCTGGCAGAAGGCGTATATCCTGGCTCAAATACCTAAGACAGTGGTTTGGGAGTACAACTACCAAACTTTTCCGCGCTGCTGTAAACAAAGTAAAAATAACTATATTGATCGCCAACATTTGGTAATCAGATAGGCACCTGAAGAAGAATACAGATCAACAGAAATGTTATTAAAGATCTAAAAGAATCAATAGAAATTTATGATTTTTTGGATGTGAACTATTTTTAAAATACTCTTGCGCAAATAAACTACTTTGAGTTACATCATGGATCATACGTTTCTTTAATAACGCTCACAAAAACGACTGTATCAGTGGCACACTAAAACTCGAAGAAATAAGAAACGCCACAAAGGTGTTAGTTGCATTGGTAAAACAAAAAGAGAATTACCACGACAAAGCAAGCTCATCTGCCTAAATCCATTTTTGGACAAACAAAAAATAATACTAGTTGGAGGTAGATTACAAATATCAACATTGTCGGTAGAACAAAAACATCAAATTATATTACCCAGCCGACATAACTTTACCAAACTAGTGATTGAACAAGAACACAAATGAGCATCTTTAAGAGGAAGATACTGGATTCTAGCAGCCAGAAACACAATAAAGGGAATTATAAAAAATCATGCATAACTTGCTACAGACACAAACCAACAACAATGCAACCCATCATAGGGGTCTTTTTAAAAATTAAATCACACAATCGCGCCCATTTTTAGCAACAGCAGTTGATTATTGTGGGCCATTTTGATGAAGGAAGGTTATCTGAAAGCAAAAGAAAAAAAATGGCATATGTTGCTATATTTGTTTGCCTTTCAACAAAAGCTGTGCACATAGAATTGGTGACGGATCTGACTACGGAATCATTTATTGCAGGATTAAGAAGATTTGTAGCGCAAAGAGGAAAATCTTAAGAAATGATGTCTGACAATGCTACTAATCTTGTAGACGCCAACAAGGAGCTGCGTAAACTTTTATCCTTTATGAATGAAGAATAAAAGCGTATAACAAATATCATGTCAAGGGAAGGCGTCAAATGGATTTTTATACTACCTCCAGTAAAAAGGTTTAAATATCATTTTAACTTAACAACCTGACTTATTTTACTACCATTGACACTAATGTTGGATGATCTAAGCGATCTTCATTTCTTAACACCAGAACATTTTTTTATTGCGGATGTTATGACAGGCATTCCGAAACCTGGAATGTTGAACTTAAAAGTGAATTGACTATCACGATGGCAGCTCATTCAATAACTGCAACAGCATTTCTGGAAAAAGTGGTCTAAAGAGTACTTATCTAAATAACAAATCAGATCCAAATGGAAGGAATCTACAGAAATCTTAATGAGGCATGACAACCAGGCAATATTATACGCGATGACAATCTACCCATCTTGTAATGAAAGCTAGGAAGTATTGTAGAGTTATTTCCAGGAGTTGATGTAGTCCCTAGTGTTGCAGCAAAACAAATGTCAACCGGAATTACTAAAAGAGCAATTAGGATCTGCTCACTGCCAATTGAGGTTTAGAATGAGGACACTTTTAAGGTGGCTAGTATGTATAGTAAAAACACTATTGACTTATTATAATTGCAAAACGATACTTAGTGAAAAGGCTTACTAAGCCACCAAACCGGTCGACTTAAATATTGGAGAGCACAAAAGTGTATTAATTTAAAAAATACTACAAAACCTATAAACCTGCATAAATGAATAATCAAAACAAATGCATTATAAAGTTATATGATTAATACAATTAACAATATGTGAATGAATCTTAAAAGATTGTATTTTTTTTAATTTTTGTTCAAAATAAACCACTAAATTTTTATTGTTAGATAACTTAAAAAAATTTAAAATGCTTAAAATGTATAAAACCAATCATTCACATTTGATTGCATGCATAAAAAATGTTTTATTGAACTCGTTCTGTAATATACTATTATATATTTGATTATTTTTATAAAATTAGGTCAGTCATAAATACTTTAAGTTGAAACATGTTGTAAAATACGTTTTATTAATAAATAACAGCAAATGATGCAATTATACTAATACGGACATATATTGACCATTAAGATATTTATCACATCCTCATTAATCGGATGCAATGCTGATTAACATCACAGAATAATAAACACTAATGCACCCCATAATGGATTTACTTTTTTTTGTTTATAATACTGCATTGATTTGCTATTTATTACTAATTAATTATTTATTGGTATTTAATTAACACTGATAAACAATCGTGTTTGTTTTATAGGTCACATGCATTGTTAAATTGACAAAATTTTAATTAATCCTAAAATTTCATCAGTAAAACTTTAAAATGGTGCGGCAATTTATAAAATTAATTTTGTTAGTTGATAAATAACAATTTTACATTATTTAAAATTAATTTTAATCAAATCAGAGAAAATAAAAATTTAACAGTTAAGGAAATCCATAAATATTTTGATTGCGCAATTAAAATGCGTTACTCGCGCGCGAGTCCCTTTTTATCATCAATCGGCAATAAAGGAAAAAGTAAATAAATTCAGTGTTAAAAATATTTTATCGGTTGTTCCGCAAAGAGCTTGATGTGCTACAAACAATGTATTATATGAAAACTTTTATCACGTACTTATGCGTCGTAAACATGCAGCGGGAATGAATTTTATTTCATCTTTTGCGGGCGTCTTAAAAATTATGCAAAAGAATTTTCTACTAGGGGAGAACTTTTGATGATGCAAACCGACCTCCCGCGGGGCATGTGCATGTGTCGACATGCGCTTTTATTGCACCGTAAAAATTTCGCGAATAATTTGTCCGAGTTTTATTCGAGATTTTATAATGGCGGGCGTAAAACACCGCGAGATGTAATGTTTTGGAAGCTTATTTATTTCGTTTCTCTTATTATTGTAGCTAAAATGTATACCGGATTGTTTTACTTTTATGTTTAATTATCATAACATATTTCTTAACAAGTTTGTATTATCCATACGTAAATTTATCTATTACTTATATAGATTAAATATTTTATTATTTGCCGAGTTATCCAAAGCCACTCATACGAACAAATATGTTGCAAACTATTTAAACAAAAAATATATTTTGCAATTTTCAAACATTTTACAAATTATTTCGAAAGCTCTCCAAATGCAATTGTGGTTATAAAGTTACGAGCTTTGTTTGAAATTTCTGAAATTAATGAAGGATAATAAAATAATCTCTTGATTGCATCGCCCGAACGGACCCCGTTCATCACGTTATCGAGTGAAGGCAAAATATAAAGAGCCGGCACATAAAATTTTACAACGTATATCGCATCTGGGGGCCGCGCTGTTCCGCCTATTAATTTGTTTATGGAGTGCTTAGGGGGCTCCGGAGACGTGAGCGACCAACTCCTGGGGATCCGACACTCCGCCGGTATCGTAAGCACTGATCTACCGGGTCTTTCCTATCTTAACGGCAACTTGAAGCCGCGACCAACCAAAACCCATTGTTCCAACAAGCATAAATCATACTCCTATAAATCTTATACATTCTCCATTGATCGGTTTATTGCTTTGGATTTCCCACACAACAATAAAATGCAATATAAGAACTATTTTAATGTAAAAAGTAGTTTATTGCAGTCGCATCGTTTACCAATCAATTAGGTCTTTAATGAATTAATGATCAAATGCTTGAAGATGAACATCAGAACTCGTTACGGCTGGCAGGAAATCGAGTTAGCAGACTCCTCTCTCTCTCACTCCGTTGAATGCATCCCGAAATCCCGAAAAGCCGCACAATGAATAATTTATCTGGTTTCAGAACCCACGGACTAGCCGCATTGTTGTTTCTTTTATTAACGAGCATTAAATAATTTGCGCCCGCAAACGAGTGAGAGAGAGAGAAACGCTCTCTTTCGGGATGATTCCCCAAGGGCGATGTTAATAATGGACCGAGATTAAAGGAAATGTGGAGTGGGGCACCCTAATTATTACATTCAAAATGTTGTGATCTCAGAGAGAGGCGAATCTAATAAGTGAATCAAATGGTCCGACCGCAGGAAAGTTGCAAGAAAGAGCACTACGTGAGTGAAATGATGAAGTGGATTTTTTCTCTCTGAACAATGGATGAACTGTAAATAAATCTGAAATAGATGGTATTGTTAATGTACGTATTTTGTATGACTTAAAAGCATATATTGTGATTTTGTGTACTGGATAACATACTTGCATTCCCGGTAAGCAATTTTGACATATTACAGACACCATAATGGGCAGGGAGCCAGAAATAAACTGTATGTCTATAAATACCAATATGATCAATAAATTTTATAATTAGAATTTAACTTTTCAGTATTAAAACACATTAGATGTGAATCAGAAGTCAACGACAAAAAGGCCAATTGATTTCTACAATAAAAGTTTGTTTTAAAATATAGAAGGTGATTCAGACACGGCATTGCAAACAATACGTCAAGATGCAAAAGATGGTTTTAGTTTGCACTTGTTTTATTGTATTTATTTAGACTAAAAAACTTTACGTTTGTAGCGGTAAGTTTTTAAATTTAATTTATAGGTCTACTTGTATTGTGTGTTATCCACAAATATTCACTTTAAATTATAATAAACAAGTTTTGTGGCCGTGATTTTAGCTCAATGGGTAACTTGAGACCTGTGGTAACTTTGATTGGGTGATAAATGTTACTTTATTGCAGTATATTGTTGAATAAATACAATGTAGTTGTGCCTCGTTATTATGCAAGCACTGATTGGAAGAACGTTTTTAGTTTGCGAAGCTTTAAGGCAATTTGGAATACCTTTTGGCACACTTACTTACAATAAATTTAATGGAAAATTTATAAGTGCACTCCAAATTATAATTACTATCGAGTAGTTTAAATTGAAGTGCGCACCCACCCGCCCAAGAATTTGTAATCAAAGAATTAGAAGTTTCTCCTTTCTGCAAGTGTTAGGAGTCCCTTAGTAAGAGAAGGGGTTGGTGACATCCAATTTTTTGATGACCAGCACTTAGGTGGGTCATTCCAGAACTTTAGAGTACTTTGAACTAAAGTGCCTACTCACCCTTCTAAGAGTTTGTAGTTTGTAGTTTGTAGAAGTTCCTTACTCAGAGAAGGAGTTAGTGATATCTAATCTTGTAATGACCAACACTTGGGTTTGTAGGTTGGTCATTTCAGATCTTGATTACCATTGAGTAGTTTAAACTAAAGTACTACCCACTTGCCAGTTTTTTCCATTTGCAAGTTTTAGAAATCTCTTTGTTCAAAAAGAAGGAGGTAATATTCAACCGTTTTATAACTAAAATTTGAGCGGGTGGTTGGGTCACTCTAAATTATGATTACTATTGAGTAGTTTAAACTGAAATGCACACTCACCCGCCCAAAATTTTGTTATTAACAAATAAAAAGTTTTTCTTCTCTGCAAGTGTTAGAAGTTTCTTAGCCAGAAAAGGAGTTGGTGATATCTAATCTTTTGATGACCAACACGTTGATCGGTGGGTGTATCATTTTAGATTTTGATTACTTTAGAATATTTCAAACTGGATTGCCTACTTACTCGCTTCCCAATTTTTTTTTATCAAAAAATTGTAAGTTTCTCTTTCCTGCAGGTGTTAGAAGTCTTTTAGACTGAGAAGAATAATCCAATCTTTGATCAACACTTGGGTGTGTGGGTGAGTCATTCCAATTACGATTATCTTAATGTACTTTAAACTGGAGTGCCCACCCATCTGTCAAAAAGTTTGTTATTAACAAATTCTGCAAGCGTTAGAAGTATCTTAACTAGAGAAAGAGGAGGTGATATTCAATCTTTTAATGACTAACACTTGGATGGGTAGGTAAGTAACTCCAGACAATGATTACTATCTAGTAATTTAAACTGGAGTGCCCATCTTCCCGCATGAGTGTTTGTCATAAAAAAAATGGATTTTTTTTGTTTTTGTCAGAGATGAAGATGATGTTATCCAATCTTTTAATGATTAACACTTAGGTGGGAGAGTGGGTTACTTCATATTATATTTACCAATAAGTAATTTAACCTGGAGTGCCCACTCACCCACCCTAAAGTTTGTTATTAAAAAATTTAAAGTTTCTTTTCCTTGTAAGTGTTAGAAGTCCTTTGGTCAGAAATGATATATAATATTTTAATGACTAATATTTGGGCGGGTGGGTAAGTCACTTCATATCATGATTACCAGTAAATAATTTAACTGAAGTGCCCACCCACTTGCCCAAGTGTTCATTATCAAAAAATTTGAAGTTTCTCTTCCCTGCGGGTGTTAGAAGTCTTTTGGTCAGAGATGGCGGAAGTTATATCTAATATTTTAATGTCCAAAACTTGGGTGGGTAGGTGGATTACTTTAGATTGTAATTGAGCAGTTAAAACTAGAGTGCCCATTCACCTGCCCAAGAATTTTTTAACAAAAAAATTAAAAATGTCTTTTCTTTGCAAGCTTTAGAACGTAGAATAACTAAAAACCATAAAAATAATTTCTTTGTGGTTTTGTCATTCTGTCGTTTCGCGTTTAATAATTAGCTGAATGCAAAATAATTTTTTTTTTCTTATACGGCCGTGTGCTAGCTACAAGCGTAGGTTTCCCTCTCGTATGTATAATAGTTCTACACAAACATGAGGGACCTACAGTTTAACGTGTAATCCAAACCACACCACAAGAGGAGTTTACTAAGCAAATACTTTGCTAGTTTGCCATTGCTTTGCAAAGGAGACGACCGCTGCCGGAAATCAAACCCGGACTGCCTGTTCAACAGTCTTCTTATTAGACCATTATGCTACGGTTGCAAAATGACTAAAATCATTAACTTAATTGTTTTGCGGTATCTTCATTTTATGGTTTTGCAAACATAAGAAAATGGCTAAAAGTCGTTAAATTTGTCATTTTGTGGTTTTGTTGTTGCGATTTATTATGATTTAAGTGCAAAATGACTAAAAAACTGTCGTTTTGCAGTTTTGCTATCATTTGTGAAATGAAATAGAAGGTTTCTCTTCTTTGCAAGCTTTAGAAATGTCTTTGTAAAAAAAGATAAAGGTTATATCCAGTTTTTTAATGAGCTAAGTGGCGCACTTCTAACTAAATCTGATAATTTTTTTTTTTTTAAGAAACGAGCAAATGCTTTATACAGCTGCGGAAGTGAGACTGAGAGGAGTATTTACAGTAAGGCATTCCTGTTGTTGCTTTACAATTTTTTTTTATATGTTATTTCTATCATTGTTTTTGTTCTAGTTTGCTCTTTAATTATTTGTTGAGCATGTGTGTTATGTAGTTATTAATTTGTTTTCAGAAACTTTCATCTTAGCATTTATAAAGTTTTCCGGTGTTAATTCTTTTTTAATTCATGTTCCGCCACTTGTTCTTATATTTTGCACAAGCACAAAAATACCATGTGCTCTGCTGTAACAATTTTGTTTCAATAAAAACATGTTTTATCAGTTCTCAGGTGAAAGCGCTTTAGGTGTTTTTTTCCTTTTTTTGACTAAGAGTCTCTAAAAGATTATTTTTCCTAGTTTTTTGGCTTGCATCTAGAAATGATGTCAAATATTTAAGACAGTCTTTTCACACGGGGGCTGCGTATACTATAATTGAGCCCCAACAATTTTTTTTTTATTTTTTTGCTTTGCATATGTTAGAAAGTAATTTGCCGAGTTGATTGGTTTTTTTCTCTTGCGTTTTTGGTTATTATCTTTAAATCAAGTTTTTGTCTAGGGTTATTCCAAGATACTTTATGTGGTCTTTTGGTTTTATGATGACGTTGTCTACTACAAATTCTATTTTGCTTCTAATTTTTTGCGTCTTGTTAAAGAGCACTAGAATTTGTCGTTTTTTAGCCATTTTTTAATATTTTTTTGGGAATCGTGTTGCTGTGTTCAACAAAGCAGTTTCCGTTTTCTTGACTATAACTGTAAGTCATACGCAAAGGCTAACAGGTGTGGGCCCAAAACTGAACCTTGTAGATCCTTTGCTGTGATTTTTAAATCTCCGTCTTTAACCACAATATAGGTAATTTTTTGCAGTGCAACTAGTCATCCTTCAATCAGCAGCAAAATAATTAAGATTCGGGTTTTCTATTAAATCTTATAGTATTATAAGTGTTATTTGGACGAAAAGGGTAAAACAATCAACAAGTTCAATAACAATGTTCTTGGAATTGATTGGACATATAGCTCCTTCAATATGCATAAAAAAATATTTGGACAAAGACTGGCCACTAATATGAAACAAGCGAGAACAGCAGTATCAATAGAATTTCTATAAAGGAACGTTTTATTACAAACAGGAAACAATAAAAAACTTTTGATATTTAATTATGGAAATCTTGGAAAAACACCAGGAGAAGGTTATGAACATAACAGTTATGATATGAGGTTTAGCTCAGCAGACGGCACATTGTTTTCTTCTACGTTATATTAAAAACCTTTTGCTTTTATGATTCGTGGAAGGAGAATGGACTACAAGGTTTGCCATGTTGTGACAATAAATGCTGCAACTTAGGCACTAGGTTTAATCTAACGGCAAGCGGATATATGGCGCTACTTTTTCTGATTACTTTATTATTTTTTTTATTCATACATGCCAAACTTTTAGAATTCCAAAAAGCTTAAATAGACATTATAACATGTGGACGTATTAAATATATGTGCGGAAAATAATATTGATTTTGCTTTTTTAGTTTCTTTAGGCTAATAAAGTAGCTTAACGCACTATACCGTCACAATGGAATTTACAAAATATACGACTGTCTATGGTTTTCAAAAATACATTTGCTTGTTTTTTGAAGGAAACTTTGAATAAGATTGATGCAAAACCTGCACGTGTTAGTAATCAACAAAGTGAAAAAACTGAGAATATACCATCAGCAATAAACTCATTTCGTACTTCTCGTGTTAGTCCAATGAATTGTAACCAATTGTCACATGAAGGAGAGTTAAGTTGGTCACAAGAAATAAAAAACAGTTTATGTTGCACCTGGTTGTAGTATATCTACGGCCACAGTGACAATTAATAATAAGACATATGAAAGTTATAGTGACGATATCAATCTGTTACCGTTAGCGCAAAATGAAGAAGTTTGCGCATCTACGCATCTTTGTCAGACTATAACAGTGAGCAAAAACACGTCTATACATTCTGGCAATTTTTTTTTTGGCATACGGCAATTGGTTGTTATGCCACAACTCAGACAATTACATTAATACATGGTATACCGTAATACCAGTCACTTTAATACTAATGTCTTTAAAATTTGATCTTGGGGTAGTCTTTGTTGTGGGTAGCGCAAGGTCTTTGATGGAGGACGGCCGCATGTTGTCTATGTGGATTTTTTTAGGTTTAGAATCTGTGTGGAGTGTGCAGTTTTTCCTTGATGCAATAATCACTTTTCCTGGTCCAACTTTTTTTGGAACAAATTCCTTTAATTTTTCTTTGACTAGAACTTCTTTTTCTGGTCTGTAGATGATGGCTGTGTTATTTGCCAAAAATATTTCTTACTACGGTATGTGCTTTGTTGGTGTCGGATCTCTTGGAGGCGCTTTTCTCAATCTTCCTTGGTGCCGTGAGGTTTGTTTCTAGCAGGGTTTTGCTAGGTGTTAGGTTGGTAGTTTTAGTGTTGCAATTAATTAGTCCTAGTTTTTTTTTGGGGGTTCTCTGCGATAAGGATCCATAATTTTTTTTTTAGTTTTTTGTGTCTACGTTTTACTGGAATGGCTTAGGGTGGTACATAGCGGTGGTGTGTCATTTTTTGTTTTTTGCAGGCTATGGTGAAATCTGGCTATTGAATTGTGGTTTGTTGTCAGACAGGATAATTTGCAGGCAACCGTAACGGTTGAAAAACTTGTATTCTAAGAGTTGGCTGGTATTCTTGCTGGGCGCTTGTTACTGGTAATACCTCACCGAGTTCACCGAGTTCACATGTTTATCAACGTCAGTGCAAAGCCGTTTTCTTCTTGGGTAATATAGTACGGCCCGACGTAGTTTTCTCCCAGTGTCTATTTGTTGGTTAGGAGTGCATCTGGGATTTTTTTTTGTTTTGTTGCTTCCAGCAGTAACCCAGTGACTTATATACTCTAAAACTTGCACTTTGAAAATTTATACGTTAGCTCGTAACTATGGAGTCTGTTCAGTACTTTTTGCAGATAGATTATATCGCTATGTACACTAAAACAATCTTACCTAAATCCGCTAAAACCTTGGTTATCTGTTTTTGGAAGGTTGCCGAGACAATTTTCTGTGCAAAGAACATTACCCGGAATTGTACTTTGCGGCCTTGGAAGTGACAAACGCGGTCAGATGTTTGGATTACTTTTCTCCCATGGGGACCAACCTTCACATTTATCTTAGTAAACACCCATGCTCTTTTGAAGTCGTGCAGAGTCTTGTTGATTTTTGTTAATATAGAGCGTTCCGTTTTTTTTTCTTCTTTACAAGTATTACCGGCACGCATTACTCGCTTAAACTGGGTTTGATGATTTTTTCAATAGAAATTGTTCAATTTTTTTGTAGACAAGTTTTTTTCTTGGCACAGTGTATAAATGCGGCCTGACTTTATGGGGGTGGGGTCATTTAGCTAAATGTGGAGCAGTATTTTTTAATGATTTTATTTTATTAGATCCTGGAATTGTTGCTGGTCCGGAAAGCCATTCTTTGGTATGATTATTAAGTTAGCAGTTGTTTTGGTGGGGAATGTCTGGATCCAGTAGACGTTAGTATTAGTTGAAGTTTGCATCTATCTCTACTAGCCAAATAAGTTGGCTTTTAATGGCATAAAGACACATTTTTTTATAAGATTACGTACAAAGTGTTTCTTAAATAGTTTAAATCATGAGCAAAATGCCAAATAAATGTTTTACAGTCTGGCAAACAACTGTGATGTTTTCTGCCAAGCGACTTAGACAAACACGTGTCGATGATCTAATATTAGTAATCAACCCAGACTACTTGAGTTGCTCTTGAAAGATTTTCAGAACCAGTAGTTGGATTCAAATGCAAATTAAGACAGTCGGATATTTACAATTTGAAAAAATGTTTATAAAAACGCAATTTTGTGTCAAAAAACATTTTATTAAAAAAAAAATGGAATATTATCTATCTTTTTGTTCATGGCCAATATTCCCAAATTTGTATCAAACTTTACCATTAAAAAGTTTTTTATAGCGATAGACTGACCTATAGAGTACAGTATCCGTTAATTTTATTATAACCATTTGACCTATTGTTTGAAATACATAAAAACTTTTTATAACTTGCATGATAACCAACAAGACAAAGTTGTTAAAAGTATTTTGATCATTATGGCTAGCCTTTCATATTTTTCAAAACGGTATGTTTTATATTTTTTACTGCGTTATTTGAGTCAACTTTTTTTAACCCATGGTTTTTGGATAATAGATTTGCACCATCTTTGATTCTAGCAAGGTTGTTTAGAATGCAAATTAATTTTTGGTAACATTTTGACTACTGCTTTTTTTGGAATCTGTGTGTTGCAACTTTTTTTTGATAGCGTTGGCATTTAGTGTAAGTATAACAAATTTTTTTTTATAACAGCCATTTTACGTTTAAAGTATTGAACTAAATACAAGTTATTTTTTTATAATATAATGGTTTGAAGTAATGTATAAGTTAAGTTATACAGGGTGTTAGGTAAACATGCGGCAAAAATTCAAGGGTTATTCTTTGGTTTATTCTAAGAATATTTTGTTTTATGATGTTTTCTGAAAAACTTTTTTGTTTTGAAGATACCGGGTAAACAAAATTTGCGACAACCATATTTGATATGTGTTGAAACTATTAATGTTAATAAAAGTATGGCGTACGCCAATGAGTATATCAAGTACAAAAAGTTTTAATGAATTTATCAAGTACAAAAAATTGTTAACAATAACTTGGAACGGTTGTTTTATTTACTAATGTAATGTAATCTTCACTTGTATCGGTCGTAGTTGTTTAGATTGAGTGACGTTTGGCTGTTTGACGTGTCTTTAATAGTTAGTGAATTCCTCTACAGTGAATCACTATTTGAACGCCCAGATGACTGACATGCATTTTATGTATAGACTTGCTGATGGCAATTCAGTACAAGCTAGACAAATATCTCCGACAGAAAAATCTTTGAAAACATTTATTGACGTCTTTGTAAAACGGGCACATTGAAACGAAATGGAAGACTAGGAAAATCAATGACAGTTAGAACGGTACTACTGAAACAGAATGTGCTGGACATGATAGAGATAAATCCAAATAGTTTTACGCAAAAAATTGCCAATACTTTGAATGTAAGTCATTGGAAAGTTTGGAAAATTCTTAAGTGCAATTTGTTGTATTCATACCACATTTAGCATGTTTAAGCACTACTACTTGTTGATTTTCCTTCACGTATTGCGTTATGTCAATGGCTTCTGCAAACATTAGTTTTAATCCCTCAATTTTTTTTATAACAACTATGTATGTGGGCAGATAAAAATCCGCATTAGGTTGGTTGCTTGTGATTATTTATTAGCAACATACGGAGATTTTTGAATTAGTTGAGGTAAGCCACACGCATGGCCTGCTCGATCCCCAGACTTTGGATTATTTTTTATGGGGCTAGCTGAAGTCATTAGTTTTTGCTACTCCAGTGGAGAATTTAAACGACTTGCAAAACTGGATAACTGTTGGCTGTTACTCAATTAGAAACAACCCTGATGTTGTGTGTTGGTCAATTGAGTTAGGCACTCAATGACAAGAAGATTGAATGGCTGTATCCAGGCTGTAGGAAATCATATTGAAACATTTATTGTAGATTCAGCAACTTTACATGCACTTTTTGATAATAAAATGTTCTAACCGTTGCAAATCACCCTGTATTTTCAAAACAAAAGGGTTTTTTAGAAATCATTATAAAATACCTAACACCCTGTATAGACCAATCGACACATGTTTCTAAAATGTGATTTAAATAAATAAATGAACTAGCGCAAGATAAATGAAAGTGACAAGCTTTGTGAAAATAATCTTAAGATTGTTGACTAAAGAAACAAACCATTGTTTTATTCCCGACTAAAAATAATTGTAATAAATAACGAATTCATTAATACAATTGAAATTAATGAATAGCTGATATCAATTACAGTTATAAATAATAATAAGCCGTTTAATTAAAGCAGAAAATGTAATAAGGAAATATAATTCTTGGTTTCTCCACCTACCTACCCACCCCCGCTGCACAAATTAAATGCGTATTTTTCATTCCGCGTCATGTTCTCTCTCTTCTTTGGGTAATTTAAAGACAAATAGGGGATTTAACATTGTGCCGACATTCTTATTGTTTTGCTTTAATGTTTTACTGCTTTTAATACTAATTATATTTCATTTTGTTACAGGTAAGATGCTTGGAATTCTCGTATACAATTATAATCGCATGGAACAAACGGAAAATAATAAGTGAGTTTTTTAAAATTATTTTTATGAATATTTTAATTGACTAAAATGATATATTTAAAATTGTCATCATCAATCTATCAATTTGTACCTTTATAAATTGCAACTTATTTTTTGCATTTATAATATATTCTAAAGGGTTTTTTAGTTGGCGCGGGTAGATTTTGGCGGCCCGTGGCGGCCATTTTATTTTTGTGACATTCATCATTTTTTTTTTGTTTATTATTCAGTTACTTATGCCAAATCACCATGGCAAGTTACACAATTGAACAGCACGTTCAAATGGTAAAACTTTATTATCAAAATGAGTGTTTGATAGTGCAAACGTTGCGCGCATTCTGCTCATTTTACGGTAGACGTGGTGGTCTTTTACAGTCGACTCTTTGGTTTGGTCTGTACGTTCAAAGAACGCAAGATCGGCGGAGAACATTGCCGCGGTCCGTGAAAGTGTACAGCAGAACCCGAGGCAGTCGATTTCTTGTCGTGCACAAGAACTTGGGCTTTTGCAGATTTCAATTTGGTGAATTTAGCTTTAGGACTTAGGCCTACACTCGTACAAGATCCAATTGACCCACGAGTTCAAAGTTTATAACTACAGACAACGCTGTTTATTTGCTTACTGGGTTTTGAATCGTTTAGAAGAGGACCACAATTTTGGCGGAAAAATTATTTTTAGCGAAGAGGTTATGGTCTAAATTAAACCATATGGACCTAGACGACATGTGGTTTTACGCAGCGGACTCCACAATTGATGTTATACATGAACATTTTGAGGTTAGGTTATCTTTTGCAGGGGTGATGTGAATTGGCCACCAAAATCATGCAATTTGAACCTGCTAGACTTTTTCTTGTGAGGTTTCTTGAAGTTGCAAGTCTATGCAAATAAACCACAATTGACCGATGCCCTAAAAATGAAAATAACATAGAACATCGCTCAAATTCAGCTCGAAGAGTTATTGAAAAATGGACCACTTAGATTTGTGTCACCATAAGAAGCCGAGGCGGGCATTTGAACAATGTCAAATTCTACACTTAATGGCATGGCTTTTCAAATAAAAACACAATTTTGTTAATACCTCACACGCAGATTGTTTTATTTTATTTCAACATCTACCTTCCCTCATTGAAAAACCCTTTAGTATGTTTAAGAGTTTATTTGTCCATCAATATAGAAAATCTCTAAAAAAACCAGTTTACATACGCTTTAAAATTAGCATTTTGTAATATAAACATTTATCATATTACAATTATAAACATAAGACTAGATTTAATAATAGATTTTATTTTTATTAATATAACCTATAATAAAGTAGGGTTCAATACTTAAAAGTAAGAAAGATGCAGTAATTTATTTAAGATCGGATTTAACTTCGTCTGGTTATATTACTTGCACGCAGTCTTAGTGTTTTTAACCAGTCTTGCTGTTGCAATGTAACTAAAGTATATATTCTTTATATTTTTTTTAATCTGCAACTTGTTATAAGGTTGGACTTTTCATAGTCAATATGTAAAACTAGCAAGTTTGATAAATGTATTATTATTAGCGCGGGCCGGCATTTTATGCAAGTAGGGTTTCAAACCACATTTATTGCTTTGGCTAATTTTCTTAGAACGACATTTTATACAAATACATTGTGACCACTCAGTAGTGATGTTATAATCTGGTTGCTTTAAACAGAATTTACAAACCGCAGTTTTGGATATTTAAAAAATTGGCGTTTATTTTATATAAAGGGTGAGTCGGGAAGAACGGACCAAACTCCAGGAGTGTATTCTACACGAGAAAATAATGTAAAAAAAAACTCAAATGTTGTTATCCGATTTTTATATATTTTCAAGTTACAGCGTAATTAAAAATAAACAAAATTTTATATACTAACGTTTTGGTTATCATAGCGTTCTTACAATAAATGTTCAAAAATACCGCTATTTACTTCTAAACATTTTTTGCTTTGTCTACAAAAGGCGCCTGTTGCTCTCCTGATAGAGTCATGTCTTTGTTTAAGATCGGCTGCAGCATTTCTTATACGTAGAATTAGTCCATCCTGAGTGTCCACTTTTACTTTGTACACTTTATTTTTAAATAAGTCTCATAAACAATAATCTAATGCTGTGAGGTCTGGAGATTTTGAAGGCCAACTAATAGGACCATCGCGACCAATCCAAAGCCCTGGAAACCTTTCGTCCAAATGTTGCTTGACCTGATGAGCAAAATGTGCAGGAGCTCCATCGTGCACCAGTACTACCAAGTACATTTGCATTCTGATGTTTAAAGGAACTTTCTCTAATAGTTCGTGTAATTCTTTAAAATGAAAGGGCCAATTAAGTAACCATCTATCATACCGCAGCACACGTTTACCGAAAACTTATGTTGACAATTACTTTCGACTGTTGCGTAGGGATTATTGTCTGACCATACATGTCAGTTGTGAGTATTATTAATGCCGTCATGGGTGAATGTTGTTTTATCTGTAAAAAGTATGTGCGATACAACACAAGGATTATTATTTATCTACCGACAAAATTTCATACATTTAGGATAATCTTCCGGTAGTAGGTGCTGTACTTTCTGTACATGGTATGGATGTAAGCCTTGCTCGTGGAGTGTGTTTAACATTCTTGTTTGTGGAATACCCAATTAAATACTAATTCTTTGTGAACTGGTTGTTGCATCTTCTGCAACTACAACCAGAATATGTTCTACCTCTTCTAAATCTTGTCGAGTAGCTTCAAATGTTATTTTAACACTAGGAAGCTTTCCGGTCTTGCACATTTTGTTGAAAACACTGATAAATACATTTTTTTAGGATGTCTCTGATGTGGAAACTGTTGACGATACTCATCAACAGCAGCTGTAGCATTCCAATTACAAAAATCATAAACAAACACTATATTTGCATATTCTAAATTTGAATAAGTGTGTGGCATTTTGTAACACTTTAATCGTAAAAACAAAATAAACGTTAAATTACCGTCACACTCACACATTATCAGAACAAAAAAGCTATCAAATGTTTTAGAACGTTGAACATGGCATAAAAGATAAAAAAATTTAATTATGCTATAACTTGAAAACAAATAAAAATTGGATAACAACATTTGAGTTTTTTTACATTATTTTCACGTGTAAAATACATTTCTGGAGTTTGGTCCTTTTTTCCCGACTCACCCTGTATATATATAATTTTGGTTTTAGATTGTCTGTCGACATTTTTCAATACGCAATTTCTATTCTCTAATTTTTTGTTGTTTTTTGTGAAGGTTTCTTGCGCTTAATGTTTTTGCTTTTTCTTTATTCTACTGTTTTTATGGTATCTCTTTCTTTATTTTATGTGTTAAAACTTATTCTATTGCTTTCTAAAGTATTTGCGATTCACACATCTGTGTGCACTGTTCTTTTAACTATTTGTTTGCATATTTTGTCATTCCTAATTCTATTGAACCGCGAGACTCTTTTTGATCACATTACGTTTATACTACTTCTAACTTTTTTCTGTTTTTTTTTGTATTTATTTGCAATTTTTTTTTTGGGTACTATGAAAATCTTTCTAAAGACTTGCAAAGTCTTGGATTTACTCTCACGAGCGCCTACTGACTAAATTGCCCTAATAATAAGTACTGGAAGTTTGATCATTATAACGTCCTGTCTAACTGATATTAATTACAGGTTTTGAAATTATATATTGCCGCTCTATAAGCGTAGCATAGGTTTTTGTGCATAACTTGTACTACGTTTATGTCCTGGTTTTAGACTGTTGTGCATTTGTCTTTAGTTGGCAAGAATCTTTGTTAAAGATTTAATGATCTTTCTAAAATTATTGTCACTTGCTTGGAACAGGCTTACTTCGCCTGATTTCTAGTTTTTGGCTAAGTTGTGCGCTTTGCGCTGATCTTGCTGCTTGTGCATTGGACTGTTTTTATGTGTGCTTTTGGGAAAAGCAGGAATCTGCTGACAAAAAACAAGCGCTTTAGTGTGGTTGTTGCGGCTGGCCCTCATTTTAAATAAACCAGGCAGCTTTTGGTTTTTCCGTTCCATTCTATGCGTTTTCTTGAGCCGTGATTCAGTCGGAAATATATCTGATAACATATTTCTAGGGTTTTTTCAGCTCCTATCTGGTAAGTGTAGTGATCTATATTGTTTTAGATACAATGCTCGTTTACTGCACGAAAATTTGCATGCAAAAGTGGATGCTATTGACCACGTTTACTGTTGATAGTAATAGTTATCAATTTCAAAATTGCTTTTAATATGTAGATTTTTTCTAAATGGTAATAAGAGGAACACGGTATGAGCCAGGGACTGGGTGGGTTTTGGACTTTTTGGCGTTTGTGGTTGAAGGCTTATTTGACGCTGAAGGTACCTGACGTGTGTTGATAGCTGATGGTCTATTAACGCAAAAAATTTAAAAAGATTTACTTGTATCTTTTACTGATTTATTTGACATTTTTTTTATTTTCCTCTATCAGCGTGAATCTTTTCTTTGGGGGCGGGGTTTTGTAGTGGTAATCGACATTGTAAGGTAGATTTGTTTCCATTTCTTCCACCTCAAAAGATGCGGAGTCAGTTGTGCATTCGGCTAGTAGAAGGAAGTTTTGAGAGGTCTGTTTAGCAAAAACTGCTTTTATGAAATCGTTGATAGTGGCTTTGCTTTTTTCAATTCCTTGCGCAGATTGGTGAAGATGTTTTTAGGTTGTTTTTGGTTTTTTTCAGATTTAACACTTACCACAAATCAGGGTTTTGGTAACTCCTAAATCTGCGCTTCCAGTCTAATTAAACAACACTTCAACACTGTTGTGTAACAACAAACAATTTAAAACTGTATCGGCTAACGCAACTAATAGCATGTGCACATTGTGGTTGGTAAAAAATGAATGAAATGAATGAATTGATAAATCATGCATCTCAACATACACTTTGCAAACTATGATCACACGATCGGGTAGCCTCGGGCGTACGAACATCGAAATCAGAATTGGTAGGCAAACCAAACCTAGAAATAATAAACGTTATATGTTTGAGTATTCTAATAGTTAATATACGTAATAAACAAAAACCTTTAGCATTTAACTTCTAACTTTTGCATTATGTTTTTCACAATTTAGTTGACTTATCAAAAAAAAGGTAGAGATCCAAAAGTTTAACTAAAAGTACGATTAAAAATAAACGCCAGATAAAAGACAGAAGTAAAGTAAATATGTACGGGTATATTTTAAAAACGGTAGATCTCTAAGACCTTGAAAAATATATGCCAAATTACTAAACACATAAATTGTTCACAATAATTACAAAGATATCCCAATATACCTGAATGAGCATCCTCACCAGATCAACGGTAAAAAAAAGGAAAATATTAACGTATAATATTTAAATATACATATCTTACGTGTACAATAAATGTTTATTATACAAGTACACATATAGATTAAAGATTAAAAACCAGTTTGGACAAAATGACGTATCGGTTTGCACTACTTCTGACTTCCATATACATACAATGGCAGTATATGAACTTAGTGTATCAGAAGTAAAATCAATAATACATAATTGAAAAAACAAGCAATCGACCGGCCCAGTTGGAATATCGATTAAAGTCCTAAAATTTGTATGTAGCGAGATTGAAGAACCACTAACACTATTAATTAACCAATCAATAGTGCAAGGAGTATTTCCTTTAGCACTAAAAACAGCTCGTGTTGTTCCAATTCACAAAAAGGAATGCGAAGATAATATGGAAAATTACAGGCCGGTATCTATCCTGAATACATTATCAAAAGTATATGAACAAATAATTTCACAGAGGATATGGAACTTTATAGAAAAATATAATTTACTTAATATTAACCAACATGGATTCGTAAAAGAAAAATCAACAGAAACTGCAATTTTTAGTTTTATTGAACATATACACAAAACCGTAGACGATAATTACATGTGTGCCGGATTATTCTTCGATTTGTCGAGTGCCTTTGATATTTTAATTATTAATTTAATTGAAAACAAACTCTGGAGTTTAGGTATCAGGGGGTCGGCATTAAATTTAATCAAGTCATTTTTAACTCACCGTAAATTATATGTTAATGTAGGAAAATGTAAGTCAAGTATATATGACAATCCATTGGGTGTAGCGCAAGGATCCACTTTAGGTCCATTAATATTTATTTTATACATGAATGATCTTGTAAAGTTTATTACAACTGGTTTTGTGATCAATTTTGCAGATGATATTTCAATTATTGTAAAAGGAAAATCAGCTGATGAACTTCAAATTAAAATAGCAACTGCAATAGAGGAAGTAAAAGAATGGTGCAAAAATAACAAACTAATTTTAAACAGAGAAAAAACAGTAAGTGTGCATTTTTTCTAAAATAGAACTTCAACAGTAGATATCCCATTCAAAACCGACAGTACTAAATTCTTGGGTTGCTTCATTGACTCTGAACTTAAATGGACTAACCACATAGATTATATAAATAAAAAACTGAGCAGTGCATATTATGCAATTTCAAAATTAAAAAACACCGTTTCCCATTATTATCTAATGCAAATGTATTATTCTTTAGCCTATCCTCATATGGCATACAATATTATTGCCTGCGGAAAATCTCAAGAGTCAACCAGAATACAAGTCGCACAAAAACGACTGGTTAGACTAATTTACAATATGGATTATCGCGAAACTTGCAGACTAGTTTTCAAAAACCAAAAAATACTGCCATTTTATTGTATTTATTTTTATAAATGTGGAACTTACGTCTACAATAACCAGATTATGTTTGGGAAAAACTCTCAAAACCATGACCACCTAACAAGGAACTGCAACAACCTGAGAATTCCACTTCACAGAACATCAACATATAAGAAGTAACCATCTTTATCATGCATTGACATTTACAATAAAATCCCAAATAATATAAAAATGTGTAAAAGCAAGACTAATTTTAAATTTAAATTTAAGGAATACCATTTGCAAAATTGCTTTTATACATTAGATAAATATTTCTCTACTTAATTTTTTTTTTTTTTTTAATTTGTTATCTATAAATACTTTATTTTATTGTTATATAACTATGCTATATTTATATTATTGTACTATATTTTAAAATTGTATTATTGTAAATTTTATTGTTTTAATATGTGTACTGACTTGACAAATGTCATAAACCTGTGATCATACTTGTCGAATAAAATTATTATTATTATTATTATTATTATTATTATTATTATACTATATACGCTTTTTACACTACATATACGTGTAATAAACATATATTATCTAAAGTTGTGTTTGATATTTTTCTATATTTTGTTTAAATCTGAAAACAGTAATTGTGCACGTCTATTCCGCTCTAAATTTACTTTGTTCTTGCTCTTCTTTTATTAGGTTTTTTAGTATTCTTTCATAAAATAGGTTTAACGATTTCTCATAGTTAGTGCATTTTTTCTATTACTTTCTAATATATATTGGTGATATATATGCTATCTTCCATTCTTCTGGTGAGGATGCTCATTCAGGTATATTGGAATGACTTTGTAATTATTGTAAACAATTTATGTGTTTAGTAATTTGGCATATATTTTTGAAGGTCTTAGGGATCTACCGTTTTTAAAATTTCTTTATATACCCTTACATATTTACTTTACTTCTGTCTTTTGTCTGGCGTTTATTTTTAATCGTACTTTTAGTTAAACTTTTGGTTCTCTACCTTTTTTTTGATAAGTCAACTAAATTGTGAAAAACATAATGCAAAAGTTAGAAGTTAAATGCTAAAGGTTTTTGTTTGGATTATGAAAAGCTGTTGGAATTTTGAATAATCATTTTGCAATTGTTTTGTGGTTATGTAACGTGGTTGCGCCGCTTTTGAGTCTGTTTTTAGAGCTGGACCATCAAGTTGGATTGACAAAAAACAGGTTTTTTATTGACTCTTTTTTTAAATTATGAATATGGAAATCAATTAACGCTTAATTCAAAGTTTCCCATTTTGTTTAAATAATTTTGCAAAAACAACATAAATTTTACATATTACTTTTAAAATAACAACAATAACTCAAAGAAACAAGAAGAAATAAAGTGGAGCAACCAATCCTGCTTGTATAACGTAAAATTGTTAAAAAGAGTTGGTTTGGTTAATAACGTGTGTCTTTTTTATTAGCACGAATTACTGCTTCACATCTTTGAGGCATGCTTTGTACAAGCCGACGGATGTTTTCTTGTGGTATATTTTTATATTTTTTGTCTGAGAGCGCTTCCAAACACGTCTATCTAACAAATTCCAACAATGTTTAATAGGGTTTAGATCAGGACTACGGAGAGGTTAATCCATGGTTTGAATCCAGTAGTTTTGAAGTTAGTTTATGGTGATGGCCGCAGTATGGTGTTATGCATTGTCTTGCATAAACACAAAATTTGGGCTTATGTCATAAGCGGTTGCAATAATATTATTCTCTAGGACAAGATTTATATGGACGTTGGTATATACGTACTTGACAATCAAAACAAGTTAAACAAATTTGCAACACATTTGAATCTTGGTCTTCACTTTCAAAGTTTCCATGCAACATGTTTACAAGCAACATGTAAACGATACTTTATTCAAGTCTTCTTGGTCTCGGGTTGGCTTTTCTCATTTTATTTCTAATAGTCTTGAGCTTGATTTGAAGATTTTTGGCTGTGGATGTGCGAGAACGCAAACAGAATACAACTAAAAACCGGTTTTGAATTTGGTTTATTTTTTTCTTGTCAACTGCGTCTTTTATATCTTTCGGATTTTAGATATCGATTCCACAGTCGATGGATGACATAAGTGTTGACATTAAAATGTGTTGCAACTTCTCAAATACCGGTGCCATTCTTAATAGTATTTTTTTTTAATTGTTCTTGTTATCTTAAAAGTGATTGTAAAATTTGTTTTGTCATTGCATGATCATTTAGTCAAAATGTGTTTTTTTTTATTATGCGTTACCTAAATATGTGTTTTCTAATATTTTTTTTGAGCGGTGTAAATCTGTATTACACAGGCAGAAACGAAAGAATTGGAGACGGTGAGTTGAATCTTTTTGTAGGAACAGCAATTGTCTATAAGTACAATAGACTACTAATACTAAGCTCACACGTTAGTTCTTAATGTTTACTAAAACAATTGGAACTAAAAGAACTAAAAGACAAAATTTATAAAAATTAAACGTTAAAACATATTAATTACATTTCTAAATTAGACATAATTTTAAATTTATTACGTTTGATAATTTATGTTAACAGCTTTATTAACTGCAGTTGTCTTTTATGATTTTTGGTATAATAATTAGTTAATTTTATTGTTTAATGTTATCTCTTGAATTGAACAGAATTTATTGAACCAAACCAGTTTTTTAATCAAATTAAATCGCTGCGGTCTTTTACATCAGGACTAAAAGTTGCCCAGGCATATAAATCACCCAACATAACAGCACATAAACCATTTTTTATGCGCCGCAAATGGGATATAAATATGAGCAATGCTCGCAGCGTATTTGTTTAATCAATCAAATATATTCTCTCAGAGTGGGGGAACATATTGTTTCCAATAAATACCGTCTTTAAATATTAATATTATAAATTGGAGTTATAATATAATCGATCAAAAAAATGTTGTGCGTATCTATTTCGAGGATTTATGGTGGATGCCGAAAATAATAATACGTCTCTGTCATGATGTCGTGTGCGCTGCGGTTCCAGGAGCAATCCCTTCCTGGATGATGGGGTGCGGTGAATGCGAGCAGGGAGCGTGTCTACTCAATATTCCTGAATCTCTATCCCTTGCGGGATAAATCTGGTTGCGATGACAGGAGACGTCTGGATAGTAGTGCTAACACCGGACGGATTAAAATTATTTATTTAATAAAATTCAGAATATTTATTCGTCTGGAATAAATATCTTCTGTTAATACAATTAAATGTGAAATTTATACATAAAAGTTGCGACGTGAAACTATTTGTCTGATTACTGATTACGCGAGATAGATTGCTCGGAAACTTTTCGAACCGGAACGAAAGAGAAAGAAAAAAAATACTACCGAAGTTCTTCTGGGGTAATTGTGTTACCATAACATGAAGAAAATCGTGGAATTTATTACGATGAAAATGTGTAATTTGATTTCAATCCGAGTTTTCAGTTATTGTCTGATCAAGCTTGTCTTTTATTTAATACAATTCAATTATTTGCTGTTTAAATATTATTTTAATGTAAATGCATGTTTTGCAATTGATTTTGTGAATTTGCACAGCTTTGTTTTGCAACCGAGAATTTCATAAAGTGGGTCGAATTGTTTACGCTAGCTACAACATAAAAAAATATAAATTACTGCAGCAATTCATTATGCAGTTTATTATAAATTAATTTATTACTAAAACAAACCAAACGCAGTGTTATCTAATGTGGAATATTAAAACAAGTGTTTTTCACATTACATGCATAAAAATAGAAAGAAAATAGACTGGAAATTAATTCCGATGTTTCCACATGACTATTCTTAAATGGTTGTGCAGGGCTGCGGCTACAAGTTGCGCCTGGGGAGTGTGGAAATAGGTTACTGAAAGGAAAATAGAGAGAGAGAAAATCATGGTCGCTTTCCATTTGGAAAATTGAATGGTGTGCTAGGAGTAATAACGTTTAAGCTGCATATAGAGCTCTGGTTTAATTAAGAAAAAAATTCTCACTACCTGAATTCAATTTTTCCCCTTATATACTACAACAAAGCAGTTTCCGGTTGGAACGGCTTAACTTAGTTTTAGTTCGCTGTTTGTATAACATCTCTCTACATGGAATACGTAATAAACAAGAAGACACAAGTTCTGCATTTGAAGTATTAAGATGTAGCAGAACTACCTTACTATTATTTCTTTGATACAAACCAAATTTGGTGTAAAATAAAATAAATAAATAAATAAAAGTCCGGTCTGATTATAAATTTATAGCAAGCTTCCGGTTTCGCTGATTGCGAGAGGAAGTTGGATACGGAGAGGTGCACTGAGCCGGGTTTCATAATTCAGTTACACAACGGATCAATTCCGGCTGCAATGCTACGGCTCTAAATGCTGCCTCCCCCATTATGTGACTTCATGTGTGCTTCGGGGGATAAATAAACTCAATTCCTCTACAAAAGCCGGTTCACCATGACTTGTCAAACTTATATTAAATCTATCTGCCCAATAAAAATCCAGCAGATGTCCAAAGAGTCTCCGAATCAATACCCGACCGGTTATTTTTTTCTTCACCCTCGATGACCGTACAAGGAGCGAAAAAGTTTGTGCTAAATCATGTCGCCTTTGATGTTACTTAGTTATTACTTATCAGCTTTTATATTGCCTACAATCCCAAGGTTGTTATTAACAACTTTACGGCGAACACACATCTTGCAAGTTTTTTTCCAATTACCATTATGGAAGTTTATGTGTATTTACTTGTTTCAAAGACTCATTAAAGCAATATTAATTAGTATTTTACGTCAAATTGGAATTTCATCTGAATTCTATAAAATTAAAATTAAATGCAGCTCGAACAGGTTGCTTTAAAAACGATATTTAAATATTAATTATTAATATGGTATTATTTGATATACTTTAAAATGTTTGCAAATATCTAATCATTATTAGCGATTAAACGTTTGCACTTATATACAAATGTAATCATGGTTAAATTAAATTATGTGTTATACTAAATTTTTTATTACTTAATGTAATAATAAAATGCACTATGCAATGTTAGAATAATAACCTGTTTTTAACTTTATGTATATAACAGCTAATAAATTACATGCTTAATGTTTTCATTTGTTTTAAATGTATATATTAAAGATATATTTTATTAGATGCTAATAAAATACTATTGTTAAAAAATATCTACAAAGATATTCCTAGAAATACCTGATCTGACGTATAGATGGTGGTTTTTGTCTGAAAAGAATGATTATGGTAAAACGTATCAACCTTATAAAGCTTAAGTTTGACGACGTTACGTTGCCGCCGTGGCCTTGCCTGCAGATGGAATTCTCTTTGTTTTATTTGGAACCAATTCTCCTTTTTCAGTAGATTGCTTTGACTGTTTCTTTATCTCAAGTGTGAAGTGATTGAAATGGCGCAAATATTCAATGTTATTGCTGTAAAACCAAACATTAAGTTGAAATATTGTTGTTATTTTTGTACTGTTGTAAGTAATAGCGCACAGCTTTTTTATGCTCAAATTTTTAGTCAAGCACTTGTCTACCATATATGCTAGTGCTTGCACTATTAGTCATTCAATACCAGTTTGTGGTCATCTCATTTATTCAACTACTGCTATGTTTGTCTTGGCTGCTAGTACGGCTTAGTTTAAACTTTGCTACCTGATATTTTACTATTGTAAACAAAGTAAAAAACTTTCTTAGAGTAGAATCAAGTTTTGCTTTGATATTTGTTGGACTGATGACCAATGACCAACATGTTAACAAGTTTACCACCCTTCACAATTTATAGCTGCCAAACAAATACTAAACAAACGTAGCGCCGACTTTTTTGTGGAATTGGAGGAAAATTTCCTTAAATTTTTTATAACTATTTTTTTTTTATAATTTTGCTTGCTTGTGCCTAACAGAGGAGAAGCTGATTCTTGATTGAGATGATGTTGCTGTGTTCAGCGGGCTTTAGATGAAGTTTGGCTTGTCTTTAGCTTGACAACTTTTGTATGAGCTTTATATTTCATGCAAGCATACGGTGAATTGCACTTTAATGCCGTGTAGTCATAATGCTGCCAACGGTGGCTTCCATGCATTTTGGCACGTACGCAATCGATGTAGAGGTATATATCTTTGAACACCGCCTTCAATCCTGTTAAAGAATCTCCAGCAACTTTTTGGAGTTGGCTACAACGTGAATTCTTTCTCTAAGTGCGAGGTTTTTTTATGGGCAGTAACGTTGCTTTCCATTAGTTGGACATTCATCTGGTTTTTGTCTTTAGATTCTCAGCAAGCTTTTTGAGTAGGTGTCCGGAGTTTTGGTAGGCTGGAGCTTAGCCGCAACAGCTTTAGAAGACGCATGGGTTTTCTGAACATCTTTTAGAGACGGTTTTGGTTTTTTTATCTTAGAGAAAATGTCCTTGAGCAGGCCGAGGAAGTTTTTTGGAGATTTTGATTTGCTTAATATTTTTGGCAACAATGTCAATCTTTTTGGCTTTATAGTCAATTATTCTGTTGATGTGATGCTCGAGGCTGTAGATTTTCTTGCTCTGCTTTTTTAAAAGGACCTCCAATTTTTAAAATTTAACGAAGGGATAGTTTAAAATTTGGTTAACAGCCATGTTGGAGTCGGGTTCCATCCTGAAAGAAATATTGACTGAATTAATTAATAATTTCTTAATTTTTTAATTCAGTTGAGTTAATTATGAAGATGACTTTGGTTGGTAATTTACTAATCCAGTTATCTGTATTTTGTTTGTGTAGTTGCAACTAATGAAGCTAGGGGCTCGCTTCAAATTAACAACAATGAAAATAGTAGACAGATTATGATGAACGCCTAATAATGATACATTGACAACTGAAAATTGAAAGAGCGGATATTTACTAAATGCAGATGTGCATGTGCTTAATAACATTGCGTTTGCCGCCACTTTAGTTGCATTTCAGTACGGCCACTTGATGATTGAACGCAATGCTAACTTAACACTTATGCACTATGCATTTTTAGATTGCACCTGGAGGAAGTCCCTGAAATAAGGTAATAGCAGTTGACCACACAAATATTTTTTCTGTGGTAGTGAAAACTCTGTACCAAGATCACAAACCAACTAATACCCTCAAACTTCTTTACACTTGAATAACTTTTTCAAGATGCGTTTGAAAAGGTGAAATTCTTACTAAACAAGCGACTAAATATGATGCATTATAAATATTATTTTTAAATTGTAGCATCTTTGCCGGACTGGCACTATTTCGAACTGACGCGTGGCCTATTTCCCGAAAAACGCGGACAAAAGTAAAAAATTATTCCGGTTGAAACAAAAACTGGTATATAAAGGTTTTCAAGGTCGCTGATTATGAATTTGATTTATTTTTTTCAAAATTGAAAATGGCAGATCCAAAATGGCGGTTAAAAAATTAAAAATAGTTTGATTTAAACAATAATTGATACATAATGGTTTTTACGCTTTTACCCTGATTCTGATATTTTTTTCGAAATCTAAAATGGCGGATTTAAAATTAGGAATTTTATTATTTTTCAAAATATGTACAAAATTTAAATATAAAATTTATACAATCATTAAGTCATTCGTATAGGAATTATCAGTCATGTCAAACCTGGCGTCGGATTGCGATTGGTCCGAATTTTTTGTTACCTTTACATACGCCGGGAGCAAAAAGCGAATTGTTTTGCGTGACAGTGAGTTGCTTTTTTTTGGCGTTGTTGGTCGTAAGTTAAAATTAGCGGATCTGATAAGACAAGCAACCAATGCATTACCTCAGTCATGGTGTTTTTCCAAGATGATTTTTTGAGTATTTTTTTTGGAAGTTTTTGATATTATTCCGCAATTCTTAAGCACTCTCAGAAAATTTTCCGATGAGCAATGGTGCCTATTTGACAATACGAGGACCACGTATTAGCACCTTGTAAATTGACGTAGGCATGCAGTATCACGAAAACTTGTCGACAATCATTTTTGCAGTTTCTTTGCAATAATGTTGAAAAAGAGCCGCATTTACATCGAAACCGCATGACAAGACTTGCATTATAATGTGAGCGCGATTAAGAAATGTAACTCACGAGCCTGGACTCGACTCGTGGTACTTACGGCGGGTTTTAGAGCTGCCGGGCCGGCTAGCTCAATCTTGGGGGTTTGGTTCACCGGACTCCTGCTGCTCCTTTTAGGGCGCCACTCTTATTTTTTAAGGGAAATAAGAGAAACTCCGCACTTTTAACTTTACGTTTTATTAATAACTATTAACTAATTAACACTATTACTTTATACAGTTCTTACACACTAACAATGTTATATCCGCTTTTGCGAAACTATACTGCACACACGTACCTTTTTGATTTTTTGCACACCCGTGCTTTTTAGATCTTCTTTCAAGAGTGACCCGGTCTTCTACCAAGACACTGAGGTCTTTTATATTATAAGAACAACGCGGCATATTTGAATGTATTGCGCGTTTACATTTGGTACGTTACAGAAATTTTTTGTTTAAACACAGAATTTCGGCGGACACAGAAGAAATTGCAAAAAAATGCCTAGATGTGTTGCTTTTGTTACTATTTCCAAATCAGCCTAAAATTCTCAATAATAAGTCTAAGTCGCAACTTAAAACCTTTCTGAATTGCCGATTTTTGCATTTGCACACTTTTTTGTCCTCTTCGGATTGCCATTGTCATTTTTTAATGTTTAATTTATATCCTAAATGTACAAAATACTCTATAAAATGTATCCACGCATGTAATATGGCTAAACAAATCTGACCTCAAATTTGTTAAATTGTTTTGACATGGTTCTACACAAGTAGCATCGCATGTTTGATTTTGTAATTGTAATTGTGTTTCTAACTTTTTTGTCAATCATTGTAAACAGTAGTTTGTATGTCACTGCAAGTCTTTTTTGTCTATAATTGTTTCAAATTAAACAAGCTTAGCTATTTGATCACCAATAAAATTATTTTCCTGCAAGGTTGAGGTAACGTTTTTGCAATTATACTTTATTTTTATGAGAGTGCAAAATTGGGTAGAGGAAGGTCTTGGATTTTGTCAAAGCAATACAAGCGGTGTTAATATTATACTTGAATCTGAAACAGTCTTGTTATAAAATTTTTGTTTGTATATGCTTTTACCGGAAGAACCGTCGTTCCATACTTTACAATCAAAAGCAAATTTGCTACTTTTTTTGAAGATAAAGTTTTGACTACGGTGTTTTGTGTTGAACGAATTCTGCTTGTTTTGTGATCCAACAAAGATTGTAATAGAACTTTTGATGTAGTCTTTGTAGCCTAAATATCTGGCGGATAACAACAAGCTTTTGCTTCCGCAACTTTTATGACGCCATTCTCCAGTTCTTTTTTTCTTATCTACCGATACGAATTTTTGTCATTTTACCTTTAACAAGATTTAAAAGTGCAAGAACACCAGAAATTTCTGTACAAGGAGAAAACCGTTTGGCTGTTCGGTTACTTTTGCTCCATATGATTTTCATTTGCATAAGAAGATTTTTATCGCCAATTTGTCATCTGCATATAATATATTTTTTTTTTAAATTTTGCAGACACGTTTCTCGCTATGTTTTAAGTAGAATTTTGTATGTATAGCGTCAAAACATTCCTGACTACTGCATAATACATCAGCGGTATTCGCTAAAACAATCAAAATTAATACATATTGAAAATTTCGGTAATTTTAGTAATTATTTAGTGTTTTTTTAGTAATTTAGAGGTTTTAGTAGGTTTTAGTTATTCAGTAATTTAACGGTGACATTGAATCTAACGTATAGGTGATTCTCGCGTGCGCTTTTTGGTTACACAATGACGTACATTTTCAAACTTAGAAACTGCAAGGGCACCTCGTGGCACAAGATCTTGAATGAAATTGACAGGTGATATTCTAATCTTTCTTTAAAAAAAAAAAGATTTAATTTAATTTTGATCCATCTCACTACTATTTTTATAATTAAACAAAATTTATCAAATAGAGCATTGGTAATAATAATAATCAAATTTATTTTCAAAAGGTTACAAAAATTACATTTAGAAAACAGGTAAATAAAAAAAAATTAAAATTAAAAAGAATACAAAATTTTTTTAAAAAAATATGAGACAAATATCAATATTTGACGTAAATGTTTAAGCGCGTTATAACTGTTGATAACACTTAACAACATTAATTTGATTAATTAATATTGACCTTTTTTTTGATGTGAGACGGTAACAAATAGCGTTCAACATAAGGAACAAAAACACGATGCTTTTACTGACTTTGAAACTATTTTCAAAAACATTATGAGGTATCAAAAAGAAATAGGACAAAAAGAAAAGGACAAAAAGGAAGTTATGGACAAAAAAGAGGAAACTAAACAGAAAAATTAAAATGAATAAAATAAAAATATTTGTTACGCTCAGTGTATAATTTTTTTTAAATATTTAACTGACGTTACGCACGCTAAACCTTTCAACTACCACATCGTGGTTAACGTTGTATAATAATTAACTTAACACTAATTTATTTAAGGAAAGGCTATTGCCGTCGAATCATTTGGCCGCATTTTTATATTGTGCAAAAGTTTTTTATATGCAATAGTTGCACACTTGTACAAATTACATCATCTAAGAAGATTTTCATTTTGAAAGCATTATATTATTTTTTTTTATTTTTTCTAGTTTATTGTGTATTTGACAAAATAAAGATAATTTGTTGATATTACTTTGCAAATAACGTTGATTTTTTTTTGTAGGTTTATTATAAACTTAGAAAAGCAAATAATAAAGTTTTTACATCAATTATAAAAATTAAAGTGCAAGCTTTGTCGAACACGTATGATTTAAACTTCACTTTTGAATTTGATTATTTAAATAAAATAAAATCCATGATCTACTTGCACTACATATGTTATCAAAATATTTACTAAATTTGTGGTTGTAGAACAAAATATTGTTAAGTAACATCATTATTATGATGAAACTTGTAACAATTTTCTTAACAATAATATTTATAATTACTTTTTTTTTAATTTATTTATAACTTTGACTACTAAGGTGATTAACTAGATTAAAATTATAATAACTTTAGGTTACAGACTTGAGGAAACATTACAACACATCAAAATGTGAGAGTGGCTCCGATGGTTAAAGCGTTTAACCCGAATCTTGGTGCATAAATCGTCGCAGGTTTGAGATCTAACTTTGGCAGATTAATTTAAGACATTAGTCTAATAATTAGTGTCTATGTAACCATAACTACATTTAATAAGAAAGTGTGGGTTGACGTTTTGCTTTCAACTTGCTATTGTTACGGTTTACTGATAGTAATGGTAAAATCTTTACATAGTATGTTAAATTGCCATTCACCTAATTAACACATCTTCAAGGTATACTATATAGGGTTTAATCGGCTAGAGCAAGCTTGACAATCTTTCAGTTATTGTGCAACGCCATGGGCTCAAATAACAGTGCACAAAGCATGCGTTTAACGGTTATTACGTATAAGACTTAAATGCCAAATATGGTATTAGTATACAAACCCAAGGCTACACACCTTTAAAACCTATGTGTCCATAACCTTAAAAAGTTGTAAAGTATTTCAGTGACCTTTCGTCAATGTATTTTATTTACACTCCAAAGACAGTTCTTTAATGATCATAAACAATGTTAACAAAAACTAATGTTAACATATTAAAAAAAAAACATGTCAGAAAGGTATAGTAGTGGTTGTTAATTTAGGCTAAGCACTTACAACAAGTTAGAAAAGCAGCGGGTATTCAACAAAGCTAACATATTTTTGTGAGGAACATTTCAACAATTTTGAAACTTTTTTTAAGGCCTTTGAACAATTTTTTGATAAATTAGCATGTTTTTGGAACTGCTTACAACAAAGTGTTCAGTCAGCAACTACAAGAGACAGCTTAAGTTTTCAATAACTAATATAACAAAAAGTTATGCCTTGGTGGTAGAGAACTGGTCAAAAAATGAAAAACCGCTTTATATTGCAAGGTTTATCTACACTAACATACTTGTTATTTTGGTGTCTTGTTTTTAACAGTTTTTAGACATTGACACTTTTAAAACATTTGAACAATTACTAGAAACAGCTATTAAGTTTAAAATTTAAATTGCTAGACGTAGATTATTTTGGCTTAGACCTTTAAACATGGTGACCAACCTATTAAATTTTGCACAGTTGGAAAAAAAATAAAAGGTTAAACCAATAAAAAACAAGAAGCTTAACAAAATCTTAACAAAATAAAAAAAAAATGAACTACTGCTACTTTAACAAAAGTTAAAACCGCCAGTGTAGGAGCTGTAGGAGAAGAAATATTGTACTCAAATTACTTTAATCTTAAACGGGAAACAGTTTCAGAATAGACTTGTGAAATAGCAAAAATATTACTTAACAACGCTTTCTTAAAGTGCAGCTATCCAACATGCTGATCTGACAAGTTAGTCTAAAAACAAACGTGCAAACTATGGTAGTTAAATATCTACAATTTATTATAATTATCAATTATTTATGATTATAAATTTATTATATTTTTTTTTTACTAAGAATACATTTTTATGCAATTGTGTATGATTTTGTGTTGAATTAATTTCTTTTACTTCTTTTGATCTTCAACATTTTTTTTATTTTTTCTACTTTTTTATTTTTTTTTTTCGTCTTTTCTTCTACTTTTTTTTCCTTTGTTTTTTCTTTTTTTTAAGTTTTTTTCTCTATTTTTTCTTAGAGATATTTTCCGGCAGATTTTAATAGAACATGTTAGCATTGCTTACACTAGTAGATAGAGCAGCGGTCCACGTTGTTTGGATTGATTTTTTTGATGTTATTTTGTAAGTAGGCGTAGAAAAAGGGGTTAAAAGTAGTCTTGACGGGTTGTGCTTTGCAGTGCCTGGAAGACAATTGAATTAAAGTTGAATTTTCAAGTTTCAAGTTTTTCTGCTGTTAACTTAAACTATGTTTTCAAGCGTCCCAACAAATTTAAAAATATTATAGTCTCTAAATATGGCTGTTGCATCCGGTGTTGCAGTGAGTTTTTGACAAGTTTTTGGTACAAAACTTTTGGTTTAGTTTGAACATGGTTTTTATGAAGTTAAAATACTATTGTTTTTTTGTTGCCAAACAATTAATATGCAATAATTTAACATCAGCAGTAAAGACAGTTTGCTTATTAATCCTTATAACGACAATAAAAATTACTGTCAATTGTATTTAGACTTTACAAAAACCACGGTTATGCTATATCTACAATTTTGTAACAAACAATTTTTCTAAACTTGCCTCGTACTGTTCTTTTTTACGGTTTTAGCAAAATTCAGTCTTTTTAACCATCTACTGGTAATAATACAATTTACTCAAATTTTACTCCAAGACCAAGATTGAGATGCTAACAATTGTACTTAATTTTAATCAATACCTGATTGGTGACAGCATTGTACCAACTGCCAATAAAATAATTAACGCACAACATTATATTAATCGATAAGATTTTGTTGGAACAGACAAGTTTTGATCAAATTTATAAGTTACTAACAAAAGAAACTTTAATTGTAACTCTACCGTTTAAACAACAACAAAAAATGGTAAACTAGAATAATTTTATATAGATTGCAAAAAATTGAATAAAGTTAAAAAAACTGAATCTTGCCAACAATTCTGGAAAAAAAAACTAAAACGTCAAAGTTTTTATCACCGGCTATAGTATTGGTAATTGCTAACAAAAAAAATGATGTGTTAGCTAATGGCGACATTTACAAATTAAAGTATAATGCCACAGATGGTCGGCAACTTTTTAAAAGTACATGTTTATGTTATTGGATGGGCTGTTGTATTTCAATGTACTAGTCTACTTGGACGATATTATGGTTTATTTGCAAACACATAAAGAACACATTTAGTACCTTCACTAAGTTCTCTAACCGTTACAAGAAAATGGTTTGAAGTGCAACATGCAGAAATCTGAATGCGGTGGAATATTTAGGGCACCAAATTAGCACGGAACTTTTTTTCACGATTTACTTGCCGTTTGAGATTATCCGAAAACAATTTTGGCGTTCAATGGGCATATTTACTTGTCTTTGAGAGTATGTTACAATTTTTTTTTTAATTTTCCACTTGTTTCTAAATTTTTAAAGTGCAAAAAACTGTTTGTATTGGCCAAAGTTAAAAATTGCATTTTTGAATTTGGAAAAACGCAGCACTGGTTTGGTCTTTCTATTATAATTGAGCATTGAGCTTGGTGCAGTATTATACCAAGAGAAAACAAATATTAATTTGTTGTATCATAGGCCAGCTCTAAGATGACCGACTTGCAAAAACGGAATGAATTTGAAACAAAGTGCTTAACCTATTAATTAAATTTAATCAGCAAGATGGACGGTTATTAGTGCCATTTGGAGCATGATTAACCTACTACCATAATATTGGTACGGACAAGATGAAACTCATATTGCTATTCTGCGCTCTTATAGTTGGCCAGAAGTCCAATGCAATGTAAAAGCACACATCTAGCGCTATCTGACTTGCACTCGTACCAAGACTGGTTTCTAGCAACCACGTCAGGCACATCTTTTTGATAAAGTGTGGGTTACTATCAAATATCTATCTATAAGTTAGATAAATATTTAGTGCATTGATGGACTACATTTTGTCAGTAAATTGTTTATAAACATTATGCAGAAGCACAAATTAATTTAACATACCACTAGCAAGCAAACCCGGTTGAACGGCGTTCAACGTCCACACTCGTGAATATATACCCAATGACACAGCATGGTACACAAAAAAGCTAAAAAGTTTGCCAACAATTGGATAGGTTTAAAATCATTTATCACCACAACCGACTATAACAGTTGTTAGGTAAAAAATTATTCGTATCTAGTTCCAATCAAACTTTATCTGAACAACTTTGGGTTTGCATCAATTGCCGGACTTCACAAAAACATCCAGATGGACGCAGCTTTCTTTAAGTAATTGGAAGGACGTGGAGCAAATTTTCTAGAATATTTACTTACTGTTTCAAACAACTTTGTTATTATAAAATAATTTAATTTTGTTGACTTTAATTGTAGTTGTTTCTATATGTGCAACTCTAGAAGCATGTTTTGAATTATTTTACAAGACCGCTTCAGCTTTTTCAACTTGTAGTTAAAATATAATATGTCCAATAATACAAAGTACATGACAAATACAAATGTTTCTACTACAAACGTGCAAATTTGGATAACGTGTAATTATTTAAATAACGCATTGGATTGTGGTGTAGTGCGTAATAGTTTTGCATTGACGTCACTTTGATCCGTCCGGTTGATCTAATACAGAAAATTATTGAAGAGTGAAATGTAAAATCTCAGATGATGCAAATCATGCGGACAAACGGCTTATATAAATATTTATGCTGGCACATCGGAACGTCATCTCGGATAACGGATTTTAAAGTTTGAATCGAATCGTGGACCTAAATACGTAAATATTGAACTGCTAACTATTCTTACAAACAAATTGTTCAAGTATATAAAGAATCTATATAGTACTTGTTAAAAAACTTAAAAAACGCACTTACATAATAAAATTACTTATTATAATAATTATCATTGCCCTTAAAACTAAAACTAATATTAATTAACCTGTATAAAATTCCAGCAAATGCAAATAGTTCTAGAAATGTTTTCGATTGCACTAAACGCCAGCGAGGATTAATAAGTGTTCGACTGAAACTAAAAACTGGGTCGCACATATTCCATTTTTTATATTTCTGCCCCTCGCGCTGCAATAATCCCAACCGGCGTAATCATAATCCACTCTTGGAGTTTTATGCTAATGCAAACAAAACTACAGTCGTCATAAAGGGTCGCATATTATTCGAACGCGTACCGATCTACCCGATAAGCACCATGCAAAATAAAACTTTACTAACAAAATTGTTATTACAAAATAAAATGCTAATTTCTATAAATAAAATTTATCAATTGTAAATGACAGAAACGACCGACAAAAGAAGAATTATTTCTTTGCTTGTCAACTGCATTATTTTTCAATAAGCAATCAATTGATTCTGATTGAAATAGAATATAATAAAAGCAAACAAATGATAAAGTACGTCATATTTATAATAAAATTGATATTCATGATAAAAACTCTTCACTGCTATCAATTATAACGCCCCATCTGCATTTTATAATTAAATAAAATTTTGATTTTTTTTATTTTGCCCGAAACGACAGTCGCGCTTGTAGTGGCGGTGGTAGAGTGAGGGTGAGTTCTCTATGGCGCGACACCCGCTGAATTATTTTTTCCTCCCTCTCCGGGCGCACAGTGTGATATAATAAAGGAGCGATAGGAAATTGATGTGTTCATAAATATTCAATGCGGGCCCGCTCTTCTGGATTCAGATGGCTGATATTTTACATGAAAATGTAAATTACAATTCGGTTAAATAATTTGCATGAATAACACACATTCTCACTCTTGTGCATAATTAAATTTGCCAGGTAATGCCACGGACACGTCGGATTATAATATTTAATTTCCGTAACGTTTCATTAAAATCAAAACTGGACCTATGTACACGCAGCACCCACCGGTGTTGGTAGGTGATGTGGGAAACGACTTGTCTTTTCAATTATTTATTGGATTAAGGCTATCTTTAAAGCAAGATGTATAATTTAGATTTAGATTACATTTTATGGCCACGGGTTCTCACTCTCTCTTAACTAATAAATATTTAAATTAGAATCATAATTCCTTCTCTATCTCTTTGCATCAAGAGAGAACATTAGCATTAAATTTAATTTTAAAATAATTTCAATTAAATTAATAATTTAACTACCAAATTTAATCAAACAATAGTTATTATCATTTTGTTTAAATTTGCAGCATTATCCCATCATTAATGCAAATCTTCTATTATACAATAATAATTGCACGGATCTTCATTGTTAGTATACAACAATAGTTCATTGAATATTATACCTAATAAATTTATAACTAACTAAAACTTCATTCAATTTCAACTAAACAGTAGTTGCATCTGATTAAGTTATGCACACTGTGCCGTATTGCTCGTACACTATTAAGCTTGGATATGATTCGCGACATTGCTGAATTAATCGTATCGTGAATTTGACATTATCAATCGTTTTGCGTAATTGTCTACCGCACTGTGTCGCAGATAAAATGCATAAATTTGTTTTCAAATGATCTGCACGTTTATGGCTATATGCAATGTTGGTTGCGTAATTAATCGGCGGCCATTATTATTGCTGTAATGTGATTGGTTCAATATACGGAAATTGTCGAATATTAACGAGGTTTGATAATTTTACTATAAACCAAACCGATTTCTCTAAATTGGTTAATATAAATCACATTAATTCTTACCCAATTTTTTTGTTTATTAAAAATACGTTTATATTTGCATTCTGACAGCGGGCACTTAACAAGTTTACATATCTCAACGTATTAATCAATTGGCCTGCAAATGTGTTTTTTTTATTATTATAATTTTTAGTGAACGCGTAGTTACTATAGAACAAGCTACTGTTTTAAGATAATTAGCAAAACAAAGGTTAATTTTAATAACAATAGTGAGGTTGATACCTCTATTTACAATCAGTTTCAGAACTTTAAATGACAATTTAAAATCAAAACTTTTTGAACATAATTTTTTGAACTTTTACAATCTCGCAATTAACTTCTTTATATAAGGAAAGCGTGTTGTATTGCTGTATTTAAACTAATTATTACCAGCCTTCTCAGAAAAAAAGAAACACATTCCAAAAAAAAGCAACAAATAAAAATCAATTAACTGGAATAGCTGGTTATAAAGCAAAAAGCAGGCAGAAGTTTTAGTTGTACAATTTTTTACGTAAATTTTAGCTAATTAGCTTAAAATATAGAGGAGACAAAGATTTGCTTTTATTGTCTAAAATCAAAGAACTTACAAATTATTATTTATATTTATATAAATAGGGAAAATTAAGTGATATGTTATTGGCGCGGTAAAAATCTATTTAAATTAAAATTGAACACCTTTTTTACTATGCTGAAGAAACGTACAAATTAGAAGGAGAAGTTGGTTTTCTAATCCACAGACAATTGAATAATGACATTCTATCAGCCAGGAAATTTTGAACAAGAGTAGCTTTTTTGTTAAAGTTTAATGAAAGATACACTATTAAGATAGTACAAGCATTTGCACCGAAGTTTTCTCACACAGACAAAGAAGTAGACATATTTTATGACAATATATGTCAAAACTTAGTTTTCTATAAAATGCGCAATTTTAACGTCAAAATTGTTATCGCTATAATTAGTAGATAATCAGAAACGTACTCAACATCTGCAGAACAGGCAACGAGACCAGAATGGTGAGAAACACAATTCAAATAGACCTAAAAAAAAGTATAAGCTTACAAAGACAACGACTAACCGAACATGGACTTTAATAAATTCAAATTTATTGATGTCCATGTTTGTAAGATGTTGCCAGAACATTAGGAAATAAAATTCCAATACAAACAAAAATGATTTTAACGATGCAATAACTTAAGCTTTGCAGAAAGTTAAGATACTCAGTTTTCCAAATCTAGAATAGAATAAAGAATTGGCTTTGATGCAAAAAACTTAATATCCAAACAAAGTCAAATGAAAAACAATCTCAACACAACTAAAAAGGAACGACAAGAAATAAGCAGGAAAATTACAAAAAACATCAAGGGAGATATTAGACAATACAGTCAAAAAAGAAATACAAGTAGGAAGCACGTTTTTGATGAAGAAAATAAGAACATTATTTAACCTCTGCTTGCAAAAACATAAATAAAATTACAGAGATTAAACATCAAAGGCGTAAACTGAGTAAACATTTGTTTGTCATTGGCAAAGACTGTTGGTGTATTTTTGACAAAGTCTTAAAAAAAAAAACAATTTAATAATGTCTTTAGCCTAAACTTCACACACACAGTAACATGTTTGGAATGCATTTCTGTGACATGAAACACATTTGATATTTTGTCATTTGAAATGCAACAATTTTGTTTGTTTACAACGCCATCATCATGAAAATGGACTATTGCTGAAGATGATTCTGTTGAAAAACTTACAGTTTGTTTGTTGTTGTTTAATAAACCAATTACAAATTTGTTTTGTTTTCTAAACTTTTTGTAAAAGTTGAAGGGAGCTTACCGGGAATTGCATGTTTTTGTATTAGGTAGTACACGGCAAGTAGTGGGGATGGCGGTTGGGAATGTCCTATTGTGTAGAAGGGAGTTGGAAGTATTAGTTACACTTAAAATGTGGGACCTCGAGCACCGTTCTTTTGTTATGAGACGGTTTTACGCTAACAGTGAGTCCGTGACCCAAACCCAACAAGATTTTTGCCGGCACTTCAATGTTCTGCCGCGTTGGCTAATTCCGGATTGTAATAATTTTGAGTTGAATGCATAATGTGAACACAACGGAATCATTGATAAAAGAAAACTTGCAGGGCTAGCAAAAACCGTTTGTACGCCTGAGAATGTAGAGCGTGTGCGCGTCGCAACATCGGAGAGCCCTAACCTTTTGCTGCGGAAGCAAGCCTTAAACCTCAACATTTTTGCCTTAACGTTAAGAAACATTTTGATTAAAGATCTCAAGTTTCCTCCGTATAAGCTTGCGGTATGTCAACAACTAAACCTTGGTGATTGCAGACTACTTTTAGAATTTTGTCAGTGGATGATGGCAATCCGCAACCTACAAATATTGCAAAAGAAGCCTCTACACAGTGCTCGATTGACGGTGTGGTGTGCGGTAGGCGAAGTGGGTGCCATATTTTTTTGACAAAGATAACGGTCAGACAGTTACTGTTATCACAGACCGCTACATGAAAATGGTAAAAAAAATTTTTTGCAAATATTGATGGAACGTGTCCAAGTTTTTCTTGGAACAGTAATCTTTTGCTTTGAAGATGTTTTTTGACCTCCTCGGTCTTCCGGTCCCCTGATCTGATAATCTCAGACTTCTTTCTTTGGGGTTTCTTAAAATTAAGTGTTTACGTTGAAAAACCACGCACATTACCTCAGTTGAAGGAAGTTATCCAAACCATTCAATGAAAAATGTTACAAGATTTAATGCGTTACTTCAGAGAACGTCTGGAAACATGTGTTCAATTGGAAGGACGCCATCTACGCGATGTTATTTTTGAAACTTTTTTGTAAGATTTTTTTGAAATTCCTAGTTTGTAGAACACATTGTTTAAAAAAAATATTTTGTTTAACAAAAAAAAAATTGGTTTTTTGAAAACCATGCGATTCCTGGTAAACACCCTGTACATAGGAAATGTGTTTTATTTATTTTATCTTTATTTTACTTCTTTTTTTAAAGTATTTATTTTTCTAGATAATAAATAGTTGATTATAAAAAGACACAACAAAATATTTAATCAAAGAATTTTAAATAAAAAAAAAAATTCAATAGCAGACCTCTCAAATCTTTCTATATATGGATAGCGGCACTACTAGAATAATTAATTTATAATAAAATTAAAAAAAATGTAAATATGTATAATGTATAATTTTGCTAGTTTTGACAGTTTGCATTGTATTCTGTGGACATTTTTATGTTAAATGTTTTTTTTTGCATTTGGCAACATATAGGATTTGCTAAAGATTGTCTTCTAATTATACAATTAGCACTACGTTGTTTGCGTAGCATACTATCTATAATTCTGTTGCCCTTTTTACATTCTGCGTTGTTTTTTATGTTATTTATTAATTGTCCATGTTTTTGTTATAGATCACTAGGTTTATTGAGTCTCTTTGGCAAATTCCGTTTGTGCATTTTTTTTTCAATTCTATTGTAGTTTTTATTATATTAGTTATTCTGATGTGTTTTTTTTTTTCTATAGTATTACTGTTTGGTCTAATTTGGTCTAAAGAATGCCTTTCTTAAGTTGACAAAACAATAAAAGACTGTGCTTTAAATTTAATTGAATGGTCGATAGACAGTCTGTGGATGATTGGTTTTGGCGGAAACCTTTTGGTTCTTTGTTTATTTTCAGATAACGTTTGTGAATCATTTTTATGTTATACTTATTCAATCTTTTTTTTAAACATTGGAATGGTTGTAAGGTTTTCTATTTGATAGGAACCTTTTTGTGGTTATATATTTGTTGGTATTATATTAAACATTTTTATTATTTTTGCTGTTAGAAAATAACTACCGTATTTTAGAAGCTTGTTTTTTATTTCATTTTGCCCGGAGTTTTTTTTTGTGTATTTATTGCTTTTTGTAAGTTAAACAACGGCCGCTCTTTTTACAACTTGGATGGGTGAACCCTAAGTGATGCCGAGCGTAGCGTTCTTCCCAATATGGATCTGTTTCCTCATATAGGCTTCCATTCATGTCTTCTCTGTGGCTCGGTGTGTCCGACACCTCGACACCTAACGGTATTAAAAGGTTAATGAATATATATATTGCTTTTTGTATGTCATCTTTTTAAAAAATTATCTTATTGTTCTTGCGTGTTTCTTACTTTGTTAAAAAATAATGTTAGCTGTTAGCCTTTGCCCCCTGTTTTTAAAAAACTTATTGTATAGAATTTACTTTCTAACAATATGAAAGCGTCTACCGGCTAATCTTTCCCTTCCCCCTGATGTGAACACACATCAAGGATTTTTACACATTTTTGTGTACAACTTTCCTATTTGATTGCGCCAGCTTTGTATTCATGCGTTAATTTAGTGAGGTAAAGAGGTCGTATTTAATCTTCTAAATTGAGATATGTCAGGATCTGAATGATTATCTTTTCTCTAGATGTTTATTTTATTATGTTTTTCTGTCAACTATGTTCAGTTTCAGTGTATTAATTATTTATTTAGTTTTTTTTCATTTATTTGCATTCTTAACATTTTTTTTTAATATTGACTTTATCATTTTCGTTTTTTTGTTTAAGTTTTTCTTGTAGTTATTTAAGAAACTGTTAAATCAGTTTAATCTTTTTAATAACGTAATTTATCAGTTTAGATAATCTTAATATATCACGTGCAGTTAAAACGTTTTTAAACAAAAAAATAAATTTTAGTCTAAAACTTACTTTTACAAATTTTGATATATTTATAAGGTTTAGGGAAGTCAAAGGTAGTAACGCAATGCCTCCTATTAGGAGAAAGGTTGAACTGTTTGTGTGTGAAGGAAAGCTGTAGTACAGTTAAATCCAACGGACAGGCAACGGCATTTTTGCGCGTTTTATTTGAATCAGATGATCAAAATAAATGTATAATTTTAAGTTAATAAAAGATATATTTTATGTAAATTGTCTTTTCACCTAGTAAGAGACACATACACTTGTGTTTCAGGGTATGCACCCACCAATAGTGTGCCTAGCATCTCACTGGTCGAAGAGACAATTTACAAAAAGTTACAGTAACTATTAAACAGTTTATGTTTAGCAATGTGTCGAAGGTAGTATCGCATTGCCCCTTATTAAGAGAGATAATCATTTATTAATTTAAAACTCTAGAGAAGTTTTTGATTGAAGTTAAAACTTGTCTTTTAATTATACTATTTGTTTTATTATGATAGTTACTGTGTTGCTGTGTTTCAATTGTAAATTAAGCATTTAGGAGCTCAATTGTCACCAATATTGTGTGTGATGACAACATTAGTAGATAGGCCGCTAATTGTATTATAAAACTTTCTACGGAATGCATCAAACTGAGATCAAAGTAAACAATACAAACTTGATTTATAATCCGATATATTAACAAAAAAACTTGACGGTAATGTAGTATCACATGCGCACACCTTGCTTTAATAAAAAATTAATATTATTGATTGATCAAAATTTAAAAGTACTATAAAACCATTTATTTTATTTAAGATACTTAGAAGATACTACGCTAGAATTAAAAGTAAAGATTAATTTGCAGATTTCCGAATTTGTATGCAAAGTGTAAATAATAAAATGTTTAAAAACACGATTTGGACCGAATATATACTGTAAGTTGATCATACCAAAAGAAAACAACATTTTTTAAAAATTAAGATTAAGTGGAAGACTAGTTATACCTAGAATTTTGAGTTTATTAATGTGATAACTATCAATATTATAAATTAAAACAAGTCCAACATTTTTGATAAAATTGGCAATCATTATTACATGGTTATAAAACTTTGTAAAGAATGTGATTTAGTTGTTGTTTCAAAAGAAGTTGAAAAACGTTAAAAATGGTTTGTGAACTGATATAAAACAAAAATAAATTTAAAAAAAAAGCAATTTAAATAAAATTTTACTTAATATTATAGACTAATAAAATATATACTTTTGTAACAAACATACATTTTTTGTACTCTTTAAGAGTGCAAAAACAATAAAATTTTGATTAAAAAGTTGTAAAACTTTGAGCAATATTTATGGTATTAATTAGTTAGAAGTAAAATTTGTTTTTTTTTTAGTTTTATTAGTGCAATACTGTTAAAATTGTTACGTAAATTGTCATTTAAAAACTTTAATAATTAGATAATAGAAATAATTTTAATTTAGTATCACTAATTATTTCCGCAATATGACTAAAATAATAAAATATTTTAGTTTAACGAGGAAATTAGAAGATTGGAAGTCACCTAATAAGCTATTGGTTTCATCAACCTACTTTAAACAAGTCATAAGACATCTGGGTGTAGAATAGCTTTAAAACGCACATTATAGAAGAAACTAATCTAGCCATTTTTAAAATGATTTGATTTTTACAACCTTTGATATATTTTTTTTTTTTTTCTATTTGCTGCCTTACACTGTCTCCATAAGGATGGCTGCAACGCTTTGTACTTGGGGCACCATTTTATGTTTTCATTTATTTTATTTGATTTTTGTCTTATTACTTTGTAATGTAATCGTAATTTAGCTATCAGTACTTTATTTTTTTAAATCTTTTTTTTAGGGTCTGATAATCTTTTCTAAGTGTTAAGAAAACGTTTATAGAGCCGCACATATTGTGTGTTTTTTGCTCAAAATTTGCATACGGCAAATTTAATCAATTCTAGGGTAAAGCGCACCAAACAAATATTAGCGTAATATTTGCTGCACATACTGGATTAAGTGTATATTTACTATTGCACATTATAGCGTAATTTGATAACAATTTAATAATAATAATCTTTAACTGTGCTAGATCTACAAAGATTTACACATGTCTAAGTATGTTTGGTATAAAGTAATATTAAATATGGTGGCTATTACTATGTAAAAGTTCATTATAAAAAAAAACACATTTACTATATTATGTTTCAATCTTTACAAGGCCATCATCGGACGGTAATACAAACAAGTATGAATATAAAAGAAAAGCAAATATACAACGGTAAAACATAAAATGTACAGAGAGATGGAAAATTACATTGAAATTATTATGATTAAAATGATTATCAATTACAAACAGTAATACAAAAAGAAAAAAAGATTAAGCAATTAGAGAAAAGATAAATGTAATTATTTTTTTTTGATTGTCTTATAAATTGTGCATTACATGTAGGACAACATAAATCATACACTAATAATGTTAAAACTGTATCTGTACGGTCTCTAGATTAGAATAAAATGTTTGATATCTTATTTTGACTTTTAAACGCTACTTTATAATTGAATTTACTGAGAATATTCTTATTTTTGCAGATTTGTTACCAAAATATGTCATTAAATTGTTTTTTATGGGTTCTATGATTTTTATCTTAAGATAAATTAACTAATTCATGATTTAAATATAGATATAAAACACTCTTAAACCAATTGAAGGTGGTAACGCATACTAAGGTATTTGGTATATTGGCTTTTTTTATATGAATTTAAGCTGTTTTACGTGGTAAAATAGAGATTTGTATACAACAAATATGATAGTTGTAAGTATAACACACACAAAAACTAAATTTCTACGAAAATATTATTTATTATAATAAAAAAATAAAATAAAACTTTAAATATATATTTTGTTATAATACGTTTCAAATCAAATATTTTAGAACAAATTTACAATAAAAATAAAAAAAAAAACAGTAGTTTGAACTACTAAAAATTGAAATAAATAACAAACAAATTATTTGGTACAGCATGAAATTTTCCTGCAGTTTTTGCAGACTGCTGTTATATGCTGTAAACACAAATGCTTTCTACAGTTGAAACAAAAATAGTTTGTTTTTCTGTTTTTTGTTCTATTACAATAAAATTAATAATATTCTGTTGCTATATATGAAACTAAAAGACAGTTATTGGAATACCCAAACATGCTGGTACAAACTGGTTGAGGGGAAGGTTTTGAAAATTCTAAAAGCAGTTTCTTTTTATTTTTTCCCGTAGTGCCAATGACGGTAAGTTTATGTTCCTGCAGTAGACTTCAAACCAGAGGCACTGATGTGAACCAATTGTCCATAGTGACATTTCTGTTAGAACCAGAAATATGCTCACAGAGCCTATAATCCACATCAAATGCACTATTGGAAACCTTATAAGACCCCACTGGTTGTTCTCCAGCATATGTCTTTAATTTGCCAGTATAAAACATTTTAGCATTGCATAATCCTTGTATTTTCAAACCATATTTGTTGGGTTTGCATGGAATATATACTCTAAAGCTTTATCTTCTTCTAAATGGTGCTAACATTTCATCTATTGTAGCAAATTTTGAAATGTAGTAGCAATTCCGGCAATTTAGATTGAAAGAGCAAGTTTGTCAATTTTTCTTCTTTTACTTTGAGTTGGAAGCGACAAGGGAAGATAAAATATTTCAATGCCATAATCGTCAATTTTCCACAAATCTTCAAGATTTTGACGATTGCTTTTACAAACTGCAGCCATATACAATAGTCCATAGAAGTTGGCATAATTTTCGGCAACTTTTGCAATTTTTGAATCATTAATAATATAATTCCATATTTTTGTAATATTTTTCTTCGACTTAGTTGCTTGAGAAGAGTAAGGAAAACATTTTATAATATTTTTTTGTCTAGTTTTAAATATTCTGCTTAGTCTTGGTTTTTTTTTTATTAGGTTTTATTGTCTTTTCTAATAAACGACAAACTAGAACTGTTATTTATGTCATTTTTATCAACATCAGAAAATACTTGTTCAGAATTGCTTTCATGTTCTTCTTCACCAATTTCAGAATCATCAGACACATCATTTTTTAATCTATCAACCTCATCATCTGTTAACATTTTGTTTATCATTTTCTGCAAGCGGGCCTGTTCTGCCTCATAGGACTCCATAACGTACAAAAAACATTAATTGTAATAAAAGTGTCCCTTCTTACAATTACGGTACTGTATTTTAAAACAAAATACAAAACTTGACAAAGCAAAGGTAAAATTAAAAGATATAACTGTATAACAAGCATAAGTAGCTTAAAAACTAAATTTAATATAAATATTTTTGATATTTTTATCAATGCATATTGGTGGTATTTAGAAATTCTTAGAAAAGTATGACCAGGAATAGAGAGATTAGGAATAAACCAATAATATTAAACATAAAATTAAAAAATACAATAAAGCTTAACACTAATTACTTCAAATAACATCCGTTGGACCGTATTTAGAGAATAATGTAACTAAGTTTTAACAAAAGGTAAATCCATACAAAAATATTTTCTCAGCTAAATGTAATTATTAATTAAATTAAAAGTAAAAAAAAAAAAAATCAAGCACACTGCAATAATTTCTACTAGAAGCAACAATTAAAATTTTTCAACCAAATTTAAACTACATTTGCAAACACATTAGAAGTGCAAACTCTTAAAATATCAAGAATCAACTTCTTCTAGGTAAAGAAACAAACTCAAATAACAATTGGCGCGGTGTCACACACCGGGCGTTACCACTAGAAGTTTAACTATTTTAAGGCGGATTTTTAAGTTTGGGTTTTTATTACATAGAAAGGGGCGTACTTTATTGAATGCTTGTCTTGCTTGTTATGCTTTACTTTTGATCTTATGTCAAAGATCTCATTTGTCATTTATTTGTGTGCCTAGGTATATTGGGCTCTCAGTTCTTTAAATCGTTTTCCCTCATATCGCAATTAAAGCTTGCTTGGTTAATACAACTTATAAACATGAATTTGGTTTTGTTTATTTTTAGTGCAATTTCTATTATGTTGGTTATTTATGTTGTTTATTAGCAGTATCGTCCGCGTACAGATTCTAGATTATTCTTACATTCTTTTTGGTAATAACGGCTTTTTTCAAGTATTTGATGAGACGTACGTGCTGTTAAACGTCTTCTTAAAGTTAATGAAGAATTTAAGATTTTTTTTTTAGTTTTTGCAGTTTTTTAGATATTTGGTAAATAAGATATTAAACAACAACTGCAACTGGTAAAATAGTTGGTAATCTAAAGAGAATTTGCAAAAATAAGTTTTTTATAGATCATTTATATTTTTGGCAAAACTTTGGCTTTGACATTTTAATTTTTTAATTTTTGTTTTTTAAAGATGTTAAATTTCAAAATAATGAATTGAACATTATATTCTCTGCTAGCCAGTCAAAGATATTTTACTTGTTATATGATGGATGATAGATTTCATTATTTTCTGGTTCTTTTTTTGTTTTTCTGTTACTCTTGTTTCATATATTTTCTTAATGTTTCTTTCTTCATTCTTTTTTCTGATATGTCCATACTACTTCATTTGGCCTTTCGTATTTTTTTCTTGTATTGGTTTAATTTGTAAATTCATCCTGTATGTTTGTTTTGTTATTTTATCGTTTCATGTTTTGTTTTCGATCTTACAAAGAAATCTTATCTGCATTGTCCATGTTTTGCAACTATATGTTAATGTTGTTTTTTTTAACTATTTTTGTTTTTGTAGTTTTTGATATTTCTTTTTTGTTGAAGAAAGTGGTTTTTAACTTGTTATATAATTTTGTATGTATCTCTTTGTTTAATTTTTCGTTGCTTTGTATTATTGTACACAAGTATCTGTATTGTTCAACCTGTTTTATTATTTTTGTTTAAATTTTTATTTTATGATTCAGTTTTTCTCTTGCAATTATCATGGTCTTTGTTTTTTCATAGTTTATTTTTATGTTTATGTTTTTTAGTTGCTCTTTTATTATTTTTATGTTGTGTTGAAGCTCTTTTTCTGTCTCTGCCATATTGTCTGCAAATAGCAATTCTGCTATTTTTGTTCCAATATCTTATTTTTAGCATTTTAATTTTTTTTTTCTGCTTTTTTATTCACTTATCTAGCATAATTGAAATAAACAATGTGCTTAGCACACATCTTTGCTTAACTCCGTTCTTTGTTTGGAATTCTTTTGATTCTTTGTTGTTCATTCTTATTATGTTTTTGTTTTTTGTGTACATGTTTTTAATTACTTTTATTATTTCTTTCTCAATTTTTTTCTCTTCTAGTTTTTTTTTATATATCTTTTTTCTTGATCCTATTAAATACTTTTTAAAAGTCAACAATACATATGTGCATTACTCGATTCTTTTTTATCATCTTCTTGCTTAGTCGTCTTGTTATAAATATTAAGTCCTGTGTGCTTCTTCCTTTTCTAAATTTACATTGGCTGTGCTTTATTGTCAATTCTAATTTGTTTCTCATTTTTTTTTTTCTAGAATTATTGTAAATATCTTGTTTGGTATACTTATCAGCGTTGCTTGCAAATATTGTGGATATTAAACTGTATATCTCAGTTGTAGATGAGCACCGCTTTAACAAAGCTAGCTTTGGTAGTTACCATGGTTCTGGAAGAAGCTATTGGTTTATTTCCCTAAAAACACAAATTTGTTTGAGGATGTAGAATTTGCTGCATCTTTAATTTTTTTATTTGTAGGTTCATAAGTTGTTTAGTTTTAACATACATACATTTTAAGTTCTGAGAAAAATTATGCCAATGATCATGAGAGTAACAACTAAACAGGAAGACAAATTTGCAATATAAAATGAGTTCTTTTTAAAAATAAAATTTCTTTAGTCTTTAAACTTTAAAAGGGTAAAATTATGCTCGTTTAAACCAAAAAAAATTAATCTTTGTCATGAGAAAGACCAGCTCTGAAGTTACAAATTGAGCAATTATATTTCCTAGCTGCAACGTACTGTGTTTTAATTCAAGACATAATCACCTTTGTTAAGCAAAAAAAAATGTTTGAATTAAAACTAACGACTAGTGCCACTTATCTTATTGCTTATTGTTTTAAATACGATTATTGCATTAAGTTCTATGACTAACTGGGATTTACCTTAGCGTAAGCTTAGTTCAGTGTCTATTTACAAACTTTAATCTAGATGCCAGTTTGTATACTCAACTGGGATACAGTTGAACTCTACGCTAAATATGAAGAAACTTAGAAGACTGCAGCAAAGATTTAGACAAAAAGATAACCGTGCACGTTGCTTGAAAAACAGGAAATTTGTCAAAAACATTGACGTTTTTTTTTATTTGGAAATGTTTTAAGAAGAGACGTTTTCTTCAAAAATTATAAACTTTATTTGCTTCATGTATCCGACTCAAGATGCCTTTGAAGTATACAGTCTTTTTTATGGTTTGTAAACCTCGTATATGTAACTACCAGTCTTTTTGATTTGCAAAAAGTAATCAGTTTTTTGCTTTTTTAATTTTGTTGTCCAAAATTCATAATAGGCTTCCTTTACCCACATTGGCATTCTAGCCTCCTATCACAATATTGCAGTAGCCTTAGTATTTTTTGTCTAAAATGTTTTCTACTTTGCTACATATTTTTACTGCTCCATCTTTATACATTTGTATTGCTTTATCACAGTTGTATATTACTTTGCTTATACACTTGTAAAACTTCTTACTTATGAGCGCTTTTTCTTCTTTAAGTGTCTTTATGAATGTTGGCAATCACATTGGTCCACTTTAATCTGTTTACTGTTGTTCTAAATAAAGCCGTTGATGTCATTCCGGTCCATGCTTTTATATTCTTTAGCCATGCTATTCTGCGGCAACCTGCTGATCTTTTTTTTTGTAATTTTTCTTGTAGGATTAGTTGCAGTAGATAGTATTTTTTATTTCTTATGATATGTCTAATGAACCCCAATTTCCTATGTTTGACATTTGTTAGGGGAAATCAAGTTCTTTTGCAATGCGCCGTAGTACCGTTTTGTTTGTCACGTGATAAAACCATGAAATCCTGAGCATGCGACGATAACACCACATCTCAAAAGCGTTGATGCGTTTGCAGTAGGCTTTGGCGAGGGTCCATGCTTTTGCCCTGTACAGTAGGATTGATACATAGCATTTAAGAACCGTAAGTCGGGTATGTATGCTGAGCGACATGCTACTCATATTATGTTCTTCATCTTGTGGAATGCGCCTCTTGCCTTCTTAATTTGGCATCTTATTTCCTAAGAGTGATCCCATTCTTTATTAAGGGTACATTTTTAGTCTGTAATTGTTTCAGCCATTGGTAACGTTGTATTGTTGGCAGTGAACCAAAGGTTATCTATCTGTCCTTTTCTAAAGCCAAATTGTGTATGACTGATATTGTCGTCTAGTTTTCTATATATGCAAGTTTGGATGATATTGAGGAATACTTTTAGAACGTAACTCAACAGACTGATTATTTTGTGTTTTGTTGCGTTTACTTCCTTTGGGAGTGAAATAAATGTGGATATTAGCCAATCTTTTGGTGTTTGACCTTCTGTGTAGATTTCACTTGTTCTAGCTCTAGTAGTTTGAGCATTTTTTTGTGCATCTGATCTGGTCCCGGAGCTTTGTTGTTTTTTAATCGGTTTATTGCTGCTTCTAATTTTTGTTCAGTAATAATTGGTCTTTTGTCACCTGATGTTGTGGTCATATTGTTGTTTACATCTATGTCTTCAAACAGCAAATCCATATATTGTTTTCATTTTGTTAGTATTTTGACAGTTTCTGTGATGATGTTACTGTTTGAGTCTAGGATTAGGAGGCGTAATCCTTCTTTGTTGTTTGCTTCTTATTGCTTTTTTAATTTTCTTATGAAGATTGAAACTGTCGTGTTTTGCTTGTAGTATTTTGATTTTGGCACATTTCTTTTGTAACCATTGCTTTTTAGCTTCTTTAATTGTCTTAAGTACTTTCTTGTTCAGTTTTTTATACATTTCTTGGTTTTTGTTTCTATATTGTCTTCTTTCTTCCATGAAATTTATTATGTTATCTGTCATCTATTTTTGTTTTTGTTTGGTCTTTTCGGGTTTCAGTTCGTTTTCTGCGACCGTAACTATTGCTGTTTTTATTTAAATTTGCAGTTCTTATGTTTATGTTTCAGTGTTGCTATTTTCAGATATGATGTTTAGTTTACTATTTATCTTGTCTTTAGTTTTTTGTAAAACATTATTTTGTTTAAGGTTCTGTGTATCAACTTTTTTTTGGCGTTTCTTTTTTATTATTTTCTTTAGTCGTATTTTGGTGCGAACCAGTACAAGGTTATGATCTGATGGAATGTCGGCACCTGGGTTTGTTGTGACTGAGAGGATTGCAATGCGATATCTTCTGTTTACTATTACAATGTCAATTTGATTTCTTACTATTCTCTGTTGGTTATTTGCTGGAGATCTCTACGTGTAGAGCCTTCTGGGGTGTAATTTAAAGTAGGTGTTCATTATTGCAAATTCCATTTCTTGGCAAAATTCTATTAGGCGATCTTCTCAATCATTTCTCACGTCCAAACCAAATCCGCTTGTCACACCTTTAACTTCTCCCTGTCCCACTTTGGCGTGCATGTCCCCTATAATTATCTTTACTTTTTCCTTTTTTGTGTGTTTTAAAGCAGTTTTTAGTTGTTTATAGAATTCTTTGATCTCTTGTTCCGTGCTTTCAGTTGTTGGTGCATATAGTTGTATTATGTTTAAATCGAAAGGTTTTGCATTTATTTTGATAAATGCTACTCTGTTTGAGATAGGGATAAATCCTTTAACAGCATTGTTGACTTTCTTGTTAAGTATTATTGCAATACCGTTCTTGTTTCTAGAAGTGTTATCTAAGGAGAAATATATGTCGTGTCTATCTATGACATAGTTCCCTGAGTTTGACCATCTTGGTTCGATGCATTCTAGTATATCAATCTCAAGTCGCTTCACATTCTAAGTTCCAATTTTTTTTTTTACATTTTTTAGGACATCATTGGATGATGAACACTACCATCTTTTGTCCTTAAAATTGAAGGTTGCTTTTGTATTCTTCTTTATCTTGTTTTTTCTACTTTGTTCCATTGATTCCTATCATGTACAGTTTATTTTTCAGCATTTTACTTAAGTTTACTAGCTTTTTTTCTTCCAGTAGAATTCTGACGTTCCAGGTTCCAATTTTTTTTATTTTTATTTTTTATTTTTTTTTAACTTACTAGCTTTTTTCCAATACTTTTCCTTCTTTTCCTTTTTTAAAGATCCGATTGGAGAACTATTTTGCCTTCGTTTGGCAAAATAGTTAAAACAAAAATGTTTTTTTTCTTTTTGTCTATTTTGTTTTTAAGATAATAAGAGGCCTGTAATGAAGTGGATTGATTCTTCTTGCTGCCTCTATACCGTTGATCTTTAAGGATTCATCCACTTTTAGAAGTATTTTTTTGCTTTCCGAAAAGATTGTTAGCACTTAGTAAAAAGCTAATTTTTTATCTTGGTAGTTGCTCGGTCATAACAGGTTGCATTGCGTGAAGGAAAAATTGACATTTGAGTAGAAAATGCTATTTTTGAGACTTATCTCACTCCTTGCACCACATTAACATAGAACAAAATAATTGAATTTGATTAGCATCATTTTTGCTTATTGAAGCCAAAAATTATTTTTATTTTATTTTTTGTAAGTTGTTTAAGCAATCAATCAGCAAATTGCAACGCAATAAATAATTTAAGTTAATACCAACTTGCCTTGGGTCTAAACCCCAATATCTTTTATTAGAATAAGCACTGTTTTTATATTGATTACAATTGAACAAATATTTAGTTTAAACAATTATTTCAATAAGAAAATTTAGGGTGTGCAGGATAAGTTTAGTAAGTATTGAATCACTTTTTTCTATTATTATATACTTTTTTCCCATTGTGCCAGTTTTAACACGTTAAGCAAACAACGCCAGAATGGCAGCGGTTGCGTCCCTTAGTTGCAAGTATTAGAAAACTATCTTTAAGCCCGTGATATATGTTGCGTTGTCCGGAACTTCATTTATTTAAAAACATAACGCAATAAATTAGGTTTCAAACAAACTTTAATGAACAAATTTGATTAAAATATGTTGAAAATATGAATACGTTTTTGTAACAAACTATGTATACATTGTGTATAGTGATGTCGCCGCTTCTTGCAAATTGAAATGTCATCCAATATTAGCGGAAATGCAGTTTCGGGGAGGGTTAATTGAGAAATTCATAATAAATCACTGCGCCAGCACATACAAACACGAATAGACAAAAGCCTATTTAATCAACCAAACATCACGGAATGAAATCAATCAATGGCGGCGATTTATACGCCAGATTCTGTATTCAATATAATTAAACTATTTCGTGAAATAATATAGCGCGAACAAACAAAAGCGCTCAACACATCCTGAATTGATCCTGTTGGAAATTCAAGCGCGCTCGATCTCCCTACACATAGATTTTTCAATATTCCCGCTGATCCGACACTTATTTCAGCTTGCATTTTTATCGAAAACTGTCAGTTGCGACGAACCGTGTAATGCGGAACATCCATGGGCCTTGAAAGAGAACGATACATGTGTTGTAAATTTGTTTATAATGTTTTAAAAAATAATATCTGTTTTATCTACATAAAGCATACAATTATTTATGAAAGCATTAAAGTACAGACAATAAAAAATATTGTAAGATACAATTTGGTATGATTAAACGTTTAAAGCGAGCAGCATTGAAGCGAAATGAAGAAGATGAGGATGCCAAAAACTGAAGGGTGATGTTTTAATCTATTAAATTGAATTTGTCAGTGGGAACAATGCTCTTCGTATAGCGGAAAGCGGGGGATCGTTTCGGGTTTTAATATATTAGGATTCACGTCAAATAATACAACAGGACGGTGTAATCACGGTATACACACGGTTATCTATTTTGGCATCGCTATTCACAGCACATACTAAAACTAGATACCGTATGTAATCATGTCTATCCATTACAGTGAATGCGGCCCATTATCTATACATGTGTTGATCAGTTAGTAAACGTGGTTAACTCACAGTATTGACAACACCTATAGGGCTGTATACGGTGCGACCGGGGGTGCCCACCGCTTCACGTTAATCGATCAAACAACAAAGCAACAATTCTTGTGTGCGGTCGGATTAAATTATGATAACACTGCAGCAATTATAATTCAATCCCGCAAACGTAAACCTATTTAAACTAAATTTATAATATTATCCTATTGTGACGTAGCTGCTTAAATGCTTTAAATTTGAAGATAAGGTGGACAGATTTAGACATGTTGTAAACGGTTTATTAGCCACGCTCGATTTATTATTATCTGACAAATAACGGGCTTAAATAACAGCGCACTTCAGTTGCACTGACTCTAAGCTGTTTTCCGTTTCTTTGTAATGTTCTACACTCCGTTGCCTCTTTGTTTGCGAATTTTTCATCTTGATATAATTTATTGAGCAAATATGCAAATAAACTCAACAATAAAAATGTAATCATAATTTATTATGAGAAACATCAAATAAATTTAAGTCGATTTTAGAAAAAAATAAACTTTATAACAATTTATCCAGCAAATAGCGGAGATTTGTTGGTCACTATTGTCCTTATTTGAGCTACCCGCTCATCTACCCTTAAAAGAAGAGAGAAAAAAGATTTTTAAGAAAAGAAACTTTAAAAAAACTAAATTATTTAGGTTTGCTTCGTAATCTTTAAGCTACTCGGATTCAAATTATTTTCTACAATATTTGAAAGTTGATTGGCAATATTATATCAATTAATGTGGTTAAATAATTGTTTCACTTTTGGATTCTACAAAAAAAAAACGATGGAACGGGAAATGGGAAATGGGATGAAAATTTTGCATAAGGCTAATGTTTTTTTGCGTTTAACCTATCATTTACACCACATATCTATAATAACGTTTTGGTATGCTTTTATTTTAAGTATTTTTCAAATGTGCGGTCAAATCTAAAAAAGTTGTTTGTCTTTACTGCATTAAGACAACATTACTAGCAGTTTCACGATTACGATGACTTTTTATAATACAAAAGTTGAAATAGAGAACAAAAGTTAGGTACTGCTAGCGGAGTAGGCAATACGCTACTGAACTGAAAGAAATTAATAAATACGAATTTTTATTTAAACACGGTAAACAATAGCTAAAATATTTCTAAATATTTCTTAAATAATACTTACTACTACAATTAACTAATATATTAGATTTGTGTAACATGTTTCAAATTATTGATAGTCATACACGTACAACCAAATAATCTGCAATTTTTCTAGAAATAATAGCATTTTTAAAGCGGATAGACTACTCATATTCATGTGTCATAGAATTTGAAATTGAAATATTTGATGTTAACGATGTAAATAAAAAAATAGAGATTTTTAATAACTTAACAGTTTGATATGCACCTACCTATAAGCACCTTAATACAAAACTTGAAATTTGTTTGTTACTTTCTTATTACGAGTAGAAGTACTACAAAGATTAGAAAGCTAATAAAAGCATATTTTGAATTTAAACTATAAAGATGAAAAAATAGCAAAACTTTTTAAATGCTGAACATTTTGCAAAACTGAGGGGCTAATTTATGTCCAAGTTTTGCAAAATACTGCTATTGATTTACGGCTTGTGTGGTTTGTAGCGCTATCCTGCTAGATATAAAAATTGACTATGCCTAAATTGTTCAATATAGACTAAAGGAAGTCGGTTAGAATTATATGGCAGCGATCCGCACTGATGCATAATTGCAGCATCTTTGTTTTCAAAAAGGTCCTATGACTTCACTGGCCCAAACTGTAATTTGTTGGGGATAAAGAGGTTTCTTGACAATTGTTGATTTTTAAAACCTCAAATGCGGCAGTTTTGTTTTTTGGCAAATTCACTAAAAAAGTCAAGATTCGATGTCTGTATTTCCGGCACTCAGGAAACGAATGTTTGGTTTTTTTTATTATGGCCGGCTTTAACTCTTGCTTCAGCATGTCGGCTAAGATCTTAGTGACAGTACGTACGAGTTTGAACCGGCAATTTTACCCCTAATAATGATTACTGACGGAAGTTTGAAACTTGGTTTTAGGTATGTGGTTTTACCAACTTTTGGAAGAGGTAACTCGGTCACTATTAAATTCACCGGTTGTTTGTGGACTGAATTTTTCCGATCTGGTTTGGAGAGTTTTTTCAAATTATAATTAAAGTAAACCGCTAGGTTTTTGAAGTACTTTTTGGCCAAAGCTTCAATGTGTTGTAGTAATGAAAATATTCAAGTTTTGGACAAACCATGGAGCTCTACCAAGCATCCGCAAAGTCTTGCTTTAAAAGGTTTCAAAACGACTGAGGTGGCTGTTTGCAGTTGTTCTCGAAATGAGGGAGGCATACTTAATCATCGAGGTATAGAGCCGAGTTTTGTTCAGATTCAAAATGCCACTATTCCGACGTAACATTGAATATAACAGAGCTTAAGTCGTGTTGGCTTTGTTCAGAATGGACTGTTCCTAGAGCCCGGACTTGAATTTCCTGTCAAAGATGACGTTCTTATGAGGATTGAGTGATCGACGCCGTGTAAAGAGAATGCTTTTTTCTGGGATTTACTGTGACGTGCCAATCTTCCAGATCAGAGGTGGCTTTTTGTGGACGTAAAGTGACCATTGCGGTTGACTTTGATGAATAGAGAAAGTGCTGTGTCATTAGCACATTAAAAAGATGCGGCAAAATAATGTATTCTTGAGGGACTTTAGCAATGATTTTGCGGTTTAGATACAAGGCTATCAGCTTTATAAAACGCAGAGAAAGAAGTTTTTTGATCAGTTTTAGGAGAAGTCTTTTGTGCCAGAATTTGTCAAAGACTTTTTGACGTCAAAGAAGGCCATACACGTGGCTTTTTTTAAACTGTAATCTTTGACAATGTGGTCCGTCAAGCGATCAAGGTGATAAACGCTCTAGTGATCTTAACTCAATCCATGTTGGTGGGAATAGAGAAAACTGTTTGATTCCGTCTACTTTTGAATAATACCAAGATTAACCTCTTTATAATTTTACGTAAGGTTCTTAGTAGGCTTATAAGTCAATAGTTTTGAGGAATCATCCTATTTTTCTTAGACTTAGCAATGTTGATAACATTTAGAGGTTTGTTTGAGATTTTATCTGGGCCAAAGGCAGAATGGAATTTGTTTTTTTTAAGATTTCTTTGACTCGAGAAAGTTTAACGATATCTAGTGTTTTAGTGTCATCGTCAACGATTTTTAGGAAATCTGTGATTTTTCTGCAAACCTTTTTGATGTGTTCCAGATGCGTGTACTCGGTATATGAGTCGGAGTTGGAGTTTGAAGCTGTTTGAAAATGCATTGTTTACCTTTTTACTTAATAATGTATTGCATTCCATAACCGTAAATGACGCAAATGGGAACCTGCTTGCTTCTAAGGGTTTTGGAGATCTTAAACATTAGATTTTTATTTTTTGAGAATGATTTCAATGTTTTTTTTTAGCAATGGTTTTTGTGTTCTTTTATGGCCGTTCTGGCTTCGTTGTAGATCTCGCAGTTTTTTGGGTTGCGATGCTTTTTTGCTTTGATAATTGACGGATTTTTCTTTGGATTAACGTTTTTGTTTCTTGAGATAATCCTAGATTTTTGAAGTCTTTTTTGAGGTTTGTTGAACTTGAGTAGTCAAAAGTGCAACGGCTATTTTGTTTTTTTTTTAATTGTTTGTATTGGGGACAGGCTACTCGAGAAAATAGATTCTAGCTCTAGTAGTACCGGATTATAGTCAAAGCTTAGGTCGTTGACTGTCGTTACTACTGTTTGCAAGTTTACGTTTTTTAGTGTTGCAACATCAACAACTTTTTAGTAGCCTGCGGCGTTAAAGTGAGTAGGTTTGTTTGGACTTTTAGCAATTAATATGAAAAGACGGTATTAATTATTAAAATCCACAGTTTTGATACGGTTTTGCGGACAAAGCAAAAGTAAGCGAAAGCGATTTTTATTGTGCCAATTTTGGCGGTTACCACTATTGCATTAGATTTGAGAGAGAGCAAGTTGGGAGAATCAACTTTGCAGTGATCCAATGATCATCTTGTAAAGATTGGAGTTCTACGCTTTGTAAGTGCCAACGACGCGTGCGACGGTCCCAAATACGTAAAAATATTTTATACATTGCATTTTAATCTTTTGAGAATGATTCCAATGTTTTATTCCAGCACTGGTTTTTGTGTTCTCTTGTGGTCGTTCTGGCTTTAGTGTAGATTTTGCGATTCTTAGGGTTTTGATGTCTTTGCTATTGTTGTTTGGCGTCATTTCTTCTATGGATCAATGCTTTTGTTTTTTGAGATAATCTTAGAGGATTATTGACGCAAACCTGAAAAGTTTTAGAAGTTTTTTCAGAGGCTTGATACACTTGAGTAATCAAAAATGCGATGTTTTTATTGGTTTTTTCAGTCATTTGTACTGGGGTCAGGCTACCAATGTTATCTTTCAGACGTTGAGAGTATAGAGTCCAGCTCCAGTAGTGCAGGATTGTAGTCAGAGCTTAGGCCGTTGAGTGTTGTTACTACAGCTTGCAAGTTTACGTTCTTTAGTTTTGCAACATCAACGTTCTTTGCGGCGCTATAGTGAGTAGGTATGTTTGGACAAAAGACTTGTAAGCCTTATTAAATCAACATAGTTGATAAGAGCTCAACCCTTAACATTGGTTGTTAAACTATTTTACGATTTGTGAGTTTGACTTAAAGTCCCCAGCAATTAATATGTGATGAGGGTTAGCAAAGACTGTATCAAAATCCGCAGTTTTGTTACGGTTTTGCGGACGAATGTAAGCGGAAGCGATGTTTATTGTGCTAATTTTGGCAGTCACCACTATTACATTAAAATTGAGAGAGAGCAAGTTGGGTGTATCTACTTTGGAGTGATTTAATGATCTTTTTGTAAAGATCAGAGTACTACGCTTTGTGAGTACTACCGGCGGTCCCAAATACGTGAAAGTATTTAAACATTGCGTTTTAATTTTTTGAGAATAATTTCAATGTCTTATTCCAGCTTTGGTTTTTGTGCTCTTTTATGGCCGTTCTGGATTTATTGTAGATTTAGCGATTTCTAGGGTTGCGATGTCTTTGCCATTGATGTTTGGTGGCATTTCTTCTTTGGATCAACCCTTTTGTGTCCCGATATAATTTTAGAGGTTTATTGACGCAAACCTGAAAGGTTTTAGAAGTCTTTTTCTAGGCGTGTTAGATTTGAGTAATCAAAAGTGCGACGTCTTTTTCGGTTTTTTTAATTGTTTGTACTGGGGTCAAGCTACTAATGCTATCTTTCAGGCATTTAGAGAAGATAGCCTAATTTGTATAGATAACGGATTTTTTTCACTCTCCGAATCATTTCCGGTGTAGCTCTAGTAGAACCAAATTGTAGTCAGAGTTTAGGCCGTTGAATGTCATTACTACAGCTTACGAGATGGCGTTTTTTAGTGTTGCAACATCAACGTCCCCTTGGTTGCCAGCGGCGCTATAGTGAATAGGTTTGTTTGGACCCAAAGCTTGTAAACTTTTTAGCTTTACATAGTCGACCAGAGCTCCACTCTTAGGATTGGTTGTTAAACTATTTCACGGTTTGTACTTTGAGTTGAAGTCCCAGCAATTAATATGGGATGTGTGTTAGCGAAGACGGTATCAAAATCCGCAGTTTTGATACGGTTTTACTGATGAATGTAAGCGGAAGCAATCTTGATTGTGTCGATAATTAGCACAGTTACTAGCATTAGAATTGAGAGAAAGCAAGTCGGGTGTATCTATTTTGGAGTAATTTAATGATCTTCTTGTAAAGAAGAAGTTTTACGCTTAGAGTGTACCACCGTAGAATTATTTACGATTTTACGTGCCGAATTGGGTTTGTGGATCGACTCTGGTACCAGTAGGACGTCGAGGTTTTGATCTCATTTTTTCTGTAATGATGTTGGTATTCCAGAAGCAGACGCGGAGTATTACATCATTGGGTGTATTATTTATAATTAATTACTGAAAGTAGACTAGATGTTTGCCATGAATCTCATCTGAGATTCATGGCAAACATCTAGTTTTTGATCTCATTTTTTCTGTAATGATGTTGGTATTCCAGAAGCAGACGCGGAGTATTACATCATTGGGTGTATTATTTATAATTAATTACTGAAAGTAGACTAGATGTTTGCCATGAATCTCATCTGAGATTCATGGCAAACATCTAGTTTTTGATCTCATTTTTTCTGTAATGATGTTGGTATTCCAGAAGCAGACGCGGAGTATTACATCATTGGGTGTATTATTTATAATTAATTACTGAAAGTAGACTAGATGTTTGCCATGAATCTCATCTGAGATTTATCAATCTTTTTCAAGATGATGGCAATTTTCTCATTTTGTATTTTTTGTTGCGCTAGAGGAGCAACAGCCATTGCAAAAGATTTGTTTGCAGTGTTTGCTGCAGGTTTGCGTGGATTTGCGGGTTTAGACGTAGAACAAGACGGGACCTGGGCCGGGGGTTTGGTTGCTTAGAATTGTAGTAATTGTGCATTTGACGCCGTGTGGCAAGTGGTGCCGTCTTCCTAAAACCACATGTCTTCAACTTTAATGATGTCCAATTAAGGCACAAACAAATTGGCAATCATTTCTCTGTACTTGCTCACCGTTGACTGTAACGTTTTGATCATTTTTAATAACATATGGACCAATGATTCTACCGGCCCATAAAGTGCACCAAACGGTGTTTTTTCTGGATGTAATGGTGTTTTGACAATGCTTTGAGGATTATTATCGTTCCAAATGCGACAATTTTATTTGTTGACATAGCCTTTTAACCAAAAGTGTGCTTCTAAACTGAACAAAATCTTCAAATGAATTTGTAGATCTATAGCAATGTTTTCCTTCATTTACTAAATGTACGGCGCAAACGATGATCGTGTGGCTTCAATTCCTGTACAAGTTGAATTTTGTAAGCTCGTAAATCAAATTTTTTTTGCAAAAATTTCCGTAAAGTGAATGGACACAAGTTTAATTGTTAAGCACAATGGCAAAATTACACATTTGAATCATCATTAACACTAAACTGCACAATATCAATTGCTACTTGTGTGCGCACTGAACAACGTTGTACTGGATGATTATTATCGTTTAGATTAAACGTATTGCAAAAACGATGCACAGTTTCTCGAATTAATCGCTCTGATAAACGATTATGAAAACAATACAATACAATAAGTCTATAGGATTTACTAAAGATGTTTTGTGAAAGTTTTAATATTTTTATAAAGACATACCGGCAAATCGACATATTCTGAGAAATATTTGTCTTTTAGAAAAGTTTATGCATGGCGCGAATAGGATCGATTGTATTTTAAATTTATTTATTTATTTAAATTAAAAATATATATGAAAGTATAAGTCTAAAGTAGTAGTCTAAACTTTCATTAAAAGTTTTGAGGTGCTATGTATATTCTATATAAGGCTGTACATACAAATGTATAAAAAAATAGTTTTCTACTTTATTTTTTTATTCTAATTACTGCTTTTATTCTAAAAAATATATCTCCTTTTTTGCAAACAAACAATTCAACTATGTATGTATATTAATTAAATAAACCAGTAATTTATCAAAATAAAATTGTTAATATAAACAGTGACCTATTTGTACAGATAAACAAGCAGAGAACATAAACACAAATAAATATATAATTAATGTAGTTTATTCTGAAGTATACATTTCATTGCGTTAATTTAATTGTACAAAATTAAACCAAATAAAACTCAATATATTTTTACCTTATGATCCTAAATGCTATAGCACAATTTATATTTATTTGCAATGCCCATATATACATTTACTATATACCAATTAAAATGTACCTACATATAAATACTGTCACTGATCATTTAAACTCAATATTTTTGCATTTTTCGTAAAAAATACTATGTTCCATATAAATAGATAGTATGACGTATTAGGATGTCATTTTGTATCAATTGTATAAGCAGTTTTATAATTATATTGTAAACGTATTCAAACTCTTAAACTGTTGGCAATTGTTTTCAAGATTGTAATTTTTTGATATTTACTTTAAATAATGACTACAGTTTTTGAAACAGCTTACACAATCAATAGTTAAATATTAACATCAAGATGTTTTAGTATTTATTCTTAAACCATGAATCATCTTGATTTGTTTTTTTAGTATATCAGTTATTGTTTTATGTTGTTTAACCACAGAAAGACCTTTATTAAAGTCACTGCTTTTAAATGTCAGATGTAACGTTTATTTAATTTATGATTATCTTAAAAGTTGCATTGTTTTATTGTTGGACATATCTTTGATGTCGGATATTTTAATCACATTAACTAAGAAGTGCAAAGCAAAATTAATTTTTAAATTCTTTTAAAATAGTAATTGTAATTATAATAGAACTCTTCTTGTTTAAATTTACTTTGAGAAAAACTTAATCCAATTATTTTCTTTAAAGTTTAGGATCAATAATTTATTTAAAAACAAATATTTGATATAAATACTAGTTATTCACGTATACCAGACATTTATACCTTTTCCACACAAATTTCATTATTAATTGGCTAAAAGTAGAATGCAAATTATTATTGCTATTTTTGGAAATTTATTTTTAACATGAATTTGGTTTGTTTTATTATTTGTTTATATTAATTAAATAAATGTGTTTTTTAATTACATTTACACAATTTTAGTTTTAAAAATTATTTAATAAATAACAAATATTCGGAAATAGTTTTATATCGGAAGCATAAGTTAATATCGTTAATATGCATGCGTATAATTTGTTTACAAATCATTCCATATTAGAAAACTTGTATTATAAAATTTTAGACACAATACAATTTTTATTTGTCTTGTTTTGTTATGTTTTGTTCTTTAATTTAATATTTGGCAAACAAATAAAAACTTTTTAAATAAATATTTTTATACAGATTGAATTCTTGTATATGTCCAACTTTAGTTTCTATTTAAAACAACATTTATTTGAAGAACTAATTCATAAATAAATTTTAACATTTTATTCTGTTAAATTTATTAATATTGGCAACATTGTCATGTCTATCATATGCCAACAGAGTCAATCAATTTATTGATTTAATTTTAGTACAAATCATTGAAAATGTGTGCGGTGCAGTGCTGGAAATGGTGAAAATCTTCTGTATAAGTAATGGACTTAGTGTTTATAGCGGTGCGACGGGTGAGATTGTTAATGTGCTGACATTTTAAATGGCCGTATATTATGTTATGGGGTTCCATGTGCAGACGGATATGGGGTTATAAGGTAATAATATATGCAATTGTGGTTTTATTTAGTTCAACAGGTATTCCACAAAATGTATATAATAATGTACCAACAACAATTCAATTAAAATTCTAGTTTGCCAGTGTAATATATTTTTATTTAAATTCTGACTGCATATATTTTTAGCTTTGTGCAAAAAGTTTTAATTCAGTACTATTTCAAAATCCTAGTAATTAGGTTTTTACAAAGATAAGTAAAATTGTTTTGGTTTATATGTAAGTTAGTACAATATTGTTTTTTTAAGTTTGTAGTTCTTGCATTTTCTAAAGTTACGTCAGCACTAGCGTGTTAAAATTTTAAAAAAGTTTTTTTATGTAGTAGGAAGCGAAATAAGGAATTTAATTGCCTATAAATAATTTAACATGTATATTTTGTTGGAAAACGTTTACTACAGTACTCGCACAATGAGAGAAACGTTTACTTAATTATTTAAATCTAAAATGAACTACTGAATATAAAATACACATAATGCAAAATTAGAAAGTCAGCTAGAATTTGGAATAACTCATCTAATTTTTGTTATTTTATTTTGAGTAAAATGCTTATTGCGCGACTTTTTGATCAAAACTCTGTAATAGGCATGGTAAGACTTTTATAGTGCACGGGCAAACAAAAATAGAGATCACTTTATAATTATGACTTAGTTTTGGAATTATTTTTTTGCTCTTATGTTAGCAAATTTAAACAATTGAACTGTATTTTGCACACTAAATTAAAATTTTATGTTGAATTGTAAAGCCTAAATACGCAATAAAAACAATAAATATTGTTTTTATTGCGTATTTAGGAAATATCACAAATTTACAGTTTAGACAAAGTTTGAATTTTTGTTCTTAGGACTAATATGGAACAAAACATATGATAGCAAGTATTACTTCCTCTGGCATTAATGACTGCTTAAGGTTGACAAGAAACACTTTGAATTAAATTAAGGATTATATTTTGGTCAATATTATTTTATTCTTGCAATAGAAACAGTTTTAGCTCTTGAGCAGTTATTGGAGCAGGTGTATGTTTTTGGATACGTTGTTCCAACTCATCCCAGACATGCTCAATAGGATGTCTGGGCTGAGAGTTTCATCAAGATAATCTCTGACAACTGTGGCAACGTGAGTGAGGTCTAGCATTACTTTGAAAATGCCGCACTTGCCCATAGTTTTCATAAAGGGCATTACATTATTCCACCGCCAAATGGAAGTAGCCTATCAATACAATCAAGCGTATCTCTTTGCGTCTTCTCCACACTTTTCGAAGTCTGTCTGAGTCATTAAGGCAAAAGCGCGACTCATCTGAAAACAGTACCCTGCTTCAGTCCTCATTATTCCATGTCCGGTAATTTTGGGCGAACGCCAATTTTGCAACATGATGTCGGCGTTGTAAAGGTGGACCTGTAGCCATCTTTCTACAAGACAATCCAGCAGAACAAAACCTTCTCTTAACGATTTATTTGCTTTAATAAAAAAATTTATAAAGAGGTTATTATAAATTTGGGTGTTGTGGAGTTTTGGTGGCGTTCTAAGGGAACTTTGATTTGAGATGAAGTACGCTTAGAGATGCTACGATTTTACACACAGTTTCCAAACGTGCGTTTCTGTAACACGAAAGTGTTTTAGTAACTTCTATCTTTGTAAGTTACGTAATCAGACTTTCTCAAGTTGTGTAGACATTGTTGTAGTATTTTGTTTTTATCAGCAATAATGATTGTAAAATATATGTTTTTTGTAGACGACAGATGCTATGCTAATGCCTCTTCTTGATGTCATCCTCTGTGTTATTTACCGAGTGGTGTTATGGTTTGATGTTTACCGGTATTGTTATAATATTTTTATTTTTCATTATATGTGGGAGAGAGGTACTTCAACATGTTTCTTTCTGTGAAAGGTTTGGGTTATTAATAACGGCCCGGTTTTAATTGGTTTGGTCATTTTTGACATGGTTGCTAATAGTTGCGACAAATAGTAGAATACTTGCAGATTCTAGGTTGCAAGGATTTTGTTGGAAATTTTAAATTTGTTTTATAACATTAAAACATTACCAAATAACTAAAAAAAAAAATGACATTAGAATTAGTTTTTTTCCAGTGTTTGATCTCGGGTATACGTTTGGTACTAGCCGAGGGTTTGGAGGATCTGCAAAGTCTACTTAACGCATCAGCAAGACAAACTTAAAGATTTACATTAAGGAAACTAAATGAATATCAGTTGGAAAGTTAAACGTCGGAAACAGCAGGCTACTAATTGAAGAGCAACTTATTGAACGCGTGGTAAACTTTAAATATCTTGGCTGCTAGATGAATGTTGCATTTAGATCATGAAAACTATTTCAACTAGTTGAAACCTATCCATTAGTTTTTGTAAAAAAAATTCAAGTGCTACGTGTGTCAATTCTGTTGCATGGATGCAAAATTTAGACTCTAAAAACAACCATCATGAATTGTCTGGAAGCATTTGAGCTAAGAAGTTATTGTCGCATGCTAAAAATATTTTTGACAACTCACACAATCGATTACTTTGAACCAAAATATCATCTATTACGTCTAATTATACAAAGAAGATTGAATAAATGAGATGAAAAGAACGAAATCATCTAATATGGCTGCGCAAGATTTAGACATTGGATAGATTTTACTGTTTTACGCTGCAAGTGATTGAGATAGATATCTCCAAACAACCGACACGCTGGTAGCCATCGTCTGAACACAAACAAAGCACTACAAAAAAAAGAAAGTGTTTTTCAAAGATTCTATTGTAAACTGTTTTTTAACACAGACAAATTTTGTCGCTTAATGATTTTAAAATAAATTAATTAAAAGCACGAATTTAATGTTGACTAGTATGTAGCACTAGTAACACGTTTAAACTTAAAAAAAAAAAATCCTCCACGATGGTTGGCGATCATAAACATTATGTGGGTCTTGTTGACAGCTCTACAAAAAAGAATTGTAGTGCTGACCCCAAACCACTGTCGTAGGTTTTTCAACCAGGACGTCTTTCTGCGATCTGGCCCTCGCCTTCCAGCTATCTTTCCCTTCATTATATTTTGCATTAATCTATACTTCGAGCCTCGCATGATATGGCCAAGATACTCAAGCTTGCGTTTTTTTTTTCAGAAAATATAGAATTTCTGTGTCCTTATTGAGGCGTGCAAGAACTTATTAGATATTCTATCTGTCCACACTATACGTAGCATCCTTCTATATGACCACATCTCGAATGCTTGTAACTTTTTGCACATAGCATCTGTGAGCGTCCAGGTCTCTGCACCATACATTAATATGGAGAAAACATAACAACGTAGCAACCAAACTTGCAGATTGAGATTAAGATCCCTGTGGCACGTAACTTGCTTCATTTTATTAAACGCCGCGCGAACTTGTTCTATTCTGGATCTAATTTCTTTCGATTGCTGATTTAGGAAGCACTCTAGATATTTGAATTGGGCGACTTGTTTAATTTGCTGATTTCCTACTTTTATGTGTGTCACCACATTGCGCTCCTTACTGACTACGATGACCTTGGTCTTGTTTATGTTTAGTTCTAGGAATGCTTGTTCACTATTAGCCACGACACAATTCAGCAATTTTTGAAGATCTTTCTCCGTATTCGCCAGCAGGATCGTATCATCTGCGTACCGCAAGTTATTCACCACCTCCCCGTTTAGTAAGATACCTTCAGATTTTCTATCCAAAGCTTCGGCAAATATTCGTTCGGAGTATATGCTGAATAAAAGTGGTGATAACACGCACCCTTGTCTAACCCCTCTTTGGATTTATACTTCATCTGTATTGTTGTTATCTACTCTCACGGATGCGGATTGGTGCCAGTAAAGTTTTTCAATGATACGAATGTCTCTGCCATCTAAACCTAGTTCTTGCAGGATCACTATGAGCTTGTTATGTTTTACACGGTCAAACGCTTTTTGATAGTCTATAAAGCACGCGTACACGTCTATAGACACGTCTTGGCAACGCTGAATTAGTACATGGATAACGAACAAAGCTTCACGTGTTTCCATCCCATTGCGAAACCCAAATTGAGTATCACTTAAACAAGCTTCACATTTATGATATATTCTTGCTTGGATGATCTTCAAGAAAATTTTCAAGGCGTGGCTCATAAGGCTGATGGTTCTATAGTCACCACAGTTTTTAGCAGTTGCTTTCTTTGGCAGTGTTACAAAAACGGAGGTTAACCAGTCCTTAGAAATGTTTTTGGTTGCATAAATGATATTAAAGAAGTCCACAAGTACGTTTAAAGCTTGATCTTCTTCAATGAGTTTTAACATTTCTGATGATATGTTATCTGATAGTGCACATAAGATTTATTCATAGTCAAGATTTTTGTTAAAAAAATATTTGTTTACTGAAGTTTTGCAAAGTATTAATGATTGTGTGGTTTCAATTCTACGGCCATTTGCTTTAGTACCCACTTTGCCAACAATTTATTAAACTAAATGATATTGTGCATAATGTGGTGTAGAGGACAATGATTTATATTCAATACTTTTGCGTTATCATTATGTATAACAAGGTTAATTTTTTAACTTCTAAAATTGACTCAAGCGTCACAAAACGATTGGTTTGTAAGATTAATAACAATTACACTGAAATAACCTTTTTTTTAATGTTTTAATTTGATGCTCCAATTATTCACTTGCTAGAGTGACAAACATGAGTTTTTATAATGTAGCTCTATTCTAAAAAGAATATCAATAGGTTTTACTTATTTGAAAGAAACACATAATAGAACGTTGTGCCTTTCTAGTGCAGTACTACAGTACAGTGGAGTTGCTATTTTTAATTGCCAAAGTAGCACCATATTTTCGATACGTCATTATCAATATTTATTACATTTCAAAAATAATATGTTTGTTAACATTTCGGGAAAATATTACACAAGAAGATTCCTTGTTTGAAACTAACACAAAAAGTTTTTATATAGTTATGGTCAATAATGTTTCCTTTTTGAAATTTAGGACTTTTTATACAAATTTAAACTTATAGGATTAAAATGGTATTGATTGTATCTTTGAATGATGTTTGACATACTGTGCTAAAGTTTGGTTTAAATTGGCATTGACATTTTATGTAAAACTGGAACTGTTAACCAAACAAACTATCTAGCAGGAGCACCTGAAGATGCTAGAACTTTGGGTATTGAGAAAGCAATTCTGAACGTTGTTGAAAATGATTCTTGTACGAGAAAAAAAAAGTTAGCGTCAGTATTGGCAATCACGCATGTTCTGGTATGGAAAATCTTAAAAGATTATTTATTATATCAGTATATTTAAAGGGTACAAGATCTTCTTTTCCGTGATTTTCATTTATGTCCCCTGATTCGATCAACTAGTATTATTTTCTGACAAAAAAAAATTGTCCAAATTTTTGATCTAGAATCTAGAAAAAAGCATTTCCAAGAACAATTTTTTGTGAATGTGTGAGCTGGCATAATAGGAGATGTTTTGATTTAACTTTTCTGCTAAGAGGACCCAACGGACAATTGTATCTTGAATTTTTTCAAGAGCATACCATTGACAATATCCCACTTAACATGAAAAATGAAGGCTGCTTTATGAAGAACGGTGCACTGGCACATTTCAGAATTGAAGTCTGTCGGTTTTTGAACAGAACATTCAACGATTGTTGGATATGTCAAGGATGACTTCAACCGTGGCCATGTTTGGTTTACAACAAAAAAACACAAAAGAAAAGCTGAAAAATAGAATTGTAGCATTATTCTAGACTATTCAAAACACTCTAGATATATACTAAAAAGTTGTTAATCTATGAGGAGAAGAATTAATGCATGTATTTGAGCAGGAGGATTACATTTTTAACATCTTTTATAATTTTTGTTTTGTTTCTTTTTTTAATATTCTTGTTAATTATTATTGTTATTAATAATAATAGTTAATTATAGCACTATTACAATTTAGTTTTTATTTTACATAAATTGTTATTATATAGTGCATCAAATTTTAATACTGTAAATTTAAAATTGTGGGAAAAAAATTACCTTGTATTTTAAAAAGAAAGCAGTTTAGTTCATAAATTAAACGAACTTTTTGTGTTGAAGAATATCTTTGTGTAATACTTTTTCGACGTTAATTAACACATTGTTTACTACTATTTGGTGTGTATTTAATTTTTTACGACAATTGGGTTTATTTCGCTTGACATTAATAACAAACTAAGCCAATATTGTATTAAAAAAACAATACTAAGTTAAGTTTGATTGTACATGCTTTACATAAAAAAAAATTGCATTACATTATGTTATTAGATAAATTAATCTCGAAAGTTTTAATCTAAGATATAATGCAAGAGGATGGTCAGTGCTGGTAGCATGTTTTGAAGTTACTGTATGTTTATTCGCCTATACACAAACCTCTTGCGGCTGCAGCATATTATATACGCTGCAATATGCAACGTTCTACATACAGTTTATTTAAATAACTATTTTGTTTTACATTATTGTTTAGGTATGCAATAATAATAATAAATTTTAATGACTTATTTAATGTAAAAAATAATAAGGTACAATTTTTTTAAAATTATTTGGCATATTATGTTATATACTATTATTTAAGAATTAATAAACAAATGTTCTAATTTGATATTTTACTCCAACCAGAAATTGTTAATTAAATAGACAAGTTTATCTATTTTGCAAGTATTTATACAATATTGGGTTTTGAAGTGTTGTGCACACCGAGCTATAGAAAAGACGTGTGTATGTTTGGATGCCTATATGAGGTAACGGATCTATTTGAAAAGAACGCTACGCTTTGCATCACTATTCAAGACGTGGCCGCTCCGTCAGTTGCCGCTATTAGTCTGATCATACATGTTTCTTTGCCGTATTGCCGACTTGCAAGTATTTAAAACCTAACGTTATATTACAGAAAAATAAATTCTATATAAAGGTATTTTTTACAAAAATTTAAAAAAAAAAACATATTTTTATTGGGTAATCTTTATTACCATACAAAAAATCCATTTTTAACATTTATTTTTTAAAAATTATTTTTTTTAAATGATGGCCGTAACTAGGGCTAACATGGTCTATTCTAAAGCTCTAGTTTTTGATAACGCGTTAATGTTTGAGTGGTATTTAGCAATTGACGAAAGTAATGTTGGCTTTCAATTCCTTTAATGTACCCGGTTTGTCTATTTAGACTTTGGACTTGGTGTAGCCTTAAAGAAAAAAATTTAGAGGTTAATATCACATGATCTAGACTCTTCTTGCAATAAAGCTACTGTTTCATCTCCGTCTTATTAGAACAAAAATGTTTTTTATACATAGAAATGACATTAAATATTAAATGAGGTTTATAGTATATAAGTAGACAAATTTACTAAAAACATAAAGTAAAAGCTATATTTGGGAGTAAGGTTTTAAGTGAATTTATTGAATCACTCAATATTGATTTAGAAAACTTTTATTATAATAATAAATTTTGAAGTAAAAAAATACATTTTGCCAAAAAAAGTTTTTTGTGGTTGGTTGCGACCAATACAGTAGCGCAGTAGTGTCCTCCAAAGTGTTAACACTTCTTGATCTGTAGTTTAAGTTTACATCGTTTTCTACGGGCTAGTCTCTGCTATTAAATATTGAACTTTTTGCGCAACTTTGTTAATATTGGCTGTGCACTAGCCTGTGCTTGTCTTGGGAGAGAGCTATTGTTTCTTGCAACTTCTATGATTTATGAATTGTTTTTCTCTAAAAGTTTGTGCGTTTCCGTACTTGTTGTTGCGTTTTTGACGTGTTACTGGTTGAGGGTTTTGTAGAAGAAGATTCCCATTGTCAGAAGTCTGAGGAGTCGGTAAGACTGCCCTTGGCTGTCGATTTTGGTGATAATTAGTGTTTGCTTATTTTTTAGCCTTGATGTGCTATGAGGTGTTGTGGGATAACTTGGGGTAGTTGACGTTTATACAAGTTGAAACTTGTGTGAAGTTTTTTGCGATAAACCGGTATTTAAGGCTGGTTTTTGATTTTTAGTAACAATGTGTTGCTTATGCTGCAGCGTAACTACCTTCGAAATTCTTGAATGAATTCTTTTAATGCATATTGTTGCTGTGTCCTTGATGCCTATTGCCACGTTTTTTGTTATGTTGCGGCATAAACTATCTTTAGTTCATATTGTGCTTTAGTCTGTTGCTGCAAGGCTAATCACAGTTGTCAAAACTTGGGAATTTTGCCGCAAATTTAGACATTTTAACCTAAATTATTGGGTAAAAATACTATCAATAACAAGCAAGAAAAAAATGTAATCAAACCGAAGAATGAAATCGAAGCGGGAGAGGGTTTTAAGCTTTCTAAACGAAAAATATGAAGCCACGACGTGTCCGTGCAGAAAGTATTGGCACAGCAGTGCTAAGTGAAAGTGAAGAAAACAGTTTTTGCGAGTGTGGAAATAAAAATTAAAAAATATGGTTATTTCTATCACGAATTAAAGAAAATGTCACAAACGATGTTATATGTACAAAAATATGTGGTCAATAAACTTAACACACAATTAGATAATGTTAAAAATTTTCTGTTGATAAATCTCCTTTTCATCAAAATGATAACAAATGTGTCAAATTAGGTGTAGAGTATGAATTTATAGATACCGTTTATAAAAAAGATTTCTGGCCACGAGGAGTCCGATTTTCAAGATTTAGATTTAATGAAAAGTTTTTTTTAGAGAAAAACTAATAGATAAGCCTAATAAAATTAGTATTATACACAATAATATTTGCTCTATAAGAGGCAGTACTTTTAAGTTAGAAGTTATGTTAGAACATAATATAGACTGTATGATATTAGCTCTAACAGAATATTGGCAATCAATCAACAATCTCGGTTTATATCCTATCAAATATTATACTCTTAAAAGTGAGTCTTGTAGAGATAAACATGCATCTATAGAAACTAATTATGGGGGCTCCGTTATTTATGTGAGAAATTACTTTAAGAGCAAACCTCGGTCAGATATTAACATGTCACAATCTCCTCATTTTGAAACTGCAGCGATTGAGTGGAGATCAGATAACGTTTCTTATGTATGCGCAGTAGTATATCAAACTTCTAAGTCTGATGTAAGCATTTTTTTTTTTTAATTTTAGAAGAATTGCTTATCTTACATACTAATGAAAATAAAATTTATTTTATAGTTGGCAATTTTAATATCAACATATAAGACACAAAATGTAAAATGCGCAAAGAATTCTATAAAATATTAGATAGTTTTAACGCAATACTTACAAATAAAACCATAGCCACACGATTTACCGACAAAACAGAAACTAATATTGACAACATAGTTACTAATATGTTAAGTGGCTACACTACAAAAGTATTTCCTTCATATGTATCAAACTATTATGCACAAAAAATCTGTATCAATAGCAAAATATATCAAAAGCCTACTTACTAATGGTTAGAATATTTGATTCTGAAAAAATACATTATTTTAGCTCAAACCTTCAAAATGTTACTTGGGACTCAATATATGAAAATCACTCTGATCCTAATGTCAACTGGGATATATTTATGAACTTAATAGCAATAAATTTTAATACCGGCTTTCCTAAAGTTTCATTAAAACGTCTATATAAACCCAAAATAAAATATAATAGTGCTGAAATACTTTCTTGCAAAAAAGATCTTGATGCTCTAGCTGTACTTAGAAATTATAATGAAAACTATAAAATAATGTATAATCAACAAAATATTATATACCGGCAACTTTTACACAATCGAAATAAAGAGATCATTACAATCAAATTAGCAACTTCTGATAATTTGAATAAAACGTCATGGAGTATTATATCAGAGCACACGGTAGAAATACTATCAATACTTGCAATGAAAATTTTATTGCCAAAAATGTAAATGAGATTAATAATTATTTTATTGAATTTATTTCTCAATTAATGAACCATGCCCAATTTGAACACCAATGTAAATATTCCGTTTTATGTTAACTCATTATTTTTAAAACCTCTTACTGAAAGCGAAGTTTACACTATCATAATGTCATTAAAAAATAAACAAAGTTCTGGTTGGGTTGAAATAAATGCTAAAGTATTGAAGTCAGCAGCTGTATCAATAATTTCACCACTAACACATGCCTTTATCCTGTGTTTAGAAAATGGCGTTTTTCCTGAAAACTTAAAGATGCTATTGTCAAATCAATTCTTAAAAAAGGTGATTTCTGTAATTTTTCAAACTTTAGACCAATAAGTCTTTTAATAATCTTTTCAAAAGTATTAGAACATCTCATTAATAATAGATTAAATGATTTGTTTCAAAAACAAGAAATTTTTAGTAAATTCTAACATGTTTTTATAAAAGGAAAATCAACAATAACTGCAGCATTTGATTATAGGTTTGTTCCAACCGACATCGCTCGGCAGTTTGCAAACTGGTTGCGACTAATACATGGATTATTTTTGCGCAAGCGCCGACTTTGTACTGACCCCAATTTATTATTTATTTATTCATTTATGCCTTTCTACCCTTTCGAGTGTAAGGCTTACAGTTTAATGCTTATTATAATATTTTTTCCAATTCATCCGGTCTTTCGCCTTCTCTCTTAGTTCTACCCATGTATTTCCTTTTTTGTCTGCTTCTTCCTTAATTGAGCTCTTCCACTCTTTTCTCGGTCTTCCTTTCTTTTGTTTTCCTGTTGCTTTTGTCTCATAAATTCTCTTAGTGTTTCGATCTTCGCTCATTCTTGTTATATGTCCGAACCATCTCATCTGTCCTTCAATGATGTTTTCTTGTATGGGTTCTATATTTAGGTTTTTCCTGTGCGTTTCATTTCTTATCTTATCTTTTAGTGATTCATTTTCAATTCTCCTGATAAATCTCATCTCCATTGCGTTGATTCTTTCTATTTGCTTTTTTGTCAATGTCCAGGTCTCACTACTATATGTCAAAGTTGGTCTTATCACTTTCTTGATTATTTCTGTTTTTGTAGTCTTTGCAATTTCCTTTTTATTTAGGAACGGTTTCTTTAGCATGTTATATAGTTTTGCCGTTTTGCCAATTTTGTCTTCAATCTCTTTATCCAATTTCCCGTTGTTTTGTATTATTGTACCTAGGTACCTGTATTGTGTTACTTGTTCGATCTCTTTACCGTTTATATTTATTTTGTGATTCTCGTTTTGGTTTTTTCATAGTTTATCTTCATATTTACCTTTCTCAGTTCTTCTTCTATGATTTCTACGTTGTGTTGTAATTCTTCTTCGTTTTCTGCCATAATTGTTATGTCATCAGCAAAAAGTAATTCTGTTATTTCCGTTATTCTTAGTTTCCAGTATCCTACCTTATATGCTTTCATTCTTTCCTTTGCCCTCTTCATTGCCTTGTTAATGACTATCGTAAACAATAGTGCACTTAGTACGCAGCCTTGTTTTACACCTTTCCCTGCCGAAAATTCTTTTGATTCTTCATTATTCATTCTTATTATGTTTCTGTTTTCATTATACATGTTTTTGATTACGTCTATTATTTCACTTCCGATTCCCCTCTCTTTCAGTACTTCCCATATGTGTTCTCTAATTATACTGTCGAAAGCTTTTTCGAGATCAATGAAGCAGATGTGTATATCCCTATTCTTTGTAATCATCTTTTCACTTAATTGCCTTATTATGAATATTTGATCTTGTGCGCTTCTACCTCTTCTAAAGCCACATTGGCTGTCCTCAATTGTATGTTCTATTTTGTCTCTTATTTTTTTGTCTAATATTCTTGTTAGTATTTTACTTGTCGTGTTTGTTAGTGTAATTCCTCTATAATTCTCGCATTTTCTTTTATCACCCTTTTTGTAGATCGGTAGTACTATTCCCATGTTCCATTCCCTTGGTGTTTTTCTTTCCCGCATTATGTCATTTATCAATTCTTTTATTTTTGATATACCATTGTCACCCATATATTTTAGCATTTCTGCAGTTATCTCATCCGTTCCTGGTGCTTTTCCGTTCTTTAACTTTTTAATTGCTTCTTTCACCTCTTCGTTTGTAATTTCAATTTCTGTATCGGGTCTTTCATCTTCTGTCATATTGTCGCTGTTTCTTGTTGGGGTCCCTATATCATCTTTTGTTAGTTCTTGAAAATATTGTCTCCATCTTTCCATAATCTTTTCCTCTTCCGTGATTATATTTCCATTTATGTCCTTGATGTTCATCATGCTATGTTCTTTTTTCTGTTTCATTTGTTTTAGTGTTCCGTAGAATATTTTTTGCTTTTGCCTGAAGTTCTCGTTCATTTTCTTGCCAAATTCGATCTAAGCTTCCTTTTTTTCTTCTTTTATCATCTTTTTCACTTCCCTTCTCTTTTCCTTATATTTTTCATAGTCCTCCTTTCTTTTGGTTTGTAAGTATATTTTCCATTTTTCTTTCTTTTCTTTTATCTTCTTTTTAATTTCCTCTGTCCACCACTTCGTCTTTTTCCATTCTCTGTTACCTATTTTCGTTGTTCCGCAGCTCTCTTTTGCTGCTTCGTTTATTATTTGTTTGAACTTTTCCCATTTATCTTCTATATCTGTTCCAATTTCCATTTTTCTGTATTTCTCTTGTATTATCTCTTGGTATTTTGTTTGCGTTTCTTCTTCTTTTAGTTTGTATGTTTTTATTTTCGTTTTTACTTTTTTTCTTCTTTTATCTTCTTTTTTGTTTTCTCTTTGTATAAACATATCCATTTTTAGCAGGAAGTGGTCGCTTTCTATTTCCGCTTGATTTTTAACTTTTACGTCTTTTATTCTCTTTCATTCCTCTGTGCTTACTAGGAAGTAGTCTATAATCAACTTTTCATTTCTAGATATTACTTGTCTTGTATACTTGTGTATGTCTTTATGTTTGAATTTCGTGTTGGTAATCGTTAAGTCATTTCCTATAAAGAAGTCTATTAATCTGTTTCCGTTATCATTAACTGTTGGTTCTCCGTTTGAGCCCATGGTTCTTTCCTTTCCTCTGTTATTATTTCCCACTCTTCCGTTCATGTTTCCCATCACCATTGTGTTCATTTTTGAATTATCCATTTCTTCTTGTAGTGTTTCGTAGAACCTGTATTTCTCCTCTTTCATTGCATTATCAGTGGGTGCATATACTACTATTATATTCCATCTTAGCTTCTCTTCGATTTTTATTTCCGCTGTTAGTATTCTTTCATTTACCATTTTCACATTTATTATATTTTTAATATTTTCTGGTTTTACTATTAGTCCTACCCCTTTGGCCCCTATCTTTTCTGTATCTACTCCTGACCAGTATAGTCTGTATCCGTCTTTCAGCATCTGTGTGTCTTTTCCTTTCTTCTTTATTTCTGTGATTCCTAGGTAGTCTAGTTTTTGGTTTTTCATTTCTTCTATTAATTCTTCCTTTTTCCCCTTAATGCTTTTTATGTTCCATACTCCAAATCGGATTATATTTCTTCCTTCTGTTTTAACTGTCTTCTTTTTATTGTCCTCCTTATTCATTTTCCTATTCGTTGCGTTTTTCGTTGTCATTGTTGTTTCTCCGGCACCTTCGCTTTTCAGTTTTTTTCTAGTGCATTACTTTTCGAGTCCCAATTGTGTCTCACACCGTCTATTATTAGTTTTTTATACCCTATTTTGGTCCTTCTCCCCTTTTTCTGTTCTTCTTTAGCTATTTCTCTAATTTTGAATTGTATGTTTCTTTCTTCGTATGTCAGGTCGTCCTCCACGTATATATTAGTCCCTTTCAGTAATCCTTTCTTCTCTATTATCTTCTTTTTGTCATACCAGGATTCCATTTCGATCTTAATTATATTTTTGTTACCGTTATTTTTGATATTGAAGCTATTTTTGATTTTTACTACTACATTTAGTTTTTGCTTTATTATTTGCTCTACTTCTTGTTCCATATGTTGTCCATTTACACATATTCCCTGTATTATTATGTTGTTCCTTTTTTGTATTTTTTCACTTTTGTCCATTTTTTCCTCCATTAGTCTTATTCTGTTTTCTAGCATGGTTTTTTCATCCTTCCATTCTTTGGCCACTTTCTCCCATTCCATTTTGGTGTTCTGTAGTTCTCTTCTTATTATATTGAATTCCTCTTTAGCTTCTTTATGTTTCACATTTATTTCTTCCTTCAATTCTTTTTTCATTTCATCTAGTTTTCTTAATATTTCTTCCATCTTAATTGCACTTATTTCTTCGGTTTCAGCTGGTTTTTGTTCTTTCGCTATCTGTTTCCTTTTTCTTGTTTTTATGACGTTCTGCTCCCACTTGTCAAATTGTTCCGGGTCTTCCTCCCTTCTCTTCCTCTTTGTTATTCCTTTGAACTCTTGTACACAGCTGATGGTATTCGCTCTTTGCCTTCCACTGTTTTTTTCTTCGTTTATCATGTGTTACTGTTTCACTTTCCTTTTGTTCGGGTATTTATTTGCGCTCTGGCAACGCCGCAGCTTTTGCCGCCGTTCACGTTTTACGCGCCTGCTTTTCACACTTAACCTCACTTATTTCTTCCGATCACTCGCTGTTAGTTACTATGTCCTTTATTGTTGTTTTCTAGCTACACTGCTTTCCACTCGGACTTTATGTACTCTACACTCATTTAATTAGTTATTTTCTCACTGTTTTTCACACTTTTTTCACACTTGGAACGCGGGTCGATGATCGATACACACGTTGCCAACCTCGTATGTACTGACCCCAAACTGAACACAAATTGCTTGCCGGTTGGAACGCGCCACAACCAAGTTTTTGACTAAATTCAAACATGAATTAATAAAACAATTTACTACGTTTTTTTATCACAAATTTGTGATAAATCGTTTTATTATTTCATTAACATGAATTATCACGTAGTAGAGGTCGCAACCATCAATTATATTAAATTCAAACAGTTTTAAAAAGTGAGGTTATGTAATGTAAACAAATATTAAAAACTAAAGTTGTTTAACATATCACACCTGACGTTGTGTATCACATTATTTTATTACTATTTTTATACAAATAAATATATAGTTAAACAGTTACTTATCTTTAAAAAACTATTTTACAATGAACTTTATTCCTTTATTTTTCACTAAAACTATAATTAAGTTTTCAGATAAATAAATTGCTGTTATTATCATTAAATTTAAATTCTACTAATTAAATTAATTGCGGTAGATGCTGCAGGAGGTATTTCAATTTCATTAATTTCAATAATTTCAATAGCGGCAACATTTTTACTCTCTGCGCATGACTGGGACGGTTACGGATTTTTAATACATGCTTCTGATCGCTGACTGTTTCTGACGGTCCACAACTTGGTTGCGAACGATTCGGGGTCAGGTTGGAACGCCCGACTTCTAGTCAGAGTCATAATTTGTGTACGGTTGGAACGCGAAAGTTCAACTTCGCATAATCCTGACGGTCCCAAACCGCGTTTGGTGTCGGTTGGAATAAACCTTATATAAATGACATAATATGTTCCATAGAAAATAAAAAAAATCTTTTTGCAATATGCTTAGACCTGTCCAAGGCTTTTAATAGCGTAAGCCACAAAATTCTTTTAGATAAATTGTTTTGTTATGGAATTCGAGGTGTTATGCATAAACTAATTACATCTTACTTATTAAATAAACAACAAAAAGTAACCTCAAAAAGTTTATATTTTTCATTTGTGTATGTAACAACAGGGGTCCCTCAAGGCAGTGTTCTTGGACCTACTTTTTTTGTTGTATATATAATTGACTAATTAACAGCAAACCAAATGACAAATGTTACCATCCAAAATTATGCAGATGATACCAATATTTTGGTCAATGGTGATACAATAAACAATGTATTTGATTTGAGCAAAACTATCTTTAATCAAACCAAAATTTGGCTAGCTAAAAATCGGTTAATATTAATCTCTTTAAAAACACAGGTGGTGTTATTTAGTACAACACAAATTTTACTTGACGAGATACAAATTCCTATTGTCGACTCAGATTGTCAGATTTTTAAGCGTTACAATAGATTGTAAACTAAACTGGCAACAATATTGTGAAAAACTAAACAATAGGCCTGTTATATGTGTAGAATTTTGAGCTATCTTGTTGATCTCGTAAATTTAAACACAGTCTACCACATTCACTTTGAATTTTTGCTGAGATATGGTATAATCTTTTTTGGAAATAGCTCTTCTTTAAATGGTTTATTTAAAACTAAAAAAAAGTAGTCCGCATTATTGCCGGTATTAGGTACACCGACTCTTGTAGAACTTAACATTTTGACATTAACTCTGGTCTCTATATTTATAAATTGCTTATATACAATTTTAAATATAAACAATCTTTTATCTCAAACACAACTAAACACAAGAAACTACCAAAATTATTCCTATCCTATACACAGGCTTAATTTAAGTGAACAAGGTCTATTATATGCGGCTAGTAAAATGTACAATAAACTTCCAAAAATATTTAAAAAAAATAATAACCTAAAACAGTTAAAATTGAAGTTGTATGATTACTTGTGTAAACTGGAACCATACAACATGAGTGAATACTTTTGACGCATTTTCTTTACTATATGTATACTTTATGTATGTTGTGTATATGTACTTTAGAAATAAAGATTATTATTATTATTATTATTATAGAAATACAAAGCTTTTTTCTTCTCCGAAACAAAAGCGTACTTATTACAACACATTTTTTGTTAACGAAAATAATATGACTTTTTAAATAGAAGACTTGAACTTGAGATTTCTAATGTAGTAGTTTTACCGCCTGTTGTTGCAGAAATGTTTCTATTGATTTTTACATTGTTGTTACAGGCATTGCAGTAAGATTTAATAAGTGACAAAAGTCCGCATTATATGTCTTAACGTTGTCTATTAATTTTTTTTTGCTACGTGACATCTTGTTGACAATTGCCAAACATGTTTACATTTGGTTGTTTTACTTTTTATTATTGGTCATAATTAAGTTTGGTTCCGTAATTGGCAAAGACAAATGTAGCTAAACCCAGTTTACCTTAGATTGTGTGGATATTGTATATTTGTGGTTGCAATAGTTTATCATCTTAGATTGAAGTTTGCTAATAGCGCAATGCACAATTACACCAAGGTCTTTGAAAGATGTTGTGTTGCTATTGGTACTTATTATTTTGAAATTGTTTAGGTATCACACAAGCAGGTACCAGTTGTAAAATGATTTCACCTAGAGTTGGAGCTTCTCCAGGTATGTGCATGGAGACAGAAGCTCAATAAGCGTGGGTTATCGTAATATTTTCATCCATCCATCCATCCACCAGTCCAGAAGAACAGTTTGTGGACCCAGGTAGGTTGGCATAGAGTTTTTGGTGGTAATTTTGTGATTTACTTACTAAAAGTATAATAGTGCCTACTGACATTCAAAGACAGGGTTTTGGTTTTGAGTAGCCCAAGCCGCCCATAAAGTCAAAGATGGTTTACGATACAATTAAATTGGTGGTACAAGGTCTAGCTACTTCTACTAAACAATTTATTTAACCGAACACTTACTTTAATTTAATTCTGTTTATTAGCAGCTTTAACATAACAAAACCAGCAGCGTGTTTGTGTCTACATTCACAAACAACAAGCAAAATCTAGATTGCAGACGTACGAGTTTTGGGGCATTGGTTATAATAGCATATTTCTTAAATATATTCTTACTGATAATACAATATTTTAATAGTTTGTAATTTAGGCATATATATACCGTTTTTTAGGCAACTTCAAATTTTTTTGATACTTTTTTAAAAGTTTTGACTAGCTTTTTCAAATAGATATACAAAGTAGTTGTAACTATATAAAATAATTTTGTTAAGAAATTGCAATGTACATAATACTGAATGGTTAAGTATCTGGACATTAAGCTATGATTTTTGCTGCTTCTTATTACTCAATTTATTTAGCAATCTATATATATTTTTTTGTAATGGACTTTTTGTTAATCCAAAGCAATTAAATTTGTATTTTTCAACTTTTTTAGAGAATACAACATTTCTTAATAGATGTAAACAGTTTTTTATTGTTGTCTAGTTTTTGCATATATAAAAAACTTTTATTTTTCTTTGTGTTGATATTGTTCTCAAGTATGAGGAGAATCATCCAAAACCACACTATTTCTTTTAAGTTCTATTGTAAACTAAGTTATTCGATTATTTGCTGATCTGAAGTTGACTATTAAATTAGATACTTTACAACTTTACAACATCGGCGTAATGTTGCAGACATGGATTTTCTATGAAAACATTCAAACGAAATACAAGACATATAACCGTCTAAACAAATATTTACATTTTCTAGAAAGTCTAACAAATATTCACTGACAGTTCAGAGATATAGGACCAAGAAAGATTTGTTTAACAGTACTATTTACACAGAAAATAAACTTTCAAATTCAGTATTTTCTGAGACTTATAAGCCGCAAATATTCAAGGTCGATGTTCATAGACTGCGTATATCTAGTCTTCAATGTGATAGTTTCAGCAACTGTGGTTTTACTTGTTAAAATTTAAAGGTATTTATATGTTGTTATCACATATAAAATAAATCTTAAATATCACATTTGGAAGTTTAATTTTTGAAAATTGTTTTTAAAGCATTGTATTTTTGTATTATTAATAATTTAATGCTAAAGTAAAATTATTAAAAAAACTTTTAAATAATGCTGTATTCAATTATTTTTAATTAGACTGGTTTTTCAAATATTACGGAAATGAAGTAAATTTATTAATTTATAATCCCAAGTTCGATTAGTTTAAATTAACAATACAAGATGGATTGTTTTTAAATATTAAACAAAATATCCAATACCTGTCGTATTCAGATAAGCAAATCCATTACATCATCATACAACTGGTTCCTCACTCAATTATTAATTTCCATTAATTTCCAAAATTGTGACTGATTGAGTTATGTCACATATCACTCTTGTAATGTCACCCCTGAAGTAATCACTAATACACGTCCCATTTAATAATTGCCCGGTCGCATATTTGTTTCACACACATAGCATTTGTCCATGAGATGAACACCCAACAATCGATTCAAGCCATAAGTATAATTAACGGTAAATATTAATTATTACTGTAAATATTAATCAGGATCCTGGTGCGGAATTGCGCACTGGCATGATTGAATTACGCCATTATTCAGTGTGCCGGTTGTCATTCTAACACACAGTTATAATTAAACCAAGTTGATTGCAATGGGAAAATCAAACCGAAATTTGCATAATGCGCGTTATTAGCTTTAGATTCTGAGGCGAAGTGGTGGGCTGATGTAGGGAGCGAGAGTTTCCGCCTAAGAGATGGATCCTGGATTACCGGCACTGAACGGTTTTGATGAATCGAATTATTATTATTATGCGAAGATAAGGAAATGTGTAAATGGTTTTCCTTTGGGGTTGACAAATGACACATTATATTATAAATAATTTGCATAAGTTTTTTTAGAGTTTATAACTAAATTTTGAAATTATATTTTGGTATCATTGTCTGCAAAGGAAAGGGGGAGAATTCTAGCGAACGGATGTTCGGCGAGAAGAATTTCAATAAATGCTGTAAAAATCCAAGGGATATCCGAATGTCAGGCGTGTCGTCATCGTCAAATTCCTCAGCCTGACTGCCAGGTTTGATTAATCTCGAGCTCCCTGTTTTTTTATTCCAAAGAGAAGGACGGGGGGAAAAGAAGAATTTTGAATATCCATTTCAATATCGGATACGCTGTTAGAACAGGATGTTCAAATCGTATCGATATGCAGCCACCCCAATCCCTAATCCTTATAAAAGGAGACAATCAACCGCACTTGGTTCGATTGCTATATCGATTCTTATCTACATTCATTAACTAAAGCATTACATGACATACTTAAATCTGGCAAGCAGTTTTTACTCATAAAACATTACCCTTAACACAGATTTAATTGATATATCTTCGTTTACATTTGATTTAAAATTGAATCAACAAAATATATCTGATCTGTCATCACCTCACGTTTATCGTAATCAACAAGTACTTACCTATGATTTAATAAAAAATATATTCCTGCAGCGATAAATATACATTTATGCAGTCATCATAAAACTATACGATCGGGCATAAATCCCCGCTGCGAAGACGCCTCAATTTACGACGCGTCCCTGCAACAATTGCCCCGCGCCGCTATTCCAACTCCTGAATTATGAACCCATTTCGACATTCCCACCCCTCCCTATTCTCTTCTCTGATAAATACCAAATAAATAATGCGTAAACGGGCTCGATCGCTTAGCTGAAGCGAATTTTCAGTTTAGAATGCGTGTAATGAATAGCAATTGTTTTTTTTTTTCACGAAACTCTGCATGAGTTATGGCTCTTTGTGTTGCTAGTAGTTTTTATTTATATCTGACTGCAATTCAAACAGGAAGATACGTTTATTGGGGTCGCGCATAAAACTTGTCATGCAGATTGATGCATTTTATTTTTATGTTTTTGTAATAAAATTATAATCTATAGATCTTATTAAGCAAACTAAAAATAATTCTTACTCGACACGACGCAGCAAAACCGTATTGGTTATAGACTACTTTGTTTGTTTGTTTGTATTTTGGTATCCGTTCTATGAATACTAAAATTTAAAAAAATCAGTAAGGTCTAAGAAATACAATTTTAAGGATTATTTTACGTACGTTTTTGTCATCTTAATCTATAAATATTGATGTATAAAAAAAATCTTAAGTTTTTTTTTAATTGTTTTTTGATTAAATTTTTGAGTAATTTTTGACTAAAAAAGCTGTAAGTAGGTGGTTGTTATAAAATTTGTAAAGATTGAGTTAAATTAGGTTAGGTTAGGTTAGGTTAGGTTATAAATCTGGCAGTCTACATAACACAGGCAGCATGGCTCTCTACCTAGCAAAACGGCTGAACGGGTGGCAAGTCAATAGTGGTGGAAGGCAAGCAAGGTGCCTATCATCAAACTTGTTAAATACTTACAGTATCAGTCGCAAGTGCATTAAAAAGTGGCAGCGGTGTCTTGACTAATGCTAAATATAGGAATTCTAGTCTGGCTAGCTGACAATTGCTGGCAAGCTTGGCCAAATTTAAGTTGTTTTAAGCTGTACCAAAGAACTGACAAGAAAGGTATGCAAATGCAAAATTGTGCGCGGCTTAGGCATACTGTTTTATTCTGACAATAACCAAATGAATTAATCTGGAACACAGAGAATGCTTGTACAACCTTACCCAACTTCTTACCAGTTATGGGTGTTTTCAACAGTATTTGCTCCGAATTAAGAAATGCGCAAGCAAACAATGTCATAACTGCAATTTACCGTGCGACGACGTAAAACATACGATTATCAAATGTCCGCGATGAGCAAACTACAGATTTAAACTAACAGAGGCATTTGGCGATTTTCCAACGGCGGCAATCCTAGTAGAACAGATGCTGCAATTAGAAAAATTGTAGGATGCGGTAAACTTGTTTGCAACACTGGTGCTAACCACTAAAGATACAGTTAATCAAGAGCGGACAGAACTAGGGCGGGAATGAATGGAAACTTTCTGTGATCAACGGCCACAATGTGTAAATCCAGTGTAGTGTAAAGTTGTGTCGAAAGGTAGGTTTCTAAATCGGAAAAAAACCGATGCCAGTGTGTAGTAGTGTTTTACATAAAATAATTCTTCTTTAAGCAAAAAAAAAAATTAATTAACTTAGGATAAGTTAGACAAACATCCTTCTTTTTATAAGCTTACTGAATAAAACAGGTAACAAATTTTTGCAAACAGATTATATTGAAAAGTAAATAACATACTGTTAGATATTTTTACTCTTGCAGATTGGGCTTTGAACGCAAAAATAATAGAGACAAAAAAATGTATTTCTTTCATGATCAGCAATAAGTAGAGCGATGGTAGATAAAATTGATTAAGAATATTTGACTTACTTAGTTATTCTACAGTTACTAAAGTGGTAATTACTGAGTCTAAAGTGTGTAAACAGCTGCAAAGAAAGCGACAAATGCCAATACCGGTAAACATTGTTGGCAAGTGTATCAAATTTGTGCTATTATACAACACTTTAGATAGGTGTCCAGAAAAATTAAGCTAGCTAAACTAATCATCTGCATTGTTTGGTTGATTTGTCGATACATATGATTTTTAGGAATTTCTTTTTTAAGAAGCATTTTTGAAAACAAAATGATGCCTGCATTTGTTCTATCTTGTTAATCCTACACAAAATAGTTGACTATAATCTTTACTGTCTTTGCTTTCTCAGAGTTGAAGTAACATTTGGGATTATTGCTAGCGCATATCTCTAAAGTGTGTTTTGTTTAGGTACTTTCATTGTTTCTGTTACCCAGAGTATTTGGTGCTTAGGCTTTGCGGTTTTGACTCTGCCTCTGTTTGTCAAAATTGGATTTAGCGTTTTGTATTCATTTCAGCTTTACTTACTTATAATTCTACAGTAGCCGGTTTTTATTCTTTGACTTACATTTTACGATTTTTGGTCAAGTTTTTTTACTTACACTCACACATAATAAAAACAAACTCAGAATGAGCGCACACAAAGCTGCCACTGGCGGCTGCCAATACGGATACCGTACTTTTGCCAAATATATATTTGATCTAGCAAACAACACCACCGCCAAGTTGCAGATTTTAAAACTAAAAATTTTGTATATTTTTGGCTTTAATAAGTGGCCCTTGAGAATAACTAACGCATAGCAATACCCTTTGGATTTCTAATGTGGTACTAGTCCGAGGTGGGCTGGTTTTGGCTTTGCGGAATTCACGCAGTCTGTTGCGGCAACACATACTGTCTCCGGCCTATCTCTCCTATACCTTATTTTTTTGCCTTACTTTCTACACTGGCATCCCACATTTCTTTCTCCCATTCTTGTGTTATTCAGCCTAGATATTTGCATTGTTTTTAGGTATTTTTGGTTGCCAGATATACTCTAACCATTTTGAAAGTTGCATTTTTTGTTGATGACGTATCTTAAGTTTGGAAATTGCTTAGTCAATTCCGTCAACTTATTTTCTTTGAGCAGTTCCTTCTTTTTCCTCTTTATTTCTGCAATTTTTGTTGGTACTAATGTTTCAGTATATGTTCTTCTCTTGTCTTTTTGTTTACTTTCTATTCCTTGGTAGGCATAGTTGTTTTGACCTTCTTTGTTTTTTTTTCTTCTTTAGTATTTTTTTTCATATTTTTTTTCTTCTATTTAGCTTCTTGTTTCTTTTTTTTTTGTCTTCTGTGGCTTTTAACTTGTGTGTGATTTTCTATTTGGTTTACCTAAATCTTAAAGCTTCAAACTCCTCTATATTTTTCTTTAATACTGTTGTTGCATAGTATCTTTGTGCTCTCCATATGTTTTTGTCACTCAGGCATATTTTAATGATTACAGATTTGTCTATTTTGTTTTCCAATACATTTTTTAGCGTATTCCTATTTTTCTTCCACGTTTTGCACTCTACTAGCGTATGTTCTGCGTTGTCATGCTTGTCTTCTTGACAAAGTATACATTTTTCTTTTTTGTCCATTTTTTTAATTTTTTGTAAGTACTTTCTAAAGGCTCTATGTCCGGTGAGTAGTTGTGTTGTATAGTAACACGTCTTCGGTTTTTCTCTATCTATTCTTTTATTTCTGGTATTAATTCCTTTGTTTATTCTTCGTTTTTCCTTCTTTCTACTGTCTTTGCCATCTTTCCATCATATTTTCTCACACTTGTTTCTTTGATTCTTGCTTACTAGTTTTTTCATTTATCATTTTCTTTACACCGTTCTGTAGGCCCTGCAGATCTTTAACAAACTTGTTCTTATAGCTCCTTTTACTTTTTTTCTGTAATTTTTTTGTTTTCAAAGCTTCTCCTCATGCTTCTGCGGCATACAATAGTTTACTTCTAGCCGCAGTTGCTATTAGTCTTCTTGTCCCTTTTTCTGGTCCTACCTTGCTTGGCATAAGCCTACTAAGCATTTCTTTAATTTTTTTTGTTTTTTTTATTGCTTACTTAACTTGATCATTCCATCCTTTTGCTTTAAGTGTAACTCCAAGGTATTTAATTTTTTTTCCTATGGTTATTATTTGTTTACCTACCTGTATTTTTTCATTTTTCAGTCAGCCTAAATTTTCTATTTTTGATCAGTAGATTTCTCTTTTTAAGGTAGTTCCATATTATCTTGGTAGTTTTATTTGTTTGTTTCTTTTTTTTTGCTGCTTCTATAATTGCTTTCTACAGTATGCTGTTGAACGTAATTTGTATATCTAACGCTACTATGACACAGTGTCGTCATTTTCTGTATGGTGAACTGTTTGTTTTCTATGCTCTGGCTTTTACCGTTTCAATGGTTCCTAGAGTCGTTGTTTTTTTGAAAACTCATATTGCTTCTGTTCACATCTTTCTTTTTCTTTCTGTCAATTTTCCTCACGATATTACGTTTTGATATAAATTTTGTATAAAACTTTTAGTCTAGAACTTACCATTACTGAGTTTAAAATGTTGCACAGGTGCAAACCTGCAAAGAAAACAACAGAAGTAGAGACCGATAAAAATTTTTGGCAAGTGTGGTAAATGTGTGCTATTGTACAGCACCTTGGATTGGAGTACAAAGAAACTTAGCTAGCTAAACTAATGTTCTGCATTGTACAGTTATTTATAAGATGCCGTGATAAAAAATTGGCCTCAAACACATATGCGGAAGTGGCAAAAACAGTTGTCTTATCATAAAACTAATGGTAATAGACTCTACTGTTTATACATGAATTAAATAAGCAAAAAACATAGGAACGTACATAAGTGTTTATCACCGGGCACGGATATTTGGGGGATACTTGGACCGCATAATAAAATTGCGATTTGTTGTCCTATGGCTACAACTCGTAACACTTTACTAGAAATTTACAATAAGTTAAACAAAGATTTGATTTGCAAAAATTACGTAAATCGACAATAGAAAAGCTTATGCATTTCATGTTAATCAAAAAACAAATGGAACGCAGTTGCTAGTTTGGCGTATCAAGGACAGAAACAATAAGACAAGTTTAGAATTTTTTTGAGATAGAGCACCTAAACCTTTTATTTAAAAGAATAACTATAAAATAATGTTAAAATTAAAAATAGTCAGCTTTTGGGTTGTTGTTAATGAATTTTATTTCCACTAGTAAGTTACAAATAGAAAAATAAAATGGAATTTCTTCCGAACTCACATTTATTATCGTTTGTTGCCAAATTCTTGGCTCTGGTTCTGGAACGGTTAAGCTATACGGATGCGATTTCGGTTTTATTTGTAATGACGATTCCATGTTCGTTTTTCATCTTGCATATTTTGAATTTACCTTTCGACAGCTTGGATTGTAGTACCCTCATATTTATATTATCTTCTAGTGTCTTGAATTATTTTTATGTTATATGATCTTAGGTCTTTTCTGATTTCTGTACAAAATCCCAGATGTATCATCAGCGTATTGTGCTATTTTGACTCTGTGTTTTTACCCAATGGCAAGATATAGGTTGAATAACAGAGACGATAGAAGAGAGAGCTTTGAGGTAATATTGTTGTAATCTGCCGTGAGGTGATGAGACATGATTTTGAAGTTTTGTTGTTGAAGGTTTGCGTATTAGATATGAAGCTATTAGCTTTATAAAACGCATGGAAAATTTATGTCAATGCAGTTTTCGTAATAACAAAAGTTTCTTCCAGACCCTATCAAAAGCATTTTTGACGTCATTAAAGACTATCTTTGTGGTTTTTTTAGCTTAAACTTTTTGACAATGTGATCTGTTACGCGGTTTAGTTAAAGAACAACAGAATATTTACGCCAAAATTTATGTTGATGGGTAGGTAAAAGAAAGTTTACTTTTGCTTGTTTTTTAACACTATCAAGGATTACTTTTTGTATAATTTTGCTTTAGGTGCATAGGAGATTGATTGTCTGTAACTTGTTAGATTTTGATATGTTAGCTACGGGGGAGCGTTTTAAAGTTTTTGGAAAGTGCCCTATACGTAATATTGCATTTGGAATTTTAATTCTCTGTTGGCATTTTTTTGTCAGGGCCTGACGCAGATTAAGTTTTGAGTTTGAAGTTTTGGTCAAACGCTGTTTAGCGGTGTGTTGTCGTCAGTGCCCTTCAAAAAATTGTTAACTTTTTGGTGGACTTTTTTGACGTGCTTCACTTTCATGTCTTGTTGTTTGAGGCGTCAGCAAGTGTTTTGTTTTTTTTTGAAAGAGTATTGTGTCTAGTTCTTACCGTGGATGACTGGTATGGAGATTTTTGTGTTGTGCAAGGCTTAGAATATTTGTAAATAAAATTTTTATTTTCTGTTGTCGATTACAAACTTTTTTGCTAGTACTGTACTTTTGTTTATTTTAATGGACGTTTATGGCTGACTTTTTTTTGGAATTTGTTGATGATTTTGCAGTCTATGGTGTTGCAATGCCTTTGCCATTGTTGTTTAGTGGCATTTCTTTTGTAAATTAATGCCATTTGCATTTTCTGTGGCTTTGTGTAATAGGTTTGTAAACAGTTTGAAGGCTTTTTTATGTCTGCAATTGTTTTTACTGTGGTTATTTTGCTTATGCTTTTTTTAGATATATTCATTTCCTTTATCTCGGTTTGTGAGTTGACGTCTTTTAGTATAGCTACATCCAGGACGTCTCCTCTATGACCCGTGAGTAGGGTTGTTTGAACCTAGAACTCTATAATTTTTTTTAACGTAGTCTTGCAATATTTAAACTTTTACGTTGTACTATTCACGTTGGATATTTGGAGTTGAAATTTTCAGCTATTATACTAAGAATGGTAGTCAATAAAACCGTAATAAAATTATCCGTTTTTTTATTGTTACTTGAGTACTCATATGTTATCTTAAAGGTGCAAAACCTCGGCTCCTTTGCTACGATTGCATTTAGTTTGAGAGTGAGAGTGTCTGGGGTGTCCACTTTGGAATGGTCTAGCAGTCTTTTTAAAGAAAAAGAACATTGTTCAACGTTTTTGACGTACCCAAATACGTAAACGTGTTTGGGATTCTCAACGCGGTAGTTCGACTCAAACACAAGCTTGACGTCGAGGTTCTGATCGAAAAAAAAAAGTTTTACTTTGCTTATTTTGTCTGGAATGCTGTTCGCATTCTTGAAACATATTTTCCGAAAGAAGCAAAAAGCGAGGATCTAAAAAATCTAAAAACTCTTTTAAACTTAATGATCTAGATTGATCCAAAAAAAGGAGCGGCAATATTTCTCAATGTCAGAAGTAGCAGTGCCATAGGCACACCGTCAAACAATTCTTTAAAGCATCATATGTTGATTGCATCTGCTCAGGGCCCCACCAAGCGAGGTCTTACCCAAAAAGCACTCTTCCAAAATGTGTTCTGCTCTGGCCTTTATCCACTTAACTACCTAAGTTGTAAAACTAACGTAAAAATTATGGCTGCAAAAGCCAAAAACAAAAAAGACACTAGGCCGGTGCCCCCGTTAGCGACGGCCCGGGCCAGGTTCCGTCTACTTCACAAAGTACCGGTTCTTGCACAACCGCAGCCGTATCAGTTAGCTAACTCTGGCAAATGCGCAAATGCAAATTCCACAAAATAGACAATACGTTTGATGTATTATTTAAAGTATGAGACCAATAGGAAACAAACAAATTTATTTCTTGTCTGATGTATGTTAGATGGCGCAAATCTTATCGATGTAAGCGCTTGTTCCACAGCAGCGTTTGTAAGGTTTTCCGGGTAAACTTTGTGTTGAGATTGCCAATTTGGTTTTAAAGTAAGTTTTATTATTCTAATACTTTTATGATGATAAAATAGAAATATTGTAAACTCGGAAATGATTAAGAGACTTTTTGATGCCTGGATTGGCAGTTAAGAACAAATGCCGTGGAGCGTGATTTAGATGACTTGGGGATGGGGTCGTTGTAATCTTGCTGAAGCCCTTTTTGCGGGGTTGGCGGTGGTGGATGACCCTTGAGTTTTATGCCTGAAAAGCCGACAAGGTTAGCCATTGATGGCTATCGGTGTGCAGCTGTTGATGTCGGCTGAGGGTTGGTTGATAATTCTTTGAAGTTATTTAAAGAAAATGATTTACCTCCGGTCTTCTGCTGCTTTTTTTTACTACAATATAGATTTTCTGGTCTACAGAAGTAGCAGGTTTTTTTCTCTATTTACAACAGATTGCATGAATGCATAAAAAGATTGTAAATTTAATATTTTTGTGGGTGTTTTCTTGAGAAAACTTGTAGATCTAGTTTTTGTTGGCGTTTTGTTGGAAATTTTAGCAACGTTTGAAATTCTTGTTTTTACGTATTGCTGGTTCTTTATGTATTAATTGGATTTGTTATTGATTTTAATATTACCTAATTTGTTAGTATTTTTAGTTTAAGTTTTTGTCATCAACGTATTTTAAGTAAGCGTCTATGTACTATGTGACTTTTTTCGAACGATGACTTCTTAGTAATAGCACATTATTGTTGTTTTTTTAGATGTTGCCGTCATAATTTGAGGTAATGAGGTTTGCTGGTATTTAGCGCATTTAAGGTTTTACAGTTCAAACCTAGTTTAAAAAAATGATTTCATCAATCATTTTTTATCGAAGTACGCAATTTAAAATTGGAATTAGCTAAAATATAATAGAAACAACCAACATTTTATAAATTTTATCTTTGGTTTTATAACCAAATTTAGACTATTTTTTAATAAAAAACTAACATTCTAATTGATTTTATGGTAAAATTTATTTTGGTTTTAAATTTTTTTTAGATTTATCCAAAACTTCAATATTTTAAACTAAAACAAAATTTTGGTTTTATAAGTAAAATTTTATGTTTTTTTTTTTTAGTTTTTGTATTGTTTTGTAAATGATGGTATTAAATTATTAGTTTAAAATTGTATTGTTCAATGTCATTTAAAAAAAAAAAAAAATTACAAAAAAATAGTTAAGAAAACAAATTTTTGATATACTCTAATAACTTTTAAAGCTACTCAAATAGTTAAATTTATAAATTTGATTTGAAAAATATTGCGTATTAATAAAATTAAGTAATTCTTACTCAAATACGCTCAATCTAAAGCTTAATTATTCTAAAACGTTAAGCTATGTTGTAATCTATCAATAAATCATCTATAATAGATTCTAAATGATATTATGAAAAGACGTTGGATTAAATACGATGTTAATATATGTTCAGCAATTGATAATCCATCAGGATTTAATTATTTTCCATTAATTTTGAATAAATTTACGCCCTGGCATTACTGTGAATAATCGCACAACACACGGATTCCATGCATGTTTCAACCTCTGAAATGTGTGTTTCGGCCTGATGAAAATTTAAACGCACATTAATAATTAACATATTGCAAAAGTAATGTGTAATTATTAAAATCACACTGATTTATGTAAATTGATTGGTCATAAATAAAGTAACTGAAATCCTGAGGGTATTGAATTGAAAAAAAACCGCAACATTTCCCTTAAAATATTAAAATTGCGCGCGCAAAATAATAAAAATTCCCAATATGCCGTAATGCGGAATAATGGTGTGGTTAAACTAAATGGAGTGTGTAGTATTTACATAGCACTGTAAATCTTCATACGATAGCTAGAAATGGTGGCACACCAAGCGGTGCTAAATGGAACTGGGGGTTGAATTTCCAGACGGAAATTAATTTTGCAGAAAAAAATCTATATTGCAGCAATTAAACATACTGATCCTGGGCATTATTAGTTCCAATTTCCGTTCGCATTTATTAAATTAATTATTCACAGAGCTTTGATATGATTTTAATTAAATAACAAATGCTGGCCGATTACTATTGCGTAGGCATATTTATAAATTATTACCACACTCGTTGCATATCAACCTTTAATTATTATTATAAGCAAAAATAATAACCATTCACTAAATTGAATTTAAATTATTAATATGGTAAATTAAGCAATTTCTACATATTGAATTATGAAACTTGGTTTATTACTAGCAACTATTAATAAGATAATCTAAACTGATTTTTAATACACTTTCAGTATATAACAATTATAGAATGCTATGATTTATCAAAAAGTACGAGAAACTGCAATTGGTAAAAAAAATCAATTTATTTGTTTCCAAAAAAGTGACGTTCTGTGATGTAAAAGATCATGAGATTTTTGTAGAGTTTTTAATTTTTTTTTTTAATTTTTGCAAATCAATTATTGGTTAAAATTTGATACACTTTGGCCTTTCTTTTGAGTTTATGGGTTAGAGTTATTTTTGTTTTGATTAGCTGGCAATTGCTTCCTGTTGTAAAATGATTTAGAATTGTTACGTTGTTTACAATGTTATGTTTAGAAGAAAGTATAAATTTTATTTTGTTTTTCGTGTTACGATTTGAGATAATTTATATATATTTTCTTTGGAGTTTTTTTTTAAAGAAGGTAATTATATAGTACTACTTTTGTTGATATAGGAAGCTGTATAGTGTTTACTTTTTTAAATTTTATGGGTTAGTTCTAGTACCTAGTTTTGCGTTTGAAGTCCCTGATTAAAAATTTGAGCTGTTTTTATTGATAGTTTGGAGGATGAATTTGTAGAACCTTTTGACAACTTTGTTGTCGTGAGTTGTAGTAACTACCATAAATACTGTCCAGGTATATGCCCTGGACAGTATTTATGGTAGTTTTGGCATTAATATTAGCCACGTGGTCTATACACTTTGTGGGAGATGCTTTTGTAGGTTTAAGTTGTTTATTTATTAGAAAATCGACGCTTGCTCTCTCAAAATCTTTATGGTAAACTGGTTGGCCAGTGTGGGGTTGTGGCATTGTATAACCTCCAACTATTTTTGAATGCATTTTGTTGCTATTTGCAAATATATGTTTATATATATATTACAAAAAAACGGAGGAGGGTTTTTGTTTTGTGCTTGTTGTTTTGTTATGGGAAAAGCTAGAGTTTGCTGTTGAGAAACAAGTGCAATGGTTTTTGATCAACTTTTTTGCATTTAACTTAAGATAAGTTAGGCAACCTTTGAAGCAGTGTGCAGCTTTTTGCAAGTGGTGCTTTGATTTTTTTGTTTTGTTGAATGTGGAGTAAAGATGGGCATTTTACGTAAACATAAGGCGAATTGAACATGGGTGCCATGTGGCCATAATGCTGGCTACATTAAACAATAATTGTTTGCATTTATATTTTACGCAAACCGTGAGGTTGCACAGCTTGGTGAGAGGCTTTCACTACTTTTTCCATTTTGCGGAAGTTGAACGTATAGCATTGGATTGGCTTTAGAGGCCGGTTAAGTTAACAAATTTTTGGTCTTAATAACTGATGGTTTTAATAACGCCGGAGGCGTCTTACTTGAGTTGGCTGATGGCCAGTTAACAAAATAACCTTACTTTGGTCTTTTTACAACTGTTTAAACTTCTTGATTTGTTTAAGTGTGTTTTTGTAGATGTAGTTCTTTTTGAATTTGTTTTCTACGAGTTGAACAATAAATTTGTTTGATCTTTTTGTTCAGGTAACCTAGAACTTTTAGAAATTTGACTATCTAAGTGGTCAGTTTGTTGCATTGTTTTTCCATGCTGTAATAAAATTGGATTTAATTAATTAGTTTAGTAAAGTTAATTGGATTGTTGACGTTGATTAAGTAAGTTAATACACAATCAAATCATCTGTATTTTGTTTGTTGCAATGAAAATAGCATTTTTTTATAGATAAAAAGAAGACCTTTTTTATAGACTCACAGACTGTCGGATTTACTCTTACGAGCGCTTACCAACTAAACATGTGAGAGGCATGATCTTTCTACTTTTTTCGTTTTGCGGAAGTTGAAAGTATAGCATTGGTAAGAGTGACTTGGATTGGCTTCTAAGCCCGAGTTAAAAAAAATTTGGTTTTAAAAACTGATGATTTTAATAACGCCGAGGGCGTTTGACCTGTGTGTGCTGATGGCCAGTTAACAAAATAACCATACTTTGGTCCTTTTACAACTTTTCAGAGTTTTTGATTTGTTAAAGTGTGTCTTTGTAGATATGGTTCTTTTCGAATTTCTTTTCTACGAGTTGGACAATGAACTTTTATAGAGCGTTGATTTTTTGTTCTCAGATCTTTTAGAAGTTTGGATATTTGGGTGGTCAGTTTTTTGCGTTGTTTCTCCATGCTGTAATAAAATTGAATTTAATTAATTAGTTTTATCAAATCATCTGTATTTTGTTTGTTGCAATGAAAATAGCATTTTTTTATAGATAAATAAGAGGATTTTATTATAGACTCACAGACTGTCGGATTTACCCTCACGAGCGCCAGCCAACTAAACTTCCTACATTTACATTTCTAGAAGTTTATTAATGTTGCACATAGTATGCTAGCCATAAAGTAGTTGCGTAGATTTCGTCGCAAATTTGTACCACGTCAATACCTTGTAACGGAATTGCATTCCTATACAAACACATTCACTAACCACCCCACAACACTCACTATTTACACTGTTAATAACTAATATTTAATAATAACATAACATGGTTATGTTTTGTTGTAACACGTGGGGCAGTGTGGCCAACTGTAGAATAGTTGCATGACACAACCAATGTTGCCAACAATGGGTGAGCCACGCAAATAACTTCTGTAATAATTTTATACGTTTTTATATTATCCGATTGGTTCCAGAGTTATTTTCAGCTTGTTGCGAATAAATTTGAGAGAGAGAGAAATACGAGACGGATTGACTTGTAGCCGTTAGGAGCAGGTTAATACGCTCGAATTATTATTGTTTTGTTATTAATACTAAGTTAAGTAGGTTTAAATGCGACATCTATCAGCCAGTGGCTGAACTAGTCAACCGACTTTGTAAATATATTATAGGAAACTATATCATAGAAAATATTTTGATTTTATACTTTAACCCCATTTGCATTTTATTTAAACAAACCCTACCCCAGACTAGCAGTAATTGTAACTGCTTAAAAACCGTTACAACCTGGAACTAAACTGTTGCATAAATAGTTTATTTTTAGTTTTTAGGCTAAGAGATGCATTGAAGATATGTAAAACTTTTTAAAATTTGTTTTGTTTACTTAAGCCAAGAGGAACAGAAGCTAATTTTTCAGGGAAAGGTTTGATTTTCTGTTTTGGGTGCGCTTTAAGAAGGTACTGGAGTCTGTCGTTGCAAAACAGGTGCATTGGTTCAGAGCTTTGATAAACTTTGGTTTGCTTTTAGTTTGAGACAAGTTGGGCAATCTTTGTAGTTTGCAGTGTCTTTTGCACGTGATACTTATTCCTACAAGTCTTGACTTTTTTGTTTTTTTTTTACATCTAGAGCTTGGATGGGGTTTGGCAAATATTGCACAAAGATAAGGCAAATTGCACCTTGATGTCATGTGGCCTTAATGCTGACAACAGTAGCAATAAATAACTTTTGCCGATTTGGGTTGATAATCAACGCGGACTGTAAAGCTACACAACTTAGTAAAAAACATAATCTCTCTATTTTTTTTTGTTCTGAGAAAGCTGATTGCAGATGGAATGATTTTTTATCTTTTTTATGCGTTTTATTAATAAAAGAGCGGGTAGCTCTACTTGCACCGCAACAGTTTTGATTTAATTGGGTACGTTCCTTATAAAGTATTTGAGTGTTATTTTAGAGCTAACTTGCTAGAAAGGTTGGTTGAGAGGCTTAAGTCACTATACGAACCTAGGTTTGTTGTCCAAATTTTAAGGATTAGTCAGGTTGAAGATTTATTGGCTTTGGTGTCTGTTGTCTTTTATGACGCTGACTTAGGGCAGCTGATGGACTGTTAGGTTGGTAGTTGGGGTTTGGCGGAAGAGTTTTTATTGCGTTGATAGTCTTTGTAATGATAATGTTCTCTTGTTGCTTACATTTTTTTATATAGATCTACAGATCTTCTTTTAGCTGCCCTGGCAATTCTTTTTAATTTAGGTTATAAAAATCTTTTGTCAATTTTTTTTTTTCATATTTGTTATTACGTTTCTAACTTCAATATAACTTACTTCTGTAAACTTAAAACTTGATTGGTTTGGGATATTATTTAGAAATAGCTTTAGGACTATATTGCTGTCTGGTAAGTTATTTAAGAGACTTGAAGCTATTGTTGTGAAATATTGATTAAACTCATTGGCCTTAATGTTTGAGTCTTCTAGCTCAGGGAGTTGGCTTCTTTGATCATTAATTATATCTCACATTGTCTTTATGGGATTTGGGGCGTTTTCTATACAATAATAGTTTGCTGCTCTTTTCTTTTTCAATATTTTTTTCTTGTAGTTTGTGTTTAGTTTTACGATTATTATTTTTAATACTGTTGTTTTTTTTTATTCATTTTTTATTAAAATGTAATAGTTCACGCATAGGTTTTAATATGTTGTCGAACCATGTTGGGTGATAATTAGAAGAAGGTCTTGTAGTTTAAGTTTTAATTGGAAATGCTACAGCTACTGCATTTGTGAACTTGTTAAAAAACTCATTCAATTTATCATCTAGATTGATGTTACTATTTATAAAACTCCAGTTTGAAGATGATAAAATTGTGTATAACAGAAACATACCTTGTTCAGTAATAGGTCTATACAGCTGTTTTTGTGTTTTAATGGAATTTACTTACAGTCTTACTTCAAGTTTGATAGCTTTATGGTCTGCCAAAATTTGTTCTGTAACAGTTGCTGTAATATGATTAAGAGATATAGTAGTAAGAGCATTATCAATGCAATTTTTCTTTCTTGTCGGTTGGTATATAAGAGGGTAGAATCCACAAAATGTGTACATATCTTTAAATATAGTAAAATACTTGTTCTTTGCTTGAAATAAGACATTAAAATTACCTAAAAATATTACATTTTTCATTATTTTATTTAACAATACTTCGGTCTTAAGAAGAAATCTGTTATAATTATAAGTTATAAGTCATAAAGTTTAATTGCTGACAATTCACAATCATGTTCAATTAATAATGACTCAATATCCTGTCTTTTAGTACATTTCACTGAATTATTTACTAAAATACCTTTTTTATATAAGGAGAAATGCATTTACGCAGTCTACCTGAGATCTGTGGAATTTCTTCAATTATTTTAAAAGAATTCTACCCACTAAACCCACCTTCATTTTGCTCCTCCGATTGGATGGCATTTGCTCACATCCCCTGTCACCTGTTTACTGTTTTGTTTTGTTTGCTTGCTTTTTTTCCTGTTTTTCTTTTTCTTTTGTGCTACTCTTTTCTTTAGTTAACAGAGTAAAAGGAACCATGCGTGGCAGGACCGATGCACTTATTGTTGGGATTGTTTTATATGCCCTACTGACTCCGCAGACTGTTTAGCAGCCTTTTTACATTATTATTAAACTTGATAGCAATACTCTATATTAGCATAGCGTATAGCACGATTGACACGGTTACTGACGCTATAATTTGCTACAAAACGGAAAAACTATATAAATTGTTATTTTAAAAAAAGAACATAGCACAATAAAAAGTCTACTAAACTTTGGGGGTAATGAAATAATAATTTTAAAGTTCAAGCAAATATATTGACAAAACATTTACGATTTAATTTCAAACTTTAATAAACAATCAAAAATTTTGAATACTCATATATTTCATGACACTGGAAATTTCATTCTTTACACGTTGCTAAAAACCAATTTCAAAAAAGAGTTATGTTTCGCAAGTTGTGCTCGAAATTTTATGACACTTAAAAAACTACCCTTTTAATACTTTTTTTTAGTTTTATGATATTTTGCTCCAATAAAAAATGTTTGTTTTTGCACTTCTTTTTTCTTACTGATTTTGTTTTTTTAATTGTTAGTTTTAGTTTGTAGTCATTTATCAACTTGTCATTGTTTTGCCGTTGCTTCTATTTTTCTGCCGTCTTTCAATCACTACCATTGCTAAAACATCAGCATATGCCAATGGCTTAACTTTTTTGGGAATGTCCAGCTTCAACAGTCCGTTATATAAGATATTCTAGAGATAGAGATCCAACACTGACCCCCTGTGGTACCCTTTTAGTTACTTTGTGTTTTTCTCTTTTCTTATCTAGAATAATTCGGACTGAAAAGTAATAACTTACATAGCTTTTACTGTTATGTTCAATTGAAGACGTTTTTGACTTAAATTGCTATAAGCGTACTTAGTCTCCTTGTTTTCAGTGATTTTTTTACTTCGTGTTTTGCTTCCTTTACGGTTTTTAGTGATGCTAAGGTTGATCTTCCTTCCCTAAAGCTTTGTTGCGCTTCTGACAGGTTGGGTCTCTTTTTCAGTTTTTCTTTTATTCTTGCTTCTATGATGTACTTATACTGCTTTTCCAATGTTTCAACTGTATAAACATACTTAACGTAACCTAACTTAACCTTTGCAATAAGTTATTTTATATAGGAGTCTGGTTGGTCAACTTAGGGTTTTGGTGGACTTATTTTGTGTTTATTTTTTTAATTTTAATTTTATTTTTGTTTTATTTGATAATTGAGGTTTGTTGTAGATTTGTTATGAAATGGTTGCTATTGTTATATACAAGGTGTTTAAAAAAGAATGTAAAATATTTAAGAGGGTCGTAGTACGAATTACAACAAACAAAAAAGTCTTAATAAACATGGGTTGTCATAGCATCGGTTTTGGAGATATGGAACATTATTTATTTTTATATATATTATTATAAAGAACAGAGTTTTAAAAGATGTTTAAAGTGCCCTTTTTCCATTTTGAAACAGGCACGACATCTTTGTCAGAAGGACATTCGTACTATTTCTAAAACCTCCTTATTGGCTCGGATTTCTTTGCATTTATTATTAATTTTTAACTGCAGCTTTTCAAGGTTACTCACAGAATTAACATACAAAATATTTATTTTATTTATTTAAATATCTTTAAAGAAAAAAATGAAGAGGGTATAAATTAGGCTTGTTGGCCATAAAACTGGTCCGCCTCTTCCTACCTACCTTTGTTGAAAAGTTTGGTCTAAATGCTCTCTAACGGCAATCAAAAAATTAGCTGAAGCGCCATCATGCTAGAACCACAATTGTTGCCTGTGAGCCAAAGGAATGTCATCCAAAATATCATACAATGTGCTCTGCAGAAAGTTGAGGTAAGCAGCGCCTGTTAATCGGTTTCGTAATACAACAGGATCTAGAAACTTGTTGTAAATACTGAATGTTAATTTCACAAAACATCAGCTAACTATGATAAGAAAATGCATGTTGTGAAAAAAGGATTTAATAAAAATAAATAACGTTTCATATCTCCGAAACTGTTGCTATGACAACTCATGTTTATTGAGATTTTTGTTTGTTGTAGTTTGTACTACCACCTTTTAAAATATTTTACATTTTTTTTTAACACCCTCTATACTACAGTCTGACTGCTTGAGATAACAAATGTAGGTTTGACGCTTTGGTTTAGCATTTCTAAATTATTACTGATATTGGAATTTTTTATAAAGCTTATCCTGTTATTTGTGTTTTTGTTTCTCCAAACAATTAGGAAGAAACTTATTTGTTAGGTATACGGAAGCTACAATGATATCAGTTTTTTGAGCGTTAGCTAAGCTGACCTTTACAGCTGCAGCATTGCCAGTGAAGAGCTGTAGCATAAGATAGGCTGTTATATAATTTTGTGTATACATTCACGGATTATTAGTAAAGTATGTTTTGTTGAGTTTGTCTAATTGGCAGATTTTACTATTTAAGGTTCTTAGATTAGAGGTATTGTGTTTTCTGTTTTGCCTTGTTTTTTGTTTATGACACAAACTAAATCACGTTAGATACGCCGACAAAATTGTTATATTTTTCTAAAATTAAGAATGGCTGAGTGAAAACACTAACAACGGAAACGGAAAATGGAACCCCGTGATTTAGCAGCGGCGCTTCTATATTGGAAAAAGATGCAAAAAAGATCTAAAATAAGATAGAACAACGATTTAAAAAATTATGCGGGTTTGGCATAAACAAAGGTTGAGATTTATGAAAATGTATGGGGAAAGCTTATGTTTAAAAATAGAATCAAGATGATTAAATAAGAAGAAAAAAAAAACGTTGCCACGATTGCTCAATACCGATGTAAAGTACATTGATTTACAAGTTTTCTTTAAGAGGAACTTTTGCCTTTACTTCAATTGCTTTTTTCTGAAGCATCAAATGATGGGTTTTAGGAAGTACCTTATTTCATTTTTTTTCCCATTTATTTTTTTATGCATTTAGTACGATGAGTCAATTTTTTGGTTTGTTTTTCTTGACGGTATGGAATACGTTGAATTTTTTGACATCAAGCGTTTCAGGCGTCTCAGACATAATTAGATTTACAGCATTTGGTTATACTGGAAACCATAGAATGACTTTTGTCTACCTTGGGAAACGTTTCATTGGTACAACCGTATGCATCATCAATACAGATGGTTTTGTAAAAGTGATTTGGTTTTTTTTTTGTAATTGGTCCAAATCTTTCAATGATTAGATGTAAAGCAAAACTTTATCTTTTATTAATTTTGTTTTGAAAATGTTTTTTGCCAGGAGACTTTATATGTTTTTTTTTAGAAACATTTGAGTTGGTTTTGAAGCATTTTTTAAAAGATTAGCAGAAACTACTAGTTCAGAACATGAGTTATCCGTTTTGCCGGGGAATTGATTTGTTTCCCAGATTGCAGCTAAACGATTTTTTTGTGTTTTGACTTCTGTTCTAGAGTTTTTTTTTTACTCTAGTTTGTAAAGCTGTAGCCGCAGACAATGCAGTTGAGTTGAGTTATCCGAGGACGTAAATGAATTTGAGAATTTTTATCTTACCAGTTTATATTAGATTTGTTTATTTTTCTGGTTCTTTACCTGCAAATATAATAACGTTGAATTTTGAAAATTAGTTACAGACGAGCAGGTACCACATACTAACTATTAAACTGTGACAGTGTATGGCACGCTGCGCACCCCGCTTCAGCCAAATATTCACCTTGTTGGCAACCTGACTAAACGATGTATGATTGATTAATAGTTTTCACCCCGTTTTCTTATGCAAGCAAATATGTCCAGTGTTGGCTTAAAAATACGTTTTTTGTTGAAACACCAAGTTTTTTTTGTTTTTTGTTACGGGATTCTACGCATAACACAAACACTGACACTACGCTGCAGAGTGGTTGAAATTTGTCTAAAACATTGTCCCCGGTTGCTTAAGGCTTGGTAGGCTTCTTTTCTAACTAGAACCACATACGACAAAATTCTTAATGGAAATCCACAACCTTTTCCAGACTGTTTTTATATCATTAAAAGTTTTTGTTGAAATAACCAAACTAATTTACTAGATTATACACAGGAATTGTTAAAAGTGCAACAAAGGTAAAATTTAAAACTGGCAACAAATAGTATATTACAAACCGAAATTAAAAGTGTTCATTGCAGACAAAGGTTACGGTTTCCTTCCGCTTTAGTTATCTATAACGCCAGACTGCGAATAAACTTTTCATTGAGGTTTGTATACTATTTGATTTACAATTAACTTAAATAATAATTAAAATTAATAAATAAATAACATAGTAAGTGATGAATTTTTATTTCCAACTATTGACTAATATATAAGTTAATTTAATTATGTAATTGAATGAATACTTGTATTTACTTTTTTGCTATTTTGCAAGTATTTTTAGTTAATGAACAAGTTTTGTAGTAATTTTTTTAGAAAATTATGTAACATGATAATAACAAATAAAATAAGCACTGAACAGGAGTTGGGAAAGTAGCACTTTGTTAACCGCTAACCGAGTCGGAAAAGTGATGGCCAGAAAAGTCTGACTTTCAAAGTTTTGGAGGCGGATATTGACGTATTATTTACTATTGACCGATTGTGAATCAAATGTTACTAATTTTCTATGATAAATTTTTTTATAGCATACCTAATTTTCTTACTTTTTATGCTATAAAAAATTATATTGCAAATGTAATGTAAAATAATATAAATTTTTAATTGTTTTGCTACATTGATGATTTTTATTGATATAATAATGTTTTCAGAATTGCGATAGCGATCTTTTGTAGTTTATAACAAATGATTAGAGAGGGTATTATATAATCGAGCGATTTAAACTTATTACAGAAATTGAAGGTCATTCTGAAGATGGGAATAAGCCGAACCGGTGGGATATCAATACCATATATAATGTTCAATAGGACGTCCGTATCATTAAATGTCATTTTCTATATAATATAATTCCCACAGATTTGCTAGAATCAATTTGTTTTCTAGAAAATAAAATGATTTTTTCCACACCGTAAATAAAATATCCTTTATTTAAACAAAAAGCATGCGCTACCTAACAAAAACACATATGTAAATTCCGCATTGTGCGTCGTGGCTGCGGCCAATGTTTGTTTTAGCAGATTGTTTTCCAAGTCCTAATTGAATATACTTTTGAACTGTACAAATAATTGTAATAATGTTTGCTTTGCATTGTGCCCTCGCAAGCGAGTATTATCCATAACGGTCAGAACAAAAAAAAATTACAATGCCGGAGATTGAAAAAAAAATTAAACCAAAATAAAGGCGAATAAATATTCATAGTATTTATTATTGCGTGGAGGTTTATATTTTTTTAATTAATTCTCTTCTTCATATTTTTTGTATTGTGTTTGAAAAATTTAATTAAAATTAATCTTAAAGACAATAGTTGAAAACATTTTCTTTTTGAGCATCCTAAATAGGTTTTTAAAAGTAAAATATGAATAAATTGTTATTTATGTAAAAGAAAATTTGTGTATAATTTTTTCCAACTCGTTACTAATATTATCTCTCTGTTGCAGGTGAGCGATTTCCCGACAATAAATTCACACCACGAATAAACAACAATTTAGTGAGTGCATTGATAAAAATTTTCCAATTACAAAATGATTTCGCTCTCAATATAAATCAGCCGCTTTACTGTTTGCGGCGGCAGCTTTATTTCTATCAGCCATTTTTATTATATATACTATAGAATCAAGGCTTGAAAGGGTTTATTTTATGTTGGGTTATACATTATTATGACATGTGTGTGAGCCTTTTGGAACAGCACATCGGATATACTGAATACCTGGGATAATAAATAACGTCCCGCCGCAAACTGTCGTGATATGAGCCGGCATGAATATTGATAAAATCGGGACGCGCGGCGTAAAACGGCGGGCGGACGCGACCAATGGAAAATATGTTATATGTTATGTTCGCATTGAATTTCTAAAGGGTAATTTTAATCTGGATCGGTTGTCGGTGATTATCAACGGTGTTGCTGATATTTAATACATCATGATCAGGTTAAGCAATTACATTACTCCTATTTAATATGTATGAACTTCTATAGCTTTTTTAATTGTGTCAATCACATTACAAAAATGAAACAATAAATATTCATTTCCACATAATCCAATTGCTAGTCATAATAGTAGTAATAGGCTGAACATGTCAAGTTATTTGGCAAACTGCGGACGGCGTAAGCGCTTGTTATTGTCGAATCATTGGTGTGGATTTACGATTGAAACTATTTAACCTAAACGTATGTAGTTTAATAATAATTGTTTATGTTATTAGTTCTCAATATTGGACTATTTTTCTTTAAATTAATCTTTGTCATTTCAACCAATGATTTTAGTTGTTTAATGCTGGACGTAGCTATTTCTGTTTTTTTTTCTGTTACTTGTAATGTGGTCTTACCATCTGTATCTTCCTGCTATTTGGTTGACGTCGTTGAACCACTTTTTCTTCGGTCTTCTCACATTATTTTTTGTGGTTGTTGACCGCCACTGAAATAACCAGTGCGTCCATTTTTTACTTTGTGTTATAACCACATGTCAGTTTTCTTTTAAATTATGAAATGAATTAATAATTTATTCAAAATCAGTCTAACAAATCACAGCGACCAAAGGTCAAGCATAGACAATTTTTTTGGTTCTACAAACCTTGTCAGTAGTCTTTTGTTTCATTATTTAAATTTTCTTTTAGTTTTGCTATCTTCTCAATCAAATTAGTCCAGTCAAAGTAGCTTTCACCTCTAAAAAGTTTTAAAACTTTTTACACTAATTCATAGGTACCTAGTGAAGGATATACAAAAAAACCTTACAAATATGACACGAGCTCTAGCGGCAATCACCAAAAACAGGGCATTTTTTTTGTTTTTTTGTAAATATCTTGAGAACTGTAGGTCGGAGGTAAAAGTTAACTGTATACACAATGAAAGCTGATAAAATTTGCAATAAAAATAGTTATATTTTTTAGTATTCTTAGCGGTTACAGAGTTATAGAGCGCTAATGATAGCGTTTTTTTCAAAAAAAAAACGTAAGCACGGCACAATATGTAATTTATTAAAGATGCCAAAACAAAAACAAAAAAGTGTACTTTTTACCATCATTTGTTAGATACTTGTAAATCAATTATTGCCTAAATTTTATTTATACATTTAGATTTAAAACTGCTTCAGGTTCTGCTGCGTCTTCTGTAGTTACTGGGATCAACCGGCTGGCTCAAACTTCTTACACCACTGTTCTGGAGGAAGTTGATTTACTAGCGCAACTTGGATTTGGTAGTATACACGAAAAGCACGGAATGGGACACTTCGGCGCCGCCGTTTCGGCGCGGCCAATTCGGCGCGGCCGATTCGGCGCGGCCGATTCGGCGCGAGGACACCTCGGCGCTGGCCAATTCGGCGCCGGCCGTTTCGGCGCCAGAACTTTTCAAATAAAACAAAAGTATATATACACATTATAATAAAAATTGATTTGTTTTATGAAACATAACAGATAATGTATGATAAATAAAATATAAAATACGTATAATATACTTAACATATCAAATAAAAGTTATACATAAAAATCATAATATATGTATGTACATATTTAAATTGTCAAATATATAATATATATTATAATAAGTAAACATAATTTTGACCCGCAAATAATTTATGGGTAATTAATTATGAGTTTTTAATGATAGGTAATAACCTGAAAAATATAAAGGATAATAGCCTATTAAAATAAATAAGTAAAAAAATTATAAATAATATAAAATAGTAAAAAATACCAAATACATTTTTATGATTATAATATATTTGTATATACTATGTTTTATTTGAAAAGTTTTGGCGCCGAAACGGCCGGCGCCGAATCGGCCAGCGCCCAAACGGCCGGCGCCGAATCGGCCGCGCCGAAACGGCCGCGCCGAAATGGCGGCGCCGAAGTGTCCTAGACCCCGAAAAGCATGCTGCATTGCTGCTCCTTCTGTAGGCAACAGCGCAGAGAAGTCTGGTATAACATTTAAAACTAGTTTAGTAAAAGCCATGTAACAATGCATGTTAAGGGAAGTTTGCTTGTGAGGTGCGGTGTACCATGCCAGGAGTATTTTGTTTCCAGCTTTAGCTTTGTTACATCAGTAATACTTTGCAGTGTAGCTTGCTTCTTAAACAAATTTAAACAGACAAGTTTCTTTTTTTGATATGCTCAGAAGTCGTATCACATCCGCTAATTGCATGCACAAGAAGTATGCAGTTTTTAATTCTCATAATTTGCAATTGCTGACTCAACTATATCTTTTTTTTTTATTCTGACGTGGCTTGGTTTAACAAACAATATCTGTCTTTCAGATGGGGTTAAAGCCATGAGGAGGACAATAAGATTAACATCTTTGCCAACTATTGCTACTTTGTTACTAGTTTAGGATTTTATGACTTCTGTGCGGATGATCAATTTACTAGCGTTACTAGATTCTTGTTTTGTTTTAATTCCATAGTCGTGAAGAGCTGTTAATAGGAATGAAATAAGTCTTGATTTATTGTGTTTATTAGAAAGAAAACCATCATGTTTGACTCTGATTTGTGTTTTGTGTTTAAAGTTTATGACAACTGAACTCTTTAGTTTGTACTTCGGTTCTATTTAGCTGCCTACGTACTGGATAGTGTCGCTGAATAGCCATCAAACGCAACGGTACAGCTCTTGCCGGCATAATGCTTGAGAGCATAGGCGACATAACATTGGCAAATTGTCAAGATTGGGGATTTTTAGGCCACACCATTTTGTGTAACAGTAATCTTCTATTCAAAACGATGTCAAAATGGAAAAGATTGGCTTCTTCTTGTAATACAAAAAAAGTATTGTATAAGGCTTATTTGTTTGTTTTTTGCATTTCAGTTTCTTTAAATAAAGATAAAAAGTAATGAGCAAGCTTATGTTATGAGTAGTTGTTGAAGTCCTCATTACTTTGTTTGTTGATAGCTACAATTTGACGCGTATGACACGCTTTTGTAAACGCTATGTGGAAGGAAGGGTAGGTAGTTGGGGGAGAAGAGGAGAACCGTCAAAATGAACAAAAGGCCGATCAAAAGAGACCGGCTTCTTGGATTGTAACAATACAAAAAACTTTTTTTTCTATTCTTTAGCGTCTTATAACTGCTGGGAATATAACTTGTATCTCCTACCTACAGTTCTTAAGATATTGACAAAAAATAGAAAAAAGTGCTCTGTTTTCGATCATTAACGCTAAAGTTTGTGTCAAATTTGTCAAGACTTTTAGTATATTTTTTATTAGATACTTATAAATCAGTGTACAAAGTTATAAAACTTTTGGAATTTTTTGGAGGTAATATCAATATTTGAGCATATTTGACTAGACTATATCTGTTAAATTGTTTTCTAATTTCTTTATTTGTAATTTGGATTTTTAAGCTTATTTATAGCTGTGTCTTACGACCCGTTAGCACACTTGTAGCTTATAGCCGCTTTAACTAAGTCATGGTTTCTAGTCCTATGTAGTAGTGTGCAATGTGCACATATTATAATTTACATTTGAGACTCTAAAGGTCGGTTTCACATTTAAGCAATTTGCTCAAATTGATTTGTTTAAGTATTTAAGCTAACCATAAGCAAATTATCAAACAAGCTAGATTTTACTCAAACCAAACATTCTGGCTTGTGCAAGTAAACGATTTTTGTTTTTATGCAACAATTTACTTGTGCAAATTGTCATGCACAAATCGCACATTGTTGTGGTTTTAATGTTTTGGTGAACTTTACGGTTTGGTTTGATTTATGCAACTGGTTGTATCTAAAGTTACACGTGTTTGTTGATTGTTTGATAGTGTGACCGCAATTTAGTATTATTTTTTGGCTAATAATTTTGATTGTTTTTAGATTCATGTTTAACTCTGCTGACTTTGTCAGCTGCACTAACATTTTAATAAGTTTTGGTTAGTTGAGAGTTATATGAATGTTGTATTTTATGCATTATTTTATTAATGTGCAAATAGCTTGTATATGGTTGTAGTTCTATTTTGCTTGCAAACTCAACTTGTTTCGGGGAGTTAGTAAAAATCTAAAGTGTTTGTTACTTTTTTGTAAAAAACTTGTATGAGTGCAAATAAAGACTTATTGGTTTATGGTGGCTGATGTCTACATATCTTTATCTTATGTTAAAGTAATTTTCCTTTCTAGTTTCAACATTTTTAAGGATAGTTTATTTTTGCCTAAACATTTATAATTTTTAAGCTCGTGTGCTTGTTGTATTTTGGATTTTAAAACTTTAAAAGTATTATCTAAATTTACGTTCTTATTGACTATATGGTCGGTATGATTTATACTTACCATACCATAGATCACCATTGAAACTTTTTTTGATTTTTGATGTTGTTTATGGTGTTTACAAACTGCCGTTAGTTACTTTTGTTTTTTTTTTGAGAAAAATATTTTTGTTGTTTTTATAGTTGTTTGTATAAGTTAAGCGTTTAATGTTTACTATCTATATTCTTTTGAGTATAGTTGCTGCTAAGTTTTGTTTATTTTGTGTATTTTCTCATTTAATGTTTGTGTTTAGCTCTTTAAAAGATTTTGTATTGTTTTTTTTTGTGTTTATTTTTTACTTAATATTGTTATTTTGTCTATTGTTTTTGGTTGAAACTAATATATTTTTAGTGTGGAGTGAAATCAAAAGGTTTAACAGATTGTTAAAGTATTCAAGGAATGCTGAAGTTTTTTTTATGAAAAAAAAACTTTTTGGATAATTTTTTTTATTGAAAACTTTTCTAGCTATAAGTTTGTCAACGAAGAAGAAGTAGTATTTTTTTATCTCAAAGATGTCTAGGATTAGACAATATAACATATTCTATGATTCAACACTTTCTTCAAGTAATAACATATGAAATAAATCTGAAATTCCAGATAATTAACACTATTTTATAGTTTAAACTATAAGGTTTTCCAATAAAAGGTTTTAATATTTAAAAAAAAAAACGGGTAATTTTTAAGAGAAATCAATAAATGTTTATTTCATTGTAAAGAGAAAGGTATGTTATTAACATTTAAAAACAATATTAGTCAAATGGCCGCCACGGTTACGGTTGCAGTACCACATTTTTTTCATGAAATTTTCTTCGATAACTTTACAAATTCCATTTTTAAGGTCTTGAATCGATTGTGGAGCATTGGCATAGACCTTATCTTTTACGTGGCCACAAAGAAAAAAGTGTAAAGGTGTTAAATCACAAGATCTCGGTGGCCAGTTGTAATCACCTCTTTGAGAAATAACACGGTCAGGAAATTTTTCTTGCAAAATTGCGATTGTTTTGTTGCTTATGTGGCACGTAGCGGCGTCTTGCTGAAAATAAACGTCGTCCACAATATCTTCCAAATTCAACAGACTTTCACATGTCATAGTTTAATCCTTTCTAAATGTACTGGTAAAAAAATTAATCGATTATCAAATTATTTGTAGATGCAGCGATAAAGGGGAAGTTGTTGTATTTGTTAAAATACTACAAATCAAGGTAGCGGTCGGTATGGTCTTAAATAGTAATATCTTTTTGGACACGGTATCAGACTAAAAAATTTATTAATCAATTTATTCTGCAAATAAAAAAAAATTTCTTTTAAAGTATTAATGTTAATTTGAAACCAAAATACTTGAATTTATTAGAAAATATACTTGACTTTGTTTAAATAAATTTATCCTGACTGGAATTAGCTTGAAATTTGCAACTTTGTGATAAATGATTTTTTTAATTAAGTCAAATTAATTAGGAAATTGGTTTTACTTTAATTAAATAAATTTATCCTGACTAGAAATTAAATTAAGATAGACAAATTATTTTGAATTATTTGTACTAATTTTTGTTAAGTTTTGCAAAATTTTTGTTTTTAAAATTAAATTTAGAACCAAAAATGCTAATTTGATCAAGGAACGTGTTTTACTTTAGATAAACAATTTAATTCTGAGCGCAATTAAAGTCAATACAGACAAATATGTTTGAAATTTACAATTTTGTGTCAATTGAATTAAATTTTTGTCAGTATTTTTGCAAAATTTTGATTTTAAACTGTAAATTTTAAATCAGAAAAGATATATTTTTTTATTTACTTTATTAAATAAATTTATTTTGAGCGGAAATTATGTTGAAATTAACAAATTAGTTTGAATTTTGCAATTTCTCACATCAGTACAAGCTTCTATCAAACCTTTTTAAAAATATCCAAAATTCAACCGTTGTCTACCACTTTAGATCAAACAAGAGTTGTCCATTCTAAAATGCACAGCCAACACAACACAATACATTTTAGTCATTTATTTGGCAGTTTTTGGGTATTATTTGATAACTACAATTTTAGACATAATAAAGTATCCCAAGAGTTACTCTAAAAATCGAGAAACAAAGTAAATCGCGCGCGGACGCAATAATTATTATTCTGTTCTTAGTTTAATTTGTTGCAATTTACTTACGTACTCTACTATGTCTTATCGGACAGTAACCACTTTTGAGACTTTTTCTAAAGTAAAGTTGCAACAATTGTTGCTCAGCGCGTGTTGAACAAAATTGTTTGCACCTTTGCAACTCTGTTTATATCTAAAAAACAGAATGTTAGAAAAATAGTTTAAGACATACATTTTTTGTTATTGTTTTTTCAAAAATTTTGTAAAAATTTGCATAAAAAAATAATGCAAAGAAGACGTTTTTTTCTTAGACTTAGTTAAAACTCTTTTTTTTTTTAAAGCAGAAAAATTATTACCAACGCAATTTGACGTTTGTCAACTTACCCGGAATAGATACACGCACCATGGTAGTATATATTTAATAACAGTTACTGCATAAAAAATAGTAGTATGTGGTTGCTGTCTGCCGTTTTCGTTTTCAGTTTTTCCAGGACTCAACTACATCTATCTTTATTGTTTGGATTGGTTTTCAAAAAAAAAGTGTTTATGCAAAACAGGAGATAATTTTATAAAAAGTTTATTAGAATTTTTGTTTGTTTGTTTGTCTTGTTTAGCCAGACAATTTCTGTAAATAGTTTTTTTTTTAATTGGTTAGCGTTAAGTCACTCAATTATTAAAATTTCTTTAAAATTTAAGCTTTTGTGAAGTCTTTATAGATAATACTATTTAATACTAACCATGTTTTTGCTGAACGGCGTTTGTTGGCCATCTAAATTCAAAATTTTCTTTGAAAATTGTAACCATATGATTTCAAAAAATTCTGTTTGATTTAATTTGGAGTTATACTGTTTAGTAGTGATTGTCTCTACAGTCGTTAGCTACTTATCTTATTTTTTTAAATTTTATTTTGCATGACATTCTAAATGTAATCTATGTACTATGATCATTTAGATTAAAAGTTGGCGCTAATTTTATAACCATTTTTATAAAACGACAAATGTTTACTCAATTGAACTGGGCAATATAATCACATATTTTTTATTTAAAGCTCAAATTGTGTTGTTGAGTTAAAAACGTTTCATTTTACATTTGATATAAATAAAATACGACCAATAATTCGTATGTAATTATAAAAAAGCTAATTAAGGTCCCAACAATTATAATGTTTAGTTTTGTAAAAATTTGTTTTATGTTAATTTTATAATAAATTATTATAATTTTACTAATTGATTTATTTATGTATTTAAAACTAATCGGTTTTATTGTAATATAATATTATCGAAGTTTAATAAATTATAATTTTAAATTTGCATTTAAAAATGTAGTTTAAAACTAAATAACCAAAATCCAAATAATAATAATTATTATTATAAAATAAAAATTCAATGAAATTTGTTATATCGTGTTGTACAAACAGGTATAATTTAAAAATATTATGAATTTATTTTTTAAATAGTTGCAGCAAGAAACGCTTGTCAAATCAAGCGTAAACGTATGTTAAATAGTTCAAACAATTTCATCACTTTGCTGCGGGAGGAAAACTGCTTTTTTCTTATTTCGCGATGCTTCAATTTGTTTCACTATTTTTCTTTTGAGTCGGTTCGGTACATTTTTTTTTGCATTAACATGTAGCTGCTACTGTCGTTATTTCCGCTATTAATAGAATTTGCACAAAGTTATTAAATACAGCTTAATTGTAGTTAAAGTATTTTTTCTAGCATACAAACAATACATTACGATGCTAGAATGCTTATTATTAACACATGGTATACCATAACAACAACGTATTTATAGAAAATCCTACTACAGTCATTTAATTAACACAATTCTTGTCAGTAAGTATATAACTGTTCAAAAATATTGTACTGTTTTGCGTACAACTTAAAGGCAATACTAACCAGTGTAAACTTAACAAAAGTTTGCAGTTGTTGCAACTTCAAAGCTTCAAAGACCTGCACAGCATTTTATCAACATTTTTATTGTTAATTATAGTGATAACATACATAACCTAAAAACTTTAAATTCCAGTGTGTAAATAACAATATTTTACAACTTAGGCAGTTTACTTAGTATGCTGCAGCTATCAAGTATCTTGATGACCTCAATGCTAATGTAATGGTTTTACGCAGTTCCAAAACTTTTAGTTCTTTGTGTACTTATTGTTATAGTGCATTAATTGTTGAATGCAATCAAAAGCCACTGTTAAAAGCATAAAAAACACGATCTAGTACTAGTTTTTAGATAAACGCATGCTTTTAATAACGTTTTACTATATGTTACCCAATTTATTACATGTTTTTTTAATTTACTGATTGCATTTTTGAGACAATATTTGTAACTTAAAAAATAATTGATTAAGTTGAAAATACCTTATTTAAATACTGTTTCAAGATTTTTATTTATAGATGCTTCAGATTAGTCTAACTTAGAAATTTTAAGACGTTTTATTACATTTGTTGGTTTGTCTTTGAAAAGTATAAAGTATGAAGGGTGTTATTATTTAATAATAATAATAATAATAATATTTATTGGTGTTGTTTATACTACAAAGTATTTACACAGGTCAATAATAGAATATGATAGATAGATATTAATATGTACATTAATAATACAGTTAGAATCATACTAAAACATGTTCAAAATAATCATTAAATGTGAAAAATGCATTGGCTGTAAGCAGGTTTTTAATTTTTACTTTAAATTTATCTCCATGTAGTTGTTGAATTTTATTGGTTAGTTTATTGTAAAACTTAATAGCATAGTAGTTTGCACCATCTCTAGATTTGTTAATTCGTTTAAAATCAAATCTTAAGTTATGGTTCTTGCGAGTAGGATAGTCATGTAGGGATTGCTGTGTAGTATACATGTTAATAATGTTTTTTAAAAAGATAAGACATTCGTATATATAAATGCACGGAGCAGTTAGTATTTTAAAATCAATAAATTTCTATTTGCAGTCATCTCTATATTTTAAACCACCTACTATGCGAACAGCTCTTCTTTGTATTTTGAAAATATTACTTAGCCTTGCCGCATGTCCCCAGTTTAAAATTCCATAATGGATTGAAGAATGTATATTTGCATAATACAGGGTCCGGCATTGAAACTTTCTTTTTTTAAAGGTAAAAAATAAAAGTATAAATTGTACATTTTATTTTTTTTTATTATTAGTATTAAGCATTAACATAGGAAGTTTTAAAATAAAATGTTTTAAAAAGCATATTTGACAAGTGTCTGCCGTTGCTGTCGATGCATTGTTGTAGCCGATTTCTGAAGTTGATGTGAACTCTTTCGAGCATTGCAACCGGTATATTGGCTATCTCGTTACGAATATTGTTTTTCAATTCTTCCACAGTTGCAGGACGGTTGTTGTAGACTTTAGATTTAAGGTAACCCCATAAAAAAATCACATGGGGCTAAATCTGGCAAGCGTGCTAGCTACGATATGTCACTCCTGTTGGAGATAAGTCGCTTTGGAAAAATTTTCCGCAAAACAGCCATCGAAATTTGTGATGTGTGGGCCGTGGCCCCATCTTGCTGAAACCATACTTTGCTTACAGCCATATTTTTAAGAGCTGGCAGAAAGAAGTTGTTAGTGATTGGCCACATAACGCTCAGAGTTTACTGTAACCGTGCGATTGCCTTCCTCAAAAAAATATGGCTTAGTGATTCCCACGCTTGATCAGCTCAAACTGTGACCCGATCCGTATGAAGAGGCCTCTGATGAACTTCCCTAGGATTGATATCGCTCCAATAACGCATATTTTGTTTATTAACACAACCTGAGAGATGGAAGTGTGCCTTATTGCTAAAAAACACAACAGCTTTAGGGGGCAAATTATCAAGGAGCGTTTTGCATGCCTCTTGTCGTGAAACAAAATCACGTTCGAAAAGTTCTTGTGCGACTACCATTTTGTAGGGGTGAAAGTGAAGATTGGTATAAAGAATTTGGCGAGTTGAACGCTCCGACAACCGCAGGGCAGCTGCATGTTTTAAAGCAGAGCGCCTAGAAGATTGCAAAACCGACTATCGGACTGCCTCGATGTTTGTGGGTGTTCTAACGATCCGTGTTGGTCCTGGTCTCCAGCGGAACACATTTCCAACTGTTCTAAAAGCCTTCACCCAGGATAAGATAGATCTCCGGGCAGGAACAGCTCCTCGAAGGAGAATATTGTACCGTAAACGGAACGCGCGTTGCGCCGCAACTATTCAGCGGCTTCGTGAAAAGAACGTTTGTACTGCAAACACGCATTGCTCTCTCGCCTAAAGCATTTTAACGACTGACGATGGTTCGGAATAAATCTCCCCTCCAACGTTCTTCGTTAAGAACACTGCCGCGCCGCAATTATCTCCAGTAGCGTCCTCACGTCTCATTGAAAAAAGAAAGTTTCAGTGCCGGACCCTGTACAAAGACAGCATTAGTGACTGAGACGTAAAACTTCAGCTAATCTCCGCAACAAAAAATTATATTTTAAAAGTTTGTGGCTTAGATAAGTCGTATGTGCTTCTCATGTAAGTTTAGGATATAGTTGCAATTCAAGAAATTTTACAGTTTTTTTTTTAATTATCTCCAGGTTTTAATTAAAAAAGTATATGTTGAGTCTTATTTGTGTTAAGACTAAGTTTGTTTGCTAAAAACCATTGGTAAGCTTTGGACTGTGTTTCTTCAATATCTTGAACCAAAACATCAAGTTGTTTATTAGACTTTAAAGCCGTCGTATCATCAGCAAATAATGTAAGTTGAGCTTCAATGTCACAAAACGGTATATTGTTGATGTATATTAGGAATAGTAGCGGTCCTAAAACCGAACCTTGTGGAACACCCAAGCTAATTTCTTGTATGTCTGAATTTTGAGAATTTACGGTAACGTATTGCATTCTATGCTGTAGATAGGATATTAAAAGATCCATCGATGAATTACTAAAATGATTTTTTTTAATTTTTCTTTCAAGATATCATGGGACACACAATCAAAAGCCTTACTTAAATCACAAAAAAAGCAGACGTATAACATTTATTTTCAAAACCATTAATCACAACATCTAATAAATTTTTCACAGCAAGTACAGTAGATTTTTTATTTCTAAATCCGTATTGATGTTCAGAGAGCAGATCGTTATTTTCAAAATGATCACTTATTTGCAGAGCTAAACATTTTTCAAATATTTTACCTAATATTGGAACAACCGATATTGGTCGAAAGTTATTTAATTCAATGTTTCCCTTTTTAAATATGGGAACAACTATAGCCACTTTTAAGATGTCTGGAAATATATTTGATTTTATACATTCATTGATTAATTTTGTCAAAGGTACCAATATTAAATTAATTACGGTTTTAATCATTTTCGAATTTAAATTAAGATAGTCTTTGCTATTAGAGTTTTTTAAATTTGTTGTTATATCTCGTACTTCAATGTATGTGACTTCTTGAAAACTAAATTGATTTGACATTGGTATTTCATTCATGTACTCTGTGTAATGCATTGTACTTGCTGGTAAATTATTTATTATTTGAGCTGCAACATTGCATTAATGGTTATTAAACTGATTTGCAGAAAATGTATTAGCAGTAGAAGTAATGCTATTGTCATTATTATGATGAAATTTAATAATTTCCCACATAGCTCTATGAGGAGATTTAGAGTTTTTTATATAATTATCGTGAGCTTGTTTTTTAGATTTCTTGATTTCAGTTTTATAATGTTTTGTAAGGTTTTTTAATTTGACTAGATATTAATTGCGAGTGTACATGTTTGTTTAAAACTCTTAAATAGTATATTTTGCCTCATATTATGTAGCAAAGGAGTAAACCAGTTGACTTTATTGATTTTATTTAGTATTTTGCATTTTTCAGAAAATGCTTGACAAACTGCTGATGTAAGAATGTCATTAAATATTTTAAATTTAAACTCTGTTTTTATGTGTGAATTATGCACAAACTCCCAATTTACATTTTTACTTTGTATAAATTAAACAATCCATGTTCTATAATAGGTCTATTGTTTACTCTTGGCTTATTTGGTAATGAATTGACTAAACACGAGACTAATTTTACACCAAGATGATCTGAAAATCCTGCATCCATAGTATTAATTTCTTACTCATGCTCACTCAAACCACTGAATATATTATCCAGAGTATTCTGCTTTCTTGTTGGATCATTTAACTTTGAGTTCAATCCAAAAGAACAGAGTAAAGAAATCAAATTTATGGTATTCAAATCATTTTGGTGGTTAAATTTTACATTAAAATTACCAGTTAGAAACGACGTTTTATATAGACTTGTTAATATTTCTAAAGCTTCCGTTAAAATATAAAAAAATATGTTTATATCACCTGAAGGTGGACGATATACTGTGGCAATAATTTTATTTCTAATTTCAATTGCTGCTAGTTCGATATGGTAACAGACAGACAAGTTTTTTAATTCTACTATTGGAGTACATTCAATATTTTCATTAGCCATTACTGCAACACCTCCATGACTACCCTTATCTCGACAATAACCTGAAATAACATTATAACTTGGAAATTTTAAACAACTTATTTCATCTTCTGACAACCAATGTTCATTTATACAAATATAATCATATTTAGTATGATTGCAGTTATTGCAATTATCACAGCCATTAAGTAAAGTTTCAAACTGATTCATTTTATTGCTAATACATTCGGTATTTAAATGCAGCAGTTTAATATTTAAGTTTTTATTATTTGCAAAACTATGAATAAAATTTTGTTTTATTTAAAGAATATTATTAATGTAGATCAAAAATAATCAAAGTTTTACTAATGATTTTGTTAATAAAATTAAAGTGTCATACTCTAGAAAATGCTTTAAAAATATTTAAAGTTAATGCAAGATTTTCTTCATGTTTGTCTAAAGTAGAAAATCTGTTGTTTTGCAATGATTTTTAAAATTTTGACTATTTATTTATTTTTATTTAGAAAGACTTAATGCGTTTCAAAAAACAAGAAATTTTAAAACATAAATAAATGCTAAAAATTTGGTATGTATTTTAGATGTGTAGTGGTAAAAGTTTGAAGAATAATGAGAAAGTCATTTTTTAATGAAGTCATTATTTAACTACAAATGTTTTTTAAGTATTTATAAAAGCGTACTTCAACGAATAACAAGAAACTGGAGGGGGGGTGAAACAAACTTCTTTTTTTGCTTGTTTCTACCGAAAGCATCTGTTTTGGCTTTAAAGCGCGGGCCGAAAATTGCCTATTGGCCCTTAGGCTTCTAAACTATTTGCGGTATTTTATTGGCTGTGAATCGCAATTTTATATGATGACGTCATAACTTAAAATCTGACAGCATTGACAGATTATAATAAACATTGAAAACAATGTTTTTAATTAGGGCAATCAAAAAAATTAAAAACTTACTCGCTTCGTTTAATTACTTTAAAAGTATAATCAACTTAATTTAGCATATTAACAGAAAGACAAAAGGCTGAAGCTAAAACTTTAGGGATTACCTTTTATTGCTCTTCACACAAATGGTCTTTTAGTTTATGTTACAAACAATGTACTTGCTATATGCTGCATTTAGGTTTGTTTAATTAACTAAACAAATATAGCTCACGCACAGCTTTGTTGCCATTATTAGTTTTTGTTGGCGGTTTTTTATAGCACTAACGCAACACTACGCATGGAACACCAAATACAATTTATTACGTTAAAATATATGCTGTAGTTTAGCAAAACATTTTGACTAAGAAAACAAATGCAATTCTAGTCTGACCCGAGCAAAAATTTTAAATTCATATTGCTATGCAACAAAATGTTAGTTATCAAAAAATATTACCTATTTTTTTTTAAACAATGAGACTTCTAACGCTTGCAAAGAAAAAAAACTTTAATTTTGTTTATAACAAACTCTTAGACTCTATACTCAATTTTAATAAATATGTAGTGACCCACCCACTTCCCCATGTGTTGGTTGTGAAGAAATTTAATTTTTTTTTAATTTTTTGACTAAGGATCTTCTAACACTGCTGTTTATACTACTTATTAGTAATCATAATTTGAAATAAAAAATTTGTCAATAAAAAATTAGATATTACTTTTTTCTTCATGGACACCAATTCTTTTCTTGCTAGCAAAAAAGAAAATTTTAATTTTTTCGTAACAAACTCTTGGTCGAGTGACTTTAGTCAAGAGTGGCCTTCTCATCTTCCAAATGCCAGTCATCAAAAGATTTGATATTACTTACTTTTTTTTACAAAGAAAAACGCTTGCAAAGAAAAAAAACTTCCAATTTTTTGATAACAAATTTTGAAGAGATGGATGGTTATTTCAATTTAACCTACTAAGTAGTAATCATAATTTGGAGTGGCCAACTTACCCGCCTATGTGTTTGTCATTATGAAATTGGATATTATTTTTTCATTCTTTGACTAAGGGACTTCTAACACTTGCAGAAAAAAAAACTTTCAATTCTTTAATAAGAAACAATAGAGCGGCCAAATGTTGGATAAGAAAAAAATTAACATAACTTTTTTTTTTGCACAAAAAAGCTTTTAACGTTTGCAAAGAACACACACATTCTATGTTTTGTTAACAAATTCTTGAAAAAGTGAAAGGGTATTTCAGTTTAACCTATTAGATGGTAATCATAATTTGGAGTGACCCACCCACTTGCCCAAGTGTTAGCCAGTAACAGATTATTTTTTTCTTTAAATTAGAAACTTTTAATGCTAGTAAAGAAGAGACATTTTTAATGTCTTGTTAACAAACTTATGGGTAGCTGGGTGGGCACAATTTAATTTGGTAATTATAATCTTATGCTTTACACATCCACCCGTCCAAATAAATTATTTGATATTACCATCTTCTTCTTCTTGAACAAAAAACTTTTAACGCTTGCGAAGAGGCAAAACTCTAGTTTTAAACTACTTGATGATGATCATGATTTAGAGTAACCAACTCAAATGTTGGTTATTAAAAAAATGGATATTACCTTTTTTTTTTTACTTTTTTCACTGGTTGGTAATTATAATCTATAGTTTCTGTTCACTCACCCAAGTGTCAATCATCAAGAGATAGGAAATTAGATTTTTTAAATTTGATGTTTGCAGAGATGAAAAATATCTAATACTTTAGTTTGGAGGTTTAGTTTGAATTAATATGTGGGTTTATATTTTGAATTGTGCGTTAAATCGGTTTTACTTAAAGAAATTTTGAGAAAATTGGATTGAACTTTGTTTGGGAGTTTTACTATTTGCATTTGTATAATTTGATTTGTTTTTTAAATTTATTTTTACAAGTTTCTACTAGATACGTAAGGAAGACAAAGCACCCAAATGTTAAATTACTTCTTCAAACTTGTTCAAATACTGGAAGATTACCAAGATGTCGTTATTGTGGGCAATGACAATGTTTTTTTAAACAAATGCAGCAAATGGGTCTATCACTCAGTACTAATGTCGCCGCACTTGTAAGTGTAAATACTATGATGCGTAAAACAAACAAGGATTTTGTCATCTTATGAGCAACAACGCATTTCAAAAACTTTTATTGCACATTTGCGGCAACATTTGATTTGTGTTTACCCGCAGAGATCTTATTAATGTACACAAACTATTAGAAATAGTATGTGATCTAGCTTGTTTATGCGCTATTGCACCAATAACGATATAACAGTAATGGCGCAGTCGAGAGGCTTTTTATATAAATTTTGTAATCTAAAATCTATAGAAAGGGTTGTTGAAACTAAATTGAGATTAACGTTTTAGCATAGTTGATTAAATTTTTTAATATTTTTTAAATTAACTTTGTAGTTCCTTTTTAAAAATTCAGAAAATTGAACAAAAATCTTTTTTTTTTGAAATATTATTGGTTTAATTGAAAGATCAAACATTCCCATTATTTATGAAACACGATTTCATTCATGTGGTTACTTCGGCTGGTTTTGTAGTAGCGCATCCTGTTAACCCAATTTTCCAAAACCATGGTGATGGTTTCAAGCTCTATCTTACAAATGGCTTGCTCAATATTTGCTTTAAGGGTCTAAATTGTTAATAGATTGTTTGCATATCATCGGTCCTTTACGGCATCTTACAAATAAAAGTCTAACGGCATCAAATTGCAGCTCTAAGGTGGCCAATTGACATCGCCGAGATGGCTAATAACATGATTAGCAAACTTGGCTCGCAAAAGATTGATTGTAGCATGGGCTGTGTGGCAAAGTGCGCTATCCTGCTGAAACCAAAGATCGTCCAAGTTAATGTTCACAAAAAATTGTTTATCATGTCTCTGTAGCGCTCACCGTTGTCCGAAATGGCGTTTCCAGCAGCATTTTTAAATAAAACTGAGCCAATGATGCCACCGCTCCAAAATTCGCACCAAACTGTCACTCTCTGAGGATGCATTGGTTTTTCGACAATCACGTGCGGGTTTTCCAATCCCCAGATGCAACAGTTTTGCTTGCTATCATAGCCGCCGAGATAAAAATGCGTTTCGTTAGAAAAGATGATATTTTGAACAAAATTGTTGTCCATTTCGAGCTGCTATAAGGCCCAAACTGCTGATTCAATTGGACTTTATAAGCAAATAATGCAAAGTTTTTGTGCAAAGTTTGTATCAGGCTGGTGCGTGAAATGTTGAGTTGTTGAAATCGATGGCGAGTGTTCCAGGACTGGTTCGCACACTCTTGGCTACGGCAGCCACATTTGCGTCAGTGCGCACTGTACAACGGCAGGGAACGTGTATGTTGACCACTATCATGCCAGTCCCACGAACTTAACTTACACAAGTTTGCATACAGCACGCGCGGCGGGGGCCTCATGTCGGCCAAAACTTCTTTTCAATAAACGCATTGTTTGCTACACAACATTGACTTTGGAAGTAAGATTGCAATATTTCCCAACGTTGTTTAAGCGTAAAGCAATTCATTTTGTTCCGCAAAAATATAATGCAGACTTTTTGCCAAGATTTCCTACGGGAAAGAACTGTCTTTGTCAAAATATCAATTGATTAAATAAATACTACTAGATGGACCATCTCTTATGTGTTGCCAATTGCAAGAGTTATTTTATATTTATGGCGCAGTCGGTAATTTTTTTTAAAATGCTGCATATTTAAAGTTATTTTTGAGAACTAACAAAAATTTATTTTTGGTAACTAAATATTTTAAGTAGGGAATCAAAGTTTGTAGGAAATAGTTTAAGAATTTAAGTTACGTTTTGGCGGAGATGATTGAATTTTTAAATAATTTTTTTGATCCAAAGTGCAGCATTTTTTTAAATAAATCAATTGCAATCGTTTTTAAAATTTTTGTATTCTACAGTTACAAATGAAATAATTTGTAAATTTTTTTTAAGTAAATCAATTTCCAAACGACAATTATATTTAAAAATAAATCAAAAAACGTTTTGATAAAAAAAATTTGGTTAATACAATAGCATATATAATATAATATGGAAACTATGTTTGATAAAAATATTAAATGAAAAATACTAAAATTGTGTTCTCAGTATGGATACTGTGTCTTCAAGTTTTAATTCAAAACTTGTTTCCTAGTTTGTAGTTGGTACAACTTTAACAAGGTCTCACGTTGTATTGTAAATAGTTGTGAAATATTTTGTGTAGTGTGGTTTAAATTTAAGCAAGATGTTTAAATTTGTTAAAATAAAACTAAACAGTTGAATAAGGAACATTGTTTTTTATAGAGTTTGCAATAATAAAATATGTTATATAATTCTACTTTTTTTTTACAGTTTAGCTTAAATAAAATATTCCGATTTAGAGCTTATTTTAAACCTAACAACAAATATATCGTTTTAGTTCTTTATCAATAGCATCATTAAATTGCTTTACGAAACTCAACTTTTTTTGCTGTTTCCAGTTAATTTTAGTTTTAGAGTTTTGATTGCCAGATACATATCGCGTAACTGTTCAGATATACATCTAGCAAGACGCTGATGGCTTTAGCCGCACATTACGAAACTTTTGATATGCTGTGACGGTCGAGGCAATTTACCATCTGCTTTAATATTTAGCGAAATACTCACCCTAAATGCGCGAAGATGGTTATCGGATTATTAAAGTAGCTGGTTTGACACACTTACCTGTAATAAGTAATATAAAATTAAATTAGTTTATCAAATTCAGTTTAAAAATATATTTGCATTAAAACAGAAGTAAATTTTATTAATAATTTGTTTCTACCACCAAAAAAAATTAATTAACTGATTCAAATTATTTTCAACCAATAAAATATTTTAAATTCTTGTACCTTCAAAGTCATTACAAACTAAAAGAGAGATTTTAGAAGCTTTTAGAGAACTATTTAACACTTTCAAAGACTTTTAGACGTCATTACATACTCCTAGGGCATTTTAATTTCTTAAAAGCTTGGCAATTTACAAGTTTTGAATTATTCTTAAATGCGTTTGTTTATTTTACATAATTAAATTTTGTTTTTGAATATATTAAAAAACTAAACAGCCAATGATGGTTTGCTTAAATCTTTATTCATTATACAAATCTTGATCCGGCCTTTTCGATAAAATAAAATCCTTGGGGGTTAAAAATATATTTATGTAACGCACCTTTTGACCCAAAAGATTACAATCCTCCAGAGATTCTGTAGCAAAAAATTGCAACTTCCGATTTAATCCCACCGAATTTACAACTATTAATTAAAGAAGATTACGTTAATGCATTACCAATCACGTTTAATAACCACTCTAACCGAAATGTTTGAGTTGGAGTGATTTGATGATGAGGTGATGTATGTATGTGGTATACAAAAGGTCAATATTATAATTTAATTTATTTAATGGGATTAAATTAAATATTTGCCCGGCGCCTCCACCATAACCTTGAGCTTTGGCACAAAGATAAATTCAATTTGTTTAAATAGAATCAAGAGAGAACTTTGCTTTCTAAACCCTCATCAAGGAGTTTTATTTTTTCTAATATAATTTATTTATAAGTTAGAAAGTCTTATATAAGTTACTTGATTATTTCAAATATTCAATATAATTTTATTTGCGTTTCAAATATAGAACAAACTTAGTTAGTTAATTGAAAACTAAGATGACTATTATACAACAAATTAATGGTACCAAATATACAAAATTTCAAATAAAGTTTAATTAGTTGTAGTAATACCAACACATTTACCCTTTTCTTAAATCAAACATAAACACAATAAATAACACTTAAAAAAATTTAATAATCAGTATTACATAAACATAAGCATTTTATTTGTCATCATATTAATGTCAAAAATATTTTTTATATATATATACACGTAAGTTTTTATTATTTTTATAATTTTTTAATTTTAATTTTAATTTAAAACAATTATAATTATATTTACAGTTACTGACGATACCTTAAACGGCGAAACCGGTTTAAATAAAAATAATAAAAAATAAAGCATATATAAGTATAAAAAAATTTAAATTATACAATTTAAAATAAAAAGTTTAATTAATTTAAAACTAATTGCACTCTAGTCTATTGTTCTATTTTTGTAACTAAATTTTATGATAATAAACTTTGTTTTCTTTTAATAGTTATTCTTATAATTAAAGAGCGTATTAATTATAATCTTGTTGTCAATATTAAAATAGATATATTTATTAATCTAAATTTTTTAGCTAACTATAAATTATTAATGACAATATCGAAAAAGGTTTCGAATGTACGAATAACATTTTTATTAAATCATATGACTTTTTCATATTAAATCTTTACTTTGAAATATTAATACAAAGTTTTAAGTTGAAAACAATGTTAGCGTTTTTTTCTATTTGATACTCAGAAAATCAATCAGTATTTTATTTCTAGTACGTTGTTTCGTTCGTTTCATCTTTAAACGTGATTGATGGTTTATTATTGTGGCAAGTTGGATGTAAAATTGCGGCAAAATTTATGGTATTGTTGTTAAAAGCATGTGTGTGGGTAGTGAAATGGGTATGAAAAAAGCGTTAAGAATCTTCGAGAACGCAGCGCTCGGGTCACAGGTTGATAGATTTATAGCAACGAAGAGTTATCTCTTACAAAAACAGTAAAATCGTTCTTGTGTTTATTCAATAAAATGTTATTTAAATGGTTAAGTATTGATATAAAATAAATATTAAATGCAATTTTTTTTTATAATAATGCTTTCTGCGAGATAAGATAACAATTAAATAATTTTAATCGTCCTCGATAAAGCAAAGGAATAACCCTTGAGAGTAAAAACCTAATTACCCGGAGATAAAGGGCGCCAGATTTTGACAGGGTGCGTATGAATCGTACGTATCCCCAAAAGAGCCGTTCGTGGGTTCCACCTCCTGATGGAAAACGTGCAGGGAGTCTGGTTGAGTATATTATCATTAATTTGATAATGACCCTTGAAACGAGTCGTTTGCGGAACAGGACCCTTCCTTACCGACACCTGCGCCCGCAATACCAGAAATTAACGCCGCGATCTTATCTAATTACTTAACGCAATGTTGCCGAGGGTTTCAAATTAAAATCATTACGCGGATGTACTGCTGCTCCCTGAGCTTGAAGAGAAAACCGCGTATGTGTGTAGTTCAATTTTAATTAAAAATGCCATTAAGGGGGCGGCAGAAAGAGCAGGTGTTTCGTGTCGCTGGAGTGGGTTTGTAGTATCGGATTAATTTGAAGAGGGCTTTTCAGTTAGAAACGAATGACAAACAAACACATTGGGAAATGAAGCAGATTAGTATTTAATACCAGGCACTCGGAAGGCATGCAATAAGGGTTACAATTTGGGGTTACATATCCACATTTTGTTTTAAGTATTTAGGATAAATAATTGCTATACTAAGCTACACTTTATTTTTTATCTCTATAGTTAGCATTATATAATGTGTGTTTTTGGTACTTTATATTCTTTAGAGAAATCTTAATAATTTTATAAACTTTAATCAAATTACAGGGATGTACTGTATAGAGTGTACACATAACAGGTCTCTAAAACATTTGAGTGAGCGTTATAACATATTTGTAATTATTAGAACATAATTTAAATACTAAATCTTCTTGACAGTACAAAACTTAGATAAGAATTTAAATTGATAAAGAATTTTTTTTTAAATAGTTATGTGACATCTTTAAAAGTTAGTAATGGTTGTATTGAGAGAGAATTGTAAAACCGTCATAAAAACTGAGATTATGTAAAATTATAGTTATATCATATATATAAGTATATCAATGTTTATTAATACATAAAATTTTAACATTTAAATTTTATAGTAAGCATCAATGATGGATTATCCGCCGAAACCGTACAGACCGTACATTAAAATAAAAACACAAAAAGCACCAGGAAGTACTTATTGTTTTTTATTTTTATTTTTATATATTAAATTAATTGTTAAAATTAAAATTATCACAACTTTTTAAAACTTGCTAAAAAAAATTTTTTTTACAAACTAATTGTGTACTACTTCATACTGATTCTATTAAGATTTTTGAGTTTTTGAGTCTTGTAGGTTCTTTTGTTTTTTTGCGTGGAAAAGATTTTTTTTTTAAAAGACACGGTCTATTGTTTAGTAGTGTTAGGTTTTATTGACTAAAAACCTTTATCTTTCTTTTTACTTTTATTAAGGAGGTTTGCTAAGCATCACTGTTTGCACTGGAGACCAGTAAATGCGTTTTTTTTTGTTTTTTTTTTGGCGAGCTGATTTGCTATAAGGTTTTCTTTTATTTCCTGGTCCTTTGGTCTTCAGACCAGCTAAACTTTTTATATTATGGCCAACGCTTCCAGACTGTTTATGCAGGTCATAAACAGTTTGGATTTTATTACTGGCAATGCTTGTAATACTGATTGACTATTTGAGATAATAATTATTGGTTTGTTGACACGACAATACATGACATGCATGTAGGCTAGTTTTACATTAGAGTAATCAGCCATAGCAATGAAAACTTTTTTTTTTTTGGTGTGCATACTGCTGCTAGTGCAGTGGCCAAGGCTTTAGTATCTTGTCTCGATGTACTTGTTGACTTTTTAATACTTTTTGTATAAAGAATGTCAAGCTAATTGGTTTTGGTATAAATACTACTTTGGCCGCTTTCCGAATGCATAGTTTGAATTTTAAGCTTGCTTTGAGAAATTTGCATAGAGATTCTCTTAGAACTTCAAACCCTTTTTATGGCATGGTGAAATAGTTCACAATGGTTCCTGGCAGTTTAAATTGTTTGAATGTGTTGATTCTCCATTTCAAATTGCTCTGATTGATTTATAATTTTATTTTATCCTAGTTTTTTTTGTTTGTTTCTTTTTATTTGGTAGTTTTAGGTTTTTTAGACCAAAAGCTTTTATCAACGCAAAGCCAAGGAAGTGTGTCTACAGCAGCACTTGCAGAGTGCTTTTGACTGATGTAATTTTTGGATTTAATCAGCAGAAATACTATGTTTCTAGTGCAATCTTTTTGGAGGAGGGAGCATAAAGGACCGTTGTGAACATCTTTACAGTTTGCCACGTTTTTTTTATGACATTGTAATATGCCGTGACTGGTTCGATAAGTGTCTTTCTTGGCTTTGATGAACAACTTTTTAGTGTTTGTTTTGAACAGACCTTGGTTTAGTTAATTAGTTTTTCCTTGTATGGATCTCATTTAATTTTTTTTTTGGTTTTCTGTATTCTATAAAGATCATGTCTTCTGATTTGATGTTAAACCGTATGAATAAATAATCAAACAACAAGGGCTTGTACCACTTTTTATTACTTTATTGCTTTATAATTTGCTAATGTGAGGTTGATAACCTTGTTACGTAATGCATTGCAATGCGCATTACTTTTATTCATAATATTAAGATAGTACTTTACTATACATTTTTTACTTTTTAGATTTTTGTCTTTGCTCCTCTAGGGTACATATAGGGATTGGTTTTGCAGTCACAAATTAGCAGTGCATCATCTTTGCAGGTAGTGGAGGGCAGTGCTAATCGTAAAAAAAAATGATAAAAATTTTAATTTTGGTTTTTTCTTTACTATCACCACTTGTCAGTAGGTTTCTAAAACATAAGACCTATATTGGCTTTAGATTAGGTTCTTGTTTTGCTATTATGCATGTACGGGGTTTGCATAAGGGTTGAGTTGCTAGCAGCCATCTGCCCGGTATTATTAATCTTTTTATCTATCTTTTGCAAGTTTAAGGTTTTTGGATAAGTGTTTGACAATATTTGCAATGAAGGCTGCAAAAATTGCTCTAAAGTGATGTAGATTGATTTGCACAATATGATTTGCACAATATTTAATATTAAACTTGCCGTTACAGTTCTTTGGTGACCGGCAATAGATTTTGATCTATGGTTTCATTGACAAAATTTAAAAACCTAGGTTTAGTTTGCCTTTTGAGTTTACTACCTTCTCCTAAAAGCCTTTGTTTATAAGCAGCACGTGCTGAGTTTTGTTGGGATCCGGATTTATATTGCCAGATCTTGATGCTGACGGTGTTTTGGACCGCCAACATATTACTTAGGATTGCTGGTTTTAACTGTAGTCTTAGTACTCATGTTATGAGTCATAACTTTTTTTTTAGATAAACAATCTATAGTTTTTTACCTTGTAACAGGTTTTTTTCTTGGCCAATGTACTACAAATTACTTTTTTGTTGGCATGTCTGTACACGTAGTTTTTAGGAATCTTATTTAAAAAATGCATTTCTAAAAACGGAATGAAGCTTGCTTTATTTTCAGTTTATCAATCTTTTTTGCTTTAACTGAGTTGAACGAGCTATTGTAGTATTCTTTTGGGAGGGTGTTGGATGTTTTCAACTTTGACGTACTGCTTCTAGACAGGTTTTGCTTTTATAATAATAATAATAATAATAATAATAATAATCATAGGTATTTATTTTCATACAACAAACTACATGTACAATAAAAACATTAATACAAAAGATGTAATAAAAACAAGCCACAAAAAACAAACATCCTTGATGGTTTAAATAATCATTTATATTGTATAGTTTTAAACCACACAGTAAAGCATAAACTTTTCTCTTTAATATTGTTTATCTGCTGGCAACCTACGTACGTCTTGGTACATACCAATTAACTTGACATTTTTTATACAATAACTATGAAAAAAATAGTCGACAGGTACATATAGAACATGGCACAAAGCCTTGGCAACTGCGCTTGCACCAGTATGCCTACCAAAAAATTCTGCCAACTAGCTAGCTAGTCAGCAAATGCAAAAACACCATCAACTTCAAAAAATCTCAAAAGCAATAGAAAGCTTAGGAGTAAACTTTTTTGTTCAAAACTGGGTCTATACTCAAAACCGGACTGTTACTCTTAACATCATATGAAAAAATTGTAGATGCTAAAATTACCTACAAGTGCCTAAAGTATACAAATACTCAAACATGATACAGAGTGCATTACATACACCTTAGAAAGATAGAACAAAAATGCACTAATATTAGCAGAACGGCAATTGTAACAATCACAAGATATCAAAACATGTACCATTTGAACCTACGCTTTTGATGATAAAAAAATATCTGTGGTTCAATCTTAACACCAGGAAAACTTTTATACTCATCTGGATAATATAACCACAAAAGTCATTTAGGTGCTTTTTTCAATCAAAGTGATGTTCGGACGAATGATGACTAGTTGGCTATATACTGTAGTAGCAAGACTTTACAATACACATGGAATGGCCAACAAAGTAGTTAAAGTTTAGAGGGTAGCATATCTTATAACAAGGACAATTAAAACAACGCCCATAAAAGTTACGAAAGTATTACTATTGTTTATTGTTATATATTTTACTCATATCAATACTAATTTTTATATTTTTTACAAATTTGCTAAAAAACAGGAGTGAGGAGTCTCAGTCCGCTGCCAGTGTCGGTGTAGCTAAGATCAAGTGCCAGTGACGGAAGGTTAAGTATGAAATGTGGAAAAAAATTAATGAAATGTCAAAACCAGCAACATCCGGTAATAAAATGCCATTATATTGTTAAAAAAAACTAAAATCTAGCTTTCAAACATTAAAATATTTTCAAACAGCTCTAAAATCCAGATATAAACGTTGAAAAGTCCAATTTATTTATAAAATGTTAAACTTAACAAATTTTAATTTTAAAACATTAGAATTTTGCTGGAAAGCATCAAAATGAGCCATAAATTTATTTTTTTTAATAAAATTAAAAAAAATGCAAAATCCCGCAATGACATATCAGAATATAAGATTCCGGCTATAAACTATCAAAAAGTAAAAATTTTATCTCATAAAATGTCAAAATATATAGACTGCTAAAATGTGCAAGAAAGTACCAAAATTCGGCCAAAGACATTAACATTTTTTTTTTAAATAAAATATTAAGAATAGCAAATTCTAACAATATTTTGATGTTAGAATCATCATTAATTATTAAAATATACGATTTAGAATACGATCACTGATATGGCATAAATCTAAACCTAGAATACGGTCACAAACTAAAAAATTTAAAAAAAGTACGTAATAAATTGTCAAAAATAGCAAAATTTTGTCAGAAAGTATAAAAATATTGTCAAAAAGTACCAAATTTACCATAAAGTGTTAAAAATACAACATTATATTTTTGAAAAGTTAAGATAAGCTAAAATTAATTAAAATCTAAAAAGAAGAACCAATATTTTTGTAAAAGAATATTCATTTTTTTTAACCGTGTTATAATCAAGATTTTTAGTTATTAAAAAAAATCAAAAGTTTTCAGAAATCAATAGTTAAAAATAAAAATAATTTGTTTTAACGAACGTTAGAAAGTTTTAATGGTAACAAATTTTTGAAGAAATTAAAAAATTTTAAAAGAATATTTTAAACAAACTCAAATTTTTCTAAAAAAATGTATATCAGAAACTTTTAAACTTTTTAAAGAATGTTAGGGAACATAAAGCCTGTAACAAAATCTGAAATATAAAAAGGCTATAGACGACACATTTAAATATAGTGTATAAGATTGATGCTGCAAGCTTATTGTGTTCAAATGCGACTGGTCTACAATTGTACACTACAGTTTTTTTTGTGATGCTACTACAAATGCCATGTATTTTTTATTCTTATTATTTTGAAAATACCAAAAATATTAAAAATAAATTTATGTAGTCAATGTAATATTGTTATTAATAAAATACGTATTTGTTTTAATAAAGGTCTTCAAAACATAAACATGATTTTATTGACTTGCCACAAAATATTAACCATGATATATAATTGTTTTATAAGAAACAATACCTGTAAGTTCTCTGTTAATTTTAAAATTATTTTGAAATCAAATATTATATGCCTAACTTTGTCACTAAAATAGGTTAAACTAAGGGACAAATAATTTTATCATGGCCAGCTTTAATGTGGTTTGAGGTATTTTAAAATTATAAAATTTATTTTTTTTTATTTTGTAAAATATGCATTACTAAAATTTAAAGAAATAAAGATTTGTAAATAACGAAATATATTATTAATCAAATATGGGTACTAAAGGTCATGAGTTATGAAAAAAACCATTGTACATTTACAAGATAATATAAACATTTTTATTCAATGAGTAAATAACAATTTACCCAATTAAATGTTTTTTTTTTTAATATAAATTGTATCATTATTTGGTATTATAAGCACAAATGGAAATAACTGCTATTTGACAAATACAATTTTTATTTAAATTTTTATATTAAATATCTGCATTTTGCTACAGGCCATCTATCAATATATGATTGTCTCAATAAACATTACGTAATTTAACGTATGTGACTTTAAGTATTTTTGTCTAATAATTGGTAGTCTGCAGAAAATAGGTGAAGTAACGTGCGTTTGAAAGACGATGCATTTGACAGAGGCATTTCTGCCTCAAACAGATGCGGAATACTGAAGTGGATACATGAGCTACAAACTCGGCTTTCTGTAAATAATACCCGCATCCTGCCATAACAATTTGTGCAAGGCACATGTGGGGGATTTGCCGTTTTCTAGTTTCATACGGGATTAGATCGTTTATTTTTTATTCTATTTTATTTTACTTCCACTGCTCCTTTCAGAACTTGGATGCATAAAAAGAAACATCCTGCAGGACTAAATATATAATACATACCACAGGATCTTGTTTTTTGTATGTAAACATGAATAACATTTGTTTATAACAAATTGTTGAATTATTTAAAAAAAAAAATAATTTAATAGAATCCACTTAACAAATTTGATTTAAATATGAAAAAGTTGCGCTATGCAGATCCTTGCTGCGAATAAAATTCCCTTGCGTGCAATTTCACCTGCAGTGAAATAAAAAAATATTAAAGCCCAAACAAAACTTGGTTAATTATGAAACTAATTGACGTATATATCAATTTTTACCGTTTTGTGAATGGTGTAGCGGTCAGACTAATGCGCATGCGTTTGGTCTGCTAGAATTGCTATTAAAACGCGAGGGAGCCCGGCACAAGAGCAACATGCCCGCAGTTATCGGGTGAATTCGAACCGACAAGGGTTCTTCGCTCCTGCTAAAGTTTTTGCGGTTTTTGTTCGCGGGTTTTGGTGCGTGTTTCATTTGCATACGTCAAAACTATTGAATTGAAATGAATTGGTTTCGAAACGTGAGAGAATGGTTTTCTAAGGAAGATATATAAAGCAGGTTAGATTTTAGTATTTAGTGCTTTACGATAAAAAAAATATGTTTGAGTTTATATTATTACTTTTAATGAGCAAAAGAAATTTGCTGTGTGTATTAATTAATTGCATAATATGGTACATTTTTTTCATGCATATTAAAATTTCTATTGACAAAATTTAATGTTATATAGATAAAATCTATTTGCGTTAGATTTTCCTGCAAAATAAAATTTAATTATTAATCCTGCAAGCTGGCTCGCTTGCCTATATTGCAATAGTTTCAGAATATTTTATTATTTTTCTTTCCCTTACGGAATCTGTATTATAATATTTTTGCATAGATATTTATCAAAAATGCAGCTTACATACATTTTTAAATTTATAAGGCAATTATTTATAAGGTTGCCAGTTTGTTATATTTAAATTATAAATAAGTTTATTACAAAGTTTATTATATTAATATCAACACAATAACAATAGGCAATTAACCTTTGGAATTTTCTCTTTGATTTATGAATTGAATCTAAATCCTCTCAGTAAAATATTAATAAAACATTTTTGATATTAACTGGCTTTGGTTTATTATGCCCTGAATCTAATTACTTTTTCTATAGGCAAAATAAGCTTACTTCTTCAACCATTCATTTAATTTTTTATTGTTTAATAATAAGCTTTATTATATTTACTGAATTTGCCAAAAATTAATTTTTGTAACAATTTTTTTTCTTTCTCGTTTATATGAGAATTGAATTGTAGCCAATCTATCTGAATCAAACTAGTTTGATTTAAGATTAATCATAGCGGAATAGTTTACAACATGTAGTTTTCTCAGAGTTACATTATAAATAGTTGAAAATAATAATTTTATTTTGGTAAAATTATATAAATAATTAAAACCGTTTCAATACAAAAATAAGATACTCTTTTTAAATATCTACAAGTCACTAAATTTGCTCAAACATTTAGAAATAAATGCATTTCAGCTTTTTTACATGTGCAATAACTATTATTATTCTTATAATAAAATATTAAACATTCTACATACGCTCATGAAAATTGTAAAACTTGGCTTATTTTATATAGTTTAAATTGTACTACTTTGAGCTTTAAGACATATCTATTTATGTAATGTTTCTGAGACAAAAAAAACTTTCAATTTAATTGTTTATTTTTTTATTACATTTAAAAAAATTAAACACAATAAATAAAGTTTGTCTAAAATTTAATTAAAAAACTACAATTGATATAAGAGTAGCAAAAAAATTGGTACGTGAAGACTCAAACAACAAACCGACTTTTGTTACGACTAATGTAGCATGCATTAAACTAATTCTAAGTCATTAACAGAACAAAACAAGTAAAAGAGGTTATAAATCATCAATGTAGATAACAAAAACTAAATAACACGTATTACATTTTACTATAAATAGACAAATTTGTGAGTTTTACTAGTGGAAGTAATGCACAGACAGCTTAAATCTCGTTTTTAATGTGTAGTTTTATGCTTTGAAAAACAGGTATTTTCATGTTGTGAGATATTAATTAATTCCTAAATATTATATTATGAAATTTAAAAAAATTCAAATAAATTACAAGCAGACATCTGTTTTAGGTCTACATAACTATTATTAGTGCATTTAAGCTATGCAGTGAGATAAAAAAGGAATAGTACTTAGTAAGTGCGCGTAGCGTAGCATATATTTCAAAATTTTGATGTCATGTTTTATATTAGGTCGTCCTTAGTTTCAATATGTTTTTTGTGTTTTATCTTTGTCTAATAGCAAAATGTAATGTTCTTGATAGGATTGAGCCATGTTTTTTTAAATTATTTTGTTGTTTGACAACTATTTTTTTAAGTGGAATCCGTCTGTTTGTAATAATTTGTTAATTTATTTTCTGATGGTAATTGTTTCTTCTTTTGTATAAAATAACGAGCTATTATTTTGCTTGCTATGGTTCATTTTTGTACTACTTCTTTAGTCAACTGCTTTATACAATATGAGGCACTGGTGGTGCCGTATGTTAGCATGTTTAATTCGTATATTTGCACATCTTTTTCCATAATATGCACTGTAGTTTTGTTTGGATTGGATCTATGTTTATTTGGCAATACATTTTGGTAATGTCTGCCGATATTACATATTAATGCGTGCAGAATCTCATTAAAATGCAAAAGAAGTTTTTTTTGAACACCTGAGCCTACTATAAAAAGATCATTGAAATACTTGCCACTTGAAGTTTTTGCTGATGCATCGAAGGCTGCTTGTAAATTAGTGGTTACGCTGCTTTTTTTTATGACTACATGGTGGGTAGGAAACAACTCTTCTTGTTTGTATTATAATCTTTAAGTTTTCTTATATGCTTTAGCTCTTTATATTTGACTATGAACTTGCCACATTGTTTTTTTAGAGCTAGATTTTCTTTCTTTTCTTTCAATGTTATAAAACTGTTGCAAAGCCATCCCATAGGATTCTCCCAATTTTTCCATGCCGTTTTTAAATAGTAAATTTACAATGATTTGTCCCGTGTCCCTTTTTCTCAATTAAATATGTGGCTCCTTTTTCTACGTCATCCAGTTTCCATTTTTTTATATTTTGTTTTAACTCTTAAAACGTAATATGGTATGATAGTCTTTTGGTTTGTAGTGGAATGGTTTTACTCAAAACCCAACCGAATCTCTTTTTTTGTATTATTGTTGAACCACTTTTGATTTGTCCTGTGCAGAATAATTCAAAATACACGTCTGCTTCAGTTAACAAATCAATTTCTTTCATTTGATAAAATTAAGAGTTTGCTAGTTTTATATTCTTGGGCAGTTTAAGCATGTGTCTTTCAATTTGTTGACAACTGTCCCGTAATATGATCCAATATTTAAAAAAATTGAGCGTTTTTTTTATAGCCTTCTACTGTTGATCGATTTTTTGTGGATGTAGTACCCATTACATGTGCATAGTTTTTATTTATTCCAGTAAGTGTTGTTGCTTTTGTACATTTAGGAAGTTCTAACTGATAACTCAGTTTTGCGGTAATAATGTTGATTTGGGATCCGATGTCTAATAGCGCACTACCCTTACGGTACACTTTATGCATATTTTCAATTAACATAGTAGCCATTGCTAGTAGGACATAATTTATGTTTTTATGTCCCTTACCGGTGCTAACGTGATTACTAGCATTGTGAATGTCAGATTCTGTGTGGGTTGTTTCCTTGTTTTTCAGATGCTGTAAGGTATTGTGTTTGCATGTGTCTGCATCCACTTCATTTGCAGGTTGTTACCTGATGATGAATCATTAGCAGTTTAGGCACAATCTTTCATCCGCGCTTTTGTAATTTTATCGCTCACTTGAAGCTGAAGAAAGTTTCTGCATTTGTAAATGCAGTGTTTCTTTGATTTACACATAGCGCATTTATCTTATGCTTCTGCAATCATTAGTTTGTTAGGTTTTGAACTATTGATCTTCATGCTATCATTTGATCCTAATGTTTCTAAAAGTTGACATCTTATTGACAAAAACTGTTCCAACTCTTTCATTGTTGGCAATTTTTTATTTTGTATGGATTCTTCTTTTGTGGTCTAGTTTTGTGGTCTAGTTTTGTGCATATGAGGTTCACAATTTGATTATTTCATGTTTAATGTGCTGAACAATTATTTCCTTTTCTAACATAAAAACTTCTAATGCCAGTAAAAAGGAAAAACTTCTAATTTCTTATTCAAAAACTCTTGGACGGATAGGACTGCATTCCAGTTTAAATTTTTTATTAGTAATCATGATCTGGAGTGTCCTACCTACCCGCCTAAGTGTTGGTTGTTAAGATATTAGTTATCACATTTTTTTGTATTGACTCAGGGACTTTTTACATTTGCATAAAGAAGAAATTTTTATTTGATAACAAACACTTGTGCAGGTTTAGGGCACTTCGGTTTAAAGCACTTGCTGGTAATTATGACCAACCTAACTGGCGAAATGTTGGTCATTAAAATATTGATTATTACCTCCTCTTTCTTAAACAAAAGACTTCTAACACTTGCAAAGAGAAGAAATTTTTAATGTTTTGATAACAAATTTTAATGCGAGTGAGTTCAAACTTTTCATTAGGGACTTTTAACATTTGCAGAGAGAACAACCTTTAATTTTGTTGATAGCAGATTTGGACGGGTAAGTTGGCACTTTAGTCGAAACTATATTCATGTAATCGTGACTTGGAATTACTTATGCACCCGCCCAAATGTTATCAAAAGATTAATTATTATCTTTTTTTTTGGTTAAAGAGACTTTTAATGATTACAACAAGAAATAATTTCTAATTTCTTGATAATAAATAGGTGGATTAGAATGTGTCTAGAAAAAAAGCGTTAATAAATGTTATTATTATTAAAAATTTAGTTGAAAATAAAATATAGAATTTTTGTAATAACTCATGTTAAATTGTACGTTTATCTATTAAGCCAATTAGACAGCAGATAAGTTTTATTTTTATTTCAACTTGTTATTTAAAAGTTGCAATAAGATATTGTTAAAGGACTTCTACAATTTATAATTTTTATGTAAATATTTTTTAAATGTGTGAGTAGTTTTTTAAATTTTTGAATTATTAATTATTGAATTTTATTTGATTTTTTTTTAAACCTGTTACATAATCAATATGTTAGTACACATATATTATACGCAATTGTAACTATAATCACAAAACCAACACATTTGGATAGAACTCATTAGTAAACATTTTACCCATTAAAGCAAAATTAGAATAAAATTATTGATAATAATTAAATCACTTGTAGTAGTTGACCTTGAAATCTAGATGAAAATATTGATTTATTCAAAGCAAGTATAAAGAGTATGATTAATTGTAAGGTTAATAATGCTACTAAAGACTCACCTGGAGTTAATATAAGGAAAAAGATGACATTTAACTAGAAATATATTAAAAAAAAATCGTATTAATACAATGTTTTTTTGTCTACTCTGCGTTTTGAAGCGCAAAAAAAGCACTGAACGATGAAGAGTGGACGAAATTGCTCCTGAAGGTAGCCAGCAGACCGATCTGAATCTTCGCCAAGCTGGAAGTTCTTAGCTTAAAGGATTTTTTTTTTTTTTATATTTACGAAAAGTTTGGTTTTATTGCTGGTACGTACACATGTTTGTGCGGACAGACTAAAATTGGCAAATGTGGATCAAAGTTTGTAATTTTTTTTGGTTCCTGCTGTAATTTAGACACTTTTTTTTGCTTAAAGTAGCATTTTGTTTGATTTTAGAGGAATGGTTTTGTCGTTTTCTTTGCTTCACTTTTAATCTTGATGAGTGGAATTTTTTATATTATATTTAAGCGTTTTCTCTCATTATACTTATAGGAATTCATGGAGTATTAACTTATAAATAGTGGCCGTCATAAATATTGTTTCTCATACAGTTTTGCTGTGACTAAACAAAAAAATTCAATGTTTTTAGTGTTTTTTTATGGCCGCTTGATAATAACTTTTAAAATAATTAAGGCAAAAGTTTATTTTTATTGTTGTTGCTGACAGTTTATGATCTAAAAAAAATTGTTTACTTGTATTCCGGTTATTACTGTTTTTAAACCCAGCTTTAAAAACATCTACTTTTAGACTCAATTGCGTTTTAAACCCTTATTGTATCTTTCAATTTTTACTATTTGCTTATAATTTTTTAATTTGCCATATTTTTTCTGGCAATTTGTATGCAATATGAAGCAATTCATCAAACAATCTTATTCTGGTCCAATATGAATAAGATTTATTTGTTTTTCTTTTTATAAATGATTATAGTCTTTAGACGTTGGTTATGACTTATGTACTTTACAATCAACTATTGTGAGCATTATCACATATTTTACTAAAAAGGTTTTGCTTGTTTTTGTAACTCGATTAGGTTTTCTTGTTTGTAATATTGGCTGTTTCTTTTACAAATTGGTCTAAAAAATTAAGAGAAGGAAAGCAATGGGTTTTGCAATATTATCTTAGTTTTATGGTTACCAGACAATTGCAATAATATAAACAAACTTGGAAAATTTATCAGAATCAGAGTTGAAATGAATTAATAATTTATTCAAAATCAGTCAATCGAATCACAGCGGCCAAGGGTCAAGCATAGACAATTGTTTCGGTTCTACAAACCTCGTCAGTCTTTCGTTTGATTATTTATAGAATCAGAGTTGTTTTCAAATTTTTGCATAAATGTTGCATAAAGTTTATGTGTTTCTTTTTGTACTATTCAAATGCTAAACAATTTCTGTTAAATGTAACAAAAACCGTAAAGCAGTATGAAGTAATACATCTTGAGATTGATTTCAGCACAAGTAACAGTGATTCTATACGTTTCTTGAACAGGATACCAGTTTTTTTTTTTAGTTTTGCTTATAACTGTATAGCACGCGTAGAATTTTTTATTGAACCATTTACAGCTAGACACTAATAGCGTTGATTGACATATTATATTAGGAAGATATTCAAGCTTATGGGAATAAACGTCAGAGATAACAAACCTACCACTACGAGGCGCTGCATGCGCGATGTAAAACTTGGATAACATAACACTACGTGGCGCTGAACGAATCAAATATTGCTAATGGCTTAATTCCGTGCTAAACTAAGTTGAAGCACGAGAAAACACGAGATCACGCGATTTAATTTCATTGAAAAAAGTGGGCGAATGCGTAAACTTGTTTGTCATATAAAATTATTTAAAAACATCCAAAATATATCCAAAAAACCTATTCAAAATTAAATCCTCTAAGCAATTTTATTTGTTGTTTGTTATTAATGTTATTATTTTCAAACATATAGTTCTTTAAAAAACATATCGTTGGCCTAAGTTCATTTAACCAAACTTTACAGGAGAGCAAAAACTGATTTATTATCAATCAAACGAGTAATAAATAAGTTAAAAACTGATGTATGTTAGCAAATTATTATTGATAAATTAATTTATAATAAAATACTTAATTATTTGTTTGCTTAAATAGTTACGGGAGTTACGACTTTTGCTGTAGTGTAATTATCATAAAATAGTGGAGATACAATTTTTTCTCACAAGGCATATTATTATGATCTCGAATAATAGTATGATCTTTATTAGAAAAATGTATTTACCATATTATATTATAAATGTAATATGAATAATACTAACTTGAGTAATTTACAAATTTACACGTGCACATAATCAAATATTTATAACATAAGTTGATGCAAAACTGCTATGCCGGCTGGAATTACATTGTTTGCGAATGCTTACAGAGTCAGTTGGGTTTACAACGTTTTCTAAATGATTAGTAGCTAGAAGATACAATTTTTTGTCAAGGAACGGCTTTTGCTAGTTGATGCATACCTACATTTTACACTAGATAATCTATTTTTTGTAATGTATGAAGTTACGATCTTTGCACATTAGACCGACGATATGTATGTGGTAATTAGAGTGATAATTGATTGAAAATAGTTATAATATGTATATTTTTGGTGTTTATTTTGCTTATAAGAGTCTTTAATAAATGATTTTTTATAAATTAATAAAATCCATACTGTAATTAATTAAAAAAACTCATAAATGATCCTATAAATAATATAATGTGCGTCTCAGAACAATCTAACTATTTTAGTTGAAAATAAAAGAACTTAAAACTGATTGCAATTATTATTTTTTGGTACCAGTACAAAGACAATTAAATATATTTTACTTTTTAAAAATAATATTGTTTAAATAACGGCCATCTCTGCACTTTTCAAACCTTTTAAAAAAAATTAAAGAAAATCAGATGAATGTAGTAATATAACAATGTCATTAAATTACTATTTCATTGGGAATTATAAAATGTAGATTCTGGATAGCTACATCTACATTTCTCCCGACTTAGAAGATTTGTTTATCAATTTTTAATTTTTTGTGGTAGTATGAGTTTTATAGCAGGTTGATAATCTTTTCGTTGCTTTTTACCGTGGCGGTTCTAATTCTGCCATCTGTCTCTGGGTGCACTTTAGTAGCTCTGCTTCTCAACCGATGTAATAATAACACAATATCTTCATTGATTAGTACTAAATCAAAGTTTTTTAATTGTAATTCATTGTTTTCCTTCCACTTGGTGCTGCCGGATTGGATCGAGATGTTAAAACCTTGAAAGACAGTTCTCCTTCAAGAGTCAATAAGAAGGTTCTGCTAATGCGGTAGTAGTCTTCAATTAAAAAATAATTTGGGGTTAACAGTTTCTGATCTGTTAGATGTTCCGTCATGAGTGTTAGAGGGCGTAAGTTTAAGATTGCTTCAATTTGATATAATAGAGTTGTCATCTCTTTATACGTAAATAGCGTGTTGTCTACAATTTTTGTAGATAAAATTTCAAACATTTTACGGCTTTGTTGTGTTTGATGACTCAGCATTTTGATTTCACATGTTTTTGGTTTAGCATGTAAACACGTTATACATCTTTTGATAACATTATGTATAAATCTTTTTCCTCTAAGAATCCAATATATATATATACAGCATAGTGTTGCAGTTTGTAGATATTATGGATTATCAATTGGGACAATCGGTGATTCCGTGGAAGTAATGTTAAATGTTTTTGTTCAAAATGGATCAGTGATTTTTGTAAACAGCCACCTTACTCGTATGATGTTATTCTTGTCTAAGAATGGTTCTAACGCGTATAACTTGTTGCTTTTTTAACATTTTTTGTCTTTAATATTATTTCATCACTGAATGCGGTCTGCTGAGTGATTTAAATAATTGTTTCTAATTATTTGGTTTGTTCCTCAATACTTAGTGGTCCATATTGGCAATGATGCATTGAACATGTACAATTTCTTCTTTGAACATTAGAAAATTGTTTGAATATTGAGTCTTGTTGATTGGTAACCATACTCACGATACTAGTTGTATTCTTTTCCGGTAAAGATTCAGTTTATGCAAATTTGCTTGTAAACTAGTGATTTTGGTCTTTGGTGAGCCATGATGGACCATTTTTGCATTAATTTGGCTAATATAAGGGCACCACATAATTCTTGCCGTAGAATGATGGTTGCTTTAATTTTATTAATGATCCTGTCATAGAATATGATTTGACATATATTGATGCACCATATGCATCATTGCTGGTATCGGAAAATTGATGTACATCAAATTAAGAAAGTAGTAGAAGTAATATTTGCCGATACATTTTGGCAACATCTACAGTCACAACATAAGTGTTCTCAAAGACTCAATAGGATGTTAAATAGGTATCTTGTAACCGTATATCAATCAGCAATTCAACGTTAAGTGAAATTCCTAAATTGGTTTTAACCAAACCATCAAACACAACTCTTAGTTTAGTAGTTGTGTTTGATTTTTTTATAATTTATTGAAGATAAAAGTGTTTGCTAGTTTCCTAATAGTAATAGTTTCTTTAATCAATCTTTATATATGATTCATTTTTATGTATTCTTGAATGAATGCAGTTTATTTATCATTATACGTAAAGTCTTTGGAGAATTTCTTTTTCAAATGTTTGAAACTATTTTCCGCTGTAAATTTTGATTTACCAAGTATTTCAAGAGTCAGTTTGAATGGTAGTTTTACAATAAATTTGCCGTGATTGTTTCTATTGCTATGAGTTTTAAAATGTTTTTTACAATATTGTTTAATGATGTAAAGTTGGTCAGATTTTGCACTTCTTCTAAATTTCGGAATTTAGACATTGTTTTCTTCATTAATAAATTACAATATGACAATGCTAGATAATGTTTGGTTTGACAACTTCCAGCAATTATCTATCTAAAGTGTGTATTTTGCAACCATGGATGTTGATCGGTGTAATCTGACCTGAGTTCAAGAGAGCCCAACAAGGTTGCATAAAACCCTTGTTATCTTCAAGTAAGATTATGGAAATTGTGAGAAACACATGTGCAGGTTTCATTGGTAGTGATACATAATGAGCATTAGTTGGTTCTATATATTGGTTAACAATATGCAATAGTTTGTGATGCATGTTGTAAGATTTTTTGCATATTTCAGTTCTGCATTGATTTAACTTGTGGTTCGGTTAAAAACATTTACTACAAAGTTTTAATCTTTCAATATCTTGAATTTGTTCTTGTCTACTAAGTTGCAAGAATATTGAACATTGATTAAGGAGGTGACTTTCAATGAATCATGGACAGCTAATGGGTTTTACTGCTGCTAAGGCTTTATTGGTTCTAGGCTGATAAGTTATCTTAGATTGCATGTGTTGTTTTGATGGTGCTTGCCTTAATAATTGCAGTGACTTCTAGACTTGGCATTTGATATTAAGAAACTACTTTAATTCATCGTACGTGGAAACCTTGATCTAGTAATTGATTCTTTTCGGTTACGTTTGGTTCAAAAATCTAATTTTGTAGAAATGAAGTAAACTTGAATTTTATTTCATTGATTAACTAGTTCTCCAAGATATTTGAAAGCACGCAAATGCTTAGTTATTTCGTCAAGAAGTTTTTGAAGTTAAAAATTTTAAGGTAGTGGTTGTGATTCAAACAAACCACGAACATGGTTGGTTATGATGATTCCTTAATTTTTAAATCTGTTCTTCAAAAAAGATCCTAAGCAATTGTATAATTATATGCTGTTTTTTCAGTTCCATTCAGGATTGTCTTGGCTTCTTCTACCAGTGATAAATGAAGGTAGTAGATTTTTTGTATTTTGAAATACTTGTTGATATCAAGGACTAATGAACTAAATGAATCATATTATGACACCCAATCTTCACATTTGCCAGAAAATATTGGTAAATAATTGTTGGTAATTGGATTGACAATAATAATTGTGCTTCTGGTGCAATAGTAGATGATTTAATTTCTAACGTTTTAAGAATGTGTTTGCTTTTTTTAATACATGGAAATATTTGTCCTTAAATGAATTAAATTCAATGTTTTCTTAGTCGGGTTCTAGTTTATCGATTTCAAGTTGAAGCTTTTCGAAATCATTTCTTACTGGTTCTATGTTGTTGATTCTTAACTTCAATTTCTTAAAAACGATTGAGTCGAGATCCGTCATCATGAATGTTTCATACTTGGTTAATCTCGATTGCATCTTTTTTAACTTATCGACCATTACAATGGTCGAGCTGAGTTTTTAGATTAATTAATATTGATGATTTCGGATTTGATCCGGTTTCGAAGGACCAACGTTATCAAATGTTTTATTAATTAACTTACTATCTTAGAGAGTAACAACGATAACTGAATATTGCTGCTCGGAGCAATATTAAAGCTATTCTGGTTATAGTAGATAGACTGCTGAATAATCGTTTGAAGTTGATCGTAACTGAATTATTTATACAATATCTAAGGATACGAAAATAACAGGTAAAAACATGTTAACTAGTGTTAACTGTAGTTTTTGTTAACATTATTTATAATAGTTAATGTTTTATAAATATTGTTATTTGCGTACAGATAGAGCGTCTGAGGTTCTGTTAAGGGTAAATAAGTAATGTCGGCGCAGTGAAGAGATGCGGTCGCATGGTTTGACGGCAATAAATTAATTGATAAATTAGTGATAATTAATTAAGATGCAACGTTCAAGCACGGTGTGGTGGTTGAGAGGTTTAACGTGCGTTGCGTCAGTTATATAAAAAAATAAATTTGTATAACTGGGCGTAACACTAGTATCAATAAAATGTAGAGATAGCTATATTTACAGCTCTTACTATTACTATTACCTGTGAGAAAATATTAGCAGAAATAAATAACACTAGGCACAGTATATAAAGAAAATTACACCATCATTTTTTTTGTGTTATTTACATATAAGTCGACAAATAAAAGAAAGTTAAGCGACTTTCCGCTTGTTTATAACTATCTAACACCTTTGTCTGAAAAATTTTAAATAGGGAAATTGTTTACCCGTATCATTATCAAAAAGTACAACACTTACGACGCAGAAAAACGATTTGGATTTTCTCAGTGGCTTTTTGAGCAACATCAACATTTTTTCTAACATTTTTAGTTTAATATTGTGTAAATACATAATGAGCATATCTGGTAATTAGGAACTTTGTACGCAGTTACTGTAGGAACTTACGAACAATGATTTTTAGTTAACACATGATGAGGGCTTTTTAAAGGGCAACTACTGCTAATTTAAATCTTATTACCTTGTTTAAATGCTGGTTTATACCCAGAATTTCTGGAAAATTAGATGGAAAATTTGCTAGATAACAATGTGCCTTTTGCCTTACGTAACAAGATGTGGTACCAGACTAACAAGATGTGGTACCAGCATGATGAAGCACCGATCCTTAAAAGGCGATATGTAGTTCGGTGGTTCAACGATAATTTTAATAATTGGTACAAGAGATCTAAGGAACTGGCCTGCAAGATCTGATCTAAATCTATTGTTTTTGCAGAGCCAATAAACAAGGTGTAGCAGTTACAAAAAAAAATTGCAAAAGCTGAATTGCACATTCAAAACACAACAGATTTTCTTCTAGTGCGTTGTCAAGCTTGCATCAACGCTCATGGTGGCCATTTTGAGAAGTAATTAAAGTAATATTGTTTTGTTTGTTGTTAACATTGTTGGAAATGTTTTTTTTTACTTATTGTTAATTTTACCAACAGTTTACATTTAATCAGTTTAATAAATTCAATTTATAAGAAAATATTAGATTTTTACTTAATACAAAATGTTGACCCGAAACCCGATTGCTTCATAAAGAAATCAATTAGAGCAATCTTGGAACATCATTTTGTTTTAGAAATTGTTAAGAAATACCAACTAAGTAAAAAAAATGGCCAAAAACTGGTTACAAAAATACCAATTTACGTCATAAAAATTATAGTTTATTAAAAAAAACGGAATTTTATTATTTAATGCGTATTGTAATTACAATACGGATTTTTTTTATTTAGGATTGTTTTTGCAATTGTCAAGTAGTTTATAGCTGACTTAAATTTTTTGCAGGCTAACATATCTATGATGGTTATTAAAAGCTTTTTATTAAATTTAATCTCTCAAAAACGTCATAAGCATCGCAAATGTTAAGACAATAATAAAAGTCATTGTTTTGCTTCTTTTCCAAATCATACATACAAAACATACTTCAAGTTAAAATCAAATATTTTTTTCAATATAAATAACAAATTATTTTAAAGTGTATTGAAATTTTTATATACTATTTAAGTATATTACTATTTGTATTATATAACACGTTTTACTGCAAATGTTTATTTTTTTTTGTGTAGTAAACATTGTAGTACGCTTAAAGAAAAATAATATTAATAATGATTAATAAACATAAATTAAATAAACGGGCCAAATGAAATTTCAGATTTCTTTTTGTAAAAGTAATTTACTTTTCTGATCTTATTTAATAAGACTGATTTTGCTAAAGTATATTACTTGATTGAATGTATTCAATTATACAAGAAAATAAATTATTATAATATATTTAATTTGTTTTTTAAAATGTACGAACCGGAAATTAAATATATGTTTGTGACATATACTAGAATCAAATCTAATGATTCAATTGGTTTATAAAATTTTCTTTTATGTAAAAAAGATTAAATTTAGATGTACCGTTCCATCATTTCTTTGGACATTTTCCTACCCAAACATATTAACAATTTACAATGAGATTAAATATGAAACGTGCTGTCCCGAGAATCGATTTCTGCTTCCCATCTTCTTTTAACGTGCTTCAAGGCCGAATTTTACCTTTAAGAATAAGCAAATAAAATTTTAATGAAAAATAAAATATATTATAATTATGTTTATTGCTTTATATAGATGAATTTATGTTAACTTTTTTTATTTTATTTGCGGTCACACGCTTGGTATAATTTTCTAAGGAAAGTAAAAAAAAGTTAAGGAAATGTGCAAGGCAATAACTAATGAGAAAACTTTTTAAAAAGTTACGTGCAGCAAGGGCATTGTTAGTTAAGCAAATTATTTCAGCAAAGCTTTCTCGACATCGACTAATTTTATTGTGCCACAAACCAAAGGGTTTAATGCGAAAACATTCTACAAAGAAATATATTGTTAGAGATCGTTGCATACTGTCAGCCGCAGATAAATATATAAAAGCAGAGAGGATTGCATTGCTACCATATAACATATGTTAACATATATCTGGGATCTGCATAGGATATTTATCATATCCATATATTATATTAAACAAATCTAGCAATTTCAACTTGATCTATTTTATATTGATTTAGTGCTTTTTTTAATTTGTTTTTATTGTATTACAGCTAATAAAGTTGTAACAATTTGTGAGTGGAAATACCTACACGCTACGCTGTTCATAATTTGGTGTACACACTAACCACATTGGCTTCGATAGCGCAACTTTGGCTGTGCTGGGCTGGGCTGTTTATTACTCGATTTGTGCACAAACATAGATTCCGGTTAATCTGATTGTTCTCAATTAGAATACTTCTTACCTTGTATATTCCATAAACAAGTATAATTTTAAAATTAGAAGTAAACTGTTTTAAAAACTCATGAACATCTAATAATATCTTTATTGTTTTACATTTTGCAGGCACTTTGTTAGCTATAATTTACATATTATAATAGTTTTACTCGAGCGCTCCGGAGTAGCTCCAGACGCTTGTAATGCATTTACCAAAGGCGCTGCGTGTATGCTTAATTGGAAACCAGCAACTCAGCTAGAATCTATCTGTGTATATTAATCAAGTAGCAAACTGCACGGTTCTAAAACTCACTTTTAACAGTATGTTTTAAGTCCAGGTAGCAGCGCTATTGTAACTAGCCGGATTAACAACAGCACTAAGAAAGAAGAACTTAGTAATTGACAAGTTAATATTAGCTAGGAAGCTATTAAGAAAATATGAATGATGTATGCGGAACATATAAGATGTGAAATTAGTCCATGTATTACGATGAAAAAAGTTCAAACTGCAATAAATGCAATGAAAGACTGCAAAGCCACATGTCCCGACAATACGCAAGCCAATATTCTAAAGTTTCTTGATGAGAAAAACGTTATATGGTTGATTTTAATGTTTAACGATATCTACAATTGAGGTACAATTTCTAAAGAGTGGTTAGATCTGAATTTGCTATCTTTTCTAAAATACTTAAAGAGAGGTTGTGCAGTGATTACTGGACTATAAGTTTTATGAGCTATTTACCATAATTATTTCTTAAGATCATACACAAAAGAACTATAAGTATCACCTACATAGTTTGGGATTAGAAATGCACTAGAAGTCATATTTAGAATATGTGCTATTTCAACAATCTTGAGACATTCTAGATTTGAGTGGAAGGGTAAAATTATGTTTACTAAAGTACGTAGGCCTTATTAAGCCTTTTGTACTTTTTCAGTGGTTAACTTTACTCTTCTGTCTCAACACACAGCTAATTTGCTACTTTTTTAACTTAGATGTCAAGAGGTGGCAGAGACAGTATTGTTTCCATTGCTGCAGCCTGGGGTTGCATACCGCATGTAGCACTTAAGCATAGTATTTGTTCGACATGCAACAATTGTTGCTTTATCGCTTTGCTTTAATGTTTTTAGGTTAGTACCAACTTGTTCATAGCTGTGATTAGAAGTGGTGTATTCTGGGTTAGGTATGCGGACATCACAGAGCTGTGGCATAATAAAAATTGTTATATGCCTAGGATGCGCAAAAACATTTTCTTTTTTTAAATTTGTCAAATCCACAAATTTTGGATTTTACTCTCCATTATGGTTATTGTATTCTGCATCATTTTTAGTTTGCGGCATATTCTTACCACGGCTGTTTGACAATAATGCAGGTTGCATTGAATTACATCAATGCAACCCGAAACTTTCTGCAGGAATTTGAAACGGTCCTTTTTCGGTTTTGTCTGCGTGGATTGACTTTCTCTTCCACCTCTATGTTTTTCTCTTTTTGCAAATTATTAGTGTTTATTTTATTGGGTGGTTTGAAAAACAGGTAGTTTTTTAATGTTTTTGGGTTTTATTTGTTGGTGTTATGGAAGACACTCAAGTTTTTATTAGACATTGAAGACCTTCTCAATTGCATCTAGAAGTCCCGAAAGTCAGTAAGTAGTTTTTGTTTGTCTGTGAAAACACGACACTAATTTTTGACTTCGACTACAGTGTTTCCAAGCTGGAAATTGTTTTCTTTTGCCACTTTAAGGATGTGTTATCATTACAGGTAATTTTAAAAATCTTCTTTGTTTGTGACTACTTTTCAAAGATAGGTGAGTTTTATTTAGCTCTCGAGTAAATGCCTGGTTACATAGTGCGAGCTACCATCCGAGCTGGCCTAGACACAGCTTTGCAGCTACTACCGTGCGACTGCATTCTACAAGAAATTGGAATAAATGCGAAAATTCTAAGAATCATCATAATGCTTTAATGGAACTAACCTGCCTTTGTAAGACTGGAGGGAGGAAGTTCAGAACATGTAAAGATACTTTGTAGACTAATACACAATATATATTTAGAATATTTTTAGGGAAGTTTAAGAAAACATAAAAGTATGGATTCAATTAAATAGAGAAAGTCTACAACGTTTAATAGATAGAGTTACAAACAAATGTTAACTTCAACAAAACAAAACTAATGGTTATTGGCAAAGTCAATATCTTAAGATACGCGCCTATCGACTGAACTAATCTCTTCTCTACTAAATGCCGGAAGTTTAGAAGTTTATTTACTACATATTATCATTTAGTGCCACCTTGTAGGCGTTGCTTAGTTTCTTAGTTTTTGTGGAAAAGTTGTACCACGTCTAAGTCAGGGTTTTAGACTGTCGGACAGTTGTCTGAATATATTACCCATCTAGTCGTTAGCTGAAGCTTTGATTAACTTCATAAAATCTTTGTCATTTGTTGTAGACAAGCTGAGTAACAGCTGATTTTTAGCTGATAGAGGTGCGCTTTGTGCCGGTTTTGTTGCTTGCTTATTGTTTTTTTTTTGCGAGCTTTAGGTGTGTTTTGGGTTGTACAATAAGTTTGCTGACATAGAGCAAGTGTGCGACCTGCCGCATGCGGCGCATGTATATACATGCTGCCTCTTTGTTTGAAATGCAACCGCTTGGATGAGCTCTGGCGCAATGTCGTGTGGTCGTAGCGTTGGCAAGGGTAGCATTGTGCAATTTCTATGGTCTTTTGTCTATGCTCAACGATTACGCAAAGCTCGCCTAACTCAAAGAAAGACAGAATTTCTTTGCTTTTAGCTTTTTGCAAAAGTTTAACATACAACATTGGTTTTTATTTCGTTTTTTTTTTCGTTTTTTTTATATGTGTTCTTGAGATACGACGAGATTAGCTTGCACCACGTCAGCCGTAGTGCAGTCGGGTACATTTTTGATGACGTACTTTAGGGTGTGTTCAGACCTTACCTATGTATCTAGTGAAAGATTTTATTTTTAACGCAATAATCAATCGCTCCACAGAAGTCCGTATGCGAAAGGGGGTTGATTGTTTTAAACATTGCCAATAGCTTTATGTAGACAGATTTGTCTTAAGTAGTTATAAGCGACCGTCGACCTGAACCAATATCTTTTGTGGATGCTGACGGCTTTATTGGGTTTGAGAAAGGACTTAGCCTAGGCCTTGATTAGCTGAAAGTGCTTTAAGGGCTATCTGGATCTTGGATCCTTTGGCACTTGTGGTTAATGGCTTTAGAGTCTCCTGACAGGACGGGCCGGCTGATGCCTGATTACAAAAATAATTGGAGCGGACCCAATTCCTTCTTCAGTTTTTTAGCTTACCAGGATGAATTCTTCTTCTAGTGGCTGGGTGTTTTGGGGTGGGCTGTAACTTTGCTTATCGGGAGTAGAACTTTCATCTTCTGTTTGTTGTCACAAGTAGCTTAGGCGGATTTTTGGCGGGCTTGTTAAGGGAGGCCTGCGCTAAGTAGTTTGGTGTTGTTGGGGTTGGAGCGGTGCTTCACCTAAAGGGTAGACAGTCATTTTTGGTAAAGTTTGTGAACGTTTATTTTATCTTTGTTGTTTATTTATTTATTTATTTAATTTTATTCTTTAATATGCCATTTTACACCATATTGTTTTACACTTTTTATAGTTAGAGAAAAAAATCGGCGTTAATAGTCTTCTTAGGCTGATACGCCAAAAATATAAACTAACTAACCTGAAGGGTAGGATGCCGGAACGTCTTGGGTCAAAGGTAGGAGGTTGCGCTTGGATATGATGGTTTGCCAAGCGGTTTTCCTCATTGTTATCTCTTTTTTGAATTCTTTTGCAGATTTCTTTTAGCTGCTCTTTGTTTGAGTTTTTTTTGTTATTTTTGATTTTTTGGTCAGATTCCTTGTTAATGGAGTTTTCTATTTGCTTCCGGAAGCTTTTGGTGTGTGTTGGCTTGTTGGCAAATGAGACTTTTTGGAGCTGGACGTACATCTTGGCGGCTATGTCTTTGATGGTCAGACAGACTCTATCCTAGAAAAAATATTAGAATTAATTAATTAATTTAGACAAATTACAGTGCAATAAAAATTACAGTTTTTTTTTTAGTCACCGTACATGGGTGTGGCTACGGAGATCTTAAGGTGTTGTCTTGTTGGCTAACTGAAGTCGAATATATTTCTCAGTCGACTGACTGAGCTATACATCTTGTGATCACTGTAAAAATAAAGAACTTAAATATCTAGACTATATTACGAGAAACTAAAGTAGGTATCAGCTATTGCAGGCTGTTTTACGGAGGGAAAAAATTTAATAATTTGATGTGGTAAGATTATTGAGAGCAGTGGCCAACATAATATTAATAGTCAAGATGGTGGCCAACATTCAAATTGGATAGAAAACACAAGAAATAGAACTATTCCAAAAGCCGTGCTAACTTTAAAAACATTTTTTTATTTTTTTTTCAGCCATTAGTTGTTTACTTTTGGAAGTAGGCTTTTTTTATTCTGTTTTATGTTTTCCTGTTTTGTGCTGTTTTGAACTATCTCTTCTCTGCTAATAATTTTAATTTGTGCAGTTATCTTTGTATTGGTCTGTCTGTGCTACATTTTGTTTGTCTTGGTCTCTTGTATATTATTTTTGCCAACCAGGTTAGTTTTATTCTAAGTTTTATCTCAGCTGTCTGATTTCCTTTGCCTATTTTGATTTTAAGTCCCAGGTATACGTATTCTTTTACGTTTTTTACAATTTAGTTGTCTATGTTTAGAGTTTATTTAGTATTACTTTGGTTTTTTCTGAGATTTATATTTAGTTCTATTCTTTTGGACAGTGTATTTAGTTGTTTTAGCATTTCTTCGTAGATCTTGCTGCTTATTAACAATATTGTCTGCGAATCATAGATGGTTTAAGAGTTCTATCGACTTTAATATGTTCCATTACAGCGACTAGAAGATGTTTTTGTGTCTTGTTGTCGTACGCCTTCCTTACTTTGGATTCTGTATTCTGTCTTTAAGTCTTCATTTATTTTGACCTAAAATGTGGCGTTTTTATATATAGATTTCAAAAGAGTGTAGTATTGTGAGTCAATTCTTGCTTGGTCTATTGCTTGTAAAAATGTTCAGGTTTTGACGAAGTTGAAAGCAATGTAAAAGTCTACGAATACCAGGTGAAAAAGTGTAATGTATTTTAATGTTTTTTCTATCAGTGTACAGATTGTTTGGTCGATTGTGCTGTTTTTCTTTTTAAAACCCGCTTGTTCTACCGGTTGATATGAGTAGAGTTTTTTAGTCTTTTAGCTAGGAGTTTGTATAAGTGTGGTAGGATCTTTGTTTTCAGCATGTTTCTAGTTATTTTGTCTACTCCTGAGTTGTTTTATTTTCTGATTCTATATTTTGGATAAGCGGTTTGATGTTTTTGGGTTTGGTAATGTTAAAAAGTAGAGTTCGGTAAAGAAGTTTTTAATATGCTTTACAATGTCTTCCTTAATGATGACTAATTTATTTTGTCAATCTTGTATTTTTGTGTGCTTGCGTAGAATTTTGATTTTAGGCTTTTATGTTATGTTGATGAGTTACAGTTCACAGCTTATTCAGAGATACGCACCTACAAATACATCGAAAGACAAATAAATGAAAACCATCTTTGACGACATATCCAAAGCAATAGATTCTGAAAAATGCTAATACAAAATCATTAGCGGCGACTTAAATGCCAAGATAGGCCAGAGAGGCAAAACAGATTTTGAGAGTTTTGGAACTTTTAGTTTTGGCAAAAGGTACTAACAAAGAAACATGCTTGTAAACTACTTAAACAAAAAAAAAAAGTTCTGTTTTAACATTTTCTTCAAGAAACGTAAGCAAAGAAAATGGAGATGGGTGACTGCATACTGACAAACAATAAGAAAGTCTGCACATTTTTTTTAATGCTAAGCCGGTTTGATGCGGAAAGCAACTTTAGCCTGGTAAGAGTAACACTTACAATTTGAAGAAAAAAAAAACAAATTATTACACAGAGACAAGTTTCTCTCTTACCCTTAAAGAACTAGATTGAAATGAAGAAGAATACCAAAAAGAACTTAGGAAAAAAATAGGGACAGTCAGCGCCTTTAGTATAGTGGAGATAAACAAACTAAATAAAAAAATCACTACGGGTATTTGAAATGCTACTAGAAAAATGTGTAGCAAAATTGAACTGAATACAAAAATCAGCACAGGAGTTAGAAGAGATATCTAAAAACATAACACCGGAGTAATCGAAAACATCATAGAGTTATTTTTTTACATACATTTGGCAGTTAACCTGGTAATACCAAATTAACATATAGTATGCCATTACATTGATACTACTCAATTGTACCAAACAGGTCCGCAGCAAAGTTTTGAAGCTTTTGCAGAAGACTCTAATAATAATATGATCTCTTAAAGTTTTATGAAACATACTTTGAGGGCTCTTAGAAAGCAATTATAGACTGCTAAAAGACCTGAGGTACATCAAGAAACATTTTGGTGGTATTTAATATTATACCACACAGGTTTCTAGGGTTTTTATATAATAATAATAGATTTTTAAAGAAGAATATCAAAGAACAATTTAATTGATGTTTTACGTAATATGTAATCATTATAGACAAATTTGTATGAGGCATCAAAAAGGTGGGGTATTCAGATAAAATTACGTTATTAAAAAAAATTAAAATATTTTAACAAGTCTTATCTTATTGATGGTTTTGAAAAACTAGAACAAAATTCACAAATGTTAAAAATCACTATTAAAATATTTCTTTAAAGAAAGCTGCGTTTTTAATTGAAACAACTTATAAAGTACTAAAAAAATATGCGTTTAAAGATTGTAAGAGCTTTATAAGTTTAAAACAGTTGTACAAAAATAATTAAGCTTTAGGCGTAAAAATCTTTTATCTTTATCTTTATAAATTTCATTTTTGTAATTGTTGCGTATCAAATTCAAACAGTTTTACATTATTTTTCTTAAAAAAATTACTGCTAGTTTATCACAGAAATATTACATTTTGCTTTATCAAAAACAATTCTTAAGCCAATATAGAAAATATAGATTTTATTTTAGAAACTTTCGTAAACACATTAATAGTATAAATAATTTTGCTATTGATCTGTAACCTGTCAATGTTTAAAATGATTAATTTATATCTGAATTGGTAGATAAATAAATGAAAACAATAAAGCTCTTCCCATGTTAACTTAATAATTTCGTATATAATACAAAGTTGCGCTTGATAATAATTTTATGAGCGCTAACATTTATAACCGGGACAAAATCTAACAAAACTTTTTCTTAAAGTGGGTTAATTACGATGACTGAATATTTATATCTCAAAGAACAGAAAAAGCATAATTACAGTTCTCTATTTAAGACATAATCTCAATTTCAAACAGGTGATTAGTTGCAACTTTTTTTTTTCGTGCCACCCTATTTGCAGGCTAAAACTTTTTTATGCGGGAATTTACGTTATTCGCGCGCAAAAAAATAATGTTAGGAACAGCTGTAAAAACCGCCGATTTTCAAGGAAACAGCTTGATTAACACATTCGCCCAGCGTTTTGTTTGTTGTAAAACGCGGAAAGTTTTGAAAGCTGTGCGGGAGGGTAGGAGACGCTATAAAAACTAGTAATGTTCTCAATCTTTGAGGCATGTCGGGAGAGTTTAAAGGGTGGAGTTGGGGGGAGAGAAATATTAGGGAATTCAACTCCGGATGCGCTCGAGTTTTTGCGCGCCGAGATAAAAGTAAATATTTGTCTGCGGTTTTGCTTTAATAAACTTTAAGAACAGTTATTAGAACTATTTCAACTTCTTGTTGTTTCAACTTTATTTTAATTTCATTTTAGAATCAATAGACGGAAGACAAACAAAACTTATTATTTAATTAATTAGAAAGTACATTAATCGTGTCTTTAAGTTAATATAAATTCTTTTTATTTAAGCATACTCATACTTGCTTTCTTAATGTTTATGATTGTATTATAATTTACATGTTATATTTATTCTTGTAATATGAAGCTATATTGCAAAAAAAACCTTTTAAAGCGCAAAAAGTTTTTCAAAATGCAAAACCTTCAAACGTGACATAATTTAAATCTAGAGTATTATTATATTTTGTGGCTTTATATAAAGTTTGTTATAAATAATAAATAATTTATTCAAACTTAACTAGTTAGTTAAGCACAAAGAATATTGCTTTTTATAAATGAATTTAGTTTGTGCTTCTTGCATAACGACGAAACATATTACATATTACAAACAAATAAAAACAGTAAAATCATTAACCTTGAAACTTTGTAGTTTGGTTATACATCATAACCCGAAAGAAGTTTGATCAATGTGTTTGCTTATCTATTCTTTACAGGATTTATACTTTTGTTTGACTTTTTGCTGCTATAACTTATGACAGAAAAAGTGGATGAATTACAATTAATAAATAATAAAGGTTTGTGAGATAGAAAATCAGCCATATCTTAAATACGGAATTGCATTCTAATTGGTTCATTTAGTTAAATTGAAACACGGCTTTCTAAAATATTATGCATATAATAACGTTTTTTATTTTAAATAAAAATACACAGGGGATCAACAAAACTTTTATAAAAAATTTAAACCCATATATGTATGAGTGATTTAATTGCAAGATTTTTTAATGATTTTTTTTATAAAAATAAATATGAAAAAGCTTAAAGGATTTTCTATTTCTAAAATGATTTTTATCACAAGCTTTTAAAATATTATTAACTTTTTTAATTAGTACTTAAGCCTTGTTAAATAGGTTACAATTTAAGAGATTTTTACCTCATGAAGAGCTAATAAAACATGTTAGAAATGTCTTATTTATTCTAACATAGTTCTATTAAAACTCTAATCAAAATTGAAAGAAACATTTAAAACAAACTTCTTAACTTACAGTTTCCTTTTGATGATTACAATATTTATAGCGGCTTTTTAGGTTTTTCATGTGGTATAGTGTCTCCTAAATTTTAATAAATTGTCTTATATATATATATATATATATATATATATATATATATATATATATATATATATTACAATATATACATAATAGCGCTGCGGAGTATTTTTTGTCATATACGACTTTGTGTTAGAAATGAAATTAGCGTTTATATACTCTATCGACTTCACCAACATGGTTCTAGCAGGTCGAATGTCCTTCCGTGTACCTATGGAGTGATGAAATGAGGCGAGATATTATTGTTTGTAAATTTGGATTTGAACTCAGGACCCCCAGCATGAGAGGCAAGCATCTAAGCAACTAACTCACGCTGCTGCACTTTGTGTTAGAATTTATAAATAGTAGCAAACTTTTTTTACTCAAAATGCATTAAGAATGTAAGAGTTTTAAAATTACTTTAGTTGATAAATATATTAAAATTATAATCAATACTTGCTGATTGATATTGTGAAAGATGTGAATCTTTTTTGAAAGTTAATAGAACTCTGTAGGTTGCAATTATGTTTATGTTAAACCTGGATTTTGAAACTTATAAACTATTCTTTTTGTGATCAAATTAAATTAACATTTTACAGAATTTTTTTTATCTATTAAAGCATTATAAGTAATATAAAGTCATAGAATAGTTAGTTGTAGACAAATCAAATTGCATATGGCAGAATTATTAAATTATGGAATAATAAAAATTAAAAATTAAATGCTAAATAAATTCTAATATAGCAATTGAAATCAATAAAAAGATCAAACATTTTTATGTTCTTGTTTAAAAAGTTGATTATGGATTTCTAAATTTATATAATTTGATTAAATTATTATAAAAATATACAAACATATTTATTATTTGAATTTTGATATAAAACGCAAATATGAAATATAATGAACAAAATACATATTTATTGTGTTAAACTTATTGTAGGTTGCTTTTATAATGCAATAATTTCTGTAAATACATTAAAATTACTGAGAAAGCAATTTTATTAAATGGTCAAAACGCATTTATTATATATCAATCTAACAAATATTTTCTAAGTCGTGCAATAAATGCAATGTATTTTCTATATCTATAAAACAACTTTTAGAAAATATAATTATTGTTTTAATTTTGTCTTAAACTACTTATAAAACGCATTTATTTTATAGGAACTCACTCATATTTCCAAAAAAAAACACATTTTTTTTTTAAATAAGTGAACAAGTGTAAATTTGAGCTCATTAATATTGTGTATCCAAACTTGAAAAAGTTAGAACAGAGTTAAACATTTAGTTGGTTTTTCTATATAAAAATGTCCAAAAACTCTAAACTTAGTAATAGTTTGGGTAATGTTTATTTTTGAATATTAATAAAGTGCAATCTAAAACAAACTTTGCAGACAGAGTTAAGATGTTGTTTCTTACAAAAAGATTCTGTTTAATAACGACAAAAGCAACTTTTTTTTGATAATAAATAAACTTAATACTTTGGCACACATTCCGCAAAAAAATATTGTATATTTTAAATTCCACACAAATTTGTTTATATTTAATCTATTTAAGGTTATGCAAATAGTATAGCAAGCACTATTTAATTTTTCTAAAAAATGTTTAATGTGTTTTTTTCCATTTGAAAGTTTGGTCCACGTATATGCCAAGAAATCTAACATTTGAAGAATACTTGTTTAATACGATATTTAGTCTCAGATCTGTTGGTGTTTTGTACTGCAATATTGACGTTTTAACTAACATGAAATTGTTGTTAATGTGCTACTAGTTTGTCTCCGGGTCATCTTTCCCTATACCTTTTATTTTTGTCCTACTTCTTACACAGATATCCATTTATCTATTTTTATTCTTGTATTGTTTAGCCTAGATATTTGCATTGTCCTTGGGTATTTTTTTAATTTCTTTATATTTTTGTTAACTTCTTTTTCGTTGTATCTTTGTTTTTTCATAAATATTTTGTGTAGCTCCATTAGTTGTATTTTTTTGGTAGTAGACTATTTTGAAAGTTGTATTGTCAGTCAACCTCGAGATGGCGTGATTATTGTATAGAAATTGCTTAGTCAATTCATTTAGTTTTTTTTTCTTGAGCAGTTTTTTTTTTCTTATTTTTAAAATTTTGGTTGGTCTTAATATTCTTTTCTTGTCTATACTTTTACCGTCTATTTCTTGATAGGAATAGTTGTCTTGGTTTTTTTTGCTTTCTTGTTTCTATTTAGCTTCTTGTTCCTCTTTTCTTTGTTTTCTGTGGCTTTTTGGTTTATCTAAATTTTAAAACTTTAAACTTTTTTTATTTCTTTTTCAGTACTGTCGTTGCATAGTTTCTTAGGCTTTTCATTTGTTTTTGTTACACAGGCATATATTATTGATTGTGGATTTGTCGATTTTGTTTTCCAATACTTTTTCTAACTTTTTTCTATCTTTCTCCCAAGCTGCAATTGTAAATACTTTCCAAAGACTTCATGTCTGATGAGTAGTTGAGCTATATGGTAACAAGTTGCTGGTTTATATTGACTTTTTTTTTAAATTTTTGGTATTAGTGTCTTTGTTTTTTTTTTTATTGCTCCTGCCACTTTTCTATCGCTTTCTCTCTTGCTCGTATTTTTGCTTTTTGTTTACTAGTTTCTTCATTTTTTTTTTAATGTTTAATCTTTTTTCTACCATCAAATTTGCAGGTAAAGTTTTTGCGGTTATCTCTAGTGTGTCCTGTAACATGAGCTTGTTCTTGTAGTTTTTCTTATTTCTTATCTGTTTTTTTTTTTTAATTTTTAAAGGCGTTTCTCCATGTTTCTGAAGCACAATAGTACAATAGTTTACTTTTAGCCGCCTTTGCTATTAGCATCCTTGTCTTGTTCTTCCTTTGTTTGGCCTAAGACATTTCTTCCATTTTCTTTATTTTCTTACCGCTTTCTTAACCTGTTTGTTCCATATTTTTGCTTCAAGTCTAACTCCGAGGTATTTAATTTTTTCCTTATGGTTGTTATTTTGTTCTTCAACCTATTTTCCCTATTAGTCCTCTTTGTCAATAGCCAATTCTGTTTCAGTTTTCTGCAGATCTACATCTTACTCTTTATTTTTTATCCAACTTTTTATTTTATCTATTGCCAACTTTAACTTTTTTTTTATACTTTTATGTCTATATTCTTACCTACTAGAACCACGTCATCCGCAAATGCCGTTATTTCCGGCAGTTGCAACCTGAATAGCTCATTATAGACTAAATTCCTTAGTTTAGGTTTAAGTGTAGAACCTTGTGGTACTTCTCTGGTCAGCTTTTCCATTTTTAGTCAGTAGATTTCTTCCTTCAATATTATCTAGATGGTTTTATTTGTTAGTTTTCAATTTTTGCTATTGAAAGCATTTTATATGTCTTGCGCAATTATGACACAGTGTTGTCTTTTTTTATGTGTGTATGCTTTTTTTGCTATTTTCTTTACCTTCTCATTGGCTCCTAGAGTCGGTCTTTTCAATCAATAATTTTTCTGTTTTTATCATGGTTTTTCTTTTATTTTTTGTTTAATTTTTTTTAAGAAAACGTTTTCCATAATTTTTTTTAATGTGTTGGTCAGACATATTAGTCTATATTTGCTTTTAGATTTGCTTGCTTTTTTTTTCTTTTCAATTCATTAATCCTGGTGCCTTGTTATTAGACAGTTCTTTTACGATCTGCTTTATCTCCTCCACTATTGCAAAGACTGCTTCTATTTAGATATTTTTGTCTATGGATTCTAACATCTTTTTTTACTGTCTCTGATTGTTTCTTTCAGAGTCTTTCTGTTTTTTTATAGTTCTTCTTTAGCTTTGTCAGAATCTTTTTCATTTTTTCTTTGAATTTTGCTGTATGCAAAGCTTTCTTCTTGCTTTTCTTGATCTTTTTCCACTACCAGTACGGTCTTCTTCTTCCTCTTTCTTTGTAGTTAAGGATTGGTTCTTCTGCTGCCTCCCTCAACTTTTTCAAATACTTTTTGCATCTTTTTTTTATGTTTTTGTTTTTCTGGTCACTTAATCTGCTTTTATAGCTTACTTAGTCTTTTTCTTTTCATTTTTTTTCTTTATTTTTATTTTTTTCCTTTTCCGTTTGTTATGTATTGTATGTACTTACACACTTTGAGGTTTACACAATTAATATTAAAATAAATTCGTTAATTTTTTTGGGAACTCTTTTATGCTAGAATTTGGATGTTATCAAAACAATATTTACAGATGAACTCATACAAAAGCATTTTGAGCGCGTTAATGGTATTTTCAAATTTATAAAACAAGTTTTAAAATTTGGGACAATTATTGTTTTCTTTGCCCGTCTACAACCCGGTTTGTTATACTATCGTGCTTTAATTGCATTTTATGTATGATGTTGAGTAGTGATGTGCAGGGTTCATATCTACACATATTGAGGGTTGATCTTTTTTGCGCCAATCCATCAGTTTTAACATTACATATTGTGTTGGAGTTTCTTTTTACCTAGCTCAATGATTTTTGCGCAAGCTGCTAATGCAAGGGCGGGCTTTATGGTGTTTTAGTATTAGCTTTTATATGAATTTAGGCTTTTTTATAGCTAAAACTGCTGCTCTGCAGTCTATTGGAATTTGTACGTTTTTACCAGATATTTTTTTAAATTTTATTTCTATAACCTCATGGGTTGTTCCGGTTATCTTGGTCTGGAGGATAATTGTATATGTTTTTAATGATAAAAATATTGAGACGTCTTGTTCTCGAGTGTAAACTCCTGCTCTAAAGCTTTAATAAGTTTTAGAGCCATTATTGGTGTAGATTTTAAAGAATTTGCCTTTATTTGCTTTTTGCTTTTGTTGTTTTTAGCAAAAGTTTTTTTTTGCAACCTTTTTTAGGGGGGAACAGTAAAAGTTTTTTTTGCAGTGTGCCTCTATTGATACAACGCCTTGTTTGCGTGTTAAGTATGCCATTTGTTGCAACTGATTTAGTTGGTTTGCTGACATTTACTGCTAGGTTCTTGGCCACCAGATTAGTGCCTTATTGGTAAGCGTAGGTCTTATGGCAGCTGATTTAGTAAAAAGAATCAGTTTGGTATTTTGAGAGTTAACCGTAAGAGTCTGATATTTGCATCATTTTTCATCGAGAATGCTATTTTTAATAATTAATTAAATAGCAAATATTCCTATGGTAGACATATTGTCTAGTAATGATCAATTTGATCTGCTATGCTAAAATTTTCTATTTTTTTTTTAAATATACACGTGTTGATTTGAGTGTATTAGCTTAGCAATAAGTGCCGTTTCTTAAATTGATTTTTTGCACTGTATTTCATGTGTTTTCAGAAGAAAATACTTGATATTTATTGAGCAATAGGATTTTGCCAGGGTGTAATTACTACATTTTGGTTTTGATATAAATACAACTTCAACTTCTTTCAATGCTATGGGGATGTAACGGAAGGCCATAGGTTTGCTAGAATGTTATTTTTGCCTTCTTTCAAAAGAGCCGCAAACATTTTCTCTAGTTTTAGTGCTTCTTGTGTTGGTGAGAATTTTATACGCATATCTTCTACAAAGTGGTGTCTTATTTATTCCATAATAGGGCTGGGATTGCAGCATCAGAACAAACTTGTCTCAGGGCGGTATAACCTGAGAAATGAGTTTTCAAAAGCATTTTGGTTACATCCGATAGGTTGGCTGACTATGTGTTGTTTGAGCGTTTTGGGCAACCGAGTTGTTATTGGAGTTTTTTGATAAGATCTTTTTTAACAATTTTTTAACATTCTTGCAAAAAGATCTCTATGTTGTTATTTTGTTGATAATTCTTCTTCTTCTTTATTACGTGCCTTGTGTCCTCTACGAACGTTGGCAATCATCAACATTATTTGGGCCTTGTTGACAGCTTTACGAAAAAGAGTTGTAGTGCTGACCCCAAACCACTGTCGTAGGTTTTTCAACCAGGACGTTTTTCTGCGACCTGGCCCTCGCCTAGCAGCTATCTTTTCCTGCATTATATTTTGCAGTAATCTATACTTCAAGCCTCGCATGATATGGCTAAGATACTCAAGCTTGCGTTTTTTCAGAAGATATAGAATTGCTGTGTTTTTATTGAGGCGTGCAAGAACTTGGGCATTAGATATTCTATCTGTCCACACTATACGTAGCATCCTTCTGTATGACCACATCTCGAATGCTTCTAACTTTTTGCACATAGCATCTGTGAGCGTCCAGGTCTCTGCGCCATACATTAATATAGAAATAACATAACAACGTAGCAACCGAACTTGCATATTGAGATTAAGATACCTGTGGCACATAACTTGCTTTATTTTATTGAAGTCCTATTCTGGATCTAATTTCTTTCGATTGTCCAATTGCTGATTTAGGGAGCACCCTAGATATTTGAATTGGGCGACTTGTTCAATTTGCTGATTTTCTACTTTTATGTTTGTCACCACATTGCGCTCCTTACTGACTACGATGACCTTGGTCTTGTTTATGTTTAGTTCTAGGCCTGCTTCTTTACTATTAACCACGACACAATTCAGCAACTCTTGAAGATCTTTCTCCGTATTCGCCAGCAGGACCGTATCATCTGCGTACCGCAAGTTATTCATCATCTCCCCGTTTAGTAAGATACCTTCAGATTTTCGATTCATGGCTTTCGCAAATATTCGTTCGGAGTATATGTTGAATAAAAGTGGTGATAAAACGCACCCTTGTCTAACCCCTCTTTGGGTTTCTAGTTTATCTGTATTGTTGTTATTTACTCTCACGGATGCGGATTGGTGCCAGTAAAGTTTTTCAATGATACGAATGTCTCTGCCATCTAAACCTAGTTCTTGCAGGATCACTATGAGTTTGCTATATTTTACACGGTCAAACTCTTTTTGATAGTCTATAAAGCACGCGTACACGTCTACAGACACGTCTTGGCAACGCTGAATTAGTACCTGGATACTGAACAAAGCTTCACGTGTTCTTATCCCATCGCAAAACCCAATTTGAGTATCACTTAGGCAAGCTTCACATTTACGATATATTCTTGCTTGGATGATCTTCAAGAAAATCTTCAAGACGTGGCTCATAAGGCTGATGGTTCTATAGTCCCTACAGTTTTTAGCAGCTGCTTTCTTTGGCAGTATTACAAAAACGGAGGGTAACCAGTCCTTAGAAATGTTTCCGGTTGCATAAATGGTATTAAAGAAGTGCACAAGTACGTTTAAAGCTCGATCTTCTTTAATTAGTTTGAACATTTCTAATGATATGTTATCTGGCCCTGGTGTTTTACCTTTTTTGGACATTTTTATTGCATGTATTACTTTGGTTCTTGTTATTGCGGGTCCTTCTGTCACATCGTATTCTGCCGGATGATCCACTTTTTGATCTTGAAAAAGTTCTTGGATATAGTTCTTCCAATTTGCTAGCTTCTTTTCTAGGTCTAGAATAACTTTTCTTTGATTGTCGAGCAGAATTGCATATTTCCTGGGTGTGCTGAGGCCGGCAGCTTCTTTTACTTTCTTGTGCATGCCGAGTGTGTCGTATTTACTATCCAAGCTTTCTATCATTTTGCACTCCTTACTTAGCCATTGCACTTTTGCTTCTCTGATATTTTTACGGATATTCCGTTGCAATACTATATAAGCTTTACAATCATGCTTTGCCGCTCGTCTATTATCTATTAGTTGCAGTATTTCGAAAGTCATCAATGTATTCTTTTTGATTTGTGGTCCTGGTTTAAGAAATTTCTCGCCCGTACTCAAAATTACATCTTTGATGTTGTTCCACGCCAATTCCACTGCATCTTCTGTAATGTTGATGGTTTGAAGTCTTGTATTTAGTTTTGTACTTGTATTTGCTTTGATACTTATGTCTGATAATCGTGAGACATCTATTTTCTTCTGCGGGCGTTGGACGTTACATTTCTTAAGTTTAAGCCGTGCAGAAACTACTACTGGGTTATGATCAGAACCTATGTCGCTTTCGGGGTAAGTTTTTAATAAGTATTTTTTTTTTAAATCGACGTTTTAAGTTTTTTGCTTCATTGAAGGGTTTTCTTGTCGCCGCTTTGAGTCGTTTGAATTTGTTACACCATCGGGGTACGATACTGTCAGAACCAGGGAGCGATTCTAGTAAGCAGGAGTCTTTATTTATATGCATGTGTTAAAGACTTTTTCAACCTATTTTTACATTTTTGGGTTCACATAAAACTCTATGAGCAGTGTGACTTTTTCACCAATTTTTTAATGGCATTTGTTTGTAAGTGCTTTGATTGCCATGATCAGTGCTTTAAGTTGGCATTATGTTGTAGTAGCTTTTTGAAAAATTGTGCGTACAAATTATTTTTTGTTGCAGTTTATTCTTGTTTTATTATGTTTTTTTAAGAATATATTTTTTTAAATATTTATTAATGATATTTTGCGTTATGATTCATAATTTATTGTCATTTCTTTTATTGGTTGATGATTTGAAAATTTACAAAAAAAAAATGATTATTAAATTGTTTTTCAATGCCAATACATTAAAAAAAGTCATATAAATTGAGCATATTATCTGTAAATTACAATAACAATTATATTTCTTTATTGTACAATCTACTGTCGTTAAAGGTTTTTTGCAAAAGTTTTTCCGTAGTTTAATTCCGTCAAAGATTGACTGTTTAGTGAAACTACTTTGTAATCTTCTATTCCAAATATCACTGGGTAACACAATTTTTGCTGACTTAGATCTGATACTTGTTTATAACAAATTTTGGGGTTCTGATTTGAAAAATGATAACAGTTTTTGCTTATCACATTGAGTTTTTGTTCTAAACATATCGCCGTTTTTAGTAAATTTTTATATTTTCATCGTTTAATTTTATATACCAATGCTATAACAACTTAATTCAAAAAAATTTGGTGAACAATTAGACTAATTAAGTTAAAAATATTCATAAAATTTTATTAATAGTGTGATACAAGTGTCAAATTTTTGTTGTCTGCAGTGAGAAAATATTTTTTTTTTAATTTTAAGGAAAAAAAATTTGTTTGTAGGATTTTCTGGAGTGCACCATTCTCAAACAATCCTTTTTCATGTTTCAACAATAGTCAGCCATTATGTGAGTATCCTTCCTTTCTTAGTACTCCCTCTCCATATTTTTTAAATCTTGGTGGAAACGTTCACCCTGCTTATCACTTACATCTTTTAGATTTTCGAAAAATTTGTCAAGATGACTGTATAAAAAATAAAATTTAATGCTTATGTTGCAATTCGGACGATAAAAATTCTTTATAAATTTTTGAACAAGTTCAACCTAATTGTCTGATTTTTTATTTTTTAGGAAATTTTTGTTAAGTGCCACAAAAGAATTCCGTGCATTTTTTTCCAACTCATTTATGGTTAATTCTACGGAAATTCGGACAATCGTCCCCACATTGATATATCCGATTTTGTACACTTGTTTGGGATACTAGAATATAACGATTTCTAAAGTTTTAGATCTTTAGATGTAATACTGTGTAAACGGCGGCCATTTTATTTTTTTATTTTTTGTGCCTTACATAATCAAAAAATAGTCAAAAGTTATATTTAAAAGAGTGTAACTTATAGGAAATCCCATTATTGGTTTTCCAAAATTTTCTGCGGAAATTGGGAAAATAACCATTTTATTGAAAATTTGATATTATTGATTCCGTTACACCTTCAGACTTGAAATTTGAATTTGATACTCTTGAAACAGTACTTTTGATTGCAAAATTTAAAAAAACTTGATTTGCTTGCTCTAGGATAAAATATAACACATAATTGCTAAAAATGGGTTACTTTTAAAGGATTTTTCGTAATTATACTAATTTTCGGGATTTTTCAGGAACATACAAAAAATTTAAAGCTCTAACAAACTGCTTCATTAGTCCCAGTTTTATGTAAAAAGAGGAAATATGATCTTTAATCGATCTACTACGCTCTACTACTAAGGGTTGGTGTATAACATTTGGGTCCCCAACATTTATACCACTTTTTGCCGGCAAATTTTTTTGAATCCAATGTTTGTCTCTAGTTTTGTTGTCCCATAAACACAAAAAACAAGGATACTTTGTAAATGACTCCTTGTTGACCAAGTAAGTAATTGACCATTTTTAAATTTACGCAAAGGATCCACTCATGATCTTTATATTTAATTAGCTCCAATACTTTTTTAATTGTATTGTAGTCTTTTTTGAGAAGTACTGAATGCCCAATTGGAATTGAACTGTATTTATTTCTATTATGGAGCAAAACGCACTTCAAGCTCTTTTTTGAATTGTCCAAAAACAATTGCTTTCAATTGGGTCATATAGTGTCACATCCATGAAATTTAATAAGCCTGGCACATCATGGCAATAAACTAAATCACTGTCTACTTTAAAATATTGTAAAAAATCCGTTTTTATGGTACGATTGATTGTAACTTTATTACCTGGCTCGAGCAGTTTTTTTTTTATTAAGCCTGGTAGCTAGTTCTTCTGATGCTTTTTTGAAAAATTTAAATCTCTTACTAAATGAATTAATTTGGTCTGGTTAAATCAATGAGGTGTAGATTGTGTAAATGAACCGCATTCAAAATCCATATCAGTATCTTGTTTGTCAATTTCATCTGCAGAACCTCCCGCGTCTTCAAGTAATAGATATTCCTTAAACATAGGCACAGCTACTTTTTCAAAATGGGATATTGGGCGCATTGCTGATTCTAGGTTTGGATATGTGGTTTTTTGTCTAGTTTTTTTGTTGTAGCTACTAGTTTTTGTTAAACAGAAATATCATTGGAATACCAAATGCTAGTTTTTCTGCACTGTCGTAAATTTTTAAGACAAGTTTTTTTTTACCTTATGTGGAGACGAAGACTTGTCTTGGTCTGCCAGTCGCACTAAGTATGCGATGTACACCTGCTTTACAAAATTGCTAATATTTATCCTCTGACTAGGCGTAGTGAAGCTTTTACATATATAGCAAAATGTATATGGCAAATTCAAACAGTTTCTCATAGTAGCCATTTCACTTGCACACGTTTGTATATTTAAGAAACTAAGTTACAGTAAACACGTCTGAAACGTTTGGTTGTAAAACAACAACTGACCATTTAAGTGGTCCTAGTTCATGCTAATTACCCGACAGTGCACCCTCCGCACAGTTGTAAACAGGTAGGCAATCGCTACTCGCAAATAAGGAAACATAATAGGAAACATATTGGACAATAAGATTTGAGTTAAAATTAAAATAGACGCAGACTGAAACGTGAATAAGTGAATAAATCAAAATGCGATAGAACAAAAACTTTATTATTTATTATTTTTGAAATCAGCATCCCAAAATTAGTTAATAACAAAAATATGTGATAATAAAATTTGTTCCCCAGTGTAATAGTAGCAGAACGTATTCATTGTTATTCCGTGAGTTTTCTAATCTTACTAATTATGTTTCTATTTTTTTATGTGATTTTTAGAAATTACTTAATTCTTCAACTTTAATAATGAAACCAAACTTGTTAAAACTATCACATTGACGAGAATTAAGCACACATTGACCTTGAATAATTACGGGTTATAAATCTAATAACAAAGGCATTATCGAGGAGTTGCAAATTCTTTACAAACTAATTTGAATTTGTGTTTTTGAGTCCACGTCTAGAACTAAATCATATTGACTAATCTTGTTTTATTATGTGTTATTTTTTGTGTATTTTTATATAATAAGACATCATTATTCATTTGATGTAGATGTAAATGGTAAGTTTTATATACTATAAATAAAGTATTTTTAATTCCATTATAAATCGCTCAAAAAACATTTATTTTATATAAATTAACATAATATATAAAGCATTGGAGTCATTCCCGGGGTAAAATTTTCTATCTGCCGTACGTAATTTTTTGAACGGAGTAACCGTCTGGTGCCATTCATATGGTTTCTGCGACAAACAAATTTACAATACATTAATCATATTGCTTCATTTTACTTCTCATACTTAAAAAGACATTTGGCCTGTTTGGACTATAGTGGGTAAATTCATGATAATTTTATTTTTTAACTAAAAAGTCTTTAAAATATATTCATATATGCAACAGCATACAAACTTTATGCAACAAATGTGTTTTTTATAAGAATTTTAAAAACTGCATTTATTTTTATATATTTATAAAAATAATATTTATAAATCTCTTGTATTAACTGACGTCTAATACGCTTTATCTTTTAGAGTTCTCTAAACATAAAAAAATCTTTTCTAGTTTATCTTAAAATAGCAATTTAAAATATTAATTGTATGTAGACTATGGTACGAAACTAATAAAGTACAGCTTGCAATAAATTGATATTAAGTCAAGAAAAAATTATATAACGCTACGAGAAATTAATAGGCTTGGTATAATTAGTCATCCAAAGATATTTATGGGTTAGTCAAGATAATTATAGAGAAATCTTCTAATAGCATATGGGTGTATGTAGATAATGATTTAGTATCAAACGTTAATTTATTAAAGCTATTAACAGATATTGCAACCATTTAGCAAACAGAAAACGGTGAACATATTTGTTGACGACAATATACATCTCAAAAAAGGGGCAGTCATATGATTACTTAAACTCTTAACAATGTAGTGTAATTTATGTTACAGCATCAGACATTTTTATACTTTTGCTTGTATTTAAATTCACTATATTTGTTGTTAATGATTAGTAAGTAATGTAATTAAATGTTACTCAAGTATTGAATATAAATTGTTTGTTTAATGTTACAGATTGTTTATTTACAGACTAATAAAGTTTGTACTATTTGTAAAAGAAATAAATGTCCTTGATGCTTTAACATCCGACTGTAAAATTTAAATGTTGCACTAAAGCGTCCCTTTATTGCATCCAACTGTAAATTCCATTAGAAATGTAAACGTCTTCTGGCAGAACGACCATCATCGGGCCATAATTAAACATTTTTACTCCCGTGCGAAACTATTTAATGACTAACCGAATCGGTATGTAATTACAAACTTTTCCCATCTCACTTGCCCAGCATAGCTTCCCCTCACCACTGCTGCTAGGGAAAATATGTAATTTCCACATCATCTAATTCACGGCGGATCTCTGCTAAATCACGTTTTCTGCTGCGGCCGAGATGTAATTTACTAGAACCGCGTTAACAAGTTAGGTGCCCTCACAGAGTAGAGAGAGTGCGATAAAACGGATTCATGGCCATACATGCTTATAGAACGTAATCACGCAGCCGACTAAATTACCCTCGGAGACCCGTTTTTAATCGCAAACATCGCCAAGGGCTGCACAAAAAAAACACTACTACTAGAAAAAATCGCAATGAAATATGTTGCAGTACCTTTTTATGAAGAGGATGGAATTAATTACAAATGCGGTTTCATATTTTAATAGAGCCGAGTTATGGAAAAATAATGAGGGTTAGTTAGGTTTCCTCCCGTTTTTTGCAAGCAATGCAAACACGAATATTTATTTCATTAAATTAAAGTAATTTTACTGCGCACACAGACCTCGGGTAAATATTATTATATGATTCATAAAAATTATATTGACTTAGTTTACTTCAAAATAAATTATAGCGTGACAAAATTGTATTCCAACAAAGAAATTTTAAATAACACAAATTAGTCTGAAAGTTTTGTTTGAGTTAAAACTGCAGTGTTCACACATTTATTTTTAGAAATAATTATTAACTGATATTAAACAATTTTCTTGAAATGTTAAGTAAATTTCCATTTAATTTTAAACGATCAGATATTAAGTTTCCTTTGCTTCGATGCTCGCACACACTCACACATGCATTCAAACAACTTCTTATCGGCTTTTATTATCAAATGATAGAATTGTGCAAAGCACCAAGGGGAAGTTCTCTAGCGCGAGGAAATTGAATGCGATGTTTCGTTTACACGATAGACTCCCGAAGCTCTTCTTCTTTTCGCGAGAGCCTCACACAAAATGATATATGCTTTAAGAGTATGGCGGTGCTGTGAGGGGTTTTAGAAGGCGAGGCTTTTCCATTATATAAGGTAAGGTCTTAATGACCAGGCTATCCCGGGGGCAGCTGTACACTGAAATAATGGGTTGCGTGATGCCACTGGGTATTTCCACATGTGTGCATGAAGGAAGGAAGCGGGGTTCTTAGATATGTATTATTTTTTTCTTTAACAATCATTGGGTGTATAATTTTTTATACGTAATGTCTTTATTTTTTTGTTTTTTTTTTAGACCTATAGTTAGATAATATCGTTAACAGAAGCACAAAATCATGATTGTATAACATATCACTTTTTATAATAATTTAGCCATTTTAAGCCGAAATACTACTTTAAGTATAATGTACGACCGGATAGCTTAGATTCAAATCACAAAAGTTGAGGGTCACGCACCCCGCACATTTTTCCTTAAAAATTTATTTATAAAATTTAATAAATATTTTTTTGAAAATTTGTTTTAATTTATTGATTTTTGAAAGTAGTTTAAATCAAAAAATAATATAAAATATATGAAATAATATGAATATAATAATAAATATAAATGAATTTCATAGAGTTAATAAAAAAAAAGCATTGAAAAAATAATATGATAAACTATATTTTATTACCTGGTTTTAAGGATATTGCCCATAAATATTTTATTTGTAAAAATTGTAACTATAAAAGATTTTTGATTGGCAAAACGTTTGAAAAAAATCAGATTTTTCAATTATTTTTTTTGAGCTAAAACAATCACTTACTAATGCCTTAGCCGCACGCATAGGCCACAGATTCAATTCCTAGTAAAATAAATAAAAATAAAGTTTTAAGTCAAAAAAATATAAGTATATATATTTTTAATTTTAAATGTTAAAATGAAGGTTGATTGATTACAAAGAAAAATTAGAACATATTTTTTTAAGATTTAATTGAAATAGTTTGTGTTTTAAAATTTATAATTATAAATAGTGTCTAACGGGTTTTAGAAAAACCTATCTTAAAAATCTTAAATAACATAAGATAGCTTTAAGTTATAAATTTGTTTCTTAGTTTTACGAGTACTTTAAAGGCTTTTATTAAATAGTTTTAAGCTACTTATACCTTCTTCTCTTCTTCTTCTACTTCTTTTGAAAGGACTTTGTTATGTTTTTTTCTATATTTTTGGCCTTGGATTTACTCTTGCGACTTTGACGTCCTGCTCTCGTGTCATCGTTTAGGCGGCCTTTGGAGAAGTCGTTTTGTGTTTGGTCTTGATGTAGTCGCCTGTTTTGCTATCTTGTCCTCTTCCATTTTTTCAAAATAGTCTCTCCAGTACCTACTCCAGTCTCTTGTCTACCTTTCAATGTCCTGTACTGAAAAAATGTCACGGATCCTGTCGCTGCGTACTCTTTCGCGAAGGCTCAATTCGGTGATGGATCTTAATGTTTTTCATACGATTTGTTTGGTTCTTGTGGTGTCGGTTCTTGTCTCAGCTGCGTATGTTAAGACTGGTCTTACACACGTTTTATATATACAAACTTTACTTTGAGTCGACATATGCTTGTTCTTCCATATTGTATTGCGGATACTGCTGACTTTGTTGCCTGAGTCTTCACGTCTGCTTTGTTATTATTGTCGCTGGATATTTTGACCTCGAGATATTTAAATCGCATAACCTGCTTTATCGGTGTTCCGTCGACTTCTAGTTTACATCGTACGGGATTTTTAGATATTACCATTAATTGTGTCTTCTGGGTTGAGATTTGAAGATATTCAATCTTGGTGTTAGTGTTTACTTTTTGCAGGAGGCGTTGTTTTGAGTACTATGCGTAAAATAAAAATAGCAAAACATATGTTGCTAGTGAATTTTTGGTACTTATTTTGTTATTTAATTTATGTTATCTAGATTGTCTGATAGTGATACTAATCAAATCCTTTGAAATTTGGTAAAAAATTCTGATAGGTTTTGTTTGGTAAAATTTTAATAAGTTAAACTTTTGTTCCAGTAATGAATTTTTTTTTAATTTAATATAGAATTATGGTATGAAGAACGCTTACACTGGACCTCAAATAACAAAAGAAGAAGTTAGAAATGCGATAAACACAAAAAATTGGCAAAACAGTAGGCTCAGATAAAATCCAGACAAAAATAATCAAGTTTTTTAACAAAAATGCCATAAATTTGCTTACTGAACTATATAATGCAGTATATGATATCTGAAAGATACCAGAAGAATGGCTCAAATCCACATTTATTACTATTCCAAAATAACCAACATTAAAGCAGTGCGATGAATATCGTACTATAAGCTTAATGAGCCATGCCCGTAAGATATTTTTCAAAATTCTATACCGCCGTATATACCGACAATGCAAAGACCAAATTGAAGAAACGCAATTTGGTTTCATGGACGCGTTTGCTACCAGAGAGGCACTATTTGCGCTTAATGTATTAATCTAGAGATGCAGAGACGTTAACTGCGAGGTACACTTGTGTTTTATAGATTTTAGAAAAGCGTTCGATCGAGTACAATTGCTTAAGATACTCAAGACCACCGGAGCCGACGACAAAAACATTCGCATAATAGCAAACCTCTACTGGCAATAGACGGCTGAAGTACGAGTTGAAGACCAAAACACGGGAAATATCCAAATTTGCAAAGGTGTAAGGCAGGGTTGTGTGCTTTTTCCAACCTTGTTTAACATATACTCGGAAGAAATATTTAAGGAGGCGTTGGATGGAGTGGAGGAAGGAATATCGATCAACGGCGAGATAATTATCAACTTTAGGTATGCGGACGACTCTGTTATATTGGCGAGAACAGCTCAAGGGCTTCGGCTAATGATGCATAAGATCAAATTAGTCAGCGAAAAGTACGGAATCGATCTCAATCTCAAAAAGACCAAATATATGCTTGTCAGTAAAGATAATTCATTACAGCGGACAATACTTCTCAACAACAAATCCATAGACCAAGTGAAAAAATAGATATATTTAGGCACATGCGTAAATAAACTCCGGTATCAGTTAGTAAAAATCAAATTCAGGATAGAATAAACGAGACCGACATTTATCCAGATGAGAAAAGTTTTCAACAGTCCAGACTTGACCATGCAAATTAAGATCAAAATGTTGCGCTGCTAAGTTTTCTCAACACTAATGAACGGCGTCGAATCCTGTACCTTATCAAAGGATACAAAGAAAAAACTAGAAGTTTTTGAACTATGGACATATTGTTGTATCCTGAATATTTCATGGAAAGAGCACATTAGTAATGAGGAGGTTTTGCAGAGAATGGGCAAGGAACAGGAAGTATTGAAAGCTGTAGTAAAGGTTAGGAAATTGAAATATCTCGGGCACGTAATGAGGCATAGTGATAGATACAGAATACTCTAGCTGATTCTGAAAGGAAAAGTGATGGGAAAAAAAAATCCGGGAAGAAGCCAAATTTTATGGCTTAAAAATCTACGCTACATGATATCGCTGCAACTTTTTTGCTGTGCAGTGGGCAAGGAAAAGATCGTGATGATGATTGCTAATATCTGGAGCGGATGAAGCACGCCAAGAAAAAGAATATAGTAAATTATAAAACTTACAAAGAAAAAGCAATCTGGCTAAAATATTTTAATAAAACCGCTGATCGAAAAAATGGATTGATTTTTTGGATACGTTACCTATATTTTTTCATGTTTCAAATTTATTTTACAAAATAACATTATAAAATATAGTTAAAAACAGGTTTAGTAGAATTATGAAATGAGCAAATGAGTCTGGCGGTAATTTGAAAACTACCGAAATAGAAAAAAATATTGCTTTAATTTTTAACTTGTGTAAATTTGTTACATGATAGTTTATATAATTCTATCAAAGAAAATCTGGATGTTATTTACAGGCACAAAAGCTTTACCAAACATTATTCTTATCTTGTTTCTTATCTTTTTAGTTTTTCAGATTGGTTTACTTCTGTTATACAATAATATACGAAATAATGGCATTTGCAATGTTGCCAGCAGCTGAGGCATTGTAGAGCCACATTATTTGTTCAACAATAATTTTACATGTCTTAGAAAAAGCCGCATTTAACCAAAGTTAAGATATAAAAGCAGGTTTGAAGTAAAATTAAATAAAATATTTCTTTTTGGGTTTTAAAAAATCATTTATGGAAATTAAACAAATTCTTTAGAACAGATTTAAATAATGAGTTATTATAAAATATCTCAAATGGAGAAACAGTAGCAGATTGTATTTGTGCATGTTTGATTAACGTCACTTAGATCCAAACTACCTCAAAATTACATTATTGAGTGTGCTGCAGATAAAAATTGATTTGAGAAAACAATTAAAATAAAAAATTCTGAGAGACTTGTTTGGTTGATTATTTTTTATTGTTATTTTAAACTTTCCATCAAAAACTATGAACATCTTTTAACAGAATTGACAGACTTTTGTCTTCTCAAGCAATTTGTTGAAAGAATTGAAGAATACAAAATCAAAAAAAATATTAGTGGCTTTTTGAACTAATTTTTTATGGAGTGATAAAGTGGCACCTGATATTTGTTTAAAAACTGTTCAAAATATATACGTGCGACTAACATAAAGAGGCGGATGCAAAGATTATTTAACATGCATGCAAGATCAATCTAGGAGATCTTATTTTAATTAGATGCTCCGACATAAATATGCTCCGTAAAATTCTTGGTAACTTGGAACATTTTAGAACGTCAGTTAAAATCTAGATAAAGATTGGTGTAGAATTGGTGTTGCTTTTTTTCTTTGTAAATCTGATATGCCGCAGTTAAATAGCTTTAGGACTCTGTATATCTCAAATATTTGGAGAAACGCACATTTTAATTATCTAACGATTTAATCATTTATTGATAATGGCTACGAAAAAATTGACGGAAGATATGGTGAATGGAGGTTTGAAAGATATCAGCTTTTTAGTGGCGTACCTAGAACTTTTGCCGTCCAGGGTCTCTAATTTGCCGCCCTTTCTAAATCAATCAAATGGTGGTTTTTATAAATTGAAGTCTATATCTGAGCAAAATTTAGAAAGATAATATTTTCAACCTTACATTGACTTGACGATGAAGAAAAATATTGGAAATCATATAGTAATTCATAGTTTGTAGAACTAGATTAAAAAAATGCTGCCTCAAAATATGTACCGCCTGGTGCGGACTGCACCCACCACCCTCCTCTAGGTAGGCTAATGCAGCTACCTACTTTTGTCAATAATTTTGTTATTCAACCAGATGAAGAAAAAAATATTTTTTTAACATTAAAATTTAGATAATAATTTCAACAAATATTTTGCTTGTTCTTATTTTTTTGCGTGGGTGTAGCTGATAATAATGACGATGATTATTATTACAAGACAAGTTTTAAGTTCAAGCTTTTAGGCTTAAACATATTTAAGTTAATAAAAATTTGATACAAAAAAGTTTTTCTTATCAAGGTTTTTAAAAACTTATAATTTTTAAGTTTTTTTGTTGATTATAGAAAACTGTGAGAGCTACTAAAAATCTATTAACTTTTTGCAACTTGTAGAGAAATAGAAGTTCAAATATAGTTCTTAAGACTTCTGCAAATGATCAGTGCTAGTTCTACAACTTTTTATAATAGATTATATATAGAATAATTTTGAAATGTTGGAGAAAATTTTAGAATTAGTTAGAGGTTTTGCAAAAAAAAATGTTTATTTTGACAAAACTTTTATAAAAATTTATAGGATTGAAATATTTTACCAAATAATGGAAATATAACAGAATTAACTTTAAAAAGAACAATTGTAAACATCCATAGCAAAATTAAATTTTATTTTATCTGTGAAATAGAAGATTAAATAGTTATTAACAGTTGGTAAACTTTTTTTTACAAAAATTATTTGCAAGCTACTGGAAAACAACGAGTTTAAAATCTATTTTATTAGCAAAGTTTTAAAGAAATTAATTATTTCTAAGAAGATCTGGAAAGATTATATATTTTTTAATGAATATTTGTCAGTATTACTTTAGTAGTTAACGCCTATTTTTGACAATATTTGTACTATAAAATTTGAATACTTAAAAGTTAATTTATTTTATATGAACTAAAAAAAGGAAGTTACACTAAGCTTAGCTTCAGTACATATTTTTAAAGATACAAATTAAATTTACAAAAAACATGCTTGGTGTACAGCATTACATACTTCTTCTTTATTGCGCGTTTTACATTTATTTTACATTGTCCCAGAAGTCTTACGACTTGTTTGAAGGGGTTGATAGGACAAAGGCTTATTTGGTGACTTCCAAATCACCCTGGTGGATAAAGAGCAAGTTATTATTTTAGTCATATTTGGGGATTGAACCCCGGACTGAGCCATCTCACCGTTTTATTTTGATATTAAATAGATTTTTTGTAATAAACTTTAATACATTAAACTTTGAAAAAAGGCCTGGTTTCACAGTGCGAGCTAGCATCCAAGCTGGTCTAGTCAGTTACTTGCAGTGCAGTGTGATCCCATCATACGATAATAGCGAGGGGCAGTAACTTGTATGATGCGGTGCGAGTAGTTGCAGAGTAGTAACTGACAAGCTCAGCTCGGATGCTAGTACGCAGTATGTAACCAGGCTTTTAGTTTTTGTGAAAGACTTTTTTCTGTAGTATATAGTATATAAAGAGCCAAAAATAGGTTTCAGCAGTTCGCGGCTTTTAGCAGCACGAAAGAGCAAAGCGAGTGAGGGTTTCTAGCAGCTAAGGGCTGCTATATTATATAATGTATTAAGGACTAAAAATTGGCCTTAGCTGCCCGCGGTTTTAAGTAGCACAAAGGAGCAAAGCAAGGAGCTGCTAAAGCGTTTTGGCACAAGTTACACTCAATATTTTTTTGCTTACTTGAAATTGTTTTAAGAAATTTTTATAATCTGTTACTACTATCAGATTTTAAGGTGGTGACATGTGAAATTGTGATTTACAGTCAATCAAATACCTTGTAAGTTTTTTAGTAGCAAGGGTTTTTAAATCATTGTTTTGTCTTACATTTTTGGGCCAAAACTAATGGTTTTGGTAAAAGCAAGCAAAAAAAACATTTTGGCACAAGTTACACTCAATATTTTTTTGCCTGATCTAAACAAAATTATTGATTCAGATAATCTTAAAGTTTATTATAATTTGTCACTACTGACAGATTTTGAGGTATGACGTCATTATGTAAAACCGTAATTTTTAGCCAATTATATACTGCATATGATTTAGAAACCCAAGTGCTTCTAAATAGTTTTGTTGGCATGCAATTTAGGGCTAAAATAGATGGTTTCGGTAGAGGCAGACGAAAATAGTTAGTTTTGGTAAAAGCAGGCAAAAAATGTATTTTAATGCTTGCAGCGGATGGAACTAAAAAAATACATTATAAATACAAGATTTGGCCGAGTTTAAAACATATTTATCAATAACACAAAAATCATTACAAACATTTTAACTCTAAAAAAATCTTCTAAAAATTTGCATGCAAAACTATTTCATTTTTATCATTACTTAACTGTTTTTTCCAACATAAGGGAAAAAAGTTAAAAAAAAATATTTCAAGTTTGATTGTGAATACAATAATAATAAAGTATTTTTTCTTCGATTGTATTGAAAAAAATGTTTGCTAGGATACTAACTAACAACAACCCACTACACATTAACATAATTCTATGACGTAGATATATAGATGACATATTTTGTATATTTAGAGGGCAACCAAATGACATAAATAATTTACATTCATATATTAATAGCTTAGCTAAAAACATACAATTTACAATAGAAATAGAAAATAACAATCAAATAAATTTTCTTGATCTGACAATAATCAAAAACAATTCAAACAAACTAGACTTCAAAATTTACAGAAAACCAACCAATTCAGGCATAATAATCCCTTTCAACTCAAATCACAGTTTCAACAACAAATTTGCAGCTTTTCACTCCCTAATACATAGAGCACTATCACTTCCACTATCATCTACACATATACAGCTTGAATATAATACAATAAAACAGCTAGCTATAAATAATCAATTTCCCCTCAGCACAATAGACAAAATAATTAAGAAACATACACAAAAAACACTACTTGACAACATATCACTTCTTACACACAACACCAAAAACACAAGCAACCAATACAGAAAGTTAACATATTACAACAACACCAGTAACAAAATACAAAAACTATTGTACAAATACGATCTTAAAGCTTCAATATCTAACCCTAACACTATCAAAAATAACATCTGCAATCAAAAACATACATCAGACAAACTGACTAAATCAGGAATATACCAAATCAATTGTCAAGATTGCACAGCTTCATATATAGGACAAACTGGTAGAGCACTTAAATACAGACTCAAAGAACACACTCACAAAAATCACAACTCCACTTTTTCCAAACACTTACAAATACACAAACACACTTTCAATATCAAAAACAAAAATAAAATAAAACTCCTACACCAATGTAAAAAAGGCTTAAAAATGACAATACTAGAATCATATGAAATAGACAAATTAAAAAACAATAAAAACTACAGATGCCTAAACGAACAAATCAATAACCCATACCAACATAACTATACATTTTTAAAAAACAATAACCACACTACAGTTAATCACTCGACAACAATAACCACAATACACAATAACCAATTAATGTAACAGTAACCACAACAAATTCACACCACCCGCAACACACAACAACACCTGTGAAAAGAAAAAAAAGTAAGTTTTGTTAAAATCATCTATGTAACACACATATATATTTATAATTAATGTAATATTTTAGAACTGATGATGGCCTAACCGCCGAAACCGGTCTTAATATATAAAAGTAAAATCAGCACAATAAAGTATAAAATTTTTATTAAAATACCCTAACTTCAATTATTTATATTTTAGAATGTATGTATTATATATACTTCATTTTTATTGAGTTTTTTTCAAAATCACAAATAATTTAATTGTAAATGCAATTGAATAAAACAAAAAGATAGGATACATTTTAATATAAAAATACATAAATCGCTCAAGAACGCTCTAATTTAATTTAAAAAAATCTATTTTGTCTCTGGAATGATTTCAAATACCATACAATTTAATACGTTTTTAAATCTATATTTAAAAGACAGTCGATAAGAGTTTAAAGAGGTTATTGATAAGCTTCAGATTTTTTACCAAATGTCTCAATATTATCAATCTCAATATATATAGGTTTATTAGTATTTTGTATTTACAATTTAATTCTCAGCACATGAAAATAAACACGTTTTCGTTTTATTCCGTTCTGTAATTTAGTTGCATTAATAAAATTTATATAACAAATTGCAGAAATTAAAATGCTTTGCTAAATTTATACGAAATAATGGAAGTAATTTGTAGGTCGTTATATTTTCTTTTGACTAAGTATCCATTTGTATGTGTGTGAGTAATATAAAATGTGTGGAGATAAAAAATAGGAAAAGAGGGTGTACGTGTGAACTGCACCGTCTGTGACCAAGAATGTGCACTGATGAAGCGTTTAATTAAAAAAAATCTGCTCCTCATTATCGTTAAAAATTGCTGCGCCCGGCATAATCATTGTTGCGACGGCCCTATAGAAATATATCGCTACATCAGCCGCCCCTTTTGTCAGAATCTCTTTGTTATTATTAAAATATAGCGACCGTTATAATTATGAGTGACTGTCGTGCGATGTGAAGAGAACGATTAAAAACTTTCATTAATAACAATAAAATCCAGATGTGTGTGTGTGTATGCTTCCATCGAAATAGCACGCTTGGTTATTAATGTGCGATTCCCGCTGCGGTTACGGTGTGCGACGTGTCTTCTCATCCCCCTCTACCCTCATATTGCCGAGATTCCAGTAGAATACAAAGATATAAAAGTGCCCTCTGCAACCTCACACACATTGTAATTGAGTTTAACCTAAATGTACTCGCGTATACGTGATGCCACATTTTTGCGTGCACAACAAATCAAATATATTAATTCCGCCAAACCCTTCGTAACTTCAAGAATGTATCTTTTGAAAACGCACGAAATCTTTATAATGAGAAATGCTTGCTTCTAGGCGGATTAATTCCGCATTCCATGATTATAAATCATCATAAATTATGTTTAATTTTTTTAATAATTACTGCTCATGCTCATTAATTTTAATAACTATAAATAATTAAAGGAATGTCTGTGGTGACATGTATGTAAATTAAAAACATACTACCGTTTATAAATGTCAACATTAATATTTTTTTTACTACAGCCAGTTTTATAAGTTTTATAATAATTATTTTGAAAATATTTTTATTGATTTCATTTTTTGTTCCAATCTACCAACAAACTTGCGTAACTTGTCAGACCCAATTTAATATAAATGAATTTTTAACAAACTCCAATAAAAGATCTAATTTAATTTTCATCAACTCTATCAAGTCATCACTTAATCCCTTTTATTTACAACGTGTTTCGTCAAAGAGCCTATCAAAATAATTATTTAATATGATGGATGAGGTCTTCATTTATCTTGCAGTAGATATAAATAATTTTGACGTTGAATATGTTCTATTTTTGCTCACATGTAACATTTGATTGTGTTTATCGAACTGTATGAGAATAGTTGAGTTAATTATTTCTCCGCACGGTGAATAATGTAAACACATGAGAAACGAGCACCCGGCGCCTGCACCATAATTACGACTTGAACGCACGCCCACAACATTGCATTAATATAATAAAAATTAAATAGAAGAAACGTGTATGAACATTTCGGTTGATATTTTTTATCTTTAACAATTTAAATTGTTTTATAATAAACATAATTAACTTTGAAATTAAAATTGATAATTTATTATGAGATGAGATTATTAATTAGATTAAAGCATAATAAAGTAATCTTATCTCATTTCCTGAATTATATAATAAATTTTTTATTTTTTTTAATTTAGTTTTTCTTCCTTAGAATAACACAATGGTTTGCATGTTTTCAATCAAAATACATTTTGCACAAAGGGGAAGATTTATCGATGTCGATAGCATGCACTTTTAGGTCCCGTTCCGCAATTAACAACTCCACAACACACATAAGGGGAAAATCACGGAACAATAATAACAGCAGCGGTGTAATTTCATTATTACACGAAATTTAATGGGGAGGGAAGACTTAATTGATTTATTGTTTGGGGTAGATGAAAGCTTTACAAATATAGGAAATTTTTATTAGACTAAATGGTAAACTTGCTCTGGTTGAGTGATCATAAAGTAAATTATTAATATTAAAGATTAACTAATCATGAAAAATTCTCGGAGTCTAGATGAAGGGACAGAGATATAAAAATTTCAAGTAAAAACATTAATCAATCAGTTTTAATGATCATGAGAGTGAATAAACACTTTTTTACTAATGTGATGTGAATGTTACTTTTTGCTAAATATTATAAAAATTAGGGAAATAAATAAAAGCGCATTATTTTATTTAAGTACTTTATAAAAGTTTATACAACTATGATTGTTTGTTTTTACATTGAAGGCAGTATTTACACACAAAAATTAAAATAGATCAGAATTTTTTTGTATAATCCAATTCTGGCGCTACTTTAAGTCTATATTCTGTTTATAAAACACTAAATCCAAAAAATTAATCTTTTGTGTGTGGTTTGAGCAAAAGGAGCATTTTTGTAATTTTTGTATTGCCTAATTTGACGTGTTTTGATGTAAATTAGTTAGAAAATATAAATTTGGTTTGTGTATTTGGATTCTAATGGTTTAAAACGGGAAAAAACAGAAATATGTTAAAAAAGCTTATTTTTCAACATAAACTTTTACAAAAACACGTTTGAAAAAAATGCACACAAAATATTATTAAAAGTTTGAATTCTGCTGACAATTCTTTATTTAAAATAGTCAGTGTCGTGCTTATCGGCCGTAGAAAAGTCTATCTTAAAAGAAATTTTTACAAACAGTTTTTAAGCTTATTTCAGATATTTGACAAATACAACTTTTGTTGCTTAAACCAATTTTACTCTTTGGTTAATAGTTTTTGCGCTTGGGTACCATTTAGACTAAATCTATTGGCGCCAAAACTTGAGTACACTATTATTATCAGTATTCGAACATAATTCCGCTCAGCGGTCATCAAAATTTCACAAAAAACAATGTTAAACTTCAGTTTTGTGAGTGTATAAAATGTTTTGTTCTCATTATTGTTGACGGTACAACTCACTTATTATCTTTTCAGAAAAGCATATCTTATTATACTTTAAAATGATTTCACAATTCTTTTTAATTATTATTATGTTTTATAGAAATTTTTATTTTTATATTCATTGTTTTAAAAAACTTTAAAAATTATCAAACTGTATATAATGTTATTCGTACAAATTAAAGCAAAAATCAAACATTTAGTACATAACTTTGTCACTTGAATCATTTATTTAATACAAAAATACGAAGTATGTTTAATATTTTACATGTACTTATTATTTTGTTGTAAATAAAGGGTAGGCCATTTCTTGGTAACTTTTTGAACTACCACTTTATTTTTACTGTCATGATATTTGAGATCTGATGTATGACAGTCCTTCAGTATGCAACACCCGGTAAACGAAATGGCACGCTATACGCTCGATGAACGTTGGAAAATGTTGAAAATTTACTTTGAATGTAATTCGTGTATTGCGGAATCAGTGCAAAAATTGCGTACAAAATTCGGTTGCAAACATGCACCAAATGCAAGTGTTTTGAAGAAATTTGTGCACAAAGTTTGTGAAACTGGTATGCTGGTGAACCGTACTAAAGTTCCATCCGCTCGTCCGGATTGTACACCCTAGAATATTGCTGCTGTAGCCCGTAGTGTGCAAGCCAACCCGAGAACATTGTCTCGTCATTGCTCTTAGCAATTGAACATTAGTCGCACTACTTGGAGGCGTATTTTGCATCAGGACATTTGTTTATTTGCCTATAAGGTCTAAATAACACAGTAGTTGAAGAGAGTTGACCATCCACTTTGATACAACTTTGTTGATTGAGCCTTAGAGCAGCTGGAAGCCAATGGTGAATTTTGGCAAAAAAATATCTTTTCTGATGAAGCACATTTTTACCTCGGGGGCTATGTAAACAAGCAAAACTACAGGATTTGGGTATCGGAAAACCTACACGTAATTGTTGAGCAGCCAATGCATCCCGAACGAGTGACTGTATGGTGCGGATTATGGGCCGGCAAAATCATCGACCTATTTTTCTTTAACTCTGGCAAAACGGTCAACGGAAACCACTTTAGGACCATGATAGTAAACTTTTTTTAGGAGCAAATTGCTAGTTTGGATGTGGGCAACATCTGGTTTCAACAAAATGGGTTGACATGCCACACTAGCAACAAAACTATTGACTTATTGCGGTCAAAGTTTGAAAATCGTGTAATCATCGATGTAAATTGGCCAACAAGGAGCTGCTATTTGACGCCCATGGACTTTTATCACTTTGGTGCCGTTAAAGAACGTTGTTGTACCAATAATCCAGCAACGATTGACAATCTTAAAGTCAATATCCAAAATGCCATTGCTGAGATAGAACCGCAGACGTTGGAAAAAGTTCTGAAAAATTGGGGCGAGAGAATGGACTTTTGTAAGGCCAGCCGTGGCAACCATTTGGCTGATGTAATATTCTATGTGTAACCGGATACTCTTGGCTACAAAATAAATTTAAGATCATGAAATTCCATCTAGTCGTTTGTGTTTTATGAACATTTTAAAAAGATTTCTTGTGATGGACCACCTTTTAGTTGTAGTATTGAATATAAAAATTTGTTTTTTTTTTAATACTTTTTGTTATTTTGTCTTTGTAATCCTTCTATAATGTCAACAAAAATTATTGTATTGTCTGCGTATCGTATGTAGTTTAGATATTCTCCATTTATCAGGATTCTCGCTTTGATGTTTTCTATGGTTTTTTTGAAAATTTCTTCCGCGTATATATTGAAGATTTTTTGTCATCTAACTCTACGTTTTTTATGATGTTTTTTAGTTTGTGGTGTTGAATTTTGACAAACACTTTTTGCTAGTCTAAAAAGCAAGCGTATATGTAGACGTTCTTGTCCTTGAACCTCTGGAAGAGTACTTGTAAGCTAAATAGATCTTCCATTGTGACAATTTCGTTTCTGAACCCGAATTGAATTGGTGATAGGTATTTATATATTTAGCTGTGGACAAATTTGATGAATATTTGTAGCAGGTGATTTATTAAGCTTATTGATCTGTGTTCTTTGCATGTTTTGGCTTTTTCTTTTTTTTATTGAAATAGTGCTTTTATGTGTTTTTCCGGGTATTTTTGATCTTTTTTTTGTTGATTACTTTTTCGATTTTTTTTACTAATCTGTTTATACTGTTTGTTGTCTTTTCGGTAATTTCTTTTATTTTTTGATGGACATTGAAGCTAATGTGTTTTTTTTAGAGCTTTTATTTTTGTGCATTTTTTGTTTGTTTTATTCTTTTTGGATTTTTTATTTATGTTTCTTGTTGTTTTTTTGGATTGCCTTATAGTTTTTTTTGCGAGTTTTTTTTTTCATAAGTTTTAGTTTTTTTTTGTTATCCATGGTTTTTTCTTGATTGTGTCAGGTTTCAATAGTCATTTTTCATTTTTTTTATGTTGTTATTTTTTTTTTATTTGTCTCCGTTCCTGGGTTGGTGATTGTAGAGATGTTGGTGCTCTTAGGTTTTTGTTGATCTTGATTTTCGTTTCTTGTCTAGTTGTGGCTTTAGATTCCTGAAGTCATATTTATTGCTGGTTTTCTCATTAATTTTTTAAATTTTATTTTGAAGACACCTACTGGTGGTACATGATTTGATCTTAAGTTGGCTATTACTGATATATTGCTGTTCTTAAATCTATTGTTTTCTAGGATGTAGTCTATTTGATTCCTTATGATGTGGTCGTGTGGGTCTTACAATAATTTTCAGGTGTACCTGCGGGGTGGGAGCGTAAAGAATGTGTTTATGGTCTTGTTTATTCACAAATACGCTGAGTTGTTCTTTTTGTCTATTCCATGTGTGCATTTGAGTTTTTATTTGCGTCTTTTGCCATTCTTTGAATTGAAATTGCTCATTAGTATTGTTAGATTTTTTTTTTGTTTTTTTTTGTTTTGTAGATTTGAGTGTTTTTTTTTTACTTTGATGTCTTTATGTCTTGTTGTTGGGACATATATCTGTATAACATTTATTTGGCAGGGATTTTTATTGATTTAAATCAACATTGCTCTTTCTGGTATTTGTATTAAGTTTGTGATGTATGTTGATACTGTTTTGCAGACTATTATTCCGACACCGTTTTTATGTTTGTTGTTTTGAGTTTTTGAGTGGTAGATTCGGTGCTCGTTGATGTTTTGGTGGCCTGCTTTCGACCATTGCATTTTACTTATTCCTATGACTTTTATTTTCGTTTTTTTTTTCATTTTTTTGTATTGCGTTGAGCCATTGTTTTTATGTTCCATGTACTAAGTTTTATCTTTCTAAGGCGTATATTTCATTCTTTGTTACGTTTTTGACAACTGCCTTCCTCGAAGATCCGATAGGGCGACTTGAAACTCTGGATTTTTGTTTAGTGGTAAACATTTCCATGATTGTTACTAGAGCTTATCCGTATGGATACGAAACTTGACAGGTGATTTGTCACTTTAGTATGGCTTTGTGCGTAATATTGTATTGTACAAAAACAAACAAAAAAAAGTAGATAAACCAAGCCAAAATTAAGCTTTTACAATTCAAAAAAACACGTATTGCACTACCATTGAAGTTTTAAAAGAAAACTACTTACTTCACTTAAAAAAACATTATTAGAATGCTACAAATTTGACAAAATAAAAAAAAATACGTACAATTTGCTTGATTTGATAATATTATATACAACACTTAAAGTTTTAAATTTTGTTTTTTGAATATTATTAATGAAGTTGTAATATGTTATTGTTTTCTTACAGAAGCAAGCAAAAAACAGTCGTTAGCACCACGGGCAAAAAAGTTATTGCAGCACTTTGCTAACAAACAGCGGCGTGCAAACAGTGCTTTCCTACTCTTGATACTTAATGTACTATTGTTTACAAAATTAATTTTATGTTTAAAAATTAAATAAAAAACCAAATAAAAATTAAAAAAAATAAATAAAAAGAATATATTGATGTAAAGTTTTACGTGGAATCTAATTAGCAAGTACTCATTTGTTTCCTAAAAGACCTAAGGTGTGCACCTGACTCAAATCTGGAAGCTATGATACTTATTAAGTATATTACTTTTGAAATTTCAAAGGTAACACTTGTTCTTTTGAATCTTAAGGGCTGAAATTTGACATGGCTTACTTTTTTTTGCATAAAAAAATTTTTAGAAAATACAAAAAAAAATTAAAAAAATTAATTTAAGAACCAGTCTAATGTACATTGCGTACGAGTCTATTCAAGATCTGCAATTAATAAAAGTGAAAATGGGTTTTTGTGTAAATTGTACACTTGAATTGGTTTACGGTTTTAATATTTATAATGCCTATAAAAAGAATTATAAATTTATTAAATGACAACGTTTATTTATATTTGTTATGTAATAAACGTCGTCGCTTAATAAACCTATTACGCACAGAGTGTGTAGTGCGCAATAAAACAATTAAATAGCAACGTATCCTTACTAATAATAGCTACATAAATGACACATTTCAGAAAAAAAGTAAAGAAAGTTTATTATGAGTTTATTGTATTTGTTATGGCACCGATACGTTAATATTTAATAAATGCTATTTTTTTTTATTTTTAATAAAATTTCAATTATATACTCACATAAAAAAAATTGTAAATATTTATTTATATTTTATTTCTATAAATTCACTAAAAAAAAATTGTTTTTTCAATCTGAAATATAAATAAACAAATAATTCTAATATCAAAAACAAATCACATTTTTTTTTTATTAAATTAATCTTGTATAAATAATCTTGAAAAAATCTTACCTTCTTAACTTTAGGTAAGTAAGTTTTAAAAATTTAAAAATTAAAAAAAACGATAAAAGATGTAATCATTTTGTTGATTTTTGTAGGGTTACCGACCGGACGTAGCTCGGAGCCGGTTAACCCTACAAAAATCAGACTCACAAAACACATGGCATTAAGACATACTATCCAAACGAATTACATAGAACAAAAAGTATTCCCCATATAAAGGGGTTCCATTTGTGATTTACATATACATTGTGCTGTCCCCATATACATATTTGTTAGTTTTAGTCTTTTGACTAACTATTTTTAATCTGGTGTAATGTTTATATATATTTTTAAAATAACCATGTGGAATAAAGAACAAGAAGGCGGAGGTGCATATGTCCCTAACAATAAAAAGTGTAATATGTAATTTGACTAAAGTAAGTGAGTTTGATTCTTTGTTTTGTGTTTATTGCTAGTGTCTTAATATTGTAATTGTTTCCTGTGTTTTTATGTCATAATTGCTTCTAGGCTCAGAAGATGTATAAATTTAATATACGAAACGTCAGCGAATAAATATTGTCAACACAAACATAACTTGTTTTATTGCTGGTTAATTATACAGCAAATTTTGAATTGGACTTTTCCCCATTATTTTAATATACTATATATATATATATATATATATATTATTGAAGTTTTAACGCCTTTTTTTAATTTTATTAAATTTAAATTTTAAAGACTTCAACCCGTGAACTTTTTTAATATATATATATATATATATATATATATATATAATCGGTTTAGAACGTCTTTTGTCTTAAAAATACATTTTATTTAAAATTAAAAATGAGATTTATAGAGTTATACAACTTAAGACACTAATGTTTTCTTCTCTAATAACCGCATGTTTGTTGTAATGCTAGACTTTTTCAATCTAGATTAAATTTTTCTACTTTTCCCATAGTAAAAGGTAGTTCATTTAGTGGTCCCTTTTAAAAATTCAAAAAAATGAACAAAAATCATTTTTTTTGTATATTATTGGTTTATTTGAAAGTGCAAACATTTCCATTATTTATGAAACACGAATTTATTCATGTGGTTATATCGGTTGGTTTTGCAGTAGCGCATCCTGTTAACTTAGTTTTCCAAAACCTTGGTGCCGGTTTCTGGCTCTATCTTACGATTGGCTTGCTCCATATTTGCTTTAAGGGCTTGAATTGTTAATGGATTGTTTGCATAACATTGGTCCTTTACGGCACCCCACAAAAAAAAAGTCTAACGGCGTCAAATAGCAGCTCTGAGGTGGCCAATTGACATTGCCGAGACGGCTGATAACATGATTACCGAACATTGTGCGCAAAAGATCGATTGTGGCATGGGCTGTGTGGCATGGCGCGCCATCCTGCTTAATCCAAAGATTGTCCAAGTCCATGTTTTCAATTTCCGGTCACAAAAAATTGTTTATCGTGCTTCTGTAGCGCTCACCGTTAAACGAAATGGCGTTTTCAGCAGCATTTTCAAAGAAAAATGAGCCAATGAAGCAACCGCTTCAAAATCCGCACCAAACTGTCACTCTGATCTTCAGATGCGACAGTTTTGCTTGTTAACATAGCCGCCGAGATGAAAATACGCTTTGTCAGAAAACATAATTTTTCGAGCAAAATTGTTGTTCATTTTGAGCTGCTCTAAGACCCAAACTGAGAAGCGATTACGAACCGGATGGTCATGTGCCTGCAATTTCTGAGTCAATTGGATCTAATAAGCGAATAATGCGAGTGGTGCAAAATTTGCATCAGGCTGGTGCGTAAAATGTTGAGTTGTTGAGATCGATGGCGAGTTGATGTTCTAGGACTGAGTTGCACACTCTCGGTTACGGCGGCCACATTTTCGCCGTACGACGGAGGGGTCCGTGTGTGTTGGCCATGACAGTCTTACAAGCTTGACGCAAATTATATTACAATTACAATTATATTACACACAATAATTGTGTGTAACTTGATATACTTAAAATTAATAAGTATTAAAAACATCTTACATTTTATCATTTTAAATATTTAAACATTTAAAACATGCGTTGTATACTATTAACATTGCAAAGTAACTATTAAAATAATCCGGAGAACAATTGGTTAATTGGAATTGAAATTAAGATCAAACATTATTTTATTTTATCACTACACTACACTATTTTCTGTTTTTCTTTACTTGTCTGTAATATGTTTTGTTTAATAAAGATGTTATATATACACTCAGATGCAAAAAAAACGAATCATTAGGAAATTTTTTGCAAAAAATCCTGGTAATTTATAATGACTATTGCCTGCATACTAATGAGCACATAAATATAATTTTGTAGAATATTTTGCCATTTTTTCTGAAGTGCCACACACGAAGCTTGTTTATTGTGGTTGGTGCAACTGCACGTCTTCTAACACGCCTGCCCAGCATGTTCCAAACATGTTCTATAGAATTTTTATCTGGGGTACATGCAGGTCAGTTGAATTTTCTTATTCCAACTGCAACCAAGTGTTATGTGACGCACCTTGCAGAATGCGGTCTCGCGTTATCCTGCATCAGAATAAAACCATTGCCGATAAATGGAGCAAATGGGACTACGTAATTTTTCAAAACTTTTTCAATATCCCGTTGTGCAGTCAGTGATCCTCCATTAATGACAATCAGTTCGGTGCTAGAATCTATTGATATTACTGCCCATAAAATCAGGGAACCTCTACTATAGCTAAGCTGGCGGGTATAAAGAGCAGAATCTAGACTCGTCAGTAAACAGTACAGCTTTCTATTGTGCCAATGTTTAATTCAAATGTTTGTGAGAAAATTGAAGTTTTGCTACTCGGTGACGTGGGAGTAATTTTGGTCTAGCTGCTGGTCTACAAGATTTTAAGCCAGCTTCTTGCAACCTTTAACAAACGTCCACACACTTACAGCTGTACCACAAACCTTACGGAATTAGTTTCTGGTCTCCACTGAAGTCTTATGACGATTCCGTAGATTAGTACAAACGATAAATTGGTCATCGATAGCAGTCGTTTTTTGATTTCTGTCAGATCCCGGCCTCCAAGTATTTCTGCCGGTTTCTTTAAATCGACATAAAGGAATTTGAACACATACCGCTGGCTTCTTTCATCTGCTTTTGCACAATCTTCAGCACTTAAAAAAATAATCAACACTGCCCTGAGATTGACAGTAAATAAACTGATACATACTATATGTTATATTTTCTACATCCTGATTGTATTTTTGATTGTAAAATACTAAAAGTTTTATAAAAAAAATTATCTGGTTTTTTAGCAAAAAATTATCCAATAACCCGTTTTTTGCATCTAAGTGTATATACAGGATGAGTCGGAAGGAACGGATGGAACTAGATGTTGCCCACATCCAAATCAGCAATTTGCTCCCAAAAAAAGTTTGCAATCATGGTCCTATAGCAAGGCCGTTTTGCCAGATTCAAAGAAAAATGGGCTGATGATGCCACCAGCTCATAATTCATACCCTACTGTCACTTGTTCGGGATGCATTGGCTGCTCAACGATCACGTGTGGGTTTTCCGATGCCCAAATCCTGCAGTTTTGCTTCTTTACATAGCTCTCGAGGTGAAAATGCGCTTTATCGAAAAAGATAATTTTTTGCCAAAATTTACCATCGGCTTTCAGCTGCTCTAAGGCCCAATTAGCAAAATTGTATTAAAGTGGATGGTCAACTATCTTTAACTGCTGTATTATTTGGACCTTATAGGCAAATAAACAGATGTCTTGATGCAAAATACGCGTCAAGGTAGTGCGACTAATGTTCAATTGCTGAGAGCGGTGACTAATCGATGTTCTCGGATTGGCTTGCACGCTACGGGTTACAGCAGCAATATTCTTAGGTGTACGAACCGGACGAGCGTGTGGAACGTTAGTACGGTTCACCAGCATACCAGTTTCACAAATTTTGTGCACTTATTTCTTCAGAACACTTGCATTTGGTGCATATTCTCGACCGAATTTTGTACGCAATTTTTGCACTGATTCTGCAATACACGAATTACATTCAAAGTAAATTTTTAACATTTTCCAACGTTCATCGAGCGTGTAGCGTGCCATATCTTTAACAGGGTGTTGTATACTGACGAACTGTCAAACATTAGATGTCAAATATTATGACAGTAAAAATAAAGTGGTAGTTTAAAAAGACTCCAAGAGGTGGCCCACCCTCTTTATATATATATATATATATATAAGCAGTTTTTAATAAATACAATATTATTATATTAATAACATTGAAAAAAATGCTGTGTAATGTTATTACTTTATTAAAAGTATTGCAAATTGTTCAAGAATAAATTTAATGAATGTGCTTTTGAAACAATGTTTACGCATTTTTTAGAGAGTTAAAGAAATAAAATAAATGATTAAGAAATAGAGATATTGAGAAAACAATCAATTTGTTGTATTGTGTATTTTTGTCAATTTCATAAAGCAATTACATACATGGACAATTTTTTAATATATTTATCTAACAAATGCTACCTCAATTGTAAATTGTTCTATGTTTACGTTATTCTGTTTTATAGCATACGTTTTATGTTTGTTGATTAGTTTTTTTGCTTCTATATTTAAACATAAATAATTTAGTAGTGTAAATTATTTATGTTTAAACATAAAATGGACATAAAATATTTTAATATTTATTTAACAAATTGCTTTGAGTAAATGTGATTTTTTTAAATAAATTGAATGGTGGGGGCCGTTACTCTGTGATAGTTCATTATAAAATAAATTAAACGTTCTAATCATTTTCTCTGAGTTTTATTAGATTTAAAAAAATTAAATTCCAAGCAATTTTACATAGGTTTATAATCTATTTAGTTTTAGATAAAGCGCAAAAACATTTGTGATTGATCCGCTTCACATGATGTGTTTTTCTTACATCTTTCGTTGTAGGTACGACGTCGTGTTTAATGTAGCTATTTATATAAATATTTGTCTTTCTGCTCTTTACTATAAAATTGAATAGACTATTTTTACATGCGTTTTGTAAAGTTTTAATAAAATAAAATTATATTTACATTTAAAATAAGTTTATAAACAATGTTTACGTTCATTGAATAATTAAATTAATTTAACTTATATATTTTATTTTATTAATAAGAGTAAATAAGTTATATATACTACGTTTTATGTTTTATTTTATATTTATAAAGGAAATAATGCTTATTATTTGTTTTTGAAACTATAAACGCCGAGACAGTTATAGCAGTGAACAAAATAACAAATAATTTATTTGATCTCAGTACTTCTGGCATAAGTGCCACCAAGCACCTAAACAGATAAACTTTTTCTGTTTCTAAATAATTTGCTTTAGTAAAAACGGTTTTTGATGTTATTTTAAACATGCATATGTTGTGCTTACTACACTTAAATTTATTTTAGGATTGATTGATTACTAACAATTTATTGTATACATAATTCATGTAAACGAATTCTTACTTGTTTCACAGAGCAATTATTTTAAAGAAACTTTATTTAATTGTTAGAATTTCGTATTTTATAGCAATTATATCGTATGTTTAAGCAAAGTATTTTGGAGTGATTTTAAAAATTTCTTAATATTTTATAAATCATAATTTTGTTTCTTGCATTAACTGCATTTTGTTGGCAACTTTGTAATAACTTTTTTTAATATACGTTTCTTTTATAAATTTAACGCAATTATTTCGTTCTATAGACGGCTTTTTAAACAGACTTGAATGAATTTACAATTCTTCTTTGCAAATAAAGAGCATTAATGTATTTTGCAGTTTATTTTTATCTACTACACTAACATAAAAGAAGTATTTCTTAATTTATTTAATAAAATAAATCGACAATAGTTGTTGCGAAAACCTTTTCATCATAAAATTAATTAATTAAAAAAACTATTCATCACTGAAGTATAACTCAACGTGTTAATTACACGACCCTTGCATAATCACAGGCAAAGACGTAGGTAGCAGCAATTCTCAAATATCTCATTTAATGACAGACAAGGTTGAACCAGTTGCGGCTTGCTTCAAGTTAATTATTTTCATTGCCTTGGAGATTGTGTAAATATCTTAAGGCAGTCCGTAATTGTGCTTACAATGAAAGAGCCTTTTTTCTTTTTGCTTCTCCCTTTTATTTCCCGTTTTCCTTCATTGATATTACATGTTGTGATCGACCCCAAATAGAAATCGCGCTCAGAATGACGACGCATCTGTGCAGTTTATTAGCACTTACGGTGCCGCGGAAGCGGAAGCAATATGGGGGGCTGATATTACCCGCAGTTGTTGTCCGAACTAAAAAAAAAAAAAATTGAATCGGACACGTTCTGTTTTTACTTATTGATTTTGTTTTTTGTTGCAGGATTTTGGTGAAGTGATTAATTTGGTCGCGTTATGAAATTATATTGATGGTGATAATAATGAAGCGAAGAGGTGTTATAGTGGAAGCTAAACGTACGTCGCCGTCGCCGTGGCCTATTTATAGTCTTGTCGGTACTGTCGCGGTGGCTTGTTACCTTAATGGTATCAATGGGGATTTTGTGCACGATGATATACCGGCAGTGATGCTGAACAAAGATGTCTTGGCGGTTAATCCCATTGGACATGTCTTTAAGAATGATTTTTGGGGAACGCCCATGGCAGATATCACCAGCCACAAATCCTATCGTCCATTGACTATTCTAACATTCAGGTAAGTCATTATTATAATAAAACATTAATTAGTTAAAATATAATTAAATTGTATACAAGTCTCTATTAATTCATTCTTCTAGTTCTGCCCTCTCATCTCTCTCCCATCGATTATTTCAAATAATACATTAGCGCATTAAAGAACAAAGTTCTGCGGGAACACAGGCGTATATATATTTGAAACGAGGAAACTAACTTCCTTAATGATTTTCTTGTTGAAATGAAGTCGTGCAAACATCTCAGACCGCTCCGGTTACAACACCGCCCGTGCCGTACGAGCATATTTTGAATACCAAATTTACAATTTAAAGCCCGGCCAGAAACCCCACCTAAATTTTCTGTTAATATTCGCTTTGCTTTAAACTGAATTACACCCATTTGCATGCATCCCCTGCTAACAGAGAAAATAATTAAGATTCACGAACAAACACGACGACACTGCATTGTGTGAGAGAACATTGAAAAACATAATCTTAAATGCATCTCTCGCAAAATATATTAATTGCATTAAAAGGGTTTTGAATAAATTTAATCTTTATGCAATATTTAATAATCTAATTATGTTTAAGTAATTAATTATGTTAATTTTATTTATAAAAAAGGACTGCAGTAATTATGGTGCATGCGCTGGCTTTCAAACGCAATGCATGTTTTCATTAATTAATCTTGAGAGTAAATAATTATTATATAAATCTTACTACCGTTATTTTAAATTATGTACAATATAATAAATTTACAATTTTCTTTAACAAAAATCTTTTAACTGTAAAAATCACACAAAACTACTAACGACGAGCGTCAATTTTTTATGACTTCAACGGATTTGCATATGTAATTTAAGTTTGTTAAAAATTAATGTTTTTTTTTATTGTTGTTTAATACAGCAAAATTATTGTGCGTGTGCAAGTCTTTGTGTAACTGTTAAATAACTGCAGTAGTTATTGCGAGCAATAATCACGATTAAAGCATAACGGCACTTAATTATACTAAGTTAACGTTTTTTAATGATCCTTTGAAATTGGTTATGAAAATGTTTATGCGACCATTTAAATAAAAATAAATCCGTTTAGAAGTAATAAAATAAATTGGCAGTAAAACAAAGTTAAATTTTAATGTATTTTGATTATTTTGGAATGTGTAAATAGATTTACTGAGTCAAGTGTTAAAATATATAAAGTTACTACTACATTGCAAGTTAGTCTGCATGAATCAAGTAACATGGTAGCGTTCTAATTTGCCATATCAATACGTGATCTTAGAGTGCAACGGCATTACGGTATAAGATTTGTATATTGCAATTTACAAAAATTGAATTTAATCGGTTATTTTATTTATTAATAGTTTAATTGAAAATTTTGTTCTAAATTCTTTTTCAATTTGCGCAACTACAACTCTTTTAATTAATTTTTTTACATGTTATTATTTTTGAAAAACGCAACCGCGACTAAAGTACAAAAAAAAGTATAATAAATGTTGCGGCTGCACGCATCAGTATAGCAGCTCAAGTTAATTGTAGTGTGTAATGGTTTCTCGAGTTAGAATAGCTTTTTTCAAGTTTCAATTTAACATATTTAAACAAATAGTTATAAAACTTTTTTTTTTAAATTTGTACCTAGCAACTTCTGTACTGTACAATTGTTGATATCTTAACAGTCCGGGGTTTAGACTAGGTTAGTTTGAAAGTTACCAAATAAACTGCAGGTCCGATCAATCGTTTTTGAAACAAGTCGTAAGATTTCTAAAGCAATTTAAAATAGCTGCAAACTACTCAATAAAATAAATATTTAGTATAAAATTGCTCAGTTTTAAAACCGTTTACAACTTAATCATATATTTCTTGTTAAGTTTAATATTTGGGTTGGTATCTAGTTTTTTTTTTAAATATTAGGATTTCACATTAATTTATTTTTTAATCAGTTCTGTTTGTGCAAGTACTTGGTTCTGCGGTCAAGCTTTTTTAGTCTTAAAAAACTGTACAGTTTCTTAGAATTATAGGTTTTTAGCATCCACATTTAATGTCTAAATTTTGTTTGTCTATAATGTGTTTGACTCAAATGTTTTTAGTATTTATCAAAAAAATGTTTGAGGCTTTCAGCACATTACAGAATCTGCACAAGAACATCGTTTAAATTGTTTTTTTCGGTTTCTACTAAAACCATCTGTTTTGGCTCTAAAATGTGGATTAAAATGACAATTTAGCGGCTCTAGAACTAAAAAGACAATATGCATCTTTTGCGGTGTAAGTTGTAAATCTCAATTTGACTAAAATATTACAGCACTGACAGATAATAAATTTTAAATTTTTTTGAAACATTTGGGGCAAGCAAAAAAATATCGAGTGTAACTTGTGCCAAAATGCTCGCTCGTATATCTTTTTTGTGCTGCAAAAAGCAGTGGGCTGCTAAAACCTATTTTTGAATTTTGATACAATATATACTATGTAATATTTTTATTAAGTTTGGTGCAATAAGTTTTATGACATTTTTTTAGTGTTTTAAGTGTTTTTGTTCTTTGTATAAATACAAAGTTTATTTAAAAAGAACATTTTGAAAACAACTGTTAACAATAGTTTTTGTTAGCATTATTTATAAAAATTAATGAAGTGCATACATTGATATATACGTGCATGTAGTATCTGAGGTTGAGGTTATTTACGCATACTTTTTTTTGGTTTTCTTTTCTGCGTTTGTTCTGCTGTTAATTTGTCTTTGCCATTGTTACTAGTGGTGGGCTGGTTTTGGCTTTGCGGAATTCACACAGTTTGCTGCGGCCACACATGCTGTCTCCGGTCTATCTCTCAATATACCTTCTTTTTCTGTCCTACTTACTACACTGTCGTTTATCTATTGTTTACTTTTTTTAGGGTTTACGCTTCTACTCAGTAGTTTCTTTATTTTAGTAAATACTGCTCTAGCGGTTTCAATGCAAGCTCTTATTTCTTTCTATTGTTTAGCGTTTTGGGTGACCAGTGTTCTAAGATAATTATACTGTAGGACCCTTTTCACGTTTGTACCAGATATGTACAAGTGTTTATTGTTGGTATTATTTTTTGTGAAGATCATTAGTTTTGTTTTGTTTATATTTATCTTTAGCCTATAGTAGTTACATGAAATATTGAGGCGTTCTACTAAGTTTTGAAAATGTTCAACTATTTTGAACCTGGCCTTTTGGTGTCAAAGTTGAATATAATTCTGATGTCTTTGTTTTTTTTTTAGAATGTTTATTAGCTTTTTATGCCAAACTTTGTCAAATGCGTTTTCAAAATTGATAAAATAAATGTATACGTTTTGGTTCACATTTGTTCCAAATAACGCCTTCCTAGTGCCCGTGCTATTCTTGAATTCCATTTGACTTTCACTAACTTCCCAAATTTATCTTGCTGTAAATGCTATTGTGGATAATTCTTAGAACGTGGTTTATCAACGCAATTGTTTTGTACTTTGAGCATTCCTTAGCTTTATTCTTTTTTGGCAGCGTCATAAACGTGGACACTAGCTTCTGCCGTGATATCATTTTAGTGGAATAAATTAGATTAAACACTTTTCAATGAGTATTATAAGCTCTATTGGAATCTCATCTGGTCCCGTAGCGCTGCGCCCTTTAATTTGTTATATTACATTTATCACTTTTTTGTTTTGTTAACATTATTGCTTGCGATTTTTGGTCTATTATCCAGAAATAATTTGGTTATCCATCTTTTCAGTTTTTCTGTTATACGTGATATAATATTACATAGTTTATTATGGTTGCTTGCTGTTCTTTTTTGTTTCCTCTATTTTTTGTTATCTTCTTATGCATATTAAAGCTGTAGTATTTATTTTCACACTTTTCGATTTCTTTGCACTTTTCAGCTAACCAACGTTTTTTAGCCTTATTTTTCTTCTGATGTTACAGTTTATTGTTTTGTACTTTGCGTTTTGCTGTTCTTAAACATTCTTCTTTATTTTATAAGATCTATTTTATTAGTCATCTATTTTTGTTTTGGTTTGCCCAATGCCTGGTGGTTTCCTTTTGGGTGTAAGTTTTTAGCTTAGTTTTTATAGTTGCAACGACTACATTATGATCGATGTTTATGTCAACTCTCGGTTATGTCTTGACAGATTTGATCGAATTTTTAAATTTATTTTTAATAAGAATGTTGTCAATCTGATTTCTGACTATGTTATTGATATTATCTGCAGGAGATTTCCATGTATCTAGCCTACGCTTTGGTAGCTTGAATAAGGTATTTGTAATAGTGAATTTCTTATTCTGACAAAACTCAATTTATCTGTCACCTTTTTTATTATGTTCACCTAGTTCATAACTTCCTACGCAAGACATAACTGTTCCTTGTACGACCTGATGATTTTTAGTTGATCTTTGTGCTGTGGTGAGTTGTTGGTAAAGTTATTATGTTTTCTTATCGTTCTTATCTGCAGTTGGAACGTTAACTTGAATAATATGAATGGGGGTTATATCTGATTGAATTTTTAACATTATTACTCGATCTGAAATTAAAAAAAAAAATGAGTCTTGCTCTATTAACACTTATGCCTACAGCATATTAATTTCTGGTGTCATCATTTCCAGAAAAGTATATTCTTCTATTTGTTGTTACATGTGTTCTTAAACCCAGCTACTGCGTGTCACTTATTCTTGGTATGTTTATTCTCAGTCTTTCTATCTCCACTGTGTTTTCTAGTTTTCTAGTTTTCTTGATGCGCACAGGCCTCTTACGTTTTAGGTTGCGATCTTTATAGGTGGTTTGATGTTTCTATTAGTGTTGGCTTTATTCAAAACCGTCCTCTCCGGAAATCCTATCGGAGGACTATTTGCTTTGGAATATTTTGTTTTGACTTGAGCCATGTGGTTATGTTTGCTATGATGGTTTTAACTATGGATATTCTTAAGGATTTTATTTCTTTGCCCTAGAACAAAGAGGTGCTTTTTCTCTTTCTAGTACTTCTACCCGGAATTGTTGGCCTGAAAGAGGGGATCTTTTTATTCCGGCAGATGTTGGGTTAACAAAGCTTTGTTAGTTATCCAGCAGGATGTACCGCGAGCAGGGAAGGTTGTTATTTGAGTAGGAGCATGTTTCCGCTCCCACCCTTTACGCATTTTGGCAAACAACTTTTATTTTTTTTTCTTGTAGACACATATTTAGTAGTACTCTAAGTACATAAGATTCTTTACTTACTTGATCATATCGGTAATGACTTGATATTTTCCTTGTGTTTGTCTGTTTTTAAATTGGTTTAAAACTTTTTTTTTATTTCTGTCATGTCTGTATTTATCATATCTTCTAAGCCTACATTATTAATTGTCTGCTCATTGTTAATTGGAGCTAGGGTTTCTGATTTATATAAGTTTTTATAAATGTTCTTTTCTTATCTTGTTTCTGATTTATTTGTTACCATATAACTCTGGTTGTCTTTAGCTTTTCCACTTGTTAGCTTAGATCGTAAAACTTGCATATTGTTTGTTGTCTTTTATAATGTCTTGTATGACCGTTTGTCTTTTCAAATTTGGTTTGGTAATAGCTTATTAAACATTGAGTAACTTTGCAAACTTTAGGTGGAATTTTTTTCTATTAGTTAAATTGTGTCTGCAGTAGCCATTTACTATTTTAAGTTTCAGCTCTCATACAAATCTTTTTGATGTCTGCCTGTGTTAATCTGTCTGATTAATTAACATTTCTTAGTTCTTAGGTATGTTTAATTTTTTTAGTTAGTTGCGCTTGGTAAACTGATACCGCAAAAGCTGAAATTTGGTAAACTAATAGTCAAGTTAATAACTTAAACAAAAAAAACATCTAGCTGTACATTTAGTGGGGAAAAAGTGTCCAGCTAATGCAGCCAATGAAGAGCGCTGCGCATGGGTATGCCCTCGGGCGCGTCGTATCTTTGACTGCATCAGCTGGACACTTTCCCCTCAATAATCATAAAGCTGGATATTTTTTCGTTTAACTTATTTGGTTAACTATTGTATTACCAAATTTCAGCTCTTGCTGAGAACCGGCCCTGTCCTGTTCAGAACGTTTTTTGCTAGCGGCGGCTTTTAGTGCCTGGGAGCGAGTCGTGAACTTACGTTTCCACATTTAAAGGCTGGGCTTCAATACGTATACGTATACGTATCTATCATCCAAAAACTGTATGGACGGCACGCTGTGTTTAATGAGAAAAGAATAGATATCTGATACTGTTAGAGCTGACATTTGGTAATACAATAGTTAACTGAATAAGTTAAACAAAAAGAATATCCAGCTTTATGTTTATTGAGGGTAAAGTGTCCAGCTGATGCAGTCAAAAATGCCGCGCGCCCGAGCGCATAACCATGCGCAGCGCTCTTCACTGCATCCTACTAAATGTACAGCTGGATGTTTTTTTTTTATTAAGTTATTAGTTTAACTATTAGTTTACCAAATTTCAGCTTTTGCGGTATCAGTTTACTTAGCACATATTTTTCACTTCTTTACGTTAAAAGCTGGAGCATAATCCTCCACTCTAAATTTGGCTGGATACGTTTTTTTTTTTATTTATAGCATGATCAACATGTGAACAAAGTTTCTGCTTTTGCGGTTTTAGTTTTTTTTTTAATTTTTATTGTACGTGTGCCGCAGCTACACTCCCCGGAGGTGCACCAGCTGGAGGTCCACTTACTTACCAGAGATACCAAATAAAGCATAGGACAAATTTTCAACTTCCCTAAAATGACTTTAAAAGGTCGTTGGCTCCCGGACTATAAGAGAATAGGATGCGTAAAACAGCGTTTAAGCTACTAAAGCAACTTTACACATAAACAGTTCAACGTTTCTCCTAATAGATGACATTGCTTTACCACCTTTGACACATTACTAAACATAAACTGTTTAATAGTTACTGTTTAATACACTGATGATGGGTGCATACTCTGAAACACAAGTGAATAGATCATTTATTAATTTTAAATGATTTATCAAGGTTTATTAAAGTTGCACAGCTTAGGAAAGTCACTTTAAGTTCAAAATTGTTTCAAAAAACTTCAAAAAACTTGGAACGGCATAATATTAATCATTTAAGTAGGTATGAAATAGATTATGCCTGCATAGTTTTTTTATTTCTATTTTTCCTTACAGGATTAACTTGCTTTTATCCACCTGGATAGTTCATAAGTCACTTAATAAGCTGTAGGTCCTATTAAACTGTATTAAACAAGTCATAGACTTACTGTGTCGATGTAAAATAGCTATAAAAAGCACAACAAATGAAGTTAAAGTTAAAAGTTAAAGTTTTTAAGCTTAGAATTTTGAAAAAAATTTGGGTTCTGCAAAGTATAGACAAGACAGCTTGGTGGGTTTTTTAATTTTATTTAAGAATGATGATTTTTTTTTAAGATTCTGAACAGTTTAGTTGTATGGTAATTGTATGGAGCTAGAAGCTTTTCTTAACGGTAGAACAGAACAGCCTTGCGGTATTACTTTACTCTATGGTTTCTGTTTTGTGGTTGCATTTAAAATTTATATAAAATATTAGACAGTTTTTTTTATCACAGACCTTTATACATGTAAAACCATTTAAAACTAGATAAAACCAGCTTGAATTCATGGTCGGGTTGGTTTTAGTCGTTATTTTTGAGGAAATTTTGGTTTTTCTAAAATGGTTTTGTTATTTATTAGCAGAAGTGCAAAGCTGTAACTACGTCTTAAACAAGCTTGTCTACTGTCAGCGGTTCATGTAACATTTGTTTATATATCTGTCCTACTGATTGTGAATGTTCTTGCAGATTGTGTTTCACGTTGTGGCATGACTAATTACAGTTTTTTTTGCGTTTACTTATGCAGTATAAGTAGTACTTTCGCATAGTGACGTTATTTTTTTGTTTTTTAGCATTTGTTTGAATCAATTTTTGTTTGTTTTGGTATTACGTAATTTTGCTTGTTACTCTATTAGCAAATCTATAATGTGCGGACACAACGGGAATCTTTGCTAAGACTAATATTACACTTTTGCTCATTGCTTTGATTATTGTATATATATTCTTTACATCAGTTTTAATTTAATTTTTATTCAGTTTCCGTAAATTTTTTTCCATAGAAGATGCCAATAAGTTTGCGTTTATTAAACGTAAGTTACTTCAAAACTGATATAAGATATATAAATACATACGAGAATTGGAGCAATGAGCGAGGATACCAAGCTAAGATTAAAATTTTAGTGTTTCAAGGTTGGAGCGCTGAACAAGAGTACAATGCTATGGACAAAACAAGAGACTTAATTGTTAATTTTTTATTTGTTTTTGGTATTACTAAGATCATAACATTGTACTTTTGGTAATTCTTCTGATTTTCGTGTATGGGTTCCATTATTTTTTGACTAATTTAAAAAAGTTGACCTTTTGGATTTTGTTAAAATTTTGAGAGATAAAAATATGATTGAAAAAAATGAGATTTTTAAAATTTTGGATTTTAGAATATTGCCTGTTCAAAATAACACATATATGAAGGTCAGAAATTTCACAATAAAGCGAATTTTTGAACTTATTTTGTATCTTAATTTTTGGACCTCTAAAAAAAGATAAGAAAGTCCACGATGGCTCAAATTATTACATATTACTTGTACTTTAAACCTATATTTGTATATTCAATTTTGAGGCATTGATAATATAATTTACGATACGGAATGCCAAAACCGTAATAAACAACCTATGTAGCACACTCTATAGTCTAGGTTTTTTTTATACATTTGTCTAACATGTTAACGCATTGGATAGTAGCCTAGATTTTGCTACATTTCTGGTAATTTGCATTTGGCATAATGCGGACTTCCGCTGTTTCTTTTTTTTGCAACTGCTTGTACCTGCTGACGGGTTAGACTTAAGATTTTAATTTTAAGTATTGCAGGGATTGTATAAAATACTTGTTTCTAGGTTTTTTTGGCGCAAAAAGTTAAAGATTATCTAATAAAACATAGTCGAGTTTTGAAGTATATAAAGGGTGTTTCAAAATAAGCGCAAGATTATTTTTTTATAAAACACATTATTTACTTGTTAAGAGAAATTATTGATTACATTTTGCACATCCAATATTTAAATTTGCTAATTACACGCTGATTTTTTTCTTTAACTCAGAAATTGTAGTTATTTGGCTACCATAGATAGAAAATTTTACAAAACTTTAAAGGTAAAAGTTGGTAGGCATTAAGTCACACTATCTCAGCGGCCAATTGTGGTTGGTATTGTGGCGAAACAATAATCCCAGGGTTTTGGACAGCGGTTCTACCAACTCCGGGAAATAAATTACAGCTGGTTTAGCAAATGTATATCTTTTATTAATTATCATTAATCATCATGGGACTCGCACATGTCCATAAACCATATAAAACTACGAATAAAATAAACACATGTTATTTTTAACCTTACCACCATGTAAATGTAAAAATGATTGTATGAATATTTAAACAATTAATAAATTAAATCTAATTGATAATGTAACGTTTATATTTAACTCACCTACGCAGGTAATGACATAAATTGAGTTAATTTATGTAAAGGCCCAGAAAGCGGCAGAATTATTGTTGCAGGCACATGTGTTCTGGATGAAGATCAGCAGTAAAAGAACCAGGAAGGATAAATTCTTTATGATCTTATCAAAAGAATTTGACCTGACCTGATAGGTAAGTATAAATTTATTAAATGAGAGTATTATTTTAAATAAAAATGTACATGGGGTGGCCTAACTTGTCACAGTATAATAAATAATGCATTTTTTTTTTTAATGTAACTGCATTGCGTCTTGAGGAGTATGACAAGCTGCTTGGTCTTATTCTTGAACAATTATAGCTCAACCACTAATTGAATATTTGTAGATGTGTTGTTAACATGTGTTAAAATATTTTTTAATATTGTACAATAGTTCCATCTATTTGAGTTTGATTAATAAGGATATTATTCAAATAATCAGTACAAACAATATTATTATACAATTTCCTAAAAACATCATTAATTTTATTTGAAATATAAAGTTGGTCAAAAGTTCAAAAGGTGAGAGGATGTAAACATATAAATTTCTTAACCAACTTAAGGGATCAAAATGAAAATGTAAATTATCAATATATTTATATACAAATTTATTTCATTCCTATAGTGATAATTTTAAATTTGAATAGTTGTATTGAATCTGTAATTTGTGTTAAACCAAGTATAGTCAACTTTGTTGCTTTATAACTAACAAAGGTGCTTTTAAAGTAGAAGCAACAATGTGGCAAGCGATATGAAATACTTCAATAGGTTTTTTTTCGTGATTATAGTTTCCATGAAAAGACTAAATTGCACCGAGGTAAGTTCAGAATCCAATGAAAAGAAGAAGCATCGGAGTGCCTTTCATTATTTATAAGATTTATAAGAAGAAAAAATCCAACTGAATGTGAATGTATAAAAGTTCGCGCGCGTGTATATATATATTTTGATGCGATCCGTATTTGCAACGCATTAGGACCGTCGAGAGAGTAAATTATTCCAAGCGCCCCGTCCCGACCCATAACCTTATCTGCTCCGAAAAGAGAAAAGTCAACACTGAATTATTGAATCTACTTTCTGAAGACTACGAGGATAAAGCCAAATCCCCAAGTGATTGATACTCTTATGATGTTTATTCAATACTCCCGGTATATACACAACTTGTGCATCTTTCCGTAGCTTTTTCTTAAGATCATTTTACCGGCGTTATTTTATTGGTTTGCAAGAACAAATAATATCGGCTAGTAAGAGAGCTGTTTTTGCCATCAAAGCCTCTGGAGTACTTTTATTTGTTTTACATTCCTCTCCCGAAAGTCGAAAGACTAATGGAACAAACGCTCCCAATGGAACATTCTCAATTACAGGATTTTATCCCTCGACGGCTCACGGACTTTTCCGGCGTCTGGATAGAGTAAATGGAATATTGCCATTCATTATCTCTGCCAAATTGGAAAATTATTGGCTCACTTCCACCTTCACCTTAAAACACGTTACAAAAGAAACAAGTCAAACAATGTTGAAATGGAATAATTATAAATAAATATTTGCAAGCGAAATTAAATACAAATGATTGAAAACTTTAGGATTAAAGAAGAGGGTCTTTTTATTATTTTTATGCCTTCTAAAACGGTCGTAGTTATGAATAAAATTTCAATTTGAATCCAGGTAATTTCCTGCTATATTTTTTAGGGGTGGGAAACACAAAGGCATTATGCACGGTTAAACCTCGACGTACATGCTTTTTTGCGTATGTGTGTGTGTTACAAGATAAAACTGTTATTACCCGATGCCTGGCAGCTATACTTTAATATTGGCATCACGTAAATACAATAATAAAGCTAGTTTATGCGGGTAATAAAGGTATCAAAGGCGTATCAAGCAGATATAGTGGCGTTATTAAATATTCAAAAAGCAGGTGCATGCGCGGATGTACGAGGGGTACTGGTATATAAAAGTGGGTTATAACTGGAAGTTATTGTGCATGCATGTATTACAGATGCATAAAAATAGTGAGGGCCGTGCCAGGCGGAAAATGAATACCGTCCGTGCCTTATATCCTAGAATCAAATCACCCACCTCTTGTGCGCATAAATAAACATGGTAAAAATGGACGAGGGGCCATCTGTCAGTTGCTCGTTTCGTGATTCCGCCGTTATAATATATCAGCATTTCGCCGTTACCGTTTAGTGCGCATAAATCACCGACCTACTTAAATGTGAATAAGGAAATATTACATTGTGATGGATGCACTGCCACGCTATGCAATGCTATGAATGTCCAATTGCATTTTTATAGATTTTTATACTAGGCTAATGCATTCCAATAAATTACAAACCAATTTCTACATCTAATTATTAGTTATAGTAGTTGATATCTTCTTTGTGGTCAAATTATTATTTATAGATCGCAACTAAAAACTATCATTAAAAGCGGACTCTTTTTAGAAATAAAACTAGAAAATAGATTACTATACTTTCTAACGTTAATATATAGTTGGCAATAAAAGGGGTCACACATTTCTCTTATCGCAACTAAAGAATACATTTGGATTAAGGTCATGGTTGTTGTTGTAGTTTAATGTCTAGCTCTGGTGCGAAATGAGATCATATTTTACTTTCTTAAAGATTTACTTGTTATATCTTATTTTTGCAAATCTCTTACAAATACGTTTATAGAACTATTATGGGGTTCTTGAAATTAATAATTAAATTCTTAGGTATTTTTTAAAATCTTATAGTTTTTAAATATTTTTTTGCGAACATTTTTCTGAGGTTTTAAATTTGTTTATAAAGCCATAAATTTTGTTATCACACAATTAATTTTTGTAATTAAAGTTTTTTTTTAAATTTTATCATCATTTAAAATTTTGCAAAATTTTCAAAATTTAAAGAAAAAAAAATTGTCTATGAAAACTTATTCTTTAGACAAATTTGAAAAAAAAAAGTTTGTTATAATTTTTTTCTAAAAATGCAATCCTGAAAAGTACAAACGATAAAAAAAATAAATTTAAAATTTAAGCTTTTTTTTGCTATTTTTAAGTATTTTTGTGGATACATTGTAAGATATCTCGGATCGTAGCACACCGCACTTCCTGAAATTTTTAAGGGTATCTTTTGCACATCTAAAAGCACGTTTTTATCTATACTTGGAAAAAAATACCAGTAATGTTTAAAAAAAAAAACTGTCTTTTAAAGTTCTGCGAAATTTTCAAAATTTAAGAAAAAAAAATTTGGCCATAAAAACTTAATTTTTTGGACAATTTTTCTAAAAATGCAATTCTGAGAAGTTAAAATGATCAAAAAATGTAAAAAAACTCAAAAACCTTTAATTTTTTTTTTTAATTTTGATTGTTTATTACTCGGAAATAACTTACTAAAATAAAACTAAAAAAAAAACACATAATCAGGATTTATGTAGAGGAACGCATTTTTAGTGGTTTGAGCTAAAACAAATTTTCATTCCGTACATTTGACTCATACATGGTCCTATAATATAATTTTTTATGAACTAGTGATGTACAAGTTGACTCTTTTTGTCAATTTCTCAATAGCTTTTGATTTTGTGAGCCACAGTAGCAAACATTAGGCAATCCGCGTTGGTTGTAATTGCAACACTTTTGTTGTTTTCCAAAAAATATGGTTCCATGACTTTGCCGACCCAAAAATTGCACCAAACAGTACTTTGTTGGGGATAAAAAGGTTATTTAACTATTGCTTTAGAATTTTTGGAACTTTAAATGCGGTAATCTATTAACGAACCCACTAAGATGGAAATAGGCTTTGTCGCTAAAGATGTTTTTTGTAAAAGTCAGAATTTTCTGCTTGCATTTCCAACACTCAAAAAACGAAAGTTTGGCGTTGTTTATGATCAACCAGCTTTAATTCCTGAATCAGCTATATTTTAATAGCATGTAAGCTAAGATTTGTATAGAGTGTGCAATAAAGGCTGGAGTGTGAGATTCTTAATTGGTGGTATAGACCAACCTGAGTTTTCTAAAACACTTTTAGCGACAGCGGCAATGTTTTGTGCTGACCTAACAGTACGAGTTAAACTGGCAAGTTAACAATATTAACATTTCAAGCTTAGAAAAATTCTAACTCTATTTGAATATTAAACATTGATTGCATTAGATGACATAACAGTCAAATAACAGTAAATCCTACTAAGTCTTATTAACATTTTAGGGATATTCAAAGATAATTAAAAGGATCGAAAACTATAAAAATATTTTATATGTAATTGGACAAAATAAAAATAAGTTTGGAAAGCCACATAATATGAAATTTCTAAACAAATCTTTAATAATTTTAGGATGCTTGTGAAAAAGATAGAAGTGGCCAAAGTAAAGAAAAATTTAGAAAACTTTAAAATATGTAAAAAGGTTATAAGAAAGCAATAAAAAACTCTCTAATAGTTTGAGAGACAAATGTAAACCTAAAGAAATTATATGAAGTATTAGTAAAGAAAAAAGAAAATGGTTTTTAAAATATTTTAAAAAACTGTATGGTTAACAAACGTGTGTTTTAAGAACATTAAGAAAACTAGTGATTTTAGTGCGCTGTTAGTAGTACTAGAAGCAAGTAAGTTTTGGAATGGTAAAAAGTTGTGAAGATGGTCAATTGCTATTATGAACATGCTTAGTACGTGGATGATAATACTACAAGAATTTGATTCTAATGACAACTCTGTTTAGTTATATTTCTATCTTAATTGGTTGACACTTGAGTGATTTTTAATTAATAGCAGATATTTTGTTGTGTAACTCAAAAATTGCAATATTATTGTTATATTTTAGAATCAGCATTATTCAAATCCAATATAATACATACACAAACTTTCTATAAATAAAGATTAACTGTTCTATTGGTCTACACAAGAGAGCAAGTTTGGTTTATTTATTTCTAGGCAGAAAGGCTGCGAAAACCGACTTGAAATGTTTTCAGGGCGCTTTATATGTTTTTTTTTGTCATGATTATCATTTTATAGGTTTAACAATATATCCTTTAAATTTTTGTGTAGTCTAAATTAAATGCATTTTTTTAAGCTTGGTATTGCTATAATTATATTCAGCGGAAGTTTCTGCGCTGGCATTTGTGCGCAACGTATATGGTCTATTATAGTTTGTTTGGCAAAGTAATGGAGCAGTTGCTACAGCTGTTTTTAACTATTCAAAGACAGTTTGTTAAATTGCTAACCACTTTTATTGGACAACAAAAGAGGCTTTAAAGTCGCACATTATGGCTTCACAACAAATTGCAAGTACCGTTAGGACTTTACTTGTACATAAGGGGTTGGATAAAATGATGGTTTTTCCTGATAGTAAAGTAACAGTAACCAATGAAGGTGCAACCGTTCTACAGATGATGGACGTGGATCTTGAAATTGGCAAACTCTTTGTTAAACTTTCTCAATCTCATGATGATGAAATTGGTGATGGTACAACTGGTGTAGTTGTATTAGCTGGAGCTTTACTCGAACAAGCTAGTTAGTTTTTTTTGGATAAAGGTATCCACCTGATAAGGATTGTTGATGGTTTTGAGTTAGCTTGTCAGCAAGTTATTAAGCGTTTAAATTATAACGTAGTACTCTGCTGATAGGGTTGCTTTGTCTAGCCAGGGAGGAAACGGCGAGGTTCTGGGAGATGGATGATTTTTTGTAGGGCGCTATTAACGTAGTTGGTTAAATAAAAAGCGTAAAGTCCTTAACGAATGGTTTTATTGCATTCACTAATTTTTCTGTCCCACAAATTGCACTTGGGAATGGGAACACGTGCTTGCCGACGGTAAATTATAAACTTTGTGGCCGGTACCACACGGTAACCTCGGATAGCACAAAACCACTCGTATGACGTGTGCAGGAAGAGTTGGAGGATCTATATTTCTAAGATAATGCTGCGCACGCCGTACACTCTTACTAATACAGAAATATTACATACATCTATACATTTAATTTTAATAACAATAACAATAATAACATATTATAAGATAATATTGCTGTTTCCAATATTTGTTGGTAATTTAGAACCATTGATCAAAGTAGCTATGACCACTCTTGGATCTAAGATCTAAGATTATTAACAAATGCTACAGACAGATGGCGGAAATTGTTGTTAATGTTATTTTAGCTGTTGTTGATTTAGCTAAGAAAGATGTTAATTTTGAATTGATTAAAGTTGAAGGAAAAGTGGGTGGTTAAGAGTGTTGTTATTGATAAAACCATTTCACATCCACAAATGCATATTGAACTAAAAGCTGTCAAACTAGCAATCCTTAAGGCTTGGTTACACAGTGCGAGCTAGCATCCGAGCTGTCCCAGTCAGTTACTGCAGTGCAGCTACTTACATCATCATGAGTTACTGTCATGTACAAGTCGGTACCTAGCATCCGAGTTACAGTAACATTTTTTGGACATCACTAACACTGATGACTACAAAGAGTTGAGGAAATACGAAAAAGAAAAGTTTATCAAGATGGTAAAGTATAGTAAGGATGCCGGTACTACTTTATCTGTTGATAGGGTTTTGACAATGAGGCCAATCATATGTTATTTTAACAAGAATTACCCGCTATTAGATAGGTCGGTGGTCTTAAAATTGAAATAATTGCTTTTGCTAGTGCTGGTTGGATTGTTCCACGTTTTGAAGAACTTACACCTGAAAAATTGGGTAAGGCTTGTCTTGTTAGGGAACTATCGCTTGGTGCAAGATTTGGTTTAAAGATATAATGTTAGTTATTGAAGAATGATCAAACTTGCGTGCTCTGACTATTTTGGTGAGAGGAGGCAATGTTATGCTTGTTGCTGAAGTTAAAAGGAGTTTACATGATGCTCTTTGTGTAGTCAAAAATTTAGTAAAAGAACCATGTGTAGTATATGGCTGCTGAAATAGCGTGCAGTTTTTATGTATCTGCTTAAGCTGATACATTAGCTTTACTTGAACAATACGCATTTAGAAGATTTACTAAAGCTTTGGAGGAATTAAAGAAAATGGTCCAAACAATGATGAATAAAATGGATGAAAATATGAATGAAATAAAACAAGAGATAAGGTCAATAAAAGTAGAAATGGAAAAAAAAAAGAAGAAATCTGGAAAACAGAAGTGAACAGATAGAATAGAAAATATCAAACAAAAAATTGAAAGAAAAGAAAAAAATAAAGAGTAAAAACAACATTATAATAAAAGGCTTGAATTTAACAGAGAATACAGAAGAAAAGATTAAACAGTGGATGAAAGAAAAGCTACAAGTAAAAGTAGACATTAAGAAAATAACATGGCTAAACAAAAATACAGAGAACGAAATCATCAAATTGGAAATATCAAACTGAAACAGAAAAAAAGGATCATGATAGCCAAAAGTAAACTATGCATTCTTTAAAAAGTTACAGAATGAAATAGATGAAAGACTGGAAAATGTAATAATCATGGGAGACTTAAACGGACAAGTTGAAAACCAAAACGCAGGAATAGAAAAATACTTGGGAAAATGGGGAGAAGAAACCAGAAACAATAATGAGAAAAAAATTATAGAACTGAGCGTAGAAAACAACTTTATTATAACAAACAAAAAAATTTAACACAAGAGGATACATAAATTTACGAGAGAAGAACCGACTAGAAATGAAAAATCAATAATAGACTACTTTATAATAAGCAAACAAAAATGGAAAAATGTTTTAAATGTAAAAGTATCAAGAGAGGCAGAAATCGGAAGCGATCATTACCTGGTAAAAATGGACTTGGGAAAAATGGAAGAAAAAACAGATAAGAGAAGAAAGAAGGTAAAAGAAAAAATAAAAAGTTACAAACTTAAATAAAAAGAATACAGAGATAGATTCCAAGAGATAGTAAAAAGAAATGTAGTAAAATTAGAGAAACAAAGAAAGTAGAAGAAAAATGAAAAACATTTAAAAACACCATACTAGAAGCAGCAAAAGAAAGCTGTGGAACAGCAAAAATAGAGAACAAACATAATAAGAAAACTGAGTGGTGGACAAATGATATAAAATTGAAAATTAAAGAGAAAAAAGAAAAATGGAAAAAATACTATAGTACAAAAAATGAAGAAGACTATAAAAAATACAAAATTAAAAGAAAGGAAGTACATAATGAGGTACAAAAAGCTAAAAAAGAATCATGGAATCAATTTGGTAAAAAGATGGCGGGAAACTATAGAGACAACCAAAAACTATTCTATGGAACACTAAAACAGATGAAAAGGAAGAAAGAATACAATATGATGAACATAAAAGACAAAAAAGGAAATATAATCACAGAAGAGGATAAAATAATGAAAAGGTGGAGAGAATATTTTAAAAAACTGACAGAAGCAGAAAACTTAAGCCTGGAGGAACATGAAAAAGATGATACTGACATGCCAGAAATTGAAGAAATAAAGGATGAAGAAGTTATAGACACCATAAAGAAACTAAAAATAGGAAAAGCACTAGGCATAGACAACATAACACCGGAAATGATCAAATAAGGAAGGATTAGAACAATTAACAGAACTACTCAATGACATAGCTAAAAACACAAAAATACCAGCAGAATGGAACATGGGAATAATACTACCTATATATAAGAAAAGAGATAAAAGAAACTGCAATAACTACAGAAGAATCACGATCAGTAGTGTACCGGGAAAAATTCTAGCAAGAATCATAGAAAAAAGAATAAGAGACAAGATTGAAGATACCATAAAAGACACACAATGCAGATTCAAAAAAGAAAGAAGCACTCGAGATCTTATATTCATTATAAGACAACTAAGCAAAAAAAAATTATATAAGAAAAGGGACATCCATATTTGCTTCATCGATCTAGAAAAGCATTTGACCGGATAAAAAGAGAATATATATATGGAAAGTACTTCAAAAGAGAGACATAGACGAAAAAACTATAAATCTATTAAAAGCTTTATACAGAGAAAATAAGAATATTGTTAGAACCAACAATGAAGAATCTCAAGAGTTTGAAACCAAGATCAGGTTAAAACAAGGGTGTGTACTGAGTCCAATACTATTTGCAATAATGTTAGATGAAGCCATAAAAAAAGCAAAGAAAAGTATGAAAACTCTAAAAGTAGGATATCGGAAGATGGAAGCTACAAAGATTATGGAATTACTATTTGCAGACGATATATGCAATAATGGCGGAAACGGAGAAAGATTTACAACACAACATCAACATAATAGACATGGAATTAACAAAAATTAACATGAAGATTAACATAGACAAATCCAAAACAATGATAATATCAAGAAAAAACAAAAACCCATAGAATAGCACTACATGGAAAAAAGATTGAACAAGTTGAAAATTTTAAGTACTTAGGAACGATAATTAACAATAAAGGAAAGATAGACAACGAAATAAATGAAAGAATGGGAAAAACCGAGAAAATATTCAACATGATGAAAAATACATTTTTTGGAAGAAAAGAAATACCAAAGAACATAAAAACAGATATAGTAAAGAAGGTAATAAGACCAACAATAATGTATTCCAGCAAAACATGAACATTGTCAGAAAAACACAAAACGAGAATAAATGCAACAGAAATGAGATTCCTAAGAAAGATAGAAAATAAAACAAGAAGAGACAGAATAAGAAAATATGTACACAGACAAAACTTACAAATAGAACTCATAAATGAAAAAATAATGGAGGGACAACTAAGATGGTTTGGACATGTATGCCGAATGAAAGATACGCGAATAACGAAAAGAATATATGAAACAAGAGAAATGGGAGAAAAAAACGAGAAAGACCGAGAAAAACCTGGAACAACAATGTAAAAGAAGAAGCGGAAAGAAAGGGAATATCGTGGGAAGGAATCAAACAAACAACTCTGGACTGGACAAAATTGAGAGAACTATATCAAACGAAATAATGTAGAAATCCATACACCGAAAGGTAGAATGGCATATGTTTAAATAAATAAATAAAATACTAAAGCTTTGGAATGCATTCCTATGGCTTTAGAGAAAAATAACGGTCTTTCAGCCTGTACACAATTTAGCTGATGTTAAGGCAAAGCAAGCGAGTGGTAATGATCCAGCTTTAGGTATTGACTGCATGTATACTGGAAGCATGAATTTGTGAGCAACATGTAATTGAATCTGAAAGATCTAAACATCAATAATTGATTTTGGCTACACAGTTAATAAAAATGATACTGAAAATTGATGATTTGACATCGATGGCCGAGAGTAGGCAACAGGGATACTAACTTTTTTTTAGTTCACTCATTGCATTCAATAAAATTAATTACACCTTTCAATTACGTGCTGTATTATTAATTTGAGTCTCCAATTGTTTTGACTTAAAAAAAAGTACTTTTTAATGATACATTAAACTCAAGTGAAATTGTTTTGTAGCTGATAACATAGTTGATAGTTGCTACTTGTGTGATTTGTGAACTATGGTTGTTCTATGTGGTTGAAAAAAGTGTTATTAATTCTTAGTTTATTTAATGAAAAAATTCTTACTAGTAACTTGCCATTTTTTATTTTTATGTATTTGTTAAACTTCTGTTTACTCTTGAAATTATTTGATTCTCAACAATCAGGTCTTTTTGATTTTGTTAGTTTAGTTGAAGTAGATGCTGTTAAAAGGATTTTGTAATACTTGCATTTGATTAAAACGGTTTTGATAGCATTTTGTCCCAATTTTTTTGTGTACCGTTTTTTGGAATCTTTTAAAAGCATTTATGAAGGTACTTTGATGGTTTTAAATATAATAATATATATACAAGTAGGTCCTAGAGTTGATTTAAAAACTGTAGAAAGATAAGTATCTGGTTTTATTAAATTATTCATTCTTAAGATGCCTTTAGACAATCAATGTTATCATCAATAATATTGAACAACATATTGCACAATATATTGCTAAGACCACTTAGACGTTGCAATATAATTGCGCAAACTTTTTGTTAGTTAACTGACACTTTTGCAGTCAACATGGAATAAAATAAAGCAAGTTGTTTGACCATTGCTTTAGTTATAACTTTAAAAAAGAAGTAGAAAAAGGAGCAGATGGATAAAGGAATTGTTAAAAAAATTAAATAAATTCTTTTAGGTTAGATTGTCGGACGGTCAATTTTATTGTATTATATTAATTATTGTGCAAAATATTGACAATAATAATGATCGTCTAGGGGCAGCTTTAAGTAATCAACGCCTATTCAAAAGTTTTTTTAATTTTTTTGGCAAGTACTGTATTTGTGTTTTTAATATTTGTGCTAAATCAGTGTTTGGCTTAGGGCAATTCAGAATGTAGTGAATAGCATTGGGACATAATTTTCAGTATTATTAGTATGCACTATTACTATTAATGTCATCAAAGCTAGCATTTGGTACCAGTTTGCAAAAAGAAACACACAAGAAGCTAGTTTGCCCTAATTACAAGGTTATCTCTAGTCAGAGGTGCTCAGAATTTCAAATCTCTTTTCATAGCTGTCGGTGACCTGACAAATTGGTAATAATAGCGGGTCACATTTTTTTTCTAATGTGAGTAGTCAAGTTAAGGTACACATACAGCTTTGTTCAAATAAAAATTATTAAGTGTCTGGTACAATGAAATTGTTGTTAAAGATTATCAAACAGATAAAAATGCGTTGGCTAACTGACTATCTTGCTGCAAAATTGCTGCAAATAAATAAATGGTAAATGTTAATTTTTTTATAACGCCAGCATTTTTTATTTATAAACAGACTAAAACTCGATGTCGCTGTAAAAAAAGTTTTTAAATCAATTGAATTAAAAAAGAAAATGAGTTTATACTCGTACATATTTGCTTTTATTTTTATTAAATTAAAGGAAAAATGGTAACAAATTCTGAAGCGATGATATATTAAATAACCACTCAAAGAGCAATAGAGGGGCGTGTGGTGGCGGCAGGTTTTAATAACCCAATGGTATAATTATTTAAATGAAGCTCTTCCAGAAGCGGCCAGTTAATGTTAATTTCTGCAAGAGTTTCAGGGTTCGCTTGGTTTCAAAGGGGGTTACGAATATATATTTTAATAGTATGAAAAATGTCCGGTTACACAACTGTTATCTGCATAATGTACGCGGAGAGTTAGCGCATATGATAATTTGATAATATTTTCCGGTGAACCTGTTTGTTTTTGGAATCGTCGTTTACGGGAAGTGGGGGAATGAGTTATAGGCCGCGCATACATGTACCAATCCATACATGTTATCTATTTCCGTGCAACGGTCCGGTAATTACATCGCCCATACTAATGGCGATCCGCGCCAGTTTCCAAGCTTTTAAACCCGCTTTATTATTATTATTTCAATTTCTATGCGGATTCATTTCCGTCACACAATTTCATAATCGAATGTTATGTACTAAAAGAATGTTTAATTTTCGGCAGAATAAACAAGTCGAAACTTACGATCTGCCAGATTGCAGTCGGTGGCCTAATATTTGAACGCGCAACTTCAATCCAGGGCGGAGGCATAACTCAACTTGTTATTTTGTTCAACACTAACGACTGCAGAACTGGGCGCCGAAAATTTAGTACAACTACGTAATTAATGCACAGCGCATTCCCCGTGGTGTAGTGTTTGCCAAAAAAACTTATGCATTATCATTCAGGGAAATTTAATTAATTGCTTTTTGTCTCAATCCTATTTAATTTAATTATGCAAAAAGTATTATTGTTTAAATTATAATATGTGAAGCAAAAAGCATTTCCGTAATTTAGAGCCCTTTCCGTGCGGATAGTAAATATCACTCAAAGTGTATACACATAGCCAGCAAGAGAGTGTTATAAATAGATATTACATTCCAAGCCCTGCATGCTACCACATATACACACAGACTCACACATGTTTTTTGGAGGGTATTAAATTAGGGAATAATGCGCGAGTTATTCGAGCGAAGGTTCACAGAATATAAATAAAATTTCCTTAAATTTGAACATAAATTATTTAGTACTATTAAGCGTCAAACTATAATTTATAAGTGAATCTAATTGCGCAATGCATTTAAAATCGCTTAAACAAATACAGTTTCAAATAATATTTTAGGATAGTTTTACAAAATGTAAAACCACCAACAAAGCTGAGTTTTGATGTATGCAAAGTGCTTTACGGTGTAGTAAATAAATCAAAATGTTTAAAAATTTAGTTACAAAGACAGAAATAATAACTTAGAAGGAAAAACATTTCTAAAAAACATTTGTCAAGTCTTGAAATGCAATAGATAATGCAATGGTACTCTAAAAGGTTTTATATTGTTTCAGATGTAAAATCTTGAAAAATACTTTTAGGTCAAAATTGATTTGATGAAACTTTTATTAAATTTTTTTAAAGAATGATAAACAAATAAATAAATCGTTGTCATATAATAAGAACTAGATAGATACACTATTGAGTACTTGCGATGCTTATATTCTGTATGTAAAATCTTATACAAAATAACTGCAAATTCCGAAATAAAACATTTACATATATTTTATTGATTTCGAGAAGGCTTTCAACCGTGTTAAACATTTTTTATTATTTTTTTATTTACAAGATATTGAATGGAAAACTGTAATGTTAAATAAAAAAAAACTATTATATTCATACAGCAACGGTGCTAGTAGTAGACAACAGAAAACTAAAAATATCAAAATAATCCAGGGAGTCAGACAATGATGTAAACTTTCTCTTACATTCTTTAATTTGGAATCATCTTTTGCACAAATTTCACATAACAGAAAAGAGGGAGGGGGTACGCATTGGTGCTCAGATTTTAAGTAATAATATAAGATACGCAGACGATACGGTAGAGAGCTTTGACGACATACGGGCGCTACTACTGCTGTGAACAAAGAAGGTCGCACAAAATGCTTAAATATTAACACTAGCAAAACAAAATAGATAGTCGTTAGTAAGATTTTAAATTCAAACTCACAAATTACGCAAAATAATTAATTTAATTGAGAATGTAGAACACTTTAAATATCTGAACAATCGGATTGACACTACCTCTAACGGCAAGAAAAAAATAAAAACAAGAGTAGAACTTGCAAAAATAGCTTTTATAAAATGAAGACTTGTACTGTGTAATTAAAGCCTTTGAAACATTAAACGCCTATTATTTCCAGAAGCAGCTAAAAGTTCAAGAAAGTTTTAGTCATTTCAACTACCTATATTTTATATAAACTCATTTAGAAATTTTGTAACTACTGGTTAATGTATTTTAAATTTTTTAAGTACTTTAATTCTTTGTAATCTATAATTGAGTTTTTGAATAGGTTTTTTCCATAAATTTTAGAACCTACTTATAAATTGTATAATGAGAAAGGAAACAAATTTTTTATAGTAGTTTATAGTTTTTAGTGAATTTTGGAAAGTGTTTATGCTATTTGCAATTCTTATCATATTTTATTGCTAATTGATTTCACGAACAACAAATGTTCATACAGAAAAGAAAACTTTTACCATATTTTTTGACAAAACTTTTTCAGGTCATTTTGTGTCATCCCGTCGAGTTAACTCACGATGGTCTGACAAAAATTACAGTTTAGCTGTCAGAGTTTTCTAAAAGAAACAAATTTTGTTTTTGCCCGGTCACTGGCTCTTGCACACGCTGTATTCTTTTGAGTTTTATTTACAATAATTTTTGCCTAAAACTTAGGATTGACTGATTTGTGTGCAACAACTGTTTACACAAAACCTTTTTTTATCTTAGTTTTTTAAAACGTTGCTGGAGTATTTGCTATTACCAAAATTTGCGCCAGTGGCGGTTCTAGACGGGTTGCGCTCATTGTTGCTGCTTTTTTACTTATTAATTGTGCTATTGATAGTTTACTATAAGCACAATGTTTCAGCGCTAACATGTTTGGAGCTAGTAATTTAGCACATAAGTTACTTTTTGGTGGATACCAACTTCTATGGCTACAGTCGTACTGTTTTAAGTTATCTTATTGATGCTTTTTATGGTATCTTATAAATATTGATTTTAACGCTGTAACTTTGGGTTTGGCTTATCTCTTAAGTCAAAACTGTAAAAGAGCTGGGGGACCACGGAGGTGTTGCTTTTGGGCCAGGAAGTTGGTAACAATAAAGGCCGTGTAGCTGGGGGCATTGACATGGTGGAGCTTGACTGTGTCTTTGATGTCAGCCATCACGCCCGCGATCTGGCTGTTCAATCTTTTGAGCACCTTGAGATAATAGGAGTTGACAGTTTCTCTTTGCGGTACAAACTCAAAATGGACGATTTCTCGGACGTCAAAGAAGATATTGAGCATCGTTTTGATGCCAAACTTGCTCACTTGCGCTTTCTTAGAGCGGGGGATGATTTTGTGTGCTTTTTCGGTTTTAGGTCGTACTCGAACATTCAGGATTTTTCTCTGGTTATAATAAAAATAAGCAATCTGTCAAAACCAAAAGTTCTTGACAGCGCAAAATTACGCTACAAAGTCGAAAAACACACTTCCACGCGGAGACACGTCTTTTCCGTTTAGACAATCGGAGCAAGTTGGCGATCAGCTACGTTGGAATCCTCCACCACATTTTTTGACCGGTTTTACCGGGCTGGAATGGATAGTTGCTTTACAATAAAATCATGCGCATTACTTTCATAATAGTCCCTGTATAACATGTAGCTTATTCTAATATTGTTCTTGTTTAGTTCTTTTGCGTTTTTTTTTATTGCTAGGATGAGGAGTTGACCTATTGGTTTATTTCTTTTGACTCTTTAATTTTTGCTTCTCAAGGCAAATTATAACAAGTTTTACAACATCTAACAGCTTTATCTAAGGAGATATTCCATCGGCACAACTCCTAATTTTTGTTCTGATTATAGTGGTTGTAAACAAAAAATTACTTTCTGTAACCAGTGTCATCAACACAGGTGATCTTTAAAATTATTTTGTGTGTGACTACCTTTTAAACGGGAGAAGTATTTTTTTGGATGAGGGTAAAGTTTTATCAAGCTTCCAACTGAAGTTTTTCTCATTTAACTTGAATTATTTTGTGTTAGTTTTAAGTGCTTTGTGGCCATAAGCTTTTTTTTAATATTAGAGTACCGGCAGCGGCAATATCTAATTTGTTGAATATATTTTGATGCGGTCGTTTTGTTTGCAAGGCAATGGCAAACTAGCGAAGAATATGCCTAGTAAACCGGTCTAGTGGTGTGGTTTGGATTCCACCTTAAACAGTAGGTCTCGCATGTTTGTGTAGAACTATTATTGCACACCACAAACATACGAGAGGGGAGTTTTTGCTTGTAGCAAGCACGGCACTATAAAAAAAGTGTACTTTACTTTAGATTTTTTTTTTACCTTATTTTAGAAGTGTTTTTTTTGCCAGGGTACCTTCCTTTGTTAAAAGAGTAAGTTTTTGAGTTAATTGTTCACTTTGCCATAGAAGAGTTTTGTTTACCGGGGAATATTTAAACGCGTTTTTTGACTTTTTGTCTTCCATTTTTGTCACGTGCCCATTCCACGCTCTTCTTTGGTGTGTCGCATCTTTGTCGTAAGTCAGCACTTGGTATTTGGTCCCTTCGCGTGTGCCCGGTTATATTTCTTAGCACCCGCATCTCTGTTGTTCTGAGTATGGCTTTTGTTCTTGTAGTTTTTACTCGGGCTTCTGCTGCATATTTCAATACTGGGCAGACACTTGTTTTGTATATTTGTACCTTGGCCTCCCTGTTTATGTATTTGTTATTTCGGATTATATCTCTCAGGCCTCCTGATAATCTTGCCGCATTGGTGCCTTGGTCTTTTACTCTCCCAGTTCTGTTGTACTTCTACGCCGAGATATTTGAAGGTCATCACTTGTTCGATTATTTAATTGTTTACTGCTAATTTGCAACGGATTGGTTCTTTAGCTATAACTAGTGATTTGGTCTTTTGAATCAAGATTTTCATATTTTATTGAGTAGCTGCCTGGTAGAACGCATGTAGCATTCTCTGTAGGTCGTCCTTGTTTTCTGCTATTATCATGGCGTACTATCTTTACCTTCCTTTTGTTTATCTTAAGCTTTTGCCCGGACCTTTTAAGTCCATTTATTATTCAATCCATAATGATGTTAAATAGGAGAGGGCTTAGTGAATCTCCCTGTTATATTTTAGTTGATATGAGTAGGTCCTCGGTTTTGTTGTTATTGACTAGTACTTGCGTCGTTGTGTTAGTATTTAGTTCTCCAATTATGTTAACTAATTCTTTGAGTATGTTATTATCTTTGAGCACTTTTTGTACGTCTTTTAGTTTGACACGGTCGTACTCTTTAATTAGGTCAATGAAACACATGAATGCTGGTTTGTTGTACTCTATTAATTTTTTTACTATTTGTTTTATTGCAAATATGGCATCAGTGGTTGATCTATTATTCTTAAAACCTTGTTGTTCTTTACTTATTAATATATGTTCTGGCAGGATGGATACAATGATCCGGGTGAATAGTTTCATAATACTGCTCAGTACTGTTATTTTTCTATAGTTTTCGGGACGTTTCTTGTCTCCCTTTTTGAAGATTGGGAAAGTTATGCTTTTTTTTATTCCTTTGGGACGGTTTTTGTGTCAAGGATTTCTTGGTAGAGTATTGCTATTTGTGAGCTAAATTCTTGCCCATCATACTTGAGCAGTTTATTCGGTATTTTATCAAGGCCTGGCGCTTTTTTGTTTTTGAGCTTTTTGATGGTTTCTTCCACGAGTGCAGTGTTAATTTCTGTGCCTCCTCTTTCTGCGGGTGGGGTGTGATTTACTGTGTTCTCTTGTTTTTGGTACAGATTCTTAAAATATGCCACCCAAGTATCTTTGCTAATGTATTGTGACTGTGCGCATTCATTGTTTTTTGTGTCTTACTAGGCCTCATATCTTTTTTTGAGACCCATATAGGTCTTTCTCTATTTTAACGGTGAAGTTAGCGCAGTACTCGGTTTTTAGTTCTCTAATTCTTGCACACACCCTGTATCTGATTATTTTATATTGAGCATATTCTTGCACTGTTTTTTTGTTTAGGTACTTTAAGTATGTTTTACGTTTTTCTATTGCTATCTTCTTGACTTCTGTCGAGAACCATAGTGTTTTTGTAATTTTGGCGTTCTTGATTACCTTCTTCTTTGTTAAGGCTTTCTTAGCCCTTTTATGTTGTGTTTTACTTTGTTTCTATGTTACCTCCTGGTGTGACGTTGTTGCCGCTAATCTTCTGTTTTAGGCGATTGGTGTATAGGTCTCTGATACTTTCGTCTCGCGTTAGTTAAATGTTTATTTTATCTATGTATACGTTTGGTTAATTTTTCTTTAGCTGGACAGAAAGTCGTATTTTTCTCAGTACAAGGCCATGATCAGATTCAATATTTGCGGATGTCAGAGTACGGATGTCCGATATTTGTGATTGGTGTATATTTCTATTTGATATTATATAGTCTATCATAGACGATTGTCCTCTAGAGTTAGACCAAGTTATTTTGTGTTGGGGTTTATGGTCAAAGTACGTGTTATTAATTTGCATTTTGTTTTGCAAGCAGAATGCTACCAGGGCTTTTCCATTCTTTAAGTTTTTTGGTCTCTAGGGATTTTGTCTAATTCATATTGGAGTTGTTTATAGAATTTTGCAGTCTCCTTTTTCGGTTTTTCGGAGTCGGGTGCATATACGCTGATTACATGTATCTTTCCCTCTCCAAAGTCGAGCACTACTCTTATGATTCTTTCGTTTATGAACTGCGTGTTTTTTATGTTTTGTTTGTATTTGCTACTTATGAATATGCCTACACTTGCGTTGGCTCTTTTGCATGTCTGCTTTCCGCTGTTCTTGAATATATATCCGGAATATCTGGTCTCTCTACTACCTTTTCGTTTGGTTTCTGATACTGCACAGACATCTATTTTGTGTTTCTCTACTTCTAAGAAGATTTTCTGATCTCTGCCATTCCAGGATAGCCCGTTTCAGCATGCGCATCTGAGCACGTGTATTTCCATTTCTGTTTATTCTTTTGTCAATGTTTTGTAATCTGTTTCTTAGTTCTGTTTTTTATTTGAGCGTGGGTCTTTGTCGTTAAATTAGTCTTGTTCCGAGCTTATCGTTGGTTCTGTAAGCTTGAGCTGTTTTTCACGTTAGGCAGGGAGCTAGCCTGGCCTAAAAACCCTCCTTCTTTAAGGTATTTGTTTCTTTTTCATAGAATTCACAATTATAGAGACGGCAAATTTCTTGGCTACTTAAGATATATAACTCCCAAAATCATGTTGTACTTAAGTGGGTACTATGCATCAACCGTTATGTCCAGCTAACTAAGGTTAGTCTCAACCTAATTTTTAAGAAGAAATCTAGGGATGACACTAGGTTCTATTTATCATATTTATTTTTACACACAACACAAACACGAGGTCAGACCTGCATCACGGCAGGGTATTTGTAGTTTGAATCTTCAATTTTGCCCGCTTGTCAGCTTAAGGTTTTAATACCGATCTCTTTTAATCAGAAACACATTGAGGGTTTATTCAAACACCTAAGTCTTATAACCGCGACTAGGTTACGACTATTAAATGAAATATAAATTCTACTTCTTTGTGGGGGCTAAGCAGCTATTATAACTTGCAATGTGCGGACTCTTTTACGCAACGAGTTGCAATACTGACTTTTTTGTGTAAACTCAGCTTGCGCTTGCAAACCGTTGGTATTAAGCAATTACTCCTAGACTTACATTTATAATTAATAGCTATCAAAAACTTTTACCGAAAGATAAAAAATATTTTATAATTTTTTGAGGTTGGCTTTCAGATAGCGCATATGCATTATTAACGGTTGAGAATTGCCGGGTTAAGACGCGAACATTACATACTGAAATCCTATCACGTCTACGAGAACATTGGTCTAGAAAAATATTGACACTGCCGTGACGTTTTTAAATTAAATTTGATTGTTATGGGACAAAACGCCAAGCACTTTATATCCAAACGATAAGATTTTAGTTATCACTTATTATTTTATATGTTGAACTACATACATTATTCTATGCCTTCATTCTTTAGGTCAGGGAAGCTCAGACTTAGAGCATCGGCGATTTACCATAAAAGTATTATTATAATAAATATTTAGTGTACTTTTATACAATACATGTCAGAAATTTCAAAAATATTTGATATAAAGCGATCGACTGTTTGAGCGCCTTTGCTTTAGGTTAAAGATTTGCAGTTATATTTAACAAGTAAAAAATTAACAAAGAAAAAATAAAAACTTCATTTTTTAAAAATGAATTGCGAAGAAACGATTTATTGTAAAAACCGTTATAATTCTGCAACTATTCTTCCCTTTAAGAAGGTTTTTTCATTCCTTTTAATGATACTTTGATAAAATATAGTTTTTTATTATTTAATTTATAATTTTTTGTTAAACTTTTGATGCTTTTATTGTGTTTTTCAATATTGTTAATAAAATATCTTAAGTAAATGTAGATAAAAATTAAATACGGCAACTGATATGATATATTTTTTAAAAACATTTAATTATCCACATTTTCATAAAATATAACGATTCAAATTTTATGAAAGTAAAGTTAAAAACCTTTGAAAGATGTTGTTGCATCAATAAATTTTAATTTTTCCTCACTTTATTTCCCAAACTCTAAATTATTCATGCAGTTTCTGTTCAGTTTTTTTCTACTGTACATAGAGAGCAGCATGCATTAGTTCGGATGTAGTCAATTAAAACTTTTTCGCTCAGATTCCACCCTCTTATTCCGCCAACATTTAATATTTATATGTACTCCTTTTGCAAGCAACTTTGGTAATATGCAGTCTATTTACCTTACAACCGGATTTGTTTCGGGAATATTAAAAAATAACTCGATCCACTTGTATGTACCTGAAACTTTTATTTTTTACTCTCTCTCTCCATATAGTATTGTTATTTTGAAAAAAACTTTTTTAATATGCGCAGTTGGAATTGTTTCCATATTGAAAAGCAAATTAATTAATAAATAACTGTACACAATTGTAATGGGTTTTTGTCGTGATTTAAGACATTGACAATACAAAGCTTGTCATATTAATCTGGAAACAATGATGTTTGCTATTTATTTCTGGTCTGACATATTTTATTAGTTTAAAACATGCCATGGGCGAATTTATTACCAATAAATATGATATTAAAGGATTTTCCAATAAAAGTTTTCATCATACTATAAAATGTCAATATTACCTCTTGCATGGCATGCAATCAAATTATACAAACATCCATCTATTGATATGATCAGTCCATTATTGAATTAGTTATTGCGTCTTTAAATATCTCAATCCACAGAATAATTTAATAGCAAATAAAGATAACAAGCATTTCTTCAAAAAATTGTGTTATTTTGATGCTAATTTAAAATAATCGTTTAATATAATATGATACATGGAATATAGCGTTAGAGGTGGAATGGAAAATGTGCCAAGGAGGGATTAATTAAATTTTAATTAATGATGCACAACAATGGCCCCCGCCGCGACAAAATATCGCCCTAATTATTATGACGCGTTTAACATATTTATTGCCATTTTCATAATTAATTAAAATCTCGTTGTGATTTCGACTGAAATCCACATGATTCACGTTTCGTATATTGTTATTGAAAATTAATTGGCTGAGGACGATATCAATTTGTGGATTATTGTTAATTGTTATGATTTATTCAGTATGAAATCAATCAAAAACAATGTTAAAATTAAATAGTAGAGATGTATAGTAAATAAAATGCAAATTAAGATCTAAATTGGGATTTCTTGGTTTTGTTAGTCTATAATTAATATAATTAGTTACAAACTACTAGTTAAAAAAGATATTAGAAATAAGTCTGCGTACTCAAGTTGCTTTTTCTCATTATTTTTTGAGTTTTTTTCTTAACTTTTTTTGGGTTTATTGAATATAATATTTGGGACTTTTGTTTTTAAAGCGTCCTGGATAATACTTCATGGTATTTGAAGCTTTTGCAAATAATAACTTTTGTTTAAATAGTCTTAACGATATGGCTTCTTTTGTAGCAAAACAATCCTTTCAAATTTTTATGTTGCTAATTGTTAACCGTTTTAACGCTAAGTAAATACTATTTTTGATGCAGTGTTATTATTTATTTATGCTTTTTACGGCTATTTTACATCGCCACAGTAAGTCTACGACTTGTTTAAAGTGGTTTGATGGGACCAACAGCTTAAAACGTGACTTCCGAACCATTATTGATTTATAACTTAAATTAAAACTAAACTTTTGGTAGCAATTTAAGGTTTGGTAGCACTTTGCATAGTGGCGGTTAGGAGAGGCTCTTTCGGTGTCGGGAGGTGGTGAAGTATAATAAAATAGTTCACGCGGACCAACAGGACATAAAAAGTGTCACTTTAACCCGTCATTCTTTCACTCTGCTTTGAATATTCCTAATCTTAATCCATATAATAGGAATATTAGCTATATTATTACTGAACCAAGGCTATTGATAAAAGAAGGAATCTCTAAAGGCTTGATGTTAAACACTTGTGCAATACTGCGGTATGAAAAGCAATAAGGAAACCACTATACAAACTATCCTTAGAAAATTATTATGGAAACACAAACTTGGGGCCACTATTATAATAGCGGCAAGTACTCGGCGTCACTTAAATGGAACCTGGGTGCTAAGAATATTCGAGCACGAAATAAAAAAAAGATACATAACTCAAACCTAGAAATGAACCGATTGAAAGACGCACTTAAAGACTTTGTAAAAAGTTTTGATTCTATATCAGACAAAATAGCAATTATACAACTAATGGCCTAATAAACATTAACATCATTCAAGTATACATCCTAACCTTTAACAAACCAGACACAGAAATAGACGCATTCTATGGACAAATCTTAACAACAATCTTAATGCCAAAGTTGGGAAGATAAGTAAAGAAAATGTTACAGGCAATTATGGCCTGGGAAACAGAAATGAGAGAGTGGACCGTTTTGTGGAACTTTGCAAAGAACATGGTAATAATGAATACCTGGATTTAACTCCCAAACAAGCGACTATACACGTAGAAAACGCCGCAAGATAATCTGAACGGAAAAATTATACTAAACCAAATCAATTTCTTCATAGTTAATTACCGTTTTTGCAATTCAGTGAAATTGGTAAGAAAACATGCACATAGTCCATTTTCTGCTAATTTTTCTCATCAAACTAAAACTTAAACGACAAATAAAAAGAAATCCAAGTACATCAACTTACGTGAGTTTTTTTTTAACCCGAAAACATTTAAAAATGTGTCAGAAATAATTAACTCTGAGATACATAAGGTCATATTTCCTGACATAGAACAAAATACGAACGATAAAAAATAGGTTTATACTAAGAGAATTTTTGTCAAAAAAATATAAAAGCCTGCTGAATCCTCAAAAAAGAGTCAAAACAAATGGATGACGGAAGTCATTCTAGATTTCATCGGAGAAAAGCGCATGGCTAAAAACAAAGATCTAACAAAATATAAGCAATATTTTCAAACTTTACAAAAAACTGAAATATAAAAGAAGAAAATACTTATACTCAGCTGGAAAGACTTTTACAGAGGCAAAGAATAAAAACAGTTAATACAAAACCTTTTCAAGGACTTAAATTGTGAATCATCCAATCAAACAACAATTATGCAAGAAAACAAACATAACAATCTTTATATAATAAAATTTAAAGTCAAACTAGCCGTACGACAGGCCAAAACTAATAAAGGACCTGGTCCCAGTAAGGTTTCTATAGAAATAATATAAAACTTGCAAGAAAAAGTATTACAATTGTAACAGCTTTTTTAAATCAAATATACTCCAACTGCTGTATACTTGAGAAACGGCCAGCCTTCATGTTTATACGTCTACAAAAAAACACAATAATTATAGACTCAAAAATCTTAAGTTCCCCACCTCAAAACTTTTGTTGAATATCATAAAAAACCGCTTTTACAGAATCTGTAAAAACGATCTAAATCAAGACTAGTTTGGCTTTCGTAACAATTTGGGTGTGGAAAGTTATTTTTTGCACAAATATTCTTATGCAGAAATGTAGCGAGTTTAGAAAAAACACATTACAGACTTTCATAAGGCGTTTAACAGTGTCCAGCATTAATTTTGTTTAATAAACAGGGTAGCGGGTAGAGACTCCATTACGATCCTGGTAAAGGATGGCTCTACTTCAGGGACACGCCCCTGCCTACGCGAGCTTTGGTTATCTCCCAATCAACATCCCGGGAGAAAACCATGTTCCAACCAAATTTACCATCACTTTAGATACACTTTCCCATTATTTCCGTCCTACACTCATTCTCCAAGCCATTTAGCCAATTTGGAGAATTAAGGCTATATACCGAGTCGTTGCTGGGATAAGTAACAAACTTTCCCTCTTGGGAGAAAGATGGGCTTCCTCTTATCCAGGGGGCGGAAAAAAATCTTCCAAACAAAGGCGGATGATCCGAAAGATAGGACAACGGCATAGGATGTACAAGGCAACGGGAAACCACTACATTAAAGATACCTTTGGATATCCTTAGGAAAAAATCATCATGATGACTTCATTCAATTCTAATTTATCCGGAGTATCAATTCCCCCAATCAGATCTTGGGGGGGGGAGTCTTGAATGACGGAATCAAAAAATCAATAAATGTTCCAAAAGAATAGTAACATGGAATGTAAGAAGTTTAGAAGTTTATACCAATCCGGAAAAATACACAACCTAGTAACGGAAATGCAACGAATGGATATAGAGATCTTAGGTATTAGTAACGTTCAATGACCAGACTGTGGAGAATACCCGATCAATAACTATCACATGTATTACTCAGGAGGCAATGATGCGCAACATAGATACGGAGTGGCCATAATAGTGTCACAAAATATCAAAAAGTCTGTCTTGAATGTTGGGAACCTATTAAACAGAGTAATAATGGTACAACTCAGATTTCATGCAGGCAAAAATAACATCATCCAAGTGTATGCACCCACAGCAGATAAAAACGAAACAGAAATAGAAAAATTCTACAGCCAACTAAACGAAATTATGAAAATAGTCAAAAGCTCAGATATTACCATTGTTTTAGGGGACTTTAACGCAAAATTCAGGGAAGAAATTGTAGATGAATGTGTAGGCCCATATGGTCTAGGGGAGAGAAATGAGAGAAGAGATAGACTCATTGAGTTCTCTCAGATTAGAAATATGGTCATTACAAACACATGGTTTAAACTACTAAAACGGCGACAATACACTTGGACATCACCAGCCCACACAACAGATAAAAAAGTACGGAACCAAATAGATTACATCTTAATTAACAGAAAATATAAAATTGCTATTAGCATATCTAGGGGCAGATTATATTCTGATTACAACCCTATTATAGCCACCCTAAAAGTTAAGCTAAAGAAAGTATCAAAAACTTAAATTAAATACAACTATGCTCCGGGAAAATCAAATCAGACAGAGGGTAAAGACAAATATCAACAAGAACCTCAATCGATTCATACAAAAAGGTGTAGAGAACAGAGACGTAAACGAGACATGAAAAGACCTTAAAGAAGCCTTGCTGGATAGAAGCAAGGATGAACTTAAATGCAGTACTCGGTCTCTCAAAGAACAATGGATGATTGATGAAATCTTGATTCTAATGGAAAATAGAAGACAACACAAAGGACAGAATAGGGATACATACAAAGAGATTAAACAACAAATAAGACGAAAAATTAGAAAGGCCAAAAAAACAATCATTAGACAGAAGTGCAAAGAGATAGAAGCACTAAAACAGAGATACGATTCATTTAATCTACATAAAAAGGTCAAGGAGTTTACTGGCATAGGAAGGAAAAAACAAAATGGTTTAATAAAGGATACAAACGGAAACATTATAATGGACATAGAGAAAAAAATCAAAAGGAGGGAAGAATACATACAACAACTATTTGATGGCACTAGAATACTGGAATCAGAAAGCCCAAATAACTGTTGAAGGACATGACTGGGGAATTAGAAATCCGCCAAGGTGTTTGACAAGGCTGCATACTATTGCCAGTTTTATTTAATATGTACTTAGATGTCATATTTAAGGAAGCCATTAACAAAGACTCCGGGGGAATAGTTATAAACGGGCAAACTGTCAATAACATTCGATATGCAGACGATACCGCGATAATAGCAACAAACATCCAAGATCTCCAGAAAATGCTAGTAGACATAAATACTGTTAGCCAATCCTATGGACTAAGAATAAATTTAAATAAAACTAAACTTATGGTATTTAAAAAGAATGACTCTAATAATATCCCAGCCGTTGCAATAGATAATACCATAATAGAAAGAGTGAGTATCAGTACTTAGGAACACAAATAGGGGAAAACAACGACCAGACCAGCAAAATTTATAAACGTATAGAGAAAGCAAGAGCAACGTTCGTTAAAATGAATAAATTTTTTTGTAGATAGAAACCTCGATATAGCCCTGCGAATACGAATGGTGCGATGTTATATCTTCTTGACTTTATTGTATGGTATGGAAGCATGGACACTAAATAAAAACAACATAAAAAAGATCAAGTCATTCGAAATGTGGCTCTGCCGTCGTATGCTAAAAATACCCTGGACGGACCTTGTAAGCAATGAAGAAGTATTACGAAGAACGCACAAGGAAAGAGAACTTTTACTTACAATCAAACAAAGAAAGCTCGAGTATTTGAGGCACATTTCCCGAGGAGAAAGGTGTCAACTCTCCAACTAATTATGCAGGGGAGATACATAAAAATAGATCCGTAGGACGCCGCAGAATATCTTGGCTGAAAATCCTCCGGGAATGGTATGGAAAAACTTTGGTGGAACTAATTAGAGCTGCAGTTTCCAAAACAAATATTGCTATGATGATTGCTATCCTTTGTTAGGAGAATGGACCATAAGAAAAAGAAACTACAACAGATAAGACTGGACAATTAAGACAGTTAAAAGCTTTATTCTCTAATCAGTTTGCAAAAGTTACACTAGACGCTGAAATAAGCTACAAAATTCCACTAAAATGTAGGGTTAGGCAGCAAGGATGAGTTCTGTTGTCTGTTGAATCAGGTACGCAGACAATACAACATTGTTGGCAGAGAATATTGAAGATGTTCAAAACCTGTTCAATGCTATTCATAATTTATGTAAACGCTTTGGGTTAAAAATAAATATCAGTAAAACAAAATGTTTAATAGCTGAGAATGTCAAGGTAGATCTAGCTAACCTAATACTAGCAAATGACGTTGATGACAATGTGACCTACTATAAATGCTGGATAACAGTAAAAGTTGCTTGGTTGAAGAAGTAATTTGGAGACCAATACTAAGCAATCTTAGTATAAAAACAAAATTTTACGTGTGTTATTTTATAGGTGTTAAACCTGTACATATTGAACAAACTGGAAGCATTTAAGACGTGGATCTATTGCGGAATACTGAAAATTTTGTAGACATTGCATACTAGCAACAAACAAGTACTTTGCCTGATACATAAATAGGTATAGAGAACTTTTTAACCTCGTAAAAAATTGTAAAAACTTAATTATTTTGGCTACCACATGCTTTATATAATAATGCAGTAGATTGCCCAAAAAAACCCATCGTGGTTTAGGAACATACGGAAATAGACTAATTAACTTTGCAGCCGAACGCCCTAAATATCGACAGTTAGTGAAAATGAGCCGAACTAAGTAGAAAAGTTGGACTGAGCTGGGCTGCCTTTAGGAAATTAAATTTTATACTAAAAAACGAACACATACCAATCAATCTCAAGCGCAAAATATACGAGGCACGTGTCTTAACCGTAGCGACGTATAGTCTGGAAACTGTTACACTAATAAAGGGCGCGGAAAATTGACTAAAAACCACGCAAAGGGCAATAGAAAAATCTATGTTAAGCATAAGCTTAAGACAAAGAGTGCAGAACGAAACTATCCGACGACAAACAAGGGTGACAGACGTCATGGAACGAGTAGCACGACTTAAGTGGAGATGGGCCGGCATAGGAAGACCACAAAAAAGATGGACCGACAATATAAAAATAACAACGGGAAAAATTGGGCTCAACTAGCGTAACAGAGCAACGTGGAAAAAATTGGAGGAGGCCAATGTCTTAGAGACGTTATTGGGCTGAGGAAGAAGAAGAGTGATAACAACCAACGTCTGAAGACAGATAAGGCACTAAAAAATATCTAGATTTTTTTCTCCAAGCTACGTTTAGTATCTGAATCAGTACATTAAAAGTTCATCTTTAAGGTCTTGAATCGATTGTAGAGCATTGGCATAGACCTTATCTTTCACGTGGCCCCAAAGAAAAAAATCTAAAAGTGTTAAATTATAAGATCTCGGTGGCCAATTGTGATTACCTTTTTGAGAAATAACACGATCAGGAAACTTTTTTTGCAAAATTGCGATTGTTTTGTTGCGTTTGTGGCACGTAGCGCCGTCTTGCTGAAAATAAACGTCGTCCACATCAATATTTTCCAATTCCGGCCATAAAAAATCATTTATCATAGCTTGGTAGCGCCATCCATCACCGTAACAGTTGCACCAGTTTTATTTTCGAAAAAGTAATGTCCAATCACACCGCCAGCCCAAAAACCGCACCGAACAGTGACACGTTGAGGATGCAGACTTTTCAACAATCATTCTTGGATTGTCTGAGCTTCAAATACGTCAGTTCTGCTTATTAACGTAGCCTCCGAAGTGATGTGAAAATGGGCCTTATCACTGAAGATGATTTTTTGATGAAATTCTGGATTATTTTGATGCATTTGAAGGACCTAATCAGCGAAGATACGACGTTTGTGGTAATCGACTGGCTTGAGTTTGTGTGTTAACTGAACTTTAAAAGCTTTAAGACTTAAGTCTTTATGCAAAATACGGTGTAATGTTGTTTGTGGAATGTGTAATTCTAAAGATCGATTAGGAGTCGACAAACCTGGGTTTTCTTTAACACTACGGGCTACATCAGCAATATTCTTATGTGTTTTTTTTTTCAATTATTCACATCACAAACTTGTCTCAACAGCTCAAATTTTTCTACCAGGTTTTCTATTTCCGGCCGAGAAGGTGCTTTACGACGACCAAAAAGTGCTTTAGTTTTGCGAACTGTGACTGAAAAATTTTCACCATTTTTGTAGTGAATTTTAATAATTTCAATGCGTTGTTGAAGCGTGTATCGTTTCATTTTAATAATGGCGTAGTTAGTTTTTATTTGTCAAAAGTTAAAAGATAATAACTTTACAATTGGCAGCTGTCCAAATAGCCATTCAAAATGCTACTTCTTATTGGAAAACCCTTTACAAGTGGATTTTATTTGATTACGTTTTGTCATTGATCATCACATGTATTGTTTGTAGTTGCTTAGATTGAGTGACGTTTGGCTGTTTGACGTGTCTTTTTTTTAAATTAATTATTTAACGTCGGTCTATTTCTGATACCAAGTCTAATCACCGACGCCAGAGATTAAGACTACTACATTTGGGAATTTTGCCGCAAATTCAGGAATTCCAACCTAAATTATTGGGTTCTTTATCGTGCATAAAAGAAAGCGTACTCATCACAACACATTTTTTCTTAACCAGAAAAACTGACCCTCTAGATAGGGGGCTTGAGGCTCGAACCCAAGACCTCTGGTATAGCAGTTGAGTACGCTAACCACTACACCATCCGGGCAATTTGACGTGTGACAGAATGGGCTGGACATGAAAAAAAAAGATCCAAATAAGTCTACGCAAAAAATTGCTCATACTTTAAATATAAGTCATTGAGTTTTTACATCCCAAAGACCCATTTGACCTATGTGTGAACACACAGTACGGTAATAAGATCATATACAGTACATTTATTATTATAAATAATGCCAACAAAAATTACTGTTAATTTTTTTTTCTTATTTTTAATCTAGGTTTAATATCTGTAGATTCTGGTGAACTGAGACAGCCAATTCTTATGTTATTATTTTTGAGGTCAGCTAGGTAGTCTTGTTGTTTTTTTGTTTGTTTATATTTTAAGAAGTTTGTATCTCTTATTTGCTTGTTTTATCTTTGTTGTTTTGAGGTTTTAACTTCATATGTTAAAATGAATCTTACGTAGGTTCTTTATAATTGTGCTTTACGTTCGATTCTTAGGTGTTTTGTTTGTTAGATATTTCCTATATTCCATGACTGATGCGGTTTTTTGCACTTGATCTATTGTATCTTTGTAGAAATTTGCGTAGTTATGTTGTGTCTATACTAAGATAATTAATTACTTGTTCAAAAGCGATGTCGTCTATTGATAGTTTGCATCAGTGAAGATTACCGTATTATATGTTTTGGATATTACATTAAACTAATTAAACTTATGTAGCAATTTTTGGAGGCTGTCTTGGGTTTTTGTAACTAGTACAGCGTTGTTGACATAACAAATTATTTTAATTTTACTAAATAAGACTTATCTTTTTTTTTTAATGATTTTATCCATTACTTGGTTAGTAAAGTTTTGTTAATTTTGAGTAATTATTTCATTATTTTGGTTGTGTTGCTTATGTTATGTATGATTTAATTATTTTAGTTGCTAGTCTTTTGTTTTTTGTCTATGTGTAAAATCTTTTTGGTTTACTCTATCAAATGCTTTGGTCATGTTCACAAAGCACATAAACACCGGCGTGTTAAACTTTATGTTTTTTTTTGTTTATCTGCTTTATATTGTAAATGGCATCTAGGGTGGATCTATTGTTTCAGAATCCCTGTTGCTTTTTAAATATTAAGATAATCTCATTGAAAGTGCTTGCTAGTGAATAGCTTTAGTTTTGTGTTAAGCAGTATGAATGGATCATTATTTTTGCCTTCCTTGATGACCATATCTTAAGGTGTTATTTTTTAGAACAGTGATAATATTTTTGTTGATGTTTCTTTATAGTTTGCTATACTTTTTGCTTGGAAACCATTCAGTTTTTGTTTTCTGATATTGTGAAGTGTTATATATTAACTGTTTCTTTGTCTTTACACAGTCTTTTAAAGTATGTGTACTATTCTTGGGTCAATGAGTTACTTTTATCTGGTCTCAAGTGTTAAAGTGCGATTTGGTTTTTTTATTGTTTTCAACCCTTTTTTTTAATAAAACATGCTGTTGAAAATTTTGCAAAAGTTTTACAAATAAGTACAAAAGCATTAGAACGAATTGTAAAATTTTGGAGATTTATTGTAAACCATAAATATCTGATTTATCACCTTCAAAAACTAATGTAATTTGTGAATTATTTTATAGAATTTTAAGAAACTTATTTAAAAATTATTGAAGAGTACTATTCTAAAACATTCGTAAAATTTTACAAAGCTGTTGTAGAACTTTTGGAAGCAATGAAGAATTTTTTTGAAATGATATAAAATATAACAAAACTTAAATATTTATTGATTATTTAAAAACAGATTGGCGATTTTTTTTTATTTTGACATTTAACTTGTAAAGCTATTCAATTTAACAAGTGCTTTGTTTGCCAAACAATATGTGCTGTGCGCTACATTTAGTTTATGGTTTCTATAAAGTCAATGGGCAAATAAACATTGCTTAAAAAAGTTGGTGGAATTCATACCGTTTTTGAGCAAAACATTATACAGTGAACAGATTAATTCATAGTTGGATTTGTTAACAAATAAAATAAAGCTACAAAAAAAAATTATTTGGCGTGGTTACAACTTACACATTTTTTTTAAATTATACTAAGTAAATAAATCGATTGCACTTAAAACTTTCTATGCCATGCACCACAGTAATAAAAAAATAATATTTTTTACAAGCCTAACCTAATTCTTATCACATAATAATCCCTTATTTATAAGCACAAATAGATTTCTTTCAGATTCAGATATTATCTCAAACGTTGCAATAATATATTACAAATTATCTTTATTATATCAGAAAGCAAATGGCTGGCAATAAATTCACAAAAGTATAAATTTGTCATCGATTCTATTAAGAAGAAAAAAGCAAACTGGGCCAAACCGATTTAATCTCACTTTCCGCGACATAAATACATCGCAAAGTGATTTCCAACATAAAAATAAACGACGCCTAATACAGATTTAATAATTCCCTTACTTCTACCGTTAAACAACTGTAGTCGCTGGATGGGCGATTTAATAAAATATATAACATCCGCCGAACTTCGACTATAACTCTTCTTAATCGGCGCCCTTAATTGCCGCGCTGAATTTTTAAGCGTCGCCGCCCCGTAAAGCATGTTGACGCTTAAGAGGGGGGAGCTGTATATGTGAATGTATGCTACAGCAATGAACCCCCCAGTAATTTATTCTATTAGTAAACACCTTAAGATAGATAGCTGCGCTGTTCTGTAAGCAATTAAGCTTACCCGGGGATCTTTGAAGGGCGTAAATTACACGGACACGTGTTTTCAACCGAGAAGTACTTTTACGTGACTTCAATTATCTTCCATTAGTTATTTTCTTTCTATTTATTTACCTCCCAATAGACTTTCACTCTATCAATACTTTAAAACCTAACTTGAGTTTTATTATTTGAAGTTTTTATCGTAATCAATTAGAAAGTTTACCTTGTTGTTAAAATGGTTTATATTGTAGAATTAAATTAACCCTCATGAAATCAATAATAACTTAAATACTAATTATGGAATGGCCAACTTAACGTAACAAACAATAAAATACAGTTTTATTCGATTTTCTATTTCGATTTAATAAAAGTTTTCGGTTTTTAGTAAATATATTTGGATGGTCAAAACTTTGTCAAAAAAATTACTACCTAAAACAGTTACCAAAAAATGAATCTAAAAATTAGCAACAATTTTTTTTATAACATAGGATTAGCATCATAGTTTGATGACAGTTTAAAAAAAAATTGTTTATAAAATTGTTAAAGTTATTGTTAATACAAGACAAATTTAATTCTTAAACTTTACATTTCGACTTTTGATACTTTGGGTGATGAGAGATCATTAAAGGAAACTTTAGATTAAAAAAGTAGTAGCATTTTGAGAACATTTGTACAAAAAAAAACCACAGATAGACATTTAGATAAATCCAAAAACTTTATCAAAACTAAAGGTTTCTAATTTAGACAATTATAACTTTAAAGACTTACTTCTTTAACCCCAATTGAACTTTGGTACACCCAAAACTTTTTTTGTCAATGTGTGGGCAACCTGAAACAGTAGCAATGTACCTCAATAAGTTAACTACCAATTGCCATTTTGCTATACACATTTTTAAAACATTTTTCTTTTGTGTTTGATAAATTTGATACAGCTATGAAGTACTTTATAGACCTAACTGCCAACGTATTTTACTATACTTTCCTAAGATTTCCTTTTCCGTATATGTGTAAATAACTTCAGACATGTGTAAAAAACTACAACGACTTTAGTGCTCGTGTTTTTTATTTATATACTTATGACTACTCTATCTACTATGTAAATAACTTCAAATAGCTTTTTTTTATTATAGAGTATTTGGGCAACAATATGGGATTAAACGCATGTAGTTTAAACGTCATCTGTCTGTCGTTTTTGTTCTTATGATTTTACGTACCGTGACGTACGCATGTTTCTAGATATCTTTTGATTTTATTAAGCTTCAGTTTTTTCATCATGTGCATATATGCTGATCTAATCTTGTTCTATTTGGGACATATAAACAGGGTATTACTTGCTTGATTTCGATTTTTTTGAGGCCGTGTAGCTATTTTCTGATGCACCCGTGCTTATTTTTAATAAAATTGCAAGCAATTTTTGGATATTAAGTTTTAATTTCTACGTTATTTATTTGTATGTCTTGTTGTTTCATTTGTTTTGATATCTGGTCATTTGGATGTTTTTGGCAGTATTCTTTACTATACAACTCAGCTTTTTCTTTAGTTAAGAATTTAACTGACAAAGTTCTAGCAAATAACTACTACATCTTTGGCCAATATTGACTTGTACGCACTGCATACTTTGATAAATTGCTTTTTATACAAAGTGGGGCAGAATAAGGAGCAATTTTAAAAATTCCGCCAATTCCGCCAATTGCGCCCTATTATTGGAAGGTGGTAGTGGCGCTATCTGTCATGTTTCCTGCGTATTAGCGTTTTATCAAAATAGTAATTGTTACGTACGAGCGCGTCGACCGGTTCCGTCATATGCCATTAAAAAATTAGTTAAGAACTTTGAGGAGACTTCGTCGACAAGAAGAAATTGTTTGGCTTGCCGACATTGCACTGTACCTATAATTTTAAACAGAACTGTCAGACGGATTTTGCACAAAGACTTTAATTTTTAGTGCTCTTTTAACGTTAGGCATCAAACTACTTAGGGCAGATACTGTTTTTACAGCTGGCAAATATTAGTTTAGTGTCAAACCATACTACATAAGTATTTAACACGCTAAATCCCAGAGTTGGTTCTGATCATTAGCGTTTTTGCTTGGTTTGCCGTCGTGACTATTGCCAAGTTGTCAGCAAAGTCAATCAATGTAGCTTTTTTTAAGCATCTTGGTTTGTAATAGAATGTTGTAGAAAATGTTTTAAAAAGGTTGGGGGCTACGCTACTGACTTTTGTGGATACTACTTCTTACTTTGACAATCTTTTGTACTTTCGGCTGCTGCAATGTTTTTTTCTTTTTTTATATAAGAAATTTTAATAACAGTTAGCTTGTTTTGTATTTCTTTTTTCTTTAGGTCATCTACGATGCATTATTAAACATTTTAGACGTTAATAGTAACCATTACACACAGTTTCTGGAGCGCTGCTGAAGACACGGCCGCTTCTTTGGTAATGTTTATAACTTTAAACAAGCAAAACTTGTAGTGCCACCCTGTTAAGAAGGATGCTGTGGCTTTAAAGTCAATATAAACTTTGAACACTAGATTTGGATTGCATAAAGCTTTCACTTTAATACTTCTGCTAGAATACTTCCGTGTTCTGACAACTTGTTGTGTTTGTGTTTTGCACACGCTTTTTGTAGTGTTTTGTATTGTGTATCACTTTATCTATAGCTTCCATTGTTAATTTTGGTTTTTGGTCTTACTTTGTTCTTTACCATCTTTAATATGTCTGTATACGCCTGGTCCTTCATATCAAAGATTAACTTTCTATTCTTTGGTTTTCTTTGTGTTTTTACAAAGTTTGTATTATTGGTTTTAAAGTTGGTTTTTTTTTGTATTGGGCAGTGCAGTTTTGTTTTGTTGTCGGTTTTTGTTTACTACCGACCTTGTTTGGTTTATACAACATATTTGTATTACTGCATTGGGAAGAGATATTTCATAATCCTTCTTGTTTTGTTTTATGTCATTAACTTTTTTTTGTACGTATGGGGTAGTAGTCGACACATACCACATGCTTCCCTTATTGCCAGGAAAAAATAACGAGTAAATAGGCCATTATAACTATTCAACTTTAGTTTGAAAATAATGACCGTCATCATGTTTTAGAGTTGTCCACCCACCCACGCAAGTGGTAGTTATCAAAAGTTTGGTTTACTAACACTCGGGTGGGCGGTTGGTTAACTTTAGTTGAAAGTAATGTTTGTTATCATGCTCTGGAGTTACCCGCCCGAATATTTGTAAACAAATCTTTTGATAACAAACGCTTGGGCACTTGAAATTGAAGTTGCAATTATTGACTGTCATCATGTTCTGGAGTAGCCCGCTCACCTACTAAAATTTAAGTTATCAAAAATTTGGATTACAAACACTCGAGTAGGCGGTTGGTTAACTCTTGTTGGTAGTATTATAGCTTTTTAGTACAGAAAATGAGAAATTTTAGTAGTTTTGTTCTTTTTTTATACCTTAAACAGAAAAAATTTAGTAGTATTACAATATTTATTGTCTTAACAACAGGTGTATGGTAATACATGGTTTTTTTGTGTCAAAACAGAAGAACTTGGCTAGTACCATGGGTTTTTGTGTCCCAACTGCAGAATTTAAGTAGTATTATTGCTTTTTAGTGTAGAAAATGAAAAAAATTAGTAGTTTTATGGCTTTTTAGCGTTTAATCAGAAGATTTTTAATTTGTTTAGTTTAGAAAATTAAAAATGTTAAAAGTTCTAATATTTTCAGTATCAAAACAGAAGAATTTTGGTAGTACTACAGTTTTTTAGTGTCTAAACGAAAGAATGTTGGTAGTACTACAGTTTTTTAGTGATTTTGCTAGTACCGCAGATTTTTATGGTTTTTTGCTTTACAAAATTTAAAAAAAAAAAAATGTAGGTTTACGGTTGTTTAGAGTCTAAACAGAAGAATATAACTTTCTGTTTTGCCTTGCCTTCTAAGCCCAACTTTGCATATGATGAAGCTGCATTAGCATATCCACTAGGTTTTGGTTTGCTGCACTAGAGGACCTTGATCTGTTTTTACCTTTTTGTATAGATGTACTAGTGTCTGCTTCTTATCTATTGGCTAGGTCCTGGTTGTATGCAACGTTTGGTAACAACCTTAGTAGGCATTCTTTTGCATTTTAATTTTATTGTCAAGTCGTCTTTGTGATTAGTCGTTAGTTTGCTCTTCCCAGAATATATAGAGCAGCTTAGGTTTTTATACTTTTGGTGTAAATTGTTTTTATCTACAGGCATTGCAAACACACTAGTTGTATTTTACCTAGCAGGCAAGAGAAAGAGTTTAGAGATTTGGTTACTTAATCTTGATATCTAATACCATCGGTAACCGAAGTAAACCAAAGAGTTTGTGTGAGAACGAGGAAGGAAGATTAGAATATGGTTTTGGCATTCGTGTGCAATACTCTCTACGCCACTTGGGGACGCGTCGTTTAGGGGTTTCCTCAACCACGACCGCTAAAGTATGGGGTCCAGCAATCTTAGACAACTGCAAAGTACCATAATAACCTAACTGACAAAATAACAATTAATATTGATTTAACATTTGTTAATACTAACATTCAACATATTTAACATAACTTTGAAAACCGGAAACAATATCGATTCATTTTATAATTAACTGTATTCAATATGTAGTTTTACAAACAGATTACGTATTAATAGCCAAAAATCTAAACTAACTAAATAATACAAACATATTACAACAATTCAAATATAGTTTAGTTACAGAATACAATATAACATTCTGGACCTAACAAATAAGCTTTCTGTATTTGCAACTGCATGAGAAACGTGCTTGCAATTACTCGAACAATAAATAATTTTGTGGCGTGGAACATATTTGATCCGATATAAATTAATCAATTAATTAATAATTAACACTGTACAGAGTAATGCTAATTAAATATGCCATCTCATTCCTAAATAGAGTACAACAGTCAATGCACAAAACTTAAAATAAAAAGGAACATACCATACAAATTAAAATATTTAAACAAATAAATTATAAATCAAACCGACTATCAATTAATTTTGTATAGGGATTATGTTAACGGTCATAAATTATTTCAATTTTATGTTAAAATCAATTCTGAATTATATTTATATTATTTACCAAATAAGATGTATATATTATACTCTATTATTTTGCACTCTATTTGAGTCGAGCGTTCGAAGTAAACATTTTTTTGCTGCCCGCTTATCAGCTAGGACGCGTCGGTTAATACTTCATGAAACGAAATAAAACATCTCAATTCTCACTCAGTCGAGTATTTGTGCGCGGTTCTATCAATACGTTATTAATATTGCTCTGAATTTACGCTTAATTTAATTTCAATTATTGTCGATTGAGTGTTAAATTTTTAGTATCTGGTTCTATCAGTTGCTGAAATGTCTAGGAATTACATTGCACGTGAATCTCAGGTAGAATATTTATTAAATTTATTTTTTAATTAAATGTAACCTTATATGTTCTATATATTAATCATTTTCTTTTCCATAAATGTACATTTCGAATTCAATACGAATATAATTGAATTTAATGAAAACTTAATACAACATAATTATATCAATTCCTTTATTAATGGATTTTTTTATTATGCCGTTAGAATATGGATGATGATGATGAACATACTTTTGTATTATCATGTTTTACAGAATTCAATTAACTTACAAAATATTTATGTTGAATAGCATAAAACTTGTACGGAATTTAACGAATTACTTTTCATGTATTGTAAAAGGGCTACATGGTTTTTGCTTTTTAATGGGCTCGTAATTATGATATAACTTTTTTTATTGTAGGTACATTACAAGCAATTAATTAATCGCATTTAATTTAAATATATTATGTTTGTTGCTTTTATAATGGATAACATTATTTCTTTTGTATAATTAATGTTTGTTCATCCATGTATATACAAAGTTATGTTATTTTTAAATAATGTAATTTTCTATCAAGTTTATTATTTTTAAATTAATTTAAATTGTTTTGTAGAGCATTAAATGATATTTTTTAAATAAAATATTAAATATTTATTGAAATTTATATGTAAAGCTTATATATAGTTTGTAACTAATAATAAATATCAAAATTACATAATGGCTTTAAAATTTGCTAAACAGTCTACTCTCAGGACCGGGGTTAATCAGTTATTTGCCATTTTATATAACGGGTGGTTCATTTAGTGGTCTTTTTTTTTAATTAGAAAAAAATTTAAATAATCAATTTTTTTTGGTATGTTATTGGTTTATTTTAAAGAGCAAACATTCCCATTATTTATGGAACACGATTTCATTCATGAGGCTACCTCGGCTGGCTTTGCAGTAGCGCATCCTGTTAACCCAGTTTTCTAAAACCTTGGTGACGGTTTGTGGCTCTATCTCACGAATGGCTTGCTCGATAGTCGCCTTAAGGGCCTGAATTGTTTGCATAACATTGGTCCTTCACGGCACCTTAAAAAAATGTCTAACGGCGTCAAATCGCAGCTTCGAGGTGGCCAATTGACATTACCGAGACGGCTGATAACAAGATCGATTGTGGCATGGGCTGTGTGGCATGGCGCGCCATCCTGCTGAAACCAAAGATTGTCCAAGTTCATGTCTTTAGTTGCCGGCCACAAAAAATTGGTTATCATGCTTCTGTAGTGCTCACCATTGACCGAAATGGCGTTTCTAGCACCATTTTAAAAGAAAAATGACCAATGAGGCCACCGCTTCAAAATCCGCACCAAATTATCACTCTCTGAGGATGCATTGCCTTCTCGACAATCACGTGCGGGTTTTCTGATCTCCAGATGCGACAGTTTTGCTTGTTAACATAGCAGCCGAGATGAAAATGCGCTTTGTCAGAAAAGATGATTTTTCGAGCAAAATTGTTGTCCATTTTGAGCTGCTCTAAGGTTCAAAGTGAGAAGCGATAACAAACTGGATGGTCATGTGCCTTCAATTGCTGAGTCAATTAGACCTTATAAGCGAATAATGCATCAAGCTGGTGCGTGAAATGTTTGCGTGTCCAGGCCTGAGCACGGGCGGTGGGGACATCGTTTTGGCCAAAACTTCTTTTCAATAAACAAATGATTAATGGACCACCTTTTAGAGCAGTCAGCTCTTTCTAAAGCTAAAATGGCAAAAAACATATGCATTCTGAATGTTAGACTTTTATGAAGAGCGACCTCAAGGTATTTCACAGATTTTACGGAATTGGAGTTAAAATTGATGTTATCTTGCGGTTTGGTTCGTTGCCGCGAAAAGAGAACTTCTCAGGTTTTACCTTGATTTGCCATACTGTGACAAGTTTTATGGCGCTTCTTCAGTTTGCTGTATTCTTAGTATGACTACTCTGGGAGACTTTGAACTGTAGATTATCGGCGTATTGCGCTGTTTTCATTCTGTTACGTCAGACGGTATATAGTAGGCGAGAGAACAGAACCGTGCGGTATATTTACGGATACACCTGTAGTGTTGATATGTATCCGTTTAGCTTGAGTGAAGTTATTTTTCCTCAAATCTGTTTCAATTAATTTTTGAAACGAGTTGGAAAATTGAACCGAAATATTTTAAAAGAAGACTCTTGTGCCAAAGATTTAAAAGATTTAATCTAAATGCTTTGGCAATGTGGTCTGAAAATTGGTTCAGTTCACAACTGAATGTTTGCGACGAAAGTAATATTGATGGTCTGGTATTAAACTCTGTTTTTATATAGTCTTTTTACCGACTTTGCTTAATTTAAGAGTGTATAGCAGACTGATAGAACGGTAGTTTAGAAGAAACTTTCTATCTTTCTTGGTTTGGAAATGTTGATATTGTGCGACTGTTTTTAAGTTTCTGGTTTCTTAGCGTTTATGTTGGTGACGTAAAGAACTTAAAATACCGTTCGAACCAAGTACAGGAACAGGCGCTTGTGTCGTTGTCTAAATTTGCTGTACATTGTAATTCCAAGTTTTGGTCTTTCCTTTCAATGAGTATTTAAGCTTGTTTTTGCTGTAAATTGTTGGTATTGGTTTTGCTCGATTACGAAGGGCTTTGACAATCCGTCACATCAGATTTCAATCTTCAGTAGTAGATACTAAAGCTATTTTTAAGTTTTGATTTTTGTTTGTTTTAATGGCTTTTTTAAGCCTATTGATCGGTTTGTGGTATTCTTAAATTTAAGATTTTTTTTTGTTAATTTTGTAACGGCGCTATCTAGTTTTGCTGTATTACTTGAGCTTGGTGATTGAACTAAACTCTCATCTAAGAGACTTGGTCTTGGGCACACACTGGAATTTTGCCGGTTGTAGGTTACATTTTTCTTCTATTTTTGACTTTTGGTTTATGCTTTTAGTTGTATACTATTTTTGGTGTTGCTTGCAGCTGGCATGAGATTCATATTGTAGCAAAATGCATAAACTAAAGGGTTTTTTGCGTTTTAAATTGCAATAAAACAAATTGATTGTGATAGGGTTTATTTCTTACAAGGATGTGGAATTGACATAACGCTACTGTGTTTATCAAGAACTTTCTGACCGTTTTTTGCTATTTTTGCCGATTGTAGATATAATTTTTTGTTTTGTCTCTTAGTATCTGGTAGGCATAGTCTATGTTGTGTTTGGAGATGGCGATGTTTTCAAGTCTTGCTTGTATGTTGTTCTTTGGTTGTTAATATCTTTATGTTTTCTAATGTTTAATTCTTTGATGTTTTTTGTTTACATAGCATTGGACATTGGACAACTGCCAAGTTTTGAGAGTTTTGCGCGTTTGTTTGGCTGTTGGTGGTTGTTGAGTCTGAAAAACAATTTTTGGCGGATGAGGTCGAATTTATATAAATTTGGTGAAGTTTTTATTACATTTTGATTTTTTTTTGTGCTTGGAAAGGAATTTTCTTAATGATTTGCAAGGGCCGCTGACTAAACCTCCTTTAAACGATTGCTAGCTGCACTTTTCTACCTAACTAAAATTTGTAGAGACCCAGGCTTGGGTTTTTGTTAAAGTTTTAGCTATCTTTTAGGTTAATGTAAGCTAGGCAACTCTTGTAGCTTGCGGTGTTTGTTTTCTTAGACGCGGCGTTGTTACAACATGTCTGGTTTTCTTAGTTTTTGTTAATACGTAGCTGGAATGGGACACATACATAAAGTCAGTTACCTTGATGTCGTGTGGTTTTTGTTGCCGGTGTAAGTTTGTCGAAGGCGTTGAAAGGCGGCGCCGGCCGCCGGTTGATAAATTATGGGATTAATTAATTATGTGTGTGCAAATTAGGTTGTTCTGTTCCTCCTGGTGTCTTATGGTTGAAAATTGGGTAACTGGGGTGTTGTTGGTATTCTTTCAAAGTACCACGAGTTTTTTGTGCGGAGGTCGACATAGATAGTGTACTGTCACGGCCCGTCGGGCTAGGTGTGATGGTTGTGTAAAGGTTGAGAACGGCACCTTCTAATGGATGATTTGCGTTCTAAGTGCGTTGGCTTGTTGCAGCCGGTAGTTGCAGCTCGGCAGAGCTGGATAGCTTGCTTTTTTTGCGCCATAGGTTAGGGAATTTTTAAAAGACTAAAAGTGTTGGATTTACTTTCACAAGGAATTAAAATTTGCCTAATATTTGAGTGCTTATGCTGGAAGTTGGCACAAAATGTGTGCAATTACTTTTCTGTCTGAATGGTTTGCTGTTTGATTTACTTAATGCGCAATCTGCGCCAACCTTATAGGCGTTGCTTAAGAGTTGTGGTTAGGAGTGTGCTACGAGTACATCTAGCATATTGACTGGTCTTTTGTGTCTAGAGAATTCTCTGTCTGGTTTGGCTTGCTGAGCTAGATCCAAGTTGACGTGATTTGCGATCTTCTCGTAGAATTTAGTTGCAAGACTTTTCATATGGCGGAATTCTGATGTCTTGTCTAATTTGGACCATTGTGCATTAAATACTATGTATATTAACACTAATAAATACTATTACTATTACTATTAAAAATTCTTCTTAAAGTTTTGTTCTGAAAATTATCTATCCGTGACTACTGGTAGGTAGTGATTCCTATGCTGGACTGGCGTAAGTCAGTTGGGGGCGGATGATTGTTGTGTAGAGGATAGCGTGGACTTTTGTGGCGGAGTTTTGTGCATAGGCCACACTTATGACGGACCCCAGTCCGGTAACACTCTAGCATTAAACGGTGGTATTGAGCAATTTTTGCAGAGAAATATTCTCTGATGGCCTCAATGGCCCTGAGGGCGCCTGATCTTTTTGGACTTTTGATTTGATTTTTGATAGGTTTGAGGTATGTCCAGATGTTTTGTTAATGTTGGAAGAGACTTTTTTTCAAGTCTTTCTTTAATTTGTAAGTACAATTTTTTTCTAGGCGGTTTTGTTCAAATTTTTGGGCATTGATTCTTTTGGATTTGCTCTTTACAAGTTGGTCTATAATTTTTTCAAATGCGTCTTCTGGTGGTGGGTTTTATTAAATCAATCAGTAACCGTTTGTTTGCTGCAATAAAACTTCGTTTATTTAATCGTATTTGTTTTAGCGGGTGATGAATGGATGTTTACAGTGATGACTCGACAGTTGCTTGGTTGTTGCTTTTGTCTCTTTCTCTTAGATGTCTCATAGTGACGCTGGACGCTGTTGACGCGTTAGTATAATACAAACTTTGCGGACCGCATACGGAACGCTAGTTGAGATGGCTCATTAATGGTGGAAGGGCCGTGTTTTGATATAGTTTTTTATTTATTTTGGAAGCTATTTTTTTTTCTTTTTTGTGGATTGGTTGTAACTATTATTTTTTTAAAATTTAATTATAGCATTTTACTAATGCTAATCTTAATTTTTTTATGTTTTTGCCAGCAGACTATTATTTTCTGTTATATGTACTGTTCATTTTAGTTCTTTTATCTTAACTTAACCTAACCTAACTTAACAAATTTTTAAATTAATAAAAATGTTGCAAGGTATAAAACCAAAACTTACCGTTTTATTTATGTGCATACTAATGCATTTTTATAAATTTTATTTTTATCAGCTTTGTACCTTGCTACCTATTCTATTGCTTTTTGCTGCTTATTGCGATGTTGTTAAAATGTGTTACAACACCTTTAATCTTTTAGCAATGGTGAGATTGTACTGTCCGAGCCGAATCTAAAAAGAGCACCTTTAGTCGTTGTTGTTACCAAAATATGCATTTGTTGGTAATGGTTATACATTTGTAGTACCAACAATTGTTTGCATCTGACAGATTAAACCGCTTTAGGTACGCCTGAAAACTTCAACTTCAACTTCTTATGGTTTTTCAGCAGCCATGGACAAATATGTAAATTATCTTTTTGGAGTATAGACATTTTGTCTTTACTTTTATTTTTGATGCTTTTATAGTATTTCTTTTCTCTATACGTATTGAAGATAATATACTCATTTGTTTATATGGTCTACCGGAGGTGTGTTTGCTAAAACAATTGCTACTTTTGTGGTCACTGTACAGTAGACATAGCACATTATTGCAATTTTTTTTTAGCCGTCTTCTTATTGTTATTGCGCCATCTTCTTGTGGTTTTCCGGTGTTTTATTTTGTTACTCTTGGTTTTCAGTTAAAGATTTTGTGGGTCTATTTGTCTGTGTTTTTTCTGGCTACGTGTCCTACTAAGCCTCACTTAAGTATTGCGCTTTGTTCAATCAATTACGTCTTTGAATTGGTTTGCAGTCTAATTTTGTGGTTTGTTATTCTGGCTTTTAAGCATATGCTGAGTAGTCAGCGTTCTATTGCTTGTAGGCGGGTTTGTAGTTAGTTTTTTTTGTTTGATGTTTATGCCCTTGTTAGTCGTTACGGTCAACACATTTTGTAAACTTTTTGTTTTAGACAGTGTGGTATGTCAGGATTTTTGAGTATGTGTCTTGACTTTCTTAAACGCGGCCCAGCTTTGACTAATTCTTCTGGTAATTTCTGCTGTCTGATTTTCTTTTGTCTAGTTTTATTTAATGTTTTAGGTATATGTATTTGGTCACGTTTAATTTCGTGTTCATTGATTTGATATGGTCGGGTTTCTGTTTCTTGAGTCATGATCTTAGACTTTCACAGGTTCATTGTTAGGCCGAGTAATATTGATGTTGCGTTTAACTCTAACATGTTTTTGAGTTCTTGGATATTTGAGCTTATTAATATTATATTGTCGGCAAAAAATAATTCAGATATTCATCTACGCGTTTCCTAGGCATGTTTATTTAAGTCTTTTAGGGCAAAAGTGAACAGTGTGCTAAAATGGTATCTCTTTGTCTGATTTATCTACACATCTTAATATTTTGGTGATAGATTCTTTGTCTAGCGCCTCATTAGTGGTGGCGTTTTGGTATATTTGCTAAATTAATTGCGTTTACTTTGAGACGATTTTGGCTTTATTCATTGCATTAAAAATTGCCCAAAGCTCAACGGAATTTAACATTTTTTTGTAGTCTATAAACGCTAGGTGTACGCATACATTGTATTCTGTACTTTTTTCAATTAATATGGGGATAGTCTAGTCTGTATTCGTTGTGATAAACTCTTAATAATAATAAGCCTATTGATTAGTTATTTGCCTTATTTTTTAGTCAGAATGTGAACGCATTTTTTAACAGAAATATATATTTTTTTAAAGTCTTGCATCTAGTATTTTTCAAACAATAAAAATTTTGAAATTATTTGATAAGTTAATATATTTTTTGTACGATTTTTATAAAATTGCTTAATATAACAGTACTATGGAACATGCTACAATATAAACAACAACTTAATATAAAGATTGAATATTTTTATTAAATTAATTAAATTAACTTAATTAATTATTAAACTTTTCACTTAGTTGAATTTATTACTAGCCATTATAAATATTTGTTTTTGCATTACAAATTAATCATATTAAAATGCTGTTTACTATAAACTATGCCGAGAGGTGGATGTTATTATAAATTCTAATTAAACTTAATTGGGCCAAACTTTATTTAACAATTATATCTGGCGCTTAATTAGTTTTACTTTGTGTAGTGATTTTGTATAACTAATTTAATATTTTGCTTCTCAATTTGATATTTATAATTTATTGTTAAGAATAATTAATGTAATTGATATAGGCGTGTGGAATTTAATTTAACAAAAATTCCAGTTATAATGACAAATTAATGATAATTATTCCATCCCTCACTTGATATCAAATTAAATTCCCATACACTTAAATAGAACGGGGCATTTATAATGCATAAACGTCTTGACCCTTATAACACGACATGATGAATTATGCAGGAGCAGAAAATGCCCCAAATAACAGCACACAACATAACAAACGGAATCCCCAAAAGGCGCCCTTCATATACATTTTTATTTTATAAAATTTTCCTTTCTTGTTACAAAATTTAAATTTAATAATTTTTCTTTTTATTTATATTCTTCTATTGTGAGTTATAAATCATGGGTCAAATGGAAATTTAATGGACATTTATTAATATAATTAAAGAGTGATAAAGGGGACAAAAATATACGACGAAGCTTGCGGAAGCTTTTAAATAATTTAAGGCGATTTAATTTTATTGGTCGTAAAAGTTGTTGTAAAAGAAATTTTATTGGCCTTTTAAATGGATGAAAAAATTATAAATGAAATGCATTTAATTTATATAACAGATGCAAATTGACTAATACTCAATTAACACTGAATGGAGCTTAATTAATTGAAAAACGATTATTCATTAGAAAACAAAATCTCTTAGCTTAATATTGGTCCTAGCAACAAATTATTGAAAATTCCTATTAAATGTTTACATTACTGGTATTTAATAACGAAGTGTCACATTATTTTAAAAATAAGTTACTATTGAATATTCATGAGACGTGTAAACAATCTCAAAGTATCTTAATGTAAATGTAAATGTGTACATGTAAATGTATATTTCAAATATGTAATATTTTTTTATGTGATGTGTTTTATTTAATTTTTGTATTATATTTAGTTTGATATTTTGGAGAAATCTATATGAAATAAAGAATATTATGCTAGTTGTACTCAATTGCAAAACGTCAGATTATTACCAAAAACAGTTGCAACTCAACAAAACTAATATTAGAGTATTATAGTACTAAACTAAGTTTTAACTGCTTGAAAATAGTTTATTTGACATATGATTAATTGTGAATTGACTTTTTTTCACATTGTAAAGCAATCAACTGTCATCGAACTTAATTGAAAATTTGTGTTTAATTAAATAATTAATAATTAACTTTTTACCAGTACAGTTTTTTTAGCTCTGATGTTTTTTGTGAGGTTTGGCTTTTGTTTATTAGATATTTTTTTGCATGATGTTCTGCAATAAGCGCTGTATTTGGCCTTTTATAATATCTAAAATATTCTAGTTTTTATCTTTTGATTGTGGTAAAAATATTAGTGACACCACTTGACTTTTTCTGTCTATAAAACTTTGATTTTTTTTTCTATAGGCGCAGATATCAACTTTTAAGTCGATTTTCTTTGTGCTTGTTTATTTGCAAGCTTTCATACGTACAACAGTGTGGAGAAGACATTTCAGAAGGGAAATTTTTAAGTTTAAGTTAACTTTAGATCTCTACAGCATAAGACTCTACATTTTACTTATGTGTGACAGTTATCGTTGGTTGTTATTATGCTACCAAGATATCTGAATTGATTTACTTGATACAATAGTTTCTTTTATTGTTTTGTTAGCTGCGACATTATACTGCTTGCTAATTACCTTATATTTAATTTGACTCTTGCTGTTGCGCTATTATCAAAGATTGCGTCCAAAATTTTCTGCAATGATTTTTGAGTGGAGACAGTACTGTGTCGTCTAGATAACAATGGTTGTTTAGAGTTTTGCCATTTATAATACTACCGGTTTATTTTTCAATTTTTAGATGGTTACTCATTCTTTTTAAGCGATTTTTTTTAATACAATGAGATATCTCTACTTTTGCCAGTTCCTCTACCCTAAGCTATTAGCTAGCAAGAAGTGTCTACTTATATTGGTAGACCCTTGGTCAATGGCTTGAGTTCAATGTTATATCCTGGACAATGCTTATTATTACTAAATTTTGTGACAGTTTTACTAATAATATAAAATTGATTGTCGCTGTAAAAAGTTTTGACACTGTAACGTACTATACAACTTGTATTTAATTATCAAAAATAATTGCAAAGAAACAAAATATTACTAACCTGAGTTCTCAAAGCTTACAAAAAGACCTCAAGATTTGTGACTAAATGCGAAGCGACGTTTTGATCCTTCATAGACTTGCAAAATTTACAAAACAATACTACACTAAGTTCTTATTTTCTGCAAAATTTTACAAAAGTTTTATTTAATCGTAAAGAGACGCTATATCACACAATAAAATATCAGAGCAATGAAATATTACTAAACAGTGTAGTTATTGCTTTTGAAGAATTTAGACAACTACACTATGTATTTAAATGCAAAATAATATAGTGTGACAAAATAACTGCAAAGCAAATTATAACAAACATATACACTGTTTGTATGTAATTGTGAAGCGACACTATATTTTCAACATTTTTAGTTTTGATTTATCTTTAGGTTTGCTTTATTTGAACCTGTGTTAATCTTTTTCAACATATTTTTAGTTTTTTGATGTCGCTACTAACAAGGATAATATTGTTCGAAAAGCGGAGATGGTGTAGATATTTTGGGGATATTGTATTGCTTTGTCTAATCTCTTTTTTTATTTATATTTTATCAGTAGCTGTATTCATATCTATAGTCACTTGAGTGTTGTTGTTGATGTATTTTAACAAATTATAGTGTTAGTTGATTCTTGCACTGTCTATAGCTGTAAATATTGTTCATAGTTTAACGGAGACGAACGCTTTTTTATAGTTCACGATTAGTAATGTAGCATATTATATGGAACTAAATTGTTATTGTTTTACATAAAGTTTCTATGATAAATAATAATTGTGAAGTTACACATTACCTCTTTAAACAAGAGTCAAAAAGTAGATTATTACTGAAAATAATTTTTTTTTGCTTTACATTAACGATTTTTTTTTTCACTGTAAAAGCATTCTATCACCAAGTTTTTATTGATTGCAAAACTTATGTCATAATAGAAATTTGCAACGTGTCAAAAATGAATAAATGATTGTAACGAAAGTTCCCAAGTAAAAAATGTATCACAAAACTTTTAATTATGATCAAAGAAAGTTAAGAAGAATGTTATGTTTATTTTATGGGTAGTGTTAATCTATAAGCTACACTTTGGTTTAACTTTCAATTAAAAAGCTTTTAAAGTATTTTGAAGTTGTTGGAAAACAGTCTCTACAATTTGTTTTATTTTTGAACTCAAACATTAACAATTGAGAGAATTGCAAAGCAATAAAGTAGGGGTTACCAAATTAAGTTGTTACACAATTTACAATTCTAAATTTTTAGGACAAGTTTATACAATTTGTATTTAATTGTGAAACGACAGACAATATATTACAAAACTATGTTATTGTGGCTTGAATAAAACTAAAATGAAGTAGATAGTTAGTTCTGATCTTATACTAATCATAAGTTAATTTCATGAAAATCATTCAATATACGATTGAAGTCTCTAAAGCGAGTAACTATTGTTAATGTCTTTTGAAATAACTTTATTTGTAAATTTTGTTAAAAATAAATTGTCATTAATATATTTTTTATCAGTAAACAATTGTTGTTTAACTAAAAAGTGCGCATACTAAATACATAATTTTTGCTAATGCTAATCAAATCTTACCTAAGTGATAGGAAATTATATGTCAATGTTAACAACAATCGATCTCATACTTCTAATGCAACGCTAGGTATTTCTCAAGGATCTGTGCTGGGTCCATTATTGTTTTTATTATTTATTAATGATCTGCCAGAATCATTTTCAAATGATCTTGTCATTTTTTATGCAGACGATACAGCAATTGGAATTTCAGCACAAAACCAAGAGAACTTAATAAATAAAACAAAAGTTGTTATTTCAAAATTTAACAACTGGTGTAACCAAAAATTATTGGTTGTAAATTAATCAAAAACGCAATGCATATACTTTTCAACTCGTAAACAAATGCCAGAAAATACGGAATTAATAGTAAATAATAAAAAGTGCACATACAATGACAACTGCAAATATCTTGGTATATTTCTCGACAGTATACTTAACACAGGTAGACTATGTATGTAATAAATTAAGTAAAGCATTATGCTATTTTTATTAAAATCATGTTGCAATGAAAAAGGCATTTTGAGTGTTTATTAAGCATTGGCCTACTCGTATATGTCAAACAATGTATTTATCTGGGGTAAAGCGTTAACTCATGAACGAGTTGTTATAATACAGAAGAAAATCATACGACTAATTTATGGACTACCGTATAGAGAATTATGTAAACCTATTTTTAAAAACACACATATATTAACTTTTCCAAGTAAAGGGTTTTCCAATAAAGGCGGCTAGATGTTAAAATGGAATAAAACAAGCTGTGTGTGAGGTATTAACAAAAAAAAATTTAACGCCCACGTATGCCATTAAGTGTCGTTTAAATGCCCGCCTCGGCTTTTTATGGTGGCAGGGATCCCAGTGGTTCAATTTTCTGCACTTTTAGGGCAAAGGTCGATTGTGGTTTATTTGCATAGAGCTGTGACTTTAAGGACTTGGGTCTTGTACGGGTGTAGGCCTAAGTCCCGACGCAAAATTCGCCAAATTGAAGTCTGCAAAAGCCCGAGTCTTTGTGAACGGCGAAGAATTGACTGCCTTGGGTTCTGCTGTACACTTTCACGGACCGCGGCGATGTTTTCCGCCGATCTTGCTCTTGAACGTATAGGTGTTGGCTGATTATTTACCGAACCCGTCGTCTAAAATTTGGCCACCAAACGTTGAAGAGTCGACTGTGAGGGGCCACCACGTCTTCGCAATGCGCACTAAAGAATACTCATTTTGATAATAAAGTTTTGTCATTTGAAAGTGCTGTTTAATCGTGTAACTTGCCATGGTGATTTGGATTTGGATAAGTAACTGAATAATTAAAAAAAAAATTGACAGATGTTACCAAAACAAAATGACCGCCACGGGCCGCCAAAATCTACCCGCGCCAACTGAAAAACTAATCTACGCGCATTAAAATTGATCTATACCTTTTTACGAAATTTGTATTTTACTAATCTACAAGTTAATAATAAAATGAATTGACAAAGTTTTACAAAACGAGTTGTGCAACTCGTTTTGTAAAACTTTGTCAATTACATTATTAATTGTAATTTAAGTTATGCAACTTAAATTACAATTAATGTAAAACAACATATTACTGTTGAACGGAGCAAACAAACTTAGTTTTTATTGTTTCAACTACTTTGCTTGAACTATGTTCTAATTGCTTACAAAAGTCTATACGACTTATATTTAATTGACCCGTAATTAAGAACGTGCCACAAAACTGATAAAATTTCAATATTTTGCATAAAATCTATATTATTAATATTTAATTGCAATGCCACACATTACTATCAAATAAAGATGCAGAACAAATAGATCACTAAACTTGTAATTAAAAAAAAGAAATTGCAAAGCAACAAATATAATTGCATTTTAAATGGCAAATATTTGCTGAACAATGTTGTTGCTTCTTGCAACGGGTTTGCACGATTTGTATTGAATTGAGAAAGCGACATATTATCACTGAAAGTTAGCAAAATGAACAAATATGATCAAACTAAACTGAAATTGCTTGCAAAGAGTTTGATTGCTAAGTGATAAGGTATCACTAATTTATCATTGCGTGCATTTTAATTACAAAGTAACACATAGTCACTTCAGTGACAACAACGTATAATTGAACTGAATTTTTATTGTTGTATAGATTTTCTGCGACTTGTATAGATTTTCTGCGACTTTATATATAAATCTTTTATTGCCATTATATAACTTAAAATTTCTTTAATATTTTAGTAAAGTAATGTATGGAAAGGTTAAAATCACAATTATATTATTTATTTTCCTAAACATATATGGGCAATTCCATTTCAAACGGACCAGAGCGTGGGGGGGGGGTGCATTGAGAAACTTGCTTATGTATTTTTTTTTAGTTTCTATAACTTATTAGTAGTCCTTTGATCGGTATATGAGAGTATGTAACAAATAAAAAAAATTCTACGATTTTTTAAAGTTTTTTTGTCGTTTTTTAACTTAATCGCATTTTTTGTTTAAAAACCGCAATTTTAACTAAAAAAAAAAAAAAATTACTAATGAAATCAATCAGAAATTTTCCGTAGAATCCAAATCTGGTGCCATTTCAAGTCTATATCCTGTCAATAAGCCGCAAAAACCATAAAACCATTAATGTTGTTCTCAGTGGGCTGGTCAAAAAGGAGAATTTTTTAATATTTTTTTAACCGCCAAAGTTAACATATTTTGATGTAAATTAATTGAAAAATTAAAATAAGTTCTGTGTATTTGGGTTTTAAGAGTCTAAATTTCTACAAATCTGCAAAGTAGGCCTATTCTTCAACATAAACTCTTACAAATGCACGTTTAGCCGCGCTCAGATTAACAATACACCAATATTATTAAAAATTTGAATTCTGGAGACAATTTTACAAGAAAAATAGTCAGTGTTGTACTCATCGTCTATAGAAAAGTCCATCTAGAAAAAAATGTTTACAAAATTTTCAGACAAAAAATGCGTTAAAAATTAATTATTTTTTTTATTCACAAAAAATATTATAAACACACTAGGGTGTGGTTTAAAACTTTTTTGTAACAAATTTTGATAAGCGCCAGGAGGTTTTATGTTTGGATGCCAAAAATAATAATATTTTCTAATTTTTGCGCCGATAGATTGAGTCTAAACTTGTGGCGGAAGCGCAAAAACTATCAAACAAAGAGTAAAATGACCCAAAATTAGTTCAAAGAACAAAAGATGATTTTGTTAATCTTCTGAAATAAGCTTAAAAAAATATAATCCAAATAATCTTTAAGAAAAATAAAAAAAATATTTTTTAAGTAAATGTTGAAGAAATTTTTTTCTTCTAGATGGATTTTTCATCGCCAGATAAGCACGACACTGACTATTTTCTATGTAAAATTGTTTGCAAAACTCAGTTTTTTAATAATATTTGGTGTATAGTTTCTCTGAAAACTGCTAAATGTGCATTTGTAAAAGTTTATGTTGAAAAATAGGCTTATTTTTGCAGTTTTTTTGAGTTTTAGACCTTTAAAACCCAAATACACAGAACAATTTTATATTTTCTAATTAACTTACATCGAAACACGTCAACTTTGGCGGTTAAAAAAAATTTAAAAATGCTCTTTTTTGCCCAGCCCACTGAGAACAAAAACATGGGTTTATGACTTTTGCGGCTTATAGACAGGGTATAAACTTGAAATGGCACCAGATTTGGATTTTACTGTAAATTTATTTTTTTGAGTTATATATGCGGTTTTTAAACAAAAAATGCGATTAAGTTAAAAAAAAAATTAAAAATTGTAGAATTTTTTTTATGGGTTTCATACTCATATACGGATCAAAAGACTACTAATAAGTTATAAAAATAAAAAAAATACATGAGCAAGTTTCTCAATGCAGTAAATATTGCTTTTATTACACTGCATTCTTTCTTGTTTATATTGAGTATGTTTGTCATAGTCTAGCTATTGTCATATCTTAATCTTGAAATATTTAATTTATTCTCTAGAGAAATATTTGAATTACCTAAATATTAAAGAAGCTTGCATACTAAATTGTCTTTGTACCATGTATTGTCGTTGACAGTTGTATTGCTTTTTTTATTTCTGCTTTTCTTTTATTATTTCAATTATTTGCTAGCAAACTTTGTTCTCTACTTCTTCCTCTTCTACACTTATATCTCGCAATATTTTGAACATTTTTTTTATTTATCTGTTTTTTCTATTACTTCTTTTTTATTCTTGATCTATTTTTATGAGAATATCTATTTTTTGTAATATTTTACGGCTTTTTTTTAGTGCGAATATTGATATTTCTACTTTTTCTCCCACAAATATAGTACATCTAATTTGCCCTCTGTTTTTTTAATAGATTATTTTTTATCTTTATGTTTTTGCTCTAAAAGTTAGAATACTTTTACCACTAATTTATAAAGAACCATTTTATTATGGTAATCTTTTCTTAATTTTTTCTTACTAAAATTAAAGTTTTATGGTCAAAATCAAAGTACTAAATGTTAACCATGTTATTGCATGTATTTTTTTGGAAGATATTAATTTTTCTGGGAAAACTTTATTCCAAATAGGTTTTTAATCTTTGCAATATCTAACATATTTTGTCACATAATCACTATATCATTGGCGTAGCTTAGAGTTCATATTTTTTGTGGACTAAAAAAATTTTCATTTTCTTGGCTTTTTTGATGTTTTCTTCAGATTTGCTTTAAATAGTAAAGAATTTAATTGGCATCTGATTTAATGTTTGTACTGAATGCTGTTGATGATCAATTTTTATTAATAAATGAAAAAGTTTTTTTAATATTTTTTTAAGCTATGTTTTACACACGAATTGTTCGTTTATACTGGCATTGGTTATTACATCTAAATTCCGTTTTCTAATTATTTTATGATTGCGGCGTATATCTTGTACGATGTGTTTGGTAAAGCATATCAGCGTCTGATTTAGAATGTTATTTCTTGTTGATTTTTTTTTGTTTAAGTGTTTTTGTTAATTCTTTTTTTTCTTTTATTAGTATTTCATTATTTTAATTTGATATTTCTTTTTTCTAATAGTGTGTAATTTTATTATTTTTTGACTAAATTTAAAACCTGTGTATTTCAAAATTGACTGAAATTGGATATATGATAGTAGGTACCAAACAAATATATTTTTAGTTTTTAAATTTTGGGGGCATTAAAAAAAAGTTTTTTTTTCATAATGTGCTGTACTTTTTGTTTTTGTGATTATTAGACTACATTCTACAATACCCATGCTCAAGGGAGTTCAGGATAAACTAACAAAAAGTTATTACGATAAGAGCATTGGAAATGGCTACTTTGGCGTTCCTATTTTCACATATTTTTTTTCTTTTTTTTAGCGTAGAATCAATATATTTTTATTAATGTTCAGCACTCATCTAGCTTTTATATGATTAGATTCATATTTTAATCATTTTGAATACCACGTTTTATTGAGCTCACATAATTTTGAGAAACCTAACGATTGCACGATAGCCAACGTAATAACAATTTTTTTTTTTAAACAACCTGGAAATTGAAGCCACCGTTTGATCTTGATTTTTTGAAAAGTCATTAGTATGTCATCAAAATTTTACAAATGAATATCAAAAAATTATGTTTCTAATTTAAAAATGAAACAGTAAAATTAAAGAAAAATTCTTGGAAAAAATCTTCTATGGTTCTCTTATACAATAAATTCATAAAAATAAGCTCGAAAATTCTTTGGAGCCAATTTTCCACCCCTCTTCTACAAATATCGGCCGGAAGGCTTTCAATTTTGCATTTGATATTGTTCTTAAGTTCCTTTAACGTTGTTGGCTTGCGGCATAAACTAACGAGTTAACGTGATTCGATCAAAAGTAATCACATGAGCGAGGTTGCCATTTGAATGGACCGTTTCTCAAGATTACACGATAACCAAACTTCTTTATTAGATTAATTGTTGGAATCACCACAACTGATGTTAAGTCTATCAAATTCTGGAAAATATAATGTAATTTAATAATGGCTTGCAACATGGCGGGATAGCGAACTCTATTGACCTAACATGGCGATCATTTTCATCCACAAATAATACGGTTTAATCACAATTTTTTTTGTGGATGTACTGGAGTTTCTTGAAGCACATGAGTTTTTTGCTATCCAATTATATTTGTTTATTGACGAGCCATTCAACCAAAAATGAGTTTCATTGTTGAAGATAATTTTTTGATGAAATTCAGGTTTTTTTTCCAACTTTTTCAGAGCCAAATCGGAAGAGTTTTGGAGCTTCAAATGATCAAGAGGCTTTAGTTCTTAATTTGATCTGAACTGAAGCACACGGTTGCGATAATTTTGGTACTTTGACCGGTGCGTTATCTTACTGGCACAGGAACATTCAATAGTGCATATGAAGTCTGGTAGGACAATTCTTACGACCGAAAATTGGAGTAATCTTTTTTTAAGTTGCGACTATTGATAACCGGATACATTTTGCTTTATTTTATTTACTTTGCAGTAATTTGTTTCCAGAGGCTTGGGATCTGACTCTGCTCTATCTCTTATTTTAAATTCATTTACGTGTATTGCTTTTTTGTCTGTCATGGCATAATATATGATAATAAAATCATTTTCTATTAAAACTATAAAACGGCGATATTTACTTTAATATTTCTATTAATTTATTTTAAATATTTTTTATGCTTTTCTTATTATACATAGCCCCCAAAATTTACACAAGATGTATATTTTATAGAAAACACAGGTCTCAAATTAAATATTGTAATTTTTTTATTTATTAATAATTTAGACAGCATGGAATAGCAAATCGGGTAAATGGCTTTGTTGTCACATACGCATTTTTTGTCATTTTTTTGTTTGCATAAGTGGAGCTGAATTTTCTTGATATACTCTTAATGGCATAAACCTAAGACTTAAAAAAAATCCAACGGCGTTAAATTAGAATTAAGAAATGATTTATGCACCAATTAAATTGTTTTTTGGGCTGTATGGCATGTAGCACCGTCTTGTTAAAACCATATCTTGCAATTTAGGCACAAAAACTGGGTTATTATGACTTGATAGCGAGCACTATTGAATGTTATTGCTTGATTAGCTGCATTTTGAAAGAAGAATGATGATGCTATTAGCCCAAAATCTGTTCCAAACATTAAAACGGTATTGATGCATTTGTTTCTCAACAATCACTTGTAGATTTTCTAAACCCCAAATTAGTAATTTTGATAAAAAAATCAGCATCTATTTGTTGTTTCAAAATCCATTCAACAAACTTTTAGCTATACGTGGTCAGTAGACTTTAGTTTTTGTATTAATTGATGTTTGTAAGCATGAAGATGCAAATCTTCTGTAAAAATACGCTTTAAAGAGCTTTTTGAAATGTCAAATTATTGGACGGTTAGATCTTCCTAATTTTTTTAGTTAATCTGTTTATAGTTGATTCGCATAAATCAAAATTGATTGAATTTTAGGACACACTTTATTTCCGTTGTTTTCAATTTATTTCTTTTTTTTTTCTAATATTTTTATTTCATTTTTTTTGTATTTTTTCTAAATATAGCTTTCTGGTAATTATTGTTTTTACCAGTTTTTTCTTCTAGCTAAGTTTTAATCCTGCTATGTTCCATATTCATATTTTTACATTTTGACTATTTATATATTTTTTTCTTATTGATTTTATGTACTCATACTTGTTACAATCTTTTTTCCTCACTGAAAGCTATAAACGCCAACATAGTTTTGACTTCTTTTCTTCTAGTTGATCTAACCTTTTATTGAAAAGATTGCATAAATTCTTTTTAATCAAATTTAGGAAAAGAATTTTAATGTTTGTTGTAAAACTTTGTGTTTCTGATCATGCTTGGCTTTCTTTTTGCATGGCGCTTGTGTTTACTTATCAGCTGGTTAATGTACTAGCCTATTTTTGTTCACAAAACATTAAGCTATTTTGTATCACCTAAGTTATTTTTTTTTTCTATATATCCGTCACGTTGGGTTTATTTTTTACTAAATATTACACACTATTGCTATTTTTGTAAGGTAATACAAAGTGTTATTAAATTGAGTCAGCCGAAAGATTATGTTTTGTATTTAATGTACTAAGCGACAAATTACTACATTTACTAAGAGCATAATTAATTATTAAATTATTATTTGCACATCAATTAAAGTAAGTACAAAATATCACCGCAGAAGATTTACATATTTCCTATTAAATTGGAAAGCAACAAATGATTACCATAGATAATCATTAATAGCTTAGCTGATTATGGGACTTATAAATGTAAATTGATTAAAATATCACAGCCTAAAGGTAATTGTGAAGCAACAAAGGATTACTTAATAGACTTCACACGACTGTATTATTGTATTTAATTCAAAAGCAACGCAATACGTTATCACTAAACAATGTTGCTAAAAACATTGTAACAAATATTATTTCTAATTAATTGAGGTATCTAAGTTTAGTATTAAATGATAAAGTATTACTGAAATTATAAATTAATTAAAAGTATAATGGATTATGAAACTGCGTTGCAATTATAAAGCTATTATTTGTAAATCCGTTTAGGTTAGGTTAGGTTTGGTTAGGCGAGCAGTGCTGCATCACTTATTTTTTTTATATGACATGTATTTAAGCATCAAATTATATCTCAGCTTAATATTTATTGAACTACAACAAAAGGATTCTTTACAACAAAGCTACAAAATATCACAAAATAGTATCTATAAATCATTGTAAATAAAACAACAAATATGAGTTGTACTTGCATGCACATAGTACCCAAATTGTAATAAAATATTTTATGCAATTTTTTCAATTTTATTAGTTTTTTAAATTTTTAACGATTTTATTTCACTTATTTCTAATCATCAATTTTCTTTTTCAGGTATGTACTACAAGTTTTAACTGCAAAAATAAAGAAATGAGAAATGCGTCTCTTCCTATTAATCATAAAGGTATGTCAGGCACCCTCCATCATTCTAATTAGTTCTTTTTAAACAGTGAAATATAAATATATTTTTTGAAAAATGGTTTTTAAGATTAGATATTCCCCTGTGAATGATTGATTGTACATCAAAAAGAATCAAAGATATCAATCGAAAAATAATGAGGAGAATGAAATATCAAAAAACGAATTGATTGATCTCCGTCTAAATATTTTAAGTGATTTATACGTTCTAAAATTTTCTTTAAAATATAAATGGGATATTTGAAATGTTAATGTGCTAAAGGAGGGTGGTAGCTCCTGACGCGAATATTAACTATGTTTATGTCTGCCAGGTATTTGATGCTGCAATGCATAATAATGGATTGTGTTTAGTCGTTCTCCGGTCGAATTTACCATATTCGTTTGCTTATATTAACTCAATCGCAGGAAATAGACAGAACTTTATTAATAATTTAATTTTCTTCATCATCATCAATTACAATTGAATACGTTTAATAATATTCTAATAAAGTAAATTAGGCTATCAGCAACAAGGTTCTTGACGTGGTGTTCACAAATTGAATAATCCACTCAAAACTGAACCACAAACTCGATTCATACTTTCGCCGCACATCCCACAATCGAATGAAGTGTGGGTCCATTGAAAAATCCTCTAGAAATTTTTCGCAAACGCGATTGAAATATCTTTAGAAGAACTGTCCGCCACTGTGGGGCTGTAAAACTCACCTCTAAACTTTGCCCCTCGCATAAAAATAGAAAGTTTTCCAAGCCACCCGCAAAACTTAACAAACCATATTTTTCCGGAGTGTGTATGCCGGCAAAGTTGGGAATCGATTTTTTTATAGTAATTTCAAGCATAAATAAATTCTAAACAGGTCGTATTCTATATATCTTCTTTTTATACATCGGAGATGATTTATATATTAAAATGTTTTGAAATATAATATTCGTTAAATTGAAATATGTATATTTACTGCAGTTTCATGGATTACCTCTAATTATGTTTATACAGAAGATTTAAATTACATTTTTTTTTTTTAATATTTGTTTAATTTAATACTATAAACATCCTTGAAACTGAATTAATATAATAATTTAATATATTTAAGCTTAAAAAATAAATTTGACATTTGTAAAACATTAAAAATATTATAAGCCGCTTTTTAAATATGCGTTAGTCGATGATCCGGAATATAGGCCATAAATCGAATAATCGCTTTATTAATTAAAGTGGCCGGATGATCTGACTGCGGCCGACCGGACCAGCCCTAATGACATGCAATTATTAATTAGCAATTACCATTTTATATTGCGGTTCCATGTATTCCAACCCCCACACCCTATTCGAAATAATGTTCGAACCAGTTACACAGCCTTTCACGTATCACAGCGATTGAATTATGCATGTTTAATACCGGTGGCGATAATTTAATACGATGTAATAATAACTATAATACTATACATGCATTCATGATTGTAATATGCATGATGCATCATTTCTATTAAAATTACAGTGCATCTGTCTGTCATTAATCTTTTGAAAAATATTTTGAGTGTTATGTAATTATATAATTTAATATATAACTATACTTTATTATTTTACGAGGAAGAAAAGAATGGCTCTTTTCCTTAAAGCTCAAGCGGCGTAGTGCGTATTGCTAACTTCGCATGTATATTAATATCTTAAGTAATAAATAAATAAAAACTAAAAGATACTATATTTTTTTATTTTAAATGTCTAACACATTTAGTAACGGTACTAGAATATTGGCACGTGGTTAGTGGGAGAAGTTAAGGCTTGTTGCAAAAAACATTTCACATGTTTGCAGTAAAAAATAACAAAGGTACGACAATTTTACAAGGAACAAAAGTCAGAATCAGTTTTGATAATTGTCACTGATATATGAACGTCTAAACAAGTACCTCGGCAAATTTGACAACTTTGACTCTTAATATGTGTGGCCAAAAATTATATATTTATTGGTCAATGAAGTATGCTGCCAGTGCTGAATAAAAAAAAAAAAGCAAAAAGCGCTTGCAGTTTCAAGTTTTTTAAAGTATCTTTTTTATTACGGTAACGACTGTGTCGGTTCTGTCTTGATACGATGGTGAAACGCACTGAAACGCAGAGATATTAAATAAAAACTTTGTTTTCAAGATGTACTGTATTTACTAACCAATCTGCTTCAGATAGTTTGATGCTGTATTTTGAAAATGCAAAAAAGTTCTTGCAATGTCAATTTGTTTTATTTTTTTTTGAAATTACACATTTGCAAGCCGTAAGTTTATTGAGCCTGAAACTTTAAATTTTTACCGGTGAGGTTGAATCGACAGGACCACAGAAGAAATTATCTCTAAGGTGTCCGACCAAAACGTTTTGGTAAGATTTTAAACTAATGCAGTTCATGGAAAAGGTAGTTTGGCTGTATTTCATTTGTGGTAATTTTCATCCAATTTACAAACATACTTATTTTTTTTATAATTGTATTTTCTTTTTTTTTTGTATTGTACTTTGCATTTTTGTGTCTGTTTTGGCCAAATGGATTAATGTCCGTAGCCTTAGCCTAGTACCTCTAGTTTATTCCAATCTAATTTGTTTATTGTCTCCACAAACCATGAAGTTAGTTATTTTAGCGTTTGGTTTGCGACCACATTGTTAGCAGCGTTTAGAACCTTGTTTTTGTTTCTGAATTTTTTATTTAATTTTCTTTTTGTTTATGTTTAGTGAATTTGACACCAATTTTGCACAATCGTATCTGTACCTAAGTAAATTTTTCAAGAATTTATGAGTTTTGCAAATCATCCATATTGCTTCCAGAATTTATTTTTACGTTTCCTGTTGGTCAGTTTATTGTAACCAGTCAGTTGAGACTTCCCATTAATAATTTTACATAAGCTTTGACTCCCAGTTTTTTGTAATTGCTCATGCTATTTATTTCATTGTCGCAATTACAACTTATTTAAAAAAAAAAATTTATGATCTATCATACTTTTTGTCATTTCTTGTGTGATTGCGATCTTAATTGACTTTTATCTACTGTCTTGATAAATTTAAATTTGAATTTATCTATCTTATCTAGCAAATTTTTAATTTTTTTTATGTGAAAATTCTATTTTTTTTTTCTGTCGTTTCTTTTCAAGTTTATCCGCTTTCTCGTTACTTTAATTCTTTACATTTGCTGTAGTCCAATAATATCAAACTGTTTTTCTAATGCTATACTAATTATTTGCTTCATCTCTTCATTTAATTCAGTTTGTTTTTGCGTGCCACGCCTTGTCTCATCATCATCACCATCATCATCAATCAGCTTGTAACGTCTACTGCTGAACATAAGCCTCTTTTAGTTTCTTCCATTCTTCCCGTTGTTGCGCAGCTTGTATCCAGTTGAATGTGATAAATTTTAAATCGTCGCTCCTTCTCGTATGAGGTCGACCTCTTGTCTAGGTCTCCATTTGATCATTTTGTTTTGTTCACCTGTCATCAGTCATTTGTGCTACGTGGCCTGTCCAATTCTACTTCAGGCTGGCGATCCTCTCTACGGCATCTGTGACTCCAGTTTTCTGCCGTATTATATATTATGCAATTTTGTCTCGTAGTTTTATTCCTAACATAGACCGCTCTATAGCTCGGTGTGTGACCTTGATTTTGTATATAGATTTTTTTGTCAGTGTAAGCGTTTCAGCTCTGTACGTTAGGGCAGGTAATACGCATTGGTTGTACTTCTTTTTTTTAAGCATATGGCTATATCAGCTTTAAGAACATGTTGCAGCTTACTAAAAGCGGTCCAGGTTAGTCCTACTTGCCTGTAGAGTTTATTTGTTTGGTTACCTCTACCGATTTGAATCTTGGGTCCAAGATATTTGTATGAGACAGTCTGTTCTATTTTTACATTATCCACTGAAATGGTTTCACTCAACACCAGGTTGGTCATAATTTGTATTTTAGCGTAGTTGATCTTAAGGCTAACTAGGTGTGAGGCAGAGTTTAGTTTTTCGAGCATTCTTCTAGCTTTGTCAACACAGTCTGCTATAAGCACAATATCATCGGCGAAGCGCAGATAGCTTAGTTTCTTTCCGTCGATGTTGACCGCGAGATGTTTGAAATCTATTTTTTTAAACATGTAATTAAACACAATTTGGGCAAGATGTTGTTTCCTTGTCGTACCCCTTTTTCTATGCCAAATTTGTTGGTGTCTTAGTGCAGTCTCGCGCATGCAGTTGCATTTTTGTATATGTAATTGATTAGTGCGGAGTATCTGTGGTCTATACGGCATTTAGCTAGTGCTTCAATTAGTTTTTGTTAGTTTATAGAGTCAAACATCTTGAGTTAGTAAAAGTCTAGCTTAGATGTTAATCGCTTACTTATGATCTTTATGAACAACTTATAAATGTGTGAAAGGAGGCTGATAGGCCGGTAGTTTGCGAGGTCTGTTGGGTTTCCTTTTTTGTGCATGATGATAATTAACGCATTGTTCCATTTTGACGAAGTGTTCTCCTCGCGGAGGCATTTGTTAAACAGAGTGTGAAGTGCTTGGATAAGTTTTTCTCCGCTTTTTTTTTATGATTCGGGCCCGGGGCCTTATTATTTTTCCTTTTCTTCAGTGACATTTTAATTTCTTTACTTGTGATGTCCGGATTATCCTTGGATCCTTGGTTTAAGACTTTGGGTATTTTAGGGTATACATGGTGGTTATCTGTTAATTTATATCGTTCTCTGTAGAAGTTTTCAACTATGTCTATGATCTTCTCTTCATTGGTTTGTTATGTTAATAATACGTTTATTTCTTGCCTTTCGGCCTTGAAAATTACATTTACAAATACACTTACAACTTCCCAAAATAATAAAACTTAATCCTTATAAAATTAACACAATTAAGAATATTTTCTTCTCTGTTTGTCTATTTCTTTTCTTCGTTTTTTAACTGCCCTCATCCATTCTACCCCTCTTCCGTCCCCTTTCAATATCTCATTTTTTCCCATCTGTTCTTCTCTCATTTCGTTACACTCTTTCAACATATGTTCTATAGTTTCCTTAGTCTCTCCGCACATTCTGCACATTTTCAAATCCTCTTCCATCCAATATCTTGTCACTTACTCTTCATTACCACATCTGAATCTTGCAATCATCTTTTTGTCATCTTTACTATATCTTTTCGCTTTCTAAGTACATTGGCAATTCATTTTCTATAATATGTTCATAGTTTGCGTTGTACCTAGACTCTTTCACTCGCATTCTCCTTTCTTGTCTTCGTATATCTCTATCTTTTTCCATAACTTCGTACCATGTCTCTCTCCCAGATTCTTTCATTCTTTCAATTTCTTGGTTCGCATATCCATTTCTATTGTAATAATTTTTCCTAATCTCCCCTAGCTTTTCATTTCTTGCTCTCATTTTCTCTTTCATGAAATTTTGCATTCGTGTCTCTGTCTCATTCATTCTTTATACTTCATTGCTCTTTTTTCTGCTTCTACTCTTAACTTATCTTTTTTGACTTCCTCCAGCACAATATATGCTGGAGTTTCTCTATTTAAACCTAGCACCCATCTCCAATATTTTACATGTATTGTTTCTAATTTTTCTTGTTCCTTCCATCCCCATATTTCTGACCCATACAATATCATACTCCTAACTAAACTATCAAACATAAATCTTTTTATTCTCATACATTCAATACAAGTTTGGGCAATAAGTGAAAGAAATTTCACTTATTGCCCAAACTTGTCCCACTACTTTATTTGCTTTTTGAGCAATCTCTTTAATGTGCTCGCTCTCGGTGTTACTCGTACAAAAAACATATCCCAAAATTTAAAAGATTTTACTTCCGTAATACCTTGCTCATTCCATTTCCAGTCCTTTACTTTTTTTCTCCCACCCCCCTTTTTAAACACCATAATTTTTGTTTTTTCTACGTTAACTTCTAAGCTTTTTTTTCTAAAATATTTTTCTAAACTTTTCATCCACTCTTTCATTTCCTTCGCTTCTTTTGCTAGTATTACCATGTCGTCTGCGTATGCTAGCGACCACACTTTTTCTCTACCAACTATTACCCCTCCTGCTTGAGCCAACCTTAATTTTTTTTCTACATCTGCTATGTAGATTGCAAATAAAGTAGGACTCAATGGACAGCCCTGTCTTACTTCTTTTGTTGTTCAAAATCTTTCACTCATTTTTCCGTTAACACATACCCTACTTGCTGTCTCCTCATACACGTCTTCCATTCTTCTTACCAGCTGCTCGCTAATTCCTTTCTCTCTCATACACTTCTACAGTTTCTCTCTATCCACACTATCAAATGCCGCCTTTAGATCTAGGAATAACGCATATACTTTCCCCCCTTTCTCTGCTATTTCTTTTTCCACAATATGATGTAAAATATATACGTTATCCATGGTACCCTCTTTCCTTCCTGAAGCTGGCTTGCCCAGCTGGAATTATCTCATTCATACTTAGTTCCTCATTCAACTTTTCTTCTAATATCATGGCGTAGATCTTGTATGCCTTACCCAGTAGTGTTATTCCCCTGTAGTTATTTACTAGCTTTTTGGATCCACTTTTGTGTATAGGGCATATAAGACCTTTTCTACATTGACTTGGAAACCCTTCTCCCTTCCATACTCTGTTTATTAACTCACTCAATCTCTCAATCAGTTCTTCCGTACCATACAACCACGCTTCATTCTGTATCCCATCCATACCTGGCGCTTTCTTTTTCTTTAGTTTTTTTATCTTTTTCCATATTGTCTCTCTAGTTTTTTTTCTTTTTTTCTTTTCTCTTCCAAACAAACTTGAAAAATGTTTCTTCCACGCTTCCATTGGTATTTCCTCAATATCTCCCTGTTTTCTTCTTATTTTTTTGTTTATGTATTTCTATGCTTCTGCTTCTGTCTTTATTTTTTTAATTAATAATAATAATAGTAATAATAATCTTTATTAGACATTAAAAATGATCGTGTACACGATATATGTCAAGTCAAATATGTATGTATATATGGTAAAAAGTACAAATAGAATGCTATCTATAAACTACAATAAATTAAAATTAAGTACAATACAATACAAATAAAATACAAATACAAAAGTATATTTCAATACACCATGATATTATATAATACCTAAAAAACATAAATAACATTTGATAAATAGTCACTAAACAAAAATTAAGTATTAAAATATTCATCAAGAGTATAAAAACACCCGTCAATAAGAAATGATTTTAGTTTACATTTAAATAAATTTAACGTTTTGACGTTTTTTATATCAGATGGCAGTTTGTTGAAGATGGTGATGCATGATAAATTTGGTGATGCATGATAAATTTGGTGATTTTTTGTATGTTGACGTATGGTGTCAGGGAGTCTTTAGTTCCTGGCCGTACCTAGTATCATATTGGTGGTTAGTTGAATTTTTCTCAAAACAATCTATATTTATGTACGAATAAGTAGCACATTTGTAAATATATATTGATGTAAAAGTTAATATTTTGTGAGTTTTAAATAACTCTCTACATGATTCAATGCGCTTCAGACCAAAGATTAGTCGTAATATTCTCTTTTGCGCTATTTGTATTCTTATTGATTCAGAAGATTTTCCCCAGATAATTATGTTATATGACATATGAGAATATGCTAGAGCATAATAAACTTGTATCAAATAGTTTTGAGATATTGTTTTTTTAAGTTTTAAAATAGCATAGTATGCGCTAATCAATTTGTTGGCCACATGATCGATATGAATATTCCATTTAAGATTGCAGTCGATATAGCATCCTAAAAATTTAGTATGGTTAGCACTAAATGGGATATTTATATTTGGAATTTTGTTTTTATAAAACTGAACAGTATTTATAATTAAATTATTTTTATTACACCAAGTTTGGATGTCTACCATTACAGTTGCTGCTTTTATTTGTAAAGTTTCTTCTGACTCTGCATCAACAATGACGGATATATCGTCTGCAAAATTTATAGTATAACCGGAAGAAACACAGCTTGATAAATCATTGATATAAATTAAAAAAATCAAAGGTCCAAGAACTGAACCTTGTGCTACGCCTAATAATACATCATGTACCTTTGATTCACTATTACCTATATTTACAGACATTTTCCTTTGAGATAAAAACGACACAACTAACTTTAAAACACGCCCGATAATTCCAATACTCCACAGTTTTTTTTTCTATAAAATTTATGTTTACTACGTCAAATGCGCTAAATAAATCAAAGAATAATCCAACGATGTAACGATTTTTATCCATGAGTTTGTGTATATGTTCGATGAAATCAAAAGTTGCAGTTTCTGTAGATTTTTCCTTTACAAACCCATGTTGACAGTTACTCAATAAATCAAATTTTGTAAGGTAATTCCAAATTTGGTTGTATATAACTTTTTCAAATACTTTTGATAGGATGTTTAATATTGATATTGGTCTGTAGTTTTCGACAGCATTTAAACATCTTTTTTTATATACAGGTACAACTCTCGCAACTTTTATAGCTTTTGGATATTCACCTTCCGTAAGAGCAAGATTAATCAAATTGGTTAAAGGTGTCAATATTGTGTTACAAACAAATTTTAAAACTTTAGTAGAGATTCCATCGGTTCCTACTGCATTTGTGTTTTTCAGATTTTGTACTATTGATTGAATCTCTGATTGATCTCCAAAATGTTGCTCAATTTTCTCTGATGGAATATTTGAAAAATAATTAGCAAAATGATTTGCAACTTCTTCTGGGTTTTCTAAAACTACATCTTTATTTACTAACTTAATATTTTTTATTTCTTTTACCCTATTAAGATCTTTATTAACAATTCTTCTAACATCTTTTGTCCGATTGTTAGATGCTTCTAATTGTAATTCGTAGTATCGAAATTTTGCATTGTTGACTAACTTTCGATGAACTCTTTTAGATTCTCTATAAAATAGATTTTTTTTATTGTTAAAATTTTGCCGAAGATCTATAAAAAGGTTTTTTAAGTTGTTGCTCGATTTTAAAACAGTTTTTTTGTACTCTGGAGTTATAATATCGCTATTTGAATTTTTATATTTTTTGGGTAGTTTAAATATTTGATTTTTAAGAGAACGTAGTTGCAGTTTAAGTTCGTCTACAGTTTTTTGCAGTGAGTAGATTTTCCTATTTTTGCTTTTTTTATTTTTATTTCCTTTCTTTGATTTAGAACAAATAACAGTTTCATTGCTATCTGTGCTTGATGCGAATTTATTTAGATCATCTTCAAATTCATTATCATCATCTGGAAGATAACTTGAGTTTACTACATCTTTTAGTTTATTTACTAATTCTGCTTTGTTTCCTTTTTTAATTACTTCACCACGTTTTTTTAGTTGACTTTTTATGTCATTGACCGTCAAAGTTTCAATTTTTACAGACATGTTTATAAAATAAGATAATAACAAATATATTTAAAATTATTGTTTTTTATGGATAGGATAGACAGTAAACACAATTTTTCACACCAACACGGCCGTTTGCGCTGACTAACAATTGACAAACAAGAAGGCCACGGTTTTAAAGGTAAATAATTATAACAAAGGCAGAATGAAATGAATATTACAGAATATTACATATATTATATTATATTATGTCAAATTAATATAAAAAAATAAAAACAAAATAAAAACAAAATAAAATAAATTTTGCTAATTGGAGGACTCGAACCATAAACCTTGCGATTTAGAGTCGGGCAGCTAGCGTACTTAGCTACATAGGCTCATTTGCAAATCGCTGAGTAGGTAGAAATCGCCATGGCATATGGCTGTGACGTGTAATAAGGTATACTGTGGAAAATTTTACCACTGATAATGATTAATAATAGAGTTTTAAATACCTTAGGTTTAATTAACGTATTACTAGTGATTTGCACTATATAACTAACATACGATAAACAGTTTTTAACACTAAATAACTAACTAATTACACTTTAAAACACACTTTACATGGAGCAATATATTTCACGTCTTCTCGCGTCAAGTGACTTTATTGAATTTACTGAATTTCTATTTCTTCTTTTTTTATAAATTCACTTTTAGCTTTTTTACATTGATTTTTGTAAGCCTTCTGTTTTTTCATATATTCTTCTGGTTTGTTATGTTTCCATTTGCATCTGTTAATTTGTGGATGCCGTTTTTCCCAATAGCTAGTTCTCTGTTCATTACCCTCATACTTCTGTTCCTTTCTATAACTTTGGAGATGTTTTTGGTGTTGAATTTGCGTTTTTTTTTCCTCGTCTCTTTAGATAATTCTTTATTTAAGTTTCTATATTTTTGTGAGTTTTTATCTTTTTGGTTTGTTAGTTTTTTTATAAGCTGTTTTGTGTGTATACTTAATTTTTTACTCTCTTTTTCTACTTTTGATTTGCATTTACTTACTGCCTCCTTTAGCGCGGTAAGGATGGTTTCATTTATTTCTTAATGTCTCATGTGTGCTCACCCTTGTAAGTTTGTTTGTATTATTTGTTTATATGTGTCTGGTTGTTCAATAGTTGTTCATTTGTTAGTTTCTTGTTTTTTGGTTAGGTTAAATCTTTCTTTATTTATGTTTAACACTATCTTTGCCTTGACCATACGTTGATCGCTGCCAACTAAACATTTGTTTAGTACTTTGACATCTTGTTTTATGTTCTTTCTGTCACTTATAATATAGTCTAGTTCATTTTTTGTGACTCCATCTAGGCTCCTTCATGTCCACTTCCGCGTTGTTCTTTTTTTGAAAAATGTTTTTATTGCGTAGAGGCCATACTGTAGTAGAAATTTTAATAGTAGGTTTCCCTTTTCATTTCTTTGACCAAGTTTGTAGTTTCCAATAGAAATTTCTTTCTCTTGTTGTTTTCCGCCAATTTTGGCATTTTTGGCAAATTAGAAGTGTGAATTGAGCCTTAGATTAGCTCAACGTTTTGTGTGGTTGGTAGTGGGAGCGTATGCTTTCACAATTCTAAGATTATACTTTTGGTTTATTTTAAGTATTAAGTAGGCGACTCTTGAGCTTATGCTTCCAATCTCAGTGATGTTCATGGTATGTTTCTTGTGAATGATAAAACCAACTCTTCTTAGGGTGGATTCTACTTCTCTTCTGTAGTAGATGTTGTTTCCTGATTTTAGTGTCATTTGGCCTTCACCTTTCCTCTTGAATTCACTAATACCTACTGCGTCCTATTTAATGTGTAGAAGATTTTCCTCAAGTTTTAGTCATTTTTCTTTGGTTGACATTATTTGGGTGTTATATGTGGCGATTTGCAATGTTATTCTCTTGTGATAGCCTGATCTAATCCGGGGATTCTTCGTACCCTCTGTTCTCTGTCTGTGCCGATTGCTACCGTGATTGGTAGACTGTGAACTGCCGTATACTGAGGGCCTTCTGCTGTTGATGTCTCTCATAAGAGGGTTTTAGCCAGTGACTTTGTGTGTTACGTTTACTTAGTGTGTAGAATTACATTTCCTTAATTCCTGATCTTACAGAGATGTTAGCTGCCATCTCCTTTCCCACGTCTTGTCTGTCTATTTATTAATATATGTTACAGCTAATGTTATGGCTACTAGTTTACTTTGAAGATAGGTAATTTTTTTTAACATTTTGTATTTCTTTTTGACTTTATTGGTTATATCCTTTTTATATGTTTTTAGTAATGTAATTTGGAAGTAGGATAATTAAAAATTATGTATTTCTGCGTCTTTTTTGTATACTGTAATGGTTGCGGCGTGCCTAAACCCGGACCTAATTTTGATTCCAGCGGGCAATCTTTTGCTGTTTCTTGTCTTTCGTATTTTATTTATTAACAAAAATTTTGTTGGTGTTTTAATTAACTATTTTACTGTATTTGTTCTAGCTTACATTATTATTTCCGGTCATTACGCATTGTCAAATGTTTCCGCAATACTTAAGAGAGTAATAGTTACTTCTGCACTGGGAGTTTTGGAGGGGGGGGGGGCGGTCAGCTCCCCGTTAGCCACCCTCCTGGCATGGCAGCAGCTTAACCTACATGCTTACCTGCTAGACTAAGCGTTAAAAAAACCGCTAGTTCTCATTTCACTGCAAGTTAGGTCTGCATTCATCCATGCTCTCCAGCCAGTAAATCAAACGTTTCAAACGTAGAGGACTCATCTATAGGCCTACACTCACTATTTTGACTAAAGTTGTTTCTTTGTAAACAAGGCCGTTTCTCACGTGTGCTCTCATTGTTAGAGCATATTGGCTGAGGGAGACGATGGGACAGGGCCATACGTACAGAGCGTATTTCCGCTCAACTTAAGGGTGTGTTTCTACATAAATGTGCAATTTGACTCACTACTACCTACTCAACGAACGCCGCCACTGAGAGACCAAAGCCATGCGAGTAGGTAGCAGCAGCCACCGGTAGTGCTCCTACTCTCTCTCAGTACTCGTGTTGACATCAGAGTCTCACATCATGCAATCTAAGTAGTTCATCTATTGAATAACTTGGGTTAGGGCAAAATCTGCACCTAGTTTGGGGGAATTTTTGCCGTGAGGTGCGATCAAATCCCGGTATACGTGCTCTTGCGAGCTCGTCCTGCAACTTCAGTTTCTATGGCAGACAAGATTTCTCGTCAACGTGTGATGGGTAGATGTCTTGGTCTCTTGCGGACACCACTACTCCACGTCGATACTTAGTATGGCGTTCTTTACCTCTAAACGGTACGGTTTTGGTGCCGACGTAGAAGGATCGGTTTGCCCACTTCCTAAGTTTTATGATTAGAAGCCGTGGAGTCAAACAACTACCCGTTACATTGCCTTAACTCCAATATTGCAATGACTCAGTCAGTGTAAATTCTAAGCTGTTGAACGGGGTTGACGCAAACGCTCTTGCAGCTTGAAAATTCTAGGATGCCAAAGCAATAGACAAAACTTGGATTGATAATGAAACGTTTTACCCGGCACGTCAGCTAAGATGTTTTTTGCCTGCCCACTCTGAAAAACAGTTTTTCTGCCCGTATTTTGGGGAGGGAAGTGAGCTTTCCCTCTCTAGGGAGGTGCAATCCTTTGTCTCCCGCTGACGGTTTCGTTTTTAAAACACAGATGGCGCTAGTTAGAAAAAATAATATTTTTATTCAATATCATTCCTAATTTTAATTAATATTTTAATTAAATTAGTTTATTACATGCTTCAGTAATAATATTTTTTAATATTTGCTTGATTTGATATTAATATTATATACATAAGACAGAACTATTGACATCTAGTGCATAGTGATTGTATTACAAGACTTCTTGGTTACGTCATAACAATATTTGACAATTTAAACATTAACCTTAAAAAATAAAGACATTGATACTTGAAGTATTAAACAAATATTTTTTTTTATTAACATTAATGAAGTTGAAATATGTTATTGTTTTCTTACAGGGGCAAGCAAAAACAGTCGTAAGCACCGCGGGCAGGAAAGCTGATTTTGGTTGCAACTCTCTGCAAGACTTTTTTATGTTTTTGTGCTTTTGAGGTCAAATTGAATTAAGTCGATATCTTGATAATGGTGTTTTGTTTAGCTACTGTTTCTGTTGGGTTATTGTATCTTTATCTTATAATGTTTAGAAAACTTTTTGTTGCTGAACGTGTTTTTGCAATTTTGATGCGTAGTGAATAGTCGGAATCAAACAAGTATTTGTTTTTTGTGTTTGCTGAGCTGGTACTTAGACATTTGTATTCTCAAAAACTAATATCTATGAATGAAATTCTACTTACTTTTGTTTTAGACAGCTCACATTTGTTTTACACTATTGCCGGTATTAGATATCTTACTCTAAATGTTTTCAAAGTTTTATCATGATGTTTCTTTGTTTCCGTTTTTGTTAGTTTCATAAAAAGGTGAGCACTGAAAAAAAATATTTTTTTTAATTTTTGTAATTGTTGTATACTCTATACACTAACACAAAGTTTTAATAAAAGTGTTTGTTTGTAGTTAGCGATAGACTAGCTACAGTGATGGGTGGGCGACCAAAACTGATGACAACTACAGCATAGCATTACTAATATGGAAACTAATGCAGCTTCGTTTAAAGTTAAAAAAAAAAACACGCAACTACTGATTGTCTTGCATTGTTTTTTATGGTCTGGCTTTCATCTGCTTTTGGAGCGATAGTGTTGTTGTTAAGCAGTGAGGTTAGCAAAAGCAACAAGCACCAAAGATTGACTGCACTGGTACATCAAAAAATTGGTTGCTGTCGCTAGAAACAAGCAAGCACTTTAAGAGAAAAAGAAATGCCGTTCCCCTAGAGAGTAAATAAACAAAATATTTAAATAAAAGGAAATAGTATAATTTTTTTAATAATTTGAATTTTAATGAGAATGCATGCTACCCCAGGTTTAGGCCGTAACAGTTGTCTACCTAGTTTACAAAATATTACCGAAAATAGTCTAAAGCTTACGGAAACGGGAAACGCCTAGATGTAATAGTTTTTTTTTTACTGTATAATGTTGGTAGTGAAGATGAAGATTTTGTTTTGTGATGCGCTTTGGTAGGTGTTTGATGATCGTTGTAGATACTTTTAATTTATTTTTGGTAATAGCAAATGTTATTCTCTAGCAGGCTGCGCTTATTTAATAAGACATTTCATTACATAAGTATTAATAACATTAAAAAATAAAAGAGCAAAGTGTAGAATGATGTATAAAAAAGTAAAACAAATAAAAAACATAATAGGATAATAATAATAAAAATAAAAACTAAAGCAATATGACAAAAAAGAAAAGGATGCAGAAAGCTTTTTGTTTTATTACTTTATTTCACTTAACACAATATGTTTGCATAGTACAAGTGCATATTTTGTCATAAAAATAGATATTAAGATGTAAATCAACCTAAAGATAGGGAAAAATATGAGAAAAAAGAAAAACTGTATGCTATAACTATAACTTTAATTTTTCAAAATAATTACACAAGTTACAAATTTGCTATTTATTAGCTTGCTTGTGGTTTGTATATTATGTAGCTATATAGAGTGGTTTTTTGTTATTCTGAAGATTCTAAAGATATTGGACTGAATGCTGAGTATGGAAAAGGTGCAGCCCACTGAAAATCTATGCAAAAATATTTAACAATAACTAACAAAAAAAATAGACGAATGCAAAAAATTAATACTTTCTGAACGGACAACTACAAAAAAATATATATATATATCAGGAATGGTTTAGACAGAGAGACCTGTTTTAGGACTATAGACGTTTTTTCCTGAATCACCTTGCATTAAAATTAAAAAAAAATACATTTTTTTAATTCTATTTGTTTTTTTTGTTTTGATTTGTGTTTAATGAGTTTTACATCAATTTTGCGTACGCAATTACTTTTAATAAAAACATGTTTTTACCTTGGTTTTTACTTAATTTAATTTTATCTATAGATTTTGTAAATAACTCGCACATATCCCACAAAACTTCTAGAACTCACTTTCACATAATTCTTATGTTGGTGATTGCCAACCTAGTCTGTTTGCCAATTAAGCCTTTTTATTATTAATTTTAAAAAAGCTTTAATTGCTTGTTGCGATATCTATTTTATTACTGCTTGTACAATTTTTTTTATTTGATTTCCTAATACGCTTTAAAATTCTCATGATCTATCATAAGTACTGGCTTTTGATTTTGCTCATTTATGGTATTAACAATTTTTATCAACTTTTCTAACTTTCCGATTTGCAAATGAGGAGGACTTTTTATATGCAAGTTCTAATGCTTCTCTTGCTGTTTGCAAGTTTTTTTGTTTGTTTAGTATTTTGATTTTCCACAAACGTCTTAGTACAACAAAATCTAATTATTTTTTTTGTTGCTTTGATGTCAGATATTGCGTGCTACGCTTTGTTCGCCTGTTTGTTAATATGTTAAATAAATCCGCGTTTTTTTTTATCGTATTATTAGTTTGCTTGATGTGTTATTTTTTTTTTCTGAGTGTTTTGCCTACTCACCCATGCTAGCTAAAAAGCTGGGAATCGTACATCAAAGGGTTTAAAAAGAACGACCGACTCGGCACGCCGAGCACTTTCTCCGTTGTTGTGCTCACCATCAACAGTAAACTCTAATGGAAGTGATTCGAGCGAAGATGATGACTGGTGAAGACAATGACTCTGGCGAAGAACGGCTTGGACAAAGATGATGACACCGACGAAGATGATAATTTGTAAGAAAAAGACGACTTGAGCAACGACGACAACTGGAACGCAGATGACGAATCTAGCGAAGACGAACCAGACCAGGTGAACTCGATAGAAGTTGGAACCGCTGAAGCAGCACCAGGATGACTTTAGTCTCTCTCAGACTCAGGTGCCTCCGTCCGAAGGAAACCTAGTGCTCGGTCCCGGAAAATGTCGCCAACGACGACCCAGACATAATTGCGCAGTGACCAACACCAACGCGGCTTCCCCGAAACCGGAAGAAACTGATAATGATTTTGACTAAAACAATGAGGTGTGCATACTGCGCTCACAACAACGTAATCTCTCCTTGGATTTCCAGAGAAGTTTTGACTTTATTATTTTTTTTCCCAGGGAAATGTGCAAAAGCCTTAGTGCGTACCAGAAGGGCGAACGACACTCCGTGAACCTTAAAGAACGGAAGCGGAAGCATAATTGAGGAAGTGGGGTGGATTGTTGTCGGAGTAAGTCTGTTATGGGCGTGGCTTTAGAACACACAAAACTCCTCTGCGCAAATTCTCACTAGCCAAACAATGGTTTATTCGTAATTCTACTATCTGTAATGACCTCAACATATTACCGCTAAAAGAAACAATTACCAAATTAGCCTAGTTTTCTTCACAAAGACACTATCACATTCCAATCGGGATATCAGCTAAGAATCTAAAATATACAAGAGCAACAGATCTGTTGACTACGTTGACTAAATACCTACTTACATTACACTTACTGATGGCGTAATAACAAATCTAACTATCTTAATCAATATCCAATACGTCAGAAAGTTTATTGGCCAATGGCCATGCACTCCAATTATAAATATCAAATAGAACGGCACTCACTAGCCAGTTCAACCTCATTGCTCCAACACGCAACATCGACTCTGCTTCTTAATGAAACACCAGGCCAGGCCCAGGACAACTGCTGAGCTTTATCTACCGGCGCGCAGGGCCAACGTACACCTGTTTTAGGACGACTCATCTCCTGGTAGGTAACGCTGTCAACCTTTGTCGAGACTTAGCAGTTTCCAGACCATTTGAGCTGCATCGCACCTAGCGAGCAGGGCCAAGATAGCGTAGCTATCTCCGACGACCTTTGCCCAGCGAGTTTGTGGTACTCTGGAGAGTAACCACTCACCCTCACCAACACTAGTTTCTCTAACCATTCCCCATTCCTAGGGGAAACACAAACCCCAATTGCACAACCCCAAACAACAAACTTGTTTTCTCAGGCATAACATTTACCCCGACAAGAATAGATGTCAGCCTGCTCTTTTTGCCGCCGCCGACTGAACTACACCGGTAACAAACAATTGTTTGTTATTTAGAAGTTGGATGATCGATACTTAAGTGGGTGGGCGGGGTACTCTAGTTAACTACAGTTGTCTTGCAAATAATGATTTGAGTGTCCTGCCAACCTATTTAACTGTATGTTCAATTTTAAGGCAAATGTGCTATTAGCAGAGATAGGAAAAATCAATGTTTGGATCAATAACACTTGCTTAGCTGGGCGGGCACTCTATTTGAAATTACTAATTGTTCTGCAGTTAATGGACTGAGTGCCTCCGCCTACCCGTCCGATTTTGTTTCTTATCAAGAAGGATTTGTCACTATTTCCTTTTAATTTAGAGACAAATGACATTATCAAAATGAAGACAATATCATTTCTGTATCACTAACGTTTGTGGGTGAGGATACGCTCCAGTTGAAACTAATGTTTTGCAAATTTGTCACTTTTTTTTCCCATTTTAGAGGGAAATAACAATAGCAGAGAGAAGAAAATTTAATTTTTGGGTGGGTGAGCGAGTTGAAATTGTTGTTCCGCAGTGTATGATCCCATATGAGTTCCACGCCCACCTGCTCAATTCTTTGTTATCAAGATGTTGAATGACCAACACTTGGGTGGGTGGTCCGGGCACTACAGTTGAAATATTGTTCCACAATTAATGATCTAAATGTTTGTTGTTTCCGAGGGAGCATTTTGATCGTTAAAATATCGGGGATATGCGTGTTGAATTAGAGAAATTTAGTGCCGAATTTTTAATTGCACAATTTTGGTTCGCTGTTGTAAGTACAATTTTTTTTATTACAAATTTCAGGACTTCTAACTACTATTTCTGAAATTAGAAATAATCAAACATGATATTAACTGTTTAAACTCGTTAACGACTGGGCCACCTTGTAGATGCAACCTTATTCATTGTTTGATAAAAGTTTAAATATGTGCGGGTAGTGGATACCAGGTTTTGTCTGAGCATTTAAAATTGTGTTTATTAAGTGCGTTTGGTTGTTTTGTTATTTGGTATAGATTTGAGATGCATAACCTTTGGTGATGCAACCAATTAACACAAATTCTACTTTGTACCGCAGCAAGATGGTCTAGTTCTGCTTATTTAGTTGGTGCTACAAAAATTTGAATTTGAAAATTATTTCTCTGCGGTATAATTTAATTATCTTTATTGTCATTGTAATTTTTTAAAAACATTTATTTTTTAACAAAGAATTTTACATATCTATTGAATAATTTCTCAAGGTTTGTATTTTCAAAAAGAATCTCTTTTATTTTTGATTAACTCATTTTAGATTCTATTTTATTTTGATCGATTTTTACATGTTTACTATATAAATTGTAATATTCAATTCTTTGTAAACTACAACACGCAGCGACGAATGTATAGTGCACCAATTTTTTAATTGCATTTTTAATTATCGCTTCAGTTGCAACTGGATTAAACTAGTTGATAATAATTTGAATTTATGCAAATTAATCATTGAATCGAAAGAAACTTTTAATCTAATTAAAACCAGTTTGCATAGTTTATTTTAATATTAGAGTGAATTAAATTTATTAAATTTATTAAATTTTATGAACGTCAGAGTGAGTTTAAAAAACCGTGATGGTATTTAAGCTGATATCAAAGACACCCTTTATTCGGAACATCCTGTTACGAGGCGAGGAAGCATCCTCTTCTTTAAGTTCCTTTTTTTGCTTCCTGCTCGTTTCTTTGAGGTTGAAATATCCGTTTGCGTGCGTATCTTCTTTCAATGGCTATAAAACATATAACATACATAACAAGTTGTTAATGCGTTCGAAGTATACTGAATAATTAATCAAAATTGTCCTGTGGTGAGTATTATATTAAAGAATGTTTGTTTGATGGACTGTCTTGAGATAAATAAGTGATGACCGTGTAAATACATAATGCGGTGAAGTCTTAAGGAGACTAGCTAATATTACGTAACTCTAGTGCTCCTCTAACCGACCCCTTTACGAGTTAATAGTTAAGTATGATTACACAAGATACCATCCAGATGCGAATTGCGCTGCCGACTGCCATATTCCCTGTATTCTCTCAGCTCCCTGGGCGGATGCTGAAAAGGGAATATATCCCGGCCGCTCCCGTTCAACAGAGTATTACAAAGTGCTCCCGCATAAATTGAGAGCGTATTCATTATGATTCTAATAACATTACATAAATACCGTTTCCCATTAATATCTTGACTTTATTATATTACGTAACTCTAAAACCGCCTTCATCAAATGTATATAATCGCACAAAAGGGAAATTAAAACTTAAATTTCTTATTCATCCAAAACATAAAAACAATGGAATACGATTTCAAATAAAGTGCAAATATGTGGGGGACAATAGCACGTGCCGTTTTAGTGAAATTGGTTTTTCCGAAAGTAAACAGCTCTCAATTTTCACTTTGTTCGCAATACCTGGCCATTACATGCTCCAGTAAGGACTGCAATACGGTCTCCATATAACAACCTTCTTTTCTTAGCCGTATTTGGGAAATCGTAAAAAGGACCCACAATCTGAACCGTATTGATGACATAAATCTTGTTGATAAAATCAACATTAATCAAACAAAAGCTGATGAAAATTGTATACAATTCAACCTCGTGTAATGGAAGTTGCAGCTTTATTGTATGCAGACATCACGATGCATACAGACAGAAGTTTGTTTGGAAATGTAAGTGGAATGCATGTTCGGGGTTGGAGGCCCGGCGAGAACAAAACGGCCGTCTTAGTCCCGGCTCTGCATTATTTAAAGTGCACAGAGGGGGAGACTGCATGCAGGAGTGTTTATGCGGCAGACTGAACGTTTATACATTTCTTTCTTTTATTTTTTTCTACTATTCGTACAATTTTTTATTGTGCTACGCGGTGAATTATGAAGTGGAACCTATCCTTTTACGTATCGAATGTTATTATTATTTCAATTTACCGTGAAATATTTGAACCTGTTGAATAAATTTAATCCGGTTTTTTTCAATCATGCTACAAGATTGCAAACTAAGATGTGATCAATCAAATAGATCATTGTAGCCATTAAGTAACCTCTTTGAAATCCTTCCATTCTTGGGGTCCTGCTTTATGGCTAGATAAACAAGACGTTTGCTTAAGACTCGCAAATTGCTTGTGATTTCAAATGTACTAAATTGTATAAAGAAAATGTAACTTTTACATTTTTAACAAAGGATAACGATTTTTCTGTCAGCCAACGCATTTTCTAGTAATTTTTCAATAGTAGCACATTTTCTTAGGATTATCTTAAGTTTTATTGCATCTTTTGGGGCTTGCAGGAATTGCAAGTATGCCGTAAATACCGTTTGAGACTAAATAAGAATTGTTTTCAGAATATCTGTCACTTAAGAAATTTATTTTGAGGATTTGGATACTAATTTAAGGCTTCAGAAACTATTGCAAATATAACTATTTTAGGGCCATAGAAATTATTTAGAAGCTTTGTAATGGGATATAAAACTATTCTAATAATTAAACATAATTTATAAAACTTTCAGAACATATATTAATTTTGTGAACAGTATTATGATTTCAGAATCCATTGTAAGGCTTCAGTTTTTAGGTTTTTTTGCGTTAAACGTTATAGTGGGAAAAATCATAATTAAATTCTTGGTCATCTTAAATCATTTTAAAATTTTAAAATTATATTGAATGTCATGACACAATTTACAATTTATTTTAAGTTATTTACATCGAAAACTTTTGAAGTTTTGTAAATTATGTAAAAGATTTAAAAACTATTATATAAATTTAAATAATGATGACAATAACATTGGGTTCAAATACTTAAAATTTTGCACTGTTACAACCCTTTAGTAAGAAACTATTAAGAGAATGAGATATTTATATTCAACGTTAAATAAATAATTATAAAAATTTTAAAATTGCTTTTGTCTAATAATACTACTTAGAAGCTTCAAAGGACATTGTTGGGTTTTAACGGCTATTGTGAATTGAAGCTTCACAATAGCCGTGAGCTTTACAAGAGGCTTAGAAAGTAATAGTGCAACTTTAGAAACTATTACAAAGATTTAAACGTTATTGAAGGTATACTAATGAAATTTATTCTCTATAACAATTGTTAAAGTTTTACATCTTTGAAAACCAAAACCATTATAGGACATCAAAAATTCTTGATAGAGTAGTTGTGCGACTAAAATTTTTCTATAATTTGCTAAAAACTATTGTAAAGGGAAAGGAGGTGGTTTGTTGCTAATTAATTTGACAGAAACAAATTTGTAGAAAACACAAATGAAAACAGATGGGTGGAAGTTATGTATAACAAAAAAAATTTCAGATGATATTGAAAAATAACTGGAAGTTTTAAAACAAAAAATAGCTGACAAAGCAGTAGGTCTAGATCAAGTGAAAAGGGAACTGCTATTTCACATTGACTAATCAAATGTAAAAGTTGCAATTTATTACAGATTAATCAGTTACTTAAAAGAACCGAGAACGGTACACAGTTGTTCATAATTAGGCATAATTTGGTTTTAGTAACGGTTCAAAAACAAAATCTTTTTTTAGAAATTACTCCACTATCAGAAACATGCTTGTTTTGTAGCTTTGTAGAATAAAAAAATACTATTGACAATCTAAAGCATGACATGTTCATTAGTCAATTGAAACATGTAGGGCTAAACATGTGAGCCATAATTATCATAAGAAAAACTATTGAATTATTTACTTTTCTTATTTTTCTTTTTTTTTCTTCTTTTTCTTCTTTTTTATTTTTTTTCTTCTTCTTATAATGTATGTTTGTGGTGTGCATTAATAGTTCTACACAAACATGCGGGACCTACAGTTTAACGTGGATTCCGAACCACGCCACTAGAGGGGTTTACTAGGCAAATACATTGCTGGTTTGTCATTGCTTTTGCGAAGAGACGACCGCATTGAAATATAATCGATAAATTAGATATTGCCGCTGCCGGGAATCGAACCCGGGCTGCCTGCTCAAAAGTCCTCGCACTAGACCATTGTGCTACGGTCGCCACAACTATTTACTTAAAAATCAAAATAATTAAAGAATATATAATATTATTCTTCTTCTTGTTTTGAAAGTTGGCGATTCAAATAGCAATTCATGGTTGACACAGCTGCACGGAAAATATTTACAGAAACCATCGGCGTAGAGCTTTGAGCCACGAGTTCTGTTTTTTGCAGACTGATTGATTTTTTTGATTTTTTGTTTAATTATGGAGTTTTTTATATATTTTTCCTCTGATGATGTGCTTCTGGTATTTAGCTTAAATTTTCCTTTTTTTTACCATACGCTTATACAGGGTGTCCAGATTTAACTACTCATAAACTAAATGCGAGAAACTACAAGCGAATTGAGTAATATTGACCTAATAAAGTAGTATATTATGTTTAATAAAATTGGAGTTATAGCTCTTTAAAATTTACAGAAACTTTTGATTTTTTTTAATTAACTGTTTTAATTTTTAATATTTTCTAACAGTTTTTTGTTTACATTAGCTTATTTTTTATTTACACAAAATGTTAATGTTTGAATAAAAAAGTGTTTAACCTTCTTAGAAAAAAACTCTTTAACAACTTTTGTAGTTTCTGGCATTTATTATATGATTAGTTAATTCGGGATACCCTGTATATGTACATTTTAAAGACATTGATTTTTTTATTGTGCACGTTAAATAACCCAATAACTTAGGTTGGAATTGTTGTATTTGCAGCAAAATTTCTAGATGTGGTAGTTTTAACTTCTGGCGTTGGTGATTAGCCTTGGCAGCAGAAATAAACTGACGTTAAATAATTGAAACAGGATTATTGAGAATACGTAGCATCAAAGCATACGGCTTTTTTGATTTAGACTTATGGCTGGTCTAATGAAGAAGTTTTGCAAATTAATAAAGGTATCTCTTGCCTGTTTGATTTTTGATCCGACTTTTTTTGTCAAATCACAGTGCTGGTTTGTTATGGCAACGAGGTATTGATTACTTATTCTAAGACATTGCTGTTGATTGTTATGACAGTGTTTGTCGGCGGTTTTAAGAATGACTTTATTTTGGTTTTTGCTATGTTAACATAGAGACCCATCTTTTTGATATATCGTACTATGCTGTTTACAATTTGTTGTAGCTGAGTTTGGGTGTTTGCTATAAGGACCGTATTTTTGGCGTATCTAATATTGTTTTGTTATAGTTGCTCATTGACCTGATGTTTGTTGTTTAAACACCTTTTTTTATGAGGATGGTTTTGTTAGTTTTATGTATATAGTCTATTTTAATTTCAGCCGTTTGGTTTCATTATAGTTCCGTGATGATCTGTATATTTTTTTTGTTTTGATATTTTGGAACACAAATTTTGTTTTACTAGTCTGGTTCTTGCATTTTTGGTATATCCTGGTTTGTATTATGGGTAGGAAAACATTCAGCTCATGTGACATAAGACTTCAGCCAGTTGGTAAGGATCTTACTTGTAGTATACTTTGTGTACAATAATGCTGTGAGTAGTTTTACCCGTGCTCTTGTTTTATGATTAGTTTGAGCATTTCAGCATATATATTATCCGGGTTAGCAAGTTGTCTGTTTTTTTGGATGTTTATTGCGTGAATTGCGTTTTCTTTAATTAATTTAGGTTCTAATTTGTCTACATCTGCCAGTGAGGATGACGATGATTGATTGTCTTTAAAAAGTGTCTTTATATTGTATCTACCACTAAAGTTTTTCTCTTATTTCTACTAGTATTTTGTTGTCTGCAATCTTTAGGATAGCTGTTTGTTTCTTTTGGCGTTTGCTTCTTAGTTTTTTGATATTTATGCAAATTAAATATGTTGTATTTTGCTTGTAGATCTTCTTCTATTTTTGTGCATTTTTCGCTAAGCCATTGTACTTTGGTCTCTTTAGCATTTTGTTTCTTTGTAGCTATGTTGTTATGTTCTTTTTTTTTGTTTATTATGCCCAGAATTTCTGTCGTTATCTATTCTTGTTTTTTATTCGTTTTGATAAACTTTATTTTGTTTATTTAGATTTTCTTTAGTTTTTTATGAGCCGTAAAGTTTCTGTAAGTTTATTCTTTTTTGTTGGACGTTTTTTTTGACTACTACGAAGCAATGGCAACAACTATGCTTGATTAGAATTGACATCTGTTTTACAGTAGGTTTTTACTGAGGTTTTTTTTTTAAAGTTGATGCTTAGGAGCATGTAATCAATTTGGTTCCTTATGATGTGTTCTTTTATTTCAGCCGAGAAGACTTATGTTTATAGACAATTTGGGTGGTGTTTGAAAAAAATAAAGGCATTGGCTATGAAAATGTAGTAAGTTTGGTACAGAATTGTACAAGTTGTTTACCTCAGATTTTTGTTTTTCCATGACCGAATTTTCTTACTATGTTGTTCTCAGGTCCTGTGCCGGCCTTGGTATTAAAGTTTCTTGTGACAAATGTAATATTGATTTTTCTTGTGAATTGCAAGATTTTTTCTACGTTGCTTTAAAGGTTTCTATTTCATCATCCGGTTTGTCATTTGTGGGTGCGTAGACTTGTACTATGATCATTTTTCTATGTGCTTTTTTAAATTGCAACATTATGGCTTTGGACCAATTACCGCTAACCATTTTGTGGGGATTCTAGCATTTTTGCTGAAAGAATGTAGTTAAATATAATATAAATACAATTAAACACTTTATTTGCATTCTGAAGCAATCTTTTAAAAGTTTTTAGAATAATTATCAATAAAGAAATTAATGTCAACGGTTAAACTCTTGATTACATTTTTAACGTAGATGATACAGTGATTCTTGTTAATAACTTTTTTGTTTGGCGCCCTTGCATTGCGAACATAAAAATCTTCCTGTGCAGCTTTGGCAACTTGTTTGTAGCTTTTCTTTAATTAACTTGTGGTTTCCAAAATATTTAGTCATAGTCAGCATATGGACGGTAAGATATTTTTATGATTTTTTTATATATGTGAGTATTTAGACCACTTTGTTCAGTTATTATTATTATTATTTAATGATCGTACCAGGAATAGTTTTGTATGCTTCATTCTCTTGCAGTTTTTTTCAGTTTTGTATGGCATTCTGAAAGTAGGTTTGGATCTGATAAATGTCTTTGTTTTTTTTATCTTTGGCAGGTCTGACTTGAGTTTTTTTTAATATTTTGTTTTACCGCAATTATCTGTTTTGGCTCTGAAATGCGGACTGTTTAGCGGTTCTACGGCCGAAATGTTATTAATCATTTGCGGTATTTGAGCAGGTTGTAGGTTTAAAGCATGCATTTCATACATCATGCTCTAAAAAGTGACAGTAGTCATACGTTGTAATAAACTTTAAAAATGTTTAAAACATTTATTTGCTTTGCTTTGCTCTTTTGTGCTGCTAAGCTTATTTTTGGATCTTCATACACTATATGCATAGGCTGACTCCCTGTCATGTTGATTGCATTATTTGCATTGCAATCAAAGAATTGACATGTTATGTTGCTATGATATGATATGGGTCACTCGTTTTATTCTTTTTGTTCTACGACCGTTCGGGTATTGTTTTTGGAGTGCACGGAATCAGTTTTTGGCCGTTTGTCTATTACGGATTGGAATAAAAATCTATTTACCCTACCTCGACTAGCGTTGATATAGTAGTCGGCAGCAGAAGTAGGCGCGTAGTTTAAAATCCTTGCATCGCGATTGACATGGGAAAACGTGAATTTTATATTTGAAGATGAAAGTAATTATAAAATAATCTTTTTATAAAATTCTAATTGCTATTAATATGGGGAAACAATAATTAGGCTACAATAAAGGACTCAGATAAAATTAGATAGATTTGTGTAATTTATATGTTTTATTCAATGCTTTCTTTATTTTCTCTATGAAACTCTTTTATATTTATTGTTATACTCATATTGTTTTATATGTTTTTGTATGTACGTTTTAAAGTTGTACTCATCTCTCTCGTAAAAGAAGTACAGTAAATATCTAATATTAATATAAATACTAGAAAAAACAAATTATTATTATTTTTAATATTTAGCTAAAGAAATTTGTATTTATGGAAATATAAATATAAGAAATATATTAATTATTTCTTCAAACAACCATGCAGAAAAACACAATTTAACTTTTTTGCTGTATTTAGTATTATGTAAATTATTTGTTGTTATGTTGGTTATTTGAAAAGTGACACTGACAAACTCCTTAATGCGTTCGGCTAGTTTGACTCTAAAAACACCGTGACCACGTGACAAAAAATCTACTCCACAACTCTTACTCCGGATTAATAGTCGAACGCAGCTCAAATGAATGGAATTGGAATTGAACGTCATAGCAGTTGATTCTTTGATATCCATACCAAGGATTTTTGTTATTTGTTGGTTGTTGGCAACGTTTTCAGACTGTATATGCAACCATAACCAGTATAGATTTTTAGATTTTATTACTGGCAAACTTAGTACCTGTAAGGCTGCTTGGCTGTTGGACATAGTGTTTATGTCTGTTAAAGTATAGTTTTTTGTATATACCAGCACCGGTGCTATTTTTGTCTTTGGCCCTAATTGTATACCAAGTGGTTTTCTTGACTACGCTTGCATATTTTTGTTTATCAAATAGTTTTGTTGCGGTATTCTCACATCAAATAATATTTTGATATGATAACCTTTTATCAAGTCTGACCTCATTATTGGAGCTTTTTAATCATGTAACATATTTGTTGTTTTTAGTCTGTCCGTCTCAAGATATATTTGTATTATGTGCGCTGCTTCTAATAATTCAACAGTTACAATTAAGTGTAGTGGTAGTAGTGAGAGTAATACTTTTATGGCTGCTGTGATTGTTATTTTCACTTTTGTTATCAACAAACAGTTTTTGTACCATATACCATCTGGTCATATTAGGTATCTCATTAGCACTTTATTGATTTATGTAGGTACATTTTTTTAGATGAGTATTGATAATTAGTGTGGTACCTTGTAACAAGAGTGTTTTTTATATATTTTACTGTTTTTGTCACTGGGAGCGTAGATTTATACATTTTTAATTCTTTTGGCTTTGGTGTTTTGTTGTCTTGTAAGGAAATATGTCTTTTCATTTACTAACAGAGAATTGACTCAAAAATGTCAGTCAAGAGGATTTATTCTTTGGCTATTCATTCATTATTATTGAAATGGTTTTGAAAGCAATATTATTAAATGGCCCAAAAAAGCACCCAGAGCAATTTTCTTGCAATGGATGGTCTTTTTGCAATAGCTGACAAAGACGTACAGGTGCTGTTGCAGTGGCCAAACTTTTGTGCCATACCACGTATATTTTTGTATAAAGGATACGAAGCTAATTGGTCTGGAAGATTTATCTAGGGCATACGTAGATTGCTCTGACTTTGGTGTAAAAACTACTTTAACTATTCTTTTGCTGCTTGGTAAGTGTAACAGTACTAGATTTGGTCTGAGGATCTTACACTCAACACTGCAAACTTTTTTTTTGTAAAATGCTGCGATATATTCCATAAGGTGACTTGAATGGTACTTAAGATTTTTTTGCATTATTCTAGTAATTTTATTTGCCTTTTTGTTTGTCATTTTAAGGTTTTCTGGATTAGGAATTTTTATGCTGGCAACATGGACTTAAAATAAACATCTAAAAATTCATAATATCAGCAAACATTTAATTCTCAAACGGCAAAACAATAGGAAAAAGTGCTGACATTAGAATAATTTAAAAGCTGATTTAATAAAATGTGGGTTTCTGGAAACAAAATTTAAAGAAAGCTGGAGAAAAAACTTAAAAAAGTTAGCAATTGCCAAACTTGATTCATTTTTTTTAAAGGCACTAAAGGATATAGTGATCTTTCAAAACTGTTATAAGTTTTCATAAAATTATTTTAAAAACTGTGAAGTATTTAAAGTTCATTTTAAATTTGATTATTTTTTTCAATATATAATATAAAGTTTTTTGGACTCTAGAAAACTATATGTAATTGTGAAGTTGCTTTAAGTTTGAACATTATAGTACTGTTTTAGAAACTAACTTAGGAAATTTACTATAAAGCTACCCACACTTTGCAAAAGTTTTATTCGTTTTGTGTTTGTTTTAAAATACATGTACAATTCCAAAGAATTTTATGGGTTCCTAAATTAAAACGATTCAAAACTCCAAAGGTTTTTTTAGAAAATTTAAATTGGTTTGCTTTAGATTTCATATTGAAAATTTATAAATCAATATAAAATATTAAATAAAATTTGTTAAATTTGTTAAAAAAACATTTGCAGAATAGTTAAATAACTACCAAAACTAAAACCGTTAAGAAGCTTCAATGCTATTCTGTAGTATTGTGATTTTCAATGCATACTTTTGACTTTTGAGATAATAATTATGTGTTGTTACGGGGTTTCATAGCGATTATGAAGCTTAAAATAATGTTTATTGTTTTAGAAACTATTGTGGAGCTATGCAATTACTGTTAATTTTTTTAAATAAGTTATAAAACTGTACTATTTATTTATCAGTTCTTGTAAACTGTTGTGTTATGTTAACTAATAAATTTTAAAGCTATAATAAGGATTTTGTCTAGACAACAAACAAAATGCATCACATTTCAAAACAAGATTTAAAGATCTAAAATGAATGTCAGAAATTATTAGTATAATTATACACGAATAACATATAAGTACAGGAATTGGGCTTTTGATATTATTACTTTGAAAACATTTAAATTGAGGTTTTTAATGCTTTTATTTGTTATTTCTTAAAGAAAAGTTTATAAAATTATATCTTAAATGTTAACGACTTTTTCAGAACGCTCCAATGAATAAATTCAAAAGTATCTGTTAAACTTGATATAATTGGTTCTTTTTAAATTAAATATAAATAAATCTTCTCAGCGTAAAATCTTTAAACTTGGTCGCTTAATATTCCAATAAGAAAATTCCATCAACATTAACCTAATTGCACTTTAATTGTTAAAGTTTCTCAATTGAAAAAAATATCAAATAAAATATGAAACTGTGCTTCAATGGATCCTCATTACTCAGATTTATAGCTAAGAAGATTCCGCCAAACAATTTTGCATAATTTGAATTGTAAGTGGAAGGAATTCTAACAATATTTAATCACCCAACTGTTTGCATATAAATAACAAAAATAAAAGTGAATAAAAAAAACATTGTTATAGTAGCGTAACCATTTCCAGCAGTTTCCATTCGGTAAACAAATTAATCTCGTTACACAACAAAGAATCACGTAGCTGCCAGTGTTTATTATAAAATCGCACACGAGTTCTTTATGAAAACTCTTTACTCGCTGCTATTTAATTAAATTCATTTACATTCAAAAATAATAAAATAAATTTTAGAAAATTTACTAAATTTTATATTATTTATTTTTTTTATGTGGACAAAGCACATTTTATGCAAATACGACATATGGAAATGTGTGCGGCAGAGGGCACGAATCCCATATTAAATATGGCATGAGCAAATTTTCATACAAGGTGAGGGAAAAAAATGTGAGAAGAGAAAAATTGCGTGTGAGTGAGAGTCGTGAAGGAAATGTTATAAATCGGTCCGGGACATGTATTTGAAAGTGACTCGTCTGCAAAAAAATATATAAAATGGGGGTGAACATGTTAGTTTTATATAAAGAGAATAAGATGAGGTCAAATGTATAAAAGAAACCCGTGTCTTGTATAAATATAAACGTACTTTAAATATTTTTACTTTCAATTCAAAGTGAAACATTAGATTTGACTAACGACTAAAAATATATTAGTTAGGAATTAAAGTTCTACGATTATAAAATTTTCTTATCATTACCCACAAAACATAGATTTTGTACAATCAGACTTTGTTCAGTGATTTGTCTTTAAAAGTATAACAAACAAAATTTAAAACATTTTAAATTCTAGAATTAGTGAAAGGAACAAAATTTGCATCAGAAACTTATAGAATCTGTGAAAGATTTTTAATTTTTGATCAAAAAAGTTTAGAAATACATGGAGATATCTAGAAATAGAACATTTTACTATGCAAGAAACACTGAGAATTTGTCAAAAGCCAGTTAGAGTTCTATAGTTTAAGTTCTTTTTATTTTTTATGAATATTTTTATAACATTTTAGATTTTTAGAAATTCTTGAATTAAATATATATTATTTTTTAAGACTTGTCAAATGTGAATAAATTGTGGGATTTTTGAATTTCTATAACTTGCAAAAGACAACTGGATTATTAGCTTTTAAGGTGAAATTATAGAGCGATGTAAAATAGCTGTAAAACGCACACAAAAAAGTACAATTGCTGGCTGCTTCTGGAGCGGTTGTAGGGCGCTAGCGGCGTTTATAGCAACTGCCTGGCCTCAATTGTATATACACTCAACTTCAATACTAATTGCAATTGCCCGGCGCTGCTTTGTAGTTTGTAGATTTACGTATTAGTCAAACGTTTTCATTGAGATGATATAATATGTTAATTGAGGTTTAAACAAAAATAATTAAGGTATTCTATGTGCAACAACAAGACTTAATATGGAGCTATTAAAACAGTTAATTGAAATTTAAAAATTATTTTTGGTAAGAAATATACTATTAAAATTTTTCTAAAACGACATAAAGGCATTGTATTGAATGCAGTTTTGTTAAATGTTTGTTTATGTCTATATGTAATAGCAAGCAGCTGGCTCTACAACGATCAGCTCGGCTGCTAAAGAAATTATTAATTAGCAAAGCATCAACTTTACTAGTTTATTTTTAAAAAGGCACGTAAATGCAATTTGGGTTTTTACCGATGGCTCAAAAAGTAGCGACGATGTAGGTTGTGCTTTTCTGGTAGATGCAGTTTACATTTGCCAAGTGTTAGCATTTTTATACTGCAGAACTGTATTCTATCAACCAGGCTCTTCTCTATATCCAACTAAGCGCTGGTACATTTTATGTTATATGTACAGACTCGTTGAGTGCATTAAATTCCACAGATTATCAATATTCTGATCATTATTTGTTGAGGCAAATTCATTCGATTTTGCGTCAGGATTCTGAATTAAATTCAGGTGTCTGAATTAAATGTCACTGTTTTTTGAAGAGATCCTGCAGAGAGTAAATAAGAATACGGAACTGGTAAACTCCATCAAGATCTGTAAACTCTAATATTTTGGACACATTATGCGGCACCCGGAAAAACATGGGTTGCTGCATCTAATTATTCAGGGGAAGATAATGGGAAGAAGGAGTGTAGGCAGAAGGACAACATCATGGCTAAAAAACCTAAGAACATGGTATGGCAAAACAACAGCCCAGCTGTTTATAGCAGCAGTTGATAAAATTAAGATAGTGAATTTGTTAGCCTGCATCATTGTCAACGATCGAATCGGTCACGACACTTGAAGAAGAAGTTTACTTTGTCTGGATTGACTTTCACGTACTTATCAGTGGCAATGAAAAAAATGATGCGCTTGCCAAATTGGCTATAACTAGCGCTGAAATGTTACAGACAAAGCTTGTGTTAGGGATGTTTGAAGTTTTTTACAACAATCGATGTTGTCTAGCTAGCAGACGGAGTGGTTTGCTATTCAAGACAAGATGTACTAAAAGCGTCATTACACAGTGGAGCTTGTCATGCAGACCGAAACGTTGGGAAGAGGTTATCCTCACGCGACTTTGCATTGGTTACTGTCGATGGACTTTGTTGGCATCTGAGGTGTCGCCAGTTTGTGATGTTTGTAATGTTTTATTAAATGTTTGATATTTTTAATTGGATTATCGGCAGTTTTCGGAACATAGAGCTGCTTCTGAATTATTACATAGTTTGTCCATTGTCTTGGGCGATCAGATCGTTAAAGTCGATCGTCTGATCGAATTTAATCGACGGAGCAGACTGGGTATATGGATATAACTATTAAATTATTGTGGTTAATGTTTGTGTATCGTAAAATGCATTTTTTTACACCCTAGACACTGTTGGAATTATGTTGTAATTTTTGTTATAGTCTTTAATAGTTTGTAATGTTTATTTTATTTTTGTTATTTATTAATTTAATTTATTTTATTTTTTAATATGCCATTTTACAGTATATTATTTTACACTTTTTATAGTTAGAGGAAAGAATCGGCATTAATCTTCAAGTAGTTGCTAGAGGGCACTCAGTGCTCCGGTGATAAATACTGCAACGCCATTCTGTCTAAAAAAGGTACTTACTTACTTATAGAAGCCAGAAAATTAGTAAAATTACGGAAAAATTGAGGAAAATTTCTTAAAAGTAACCCATTTTTAGCAATTATGTATTATACTTTACTCTACGGCAAGCGAATCTAGTTTTTTAATTTTTGCAATCAAAAGTACTATGTTTCAGAAGTATCATATTCAAATTTCAAGTCTCCAGCTGTAGCGAAATCAAAAATATCAAATTTTTCATAAAATGGTGTTTTTCCGATTTTTTGGTTTTTTTTTTTGGAAAACCAAAGGCGGGATCGTTTTTACGGAAAATTTCTTATAAGATACATCTTTTTCAATATGAATTTTGACTATTTTTTGCTTATTTACAGAGCCCAAACTGAAAAAAAATACAGTTTCTAAAAAATTTAAATGGCCGCCATTTTCACTCTATTGCACTTAGAGATTAAAAATTTTAGGATTTGACATAATATGTTGGTACTCCAAACATGTGTACAAAATTTGAGCAAAATCGGAGATATTGATGTGGGACGATTGTCCGAATTTCAGTGAAATTACCTTTTTGTGACTCTAGCTAACCTATGAAAATGATATAATACAATGTTTCTGTAATAATTTTATTTGAGGAACAGTGCGTTACAAAGTTACACGTGTTTTAATGTTGTGTTTTATCTGAGACCATAAATTTTTTATAGCTACAAGTCATGTAAATATTTTTTTAAATTATTTTGTTATATTATTTCTAGTGCTTAAAAAGTTACCGTTACATATAAAAATGTTTTTTTTAAATATAAAAAACCCTCAGAGAAAATATTGCTCAAAAGAGATGTGGTAAATGTATTGTGTGTCCACCCGCAAAAGGAAATAATACGACCATTAGATGTGAAGGATGTGCTAACTACCAAAAGAATTATTGAACTAGATGTATGCGTGATCAGAGAACGAAGGTTTTGTCTAACATGTACAACTTGTTTATCATTTTACAGTTTCTAAATTTTGCTCGTATGAGGTTTAATATGCTAAAGTTAGATACTGTTTTATTATTATATTAATTTTAAGAGTTTTTTTTTTTATGTTTGTGTCTTTGCATCTCTAAGCTATAGTTTTAGCGTTTGTATTGCATTCGATGATTAGAGGTGTGTTAGCCCCACTGCTTGTAAGTTGCTACGGTACACATGTAATTACCTTTTTGGATCTGGCAATTCTTTAAGGCTAATGGTCTGAAGTGGTCGTCTGTCTACATATTTTTAAAGCTAAATAAGTTTTGAGAAGAATTTATTATTATATTTTTGAGTTTTTTATAGTAAATTTCTGTTGTTGTGAGACAAATCTAGGTTTTGCCAAAAAATGAGGTTATGACTGACTAACGACAGTGATGGATTCTTAGAGTTAGTAATAGGTGGTTTTAATTTGTCAAACTTTAAAGATTTCTTAAAAGTTATGAACACATTTGTGAGCACATTTTTGAGTATTTAATTATTTTTACATACTTTTGACGTGTGAAAGAAATCAAAAAAATGCAATGGTCAGTGATTATAGAAAGTTCTGTTTCTAAATTTATTGTTCAACATTTATAAACTTCTTTAACAATTATATAAGGCACATACAATCAATCTTTGGAAATCTTTGAAAATAATCATAACTAAATTTGTAGAATTTATTTAGAATTTTTAGCATAGTAAAAATATTTAACTTTTTTAGGTGCGGTGGTTTAATATTAATACTAATAAAATGAGTTAACATGACTTATGGGTCCGGCACGATGGTTTAAAAATTGTAATTTTTTTAACTACTTTCTGTGTTGCATTTTGTTGATTTTGCAATTGCGAATTTAATGCATTTCTGTTTTTTAATGGAAAAAACTCAAATTACTTTGTTCCAACTAGAACAGTTTTTGTGAAAAAGTGAAAAAAATTGTTATGTAGAAACATTGAAAATTAAAACAAGAATTCTATCAGTTTTTTTTATTTTTTGAAGTCTTACAGCAATCTTGGGGATTCTTTAGTAAACATTTTTTTTTAAATTTTAGTTATTTTGTTTTTTTAAACTAGTTTTCTGGGGTTATCGTTTTTTAGAAAATTGTTTCAAAGTTTTAATTGCATAAAACATACATTTTTATATGCAGATTTTTGTCAATGCTTTAAAAAAAGTAATAACAAACGTTTTGTAGATGATCAAACTGTATAGTAGTTTTCAGAAATTTTAAATATTGAGGCTTAAGTGACGTTTGTTGCTGCTGGATGACATTAGTTTTTAAATTAACCGTACTTTGCATCGTTAATGTAAGTAGCATTAATAAAATTTATTTTTATCGATTGTTAGAACTGGGCAATTCCATTTCAAACGGACCAGAGCTGGGGGGGGGGGGTGCATTGAGAAACTTGTTATGTATTTTTTTTTTTAGTTTCTATAACTTATTAGTAGTCCTTTGATCAGTATATGAGGGTATAAAACCCATAAAAAAAAATTCTACGATTTTTTAAAGTTTTTTTGACGTTTTTTAACTTAATCGAAAAATTTCTGGTTGATTTCATTAGTAAATTTATTTATTTTGAGTTAAAATTGCGGTTTTTAAACAAAAAATGCGATTAAGTTAAAAAACGACAATAAAACTAAAAAAAATCGTAGAATTTTTTTTATAGATTTTATACTCTCATATATTGATTAAAGGACTGGAATTGCCCAACTTCTTTTCTTTATTTTTATATTTTATAATTAACGCATCCATCTAGCAAACACGTTGGATTGTTATTAATTTAACACTTTAACGATGACCTTACATAACTTACCTTCTGTTAACAGATAATGGTGTTATTTTATGAATTGATGTTGATTAGTGTATCCTGTAAAAGCATACAACGGGGACTTATTAGACATTGCTGAAGAAACTTAGTTAATCAAAAGGTGTTATCATCAGCACTTATCACTTGATACGGTTAGACCTTACTATCTTATCTCCTTAAACTATCTGCAGATTTTGCCTGATTCTAATATTTTGGATAAAAGAAAAATCACCTAATTTAAACGATGTGAGGTTGCCGGTATTCTGCTTGTTATTAGCACTTACCACGTGTTGCTTGACTTTACTTTAGAAATTAGAAAGTGGGCTCACCACTATATGTTTTAGCACAAAGAAGTGATGTAGAGTAATTGACCCCGTAAGGGTTTACGACGGCGAAGCATAAGATGTTCCTGAGGAAATGTAGCACAACATGAGTATTGTGTTTTAGGGGATTTTTGTTATGAGTATCACGGGGTACGGTTAGATCTTACAGCTGTATCTCTTTGAACTTGGTGCAGATTCTGTTTTATTCCAATATTTTGGGCGGTTATTCATTGTACAGGACGTATGTTGTTATGAGGCCTGTTCATATAGCGTTGGTTTCTCAGTGACAGTGTTGTCCATGAAAGTAATGTGCATTATCTATGAAAAATTGATTTATTGATCGTACTGGTACAAACGCTTAAAATTCTTCGAAATACTCTGTCCTTGCATCAATACAGTTTCGGAGACGTGTCTGCTACGCCTGAAACTCTTCGACAGGAATGTCTATTAATATCCCTGTAACATGCTTTTAGATGTTTTCCACGGACTTCCAATGCTTTTCTTTCATTTCTCTCTTTAGTCGGGGAAACCAAAAAAAGTCGCACGGAGCCAAGTCGGGACTGTATGAGAGCTGGGAGACTACTGAGGTGTTGCTTTGGGATAGGAAGTTGGTAACGATGACGGCCTTTTTGACTGGGGCCGTTGTCATAGTGGAGCTTGACCGTGTCTTTGATGTCAGTCTTGACGCGCGCTATCCGGAATTCAATCTTTTGAGCACCTTGAGGTAAAAGGTTGCGTTGATAGTTTCTCTTTGCGGTACAAACTCAAAATAGACAATATCTCTCACGTCAAAGAAGATAATGAGCATCGTTTTGATTTGTCTCTAGTTACGACAGAGTTGAGAAAATCCGGTTCATTTTGAATCAAATCTAAAAGTTCTTGACAGCGCAAAATTGCGCTACAAAATCGTGTTACAAAGTCGAAAAACACACTTTACGCGAAGACGCGTCTTTCCCGCTCAGACAGTCGGAGCAAGTTGGCGACAGTCTGCGTTGGAAGGGCAGATCCTCCACCACATTTTCCGACCGAGCGGTTTTACCAGGCTGGTATGGATAGTCATATCATAATAAAACCATGCTCATTACTTTTATAATGGATTGCACAATAATTGATATACAATAACAGAAAGAATTTAATTTTTATAATATTGACTTGTCTGTGGATGACATAATATTGCATTTATTCATTTATCTGCGTTTTTTCTTCTTTTTTTTTAACTATAAATAAAGCAATGGTCACACAACTTCATTAATAACGTTTGTGTCTTCTATTAGCACGAATTACTGCGTGACATCTTTGAGGCATTTTTTGTACGAGCTGATGGATGTTTTCTTGTGGTATATTTTTCCATTCTTTCATTAGGACATTTATTAGCTGTTGAAGGGTCTAAAGTGGATCTGCGCGCTTTTAAACACGTCTATCTAACAAATCTCAAATGTATTCAATGGTGTTTTGATCAGGATTTTGGGGAGGTCAATCGACGGTTTAAATCTTATAGTGATAGCAGCAGTATAGGGCTTTGCGATGTCTTGCGTAAACACAAAATTTGTGCCTATATAACATAATCCTTTAGAACGAGATTGATGTACCATTCAGCGTTTTTCTGTCACAAACTCTGTTCTTTTATCAAGATTAATTTTGTCTTAAATCATTACAGATCTACGAGCACTGCTAAAGTTTGCGGAAAATGTAAAGCAAAACACAAATTACGTTATGTAAATTGCTTTATTGCTTCTCAAAATATTCTCCTTTAAAATCTATACACTTTTGCATCCGATCAAATCAATCTTCAAAACAATTTTGCCACTCTGAGCGAGGGACCTCCAAAACAAGTGATTTAAATGCTTCAACGGCCTCTTCAGGCGATGAAAAACGCTCGCCACGCATTTTATTTTTAATATGTCGTAATAGGAAGAAGTCATTTGGCAATAAATCAGGCGATTATGGGCAATGAGTCATTAATTGGATGTTGTTACTGGTCAAAAACTCTACAGTTTGTCGTGCTGTGTGAGCGGTTGCATTGTCATGATGAACAATGATTCGCCGGTTTATGTTGTTCTTTTTGATTTTAGCGATAACTTTTGGTAAACAAATTGAAGTATACCAGTCAGCATTTACTGAGCTTAGATCCTCTAATGCAACAGTTGCAACATGACCCGTTTTATCGAAGAAACAAGCAATCATTCTTTTCGAAACGCTTCGTAAACGCACAACTTTTGTGGGTTTAGGTTCATTTTAAAACAACTCAGTTGATTGCTGTTTAGTTTTAGGCTCATATGAATATATTCAAGATTTGTCACCGACCCCCTTTGAATTTTTTTAGCATTTCCTTGCACCACTTGACACGTGCTTTTGTTTTTCTTTTAAATTGTGTGGGATCTAACGTATGTTTTTGTTTTGCTGCAATGCTTAAGGATGCCTCTATCTCACTATAAGTCACATGCCGATCTGACAAAACCATTTCACGCACATCATCAATATTTTGTGCAACAACAGATGTGCATGGACGACCTTCGCGAAGATCGTCATCAAACGTTGGTCTTCTACTCTTGAATTTTGCAAACCATTTGTAAACCATAGTTTTGGATGGTGCTTCATCCCCAAATAACGAACATTGCTTGTTAAATTGTATCAAAAGTCATATAAAATTATCACTTGGTGATGATTTGAAATTTCCATTTTTCACACAATCATTACTCTCGTTAAATTTTGTTGAAACGAAACCGAGCTTGAAATTGAACTGTCAACTGAATTATAGGTGAAGAACGTCAAATTTTACGAATAAGATAATAGCAGAGTTCCTCTTACCATTTTATTTTTAAACTTTTTGTATGGTCTGTGTAGAATTGTGTTCATGTGTGTACCGACGTCCATATTGTCGGTATATACGTACTCTATCATCACAACGAGTTAAACAAAAACGTGACTCATCTGTGAAGAGTACTGGTCTTTACTGTTAAAGTTGCCATGCGACATGTTTACGGCCTAACCTAACCTAACCTAACTCTATTTCAGCCGAACAATGCGCAAAGCCACCCACGTGATGCTTCTTTAGTTTGATTTGCCTTTCTTAACTTGATTATGAGGTTTAGGTACGTCTATTACTCGACAACCTTCTATGGTGGTGCTGTATACCAAGTATTCACTGGGCTCATTATTTTTGTCTCCTCTCCGTTCTCATTGCAATTCTTTTTAAACGTTTTCTATGCTAACAAATGTATAGCTATGTCAAGATCCGTTTTTTTGTTGCTCTCGTCTACCTATCTTTACTTTGTTTGAGCTTAGTCTTTCCTTGAATATTACATGAAGTGTACGGTAAATAAAAATTACGGTCTTAGATACAAGTCTAAAGCGGAACTCAATAGCAGCATAGAGTTTAGAATTTTTTAAAGTGTTTTTAACATAATAATAATAATATAGTCTTAATGCTTTTCTCTACTTTACCTCAATTTTTTTACAATAATTTATTGATCTGTTGCAAATATACAATAACTTAAAATAGCATGTTGTAAATGATGACAATTATTTCTGTTATTTGTTTATTTGATTGATAATTGATAATTTGGGTTTTAATTATTAATCTACTATGGAATTTTATTATGTATTTGCTGCATTAATTGAATATATATTTATTAATTGTGGCCTAAAAACTATGCTATGCTAGGAGCAATTGAAATCAAGTTTCAATGGAATCAGTAAAAAATGATTCTAACGTCTTAAAATTCAATATGATTAGAAATATATTATAAAAAAAAACTTTAAAAAAACCACACAAAAGTTCATTATATGAAACATTTCTTTTATATAGAAAATGATTTGTATTCAGTACGTTTTTTTTCATTTCCATTTCACAATGCGATTTTTCGCCGCTTTCATTGCACGATGGTTATTTGAAGCGCTCGCAAATGGCCGCACAGGACAGTGTGTAGTTTGTTTCGAGTGGTAAAAGTTAAGCATTCGCGTAGCGGGCCCGTAACTGCCATTTACATTTTACAGAAGTACCGACATTAGCCTCGTAAGCTTCTGGGAGATTGGGAGGAAAAATCACAGCAAATGAGGAAAATCTCCGGAGAATAACATATACAAAAATACTAAAATCGATTCATAGTCAAGGGAGCAATTATAAAGGACACATCTACATAATTGGCAAAATTTGTAGAGTAGTTGATTTTACTGTACCCAATATGATGACAACTTAAATTCATCTCTGTTGCTATTGCAGCCATTAGTCCCTTTGACCGTTAATCTGAATCAAGTACATTAAATAAACGGACCGCAAATTTACATTAAATCGCACAGATTTGAAAAACAAAACCACTTCAACAACATCAAACCAATTAATTCAACCTTTTAATTTATAAAGTTACATTAATATCAATTTAATATGGTCAGAGTTTATTTATTTAATTGATAAAAGTTTTACATTACCATTTATTTAAATTAGTTTTGATAGTCAGCCCATCAATTAAAAGATGAAATAGTTGGGCGGTATTAATTTTAAAAACTTTAGTCGATCAATCACGGATGAAAAATTGTTTTGTTGAATTTTTCAATTAACTCCTTAAGTTTTCATTAAAGTTTGAGCTGGCGATTTATGTAGTCGTTTTATTTATACCTTTTTTATTCTTCTGGGTGCGTTATTGATGCTCTATTTTCGTCCTCGTGTGGAATGCATGGAGACAGTTGGAAGGATGATACTATTTGTACCCGTTTTAAAACCGGGTTACGCGATCGATAATTCAATTGGCTTTGACATGAATAATAGTGTTTTTAGTGTATGTGTATGTGGTAATTGGGAGTAGCCTTTAACTGCCCTTTTATCTACAGTTAAATAGAAATGTTGTGCAAATTTCTTTTTGGCAAAGTTATATGTTAATTAACGCTTTACTATTTTAAACTGCAAGGCGTTTTTTTTTAATGATCAAATATAGCTATTTATTACTTAATTCTCAGAATAGTTTCTGAATAAAAACAGTGATTTACGTATTTTGTAATAATAATAATTTTTGCAACTTTACAATCAATTTTTTAAAGTTTGATGTTGAAGCTTTAAATAAGGTGATAAATGAAGTTTTATAGTAGTTTTTGAAACTTTTTTAAATCTGCCACTTGACAGTATAGTTGCTGAGGCTCTAAATGCTTAACCTCACATAGTTATCAAAGTAGTTTTTAATAGAACAAAATAGTTGCAAATTTAAAAATAATTCTTAAAGCTAAAAACTGATTTATGAAATTTGACAATGATGTTTGAACTAAAATGGTCTGCAGTTTACATATGAATTTTACAATTTTGTGTTATTAAAGTAAACGAAAAATTACATAGAAAGTGCTCTTGCTCTTAAATTATAAATAAAAGATGGCAATATATAAACGAATTAAACAGAAAGAAAAAGAAGTGCACGTTTTACATTAAGATGGGCGGAATTTTTATATCCGTATTTAATCAAATATGAAATATGCGATAGCGCGAGAGCGCCGCTTGGAAAGTACAATATTTATGCAGATAAAACATTTTCCTAACGTGTCCCCGGAAGCATAAAGCATTAATGCAGACGAATGCTAATTTGAGAAATATCACGCGTGCTTTATGTTTCCCTATTTCGCTCGCCTCTCTCTTTGTTATATATTTTTTTAACAAAATTGTGCGTACGTGTGTGCTTTTTTGTTTTCATAATTTGGACACATTTTCCTCTGATATTTTCATTCTGGCGTGGCAACATATGGAAAGATTTTACCCAAGAGGGAACTTCAATTTTTTTCTATTATAACATTATGTATGCTTCAGATTAGTTAGGCTAACATTAATATCTATTTAGTATAAATTATTTATACTCTCAAACATAAACATATCCTAGAATTCTTCACCGTTGTGTTGTTATTTTTTTGAAAAATGGCGCGGTTGCGTGAGATTGTGGCCGGTGAACACGCACCACCAACCGCCCCGTAGATTTACTGCCTTCCTTTGTTTGAAAGTTACTAATTAGAGAATCGTTAATAACCGTGAGATGCACCCTGCTGATAAGTTCGTGTAACGCTTCCTTTGCAAACATTCTCGCGAACAAAACCGGCAAGGTCGCGCCAACTAAATTTAGAAATACTTGCTACCCGTCAACTTTTACTCTCTGTTTACTACATGCTTGTAATTATTGTTAAATGTGTCAATTTGAAATAACAAATAGAAATAACATAAATATTGATTCAACATACTATTATGTTATTTTGGGTATAAATTGTTTGTTATTAAGTTGAATCAATTTGCATGTATTTTATTTAACTATTTATTTATGAATGTTATCAATAATATAAACAAAGCTTGTTCAAATATTTTTTTACAAATTGTATTTGCAAATTTAACATGAAATTATGCGCTTTCACAAAATGTCAAAATGTTTACTTAAGCTTATATTATTTTTATTTATTGTTATAAATTACTAATTATTTTAGTTGATGGACAATATATATAATAACACAATTATTTCTTTTTAATTTAAAAAAACAAAACATAATACTTTAAAAGAGCTTGGGATGGCTTGTGTTACATTTGGAAATTTTTAAGAGAGTTTTAAAAGCAACGGAAAGGTTTGTAAAATATGCTTTTTAGCAAAGTTGTTACGTTAGTTTTTGAAAACTCAATTTAATATTGAAGGAACTTGTTAATTAATCTATAAGTTACTGATTAAAGGGATTGCTTGCAAACAATGAAGATTGTACAAAAGTTTATCTTAAAGGAGTACATGTTCTTTCTTCGAGAACATGTTCAGAAAATATTGTATTGGATTTCTGCTGACAAAAGAAGAAATTACACAAAATCGGTTGAAAGAACCCTAGAAACACATGTTTTAGGTTTTTTACGTCGGCAAAAACTTATAACTAAGAGGACAGGGTGAAAGCAAATGCTAAAGTGAACAAACGCATTTTAGAATAGGGAATTGCCACGTTTAAACTATATAATTCACTTGAAGGTGTAGGGATTTATCTCATCGTGATGCAGAAAAAGTTTTTTGCTCTGAAAGGACCTCTATGTGAAATTCTAAGAACTGGCAAAATTCTACAGACCAATCATTCTGGCAGCTATTATATTAAAACTATTAGGTTAGTGCATAATTATCTGCCGTATTTTGCGTTGTTTTGCTGTATGAATTTTTGATGCTTTTGATTGATTTTGGTTATAATATAAATTCTTAAAATGTCAATTAAATAAAATGCGCATCAAAAATCATGCACACATACGCCATTATGCCATATCTCCTTAAGAAATGGTGAATAGCCGTTGAGTCATTTTGCGATCTTAACGATTTTGCTTTGGGCATGCCATGGTTTGTTTGCTATAGAGATGGTGATAGTCAAGAATAGTTGGAATTTTGGATTTTGATGACCAGGCTTTTTTTACGGTTGTATAAAAGAAGGAAAATTGCACCACCAGGACACTGGCTAAGAACTTCAATATCAATCAGTCTACAATTATTTATAATCTATGTTCAAATTTTTACCGATCGAAATAAGCAAAACCCAACAATGACGGATTATTATTTTTTTTCTTAATATGCCGTATCCTCAATGGGGATTGGCTATTAGATTGGTCTTTTTTATTTGCTGTACTGCGGTTCTAAATAACTTTATTGAAGTCTTGCTGCTCCATTATTGAAAGTTTCTTAGCCAAGAAGTTTTTTTTGATATTACCCTGCGTAATTAACTGGAGGTTGTTGTACCTTTCGCTGTTGCACATGACATTACCGATATGTGACAATTTTCTTTATTGTTTTATTGTTTAAAGTAGTTTTTAACCTTTTTACATGCTTATAAATATAGTTTTATTAGTTACTTGGTGTGCCTATGAAAGCCCAAGCAGCGCGGCGGTAGCACCATATCTTGAAAGTTTCCAATAGCTTGGTAACTGCGTTGGACAGTCTCTATCTTTCTACTCTATATAGGGTTGTTGAAAAGACGCAACAACTTAAGATGCGCGCTTAAAACCTGATCATGATTTCCTTATTCTTATATTTACCTCTTGGCGATAGTCTTATTTGTCATTTAGGTTTGTTTTTAAGTATGTTATGGATGGATGATAGTGTCTGTATGGGGGAGCTCGTTTACATAAAATAGTGCTTTCTTTTTGTTATTTTTGTTTTTAATATAATCAGTTGCATATTACATTTTTTTCAGGCGTCGACTACTCTATCTATTATCTTTTGTAGTCCGTACTGGACTACAACTCTGTACTGGGAATTGTTCAATTTGCTTTCTATGCGGTCTGTTAGCTATACAGATTTGATATGACACGTGCATTTATGTTGCCAATTTTTGTTTGATGTATAGTTTGCTTTATTAAAGTTGACAAAACACGCAAAAACATTGCAGTTTATGTCTCTTGTTTTTTGGATAATTACATTTAAACCAAAAAGTGAATCTCTGGTACCAAGGTCCTTTCTGAACCTGAATTGCAAGTCTCCTATGTCTTCCAGTCTATTATATGTACGGTTCTAAAAAAAATTGTCAAAAGCATACAACAGAAAGGATGGAAACCGATACACAATCTTAAAAATTCTCACAACAGCGGCTAAGAAGTGTCTCAAAAAAGAAAAGACATTAGCAAAACTTCCAAATCTCAGAGGCGACACGCAACTTATCAGACAAAGGAACGATACAATGCTCAGTAAAAAGGACAGGAAAGAAGCCAGTAAAAATATAAGAAAGCAAGTGAGAAAAGACGTAGAGGCATATAATGAAAAGGCAATCCTTGAAGTAATTACAGAAAACAAGGGCTCGACAGTATTCGCAAAGAAAATAAGTGAGGGTAAAATGGAAATAATAAAGATTCTACAATACATGGAAGTCTTCTATAAAGACCTTTAAATCTCAAAAACAGAATAACCTCTACATAACTTAGACGATAAAAGAGCCAAGCTAACTAGGCACTATACAGAGGATATTTCTTAAATTAGCGAAAATTAGGTATGTTTACCTCTAGAGGCTACGAAAAATAACAAAGCACCTGGAGAAGATGGGGTAGTAATAGAGCTCATCAAAAAAGGAAGACCAACAATTATAAAACATCTTGAACACTCTTCAAAAATGTTTATCTAATGGAAAAACACCAACACTGTGGAAAAAGGCAAACGTAGTAATTATATTCAAAAATGGTAGCAAACATGATCTTAAAAACAATCGCCCAATATCGTTGTTCTCACACATTTATAAGCTCATGACAAAAATAATACACAACCGAATCTCGAATTGACTTGATGAATTTCAAATGAACAAGCGTGCTTCAGGAAGGGGTTTAGGACTATAGACCACATACACACAATGAAACAACTAATCGAAAAGACCTTTGAATACAATAAACCCCTCTATATTACTTTTATAGACTTCGAAAAGGCATTCGATACGATGGAGACGTCGGCCTTAATAAACGCAATGAAGCGTTGCGGGATCGACTACATACATCAAGCTTATTAAAGACATTTATGAAAATGCTACCCTCACTTTAACACTATAAATTCAATTAACATCGGCCGCGGCATTAAGCAGGGAGACACAATATCCCCAAAGATTTTTACAAATGCATTAGAGGTTTTTAAAACATTAAATTGGGAGAAAAAAGGGCATCAATATAAACGGGGAATACTTATAAAATCTTAGGTTTTCGGACGATATAGGAATCTTATCAGACGATACGCAGGAACTAGCGCAGATGACATCGGAGCTGTATGAAGCAGCAAAACAAGTCGGACTGGATTCATGAACATTTCAAAGACCAAGGTGATGGCAAATCGACCCTTGACAACACCTATCACAGTAGGAGAACAAACACTAAAAATAGTATTTGAATATGTGTACCTAAGAACCTTACTTACTTTTGGAAAGCACATCCAGGAAGCGGAGATTGATAGACGTATAAAACTTGCATGGGCAGCATTTGTAAGGCTCAAAAAAGTTTTCCAAATACCCACAATACCTCAAGACCAATGTATTCGACCAGTGTGTACTACTCAACCTGACGTACACCTCGGAAATATGGACAACAAAGGAAATATCTATGGAAAAATTAAGGGTAACAGAAAGAGCCATGGAAAGAAAAATGCTCGGAATAACAATACGAGACAGAAAGACAAACGGTTGGATCAGAAACAAAACTAAAGTAGTGGATGTAGCACAACAGATAGCTAGATGTAAGTGGAGATGGGCAGGCCACGTAACACGTAGAGAAGAAAAACGCTAGAGCCAGAAAATAACTGATTGGAGGCCACGAACGGGGAGAAGGGGCCTTGGAAAACACAGAATAAGGTGGAGAGATGTTCTATCGAAAGTGGCGGGGAAGCAATGGGCAAGAGAGGCAATGGACAGGACAAAATGGAAATCACTACAGATGGCGTATGTTCAGGAATGGACGAATTAATTGCTGTAGCTGAGATGATATACATAGGGATATACATGTGTATCTTTAATGTAGTGGTCTGCAATTGCGTTCTACTTTCTACAGCCTATGCTACTTTCAATAACTTTGCGGAAGAAAGGTGTTGCTTATCCCAATAACTGCTCAGTCTTGGTGGCAAATAGGACGGGTAGGTTTGTATTTTGGGGTTGACTTTTAGGTTAGGACATAGCTTTGTTTTTGATATTATATGCAAGTGTTTTTTGTAACCAAATTGATGGTTGAAGAACATGGGGACTAACAACCGATATGGCTAGATAATATATACTTTGGTGATCAGACTTATCATCACTAAATAACAATAACAAAAGCAATGAGAACATCTTTTACGGCAGTTATAGAAATACTATTTTTGTTACTACTAAGACGAACTACGTTCCGATTACTGATAAATGAACACATAGTAAATATCGGGGCTTACGGAGAGAATAACAAATCTGTTCAAAGGAATTATAATTGCAGATTGGTTATCTACATAGAAAATAGTTGGATTATAATATAAAGTTCCTTACTGATACGCCCAATCCAACTGATGTTATTAGTTGAAGATTCAGTGGCCCAATACTCTGCTTCAGCTAATGAAGTATCTAACAACTGTGGCTTTTGAGTATATCAGATGGGTTCACCGCGAATGATTAGTACTCCACTGGTAGAATGCCTTGACTGACATGAAGTTGATCAATTATATTGAAGAAAATTCTGAGTTTTGTTGTTTAAATAGAAAAAAAATTGTTTATACGTTTTTCATTGATTCTTTATTGGTTTACTGCGGACGAGAAAATGTTGCCAGATTTAGTAGACTACTAATTGTTTCAAAGATGTTTTTAAACAGTTTATTGTTCAAATCAGGTTTTTTATTGGTTACGATTCTTTTCTTAACAGGAGTTGGTGTAGGGTTGTATCTACCGAAATTAAAACGTTGAATTATTTTCTTGGTGTACTTGGGTTGGCTGACGAAAACTCTCTCTGCCTTAATGTCGATTTATATTCTAAGATTCAAGCAATTTTTATTTTTTTTTAATTGATATTAAAGTTACTGTTGATTATATGTAGAACTCTGATAATTTTTACTTTATTTCTACCAGCAATAAGTTATTTACAAAAAGAACGATGATTAGCTTCTATCTCTATTATAAAAAATGTATGGATCATCATTTGTATTAACAAAAGTGTGTTTTTTTTTTTAATTTAAAATCTTGTCATTCTAATTTTGAAACTTGTTTTAGACCATAGAGACCCAACCATAGGTCGGTGGTTTTGTGTGTTTTGGAAGGTTGTCGAGGTGTTTTCATTTTGGTCAAGGAGTTGAATTTGTCTACTATAGCTGCATACTATTTTTTGTCATTTAGTACTTCTACTTTTTCTATTATCACTAAATTAGTTTGTTTTTCATCTTAAAAATAATCTATTACAATGTCTAAGAAACGTGCAGGATTATTTAAGGTTTAACAGAGACCCAGATTTAACTTTCTTGGAATTTTGACTAGTTAATCTCCTAATTTTTGTTATTTTTACGTGCAGGAGATGATTGCGCAGACACTGATTTTTTTTATCTAGTGTATTGCAAGTTCCAGGTTCACCTTAGTTCTTTTTTCGATTGACGTTTAGACTCTGGTTTATTTACGAGTTACTTTTTTTAACGAAAATTACATTGTCCGAACATATGACATTGCTCTGAATCTGATATTCTTTTCTGACTTCTTTTCTGAATGAGTACATAACAATCACACCCAACATTTTTCAATTTGTTAAATATTATTTTTTGTCTTTTTTTAATTGTCGGGATGAGAGTTTTGATTATGCTTCGGGAACACACATCTTTTACATACACAGTCTTGTACTTTGTCTGTGTGCTATTCTTATCACACATATGTTTAAGCGGATATAGCTATCATTGGTGCGCTAGAAACATGATACGTCGTACTGGTAATGGACTAATCTGGAAGGATTTGCCACAAACAACAGGGTACGTTTGATCTGGATACTAAAAGAACAGGGTATAGAATGTAATTTTTATTCAAATCATTTACCAAAAAAGGAACCATAGAGATCTGAACTTGTTTTTGAGATTCCATATAAAACTGGAAAATAATTAATCTGTAGAAACTTGAAATGGAACACAACAACTTGTGGAAAAACTGCCAGTTAACAATACCATCACACATAAAAAAAACATGAAAATACAAATGAGCCGAATAAAATTGCAAAGTTGACAGGGTTTATAACTGGACACTGTGGGTTAAACAAACACATGCAAAGAATCCAGGAAGATTTTCTATGCTGCGGATGTCTGTAGGATACTCAGCTACATCTGCTGAGCGAGTACGTAGCTTACAATACGCAACGTAGTGCTTTTTTTGCAAACAGAAGCTAACTTAGAAGAGCAAAAGTTTTAAGACTTTATTTTAAAAACTGAACTATACTAACAATCAGAACCTGCAGTGTAGGGACGCTAGATGTACTACTTCAAATAGGAAAAAAAAAGGGTCGTGAGTGATAAGATCACGTACTGAAATAGAACTGTATAACCAAGTCATTGAAAAGTTTACTCAGGTGTTCTTAGATATGTATACCTTGTGACGCAGTTTGCTTTTGGGGTAGGCAATCGAGGTTTCTGACACATCAAGCCACAGAGAAGACGTGTGTATGGTTAGTTTGGATGCGTATATGAGGTAACGGATCTATTTGAAAAGAACGCTACGCTCTGCATTACTTTGTTGAGAATTTCCATCTAACTTGCGACTGCTTCCACCGTTTTGTAACTTTAGTTTGCGCTGTTAATCATACATGTCGTCTCAGCCGTACTGCCGACTTTGTTCTCAAATTAGCTTAAAAAGCGTATGAAAAGCTTTTTTTTTTTAGGTAGGTTGAGAGTTTTTATAAAATTTGATAACATTGGTTAGCTTAAGAGAAAACATAAATTAGCTTAAAAGAGCTTTGAATTATTGAGAAGCTACTAGGCGTACTTTAATAAGGTCTTAGACAATTTAGCAAAATATATTAACGTCTATTCAGAAAACGCAACTTGGGTATTGGATAGGACTTGAACATGTTTGGGAATATTAAATTTGATTTTGAAACTTAATTGTTGGAAAAAAAGAAGATTTTCAAAAATGTTTTAGAAAATACATTAGAGGTTTTGAGAGTATTTTCTTCAATTTTTAATTTTTATTAAAAAAAGATTATTTGACTACTTTTGTAAAAATTAAGTTTGAGAAACGCTGTTTTAGGGAATAGTTATACATTTTTGTACAATAAACTTTTTATATATTTATGGAACTTTTCAAACTCATTCAATATTTTTTGAGAATAGTCAGAGTAAATTCTGCTTATACTTTCTAAACTGTTCAAGATTGCTAACAAATTCATACAAACTATTAGAATTTTTCAAATTATTAGATTTTTTAAGACTTCAAACTGAGTTTTTTTTGCAGGCCTTGCAACGTATTCAGAAATAGTGTGATTAAATTTTAAATTAATGTATAAAATATATAGCATTGTAAACTTGTCATACTTATTTAGAGCTTCTAGATCTTAAAAAAATGTCTTTGCCTGTATACTATCAATAAATTATAAACCAAATCTAAACGCTTTCACAAATTTTGAAAACTCTTCAACTAAAACCTTTTTAATTAAAACCTAAAATGGATTCCAAAATATTGCTATTTATGCTGTATTGATTGTGCAGACAATTTGTTAAAGCCGTTTATAACAAGATTATTTTTTTAATGTTATTCCTTTAGCGCATAATTTGGAATTAAAAAAGGGTGAAAAATAAAGCGCTTCTGTAAAAAGATCAAAGCTAATTACGCGACGTAATATGCTAATTTTTTTTTACACATCCTGCAATTTTTTCAAGATTAAAGGGCGAGAAATGTTCAACATTAGTTTTAAATTATATATTTAAATAACATTATGGTTTTCTTTTGTACGTATACTGTAATATTAAATTACAATTAAAATTGAAATATAATAATGTTGCAATTAAAATTCATTGGTATAAAAGCAAATTCTCTTTATGCAAGCAACGTACTGAGATCACAAAGTGGTAAAGGAATGGTGCCCTAGGCTAAGGAGCCCTTGTCATTAGCCTTTATTCTATTTGACCGCGCACTACCCCATATGTTAACTTTAAATAAGTGTCACCTAATTGGAGAGTTGATGGAGGTCCAACCAACACATACATACACACACCCGCATTGCTCGGCCGGAAAATTTAATCTTCATCAACGAAGGACGACTCCATTGTTAATATTTAAATTAGTTTTTAATTAAAATTGCTATATATTAAGCGATTCCGTGTAATGAAATCTTTTATATGTGTATGTACGTTGGCTTTATTATTGTTTTAACAATTACCATAAAGATTTAAATTTATAATAGTCGTTTTCCTTAGGACCTTAAAGTGTCACCCTAAATCAACATATTTTTATCAGATAACTTTGCCTATTATAAAATCATAATGCGCTATACATATCCAAATTTTATAATAAATTCAATCAATCACTAGTATATGGAAGCTTTTATTATCAAAGACCTTTCTTGATACATTTATCACAGTTGAATTAACCAGTTGTAAAATAGATTGTAATGTCAATGGGGTGTTTCAGAATGCAACCTCTCGGTATTGAAAAGCTTTACAAAATCCATCCATTGCAACTTAAACAGAATGTATTGATTTAAGGACTTTGTTAGATACTTTAAACATTTAATGTATAATAGGCATTTTTTAAATTTTAGTGTTTCTAGAATGATTTAAAAATTACTATATTATGTATTTACCAAGGTCTTTTTTGTTTCACGTCAGTTTTTTTGGTGGAATTTTTGTTCTTACATAAACTTTTGTCTAATTATTAGATTTTTTTACTATTCATGGATTTACAGAGGTTTTTAAAGTTTGAAACGTTAAAAGCGTTTTTATAATAAAATCTGTTCTGAACAATAGATAGAAGTAATGATAGAAGTTAATAGATCAAAATCTATTTACCTTTAGCATATTATGAAGTTTTTTTGGTTATTTTATTGTCTGTAGCAGAATTTTTTTTTCTAACATAAACGTTTTTATAATGGTAAGGTCTACACCTTACCATTATAAAAACGTAGTAACGGGTATATTTCAAATCCGACAAAACAAAGTTTGCTTTTTGAAGGTTATAATCGGTAAAGTCTGAAAAATCATTATGGATAGACTTACGCTTGAACAATTATTTACATTTATTTCGAAAATTAGATGTCGATTTCAGTAACTTACAGACAAATTTGTAACTGTTTATCTGAGCAAGTCTGATTAAAAATGATTAAAAAATAGCTACCTTTTTTAACACGAGCGTAGAAAGACTCTTGCATATAGCATGGACAATTAAAAACTTGTCTTCATATAAATCACTAGGATTAGGTGGAGTATTTTCTGTTATTCAAAAACAAAAATCTATAGGGCATGCATTGTTTTTTGATACATTTCTATAGCACAGAGAGAAGTAAAAGTAACTATACTATACACCAGGGCGTAACGTTTTCACTCTTGCAAAATTTTATTGAACAATCAGCTTTACGTCTTTATTTAGACATTAGAACAATTGTGCAAAAGATCAATTTGCAACACATGGTGTAACTCCTACAATAAGTGGATAGATAAAACACATGTTGGAGAAAAAACCGTGACAGTTACCTTAAGGAGAGTTTGTCAGGAAAGTTGTTGCTTAAGGTTGTCTTCAGGGAAGTGTATTATTTCTACTACTATAGAATGAGGTACTCATTAATTGTGGTTTCTATACAATTGGTTATGCAGACATAACTAAGCGGTAAATTTGACGACATGTTCTGCAACTTAATGCAAGAGACTCTAAAAATAATTAAAAATTTGTGTTAAAAACAGGATCTTACGGTTAATTTTTTGAAAACCAAACAGCTTTACTTCACAAAAAAAAGAAAAATTGAAAAACTGACTACAATGTTGTGTCTCTTAACATTTATGTTGAGCAGATAGCAACAATTGCATTTTTGCGCCTAAATGCACTTTGATTTTGGCACACTGCAGGAAAGGCTGGCAAACATTCTCTCTTGAAAGTGGCTGTTAAAAAAACTCTGCCGTCTTTGTGTTTCAAAAACCCTACAAAGTGTGCACACATGAACAAGAAGATCAGAATGTGGTTAATGATTCGATTAGAATCTACACGGATTGCTCAAAAAGCAGTAACGATTCTGGAGCGGAAGTTACCTTGCAAGACCTGTACCTCAAAATATCTAATTTGCTAATTTTTAAATGTAGCCTGTGGAACAACATCGGACTGTTCTGGGTGAAAGGACATTCCAACAAAGTAGGTAATATTGAGGCGGACGGGCTGGCGCGTAAAAGGTCAATCTTGATGGCGTGTGGACTTGAACCCTAGATCGTTTTACCACTCAAAAGCTTTAATAATAAATATGCGTTGAGATGACACTCCGGGCTGCATACAGCTGATTATTACCAGAAAAAACTTGCAAACTATGTCAGGGATCTTGACACACACAATTAGTATTGGAGACAGCCTAATGTGTAGAGGATGTAAAATGGATGACAAGACAATCGAGCACGTGCTATGTACATGCTCGGTTCTCTCATACAATAAAGAGTTTTTGTTGGAGGAGTTGCTGGCTTGATTTGATTAGTATAAGGGAGATTATTCCATTTGTTGTACTTACATACATTAGCCACAAAGGGTGGTTAAATGTCAGAACATTAGTATATTGTACGCAACAATTGTGATTTTGTCCTTTTACTACGTGGACAATTTTGCGCAAATATCTTGGACTATATCAGTAAAAGATCCAGCTGGTGCAATAATTGAAGCTACGAAATCATTCTACGTGTTGTTCTTTCTCCGATTAGGTTATATAGCGATTGGAACTGACTAGCACTTATATCGCAAAAATTGTGTTTTAGCAATGAGGCACATTTTTGGCTAATTGGGTGTGTTATTAAACAAGATTTCCATATATGGAATAAAGCTAATTCAGAAATGACCTTTCAGACTATATTGCATCAAAAAAAAATGCACAGGACTAAGATTAATTATTTTTTGTTTGAAAATATGAATAAACCGGTTAAAAAGTGGTTTTAACAAGATATACATATTATACAGTCAACACAACTATTAATTTATTGAAATTTGGCAAAAGTTTGATTTCAAGAAATGTACCTGTATTTGCATATGCTAATGAACTAGCAGCAGCATCTTAAATTTTAGAAGGCCAGCATTGTTTAAATTATTTGTGACATACGACCATCAGTGCACAATAAATTGATTTAAAATGGACGTCAATAATGCGCTTTAATAAGAATGGTTTTAAAATTGTTATTGGCATATGACTTTGAAATGTTAATGCTATATATTTATCGTTTAAACAATATTTTATTTTATAATAGTTATTTTTTTCTATTGAGCCTTAAAAATACTCTTTACAAATTGTCGGAGACTTTTACAGCTTTTTAAATACTTTTATGTAACTTTATTATTGCAGAAGGGACTTCGGTGTGCACATATCATTTTTGATATCACAGAAAAGATGTTTTTTTCTTCTTTAGAAATTCCGAAAATTATCAACTCTTTTAATTCAGCATTACTGGCACCCTCTAAAAAATATATTTGTTGTATGAGACGCAATAGTTGTCTGTTGGCTGTTTTCACTTTGACCACACAATCTTTTTTAGTTTTTTGAGTACCAGTTTTTTAACTTAACGGTCAGTAGTGCAGTTTGTTATTATTGCTTTCAACCAGAACAACTTCTTTCTTATTCTACTGTTAATGCTGATATTACGCTTTCCTTCCGCTATTGGATTACCTTTATGTTTGCATTTATTTCAGTGATTAGATAGTTTGCATAACTACGGTGACCTTTTCTACTATTTGGATTGCACAAGTTTGAGCATACTTTCTTGAGGTGGCAGGTCTATCGGTTTTAATGTTCTAGGTATGTGATGCTAGTATTCCATCTACGACAACGATCTTATTTCCTGAGTGCAATTCCACACAAAAATATTTTTGAACCAGGAAATGTAAAGATGGTCTTTGATTAAAAGGATTATAAAGATTTAAATAAAAAATAAGTTTTAGCGAGCAGCGATTCTAGTTGCTATGTACGTATGTATATTGTACCATCGTTTTTAAATTTTTAAAAAGACCTTTATTTTAGGTAAATAGATTATTTATCAAAGCCATTTTTTTGAATTCTATTTTCACTCTCAACTTTTGTAACAATTACTTTAGATCAACAACAACTTTTTTGTGTTGTTATATCTTTTTGTAACTTAATAATTTAAAAAGTTTTTTTTTTCTACATTTACTCCAATCTGTAGAAATGCTTGCCAAATATCTAATAAAAGGTGATTTATGTTGAGCTTCCACATGACACAAATAAATATTTTGAAAGCATTAAGTTGTATGTCAATGTTAAACGTTTGTAGCAACATTAACAGTGTTAGTCATGACACAACAACGCATTAAAATTGTCCAATCTCTACGTGAATTTTTTGGTGCTCAAAATTGATTTTATAAAAGTACAATTTGGAATTTGATCCAAAAGTCCAAAAGCAAACTGGACCCATAACTAACGCCCGAGTACTTCAACATACTCGTCGCTGTATGCATATTATTGTTAATGTTTGTTTAACTGCTGAAACAGAAACATTAAATTGTCATCGATTGCAGCAACTGCGCCTGCTGCATTTTTCTACTCAACGAATTTTGACTAAGGATTTTGTACCTACTTCTTTACAAAATCCAAATAACAAGGGAACAGATTTTTGCGGAAGATTTTCTTTAGTGATGAGGCGTATTTTTATCTAAGCTGATAAATAAACAAGATGAACTGCTGTATTTGGAGATTAGAAAATTCAAGAGATTTTTGAGGACATAAAAGCATTCTTAAAAAGTGATTTACTTGACTATATATTCCGCATGCATAGTCATGTAAGTGGTTTTTTGTTTTTTTTGTTTGTTTTTAATCGTAGTTCTAGAAATGGCAGGGGCACGAATACATTTGTGCGCAAAACGAGCTCAGAATAAACTATTATACTTTGACCACAAGTCACAAGTAACTTTGTCAATCATGCGCGGTCAAACCTTTATGACAATATCATTACAAACAGAGCAGTACAACAAAGGTACTAGACGTACGCTTACTAACTTTTACCAACATTGGTTTGGACCATAAACTAGTACTTAAAAAAATCTGACTATCAAGCAGCTAAAAAAGACCACCATTCCTATACCAGGAAAAAGTCAACATAGAATCTACAAAGGACACAAACGTAAGAAACGTCTACGATACACCAACTAGCTTAGAAACTCGTTAATACGATGATGACGTGGAAATCAGCTGAAATAAAGTCGAACACAATATGAACTCCGCCGCAAACAAAATATTTGGAAGTAGGAATGTAAATTAGAACTCAACCAAAAACAATTTACCCTGGTTGAGAGAACTAAAACAACTAGCGAAAGGAAAATGAAAAACATATTTTAAGAACCTACAGAACACAACACTCGAAAAACTCTAAAGATATTAGAAATCAAGAAACAAAACAAAAACACAAATCAGAAGAATCAAATTTTGGGCAACCTACGCAGCTATACGGGGCTCAAAAGAAGATATGGGTGATGCTGCGGTAAAGAAAACGGAAAGTAAACGATAACAGCAAGTCACAAATCATCTCAAAAAACGCATGGCAGAACTACTTCCGATCATGGACTTAACTGGATACCTGACTTTCTATGTTGATGCGTTTCTATAGTGAAGCAAATTTTATTACGGTGGCCATTTTATGTGTGACTTAGTAATACAAAGTTAATATTAAAAACATCTTATATTTTATTATTTTAGGGTTTTATACATTTAAAACATACATTATATGTCACTAACAGTAACAAGAAGCCATTTAAATGATCCGGACAAAAATTGGTTAATTGGATCCGAAGTTAAGACAAAAAATGTGTTTTTAATAAACAATTAATATCTTTTAAATTGACTTTCCAGATAAGCCAATTTTTTAGACAACGTTTTATTATTATAGGCAAACTTTGTATATGCAGTGCTTTTTGAAATAATCTAACTGAAAAAAAAAACTTAAAAATTCTTAAACAATGTAAACCTACACAGCTTTTTTATAAGCAATAGTACAAAAACCGGCATCAATTGTACATTAGCACAAAATATAAGCCATTTACATGGTGTAAATAGATTTTTATTTGAAGACTTTCTGCGCGTGCCATCTGCAAGTGATGTTTTATATGCGCAGCTTACTTTTAACATTGTATACGTTATATGCATTACCTATATGGTTATAATAAAAATTTTCAAATAATTGTTTTGCAAATTAAACAGTAACGTGCAAAAGAACAAAAAGTGTTATTCTAAAATTTAAATCTTATTTTGATCTTTTGTACGCCACTGATTTATTTACAAACAATTTTCTTGAAACTTTCACAGAACTTCAATGTTATCATCATATTAATAATGCATATAATGTATACAATGTTTAAACTTGTTTTATATGGTAATTACGCTAGAAAAATTAATTTAGTTTATTTAACATTAACATTAATATATAAAATAAAAAATCACTTCTATTGCAGATGGCACGCACATAAAGTTTAAGTTTACAAATAAAAATCTAAATGCTCTACGTAAATGGTCTTTGTTTGGTGATGCTTTATGATTGTTGCCGATTATTGTATTTTTAAGTTATACGGGTTTAATTTTTCAAAAAAAAAATAGTTTTTTTTTTATAAATTACTGTAATGCAAAAATTGTTGTATTTACAAAGTTTAACTATGATAGTAAAATGTCAGAAATACGTGTAGTAACGTTGATTTGGTTTAAGTTGGTAAGCTAATTTAAAAGATATTAACTTTTTATCACAATCGCATTATTGGTCTTAACTTGGATCCAATTAACCAATTGTTGTTCAGAACACTTTATTAGTTAGTTTACAATGTTAGTAGTTTTAAATCTTTAAAAAACTAAAATGATAAAATGTAAGATGTTATTAAAGTGCTTTGGAGTAGAAGTATCAGCCAACCAAAACAGACCAACCGAAGTACAAAACTTAACTATCAAAGCTTCAATACTATCAAAGTGCCTAAAAGACTCAATATGGAAAAACCAATACATGGTCAGGTTCAGGTTTTGACCAATAATGACTTATGACGAGAAGACTATGGTAGAAACTAGTAATTAAAAAAACATCGCTTGCATCGGGAAACTTTTTCTTAATATTAAAATTTAAAACAACGACATGAGAAGACGCTGAGATATGCAAGTCATAGTACAATAATCAAGACAGATGCGCCGAGCTTGAATGAACACGTATCCCGTATGACAGACACCAGAATAGCCAAGCAAGATGAAAAGCAAAAATTGAGAAGACTTTTGGGTAGATCATTAAAACGATAGAAGGACAGCTGGACTTTAGTATTACAAGTTAACGTGTAAAGTTGGAAAAACTGGCTGTAAGCCTAAATCAAGAATCTTTGTTTCTAGCGTATAAATTTGAATTCTGGATCGGATTGCTGCAATATTATATTATTAATAAAAGCACCAAGACTCTAAACGTTGGTATAAAAACTTGGGTATTTATACGATTGGCCAACAAGAGTTCTGCTTGTTGTACCTTGTATTTTTTGTAAACAGGATTTTTGCTAAATTGATTTTTATGGTTAATGGTTATTTTACGACACATAAGTACTCTATGGCTTCCTGAATAAACTAGAGAGTTTTTTGTTTTGTTAAATGTTATCTTCTACGGCTTGATACATTTATTAGTGCAGAAGTCTTAAACTACATTTAAACTATTTCTTGTTTGTTTCTTGATCAGCACAATTTGTCAAATCAAAAATTTGGTAGAAATTAAACTTTTTTCTTTGTTTTTTACAGTTTTAGGAGCTCTATTAAGCTAATTAACTGATTTTTAATTGCGGATGATTTGGATCTTTATGTGTAAAACACGTTGATAGTTGCAAAACACGTATTAGTTCTTTTGGTAGGTAGGATTCTGCTAACGTTGAGCGTGTTTAAAGCGTCTAACTGTTTTTTAAAGTAAAGTTGATTCTAAAGGAAATAATTTCTTTAGATACGAGCTACATAGACTTCCACCAATAAATTTTTACGTTCAAACATAGCATGCAAACTGTTTTTAACCTTTTGATAATGCGCTTTGAGGAGTGAAAAATGATCTATTGCCTATGTGTCCGATATTGCAATTTTCTTAGTCTAGTTCTTTATATTTTTTCTGAAGTTATAAAAATTTTGATGTTTGGTAGATTATACTTACGGTTTGTTACGTTGCTTCTATTTTAAAAACTAACAGTATAAGTGCTGACACTAGAACTTGCATCTTTAGTTACCAAGTTATCATATTTAATTTTTGAACTAAAAGACTGGTATGCTTATCTGCCTTCAGAATTTCTTGAGATTTGATTTGTAACTTTTTTTTTCAGTAAATTTTTCTTAATACCATACCGACCGCTACTTTGATTTGTAGTATTTTAACAAAAACGGCAACTTTGGCTTTATCGCTGCTTCTACAAATAATTTGATAATTGATTTATTTTTTTACCAGTACATTTAGAAAGGATTAAACTATGATGTCGAATTCTTTTTTGTGAAATTATATTTGCAAAAATAGCAACAAAATGCATTCAAAACTACAGAAAAACGCATTTATTTCTATATTTGAGAAGTTTTTTTGGCTATTTCCTAACTATTATTTGGCTAAAAGACTTCGACATATCATAGTTTAATCCTTTCTAAATGTACTGGTAAAAAAATAAATCGATTATAGAATTATTTGTAGAAGCAGCGATGAAGCCAAAGTTGCCGTTTTTGTTAAAATATTACAAAATTTATTATTATTAGATAATTTTTTTAAACAATCGTATTGTTGTGTTTTTTGAACAGGTCATCTAACTGGCCTTAACAATATTAATTGTTTCTTGTTTTGATTCCAAATTTATTACACACTAAGCATTGAAAACTTTAACAATTTATAAAAAAATTTAAACAATTTTTTTATAAATAACTATAATGCATACTCCGAGTTATTGATAGAATTCAAAATACTTAATTTAAGTTGACATTAAACTCTATTCAAGTTTATATTCAATAATTATCATACTGTAGAAGTGCATTAACATTTAATCAATTCTGCGAAGGTAATTCAGAATGTTATTTTCGGCATTGTGAAGTTCTTATTGTTCCGGATATATTATTTTTATTACTTTAAAATAATAAAATTGTCTTAATACAAAATGCTATATTGTAATGAATTTATTAGATTGCAATGGTAGCATCAGCAGTTTTATTATTAGGTTTAAAAAAACTAGACCTTTATTTGATTCAATACGCCGGTTCGTAAACTTTTTATAGACTTTTGAAACCTTTAGAATGTATTATAAAACTTTGAAAACTAATGTGAATCCAACATATAAGTTACTAAATATTTTAGTCAATTTATTATTAATGGTAAATGGATATTATAATTGGAAGGACGAGTCAATTTTATTTCTAAGTGTATTGAATAATACACGAAAATGTTATTTCAAATATTCGAGCTTCATTAAACATTTTTGTGAATAGCTTTGTTGACTGAAAGAGTTTGTTCGATAATTGAGGCTTGATTTTATTTTTGTACCCCGTTAGTGTTTCATGACTACAATATTTGATTGTTGCTTTCTATTATTTTTTTTCCTGTATTTGCAATCGGAGGGGTTGAGTCTCGTGTTCAGGATTTGTCGATACAGGGTAGTTGGGCACGCGACCCCAATTATTTATTCTTTTATTCATTGCAGTCCATTATAGTCTAGTTAGTTTGTCAGCGAACGTTATTATCCGCACCGCACACAAATATAAATAGGAAATTTCAGTTGCACGAAGTTAAAATTTTACCACAATTACACATCAGAATAAATATATATATAATCGATAGCTGCTATAGCTGTAGTATAGGAAAAGCGTTATTTGTAATCTGTAATCCAGACAGCGATTTCAAGAATTCGTGTCAATAAATGTTCGGCCGTAAAAAAATCCAATTTCTTCCATCCGATGAAATTTTTCAGATTATTCGCAGGGGCATAAAAAATATAAAAAAATGGAACTGGGCTGGTTGGTGGAGGGAAAGGGCGGATATATTTGATCGATAGTCCTCGATATGTAAATGCGGAAACGTTAAGTTAATTTGAGGCTTGTTGCGTCAATTAACATATTTTATTTTATTTTAATCAAATTGATAAATAATTCAAACTAAAAACATTTGTTCTATAAAAACATTCTTCTGTAAATTTACACTTGAAAATGCGATTCTTGTCAATCATTTCGGAGATCATTTCAACTTTAAGTTATTTACTTTTTATGTGTATGAAAGCTTTAAATTACAACTATCAAAACAATTAAATTATTACTACTTCATTTAGTGTTGCTTTGGTTGAAAGATTTGATTTAATTTATTTTTAGAAAATTGTATCAGAGAAAATTGTTTTATAAAAGAATATGTATTGAAGCTAGAAAGGATTTTTTTTTTAACATATTTAGTATTATTTATTATAGTTTACACAAAATTATAAGCGATTTTATTTAAATTTTTATCTAAAATGTGTTTTTAAACATTTTTATGTATATTTTATGAATAAATGAGAATTCCAAATGAATTAAAATAATTTTGTTGAATAAAAAAGTTTTATGAAAAAATGTTTTATGAATTCAATGGGTCAAATTTGATTATATTATATTATTTATAAGCAATTTAAATTATTTTTTTTTTTAATGCTTGAAATAAGTTTTATAATCGTTTTTTTATAATTTTAATAATTAGATTGGTTTTCTAAGTGAATTTATGTACAGATTTAATAATTGCAAACCTTTAAAACTTTTTATCATTGTAATTGTTAAAAGATTTTTTTCTTAAAAACAAGAAAACAAGGGTGTTGCATTAAAAAAACTGATGGTGACGGATATGACGCAAAACATGGCACGCATTGCAAATCAAAACACGTCAATGTATACCTAGATTAAAAAATGTACAAATACTTTTATTTATTAAGGTCATTTTTAAAATAAACCAAAAATGCAGCTAAAAACGGGATGTTTCCAAACATTTACCTAACCCTGTATATTGAGAAATTGATCAATAAGTTTTAGTAGACTTTAAAAGCTTTTCATGTGTTTTGGTTATAGTTTTTAGTAATTTAAAAATGTTTTAATAGATTTTGCTATTTTAATAAACTACAACAGTTTCTTGGTTGTAAAATCTACTAAACCATTACATACAAAAAATTCTAAATGTTTCTAATGGATTCTGAAAGTTTTTAATATGTTATGAAACTTTTCAAAAGATTAAAATTGCTTTTGAAATGTTTTTAAAGTTTTGAGTTTAAATATAAATAACATTCATTAGATTATAAAAGTTTGCAATCAATTTTGAAACTATTTTGGAGGCTTCTATTATTTTTCTAAAAAAATAAAAGCTTTTATTGCAACTTGAAAGGTTTTTGGCATTTAGGTGCAGAAGTGATACTGACACACAAAAAGGGAGACATTGTAGAAACAAATTGACTAACAAAGAAAGTAAATCTATTCCAACCAGCAGAGCAGGCAGACTTCCGGAAAGGATTTGGGATTTTTTATCATCTAAAATTATTAAGGACACTGATAGAGAAGCTAACAGAATATAATATACCGAAACACCTAACACATAAAAGTTGCCACAAAATTTTTGATAGCATAGATACTTAAGAGATTTTTCTGCAAAGGATGATGCTAGAATTGACTCAAGATTATCCAAGATCATAAAAGAAATATATCGAAAACAATACACACATGAGCATCAATATGCTGTACTGCTTTGAGAAAGGGTGAAAGCCGCTGAGTCATTTTGCGATCTCAACAATCTTTTTGACAAAAGGTTATGCCGAGACTAGTTTGTTTGTTTCAAAAGTGGTGGTACCAGCTTAGAGGACAAGTCAGGAAAGGGTTCATTTTTGGATTTTGATGTCCAGTTTTTTTTGGCAGCTGTGGAAGAAAACGATAGTTGCAACATCAGAACACTGGCTGAAAACTTGGCAAGGTGTAGAAATTGTCCAAATGTGTTCTTCATACTTTTAGACATCCACAAGGCTATCCAAGCTAAATTTTTACCAATTTAGTTTAGAAAGTTAAACCAAAAAACGGCGGATAATTATGCATCAACTTAATATATTTATCTTGGGCACACAACTAAAATTGGCAAATAAATCTAAACCGCAGCTGAAGTTACACGTAGAATAGTTAGCTGCTTTTGGTAAACTTGGCTTTAGTATAAATTAAGTCAATTCTATAAACATAACACAAAAAGTATACGACAGCTGCATACTTCTAGTGTGTTTTTATGGACAAGCAATGCTGCACACAAACTATTAGTAACTAACACAACAATCAATCGAGCTATGATGGGAGTATCTCTAAGAAACTGAAATAGAAATAATGAGATCCGAGATAAGGCAAAGATATTAGATGTCATGAGTGTACTGCGAGTCAAAAATGGAGATGAGCTAAACAATAGAAACCAAGAAAAATCAAAGAAGTAAAGAACACTATAAATGTACTGGATGGACGACATCAAAAAAGTAGCTTTGAAGCAATGGATAAGAAAATCGTAAGACAGAAAAATATGCAATGTACTTGAAGAGACTTATATCTAGCACTGGACAATTCAAGGATAAAAAAACTTCAAACTAGTCATAAACTTTGAAAATTTGTATTTTAAAAAGGTTTAATCTGTTTGGACATGTTGTAAAAGTTTTTAATGAAATAATGTGAAATATTCTAATTGCACTTGAGGACGTATAATACTATGGGAACATCCAATAGACTATACATAATTTTATTAAGTTTTGAAATCTTTTAATAGATTTTGAAACTTTATAATAAGTAAAGAAGCTTTTAATGCATCTTTTTAAACTAATTAATTTTGAATACTTTTTGAAGTAGTAGATTCAGAAAACTTCTATTGTGTAAGAAAATCTAATGAGTTTTATAAAAGCCATCAATCTTATTTGAATGCTTTTTTGGCATATTGAAGTAATTTGTAAACTTTAAATAGATTTGTAAATGTTTCAAATTGATTTTATAAATATGTAATGTTATTAATGCTTTTTGAATGCTTCAATAGATTTTTGGCACAATTTTTGAACATAAATGCATTTAATTTAAAAAAAAAAATGAAATTAATTATTACATTTTTAATATAATTTATTAAATTATAAATTTTGTTTAACTTTAAGTTTTGAATGTATCTGCACATAATTAATAAGTAAGGTATAATATTTATTTCTTCATTTTGCTTTTTCAAATTTTTATTTTGTTATCTTGATTCTTGGCAAGTTCACTCTTTAAGTCATCTAGTTCTTTTTGCTTACCACTTGCTGCTCTTCTAGCTTCTTCTAGTTGCTTATTTGTAACATTATTTCGTTTCTTCAAATCATAAACTTGTTTTTTGCAATCATCATTTTGTTTCTATAAATTATCATAATCTTTTATTAAATCAGCTAACTGTTTTTTTAAATCATCAAGTTCCCTTTTACATCCACCGGCTGCTTTCTTTGCATCATCAATTTGCTTCTTTATAACATCAGTTTGACGCTTTAAATCATTGGTTTGCTTCTTTAAATCATCAGTTTGCTTGTTCAAATTGTCATTTTGACGATTAAGGTCATAGTTTTGTCTTCTTATATCTTTTAGTTGTTTTTTTAAGTGGTCCAACTCCATAGCGTCTCCGCCTGCTAATTTTTTTTAAATCTTTGTTCTGTTTTTTAATATCATCTTATTGTCTGCGTAAATTTTCAATTTTTTTATTTTTGCAATTGGATTCTATTCTACTAATAGATTATGATGCCAGAATACTTGTTATAACGAAAAACTTTGTATAATATAATTTGTATTTAAAAGAATTTTATTTACATTAACGTTAATATTAATCTTTTTATATGCGTTCTAAGACCTCCTTAGAAAATGTATAAGTAACCTCGAACACAAATGTCAAATATAAAGGATGGTTGAGACCTTTACTTTGTAATCCATAATAATAATAATATTATTATATAACTACACCAAATATACTTTTTTATATAGGTTTTTAAAACTTTCTTTGTTTATGTGTGAATTGGGGCAGTTTTGAATCTTAATGAGTAACCTAACCTAACCTAACCTAACCTCGGAGCTGTGAAGTATTCTACTGACTTCAAATTAAAGCAATGCTAATGTACATTTTTTATACGCACTTTTAACATCTTCTTAGTGTAAGTGCAAATAACTTGAGGCAGTTGTGAACTACTTTAATGACCTCAATGTTAATGTATTTTATTGTACACATTTCTAAAAGTTTTTTGGCTTATATTTAAATAACATCAGACAGCCACTAAGTACTTCAGTGACCTTAATGCCAAGGCACTTTGTTATACACACTTTCAAGATCTTTTTGATTTATATGTAAATAACCTCTAACTTTTGTGAAGTACCTCAAAGAACAATGTTAACGTACTTTGTTACACACACCATCAAAACCATCTAAGTCTATGTGGGAATAACTTTTTCACATTCTACTTTTACGTATATAACAGTTCAAATTTTTACTGCACGCTTATTTTTAATATAGCAACTTATTAAAATATATGATACAGTAAAAGTTTTATGTTTTTAAAATACATGAATTTTATGAAATTATGTATAATTGTATGAATTTTTATGAATACTTAAAGTTCTTGTATTAAAGTTTTTTTTTTATATTTTTCAACACTTTTGGGTTTACTTAAAGTTGCATAGGCACCTAAGTCCTGCTATAGGTTATTTCGAAAGGCAGTTTTGTTAGTCAGCATCGGGTAGGTTTTATTCTGTGTGTATGTTCTAATTTAAATTTTATCCAACTGTGATCTGACATTGTGGCATAGACAAAGGTTCCCACTGCGTCTAATAAGGCTTCTGGCGTCTCTACCTAAAAAGCAGAACTTTATCAGTCAAACTCCAGAATAATGTAACTACCACTTGGCAGATCGAGTCTGTGGTACCTCAAGGCTCTCTTCTATCGCCTTTGCTGTTTAACCTTTTCGTTGCTGACATGCCATCAGGTAGGAAGCACGGGGTTAAAATGGCGCAATATGCCGATGATACGGCACTAATGTACAGCTCCTGGTCACCGGTCGTGATCACTATCCGACTCCAAAAGGCCACCGAAGATCTCGAAGACTGGCTCAGATAATAGCAAATTGGGGTCAACCCGGAGAAGAGCAAAGCTGTCCTCTTCACCAGGCGACGTCACAAACCCCATGGAAGGGTACACTTAGACGAAATTTCAATCCTATGGTCGAGCTCTGCTAAGTACCTGGGCATCACCTTCGACAAGGGCCTACAAGCTACACGTACAAGCTATTCTGGACAAAGCAAAAATGACGAAAAATTGTCTCTACGACGACACAGCGGATTGTCAATCCAAAACAAGCTCAAGATCTTTACGAGCATCATCAGGCCGCAAATCGCGTTTGGATCTCTAGTCTGGGGGACAGCTGTCCTCAAACGTCTTGAAGCTTTCCAAAATCTGACCCTGCGTTGGATTGTCGGAACCCCCTGGTACATCAGGAACGAAGACATTTGTAACGACCTGGGGATACTACCGCTGCGACAGAATTTGGAAGCTTTGGCTGAAAAAAATACTTTCCTAAACTCAGCACCCACTCCAACCCGGACCTGGCCAGGTTGGCTGAACCGGACAAGGAGCAACACTCCGTCAGGAGACCGATCAATCAAATCGCATCGTAACAAAGGGGATTCCCTACCAATCATCTCAGAGTCTATACGGCTAGTCACCCACCTTCTTCCCAATTCCATCTTACCAAAGGAAGGCGTGTGCCGAAAGGTACGAACTTCCACAGGAAATTCAATGGGCTGTTTTTAGTCGGTAGGCGCCCGAAAGGGTAAATCCGACACTTTGCCAGTCTTTAGAAAATTTTACCAGCTAGCCCAAAAAAAAAAAAGACATTGTGGCCGGCGTTAAAACATGCTAGATCAGGATTTTGTTAAAAATGCTTATCGTTGTCAGTATAATATCTATAGTCTGGTTGCGAGATGTAACGAACGTTTTTTTAACGTCTTGGATTAGTATTTCTAGATAAGTGCGGATAATAAAATTGTGTAAAAGCTGAACCCTATCGTTTGTGTTCTTTTCCGATTTCTCATAACATGTAGTTGGAGTTTACGTCACATCCAATCAATAAATTTATATTGCTACTCTAACAATACTGCAAAAACTCCTTTATAGCTGTTGTTAGAGGTTGTGTATTGTTGGTTAAATATGCGAACGCCACAATGATGTGAGCTAGGGCACAAGAAATGCTGTTATATGCTTACATGTATAAATGCACTTTCTTAGCTTACAATTAGTAGAGTGTTTAAAAAAACTTTTTTTGAATTTTTTAAGTCTACAAACTCCAGATTTTACTATTTATTGTTCTTAGATTATGGCTATTGTGTACTGCTTCACTTCTAGTTTCTTGCGTCTTAGTGTTGGCACAGCTGATTGACTGTGATGCAGGTTGCATTAGTTGCCACTTTTTCTTGGCTTTGTCCGGGTAGGTTTCCTTCCCGGCATTCACGGTGGGTTGACTTTCTTTTCTACTACCATCCCCTTTTTCTGCCAAGTTGTATCTTTGCTAGTAGTGATCTTGGTGGGCTGTTTAAGAAACATGTAGGACATTCGTCTATCCTTATTTAATTTTTTGGCTTTTTTTTGTCTTATCCCTAGGACAACAAACCGACCTTTTAGAACTTTGGAGATATAGAAGACGCTCTTTACGTCGAACTTCCGATTCTGCTTCTTTAGGCGATTTAAGACCGGCTCAATGGCATCGAGAGGTTTTGGGAGCCAGAGAGTGGTGTGTCTGGAGAGGTGATCAGTCCGCACGACCTTTAACCTTGCTTTTGGTGGCAGTGGTTGGAGATGGTATTTTGTAGCTATTATAGGGATGCGTCATCATCACTATTATCTTAAAGTGGGAGGTGCTTTTTTAGGGTGGACAGGATTTAATCCAGCATTTTTAATTAACGCTGTCTGTGTCTTGGTGGTTTTACTTAAGGAGTTGGACAGGTTGGCGACAGTTACTTGAAGGTGTTTGAACCAGGTGTTATAGCTTCTTTGTAGCTGACTTCTACATTTTTTTAAATAGATTTGTGATTTTTATGCTTTATTTAGACTTTTTGCTTTTATTCTGGTGTGAAGGTTAGACCAAACCGTTAAGTATACTTCTGGCTACTACGGACTAACCCTGTTGCCATTGTCATCTTACCTTACAGTGCTCACGTACGGTACAAACACGTGGGTAGTTGTTCCACGGCTCTACAACGCGATTACTTTGCTGCGGGGATGATTGTAATTAGTTTGGAACCTTGCCCCCGGTTGCTTAGCAGCCTACACAGTTCCACCACGAGGAGGTTTTTTTTTTACCAGAACCACTGGTTAGTCTACACTCTAAGGATTTATTGGGATGCGCAAGACGCAAATCTTATAACCATAGCAAATGGGAAAAGGTGTAAGAAAATACTACCTCTTTTCTATGGAGAAAATAGATTCAGAAACTGTCTTAACCGATTACGATCAGCTTGGTAAATTATTAAAAATATTTAAACTTAATGTTACTGGTGTATTGAAAAGTTTTTGATTACATTTTTTGACTGTTTCCTATTCTGATATTCTAAAGAAAAAAGCTGTAACTACAGTTTTGGAAAAAAATTGGTTTATTATTAGGTTGGTAGTTGGTAGTAGATTATTTTTATCTATTTTTAAAATATGAAATCCGTAAATTTACTAATAGTTGAAAAAATGTATGCCAGTAGTGTAATGAGTAATTACCAAATGAATGCCAAATATTGTTAAAAGTTTTAGCAAATTTGCCAGATTAAATATGAAATAATAGATTTATTACTGCAAAAAAATATTTGAATTTAAGGATATTTGACGGCACAAACAACGACAGGTGTTTGCGATTTTCTTACAACAACATTAGGTTATGGTTGTTTGTCATCTCGGTAAGATGTCAACTATCAGACAACAAAATATCTAAATTTTTACTTATATGCAATCCAGAGAAATAAGCAAAATTCAAAAACCGGTTAATTATGCATCAACCTATTGGTCTTTTAGGGCATTTATTTTGTTTGTTAATTTATTTAAAATTAAAAAAAAAAAAACTTAAAATAGTTTAAACTTATTATGAATTAAAGGACTTGATCAAGAATGTCAATGGGATTGCTGTAAATTTAAATGCATAAGTATAAAAAAATAATTATGATAGATAATTTGTTTCTAAATTAAATAGATCTTTAGTTTTAATTATGAGCTGCCATTTGATACACAATATATTGGTATGTTTGCGGCAAATTTATGAAACGATCTTGAATGTCTATTAAACACTTTATCAAATGATGATATTTATACATTTTATTTGACTGAACTTTTTTCCTTATTGTCTCTGATTTCAATAAAATGTCTTTTGAGGTCTTATAAACATATTTACATTGTAACAAATCATAAAAGTAATTTTTTTACAAAGCGATTCTTAAAGTTTGTTATTATGGTTCATAAAAATCGTTTCGTAAAGAAATAATTACATGCAATTTTAACAATCTCATTATCCCCGCCGCGCCGTAATCTTAATTAATCTTAATGCCATCAATAAAGCTGCCCGCCGACAACAACGCAAGATTAGCATTTATAAACAGCGGTCGTTAATTATAGCACCGTGGTGTAATTTACAATTAGATGAAAAATGCATTTAATTCTTCTCAACATTAAAAATTCATTATTTTCCGCGACATTAAAAGTTCGAAGGTTTCGGATATAATTAAAAAGTTACAATATGGTACTTGTTAACGGTCGGTTTAACCAGGGATATAGACTTCGTCTCGGTTTGCTGATGATCTTTATGCGGGACAAAAAGATAAGGAATTCCATCCCCACACTCTACTTACTACAAAGTTTCAGCTATACAAAAAACAGACAAGAAACGGATTCCGTCGTTATTTATCACTCCGTGCGGGATGGCGTTGGTCTATTTCTGAGATATTAATTTCAATGTTTATCATATTGCTAGAATATTGCCAGTTGAATTATCACCGCAGAATCCCCTCTCTCCATATTTTTTCTCTCTTATGTTTGTTTGTTTCGGGAAAAAGAATGATGATTCAGTTGGCTGTGAGCGATTGGGGGAAACTTGCTTTTTTCTTTTGAAGAAACCAAGAAAAAGTTAGTTGCTGTTTTATGTAACATAACAGATTCGTCTTGGACAATATAATTTAGCTTGCGGATATATCAAAGTTTTAGTGAATAAGATTCATTTATATACAAATAAAAATGTTAGAAATTGATAATATGTTAATAATTTTGTTTTATTTTTCAGGTGAGTCTTCAAATTTTCTTATAAATGCGGTGAGTTATTGAATATAATTGACCCAAAAGTTAAAAAAAACTGTGCTCTTTATAATACCTCTCTCCATTTTCTCTGTAAAAAAGTATGTAATTATATTTTTATGCAAATTGGAAATGTTGCAGATGCAATTAAAACGAACCTAGTAGTAGTGTGGCCCGTTATTGTTTAAGTGCACTTTACATCTGGGTGAAAGTTCAGTCGGGTTCGAACGATAATAATAATAAATTCCATCTCTAATCCAAACCCTCTTCTTCCTTTTGCGGAACGTCTTTCTTTAATAATAACTGCGGCTGGATAGTTTGGACAACAATTTATATTACTTTAATGTTTGAATTCCTAGTCCTAAGTTTCCTAATTGTTTTTTTTTTAATCAATATGATGAGGATGAATTTATAATTGAATATTATAGTTTCTTTTGTGATTGTTTAGAATGTTAACAAAAAAATCCATTAATAAAGTGATGAATTTTGAGCCAGCGCGCGCCATTTACTTCCTAATCTAATTAAAAGGGTAGCGCGCGATGAAAGGTGCGGGGGTGTCAATATTTACAAACTTATTACACTGGCCCCCGACGTGTTGTGCGGGGGCTAATGAAAATTCACAAGGGGATGCTGATGGCAAGTGGATGTAAAAAGCTGTAACAGGAACAGAAGGGTTGGGGTGGGTGGGTAGGTAGGTAGGTAGAGAGTGTTTTGGGAATAATTTCGACTTGCTTACTTATTGTCTGAAATTTCAGGGTAATTAATGGATCGGCGAGAATTAATGTATAGGCAGGTTTCAATTTCCTTTTTGGTTTATTAATATTCTGTCATCTATTAGAATAAATTATTGCATATGCTGATTATTATTAAATTATTCTGCTATTATTATAAATCAATACAGATGTTAACAGACAGTTATTTGGTAGTCAAATTTTGTCTTTAAGTGTTATTAATAGTTGTCAATCAATGTTATAAAATTGAAATATCAAATAAATTAGCAATCAAAACAGTCAAAATCTGATTAATTGAATATGAAAAGGTTGTTTTTGCAAATTTAACTTTTACAAAATAAAAATCCGGTTGTTGAAAAAAAAAATTGTTTATTTTTATTATAAATTATTTTTTATTAAAATTGTACTCTCAGCACATCTTAATTGAAACCACTTATTGGTAGTAGTAGTAAACCGTTGAATATATATTAAAATTATTTTTAATGAAATTTGATAATTTTTTATTATGTAGTGCGGGTATAAAGTCTGGAAACATTCAAATAAAAAAAAAGTAATTAATGAGTTTGAAATAAACCCATACGGTATACCTAGTCATGCCGTTTCTTTTTTGGTAGGCATTTGAGGTGTCGGGCACACCAATCTTCAGAGAAGATTTGTGTATGGTATGAAAAAAATATTTAAAATAAATTGCAATGTTTTATTTTTTTCAGGGTCAACAAAGAAAACAAACAGATAGCATCACAAATTATTAGTTTTCAAACTAAATTAAAAAAAAATTAATAGTATTATATTTTTATTTACAAGGTCGCGTTGATAACGTTACTTACAGATATACATTTTCAAGTCAACTAGATAAATTATGTTGTCTGCGCATCTTTTTATGGAATTTGAAATATTAATTCTAAGGTGGGGTTCATAATACTAGTGGGGATTACAAGGAATATCTCGGCATAGCTGCAACGTTTCTATTTGATGTGGATCAAATCTAGTCTATTATAGTCATAGTCCGTCCTTGATTGAATGGCAAAGCATGGTAGAAATGTGGCTTTTACTTTATAAACACTAGTGAGCAGTTTGAAGATGGTTGATTGACTGAGGGCAAGCTCAAATTTTGAATGAAAGCATTTCACGGATGACGTTCTCAAAAATGCAACGTTTGCAGCGTATGAGCCTGGATGCTGTGCTGTGTTGGTTACAAAAATGGTTTTGTTAGCTTTAGTATCAATGCAAGTCTGATTGGCGAAGACAGCTTGTTTGGAAGATTTGATTGGAATTTTTTTATTGTACTAATGCAGACCTATGTTGAGCTAATGTTTTTTTTATTTTGGTTTTCTATGACCGGTGTTTTGCAGAAGGTTTTTGATGTATTGTGGTGTTTTTGCAAACTCGAGATGCTAGGGCTAAAGTTGTTAGTCAGGTTTGGCTTAGTCTGCAGATTGATTAGGTAGCTTTAAGTTGTAACAGCTTTTGGCACGTCATGTCTAGGTGTCGTACTTTCTTAGAGTTTTTCTAAAAATTTTGATTTTTTTTTTGCAGTTTGTTGTTCTCTAGAGATAAATTTTGTTGGAGTACTAGGTTGTTGCTAGTGTAAGTAGTCTTTATTAAAACCAGTATAATAGACATTTTTTTAATTTTATATTATTGTACTTCCAGCAGCAATTAAAGGCGTTTGGCGACTAAATTGAAGCATTGCAGGCTTGTTTCTTGACATGATAATTAAGGTTGCAATTTTGTTTGCATATTGGCTTAGATGGTGGAATGCTATGCTGTTGGTCATAAGAATGAAGGAATTTGACACTGTTACAACAATTGCTATTTGTTTGACAGAACTTTGAATGACTGTTATTAGTTGAGGTAATGGCGAGAAAATTTATGGTTTTCTGTATTTTATTTCTAATTACAATAGTCAAGTGTGATGTGAAGTTTGCGCAATCTAAATAACATAATAATATTTTAGCAACGATGATTTTATGATTTGTTTAATTTAGATTGTTCTCTTTTGCATCTTGATTATTGCTTATGCTGCCTCAAAACTAGAACCTCAATTAAAACCAGTTGTTTAATTTGGTTAGACCGAAATAGCTACCCATACAGTTCATTCTGCATACTCATTATGGTACCGTGTATAAATTTTTTACAAGTCCGAGTTGTTGGATTTCCTAACTTTTTTCTACCAAAGTTGTTGATTAGGTTTGGCTTAGTGCGGAGGTTGTTTAGGTGGCTATTGGTTGTGGCAGCTTTTGCGACGTTATGTCCAGGTGTCTCAAAAAGCTTATAAGAGTACTTTTTTAGAGTTTTTCTTTTTTTTAATCATTTTTTTTTTAATTTTGTTTTCAATTTGTCATCTTTTAGTAATTTTTGTATTGTATTTGGAGTCCTTGACAAGAGCATTGAAATCGAAATTTGTTTCATTTGCTTTTTGTGTTTTAAATTATTAGGATTGCACACTTTTTTTGCAAGATAGGATGTAATGCAATTTTTGCAAGGTTTTTGTTTGTTTAAAGTTTATTAGACAATTAAACTTTATTGTTGATTGCTGACCCAGTTTTAAGATTTAAGATAGCTTTTGCGTTTTGTTAATTATGACTTGTTTGTTGACATATTTAGGTGTTACTTAATAACAATTTGTTGGGGAATTCCAGGAATACTTTGTTCAACTCATGGTGGTTTTGGCTGCTTCAAGGAAAGTTGCGGTAGGCCTGTTGTATCTTTAGAAGCACTGTTATGGCATTAACGGTTAAAGTAGTTCCTCTTTTTTTTTTTAATTTTATCAACTAAATTTATTATAATGTATTTACATATTTACAACATTATATTTTTTTTAATTTAATTTTTTTTTCTCGCCACTTGCTGCTTTACACCGTCTCCATATATGGTAGGTTGCAAAGCTTTGTATTCTTTCATCTTACTAAATAAGATACGTTGGTCCGTAATAAAACATTTAATCAATTTTCTTTTTATATTTGGACTAATAATATAAATATTATTTAACACGCAATCTAGGGCTGACATCATGTCAAGACCATTGGAATTGAATTGCAATGACGTCATATTAACGTATTTGCTATTTGATTGCAATGCGAATGGTATAGTGGGGTGTTAACTTTTTGTTGGAAAGCTGAAAATCTTTAAAAGACACTGGACAGCCTGTACTTTCTAGTAGTATCAGGTTAATAAAGAAAAACCTACATTTTTCTTTTTTGAGGTGGTTTGCTTAGCGCCTCTTGCAATGCAGGCTTGTTAGTCCTATTATGTACTTCCGATGTCTTACTCCTTTAGCAGTTCTATTTCTTTGATGAATTCCACAATCTTTTGCTAAGGGAATACCTTCAGCTTCTCATCGGTAAGGTTGTGTTTGCCAAAAGAGGCTGTGCGTTGTAGATTATAAACTTTGCGTTTACCCAGCATGTGTAGCGGAGTATCTTTTCCTTCCATGCACCATCGGAATTGTTTTTTTTTTATGTTCTTATTCTTTGCATGTGCTTATTTAAACTTCTTTGTCCGGTTATCAGTCCTGTAAGCCATTGCAGCCTGATTTGACTTATTTGTGTTACTAAAGTTTTGGTATTACGTAAATGTCCTGTTAGAAATAGTATTGGCATTCTTTTAAAATTTGCTGCAGATGATTTTTTTGCGGTTTTCTATGGAACCCTAAAAACAGGCTTAGATCTAGTAAATGTCCTCTTTGTTTTTTTTTTGGCATGCTGATTTGTTATGAGATTTTTGTATCTTCTGGTTTTTTGGTATTTAGATCAGGTAAACTTTCTAGATTAAAGACAATGATACCAGACTGTTTATGCAGGCCGTATCTAGATTGGATTTTATTATTGGCAACTGCAATGCCGCTTGATTGTTTGACATATTGGTTGTCGGTCTTATGGAGTATAGTCCCGTCCCGATTATGTTCTTGGCGCACCAAAAAATGGCAGCTACTTTTGTGTGGAAAGCGGAGGCATGTTTGCCCAGGGGTATGAAAATTTGCTTTTCCTAGTCTTTCTTCTTGCAGATTTCAGTTTTTGGTTTTTTGACTGCACTTGACAGGTATCTTTTATTTGTTCATTTTGTCTTGCTGTGGTATTATCACATTTAATGGCTTTATTATTAAAGTTTTTTTCTTTATGCATCACATTGTAATACCTGGTTTGTGGGTTCCGAGGTTTACAATGTGTTCATTTATCCGTAGTCTGTGCGTTACTTCTCTTGCTTCTGCAGTTAGCTATTAAAATCAAGTGAAGTGCGGTTTCAATAGTAGTACTTTTGTAACTGATGTGTACGTTGTTCTTATTGCCCCCGTTATCAGCAGACATGCTACATTCTGAACTACCTAGTTTGGCTGTATTTATGCTTTTGTTTGTTTTTTACTTATACGAGCGCTCTATATTATTATGTAATGATGGGTTTTTCCAACACTATGTATAGCTATCTGATTATATTAGGTGTTGTCCTCATATGCTCTGACCAATATTTTAGAGAGCAGAGGGCAGAGAGCAGTTGATTGGTTTTTTTTGGTTATAATACCCAGATGTGCTAAGCGTGATTTTCAGATATTTTGCTTTTTTGTTATCAGGAGCGTAACTCTATAATTTTTTGGGTTTTTTAGGCCTCTGGTTTTTTGCCGTCTTGTAAGTAACACAATCGCCGTTTTGCTTTTTCTTTTTGCACCACTTTTCTACAGTCTTTAGTGCACTTTGCATCTAGTTTGATACAGTTGCCCCAAACTTCCTGTGTACGATGATGGTGTTGAGTATCTGTAGTAGGACATTATTGACAAAAAAAGTACACTTTCCTGTAGACGTTTGCTGAAGACTTTGGTCCCCATATAATGTTATGGTTACAATCTAGTTCTTGAGCATAAGATTTGAAATGTTGGGTTTATTTTTTTGGCTCTATATTGCTTTTGCGATAGATTGAAAGTAGTATTGTCAAGCATTTTTTTAATATATATATATAGTGTCAGCCTTGGTTAAGTTTATGGAGAAAATTACTGGAAAATTGTTTTTGACATTACGGGCGTTGTTCTTTTTGTCTGACTATATGTCTGACAGCTTTTAGTTTGTTTATTGCGCGCATTTTTTTCAGGTAAATAACTTTTTGTGATTTTTTGATTTTTTTTATTGTTGCGAGAGACTTAAGAAGTTGTTATGTGATATTTAGCGTTGACTTTGTAATGTTAGAGTGTTTCACATTTCACATAACTTACATTGAAACATGGTTTGCAGGAGGATGTTTTGAGGTAATCAAGTTTTTGATGGAGAAGCATTGGAGAAGTGCAGTGGTGACTAATTATTAGTTCAAAGACAAATGATAAAGTGAGGGCAAACTGTTAGCAAAGTTGCAGGTTTTAAGTAGCGCACGGTTCTTATGTGCAAGCATAAATTGTTTTTGGGGTTTAATTAAGAGATATTCTAAAAACTCAACTTAATCCAAAGGAGATTGTTTACTGACTAAACCCTACTTAATGTTTGACTTGTAAATGCGGCACATAATTGAATATAAAATCTGTACACTATTTTATTATCTATAGAAATATGCAGTAATATGTCTTTTGGCGCCAACTTTATATGTACCTTGAATTTACCATTTTATTTTTTATTTTTTATATTTTACTGTGCAATGGTGCAGTGATTTTTCTAAGAATTTCTGCTAGGTTTGAGAACGTTGAATTTTAGCAAAATCATTTGCGTAGAAATACTTTTTTGGAACGTGCAAAAGTCAGTTTTATTTTTATCAAGAACATTTTTTGCCGTTTGGCAGTCAGTTAAATTGCCCTCACTAATATTGGTCGCACGGGAATTACTATATTGCTACGTTTTAGAAGTTTTTTCCACTTGTTAAGTTTGCTTTTTTTGTAAATTGTTTAAATAAAGTGTTGGAGTTTTATAAAGGGCGATTAAACTAGATTGGTTGGACAGAATGTAGAAATTGAAGGCGGTTTTTTTTGTTCTAACTTGCTACTTAGCGGCTTTTGGATGCTGCTAGACCTCCATCTGCAATATTTTCTTAACATATTTCTCAAAGACCTTGTCGGCGGGTGATTGCTTTATTTTTTAGTCTGCTTTGGTTGGCGAGGCGTCGGAATCAATTGACAAAGAGGCGGTTTTTTTGTTCGATGGCTGTGTTTGAGATGGCTTTGGCTCTATTTGATCAAGTGAGTATCAATAATTATTTTGAGTGGTTTGGGGCTATAAATAGAAGAATTTTAAATCAAGAAAGGGATTTGGAAAGGCTGTATACTGTCTTGGATAGTCAAACGATCATTAAACTTAATGGCAATCCAATCAACAACATAAGATATGCAGATGAGACATTAATTTTAGCAGATAACTCAATAGATTTCCAAGCTCTTATAGACAAAATACAGATTGGGAAAACAGCTGGGTCCAAATATTAACCTAACAAACACAAAATTTATGATCATTTGAAGGAACTACCTTCTCAACATTTATATAAAAATAGGTAGTGAGTAAATAGAGAGGAAAAGGAAGCAAAATATACTTAGATTGTTACATTAACAGCAAATGAGAGCCTGACATTGAAATTAAATGTAGAATAAAAGCAAACTTACTGTTTATTAAACTCAAAAAATTTTTGATTAACATCAACCTTAACCTTTAAATCAGATACAGAATGGTTTAGTGTTATATATGGTCGATCTTGATATATGGGACAGAAACGTAGACGCTAAGAGCTAATTTAACAAACAAGCAGGTTGCTTTTGAAATGTGGATACTACGACGAATTCTCAAAATATTTGAGGTCTCCAACGTAGTATCCTACAAAGCAAAATTGTTGGAAAAGAGATTAGGGCAGAAGAAGTTTTTCTGGTTGTGCAATATATGCTAATAGACTGGTTTTCACATTTCAAACGACAGCACTTGATTTTCAAGAATATGTTTGGCACGATGAAGAAGAAAAAAAAGGTGTTGATTATGAATGTTGGTTTTATCGTTTTGTTTGACTTTATTTTTTAACGTTTGAAGCGTCGATATTTGGGATTGAATTTTTTTTGTAAAGTAGGTGGATGTGGATTAGACGATGACATTGTTTGCGTCTTGGTTGCATTTTTGACGACTATTTTTTTCACAAATAATTAATAATATCATTTAGTAGTGACTTGTCATAAAAAATGCGTTTAAGGCTGCTCGCAGATTTTACAATAACAAAAAAGGAGTGTAATTCAAAGTCTTTTAAGTTGCCTAGAAGCGGCAATGCCGGCAATAATTTTTTTGAAATAACAAGTTTTTTTATAGAATTTGAAGACATTTCTATGAAAATTTAGCAATAAAATTTACTTTTAAAAATAAATGATGATTAAAGATAATTTGAGATTATGAAAATGAAATGTTTTGCAGAAGATTGCTGTTTACTACCAACATCTGGTCATTAAAATATAATTAATATCAGTTTAAGTAAAATAACGATTTCGTCTCTTTTAACAAATTCTATCCTTTGACAATAAAAATCCGGCAATTATCTATAATCTGGTTTTGGTAATAAGATATCTGCAAAAAACTCTGATTGAAAAAAATACATTTACTAATTGCTGCAATTTAAAATACAAATTTGGCTATTTTAACTAACAATTTTGATATTAACAATAATACATTTAAAAAAAAACTGTTTGCGATAGTAAAATATCGTACAACAAATTTACGTTCAATTTACTGCCGGCCTATAATTTAGTTATTTTTTATAAATGAAATAAACGGCGCTTATTTATTCTTATTAACATGTAACTCAAATATGTCAAGTTGATATTTTCTATGCTACAAAATTATGTATAAATGTAGCATTTACATAGAAGATTAATATGAAATTGAATTGGGAAAAATTGAGATTTATATTTAAATTAAATTATTGTAAAATTTAACAGGTTATTTGGAAGAGTTTGCTGAACATCGCTTTTTTCTTATATGTAATAGTAATATTTAATAAATAAAACACTTGAATTTATGATTGTTTTACTTGTCTAGGACAACACATAACTGCTCCAGTAAGCAACAAATAATGTTGTAATGTATTTTAAATAAATTTGCTAAAACTACAATTTTAAATTTATATGTAAACCAGCAAAGGCTATTTTATTCAGTTTAGATGTAATCGAAGTTGTGATTATATTTGCTATATAAGCAACGAGTTTGTAAAGTAACATTTAATCCCCTTTGATATTCAATGTCTGTCTATTTCAATTTATTCTATACAGTACAAAAAAATTGCACAGTACTACATTCAGTTTTGACATTTACTTTGCTATTTCATTCCACTAGAATCACGTTATCTTTTAATTGAAAATTACAGAGGCGAACAGGCAGTTGATGAATGGCCGAAAAGGCAGATATCCCATCCTACACTGCACTATTTTTGTATTATTTTTAAATTATTATTAATACAAAGCCCTTTGTAATCCAAAACATGCTACGGTCAATATTGAATTTAATAACTAGACAAGCACAAAGCCAATATTAACTAATATGTTCAAAATTAATAATTCCTGATTGAAATATCGGATAAAAGCGTTGAGGTTTTTTCTTCTTTTCCAAGCGGCATCATCATATCCAGAAATAAATTCTCGCAATTTATTTTGAGTGGAAGTTCCGGGGCCGCGGGGTAGAATATTAAAACTCAAGAATTACGATAAGCGTTTGATGTACGGAATGAAACGGAAAAAATTGTATATACAGAGGCAAAAAATAAGTATAAAAAGTGACGTTCGAAAATTAAATCCCCAGAAAAATATATAACCGTGGAAATGTTATTATTAAAACGGGGTCGTAAAATAGCATTTTTTATCAGGGAGGGGATTAATCGTGTTTGCTTATTAGTTTGCTCTCTTTATTTTCGCGCAAGCTTGATGGGAATTTATAGTGACATGGATTAACCTGAAGCTGAAATATAAATTTTTTGAATTAATAGAAGCAAAAATAGTGATTTTATTGTGTTGGGAGGCTTTTGAGAGATTGAAGCGATTCAAATATATTCAGTCAAAAAACGGGAAAAATATAAAAAGTAACTCCCATTTGGCCACGTATCGTTCGTTAAAAAAGCGAATTTAGTTAATTTTTTGCTCAAATATGAAGCTGAAAACTCTGACACTGACAGTCGGTTTATAATTCACCCCCGGGATGCAAAAGAGGACGTGATTTATAATTCTTTTATTTCATCCCTTCCCTATTTCGTCGCATGGATAAAAAGGGAATAATAAAATAAGTCCTTGCATAATGCGACTTTATATTTATTTCACAACTTTATTTAATATTTGTTATAATTACGAAACAAAACTGCATGACAAGTTGGGCGATTTAATTGCTGTCGCGAGTCGTTTTATTTTTATGTTTTTTCTCACCGTCTAATTACTTTCGTTTGTAACGTTTCTATTTAACGCGACGGGTTTTACGATCATTATCAAAGTAATATAATGGCTCGAACACAACATTTTTATATTTTCAACGACTTTATAACTTTTCATTTCAAATGAAATCTCAAAGGGGTGCTTTTATCGCACCAATCAACAAACATGACGCTATCTCAATTATTATTATAATTATAACAGAATATAATCATACAGATTAAATTATTTTTCTGATTTAATTTATACTACATTTTTCTAAAACCTTTTATACATTTAATGTTGTATAAATTATATTAAATAATTTATTTTTTGTATTATGCGTTAATAATGATCCTTTGGAATAGTTACTAAAACCAGATTGCATGAATGATGATGAAAATTTTATTTTTAAGGTAACTTTTATATTAAAGCAAATTTATTCAGTTATATTCGGCTTTTTATAATAAATAATTTTATGTAAAAAGTGGTTTTATTTAATGAAGCAAATGGCAATATAATTTTTCGCTGTACAACCAGTACAACACGCCCAGTTATTCTGCTTAAACAAAAAATGTCTAAGTTTAGCTTAAAAATAAAGCTCTTGATTAATCCAAATATAAAAACATAAACTGCCGAGCATAAAATTAGGGCCACTTTGTAATTTGATTTTTTTAGATTTTTTTTTGTTTTTTTACGTGTTTTTTCGGTTGTAACAGTTTACTAACTGATTTCTTGAACAAAAAAAGTGTTTGTTCAAAGTTTATTGAAAGTAATGAAAATGAACAATTTTAATTTAATGTACTAAGTGATGAAAATCATCAAGTTTACTTTCATATGCTTTTGTTGAAATAAACAAGCATAGTTTTTGTTTCTGTGATGATATCTGTTGCAAATTGTTTGTGTATTGTTGTCATTGATATTGTTTTGCAATGAGCATAAATCCGGTTATTGCTCCACGAATTGTGGCGACGGTCGCGGTCAGCGTGAAACTGCAGGAAACGTTGATGTAAGTTTCTCGAGTGTGCAACGAGTATGGCGGCGGTACGAAGATACTGGTCTGCTCAATCAAAGACCTGGTTCAGGGCGAAGCAACACTACATCAGCTACAGATGACCGCTTTCTTGTTTCTAGTGCTTTGCGAAACGGAACGGCCACGGCAGTTTCCTTTCAAAATCATCTGCAAGAGGTGAGAAATGTAAACATAAGTGAGTGGGCAGTTATGAGGCGACTTGATGGTGCTGGATTATCATCTCCAACTAGAGCTACTGGACCGTCGCTTTCCCCCTGAACACGGGATTGCGAGGTTGAATTTTGCAAGAGAACACTTGGTTTGGACAATAGCGGTTTGGACAATATGCACAAGAAAATATAACTACTTACAGGAATAGGATTGAAAAAATACAAAGAACTTGTAAAGGATAAATAGAGAATCATAATACAAAACTAAAGGAATAGGAAAAGTACTAAAGAATTGTTGTATGACGAGAGAGAAGAAACGTGCAACAAAGTAATATGCTGAAATGCACATAAGTTTTATTTATTAGGAAAAGACGTTTGATATAGTACGCCATCAACAACTCATTTTCATGTTAGTAAAAGGTTTTTTTTATATATGCTACAAGAATTGAAAAACAATCGTAAAAAAAAAATAAATATCTGCAGAGAAGTCAAACAAGGATGCATTCTGTCACTGACACTGTTAGCTGTTAGCTGACCTAGCCAATACTTAAGCCGGAAAAGTAAATCAATGGAAAAATCATAAACAATATCAGATATGCAAACGACAATGTAGTTATGACAACAAATTAGACAGACTAAAAAAATTTGTATGGAACACATAAACAACTACAGTAAGGAATATTGAATTACAATAAATCATAAGAAAATTAAATATATGGTAATAACCAAACAGGCCAACAACAATCAAAACACAATAACTATCAACAACCAAACCAATAAGAGAGTAGTAACATACCAATACCTGGACATAGTAATAAATGAGAAAATGACCTAGACTTAAAAATAAGACTACACACCGTACGTTACTATATATTCCCATTACTAATGTACGATGTAGAATCTTGGGCATTAAAAATAACAAAACACGAAGAGAATTGAAGCATTGAGCTATAGCGGGTATATCAATGAATGTTGAAAATCTCGTGGACCGACAAGGTAACTAATAAAGGTGCATTTTTACGGACACTTTTTCAATGATTTAAAGTTTACTGTTTATCTAGTGAGGTAATAAATAAATAAATACAATTGGTCCATTGGTTTTCAGCACTGCATTTTAAGGTTGGGCTTATTTAGAGCAATTAACATTTTTTTAATATTAAAATGTTTATTTAAAGTAAAGTAGGATAGTTACCCACTTTACTGACGTTGGTAGTAGCTGATGTCTGTCGAGAAAACACGTTTTGTTGCTAGGAAGAGCGGCGATAGTGCACTGCGGTATTAGGGCTGCAGAAGTTTTAGATATTGCGCTTTACAGGTTAGCCATTGTTAAGTAATTTGAAAATGTGTTTGTCAAAGTCGGCGCCAGGTGCGTTCTCCGAGATTTGAAGAACATAAAAAATAACTGCAACTGTAACACAGTAACACAAACACTGGAGAAGCCTTTGGATTTAAAATACTAGAGAATTTATCAAACAAATTTCCAACAGTTGGTCATTGTTAAAGTAACCACTCCAACTTTTGATTAATTTAGTCATGAATGTAAACTACAAATCACTTTGGCTTTTTAACAATTGGTTTTTAAATTTGAATAAACTGACTAATGCAGATTTTTATCGGAATGGCAGTTGCTAACAAATTACTGATTTTAAAACTAATCTACAAACTTAACAGCAAATGCACGACAAATCTATTAAAGCTTATAGTATTTCTTTAACATTTCTACCGTTATTTGGTTAATAACATCTTAAAAAATTAGTTTAGTAGGAAGCAACAACTAAAAACTAAAATTACCATTAACTCAAATCTGAAATTTGAAATACAAATTTTGTGTTTATACTCTTTAATATCATAAAAGTATAAAAACCATGTTTTTTGGAAAAGAAACGTTGCTTAAATCAAGCGTAACACTAATTGTTTACTCTGACAAGGTCAAATTTAATGTTGATACACCGGTTTGTTGTATTTGTTTTTATTATTACTAAATAAAATAAGCAATTACGATTTTTATTTAAATTACATAAACACACAACACAGGGTTTCTAAATCTTTTGCACATTTTTTATTGGGATTATTTGAAGAAAAAAGTAATCACGAACTAGTTCTTCTTTTCTTCTTTTTAGCCATTTATCATCTAATGTTGGATATACGAGGCTTTTGTGGTCTCTCTATGTTTCTTTTGCTTTCCCTTGGTCTCCAGGTTGCTATCCTCTGTGTCCACCTATTTAGCGTTTTTGCAAGGTGACTCTCCCATTGCCATCTGAGACTTGCGACTCTCCTCATGATATCCGTTACTCACGTTCTACTTTGAATTTTGTCGTTTTGCACCTTATCTCTTAGTGTAATCCACAGCATGGTTCTCTTCATAGCTCTTTGGTTTCTTCTAAGTTTTTTTGCCATAATCTTGGTCAGGGCTATAGTTTCTAGGCTGTATGTGGCCACTGGCAGTATACAGCTGATGTATATTATTTTGTTTAGATATAGTGGTATTTTTGTTTTTAAGTATTTAGCTAAGCTTTTAAATGCTGCCCATGTTAGCTGTATTCTTTCCTTAAGCTCCGCAGTTTTGTTCTCTTTTCCTGTTTTGATATTATGGCCTAGATATACATATAGATCTGTATTTTCTAGGGTTTTGCTATCTATGCTGATGTTAACTTTGCTATTGCTCAGTATTTTTGTTTTGACTAAGTTCATATGAAAGCTTTCTTTCTTAGATTCTTTGTTTAATTTGTTTATCATAGTTTTAAGTTGTCTCATGTCAGTGCTTATCAGGACTATGTCATCTGCAAATATTAGATGACTTAAGTATAGGTCATCTAAGTTTGAAGTCTTTGTGTTCCTATTTGAGCTTTAAAAAAAATAATTCTCAAGCTATTCTGGCATTGTCAAATGCCTCGAGGAAAGCCCATTTTGTAGCGGCACGTTGTATTCAGTGGTTTTCTCAATGACTGTTCTGATGGTTTGTAAATGGTCCGTAGTGGAGAACCCCTTCCTGAAACTTGCCTGATCTATAGGTTGATACGAATTGAGTTCTTGTGTATGCTTGTAACAATTCGCATTAGCAGCTTGTTTGATAAGAGACTTATTGGTCTGTAATTTTTAATGTTTGTTGTGTCACTCTTTTTGTGCAGTATAAGTACCTCCTCATTTTTCCACGCTTAGGTATATTTCTTTCCATTAAGCATTTGTTTAATAGAAGTGTTATCGCTTCTTCAAGAGTGCTACTCCTCATTTTAATCATTTCTGTTGTTAAGCGGTTTTCTCCAGCGGCCTTTCTATTTTTCATCTTTTGTAGTGTTGATCTAATTTCTGCTGGGGATATTTCTGGTTTATCTTTTGACCCTACATTTCTAATGCACCTTGCTTCCCTTTTGTTGTTATCAAGGGTTGATGAATGCAACTTACCGTAGAACTTCCGTATTATTTTTATTATTTTTTTCTGTCGTTTTTGTTTTTTTGTTTGTAACCCTATAATTTTTGTTTAATTGCTTTCTTTTTTTCATTATTTGTTTTGTTTACGGTGTTAGTTTGGTTTTCTTGGGGCTTCTTATCTTGCTATAGATCTTTTTGGTCACTGTATGCATATTGTTTGATATTTTGCTGGATATTTCTTCTATATCTATTTCTGTTTGTTGCGCTTTTATAATTGGTAGTAGTTTTTTTCTCAGCTCTGTTTGATATTGTTCTTTATGTAAACTCAGTACTTTGTTAGAGAAAAGTACTTTTTAGTTATTAGTTTGGTTTGTTTTTTTTTTTTGGTACCACTTTTTGTGTTGAGTTTGTTTATAAGTGTGGCTTTTTCCATGTTTCCATCGCGTGCAATGTCCTCGTATAGCTGTTCCGCTACTTTATCATCCGATGCACTTGTTGGTGCATAGCTGTGTATAAATTGCACATCTTGTTTAGTCTTATAATGAGGTACATGACTCTCTGATATTGCTGTGTACTTAGTTATTAGGTGCTTTATTTTCTTGTTTATCATAAATGCTACTCCTTTGTTTCAATAATCTATGTCCGAGTTGTTTTGATATAGAACGTGTCTTGATTTGTGAGTAGTGTCTCGCACACTTCTTTAATATCTCATTTTATATATCTAAGTTCTTCCTCTAATTTTTCAAGATGTTCATCTGTTCTCATGGTGCGAATATTATTTAAGTTTCTTGCTCTACCCACCTGATGTGACTTTAAGTTTGAAATTTGACATTTTCACGTTTTGTGTACTACATTTCCTTAGCACTTGTTTGAACGGTTATCCCGCCTTGAATCGGTTGCCAAAGCCTCGTTTGTTATCTAGCAGGGTGCACCGGATGAGTTTCATCTCTCGTTCATGTGAGGTTGACAATTGGCTGGCGTTTGCCCAAGAAGCCTTCGCCCCTTACACAAACTTATTGTTGGACCTGAAATATTATAGCTTGCAATGACGTAGCGGTTGCTTTAATTGACGAAAATATGCTGCAGAGGGTTTTAGCTTTAATAATATTAAATTGTGTTAATGCTTGTCTTTGAGTAGAAGGCAATCTACTTCAATACAATTAGTGAATAATTGTATATAACATTGTTATTTAAAAAATAAAGTGTTCTAAAGTTAAATGTTTTCTTGTTTTCTTAATTTGTTTTAGGTTGAATTGGATTTTTAAGAGCACATGCGTTACTTTTGAGACACCGTGTCTAGACGTTGGCAAGTATAACAACATTCAAATCTATTAAGGGATATTCCAAATTTATAAGCAAAAATGATATTAACTAAATGCTATAATACAGGGTAAGGCTCTAGTTTCTACCAAACATTGAAGGGTGCTCAGAGCCGGTAGAAGGGAAGGAGAGGTGCGGATAAGTCAGGGCAACAACGGCAATTTTAAAACGGGGAAAGTGTGGTAGCGACGCAGAGAGCCTTTTGAGGGCGGTTGGATTTAGCTTGTTACGACAAAGTTTCTGTTCTATCGGTTATGTACGGTAGATGGGATCTGCACCTTGTAATAAATCAGTTGGGCGATCTAAGAGTGTGAGAACACCCGAAATTATTGCGGCAGTTATTGAGCAGTCTCCGACACGTTCTGCGCGAAATCATGCCGCTGCTCTTAAGTTTTTGCACAGAACAATACTCTATAGGCATTATTAGGCCTTATTCCTTTTAAGAGGTAGGCTGAAGTAAATTCTGATAGATTTTGGAGAATTTTTACGGTCTAAAATGAAAGAACATTCTGGTTTTAGCAAGATGGAGTCACGGCGAATTCTGAAAAGAAAGGTGAGATTTACAAAAGCTTGACTTTGAATCCTGGAAGCGTTGAAAGATGCAATTGATGGATTCCCTCGAAATATGCTGTCGAGAAATACAATGTAGAACGCTTTAACATGTGTGTTGACGTTGACTACATAATTTTCAAAACACAACGAAAAAAATAAACGGAGTAGTATGTACTATTAGTAATTGAATAACTTTTTTTTCCGTTTACTCACAATTTACTTTACAAATAAATCACGGAGGTCATTCTGCTTCACACTGTATAAGAAATATAAGTTTGTTACATATTTTGTAGGAATTACTTATAAAACATGAGGTAGAGTAGGATTTTTCAGATTTAAAAATTATGAATCTTGTAGATGTGGGTGCAAAGGCCCATGATGATCAGTTGACAGACACAATTGTTTAACAAGAAAATAGTATTGTAGAAATCTGACAAAAATTCGCACTTATCATTGAGTGGAACACGATATTAAAGGTTTCTTAATAGTAAGTTTTATTTAATTGGTTCAAACTTTAACAACTAATTATAAATAAGTGACTTGGGTACACGTTGCTTTTTGAACAGTATGATACTTGGCGCATAGCAAATAAAGGCATTCAACAATCTGCCCAACTCAAGTGTCTTATACGCCAGTTGACAGGCTGCTTACTACAAACGGTGTCTTTTACTGACTCAGTGAATGCAAAAATCATTATCATTAATATCATCATGACTCCCCTTTTTACGACAATACAGGCCCATTAGCCTCTTACTTACATTACAGGACCTAGGAGAGATTATTAATCCACTTCGGACTAGAGAAGGATCTTTTTTTAAGAAACCGCTCGCTAACAAGGCGGGTTGGGGAATGGGAGAGCTATACGTTTGAAATTGTTTCCGTTGTGAGATTTGAACTCACGATCTTTGGTGCAGCAGTCTGATGCCTAAACTACTGCGCCACGTTTCCCTTGTGCATTTATTAATTTACCAATAAATATATCATCGCTGGCTAAGAAAGATGAAAAGCGAATTATCATCTGTTGTTAGCCTCAATGTTTGACGCTTCTGCATTGATTATTGCAGTTTAAAGAAATATACCAAAAGATATATGGTTTATAGCGCTACATGCACTAGTTGCAAAATAGATCTCAATTACAAATATTCTCATATACTAATGTACCAGAATTAGCAGAACTATTTTTTTTGCATTTTGATTTCTTAAATAAGTTAGTTTGTGTTGGTATATCTGGATACGGGATAACAGAATATTAGTGAATTCACTATGGTCATAGTTTTGAGTGACATACTGTTTGCTGAAACTACATGAAAAATTTATTTTTATTTTGCTATTACAAAAAATTATGCTGAGGTAGACGCCTACTATTATTATGACAGATACTGGATTGCAAAAAAACTAGCTCTAAGTAGATGAGCTGCAGAACATGATTATATAAAAAATGTGAATATGATAAGGAAAATTTGGTTCTATCGGATTAAAAGTTCTGCTCAATTAGACAAATATTTTACTTAATGTAATTCCATCTCAATTAGATACAATTTTTTTTTTTTAATATGCCAGTAAACAAAATAGATTTGCAAGAGTTCTAAAATAAGTTAGAAACCCATTTAGTGAATTAGTTGTAATTAATTCAGTTATAGTTTCACCACTATAGGTTCAACCGCTGCCGGATTAAACTTTTTTCAACTTACCAGCAAGACAAAGTAAATTAAAAAAAAAATGCAAAATATGCAATATGTAATGCATGCATAATGTATAGCTTATATAAATTATAAGTCTTCACTCAAAAAATTGTAAGTAATGTAAGGAAATTGTAACACATACAAGGTATCAATCTATAACATTAATTTCTGTACTACTTTTAACAAAAACAGAAGTTTTAAACTTAAATATTAATATTAAAACTATACATATTTGTGACTTGTTAGATTCGGGATTTTATACTTTATTACATAGTTTCTTTCATTTTTTGAAAGTATTTAAAACATTTACAGTTTTTATTATAGCAATGGGTGATTACACCTATTATGGAATGAAATTAGTTTATATATAATGAAACAACTTTGCTATTTCATATTTCATGATTTCCGACAATTTCATAGCATATGAAATTTGTTTCACAATTTACCTACCTAATCTAAATTGATATTTAACAACACGTAAACTCCAAGGAATATAACAAATTGTGTCTAGACGCTTTAAACATTTCGAATTATTAATTAATTTTTTATACAACAATAATTTTTATTCTAATCGCAGCACAGAAAACACCCGATGAATATTTATGCGAGCACAGTTTCTTTTCCGTTCTTTGGGACCTAAAGTGTTTTTGTTTAGGTCTTCTCAAATTGAATTACACAATGGGAACTTTACGGCCCGAACACAAGTAAAAGGAGCAATGAGGGAAAAAAATAAGAAAGGGGGAAAACAGCCGGATGCAAATTGAAGATGGGGACGAATGAATAATCTTATTGTGTTTAATGGGGAGATTCTGCAATGCACCTTGCCACTAATTTAAGTCTTTTATTTGTAGCAATTTGTAAAGCAGCAAAAGGGGGGCAATTGACTAAGTATCTAATTGAGTGTTGGACATTTTTTAGCATACGTGATTTATGCTTAATTGCCTGATTTAACAGTGCTTAACAAATTAATCTATGAATCTGCTTAATGCTGCCAATAAACGTGTATTAAATTGTATTTGATATACTTCTATCAATAAATTATTTGTTATGATTAATTGTTTATCAATTTTTAAGTAAATTTACATTTATAATAAATTTTTAAATATCAGCAATATCAATAATTTAAGATTGCATTTTGCCCACGCAATTAAACCGTATGTGATGTGTCTTAAATGACACTTGGCATTTGCAAACCAGAAAAATCACACCGATTTCTCCCCTTCGCATATTTATTTTAAAAACAAACTTCCTGCTTCGGTTTTTTTCATGGTAATGAGTATTTAATATCGCTTTCATGCTAAAAAAGAGAAAGTTGTAGCGAATGTGTGCAGCTTTCACTTTGCGGCGTAAATTGAAAAAAAAAAAAAAAACTTTCGCCCCATCAAGATATTTTAATAAACACAAAAATGTACTTTGCTTCTATATTTATATTATATGCCGAGAGGGAGTGAGTATGTAATTTTTTTTTGGCATTGATTTCAGCATTATTTATCGGCCTCGTTGCGCATTGCAGATGTGTTTGGAAAACGGGGTGGTATTTTCATGTTAGCTGCAGCTACGAATTAAATGCTTTTCTTTGGCTTGATTTTATCAAGTAAATTATCCCTTAGTTTTGCATATTACGTTTGGAATTATATACTTGTATTAATAAATGAAATATTGTAATTTTATCAAATAATAGTAACATTTTTATTATTAAATTAAGATAAAATAATTAAAATTAATTCTTATCTATACAGACAACTGTTTCGGTTTTCTTAAATTTTTACCAGTCAAATAACTGCTTCCAAGTCAGCATCCTTTGACTTCCGGTGCGTTACTTAATACTTTCGGTTTTCTTAAAATGTTGTCAGTTTTCGATGGTATGGCATTGCTTGATGGCGAGAGACTGATTCAAATAATTGATTTACGTGCTCATAAACACGAAGTAATTAGTATATAAGTGTTGCAGAGTTTTATTGTATTAACTTCATATTGTTGTATTAACTAAAAACCTAATTCAACTTCAAACTGGACGACTAAATACAGACAACAGTTTTAGTTAGTTTTTTTTAATTCTAGTTAGTACATCTTTATCGTACGGAGTTTTTAAAATTAACTTATTATTTGATTATATCACTGTTCACAAGTTTTGTGATTTGCTAATGTTCTAACGGTAGTATTTTAGTTTTTTAGTTAAAAGTTAAAACATTAATTATTTTTAGCAAATTATTATTTGCTTGGTATTTTTAATTGATTAATCATTTGCGGAAATCATAAGTACTCTATTGTCGCTCAGCTTTTCAAGAAGCAGGCAAAAGCCGTTATGATGGCCAATTGTTGCACACACGAAGAGTACAATACTTTATTTATACTGACGGAAGTGCTTTAACCTTTCAACTATTTACCAAGCATTTGTGCCTTTTTTACATCATAGTACATGTTTTTTGTGAGGGGTGAAATGCATTACACACATTGTGTGGGGTGGCAGATTGCTCGTATACATTGTAAACCTTGAACCTTTATGTCTTCCTGGACTTGCGAAATCCCGGTTGTGGTATTACTTCAAGTCCAAGATACTTTTTATTTTTGGCTTCTAAGTTTTATCATTGTTTTTTTTTCTTTTTCTACCATAAGAGTGGTGCATTCTGTACTTCCATTTTGATGTAATTCCAGCGTGGGCACTTTTCTTTAGTTTTGACTTTAAGGATCCATGCGCTGTAAGAGTATGTGTAAGATGGTAGTTTAGCCTTTTAAGTTTTCTGTTTAGCTACAGCGTCACCAAGGGTATAAGAGTCTGCCTTCATTTGGCGACATCTTTTTTGATCTGCTATACTTTGTTGTTTCAGTTGTTTCCCTATTTTGTCGGCTTGCTCTTGGACAAGGAGGTGTATGGGGATTGTTCCTGTTATTGCTTGTATAGCTTTAGTCGAGACTGTCCTGTATGCACTTGTTATTCTGATTGCCATTTTTCTTCTGGTTCTTTCTAGAATTAACCCGTATTTTTTAAAGTTACAGCTTTTTTCCGTACAGGCACAGCGTACAACAGTATTGAGTCTACCGTTGCCTCTATTACTTTACGTTTCTCTGTTCTCATGCCACTTACGTTTGGCATGATTCTTGCCTGAGCCATTAGCTAGCTATAGACCGACACATTTTTTGGCACATTTGCATGCGGCAAGCCAAAGTGATGGAAAATCCGTGCATTTATTTGCTGACTTAACTTGCCATATCACAAGCTATGCATATGAGGCAACATATCTCAACTTTCACGCCACATGGTTTCAAAATTTTAGCTAGTCATAGACGAACACATTTTTTGGCACATTTGCATGCGGTGAGCCAAAATGATTGTCAGAAACGTCTATAAACAGGCCAATTTACTTGTGACACATTAGGACGACAGATAAATTGTTTGCTTGGCGTGGACGATGGTGTAGGTTGTAAAAATGCTCGCCACAATTAAGTGTGCGACTTTAATTGCTGCATGCAAATGTGCCATGAAATGTGTCCATCTATGGTTAGCTATTATTAGTTTTTCTGTTTGACCGCAATTATGTGGTGTTATATGTTCCAGTTATTTTCTATCTTTATCTCTAGGTATTTAATACTGTCTTGGGTTTTGTTAGTGTTTTCATAGTTGATCTTGACTATGCTGTCTTCATCAGGACTCTGTCTTATATGTTGCCAACTGAGTATCCATCTTTTTGATCCACTTCCTAATCATATAGGACGCTTATTTTACGCTCTTCTATTTTCCTTATATAGGCTATTGCTATTGTAGTAGTTCCGTTGCACACTATAGTTCTATCTTCTAGATAGTGATATTTTATCTTCCTGATATATGTTGATATTCCCCTTCTATTTAATTCTTTTATTAGTCCTTTTCGTGGCACCAAGTTAATGGGGTTCTTTATATTTTAGGTGATTAGTACGGCGTATTTTTGTGTAGGGTGCACAGTTACTTGACCGGCGGTTTTATTATTATGCCTATGGACATTAAGTCTAGAGTGACCTCTTGTAAACTCGTGTTGCTTCTCACTGAGGCTTCCATTTCTATCTAGTTCCTTTACGAGTTTCTTGTTGAGGGTGTGCTTATACATCTGTCATAGAGTGTTCAGTATGCAAATGGGTCGATATGGCTTGCCTTCATTCTTTTTGGTAGGTTTTTTGATTAATACAAGTTTAACTTTTTTTCAGTTTGTGGGAAAGATGCCTTGTTTGATAAGTTTGTCTAATACTTTTAAACAGAGCTACGGTCTTTGTGCCGCTATAGCTTATGTCTGTGCCGTGGCCTTTCTTCTTGTCTGTGCATTTTGGTGTCATAGACACGTTGCTTTGGCCATTTCTTTTTTTTTTTGGTTTATTTTATTAGTAACAATTTTATACCCTTTGCTCCACGTGTCCGAGTTTAGATATTTGCATAGTTTCATCTATGCCATCCTTTTGGAGTATTATTACTTTTTTTCAGAGTTTTTTTCTCTTTTGCATATGCTTATTATGCCTGTTGTAGTAGTTTAACGTTTCTTGTGTTTTTAATTGATTTTTGTCATAGTCCGTTTGGCTTTTATACAGCACCTTCTCTTGTCTGCTGTATCTTTATTCCACCAATACATTGGTTTATAATTTGCCCTTCTAGGTTTTAATTATTGTTTTATTTAAGTTATCAGCTGAAATCGTTTTTCCTGTGTTTTGGTCCAAGTTTTCTAAGAATTGGCCACTGCAGAAGACTCAACTCTTGTTTTTTTTTCTTTTTCTCTGTTTTGTTTTTATTTTTCTGAACTGGATTTCTATGTGCATGTTCATGTGGTGACTTAGATTCTCTTCCTCTCTCACGTGCCAGTATTTAATTTTTGTCTTGGTCGAGAAGAACGTGTATGTATGATTCCATCCAAGTTTGCCTATTTCACTTGCAGATCTCTTTTCCGATCGTTTTTGGGTGAACCCCATATGCCAGACTCGGCATTGAAATCTTGTTTTTTCTACGTTGTTTTCTGGTCTTTACTTAATTCTGCCAGTCATTTTTTTTTTAATTGCTTGGTGCTTTAATTTGGGGATAAGTAACAGGAGTACATACCAGCATCCCGTCTCTACCCAGACTTTGTTGCTTGAAATTTTGTATTATCTGGGATGTATATTGCTTGTTTGTGTATGATTCATCTTTTTTCTGCTAGCTGCAATTTTCTTATTTGGTTCCGAGACTTAGTCACAAAGTCTGCTCTTGTTTTTTTTTTACGATTAGTAGAGTCAGTTTCTAATAAATTTATAAAGTTACTAAATAAAAGGCTAGATGAGAATGAATATGTATATGGCTTTTTCTTTGATATGACAGCGGCGTTTGATATTTTAAAAAGTTGAATTTTGTGGTAACTTTTTGAAATTACTAACTTTATACTGATCTGAAATAAAGCTGAAAGTTAAACTAGATGGGCATTATTTTAAAGAAGACTCTATTCCTAATAACAGCAAAACAGTTTATTTTTATGAAAAGCGTCTTTGGCCTACAAATAACATAATATTTAAAAAAATAATTTAAATATGAACTTTCCAATTCTGTTAATTTTTTTAGTCTAATTGATGGACACTTAGACTGGACTGGACAATGAATTTAAATTCAGTATGTGATAAACTGAATAAATTATTTTATGCCAATCTACAGTTAAAATCAATATCAGAAATTAAAGCTCTATTAGATATATGCATATTGTGTGGCAATTCATCAACATAAAAAAAATTGCTACTTTCAATTTATATTTATAAAGAGTTAATTTTTATAAAAGAAATTACACAGAATTTTTGTAATGTTGGTGAAAATGAAATGAGGAAAATCTATTAATACTAAAGCATACTTCTTAGTTGTTTGAATCGTTGCATACATATATAGGAATACAATTATTTCACTTTAAATTTAAATTACCAAATACTATAAATTTTTTTTTAGTCTTAGGGAGAGCGTGGCGCAGTGGTATAAGTATCCGATCGCTGCGAAGATCGTGGGTTCGATTCCTATATGCCATGATATACTTTCCACATGTACGCTCTCTCACTTCCTAACCTGCCTTGCCAGCGTGAGGTTTTACGGCTAAAAACTCTCTCTGATGGAGTGATGAAACCTCTCCAGTGGTTCGGAATCACTTAAAAACTGTAGGTCTCTTGTCAAGTAAGTTGCCGGCATTACGTGCAGAGATGGAGGCCTATATTCAATAATGATAGAAAACGGCTGAAGATTATTATTATTATTATATATATTATTATAAAAAACCTAGGTTTAAAACGTTTTAAACTTATTACATTGATTTTAGTAATTTTTAAAATGTTTTTATGTAATATATTTTATTATATGTATTTTTATATGTAATATTAGTAATATTTAAATGCAATTTTATGCTTGAATGAGGTTTGCACACTGTGTGGCTATGTGTTACTGGATTGTGCAAATATAAATCTATCTAAAAATTTAATAGTGGTGGCCCTTACTATGTGATAGCTTATTATAAAATAAATAAAACACATTTACTATGTACTATATCACGAATATATTAAAAAAACTGTAAGTAGTTTCAACCTTTACAAGGTCATTATCGGACGGTAATGGTCATATACTTGTTTGTATAACCGTCCGATGATGTTATTTTATAACAGATATTTGTTTAAGACGTATTATTATACAGGGTGTTCAGAAAGGGTAGAGGGTATTTGTATCTGATGTTCATGTAACGGCCGGATGGGAGGGGCGCGGTAAGGATAAGTTGTTGCACTACTTTTGAGAGCCAGGAAAATTCCGGTGCGTGTGTACTCATTTACAATCCAGGTCGCTCACGCTCTTTTCGAAGCCAACAAACGATTGAAGAAGTGAGAGTTTGCATACGCAGTCAAGAACTAAACATTTGAAAAAACGTCGTTGCACAATATTCTGAAACAAGATTTACATCTAACAGCATAAAAATTTCTGATCGTTCAAAAACCGAACGTTGCCGATTATCCTCTCAGACTCAATTTTGCAAATAAAATGCTTCAACGTTTCCCAATTTTTAAAAACATTCTGTTTAGTGACGAAACGAACTTTCACCTAAATGGTCACGTAAACAAACAGAACGCTGCTGTGCCAACAAAAATTCAAGACAGAAACATGAACAACCAATACATAGTCCAAAACACCTCAAACTAATCACTTGAGGTTGTCAATCAACTTTTTCCTGAACCGTAAAGAAAAAGTTTATAAAATCATAGAAGAGTGCCAGCAGCGCAAGGGTTAACATTTGGACAACATAATCTTTGGCACTTAATTTTACAAAACTTTTTTAAAAAATTTATAAAGATTAAAAATGTTTTTATCTTGTCTTTTTGTTTTTATTGAATTTACAAATACTCCCTACTCTTTCTGGACACAAATTTATTTTTTTATCGTTTCAACTATATACTAATCATCTACGCGTTGCTTCAATTTGCTTCACTGGTTTTCGATTAAGTTGGTTTGCTACATTTTATCTTCTTGTATCTACTGCTACGGCTCGCCATTGTTTTTGCGTGTTTTTCTATTAATTAAATCTGCTTTATTTTAATGCTTATCATAACATCAACACACAGTACTCCATAACACTAAAGTATTGACTTTGTCTACAGTTACTTAGTTGACACAATCCCCCAAATACTTTTCTTAATGTGTGTTTAACTGCTCATTATTACAGTATTGTTTTTAAGGCCCCATCAACCAGTGTAAGCTTAACAATCTTTTGCAGTTGTTATCTACAACGTTTTAATTTTAAATACGATGTTAACAACTAACTAAAGGGTTTTTCAAAAGGTCGCACGACATTTGTAAGGTTATACCAGCTATATTGTTGTAGCATTATCTGTCAAATTTGTTGTAAATTGTTCAGTAGTGTATGGCAAATTACCATGGAAGGTTAAAGCGTTGAACAAAGAGTGCATATCATCAAATTTTATTATCAAAATTAAAGCTCTGATTGGAAGTCGACTATTTGGTGAAGAAATTTGAGTTATTCGGTTTGATTAATAAGCAGCCAACACATGTACGTCACCGAAAAGCAAGATCTGCTGAAAACTTGGCTTTTCTGCGACTTCAATTTGACGAATTTTGTTGTCGAAACTTGGGTATGCTCTTCTGTAAAATTTTGACATAGGACCGACAATTGACAACAACGTGTTTTTGTTGATTGGGTTTTGGAGCAGTTGGAAGTTGACGTAAATTTTGACAAAAAAAAAATGTTTAGCGACAAGGTCTACTTTTGGATGAATGGATATGTGAACAAGCGAATTTGTTGGTTTTGGAGCACTCTACTCGAGTTACACTAATACAAAATGCATCCGAAAAAGTCACTGTTTAGTGCGGATTTTGATTTGGCGAAATTATCGGACCGACTTCTTTTAAAACGAAACTGGATGATATGGATACCGACGACATGTGGTTCTAACAGAACAGCGCTTTATGCCGATTCATTATTTAGTACATACCGCAGCATTAAATAAGGTTAAAATTAAAAATGAACTTTGATTAAACATAACTAAAGCAAAAAAAAAAATATTTGATTACTTTTTTTTTGCAATAGTACTGTAGACTAAACTCAAGCGTATAATTTTTTTTTGAAGACCATTTGTAACATGAGCAGCCCTAATACTACACTTTATTTTGGCCAACATCAGCATTAAGTTCAGTAGAATAAAGAAACGGAGAGACAAACAGATTGAAGACTCACAGCGATCAACCCTAAGCACAATTCAATCTACAAAACTAACCGAATCAATTCTAAAATAGATTTTTGGAATTAAATCACTATCGATATCTACAACCGTTGATATCTTACATTTTTTGGTGCACTACGTCCTGTAAAATGTTATAAGCCACTTGAATATTTTAACAACTTAAATTTTAGCTGATTTAAATACTTGAAACTTGATGGTAGGAACTGCAGTTAACGGTCTTTTTAAAGCCATATTTACATTACTATTTAGAAACAACACAAAAACAGCCATATTTACATTACTATTTAGAAACAACACAAAAACATCTAAATAATTTTTGTAGAGTTGAATTTGTAGAGATATGCGAACAAATTCTTATGTATACGGATGAAGAAATTAGTTGAGAAAAACTGAATTAACATTACACTACATAATTTGTTTATTGTAACAATTGTTGCGTTTAGTTATTTAAATTATTTTTTTAACCAATTAATTAACAAACGCTCAACTATTCAACCACCTTACCGAGCGTATTCGTTGTACGTAAGTTTTTATTTATTATTTTTTACTTTAGTGGCCAATTTAATTTAACTGTGGTCAGTTGACATGTTATACGATGCATCACTTTATTGTGAACGAGAAACTAGTATTTATAAGAACTCCGTTCAAAGTCTATTGATTAACACAATTTTTTTGTCAGTATCTAAATTCTATTAGCCGTACTTACGCCACAGCTGACTAGCTTTTTTTCTGCCTGTAATGCAAGCAATTTTGTATATTAAGTGTAGGCTTACAGTTTTAAGTGGATTTTGAATCACTTTATAGATTATTAATCTACTCCAGACCAGAGAAGGATCTTAGTTCTAAAACGCTACGCTGACAAAGCGGGTTGGGGAGTGGAAAAGCGTATAAACGTTTGAAATTATTTTTGTTGTAAAATTTGAACCTACAATCTTTGTTGCAGCTGTCGGATGCCTATACTACTGCGTCACGGTTCCTCCTTCTCGTGTATATGGCCATGTATGAGTCAAGTGTGCGGAATGAAAATTTGTTTTTGTTTAAACCACTGAAAATGCCTTCCTCTACATGAATCCTGATTTTTTCATTGAGCCATTTCCAAGTAATAAGCAATCAAAATTTGAAAAAAATCGAGGTTTTTGAGTTTTTTTTACATTTTTTGATTGTTTGTAACTTCAGGATTGCATTTTTAGAAAAAAATTATAAGAAACTTTTTTTCAAAATTATCCAAAGAATAAGTTTTTATAGCTAAAATTTTGTTTCCTTAAATTTTGAAAATTTTGCAGAACTTTAAAAGACAGTTTTTTTTTTTAAAAGATATGCAAAAGATACCCTAAAATTTTTAGAAAGTGCAGTCTGCTACGCTCCGAAATATCTTACAATGTATCCACAGAAATACGAAAAAGGCTTAAATTTTAAATTTACATTTTTTGATCGTTTGTAACTTTTCAGGATTGCATTTTTAAGAAAAAATTATAACGAATTTGACGACTTGTCCTTAAATAAAAATGTTTGTAGTACATTAACTATTGCAAACACTGCTAATAAAAACTACTAGTGACACAATATATTTTTTTTATATATTATCTCTGATGAACTAATAAGTAATCGGATAAAGCAATATTTTTAACCGCAGCTGCAGATAAAATAAAAAAGTGATTTGTGGAGCTTTTGACTTGAGCCTACATAAGATTATATGATGATCTTATTAACCGTTTCTTTCTTTTAATGTTTACACTTTAAAATTTTGTTAAATCAACAAGATTATTTTCTCTTACACTGCTGATCTGATTAAATATAATCCGATGCTTTATGAGAATAAACAGTAGCTTAGAAAAAACTTACCTTTAATTGAATAGCTGTGACATTTTATAATCTTGCCTATATTTACTCTCAAATAGACGAACCCCTTTAGATTTGAAAAGAGACTAGTATAGCAACGCAGCACGTGCACGTACGATCACCAGATTGCCACATTAATATTCCAGTACTTAGCTCAAAGGACGTAACCTATATTCAAATCATTTTTGTACGTTTTTATGTACTGCATTGCATAAATATTTTATTATAAAGTGTAAGTCTTTTTATTATATAATAGTTTTAAGATTAATTAAATTGTAATTTACTTATTTATATTATAATATTTAATAGTAATTAAATTGTTAAATATTGTAATTATTTGATGTAATTACATCAAGGAATTGTTGGAGAATCCCTTGTTTACATATTTACCTGGATGTTGTTTGTTTGTTTCTGTTGTCTGTTGGGTAAATCTCACGCCTTTGGAGACTGCCGTGCAGGTACAAAGATGGATGGCGACTTACCGAATCGCTCCATCAATGTGGGACAGGAACATGCAAATAACACCTCTTTTCGCATGTAAAGATAACTAGCGTGTAGTTGTGCAATGCTGGAATAACGTAAATTAGGTTTACATTTGCAACTCAACCAAAGAAGCATTTACATTTATTATTTAGCACTGCTGAAGCTTTTTCCATGATTTATTTTTTTAGCTCTAGGGTGCTTCAGATATACAGCAATTGAATTAAATAACAATCGAAATTAAAATTCCTGCTAAAGTGGACGTTTAATTAAAAAATAAATTGTGACCCCTTTTATCTCAATGTGTGATGTAGTAGAAGGCCAAACAACGAATGAATTCCTGTCGATCGAATCGCAATGTCAAAGTGAGCCGTAATATCTTTATCTGTGTGACACGACTCTTTTTTTTATTTCTCTGAGAAGGGGCGTGAGGAGTCGTGCGCTCGCTTACTACTACCACCGCTGACACTGTCGGAGAGAATAGAATTTCGCAATTTACCGAATATAAAGAATTCTATCTGTTTGAAATTCGTTGCGCTTGTATGCATCCGTCAGGAAAATCGCGCATACATATGTTCGAATCTTGTTATTTCTGTCGCATATATATGGAGTTACGGTGTTGTCAAGTCTGAATGTCTAAGCATAGGAGATACAGACATGTTCGTGGAAGCGGCCGGGACTATGGAGGCTTACGTACAGAATACTAATACACTCTAGGCCCCGGGATCATACCAAAATCCGATATTTGTTACAGTGCCGTAACCCCAATAAACTCAAGAATGTAGAAGCCGCAACAAAGCCAAATTATTATTCGATTTCAAACTAACAATAATCATAATAGAACAATAACACACAATCTTCATTACCATTATTAAGCAAATTAATCAATAAATTAATTACAGCAACAATATTGACAATAGAGAAGCCTTGTAGCTAATCTACCACTCATGTGGAATGCAATAATTTTAACAAACACATGAATAATATTTTAATCAAATCAAGGAACTATTGCTCATAACATGTGCTTTGAATATTAATAATAAGATTTGTACAGTTAAGAATTATATCAAAATATTTAAATTAAATTTGATGATACTCTGCTACTTTTTGAAATCGTAGAGTTTAAACGTGGACGTGGAAGGATTTATTTGATCATTATTGATAATTTTTTGAGTGATTTTAGAAGAATTTTTTTTATTCATATCACATTACTTTGGTTTTGATTTTGATATAAATATTTGAATTTGCATCAAATGGGTACGGTACTGTCTGGACCAGATATCAACTTAAGTAAGCAGGAGTCATTATTTGCTTCTATTAAAAAATGTTTTAATCTATTACCTAGTTTTTTTTACATTTCCTTATTTACTTTATACGCACTTAAACTGTGCTTAAGTTATAATAGAACAATAGAACTCTCAAAAGTTAAAATGTAGATTTTATCTGTTTAAGAATGTTCATCTACACTACGTTTAGTTTTGATTTTGACACATGGTTGTAAACCAGAAAGCAATTCATTGTTATCACAGATGATTTAAAATATTTTATTTGTATGTGAGAAATTGCCAAAAATGAAAAGTCATTTAATTAAAAATGCACAAAGTTTTGTCTAGTTTTTAAGTATAAATAATAATAAATTGATATCTACTGCTTGGATGTGTGTTTTTTTTAAAGAAAATTAATTTTTTTTTACAGTTACAGTTATCTCTGAAGGTACAACAAACCTTTTTCTCTTAATTTTTTTTTTGCTCAGCGGCTTGAAACCCTTACTTTTTGAGAGGATTTTAGCTTGGTTTAGACTACTTTGTAAAGTATATAAAGAAGAAGAGGTAAACCTCGAAACGCGTCTATGGATGTTTTTTAGTTTAGAATATTTTTTCATAAATTTAATTTTTTAATGTTACTTTGTAAAGTGTTAGCATATGTTGTCGTTTTTTTTTTTAGTTGCTAAGTTTAGTTTTATCTGTTTAAAGTGTCAAAAAGACTGTCAGACGGAATTCCGGTTGTTAGTCGCCATGGGCTTTTTTCTTCAAAGCGGATTTATGCCGATTGCTGGCTATTTATTGTGCGCTGTGTAGTAATTTTAACAATTTTCTTTGAACAATCAGATTTTGAGCATTATCTCTAGGTAAGTTTGTGTAAACTATTGAGTAGTTTAATGAACAAAAGTATTTACCAAGGATTTCACTATTAATCTGTAATATTTGTTGGTCTTTTTGTGTTACACTTTTTTAATGCAAAGCACAAAATGTCTATCGGCATCCAAACTTTTAACGTGTTTAAGGGCATGATTGCGGTGGTAGAAAGTCTAATGTTTTGACCAGTGGTGTTTTTGAGGTTTGTTTGCGACGTAATTTAACATTTTTTGGTCTATTATTTAAGGTTTTGCGCGTGAATGATTTGAAGTGACGAATTTTTTGAGACTATTCCCGGGCTCAGCAGCGCTAAGGTCACTGCCGGGTTTAGCTTAGGTTGGTTTGATACTTTTTTGTTTATTTTTTTTTTTGGTGTGAGTAGAAGGGTTAAGGGTGTTCTTGATTTGGTTTTTATGTATTTTGGCTCATCCTGGAAAACCACGACATGGCCAATTTCTTTCTCTGACATGTTTGGTGAGTTTACTCTAGTCTAAAGCAGCTTCTGTAAAGGTGATCGAATTTGATAAAACTTGCTTGCACTGGTGTATCCGCGATTTGTTTTAATTGCTAAAGGCAGCTGCTTGCAACTGCTAGTTATTTATGTTGTCAGCTGGCAATAAATGGTGTTTTGCGTGCTAAGTTACTTTAAGGTAACAGCATTAACCAGTTCAATGCAAGACGTCCCATGAGGCTTGTACTGCTTGGAGCATGTCAGTCAGTTCTTGTTTGGCGTACAGATTAGACTGAGAGTTGTGGTATGTGTTTTCCAAGTGATTGTTTTGTGGGTGTTTTTTATCCTTGTCTAGATACTCTAACATTTGGATTAACAGTGAGATTGATTGTTTGCACATAGCAGGATTTATTCAGTTTATTATTGTGCTATTATGGACGGGTTTTTTTTATACAAAGTGTATGAATTGTTGATATTTCAGCTGGTTTGGAAACGTTGACAAAAATGTCTCTTTGTCTATAAGGTTGTTTTTGTCGTTGTTACGGCGACCACAAGTTAACACAATCGTATCGGTTGTACTTTTTGAAGTCTGCTAGGTAAGATTCCAGTTGGCCTGTGACGTCTACGAGAATTGATTTTTATTTTGCCTTTTTGGAAAGTTTTTTTCACGTTAGTTAGTTAGTTATATCTTGTTTGGGTGTGAAAAGGGTGGATGAGAAGTGGTTTTTCAAAGTATACAATGTTATGGCTATTTTTTAAAATTTGTATTTAAAGTATGGATTACAGTTACTTGGACCGGTATTGAAGATTATTTTTTTAATAGAAAGTGTTTTTTTTTTTTAATTTTTAGTTTTAAACGTTTTTTTAGTAGTAAAGTGGTTACTTTTTTAATGTTTTACTCTCATTCTTTTGTGGAGGTTTGTTAACTTACTCAAACTTATTAATACTGTTATTAGTTGTTTATAGGAGTTATTCTCACTTTTTATGAATTATCCAAGAACGCGCTTGTATGAGTTATTCTTATTTAGGTTTTATCCATGTTTGTGGAAATAAATTTTACTTTTCTGGATCTTCATCTGTCATTAGCCAAAATTACCAGAACTGTATAATTCTCAAATATGGGTTAGACGCGAACAAGTATTGGAACTATATCCATTACCCATTTTACTAAGCGACAAACTTGATTAATACAGATGAGTTAGTCTTGATCTTTTATTTAAAAAAAAATTTAGGCTTTACTGAAGTAATGTCATGTTATTGCCGGCTTTCTGAAGATAGGGTCAGAGGTGGTAGGTACAAGTTTGAGATCTTGTCAAAGAAGTCTGTAGAATCGGACTTATAGTCAAAGATACGGCAATCGATTTACGTCATTTTTGAGATGATAGGTTTTTTGCTGTTAATTTGCAAGGAGGCCAAATAAGTGATAGTTGGGGAGGTGCGTTTGAATTAAAGTTGAATTTTTAAATGCGATTTTTGTCAAGTTTTTTTGCTGTTTACTGAAACTATATTTTCAAGCATCACAACAAATCTAAAAATATTGTAGCCGGACTTCCGCTGAAATCGGAAAAATGGTCCAGGACGCGGGAAGTTTACAAAAAGTCAAGCTACTACTGACAGCAATTTTTTTGTTTTTGAAAAGATAAATTTGCGGTTTGTGTTTTTGGTGATTTATATGTGTCGGCGACAAGCAAAATTGCTGTCAAAAGTATTTTGATTTTATAAAAACTATGTTTAAATTGCTTCTTAAATTTTGTAGCAGAAATTGTTTGTGAACTCATGTTGCGGGGTTTGTTGTTTTAATTTTAGCAGAAATTTGTTCTTGAATATACGAACTATGACATTTTTGGATTTGTTGATATGCTTGAAATCATAGTTCCAGTTGAAAGCAAAATACCTCGATAGCATAAAGCTATTGGCAATTCCAACGGGTATAAAAGCAAACCTGTTTGCAGATAATGGTGTAGAGTTTGATTTTTCTGGAATTATTGTTTTATCAGGTCGAAGTGGCAAAAGACAAGAACTTTATCTGAGTTCTTGTTGCAGGACTTTACCGCTAAACTGCGCGCCGATTTTTGGAATTTGGTGAAAATTGTTTGAATCATTTGCTGCCGGGCTTTGTCTGAAAACGGTTATGTGATATGTATGTTTTGGTTTAGATGGAAATTTTACAGTACTGTTTAAAGCGTAAAGTAAAAAATGTTTAATTGCACGCAAATTTGACGCATCACACAACGCAGCCCAGCCGAAAACTTTTTAAAGGGCACGGCCAGTTTGTTTGAGACGTGATTTTTTTTTTTTTTAGTTTATTGTCTGAGGTTTTGTTTTTAGAAGTTTTGGGGTAATGCTATTATCGGCAGAGTTGAAACTAAGTTATTGGTTGGTTTCCTTTTTTGCTTTTTTTATCTTGAGAGATGGTATTTATTCGGTGGTTATGTATTCTGGTTTATTTTAGATCACTTTTGATGTAACTGAGCTGAAGTTACCAACTTTTTTGAACTTCTTGAACTCTCTGAAGGTTGCGGTTGCTTGTTGGCTTATGATGTTGCTCGCTGCCAGCAAGTGATGTTCTGCATAACAGGCTAGTTTGGCGTTAACAGTAGTAACCAGGTCAATGTAAGATGTTTCATAAAGCTTGAGCTGCTTGGAATATGCCAACCAGTTGTTGTTGATTGGTTTAACTGACGTTCAGGTTGGACGACTAAGGGTCGAAGTGTTGGTTTTACAATGGTATTTATCAGTTTTGTTTGTTTTTTCAGGTGATCGTTTTTTTTATCGGGTTTAGATAACCAGTGCAATTGATTGTTTGCATATTGCAGAACTGCTGTGGTTTACGGTAGTATTATTATCAACGGGGCTTTTGATGCAAAGTGTATGAATTGTTGATATTTTAGCTGGATTGAAAGCGTTAGTGGTGTAGCTTCTAAACGAGTAGTAGGGTATGTAGTTGAATTACGTTTCTTTAGAACTAAAGAGCACCTGCAAGTATTTATTATGCACATCTGAGCTGAATCGCACATATTTGTTGTTGATATTTCTTTTTTCAAACTAACAAGATTGGACTACGTTAAGCAATTGAAATTTGAACTTTGTTGTTCAACAAATTTCCCAAAATACATCGAACTATATCACGTTCTTAGTGAGATAGTTAATATAGTTATTTTTCTATGATTTCTGACAATATTTTGATGTTTTAAAGTCAACATTTTTTTTTACATAGAATTTTGCAGTTTGTAAGCAATATTTTCTAACAATATTTAGAGATTTTATAAAGTTTTTTACATTTTTTAACAGTTTATGACTGGATTTTTGATAATATTTTGATGTTTCAAAGCTGGATCACTTTTTAATGTTGTTGGTTGAAGCATAAAAGTTTTAGCTGCTTTACTGAATACTATATATACGTGTAGGTTAAAACTGTAAGTATTTTATAGGATTTGTGAATAAATTATCTATCTATCTATCTTGGTAAAGCATTATTAGTTAGACTCGACAAGTAATAGTTATAGTGCACCTCGGGCGCATTGTAACGACCAGCTCGGGCACCATTTTGTAAGGAACTATTTTTGACATTTATCAATTTTTAAGTTTTAAGTCCTGGAGCGATTTAGTGGCTTTCAGTAAAGTTGTTCGGGGGTTTGAACAGTAAAAGTAGCTTAGTTAAAAACGAATCAATATTTGTTGTTTACAGCCACAGCTCAAACTTCATAACAGCAGTTGTAATGACTGTTTTGCTTGTAGCGGGGTTGCGTGAGGTTGTTGGGTCCGTTGGTAGATTTCTTTTTTTTTTTTGAGTTGCCAATTTTATTTTTATCTGGTCAAAGTGGCAAGGATTTTTTGTTAAACTGCATACGGTATGCAAACGGTTGGTTTTATCCTTTTTGCTTATGGCTGTACAAATTATGAGAAGGGCGTATGTTATGAAATTGTTAGTGACAACTGGTGGCTGTAAAAATCAAGTTTTTGAAACGCATTGTTAGGGTAATTCAATAATGTTTTTAAGCAGAGCATTTACCCGGGTTGGTATCTAACCGCAGAAGCGACTTTCTTGCTTTAACGAGTAGTTCTATACTTTGCTGTCCGATTACCAAAAATACGTGTGTGATCCCATGAGCACAAACATTGAAATAAAATATTGACATTTTAGTGATTTTGAAAATTGATTGGTTAAAATTATAGAAGTTGAAACTATTATGTTGTAAAAGAAACACTAATTACATAGGAATCTAATAAAATAACTTTATATAATTATTTTATTTTTAATTTTACAGTTTTTTACTCGTAACACCCATATCGGGCAATTTTACAGGTTGTGGATGCCATCCTGACATGGGGGTCTTTTATTTCCCTTTATTCCTTTATTAGAAACTATTAGCCTGGTTTATTGTTTAACCCATGTACCATACTAATGATTGGAACCAATGAGTACCGTTTATTTAACTCCAACAAAAAGAAATTAATTGGAGCCCTTATCATACTCCTTTGCAACATAAGTGGTGAGTCAACTTGTGATTTCTGTATGTGTCGGGAAAACAATTTTTAATCTACGTCCGTCTTCTTCTGATTCTGAGCTACGTTGGTTTTTAGCTAATTTAGTTAATTGCCAAAGGGGTTTAGCGCGGAGTTTTGGCAGACTGCCAAAACGATGGACGGATGAAATGTCTAGTCAGCAGGAAGAAGTTGGCAGCAATTGACACAGGACACACATAAATGGAAAGAGAGTATGGAGGTTTACGTCTAGAAGTGGACTGACAAAGGTTGAGAAGAAGAAGAACACTAGTATATGTATATATCTGTATGCAAAAGCTAGTCTCATAAATTTGCTTTAAAGCAGAGCATCTTAGCGGGTTGGTGGCTAATTTCAAGATTTAGGAGATAACGTTGATTTTTACTGAAACTTGTAATATTGTAATGCTTAATGCCTAATCGCCAAAAACTTTTTAAAGTTTTTTTTACATTTTCTTTAAATAGTTCTATATTCTAATATGATGGTGTTGTTGTGATCTACTAAATTGTGATCAGATTTATATTTTATAAGTGAGTGTTGAAATCTGCTAATATCTTAAAAAATAAATGTGTAAAAAGCAATATCTAGACCAATCCTGAATTTCATAAAATTTAAATTTATTTTTATTGTCGAAAATGCTCGTCTTTTGGATTTTTGTTTTGGCAAGGCAACCCCATGCTTCAACTAGTGCTTTGCGGAATTTTAGGGAACCAATTTACATGGGAAACCAAAAATTTAACTTTACTTTAATTTAAAATAATATTACTGATCTATTTGAAATAAGTAATATTATGCAATTAATACAACAGTGAATTATTTACTGATACTACAAGGTGGGGCATAATGAACTTTCTAGTTTCAAATATTTACTGACGGGGACCCGTAGCAGAGATGGTAGAAGAGTAACAATGGTCGGGGGAGCATCGCGGCTTTGTTGTTAAGACATTAAAAAAAAAACGGCAAAAGTGTGGTAGCAACGCAGATAGCCTTTTGCAGGCGGTTTGGTTTAGTTTGTCACGACAGAGTTCCTGACGGTGAACATGGATCAGTAATGTAAGGAAGACGGGATGTGCACTTTGTAATAAACCAGTTAGGCGACTCAAGAGTGTGACGCAAGAGATTGACGCATTCTGCGCGGAAACCTGCCGCTTCCATTGGGTTTTTGCCCAGAACAAAACCGCGAATTTTACACACAGATCTTAAGTTACACATTTATAAAATGATTATTGTCTAGGTTAAGCCCACAAGACTGCGTGAGACGTACTGATGCTTGCAATGCAATCCTAACAGCTGTACTTTTTGGCGCTATTGAGTGGACTAGCGACAAATCGCATTTTTTCCTTTCTGGCACAGTAAACAAACAAAACTTTTGTTACTGGGCAACTGAAAATTTTTGCGAAACTCACTAAAAGCCGCTTCACAACTCTAAAGTGATAGTGTAGTGCACTGTGTCTTCTATAGGCATTATTGGCCTTTTTTGAAGAGAGAGGTTTAACTGTAACAGTAAATTATGCTTGCTATTACAAGATGTTGGAGGTTTTTTTACGTCCTAAAATAGAAGATTATGTTGCAAAAGCTTTCTGGTTTTAGCAAGATGAAGCTCATGTTCGGGATATTTCATGGCCCCATAAATCCCCGAATTTGATTTGATTTTTTCTGTGGGGATACTTTAAAGGTGAGGTTTACAAAGCTTGACCTCAAACTCTGGAAGCTTTACAGGATTTGTAGAACACCTCAACATGTGTATCGCCCGCCAAGGCTACTATTTAAAAAAAATTACGAAATAGAATGTCGTAGTATGTACTTTTAGAAAAAAAAATTGTCTTTACCGTTTACTCACAATTCACCCGACAAATCAGGGAGCTCATTCTGCCCCACCTTGTACAAATAAAATTAAAAAAATTAATTTTGAAAATAATAATCATTTTTTTTGTATTATAGTCTTATAAAAAGTAATAATGCTTATAATGTAGCCTAATATTGATAAAATTTGACTCCTAATTAACCTGGTTACACGTTTTTTTTTTATATAACGGTCCGTTGTCTGGTAATAATATTTAATAGTTGCTGGAAATTGTAGATGTAACTGTGTGCACCATGTTAAAAGAGATTTCCATCGTGGCGATTATGACGCTTTAAAAACCGTTTGCAGCATGAGGGCAGAATGTCACAGTAACACTTTTAATATTTTAAAACAGTTATTTCTATTTCAGGTCGTATTCACGTAGCCTGCAAACGGCTTTCGCTCCCCATTACCAAACAACCCTCTCAAATATTGTCTACAATAATATTTTTATACAAATATTAAAATATCCCATCTGAAAACATATATAGATTGCATAAATTACTTTTAACTGCGGCAGCGGCAGATGGCTGATGCGATATAAACTGGTATATATCCGGGTCAATGAGATTACCCTTTAAAATACGGTTCTATCGAAAACAGTTTATGCAAGGAGCTGTATTCCGCTTGTAATAAGATTAGGAGGGATAGATTTATGCGGTCAAACTTTTCTTTCTTCATTCAAATCCCGGGATGATGTTAGCTAGCTAGCGTACGTTAACCCTCAATAAATATTCCTTAATTAAATCAAAACTTGTTGTTTGCTAAATAAAATTTTCCAGTCGTAATTTCGTCGTGTTTGCTTGAGACGGTAATATCCTAGATCTTGTAAACACAACTATAATATAAATATGTGAAGAAGTTGATGTAGCGTTCACGGTTGCATCGGCGCGAGCTTTTAGATGCAGTTTTATTTATACAGAGCGCTCAAGGAACTTAAATACTCAAACGGTTTATCACATATATGAAGGCGTCTTGTGTATGTTGCCAAGCGTTATAAAGCGGAACGGCATCGATAAATCTTGAATGAATTAAATATAAATATATTTATAAAACTGTTTCTCATGGTGCTGCAAGCAGTTTGTAGCGATTTTATAACTTTTGCTGCAGGTGACTGAACATAATGATGCCACTTATGATGAAATTTAGTTGAAAAATGGCATATTTAGAATATAAAATTTTCCAACACATACAATATTTGATTTAAGATTGTATATTTATTATTTTTTTAATAATTAAATTGCATTTATTTTATTGAATGCGTCGGACATTAATTACATTTGCGACGTTAACTGATTTTATAAACTTTTTAGCAATTTAGTTGGTACACAATGCACGGTTGCTGTTAGGTATTACGGCACTTTTCATTACATGAAAAAACCATTGAAATATATTTGTGTCGTGGCGTGCACACAAAAAAATTTTTATTGTGTAAAATAAAACGGGGACAGGGCCATTATTTCGTCTAAATGTGCGGGACGCCATTGAATAAAACATGTTCCTGGTTTGTTGCGCCACTATCCCAAAATAAAAACATAAGACAAATAGTTAATAGTTTAATCAGTCACTGTTTCATTATTTATTTATTTATTACAATCTATTCTTTACAATTTCAATTTTAAGCTATCGATTTAAATTTTTTGTTCAAAAGTGATATACGGCCGGGGATTTGCAAGCAAACAAAGAGTTGGCGAATGCTTTGGCTTCTGCCGTTGTAATTAATTCGATTTATTTTGCGTGGACCAGTCCGGCTGTCGCCAGAGAAAAGATAACAATTTTTATTCCGAATCAAATTCCCAGGGCTGTTGAAAAGTTGAAAAAAAAACTGCTGTTAATTAGATTTTGTTTGTTTATCGTGGCCCGCACCTCCATCAATACAAGAGTTATTTTTTTATCATGACTTTTTTGTTTTACTTCCTGTTGAAATAACAAGAAATGTTTGATTCATTAAATTTATTAATTAAAAATGTTTTTGGGGAATTTAATAAAAGTAAAATAGCCAGTCTCTTGTCTGTGAGGGTTTGAAAATGTTTTCCAGAATTTTTTGGATTATTATTTCTATTGACTGATAGGTTATCGCGGTTATCTTGGCTTGAAAGATAGTAGTATTTGATCTTAGAGATAGGATATTGAGACGTCTATATTTTAAAAGTAAATTCTTACTTTTGAAGTGAAATCTTTAAGAGTAATTGAACCATCCGTGTAGGTTTGAAGTCGTTGATTGTTTTTAGCGATTATGTAAGGTATAGAGTTTCTAAAATACTGATAAAAATTCTTAATCTATTAAAGTTTGATAACTAACGCAAGAGAGTATTCTGCCTACTAATTATTAAATACATAGCATAGAACTAATAGGTTTTAATGGCCAAAATTCCTACCCCAACACTAATAATACTTACCAGTATTTATTATTATTAAATCTGCACTTAGTTACTAAATTAACACAATCCAAAGTATTTTTAATATCAGTGTAGTTATAAATGCTCTTTATTAATGTGTTTTGCATACAGACCTAACTAACTTGTGTAAGCTTAATATTCTTTTGCAGTTATTGTGTAACTCTAAGGTTTTAATCACCAGTGCACATCATACTCTCAACGGTTGTTACGTATAAGGTAGTAACTCAGCGTGTGAATAACAATCTTATACAACTAGTACTCGATGACTTTATTGCCAATGTACTTTATTTTACACTCTTGCTAGTGCTTTTTTTTATGTTGGCTTGGTTACTGTTGGCTGCTATTCGAATTGATCTTTTGCACATTTTTCAAGAAATTACGAGAAACTTATTAGGCGATAGAATTAAGCAAAGGAATGATAGCAATATGAATACAGCTTTTACTTTTTGCTCTGCTATGGAAATATAACACAAAATGCTTGTTATATAGTTTTTTATTTGTTGAGTAAGAATGATGTTGATATTGCAAAAAAATTGGAAAGATATCATTTATGTTAACCTTATGCTAGAGTAGTAGCTAAGTTTTTACAAGTATTTTTATTGAAGTGAAATGGGTAGTTGTATTATTACAGGGTGCGGCAGAGAAACTTGCTGATTTGAAAGGTCAATAAAAGAAAAAGTGATTTAGTTATCAATTTAATTCTTTTTTATTGTATTGTACACATCCTGAATTTTTGTTTTAAGTGGTTTTAAAAATGTCATCGGACAAATGGCAGCCTTCATTAGCGATACACTGATCCACCCGCTTTTTGAAGATTTGCTTCACCCTTTTGAGCATATCGAAGGGAATGTTGGCGATGGCTTGGCGAATGTTTTCTTTAATGTGTTGCTGGGTCCGTGGTTTGTTATTGTGAACAATGGATTTGAGATATATTGCGCCGGCCACTGTACGTCAAGGAAATTAGGCGCTCGTGAAAGTGTTCCCTCAAATGTTCTATTGATGTTCTCGCTGTGTGTGCCGTGGTTTTGTCTTGCTAAAACCATACGTCCTCAAGTTTCATTTCTTCTAGTTTTAAGAAAAAAAATCTTAATAATTTCTCTGTAGCAAACTGCATTCACAGTAACAGTGTGTCAAAAAAGTAAGGCCCAATTATCGCAACTTTTGACAATGCACATCACACAGTAACACGTTTACAATGAAGTGGCTTTTCATGAAGTTCACGGGGATAGGAAGGTACCACTTCAATAACGCATGTTTTGTTTGTTTACGCAGCCGGAAAGGTGGAAATGGGCCTCATCACTGAAACACGAAGGCGTGCGTCGTGAGGCAAGTTAAGGAGTGCTTCACATGCAGTTTGGAGAGAAAGAAAATTGCGGTCACTGAGCTCTTGCACCACAGCAAGTTTGTAGGGATAAAACTTGAGTTTTTTGTGAAGAATTTGTCTCACACTGCGATCAGAAGTCCTCAGAGCACCTGCCTGTTTGCGCGCCGAACGCCGGGGAGAGTGCAAAAACCACAGCTTCATCCTCTCAACGTTTTCTGGGGTTTTGAAAGCGTTGACCTCCAGGTTCTTTTTTTGCCAAACTGCTACTTTTCCTGAATGCGTCCACTCACGAAACAATCGATTGCCGGCCAGGAAAGGGACCCGTGGGATGAATATTGAACCGAGTTTGGAAGGCACGTTGGCTGGCGACCACCGAACGGCCATTTATAGGTAGTAGGCTTTGACGGCGAACGCACGCTTCTCTTTTGTTTAACTCATGACGACAACTGGCTAGGGAGCTATCAAAACTTTAATACCCTTCTTTAGAATGAGATTTTTCCTACCCCTTTCTGACCACGTCTCGCTTATTCAAATTAGCAAGTTTTCCTGCCGCACCTTGTATAAGAATTTGTATCAAAAAAATAAAATATTCATCTGCTGTTAGAGTTTTCATATAAGATTTTTTTTTAAATTACTTTTGTAGTAAATGTTTTATAGTTCTAGTTTTTTACTATCTATGGTTTTAAGATTATATAACTTTTACATTAATGCGTCCAGTTTTTTTTTGCTGCTGTTGATGACTTTGTCTAAATGAGTATTTTTCTACTTTTCACAGGTAGGTCTTTTTTTTTGGTTTGAAACTTAGGTCTACGGCTTTAGTCTGGCGTGTTCGAGTTTTAACTATGTTGGCTCGGATTGTATACAGGGTGATACATAGTTAAATCACCAAACGTTCAGTGCTGATTTTTCTGGTTAAAATAAGATTTTAATTATATATTATTATTTTGAAGTTTATTTAAAACGCACTCCTTTTGAGCCCAAATAAAAAAGTTTAAAAAAATGCGTGTTTTATTGAATTGATTACAAACAGATAAGTTTTAAAAACTGCTTAAAATTACAGTTATCATTTTAAAAGGTATACACTTATAGAAGACAGGCTGAGCTGTGTTTACGACATTTTGCTGGTGCAATTTCTTAGGCTGCTTGAACAATCTTTTTTCGGATAGTAACTTTGTTGTTTTTGGGTTTTGCATAAATCTTTTTCTCTTCATCGTACTCTTAACTCGACCGCGACCATTTTATCTTTTCCAAAAATTACCTTGCAACCACCGCTGGACAGGTAAAGTAAAGTGAACTGGATGAATTCATCAAGTTAGAATTATTTGTTTACACAATACTAAAAGGCATGTCATCTAAGATTGATTAAAAATTATACATTAAAACCAGAAAAAAATTAGATTATTTACGCGCGGAACCAAAAAATTGGACCAATGAATAATAAATCGTTGCTCAATCTCATTTAAAAACTGTTGATCATCAAGTAACAAATTCTGAAGTTTCCAGATGGTACGACTCACGACCGTCACTCAGAGAAATGATAAAGTGTGACACTCAACCAAAAAAAAAAAACAGAAATGAAAATGAAAACACGCAATTCTTGCAAAACTGTTATCATCGAGACACTTTTTATTTTTATTTATTACTTTTTGCCTAGCTCGGAAGATGCGCATTTTTGAAAATAAATTTTTAGATCTGAAATAGTAGCCCTGGATGTTTAACTATGAATCACTATGTATATAATTGAAACATTTTAGAATACATATTTTACGTAAAGAATGTATCTTGAAGGAGTTTTTTTTTTGTGGGTATCATGTGTTTGAAAGTATCTGGAAGTGTGGAATTTGAAATTTTTATATAATCATCTTATTAAACTGAAAATAATCAAATAAGTATTGTATTGCGCTTTGGAGAGACATCTTTACAGGCAACACTTTAGATGTGGCTTTCGTGGCAACTTTCTCTCAAATATATCGTGCGAGGAATTTCATTGCCGTCAAAAAGTTTTTGAGATGCAGAAATTTGTTACTGCAACATCGGAACTTACGCGTAGACTTGACGGAAAAAATTTCTTACTTTATTTTTTGTCATTTAGCAATTGTCAATTTTGATTTGACTAACTTGAATGGTTATCCAGGCGCTTCGAGTTGCTAAACATTTATCTGCGGTGTCTCAGCAGATTTGCCGCGGTTATGATTTCTGAAGGGTTGATCCGGTTTGTCTTGCACCATCTGTAACACATAATTAGTATTATTTGCATCGATTGTTGCTTTAATGGGTTTGCAATTGATGGTAATTGTCGGATCTTTTACTAGCAGCTTTACTAGCTGCTCTATTGTGGCTTGCATCTGCGACATAGACTTTTTTATTGCTTGGATTTTTTTGATATTTGCCTGCAAAGACTCTAGAGTTTGGAGTGAGTTTTTTAAACCCTGGAATCTCGGCATGACGTGGTTTAGTGTTCTTGTCGTGAAGCCTTTGGCGGTAAAGTTTGTCAAATTATTGACACGTTCTTATTCTCTGGAGTGGCTCATCCAACCGCATAAGTATTAGTTATCAAGAGATTGGAACACAACTGTCTTTTGTGATTAAGTGACTTCTGACGTTAGCAGAATGGTCAAACATTAAACCTTTTGATATCAAACACTTGGGTGCGTGGGACACTTCATATTATGATAACGAATCAGTAGTTTGGATTGGAGTAGCCCACCCACTTACCCAAGTGTTAGCTATCAAGAGATTTAAAGTTTGACCTTTCTGCGAACGTCAAAATTCACTTAATCACAAGAGTCGGTCGGATCACGATTTCAGAGAGGTCAAAGTTCTAACCTTTTTGATAACTAACACTTGGGTTGGCGGGTGGGGCACTCCAATTTAAACTAATGACTCTTTATCATAATATGAAGTGTCCTACTCACCCAAATGTTTGTTATTAAGAGGTTGGATCACGACAGTTTCTTGTGATTAAGTGACTTTTGACGTTTGGAGAGAGGTGAAACTTTAAACCTCTTGATAACTAACACTTGGGTGGGTGGGTGGGCCACTTCAATCCAAACTACCGACTCCTTATCATAATATGGAGTGTCTCAGCCACCCACTTAAGTGTTTGTTATTAATAGGTTGGATCACGACTAATTTTTGTGATTAAGTGACTTTTTACGTTTGCAGAGAGGTCAAACTTTAAACCTCTTGATAACTAACACTTGGATGGGTGGGTGGGCCACTTCAATCCAAACTACTGACTCCTTATCATAATATGGAGTGTCTCAGCTACCCACTTAAGTGTTTGTTATTAATAGGTTGGATCACGACTGTTTTTTGTGATTAAGTGATTTTTTACGTTTGCAGAGAGGTCGAACATTAAACTTCTTGATAACTACTACTTGAGTAGGTGGGTGAGTTACTCCGATTTAAACTATTGACTCGTTATCATAATATAGTGTGTCTCACTCACCCACCCAAGTGGTAGTTTAAATATGAGCTTACAAATCTAATTTTTAGCATGAAATTTGCCGAATTTGGCACAAAAAACTAATTTATACCACAAAATTTACCTTTATTTGTAAGATTAAAATTGCGCAAACTACTCAATTTAAGAATAAAACTACTCATAAACTACGAAAACATAGCATTTATCAATATTTGCGTAGAAAACCTAAATATCACATAAAATTTGCATAGAAAACTTTAAAATTACACAGAAAAAGCATTTATGGCAAGAAAATTGCACATAAAAATTATTTGCAGTATGAAACTTGCTAAAAAATAGCAAATTTCGGCCATAAATTATCAAAATATTGTCAGAAAACACCCAAAAAATCCGGCCATATCAGTTTAAACATATAAAAAGTTTTATAAAATCTTAAAATTCGGATATGAAATATCAAAATGTTGTTAAAAAAATCAAAATTCTGCTATTAACTGTTGAAAAGTGCAAAGTTCTATTTATATTGTCTAAAATAGCTATGAAATATTGTCAAAAAGCACCAAAATCAGGCCATAAACTGTTAAAACTTGTAAAATTATTTTTATTGAATTTAAAAATTAAAAAAAGTTGCCTCAAACTGCCTGATCCTGGTTTTTACAGCATCCAATTTGAGATGCTGGTTATCTGAAAATATAATATTGCTAATTAATTACAAATAGTTAACAATATAGAATAGCGGTGTGACTAACAGCAATAAAAATTGCATTTATCCGGCGTAGTTATCGCTTGCTGGCTAAATTGCTGGCCGAGTTTTTCTACGATGTGGACGGGTCGGCTGCTGGCAGTCGAATCTCTTCTTGAAGAAGCTGATGTAGAATTCAACATTTATTGAAAATTGTTGATATGTGTTGACATACTATTGATTAAATCAGACGAGCGCCGTTAATAGATTTTGACTTGGAACTTTCTCTACTTTCATGCATCCAAACTTATTCAAACGCAAACAACACTAATGGTTTTTGCTATCAAGATCACCCAACTTGAAGATTATAGAACATTTTGTCTTGAATATGATGGACAGAACATTGTTTGTTTACCGCATTTTTCTAACACTTTAGATGAACCGCGTTACCAGCTTCAGACAGCTTGCTACAAGCTGCTTCAAGATGCATTCATTATTTTTAGCATGCCTAGATGAGTTGAATAATACATAAGAGTACGCGGAGATTTAAGGTATTAATATTTTTAATTTTTAACATAAGGTCACCTCTAAAACAACCAGGGTTTGAATTTTAGTAAAATTTAACACGCTGACCTATACTTGGTTTTGCTTTGATGCAGATTTTTATAACTAGTTACCTTTATCTTAAAGCTTCTTTTACATCTCAGATTTAGAATCTTGGATTTGAGTGATACATACGTTTAAATGGGACTTTTAGACGTAATTGGGCAATGCATTTCAAATCATGTTTCTGAATGTCTGCGTCGAGATTCTTTATTAGTTCTGAATTACTATACTAGAGGCCTAAAGTTAGAAGTGATTTTGAGGTAATGTTGACTTTGACTATTTGCTATCTTCTTAAGTTGTTTAATTAAGGGTTTGGAAGTAGATCAGCAACACTTTTTCTTTTGTCAATTCTATTCTAAACGATTTGTTTTACTTAAAGGCTTGGAACTTTTTTTCTTTTGGTAGGTAATTGGTTTGGATTAGATTCAGTCTATTTAGGATTAATTGATATCTTCAGATTAGCATAAAAAGTTTGAATTTTGTTTTTTTTATCTACCCGCTATAAAATTTACAAATAGAACTTCAAGGATTTGTTGAAAAACTACCAAAGATGCATGGCTTTAGAAATAAGCTGTGTACAAACGAATACTACACATAAAAAGTTTTTTTTTGCCATTAATTTTGAACTGAAATGCGGGTTAAAACGACCTAGTTGTCGTTTCAACCCGCATTTCTAGGGTCTAGGGCTAAAAAGTTAGGATACGTCTTTTGAGTAGTAACATATTATAATAAATCTTGAATTTGAACACTGTTTTTATATGGGCCAGGCATAAAAATATTAAGTGTTTATTTATTTTTGTTCTTTTGTGCTGTTAAAATTTTGGCCGTTGGTCTATACTGTAAATGTTTTCTAAATTTTTTTTTGTGGAATTTTTTTGTGTGCACCTTCAGAAAGTGATCTTTATGCAAAAAAAAGTAAGCCATTCCAAATGTTAGTCCTTAAGATTAAAAAAAATACGTGTTGCACTGTCTTTGAGTTTTTAAAAGTAATGTACTTAATAAGTATTATAGCTTTCAGATTTGACTCAGGTGCAACCCAGGGTGTTCAAATATGAAAGAACTTTACGGACAAAAATGGCGATTCAAAAGTTACTATTATTGTAGCGACACCGGAAGTTAAAATTGCGTGTTGTGGCCGCCTGTCGCGGTCGCGTATAGTGGAACACTAACATGTTTGAAGCATACAAATTATATGGTAAAAATTAGGTTGCGGCCGAGAATTGTGGCATCAAAAATAATTATTTTTATTTGGTTTTTTATTCATTTCTTACATAAATAAATAATTTATTCAAGCTCAATTTAACGATTAAAAGCAGCTGTTTTAAGAAAGTTTTGTGAAAATTTTAAAGAAAGTTAATTAAAATTGTAAATAAAATTAGTAAATACAATATTCTGCATGTTCATTATTTAAAAATTCAGTTTAAAATTGACGAATTCTTAATTATTTAGTAAGTTTTTAATTACTAATTGGTCATCAAAATAGAGCCTTTTTTAATTTTGGAATTTTGTATTAAAATTTCTTACAATCCGAACTTTTTTTCAAGCTAATTTGAAAATTTAAAAAAAAATATATGCTTTTAAATTTTAAACTGACAAAATTAACAAAGTTTTATTTTTTAATATGTTAAATAATATGGCATTTGTTTCTGATTATTGCACAGTTTAAAATAATTGAGGTTAGGGTATTTTAATAAAAATTTTATACTTTATTGTGCTGATTTTATTTTTATATATTAAGACCGGTTTCGGCGGTTAGGCCATCATCAGTTTTTTTCTTTTCTTGTTTCACAACACCTGTGAAAAGTATAACATTTTTATTAAAATAAGCTAACCTCAATTAAATAATATGCTCCAGTAGGTAGCATAAAATAATTAATTATTACTCAAATTGTTTAGAATTAATTGCCTTACACATTGATAACATTGTCTTTGCTTAACAGCCCGAACCGACTTCAAACCAAAATCAATTGAATTGAATTTTTCAAGATCCTGTTTACCTTTTATGTGTTCCTCTGTATGTGCGTTATATTATTGCGGCCTGAAGGGACGTGATTAATTAAATTGTACTAATCAATAGGCCCCCGTTGTCATAACAAGTGATTCTCCAATTACATCCATCCATTTTCCTGTAAATACGAACTGCCAAACTGCCGTGTTCAAAGCCTTGTATCCAAAAACAAACAAAGCAGCAATCGATACCTGCCTTCATCAATGTCCGATTCTATTTGTATGCGTGTATTATTATTATTATTATAACAAGAAAATATAATTAACCTTTATGGTAAATTGATATAGTAATAGAATCCCGTTGAATGTCTTGCGCCAATATCTTAATATGCCTTTCAGGTTTATACGCTTGAAATCTTGCTGAAGCGCATTATGTACGTAGAATATTCGATATAGTGCAATGCAGCTTGTGTATAGTGTCTAAGCAGTTGCATGGAGCTAAACCATTGCGGTATATATAGATATAAACTGTGTGGCTGCCAGGAAATTTGAAGCTTTGCTGTTAAATCCTATATAATATCCAGGGGCTATCATGTTCCTAACTCGCATCAACTTTTGCGCGAGGACGTGTGAGTGTGTAGCTCTATTTTATATCTATGTGTGTTGCTACGATCCGCTTGGGAATATGAAAGAGTGGACTAAAGTGGATGAAGAGGAAATGATAACGCTTGTGGTGCCACAAATTGAATTGATACCAGTTTAATTAGCACTCGACTATATTATTTTTATTATATTATAAACACAAAATTACATTTTTTTGCAGTGATTTTTCATTAAATCAGTAAAGAATGCCGATTACAAATCGTGCATGAATATCATTCATCCGTGCACGCAATGCTGTGACCCATACATTTGGATTCGTTTAATTAAAATGGGTCAGTATTTCCCAATACTCGAAACCTTATTAAGCGCATCTAACTAATTAAATAAACTTGTTTGCTTTATTACTAATTAAAATCTTAAAGCAAATTGTATCTAGTAATTGTATATTAATTTTGAATAATTAATAACCTTTTTATATGTATTGAGATTTTTTATTAGGATTATATATGTTGTGATTAATTAACACGTTTATATTTAAACGCAGCTTTAAGATGGTAACACTTGCGTAAGATCTAAAAATATTGCCTTTTGAAACAGAAAAAAATATTGAGATTTTTTTATTAATTTTTTTCATATTTTTTTATCAATTATCAAATAGATAGTTGTGTATTGTTGTGTTGCTGAAAAATAGTCAATATTGTTTGTTTACAATCACATTAATGTTTATATTTTGACAATACATGTAAATAATATCAATTGAAATAAAATTATATTGTTACGGTTTAGCACTCAATAATCGTAGCATGTGCTTAAATAAAACGTTTCTTTCCGTTAATACTAAAAGAATGCCAACAACATCGGATTACATAATTTATTATTATTGCGACGCCCCCACCACTATTTATTGTTGCTCTTATAAAGTGGTCGGGCAGTTTCTGGCGCCGAAAAGGAAACAATAATTGCCCGAAGAATAATACACGAAATTGGCCGTTTCCAAGTCGACACGACCTCAAGATTACTCGACGTGACTTCCCACGACCACGACGGGATTAGCAGATAAAATTGCAAGAGGGTGCCCCCCAAAAACATTTCCGCCTTTTCCTCACTGCGACATTCGCCCTTTTTCTTCAACCCAAAAACCACCACCCCCCATGAAATGCTAATGACAATCAACTTTGAGAGATTTAATTAAACAAAATAATTAACTAATTGAGAAGACAAGATATTTTAATTAAGAAAAAGGGATAATATTTATTCAAGCTTAGCTGGATAATCAAAGCATTGATTTAAAAATGTTATTTGCAAATTATACCCGGCGCCTTCACCATTTGTGAAATTGCGTCATATCTTATGGTATAAATTAATAATAGTATTTTAACTGTAACATTGCAAAGTTTATTATTTGAATTGAGCTTTGATATATTATTAAATCAAACTTTTTCAAGGACAAATTGTTTCAAAAATAAACTATTCATAAATGAAGTTTTAGAAAACCTATTTTATTAATGCATTAATGAAAATTAAAACAATTTACTAAGTTTGATTTATTTTTGGCTCTTTAATAATTGCTTTAGTTATTGTTATTAATTTAAATCCATACAAAGTTTGAAAATATTTATAATTCAGAAAAGATTTTTTTTTTAAATTTTTTAATTGACAAAACAGTTTAATGCGTAATTTTGGGGGTTTTATTTTAGTTGAGCATGGACTAATTAATACCAAATTATTTTTTTTATTTTTAATCAGAATCTTAATTTTTTTCAATGCCATTTTAGTAAACCTATGTTATGTTATGACTGAAATTAAATACTTGATTATCAAGTTTGCGGAATTTGTAAAATTTAAGTTTAAGTTAAATTGTTAACAGTTTTATGTATCCAAAACTAAATTTTTATGCAAAGTTTACGCGCTTCCATAACTTATAAAACTACATTTTACGTTAAGCATTGGATAATAATAATAAAAACAACAATTTTTGTCATGAAGAACAGTTAGAACGTTTATTTCTTCAAGCAAAAATGAAGTTATTAGTAGAATAAGCCATTTTTAAGATATAAACATATAAACTTGTACACTAATAAGACCAATAAGATTACTAAACGTGTAACTAATCAATAACTTACTTAACAGATGAATATACTTTTCTTTAATGTATTCTATTCATACCTAACAGCTATTAAATTCTATGTTTAATGTTATAATAAGTTATTAACTTATGAATTAAACATATATTGTAACAATTGAAGATTATTAAAATATAAATTTCTAAAAAGTCGGTTTTTCTGACGTTTTTATTATTAGAAGCTGTGTTTTTGTGGGCTTAAAGTAATTTATTTTTTTTAATCTTATAAATATTTTATATTTTGTTACAAGAAACTAGATAGTTTTTGTATTTTATAAGTCTGGAGTCAATCTAAAAAGATTGAAATGGTTTTTGCAAAATTTACTTGTGCAAGCAGGAATAGACCTTTGTTACGCGTCTACAAAAATTTGCGGGGGGACGTGCATTTACATATTTTTACTCAGCGCATTTTCACAGAATGCAAATTTACACAAACTAGAGATTTTAGCTTGGAGCGACGTGGAGCGGAGAATGACGAGGTGTAGCATCTCGATGTTTGGCGATGGGAGCTAAGTGACGTCGACTTGGTTCTTGACACTATTTGCACGGGGGCAGAAGTAGTTTATTATAAATAAGTGCAAATGCCTACAGAAGTTTTACTAAGTCTGGGTGACGCGGTGGTTAAAAAAGTAAATCATTTGCGGCACAGGTTGTCCTAAACGAATGGTTTAGTTTCAGTCTAAATCGGTTTCTTTTGCATGCAACACATTGATTTTTTTGTAACCTTTAGTGTTTAGACGTTGGCCGTGAAGCTTTCCGTTTTTTTGTGGTACTTGGTACTGAAGATTTTAATCAATGTGTTGTTATGAAAGGTTGCAAAAGATTATCTTTGACTTTTTCGAAGACAATTTGGTGGGTTTCAGGTATGTTTGGTGTAAATTCCAAGACCTCTTTGAATTTTACGGTAGTCTTGCAAACGGTTGCTAGTGGAATCTGCAATTGCTATGACACTTGATTGCATTCATACATGCAAAAGGTTGCGATGTGAGCAATTTGGCTTTCCAAATAATAGTTGCCAGAGTATACCAGCAAAGGCTATTTTCAGTTTACGATTTAATGATTCCAGACTACGGGCAATGTAGTCTGTAACATCTTTGAGTTGTCAAGGGTTTGGGTAGGTAACGTGAATTGAGTAACCTGTTGGTTTGTAGCCGGTGGTGAGAAACTTGATTTGGTTAATCGGTTTGCTTAGTGGTATTTTAATATTGCAGCGCTCGAAGTTGCCAAGGTGTTTTTTTGAGCGACTGTTCATCTTCTTTTTTTTCTTCTTCTTTGTTTTTTGAGACATTTCTGTTGCTGTATCTTTTTTTGGCTTTTCTTTCAGGTTTAGATTAGAGAGCCCGTAAAATGCACTAAGCCATTTAATGCCTCACGTTAGGCGCTATTTGTTACCGGCTTGCGTACACAAAGAGTTGCAAAGGTAGCTGGTCTAAGTCTAGGATCGATGAGGTTGCTCCTGGAGAAGGTTTTTGGTGGTTGAGGTGCTTTTTAGTAAATGAATTTCAAGTTTGACACACGCGTTTACTAAAACCGCCTAGAAGTTTACACTGAACTTGAGCTTTTGGTTTGGAGCAACTTGGAAGTGCATATGGCAGCTACTAGAGTTTTAAGTTAATAATGTTTGCCTCTGAATCTTCAGGGGTCAAACGTTGTTGAGGTCGTTGCGGAAGCTGCACGTTTGATGCTATGGCTTTTGACTGATTGTGAATTGAAAGGTTTTATACTTGTAGGAACTGGAAATGACGAAGTGTTTTGCACATTTAATGGGTGTTGCATCACTTAAGAGACTGGAATCTACGTTTACTATTCTTCTCAACTATTGTTTATTTAATTTTAGTGATGTTGACTGCATTAACAAGAGTTTAAAGATCATAAATTTTGGTGAGTCGGTCTCATTTGCAAATCTTATATTATTGAGAATTTTTTTTCGATTTTTTTTACCTCTTTATTTTTATTGTTGCCAGTTTTTTTTTTCTGTACTGATTTTAACGAGCGTTGGGGACAAAAAAACATCCCAGTCTTACACTTAAACGAGGGATTTTATTTGTGGACATAATCTTTGTCTTAATAGTAGCTACTTGATTGTAGTACAGTTGCTTTAGCTGCCTAAGAACATAGTTGTTTAATCCTACTTGTTCCAAATATTCAAAAAGTATGTTGTGCTAAACCTGGTCAAAAGCTTTTTCATAGTCTATGAAACTTACATAGACATTCTTGGAAAATGTACAGAGTTTTTTTTTATTTCAACTGCAAATTACCATTATTGTCTTCACACTTTTAATAAATTTGGTTTTGTAGAATTTTTAAGGATTTTTAAGGAGAGTGACTAATTAAACCAATATTTCTAAAAATGCAGTAAGTATTACTAGCTTTAGCTTTCTTAGGTAGTGTTATGAATAATGAATCTAGCCTAGACAGTTTTCTAGTATTTGTTTGCTGTAATAAAAATTATTAAAGAATACTGCTAAAATATTCAAGCTTTTATTATCTAGTAGTTTCAAAAGTTCTTTTGTAATATGGTTTGGCTCGGGAGCTTTATTATTTTTAGTTTGTATAATTTTTTTATTTTTGTTTTTAGTATTGCAGAAAAAGAAAGCTTTTAATTGTTTTAAAAGAACTCCAAAAACATGATTGCTTTTAAGAAGAAGCGAGTCGTTGCGCGCCGCAAAATTCTTAAAAGCAAGCAACGATCAAGGGAGAGCTACGTATCGACAATCACGCCGACCACTTCGGTCGGCGAAGTGTGGAAAAAGATGGGAGCCGTGTCGGGAAAGAAATTTCCCTCTGTGGCTCCCATCCTAATCGTCGACGGACGCGAAGTCACCAAAGCGGCCCACATTGCAGACGCATTGGCAACTCAATTTTCGTCTGCCAGTAGCTCTCAAAATTATAGTGAGCAATTCCTGCGTCAAAAAGATCAATTAGAAACTCAGCTAAATTTTCTTTCCCGGATTCTTTGTCTTACAACTCTTTCTTTTCTTTAAAAGAGTTGGAAACGGCAATTAACGGTATGGGTACCTCCTCCGCACCGGGACCAGACGACGTGCCTTATCAGGTTATCCGGCAGCTTTCCTCCCCCGTCATGCGGGAGCGGTTGCTGGAAATTTACAACCTGATATGGGAAAGCGGCAGAATGTTGGAGAGAGGCTATTATTCTGCCGTTGTTAAGGCCAGGCAAAGATCAAAACAACGTCAACAGCTACAGACCGATTTCACTTACCTTCTGTCTCAGTAAACTTTTAGAAAAAATGGTCAACAACCGTTTGGTGTGGATGCTGGAAAGTAACGGTCTTTTAGCTAAATACCAGGCGGGTTTCAGACAAAATCACAGTACCGTTGATCATTTAATCTGTCTAAAAAAAATTTTCCAAGACGCCTTCCTACCAAGAAAACACCTCGTAGCGGTGTTTTTCGACCTGGAGAAGGCGTATGACATGACTTGGCGATATGGAATTTTGCAGAAGCTGCACGAATGGGGATTCAGGGGCCATATGCCTTTTTTTCTTAAATATTTCATGCGCGATTGCAAATTTAAAGTAAGGGTGGGAACCACTAACTAGAAGACATTATGTCTAGAGAACAGTGTTCCCCAAGGGTCGACAGCGTCACCTTTTTTGCGATTGCGGGTAATGATATTGCGGCTTCGGTTGTTACACCTGTTCAAAAATGCCTGTACGTCGACGACTTGGTGATCTACATGGCGGGAGATACCATCCCTGCCATAACACGTCAACTTCAGATCACCATAGACGAAGTGGACAGAGAAGCAGAGGCGAGAGGTTTTTGCTTCTCTACGATGAAAACCTTGTGCGTGCATATTTGCCGCCTCAGAAGACCTCATCGGGACCCCGCGCTTGTCTTACGGGGTTCCAGAATCACGTGCGTCGAAACAGTCCGTTTCTTAGGGCTCGTGCTCGATAGGACATTATCCTTTTGGGCACATATTGATGAATTGGTTACAAAGTGCAAAAAAAGCCTTGAACGTGATCGAGTACTTGGCCAACATCAACTGGGGTGCGTGGAGAGAGGTACTGTTGCGGCTGTACAAAGCTCTGGTTTTATCCAGGGTCGACTACGGCTGCGCGGTATACTCATCCGTCAGAAAATCCCGGTTGAAAGCCCTAGACGCAGTTCACAACGCAGGCATTAGATACGCCACGGGAGCATTCTGGACGAGTCCTGCACCGAGTTTTTGCTGCGAGTCGGGTCTATTCCCTCTAGCTGCTCGTCGCAGTCGCTTTGTACTCACGTACGCCTCGGCGATGCGAGCAAAGAGGGGTCACAACAACCGTCTTATATTTATCGCCAACGAAACGCAGCAACATAAATACAGACTCAGGCCTACCGTCAGTAGGCCGGTCTTCGTCCGATCGCAGGAGCTAGAGGAGAGTCTCAATGTTAATTATCCGATGGTATTCGAGGTCGGTTCTGGCGAGTTTCTACCCTGGCTGTTGCCGAGTGTTAGAGCTCGTTTTGATCTGACCTCCCAGAGCAAACGAGAAACTTGCCCCAATGTTTTGAGGAGCAAGTTTCTTGAAATCGTTGCCGAATACCCAGACTCTCCGCGGTTGTATACGGACGGGTCGAAAACAAATCGGGGGGTGGGAAGTGTTTTTGTTTCAGACGGTACGGCCTATTCATGGTCTCTTCCTAAAGAGGCCTCCGTATACACCGCAGAATTACATGCTTTGCATAAAACCCTGCTAAACTGTGAGACGTCATCTCACAGTTTGTTTCTCCTTTGTTTCGACTTGGTGAGTGCTATCCTGAGTATACAGTCTATGTACTTTGTCGATCCGCTGGTCCAGCTCGTACAAACTTTGATATTCCGCCTGGCCGGGTTTGGACAGAGAGCTATCTTTGTCTGGACACCGGGTCATGTGGGTATCGAGGGCAACGAACTGGCCCATAAAGCCGCCCGCCAGGCGGCTAACGCGGATCCTACGGACAACATTCCCGTAAGACCCGATGATCTCAAATGATACGTCATATCGAAGGTCATCGAGGATTGGCAAAGAGTATGGAACGGCTTCGAGAGCAAATTAAAGGAAATCAAGCTCTCCGTGACGGCATGGAAATCGCCGGTAGATCTCAACAGGAAAGAGGAGGTCGCTCTATGTCGCTTGCGCATAGGTCATATCAACTTGACATTTTTGTATCTCCTGACCGGCGACGAACAACCAGCATGCCAAACATGTCACGACCCTCTAACGGTGAAGCACATTTTGGAGGAATGCCTAGCCTACCTTCTACACCGTAATCGGCTCGAGCTCTCTAACAACGTGGCGTCTATTTTATCAAATAAAGAGGAGTCCATGAGAAGGTGCGTCCAGTTTTTGAAAAACGCAGGACTTTTCAAACAGGTGTAACCAAGTTTTTGTCTTATAATGATTTTGGTGTTAATTTATTTATTTATTTTTATTGATCAGTTTTTGTTGTTGAGTTGTTTAAAGCATCCTAGTCTTTTTCAACTTTGGTGCAATCTGTGATATTAGGTTTAGTTAGTTTTTAGGGTCTGGCATTGAAGCATTTTACAGCTTCGATGTCATCTGTGATATTAAGTTAGGTTGTGATATTAGGTTTCGGTACTTTAGTTTTTAGGGTCTGGCATTGAAGCCTTTCACAGATTTGGTGTCATCTGTGATATTAGGTTAGGTTAATGGATAGGTACTGGCATCAAAGTCTTTTACAACTTTGTTGTCATTTGAAATAGTAGGTTCTGTGATATTAGTTTTAAACTTAGTTTTAAATTTAGTTTTAAATTCTAACAACTGTGATATTAGATTTAGTATTAATTTATTTATTTATTTAACCATTTTAATGTGTTGTTTTGTTTTCTTCAGGTCTATAACCTTAGGTTATTATTATTAAAACAAAATAAATAGCTAATAACCTTAGTAGTCGACGCTAAAATACAAGTAAAAAAAAAGTATTGCAGAGGCTTCTGTCGATATTATCAGTTATAAGATTGTGTGAGGTTTACACGATTTGCAGCATCGAAGAAATTTGTAATATGGTTTTCTTATTCTTTGAAACGGTATTTTGTTTTGGTTATGTATTCTGATCATCTATTAGAATGTTGAAGCTTTTGACATTCCTGGTGCCTGCCATGCTTTTGAGAATTTTATGAAGGTTGAAGTTTTTGTGTTTTTTTTTCTAGTTCTATTTTCTTGCAGTTTGCTTCTTGATTTTTTTCTTTAATTAGTCGATTGATGTTGCAGTATTTTTTATTGTCTTTATTTTTGAATATTCTACACTGATTTATGATTTCAAAAATAACTGGATGACTAAAGATGATTTTAGTCATCCAGTTATTTTTGAAATTATTCTAGTAGTTTTTAAAAATTCTTTGCTTTGTTAATATTAGATGTTTGGATGTTTAATCATTTATTTGTATTTTGATTTTAAGTAGCAGTTTTGGCTATCTTGTGTATTTTTATATTAATCTTTTTGGCTAGTTGTGAATCTATTATCATTTCTTTAGGTGTAATCATCATTGATGGTTTTTTTAGCTTAGTGTGTTTTTTTTGCGCCGTTTAGGAAGATCATACTATGTTGTTGTAAAGTTTTTTTTTTAGATAGAATTCTAACAATTGTCTCCTTTTTTCGTTACGTTCTCCTAATCCAAACTTGCCAGTCACGCCATGTCCTTTATCAACTTAAGCGTTGAAGTCGCTCATTACTAGCGTAACTTTATTTTTTTTTGCTATTTGCAGTGCCCGTCTTTATTGTAAAGATCTAATATTAATCTAATTGTTTTGAAATAAAAAAAAAAAAATAGTTAACATTGCTGTTAAATGAATCAGTTGCCAAACTTTTAAAATATAACAACGTTAAACAATTACAGAATGCGGCCATAAACATGATACAAATTGAAATAATATATTAAGGTTTATTAAATTACAAACCTATTATTAATAAATTTAAACAAATTTTAGCCCAAATTTTTATTCAAAGCGTAAATATTTCCCATTATGTGTTTTTATTCACTGATTTCATTGATTGAACCGTGACAGTCCCATTTTTTGTACTCAAACAATATAATCAACTAATTGAAAAGACAGAGAAAATAATAACATTTAACCAAGTCTGGACACTCAACTCATTGACATAAAAATGCTTTCACCGCATTCATCATTTATGAAACCTTTTTCATTTACCGGGCAATAAATATTTTTTCCTGAATTAACTTTCATTTACTTCCTCACTGTCAATTATTAATAAAACTGCAGTCTTTAATTAAGGCCGGTGCACACGGCACTTATGTTTATGTTGTAATTTGCAGCGTGGTGCAAGGTGTAATTTACATATTTCGAGGGGAGTAGTAGTAGAGAGAGATTAGTGCGTTCAAAGCAGATAACTTTCCATGTTTACGGCAATGCAACATGTGTAATCCGGTTATATCTTTGCGAGCATATTAACGGCGCGTAGGGGAGGCCACATCCGGGGCACCTTTACGGTTTGAAAAATGCACGATAATTAATTTGCGTGGATTAATCAACCCCCCATTATTGTGTAGCCGAGGATAAATTGAATTTTAATTTCGGGTCAAGGGATGATCTCGCTTCTATTTAATAATGTTAGGGATATTCAATTTTAAAATTTCAGTGACAAAATTTATTAAATAAAAAAAATCATCAGTAACATTAACATTGAATTTATCACCTCTTACCAACACCTAAACATTTCCTTTCTGTTGGAAAAAATTGTAAATATCATGATAATAGCCGCTCAGCACGCATACATAAATAAGTCATATAATTTTTTTTTTCACCAAATATAAATAATAAATACTGAATATTTACGCTCACCATAATATGATAAACCATTAATGCTCAATTTTATGTATAAATATTTAGTTCCCATAAAAAACAGCGATGATTGCAATTAAAATGTAAATATCCGCATAAATTTTCCTAATCTATTATTCACGCTCAGTCAGTCGCATAACAACAAAAACATCATTTTTGTCGGCAACAATTTTTAAATTGTCAATTTATCGAGTGCTTGGTTTTGCTATTAAATTGAACAATAATTGCCATCGTTTTTTAAATGAAAATTTATACTCATTTGGCCTCAATTGTATATAATAAGCTATAGAGCTTATTTTACTAACTAAAACCGCTTCAACTTCTAAGCTCAAGTATTTAATAATTATAATATTAAACCAACATTGTAATCCCCTATAAAATTGCAGTTATATATACACATAAAATGAGGATTACAAATGTGCACATAATAATAAATGTATTTCCATGCTGAAATTACTTGTAGAAATTGGTTTGAGGCGATAAGGAGGCGAATAAATTTATTGCGTGTTGTGCAGGAAATAAATTTAGTATTTAGCATATGATACGTCCGCATCCCCGGCTAGAGGCGACGATTTATACACATTTATATACATTCATAGGGCATAACATTATTTGAACTATTCAGCCCCTCTATTCAGTTTTGGCTGGTTAAGCAAAGATAAGTGATCCGAACTATGAGAGAACGCGGCCCTTCGCACCCCTAATTCAATTTATATGCAATCCTCACTATATCATGTTGTCGTGTTGATAAAATGTTTTTGTATAAAAACTTTTTCATTAACCAAATGTTTTAAAATTAATAAGGATGTATTGTTTTTGCTCTACATATAGCAACTTGGTTTGAAACAGGCTTAAACTGTCTATACGTTAAAGAGTTATAATACATTTTATTTAACTAAATTGAATTATTTTAGAGGCATCATATCACACTGAGCTTTAACGCAACTTATTACTGTTTTAAATTTTTCTTAGTATTGCCAAAATATACTATTTTATCAAATATATAATATATACATATATATAATATATTTATAAAAATAAAAAAGTAATGAATTTTTTTCAAGAATGAAACACTCATTCAAATGACTCCTACGGCTGGCTTGACAGTAACCCTTCCGATTAATTCAATTTTTTAGTACATTTTTGATTGTGACTCCAATCGCATGAATGGAAACTTCGATTTTGTATTTCAAGGTATCAATCTTCTCTGGATGGTTAGCTTAACACTTATCCTTAAGATCTCCCTACAAAAAAATCGAACAGGGTGAAATCACAGCTCCCAGGCGGCCAATTGACATCAGCATTTTGGCTGATTATTTGATTTCCAAAAACAGTGCGCAAAAGATTGATGGTTACGTTGGCTGTATGGCAAGTGGCCCCGTCTTATTGAAACCAAATGTCATCCATTTTATACTCTTTACTTTTTAGAAACAAAAACTTGTTTAGCATGTTACAGTAACGTTTGCTATTGACAGTAACGGCGGCTTCTTTCTCATGTTTGAAGAAAAATGACCTAATAATGCCGCCGTACCAAAATCCACACCAAACGGTTAATTGTTGTGGCTGTCAATAGTCATGTGTGGATTCTCTGAAATGCGACAATTTTGCTTATTGACATAGCCTCCGAGATGAAAATGAGCTTTATAAAAAAACACGATTTTTTTATAAAAATGCTCATCTTTGGCCAAACGATCTTTAACTTATTGGGCGAACTGAAAACGATGGATGATCATGAGGCTTTATTTCTTGGACTAATTAATTTTTGTAGTTCTTCAAACCGAGGTTTTTATACCAAATTCTCCTCAGAGAAGTGCGAGAAGTGTTCAGTTTCTGTGTATTTTTATCATATTGTTCTGTTATGGTACGTTTATAAGAAAAGAAAGTCATATTTGGAAGTCTAGAGGTAATTTTATTGCTGAATAGTATATACTGTCTTTTGTTATTTAGTGCAAACTAAACTTTTTTGTTTTTAAGAATTTGGATCATATTAACTACAGAAAGCTTTTTTTTTTGTTCTGAGATACTTTTTTATAAGCACAATTTATTTGGTATTTTCTAGGATCCAATAGTTTTTTTAATTAATTAATTAATTTATTTACTGTCAGTTTATTTCTGCTGCCAAAGCTAATTACCGACGTCAGAGGCTAATACTACCACATCTGGGATTTTGCTGCATATTGAGGAATTTTAACCTAAATTATTAGGTTCATTGAGGTACACGTAAAAACTATTTGTAATAAAGTTCTACGTAAATATAATTAGTTTTAAGCTACTTTTTGTTAGTGAAAAAATAGAAGATAGCACAAGTATGTGTGAGTGGCAATTGCGTCAATTTTAGTAAAGTATTGCAGCTAGTATTTGTAATATTTTATACTTTAATGCATTTTTGTTACTGTAACAATATTTTATTTTTTTTGCATTCTAAGATGTTCTAAAGCTTGACTTTTAACAGTGTGTAATGCTGTTTTTAAGTCTATAGAGGTTGTAACAGTATACTTTTTAGCGTCTAGATGGATAGATATTTTCAACGTGACTTACAACCAACAACGACTTTGCAACAAACAACTGGACGGTATCCAGTTGTTAAGTGCAATACTCAACTCACCCACTTGTTTATTTTCTGTTGATATGAGATGAGATGTAAGGTATATAGAAGTATCAACCCTATAAGTCATCTTTTCAAAATATTCTTTAAATATTTCACTAGAGAATTTACAACAAACGCTAAGAACAAATCTCGGCAAACCAATTTGGGTTCATCAACGCTGTAGGCACTAGAGAAGCACTTTTCTCAGTACAGGTGACATAAACTGCGATATCTACGTATGCTTAATTGACTATCAGAAAGTTTTTGGTTAAAATAAAAATCTTAAAACCAGTAGGGATCGACGCCAAACTTATACTGGAACCAGACCACATCCCTGAAAATTGAGGATGAACAAGTAGAAGACATCGAAATAGCAAGAAGGGTAATACTTTTGCTGATTTTGTTTAATGTATACTCTAACCAAATCTGAACGGAGCTAGGCTGAACAACATCAGGTATGCCGACGATACAGTGATAATTGCTGAGTCTCTTGAAGAACTTCAAACACTATTAAAAAAATGTGTAGTGGCTAGTCAAAAATTTGGACTTAATATTAATAGCAACAAAACAAAGTTTATGGTCATAAGCAAAGAAAAGATACCCAATGTACATCTATACGTTCACAATCAACATATAGAGAGATTGAGTCAGATAAGATACTTAGACACAATTGTGAACGAAAACTAGGACAATAGTCAAGAGATAAAGAATATATTAGGAAAGCTTGAACCGCTTTCAATACAATGAATAACCTCTTCAAAAACTACAAACTCTATCTTGATACCAAATTCCGCATGTTAAGGTGTTACATGTTGTCAATACTACTATATGGAGTTGAGTCCTGGACACTCAATAAAGCAACAACAAAAAAACTGAAATCTTTTGAAATGTGGCTATATCGACGCATTTTGCGGATATATTGGAAGGACAGAGTAACAAACATAGAGGTCCTTTGCAGAATGAGACGGATATCATAGACATCAAAATCCGTAATCTTCAATACCTAGGCCACATTATGAGGAACGAGAACAGATATGCCTTATTACAAGCTACCATTTAAGGCAAGATACACTTCAGCGAAGTCCAGGACCGAGGGAATATCATGGTTACAGAATATTAGGACGTGTTACGGGAAGACGTTGAAGTAGCTCTTTAGAATAGCAACCAATAAAATGAAGAAAGTCATGCTTATTGCAAACATCCAAAATTGGATATGCACCTGAAGAAGAAGATTATGAGATAATCTAGATTATGTTAAAAAATGTACAAGACCTAAAACAATTTATTTCTGATTTGTGTTTATTGAGAAATGGGGATAACTAAGTTTAATTAAAGAAATTCTTTATTTAGAAGCGTTACAAGTAACAATTAATTTTTATTTAAAAAGATCTCAAAAAACTACATTTGATAAATATAACTGCGTTTTTTATGCCGATTTTTTAACTATTTTTGATGCATTGTTTGGTTCTTTTGACTCGCTGAAATACTTTTTTTGTGGGTAGGAGAGGAATTTTTCTAAAGACTTTTAATGAGTCCGATTTACTCTCAGAAGCGCTTATCGAATACCTATAAAGACAACCTTTGCTGTGTGCGGCATTGTTGTTTTCTTGCATTTGGAGTTAGTTGGGGCTTTGGCGCAAACTGTGTGGCCGTATTGATTACAGTGGTGGCATTGAGTGATTTCAGTGCAAGTTCCCAAAATTCATTGAGATATAGTATCTTTAGCATTCTGCAGAAGCTAAAAGTTTAATATTAGAAAGGATTTCTTTTCTTGTTGTTCTGGAATATAAAAAACATCTAGTCACACTCATTTGAGTGTGACTAGATGGTTTATATTCCAGAACAACAAGTTTTGCCTTCACTACATCCATGTTTTGAATGACGTAGTTACAAGTACTTTTAGAGTTGACTTGACATGTATATTGGTAAGTACTGTATTTTATACAATAATTTTTAATTTGGTCGAAATGAGAAAGTGTATGCGTTTGGATTTCATCGACCACGTTTACGTGCGATTAATGGTTATGTTCAACAACTTGAAATACATTTTTGTTACGTATCATGACAGAAAGAGACCGTTGTGTGTCAGCTAATTTTTCATCATTAATTTTATTTTTGGAGGTTGTTGGATCTATCTAGTTACCAGTAGGTTTTTTAGGTAAGCTTGTACTATTGTTTCTGTTAGCAGCTTGGGAGAGCAGGTGCTTTGGGCAATTTTTTTGATCTTTAAATGCTTCTTTGACGTAGGTTTGTTTTTGCTTTTTCAATTTTTTTTTTTATCATTCTTTAGCCAGTAGGTCCTCTACGTTTAGACGTATCTTTTAAGTACAATGTAGCACCGTGTGTTCTCTTAGCTTACAGTATATGCATTTATCACTGTCTCTTAATTTAAATCTGCGCAGATTTTCCGTTTAATTTTTGGAGATATTTTTCCTATCAACAGCTTTGTGTTGTTGTTTTTGTTTCACTAGTTTTGTCATCTTTCGTAGTATTTTTTTGGCTTTAATTTTTTGTTTCTTGTTTTGTGCCAGCAGGTGCAGCAAGGTTGTTTTAGCAACTACTAGTTATGCTCCTGTAGAAGCCGCTCTGCTTCTGCGAGCAACTCTTATGGCAATCTTTTTTGGAGTTTTGGCAAGAATATTCTTATATTTTTTTACATTTGTTTATTTTTTTATATTTGGGGCGTTGTTTAGTATTATGGAATTTACCACGCTACACAAAACTCTTCTTGTTTCTTCTCTTGGTCCGCCGATGTTGGGTATCAGTCGTGTCAGTGACGTTGCTGCCTTATCCGCTTTTTCTGCGGCTTGTTCGATGTGGTGGCTCATGTGCGTATTGTGCTTAAAAGTTATGCTAAACTGTTTGATGCTGCGGCTTTCTATGGTTGTGTCCTCATCAAGGTAACTTACTTTAGTTGTTTTTTGATGATTTTGGTTTTGTGTGCTGCTGTATGCAACGTTTTTTTAGCTATTTTATTATTCTTGCTGTTTGGCTTTTTCTTACTCTTTTTGCTGTTTTCGGACACAACTTTTGTTAGATCACCTGCAAACCTTATCAAGGTGACCCCTTCTCGCATGGGTTTATGCAGGATGCCGATGTAGCTGACATGTTATAAGGTTTCTTGAACCGGTATTGTTTGTTGGCAAGGTTTTCTTTTTTTTGTTTGTTTATCTATAAAACTGTTTTGTTGATTATCTGCTAGTACAGTTTGCTGGCAGAATTCGAGAGGCACAGGGGTCTGTTTTGCTTATTTGAACGGAGAGCTTATTGCAGAGGTCAATAAATTGCTTTTTTATGCTGAGATTAATTAATCTCAGCATAAAAAAAACTGATTGATTTTATTGATTAAATTACTATTCAATTAAATCAATTGAATGACTTAGTTGTAGTAATAAACAATTATGATTGCGGTTTGCAATAACTTAACTAGAGTTTTGCTTGCCTGTCTTTAGTAGGTGTGGTCTCGCTTCTGATGATACACCGTAAAATAGATTTATTTTATTTTCATCAAACTTTAAACATATTTAAATATATAATTAATACCTTAAATTAGAATTAGAAACCTTTGAAATCAGTTATGTTTGCGTCACTTTTCCTGTATAAAGATAAGATGGAGCAAATGATTTTTTAAATTTAACACTTTTTACCTCTTAAGTTTGAACTATTCTAATCAATTTTGTAAAAAATTATGAGCGTTTCTTGAGTGTTTTACCAAAATACTTTTTTATATAATTTTTTTTGTCCAGGGTCTTTACCAAAAAAGTTTACTTAGTATGTTAAAATTGGTTGATCACAATTTTTCAGTTTTTTACATTCGGTGCATAGGCCTTAACGATTTTAAAGTTAAGTTTTTTATTTTAAACAGTGGCGTCCCAAAAAAGTAATTTAACTGCACTTTTTTCCCCACTGGGGAAGAGAATAATGTTGTATCAGAAGTTTTAAACTTACATTTTATGTTTTGTTCAGCAAATTCTAACTCATTATACCAACAAAATCTTGACTTAGTAAAAAGTCAACAACACATCCTGATAATAACATCAAACGTAGTTATGGAATTTTTTTTTAGCATTATTTAAGGTTACCTAATAATATATACTTTTAGCCGGACTAGTTAAAGCAAGCAATATCATGATGTTGTCGTAATGTGATGTATCAGATTTTCTATTCTAGGCTCTTGCATTTTATCAACATCTTCAACAAAAAAATGATTTTTTTCACAAATTTCAACTTTTTGAGACGATTTAGAAGTGGCCTGCAAGTATATAATTTATTATGAAAGGTTTTTTGATATCAAATAGGGTTTTGCAAAACTTAAACTTTTTGACTTAGCAGTTTTAATAATTAATCTGCAACCGGGACAAAACCAGTCAGAAAACAATTGTTGATAAGCAATAACAACGAACGGGGTACTGATTCTGATCTTAGTGACTTTTGTTATTGGTGACTATTATCATAAAACTTTGCCATTATTGTAAAATCTAAATTTATTTCTTCACTTTTTTTTTGTTGCAAAAACTCGGGTAATTTTGTTTATAAAACTTTTAGTGTTTTACAATCAAAGAAATCATCAGGACGTAGAAAAATACTACATATAGTTTTTATTAGTTTATTTATTGAACATTAATAAACGAAAATAAAATTTGAAGGTATCCGTTCTTTACTACTTATTGCTCATTTGACATTATGCACAGAGGTTCATGGTGGCAACTGGGTTGACATGTTTGTTTTTGATGTCATTTTCAGGGTAGATTAGTGTGTTGATTATGGTTCTAAGTGTTAAAGATTGTGCAAAAGCTGTTGTTCTTGTGCCAGATGGAAGAAGCCAGTGGTATGTGTCCAGAATTCTTACTGTCAGTCTTTCTACTTTCTAAAGAGCATTTGAGCGGTTTAGGGAGACTGGCTGAAATACTAAAACGCCGGGATCTGGCAGGCAACAAAAAACGACTGTTTTTATTGTTTGTACTACTCTACGGAATTGTCAAGGAAACCAGAAACCAACTTTGTGAAGTTTATGGTACAGCTGTGAGTGTGTGGTCAGTTTGTTGAAGGTTTCTCAATATCTTGTAGATCACCAGCTGAACCAAAATTACTCCTACGTCACCGAGTTTCCAATTTTCTTGCAAACATTAGAATTGGACATCAGCACAATGGAGGACTGTACTGTTTACTGACAACCAACCACACTAAACGAGCTTTGTGTGCCATTTCAGGAAAAATGGCAGAATATTCTACAAAATGATATTTGTGAGCTTATTAGTGGCATGGGCCGCCATATGCAGGCAATAGTTAGGGCTTGAGGAGGCAATACAAAGTTTTTCATTATTAATCTCTGTTAAGTTTATGTTGCAAAAATGCATTTTTTTTGTGTATACGTACATTGTTTTTGCTTATTAATGTTCATTAAATAAACTAAGAAGTACCATATGTTGTTTTGTTTCTTCAACCTTGTGGTTTCTATAGTTGTAAAACACTAAATGTTTTATTAAAAAAATTACCCGGGTTTTTTGGAAACAATTACCCAATGACCCGGTTTTTTTTTTCATTTGAGTGTATAAGAATATTAAACTTTTCTAAAAGAAATAAATTTTGATTTTAGAATTGACCACCAGACTTAGGTTGGAGAAGCGAATTATTCTCGATATTTTTTAAATTGCGTCTTTTTATGAAAAAAACAAGTTACTAATGACAAAATTACAAATCAGAATTGCTCCACTAAACTCAAATATCTTAATAGGCATTGGAAACTACTACAACTGAACCAAAGGCTGAAATTTCTACATTACAGATTGCTGCTTATGCTACAATTTGAAACATACAACATACCTTTACGTTTTTTATTGCTTTGCAGCTTAACAAGCAAAATGGGCGTAAGCATTTATTACAGCATGCACATGAGCAGCTGTTGAGCCGTTAGACTGCTATCATTACAGAAGCAAACAATGCTAATAATTTTTAAATCAATATAATTGATCAAAAAGCTTTTTATACTTTGGGTTTTTTTAGCACTTTTACGGGGATTTGTGTTCCTATAATTAACCTGTCTATACAAGTCAAACTATACTTATACAATAGTGAGAAAAATTAAATTAAATAAAGTAGTTGACGTAAAATCAAAGTTTAGTTGTTTGTTGTTGCTGGAATTTTAGTAAAATATGTTTTTTTGCAAGAAAGGCTATTTTTTGGATCCAGCAGCCAGGAGAAAATCTAGTACCGTAGGAGATGTTTAGGTAGTTATTCTCTAAATATGCACGAGCGGACAATACTTTGAAGGTTCTGTACTAGAGGTTATTTGGAAGAAATTAACGTTAGCCGCCGATTTTGAAAACTCTTGCAACCACAGTTGACCGATGTCAAAACAATTGGTCACAAGCAAAAAAGATTTTTCAGCAAACTCAACGTGGAGCTAAATTTGAATAAAGACATAGATTAAGGCGCGCTTTTCCTTGATAAAATGGGTTAAGACACTTTTATCTTTAAAACTAAAAATGTATTACTTTGGTTACAACGTTCTGAAAGGAGATAACCGTGTTTGCACTGATGATAATAGATCTTTGTAGTAGATGGACATATGTTTATGCTGCTATTGGTTGTTAATCGCTTTTAGCCTGACAAAGTCGAATTGCAGAGAGAAGTTTGCAAGCTAGTGCTTTGCCAAAGCCACTCCTAACAGAACTTGCTGGCACTGCGCAAAATTTTGTAAATTTTTTTAAGAAATTTGGTAGGTATGCCTAAACATTCTTACGTAAATAAAAATCAAATAAATAAAAATTGAAGAAAATGTTATTATTACATACTTTAAAAAAAATATTTTTAGTAGTATTGAGGTGTTGGCCTCAACAAGTGGCCCTTGAGAATAACTTACGCATGGCAATACCTTTCGGTTTTCATCTCTGCGTAAGTCCTGCTGTTAATTTGTCCTATTCATTGTTTCTAATGTGGTACTAGTTTGAGGTGGGCTGATTTTGGCCTCGAGGAATTCACTCAGTTTGCTGCGGAAACACATGCTGTCTCCGGCCTATCTTTTTCTATATCCTACTTTCTACACTGGCATTCTCTTATCTTTTCTTCCATTCTTGTGTTATTCAGCCTAGATATTTGCATTGTTCTTAGGTATCTTCTTAGTTTTTTTTATATTTTTATTAACTTTTTTCTAGTCGTATCCTCTTTTTTTTATAAATATTTTGTGCAGCTCTATAAAGTGCATCTCTTTCGGTAGTTCTACATTTGCCAGTTTAACTTCTAGTGATATTTTTAAATCTTCATTTGGGATTAGTTTTTTGTGTCCCTGGTTGCTATTTCGAAAGTTGCATTTTCTGTCAACCTTGAGATGGCGTATCTTCCGTTTGGAAATTATTTAGTCAATTTTGTGAACTTGTTTTTCTTGAGCAGTTCTCTCTTTTTCTTCCTTATTTCTGCAATTTTTGTTGGTAATGTTGTTCTTCTCTTGTCTTTCTGTTCATCTTTAATTGCTTGGAAGGCATAGTTGTTTTGACTTTCTTTGTTTCTTTTTTCTTTATTACTTTTTTCCATATTCTTTTGCTTCCATTTAGCTTCTTGCTTCTCTTTCCTTTGTCTTCTGTGGCTTTTAATTTGTGAGTTTTTTTTTCAGTTTGGTTTACCTTAATTTCAAAGCTTTAAACTCCTTCTTCAGTACTGTTGTTGCATAGTTTCTTAGTGTTCTCCATTTGTTTTTGTCACTCTGGCATATTTTAATAATTGTAGATTTGTTTACTTTGTTTTTTTATACCTTTTCTAGCGTTTTCCTATCTTTATCTCATGCCTTGCACTCTACTAGCTTATGTTATGCGTCGCCATGCGTGTCTTCTAGACAAAATATACATTTTTCTTCTTATTTATTTTTTGTAAGTACTTTTCATGTTCGGTAAGTAGTTGTGTTGTATTGTTACACGTCTCCGGTTTTTTCTTCACTCATTCTTTTATTTCTGGTATTAGTTCCATTCTCCGTTTTATCCTTTTTTCGACTGTCTTTCCATCTTTTCAACCTATTTTCTCTTGCTTGTCTCTTTGCTTCTTGCTTACTAGTTCTTTTATTTACCATTTTCTTTATACTTAATCTTTCTTCCATCATTAAATCTGCGGGTAGTGTCGCCGCAATTACTTCTAGTGCCTCTAGCGACACCGTCCTGTAGGCCCTGCAGATCCTTAACGAACTTGCTCTCATAGCACCTCTTACTTTTTTTTCTTCTCCCCATGTTTCTGCAACATTACACATACTAACTGAAATTTATTTGTGCGTTTGTTTATCTCAATGACTAAAAAGATAAGTTTGCTCAAACAATAAATTTTTTGTAAGTAAAAGCTAAAAATTGAAATTTAAAATTGCAATTTTAGTTGGAAGTAGACTGGGTAATTAATTTCTTTAGCAAAATAATTCTATACTTTAAATGTTAAAATTTTAGTTAAAAAAATTGAATTCTTTGTGTTATTCATTTCATTCTTCCACATAGAGACAAAATTAAATATTTAAATTCTCGCTTGAGATAAAAATCCAAAAAGAGAACCGGAATAGAAATAATGCAGTCCGTGAATAAATCAGCCCGTCCCCTATATGCCCTTGCTCTCTAGCGACGAGTCTGTTAGCGTCTGATTAATACTTGATGTCGTAAACACAAAAGCGAAATGGGGGGCGGTATGTACACGTGTATTTAAGTGTATAAAACGCGTTTACCTAAGGGATTTTCTTATTATATGCATAAAGGGCTTAATACATAATCAAGAAAGTCCCGCGGGGCAAAGGGCTAGTTGGCTTTGGTAGAAGTAGTAGTTAGGACAACCCCATAATGCATGGCATGTCAAGTTTTGTCTAAGTCGCGTTCCTGGATTATAAATGCATTACAAACTTCACTAAAACGAGTAACTCTTCCGAAAAGGTGAACGGGAGACGGATCGCACCTTCGGCAAACTTTTAATTGGCCGCATCTATCATTAGTTTTTTTCTCTCTTCTCTCGTTCGCTTTTGCTCTCCTAACCAGCTCCATCTTAGAAACAACTAATTCACAACGCGAAACAAAGAGAACATCAACAATATTATTAACTAATTTAATTTTTAATTAACACAATTTGTTATGCTATGCAATTACAACAATAGAAAAAAGCAATCAATTGATTTGGTATAATTACAATACGCTCTAAATTATTATAATTAATGAACTGAGAGCGCACGGGGATATTTTATAATCTGAAATTTAATTAATCCCGCAACGAGTGAGTTTCAATGATAATTATTAATTAATTAAGATTTAATTAGTTGTCGGGTGAGAGAGAGAGAAATTTTATCATTATTATATATAATGGCGGTTACCAAATGGATTTTAATTATATTCCCCTAATGCCATTAAACCTAAATCATTTCCTAAATATTATTACAAAATTGAATCCAGTAATAAAAATTTTAGTTTTAAAAATAATACACCCGGGCGGGCGCCTTCACCATATAATTTAAGCTATCCTGCGGGAAAATCTAAATTGGTGTTATGGATGCGCTTTAAGTCGGCCATTGTTACTCGACGATTTATACTCTGTTTGCTTCCAGTTAATTAGCAAAATATTTTTTCTAAGGCTATTAAATTGAAAATATCTTAAAAGTCACTTGGGTAAAATTAATAACCCTTTTTATATCACAAAAAAATGGAAATAGATTCTCTTTTCATTAAATTTATGATGGCCGAACAGAATGTCCCTGCCAATAATAATCTCGTTTATTTTCTTTGTACCAAAACGAAGATTAATGAAACGATCATTAATTTTCTAAAATATTTGTTTAAATCCATTTAGTTAGGCGAAATAAATTAAAACTACAGGCTAAAAAGCTTTAAGGATAACATTTAATTGTAGAATGTCTCCTTTATATCTGAAATAAAGCCTCTTCAACAATGCAAATTAGTATCAAAGTTTAGAACAAAAGGCGCTTCGCTCGCGCGAAATCTCCAATTAGAAAATTGTAGTCAACATTAAATTTAAGCGAATGTTAATTCTGGTACTTTATATTTATATTTATAGTCCAAACAAAAAATGAAAAATAGTGCTGCATTCGCGTGATAATTGAATTATTAAATGTTGCACAGCGAGAAGAGAATGATGGGCTTTCGGTATAATTAAAATCTGATCAGATCTGATTGATAGGACGCATCCATCATCAGGCGACATTTCGCATTAATTCTTCAATCAGAGAGAAACTAAAACTAAAGTGTAATCTCCATCATTCAATTCCATCACGTGTATACTTTTTTATAATTCCAGCGGACGAAGTTTTATCACAGATTAATGAGATTTGTAACGATTGCACTAATTGGTTAATACGTTGGTTATTTAACCAGTTTTATAACTAGGTTTTGAACAATTTTAAAGCAATTAATTTATCTTTTTGTATATTATGTATTTATAAGTTTTTAAATATGTTTTAAATTTGTTATTATTAGTATAGATCTATTTATTAGTAAGTTTTGTTTTTGTTGAAAAAAAATTAAATGGTGTAAAATGTTAAATAATTTTTTAAAAATGTATTTTAATTTTATTAAAGTAAAATTTTGGAAACAAAAATTCATTGCTTGTTTTACAGTAATTTTACATTGCCCCATAAGTCTTACATCTTACGGCTTATTAGATGACTTCTGAATTATCTAGTGGATAATAAGAAAGTTTTTACTTACTCAGATTTGACAAGAATATTTAAGTTATGTTTACAAATTTTTATTTGAAATGGCTGTGTTTAGTAAAAATAATTGATTATTACACTAACCTAAAATCTTAATTGAATTTGTTATGTTATTCTACTGACTGCGCTATTTTATAGTATTAGTATTAATAATATTCTCTGCAATCTATCAACATTAATATTAGTAAACTTAACAAAATTTCTAATTTAATTTACGACATATTTGCTGAAACGTATCAAAGTTTTGAACACATTAATACCATCCAACTTAATCAATAGGGTAATAACCTAACCTAATGAAAGACAACATAAAATTTTATTGTTTTACCGACTGCGCCGTATTGTAATCACGATCTACTGTAGTTGAGGCTTGCTATGCAGTGAATAAAATTGGTAACTTAAAGGATGTATGGCTTATGTTGCAGAGATAGTACCTATCACCAGTGGTTACATTGAGTGTCATAGACATGAGATAGCTGATGATAACTGGTCTTCTTTCAACATTCAATTATGGTTTCAATGTTGCCACACAAACTGCATTCATTTGCAGGTCAAGACGTAGTGCCTGACTTAGATTAGGCGGCCATAAACAGCGTCGGTGTAATTGTGGCGTTATAATGCTAACTACCTCTTATATAAAACCGTATGGAAATGTCAAATGTAAAAATAGATGTATTTCATGTGGATAGAACAGCAACTTAAGAATCTTATATCTGTACACAGGGCACCCTTGTGGGTTCTGGGGGGGGGGGGGGGGGGTCAAATATTAGACGTTAATAAAGAAGATACTTAGACAACAACACCAGAGAAAAACTTTATAGCTACCTACAACAATAGGACCATAAGAAAAGAAGAAGAACGTCTTGGAAACTGAAAAATGCTTTCCAACACATAAAATGGAATATCTTGCGATTGTGCAAGGTCAGACTTCTCATAAAAATGTATCGTTTTAAAATCAAGGCATATCCTATTCTAGAAAAAAGTCAGACACCAACTTACAATTCAAAATTGACTTTTTTATGAATTTTGTGTTCGTGTTTCGTGGAAACTACTTTACGGACCAAATGTTAAGGAGGTGTTGGTACGTTATCACATTTTTAAGAATACATTTATTTTGGTGGGATTGTTGAGTAATAAAAATATTTATTTCTTATTACTTTCAGGCCCTTACCAGTAACACATTAACGAGTTTACTTGAACTCAACCGAGTCGAGAGCTAGCTGTTGATACTTTTTTTTACCAGTTACACAACCTAGTAAATGTGTTTGAGGACATAACAGGTAGCAAGATGAGAACTAGTAGCTTTAAAAAAAAACACTCTTTACACACTATTCTTTTTTCTTTTTTTTTTCTTGACGTGACAAGTTTATCTGTGCTGCTGGCGGATCTTGAGCTTTTTGATGAAATCTTTTTGCTGTGAGAGCTTTCTTGTCACACAGGCGTTATTTTTGTTTTTACACCAATGTATATCTACAGCTAATATATGTCTGTTTTATCAACGGTTTGTAAGATTTTTTATGGAGTTTTCAGATGTGAGATACAGGCGTTCCTCCTATACTTGCATTAGTTGACTCCAACCGTTGATTTAGCTGAGGACTAGGTCTCTAATTGACTATTAGTGTTGGTTTTTGATATTGTGATGTACACTAATAGCAATTTTTTTCTCCTCATTACGCATGGGGTTATAAAGCGTCTATAGAGCTAGTAGTTGTAACTCCGGGTGTCTGCTCTGAGCCAGTTTACCACTGCTTATCTTTATTTTCTGTTTGTTTTTTATTTGCTGATGTGAGTTTCTATCTTGCGGTCAGCTTTAGGTGTGTTTTTCAAACTGACGTAGAGTCAGTAGTAGTTAATTTTTTCATGTCTTCATGCTTAGTACAGCTCATTTCTTCTTTTTTACGCTTAAAATATTGCTGTTGCTCCTTTACGCTGAGTGTGAAGGCATGGTACTTACTTAAGTGCTTTTCTTGATTGTCTGATCAATCTTAGTTGGGTAAACGGGACTTTTATTTGTGCTTCACTCTGCACAGCTATTTTATGTCTAGATTGTCGGCAATATTGTCTGACTTTTCTTTGGCAGATTAATCTCTGGATATTTCTTTGCGTCTGTTATTTGTTTGCACTTTTGATTATACATTTACATATATGTTGTTTGAGAGAACGTCTTCTTTATTACAGTAGATGATTGGTTAGTGGGTTGGTTTAAGCCCCGTCCGCAAAGTTGTTGTTTTTCTTGTCTAAGAAGTAGTTAGCACAGGTTGTGTTTGTGTCAGTAACGAGTGTGTGCCGATACACATGTTAGCTGTGCCAATAAAACATTTTGCTTTTGAGTGATAACGCAATAAAGTTGTAGGTCCCAAAGAGTCAGGAGCAACTCTTCGGCGTGAAGTGCAGTGCAACAGACTCCGAATATCTTTAAGAGCGTGGAGGATTTGGTATTAGAGTCAAGGTTTAGTCCAGTTTGCAAAGTTGTTGTTCTTGCGGGTTAAGCAGTACTTGGCACTGGAAAGCAGTTGTGTTTGTAACAGTAACAAGGGTGCCGATACACGTATCAGCTATGCCAAACACATGTTAGCTGTACCAATACAGCATTTTGTCTATGGGAGATAATGCATTAATGTTGGAGGTTTCTAGGAGTTTGAAGCAAGTTTGCGACGTGAGGTAAAGTAGAGCAGAAAACTTTGTATATCTCAGAAAGCGTGGAGGTTGCTCTGGGCTGATGCGTTGGTATTGAAGTCATACCAGATGTTCAATAGTTTATACAGACGGTGTTGTAAGGCAGATACATTTTATCTATTTACCTCTTAAAGGGCGCCTTGGTAACAAATATCTCCTAACATGCCGCAACTGATAGCATTGTGCCTTTACCTTATTTAATATCAAATTTGAGAATTCCAACTTAAATTATTGGGTTTTTTAACGTGCAAGCAACTTTAAGGCAGTACACGGGATCTACTAAAGTTTTTTTTTTTCCTATTTGAAAGAAGGCGTACTCATCACAACAATTTTTTTCTTAATTATCAAAAACAAGCGTTCCACATAGGGGACTTGAACTTAAGACTTCTAGTGAAGTAGTCGAGTAAGCTAACCATTACACCACCAGGGAGGTTGAAACATGTTTAAGAACACTTGCCGGATAAACCTCCTTGGTATTGTTTGACGATGTTACTTGTGACGAAGAACCAGCAAGTATTGATAGAGGCGGATTTACGGATATTAAGAACCCGAACTCGACATAGAAAAAACATATTAAGGTGGCTTTCTTTTGGTCGTAATGATAGATGAAGATACTGAAACAATGTTTTTAATCATTGAATCACAACACCAGATGAATGATAAAAAAACGACACCAAGGAAACACTTACTCTTGGCCAAGCGTTTATGGCACAAACAATGAAGAGAAAATCCAATAGGATACTTTGATGATAGCTACACGAAATGTACAATGATTTAGATTTAAAGACGTAACCTACGAGGACAAGCGTTGCCAAAAGAAGAGGACCGCCAATACTAACCGCTTCTACAGGCGGATGCAGTGCGCTTTTTCAGTTTGTAAACTGTGCTTGAAATCTTTACATTTCAGAACGTACTTTTTCAGAACAGGGTACCGTTTATACGACCACTAAAACAAAAACAGATTTGGACAGTCTGTATTGCGAGTGATTAAACTTCTTTTGTTTTGAACATTTTGTTTTAGACGTATACGCAGCTTTTTTTGTATTTGTAATGCTGGGAACTTGCGTTATGGGTGGTCCCACAGTGTCTGGTGGATTTTGAATTAGAGAGATTATTTATCTACTTTGGAGAAAGTCGTAAAACATACTTTAACAAGGCGGAGTGGGTAAGCGTGAATACGTTTGAAATAATTTCTTTTGTGAGGTTTGAATCAACAAACTTTGATGCAGCAGTCGGATGCTTCGACTAATTTCTTGAACACCAGTGCCTTGCAAATAAACAAGCAATCACCTATATACCATTATTATATCACCGGCCAACTAGATGAAGTTGGAAACTTTGTTTTAGGAAGTTGGTAGGATTGCTGCAGCAAGTAACATAATACTTAGCCAATCACAAGGCTATACATTGTTTCTATGAAAAATGTTTTTTCTCAACTCTTCAATCAAATCAAGAGCAGCAATACAAATTACAACTTAGCCATTAAACAGATTTGTTGTAAGTTTACCATTTACGACGGCAGCTTTTGACAGCCAAGTTTAACGCGGGCGACACCGACTACTTCTGTAGTCTTATGCACTGGGAATCTGTGCGACAATATGCACTAATAACTTTGGCTTTTTTGGTCACTGTTGCTGGGTTCACGTCGCATACTTTTATGAGGACATACTTATGACACAAATAACAAAGATAAGCGCTGTACGGCACACAAACAAAGTACAAAATTGCACGCATTTTCAACTTCATTATCATGAACAGAGAGCCGTAACGCCTGCACCAAAGTAGCTTAATCACCATTTGGGTTGCTGTGCGGCACGTTAAAAAAGTAAAGGGAGATCCATTTAGAGGTACTTTAAAAAAAAATTAAAAAAAACAAAAAAAAATTTATTGGGTAACCTTAATAATCATGCAAAAGAATCATTTTGTACATTTATTTTTTAGAGTTTTTTTTTAAATGTTGGCTGTAACTACGGCTAACGCGTTCAAGCATTTTGATTGGTATTTGACAAATGACGGAGGTAATGTTGGTCTCTAATTCCCCAATTGTAGTCGACTTATCCATATAGACTTTGGACTATACGTAGTCCCAAAAGAAAAAATCTAAAGGTGCAATATTAAATGATCTAGGCGGCCAATTCATTGGTTTGAGGCGTGAAATTAACTGTTTACCGAATCGTTCTTGCAATAAAGCCATGGTTTTACGGGCTATGTGGCAAGTAGCGCCGTTTTGTTAGAACCAAATGTCGTCGAAATCACCGGTTTTAATTTTATGCAGCAAATAGTCTGTTATTATTGTGCCATAACGAGCGCCATTAACAATTACGTTTCGGCCTGCCTTATTTTTAAAGAAATTTAGAACCAGTCCTAAACCACACCAAACCGTTGTTTTGTTTGTATGTATGGCAGCTCTTGAATCTTTTCTGGTTGCTCTTTAGCTCAAATACGGCAATTTTGCCTATTGACGTAGCCATTAAGCCAGAAATGGGTCTCATTGCTGAACAAAATTTTGGTCAAAAACATCTTCTTAAAGCTTTTTAAGAGCCCATAGCTTAAAACAGTGACGATTTGGAAGGTCGGCTGGCTTTAATTCTTGCACGATTAACTCGTGCAAGATTTTGTATGCTTTTAAACTAAGATTTTTATGTAAAATACTCCAAGTTGTTCCATACGACAAGCCAAACTGTTGAGAATGGCGCCAAACCGATTCATTGCGGTCATTGCTTACACTCTCAACTACCGCCGCTATATTTTTTTTTTACTACGTGCTGGATGTGGTCTATGTGGTCGCCTATTATCTAATAATAAATATTGAGTTTTGAATTTTTTAATGGTACAGCAAATTGTAAGTTTGGTAGACCGATTATGTAAACCATATGTTGCTCTAAGCGTACAAAACACTTTTCTCATACAGCGCTGATTTTTGTATTGCAGCTGAATAATTTGTAGACGCTGTGCCAAGCTAATTCTTTTTATGATGAAATGTCAAACATAACTGAACAAAATTTACCATAACAGTTTGACTCAACGCACGCTTTAATTAACATAAAATCCTTACTGGAAAAAGTACTTCTAAATGAATCACTTATTACAAAGATACAAGCATCTACAACGTTACCATTTTGAGCAGACGAACCCAACCGACTGCGCTATAGTGTAACTCACCTAACAAGCGCGTTTTGTCAACATTGACAGTTAACTTAAATTAAATTATTATTGACAGAAAATCAATTTAAATGCACTTCAGCGTAAATAATCAAACAAAGTAGCTATTCACACGCACTTGGCGATGTCCGGTAGGTATAAAACGCAATTAGATTGGTTATAGCATTGTTTGTACAAACATCTCTAATCAAACAACATTCACAAATGTAATTTTTGATGTTTGCTTATTAAATAAATTATTTTAAATTTACTAAATTTTTACTTATATTATATTTTCTAAATAATTAAATTCTTGCATACATTAAAATTTAATACAACACATGACTGTTAGCTATATTTATGGCCTTAATAGATTACGTTTAATATTGCAAACAACTATTATAAAGATTTAATAAAATCGGTTTTCTGAAAAACGAATAAAATTTATGTAAAACAAAATAAATTTTTATAAACCAAATTAGTTTTTAAACGATTGTTTTGAAAAACTTTTGAAAAAAAAAACTTTATTATTTCATAAATAATATTAACTTGATCTGAAAACGTTGAGTAACTAGTTTTAAACATTTAATATTGCATCAATAATATAAAATCCCTAAAAGCACTTTAAGATAATTATAATTCATACCGTTCTTTTGTGATTGAAACAGCAAAAGTCTATTCTTGTTACTCATTTCACTAATGTTTGTTTATTCATGAAATGAATTAAATTGTTTGTACATTCAAGCATGTATATTACAATAAAAAATAGTAGAAAATATACAAAGGTTGAATAAAACTTGTGGTAGAAAGGCTTCGCAGTCCATTACAGAATAGTACTGTTTCATGTTTCACTCTTGTAAATGGATAGAGTAAATTCTCATTGGAGTCCAAATAAAATTAAAGCAGACGTATAAGGTGCTCGTCCGAACCCCGTACTACCTACATTTTATCAAATTACATTGCATTCCTTGCAAACTGTGGATTTAAAAATAAAACGCGCTAGCTTCCGTGTACGGAAAGAGGAGAGACAATGTCTCTGGTAATGCGCACATAGTTTCTAGGGATATAATTCTAATTTGTTCAATTTATTTGGTGTCGAGTAATTGCGGCGATTACTTTACACTTGCCGCGGCGAAAACGTGTTGTTTCGTATAATCGAATCGAGTTGCCAACAACTTATAATAGTACTCAATAGTTATCACAAGCGATATTAACAACCTGGACAATTTAATTGAAATTAATTGCACTTTCTAAGTTATTATAAATTAATCCAGATCTAATTGTTTTCTCCAAATTTTCAATTATAAAACAATTTTTAATTTTATTAATTAAGGTATGCTTAAGGTGATGACATATTCATTTAAATAACTTTCTCCTCTCTCGAGTCACATTGTTAGTAGTAATGTTTAGTAGTAATCATATGAGACTATATTGTGTTTTGCTTTAGAATTTTAATTGCAAATTACTATTTTAATTATAATTTCAAATTTTACAGTAATTATTACTACCTCATATGACAAATACGAGCACAAAATAATTATGTATGAAATTGTTTTGAATTAATTTAAATCCTATATTAATTTATTTAAATTAATGAATTATAATTAGTAATTTTTATATGTGGACGATTAGGTTTATACAAAAACATATAATAATTTATCACAGTCAAAGTGAGTCAATTATTAATAATATTAGAGAATATTTTTTGTAAGAAGCTTGTATACATATATAAAAAACAACTAACTACTTTTTGAGGAACACCTTCTTGCTTAATTGATAGTATACAGTTCTGGAAACACTTTTACGTCAAAGAATTAAAAGAATAAAACCTAAATAACGATTTTCAAATATTTTAATAGAAAAATAACAAAATCTTTTTTTTAGTATTACAGAAAAGGTTGCTCTGGAAATGATAACCAAACACTAAAAGATTAATAATGCGTGGGATCTCCTCTAGCTCTTATGACTCTTTGGCAACGTCTTGATATACTGGAAATCAAATCCCAAATGTAATGCTGATGAATAATTACCTATTTTTTCAAAACGGCAGTTTGGAGCTGATGGTGATCGTTTGGATCTACTCCTCGTGACCTTATCAACTTTTTTAAGTAATCTCATCCGTTTTATATGGGATTAAGGTCTGGAGAGTTTACAAGCCAATCCATGTGCGTAATACTGTTCTCTTCAAAAAATGCATTGATTTGCTTTGTTCTATAAGGACGCGCATTATCATCAAGAAACACGAAACCGTCGGTTATTTCATTGGCAAATGGCAACACTGCAGGTTCTATCACTTTATTAAGATGCCTGACACTATTCATTGTAGCATTTTCAAACATAACCAATTCAGTACGACAAGTCGCAGAAATACTTCCTCAAACGGTAATTAAACCGCCTATATAAGCTTGATGGTAAGTCACGTGGTTCTCAATATAGCGTTCTCTAAACATTTACTCTTCCATCGGAGCTATGGAGACGCACTCTGGTTTTGTCACTGAATAAACGACGATCCCAAATCTTCAACACTCCAATTTGCATGTTGGTGTGCTCACTCTGGCTTTTTTCTTGATGGGATCTGGTCAACAATGGACATTTTTTAGAAGATCTGGACCTTAAATTTACCGCATAGAGCCATTTTCCTACTGTTTGAGTGGAAACTTGAGTACCTGTTGCATTCAATAAATAAACTTGGAGTATTCTTGCAGTAGAAAATCTATTTCTTTGACACTGAATTGTAATAAACCGGTCTTCCCTGACTGTTGTACTGAGATTTTGCCCTCCGACGTGCGTGTTGGACAGTATCATTAAAACGCATTTGAACTCTTCTGATCACATTGTGGCTCACATTGGGTAGCAACAATTCATAGCGATGCACTAGTAATAAGCTTTCCCAGCGTTTGGAAAATCTCTTCAACACTTAAACGCCTTAATGGCATCTTTAAAATGCAGTCAACCACTTTGAATTAAAACTTACTCTAGATGTTTGCAAAAATTCTCTTAAACTTGATAAGTTTAAGCGTCCGCAAGCTTAGTAAGGGGTGATGGTACAGTACAAGAGTACATAAGACCAACACAAATGACAACCTCTCCTGCCCGCGGTGCACCTTGCTAGAGAACTAAACTAAAAAAACTAAAATCAAAGAAAAAACCAACAAGAATTGCCATAGAAAAACTTAAAAATGTGGAAATAAAAGATCAAATCAAAGCATATGTAAACGGAAATATACAGAAAGCAGCTGTAGACACACTCCAAGCAAACAACGTCAACACAAAATGGAAAATTATAAAAGTAGCGCTATTAGAAAGTAGCAAAGAACTATTAACACCAAACAAAGAAATGCCAAAAGAACAATGGATGACGAGAGAAAAACTACAACTTATGGAAGAGAGACGGAAGAACAAGAGTGATTATATGTAACACAGAGAAATAAATCAAATTATCAAAAGAAAAATCCGAATAGCAAAAGAAGAGTGGCTATCTGAAAAGTGCAAAGACATTAAGAAGCTTCAAAAACAATATGACAACTTTAATTTACATAAGAAAGTTAATGAACTAACTGGAATAAAGGAAAAGTGTATACCTTCAATTATAAAAACCAAAGAAGGAAAAATTATAATCACAAAAACTGCTGAGGTGGAAAGAACGCATAAAGGAACTCTTCTACGACATCAGAGGCCCTCCAAGCAGCATAGAAGAAGACAGTAATTGCCCGCAAATAACAAAAGAAGAAGTACAGTACGCCAGATGAAGTACCAGTCGAGTTATTAAAACTTGTAGAGAATGAACAAAAATATTGTCATAACGGATCTGTATAATACCGTATATAAAACAGGAATAATACCAAAAGAATAGCTAAGATCAACATTTATTACAATACCAAAGAAGCCAAATGCTAGAGAATGTAGTGATTACAGAACCATAAGTCTCATGAGCCATACCCTTAAAGCATTTCTGAAAATAATACACAAAAGACTTTACAATAAACTTGAAGAAGGTATTAGTGATATCCAGTTTGGTTTTAGAAATGGATTGGGCACACGTGAAGCACTATTTGGCATTAATGTATTGTCACAAAGATGTATGGACATGAATATCGAAGTACATGCTTGTTTTATAGATTATGAGAAAGCGTTCGATTAATTTCCAACACGAGCCACTAATAAACTTACTGAAAACAAAAAATATTGACAAAGGAGATATACGCATCATTGAAAATTTATACTGGAACCAAACAGCGACAATCAGAGTGGATGGAGAATACACAGAAAACATAAATATCCAAAGAGGCGTGAGGCAAGGGTGCATACTGTCACCGATGCTCTTTAACCTATACTCCGAAGCTATATTCCAATAAGCAATACTTGAAGAAGAACAAGCAGGACTAGTTGTTAACGGACGACCAATCAACAAAATCAGATATGCGGACGATACGGTGATAGTAGCAGACAATATAGTTGATCTACAAAGAATGGTGGAAAGAACGAATGCTATTAGCTTGGGATATGGATTAAAAATAAACCTAAAGAAAAGTAAATATATGATCATTTCCAAAACAGTAACACCTAATGTCGCCTTATTTATTAACAACACCCGTATTGAAAAGTTAACTAAGTACAAATATCTAGGTACTTGGATAACAATCAGTAACGACCAAGAAATAGAAATCAAAAGCAGAATATAGAGCGCCAGAACTGCCTTTCTTAAAATGAGAGACCTTTTCTGAAACCGCGATCTAAAGCTGGAACTAAGAACTGGGATGGTGAGATGCTACATGTTACCCATATTAATGTATGGCATGGAAGCATGGACATTAAACCAAAAACTCACTAACAAACTCCAGGCTTTTGAAATGTGATGGAAGGACAAAATCACAAAGAGAGTATTTGGGTCACACTATGCAAGGTGACAAATATAAGATACTGAAGCTAATAATGCAAGGAAAGATCGCAAGCAGTAGAAGTGCGGGAAGACGCAGAATTTTCTGGCTGAAAAACTTTCTAGACTGGTTTCGATGTACATCAAACGATCTGTTCAGAGCTGCAGTATCGAAAATAAAGATTGCCATGTTGATTGCCAACCTCAGAGTAGGAGACGGCACATAAAGAAGAAGATGCTCAGTAACTGCACTGATGACAGATAAACAACAATTGTTTTGAAAATTTTATTCGATTGGCGTTTGTTTGCATTCAGAAACACAGCTTTTATTATATTTGTTAATATTATTTTATTTTTATTACTTTCACTGCATGTTATATAAGTGTACGAGTTCAAATGTTGAGCAGTGTATTAATAATGTTCTAATTAATTAAATGTTAATAAGAAATTTTCAGAATTTGTTAGAAGTAACTAGTCATTTTTCTTTAATAATGTTACTTTTTGAAGCTGCTGTTACTGTATTCCAAGTACTTTCATAATGTGTTGAAATGTGTTAATGTTTGTAGGAAACTTTCAAATTTTAAATACTTTTACCGTATATTGTTTTTAAGAACTAAGAGTAATATATAAAACTTTCTAATTATTTCTATACTTTATTACATTTGTATGGGTTTTTAGAAATTACAGAAATTTCTCAGGATTTGTAAAAAACTTTTAATTTTATTATAAATCTTGGTTATATTATTGGTTTAAAAAAAGGAAAAATTAAACTATTTAAAAATAGCAGCCGTTAATAGTGATTTTTAATTTTCACTTTTAAACCCTTTAATTGTGACAACATTCTATTTCTAACTATTTGGCGCTTTTTGTTTACAAAAATAGTGGTTTTTGGCGAAAACCTCTCTAGTGGTGTGGTTTGGATTCTACGTTAAATTGTGGGTTTCACAAACATACGAGAGGGGTGTCTACGTTTTTCTTATCTTATACTACCGTATAATATCAAATTTAGGTGTTGGATTTCTCTGACTAGCGAAAGTTAAGTATAGATAAGAGTGAGGGACAAAGAAATATCTACGTTCTACGGTGACTTTTACTTGGGGTGTCGTGATTTCTGGTGGCATTTGATGTTTACTTGTCGGGTTACGATCGATTCCAGTAGTTTTTGGACTTCTTTGGTCTTTTTGGTAATTTCATTGAGGTTAGTTTGTTATAGCTGACGTTGCACAGTCAGTTTTTTTCTTTGGTCGTCTATGTAGTTGGCTTTTTTTCTTCTTATTATGCCATTATCTATTAATGGATGTTAGCGACAATATGGTTAATTTTTTTGCGGTTCTTGGCTGTGTGGATCAGACTTTTGATGGTCCTCAGTCCTGTCCATTGTCTATACTCAGCCACGACATCTTTTTTTTTTCGATTCTCCTCTTTTCTTCGATTTTGCTTTTGATAATAAGCTGTTGTATATCGTATTTCTGATTTTGCATTATATATCCCAATATGCAGTTTTTCTTCTTTTTATCGTAGTCAACAGCTCACGACCTCTGTTTGCCCGTTGCAGGACTTGTTTGTTCTTCTGCGATAGAACCACAATTCGAAGGCTACTATTCTGTTTATTGATGTTACTTTCATCATCCACTCCTCAGTACCCTAGAGGAGCACAGGCCATATATAGCATCTGACAAATCTTATTTGGAGGTTCAGATCAAATTTGATGTTAGTAAGGACTTCTTTGAATTTTATAAATCCATTGCGTGCGCACTCAATTCGGCACCTGATTTTGGTGTACGATGACCAGTCTTCTGACAGCAATGTTTCCAAACACTTGAACTTGTTGACCTTTTCCACCGGTAGGCTGCCAAACGTTATCACCGCGTTTCCTGCTAGATTTGGGTCGCGGGATTTAACCATAAACTTTGTTTTTGTTATGTTTATGTTTAGTTCTATGAGTTGACTCGGCGGTTAGTATTGTGTCGTCTGCATAACGTATATTGTTTAGCTATACACCGTTGACTTTTATGCTTTTCTCCAGGTCCGTGAGTGCTTCCAGAAATATATTCTTAGAATAGATGTTGAACAATAGAGGTAACATAACACATCCTTGTCTCACTGCTCTGCAGATCTTGATTTTACTGGTTTTCTCGTCTTTTATTTTCACATGGCCTACCTGGTTCCAGTATAGGCTTTCTATAATTTTTTGATTGTTGTATAATTGTTTCAGGATATCAATAAGTTTGTGGTGTTGCACTTTGTCAAAAGCCTTTTCGTAATCTATAAAACAAAGATATACTGGTCGTAACAAATTTGTACTAGTACTTGTGTTGCAAAAGTTGCCTCTTTTGTTCCTAGTCTCTTCCTAAATCCAAACTGCGTGTCGCCAATTGTTCATTCACATTTTTGATATATTCTCTAGTGAGTTATTCCGAGGAACAACTTTATGGTGTGACTCATAAGACTAATGAGCCTGTTGTTTTTGGATTTTTTGACGTTTTTCTTTTTAGGCAGAGATATGAACGTTGATGAGAGCTACTGGTTAGGAAACTGACTGGTATCATACACTTCATTGAAATTATTGTGCAATACGTCTATGCCTTTTTCATATAGGAGTTTTAGTATTTCAACTGGGACTTAATCTGGTTCTACAGCTTTATTGTTTTTTTTTTTTAGTTTTTATGGCCTTTTTAATTTTGGTTTTATTGATTGATGGATTTGTCTAGTTGTTATTAGTCTCTGTGGTATTCTCTAGTTGTTGGTCTTCAAATAGATTTCAATATATTTTATACCTCTTTTTCTCCTCAATGACTAGGATTAATTTATTTTTCTGATTCGCCAACATGGAGAAGTTGGTTTTTCTTTTAGTTTTTGTGTAGATTGAAGTTGTTGTGCAGATTATGTAGTTGTTCAATTTCTTTACACTCCTGCGATAGCCATTCGTTCTTTGCTCTTCTTATCTTATTTTTTATTATCCTCTGGGCATTTTTGCTTTTAATGCCTTTGTTCTTGAGTTTGCGTCTTTTATCCATTAACATTAGAATCTCGTTTGTTATCCATGTTTGTTTTCGGGTTTTTGCTTCGAATCCCAACTTATTCTGTGTGCTGCTTATCAGGATATCTGACACTTTATCCTATAAACCGGAAATGTTTTCTTCTTTTATGTTTGTAGGTATGTTGACTTCGAGTTTTCGGTTAATATCTGTTATTACCGCTGTTCTCAGTTCTTAGACTTTGAGTTTTTTAAGATCTAATTAAAAAAAGACGTTGAGGAGGCTTTCAAAGCTTGATTCTGATGTTTGCCACAAGTAGTGTGTGGTCTGATGGCACATCCGCCCCCGGTAGGTAATGGATGAGCCGAATCTTTTATTGATTAGTATGAAATCTATTTCGTTTTGAACTATATTGTGCGGCTGGTCTGTTAGGGCTCTCCACGTGTACAGTTGTCGGGCTGGTAGTAGAAACCAAGTGTTGCTGACTTTCATATCTTCTTCTTGGCAGAACTGTAGAAGCCGATCTCCTCTCACGTTTCTTGCTTCTAGTTTAAAAGGCCCCACAAGATCTTTATATTTTTATTTTCCTAGTTTTTCGTTGAAGATTTCCATAAATATATTTATGTCATGTTTCTTTGTGAGTTTTACTTGACTTTTTATATTAGAATAGAATTGCTTTACTTCCTTATCTGCTGCATCTGCTGTTGTGGCGTTTACCTGTATAATGTTGATATTTGCAGGCTTGGCGTTGGTTTTTATGAGTGCTACTCTGTTAGTATTAGGAATAAAATTGGAGACGTGTTTTTGAGTTGATTAGATATGAAAAATCCGATCCCCCTCTTGTGGTTCCTGTCTTGGTTGCCCGAGTAGTAAAGAGTGCCGTCCTTAGTCGAACTTTTTTCTTGAATTTGGCCACCATTTTTCTGATATACTTAGTATATCTATGTTTATCCTCCTTGCCTCTTGGCCCAAATTTGCCAGCTTTCCTTGTTCGTATATGCTTTGCACATTCCAGGTCTCTATTTTGATTTTTTACGTAAATTGGTTCTCATGGCTCTATTTAAGACCATTTCCCTCCGGAGATCCGATTAGGGAACTATTTGCTCCGAAATATTTTGCGTTGAATGTAGTCATCATATTGTTCTTTTGGGAAAAATAATGAGGGTGGTCTTCCGTTGCCTTCCTTCATGAGATGTGTGTATGTATAAGCTCATCTCTTGCTCTCCGTTCCAGCTAGCTTTAGTTTTTTGAGCTAACTGTTGATTCGTCTCAGCTTAGCATCATCAGCGCAGGCGTGGGTACGGTTTTTTGATACTTCTCAGTACCCTGCTGCTCAAAAGTGTTTGATTTGCAACTTTAGGCTGGGCTCTACTATATTTAGGCTCAGCAGAGTCACTAATGGTTTTTAGTTGGCTACGTCCAACAAATACATGTGAGCGTAGTGCACTACTTGCGGATTGCAGATGTACTGGGGATTTGTAATCATCGCTAGTAGATCTATTATTCCTTGTAGTGCCAATGTATAACGTTGTAACTGGTGATTTGTCAAGTCGGAGAGATTGTCGGGGTAATAGGTTACGGTAATCAACCCGTGTTTGTATGTTATAATGCATTTTATTGTGGTAACGGATGGATATATTGCCTTGTATCTGTTTATTATAGTTTTGAAACTGGTGACGTCACAGATCTTTATGTGGTTTTTCTGAACCTGTCTGAGGTTTGTCCGGATTGTGTGTTTGGACATGTTTTATGACGGTATTAGATGTGCTGTCTGGGGTCACAGCGGTTTGGTTGGCAGGGGTTTCAACCTAGTTGAGGACTGTATTGTTATGTATTCTCAGATGATTTATTGCTCTGTCATCATCAAAGACAGTTGCTACAGTTTGTTTGAGTTTTTTAGAGCATTTCTGCCATCTGTACATTTGGGTTTTTGGTTGCTGGATTGCGAAAGCACTACTCTTTTTAATGGCCCACGTTGAGCGTCATTTGTTATCGGTTGCATTTTCCGAGGTGGTAAGAGTGTGGCTATGATCTAAAATGCTTTGTGTTATCTTCTAAGGACAAAGCAGCTTGGCTAAGGTGGCTTTCTGATGTTGTATGGAGCTTTTCTTTTATGTTGGTTCTAGATTGTTTGTGTTGTATTCTGATGGAGGTGCAAAGCGAGGTTGCAATAGCTTTGGAATATTTGGAGGAAGTCTATTGCTTGGTGGTTGACAATATCGTGGTGGTGGTTGTGAGGAAGCTGCAGTTTGATGTAAGTATGATCATTGGGTGTTACCATATGATATTTTTGTCTATATTGTAGCTAGAGTGATTGATTGATTGATTTTTTTTCCATTTTTTGGGACAAAGAACTATGATGCTGTTGGTGAAGAGAGGCTTTGTCTACAAAGCGGCATCAATTCCTCCTACTCTCTTAAATGGTGGCGATGGTATTTAGGTGTTGTTAAAGGTTTGGTTACTGCACTATGCTTGGGACGGGATTAGTTTATGTTTAATACAAAAATTGTTCACTGGAATTCCACTATTGTTAAAGTATTGCGAGTTTAAATAGTCTGCAATATTTGCGGCACTGGCTATTCCGTAATTGATTAAAACCATATAATGTGTTGAACAACAAATTGTGCATACATTTATCAATAAGTAAAAAATATTTATCATTATAACATAATTATTCTGAAACAAATAATAGAGCATCCTTAAACAAATAATAGAGCATACCATTATTTTAAATTCTAAATAAACATAACTTTTCAGTATCTTTGAAAGAGAGAAAAATTTGAAATATTTAAATTTATTTATTATTTTAAACTATATGAGTGACTTTTAATCTAAAATATATTTTTTTGCTTTCCAAAAATGTTTTATAGAAATAATTTTTATAATAACATTCAACTCTTGTGTTGATGAAATAAAATTGCCAAATTTTTTTCTTGTAATTATTAAATTAAATTAATTTTTTTTAAACGATACCAAAACATCTTAATTTCATAATTGAAACAAAGGATGAGTACAGTTAATTGCCAATTAATTCTTTACAACATTTAAAAAGCTTTTGAAATTATTTGTTTTTATATAAAATAATTTCATTTATTTAATTGGTTTAAAAACATGTAGCTTCGCTTTTAAATTGATAAATTAATGAATACAAATTTTATTAATAAATAACGTAATGTAACAGAATACAGACCCAATACTGTTGGGTGCCCGTAATTAAATTTTTTTAAAGTTTAATTAAAAACAAATATTTGTCGGGCAAAATATGTTTGATCAAAATTAATTAGAACTGACTACGATCGATTTATTCTAAAGTATCATATCATATTTATAATATATCGTTCAGGGAATAGAGGCAAAGACGTTAACATTTCCTAAAATAAGATACTTCATTAAGTTGAAAAGGGACTCTCCAGTTCTCCGCATAAATTTTATAATATGACTGGCGCGCACCAAATAGCTACTTTGTTGCTACATTATGCACTAGGATAGTTAATGGGTAAGCTTATTACTTTAAGGAGCAGACACACACACATTCAATCTGTATGGCTTTTCATTATGCGGTCGCATATCATCTATTTAAGAGCGCTACATAATAGACGCAACTTTTGAGGAAACCTTTTATTATATTTCTATGAGTTTTGCTTTGAAAACATTTCAGATTTAAATGAGGTTTTTAAAAGGTAATTAACATAAACATTCTAATTTATAAAATACTTATCCAATAAGCTCAAGTTTTTCCTTTTCGAATTTATAAAATTTTCATCCTTGATCGACTGCTTACGTTAAATCTAACTCGATCTAACTCTATTTCATCCTGTAATTGGAATACACGTAGCTACACATCCTAATAAAAGCAAAGGAAAACGCGGGAGTAAAAAATAAATAAATAAACGATGCGGAAAAACTTTTATTATTAAAAATTTATTTATAAAGTTAATTTTTTTTGCTGCTACAAGACCTCAAAGCAATTTATTTTTATCAAAGCAGAAAATCTGGACATAAATTGGAATTCTATACACACGACTCGGTCGCTATCTATCTGCCCCACATCATCATAACCTGGTAAATTTGAATTTTTTTTCTTAAATTGTACCGTGAAATATTACGTGCTCTAGACGTATAATGTGGGTTTTCTCTATGTGTGTATGTTTCCCTTGTGGGGGCTTCCCAATAAATGGGAATATAAATTATTGAGATCTAGTTGGAGAAAATGGACTTTCTCGGTATATATAGAGTTAAGGAAATATGAATTTATATAACTCCATCAACGGAATTATTCAGTTTTATAAGTAAATTTATTTCATTCATATTTATATTTTGTTTTGTTTCAGGTAATGAATTATTAACTACATCATTAGAGTAAGTACGTTATGTAATAATAAATATTTATACAGCATAGCATGCGTTATATAGGTTAATATATTTTACTATAAAATTATGTATGAAATCTAATCAATTTAAACATGAAACGTTGTTGCTACATGCTTTAATTATTAACAAATACATATATAATTTACGCTTTTTATAGATTTTTAAAATTATCTGTGGAATTTTTACATGTTATGTACTATATTGCATCCTGACTAGTAAAACTAGAGTTATTTTTAATTAAAATACCGGATTTTATATTTGGTGCTCGATTATACAATGAAGACTTTTAAGGGATATGATAGTTGAGATGTCGTTTGGATTATGTAATTTGATTGTTGGAATTTCTAATCTGAAACAAGATTTATCATTTACAACTGGTTTTTGTAATTTATACATAGAATTTTAGATTAAAGGGACGGATTGCATTTTATAAACTGGATTAGCTATTTAACGATTGGATTTTGTAATTATTAAAATTTTATATTGTGAAACGGATTTAGGCCCGGTTTCATAATCAATCTTAATGCTACATTAAAATTTAATGGAATCATTTACAAAAAACTTGATTTTATAATGAAAATAATGTAACATTAGCAACTTATAGAAAAATAAATTTTAATGTGTCATGTTTGTCCTATCAATGACGTTAATGGTGCCATTAAGTGTAGACAAAACTTTTTGTTTTAGTTATTATTTTTGATAAAAAAAAACGTTAAATTTTGCTATAAATACTTAAATACGAATCTGTAATTTATAATTTATAATAATATTATTATTTTTTTCTTATTATTGAAGTACTATAATAATTAATTAATAATGCAATGGTTTTTGCAATTATACGTTAATTAATTACATGGTGTATTGATTATTAATAAAATTTATATCTATTCTTGAAATTTCAAACAGATTTGGTATTTTAAACTTCAAGAAAACCATAAAATGATTTAATCATAGTACCAACCTAATAGTTTTTTATTTATTGAAGCATTAGTTAAAAGCACGTCCAAATAGTATTATGAAATCGGATACTTTAAGAGCTTTTAAATCTCTTAATAAATTAATTGTTACATTAAATAATGGAACATTAACGTAGACCTTATGAAATGGGTCTTTAGTAATTTAAATAACAAATTTAGCCAACCAGTGTTTGATGAAAGCATAAACAACTGTTGTTGATTCTTGAACTTCTATAGGAACGGCATCTGCGTACCGGGTAAATTGATTTGCACAAATTTGGACAATATTAGCAGTTGAGATTAGCATATTGATAATATCTATGTGCAAGTGGTTAAGCCACCACTATCTAACTTAAGTGTTTGGTGCAGTTGATACATAACTGCAGACTTTGATTTGTCATCACTCAAGATAGCTACAAGCAGTTATTTTAAAAGAAGCGGTATGTTTTGTTTGATAAAAGTAAACGTGCTTTATTACGCGTTGCTCTAGTCTGCGTCAACCTTGATAATCAATGAAGATGATAAAGTCTTGGTTTCAATTATAGGGCGAAAATGTTTGAAGGTACCTGAGATACGATAATCAATAAACATTACCGATAATTGGTCCAAGAGACATTTGGATAAGTGGTTGGTTGGCTTTAAAAGACTAATAATGATCACTTTGCAGAAGGGATTTAAACAAGATTTATAGATTTCTTAGATGTTTTTTATAGAAGACGATGCTACTTGTATGTCATCTATGTAGACAAATTTAAATTTTAAGTTTTACTATGTGTGAGCAACATTTTAGACGTCAACTGATTTGCAGCTTTTTCAAAATTGGATTTTGAGAGTATGTTTTTTTGTCAAGGTAAAGTTTTGTATTAACCGGTTAGGTTTAGATTGTGCATTTAATACTTACAAAGTAAAGCGGTTAGGACAAACAACCTTGAGACGTTTTAACAATTCTTGTTGTTTTATATTATGTCTAGTTTGATGTTTTTATTTTGTTTTAACTGCACCGTTTGATATTAAAATTTTTAGAAACAAAGCAAAAAGTTTGTGGAAGTGTGTTTGTTTATTTTATAGTTGGTATAGTTGTTGTGCCAGATTTTGGTTAAGAACATCTATGAAAAGGTGGTAGAGTGCAAAAAAATCAACGCAGATAACATACTACCGCAAACTTTTATATAAAATTTTGGCGTAGTTTAAAGTTGCCATGTTGCAATTATTGTTATCTTGGCCGCAGTTTGTTAAATAAAAAAAAAATTGTTGATTTTTTTAAATTTAAGAACGAGAAAATACTAATTGGTCCGCGTTATATTGTGTTTTTGTAGCGTAACAGAATCTAACGTTAAATTTTTGAGTTTTACAAAGTTTTAAAATGGCCAGTTTATCAAAATTAATCAAAGTCAAAACATAGTTAGTTCAACAAACTCCACCAGAAAATTTGATGGCAATAATCTAAAGTTAGTTAAACCAAACAATTTTTTTTTTGACAAAATATAAAAATACGTTAATTCTTTAAATTTTTGAAGTGCATCAATTATTTTATTATAATATTGCGCTGTAAAATGTTGCAGGACACTTGTTGTTGGCAACAAGGTCCGTTTTTAACTTATTTTGTTATAATATGCGTGGATGGATTTGATGTGGGTGGTTGTTTGTTTTTGTTTGGTTATTGATTAAGTACCGTGTGCTTTGTCCTTGTTTTTTTTCAAAAAAATTAAAAAAGATTGGTTCTGGTAGTGAGTTAAAAAGGTTTTACTGGTCTTTAGTAAAAGACTTTTTATTTCCAGCTTGGTTGAGGTGGTTTTTAATCTAATGACAGTTTTTCTTTGCTGTGGCTGGGATTTTTTTGGTCTGATTTATTTTAAAACAAACTTTTTTGTTTTTTTTGTACTAAGATTTTTTTTGTTTTTAGCTTTATTATGTGCATTGTTAGTGTTGGGTTTTTTGGAGGCGTTTTCCTGTTCTTCAAAGTTGTTTTTTGTTTTTTATTTTTTTTAAAGGTTTTATTAGACAAGCCTGCTTAATTTTTGTAGGTCGATCAGAGTGGTGCAGATGCTCGAATAGCTTAGTAGTTATTTTGAGTAGTTCTTGATTAATGTTCAACTATTTCCTGATTAAGGTTAGTTAATTTACGAGCTACACATTTTTGACAATAATTCTGTGGCTTAAATAATTGGTATTAAAAGGCTTACTTTTGTATTTGGACAGCTTGTAGGTCAGGTTGTATTTTAGTAGTTTTTTACGAATATTTTATAGATTGTTCAAATACTTCTGGAAAGTGTCATGGCTATTACTTATTTTAAGCGGCATACTTTGAACTGCGTTTATTAGTATAGTAAAACAGGTGAGGTGTTTACATTCTTTTCTTATGTGAAAATGGCTTTGGGATTTATTTTTGTGAAATTTGTGATTTTTTTTTGGGGTTAGTTAAATCTAAATCACCAGATACTTATTGTGACAGACCTTTTCAAATAGACATCTGTTTTGTTTTTTTTTTAATGTAAAGGCATTGTTGGTCTTTGTTAAGATTGGTCAACATTTTAATCTTTATTTAAATTTTTCTTTTGGAGTTTTTAGATTTATTTGGTTTGGTTTATCTTTGGTTTTAATCTTTGAAGTAACACGTTTGTCATCTAGGCTTTTTTGAGGTGCGGGTATAAGGTTTTTAGTTTCTTGGCAGACTCTGCAGAGCTAAAGGTTAGTCATAAAGACTTAGTTGCCGCTTTTTCTAATCAACTTCTTTATGGAGTTTCTTTTGTGCCTTTGCTTTCTTGGGTGTTTGATCAAGATCAACCCACTTGTTGGGTTTGATTCTATGACTTTCTGTGATTTTAATTCTATGAAAAAGTCACTTTATATTTGTACCTGGAAGTGCGGAACATAATTAAATATAAAAGTTGTGCATTGACTTTCTGTATATAGAAATATGCCACCTTACATATTAGATTTTATTCTGCGAGGGATCTTGACAAAGGGTTGCTTGAGATGCTTTGATTTGTTTAAAAATCTTTGCTAGATCTGAGTTTACACGCAAAATAGTGTAAGTTAGCGCATTTTACGCAAATGGTGTCACCAAAGCATATTGATAACGTATGTTTAAAACACTGACAAGTGGCACTGACTGAATTTTTTAGAACGACATCATCTTATAATGCGTGTTCTAGCTACGAGTGTAGGCGCTTCTCTTGTTTGTTTTTGGTGTGCGATAGTAGTTCTTCACAAACATGTGGGATTTACAATTTTAACATCTGAATCACACCACTAGATGGGTTTATTAGTCAGATACTTTGCTGGTTAGTTATTTCCTTGCGAAGGAGACGACCACATCGAGTTTTATGCAAGTACAAAAGAAATTTCTTTATTTAAAACTTAAAACTTTTACGATATGGCTTGTTTCAAAATAAGCTAGAGTTGAGAAAAGTTTGGAGATGTTGAAAATCGCATTGTTTTTGGTATATTTCTTGAGCTGCACGTACAACATCGGATATTTGATTTTTCAAATTTTTATTTTTCAATCGAGAAAACGTAAAATTTTTGCATGTTTTTTACATAACCCTTGGATTTTTTTAAATATTTTTTGCGTTAAATCCAGGGATTTGTGCTGTTCCTGGACCTCACAAACTTTTTTTTTTGCAAAGCGTTTGTAAGAGGCTTGGACAATAATTTGTATATGAGTCTTGTGTGTTTATTTGCTTTGGTGCTTTGGTGGTCTTTTTTTTTAATGAAAAACCAAAGAAATGGTACAGTTTATTTAAGTTTACTTGTTTGTTTATCGGCAAGGTTTCTGTAGTTTAGGCGGTTACAGCGAGTTGAGCAAAGACTAATTTTATATCTAAATAAACTGAGTGTTACAATAAGGATTATTAGGATTTTTGTTTCGGTACGTCAGTAAGGCGATGTTTTTGGTTGGGGGTGTCTTTAGTTTATTATACTTTCTTGAACGCGTTTTTTTTGCATTGTTTTATGTGTTTGTTTCCAGCAGGTTTTGCTTAGAGTAATTTTTTTTAGGCTCAATTGGCTTTATTGTTCTTTTAAAATGGCTTGCTGGATTTTTGTAGGTCGATCACCGAGGTAAACAAATGCTTTAAAAGCTTAGTAGCATAAATCCTGCTTGCTCTTGCCGGTGCATCCGTTGATTTTGGATTGTTTAATCGATTGCATCTTAGAAGTTGTTTAAGAATCTTTTTTTTAGATTGGTGGGTTATAGTTAGTAGATAAGACTATGATGTTGTCAAAATAGGCTAAAGCAATTTTGTCTAGTAATTCTGCTAGAACCCAGCTCATCAACATCTGGAAAGTGGCAGCGGTATTTTGCAAATCGAACTGATTTATTGCGCTATTTAATGTGAAACGGTGAGGTTTTTGCATTTATTTACTATAAGAGATGAGATTCATCTTTGTAAAGACTCTTGCTTCTTAAAGTTGTGGAAGGTTTTGTAGAACTTACCCTAGTTGTATTATTAAACTTTGGTAATCTACGCAGAATTATGGTTAGTCGTTTTTTTACTAGTACTACTAGTGCGCAGTATACGCTGGTACTTGGTTTGAGATTGCTATCTTTGAGTAGCTGTTCTTCTTCTTTATATATAATAGTTTTTTTTTATCAGGTATAAGCGTAGGGTCGGATTTTTGTAAGGTAGGATCTGTTAGTTAAATTTGATTTACTACTGTTTTGGTAGTGCTGGTTATTAGTTATTAGGAGATCTCAGAATGCTTGTTTATATAGGAATTTGTTTTGTAAAAAGACTTGTTCTTAGTAACTCTTTTAGTGGAGTGAATCCTATTGTAATATACGTATGTTTTGAGTATTCCGATTTTTGTTTGTTTTTAAGTTTTGGCTGTTTTCTATTCTTGCCTTCTATTCTTGCCTTCTAGCTTTTGTATTTTGACCATTTACTTTTATCTGTTAGGCATTATATTTTGTGGAACTTGCAGACTTAAAACTTAACATGTTACTCTTTAAAAATGCTTACTGACCAAAGTCTACCTACTGTATGAGTATAAAATTTATGCCTTATTTTCCCTATCTATAGAACTGTGAGGTGTGCTTATAATGATTTGTTGTACTAATACTGAGACCAAAAAGTTTGGGATGAAATTTTGTTATTTTTAGCGGATTTTTTTAGCATTGCATTGAAAAGGTTGTTTTTGATCACAACTTTCTGTTATCAAATATTTTTCTTACTACTGGCATAATGTAATTGAGCTCTGGTAGAACGTACAAAATTTAGCTATAATACACAGCAACATCAGTTATTTCTTTTATGTTATTCATTATTAGAAACGCAGGCAAAATGCTAAATGGTCATTTTTGTATTGGGTTCTTATTCACTACTAGATGCAAAAGTTACATATGTCTTTTAACGACTGATTAACTTTGGATATTTTTGGACAGCTGTTAACATCTACTTTTAACATCATAGGATATCTAAAAATGTTCACACACTAACATCAAATTTTTACAGTGGGTAAAATGAACAGACCGGTTACACAACATCAACTACACGCATCATCACATACTATCTGCAACATTGTGTAGTCTTAATTTTTCATAGTTCAAATAAGTATGTATTGTGCGCAAATCAACATGTGTATGCGCGGTCAGATAGTTGGGTCACTCTCCAAAAGGACAAATTCTAGCAGAAATCGGGACAAATTTGTGACTAAGAAACAATTATGAACATAAAATCTTCACATGTCAACAGTTATTAAAAATGTTTACTGTCCATTAGCCGACACTAGTTATCTTTAACATGCGCAGGCTTTATATTATGTTGTTATGCATTGTAAACGGTGATGAAGTTAGCGGTTATGTGTTGAATATAACTTTTACTGGCTCTCACTTCATGTGTCTTGTTAATAATGAAAAGTAATATTTGACCATCTCTGCTTCTATGGCATAATAACATTATTTTTCAAAAGTTTTGCAGACATTTTGTTCAAATTTTCTAATTGATTCAATAATGTTAGCTCAAAGATGTTAAGTTTAACATTGTTATCGTAAATTTTTGCGTTCAACTGATCTCACAGAAAATAATGAAGAGGTTTGAGACCTAAGACATTTTTTGATAAATTGTTCTATTGCAAAAAAAATATTTTAATAGATTTAGTGTTTCATCTGCGTATGGGAAGTGGCAGCGTAGTGTTATAACAACATGTTTTGAACATTCATACCTTTCAATTAATTCTAGAAATAATTTAGTAGCATACTCTTGTATTGAACTCTATTAACAGTAACCACACTACCAGCTTCATTCTAGAGGAAATAAGGAGTAATCAAACCTCTTGCCTAAAAACCACACCGCAGAGTCACTTTTTCCTGGATACAGTTGATTTTCCAGTACTTCTTCTGGATTGTTTCCTCTTATTTTTTAATTTAGATTATTAACGTGTTAACATATTGTATGTTAGCTTTTACTGACTCAGACATACATTTTATCTTAATATTCTCAATAAATTTAACAAAAGATGCTAACTGTCTTTCTAAGTGCGTACTGCATCTTCTTTCAGTTGGAGCAAACAATTCCATTATTGGTGATAAGTTTTCAATCATGGAGTAATTGAAAAGTTATTTTGTAACCAAGCCACAACTAATTGCAAAGTTTTTAATTGACATGTACTAAGAGAAAACTGTCAATAAAGTGTGGTACAAATGGCCAATTTAAATCAGAAGTTAGATTTTGGACACTTTTTATAATGTTTGAAATTATAAAATATAGTTTTGAATTATTTAAAAATTTATATTATTATATATTTTTATACTAATAAGTTAAACTGATATTTTTTATTTTAAGTTTTGATAATAAAATTTCCATCACTACTGATTGGACTCTTATGGCCGTAAGAAGTTGTAAAGAGTAAACATATAAAATTAAATTAAGTTATACATTATTTTTATAGCAATTTGTAACGTTTGATTATAAAATTTAGTTTCCCTTTATTAATTTGATAAAAGCATCAAAGTGAATATGAGCCCATAAAAATAAAAACAGTGAAAGATAAAGTGGCTCATTAGGTGTGCAAGTCATTACCATAAACATTAATGCAATCAGAATGCAAGTTTTAGAAAAGTTTTCAGACGTCCTCATTAGTGTAACTATGTTGTCGTCGCTGTTTCGGACAGGAGATTTGCAAATTTATTAAGTAAACTGCGCCGCTAATAGGCAATTAACTTTTTGCAATATCATCTCCTAATGTAGCATCCTGCATGCCGCTAATTACTAATTAACGCGCGACAATAAATCTGTAGCACGTCGCAAGCAATGATATAAAATTGTTTTCTGGGCGTCACCCTATAGGATGTAAAGACAAAAGTGTATTGGTGAGGAATAAATGTGTTTGAGAACTTGTAAAAATGGGAACTATTGCAAATTTAATATCTCTTGGGAGTGAAACGTTGCGCAAAACTGGGTTTTACATTTCTTATCCGGTAAAGTCGGGTTAAATCAAAAATTATTAAAGACAAAATTTTCTACGTATATTTTACGTTGGGAATGTTATGAAGAAAACAGGCGAGTAGATTATTTGAAAACTAAATGTAATTTCGCAGAATGTAACAAGCGTTGAATGCAAAGCAATCCCTTAACTGTAATATATCATATGGAAGATAAATTCATGATACCTGTCAGTGCATAAGATATACAGCACTTACGTTACTCGCCGTATTATGTAATTAATTTACATTCTGAATAATATAGCAATTATTTTAGTATTTATGCGGGTTTGGGGTTCTCATGTTAATTAATACATACAATTAATATGAAGCGCTTGTCACGCATAAATCTTCTTTTTTTTTTGTTTTTGTTAAATATGTATCCATTAGGATCAATAGTTGGGCTTAAATCAACAAACTTACTGTAAGTTTAAAGGGTTGGGTTAAATGGATTATGGCGTGTGGCAGGCGTGAAAACAAGTAATCGATGATTGAATTCTGCCAAACTCTTACATATCTAACTCAATTAGGAAAGTTGCGTCTTCCTTTGCCTTATTGCGTTATGAAAGTTGTGCGACAAACTTCCACTACATTGTACGTACATATCGACATTCCCATTATTACAATAAACATACATAGCGCGGCTCTTCTCTCCACTCATTTACATATGCTGCTGCCATTTCCGCTCCCTCTTGGAACTTTAATCATTGCCAGACACATACACACGATCCCTCACAACGTATCTCTGTTTGCACGTGCCGGAGTCCCCATATCTTTAATTATTTAACACACATTTTAACACAAATGCCACGGCATCATTTATTCTTATTATTTACCTTCTCACATGCAAAACATTTTATTAAATCATGAATTATTTGATATTTATGCGGACAATTAAGGGAGTTTATACATTTTTCATCATTTTATAAACATGCAATTAAAATTAAATTATAGCATGTTACTTGGCTTATTAATTATTTAATTTTAAAATTAAAACTGTTTATATCACAACGCATTTATCATAAATGCATTATTAAATCTTCTACATTTTATATAGTGAAAGATAATCTAATTTGCTGTTTAATGCTTTTAATGCCATTATATCAAATGGAGAAATTAAATATTTATACCATGTATGGCTTTGAAAGCTTTACAGTATTATCCTCATAAATAACATAAAGTATTAATTTAACTTTACTTGGAATTACAAAATAAACATTAATTTTAGAACCGTATTCTTTGATGATGATTTTGTGTTGTAAGAACTTTTTTTCAAGCATTTTGTTTGTCACCATATTTTTGAATCACTCGGGCACCCAATATTTCTATTATTAAAGTGTTCTGTAACAGGTAGAATAGAAATTTACGTGATCTGAAAGAAAATTAATGAAAGCTATAAAAATATGTAAAACTGCGGATGTGAATGGGATAATTAGTATAATGATAGGTTGAGCAATTTATTTTAAATTGTTTGCAAGCGGATAGTGTCAGATACATCTGGAATGACGTTGTCATTGCTTCTTTGTACAAAGGCAAATGCAGTAATAGAAAACGTTAGAACTATTGTGCTGTTTGCTTATTGAGTTTATAAAAAAACGATTGAGACTTATTTGCTGCACAGGCTGTATGGATCAGATTTTGACTGAAAATGTATAAATGTGAAGTAGAAAGTATGTTGCTCGTTTATTGATCTGGAAAAGCATATGATTGTATAATCTAATGTGTGCTATGGGATGTCTTAAGAGAATAATTCTTGGCAATCAATCTCAGACATTACAAGACTACGCAGAAACGTTAAATTGGCCCATTCACGCCAAAGCTTCTATAGCGGAAATTTATATTGAAATGCAATGTAATTGAAATTGTAATTTTAAGACATATTACCTAATTTGTACGACAATAACAAGTTTTGTTTTGAATTGGTTTAATGTTGTGTATATGAATGCTGTAGAATCTACACCAGACTGACACTAAGTATCTACTCTAAATGAGATCATACAAAGACACAATATAGTAGTTTGGGTGTGCTTAAAAATAGGTCAGTTGACATTCTGTATACAAATTCTAACTACGCTACCACATAATTATGAAAACTTTGAGCTCGGAGCTTAGCAATCAACATTCAATTGTTTATGGGATTAAAAGTTTTTGAGAAATTGATGTAAATGAAATTAACTTTTTGTTTTTGTTTTTGGCGTGCAAAATTGGATCAACTAACTTAGGATTTAATGCAAATACTTTTGTATTTAGTAATAACCTCTTTAGTTTTAGATGTATACATGGGCATAATGTAGATTTGTTGTCCTATTTGAGGAAATTTAGTTTGATGTGGAGAAAAACCTTAAAAAGCTAAATAGTTGGCGTAGAGATAGCAAATAAACATATGTTTTAGGACAGAGTAATTGCTGTTGGATTCAGTGCTAAGGTTATATTTAAAGTTCTAAAGATCAAAGAGAAAAATTATGTTTTTTAAAAGATGATCTTAAATGAGCTTAAATTTGTTAAACTTTTTTTTGCTTTTTGGAGCTAACAGTTGTGAAATAAAAAACCTTTTTATTTATAAAAGAAACACGTTTTTTAAGAATTAAACAAGGACTACTAGCAACAACTTATAATTTTTAATAATATGGAATACTTAACCCAACTTATACTAATCTAAATTAACCTATTACTATACGTAATGTACTACGCTACTATACTATCTACTCTATAATTGAACGCAATCAACTTCTTCTTACCCTATTAACATCTTGTATACGATTAGGCATAGATCTAATGATTTTAATCTTGTTTGTTTCTGCCAGTTTTCTTCTACTGCAAAAAGATTCTTAGGGACTGTCTATGGGAAAGGAACTCAAGCTTTAGGTCGGGGTTGCATGATGGCATCTACACAAACCAAAAACTATTTTTATGCAAAATAGAAAATTATTTGTTTTCAATAAAATTGATGTAAGGTACTACATGATTGGCCAAAATTTCATCAATGTACTGATTACCTTCTTTCTTGCCACAGCTTCTTGTAGCGAATAATTTGTTTGTGTTTTCATAGAAATTTTACAGAAACCGGTCAGGTCAGCTCTTCAATGCAGCATTTTGCAAATTGCACCTCTGTGTTGGACCAGCGGCAAGTTTTTTTGTTTTGTTTTACTGTTCACTGCCTAATGTTAACTCTGCACTTCACGGAGCTGTTGTTGCACTGGAAGTTGATAGTTTTTTAATACCGTTGATACAATAATGTGGATCCAATCCAATGTTAATTGCTTACTGTTTTTTTTTTGTTTCCGTTGAATCTAGTTTTTTTATAACGTCCAGACACCTTTTAAACTGCTGAGCGTGTCCTATTTAGTCTTTGAGCAACAGCTTGGCTGACTCCGCCTCATTTCAATTAAAACAATAAATTGGGCAGCAATTACCTATTTAACTTTTTTCTTTTTTTTTATTTAACGTCGGCAATGTTTGCTGCAAGGTTAATCACCGACGCTGGAGGTTAAGATTACCACGTCTGGAAATTTCAGGAATTAATTCTAATTTATTGAATTTTTTAACGTACGCAGAACATCGAAAGAAGGCGTTCTCATCACAGCACATTTTTTCTTAATCAGAAAAAACTGGTTTTCTAAATAGGACACTAGCCGTTGAGTACGCTAATCACTACACCACCTGGAAAATGTGAAGTTGTGAAAAACACTTAATAAACATTGAGCACTCTAAATTTAAGCTCATGTTGAAGTCTGATTTTTAGTTTTATGAAAATAATAATAAAGGGTGTCATGCAGTCTTAAGAGAATTTATTATAGAGAGAGCACGGCATCCTTTTTGTTTAGTTTTTAGGATGATATATTATGATAGGGCGGAGCATATTACAGAAATTTAATAAATTCTATAATTCCTACGGAAAACGCCACCGAATGAATACCTATTACAAGTTTTTCTAAATGTAAAAATACGTTTCCAGAAGAAAATCATTTTACTTAATAAAAAAAAATTATTATTAAACATATTAACTGCAGGCAGCAGCAGCAGCAAGCTCTCTAGTTTCAACCAATCACTGACGGGTCTCTAGAGCAGGTAAAAGAGTGCGGGAAGTGTGGTTAGGTTGGGGCAATAACGCTATTTTCAGTAGTGAGCAACACGGCTTTATTGGTAGCGACGCAGAGAGCCTTTCACAGGCGGTTTGGTTTACCATTTTACGATAGAGTTCTTGACTCTAAAACCATTTTAAAATGGATCAGTAATGTAAGAAAGACGGGATATGCACTTTGTAATAAACCAGTTGGGCGATTCAAGAGTGTAGGAACAGCCGAAATCATCGCAGCAGTTAGAGAGTCTATTCTATCTCCGACGCGCACTGCGCGGAAACATGCCGTTGCCCTTAGGTTTTTGCCCAGAACAATAAGGCGAATTTTACTCACAGACCTTAAATTACTCCTATAAGATTATGATTGTTCAGGACTTAAGCCCACAAGACTGCGTGAGACGTACAGATGTTTGCAATGCAATTAACAAACAAAACTTTTGTGGTAACTGGTAAACTAAAATTTTTTGAGAAATTTACCAAAAACCACTTTACAGCTCTAACGTGACAGTGTGGTGCGCTGTGTTTTTAATAGGCATTATTGGGCCTTAATTCTGCTCTCTATTGCAAGATGTTGGAGACTAGTTTACAGGCCAAAATGGAAGACTATGATGCAGAAGCCTATACTGCCCGCCGTTTACGCGATCTTCTGACAAAAAAATGGCGTAATATGTACTTTTATAAAATTTAAAAAAATTATTCTTTTACCGTTTATTTACGACTCACCCGACAAATTAGGGAGGTCATTTTGCCCCACTTTGTATTTTGATGCGGTTGTCTTTTTTGCTAGGGAATGGTAAACTAGTGAAGTATCTGCCTAGTAAACTTCTTTAAGGTGTGTAGTTTGGATTGTACGTTAGTATGTAGATCCTGCAAGTTTGTATAAAATTTTTATTGCATACCACAAACTTACGAGAGGGCATGGTACTATAAGAAGAAGAAATGTGTCCGTACCCGGTTAGAATTTGTGTAAACACGTTTCGGGTTTATTTTCTACCTATTTTTTATTTTCGGGATTAGTTTTCTTGTCTATTTCCTTTTTCTCTTCTATTCTATTGTCTCTCTTGCTCTTATCTTTACTTTTTTTACTAGTTCCTTCTTTTACTAGTTTTTTTTTTATTTAGCCTTTTTTTTATTATATCCCTAGCAGATGTTGTTGCAATCACCTCTACTGCTTCATGTGATACCGTTTTGTAAACCTTGCTGATCCTTAACAAGCTTGCTTTTATAGCTCATCTTATTTCATTCTTGTTTTTGTTTTCATGGTTTTTCTTTATGTTTCTTCAGCGTATAACAATTTGTTTCTTGCTGCCGTTGTTATTAGCTTTCTGGCTTCTTCTTCTGGATCTCAGTTGTTTTGCATAAGAATACCGAGATTTCTCTTCTTTTTCTTTGTTTTGAGTGTTACTTCAAAGTATTTAATTTTGATCCTGTACAAACTCTTACCTGTATCTTATTTGTTCCTCTGTTTTGATTTTGTTCTAATAAGTGAATAAATTTACAATCATTTAATTATTTATTCTTAACATACGATTAACAATTCAGGAACACTACGAAAAATAATGTCGCAGTACTAACTTGGTTGAGGTTTATTATTGACTGTGTTTTTCACTAGCACGCATAACTTAATTACATATTTTTGAGATAATTTGTTTATTTTTTTATTTTTTGATTGACGCCTATTCTAGCTGATACAGAGTATTAAGTAGAGTAAAAATTCTAAACATGGCTGATAAAGTTTAATACTAATAGGCTATTCTATAGTATGATTACCTCGTTTTTGTAGGACATTTATGATAATGGCTGCGGTATGTGGTTTTGCATTATCTTGCATTACATCATAAGCTATTAATGTTACGTTGAGCGTTTAAACTTTCTTGGATGGAATGGATATTATTATAGCTATTTTTACAATGTACCAAGTTGGGTGGCAGTTGTTCCAAACTATTCTTTAGAGTTTTCTTTTTATGATTAGTTTAAGCAATTTGTATCTTTCATCTTTTATAATGTGTTCAAAGTATTTGAGCTTTTTTATGATCATTCGGGAAGAGTACTTGTGTCCATTTTCTTAAAGTTGCCAATTAATATGCTTACGGTTAAGATTTAAACGATAGATTGTGTAATGCCGTGTCAAAATTTGGTTTTGCATTGGACTTCGGCTATTCTTAAACTGCCTGGTCAAAAACATTTAATCTATAAGTTGCTTTTCCTTTGGATGGTTTTATTGATCCGTGTTTAGGTAAAGATTTTACAAACACCGACTATCAGAAGAAATGCTATGAAACATTTTTTTTCTCTCATTTTTAATAAATGAAACAGCACGAGCAACTTTTACTTTACTCAGATATTGCATTTTATTTTTGTTGACTTATAATTGACTTTTACAACAATTGTTACTGTTACCAAATATATTTGTGGAGGCCACAGGCAATATTGAACCTTCAAAATTGTTTTTACTTATAACATAAATAAGTATTTTCATTTTTTTTTTTTTTGAGCAGTGTGTAATTAATTCCTAAATATCATATTTAGAAAATTTAAAAAAATATACCTTAAAAATTAAGTAGTGTCGACATAAACAAAGTTGGAAGGATGTATATAAAATTGTATTGATATTTTTGTCAAATGGATGGGTAAATAAATTCTGTTGACCAGTACGTACAAAGTTTAAACTAACCTAATCTTGTTGTTCCAATGGGTAAGTAACTTCGGTTAATCAGTGCATACATATTGATTAACCGAAGTTACTTACTGAGTGTGTTACGTTGCTTTGGAAATGCAAAGAAAATAACTGGGGATTAACCAACAAAGTATATTTATTATGAAAATGTTATAATGCGTGTGCATTGTAATGAATTGAATGATTGGTTAAGTGCTGTGGATGAATACGCGCAAAGGGTTTATTGACAAACATAAATACAAGTTACGGGATCATATACATACATATAGAATAATATATTATTATTAATATAAATTATTAATGAAACTATGTTAGCATTTATTCTAAAATTATTATATACATTTTACATGTACATATTGCCATTATTAAATATAATATTGCGATTGTGAACAGGTTTAACGTAAAATAAACGTTTATAAATGTTTGGGTCACTGCCATCTACATGTCATGCAACGGTATATAACCAGAGATAACGGTGATACGTAAGGATACAAACATGTAGAAAAATAATAAAAAGATAAAACGGTATGATTGCAATGTAATGATTCTACCTATCTCTTACAGAAAATGGCATAACTTGCTATGAATGTACAAATTATGTTTGTATGTATGTACTTATTTGCGTAAAAATATATTTTATGCGATAAATTTAGTATCTGGGCGATTTATTGATGCTGATGCTATAAATTTATTTTTAAAGTTTGTTTTCTTCAAGGTATATGTATTGATTTTATTTATGGGTATTTTATGTGTTTAATCGATTTAATAAGCATTGTGTAACAAGTTCACTTTTTGGAAAATTAGGTTTTCTAAAAAAACTTTTTAATATTTCAAATCAAAATTTATATGCATTAGAGCTAGATTTACTATTATTAAACATTTATTTATATTTTTCATCTAACTTACACTCTACTTATACGTATGTAATTATTACTAAGAGCGTTTGAGGGCGTGTTAAGGTTATTCAAACTTATACCAATTTGGTCTTAAGGGTGTGGTAAAATACATTAACATTAAGAAAAAAAGGCAAAGATAAGATGTAGGTCATTGGGGTACTATAAAGCAGTTTAATGATATTCAGCGATTGACTGAGAGGGTTGTGATGGTGTGTAAATCAACGTTTTTTGGCATTGAAGCATTTTGAAAACGCTTGCCGAACAGATTGTTTTGTTTTGCAAAAAATTTCTATTACTTTTTTTTTTCTTGCGGTATTTGTGGATGTTTGTAGTCTCTTAGAACGTTGTTTGTGAACATCTTGAACAGTCTCGTTTCTTTCAAACTTATTCCTGATGCGAATAGTGTTAAGTGTTGTAAGTGTATCTGAAACTCTTTTCTAGTTTTTGAACTTCCACTACATTCACACTCTTATGGTAGCAATTTAAAATAAATTTACGATTTTTAATGTTAAGTCCAGTAGTGTCAGGTTTTTACTGACTAAAAACCAAACTAGTGGTCAAATTGGGCCTTTTGTACAACTCCGATGTTTTACTTCTTAAGCAGCCCTGTCTTTTAGATGAATTCTAATATTCTTAGTCAATGGGTTTTTAACGACTTTGATTAGGTTGTGTTGTTTGCCAAAGATGGCTGTGCGTTGCTGCTTGTAAGCTTTGTATTCATTCAGCAAGTGTATCTTCTTTCATACACCTGCGACATAGAAGGTCCTTTTATATTTCCATTCTGTGCAACTGTTTGTTGAGACCACAGTGTCCGGTTATCAGTCTTTTGATCCTTTGGTCGACTTATTTGTGTTTTACCACATATATGCTTTTTTGCTTATTTTGATAATGCGATGGTCCTGCATGGAATATTTTTGAATGTGTTAATCTTTTACTGCTCTTCCACAGGTTGCTGTGTTTTGCGTCAATTCTGCTGCGGATTATTTTTTTCCGATCACGTATGGGATCCCAAAATTAGATTCTGGTCTATTGACTGTATCCTTTGCTATTTGTTTGGAAAGGTGATTTGCCATGAGATTTTTTTTATTTCCTGTTTTTTAGTATCCATACTAGGCAAACGTTATTCATTCAACAGTTTGGATTTTATTATTGGAGATTGCAGGGCTTGATATCTTGTTGAACTATTTGACATGATAGTTATTAGTCTACCAGGTTGTAGTTCCTTCTCGATTTTTTGGCACATTACTTGATGGCAGCCTTCTTTTGAAAAGTTGAAATATATTTGCTTAAAGTTAGCGAAGTTTGCATTCCTTGGTTTTTGTAGAATCCAGCCCCGGTGTCTTTTTGGTCTTTGGCCCCATCTGTGTACCAGATAGTTTTTTTTACTGTTCTCAGATTTCTATTGTTTATTTATTTGTTTTGCTGTGGTATTACATCAAATTTATTTATACAGTGGCTCTTCATAAAGTCGGACCTCATAGTTAGGGTTTTTTCCTCATGCAAAACATTTGTTATCTAAGGTCTATGTTTCTCGAGGTTTACAATGTTTTGCAGTCTATATGCTGCTTGTCTCGCCTGATGACGATAATGACTGTTAAGGTCAAGTTTTGGAGCTTGAACTTAGAAACGGCGCTTCATATTTGAGTTCTACCTAACGTAATTAAAATTAATTTTTTGTTTGGTGCAGTAGAATATGGTGAGTTTATGTCTTAAGACGTAGTTTAAGATCTAGTTAGATCTTGAGACATGCTGGAGAAACATAGCATTAGCTCATCTATTTGTTTAATTTTTTTAAGATTGTTTAAGTTTTTCTTTAGAGCAGTTAAATTTAGTTTTATGATTTTTTAAATATTTTGTAATACTCATATTTTTGTAAAGGTTTCTCTGACCAATCAAATTTTTTTAATACCTGTGCGGCTTGAATTATTATATCTTCTTCATAACATGTTCAGAGAATTCTTAACTTTAAAGAGCTGCTATTATTATTTTATAATCCTAGAAATATTTGCACAGACTTGTCAATCAAAGTTCTCACAATATTTAAAACGCATTTATATAACAGTTTTCTTGGAAGCCTTCCAAGAAGAGTTTTAAATACTTTTTAAGTTGTTCTTTGTAGCTTTTAAAGTACTAACGCATTACTTTAATTTTGAATATAAAATAAAATAAATCCTCAAAAATTAAAATAATAAAACAATAAAACTGTATTTAAAATTGTTTATCTAGCTCGCAATTTTATTTTTAATTAATTGAAATTTGAAAAAATTAAGTTTTCAAAAATGTCCTCAATCATGTAAATATAATTAATGAAAGATATTTATGAGCAGTTATTAGTTTATCAAAGTAATGATTGATCTTTAAATGTTACTTCTCACAGAAATGAATGATTAGCACTCACTATCTAATCTCAAAGATATTTTCCGATGAAAAGGAAAGAGGAAAAATTGATTGCGATGATGGAGCAATAAAAAGAAAGTGAAAGCAATTACCAATCCAAATAATAAATCAGTCGGCAGCTGAACGAGCAGCACAGCAGTAACGCGCACCTTAATAATCATCAGCATTAAACAGCATCATTAATTAAGTATATTTAGTGTAGTAATGAGAATGAGCGAGTTAATCAGACGGAAGTCTGCCTGCACGAGGCAATAAATTAAATATGAATGGCACATGCCTCGGTGGAAACGTTCCGCCGGCACGAAATTACCACCACCTAGATTGAAGAACAATATTAATCCCCATACTCGGAGAAGGGAAAAAAATTATGATCACAACTAAATCCCCACGCGAATGAATGGAAAATGATATATAAATCGTAATAAAAGCAGCCTGGGATATAAAGAGGCGCACAGTTTTAACAACGCACACATCCCCGTTTTCATTATCTCTACATTTCCTACCCCACCTATTTTATATAATAATTTTCTCTTTATATTTCAAATTACTCGAATATATTACTGGCTTTATGTTTTTGGAGTGGGTTACTGTTTTCCTTCCTTGCGAGATTTCCCTGGGTGTGTATATTTTTTATTAATATTAATCACGTTTGATTTTTATCGTGAATAAATAAGGATATTGCATCTACTCCCTTGATTCCTTGAAGGTTCATCCAAAGGAATGCCGCCGGGATTAAAGAGAATTTTTAATGTTTCAAATTGGAAGTGGCGGCGTCGTATCCAGTTTCTGTTATGTTAAGTGACCGTCGATGAAAATTATTGTAGTGAGTGCACACGATTCCAGGCTCGGTGATCAAACATTGATTGATTCCAGTTGCGCCCTCATTAATTATATGAAATGTGCTAGAAACCGTCTAATTCAGATTAACTACAGTTTCGGCGTTTAGCTAATTAAGTAATTAATGGACGCCTAATTGGCATCCGCGAGATCGAATCAATTCATTGCAGATTAGGCTCTACTACAGTTCGTGACATCTGCATAATTTATCACCCCATCAGATTAGAATCATAAAATTCTATCAGAAGCAGTTTTTTTAAACAAAATATAATAATAACAATAAAGTTGCTTCATGCTTGCTGGTTTTCTTACCCACAAACAAGCAAGATAACAAAAAAAAATGTAAAATATGCAGTCGATGTAACCCCGTAGTAGTTTACTAAACTTTTATGAACGCCATTCGATTCGGGGCCCGGTTTCAGGGTACTATTTATGGCCCTAAACATCGGGGCTTTTGTTACATAGGGGGGCTGTAACATTTTGGCCTTTTTTTAGGCATAAAGCCGGGGTGTAAAATTGTAATGGCGAATGCCTTCAATACAATTAACTATTGAATCATAATATTATTTAATGGCTAATGTTAATAATTTTTAATTAAGTTTTCATACAAACATTTTTTGTCGGGAAATATTGAAGTATAAATTGCTCAAGGCTGCAAAATTTATAAAGAACTTTTTCTGCTCCTTTTCTCGTTCAATAGAAAAATAATAATAAAAAACTGCACTTAACAGATATCGCTTTGATAGGAAAAGGGGCTACGAACAATACGTCCTCTCGTAAGGAACGACGAGAGAATCTCTTATCGATTAACATCTGAAAATGATGGTCCGCACCCGCATACACCGATATATCTTATCAGGAAATATATATCTTTCGACACAATTTTTATCGGAAAGTTTTTATTTAAAGAATTGTTCTGATTGTTGCGAAGCGTAAAGATGCGGAATATCATCGATATAATTTTTTGTATATGTGTGTGTGCGGGTGTGTTAAATTTATGCTATATTCGTGCATGATGATATTCGATACGCGGTTAGCATATACTGCTAGAATATCGGATTTATATTCATGTGTCTTTGTAGATGGTTGGTATTACAGACATATCGGTCGTCGATTTTGTTTTACATGAATAAAATATTTGGGTTTTTACTGTTATTAATGATAAATATGTTTTTTTACAACAGATTTTTTCTTTCAATATTAATTGATTTTTTTTAAGTTGTTACTATTGTTCTATTAGTATAATAATGTATAAACAATGTTATAATAGATTAATATTAATGGCTTAACATTCAAAGAATGCAATGAAGTTAAATTAACGCAAACTTGCAGTGTCATCTAATTTTTTTTGTAGAATTTTTATTAAAATTTTTGCTTTCTTTGCTTATTTTGTAACGTTCTGTGTACACTATCTTTACGGGGTGAAGAATATAGAAAAGTACAAGGTTAAAAAAATAAAGTACTTAGCGGTATATTCTATAAGAATGACAACTCAAAATTAAGATTGTCTGAAATGATGTACTATTTCACAAATATATTTAAAAAACCGTAACTAGTTTCAACTTTTACAATTTTTACACATTGGACGGTGATACATATTTATTTTATATTATAACTATCACAAAGTAATTTTTAGAAAATTCATCGTGTTAATTTAACAATGATTGTTTAGTTTAAGCTGGAAACATCAAAATTGGTATATTTTACAAAATATAATCAGAAAATTATTGCTACACTAAAATGGCAACCTTACATTAAAAAACAAAACGATTATGTTTCTACGTTTCTCAATAGAGAATCATAGTTAGTGTACAGAAACTGTATAGTTTTATTTTATTTGATGTTTTAGTGTTTGTAATGTTTATAATTTTTTTTAAATTGTAATAATTAAGGTAATATGTTTGTTATGTGTGTAGTATATAAAATGGTATTTGAATTGACAATTATTTTATAAATGTTTTGAGACATTTAATATTAGAAGGCAGAGAAGAAACCGTTATTATTTACTTTGTAAGTACTGTCTTATCAGGTTGCTTTCTTGTTATCCTGTTGCGGTGCAATTTATTTACAGTATCATTAAACCTTATAATAGTCCAGTCTGTTAGTTTTATCAATAAACTGTTGTAAGAAAAAACTAAAAAAAGCTGATTTGAAAGGAAGGTCTTAGTGTTTTGGTTATTGCTCCCTACTGGTTTAGATGTTTAGAATCCAGGAAAAACAGACGTAAACCTGAATCTGATGTTCAAGAAACACCACAGAGCGTAAAGATTCAGTTCTTTACTACATTTTCTCCATGACATCGTCCAACAAAGCTTGAATGGTGCAGAGAAAGACAACACTGAAAAAGAGCATGTAGTACTAACGTATTTGCTTGATCTTGCCCGCTGACGGTTTTTGGCCTCTTTGCCGTTTACACCTGGTACATAACTTGGCAGGTGTTTTTGTGTTTGAGGACATAGAAGCTAGCAAGCTAACGACTAGTAGCTATTATGATTACCTTTCCCACGCACCAACCAGGTACATGACCCGGGAGCTCTTTTGTTGTGAGGTTCTACGTTTTTTTTAATTTTATTTTGTCTCTTTCTTTCTCTTTCTCTCTCTTTTTCTTTCTCTCTCTCTCTCTCTTTCTCTTTCTCTCTTTCTGTTTCTTTTTATTTTTTTTCCTTTTTTTTCTTAGAACCAGGATTTGACAAGGCAAGTTCTACTCACGAATGACTTGGGTTACTGCAAACCTCCTTATCTGACAGGTGCTTCTAGCTCTTAGTATTTTTAGTGCTTTATTTCTGTCTTTTTCTCTTTCTTTCTTTTTTTCTACTGTATTGTATGTTAGATGCTTGACTTGTGGGTGGTAAATTTATTAGACCTGTCATTATTGATTATGGCTCAGGTTGCTATATTTTTTCTTTAACTCAGAATAGAACTTTCTAGCTGAACTTGGCAAAGACGTCATACGGTGACTTTAACGCTAAGTCTGCACTATGAGGCTCTCCGACGGAGGACCACAACGGTAGCATAATGGCAGAATGGGTTTCTGGAAAAAATATTACGTGCTAAACTAGGGAAACATTTCTACGTTTGAGAGAAATTACTGCTACTCCTTTATCGATATCACCATGTGTATGCAAAACCTCAACGACCACAAAAACGATGGCGGATACAAGAGCAACCGTCGGGAACCCGAACGCGAAAAATTACGGTTGGAACTTTAGCGACATGCGGGCGGAAGAGTTCTGCAAATAAATTGCGGCAGAAGCGAGTTTCCGCAACCACACGGCGGCGGAACTGACCTCGATAATAGTTGAGGCCTGCGATGATACCTTTACTAGAAATAACGCTAAAAACAACCGTAGGCCGGCGTGTTGGTGGAGCTGCTAATTCTCAAGACGTGGTGAACCTGCCTGAAAAGCAAAACGTGCTGCCACCAAGGCCAACACCATGTCAGATGAAGCGTGGAAGCTCGGAAGCCACAGCTGTATTAGGTCTACAAAGATCAAAAGACTGCTTCAAAGAAGGTTATTAAGACGGCAAAAAATAACTCTTAGGACAAGCTTTGCAAGGAGGTAGACTAATATCTATGGGGCACCGGCTACAAGATTGTCACTAGAAAATTAGGCACCCGTACCCCGATGGCACTATCAGATCTAGAGCAGATGAGGTTGGTACGTGAGCTTTTATGGTTATTAAGACGGCAAAAAAGAACTTTTTGGACAAGGAGGTAGACAAATATCTATGGGGCACCGGCTACAAGATTGTCACCAGAAAATTAAGCACCCGTACCCCGATGGCACTATCGGATCTAGAGCAGATTAGGTTGGCACGTGAGCTTTTTCTCCAACAAATGAAAATAGAATAACCCCATAAAGAAATACTGTTGTGCACCTGCGAAGAGTTAAAGCATACTGCCATAATGCAACTATGTTCAGCGCACTGGTTACAAAAGGTTCTTTTCCAGTAGAGTGTAAAGTGTCGAGGCTGGCCTTGATAGAAAAACTAGGCAAGGATGACGTTGTAACAGCAAATAGGCCGATATGCCTACTAAACTATATGGAAAAACTCTTTGAGCTGATGATAAATAGAATGCTACTGGAGGAGACAGAGCGAACGGGAGCACTGTCCTGTGAACAATGCAGATTCAGGAAAGAAAGATTTACGGTGGATGCTATCTAGAAGGTGACATGTCGCAGAAGGCAATAAAGAAAAACAAGTTTGCAGTACTGGTGACGCTGGTTGTGAGAAATGCCTTCAACTTAGCGCCCTGCAAGGCATAATTAAAACAAAACTTTGTTAAGCTTGTCTGTTTGCATTTACCTCCATGACGGGAAAATTTTGGTTGGAGAAAACTTACTAGAAATGAACTTTGTGATACCGCAGGGCTCGGTGCTTGGTTCTACACAGTGAAACGTATTTTACGACGGTGCTTTTAGGGAAACCTTGCCGAAGGGAACAATACTGCTAGGTTACGCGGACGACATGACCATGGTGGTGTGCGAGATGTCTAAAAGCGTGGCTGATCAAGAAAGGCCTTGAATTGGTTCCGCATAAAGCGGAGGTAGTCGTGTTGGCAGTCGGAAATTACTAGCAAAAGTAGTGCTAAATATTTTAAGGTACTGCTGGGAAGAAATCTGGGTACCCATATAGTAGAGTATACGAGTAAAGCGGAGAAGGCGTTGGCAGCGCTTGCGCTGCTGTAGTTCAACATAAGTGGAGCCAGTGCAGGTAGATGATTGGTTACCAGCGCGGTGGCTAACTTTATTATCCTATACAGAGCGCCCGTCTGGAGTAATCGTGCGCAAACTTCAAAATACCGGAAAATGTTGGAAAAGGTGCACAGAAAATAGGCCATAAGAGTGGCGCGCCATTTTCATACATGACTTTTAGAAAGAAAATATACAATGCGCAGACAAGAAAGGCTAGAGAAGAAACTCTGGAGAGGTGGGAAGCAGAATGGGGAAAGGAAGGTGAAACGGGTAGGTGGAAGCAGAGACTGGTCCCGAAAGTGATTCTATAGGTCATCCGGAACCACTTGAAGGTTGGGAACTACCTTACCCAGACACTAACTGGTCACGGCTGCTTTCGTGCAATAAGTGCATGAGTGATTGAGTAATTGAGTATGTGAGTAAAATAGAAGAATAATAATAGTAATAGGTAACCAAAGCAATACCTCAGTGCTATTTCACCGCGGCATACAACAGCCAAAGGGTTTTTTTTACTTGATAGGCGTTCAATCCGGCACAAAGAGGTTTTTTTATTGCCAAAAAAAAAAGACTGAGATGTGGTTGGCTCTCGGAAGCTGTAGCGTTTGATTACGACCCTTTTGTAGTTTTGTCTTTTATTCCTATAGACGTGCTATTTATACTCGGCAATTGTTTCTATAGACGGATTTGTTCTCATAGGAGTTGACTTACTGTGCGTTTTACAGTAGTAGTAGTAGTAGTAGTAGAATTTATTGATAAACATGACGTTGTACAATATAAATTTTAAAACTAACTTAAACTAATTATTTACAATATAAAGAAATACAATAAAATAGAATACAATAAAATACAGCGCATTGCAAAACAATACAATACAATACAACATACAACATACATATAAATATAAAATATAAAGCTAATATATAAATTATTAAGGATTTAAAAATTCATCTAAACTATAAAATAATTTATTTTGTAAATAATGTTTGGCACTTGTTCTAAATTTACGGTAAGTTTTTTCAGACTTTATATTAACAGGTAATGCGTTAAACATTTTTTTTCCGTTGTAAATAAGGGAATTCTTGAAAAGAGTAGTGTGAGGGATGGGAAGTTGAAAATTAATGTCATTTAATCTAGTCAAGAGAACATCTGAAGAACTACATTTAAAGTTTTTCTTTATGAGGCAAACATTTTCTAAGATAATTAAAGAAGGCAACGTTAATATTTTATGCTCTTTAAAAAATGGTCTACAAGATATTAAATTACTTTTTATAGAACACAAGATTCTTAATGATCTTTTTTGTAAAATAAAAATTTGATTAATCTGTTCTTTTGACGAGCAACCCCAGAATGCAGCACCATATCGTAAGTACGCTTCTATAAGAGAAAAATACACTTGTTTAGCCACATCGTAACCTAATTGTTTAATGGTTCTTTTAATAGCGTAACAACCTGCTGATAATTTTGCAGTTACATAGTCTATCTGATCACACCACCTTAGCTTATAATCTAATTTTAAACCAAGAAAGACAACCTGATTGGATTGAGGAATTTCATTAACTCCTATATTTAAAGGAGGCAAATCACTACTAAAAAATGAAATAAACTGTGATTTTTTGGCGTTGAAGCTTAGCAAGTTAGCTGTACACCAATTACTTACAGATAATAAATCTTGTTCAATAGTAGTTGTTAAGCTAGCAATATTTTTACTAGACCATAAAATGTTAGTATCATCTGCAAAAACAGTAAATTTTCCAGATATTTTAATGTTTAATAAGTCGTTGATATAAAGAAGAAACAAGATAGGAGCTAAAATAGTTCCTTGTGGAACGTCCCTAGAAATATTTAAATTGCTGGATGTAGAAAATTTTAATTTGACAAACTGGCTTCTATTTGAAAGGTAGTCTCTAAACCATAAAAGACAAGAGCCTCTAACCATAATGTTCAAGTTTTTGTAACAGTATTTTGTGATCCACGCAATCAAATGCTTTTGCCAAATCACAAAACACTGCCACAGCAACATTGCCATTGTTATGTTCCTCATAAACGTGATTAAGAAAATTAAGTATTGCGTCAGTGGTATTTTTATTTTTAATAAATCCAAATTGATTACTAGAAATAACGCAGTGTTTTTCTAAAAATGACGATAATCTGACTTTAATTATTTTTTCAATTATTTTACTAAAACAAGAAGTTACAGCTATTTTAAATAGCACCAGAAGTCTTACGAATTGTTGATGGGACCAATGGTTTATTAGGTCACTTTTGAATCACTTTTGTGGATAAAGACCAAGTTGGTATTTTAGTCTTATTTTGGTGATTGAACTCCGGATTATTACCGTGTTACGCTAGAGCTATACTTGTTTGACGTTGTTATTCCTATAGACGATTATTTTTATATTTGGTTAATATTTCTATGGACGGATTATTTCCTTAGAAAAGATTGATATTTTTTAAAAGGCAACACTAGCACAGTGGTAATATAGCGTATTGTACAGGGTGAAGCATAGCAATGGGTATGTGAGGTATTGCTTGGCGAATATTCTCATTTAAGAGCATACCGACCGCTGCCTTGATTTCCCGTATTGTAGTGAAAACAGCTACTTTGGCGTCATTCCTATTTTCACATATAATTTTATAATTAATAAAAAGTTTTATCATTACATTCAGAAAGGTTTAAACTATATTTCAATGAAATTATATTTGCAAGTACCTAAAAACGCATTTATTTCAATATTTGGATTTATTTTTCAGTTATTTCCAATTATTATTTGACTAAAATATTCTGACCAAATGTAGTTTATTCCTTTCTAAATGTACTAGTGAAAAAATAAATTTATTATCAAATTATATGTGGAAATGACGCCAAAGTAGCTTTTTACACTAAAATACTATAAATTAAGGTAGGGGTCGGTATGCTCTTAAGTGGGCTAGAGTTCTTGTAACGATTGGGGTAAACAATAGGTTTTAGATATTTTCAGAAAAAGAAGTCGTAAGGGGCCAAATTGGACAAAATTTGATAAATAAAGTTTTTAATTATCTGGGATTATTAGCACTTCTATAGCTTGACAGCCAGACAGGTGTGCATTGTCACTAAAGAATTTTTAAGAAACGCTTTACATGCATATTGCAATCTACAAAATTGTGTTCAGTGAGTTCTTGCACCGTAGCCAACTTGTATGAGTGGAAATGGAGGTCATTATGAAGAATTTACGTCACGAAACAATTAGAAACTCGTAGGGCAGTTGCATGCGTTCCGAGTGCTTTCTCGCAAAACTGACTATAATACTGCTTCATTGTTTTATGAAGTCGTTACCTTATTGCACATTTTTAATTTTTCTGATGGCAACTAACCACGAAGCAATCGATTTGCGGCTAAGAACAAAACCCTGAACGAAAGTATTAAAGTGTACGGAATGGTTGTTAGAAAAGTAGAGTTCTATGGCAAATTCGTGTTGTTTCTTTGGCCTATGCATTTTTGCTACGTATTGTTGTTTTTTTGTTGCACTAATAATGATAATATCGATATTTGCTAGCTGTTTTTTTGAACAGGACTAGGGCGTCCATATTTTTCCGCACCCAACTGGGACACAACAAAATAAAAAGGCAAAAAGATTAAACATATTGTTCAGAAACAAAAAATGTATTGTACCGCGAGTACTTTACCGCAATTAAGAGTTGCTTGTTACTGTTTATTTCTTTTAAAGAGATGATACATTATATTTCAATAGAAACAAACAAAAAAGAATTTATTTTATTATTTGTAGGAAAGTTTACTTTTTTAGTTAAACTTACCGGGATGTATGGAAACCCTAGAGCAGGACAGACAAAAAGTATACCACAAGGTTCAATATTAGGTCCAATATTATTTACAATTTATACATAAAGCTTAGACACATCAATTGAAACTCGCAAAACACATTTTCATGCTGATGATACTCAGCTCTATCACTCCTTCAGTCCAAATAGTTCAGAAGGTATAAACAAAATTGAACAAGATATTAAAGGTCTTGTAGATTTATCTGCTAACCATAAACTGCAATAAATTCTAAACTTTTATTTTTTGGAAGATAGTGTGATAGGAGTATTGTTAGTAATCAGCAGATATCTATTAATAATATTCCATTGCAACCCGTCAACAAAGCAAAAAACTTAGGTATAATTATTGATATGGAATTGAATTTTGTTTGCCATATCAACAAGGCAATCAGAAGGGCATACTGTAACTTAAAAAAATTGTTCTCAAGTAGACATATGCTAACAACAAAATTGAAATTTCTGCTTTGCAATGCTTTTGTTTTTTGCATTTTAATTTTGGTGATATTTATGATCCTCATATTAATTCCATCACAATAACAGGAATTCCAAAAATACAAAATTTATGTCGTCTTTGATTACAAAAACTACATTAGGTTTTTAAATTAATTTTAAACAAAACACCTGCGTATTTACATAATAAGATTCAGTTTCGAACAGATTTTCATAATATAAATATTAGAAATAGAAGTCTGCTAAGTATTCCAAAATTTAGAACCTAATATTATAAAAAAGGATTTTCGTATGTTGCTTGCAATGCATATAATGGAATTTCTTTGGAACTTAAATCGATGTCGCTGTTGCAGTTTAAATTTAATTATAAAAAAAATTTATCGTGTAATTGAACTTTTGTTTTTTGTGCATAGTTAACTAATGTTACTTTTAATTTTTATATATAAATATTTCAACTTTTTTGTAGGATAAACTATTTTACTTTTATTTTTTAAATAGTTGAGGTGGTAGACTAGACATCAGATATATCTGATTAGCTGAACCTCAACTAATTTGTCTGAAATCATAATTTATTTTTTGTAGACAAATTAAATTATTATTATTATTATTACTAGATACACTTTGCATACATAAGTATGAAAGTACTGCATGCACTTTTGATATAGAAATACCGTTTTAATAAATAGTAATTGATTTAAATATCTATTTAGATAATCAAGTATAGCAAACCGGCATTTCTTTTATCTTGGCTTGAATATATTAAATCAATGTATATAAAGCTGCCACAAAATGTATTTAGATTTAAATTATTTTGTTAGTAATATACATTCTTTATATATCCATATACTAGTTGATAAAATCTCATCTATAGGTTCATATACTCTACCTCGTTCGAAATCGGATAGTTGCTATAAAAATAGAGTACGAGCCAATCTTTTATCGAAATGTGGAGCTATCAAATTGATTTGCACAAATAAATTTATTTTATTTAAACAATAACACTAACAAAATAACTTAAAAAAATTATTTAAATTTACGTAAAAGCAAAAACATTGTTATTTCTTGAAATTTTGATGATTCTTTACTATGATTGAATTAAATATGGTTGGTGTTTTTTTATTTGTGGAATTAATATCTAATTTTTATTTTGTATGTCTATTTGATTATTTGAAACAACATTTTTAAATAATTAATGATACAAATGGCTGTGAGTTCATCTTGGCGGCTATGATTGTTGGATTGAGTTTGAATAAATGATTTCATTATTTTATAATATTTTTTATGTTACAGAATTTTGTATTTTGGATATATGTATACTATTTTGTTAATGAATATCTACTAAAATTATACTTATGGTAATTCTCAAACTCAGCCCTTAAAAGTTTTGATTCAATAATACATTCTTCTGATTTTAATGGTTTAATACAAAAGTGTAACGTCTTCACTTATTTTAGTTAGATAATGATACATAGTAAATTTAATAATAAAATAAGTATGTCTTAAAAGAATCGTAAACAAAGTTTCATCAAGTTGAAATGTGGTTATTTTTTCTTTATAGCAATTTAGATTTCTCAAAGTAATAAAAAACTGTTAAAATGCATTAAAGGCCACTCGGCATTCTTCCGTTGCATGCGACCTCTTTCCAACAATAAAATGAAAAGAAAATACGAAAGATTAGTGGTTTTAATGCGGCTCGCCGCATTCCACCGACCCACCCTATCCTCTCGCCAAGAAATCAATTTGACAATAAATGTCCTAATAAAACGTGAATAATGGTACCCTTCTGCATAAGCATACACGAAAATAGTTTTAAAAAAGTTGGCACAACAAATGAAAGAAAATGAAAAAGTTGTTCACGTGCGAGGAAAACTTTAATATATCTTACAATGTACATTTTACAACAACAAAATGTGTTCTATAATAAAACCCGAATCAAATTTAGAATTCAATCATAATCAAAATTTCATATATAGTTCTCTATGTAATATATGTAATTTAACTATAATAACTTGATTGTATCAGTTAAACTGGATGTTTGGCATTATAAACCCATCAAATTAATTACAGATTGCTGCGGCAAGCAGCTTTTGATGACTATCAATTTCACGTTCAGAGAATCCCGTGTAATATTCTTCCACCCACACACAACCATTCACCGGTTATTTTTCCTGATTAAAGCTTTGTGGTTGTGCCACGATGCACTTAGGAGGACGTAAGTATAGAGACGAGTAAAAAGATATAAAAAATAAAGTAGCGTGGTTCTTGGCCGGATAATGCGGGACGCTTAATACACGTCTATGAGCTATTTTACGGCCCGTACCAAAAAAAAAAAAAACTTAAAAAATATATACGGGGGTGGAAAAATGACGGTCACAATGGCAAACGGAATGGCATATTTACTTTTTTGTTGTTTGTTGTTGCTGCTGCTACTCGATGTGTATCGCGGCCTTTCCATTAAAGTAAATAAAGAGAAGATGGATCGACAACGATTCCCGGTTTATTATGCCCTTATTTTTATAAATTATTAATTTTAAAATAGACAGTGACGTATATAGAGGCTTTATATGATATGTGATGTTATTTATAACACGTTCAACTAACGGGGAAACAATTTATTCATACAATTTTAACTAAAAGAGGATGATACTATTAAATTTCAATGCTTTGTTTGCGTTATTCAGTTTCATAATGTGTTAATTTGCAATATTAAAATGTTTGAAAATTGTCCGTCGGTAGGGATTATTTGCCCGTAAGATAAATGGAAGTTGTCTGAGTGTAAATTTAATATAACTTTCTTTTGAAAGATTTATAAGTTGCCATGAAGTTGAGACACTGATGTGTATGGTTGGGAAAAAGTTTTGCGTAAAGAGAGAGAATATAAAGTGAAGTTTTAATTATGCCGTTAATGTAGGCGACAGTGCACTGCTTGGAAATTAGGCATTATTATTATTATAAGTGCCACCTTGGCACGTGCCAAATGGGCATTGGATCGCATCCAGATTAGATTATAAAATGCAAACAACAAAACTTAGGTGGTGGCACGCTTTAAATCAAGCGAGCATTATAAACTGCAAGGGGGTAGTAAACGGCTCAAATCCACCCCGGACTAACTGAATAACTCTGCGGTTCTAATTTATTATGCCTCGTTAGCTGTTGCTTTTATCGTGTATATTATATATACATGCAACCCAAAACTAATAATCCTTACTTTGCAACACTCTCCTGTCCAAAATAAAAAATATGTAATCAGTTTCCGGATGGTGAATTTTTACCGGGAATTGTTTAACATGTTGTAAACTACTGCTAAAAACTATTTTCAACAACGATGAACACAATTTTTTAAATAGTTTGAAAATTGTGCAAACAGGAATGATGGTTTTTATGTGAAATGGTAAAAAAAGTAACCCGGCGCTTGCACTATATAATACATCAAAGGGATATCAATCAAACTAAAACAACACTTCATTGATTTAATTTCTATCAATTGAGTAAACATTATTTTCAAACAAACTTTATTTTACTAAACAACAATTTTTAATTGATTGAAGATGTATATACTAAAGTACTCTTCAAATTATATATAATTATTAGTTTGACCGTAAATTCAATATAATATAGAAATATTGTTTAATTAATTCTTGGGAGTACAGTCTGCCACATTTTAAAGTTATCTATTTTTTACCAGCATCTTTAGTAAGAGTCCAGGCTTCTACTCCATATAAAAGAGTAAGAAGGATAAAACTTGTCAATGCTTAGGGACAAATTATACTATATTTTGCAATTTGTTAAACACATCTTTTGTTAATTCTACTCTACGTCTAATTTCTTGCAAGTGATTAAAGTCTTCAATGTATTTAATATGCAGTCTTAGTAGGTGACTGTTTGCTTTTGGTAGGGTGGTATTGGTTAAAAACTGTTGGTTGTTGTTATTGTTGTTTTTCTTACCGTACTTCTCACTCGTGTTTGTTACCTGGTCTAATAGTTGTTGAAAGGTTTTGGCGCTGTGGGTTATCAATTACGGTGTTATCAGTACATTTTAAATTATATTTTTATTTTTTCATTGATTACTAATCCGGTTGTCCACTTCATGCAGAGCCATTTGAACAACATTTTGGAGTACGCATTACATGGAAGGGGTTACAGTATACAGTTTTGACGGATTCTTTTTTTTACTCAACATTTTTTCGACATCTGGTTTTCTACATGGACAGTGGTTTGCTTATGTTATAAGTTGGTTATTATGCGGAAGTTTCTGTTGTCAAATGCAACTTCTCATAGCATTTCCAAAAATGTTATATGTCTGATGTTACGTGGTAGCTGGATTAAAACCTAAATGCCATTTTGGAATCCAAACTGCACGTTGCTGATGTTTTTGTCTATTTTTTTGTATATACGTGCATGGATTATGTTAAGAAGTATTTTTAAAACATGAATCATTAGGTTGTTGTTTATGGTGGTTAGAGCATTTGGTGGCGTTTTCTTTGAGATTGGTATGAAAGTTGATGTCAGTCAGTTATAAATCTTCTCAAAAATGTTTGTTAATATCTTGGTTCAGTCGGGCTCCAGTAGTTGCAACAGTTTTTTGTGGGTTTGGTCTGGAGCAGGTGATTTGTTGCCGTATTTGTTTCTTTTGATTTTTTTTTCTTTAATGAGCTGCTTTTCTATGTACTTTTAGTACCTGGAAAGTTTCCTGTCTGGTTTACCTATCGGGTTATTATTAGAATCTAAGATTATGTTAGTGTTTTTTTTTGTATTTCCTTAATTTTTTTTGTGCAGGTTAACTTTGGTCGTTTCGACGCGGTATTTAGAATTTTTTTTTAATGTATTTTTTCCATCTTATTCCATGTTTCATCTATGTTTGTATACTTGTAGTTGTGCTCTGAGATGTGGCATTTCTTGTCTAGTTTTCTTTTGACTTTTTTTTGTATTTTTTTACTTTTAAGATTTAAATGTTTACCTTTAAGGTTTTTTTTCTGGATTTTTTTCAAGCTTAGTTTTATTAAAGCTAGTAGAAGGTTGTGATCCGAAGGAACATCTGCAGCTAGGTTATTGCATTTCTGCACTTCTTTTTTATGATAATGTAATCGATTTGGTTTCTGACAGTTTTTTAAAGGTTGTCTTTTGGAAATTTCCATAGTTTTTGCTTAAGAACAATTGCATCTTGTGATAATAAGTTGAAATTTTTACAGTTCTCTACAATAATTTTAAAGTTTTGTATGCTGATATGTTGGTAGAAATCTCTGGTTAAATGTTGTTGCTAAGATGTTAAATGGTCTGTAATGTATACTGAAAATTTGCATCTATGCAAGATTCTTAAAGCATGTCTAGCTTTTTTAATCATACCGAACAGCTAGAGAGCAATTTAATGACTATTTATACTAAAGCCGGGACTCTTACGTATGCCCTGGGTAATTTTTTAGAGACTAATAAGTTTGACATTTTTTATACAAAAGTTATTTAAAAAAAAGTTGACGGGGCACTATAGGCTTGGCTATTGCACTTGCTTTAGAATGCTTACTAGTCAAAATATCATGTATAATGGCTATACACTAGCTATCCAGCAGATGCAAAAAATCTATGGCAAAGAAATTACTCTGAATGCATTTTTAAACATTGGATTTAATAATACCATTTTTAATTCATACCATAGGCAATAGAAAGCTTATTAATAGAATTTTTGTCCGAGTTTGGTCAATTTTATGCTCAATAACTATAAAGCTATATGAAAATATTTTGGAAGCTAAAGTTGCCACCAGATTTCTACGAAGTAATGTGGTGCCTTGTCTTATACGACCTACTACAGATACTTAAAGTTGTTTTTGTCTTAGGTTATGATCTCACTTTTTTTGTAAACTTGAAATTTAGGCCAAACGTATTAAACATGGTGAAAATTTTAGTAAATACCATAGAAAAGTAGAACAAAAATGGGTTATCAGTAAACTTAGGTAAAATGGCGATTGTCCCATTTATAAACAACAAAACACCAAAAACTTGAAAGTGTTTGGGATTTACGTTTGATACTAGACTAATATTTAACATTCACTTGAAAATTGGACTACAAAGGCCATTTAAATATTTTTTGCATCTAAAATGATGGTTGGACATATGACTATATATGATGTTAATTTACTCATAATTACATTTACGAGTACAACTAGGCAAAGCATAAAGGTTGACGTGTTTTCTGATAATGGGAATGATGAATACAACGCCAATAGAAGTATTACTTTTACGTACAGAGTATAAATTTTTGAACACATTTTAAATTTTGGGACTTATAGTCTGAGAAGATCAAATTGTGTTGCATGAAGAAGAGGATTTGATGATTAGGTCAGATTTTATGAAAGGTTATTGCATTAAAACAATATTGTTTTCGAAACGAATAGTCATATTGGCATTGTCAAAAAAACTATCTTGTATACAGATGGGATCAAAAACCAAAATAGCATTGGAGTTGGTACCGGGAAATGCCCGATAGTTTAGCGATATTACAGGTTCTACGTTTGCCAAGTCTATACATAGAATGGGAATAAAATCGGTTTTTCTATGGCGGATATATAAAGGACAAAGAACAAAACAAAGGAGTAAGATATGAGAGATATAGAATAAGACAATTATGCTCGCATTCTAGACAGTTGATTCACCTCAGGAAAAAAATACTTGCTTTTTTCTGGGTTTTGAAATTGTTATATGTTGTTGGAAAAGTTCCAAATGACTTGGTTTTGGAGATTTCAGTTTTTATTTTTTATTTGTTTTTAAAACGCCGGTTACTTGAACACGGACCGTCACAACTGTTTACGTGGCTACTGCTTTTAATAGACAAGTAATAAATCATATTTAAATATATAATAAAAATGCTTTTCTTAAATTATGAGATTGCCAGTAAACATATTTCTAATTATGCTCATCTAAGATTTTTTGATTTTATCATATTAGTACGAGAGCTAGCAACGTTTTTGAGAAAGTCGACTAGTTTGTAGATATTTTTATTTTCTGGCAGCTGGGAGCGGTTGTGTATATTTGTGCCCAGCCCCTTTGTAGGTAAAAATTATACATTTTCAAAACATTTAAAGACAATTTTTTTTGGAAACAAGGAGCATCTGAACGCGTCCTTAAAACTGTAGATACATATTGTAACTGGAAATCACCAGTGATATCTCAATATTAATAAATTGTATACTATGTGATTACACACCTTTTTTTCCGTAAAGGCTAGTTCCGGCGATTCAAATTCTTTACGGAATTGGAAAACTATCAATTGGTATTTAAAAATCTTGTTGCTGATAATGAGGACATTGTAAAGCGTGCTTTTGCAACCTTGGAGAAATTTGTTTGCCATATTCATGGAGCGCATAATTCTTGCGACGTCAATTATTTAAGATTTTACTATTTCTCTTATTTTCCAGTATGTTTTAATTAAAAAATCAAGAAAATGTTCAGGAATTTTTACTCATCAAATTTATTATGTTCAATATGTAGCAAAATTTTGGAAGTTTTTGGTTGGACTATTAAGAATAATAAATTCAATTTTGTTTGCTTTTTTTTAAGACATTCTAAGCTATACCTGTGAGACCGTCTACCGATTCCACCGTCTCTCAAATGCTCTCTGTCGTCGCTACTCTGTCACTCACTCGGGAAATGCCGCACTCTTCCAACTCGCCTATTTTTCCCGGAACTTAAAATGATCAATTTGTAAATTGTCTGAAAAATTAACAGTATATTCTTTTATCATTGAATTACAATATATTAAATTGCCAGACATTTTTAATTGTTTTTAAAATTATTTAAATTATGTCGGGCACGAGAGATAGATTTATAATGGTAAAGTGACAAAATTTTATGGATTTTTATTTTTAAAATATTTTCATTATGCTCAATTTTCAACTGTACAGGGGAGTTGCGCATAAGTTTACGCAACCGTTCCCAGCTGCCAGATGCGTCTTTACCTATTGTCAATAAGGATGGGAAATATTTACAAACTAGTCGACTTGAAATGAACTTTTTTGCGACGTTGCTAGCTCTTATACTGTATCTTTGTGGTTTTTGTTGTTACTGTTTTTTGAACGTTCAAGACTAAACTCAAACTATGTAGACTACTACAGGAGACCACAATGTTTTTCTACAGAGAACGTCATAAACAGCAGTAGGGGTGAAAGTACGCCTTTGTGTGGGTACCTGCCAGTGACTTTGGCTCCTATAGTTTTTCTATATAATGTTATGGTCACAGTTCGGTTCTTGAGCATAGAGTTGACCCATTGTTAGGTTCTACATTGTCTTTGCATATATTTGAAGGTAGTATTGTCGAATGCCAATGTATAGCTAGTTTGCAGGATTTATCCGTCTATACTGATACTGGTGCAGTGGTTAGGCCTATCTGTCGACAAATTTTTTAATAGTTTTTGCATAAAAGATGTTAAACTGATTGGTCTGTAGGATTTAGCCAGAACATAGGTGGGTGTCACCGGCTTTGGTATAAATCTATCTTGACCGCTCTCTAGCTGCTTGATATTTGTGTACTTCGAGCGAGCTTAGCATTCTTTTCTATAGAGATTCCTTCAGCAATGCCAACTTTTTTTGTAGCATGATGAGATTAACTTTGAATGTGTTGATTCTTCATTTCAGGTTGTCCTGATTAATTCTGTTCTTTGCTTTTTTCAGTCCTTATTGTTTTCATTTTTGTTTGACAATACTAAGTCCTCTTGATCAGGAGCTTCCGTTAGCATAAAGCTTTGGAAGTGTTTGGAGCAGTTTTTGCAGAGTGATCTTGACCAACTTTGTGTATTTTTTGTTTTTTCTGATTTAATGTTATTAGTAGGGTTTTGCTTAAAGCTTTTTGGAGGCCATATTACATTGGACCGTTTTGAACGTAAAGACGTGTCTTTTACAGTTTTTTTGTTCTTTATTTGATGGCTTTATTATATGCCGTAAGAATGGTTCTATATGTAGCTCAGATATCAGCTGTCTAGTATTTGCTTCTGCCCTGTCAAGCTTTTGGTTCCACTTAGTAATCTTGCTGAAGTTGTGCTTGACAGTGCTAGGCCATCTCCTTTCTTTATAAGCGATTTTTATGGAGTTGACAAATATGTCTTGTCATTATCTCCAGCTCTTGTGATTTCTTTGTTGTCTTTGGACAGACCCCGATTTAGTTAATCTTTTGTTGTATAGATTCCAGTTAATTTTTTGGGTCCTTTTATTCCGAAAGGAGGGTTTTTTCTTGATTTGATATAAAATCGGATGTATGCTTGATTAGACAATACGGGCTTGTCTGACACGTACCACTTAATAATCATTTTACTTGCTTTCTAATATGCTAATGTTAGGTCATTAACCACGTCACGCGATGCTTTCCGAAACGTTGGCGCGTTATTTTTGTTAATGATGTTAAGCTTAGATTTTATTATAAATTTTAGGAGTTTCTCACTTCTTAGGTTTATGTTTTTGCTCCCAAAGGCTACGTGGTGGGCGTTTTTGTCGCATCTACGGATCAGCGGTGCGTGATTCCCGCTACGCTTTAGCTGCAGTAGATCTGCATTTAGAGGTCCTTATGAGGTGTTATGGTATTTTGCATCTTTAACTTTTTTAGGAGAGTAGCTGGTTCTAATTGTGGTATTGTTACTATGTAATCACTTTCTTGGTTCAAGTAAGTCCTCCAGATCCATGATCTAAAGTTCTTTGCCTTTTAATAGGTTTTCTTTAGTTGATCTGCTGAGAAATCATTGTTTGGTTGGTTTGTTTATAAATGGGATTTTGGCGTGCTGCTGGATAGGTTTTGTTTTTGCATCCCTAATATACCTGGGGTGTTATACAGGTAGTGTGGAGCGTTGCTGCTGTGTCTTTGTTGCATTATCAAATGCTTTATTTGTTTGAGCTTGGTGTGCATTTTTTTGTCTCTTCTAAAAACCTTGGCGGTTTTAACCCTGCTTTTGCCAATTGTTTTTATTTGTTGCAACATCCTAGTCTACAAACATCGATTTGCTCTCCTCAACATCAGAGGAGTAGACTACGTTTTTGGTAATGAAGGATTGCCCGCTAGCGAAACTTTCCTGGGTATGTTAACTTTCTTTTGCCTTTTTTTCTAGTAATATTCTAATCTCCAGGCGTCATGCATATGTCGTTATCGTAGTTTCAATCCGGTTTTTCCAGTCACAAGGACCATTCCGGTCTAGTAGTTGTGATTTTAATCTTTTACAAAACGTTTTGGGCTTACAATATTTTTTATAGTGCCAGCTAAGCCAGCAAACTTAAGTGCAAACTATACCAAAAATATACTTGAGTTAATTACTAAATAATGTCATAAACTCTAAAATTCTTATTGGAAGTTATATTTGCATTAAAAGTACTAAAATCTGGTAGTTAAAAACTAATATTTAGCAATTAGGTTTATGAATCAACACTACATAATTCTTTTTTATACATATAATATTGTGTTAAACTTTTAAGATTTTTGAAGCGTTCTATTGTGAGAGATGCTGGCATAGAAACTGTTGTCTTTTAGTAGTTGAATTACATTATCTACTACTGTATCACATAATAGTAATGATAGAACTCCGCCCTAAAGGCTACTACTTCTATCCCAAACAATAACTACTACGGTCGTTTTCTCATTATGTGTTTAATAATTGTGGTTTTGTTTAACGCCTATTTGATTTCTATAAACACGTTTATGGTGGATATTTTCTACTTTTACGTCCGGGATATAAAAAAAAACATTCCGTACAAAACCGTAGAAAGATTAATTAACGATGTTTTGCCTTTCAGACCAACATAGAAGGGTACTTTTATGTCTTAAATTACTAGATATAAATTATAGAACATTTTGTATTATGATGAACAACTTTTGATGGATACCAGAGACTTTTTATGATGTATTAAGAATTATAAATGACTTTGGGGTCTTCAGAAACTCCGCAAAATGCCTGACAAGAATTTTAAACACACTACATTACATGATTTGAATTTGTATTTAATTAAATTAAATATTAAATTTTAAGTAGTTTCTGTAATTATTTAAAAATATATGTAGATATTTTCTAAAATTAGAAACAGAGATCTTTTGCGGAATCCAAGTTTTATATTTTTAATCCCAACCACGCACACCGTAAGCTAAAAGGAAGAGTCTATATATTTCAATGTATGTATACCGTACACCCTCATGCAAAAAAGACACAGAATAAATCAATTTAACGCCGGGGAGTCTGACAGTAAAGCTCTGCTGTTGTTCCGCATCCACTTCCATACGTGCACACGCCGAAACGTTTCATTATGTTCCTCGTTTGTGTATATAGATATATATTTTTTACGCTATTTTTATTCATTTTTGCGTCACGTCATGCGCCCTCTTTTTTCTAGCGCCGCGGATTTCCAGTCGGAAGTTATCGGTAACCGGAAATCACCGGATGTAATTTATATCCGGCAGTTATTTTAATTAAGTCATCGAGAGAGTGGGGGAGGATGAGAAGCCTTTGATAGCACGACGGGGATTTAAGATGGAAATTTAATTTGCCCAGGCAAGCTAGTTCTTTCATATTTTTATTTTATTATTTATGATTGAGTCAAATTTAATTACAACTTTATTAAGTAAATTGGATAAAAATGCGGAATTTTTCTATGTAATCTATGATTAATGCAACAATTTTTTTGAAATAAAATCTTATTCATGAATTAATGCTGTATTTATTAAGGGTGGTTTTAAGAATAAATATTTTTTATTCAAATTTAGCACACGAAAATCACATGATTGAAGTATTAACGCAGCTAGCTATTAAAGTAAGAAGCCAATTTGCTGATTGTTGATTTAAATGTCGGAATAGCACGAACATGTCCGAATTAAATCCGCATTAAATATCATTATACTTTCAAAACTAAAAGTACTTTATGCATAATAATGGATTTTTTTAAGTTGAGACTGGGCTAATAGAATTTAAATGCACTTCACAGAGAAGGAATGAATTATGAAAACTAACCGCGCTCGTAATAAACTTTACATAATTAAAATTAATCGAGGGATGAATATGGCTACATTAAATTATCGAAACTAAATGCGGACGGAGATTGGGGCATAGAAGAGAGAGAGCCAAGGAGAGAAGAGATCATCATGTTCGAACTTCGCGACCGAAACTTGTTTATAGTTCGCTGTTTGCTGTAAGTTTTATACTTAAACAAGTTTAATAGCCTATTCACAGGCAAGTAAGCCGCGGGCGTTTTCCTTGTTTATCCTTAATGAGCCAAATCATATTTTATACATATATTTTTTAAAATACCAATTTTATTGTAAAAAAGAGCAACAATAATTAACGCATTTTATATCAAAGAATGCTTTTCATCACATGGTAATTTAACCTGTACTGTTTTCCTCATGATGCAAAGGGGTTCAAGGGATGAATAAAAAAATATATATGTGTATAAAAAGAGTAGGTCCTCAAAGGCCTTTGAAGGGTACATAATGAATGAAAAAGTGGCACTTTAATGTATACCCTTGAGCCAACCTTTTTTTTCATCCTCTCTCTTGAGAGAATAAAGTAAACTTTATTTTACATAACAAACTTCTGCTTGCTTTATGCATAACAAGACATTGTTAATTACAACTAGTTATCGGTTGCATCAGAATTGGTTTGGGGTTTGTGGTGGTTGCGGCATTATTATCAGGAGGAAGTCGTTGTTAATAGGCCTCGCGTTGTTATTACATAGATTGCTATTACCGCTACTACTAAAGCAGAACATAGCTGATTTAATTGTTATTACTTGTTATTATGACCTCATTACCTTAATATTGATTAAGTAATGCGTAATTGCAATCTGCACCAGGATCGATTGCAATCTATTGGAGGCAATTTATAAATTCATGGATCGTCTCTCTAGAGGACTCCACTCAATCCGTTTCGATTACATTTGATCTTGACATGACACGCCTATAATTTGAACTTAATTGGATCCATTTAATGCAGTAATAACTTTATTATATTTATGTTTAACAGCCGGCTGTATTTATTAAATGTCATTGATGGAATATTAACCTTTCATAAACATTTTTTGAACGAATGAAATATGAAATACCTAACGTCAACAGCGTCATATCACATTCACAGCACATACTGCTGAATTTATTTTTTATTTTCATATTTCAATGATTTAAATATACTGCATTCAAATCACGTGCAGTTATAATATCTAATAACATTAGCAATTTAGTGTATATCGATTGTGTTTCAATTAATTATTACGTATTGTCACGTTACACAACGGTTCAATTATTACGATCGTTATGAATGCAAATGCACGCGACGCTTATTAACAAGGACAAAACATTAATTATCGATGGATATGTTTTAGCTATGAAACATTATAATAATATGCCAACAGTACACCGTTTTTTAAATTGTGAGTCAAACATTGGATCCCAAAGATCATATAAGAAGACATTGACGTTTAGAAACACTATATTTAAAGAATAGTAAAATCAAATTAACTTTACAGTGTATGTGGTAGTTTATTAAGATAATTTACGCTGTTTTAGAAGTCTGTAATGTTTATCAAAAATCTTTAATGTTATTGTCAAATAAGGTTGTTTAATAAAAATTATATAAACTTTTGGAAATTACAAGGTTACAGAAATCATTCTACTGTAGCAATCTCTTACTGAAACTATTAGGAATTATTTCTTTTAAATCTTTGAATTTTACAGACTTTAAACTAGATTTTTTGTAATTATGTATTTATCTTCTTAAATATTTGAAATGCTTTAAAAATGTCTGGTGTCATCATTGATTTTCTAGAATTTTTGGAAATAATTAGAGATTATACATACAGTATAGTATTTTTATAATGTCTGTAGTATGTCTTTCTTTTTTGAAAGCTTATTGGCCTGTGTAGGCCAAATTAATTGGGCTACCAAGTGGCCGTGTTACGTTTGTCTTGCCGTCTTGCACGGTTTTGGCAATTCTGTCATTTTACTTTGTATTATACTGTTTTCTTTTGCTGCCAACCCACATTACGATGTCTGAAGTGTTGCACTTATTCCGTGTTTTCACATTAGTTTTTTTATTCATACATGAGTGACTGATATTGGTTTTAAAAGTTTTTATTTCTTCTTAGTTGTTGTTTTGTTTCTGCTGTATTGAATCTTGCTTCTGCTAAGTAAGTAAAATTGGGTATTTTTTGGTTGCTGTTGTATGTTTTGTTTTTTCAAATAGGATTTAATAGATTTTAGGTCTCCGTATGCGCTTATTCTGAGGCTTTTGTCGTGGCTATCGTCATGTTGATTGTTTTACATTTTGTTATAAAGGTGTTGAGTAGTATACTGATTTAACTAGTGCGTAACATACTATTTAAACTTTCTCTTTGTCGTATTCCAGTTTTGATTTGGATCTTGGTTTCTTCCAAATTGGTTGTGTTTAGTTTTTTGATTGTTTTTATGATGTTGGGGTGTATGCTTTTACTAATAAGTGTTCTTAGTAAGTCTGAAAGCCTTCTTCAGATCCATAAAACAGAGATAGGCGGGTTTGTTAAATTCCAGCGCAACTTTCATAGCGTCTGCGGTTGGCCTATTTTTTAAAAGCTTTGTTATTCATCTTGTATGGTGGTCTTTTCAGATATAATAGCAAACGCAAGATGCAGAAAGCAATGACGAAACCAAACTAGATGTTAATGAGAATGACGTCGAACAAGCCATCCCAAAACTAAGAAATAGGAATACACCTGGGACAGACCTGATCAAATATGGCGACCCCGACTTAACTAAAGAGATTACCAACTTCTTTCAGAAAATACTTGAAACTGGAAACATACCAAGCGAATAGCGAACAAGTATTACAATACCTATATTTAAAAAAGGAACAAAGTACGATCCAAAAAACTACAGAGGAATTTGACCAAAATTATATCTTAAAAATTAACAACACAAATTTGAAACAGCGAGGAACATCAGGGCATCCGCACAAACATGTTAGGTTAACAAACTACTCTACCTCTGCTTTGTAGATTTCTCCAAAGCCTTTGATACAATACAACTTAAAGACGTACTAAGGGCTTTTTGCAAAAACAACATCGACAAAGAAACTATTCAAGTAGTAAATGAATTAAACACTAAGAACAAAACATGAATCAAAACACAAGGATTAACAGAGGCAATTGGCATCAAACAAGGTGACAGTTTAAGTCTATGTTTTTTTTACATCATCATAGACCAAATAATAAAGAGAGTGAAAGACACCAACATAGGCTACAACAGCGGAAACAAGAAATTTCAAATTCTAGGCTACGCAGATGATATTGCTCTCATGTTTGAAAACGAAGACGACTTACAACGCCTTCTGCAAAAAGTAAACAATAACGCCAAGATATTCAACCTTCAAATTTCAACCCAGAAGACACAATCAATGGTGATATCTAAAGATCCCGTACGATGTAAACTAGAAGTCGACGGAACACCGATTGAGCAGGTTAGGCGGTTTAAATATCTCGTTGTCGAAATATCCAGCGACAATAATAACAAGCTGACTTGAAGACTTAGGCAACAAAGGCAGCAGTAATATCGGGTGCTCTCCGCGATACAATATGAAAGAACAAACATATGTCAACACGAAGTAAAGTTTGTATATCTAAAACCTGTGTAAGACAAGAGACAAGAGACAAGAGCCGACACCACAAGAACCAATCAAATTGCTAGAACAACAGAGATGAGAACATTGAGATTCATCACCGGATTGAGCCTACGCGACAGAGTACTCAGCGACAAGATCCGTGACATTTGTTCAGTACAGGACATTGTAAGGTGGACAAGAGACAGAAGAAGGTACTGGAGAGATGATGTCGGAAGAATGGGATAGGACAGGATGGCGAAACAAGCGACTATATTAAGACCAAACACAAAACGACCTCTCGGAAAACCGCCCAAACGATGGCACGAGAGTTGGACGTCAAAGTCGCGGGAGTAATTCTAAGGCCAAAAATATGGAAAAAAACAGGGCGAAGCCTTAACAGAAAAAGAAAAAGAAGAAGAAGCAAGATGTTTTGTGAATGCTTTCATAGATGTATCTAGCAGGGAGATGCAGTTGTAGTTTTTATGTATTGTTTTTTTTTTGTATAGTGTTATAGTACGCTCTTTTTCTAGTTCTGTGGTATTTGCATTGTTGACAGAACTATGTTGCATTGCTCTGGCAACTAGAATTTATTCTATAGTTTTTGTTTAATACTGCGGGTTCTGATAATTATTCGTTCTTTTTATCTCTTGTTTTTTTTTGTGACTTTGTAGTTTTGTCTAACAGATTTGTTTCTTTCTTTCTGTGCTAAAATTTTGAAATTCTTTGTAAACCAGGGTTTGTATTTTTTTAAGACTATTGTTTATGGTTTTCTTCTATGTTTTTTTAGATGAGTAGATGATGAGCAATAGATTGTGTTCAATTTTGTACTATGAATAGGAAAAAATGAATCACTTCTAATTACTTAAATTACGTATTCAAGTTTTTTTACAAACGTTTTATGTTTAAAGTCTATTGTTAATCCTTAGAGGTTAGCTGTTTTTCTTAAGCAATTTTGGTTTATTTACACAGTATTTTGTTTTTTCAGTTTCAAAATTTATTGATTTGTTTTGTTAATTGATTTTTCTTAAAGTCGGTATTATCAAACAAATTTTAATAATTTTAAACCTTATACATGAACAGTACTTCACTTTTATTAATTTTTGTAGTTTTTTTAGAGCTGCAGCAATTATTTTTAAATTTTTAAAATCATTATAATTATCTGAATTGATATCAGAACCTCACGTATTTATTCCTATTTTTTTAGACGTTATAAAGAATTATTTTAAAAAACTGTTGGGTGGAGATGAGGTACTTACACAATTGCTAAACCGTCTGCAATGGTAAAAGAAAAACTGGAAAACTTATTATAATACAATAGTATGTTTTGAACAGCATTATATTCATACTTATAATATATTCTTGAAAGCATGCAATGATTAATAAAAAGATTAAAAAAAAAAAACAGTTCTAGATAATCTTATGAATAAAAAGTGAAACTGGGCGACAGAAGAGGTACAGAAAACAGACGCAGTTTTTGAAAAGTTGAAGGATTGAAAATATAATTCTGATATGCACAAATGGAAATAAGAAATATGTTTCTAATTAGAATAGAAATAGAAAAGGAACTTCTAGAAGAATTGAAAGAAAAAAAATGTTTCAAAGATTTAGGCAGGATTTAGAAAAGGAACATGGAACCATGAAGTAATAAAAAATATATTGTAGATCAAGAGTTTATTTATTTATTTATTTAACGTTGGTGTATTTCTGCTGCTAATGCTTTCCGCAAATTTAAGAATTTTAACCTTTTTGATACAATACTCAAGGTAGCGGTCGGATGCTATTAAACATTTGAAAGTATTCAAAACTTTTGAATGTTTGATATGTTTTATGGTGTTTTTTAGTAATATATTTAAGAACGTTTGATTTTTGGAAGTCAATTATATTGAAATTCTTTGTGGTCTTTAAATGTTAATCGATTTAATTTAAAAACTCTTTAGGGTTTTTGTACTTGTTATAAACTGTGTGGGGGTGTTGTGTCATTGTGTATATTAGTTTAAAAAAAAAATACAAATTTTTCTTGAAGAATCTTTTGTTAATTCCACTTCTTCTATGCTTAGATTTAGATATCAGAGAGTGGGTGGGAACAAAGTTTAATTTGTGGGCGAGTTGCTGCTTCTACTGTGATCTATTCATCCGCCCAAGTATTAGTCATCAAAGGATTTTTTGTTTATTGTATTTCTTGTGTGCTTAGATTTAGATATGAGACAATTGTTTAATAATAAATCTTTTATAACTAACGCTTGGGTGGGTGGGTGGAAACAAAGCTTTATTTGTGGGCAAGTTACTTCTTCTACAGTGACCCACCCGCCCGCCCAAGTGTTATTTAAAAAAGGATTTAATGTCTGTTCCATCTTTTATGTGTTTGGATTTATGTGCTGGTAGTTTGATCACGTGTTCCCTGCTTATCCACCTGGAGTGTGTCTTATTTAGGAATTAATTGTTTGTTATCAAGATGCTAGTTACGTCACTTTTTTTTCTAACTAAGTAACATTTGTCAGTCATTCTCTCATGTGTCAGCTGCAGAAACATAAAAGCTGTTATTCAGGAATTAAATAAGGCTACTATCTTTTGTGATTTTGCAGCTAACACAGCGAGAGAATGGCTGGCAGATGACACTTACTTAGAAGAAAGAGATGTCGTAACCAGCATCTTGATAACAAACACTAGGGCGGGTGGGCGAGATCACAGTTTATAAACTCTACGCTAGTAATTTGTTGTTGTTGTAAATGTTATTATTATCTGTTGTGTTCCTGCAGCTCACAGACATGAGAGAATTACTGACAGATGTCACTTGGTTAGGAGAGAGAGATCACGTAACCGGCTACTTCGGCCGGAACACAGTTTATAAATTCTGGGCTGGTAATTTGATAATTTGTTCTTCGCTTACCCGCCCGAGTATTTGTTGTTTAAGAGTTTAATGATGTTACTACAACTTGTGAAGATGTCACTTAAGTTTAGAGAGAGGTAATCATTTTTTTATAGTTAAAACTTAGGCAGGTGGGCGAAAACACAATTCATGAATTCTGTGCTGGTTATTTGAAAATGGCTGCGTTCAGAACGACTCATCACTGTCAATCATGCAAAAATCATGCGCTTGTCATTTCATTTATTATACATTTAGGTACGTTTTTTTGTTGTCAAAACAACTCATTAGATACCAGCGGCAAATATATAAAAAAAAAATTATTGTTTATCCCCGATTGATGACTCAGAAGTGATAAGTCGTTCTGAACGCAGCCAATGTGTTTTCCGCTTACTCACCTAGGTATGTGTTGTTTAGGAATTAAATGTTATTACCAGCTTTTGTGTTTTTTCATCTCTTTTACCATTTTCCTTACCGCTATTCTTCCGCTTCACACTTAGTAAGGCGATTTTCTAGACCGCCGTCTTTATTCCGCTGTCGGCTCTATTTTGTATCCGCTAAAGACCGTAGAACCAATTTCTTACTGCACACGGCATTCTTCTATATATCTGTTTCATAGATCACTATGGAGGAGAATACCGTGCACATGGTAGAAGATTGCGCTTTTTTCAGTTTTGGCATTAGCCTTGCTAAGGACTGGGTCGTTCTTTTTGCTTTCTCACACACTTCTTTCACATGCATTTCCTACGCTAAGTTGGTCCTGATCTTTACTTGCGCCACTTTTTGTAAACAGGAGAACGTCACAAGTTTTGTCTTTTTTGGGGTCAATTTAAAGCAGTTACTTTTTTAATTTTATACTTTATGTGAGAACAAGAGCGCCAAGTTGTTTAAGTAGTAGGACACCTTTTCAATTCCGAGAGGCAGTTCTAGACCGACCACGTTATAGTAGAGGACGTTTTACAACGTGGGGCCTAGTACTGATCCTTGTGGCACCCTTTTCTTTTTTGTTTTTTTACCAAAACTCTATCTCACAAATAGCTTTTTATAATATTCATCAGAACACCCTTGTTTTTAATATCTTTTTTATTTGGCCGTGTTGAAGGCGTTCTTTATATCTAGGACAACCAAGACACAAGGTTTTCTATGCGTAAAGCTAAAGTTTTTTCGTGCTTTTACATCAACAAGCGCGTTTAGGTTTGACCGGCTTTTTCTAAACACGTACTGTTGTTTGTTGATAGCTTGCTTTTTCTGAAGAGTTTTTAGCAGTCTTCCTACTACCAAGTGTTTGAGTAGCTTGCCTTTGTTTAGGAGAACAAGTTTTGCTATTTTCTAGATTTGCTGTGGCTAGCCACACTTCGGGGCATTGCTCTACGAAGTTTTTGACAATTTTTCCGGAGGTTTTGCCAGGCGCCTTGCCGTAGCTCATTTTTTAGGCTTTTTGGAGTTTCTCTTTGGTAAACGGACAAACTTTTCCGCTTTCACAGGCTACCTTCTATCTACCCTATTCTCCTGTTTTAGGAAGAGTTTGTCGACAGACGCTTTTTGTTTGTATTTTTTTTTTAACGAAACTCTGGGCGGCTTTTTACTGTTTTTTTTTTATTTTTTTAAATCCTTTACTACATATGTTTCTGTCTACCTCTTCTTCCAAAAGGTTTAATTTACTCCTTTTAACAAACTTGATCAAACCCCTCAGTCTTTTTGCAACTTACTACCTAACCTAACCTAAACAAATTAAAAAAAATTATTAGAATATTTTTGTCAAAATTTATTAAGAAACGCTGGACTTAATTCACAAACAATTTATTTGAGGTTAGGGTATTTTAATAAAAATTTTATACTTTATTGTGCTGATTTTATTTTTATATATTAAGACCGCAACACACAACAACACCTGTGAAAAGAAAAGAAAAAACTGATGATGGCCTAACCGCCGAAACCGGTCCTAATATATAAAAATAAAATCAGCACAATAAAGTATAAAATTTTTAATAAAATACCCTAACCTCAATTATTTTAAACTGTGCAATAATCAGAAACAAATACTACAAACAATTTAGTTTTAAATAACAAAATTGAGTTTAGAAATATATTTAAATATATAGGGTATTCAGGAAGTTGAGTTTTTTATGTTTCTTATCTGATAACCTTCCCATTAGTAGCCTGATTGCTTTTGTTTGGTAAGCATTGTTGTTTAATTTTTATTTTTGTCATGGAGCAGATGTGAACTGATCAACGTATCCAAGAAGTTATTACAAAAACAGTGAAAGACGTGTGGTACTCGGACGTAACGTTGCTCCAACTAAATCTACAGTTCGTAAGTTAATCCGAAAATTTGAGACCACAGGTTCTGTTTCAAATGTTTAGAAAACAGGACGACCTCGTTCTGTTCAAACACAAGAAAACATTGCTGTCGTGCGTGATAATACGACCGTAAGCCCCAGAAAATTGGTTTTCTGACAAGCGCAACAACTGAATTTATTACCAAGTTCACTGCTTGTAATCCTTTCAAAATATCTAAAAATGCTGCGTACAAGATTCAACTTACACAAGAGTTCAAGCTTGCAGATCATGGAACGAGACATCGATTTGCTCAGTGGGTCTTGGCTCGATAAGCGGAGAACAATAACTTTACGAAAAGTATAATTTTCGAAGATGAGGCGCACTTCCACTTTAGTGGATTCGTCAATAAGCAGAACTGCTAAATTTGGGGTACCGACAATCCGCAAGTAACTGTGGAAATTGAGATGCATCTACAACGCACGACTGTGTGGTGTGAGTTCTGGGCAGAAGGAGTGATCGGCCCGTATTTTTTTGAAATTGATAAAGGAGCTGCCGTCACTGTGAACGGCGACCGTTACAGAACATGCTTTCTGATTGGTTTTTCCTAGTTGTGAATGAAAATTACGACTTTTGGTTTTAACAAGATGCTGCGACATGTCACACATCCCGTGAAACGATTGCTCTGCTGAATAAAAAGTTTTCTCAAAAAATTATCTCTTTGCGTGGCAACCACAAAATGGCCTGCCAGATCATGCGATCTATATACTTCCTGGACACTCTTTACATTATTTTTTAAAAACTAGAATCAAGACTTTTTTTTTAGATTTGTTGAGTCTTGGTATATTTATTTATAATTTGGAAATACGGTCAAAATTAATTTTATACTATAAAACTTAGATTTTTTACTTTTTTAACTTTTAAAAGTTTTTGGGAGTTAAATAAATATTTACATTGTATTTTTAAGTAGTTAGAATCGTTTTGAACTTGTATTTGTATAGTTAGTATTGTTTTATTTTTTACAAACATCCAGACATACTAGTGTTAGGTCATAATACCAGAATATGTGCAATTATGCAACTTTAAGACATTACTTAAATATCAATGATAATAAAAGCCGAAACAATTTATCAATTAATTAACAATATATACACTAATACCAATATATTTATTAATATTAATTACTACTGAGATGTGTTTTGTCTACAACTAAGCCTATCTAACTTGTATAAGCAAGACAATCTTATACAATTGCTATCCAACTCCAAGGCCTTACATGTTAGTGTGCATCATACTTTTATTGGCTGTTACGTAGAAAGCCGCGATGTCAGATACGGTGATAACACATAACCCCAAATTTTACTTTTTGTAATTTTTATAAAATGAATGGGACAAATTTTTTATAAATATTATAGTTTTAGACACATGTATGCCTATTTTGAAAATATTTATTATGGTTTATAGCTGTGATGTTATTAAATTGTTTAAAAATGTGTATGCACTACGTCCTAGACTTAGCTAACTTAAACACTTTTGTAAACTTTAAAGCTGAGTTTTTTTTTTAATTTATTACAATTCAATCTTTCATATTCTTTAAAATCTCTAACATATTTTGAGGTTTTTTAGATAAAATTTGAACTTTTTATAGTTTTGCTTAAAAATATTTTAGTTGTGTTTACGGTTGACTTAGCATTTCTTAAAAAAAAAGTAAAGTCTTTATCAACAACGTTAAAATGAAGCAAAATAGATTGATACATTTTATAATTGAGTTTACTGAACATTTAATCATATTTAAAAAAGTACATTAATATTCTGGAATGTTTAGCTCAATAGGGCATAAATGTGTCACAATAAGTTACATTAATTGTTCGCAGAGTGCAACTTCCAACAACTAGGTTTGTCTAATTATGAAAGTTTCAGCACATTAAGTTAAATAGTCCCGGTGCATCCACCATTTGTCAACAAGTAATATTTTCTCAAATCCAACCGACTCGTTTAAATTAAAATAAATTTAACACATTATTAAAAATATTATGACAAAAAGCATTTGTGTACAGGATTGAGTTTTTAACTATTGTTTAAACTTGTTTGTTCGATACAATATTCCGTAATCCACAATATAAAGTTAAATTCGTAGCTTTATTCTAAATTTCTGTTTTGTTTCAGGGCGAATTATTTATGTTTCGGCTTGCAGCCGATGTGGTTCCACGCGACCAACATAATCCTGCATGCAGTCGCGAGCGTCCTGTTTACACGCGTGTGCTTATCCATAGCAGGACTAAAACCACCGTTCGCCACCCTAGCTGGACTCCTCTTTGCAGTCCACCCCATCCACACGGAAGCCGTAAGTTATTTTATACAATAACAATAAAACAAATTATTCCAATTCTATATTAATACCAACGTTCGCTTTCTCAAGATATTTTATTAGAAACCGTTCCTTCTTATCATCATTGCGAACTTTTTTCTCTTATATTTCTTTCAGAGTAAAAAGTTTGCCGGCAATAATGGGACCTTGTTTTTTTTAGGGGTTTTGCACGAAATAATAAATAAATACAATACAAGTTTTCTATAAGGGAAACCAACTTATTGCTGTTTAGGAAAAGAATGAGATTTTTAATAGAAATTCGGTTTGTTTCGGTTGGATTCTTCTACAAATAATTTTATAAGCATAAAATACTTTTATTTTCTTTTTAAATCAATAATATATATAGTATTGCACGATCTCTTTTTATTAGCTGTTTTATTATTGTTATTTAGCTTTATTGTTATTACTGTTTTTTATTAAACATTTTTATTATCAACCAATTAAAATCAACTCTGTAATTGCAAAATTTGCAATTTATGACCGAGTGGAGATACAACTTTATTTTGCTTCATTTATACTACTTTTCCAATAAAAGTCAACCATTTTTTTCTGTTTAAAAAAGTTTTGTAACAAATCAATTGCTGTAACTAGAAGTAATCTATGGTATTTGAGGCTTTTCCAACTATTTCAACAACATTTGTTGGATAAGAAAGCATCTTAATCAATATGTTTAAAACACAATTATATATACAGAGTGTTTGCCTATTTAGGAATGTTTTCTTTAGCATGAAATAAATAAAAAAGTTTATACAAATTAAATCATTATACCTGCTTATTAGTATTAAACGCTGTTTGTGTGATTAAGTTATTTTTTTTAATAGTTTATGTTTGTTTTCTTGTGAGTTGAACTTTAGAGACACTTTAATTTTTATTGTTCTGGGAGACATTACAAATTTGTTGTTTGACATGTTTTTAATTAATAGCAAAGTGCATAAAAATGAGTATCTGATTTCAGTTCATTTTCTCCGAGACTCCAGATACTCTGACATACTTAAACATTGCTTGTTAAGATCGACGACGGACACACAATAAATAAAGTAAAAACTGCCAGAAGGGTACGACAGGGAGATGTTATCACTTCATAACTTTTTACCATAGTTCTAGAAGATATTGTCTTAATATATAGCAATCCAGAACTAACAACTAAATCAAACGTCTAAAGAAATTGGACTAAACATGAACACCGGGAAGACAAAAATCTCAAGTCCGACGAACACAAAATCTATACTAGACTACTTTTAATGAATTGAATGCTTGGCCCATCCACCCAATTATTTGTTATGTAGAAATAATAAGTTTTGTTTCATGCAAATGTCACTTGTTACTAAATTGGAAGGTGTCAGATTCAATCTATTGATAACAAACACTTAAGTTGGTGGGCGAGAACTCTAGAAGACGAAACTACCTTGCAATGAGTTAAGAGTCTTAGTCACCCACCCAATTGTTTGTTGTTTAGAAATAGGAGTTTTTTTTTTGCAAATATCACTTGTCACTAAACTGGATTACGTGGGTGACAGATACAATTTATTGATGGCAATCACTTGGGTGGGTGGGTTAGCGTGAATTTTATTAAAATCTACTTGCCCAATTTAAAGAGTTTTTTATTTAGAAATAGTATTCTTTTTTTGCAAAATTTATTTGTTCTTAAATTGGAAGACTTTTTTTGTGGCTCAGGAGGAGAATTTTTTAAAGACTTAAATTGTCGGATTTACCGTCATGAGGAATGTTGTATCGATATGAAAAACAAAAACCAGTGTTGAAAAAGGGGACAGATGCGCTCTATAGGCTGAGCGAAAAATAGGTAGGTAATTAGGAGATGTTAATCAGTTGATTAACCGGGCGCTTGTGTTGCAAAACTTCTTTGTCTGGCATGGCGAGTCGGGACAGATCAGGATTGGAGTGAACCGAGAGATTATTGAAGTATTTTGCGGCCAAAGCTTTGTGTGTCTACGCAATGGAGGAATCCCGAGATTGCTTTGAATTTTACGATTTCGGACGAACCATGAAGCTCAAAGGAACATCCACAAAGTCGAGCTTTGAATTGACTCCAATTTATCAAGATGCGTGTTTGCGGTGGTACCCCAGATGGGGCACGCGTATGTCATCATGGGCCTGATGGTTGACGTGTACATCCGGATTTTATTCCGGAGAGATAAAACACAGTTTTGCCGCAGCTTTGGAAGGAAAAGATTTTTTGTCATTTTGGCTTTGTCGAGAATTGAGCACGTGCAAGAACTTGTACGTGAGCCCTTTGTCAAAAGTTATTCTCAGATACTTGGCAAAATCAAACGGCTTTGCTTTTTTCCGGATTCACTTTGATTTGCCAGTCATCTAACCATTCCAGCTCGGTGGTAGCTTTTTGTAGTTTGGAGGTGATTACCATGAGTGACCTAGACAAGTACAGAAGCTCATTGTCGTCGGCGCATTCTGACTCTGAATGCATGTTTGTGACGAAGAAGTTAAAAAGTACCTGAGCGAGAATGGAGCCAAGGGTCCCTCATGCCGTGATATTTCGCGTAGTAGAAATGGGTTTTTGATTTTTAACAGCCAAGGTTCTACGACTTGAATTTGAGGGCTTATAAGACGTAGAGGATAGTCTGTGAAGTTTTGTAAAGAAGACTCTCATGTCAGACTTTGTCGAAGGTTTGTTTCACGTCGAAAAGGATAATTTTTGTGGCTTTTTTTAACATAAAACTCTCAATGATAATGTCAGTAACTCGATTAATCTGATGGACTGCTAAATGTTTTCATCGAAGTCCGTGCTGGTGAGAAGGAAGTAGATTGATAGAATCAACGAGATCTGAATTATGTCTAAAATTACTTTTTCTATGACCCTGCTCAAGGTGCATAGTAGCTAATTGGCCGGTAGTTTGAGGAAACATCCCATCTTTGCCAGGTTTTGGGATGTTGATAACAATTGAGTTTTTCCAAACTGTAGGAAAATGCCCGGTACGAAGAGTCGCATTGGCAATATTGGTGAAAACTATTATCGCTTTGTGCGAGAACCAATTGAGTTTCTTATTAAGGATTTTGTCAGAGCTAGGAGCAGACCAGGTTTTTTGTCATTTGATAATCTCTTGTATTCGAGACGGTCTGACACTTTGCAGTGGCGCGGCGTCATTAGCGGTTTTTAGGGTTTTTCTAACGGGTCAACTTTTTTGACGTGCTTCGAATCCGAATCATCGTTTGTTTGATTGTTTACTGTACCCTATTCTTGCCATGAATAGCTGGCATGTGGACCGGCCTTTTTTTAAGGTTTTGAAAATCCTTAACATTGGTTGATTATCCTCCGTGAAAGATTTCTAAGAATTTTTTTAGCACAAGTTTTTGTGTGATCTTATTGTTTTCCTCACTTTACCATGAAGGGAGTTAAATGTCAGGCGATCTAAGGGGTTTCGGTGCTGCTGCCAAAGGTGCTTGGCGACATTGCGTCTATGGATTAGATTTTTCACGTTCCAAGATATCAGAAGATAATTATCGGCGCGAATCTGAAGGGTATTAGAGGTCTTTTCCAAAACTTGTTGAATTTGGCACGTAAAAAGTTTGACGGTCCTATCGATGTCCACGGCCGTTTTTACTGGAATCAATCGATCTACGCTCTCTTTTAGGGATTGTGAGAAGAGAGGCCAACTCGTGCAAATAACGTTTATTTTTCCTCTCCGGGTAACCCCTTTTTGAAGAGTTTTAGTAAGACCGGGAGATGGTTGGAGCTCAATTTGTTGACTACTCGGATGGTGTGGTCAAAATTGACTTTTTTGAAAACAGCCACATCAAGATCGTCATTTTGGTGTCCTGCGTTATGATAAAAGGAGGGTTCTTCTGGAACCACCACTTGTAACCTTTTTAGCTTTACATAGTTGAGCAACACCCGATCTTAGCTGTTTGTCTGTAAACTGTTCCACGCCGGGTGTTTACAGTTGACATCTCCTGCAATGATTGTGGGAAAAGGGTTTGCTAAGACTTTATCAAAATCCATCGTTTCAATTCGGTTATTCGGGCTGAGATAGTCAGATGCGATTTTAAATGTCCCTAGACCGAACAAATTAACTACTATTGCATTACATTTAAGAGAAACTAGCTCGGGAGTGGTCCAATGATCTTTTTGCAAAAATCAAAGTCCTATGCCTTAGCTCAACCCTCGACGACTCAAAATACGTAAAGGTATTTGGTAGTTTCAACAATTGGGTAGGAAGGTGGTTTGTTTCCAATACCAGCATGATGTCAAGGTTCTCTTGGATGGAGATCTGTTCCACCTCACTCATTTTATCTGAGATGCCATTGGCATTTTAGAAACAAACACGAAATAATAGTTCTTTGGTAACCATTACTGCTTTTGGAGGAGCGTAGACATAATTTTTTATGAAAATTATTGATGTCGTTCAACAGAGCGACTATTTATTTGTTGTTGCTTATAGCCGGAGGAGATGTTGGCAAAGCGACTGCATTTGCAAATTATTTGCACGTAACATCTGCAGGTTTGCGGGGATCTGCGGGCATAGAGGATGACTGGGTTGGGGCCGGAGCGGTTACGGGAGTTTGAGAGGCTATTGTATTACCCTTGCGAGGCCAAAATTTTTTTGTAAGAGTTGTTGCTCCTGAAATTGGCGAAGTGCGGACCGGAACAAAGAGCACACCTGGGAGGCTTGTCCTTGGGACAGGTCATCGACTGGCTAATGTGGCCGAACAGACTCTACACACCGGAGTCTATTAAAAGCAACGTTTGGCCCAACTTTGTGTCTTTTAGAAGTTGCACTGACACTATGCTGTATCTAACGTGTTTGTTTCTTATACGATTCACGTTGGACTGAGAGTATTTCAATTCCACTATCCAGACCCACGTTTTGCTCTGTATAACATTCTTGGACATGCCGGATTACAGTTTCCAAACACTTCTTCTTGGCGGTAGACCAAGTGTGGAAGTCCACACCCGCTAATTTGAGGTAGGCCGTAGCCTTCCTGTGGTTGAATGAAGTGGCCGGGGCTATGCTATCTTCTTGAGTATTGCGGGATGATAATGTATCATTTTGACGTTTTCAGGAATTTGTTCTTGTCTGTCAAGACAAATGCCGACGGGCAAGACTTAGAAGTGGGGACCATCTTCATTACAAAGTCCGCTAGGACTTGGAAGGCGGCTCTGATTTTCTCGATTCTTTTGGATAGGGTGGCAATGGTGGAGGCCATGGGTGATATCTGGGTTTTTATGGTTCCCACCTGGTGTGACGCTCTGGTGGTGAGCTTGTCTCTAGACCTAGTTTTTTCTTTCTCCTTGGGCCTGTTTTCCATTAGGCCTTGAATAGATCCCTGCGTTGCTGCGTCGGCTTCTTTGCTGGTGGTAGTCAAAATTCTACAAAATAATTAAGGGTTGCTTTTAAGCTGATTTGCAATTAAAAATGCATATACTGCTGCTATGCTGCTATGCTGATGGTGCTTGGAGACGTCCTTTTGTGTCGGCTGGTGGCAGTCGATTTGACTGACTGTTCAGAATTTTCTAAATCGGAAGAGGTGAACAATCTTACCATGGAGGCAGCCAGTTTAATGTTGAGAGCGTTTTTGCTTTTGGTAAGGGTGTTCTCTGGGATCGGTGTCTTTAAGTTGGTGTTTCTGTAACTGATTAAGGTTATTTGTCGGACGTTTTTCACAGAAGGCACACATTTTGTACTTACTTACAGTACCTTTCACACGGTTGCGCTCACATAGTGCGTTATCACCTAAGACGCACTCACACAGAGTGCGGTCTCTTGGAGGATTTAGGTGATAAGTTTTATGTTGTACGACGTGAGGGAGCCTAAAGGTACCCACAGTGGCCGTACAGAATGTTTTCTTTGGCGGGGAGTGCAATGCCGTGGGGTATAGGCAAATTTCCGTGCTGTTTTTGGATGCCGAATATGGATCTTGGGTCGTCGTTGACATGCCGGCGGCGGAAGAATATGTCTTAGACGGAAATTTCTGTCCCAGGACTTCTTTGCCGTGGTAGCCGATTTGGGGCTTTACCGGCTTCTTTTGTCGGGAGCTTGAAGTTGACGTTTTGACTTGTTGTAGGATCTGCGGTGGTGATTTCTGAAAACGGCGAGTTTTATACTTTTAATTCGCGCGCGGGTGGATATTCCCGTGACAACAACATATTCAATCTATCTATAACAAACACTTGGGTGGATGAGCGTGATCATTAGAAGAAATTACCAGCCCATTATCAATAAACTAAGTGCCCCGCCTACCTACCCAATTCTTTGTTATCAAAAAATAGTAGTACCTTCTCTTTGCAAATATAATTTGTTGCTAAATTGGAAGAGGTGGGTGACAGATGCAATTTATTGTGACAAACACTTGGGTGAGCGCTAACTCTAGTAGAAATTACCCATTCAACTTCAATGAACTTAGTGTCCCGCTAACCCACCCAATTAATTGTTATCTAGAAATAGGAGTATCTTCTTTTTGCAAAAATAATTTGTCAATAAATTGGCAGAGGTTTTTGACAGATACTACCCGCCCAACGGAATGCATTGTCCACATTTATGGACAAAAGATATAAATCTGTCACAAGACTAATAACAATTACGTAAATTGTGTTAACTTATTTGTTACTATTCTTGATACAACTTGACTTCTACCAACTAGTCAAACAGTCTGGCTTTAGGAAAGGATTTGTGTTCATCGACTGACTGAGAACTTTGATAATAAACGAATATAATCTACTACTGCACATTGCTTTTGTAGATTACTAAAAAGCATTTAATTTGGTTTTGCATTGAGCAATTCTAGTACTACTCGACAAACCGCAGTAGACACCAGATAATTAAACCATAACATATACGAGAATGCATATATGCAAATTAAAATTGACAAAACAACAAAACGCATAAAATGCCCATAAAGAGAGGATTACATTAAGGGGACAAGATCTTTTCTAAACTATTTACTGAATGGTGGAAGCGTTCAAGAACATAAATTAAGAAGAAATAGAATTTTAAATTGACGGAGTATACTTCAGTCATCTTAGATTTGTGGAACATATAGTTGTCATCATCAGTTTAATAAAAAAACTAAACATAATGTTATAGAAACTCTACCAGTCTTTGATAATAATTGGTCTATAAAACTTAGATAATACAAAATTAAAGACATTCTTGAAAATGTAAACGAATATACATACCTGGCTCACAAGGTAAGGACAGATAAAGCAACCAAACAACTAAAATATCTATAAAAATAGATTAATACTTACCGTTCGGTAAAATGGGATTCATACTTAAATCAACAGAAATCCTGATAAATTTAAAAAGAAAGGTATACAATACGTGTTTACATACGGCTTTGGAACTATGGCAGTAACACATAAGTCTACAAATAAACTTTTAACTATCCAACGACCAATGAAGGAGCCATGCTGGGAGTCTAAAATAGATGTTGCCCGGAAATATAGCAAGACAAGGCCGCTGAAAATGAACAAACAGGATGGCGAAATAGGGCTTAAGTGGCACAAAAGAAACTTGTTAATTAATACCACAAAATAGATAGAGAGACGACTCCAGATAACCTCCACGAAATTTGAGCTAAATAGCCTAAAATAAAGAGACGTGGAATAACATGGATGTAGCCTACATTCAAGAATGAATAAGAAAAGGCTGTAACAAAAAGAAGAAGATATGATTGAACAAGATTGAAGAAGTTTTCATTTTGTGCAAACTTCAGACAAGTGCCTGAGTTGAAGATGCGCACTCTTTCAGTACTAAAGTATTTTTATACTTTCTCCACTAATTGTGCTTAATTTTTTTTTTGTATTTTTTGATATTTTTGTAGCAAGATGTCTTGAGGGCTTAAATTGAACTGACTAAAGCAAACTTAAAAAATATAAATGTTTTTTGAAAATAATTATTGATCTTAGAAGGCAATCAATAAGCTCTATTAGAATAGATTTTTGAAACTTTTAGTAAATTGACGTGTGAAAATTGATTTATATTTTTAAAAGACTTCTTAAGAGCTTTATTATAAAAAGTACTATAAAAATATTGATCTAATCAACACTAAAAGTAATTGAAAACAGATTTTTTTAATTCAGCATGCTTGTCGGCTTTGAAGCAGACATCAAAATAATAAATCAATCCTAGCTTTATAAATTTACACTATTGCAATACTACAAATAATTGTGGGCCAAAGTTGATAAATTATATTATATATCTTTACTACATTTTGTGATGACTTCCTTGATTCAAATTTGGATGCAATTTCTTTATATTTATTTTATACTTATAAAAATAGTTTATTATTATGTAATTTACAAACGATATATTTAGCTCACTAGTGAGAATTTTTTATTGCGTATAAAAAATCCATTCATCATCATACTGAATACTATAATAATTACTTTGAATTGTGTTTTGTAATTAGTATTTTGAGATTCATACGTGTATGCGGAAAGCTCATCCGTCAAAAAGCAGCGAACAGCGTTCCATTATTAATTTCGGTTGCATAGAAGAAAGAACGGCTCCATCAAGGATAATAGTGAAACAAAACGTCTTATTTTAGAGAGTAATATTGCTTTCAGTCTTCGTAAAACGCCATCTGTCTGCCATTTATGATGGATTGCACTTGTAGTTTAATGATGAAAACGTTGGGGCGGATTTATACCGAATGCAGACATAAACTGCACACACGTACCTTTTGGGCGAGCAGCGCAAGGGACAACTTACTTTGTATTGTAATTGATTTCAGCAAGTTGCGTAATCTCTGTCTGCACATATAAAATATGGATAATATAAGCCAAAAGTGGATATCGATGTGCAGTATTAAAATGGAATGCAAATGCGGTATATTCCGTGCGGTATTTCCGGTCTGGCGATTATTCAATTCGACAATTCCATTTTCGCTTTGTTTGTATATTAAGCGCATAATGTTCTGTCAGATGAACTCGCATTCGTTTCTGCTTAATTAAGGACTCTATTTTTATCATTTTATTTTTACCGAATACTTATCAACAACTTCCTGACAGTTAATTAAAACGTATGTTTTAATGAGTATAATATAAGCGCGCAAGTATTCGAAAATTCACATTTAAATTCCTAAAGTTTTAGTTTGCAAAGTGTTTGCATTATGGGATTCTCTCTTTCTACTTCTCATTCCATCTGTTTGTCGGTTTCGGTTGTATGTGTATGTGCGGGACTGTTTTAACGGGGAAAGAATAAATAGGGGTCGGTCGGTTGGAAATGTGGTCAACCGATAATTACACGCGCTTTAGGGTGCGGATCATTAAGTGTTTCGGGTTGGGAAGATTTCAACGGTTTGGATTTTTTCCATTAATATTTTTCAAACGTACACTTTTTTATATGGTGCGGAAATTAACACATATCAGCCTAATTTTAATTAGAAAATATGATGAATCAACTTAAAAAAAGAACAAAGTACATTAAAATTATGAAGCAAACTAATTATTGGATTATACATTTTACTAGTTTATTTAAAACGGTAATTCAAACAAATTTCTAGTTTATTTCTGTAAATGCAAAAAATGGTAATTAGAAGTTTTTTATTTTTTTTGTTTTGCATTTTTTTGTTTTTTTTTTTTTAGTTTGCATTGTGATACTAAAAAGCATGTTGTAATGACATGATAATAAACACAAAATGGAAAGCTTATGTGCATTTTGTACTTTTGTTTTAAGTCTTTATTTATTTCAGTATGAACCTAGAAAATCTTATCAATAAAATTATTTCATATACATAGAGACTCAATATAAAATTTTAGGTAATTTTTTAAAATTTCAAACATAATCAAAAAATACACAGACTTGCATTTTTTCAATGGATTCTTGAACGACATCAACAAGATAACCTAACCTAACTTAACCTAACTTCTTTAGTCCAATACTGTGGAGCAATGAATCTATGTTTACGAGAGATTGCATTAACAATATACATAATAAGCATATCTGGTCATTAGGAAATCCGTACGCAGTTAGGGTCCAAGCTTACCAATAAAGATTTTCAGTTAACACATGGTGTGGAGTTTTTAATGTGCAACTACTGCCAATACAATTTTACCATCTTGTTGAGATGCTGATTTTATGCAGAATTTCTCAAAAATTAGATGGAAAATTTTCTGGATAACAATGTCTTTCTTACCTCAAGTAACAGCAATGTGGTACCAGGACGATGGAGCCTCTTGTTGGGCGATATGTAGTTTGGTGGCTTAACAATCATTTTATTGACAGGTGGATTGGTAGAAGAGGTTCAGTGAACTGGCCTGCAAGATCTTCTAAATCTATTGGATTTCTATGTGTTTGGGCCCACATGCAACAATTGGATTGTGCGGAGCCAATAAATAACGTGGAGCAGCTACAAGAGAGAATTGCGAATACTGCATTGCACATTTAATACACAACAGATTTTAAAGCAGTTAATTGTCACGGTCTAGTATTTGTTGGAGGCGGTTGTTGACGGCGGTTTTGGGCTGATTTTATGCTTTTTTGCTATGTATTGAATAATAATGGGGTTAGTGCAGTTTTATAAGGTTTGTACCCCTAGGTATGCTTCAGGGAGTGGAACGGTGCTCTGGGGTTGTCTGTCTTTCAGGGTATCACAAGGTTTTGGCGGAAGTTGACAGAAGTATCTTCTCGGTATATTTGGGAATAGAGTACCTCAGGCTTGTCGCAGCCGGTGTCGTGATGATGGTGCTGCTGAGTCTTAGCGGACGTAGTCAGGTCACTTTCCAGGTGGTTCTGGTGTGGGTGACTGGCTCATCGCGGCCAAATGATGCAACACAGCAGTGGTTTCTACACACTTATTATACAGACGCTTTCACCGTGCACAGAGCTGGTGGTTTATGAGTGGATTGACGTAGACCTACACAAGGCAAGGTTCAGTGGCCGTCCTAAAACCAGGACGGGGTGTGCAAACACCGTAAAAGCCTTCCTTGGGGTAGCAGCGGGGCAACCTCTGATGGAGCCGGAGAAAATGCTTGCTGGTTGCAGTTAGTGAAGTTTGGAAGCTGCAGCTCGTTGTTAAATTGGATCGTTTAGTGGCACTCACGGAAATTGCCAGTGAAGTGGTTAGACAGTCCTTTTTGTGATGTTTGCTGCTTGTATTCTTGGTCTCAATTGAGGTGCGAGGAGTTGAACGTTCGATATTTACGTGCGCTCGGGTTGGTGGACGGAGTTCCGCCTCTCTGCGGCAACACAGAGTTGATGTTTGTGGCTTCGAAGCTACGGTGGAACTGGATGACGAATTCTGACGCGGCGGGGTTTTGTCAACTACTAGGTCACGCCTCTTGCGGTCACGTCTCTGCAACAATTCCTCCTACTTTTGCGAATTTGCTACCATTTTCGAGTGTTTGCGGAAGGTCGTGCGCCTTCTGGAGTACGCACTATTGTATATATTGTCTTTGCACTTGGCGGAAATTAATTGAAAGTGTCATTTTTAAGATCACGATAGGTGGTGAGCTCAGTTCTGCCCACTATTATATGACAATAGTGCAGGTGTCACTTCCGGTATTGTTATGCCCGAGTTTGGTTGTGGTTGACTTACTAATGTTGTAATGCATGCGGTCACTGAATTGCTGGCCTTAGAGGCTTACGGAGCGGCTACGTCGGGGTTGTTGTTGGTTGTTCGGTTTGGTTTGCTTGCTTCTCGTTCGACGTGGGCACCAGAGCCTGGGGTAGGCTAAGGTCAAGTTGGTGCTGTTCCTTGAGTGATATATGATGGGGCTCTAGGTGCACGTCCCTTAGCAAGGGAGTCAGGTCAGTTACTGGTGGTTGTTGACATTGGTGGCGTTCTGGTTCGAAAGCGGGAACGTGGTAGTTCTGTCCAATGAGCTATTAGCTGTGTCAGTTTGGCATAGCTTGTTTACATAGTCCAAGTATACTGCATTGGCATATTCTTTGTCTAAGTCTGCGTCCGGCCAACCGGGTGCAATGTTGGGTCGGGACTCAGTTTGAGAGGTGATTGGCTTGAATACCCAATTACATTTTTCAATCTCTTGAATGTAGGATTTGAAGTTTGCGGCTGGCTCCCTGCTGTTGTTAGGGTTCCAGCGGTTTCCAATGGAAGTAATCTTTTAGGGATTTTGTCAGGAAATAAACTATTTTACTCAAAATACAGTAAGATAAAGAAAAAAATATCCAAATACAGAAATAAATGCTGTTGTAGGTAAGACGTTTAATGACCATGACATGGCAAAAAAACGGAGGCAACGCATGCTAAACCTCCCAACCACCACACCGTGCAATAAAAATGTCATTAATAATGGAGGATTTATTGTCAAATTATTTGACCGCATCACTTGCGCAAACATTACTGATCTTTCTTTCTTTGCCTCGCTTTTGCCGCACTACGCTTGGGTTAATCTGGTCCCGCGCGCTTCTCTTTAAATTGAATCTGCAAACAATTATTAATTTATTTTGTAAAATAAGCAAATATAGAATTTTTCTCTGGCATAACCCAATGGGTTGTAATGCCAGAATCCGCATTATAACATCGTTACATAATTGACTACAATCTTCTTATTCTTTAGCAGCTTTTTTCTGTCCACTCCTGGACGTAGGCCTCCTCTTTAAGTTTCTACGACTTTCTATCTTGTGCCAGCTGGACCCAGTGTCTTCCTGCCTGCTGGTATATGTCATCCAACCGTCTGTTCTGCGGTCGTCTTATGCTTCTCTTATGCGTTCTTGCATTAATAATTTTGAACATCTGGTAGTCTGCTGCCTAGCGACGTGATCTGCTCATCTTTATTCTGCTGCAGCTACGTTTTGGATCACTTTGCGTACTTTTGTTTTTCGCCTTGTTTACACGTTTTGTATTTTTTCTCTTAGGCTTACTTTTAGCATTGCGCGTTCTATCAATCGCTGTGTGACTTGCAGTTTATTGGCATTTTTGATGGTCAGTGCTATAGTCTCTAGACTATATGACATCACAGGATTTTGGGATCTTTTAGAATAAAGTTAAGCTTTCCGAACGCCGCTCATGTCATGCGTACTTTTCTCGTAACTTTGGTGTTTTGGTTTGATTAGGTGGTCTAAATACACATATTTTTCTACTTTTCCGATGACTTCTTCTTTGAGAGATAGTGTTTGTCTCATCTGGGCTCATGAACTTGGTTTTCCCGGAATTCATTTTTAGGCCGACTTTCGGTGACGCTGCTTTTAGTTTTTCTAGCATTTGTTTTAGTTTGTCCAGGTTACTGCTAAATATGACTATGTTGTCTGCAAACCTTAAGTAGCTTAAGTATTTGCCATCTATGTTGATCTCATTGTTCTCCCAAGGTAAGGTTTTGACATATCTTTCATGGTCACGGTGAAGAACTTTGGAGAGATGGTGTTGCCTTGCCGGACGCCTCTTTTTATAGGTAATTTGTCTGTGGTCATGTCTTCCTCTATCTTTACCTGTTTGCATATACATATTTAAGGAAAGTTGTGCAACGTGAGTCAACTTGGGCGAATCGAATGCTTTTGTAGTCGACGAATGTTATGTGTAGTGGAACGTTGTATTCAGTACATTTTTTGACACCACAATACTAGTCACGTAATTAACACAACTCTAATGTATACTTTTGTGTGTTTATAATTGCTTTTTACTAATGTAATGTGCTTTGTATACAACCTCAAGGCTCAACTAGCTTGTATAAGCCCAATATTTTAACAGCCAATGAACAATATATTTTTATTTTGAATGTTACGCAGCTGATGATAGGTAGTTGTTTACTATTTATAAAGCCGGATAACATTTTTATTACACGACGGAAGGACCTTTACAAACTTTATTTACACGTTTTTCAAGAGAAACAACAAATTTACCTTACGATATTTTTATTAACTTGACTAACAAGGGTAACTTTTTACAGATGGAAGTGCTGTCGCTATTGTCTTTTGCATTATAGAAGTAGAGTCTGCAATAGACATGAACGCGTTGACTAGTGCGCGTTTGCCGATAGCATCTATATTAGTTTAAAAAAATTGTTGTTCAAAGAATTTTTAACACTTTACTTGAAACTAATAAATATACCAAACAAAGACATATTTTGCTTTGCGACGTATCAACTGCTAGCATATAATCAAGAATAAACTTTTAACACGCTATTCTTTAACAAGAATTGCAGTGAGTTGGCCTGTAGTTGTTTTGAGTGTACAAGTCAAAGTCACCCGCCATGTGTCATTTGCATTAAATATCTTTATAGTCATTTTATAGCAGTTCTTATTTTATTTTTAGAATTTGTTTTGTTTTAATGAGGAAGAGTAAAGTGTAAACAAACATTTTTGTTGCAAGCCCTCCTTGAAAACTTTAAAGTCGAAAGTGTTTGTTTTTGCTTCAGCATAGCATGCATTACAATAACGGATCTACAGACTAAAACCTTATGCATTATTCATTGGATGGCACAAATATTTTTTATCATATATTTTTGCGGTGTTTATGCAAACTTTTTAATGTGAATTGTATGGCCGCTTTTAAGCCACCTGTATATTTGCTTTGGATTTATAAATTATTGCTGATATTGACATCATTGGTGTTTATAAATCTATCTTTAGGAACATTTACAATCAGACTCAATCATTTTAAAATTTTAGTTGTATGTTTTTTTTAGTTTTGGTTGCAATTTTTTTGTTTTTCAACTATTAGTTTTTAGAGGCAATTTGTAGATTAAATCTTAAAATTAAAACTTTTGAGGAATTTTATTCTTACGTGCAAAATTCCAAATTTTATTGTATGACTTCTAAATTATCTAACAGTATATTAGCACTACGACTGAGTAAGTTCTGTAGAGTATACAAAAGACTAAGTCGAATTTAGAAAGATTAGCAGAAATAAAGCGTAAAAGTTTGTTGAAGAAGCAGTGGACGTCCCATAGTGACACAAGAACTGCATATTGGAGAAGGAGAAGTGCAATTTGTCATGAAGTTTTAAGAGTGGGTTTATAAACGAGCAGAAATTATCTTCAAGTACGATTTTGTTTATAGTACTCTGACGGACGTTTGAAGGTTAGACAACCTAAAGGTTAAAAACAAAATGTAGAACTTGTTCAAGATTGTTACACTGCATTAATTTTGGGTATAATGGTTTAGGTGCAATATGTTACGTCTTGAATATTTATTGCGGGCACAATATACGTTTGCCGTTACATTGATTCAGTCAATGGAATGACTTGAACCCTATAGTACATGCCAGGGATATAGTGGACGTAACATTACATTCTTTTACCACATTCTTCAAATACTTTAGATGAACAGCGTCACCAGCTTCATATAACCTGTGCTGAGCTGTCTCAAGATGCATAAAACCTTTTAATTTTTAGCCCAAAAGAATTGATGAATGCATAAGAGTACGTGGAGATGTAACGCATTATTATTGTTTATAGCTAGTTGCAAATATCACTTGAATGGTTGGTTTTTGTTATGTGCTAATTAAATGATTAGCGCCAATTGCGCATAACATATCCATTGTTTTACATTAACAGTATTCTAAAGTATACGTAAGTTAAAATTAATTCTCATAAAATAGAACCTGACACGATTACACATAATTTTTTATAAAGCGTTATAAATCAGCCACACGAAACTTTGATCTCCCATTTAATTATAAAACATGTCGTCGCCTGAAGGATTTATGCGTCAGCGGTGGTGAAATCGCAACACTAAAAATCAATGAAAAAGGGGGAAAAATCAAGCATAATTTACATGACCGGTAAATGCGTTCATCAATGAAGTCGCTGAATGTGTCCGGGTTTAGGCAACCTGGAAGGGGGGATGGCATCAATACCGAGATTACAATAAAGCCGGAGCACATTATCCAGGGTGATATATGGACACAGACCGGGTCCCAGAGAAGATAATCAGATTCGAAAATGTGGCCGAAATATATATAGCTATAACTATTAATATAAAGCCAGGGTTCCTGCATCGTTCGTGAATCCTTTGGGCTAATATCCGCGGATTAAAACTTGTTACGTTTTCCAAGCTTGGTTCGCGTAGACGGAAGTGATCGATGGCCGTAGTTCGAACAAATGTTTTAGTCAAACATATTGTTAGCCGAACTGAGATTCAATCAACATGAAATATTGATGCCTTTCTTTTACCCCTTACCCGCTAGACGATACAAATAATGCTTCAACGCTTCGTTCTTCTATAATTACGTTTCTAATAAATCTATCTCAAAACTTTAAACCTAGCGGGAAATTTGTAAATGATGACTGCAAACATAATTTCTCAATGGGATTAACTTTATCAAGAGCTATAACTTTAATCAATATTTTTAAACTGTATAATGCAGCGTTTCTGGGTCAATTGATGCGATTTACTCTGAATCTGAAGTAATTATTAGTGCTCCTTGAGGAATCAGTTTAATTGTCACGGATTTCAACTGATTATTTAGTATTGAGCTTAAATAGTACATTATACAACGATGCTATAATAAATGCAAATTGTATTCTATACTAAATTTAATAAAAACTAAACAAAAGTTTTTGGTTAGGTGTAACCTTTGTTATAAGTTTAGATTAGGTATGTATATTTATTAGTTGTTGATAAAAAAATATATTCATTATCATATTACAAAAACAAATATTTATTTATGTAATAACTTGCTTCAGCTATATTGCACGCTTCTCTTCTCTGCCCGTAATGCTTTCAACGTACATTACAGGTGGACTTAAGAGTTTTGAGTGGAATTACTGGAGAAATTATTTATTTAGTTTGGACCAAATAAGGATTTTATCAATATAATCCTCACGCTATTAACTATCGTTTGCCATTTGATAATAATATTTTCAATATTCATTTCAGAAAGATTTATTTGTAATCATATACAATTATAATTCTTAAAATATTATTTAACTGCAAAATTGTTGACGCAACGAATCCCTTTTTTGATAATCAAAAGGCATCAGTAGACAGACGTAAAAATATTAATTATTAATTTAATAGCTTTAATATATCATTTTATTATTATCACTCATAAAATTTTCATATTACCAAAAAAAAATATATCAACATAAAAAACCCACTAAAGTTGAATCTATGTTTACGCTTCCTTTTTTATTAGCAATTTTTACACGCTGTATTGATTCCGGCTGTAAAACAGCCATAAAGCAAACCTAATTAAAAATTTTATCAGCACTAAATAGAGAAATGGTTGTCGCATATAAAAAATATGCATACGAACAGACAGTATAATATGTTATCGTAGAAATATATGTCGTAGAGACTGTTAAAGACTTTTTATTATTAAAATCCATTAGCACAATTTGCAATTTCAATTTTAACAATTTAGACGTAGTAGCTTTAGTGATTATAAAACAGGCTGTAACTTTCAATTTATTTAAAAATTGTGTTACTACTAAGTGTGAGAACTATACACTAGTGTTTTAGGGAATTTACTCTTTAGAATTGTAAGGAGTCTATGCAGATTGAAATGGCGTAGAAGACGAGCACAGTCAATAATCGTCATTAAACGGCGGATATAGCATGACAGCAGAGTAGAAGTCAAATGCTTTGAGGGGCAAATTAGAACTAGACGAATGTGTAGCTACTTCTAAACGCTGTTTAGTTGCTGCTCATAAAGTTCTACTGAATACAGAAAATTTAGGACTAATAAACAGTGAGTTCTTCATTACGCACTCACCCGATCACGTTAATGAATCACGCGGGTTTGATTATTATATATAAAACTCAAGCAACAAATGTAGGAACTATAACCCTTTAGCAACCAAAACCAAAATCCTTAACAATAGACAAAAGGCGGTGAACCAAGTTCAAGAAGACGTAGAGGTGAAACTAGAATAAGTGATATTGCGTTTGTAATAAAACGTTTTCCGGATATCCGACCGTTTTATCATCCTCTCTTTTCTAATGCAAAAAGATAGACTTGTGTATTATAGGTGTCTATGCGCTAACAATAGACAATGCTAATCAATAGCAAGGACACATTTTATGAGGACCTATTTTTCCAAATTTTAAAAATTTAAAAAAAATGTCAAAATTGTGTTCATGAGCATTTTTAATGCATCAGTTGGTTCTGATCATAACTCATAGTCTAGTATAATTAGTAGACACGGCTTAGAATGAGGAAATGCAAATGGGTTTAGCGTACAGTATGCTCTACACTACGTTTTTAATTCTGCTCGCAAAGTTCTTTATTTAAAAAAAATATTGTTAAGTTAAACTACACTTACAACAACGTTCAAAATAAGTTTGCCGATATCTGCTCTACACTATGCTTTATATTTGGCGAAAAGAAAAATTACTGTCAATAGTATTTTTATTTTATAAAAACCATGTTTGAGCTACATCTAGATTCTTTTAGCAAAATTTTTGTGCAAATCTTTTGCGTGCCACAGCAACAGTCATGTTTGCTGTCCATGACATTATTGGATTTATTACGACGCCAGAAAACATAGTTCCAGTTGACAGCAAAAAACTCGACAAAGCTTGTACTTGAAAATTTAACTTTAATTCAAACGTCTTCCCCGACACCGCAGAGCACAACTTGCTACGATTTCTACCCCTTTTCTTCTGCATCAACTTACAAATTGACAGCAAAAAAACCGATTGCCTCTGCTGCCCTATCTTAGACTATAACCTCTGCATCACAAACACAGAATTTTGGTAAAGAAATAAATTGAAAACAACTTGGCAACACTAATCAGTGGGACATTCTTGATTATTTAACTACTTGTCAGTAGCAACATTTTATCTACTTAACAAAAGCAAAAAGTGAAGCAAACTGCTGGACCGGCTACAGGCTACTTGTGTTTAACATTGCAGCTATATATTACTAAACCAAAAAGAGACAGCAAACTTTTAGAAAGAGGTTAACAGTCTGTGTGGAACCATCATTAAAAAACAATCAACAGTAACTATATGGAAAAAAATAGAAAACTTATACAGGTGTTACAATCTAAAAGCATTGATGACAATAATTACCAAATTACAACAGCAAATGAAATTTATAAGGTGGTTCTGCATGAATTGGAAGAATATAAATATAGGTAATATTCCGTATTGAAAAAGAGAATAGGTTGTGTACTCAAACCTCAAAAAAATATGTCGAGTCACTATGACCAGTTAGGGGAGAACACAATTTCAGTTTTTGGTTAATACTCTTTAGATGGGATTTTTTTGTAAAAAACTGCTCTAAGTTTATGGGTTAACTAAACATAAGGCAATACTAATTAGTGCAACAAATGGGAAAAGGCTTACAAATAAAAAAGGCAATACTGGAGCGCTGGCTTGGACACTTTTGTATGAAGATTGTAACTCATATAGAGAAATATCACTTTTTAACAAAGCTAAAATAAAATTGTAAGAAGGATACTTTTCAACTTAACCACCGTGAGTTCCGGGCCAACCGTGGTAGTTGCATTTATAAAAAAGAGCAGTGGCAGTACCAAATGAATTTAATCTGTTTTAATCTGTACACTATACAAAAGAGGACTGTAACTCATATAGAAGAATATCACTTTTTAACAGAATTTTTAATACTATAGAAAGGGTATTTCTTAACTTAAGAACCTTAAGCCTCTGAAAGACGGTGTGGGTCCCGGCAAACTGTGGTATCTATGACGCAATCTTTATTGTTGTACTGTTGTAGATTTGAGAAGGCATTTGACTGATTACCAAGTGAGGAAACTCTCTCACAAGCAGTGTGAGTGGGCAAACCATGGTAGTTGCTTTCACAATAAAATGTATGATAGGCAGTACTAAACAAATTGAAACTGTATACAATGTACTCTACACACAGAAATGCTTCGGACTGTAACTCATATAGAGAAATATTACTTCTTGACATTGCTGGTAAAATTGCTGCAAGGGTACTTCTCAACCGTCTTCAACCCCTTGTAGAGGAAATGTTTCAAGAAACATAGAGTGAGTTTTGTTCAAACCGTGGCACTTGTGACGCAAACTTTATAATACGGAAAATATAAGAAAAATGTTTAGAATGGTATCAGCATGTTCTTTGTTGATTTGGAGAAGGCCATAATAATGGATTGTGCTAAGGAAACTGCTCTATAGTTTTTATTGTCATAAAACAACTATTTAGGGCATGTTTGATGCAGTACGTATAAAATATAGTTACTTGGGTGGACTATATACAACTTATTCAAACTTAAAGCATTAAGCAGAGTAGAACTGGCAAGAATGATCAAAATTCTTTTTGTAGATGATGTTTGCTTAGTTGTTATTTTTTTAGAAACTGTACAAATGTTAATTACTAGACTAAATGGTTGGTGTACAAAACTTGGTTTTAATATAAACTATCAAATGACGAATGTTTTGCAACAAACAACTAGAAATTTGTCAAAAGAGATCACTTTTATGAATTTACAGGGTTTATTATAAAAGTAATTCGCATTTCCTATGAAAATAAGATTTATTGATTGTACTGGTACAAACCCTTAAAATTTTTTGAAATACTCTCCCCCCTCCCTGCATCAATTTACTTTTAGAGACGTGTCTGCTACGCCTGGAAGGCACCCTAAAACTCCTCAACAGGAATGTCTTTAAATAATCTTGTAACATGCTATTGGATGTTTTCCGCGGACTCCCAATGCTTTTCTTTTAGCTTTTTTTTCAGTCGGGAAAACAAAAAAAAGTTGCACAAAGCCAAGTCGGGACTGTAAGGGAGCTGGGGGACCACCGAGGTGTTGCTTTGGGCCAGAAAGTTGGTAACGATGACGGTCGTTTGACTGGGGTGGAGCTTGACCATGTTTTTGATGCCAGTCCATACGCGAGCAATCCGGCGTTTCAATTTTTTGAGCACCTTGAGGTAAAAGGTTGAGTTGACAGTTTTTCTTTGAGGTATATATATATATACGGGGGTTGTCTACAGCTGACGCTGTTTTTTCTTTCTCAACCTTGATCTTCATTTGTTTCGGTCCATCCAGTCTTCTTTCTAGAGTCCTCTATCTTCTATAGCGTTATCGACCTCATCTCTATATGATTTTCTAGGTCTTCTTCTTTTACGTTTTCCCGGCGGGCTCTATTCCGTTACTTGCGAAATCCATTTGTTTTGATCTGCTCATCTAATATGGCCATACCAGATTAGTCGTTTTTCCTCGATGTAGTCTAGTGTATTTGGTTCTACACTCATTTTCCGTTTTATTTCCTTATTCTTAATTCTATCCATTCTTGTAACTCCGCAGCTTTTTTTCCAGAACACTATCTTCGTTGCTTTTATTTTACCCTTAGTCATTTTATTTATTATTTAGTTCTCGGCATCGTATGTCATTATACTTTGAACTATGTTTGTCTCATAGCACTGGATTTAGTTGTTTTATAGACGCTCTTGCTTGTCCTAGTCGATTTTTAATTTTGTTTTTTGAAGTTCTAGTTTTTGATATTATGCATCCTAGATATTTGAAAGTTGCTGTTCCTTTAATCTCTTGCTGCTAAACTCAAAATTGACGATTTCTCGGACGTCAAAGAAGATAATGAGCAACATTTTGATGCAAAACTTGCTCATTCGCGCTTTCTTGGGGCGGGACGGGATAATTTTTTGTGCTACGCGCTCCTTTTTTTTGGTTCTGGGTCGTACTCGAACATCTAGGATTTGTCTTTGGCTACGACAGTTAAGAAAGTCCGGCTCATTTTGAATCAAATCCAAAAACTCTTGACAGCGTAAAACCGCGTCGTGTTACAAAGTCAAAAAACACTCTTTACGCGGAGACACGTCTTTCCGCTCAGAACAGTCGGAACAAGTTGGCGACCGATTGTGTTGGAACACAGATTCTCCATCACACCGACCGGATTTACCGTTTTGGGATGGATAGTCGCGTTACAAAAAAATCATGCGCATTACTTTTATAATTATAATTATATATTTTGCCGATAGGTTTAAATACCTTGAAAGCACAATATTATCTAACAGCAAATTTGATATAGAAATCAAGCGTCCACTGCTTTTGGTAGATTTACAAACAAAGGTACATGTTTACTAAGCTGTAGTAGTACCTAAACTTCTGTATGTAGGTTAAACTTGGTGTGTGTGTATAGGCAACATATTTTTTAGTTAAAGCAATTCTATTTTAAATTTTTAAAATATTACACATAAAATGCGGTGATTATGTCAAAAATATTGAAGTCCTCTGTAAACATAGAGTGTGTGAATATAGAATTTCTGCTAAAGAAGATTTAGCTGCGATGGAGTGGGCATGTGCTTAAAACGGAAAACTAATGGCTTCTCAAGCTAGTTATGTATTTTAAGTTGTTTTATGGTGAGCGTAGGAGGAAAAGGCACACTTTTAGATACAAGGATACTTTAAAATAAGAACCGATCAGATGTAATATACCGCTAAACTCATGGAAAAATACTCCACAAATCTGCAGCTTATGTAGAACATGTAGACATCAAATCAAGACCTTGGATTGGTGTTGTGTTAATACCAAGTTGGTTTTTAAGTAGAAGGTTTATTCTACGTGAAGCGCTTGTTATTTTGTTGTGACCTTGCTGGAAGCAGTTGCAGCTTGGTTTGCTAGAGACGGATTTTATATATTTAGTAACAAAGTGGTGTTTACAAATGATGCCGCGGAACTGTCTGTGAACTGTTTGTCAAACTGTCTGTGAAATGATTGCGGAACTTTTTTTTATGGTTAAGATTCAACGTGTTGGATTCCCAGCTTAACCGATTAAATCCCACTTCTTTGTTGAAAAAAGTGTGGCACATACGAATGCAATAATTTGTGCATAAACCTAATTATTTACAGATATGTAACGTGCCGTAATAGAAGTAGCCCGCTACGGTGCCAACGTTTGCTATCTTCTTCTTAAATTTTATTGTACTACGATTCTTATTGCCAGGTGAATTGAGATGCAATAGTTTGTTTAAAAAACGGTACAACATCTAAATCGATGCGCGGACCGGATGGCTAGTAGGTTTTTTGGTTTTACTCCGTTTGATTGTTTTCTGCGCACGCAGTTTCTTATGAACTGGGCAGCTTGCAAATGAAGCTGTATGTGCCTGTTTGCACAAGGCATATGTAGCCGGCGTGTTTACGTCTTTGTCCCGGCACATTTTACGCAAGAGGGGTCATCAAAACAACTTGATGCCGTGTGTTTGAAGTACCGACATTTGTAACACTGTTTAATATTTCCTGAGCGACGTTTGAATTGTACCTTCAATAAGACTGAAAAGTTTTGAGTATTTTTTGGTATTGAGCTGCACGTACAACATCGGATATTTGATATCAAGGAGTTTTTCCAATTGAATTATAAAAAAAAAACATTGAATTCTAAAGAAATAAGTTCTTTTTTTACATTGACCAAAAAGTGAGACTTCTAGGGGATGTTTTTGATCATTTCTTTGACGGATTTTTTGTCTTCCGTTTGTAATGAGTAAAAGTTAGCAGTTTTGTTCTTTAGAATTGCTAACATTGTTCTGAAGTCATTCATTTTATTGAAGGAAAAGCGGATGCCGTTGTTGATGTTTATGGCGCGGGGAACTTTAACATTGCGTGTTTGAATAACGTGTTCCATTTGTTAAATTTGCTATTATTGCGAATAACGAGTGGTAGAGGTTTTTATTAACGCTTATAGAGACTTTACAGATGTTTTACGTGCTATATTAACAAGAAATGCAGATGGATGGAATGCAAAAGTAGAATGCTTCTCTGAGGGTTGTGAAAGGGCGTTGAAATATTTCCTACTTTATTTCTTGTCCGTTTTTGAATTTTCTTTGGCCGTTTGCGGGTTGCAGTTGATACTAATTGACCGGCCTTTTAAGAGCATTATCTGTTCTATAGCGGCATAGTATCTTTATGTCCTTCTACGATGATTCCAGGGCCCGGTTAGAATTTTCCAAAGATGCTTGATGCCAGCGGAACTCAACAATTTTTTTTTTAATTTACTTTGTTTTCTTAGAATTGCACTATTATTGGGAAGTAGTTAACTAAAAAAATTGCTACACGTGCTTTTATCCTAAACTTACGCTCTTTGTTTTAATGGAGGCTCAGGAGGCAAGTGATTACTTAGTGACTTAAAGTACTATTGCACAAGTTTTTCTTTTTAGCGCGTGTGCTAATTGTTAGATGTTGAAGTGGTAGTTTTAACGCAGTATAGTGCTTATAGCGTTCTTTTTTTGTATTTACTGTTCACTGCACTTTGCACTTAGTCTGTGCCGATCAACTGGTATACGCATTTGTCTAATAATGAATATCTGTTATTGTACTGCTCCGTTTTTCATAGTTATTGATGTGCATCTTAATAACCTGTGCCACAATTTTTCATTAACACGTCCGGTGTATTTTTTTATATTACGTTCAGTAAGTTGACTAGCTGTAAAGCAGCTTTTGTCTTTAACGATGCAAACTGCGTTTATTGTTGTCACTTCTAAATAAAGGGTGATCTATATAGAGGTATTTTTTATTTTAATTAAAAAAAACAAAAATATTATTTTTATCGGGTAATCTTTATAATCATACAAAAGAACAATTTTGTACATTTATTTTGTAAAGTTTATTTTTTTCAATTGTTAGTTGTAAATAAGTTTCAATTTTCGATGACGCGTTCAAATATTTTGAGTAGTATTTGGCAAATGACGGATGTAATGTTGATCTCTAATTCCTTAATTATTGTAGTCTACTTTTTTATGTAGACTTTTACTATACGCAGTCCCAAAAGAAAAAGTCTAGAGGTGCGATATTACATGTTCTAGGCGGCCAATTCGCCGGTCCGAAGCGTGAAATTTACTGTTTACTAAATCGATCTCGCAATAAAGTAATGATTTTATTGACTATGTGGCAAGTAGCGCCGTTTTGTTAAAACCAAATGTTGTCGAGATTACCAGTTTTAATTCTAGGCATAAAATAGTCTGTTATCAATGTGCGATAGCGACCGCCATTTACAATTACGTTCCGGCCGACTTTATTTTTAAAGAAATGTTGCACCAGTTTATAAACCACACTAAACTCTTGTTTTGTTTGAATGTAATGGCAGTTTTTGATTTTTTTCTGGTTCCTTTTCAGTTCAAATACGACAATTTTGCTTATTGACGTAGCCATTAAGTCAGAAATGAGCCTCATCGATGAACAACATTTTGGTCAAAAACAGTAGATCTTCTTGAAGTTTTTCAGGAGCGTGATGCGTGAAACGGTAACGATTTAGAAGATTGGTTGGCTTTAATTCTTGCACGAGTTAAGTTTTGTATATTTTAAACTAAGATTCCTACGTAAAATACGCCAATTTGTTCTATACGACAAGCCAAACGGTTGAGAATGGCGCCAAATTGATTCATCACGGTCATCGCGTACACTCTCAGCTATCGCCGCTATATTTTCTTTACTACGTGCTAGATGTTGTCTAGTTGGTCGCGAATTATCTGATAAAAAATATTAAGATTCAAATGTTTGGTATAGCAAATTGTGCGTTTGGTAGGCCGATTATGTAAATCATAAGTTGCTCTAAGCGTACATAACACTTTCCTCATGGAGAGTTGATTTTCTCAATACAGCTGAATAATTTCTAGACTCTGTGTCGGGCTAATTCTTTCTATGATGAAATGTCAAACATTACTGAATAATAATATTTACCATAACAGTTTGACTTAGGGCAAGCTTTATTTAACATAAAATCTCTACTGAAAAAAGTACCTCTAAATGAATTACTCATTACAACGTTTCTGTCACGTTGTATTCTATTATGTCTAAAAGTGTAAAATGCTTGATGATTGTATTGTATAATCACGTAAGTAGTTTTTGGCAATGAAAGCAAACCTGTGTTCGCAGTAGAAGTAAGGACTTTTTAGTTCTGTTGCGATCTTTCTCATATAAAAATGGATAGCATTGCTTTGTTTGCTAAACTGGCTTCCACTTATATCTTCTGTTTGTTAATTCAATTCATGTTATCTACAATGTGCAATGATATTTACATCGCTTACAGATGGTGATGCAGGACTGACTTTGGTCACATTCTTTTGCGTGTCATGAGGGGCTTGACTAGTATTTAGAAACTTTTTGGTTGTTTGTCTTGCTCAGGGGTTGTTATGGTGAAACCCTACAAGCAACTGTGCAGTGTGTCATAGTCTGGTTTGGGGCATCTCGGAATATATTTTTTCTCAACTGCGGGCACAAGAGATTATTATTAGATTTATATTATAACACTGATACGTGTCAGGTTTTCTTGCCGTGACTGTATTGTGATTTTATGTTAAACAAATAAACGTCCTAGATGTCGATGAAATCGCTTTTGGAGATTGATTTTGTAGATAAAAAAATAGGGTTTGGTTATGAGCTAGTATAGTCCGTCTGGGTATCACCAGGTGTTATGTGATATGACGCAGGGCAGTCGAAAATAATGCAAATTTATGTTCTGTGACTTGATCTTAGATGGGTATTGTTCTAATACTAAGTTGCCTTTTGTATGAGAGGCTTATACTGCGTGAAGTGCTGTTCTATTGAAACATTGTGGGGAGTGGTTGCAACTTGGTAGGGTTAGCTAGAGACTGAATTCTTGTCTTTAGTAATGATGTGTCGTCTACGAATGCTCCTGCAAAACTGCTTGCGAGCTAGCCGGGAACAGCACGTTATAGGTCCAATCTTAACTTGGCTAATTTTGATGATGATGAATTTTTAAGTTTAATATGGCATATCCTTAACATAATTGATCTCAGCTAATCAAACCTAGTAGCACTAATAAATATGAAATAGGTTATCACTTCTGAGCTGCATATTGGAATTTGATCAGTTTTAGTACAAATATATTTTATTATAGTCAATCTTTTTTGTATAAATATCAATAAAATGCATAGGTTCAATTTGACATTATCGTTTTTAGTTAATTAAACTTAGTGGCATTTATAGATATTTAAGCTGCACAGATTTTAATTAAATCGGGTACAATTATCTTATTATAATCAGTTTTTTACAAATAATAATAAAATGCATAAGCTTTATTTAAAACTTTATTGATTTTAGTTAATCAAACTTAGTGGCATTTACGAATATTAAATATGCTTTTACTTTTAACTTGTACATTTGAATTTAATCAATTTCGCTACAAATATACCTTATTGTGGTCATTCTTGTTAAGTTGTCTATCACTTATAAGTTTCACATTGGAGTTTGATCAAATCTTGTAAAAATATACCTCATTATAATAATAATATCCTCCTCATGAGCTCAATTTGACACAACTTCAACAATAACCTAGTAGCACTAATTGATATTAAATAGATTATAACTTACTCATTGTAGTTACTCTTGATTGTATAAATATTAATAAAATTTGTAGGCTAAATTTGACATAGCATAACAAGATTGATCTCCGATAAACAAACACAGCAGTTTTAGTGTATATCAACTTGACTATAACTTTTAAACTGCATATTGGAATTTGATCAAATTTGCTACAAATATACTTTATTATAACCACACCCAATTCTACAATTTTTATTAAAATCATATGTTTAATTTGACATATTCTTAACAATATAAATCTCAACCAATCGAACCCAATAATTTATTAACTGATTAATATTAAATAGATTATAACTTCTAAATGTACTTTGAAATTTGATTAAATTTGTTATAATCATTTTTGACTGTACAAAATTTTATTTTGCACAACCTTCTCAACAATATCGATCTCAACTTATTAACTCTTGTAGGTTTTATTTTAATAAATAGGTTTTAAATGATTGTACATTACACTTTGATTCATATGCTATGGTAAATTAATTTGATCAAAATCTACATAGTGTAGCTAAACTTTTATACGATTTAGGTAAAATCTTTAGCTTCACAAAAAGTTAAATTACTGGTTTATAATTTTTTGTAAACTACAAAAAAAAACAATTGATTGTATTAAAATTGATACGTTATTAAATTAATAAAAACGATTACTAAAATTTGTAATTACAATTCTATTAAATAAAATGGTTGCAATAAAATTAATATCGAACAATATTACTGAGGTTACTATCTTAAAAATCACAGCCACGATCGGGTCAATTTAAATAAAATTATCCCTGCACACATAAAAATCCTCCTTGCATACGAATCGCCTCTTTTAGGGCACTAATCCCCACAAAGCTATTTTCCTCCAATAAAAAAAGAAACTTCCATATTTAATATCCCCACTCGATGCCTCTCCACTTAGTTGCTTGCGTGTGCTGGAAGTGCTATTAATCCTAAAACTAATCGTTCGCATTGATTAAATATTTGTAGACTTTAATCGCAGCGACAAAAACGAATAAGTTATTGATTTTATTCAGCATTAACTAACACCTTTTAATCCTATTAAAAATGTAACTTAATAGAATTAGCTTGTTTAATAATATTACAAGACACGCAACATCTCATCACATTAAAATAAAATTTCTTTCCACCCGTTCTTCAAATATAATGCTTTCAAGAAGATTAAAAAGGGAAAAATATTGGGTAAAATAAACAGAACACCCTTGGGATAATTTAAATATTTGGTTAGTATTGCCTGAGGTTAGTCATTATGTACTAATATGTATAACCCGGAGGAAAATAAATATCGAATTGATTTGCGTTTCAATATTGTGTCCGAGATAGTTTGTGTTTATTTTATGCGGTAGATTTCGTGCAATGTAATTTATTTTACCCCTTTCTTCTTGGTTTAAATTCGATTTTGCAGGCGCATTGTAAATTGTCTGAAAGAACACAATGCATTTGCACCTGTACCCACAATGCCTTGTAATTTTTATATAAATGATTTATATAAAGAGATAATTTCATCATAAATTCATAAACTGTACTGGACACAATGCCATAATTTTACATTAATTTTTCCCTTTATTGTGTATGTGTTTGTGCAGGATTATTTACTACTACTACTATCGGATTATTATTAATTCATTTTACTGGGAAATTGCCAGGAAATATTATCTAGGTCAATGATCCTATTGTAACAAAATATTTCTCTATTATTTTTAAAATAATAATTAGATAATTGAGATTGTTCAGTTCTTGACTGTGTAGATATACCAAACACATTTTACCTATGATGAAAAAGAAATGCCTTAATCTGATTGTACTTTTTATTGATATTTTTACAATACATATTTGTTGCTGGAAATCACCTAAACAAATTTATTACAAAAAATATATAAAACTGTTGAAAAAATTTAATTGAAAGTTGAATAATAAAAATGGTTCAAAATATATTTATTGCATAAAACTTATAATAAAATGTTAATATACTTAATAATAGAAGCACAGTTACAGCTAGAAAATACTTGTAGTTTATTCAATTATGTTCAAAAATTGATCTCGGTTCTGAAAAAATCCAAAAGTTTTGAAATGATTTACACTGATTTATGGGTACCTAATGAAGAATATACTAAAAGTCCTGACTAATGTGACACGAGCTCTAGCGGTAATGACCGAAAACAGATCACTTTTTTTTCCGTTTTTTTTGTAGTTTGGAGGTAAAAGTTGACTCGTACATAATGAAAGCTGACAAAATTGCAATAAAAATGATCATATACTTTTTATTTGTATTCCTAGCGGTTACAGAGTTATTGGGCGTTTTTTGTATTGTTACGAGCCAAGGAGCCGGTTCCATTTGTTTGATGCAACGTTTTTTTTCTATTCACATTCCTACCCCCTTTCCGTTTCCTCCATCCTTCTTGACGGTCTTTCCCCTCTTGCCCAACTAACTTCACATAACGTTTACGAGTTTACATTTTAGTTTTAGTATCAGGTAAGAAATACATTTATGCAGTTCATTCAGGTGATTGGGAAGATCATTTGAGCTGCGTGAGGAATTTGATTCTCTATTTTTATGCATGTCACTTGTACGTGCAAGACATGATGAAGCTATTCTCTGTTATGACTTCATTGGAATTCCAATAATTTGTAGACTTTGGATTAGAGATTCAGCTGATTCTGCAAAATTTTCTCAGTGGTTTGAAAGTTATCTTCTTTTTTCTCTAACAAACGACATAATTTCAATTATCCGTGGTGTTGTGGGTGATAGCAGGGTTACGTGACGTTAAGCTGTTTTTTAAAGAGCGAGCATTCTCATTGGCAAGCATGACCAATTCAGTCAAACTCATGGAGAAAGTGTAGTGATCAACCCTTTAACGATGTTTCAAAGGATAGCTATCAACAAGCAGAGTAATGAGGACTTAAAGAACATTTACGATACTTTTTCTGTACTACAAGAAGAAGCCAATATCTTTGATTTTGACATCTTTTGGATGGAAGAGTAGTGTTACACAAAGTGGTGTGGCTCAAAAATTTTTTATTCTCAACAATTTGCCAATCTTATGTTGTCTACGTTCTTAAACATTATGCCGGCAAGAGCTGTATAGTTGTGATTGATGGTTATTCAGCGTCACCATCCAGTACGAAAAGAGCTGAACAGAACTAAAGGTACAAACTAAAAAGGTTAGTTGACATATACTTTGAACACAAATCACAGTCAAACACTATGATTTTCTTTCTAATGAGCACAATAAATCCAGACTTGTTTTATTCATTTTAACTGCACTTTACGACCATGGAATTAAAACAAAACAAGCATCTAGTGACGCTGATACATTGATCACCCGCACAGGAGTTATGAAATCTTTAACTAGTGACAAAGTAGCAATAGTTGGCAAAGATGTTGATTTTATTGTTTTACTAATAGCTTTAACTCTATCTGAAAAACAGACATTATTTGTTAAACCAAGCCTCGACAAAGTAGAAAGGAAGGTATATTCGAGTCAGCAATTGCAAACTATGGGAATGAAGGACTGCATACTTCTTGTGCATGCATTCAGCGGATGTGATACAACTTCCTCTGCGTATTGAAAAGGGAACTTGTTTGTTTCTTATTGTTTAATAAACGGGCTGCACTGCAAAGTAATACTGATGTATTCAACAGTCTAAGTTTATCCCATGATGTGCTGAAGCTGGAAACAAAATATTTCTGGCATTTTACAATGCACCTCACAAACAAACCTCCCTTACATGCATTGTTAGAATGCTGTTATCAAATTGGTTTTAAATACTAATCCATACTTTCTGCGCTGCCGCCCACAGAAGGAGCAGCAATGCAGCATGCTTTTTGTATATACCAAATCTAATTTTGGCTAGGGAATGAACTTCCTCCAGTGAGGTTGGAAGTTTGAGAATGGCCGGCTGATTCTAGTAACTACAAAAGACGCAGCAGCACTAAGGCAGTCCTCATTTTTTGCAAATGTATAGCTGGATGTGGAAGCAAATATGCACAAACATTTGCCACAACTGCTATGGTTAAAGCTTGATTGGCATTACTTCCATCCCCGAAGAAGATTTAGATGACCCTGATGGTCTAGATTTCTTGATACCTCAAGAAGAAACACAACAGTCGGTGAAAAGGATTGTAAATGAGGATCAAAATGCTGAGTTTACTGGACCTATAACCAGAAATCAGATAAGATTGCACTTTTTTATTTTTCACTGTTTACGTGCAGCTTAGCAGCAAATGTCACAGCTCAAGTAGATACAGATTACGAGGTTTTCTAGAAACAAGCGATCGAGAGTTGATTAATTATGCTAATGATTCTTATATTCTTTTGATGTATTTTTAAGTTTTTTTTGTGTATTACTTAATAAAGTTGATCCACCGTATCCAAAAGTGTAGGTAAAACATTTTTGAGTATTGATTTATGAGTATCTAAGAAATTATGGTAAAATGTACACTTTTTTTTGCTTTGGTATCTTTAATAAATTACATATTGTGCCATGCTAACTTTTTTTTTCTTTGTCGCCTTATAACTCAGTAACCGCTGGAAATACAAGAAAAATTTATCTTATTATTTTTATAGCAAATTTTATCGAGATATTAACAAAAAACCGAAAAAAATGCCCTGTTTTCGGTCATTGCCGCTAGAGCTCTTGTCATATTTGTTAGGACTTTTAGTATATTTTTTACTAGGCTTTTTTAGAGGCGAAAAGTTACTTTGACTAGACTGTCTGCTCTAACAGGGTAGCTTGATATCTACAGGGTGCGTACTTAGGTTACGTATTGGGGGTAGCTTGTTAAGCCTAGTTTAAAAGGTAGGAGCAAAATAAAATAGTTTTCTTGGAAAAAATGCCTCCAGACTAGCGTCTGACTTTTTCAGTCTATATAATTTATTTTCTAGTTAAACCATCTTATACACTTTTTGTAAATCACCAAAACGTCCGACCAGCGTGTTAAATGGGTAGAATTCTCTCAAATTATCAAATAAAAGCACAACTTAACAAATGGATTCTCAGTGCAAAGTAGACTAAGTAGCTATGGACAAGGAAGCGACAAAACAAACTATTGATCAAGGGGTGCTAAGAATCTCTGGGTTAACTATATATAGCAATTTACCACGCAAAACACAACCAGATTACAAACTGAACAAAATAAACTGGGGCATTGTGGGCATATTAGAAGTAAGATAAAATGCCTGCAAAAGTTTAAGTTACAATTTGGTCGCGTAATGTTCTACTAAAACTATTTTGAATAGAGTTTTATAAGTTACTCTAAATATAATCAATAACACATCAATCAAAGTCATACAGATGTATACACTAACAAGCACCCACGAAGACAAAGAAGCAGATACAATGTACGCAGAGTATAACTGAAAACAAAACGATGTACAATCTAATCTAAATATGTGCGACGCCAAAATTAGAATAAAATGTCACGCTACGTTGGAACTTACGGAAATAGAAACAAGAGGTTAAATATGCTTGTAGCCCTAATACAAAAATGGACATGGGTAAGTTTAAGAGGTCAGGTCAGATATCATATAGACTTTGTTCTATAAGATCACAAAAACATTGTACAAAACAGGCAACGACTATAGAATGATCAAATGCGTGGTGTGCATAAATGGATGATTTATAAGAGCAAAGGGACTTAAGGCCATACAAAAGAATTGAGACGTAAACACTCAATTTAGGGAAAACCTGAACCTATAACTACAATGCAACTTGATGAAGATGTAACGGAGCTTATTAGAAAAATTACGCAAATAATACAAAACACAGCTACCAAATTTTTAATACCAGAAAACCAAAAATCTATCAACTAAAACAAAAAAGCTACTAGAACAAAGAAGGAAAGCCGACGAACGAAATACTCTAAAATACGCAAAACTAAATAAAACAATCAGATAAATGACGATAATATCAAAAGTGTCCAAGAATAAAAAATAAAAAATGTAGGAAAACAAATAACAACAAAAAAAAAATTCAAAAATTAAGAAACAATAATAGGGAAATCATTGCGAACGAAGCTAAAATACTAGACATAACAAAACTCTTTTACAGCAATTTGTACGATACAAGTCAAACATAACAATAATGTTTTGAAGCAATTAAAAAGTGTTAAAGCTGCGGGAGTAGACCAGAAATGTTGAAAAAAGGTTCAAACCTTAAAATACTTTTTAACAATACTTAATTGCAAAAATACTTAGAGTGAGAAACTGCAATAATCTTTATAATTTACAAAAAAAAGAGACAAACTTAAGAAAGCTATAGAATTGTAACTCTCTATTGCAAATCTACAAACTCTTTATAAGAATTATGGAAAACCAACAGCTTAAAGAACAAGCACGTTTTAGGAAAAACTTTAGCACGATCGAAGCACAGAAAAATACTAACAGAGAAAGTCACAATACAATACATTTATTTTGTAGAAGTCATTTATAGACTTCAAGGAGGCCTTTGATACTGTCAAATTATGGGCAATATTACATATCTGAAATAAGCAATTTTTGCACGCTACAAGAGTTATACCTAAAGGCAAACAAAATTTATGGCAAACATAGTCACAGATAATAACGCGGTCATAATCACTTAGAAAAGGTAAACTCTTACACAAGGTGACCTCAAGGATCAAAGAGTTTTTGGTTGGTACTGTACTATGCAATGTGAGGTAGGAGGGGGACTGAGTTGTGAAGTTATGTCATTTTAGTTACATGGAAGCAGTGGACATTACAACTTTGCGTGTTTGCGTACGTACGATTTTTGTGACAATTTGTGCGTGCGTCAGTGACTTATTATCATTTTAATATTGGGTGACACAGTAAGGTTCTTAACCTCAAAATGGTTTTGAGATGAGTTGACAACTTAAGAACAACAAGATTGTTGATGAAAAAAACCACTTGAATGTGCTTGGACGTTCAGAATGCCAGAAAATGTGGAAAGTGTAAGAGCGGCGCTGTTACGAAGTTCACATCGTTCAGATCGGAGGCACTCAAATGCTTTGCGTATGAAACATCAATTAGTTAGGTTAAGGGGGCTGTTTGATGAGTGTCATAAAACTACGAGCAGACCTTACGTAATTTAACTTCTTTTTAAAATCGGTTTTTTGAAACGTGCAGAGAATAAAATTTCTAATCCAATGAAATATAAAAAATCCAAAACTTTCAATTGTTTAATAAATTTTGAAATTAATTTGTAATTTTTTTTTCAAAGTATTTGCTTAAACTTTAATAGTTATACTTCATTGAACATTAAACTTAGTAGTCTATTTATTGTGCTATATGTTATTTTTCTAAAGTAGCAATTGTTACAGGTCTACTTGTAGTTGTTAATGTAAGATAAAATTTGAAATTTGAAATTTCCGCGTGTATTTATTTTTCTAACAGTTTGGTACTGCTGCCACATTAATTAAAATCATAATGAATGAATATAGTCAAATTATAAATTAACAGATTATGGCGGACGGTAACTTGATATTATTGTAATAACAATTATATTATATTCAAGCGACCAACTGTTGGAGGAGCAGCTCATTTAGCGTGATGTTTTAAAGCAATGGCGAGAGGACGCCCCTTGTGGGTTTCTCCTACTCACCTTCTTTTTTATGTGGGATTCTCCCATTGTGGCTCTGATGTTTCTTTCACGGAGCATTTTTCCGTTCAGGTGACATAGAGCGTTGTCTATTGCTAGTCTAGTTAAGGCTGATTCTATGACTTCAGGCTTCACGTTGTTAAATGCCCCTTCTATATCGAGGAAGACAATCATTGTGAACTTCTTATGCCTCATCGAGCTCTCAATCTGGTTTACCAAGGCGTGGAATGCCGTTTCTACGGATTTCCTCTCTGTGTATGCGTGCTGAGATTTTGACAGTATTTCGGGGTGTAGTGCCTCCTTCATGTGCAAGTCAATCAGTCTTTCAAGCGTCTTTAGCAGGAACGATGATAAGCTGATTAGTCTCAGGTCGTTGGGGGAGGTGTGTGAGGCCTTTCCTCATTTTGGGATGAAGACCGCCTCGACCTCTCTCCAAATTTTTGGGATGTATGAGAGGTTTATACATGACTTAAACATAGTCTCCAACCAAGGTATAACTATATCAATGGCCTCTTGCAGCTCAACTAGACTAATCCCGTCAGGTCCAAGTGACTTAAAGCGTTTGAAGCTTTTAATGCTTCAGATTAACTTGTATCTGTAACTGTGTATCCATGAGTAGCTCCAGCGTTTCTGTACATGAGGTTGTCCAGTTTACATCTTGCTTCTGCATGAAGCTTTGGACTGCCGGTTCCTTAGATACAATTTTTTGCAGTCGGCTAGCTTCTGAGGTTTCTTCTATCTGTTTGCAAAGCCGAGCAAAGGATGACCTTTTGACCTCCGTTTTGAAATTCCGCATGCTGTTTTTATAGGGAGCCTTCTGCATTCTTTTCTTAGGTTGCTTATTAACGGTACCCACCACCGTGGTTTGCTGTTACCTTTCATGCTCACGACTTTGCATGATGTGCGTATGGCATTGTTACAGGCAGATGTAAACTGCTTTACAGTTCTATCTAGCTCATCCTTTGTTTTTAGTGTTGGGGGCGGCTCTTCTGATACAAGATAGTTTTATACATACCTCAGTCAATCTTTCGTTTGTCTACAAACCTAGGCTTTGTTTGTATCTGTATGTCTATCTTAAATTCTATATACCTATGATTAGAAAAGGAGTGTTCTTTTGACACTTTCCAATTGCTTACAAGGGTAGGCGTTTTAGTAGAAACGAGTGTAATGTCAAGTACGTTCTCTCTCTCGGCTGTAGTGAAGGTGGGAGTGTTACCTATATTACATATTTCTTGGTTGGAGGTTAGTATAAATTCTAGTAAAGACTCACCTCTGTTATTTGTGTCCGTGCTGCCCCATATGGTGTGGTGGATATTGGCATCGGCTCCAATGATCACGTTTGCCAGGATACACGAGCGTGGCTTACCTGCGTTTTTTAGTATATTTACCTGTACTTATTAGAGCCCAGCCCACAGATCTTGGTTCCCACGACCCAGGGTTCTTAGATTAGGGCGATGTTGACTCCTCTCTTTGTCAGTTGGAAGAGCATAGCAGCCGAGGCTGCTTTGGAGTGGTGAAGGTTACATTGTAGAACCCCCACCATCGCTGAAATGTATTTCTGGCACCTCCACGATCGTTTGGTTGTTGTCGTCTTTGGTGTCAGAGATTAGCGCCAGATTCTCCTCTGCTTCGATTATGTCACCTAATTGGAGTGGTCCGAGCATGTTGCTGACCCCCATGTCTGACATCTCACTGTCTGAATGTGACCGAGGCTTCCCTTCCCTTAAGGGGATTGGGGTTCTCTGGTCACTCTTGTAGACATTCAGAATAGTGGAGCCGAAGCCGTAGCTGATCACTCCCTTAATTTCAGCTAGTGGCGCTAAGGATTCTTCATTGAGGATAACAATCACTTGCCTTCTCATACCCGTTGCCTCGCTTATTTTAATTACGCTCCAATCCTCAGTTGGAAGCGTGGGATTGCTGGTCTGAATTATCTTCAGTATTGTCTTCGGGTCAGAGGGTTCCGTCGGGATTCAGGCTTTCGATCTCGCTCTGCTCGGGATCTTGTCTCTTGAGACAGCCTCAAACTCGAGTTTTGCCTTGTTTTGATCAGACCGCTTTTCCTCCGGGATGCCCTTAAATTTATCAAAGAGTTTGTAAGCCGCCCTTCTATCCTTATAGGCTCTGACGGACGGTTTTATCTCTTTTTTGCAGGATGCTTCTTTATTTAGCTCTGCATCAGTGCTAGTGCCAGGCCCGGGTTGCGTTAGCCTGTTGCTTGTATCGTCCTTAGAGGACGAGGGTCTCCTTTTACGGGTAGACTTTATGGGGAACTTTCGTTCCGAGAATGGATTGTTGCCCACACCAGATCCGATTGGGCGGTCTGCTTGCGCAGGGTGGGAGTCCGAGCTGCTGCCCGTACCCACCTGGTGGATATTTTTTCGTTTTTCACTATCCATTGAGAAGGGGGGTGCAATTTGTACTTTTTGCCAGGTTTCCTTTCGTTAGGGACCAGACTGACTTCCTTCTGGCCATGCATCTTCTTGGCACGGGTAAGGTCCACCACCGTAGGATTAGGAGTTAGAGAAAAGAGGAGAAAATAGAAAATAGTAACCCCTAGCATCGGGGGAAAATAACAAGAGTTAGTCAAGGGAGACTGATAGGAAAGATTACAGTAAGAGAAGACTACACCCAAGGCTAGTTGAAGCAAAGTGTATGTTTAGCTAGAGCACCTCGTGCGCGCTATGCCCGTACACACAATTGTGAGCTTCTGAGGGGAAGGAATCCAAGAATACAATAAAATGCCTAATGAAATATAAAACCTTACCAGCATTCAACAAATTAAAACAAAATTAAAACAACACTTAATGACAGAACAAACACAAAACTAAGACACAAACAAAAGAAGACAGCAGAAGTTTATTGCCAATACCAGGCCTCTTGAGTCTGCAACAGATGGACGGCGGCACTGCTGAAATATTATATATTAAAATTAAAATTGTAAATATGTGAATAATTATAATAAACAATTAAAAAAAATTAAATTAAAAAAAAAAATCTTAAAGATGCGATTTGTCGTGAGATCTAACTGATTGATAAGCAAACATTGGAGAGAGTGTGGGATAAATTTATATGCAGAGTGGAAGAGTACATTGATAAAGGCGGTTAACATTTATTTTTAAGCATAACTTAATAGGCATACATTTTACTACTTTGTAATGCCAATGAATATTTTTTTACTTCAAAATTAACCGAATAATGATTTTTAAAAACGCTCTTTTTCTTGTGGTTATTCTGTATATACTTGGCCAATAAATAGCTTAAGGAAAACTAAAATATGTTTTACAATCCAACATTCCTATAAAACTTATACCAAAAGTATTTGACTGTATCCTACCAGTTACCTATGGTAGCGAAACTTAGGTACTGATACACAAAATTATAAACAAATTAAAAGTTTATCAGAGAGCAATTGAAAGGAGAATTATAGGATAAGAAGTATATTAAAAATACAGTACAAAACCAACAGAATATGCAACCTTAAGTGAAGCTGGACGGGGTACGTTGCCAGGAATTCAACAAACTGGAGAGCAGACGTGATTTAAAATAGAGAAACTTGGAGGAGAATGAGAGAGGTTTATACCCAAACTTTGGGTATAAACCTCTCTCATTCTCCTCTAGGGGGAAGATATCGGCTAAAGAAGAAAATAAACCTGTTGCAACACACGATTTGGATAGTTTGTAATCCGTTGAACGTATACACAGGGTGGGCGAGAATGCCCGAGATTTACGATGTAGGCAACCAATATACACTTATTGTAAATAATAAAAAAATATATCCATAGACTACCCTTGACGATCACTATAGGCGTAACACAACTATTGTTTTTGTAATAATCAATGAAATTATAAACACATAAAATATATATCCTAAGTACATAATACACAATGATGATGATTTTAAAACTTTATTTAAAAAAAAAAACAATAATTTCTATGACTATAAAAATAATATTTAAATAATTAAATAGACTTTAATAAAATGTTTCTATTTTTTAATTGGTAACTTAACCATTATGAAAAATGACAAATGTATATTTTTATAGGGTTAATCTTTATTGAAAAATTAATACTCAGTATAAACATAATAAAAATTATAATAATAATAACTGGTAATTGTACAAGATTGTGAATTGAATTTGTTGAAAAATTTGTAGCAACGTTAACAATTAAAATAAATACATAATACACAACAATAAACTATATTAAAACTTTATTAAAACAAAACAACAATTTTAATGATTATACATATAATATACAAATAAATAAATAAGCTTAAATAAAATGTTTCTATGATTTAATTGACAAAATTATCATTATGAAAAGTAGCAATTGTTTATTTTTATTTGGTTAATTATTAATAAAAATCAGGGCTTTGAACCATTATTTTTTTCGTTACGGTACAATCAATAAATATGACACAGGTTGTACTCTATTCAGTCGTACTTAATTCAATTTAATAAAGTTTTTTTAAATAATATAGTTCTATTTATTCTTTACCTTAAAATTTCAACCCAATGTAACGTTGTTTGGTGTAATAGGAATTGACAACAACCACCAAGCTTTAACGGTAAAAAGGGGTTATTCAATATTTTATCATTATAATCATATCATTGTAAACCTCTATAATTCCAATGAACAACCTGTCAAGTGGTTTCTTCTTACAGGTGCATAATTTGTAATTTGTAATTCACAACCTTTTTATAAGAAATTCTGGAGACTGAAGAGAGTTTCAGTTTCACTGCGACTTTAAAAGCACTTTTTTCTTGTATAAACATTATTGTACATATAACTTAAACATTCAATTCATAGTATGCATAACACATAATTTACACTATTTCAAATATACACTGCACTTTACAATTTCTAATTTATTATTAAATTGACTTAAATATTTTTTTAATAAACATTAACTTAATAATTATAATGATTATTATATAATTTAAATATTTAATTAACACTTCTGTTCAATCACAGTTTGTGCATAACACTTCACATTTTATTATAGTAAATTAAATTTGACATTATTTTTAATAATTATTAACGTTAATTAAAAAGTGACGAACGTCTATAAAAATTGACGTTTATTCTGGTGATTTTTAGGATTATTTTGTTCAGGGGAAACAGGTTAAGAAACTGATGAACACTAAAATCACTTAAAATTTTTTCAGAAGTATTTGAAAAAACTTATTCTTTGTTGATCACACTGTATTGCCAAGTAAGATAGACGGTCCTTAATATTTAAAATGTTTTTGTGCTTATTTTCTTTAAAGAGTTGTTGGTTCAATTACCTTACACAAGGTGCGCCTACACATTTTAGATTAAATCAGACGAGGTGCTTCCGCGTTTTTTTGCTATTTTATTTATTTATTTAGTTGTCTATCATATGCGTCTTTGGGAATAGCATAAAAAAGAACGTTTGAAGGAATTAATTTTAACGGCTAATAAGAAAAATTTTAATTTTGAACAGCTTTTCTAAAAGTAAATAGAAATCTAACCTAACACAACTAGTCTCTTAAAATAAAGTTTTTTAGAGGTAACTAATTTGATGTAATTAATCTTTTCTATTTTAAATGAATCAAAAATTAAATACCCTAAATTCTTCTATTTGATCAAATTTGATATAAACACAGTACGCCAGTACCTTATCTTCCTCACCTTCGTCTGTATTATAGGTAAAATTGGATAATTGTTATTTCTAAAATGCATTCAATGATATGTTTATTTAACAACTTAGTCCTACCACCATTAATATCAACTCTGATTGCATTTATGATAATCAAATTCTATACGCTCAATTTAATATAATTGCAATAATGCCGATTTCACCCACCTTAAACTGATGCCAAATTGAATAGCAACAACTTCTAAACTATTTATTGGAATTTGATCAAAATGTGTACTGACTGTATAGATTTGATTGCATTGATACGCCTAAATTGATTTAATTGCAATAAAATCTTAAACTGAATAATGTATGCAATAAAGATAACCGTAAGTTAATATAATAAATTCAAAAATTGTGTATAAGTATATTCTCTTGATATTAATATTTATTATTTAAATTTGATTAAATTCTGTTATTAATTTGATGAAATTAATTTTGTTAACTTTTTAATTGTATGTTAATTGAAATAGCTTTAACTTCTAAAGTATACATTAGATTTTAATTAAAGATATATAAGCTTATTTATTATAAATTATTAAAAAAAATTCTTTGTTAATATTGCAAAATTAATTAAAACTACTGCATATATCTAAATTTAGACACACAACGCAAAAAAAAGATTCTGTGTAAAGGAATTGATGTTTTTTTTGTTATTTTGATGAATTTAGCTTTATAATAACCAATATCCTACATGTTCAAACGCATATCCGATTTTAAGAGCTCTTTATTACATTCAAATATTACTTTTTTTCCGTATCTCTTTGTAACAGAAACGTGAGCCTTTGTTGTTTGGCCTGCAGCCCTCTAGTCTAATTATAATTATCATCGGGGTAAATTCGCTGTGAAATTGGGTGCTTATAAAAGAAATGGCGGCGGGATAATGCCAAAGGGGGGTACAAAAAGTATTCGACATAAAAAAATCATTGCCTCCACCCAACATCTCTTGAACTCACCCCATGCAAATCATTTCACCTCTCCTTTTGTCTCGCCGTTTGTAATTTCCAAGTTTGCTTTAATTGCAAGCGCTACAATTTTCTGCCGTGTCCTTTTATCGCAACCTTTAATGGCGTTTTTATGTTAGAAATAAAAAGCGTGCAATGATTTTTAATATGGAATACAAAATTTAGGCTTTCAATCTATTGAGCTATAAATCTAACATGGCTTGTATTGAAAAAAAAAATGACCTGCTAACTAAGAGACATGCTGCGCTACCACAAGTGTGTCAGCTCCCTCTATATATTCTATGTGTATGAACGAGTGGTAGTTTATATTTGATTTATTTTATTCATGGAAATACGTGCACTCGGCAGGCTTTCCAATATCCCGCCTCGCTTAAATATTTATCAAATGTTAATTTTGTATGAGAGCGAAATTCTGAAAAAAAATAGATCCGCATAAAATTGCAGAAAAATATATCAGAATAATTTTTATTTAATCCTAAAACTTTAGCAGTAAATATTGGATTTTCTTTGTTTGTGTTTAACAGCAAGAGATCAAGATAGGGCATAGAATTCTCGACACAATACGAAACCCTCGATATATTTTTCCTTCACATTTATTAATAATAACAAAAACCCAGTATTTACACTCCTGCGACACAATAAATTTGCGACTTTATGCCAGGGCACGCAAGCTACCAAATTATACCCCATTGAATTCGATACGAGTCGGATAATATAAGTAAAAATAATAACAAACTTTTATTGTTTCAATTTAATTTTAATTAATGCAATATTGAAAACTGATGGCCATTTAATTGCTCCTACTAAAACTTTAAACGAGAAAACTTGGCCGCGAGCAGGGTATCCTGCGGTTTTCAAATCCCCCAGACGAGGAAATGCATGTATAAGTGTCCCTATATATATAGGACAGGTGGTTTGCAACTATTGTAAGTTCTAAGTGCTGAGGTTAAGTGGTTATTGTTGTTTCAGGTGACGGGCATTGTCGGAAGGGCTGACGTCTTGGCTTGTGTATTCTTCCTCATTTCGCTGCTGGCGTATCACGGGTAAATATATGCTTTTTGTTATTTTATTATATTATATACATGTAGATGGAGTGGATGTATTGCCACAGAATACACAATTTGCATCTTGTGTATGTTTGTGTTGTTGCAGCGCAAAAGTTTTAAATTAGGCGCAAATATTGTTTAAGTTTTGCAGCGGTGGATGCGACTTAAAAAAACATACGGTGTGTTTGTTTGAGTAAAATATAACTTCAAACTAAGAATAATGTATATTGCTTCACATCAAAGTTACTCTTCTAGAAGGGTTCTAACTTGAGTTTCACTCAAGAATGAGTTTTTACCTGAAAATCATATTTTAATGTTTCAAGCAAAATTATATTATTGTCTAAATTGTATTTTTATAGGCCCCACTACTGCATATTTCAAAACTTTATAGATGATAGTTTAAAACTATTTTGTTTTTGGCTCAAAACAAAGCTTTTACAGTATAAATTATTTTAGTTTAATTTTTAATTTTTTTTTAAAACAATATTCATTTGATTTGTTTTACAAAAATTATCTCAGTTTTTAGTTCAAAATTAATATTAGAATTTTATTCATTTAGACTTTTTTATATCAAATTTACAATTTACATGTGACAAGAAGACTAATAATTATCAAAATATTTAAACCTAAACAATGATTTTTTTTAAATCTTGGTCTTAAGTTTGTCGCATTAAAATTATATTTTGGGTGACAAAAAACGCACGGCTGAATGATTTATACGATTCAAAAATCATTTTAAATAGTTTTTTGAGTATTATAAAGACAGGTACACACATATTTGTTTTTATTTTTAATAAAGTTGCTATGGCAACCAACTTGATTTTTTAAATGGCAACACACTTTTTTTAAAATTTTTATGATATTTTTAATACAACTATGTAAAATAATAATATACTTTTATAAAAATTTTTTTGATAAATTTAAAAAACTTATTATTTGTATTATGTTTAAAATGAACGTAATTGAATAGTTGGCGTTAAAAATAAATAATTTTTATTTTTTAGTGTAGTTTTTACTTTGTTATGCATAATATAGTAACAAAAAACTGACATTTTTAAGATTTAAAAAAAAATATTTTTTAAATTTAAAAAACGTAATTTTTTAAGTTCCTATATTATGCATAATAACATAAAAATACTCAAAAAAATTAACATTGATTATTTTCAATGTCAACTATTCAATTACGATCATTTTAAATAAAAAAACAATTATTATGGTTTTTGAATTTATTAATTTTTTTTTTTTAATTTTACATGTTTGTGTTGATCATATAGATTCCAAAAAAAAATATGTATGTTGCCATTTAAAAAAATTGGTTGCCATAGCAACTATATTAAAAATAAAATCAATAATGTGTGTACCTGCTTTTATAATACTCAAAAAACCATTTAAATTGGTTTTTGAATCATATAAATAGGTTATTTAGTTATTCAGCCGTAGTTTTTCACACCCTGTATGTATATAAATTCTATGGTAACGTAATAGTTTAGTTTATTTTTTATTTAATTACAGGATTGTCTTACTTACTTACAACTAATTAAAAAACTTTAAAGAAACGTATAAGATGTAACTTGCTGGCGTAGTTAAACAAGCAAATCAAATAATTGAATTCTTAGCTAGTGCAGGCGATTGCGATTGATTAAACCTTAAAATATTGCCGGGAAGCACACGTGATTGTTAAAGTAATAATTGCGAAGGGTATCGCACGGTTGCGTGAGTGGAAAAGACGGTGATCATTTAAATAACTTTGCTTGTACGTTAATATCGGGGCTTACCGCACTGCTCACAGATAACGAGGCCGAGTTGCTTGGATTCCGAGACTAGAGCAAAAACATTGTATTAGGGTTTTATATGGCAAGCATGGATTGTAAGTTTTTGTTGCAATGCTTTTTTAAGTTTCAAATAACGGCAAAAACTTAAAGCATTAAGTAAAACAAAATTGCTTGTTTTAAAACCAGAAAATACAGTAATGGGACCAGAGGAAGCTTGATTTTAAGTACGTTTTTAAGGTTATCAACTGACAACATTAACTGGATGTGAGGTTGGAATCTAACAATTTCAGGGTTAAATGTAGCACACAAGCGGAAAACCAGATCCATTTATTGTTTATCAGCTTGTTAAAGTTTGGAACAAAACAGGCTCAAGTGGAATAATTGGTTAATTATTCTCGTAGTACAAAGGGCGGCAGGGAAACTTGTTGATTTGAATTGGGCGCTAATGAGCGAGACGTGGCCAGAAAGGTGTAGGGAGTGTCTCATTTGAAAGAGGGGGTCTTGAAGTTTTGTTACCGCTCAAGCCAGTTGACGTCATGCGTTGGACAAAGGAGGAGCGCACGTTTGCCGTCGAGATCTACTTTTCCAATGGCCGTTTGGTGGTCGCCACCCAACGTGCCTTCCGAACTCGGTTCAATATTCATCCCACGGGTCCCGTTCCTGGCCGGCAATCGATTGTTTCGTGGGTGGACGAATTCAAGGAAAGTGGCAGTGTGGCAAAAAAAGGCCTGGAGGTCAACGGACTTCCAGAAACCCAGAAAATTGTCGAGAGGGTTTTCTTGCGATTTCTGATTAGTGTGAGACAAATTTTTCACCACGAACTCAAGTTTTATCCCTACAAATTTGCTGAGGTGCAAGTGCTCAGTGAACGCGATTAAGTTTCTCGTCAAACTGCATGGAGGCAGTCGTGTTTTTTAGTGATGAGGCTCATTTTCACCTTTTTGGCTGCGTTTACAAACAAAACATGCGTTATTGGAGTGGCCAATCCCCGTAAACTTTATGAGAAGCTACTTCATTGTGAGCCTGTTACTGTGCGGTGTGCATTGTTGAGAGTTGCGATAATTGGGCCTTACTTTTTTGAGGAAGAAGAATTCACTGTTAATGTGAATGCAGTTTGCTTCAGAGAAATGATTGAGGCATTTTTTTCTCCCAAAACTTGAAGAAACAAAACTTGGGGACGTATGGTTCTAGCAGCCACGGCACACACAGCGAGAATTTCAATTGAAGTTTTGAGGGAACACATCTACGAGTGCCTAGTCTTCTTGAAGGGTGACGTACTGTGGCCGGCGCGCTTTTCTGATTTGGCTCCTTGTGACTTGTTTTTATGGGGATATCTCAAATCCATTGTTTACAATGACAAACCACGGACCCTGCAACACCTGAAGGACAACATTCGCCAAGTTATTGCGAAGGACAACATTCGCCAATTTATCAATATGCTCGAAAGAGTGGAGCAAAACTTTAAAAAGTGGGTAGATCAGTGTATTGCTAATGAGGGCCGCTATTTGTCCGATGTTATTTTTAAAACTACTTGAAACAAAAATTCAGGATGTGTACAATATAATAAAACAAGAATTAAATCGATATGTGAAATACTTTTTCTTTTATTGATTTTTCAAATCAGCACGTCTCTCTGCCGCACCTTGTAGTAGCCTGATTAATTAGGTATAATTTCACAAGTTTGGATAAATGGTCAAAAGCCACAAAACTATAATAGACACCACCTGTAGATCGAGGCAAAAGGACCAAAAAAGTCTATCAAAACAAGTTTATTAGGTTTGATAGAATAAGTAGCTTAAATTGAACTTAAGTAATATAGAACGCTTATTCTATTGACAAGTAAGACAACAGCAAAGAAGATTAATGGATTGGAACAATTTTGATCAGAATAAATCACAATGAATGGCGCACCAAGTCTTGTCTATCCCAAAGTAACAATAATACTGATGATGCAAAGTTTAACTTTATCATATCGAATGAATAGCAAATCCAGAACCGAATTACTTACACTGGCATCTAAAGATGCACCAGCACGCTAGAAAAAACTTTGTTGTATGAGTTAGAAAACGCACTGGGGATAACGGGAAAGTACGTCGACAGAGGACCGAAAAAGTTTGCCGATACAAGTTAAGTAGGTTCGAATAGAATTATTGACTTTAATTGAACTTTAGGTAGAAGAGAATGCTTATTTTGTTGACTATGAGTTATCACGTAGTAAAAGTTACAACATTCAATTATATTAGTGGTAATAGATTGGAATATTTCTGGCCATTATAAATCACAACGAATGGCGCACTAAGTCTTGTAGACCCAAAGGACCATAACACTAAGTTATAAAATTATTGACAGAGATTTTTAAATATACAAGAAAGCGGTGGTAACTTCATCATATCAAATGAATATCAAATTTCTGCTAAGGAAAAAACGACTGGTTGGTTCAGAAACGGATTCTACCTGTTTACGTGTCTTGTTTAGCCTGGTATCTAAAGATTATGCCTCTTGAAGGAAGCGACCGATAGTCAAAAAGCGCACCAGCACAATAGATAAGGACTTTTTTATAAGAGTTGGGGAACGCAAAGGTGGATAACGGGAAAGTTTACTTTAATCAGGGACGTATTCTACAACAAAATTAAAATTCTGCAACGCCAACACTTACCGTGAAATACAATAAGCGGCAACTATTTAAATATAACAAAGCACGGTGGTCAGTGAGTACTGTTAAGCTTTTTCCTAACAAGATCTCTTTGAGTTTAAGTGAGGTAAGAGAAAGTTATATTTTACACAATAAAATGCGATTTTGATCATGTTTCTAATTTTATCGTTTTTTTTTTTAAGTAAACGCGTCAACGATTTGGTGGTGGTAAAGATATTCTTGACAAAGACAAAGCTTAAAATTAATTAGTTTTAAAAACGCTTGCATCTGTCGAATGTTTATAGGAGCTGAAAAATTACAAATGATCCGATTGGGATCTGGTAGAATAAACTCCATATCAACAAGGTATTCAAGAAAATGAAGACGTGGGCAAAAAAATTTGCATTTGTCAAACTTGAGTCTTAGACCCGGTTTCTGTAACCGGTTCAGAGCAAAATATAAGTGGTGAAAGTGTTCTTCAAAAGTATGTCTATGTTTATGTATGCATGTACACACGAATCAAAAGCGGGGCGCCGTTTTTAGCTTAAAAGGCAGCACATTAAACTGATACGATTTGGGACTTGCCAATAAGACGCAGTGAAATCTAGTGAGGACAGGAAATGGGAGCCATTAAGCGAGCAAGTAATGTCTTTGATAGGCCAAACGAGTTTGCAATCCAATTAAATCTTAGAATTAAGATGGGAAGCGTCAAGACAGTTTAATTTTGTGCTCATAAAGATGAAACACTTGAGAACTTACAGTCGAAAACACAGACATAGATGTGGGAAAATATTAAGAAGTCAACAATTGAAATAGAGCAGGACGTTTTAGGACCAGAAGGTAAAGATCAATGGGAAGAGTGGATAATTAAATACGGAAACAAGAAGAGAAGTACGGTATACAACGAACGAATCGGTGAAAGAACAATGCAAAAGATTTGAAGAAATCAAATTATTACAGATATCGAAGAAAAAACAGCACCTGGGTGGCGTACATACAAAAACTGTTTGCTGATGACAGACCACAAGAAGTCCACAGACAAAATCAAAGAGAAACAGGGAATACTGATAACGATGGTCCCCCGATTATAGCAGCAGAGGTAAGGAAAGCGCTAAGAAACTTTAAAGACCTGAAAGCATTAGGTCCCGATGAAGTTAATATAGAATTTTTAAAAGCCATAGACAAAGAAAAGATAGATGTTTTAGTTTCATAATTCAATCGCATTTACAATACAGGTACAATACCTGAAGATTGACTGAAATCAAAGTTTATAACACTACCGAAAAAACGAAATGCCAAGAGATGTGAATAGCATTATGAGCTAATGCTTAAAAATATTTTTAAAGATTATACAAGACCGAATAAGAACAAAGTGTGAGGAGAACTTAGCGACAATCAATTTGGCTTCCGGGCAGAGGTGGGTACAAGAGAGGCGCTATTTTAGCTACAAGTTTTAGTACAGAAATATAGAGAAATGCTATCTCATTTTGTGCTTTATTGACTACGAAAAAACATTCGTAAAACACAATAAATTAATCGAAATATTGCAGAATATAAACTTTGATAGCAAAGATATACAAATAATCACAAATCTTTACTGGAATAAAAAATTGGCAGTGAGAATAAGCAACGACACCACACACTAAGTAGAAATTAAAAGAGGAATACGGCAAGGTTGTATTCTATTCCCGATCTTATTCAATCTATATTCTGAGGTTATAATAACGGAAGCACTGTACGAAGGAGAAAAAGAAATAAAAGTTAATGGGGAAGTAATAAACAACCTTTGATATGCAGACACTACCGTTTTGATTGCGTCGGCGCAGGAAAAAATGCAAAACATGCTGAATCGAGTCAGGTGTATCTGAACAAACTACAAAAATTTAAAAAAAATTAAATTTAATAAGAATGATTGGAAATTTTAAGTTATGATGTTTGTGAATGAATTTAAAATAATCTTTCAAACCATCATCCGAAGGGTTTTGGTTTAGAAAAGTATTGGTCTTATTTCAGACATTGACTTTGGGACTTACAATATTGTGTCGTTCTTGTTTTCCAAACATTCAACCTTATATTTGACTTGATTACCAGAAAAACGATTGCGATTTTTTTGGTAAAACTGAAAATGCATGGTTTTCGGTAATAAATTGTATTATGCGTAATTTTTGCTATGCAACTTGGATGTCTACCACGCCAACAAGCGTGGTTGCAACATATATGGGAAAATTTAGTTAGAAAAAACCGTCATTCAAAACTACAACTCTATAAGCTTGCTCTTACATATGTATAAGCTATTGACACATTTTTTAACAAACTGTCTAAAATTTCTGGATTTTTTCCAACCGCCTGAGCAAGCTGAGTCCACAAAAAGTATAGCACAACGGACTACATACAAACCATAAAAACAATTATGGATTACGAAAAGTCGTTTGACTCTATCAAACTATGGGCGGCTTTTGCCTCGATTCACAATCCTAGAATTGATTTAAGATACATCATCCTGTTCAATCAGATCTACACAAATGTTTTTTTTTTCAAGTGATTGTAGACGAAAACCGTACAAAAAAAATCAAAATAGGCAAATATTACCTTAGGTGCCCGCGAGGCAGATATTACCAAAAGAATAATGCAAAGCTGGGCAGCATTTAGCAAACTAACACATATACTTAAAGACACAGACACTCTAATTTGCTTTGCTTTTGCTGGATAGATACTGCCAGTTACTACTTACGGGCTGAAGACTATGGCATGGTCAAAAAATGATAACAAACTGAGAACCTGCGACAGAACAATAGAACGGGCAATACTTGAAGAAGTCTAAGGAATAAGATCATGAACGGATAAATCACACGTCGATCTAAAATGATAAACGTGATAGAACAAATAGCAGAATTAAAATGGAGCAGGGTAGAGTACGTAGCCAAGGAAGATATCGAATGGAGCAACGTAACAGACTGGAGACCAAAAACCACCAAAAGTGGAATTGGCAGACTACAAAAAATATGGATTCATTCAAAGAGACATCAAAGAGATTGCAGGAAACAAATGGCACCAATTCACAAAAGAAAAACAGTCATGGAACAATTTAAAGGAGGCCTACGTCCAGCAGTGGACAACTACAGGCTAAGGGGAGAGAAAGACAGAGATTATTGAATATATTGCAAGTTTTTAACTAAATCATATTATTAATTTAGTTTTATCATTTTGAATAATAGTATTAAAAATTGTTTTAAAGCCACCAAAAAAATATGTTTTCCATGTTCTTAATTATGATCCGTAAGCCGACTGTTGCCATTGAGACTTTGATTTGATTTTTCTGCTTAATATAATTAAATTAACTTATTTATTTGAATAGCGTAAAGCTTGTAAGAATTTTATCAAATTGCTTTTCAGAGTTATACTTTTTATACTTTATAAAAGGCTACTTACGATTTGTATAACATTATATTTCCTATGTAATTGGATCATAATAATTTATTTATCTTTTTTAATGGACTCCTAATTACGTTTCAACTTTTTTATTGTACATTGTAAGTAATTAATTAAACTAATTAAATGTATTCAAATACATTTTAGGTTTACATTACAGACATACTTTGTGATATGAACGTAAGTAATGCATATCCTTTGTATCTACTGATACTCAAAAGTATTTCAAAGTTGCTTTAAAATTTAATATGATATTAAAGCATTAGATGCTATTTAAAAACATTTCATTTTTTACTGGCAATTAAAACTGTAGCCAAAGTATTAATTATTGAAAGAAACAATATAAATAAATGACCGTTATTTTATTGTCTGTGATTTTATCGAGATTACTCCGCAATGTTCCACTGTCTTGGGGTATTAATGCGTCTTACAGTTTGTCACCCCTTGCTGCACTGGCAAGTGTATATTGCAATTGGATTGTAGTTCCTTGCTCGATGCGCTAAAATAGATAATTGAACATATTAAATTTTAAAAATGTTTTTATAATTATGATTTATTTTGCTATCAAATGTTTTGGTCTTGCAAATTGGATTTGTCACGAGGTAAAACCTAAAGATAATTTAGTTAAAAAAATATGTATATAAATATATATTTAGCTACTTGTATAATCTTTGAAATGCAAATTTTTTTAGCCTGACAGGTGGGATTGAATTATTATTGAATCTATCAGATAAAAGTCAGCTAATCGAACTGTTGTAGACGCAGTTTTACCTATATAAGTAGGATAAGTTGCTCTGCATCCATTTACAAGCACAATATGCAATGTGTTTTATACTTAGCTACCATTTGGGGTTCAACTACTACCACCGCGAGTTGCACAGGTTGTCGCTTGAGAAATTTTACATTTACGTTATTGGTCTTGCTGATGATTCCTGGAGCTGTGTTGGAGCTGTCCACGTGAAAAACGCGAGTATTTATATGTTTTGAATCTATTGCGGCTATGACTATAGTTATTTCCGAGAGAACTGGAGGCCTCACTAGTTGATTACATTTGCACTCACACAGGACAATGTAATATTATACATCTTTACATATGCACATCGGTTCTTGAGTAAAAGGCATTTGCAATGGTGAAAGACATTAAAGCTTTGATGCACAGCTAAGAAGTACCCCAGAAATATGTTGGGTGAAATTATTTCAATGCACTTGCTGTTTGAACGCTGGCAGAAACAAGTGAGTTACCCTGCGAACTTCCTTACCGTTCTACTTATTTTGCTACTTGAGGTAGGGAGCTTAATGTAACTCTGCACTTTTTGTACACCGCGTTCCAAATTAGCATTTTTGAATTGTAGGGGCCGCATTTTGTAGCACTGCCTCGTACTTCTATGGTAGATTATCTAAGAGCACTACCATTGCATGAGTAGCAATCGTCGGACAGACTAGCAAACACCCATGCAGTGCCTCATTTGCAAACGCATTGACTAGTAGTTGCTCATACCCGTTCTTTAAAATGTTTTTTTACATAGTGACTCCGTAGAAAGCGGTAGCAGTTTGCTACTCTTTGTACATATTTTGTACCGCTGGTTTGTCAAGCTCGTACTTTTAATAAATATTTGACGTCGTCCGTAGACCGCACCAATCATCTTTTTTTTAAACCTGTACTTTTTTCTGATCACGTAGCGTAGTCTGTAGACCGGACCAATTAGATTTCTCCGCTTTACCAAATGTAGCTTGATTGATAGCCGTTTTCTTATGCTACTTTGTTGAAGGACTAGATATAGACATTTGTCATCTTTATTATTGGATGTTGGTTCAAAGTTTTTTTTGAGGAGCATGTCATCAATTTAGTTTCTGACATTTGGACTCTGGCACTGTTTTCTCTTCCAGAGACTAAGCTTATGCACCGGGTTTCCAGTTTTTTGATGGTTTATCTACTAACTTAGTCAACAGTAGTAAATTATTTGAACTAGCTACAAAGTTGGCACAGTGGTCATTAAGCGTTGATAACAAAATGTATATTATAAGATTCTATATTGCCAGGCCACATACGGATTGCTGCGGACATGCTTTGTTGGTTTGTCTGATAACCTATTTTTTGGTGACTCGGAGCCCAATTTTTTACTACCGATTACTTAAGGTTGTTGTACGGACTCTTGAAATTGATCAAAATTCCAATTTGCTGATTGATTACTGAAAAATTGTTCATAGATTTTTTTGTCTACAGTAATAGTTTGTGGTCTACTCAGTAAGCCCATTAAATCAATTTACTGTCAAATGTTCCAGTAATTTCTCCATATTTGACAGCAAACAAATGCAGTTTAGATCTATTTTTGGCTGACAATTTTATTACTATTGCCCTAGTTTTTATTTGACCTGAAATGATTTTTGTAGGCATTGGCTTATCATGTATGTAAGTGTTTATGGCATTGCCACGGCAAGAGATTCATCATGTGCGTTGTGATTTTATCCGGGAATTGAGTATTTACTTTTATTGAAAAGACAGTAATAAGCATTTCTTATTTAAGAAAAAATACTTAGGAGTATCTTGTTGGCACGGTACGGTTTAGCAGTACCGTCAGGAAATGGCTTTATTAGTAACACCTTGACGAACGGTGTCGGTGTCTTTGATTGCTATTTTCTGAGTTATTTACTGTGTTTATTTACTGTTTTTTCTTGTTTTTTTGTAACAGATATTTGCACTCTTGCACTACTTTTTTTTGTTCTTTGACTGTAAGAGGATTGTTTTAGTCTAGGAGCGATTGCAAGCTTTTTGGACTAAGTTTTGCGCACATGGGCCGCGTCTGCGACGAAGTTTAGTCTCTAAACTGTCCTATAGTAGTTTGTCTGTAGAAATCGCTCGTTCTTTTAAAATACTTTCTTTTACGGTTATCTCGATTGCGCTATGATTGCCTATCGACTAGTTTTTAAGTATGTTTCACGTAGTTGCGAAGTTGTGTATGGTCACCCGCCGTTCACAAGGGTTATGTCAATGTCACTTGTTTCTATAGGACTATTAAATGTATACTGCCAGCAAGGTTGATTTAATATATTTAGGTTAAACGCCACAAAAGAATTAGAATCAAAAAGAATAAACAAGTGCTCAACCGTCTTCGCGACTTGCTTTATATATTTTATGGGTTTTTCTATAGTTTAGTAGTTTTGAAGTTAGTGGCTCACGCTTATGTTTCATAGAATATTTCTTAAATCCGCAAACTAGGTGTAGTTCTACAACTTTATGCGTTTTTTTTTTGTTAGTGTTTAATTTTGATCTGCACTTAAGGTTTAGTTTTGCGTTGGACGTACTTCTTACAGCATAAAACAATTTGAGTATTAATCTAGTTTATATGATTTGCTTGTAATCATAAACTGGACCACTTTGCTTAACCGCAAGTGTTTGTTGTTAAGGGATAAGATGTTTTTTTTCTTACTGCAAAGTGCCTCGTCAACTCTTCTTTGTTTTTTGTTAAAAAATTGAGTGATTGTTAAAAAATTGTATATTTGTCAATGAATTGAATATTTGTCCTCTCAGCGAACGCCAGAGGAAGATGCAATTATCTTGATGATTAACAGTTTGGCGGGTGGGAGGGGGCTCTCTAGTTTAAACTAGTTTTTTGTAATCAACCCCCGCAACGTTTGTTGTTAAGCAATTGGATTTTTTTTTAATGCAAACGGCAGTAGTAACTATAGTAGAGGATATGATGATATTCAATTCATTGATGACTATTGCTTGGGTGGGGAATTCTATTATATTTAAACTATTTGTGTGTAATTGTCAAAGGACAAATGTTAGTTAGTCTGTCCGACAGGCTTCTGCAATGAAGCAAAGCACTTTTTATGTGCAGTTATGAGGTACTCCAGAAATAGTTTTGTGTCAAATCATTTTAATTTACTTGCTGTTTGATAGTCTATTAAAAACAAGTGACTTACATTGCCAGTTTCTCCAACGTTCTACTAGGTTTACCACTTGTGGTAGTTTTTATGTAACGCAGTTGACCATACCCTTTCCAATCAGTCTTTTTGCGTTGTATTTTGTGTTTTGTAGCACTGCTTCGTACCTTTATGCTAATTTACCCAATGACATATTTTCTGCGGACAATTTTTTTGATTTGTCTAATAACCGATACAAACAAAGGCCCGTTGTTTATTCACTTCCATTGAAGAGACCGCAGCAAGCATTTTTACTTTAGTAAATTTATTTGGGTGAATCTTGTTGGCTTGTATAGTTCAGCAGTACTGTTAGGACTACTTGTTTTGTATTTTACTTAAAAACTTTGATTTCAGCTTATATAAGCTAACATAACTAGGAAACTAAGTTTGGTAAATTGAGTTTGCTTAAATAATTTTGAGAGTACATTTTCCGATTAGCCGACTTAACCGCTTCCTTATATATATTTATAAAGAAGTTTTTGGTTATTTGTAGCAGATTTGTTCTTTTGTGTCACTTTTTTATGTTTCCTGACGGTAAGGCAGTTATCTCGGCTAATACAAGATTGCAACTTCTTGCTAGCTTTTTGGACTAAGTTTAACCGACCAGTATTTGATTGTTTTGTTGTGTCGCGGTCTAGTTAGTTAGTTTACATGTTTGGCATATTATCTTAAAGAGATTATTAATGCCAACAGCCGCTGTCTGCTTGCTACGAAGATTCGACACTAAACAGTTTTCAGTAATCACATCGAGCACTTCGTTAGCTAATTTGTAAAAATTGTACTCCGGACCAATTTTCTCAAGCGTCCTAATGTAATTAGGGGTGTTTGTGTCTTGATTTGTCCAGATTATTTGGTCTGTACGCAGTTACACTAGTTGCTTAATTGTGTAACGCTGGCCGTTGTTGGTAAGTGTTATGTCAATGTCACTTGTTCCTATTGGACCACTAAAGTTGTGCTACCTGCAAGGTTGATTGGATACATTAAGGTTACGCGCTGCAAGTAACTCCTAGAGATTGTTCCTGCGTGTTTATTGTTTTTGCCGCCGTAAATCTGCAGTGTTATAGCGAAGGTATGACATTAGCATCTAGCCTGAAAAGGATAAACGAGTGCTCGAATGTTTTTGCGACTTGCTTCATATATTTTATGGATTTTCTAGGTACAGTATATTAAGTAAGTTCTTATAACTCGGATGCACGTTTTTGTTTTATTTACTTACTAGGTCAGGGGATGAGCCTAAGTTTATTTTTGTCGGCTAATAAGGCCGCTTTGGCTATTTCCACATTTGTTACGCACTTAAAACTGTGTTTTTTCAGGACTTTGAGATCATGCACGTAAGGCTTTTGTATAAGTAATATGTCCAATTACTTGTTAGCAGATAGTTTTGGAAGATTTAGCATTGCTGAGGCTGCATCTATCTATTTTTGGATTTATATGCAATCAGCTTGAATCGTTAGGCCTTCCCAACTGGCTCCCAAATGATCAAACTACAGTTTCTTAGTTTTGCTGGTTTGACACGATGCTTTTCAATTTGTGCATTTGTCTTGCTAAATTTTCTGCAAAGTTGCTCCGGCTCGTTTTGCACTACTTGAGGTAGTGGCACAAGCTTCTCTTAATAGTATATAATTGTGATTAATTTTAGGCACATATTCAAAGGCAGCTGTAAGGTAGTGTTAATACCTTACAGGGTAAGCCCGAGCGTAAGCCCTAAAATATTGTCCCTTGCATCCAAAGAAAAAAGGTTATGCATCTATAGCATTGGGGTACCTTAAGGAATTTTTCGGTTTTTATTTAATTCCATCTAACGAAGATACGGCTTACTTTTTCAATCTTCTTGGTTGCTGCGACAAAAAGTTTTAATATTACTGTAATTGTATATCTTTGGCAAATAGTAATTTTTGGATGTTAGTTAAAAATATGGCGTTTTAATAGTATCGGTTTTTTTTAATTAATTTTGTATCCAACAGGCTTGTTTTAAGGTTGTAATTAATGATCTGACTTGCTTCCAAAGTTTAGTTTGGCGTAGGATTTACTTTAAACAATTTAAGAATTAAAAGTAATTTTTGTACGTTTTAGTTTATACTATTTTTCTATAATCATAAAATGAAATAGCACGTCTTCTTGCTACAAACGTCAGTAGTTACTATGTTAAAGAAATAGTTAATTTTATCCAATCCCGTGAGGATGATTATATGAATGGGTAGGTGAGACAGTTTAATTTATACTACTCCTCCGTAATTATAACTGAAGTATATTCTCCAAAATGTTGATTGTCAAAGAATTTGTTTTTTTTTTCTAAACTAGTTACTATTTTAGAAGAAGAAATTATGAAATTTAATTTTTAGTTTTCTTAATGGTTAGCACTTGGGTTGGTGGGAACTACCCAAGCTACTTGCATGTAATCATAAACCAGACTACAGCGCTCACCCGCTCAAACATTTGTTGTCAAACAATTGTGATTTATTTTTTAGAAAACGTTAATAGTTACTATGTTAGAGGAGGATATGATGATATCCAATTCCTTGATGACTATTACTTGGGCAGGTTGATGGAGCATTACAGTTTAAACTACTTTTCTGTAATCACAAATTGTAGTACTCCAAGTTTTTGTTTTGTTAAGGTTTTGTTATATTACAGGTGAAGATGTTGAAACTCAATCTTTTGATAAATATTTTTTGAATGGGTAGATGGGGCGTACTTTGGTTACCTATACAACCGTGTGTTATCAATGGATTGGTTTTTTCTGCAATTCTTAGTAGTTACTATGTTACAGGAAAAAATAATAAGCTCGTGACTTAATAGTCCAGTCAAAGTAGCTTTTTACCTCCGAAAAAATTCAAAATTTTTGAAACTATTTACACTGATTTGTAGGTACCAAGTGAAGAATATACTAAAAGTTCTGACGACTATGACACAGAGCTCTCGCGGCTATGACCGAAAACAAGACACTTTTTTTGGTTTTTAGTTAATATCTCAAGAAATGTAGGTTGTAAGTAAAAGTTGATTATATACATAATGAAAGTGATAAAATTTGGCAGAAACAAGTGAGTTACTCTGCGAACTTTCTTACCGTTCTACTTATTTTGCTACTTGCGGTAGGGAGCATAATCTAACTCTACACTTTTTGTACACCGCGTTCCGAATTAGCATTTTTGAACTGTAGAGGTCGCATTTAGTAGCACTGCCTCGTACTTCCATGGTAGTTTATCTAAGAGCACTACCATTGCATGAGTAGCAATCGTCTGACAGACCAGCAAACACATATACATTGCCTCATTTGCGAACGCATTGACTAGTAGTTGCTCATACCCGTTCTATAAAATGTTTTTTTACATAGTGTCTCCGTAGAAAGCGGTAGCAGTTAGCTACCCTTAGTACATATTTTGTATCGTTGGTTTGTCAAGCTCGTACTTTTAATAAATATTTGACGTAGTCAGTAGACCGCACTAATCATTTTTCTTTTCAACCTGTACTTTTTTCTGACTACGTAGCGTAGTCTGTAGACTGGACCAATTAGATTTCTCCGCAGCTTTACCAAATGTAGCTTGATTGATAGCCGCTTTCCTTCTAGTACTTTTAGATATGCTACTTTTTTGAAGTACTTGATAGAGACATTTCTCATCTTCATTATTGGATGTTGGTTTAAAGTTTTTTTTGAGGATCATGTCATCAATTTAGTTTCTGACATTTGGACTCTGGAACTGTTTTCTCTTCCGAAGACTGAGCTTATGCACCGGGTTGCCAGTTCTTTGATGGCTTATCTACTAACTTAGTCAACAGAAGTAAATTATTTGAACTAGCTGCAAAGTTGGTCCAGTGGTCATTAAGCGTTGATATCAAAATGTATATTATAAGGTTCTATATTGCCAGGCCATTTACGGATTGCTGCGGATATGCTTTGTTGGTTTGTCTGATAACTTATTTTTTTGGTGAATCGGAGCTCAATTTTTGGGCATACTTGTTGTTTTAGTCTACGTTTTACGATCGGTTACTTGAGGTTGTTAAACGGATTTTTGAAATTGATAAAATTTTCAAGCACTTATTTGCTGATAGATTACTGAAAAATTTCTTTATACTTGCGCATAGGTATTTTTGTCTATAGTGATAGTTTGTGGTCTACTCAGTAAACTCATTGAATCAATTTACTATCAAATGTTCAACTTCCTCATCCTTAACAGCAGTGTTTGTTTCTGATCTGCACTTAAGGTTTAGTTTTGCGTAAGACGTACTTCTTACAGCATAAAACAATTTGAGTTTTAAAAGCATTTTTTTTAATCTAGTTTCAATGATTTAATCATAAACTGGACTACTTTGCTTAACCGATAAAGATAAGATGTTTTTTCTTGCTTCAAAATACATTGCTCACCCTTTTTTTGTTTTTTGTTCAAAAATTGGATGATTGATAAAGAGTTGTATATTTGTGAAAGACTTGAACGTCAGAGGAAGATACAAATATTAATATCTTGATGGTTAACATTTGGGTGGGTGGGGCACTCTAGTTTAAACTAGTTTCTTCACAAACTGAACTACTGCGCCAACCCGTGCTATGTTTTTTGTTAAACAATTAGATTTTTTTTACTGCAGCCGGCATTAGTAACTGTTAGAAGATATGATGATATTCAATCCATTTATGACTTATGATTACTTGGGTGGGGCATTCTTTTCTATTCAAATTATTTGTTTGTAATTGTTAAGTGCTAAATGTTAGTTAGTTAATCTTTTATATGCAGTTATGAGGTACTCTAAGAATAGTTTTGTGTCAATCCATTTTAAACTACTTACTGTTTGATAGTCTATCAAAAACAAGTGAGTTATCTTGCCAGTTTTTCCAACATTCCATTTGGTTTGCTACTTGCGGTAGCAGGTTTTATGTAAAGCTGCACTTTTCTTAGACCGCGTTTTGAACACTATTGAACAGTCTTTTTGCGTTGTAGTCTATTATTTGTAGCACTGCCTTATACTTTCATGCTAACTTACACACTCACTTTTTTTATGACCAACTTTTTTGATTTGTCTAATAACCAATGTTTTTGGACTACAAACAAATCCGTTGTTTGCTAAACTAACTGGCTGAAAACTATAGATAGTTTTAGTGGCCGGTAGCCACTTGAAGTTGTTGAACGGATTTTTGAAACTGATAAAAATGCTAAGCACATATTAGCATCATAGGTATCAGTTCAACATGCATGAAAGTGCTTCTGGCATTGTTAAAGTCAGAGATTTAACCATGCGCGTTATGATTCTATTAATTCCCGACGCTTTGCTTTTTTTTATAAAAAAGACCGCAGCAAGCATTTTTTTGTTAGAAAAATTATTTGAGTGAACTTTGTTGGCCCGATACGGCTTAGCAACACTGTTAAGATTTTGACTTGTTTCTAGTTTTAGTTTGTTAAGACGATAACTGACTTTTGTGTGAGAGTGACGGCCAGAAAAGTGCAACTTTTTGACTGTTTTTGCAGTTACTAAATTTTTTTGAATTTTTGCATAGACTAACTTAACTACTTAAAAGTAAATACGACTTTTTACAATTTTTGTAGTTTACTCAAAAACTTTGAACTAAGCTTTTATAAGCCAACATAACTACGTGAATCTCAGGTTTGGTAAAATAAGTTTGCTTAAATAATTTTGAGAGTACGTTTTTTGGTTTGCCGACCTAACCGCTTTCCTAACAGATTTCTAAAGATTTACAAAACCAATTTGATGGAACAGCAAACTGTTGTAGCGTACTCTTTTGCCTTAGCAGTAACGTTACCACAGCAACAAATCGGTGTGCCAGGCTGTTAAATAGTCTGTAAAAAAATACCAGGTCTACTAAGAACACAGGCATTTTGCAAGATGAATCTTTGAAAGTGATAAAAATTTTAACCACATATTTGCTGACCGATTCCCGCACAATTGTTTGTGCTTGTACCCAGGCAGTTTTTGTTGACAGTGACAGTTTAAGGTTCACTTAGCGAGCTCTTTGAGACGATTTACCATTAGACGTTTTAGAAGAATAATGATTGGTTCAGCACGCATGTAGGTGCGTGTGGTCTTTTTATCAATTGCCGTCGCTTAGCACGGTTTAGCAATTGATTCTAGTTTTATTTTGTTAAGATTATATTTGACTTCTGAGTGAGAGCGACTGTCCCAAAAATTACAACAAAAGTGCTACTTATTGAGTGTATCTTACAATTTACTTAAACATATTTTGAACACATATAAGCTAACTTGACCACGTAAACCTACAATAAGTTTTGCATTTTTTAATTTTAGTTTTAGTTTATTACTACAATATTTAATTTTCAACTGAGAATGACAAACACAAAACATGCTACTTACTGACTATTTTTTGTGTTTTACTCATAAACAGTAGGATACTAATAAGCCAATATAATCGTTAATCAATATTTGACACCTAAACGAGAGTGACAAGCACAAACTTGCAACATTTTTTTTTATGTTATTCAAAAGTATTGAACTAAACTTACTAAGTAAATCTTGGGTTTGGTAAACTAAGTTTGCTTGAATATGGCGATTGTTTAAAGTTTCTTACCTTGTTCTTCTACTGTTCTTATTTTGTTTTCTGTAACAGCAATTTATTCTCTTGCGCCATCTTCTTGCAATTGCAACTTATTGCAGCTTTTTGGACTAAGGTTTGCGTACGCGTAAGTTTATCCGGTTATTAGTTGATTGCTTTTTTAGGCCGCCATTTGCTTCCAACAAAGATCCTACAAAGGTGCCATCGCGCACTCTGTTAGTTTGTCTATAAAAATATCACTCTAGCTATTTTCTCAAGCATCTTGTAGTAATAGTGTATGAAGGGCCAAATTGATGTTTTTTTTTATTGTATTGAATAAAAACAGAGTTTTAGGAAAATTCAATGTTAGATAGAATCTGTCAAATGTTAAGGTATGACATGTGAATTTGTAATGCCTATTCTAATACCTCCAAAAGATTTATATTAACTGTTTGGCTTTTAAACCGCTAATTTGGTAGAAGCAGACGATTGCGTTATGATCACTTACCTACCAGTATAAGCGTTTTACGTAGTTGCTTAGTTGTTCCTATTGGACCAATAAAAATGTATTGCTGCGAGGTTGATTAGATACATTTGGGTTACGCACTTTAATAACTTTTTGGAATTTGTACCCGCGTTGTTAAAGTTTTTTGTATATTTGGGATATGGCTTTAGCAGTCAGACCGAAAAGAATAAAAGAGTGCCCGACCGTTTTCAAGACATATTTTTCATGGATTCTATACGTACAGTAAATGGAGTAGTAATGGCGACGTTGGCTACAATAACACGAATGCACACTTTGGTTTTATTCACTAACTGGGTTGGGCGGGGAAACTAAGCTTAGACTTGTTTACAGTGGCCGCTTTGGCTGTTCTTCATTTGTAACGCACATGAAACTGGGTTTATCTAGGACTGCACCGTCATGCACGTAAGGCTGTTGTATAAGTAATATGTTCATGAGTTTCTTATCAGCCGATAATTTTGCAAGCATTGCAGTCTGCGGCCCTTATATTTAAGCTGTAAGATATTTATGCTGAGACTGCACTTATTGATTTCTGGATTTATATGAGCAAGATCTGTTTGGAACCTAGGGCATCTCTCACTGGTTTCGGAATAGTTAAACTCAAGTCTTTTAGTCTTGCAGATTTAATGGCCTAAACTTATGCATCTATAGCATTGCGGTACTTTAAGGAATTCTTTGGTTTTTATTGATTTTTATCAAACAAATTTTATCAAACAAAGACACTGCTAATATTTGACAGGCTTGTTTTAAAGTTGTAATCAATGATCTTTGGGTTTGATTCTAATTTGATTTTAAAGTTTAATTTGGCCTAAAACTTACTTTAAACTATTTGAGAATTAAAAGCATTTTTTTACGTTTTAGTTTAAATTATTTGCCAGTAATCATAAACTGAAATACCACGCTTTTTTGCTGCGGATGCCAGTAGGGTTTTTTTTTTGTTACAAGAGTCAATTTAGGGTTTATGTTTGCGTTACTGCCTCAAAAGTTGCCATTGAATGTGTACTTGAAAAGACAATATATTACTATCGCATTTGTTAATTGAGAGAATAGAGGTTAAAGGAGAAGTTGATATTATACAATTTCTTGATGATTATTATTTGAACGGGGAGACGATATAGTTTAATTTAAACTACTCATCCGTTATTATAAACTGAAGTACTACGCCTATTTTTTAATAAAAAAGTTGTTTGTAAAAAACTTTGTTTTTTTTTTTCTTTCAAACGTCAGTACTTACTATTTTAGAGGAAGAAAAAATAATATTTCAATCTTTTTGTTTATCTATTGCGTGGGTGAGTTTGGGGGGGGGGGGGACTGCAGTTTAAACTACAGGAAGTTTATAAATGAATGGGATTATGTAATCACTTTAAGTATGTCTCTTTTTTTTTAAATTGTCAACTATACTATTTGTTTTGACAGATCAACTTTAACAGCTGTCAAGCAAACATATGAAAACATATATAGTGGACAATTTTAAAAAGGTGGTATATTTAAAGTGATTACATAATCTTATTCATTTATAAACTCCCTGTATTTGCTAGTAATCATGAATTGGAGTATGCTCCCTAACCCGCCTAAAAATTTTTTGTTATTGATTTTTTTTATGCAAACTTTTGCAGTTACTATATCAGAGGGGATGATAATATTCAATCTCTTGATGACTATAACTTAAGCTGGCGGGCGAGGTACTACAGTTCAATTTACTTGCTTGTAGTTGTATATTGAAATAGCCTGCACACCCGCCCGTATTCTTCTAGTCATAGGATTGTTTTTTTTTTTTTAATTACAATCATCAATAGTTACTTTGTTAGAGGAAGAGATTATAACGTCTAATCCTTTGATGACTATCACTTAGGCGGATGGGTGTGATACTCTAATTTAAACTATTTTCTTGTAATTATAAACTTAAGTACCATGTCTTTGTTATCAATGGATTGGATATTTGTCCTTGCAAAATGGTTAATAGTTAGAGGAAGACATAATAATATCTTATTCTTTGATGACTTGTACAGTTTAAACTACTTGGCTGTAATCAGAAAATGTAGTACCCCGCCAAAATGTTTGTTGTCAAAGGATAATAATTTTTTTGTTGCTGCAAACATTAGGAGTTACTATGTTAGCGGTGGTCATATTAATATCCAATAATTAATATCACTTGAGCTGGTGGCTGGAGCACTCTAGTTTAACTTTTTATCGAGAAACGGTCTTAATATGCAATTGTTTTGAACCCAATAAATATTTAATTTTAATTTAATTTATGTTTGGTTTTTCCTTTTACAACATAAAATTCAAGCTACAATTTGGCTATTGAGATGCAGTTTATTAATTAAACTGCAATATTAAAAATTCTATTGCATACTAAATTGAAACAAACAAAACCTATTATTCTTATGGAGTAACACCCAATTTTGCCGCACATTGCTAATTGGGCATTAGGCTTAACCTTCTATGTTTGCAAGGTGTCTGCTTGCGTTTTGTTCTAGTGAGCAATAGTCTGAATTATCTTAGTGGAATTGAGAAATGTAAACTGATTTATACAACTTTCTACTGTGTTTACAAACTTTATATGCTAATGTACTATGTTTATCACACCCCACGATAAGAACAGACCTGGAATATGTTGGCTGGTATTGAGTACAGCTATGTTATATTCTGTATCTCTTTGCATGTTAGAGTGCTAAGCGGATGTTACACAAGGTTTTGCACTATTGCTTATACAAAATTCAATTGTTTTTTTGACGTGTGAAGAAAACTGCAGTATTATTTTAGAGGAAATCAAGTTACCGATTTATACAAATTTTTACGCGTTTGTGTATTCTAATTTAAAATAAATTTATGTGCATTTACCAACAGTAAAACTTGTATGCTTTTATTTATCTTTACCTAATTTGATCGAGGTTCTAGATTTTATATTAATTTTGTGCATTACAATATCTAACAAAAGAACATAAATTATTTTACAATGAAGCTCTACAAATGGAAATAAGTGTATTGATGTCTCCAAGTACGTAACAAAAAAGTTTATACTAGCATCTCAAGAACATGCTAATTTTTATGTTATAATTATAAATATTTAAACTATTTCTTATTTATTATTAGAGGTTTTTTCGTTTGTAATTTACAAATTATTTTACGTGGCCTGTCGTGTGACAAATAATCTCTCCAGTACTGGATGGTTAACTAATTCTGACGTACGTTGTATGATAAAGATATTAAATTTTTATTCACTTTATTAATTTTTAATTAAAAAAATCTGTTGTAATTGAATGTCGATAAGATAATCATTTTAATTCTTAAATGCTCCGCGATATTTATTTAAAGATAAAAAATTACCTCGTGTCATTTCTATCAAAATTTCCATTCTACTTATGCAGATATTCTAAAGAAAAAAATGAGAGAGACTTTAAATTACCGCCTTGCGCGCTTCAACATCTCAGAATGCAGCAGGACTTGGGATATCTAGAGCACTCAACTCGTCGCAGGGGCTTGTTTTTTTGCACTATTTGCTCTCCGGATAATCTCAAAAGTTCATGAAGCGCCGAGAAAAATTTATTATACAAAAAATTATCACTACAATAAATTGGAGGTGACTCTCATCTCTGCTAATATTAATCAAATTAAACTAGTTAATCAAATTTAATTATTAGACTTAATTTTACAAAATTTATTATAAAAATATAAATTGATAAATAACCGCAACACTAATTGCGAGAGGTGTAAACATAATTTTAATTAAACAACGTAATAAGAGTATCTTGTTAATAGACATAATATTTTGCAAAATTTATTATAAAAATATAAATTGTTAAATAAGCACAACACTAATCGCCGGAGGTGTAAACTTGTAATAATTTTAATTAAACAAAGTATCAAGAGCATCTTGTTAATATTATTCAAAGTTGGTTTTCCAAACCATACTTTTGAAGATGTTGGTAACAACACATAAAAGACAAGTAAAGTTTAGCAACAGAATACAATCAAAAACTTGTAATATTAAATAACTTTCCTTTAATGTTTACGTTCAATTAACCCTTTACATTTCAAACAAAAAACAATTTAAAATACATATACAATAATCCAATATTACTTGTGAATTTATTTTTACTGGAACCTAATTGCATTCATCGATTTGTTGGAATATTTTAAAATGCATAAATTTGTTTCAAACGGATTAAATTGCAACAAACATAAAAATTTACGCTGACTATTCAGTTTATTTGAATTATGTAATAGGAATTTTATTATTTTTGTATTAAAATAATATAAAAAATGTCATGAATGCTTGGTCCGTGGTGTAATTAGTATAGCTGGCATTTCCATCCTCGCCAAGTTAAAATGCCATTCAATTATAATGAGCGGTTGTTTGCGTACGTATGTAGTGTCCTTTAGAAACACTGACAACACACATACAAGATGGTCCGTCATTAAAATAACACGAAGTAATATTTTTCATGTTTACAATTCGTTATTGTTGTGAAATTGTATGATTTAATTGGGTGCTTAAATTTGTAATTTATTTATAACTAGATTTTTAGATTATAATTTACATGTCAAGCGTTAAGTTGCAATAAATTATTACAAGTGATGCTTAGTAAACAAAAATAAATTATTTAATTTTTATGCAAATTATTTTTTCATTTGGTGAAGGACACATTTATCAGTGTTTTTTTCGTCTTATTAAGACGTAAAGATAATTTGCATTTATGGTATAGGTGAAAAATCTTCTTAATTTCGGATTTATTGTTACAAACCCTGGAAGTTTGCATTAAAAACAATCCTCCGATCTTTCTATCTACCTGAGTTTTTCACTTGTTGAAATTATATTGTATTGTCATATAAACGATTACATAATGTTTGTGGAGATCTTATACAAAGTTTATGTCTGAGTATCAGATTGTCGGGCTGACCTAAAAATTGGTCAGTTAATTGGTTAAAAGTTTAAATAAAAATAAATGTATCTTTTTAAAATAGTGCGTTTGGCATAAGCAGTGCAATATTATAGTTTTTACTGAATGGTTTGGGATTTGCACTTTTTTTTATTGCTTGATTAGGATTATCCTTTGTGAGCATTAAGTGTGCTCTACGGCAGAGCAAAAGTCTGCTTTTGAAAGCAGAAGCATTTGATTGGGATTTATTTAAATCGAAGCTTGTGTGGGCTTTGCCGAATTGAGATTGGATGCTTGGTGGCTATACTGATAACAATGCTATTGTGCGGTTATTATTTAGAGATAATATTTTTTTGTTTTTTTTTTAATTTTTGATACGTTTAATACTTAAGGGTTTATACTCTAAAGCGATGAGCTTTTTCTATTTATGTATGTTTCTATAGTCTATTTATTTCTACAAATGACCGCAGAAATTAAAATATATGCAATCTGTTCTAAATACGATAAAAAAATTGTTTAGTTATTATAAATAACTGTGCAATAGAGGGTTTACAGCAAGTACAGTATTGTACAGCAGAGTTTGCGTTAATGTTTGTTTTCTGCGATCTACTGTAAAATTGAATAAAGTATAATAACATCTTTAATAGACTTTTTAGGGTAAAACTGGTAGGTGTAGTAGAAAAAGATAAAGTTGGATTATAATAACAACATTTACACTAAAATCTGGGCATGTCCTATATCAACGAAATTCAGACACCAACTCACACATGGGTGGAGTGGGATTTCTTATTAATAAAAATACTATTCATAAAATAACAAAAATCAAAGCTATCTCAGACAGAGTTATATACATAATATTAAAACTTTTAAAACGATACCAGCTCCAAATCATTCAAGTATATGCACCTACAAGTACATCAGATGAGGTGATAACACAATTGTACGAGGACATAACAACGGCCAGAAGATCAGAGAAAACGCATTACTCCATATTGATGGGCGATTTTAACGCAAAGATTGGCAAAAAGGACGATGAAACAACAACCGGAATGGGAAAATTTGGCATAGGCTTAAGAAACACAAGGGGCGAGACTATGCTAAATTATTTACAAAACGAACACCTATACTGTATGAACACCTTCTTTAAAAAACCACTACAACGAAAGGGGACTTGGGCGAGTCCGGATGGTAAAACAAAAAATGAGATAGATTTTATAATCTCAAACAACAAAGAAATAATAAAAAACGTTGCTGTGCTAAATAGAATTCATATGGGCAGCGATCATAGGCTAGTCAGGGCCACCCTGGATATAAACACCAATACCGCCAGAAACAAGCTTATCCAAAAGAAGAGTTACAGTACATCGGAAGATTTGAAACAGAACAAATCCAAATATCAAGAAGAATTGGCTAGCAAACTAAATATTATTGAACAACTAGAGGGTATGGAATTAAACCAGTTAGCGGAGAAAATAACACAAGACATCAGGGTATGTACCAAAAAGATTTGTACGATGGCTAAATTGCACAAAGACAAGCGACTAACCGCGGACACTCTCAAACTAATAGAACAAAGGAAAACTACGAACAGAAATTAACCAAGCTATTTAAAGCTAAACAAGCAAATATTGAAACAAGTACGAAAAGACATACCATCGTATAATACACAAAGAATAACAAACACAATTGAAGAAAACAACAATATGCGAGTATTACAATCCAAGTTACGGAATGGAAAGGTGAGGATCATTAAAATTAAAAACGAACAATGGCTTACAGAAACGAGCAAGTCGGAAATAGTCCAAATAATAGGAAACTTTTATAAAAACTTATATAAGTTAATTATCCCAGCCCCTAACGACAATGAGTTGATAGTGATTAATGCTGGATCAGAGGAGATGCCGCATATTTATATATATATATAGATAGATTTGAAATTAAAAACGTTCTAAATCAAATATAAAACAAGCGGGCACCAAGAGAAAATAAGTCACCATCGAAATGATAAAACTAGGTGGAGAAACCCTTTTAGAAACTGCTAGAGTACTACTAAACAAGTTTTTACAGGAAGGCTGAATACCAATTACATGGCAAAATGCAGAGGTCGTCTTAATCTTTAAAAAAGGAGATAACACCAACATTGAAAACTACAGACCGATAAGCCTGCTGTCACAGTTATATAAACTACTTTCAAAAATAATTACTAATTGACTAACGAAGAAATTGGATTTCTACCAGCCAGTAGAACAGGCAGGATTCCGAAAAAGTTATAGTACAATGGACCATATACAAACACTACGTAATATTATAGAAAAAAGTGCCGAATACAATTTTACCCTATATCTGGCTTATATAGATTATAAAAAAGCTTTTGATATCCTAGAGATGTTGGCCATCATGAGAGCTCTAAACGCAGCTAGAATTGATTCCAGTTATTTCACCTTACTGAAGAGCATCTACAATAACGCTACATTACAAGTAAAAATTGAAGAGGATATGATCACCAAAATCATAGTAATTCTAAGAGGAGTACGGCAGGGTGACCCCATATCACTAAAGTTATTCACCCTCGCAAGACATTTTCAAGAAAATTAATTGGGAAACACAAGGAATAAAAATTGATGGAATATACTTGAACCACCTAAGATTTGCAGACGACGTTGTTCTAATTAGTGATAATGAAGACCATAAAATCCATGCCAGAATATGTAAAGACCAAGGTAATGTGCCCTGACAACCGACCAATCACAATTTACAATGAAGAAGTAGAATCAGTACACCAATATACATATATACCTTGGCTAGCTCATTTTACTGGGCAAAAACAATCAAACGGCAGAAATCACAAGGCGTATTAGACAAAGCTAGGCTGCATTCGGAAAGTTGGGGCATATCTTGAAGAACCCAGAAGTACCTAAATCATTAATACGTAAACTGTACGAGTCATGTGTGTTGCCAGTCACAACGTACGGCATGGAATCAATAGCACTAACCATAGCAAGCGCCGAAAAACTTAGGGTTACACAACGAGCAATGGAACGTATTATGCTTAGTTTTAACCTAAGGGACAGAATAAGGAACGAAGAAATACGAAAGCAAAGTAAAATCACCGATGTGATCTATCGCATCGCTAACCTAAAGTTGAACTGGGTAGGACATGTTGCTGGACAAGACTCATCAAGATGGACAATCAGAACAGTTCATTGGCGCCTAAGAACAACTAAAAGAGGCATAGGAAGACCACAAAAAAGATGGTTGGACGATATTAAGATAATTTTCCCGGGAAAACAATGGCACCAAACAGCACAGAACAAATCATCATGGAAACAGATGTGGGAGGCCTATGTCTAGCAGTGGACTACTACAGGCTGAATGAAGAAGATTTACGGCGCAATTGATATTTATGTATACAGATTTGATTTGAGTTGATATGCTCTGGTATACGTTTTTGTAGCGTATTAACAACAGGGAGAAAGGGGTAATTTTTGAAGTCACTAACAAAAAGAAAAAACTTAAAGGGGTTGACCGAGTTGCAGACTTTGCTGCAGTGGTTGATGATGTTATTTAATTATTTTGGTTTTTTTGTTCTCTTATTGTAGTAAATGTTAAGTGAGTTAATTTTTGTATAGATTTATTCTTTCAAATTAGCAGTACTCTTCGCGGACAACGAGGACGGTCTCCAGCGTCTACTATATAAGTTCTCCTTATTAACAGCAAAGTATAACTTGCAGAATTTAGCCGAAAAAACAAAATGCATGGTCATCAGCAAAACACCAATAAGATGCAAGCTGCAGTCTGCGAACAACAATATAGAACAAGTAAACACTTTTAAGTATCTTGGGGTAAACATAACCGACAGCAAAAGACTTAAAGAGGAGGTCAGCAGATCAACAACTAAAGCAGCACAAATATCCGGAGCACTACATAACATCATTTGGAAGAACAAATATATGTCCTCACACAGCAAAGTCAGAATTTAAACATGTGTTTGTCCCATTCTAACATTCTCACGAGGCCGAAACGAGGGCCAAAACTAACCCAACTAAACAACAAATGCGCACCACCGAAATGAAGACACTACGTGCAATATCAGGCGTGACTTTTCTTCATCGAAAAAGAAGTAAAGAAATTAGTGAAAATCTGAACGTACAGGATGTGGTGCGATGGACCAGAGACAGACGAAGAGAGTGGAACAGACACGTCGACCGGATGGGCCAAGAACGACTGGCAAAATGGGCCAAAGTTGCAAAACCCAACACAAAACGACCCATGGGAAGACCAACGAAGCGATGGAACGAGTCATGGAGCTCAAGGTTGCAAGAGACGAGAGATGCGTAAAGAAACAGGACAATGTACTTAAAAGAAGTATGAGGAGGAAGAGAGGAATTTGCACTCAACAGTTAAACACTACAAAAGTACTTACACGGGATGTCAGATGCAACCTGGATCACTATAGAATATCGAAGACATACAAAAAACAAGATTGAACACGGGACAGGAAGTCCAAATTGACAAAAGCAGCACAATAATGTTAATGTAGAGCTGAAAAAACGACTATTAAAAAGGAATATGTGCGGAGTCACAACAACACAGCGACTATAATAACACTAAGAGGTATAGAGGATACAAAATAAAGCTAAGGTAAAAATAGTAAACATCTAAAAGTATAGAAAGAGCACTGCAAAGATAATTTGATGATGAAGTAAGTGCGTTAGATATCGAAAAAGAAAAAAAAAGATTCTTTTATCCTAAAAGATGATGTAGGACTTGTTATAAAAAAGCCCAAAGGTGATTAATAATCTGGTTTTATAAAATCTGCCAATGAATATGTACAACTGGATACTGGCCAAATGACTGGACTAGATTCATATTTATACCATTACACAAAAACAGAACTAATTTGCTTATTGCTCTGATTTTCAGTACGAGCAAAATCTTTCTTGGCACCAACAAAAGGTTAAAAACACATACCTCCAGGCAAATACCAGAATACAGGCAGAATTTGTCAAAGGCCAAGGGTCGCGGGAACACAATCTGCGGTAAATCATAGAAACATCACGGGAAATTATTAAACTAATGTGTTTTGTAAATTACTTCACTCACAGCTTTTGACATCTTGAAATGAGACAAGTTTTGGACAACTATGAAGGAAATAGAATTACCGAGCCACTTAGGGTTTCTTATCCAAGTTATCTAAGTAGCAAAGCATTTATCTAAATATCAGAAAGGGTACTAGGTAGGGATTAGGAATGCATTTTATCAGAGAAGGTGACAGGTTAACATATACAGAGAACATATTTTAAGAAAAACAGTGGAAAAATGGAAAGGTGAAATAGTCATCGGCATCAACAATTTGCAGTACGCGGACGATGTTAAAGACGAACTTTACTACTAAGACTATTTAAGTTGGTAAGCATTAACTATGAACTAAACATCAACTATCTGAAGACAAAAGTGATAACTATAGACAAAATTACACGCTAAACATCAAGCTAAGAAAATGTCTAGTAGTTAACTTTTTTTGACAAAAAATTCTCTCTATTTCTCAGCGCCGGAGAGTTCAAAAAAATGGAATTGCTCAAGGAAATTAGAGGATTGAGTTTAGTCTTATTTGAAAAAAGACAAACAAATGTATAAATCTCTAAATTAAATATTGGCTTACAACTTGTTTTATTTTATTATAACTTTTCAAATTTTACCAATTTTTTGGTTTGAAAAACAATGATGATTTTTTTGTTTAGATTTTAAAAGACGTTAAATTGATTTTTGCAAAGCTAGGCGCAATCAAAAAATGTATACATGGATCTGGTGCAAGAAGGTAGTGAAGTGGCGGCATGGTCAAAGGTTTCATGGCATGCAAATCATAACTAATAAGGAGTAAAAAAGATAGTAAGTTGGTCAATAATCTAATTTTTTTGAAACTTTTTTATTGAATTTAGTTGAGGATACTGTTTGCCACTGGTGCTTTTCTAATCAAAAATTTTATAATGTCGCTGTTGTACTACTACGTACGCTATATATTTGCGTCAGTGCTGTCGTGCATTACTTTGATTGTTAAGGGCGTTATTTGTTGGGGTTCTATGGATCTTTTATTGTTAGTTTAATTACCAAGTTTTTATTGGTGTTTGATATTTTGATATCTTTCTTCCGATTTGACGAGTACTGCTTTTATTATGGCTTCTTTATTGTTTAGAGGGTTACCCGTTATTATTTTTGTGTTTGTAAATACTGAGTCTTTCCATTTCCACTTGAGAAATGCGCCAGGTTTCTATTGTTTTAATATTGTCGATGTTTAGATTATTTGTGGTGTGCCATGGTATGGTTTACGTTTACGTGTTTGTCTTGCTTGCTTCTATATTGGTTTGTCGGCTTTTTTACATTTTTTACTGGTGTACCTTATATGAGATAATTTTTATAATATAGTCAACATCTTTTTTGAGGTCTTTTGTTTTGATTTTTTTTTTCTTTTTTGCTAAGAGAGTTGCTGCTGCGTCCCCTTGCAGTTGTTTTTTGCGCTATTTCAGTTGCAGCTACAAATTTTAGAGTTTTTGCTGCTATGCGCTTCTCTCACATGCTGGATTCTGTTTTGTTGAGTTGTGCGTGCGTGGTCTAGTTTGAAGATAGTCTAGAAGGTGATCTTCTAATGCTTCCTTGTCTGTCATCTATTTGCAATAGTTCTAGTTCTGTTTGGTTGGCCTGGTTTGGGTTACACTTTTCTCTACTTCAAACTGTGGGACTGGGAATCTGACTTAACCTAAAGTGTATGCGAGACAATCTACAACCAACCACAAAGAAATAGCTACAGAGGTTTTGTTAGCTTCTTTGTTACTAAATATTTTTTTAAATTGGTTTAGTACATTAATGACTTTAATGTCAATGACAATGTACTATGTCACAAATTTAAAACTTAAAATATAATATAGTGATGCCGCCGGAACCTGATTCAGATCCGGTATCCGGCGCGGTCAATATTTGAAAGATTCGGTTGCGGCCGGTTTTTGATAACTATCCGGTCGAATTCGACCAGATCTGGCCGGATCCGATTTATTTTAATAAATGAAATTAATAAAAATAGAATAAAAATGTAAAAAAAACAAGTGAAATTTATTATTAAAAAGTAAACAAAAAAAGATAAAAATAAATATAATGTAATAGTCAATTTATTTATTTTTATAGACATGAGAAAATAGTCTTTCGCTGAAGACGCTGAATGATGGCGCTGATAAATAATAATTATTTTTATAGATCCGGTCTTGGATTCGGTTCCGGTCCTGTTCCGGTTTGTTTTTTTGGTGATGATTCCGGTATCCGGTTACGGCCAAAAAGTGGATCCGGCGGCATCACAATTATAAACGAAGTTAACCATTGCGTTGGTGAAAAATTGACAGACTTTAAACGCTTTAAGAGAACAAAATATGCCCAGTTTGAAATGATTTAGTGGAAGAAGTGTCCGACTTTCTATTATGACGCTATACGTAATTGTGTTTTACGAAACCAATATATATTTAAGGAACCTTTTGAATTTTCAAAATACTTATTTTGCAATTGTATTAGTTTCTGAAAAAGGGTGATAAATGATTATTTTTTACCTATTCATTAGGTTAGCAGTAACAGCCCTATATTAATTTAATTTATTAAACATTTTGCAACTTTTCAAACCAATTATTCCACAAGAGTACATTTTTAAAACTTTTTTATTAATCTAAATTTTGTTCCAATTAATAATAGCAACGAAATATGTATTAATTAAAATTGTTTGTATTCGCGGTTGGTATGAAAATATTTTGGAAAATATTGTTGTGTCAGCCGGATTCCTGTGGGCACGGGTAGTTTGCATTTAATTAAAATTCACCCTGCGCGCATACAAAAAAAATATATATACCAAACATCTCTAACACCGGGCCTGGTGGTGTGGCAAAAACACGTATAAGTCGACGCTGCTGCTTGTCCGTCCGGGCTGCCGGCCAAATTGAAAATGCAAATGTTGTAGCTGTATATTTTTTTCCGTGTCTTCCATGTTATCCGGCCAGCTGGCTGTTATCATTCCGATATAATTGGAAAAAATATCACCGATGTTGCAGTTTGTTTAATTAATTTTGCATGTTTTATTTCATCACCTGAATTAGAATTTCAAAAATATTTCTGATGGTAATGGCTTTTCATGTATTTTTTTTTCATCCCTTATTTTTATAGTATGAAAGGGAGAATAATGTCAACATTTTTCCATTTTATACAGGAAGGGTGTTTCATGTTTTCTTTTAGGCTCTGAATATGTCGCGAGGCAAATATATAAAAGGGATTGAATTGACTCCCCTTCTTGCGGAAGAATATATATGCAGCTTTTAGCTTTATTTCGTTACTCTAAAAACAAACCTTGACCTATATTTAAATTGCTTTAAATATTTTTCTTTAAAATTTAATTAAGATGTGATTATTTAGTCTCCACCGCACGGTTCAAATACGAAAGATAAGGGTAAACGAAGTCTTTTCGAGATGAAGATAAAGTTCCTTTCGAATGGAAACATGTTTGAAATCGCACTCGTTTCGCACGCCTTCCTTACGTTCCTAACACGTGAAAAGTGCCGCGACGACGATTGTACCGAGGATAAAATAATGTGACTTGAAATGAAGATAAATTGTTAATAGTTACTGATACGGAAATTATTTTAAAATTTAAGATTATTATACAAATAAATTTAATTCAATGAACATTGACGGATATGCAATTAAATTTATCAAGAGAATTTTGTTTACATTTTATAAAGATTTCAAAAATATTTTAAACATTTTTACATTGTTTGAGACATAATTTTGTAAAAATATCTAGAAATATTTATGTAACTATAAAGATTTTTTTTAATTAAAATTTTGTCAGTAAAGTTAAATTAAAAATGAAGTTTAAGTTAAAGAATTTTTTTCTTTAAAAAATCATTTAGATTAATTTTATTTAAAAATTGGAGGGTAAAAAGCAGTTTGCGACACTGTTAACGTTTACTGCTGTTTCAAAGACATCAAAAACGCAACAAAATAGAACGATTGGATTTTGTGCAAAATATTCTGATATTTACAGAGAAAAAATATGATTTTCTTCAAAACTAAAATTTAATTTTTTTTTAATTTAAAAAGATCTTTAAGTGTCATTTTGTGTAGCTTACGTGTATAAGTGGAGTTAAATACGATACTTGGAATAATTAGAAATATATTTTTCTATCAAATAATAAAGAAAATTTTCATAGCGTTTACTAAGTTCTGGTTTTGATCTTTAATTGTGTGTCTAAGAAAACATATTAGAGGAGTTTACAGGGAGAGAAATAGACGAGTCTCACAAATATTATAGCTGACAACTTTGTTTTGAAAGTCCTGAAGTTAGAGAAGACGTTGAACGAAAGTCAAACAGATTAACAAGAGTGTCCCGCAAGGTGTTGCGTCCGACATTTTGGTCTAAAACGATCTATATGATGGTCTAATAAGGCTGGGTCAACTTAAAGAAGTAACAAGCGTAGACTTTGTTAACAATATAGCAAAAGCGGAGTTTGCTACAGGAGAGGAAATACTTACAAACAATGCAAACATTTCACTCTAACAGATCTTAAACTGGATGCATTTTGAAGACATGATTATAGATTACTAAGGTTGTCTTCTGTAAAAAGAAATGTTGTTTTTGTGGAACACTACCAAATAATGTACAGTACATCTGCTTGTCATACGTTAAGACCATACCGACCGCAACCTTGATTTGTAGTATTTTAACAAAAACGGGAACTTTGGCTTCATCGCTGCTTCTACAAATAATTTGATAATCGATTTATTTTTTTACCAGTTCATGTACATTTGTTTTCTTAGTTGACAGCGTTTTCTTAAGATTTGTGTCATAATTTGCAAGTTACAAGTAGTAATTGGCTGTTTTGGCGTTAGGGCAATCATTGTTTTCTTTGCCATTTCTAGAACAACAATCTTTGTAACTTGAGGTTGCGTAAAGGAACTACGTTGAGTTATTACTAAATTAAATTAAGTGGCTGTCTTAAAAAACGACTAAATAAATATATGGATTGGTATTTACTTTTGTTATAAATTTTACACCAATAATTTTTGATTCGAAGAAAAAAATAACAATTTAAGGGTTTGCCCGATGTTGTCACACACTTTAACAGTCGGGACCACACACCAACTATTGCTCTCAGGTTTTTCTACACTTAAACAGCTATTTTAGGTTTTGCTTTCAAACAGTTGAAAACTCTATCAATAATACTACAATCAATTGATCAAGAAGTTACTACACACAGTGTGAACTGTTTTATTACAAACATTTTCTCTAAGATATTACGTTTTTGCTAGACTACCACTAGGTCTAGAGAATGGCAACATATTTTTGTTTCAAATAAAGAATGAGAAGTTGTCCTAAAGAGGTCGAGTTGTATAATCAATAAATTCAGAAATTGTTGACCAAGCAAAACACAAAAAGACATTACTAAATGTATAATTTAAATTGGCAAGGAAAACTTATCGACCGAAGTAAAACGTTCAATTAGCATGTGCAGCATTTATTTGGTAGATTAAGCTTCATTCTGAAACCTAAAAGACAAAGACGTCTAGCTGTACTTAAAGCAACGGGATGCAGAACGCAGCTGTCATATACCTTATGACAGCTGCATTTTGCCTGTTGCTACCTATGGCCTAGAAATTATGCCAATAATCAAAAAAATATTAGAACAACTTAACTTACTTTATGAGACAAAATACGCAATAGCGGCATCCAAGCTAAAACAAGAGTACAAGACATTATGCAGCACACTGCGAGCCTTAAGTGGAGATGGGCTAGACATGTGGCACTACAAAGCAAAGAACGGTGGTCACACAGAATAATCTTTTGGAAACCTCAATAAACTAAAAGAAGCTTGAGAAGACTTTAAATGAGATAGATTGATGACATTAAGACCATAGCGAAAAAAAAACGCATAAAGACTGCAGAAATAGAAGAGTTTTATAACCACTGTAGTAACTTATGGCTAAGAAGAAGAAAAAGAATAGAGCATGACATGTTTGATAAACTAGTAATCTCAATTTATAAAATTATATGTTTAAATATATTATGTTAACCTGAGGGGTGCAACAGTTATTCTTGAGAAAAAGATTTGTTTACTTTTTGTTTCAGTAGTAAACTGAAAAAGTCTGCTTTGTTCTTACTTTTTATTTTGGTAGGTGTTGTGGCAATGTAGAGCTTTTTAGAGATATTTTTGTGTTATTTCTTGTTTACTTTTTTGTTTTTGAGTTTTACCCGATATAGGTGAGATTAAGATGTTTTTAATTTTTTGAATGTTTTACGTATCTGGCTCTGATTGTAGCGGTTTTTTTTTTGTGGGAAGTTTTGTGAGTTTTAAGTTGCTGTCGGCATGATTTCTTTTGTAATGTTTGGTCAGGGTGGTTTGTGATGACTTGCAGACAAAGATTGTGGGGTTAGAAACTAACAAGTAACTGTTTTTTTATAAAATCTTGATGGTGCAAATAAGCAGGGACAAGTATTTTTTTCTTTTTGTCGATATGTTGGTGACAAGTCTTAATTATCTTGGCGGTTGTTGTAAATATTGGTTGGTGTTTTTTTTTTTTAGTACAGTTATTGTTGGCATGGATCTGTGCTGCTAAGTAAGTGTATTTTTGAAGTCTTGGCGGTGCAATTAATTGGGGTCATATGCTGCTTTTTTTTGTTGCTTTGGTGGTGGCAATGCTTGGTTGTCTACGTTGTTATTGTAGATATTGGTTAGCATATTTTTTATTGACGCCAAATTGATATAATTCTAAGTTTAGAGTACAGTTTTGACTGTAGTGAAATCTGTTATTGGAATGGATGAAATGATTTTTTTGTTGTTAACACTCTTATTTGGTTTTTGCACATTGAGCGTTAAATTGCTTTTTTTCTGAACTTTGTTGAGGTGTTTAGGCAGCTGTCCCGGCATCAGCGTTAATTTTGTTGCAGATTCTTTGGGTTTTTTAAGTTGTGGGGTTCTGTTAGTTTGCTTGTCTATTATTAGCAATATTATATACAGGGTGTCCGGAAAATACGTGTACAACGTTTGACGACAGACTCCTGACGTCAAAATAGGTCGATCTAAGCCGACTTAGTTATATCCAAAATTGTCTCGTTTAGCCGGTAGAGCTAAAAAAACATAAGTATAACAAAGCTGAAAGTATCTATTTTAAGAAACTAAGTAAAACAAAAACATTACTTAAGCAAATGTGTAAAATGACCGCCATCTTGCTGAATACACTTATTAACACTCTTTAAAAAATGATATTGGACCCTATCTAATGTCTCGGGATTATTAAAATGGTTGCCTGCATTTAAAATCCGCTGCAATAAATCATCGCGTGTGTTTACCGGAGTCTTGTAAACTTCTGTTTTAATAGCGCCCCACAAAAAGAAGTCATACATATTTAACTCAGGAGAACGTGGTGGCCATTTTACTGGTGCATCATTGCCTCTTCCAATCCATCGGTTGGGATATTGATGATATAAGTATTGCCGAACGGCAACGGAAAAATGGGGCGGGGCACCATCATGCATATACCACATTTCCCTCCGAAGTAAAAGGGGCAAATTCTCCAGAAGAATTGGTAATGAGTCTTGCAAAAAATTTAAATAAATATTTCCATTTAACTTGTCTGGAATAACAATGGGACCAATAAGGTAGTGATCAATAATACCTGCCCAAATATTAATTTTAAATTGATGCTGATGATGTGCAACTTTAATGGCATGTGGATTTTCATCGGAATAAATATGTTCGTTGTGCAGATTGGTTACCCCAGATCTTGTAAAGCATGCCTCGTCAGTAAACATAATTTTTCTACAAAAATTTGGAAGAATCCTTCTTTTGTTTCTAATAAATTGACAAAATGTAAGCCGCATGGGGGGATCAGTCGGTAAAAGTTCCTGGATTTTTTGTATGTGGTAAGGATGTAACAACTGTTCTCTTAAAACCTCATTGACAATCGTTTTAGGAACATTTAACTCACGTTCTAAGAGACGGGTACTGGTACTTGGTTCTTCTTCAACTCTTTCTAGAATCATCTCTTCTGTTTCCACAGTTCGAGTTGTTCGCATACGACCCCTGCCTTCAAACTTTTTCTCAAAACTGCCCGTTTCCCGAAGATGACGCTCAATATTGGCAAATGTTTGGTGGTTTGGTATTTGACAGTTAGGAAACTTCTCCATGTAAACCCTAACACTCTGACGCCCATTTCCTTGACAAAACCCGTATACCAGGAGCATGTCAACTTTCTGAGAGTTTGTATAATTTTCCATTTTTAATGGTAAAATGAACTTGTAATTCAAGAATGTTGATCGTATACTTGAGTAAATTTCATAGACTGGTGACAATTTGTCAATAATTGTCAAATTATTAAACGCCATAGCAACAAGGTCACTTAAAAAATTATTGTTACAGGTAATTTCTTTTTAATATTTACAAATTTTTGACGCCCTCTACCGGCTAAACGAGACAATTTTGGATATAACTAAGTCGGCTTAGATCGACCTATTTTGACGTCAGGAGTCTGTCGTCAAACGTTGTACACGTATTTTCCGGACACCTGTATATATATTATTATTAAAAAAGCTTTTAATTGGCAGTTTGTTGTTGCGGCTTTTTTTAGAAGAATTTATTTTACTAGAGGTAATTTTACTTGTAATTTTAGGTGATTCTTTATTGACAGTTTTATGATTTGGGGTTGTTTTAAGTGTAGGTGGGTTATGGGAAAGTTTTTGTTTCTGAATTGTTGCAATGTAATAAAAGTTGTTGTATTATTGATGACAAGGTTTAGTCATTTTGGCGGTTGGTATGGATATTAGTAAGCAACTTTGATATTGCTTTTTTAACTGTAGAATTTCATGTCTGGAGTACAGTTTCTGCTGGCGTTGACCTTTTTTTGGAACGGGCAAAATGACATTATGTGATGTGAACTTGTTGAATCCTTACAAATTGCTATTATTATTGTTTCTATTGCAATTTTTTTTAGTAGTTTGTTTTTTATAAATTACTTTACATAATGTGATAGTATTATGTCCGTAATATTTAAAACTAAAGTTGTAGTTAAAATAAAGTTGTAGTATATCTTTTGGATTTGACCAAATCATCTCAAATGCTTTGATTTTATAGTTGTTAAATTTACTTCAGCACCTTTTTTTGTGTAGGGCACTTATATATGCTACTTTCCATTCATTTGGGATTTCTTCTCCATTCAGGCATTTTTGGAATAATTTCCTTAATTTTCCTATTTAAAAAAAAATCTAGTTTTGTTTTTTAGCAGTTTGGGTGGGATTCTACATAGGCCGCTAGCTGTTCTGGATATTAGTAAGCAACTTTGTAATTGCTTAAACTGTAGAATTCTATTCTAGAGTACAGTTGCTGCTGGCGTTGACCTTTTTTTGGAACGGGCAGTTGCAGTTTTTTTTAGTAGTTTGTTTTTTTACATCTTTTGGACTTGAGCAAACCATCTCAATTGCTTTGATCTTATATTCTCTGTACTTGTTGTTTTTGCATGCAATATTTTTTTATAATTCTGGCCGTCAATAAACAAGGCCTGAACTTAAAAAAATTTCTTTAAAATGATCCATTTTAATAGCTTTTAGGGTTTTTTTTATTTTATTGTTAATTGTCCAGACTTTCAAGCTGTATGTGGTTATGCTTTTAACAAAATTGGTGTTATATTTTGAAATGCTTGAATTTCAGAGAACGGAGTTGAGTAGTGATATTGCCCGCTTACCATGACTATGTTGCTCTCTGATCTATAGCTCAAATCTTCCGTCGTTGTTAATTTTTGTGATCAAATAATTATATTCCATACATTTCTCTATTTCTTGGCCTGTATTGTATACTAATTTCTGTTGTACTCCTATAATTGGTATTTCCGTATCAGCTTTTTTTGTCATATATTCTATATCTTCGTAATTCTGTGCAAAAATGATAAAATTTAGTGTGTGCAGCAAATATTCATTTGTTGGGAAAATCATAATTTTGCCACTTTTTTCCAGTTTTTAAGTACCTGTTGTATGTATGTCGTAAAGAGTGTACTTGAAATCTTTCTGTTAATTGACCTTATAGAAGTTTTTTATGATTTAAATGGTGTTAACGTTAAAGTTAGTTAATTCCAGAGATTCCCACAGTTTTGCAAGGGGGACACTATTGTAGGTTTTACTAAGATCTACAAAAAGCGGTTGTACTTTTTGAAATAGTGGTATTGTCTTTTTTATTAGTTATGTTACACAAAATAGATGGTCAATTGTCAACCTGCTAGTGCGAAACTTTGTTTGTTCTTTTATTTTGGTGTCTTTGTGATTTTTTTCTTGTTTTTTTTAAATTATTCTTTCAAATACTTTATTGCTGGTATTAGTTACTAAGATTTGGCAATAATTGTTAACATTTATTTCTGTTGCCTTTCTTGTGTATGGTACTTATAAAGGGTGTTTCAACAGAATTAAATTTGCTGCCATTTTGTTTGTGTGAGTAGTACGGTGATTATTTGTTGACAGTTGTCAAGTAAAAACTTCCCAATTAGAAGTTATGGAGAATCATTCAAACAAGCACTGTTTAATTATTGAGAAAATGCACTACAAAAATAGGGAAAGTTTTGCAGTTTGCAATTTTAGGACGCAATAATGATCCAAATAGTTAAAAAAATTAAGACAAAATTTTGCGCTGAAGATGAAAAGGCTATTGTTTGTTACCGTCCTAGTTGGTCCCAAGAAAACATAGCTGCAGTGTTCAAGAATTCAACATTATCCTACCTATTTTGCAGCGAATTTTAAAAAGAAATATGCTTTTGCACCCCTATAAGGTTCAATTGACGCAAGAATTTAATCTACCGGACCGTGCGCAGCGCCGAGGATTTGTCGAATGCGTTGTTAAGCAACACCAAATAATGCGGATTTTTTGAAGAAAATTATTTTCTCAAATGTAGTAGATTTTTAACTCAACGGGTACGTAAATAAGCAGATCTGTCAAATTTGGGGTGCTGAAAATCTTTACGTAATATTCAAACAACTAATGCATTCGCCGCTAGTAACTTTTTGGAGCGCATTTTGGGCGGAGTGATTGGGCCCGTATTTCTTTTGAAATGCAGTAACTGTTAATAGTGTGCGGTATTGCAAAATGTTAACTAAGTTTTTGTAGTTTTAATTGGACCAAATTAATGTGGAGGAAATGTTTTTTCAACTGCGAATCAAGTTTTTATGCAGTGTCATCTTAACGATCAAAATCGGTCAACAAGATCATGCGACCTAACGCTGATGGACTTTTTTTTGGGCTATTTGAAGGAAAAGGTATATGAAAACAAGCCACAAACAGTTTATTAAAGAAATGATACAGCGCGTTACTAGCGAAATAGAGCTACAGTTATGCGAAATGTTATCCAAGTTTTAAGAAAAGTATTATTCTTTGTTCAAGAGATTTTGTGATGGCTATTTGGCAAATATTCTATTTTATGTTAATATGCTATTTTTCAATCATTTGAAATTTCTTCTTCATTCAGGCATTTTTGAAATGATTTTTTCAGCTATTTGAAAAGTTTTTTTGTAAGTTTTTTTTACTGTATTTATGTCTAGTTTTAAGGGGATGCATCATAAGGTGATATTGCGGTTTTCTATGCTTTTTTATATTTTGTTTAGGTTTGGTAAGTTGGGTTTTATAGTATTTTGCTATTTGTTTGGAATTAGCCTGGGTTTTTTTATATGCAATTTTATCTTGTTTGTCTTTTGTAATAATGTACTTAGGAGGGGGTGTCATTTTTACTTTTGTTTTTGGATTTTTTATTTCACCAGTAGAGCACGTTTTTCTTTGATTTTTTTCTACTATTTTTAGTCTCTGTGGCTGCGTCTTGTAGTGCTTTTGTCTTATGTTTGTAGTGTTGCTATGAGGTTTTCCAATTAGCATTTTTGCGTTTTTTATACAGGAAGCATGTGCTTTTGTTCTTAAATCCTCTAAGGTAAAAATCTTCTTTATTTTTTGTCTCTTTTTTGTTGTCCTGGAAATTCAATTTTTATGCTTAGTAGGTCGTAATTTAAACTTCACTCCACGATGTACTTTTACATCTAGCACCTTAAGTTTGATTCTTTGTTGGATTTATGTGTAATTATGGATCATCATATGATCATAATACTTGTTGGTTACTTGAAATCTATTTGGCACACATTAACCAACCTATTTAAAACATTTTTTTTTTTGTTTTTTCACTATTATTGGGTTATTTTTTTTACCAGTTCTGCTGGTTAGATCTTCTAGCAGAATGATCTCTCTCGACGTTGCTGTTTTCTTTATTGGTTTGTCCAATTTCTTGAAGAAAACATTTTTGACAATTTTATTGAGCTTTAATATCTATGTGTATTTTTACAAGTAGAGGAGAGCTAGTTTGTTGCCTTAACCTCCAACCTGAACCAGGTGATTTTTTTAAGGTTTTTTTTCTAGCCTTTTGCAAACCAATGCGCGACTACATGGGCAGCAGCTTCTATACCCTACTTAGGTTTTTTACGAGGTTTGTTACTTACTCTCTCCACTATTTTTCAACCTAGCTTCGGACAGGTTTAGGCTAGTTGCCTATGAATTTAAATTTTAAAACCAATAAACCCAGAAACTACTGACAAAGTTTTGCAATGATAGTTTATCTACTAACTCTAAACACTTTTTTTTTAGTTTATAGACTTTAAATCTTAGAAATATTTTTTTATTAGAAAGTTTTGGAATTTTGTTAATTATTTCTTTTTTGTAGTTTTTAGGCTGTTTTAACATTTTTGCATATTTGATACATTCTTTTTTGTTCTAATAAAGCAAAATACGTGTTCCAGTTTATGAAAATGTACTCACTATTTTTATTTGACAAAACAATAGTCTTGATTTGCAAAAAATAAAATGTATTAAAAATTACTGTGATGACTTAAAGTGTGCATCAGTTGTTGTTTCTTGAAGAAGAGATAGATTTGATTTGTTTCCTTTCAATTGTAATTTAGAAGTTATTGTCTGTTTATTTAATTTTTAAAATTTGCGAAATTGTCTGCTATAACTTGAGTGTGATTAAAAGTGCCATACTAAGTATAGGTGAGGTTGTGAGAGCAAATATTTTACTTGTATAGCGTCTTATGTATCTGTCGGCTTGATTTGAATTGTAGTATTCACTAGAAGTGTTTTTTAATGACATGTTGACAGAGAAATTGGGGTTAGTAGAGCTCAATGGCTGCCAACTAAGTGGTCTTTATAACGTTTTGACAATGCAATTTAGCTAAGATAATTTTGTTTTGTTAGTTGGCAACTTGCTTATTGTACTTTGTGTGTTTAAAACTTGTTAAGTCTGGAGCAAACCGCACGCAAAACACTGTCTGTTTTTTGTACGTTACGGCCTGTTTACTTCTTTTCTATCTGGAGTTTAAGGAAATGTTTAAGTAGTTATTCCAGCAACAGCAATAATTTTGCAGTAGATCTTTTGAGTGGTTGTAATTGTAGGACTTTGGTTGTCGACTTAAATAAGTTGTCATTTTGCAGTAGCTTTTTTTCTACTGTGGTAAATGCTTTCTTTAGACTTTGTCATTTGCAAATTTGTTTGTTTTACTTTCTACTAGGACTTCTGTTTCTGGTTTGTAGGTGGTAGGTGCATTCTAAAGTATTTTTGCTTTGTACGGTGCTTTAGCGGTGTCGAGCTTTTTTAAAGTGTTTTTGGGTTGTTATCTTAGATGTAGGTGACATCATGGCAGCAAGAAGTTGTTTTCTGAATGCACCACGTTTTTTGTGCCAAATGTTTTTGTAGCTTTTTTGTTCAAATTAGCAATAAAGAATTCTTGCGACATTTTATTTAATTTAATTTGTTTAGGAAGCATTTTTTGAACATTTGAGTTGTGCGGAACATTTTTGTTTAATAGAAAACAAAATTGCAAAAACTATTTTGTGAAAGAGTCTGGAACAAAATTTACTAAACCAAAATAAAGATAATAAGACATAATATATATGGTTATTGAGTTAATGAAACAAAAATTATGTTGTTCAGAAAGTGGGTGGGAGAAAAAAGTGGAAGACTGAAAATGGAATGGGCAAGGCACTGAGATCGAGCACATTAAAGAGATGGCTTGAAAAGCAAATAAAGTAGTGGGACAATTTAGGAAATAAGTGAAAAAAAAAATTTAATGTATGAGAATAAAAGGACTTATGTTTGATAGTTTAGATAAGAGTATAAGATTGCATGAGTCAGAAATATGGGGATAGAAGAACGTAGTACAAAATTATGGAAAGAGATAGGGATATACAAAAGCAAAAAGGAGAATACGAGTGAGGTACAACGCAATTTTGAACATATTATAGAAAGTGAACTGACAATGTACTTAGAGAGCAATAGATATAGTAAAGATGATTGCAAGATTCAGATGTGGTAATGATGAGCGAGTTATAAGATTTTGGATAGAAGTGGATATGAAAATGTACAGAATGTGTGGAAAGACTAAAGATACTATGGAACATATGTTGAATGAAAGAAACGAAATAAGAGAAGAACAGATGGGAAAAAATGAGATATTGAAAAGGGACGAAAGAGGGATACAATGGATGGGGGCAGTTAAAAAACGAAGAAAAGAACTAGATGAACAGAGAAGAAAGTATTTTTAATTGTTTTAATTTTAAAAAGATTAGGTTTTATAATTTTGGGAAGTTATAAATTTATTTGAAAATGTAATTTTCAAGGCCGAAAGGCAAGAAATACACGTATTTTTATCTTTTTTTTGGTAAATATACTTTTACTAATTGATTAAATTAACCGAATTTTTTCGGTTATATTACCATTTATGGTTGCATCATACTTTACATAGTGCATTTAGTAACTGACATAAACATCAGATACAATAAAATATACTTTCATTTATTGATTATGAAATTTTTTGCTTAATCATAAATTGAAAAGCAACCTACAAACCTACAAATAGCAAGAGTAACATAAATCAAGAAAATGATATGAATTGATTATTAGGAACAAGTAATAAGAAATACTGTAAATTTTCTCATTTTTTATAAAACTTCAATTTAACGCCCGTCTTGGAGACACACTTTTATTATAATTTCACGTCATCCTTTCCCAGGGCTCACATTTGCAAAAGACGTTTGCACGCAATGGAAATGTTATATAAAAAAATCGGCGTAATATCAACTAACGCGGTGCAGCCGTCGCCTTCACCATTTCGTCGCCGTGTTACGAAGTAACGACTGATTTGCACGTATTCAGGTTATAAATTATTGCTTCATTATTATAAATGTACCTGGTTGTCATTTCTGAATTGTATTAATTGTATTTATTCATCAAATTTCCCTAATTAATATTGACGCCGAAGATTTCAGATTCAAAACACGATTTATATTAGTAGTGATAATACAAATCTTAAGAATAAGTTTTTTAAGTTAATTTAAGATAGAATTTCACGCCATATTATGAGGAAGTGTAGTTAGTAATTTAATTAAAATTAATTAACCGCACCGGCAGTGATTAAACCTAATTTTGCGGCGAAATAATTTTTAATATGATATTATTTGCATGTTAAATTAACCCCCCGACATGTGAAGAACATCGTGCCCTCTGGCAAACATCAATTAGTACCAACCCAACCAACACATACACACATACAAAATTAGGCAATTAACGCATCCGCGAGGCGCAGGGTGTTGTTTTCAAATTTTGGGTTTTGAGCTAATTATCCACAAGCAAACACTATCTAAGAAAACAAACCCCTATGGCGTTAATGCAATATTATATTGTAATAAAGATTCTTATAAAATCAAATATTATTTCTTTTGAGGGAATTGCTTCGATTTTTTTTGCTATGTGGTAGAATTAGGTCAGATGAAAATATACGGCGCGCTTACACCCCCTAAAAGTTCATCCCATGTGATACTAAATCACCGAAAATAAATGACTCGCACCGTAGTATTATTTGTTATAAATAAAATGGAGAGAAATTTTACAAAACCCTTGCGCCATTAATTATAAAAAAACAGTTGTAAAATCAAAACGATTAACACCACCCCTTGTTTTTTATGGTAACGATTTATGATCTAACTTTTTCAAATTAATTTCATCTCCTTTTTAATTGTACAAATAAAAAAATTCAATACGCGTTTTTTTTTTATTCTTTCGGCTTTTATGTAAGTTGGATGTCACGAATTTTACGCCTTTGGGACGTTTAATAAGGCCTTTTGTTGCGAGACCTTTTTTTTTCGTCTTGTTGTCTTTTTTATTTTAATAACAACTGTGTTATATTCAGCCGCAAATAAAGAGTTTGAATTTATAAAGAACAGTAAAGTGGGATTCAAATTGAGGTCGGAAATTAAAAGAATATAATTAATACTATAGACAATGCTGAAGTCGATATTTCAAGTATATATCTGTGTTTACAAGTATATTTTGAAAGCAAAGAATTAGAAGCGTAAGTCTAAATATATTGGCCAATGAAATTGAAAATAGAAATTGTAAAGTAGCTAAAACAAACTTTTTACGCTCTGTTATTTATTATTTTTAAACAACTAATGCAATAAAAGCTTATCCATTAATAATTAAAAACATTTTAATGACAGTAATTAGTATTACAATTGTCCAAACTTGGGTTACAAAACATATTTTAAACACTTGAAAATTAGCAAGCTTATTTTTTATTTTTTTAAATTTTTCAATGATTAGTAAATGTCATTATCGTTATTTGCCAATTTCTTCTTACATTTGTTAGTCATTTCAATAGTCCGCAATGTTTGACTGCAAATGCCACTTAACTTTCATTCTGCAGATTGGTTTAGTCTAGAGAGCATCTTATCATCTTTGCACAGCGCTATTACTACGATTTGTAATTGATTCCGTGTAATTTTCTATAAATTAAATTTGCATATAGCTATTAATGCAGCTTAATTAATAATTATACAAAGGGTACTTTTTTAAAAGCGACAAACTTTAAGTTGGCAAGATTCTTATTAGTGACAGCTGATTTGAGAGTTCTTGGTTGTTTTGAGGTTAGTTTGGTTTGGCAATTTATCATGAATAAACTCACGACGGAGCAACGTTTGCTAATTGTTCAAATTAATTTTGAAAAACATTGTACAGTTTAAGAAACTCATTGGTCATTACGTGCATTGTATAGTGCTCATAATCGTCTATCAGAGCGATTAATTTGAGAAACTGTGCATTGCATCGTTTTTGCAATACGTTTTATCTAAACAATAATAAGCATTCAGTACGACGCACACAAGATGCAATTGATAGTGTGTAGCGTAGTGTTAATGATGATCCAAATGTGTCAATTCCTCATTATGCTCAACAATTTAACTTGTGTCTATCCACTTTATGGAAAATTTTGCAAAAATCTTGGTTTACGAGCTTACAACATATAACTTGTACAGGAATTGAAGCCACACGATTATCGTTTGCGCCGTACATTTGGTAAATGGGCCGACAAAAACATTAGTATTGATCTACAATTTTATTTGAAAATTTTGTTTAAGGATGAAGCACACTTTTGGTTAAATGGCTATGTCAACAAACAAAATTGTCGCATTTAGAGCGATAATAATCTACAAGCCATTGTCGAAACACCTTTACATTTAGAAAAAATTACCGTTTGGTGCGCTTTATGGGGACCGGTGAAATCATTGGATCAATTTCACCGGTCCATATGTCTTTAAATATGGTGATGGTCGGAACGTTACAGTCAACGGTGAGCGGTTCAGAGACATGATTGTCAACTTTTTTGTGCCTCAATTTGACAGCATTAATGTTGCAGACATGTGGTTTTAGTGCGGCACCACATGAAAAATTTCACGAACGATTAATTTTACGAAATTACCTGGCCACCTTGTTTGTGCGATTTGACGCTATTAGGTTATTGTCTCTGGGGATATGTAAAGTCTCATGTCTACACCGATAAACCAGAAACAATTGAATGCTAACATTTGTATAGTATAAGTATAAATACAGCCTGAATAACTGCAAACAGTGTGTGAAAATTGGACTTCCAGATTACGATGTACGCTCCAGCCCCGGCGGTCATATGTCCGAAATCATACTCAAACATTAATGCCATAAAATTATCTGTCAAATAGAGCCAATTTTATGGATATTAAAAACATTTTTTTGTGTATTATTTCAATTTAAAGTTATAACTCTTAATTTGTTATGCCAGAATACAATTATAAATCAATTACACAATATTTACGGTAATATTAATGTATTTATAAGAACTTTGCTCACAGTTTCTTTAAAACTAATCTACTTTATTAAACACACTCTTAAGACTGTGTTGTTTTATGTGTGAACAATCTCATTATTTACTTTTTTTAAGGCTTTCTTGACCTATGTGTATATAAACTTTGACAAATGTAAAGTGCTCTTATAATTCAATTTTGTTATATACGTTTTCGGTATTTGTTTGAATAGCCTCAACCCGTGAGTCGTGATGTCATAATACAATTCATTATGCAAATACACTGTATACCGTAATACTAATGCATTTATATGAACACTGGGAAGTATTACTCATTTCTGTTCACAATTTTTCTATCTGACTGTGCTTTATAATCAATTTGTGTGGTAGCTAGTGATGGGCCATAATTTTTCTTATACTTTGGTTGCTTCTATTTAGGAATCCGATCGTCTTGTTTGGTGACGAGATAACACAAAATCTGAGTGGTGAGCAATTTTATTGAAACAGGTTTTTGCCAAGACCAACATATAATCTCTGATGGGTTTGATACCAGTATCGGCTTTAAGTTGGGTGTAGTAAGATTTCTTGAGAATTTTTTTTTAGTTTTATTTTGAAATGATTTTATCTTGTTAAAATGGGAAAAAGCAGGCATACCCAAAGTTCAACATGCTTATGTTAGTATTGGGCAAATGATTATTTTGAATAGTTGCAACTTGTGGTTTGTAATCATATTATCGTCTTTGCGCAGCAGCGGAGTCAAAAATTGCTTGCTATTTTGACTATTTAGTGCAATCTGTTAAACTTGTCTATTTAATTTGAATTTTATGTACTCAGCAGTGCAGTTGAGGTATACAGGTATGTTTTTGTAAAGAGTTAGCAAATAATTTTTGGAGAAAAGTATAGTTTTGCTTTTTTGCTGATTTTTACACTCTAGTACTTTAGGCAAGTTTTAAATGTGACATGACTTTCGGGTACCCTGAAGTGTACAACAGTGCTGTATTGTTAACTTACTTAGCAATTTTGACACCAGGCGTGATGCATGGAGTTAGAACTGAACTATGAAAGCCTTTGCTTTGATTGTGCAAAGGGTAGACGCGAAGTTTATGGCTAGTATTCTTCTTTTCAGATAGGACGCAGTAAGTTTTATCAATTTTGGATTGAACCCAAAATGGTGGAGCTTCAGGAGTAGGCTTTGGTTTAATATTTTTTACAATTTTCTTAATATTAATTTACTTTAGTAAACACATTTTGGGTGGGTATGGCTTCTTTAATCTATGTGTGAATAATTTTATTATATGCAACACTAAGGCTCCTTCAGCTTATGTGTGAATATCTTTAAAGTACCCTTAACTTAATGCCTAACCAATATCAATGTACTTTGCTATACACATTCCCAAAATTTATTTGGTCTATGTATAAATAGCTTGAGGCAGCTGTGACGTATTTCAATGACCTTAATCTGAATGTACTTTATTATACGCGTATGAAGAAACTAACTATACATACTCCTAAAACCAAGTACCTCAATGGGTTTGAAGTGATTTATAATACATGTTGGCAACACTTACATTCTTAGTTTGCATAATACTCATGTAGTTTGATATAAACACCCTCAATAGCTCTATTTGTAAAAAATTACAACTTATGTTGTTTTTAATTCTAATGTACTTTGTTATACACATTATTAATACTTATTTGGTTTGCTTGTAAATAACTTTTAACACTTGTAAGTCACAATGACTTTAATGTTAATTTACTTTATTATACACCTTTTTTTAAGAATGAATTACTTTAACAAACTCTTAGGCACCCTACTTGTACGTAAGCAACAAAATATATAATAATTTCAAACGTGATAAAAAAACAAGTTTTCTAAACATTATTGTGAGCAACTAAGTATGAATTTTACCGCAGCATTTTTTTTACATTTTTAGATGTGGTATGGTTTTTATGAAACTTTATTTTTGAACTACACCTGAAATAAATGACAAAACAGGAAATGCGCAAAATTGACGCGCGCACTAAATTTTTCTTTTTGTGGTTAACGGCTTAGTTGTAGATATTTGTTCACTGTTGTGGCTGTAGCTCTTGATGACATTTTGGTGGCAGTTATATGTTGATTACTGTTATTTGCTAATTATTACATGTCAATTTAATGTGAAATTTAAAAAGTTTTGGTTTGGGTACGAGAAAGGATTGTGTTTGCGGGGTTATTATTACTTCTATAATATTTGTGTTTTTGGTTCGACTTGGAAATTGTTTTCAGGCACTTACAACTTTTGGTCTTGGTCAGCTTCTAGATGATGTTCAGTTATTTGGCAATTCTGTTAAAAGTTTTTTGTTACAAGCAGTAATGACTGATAATGGCGATTATGAAAGTTACAATTTATTTTAACTTTTTTTTTTTTTTTTTAATTTTATTTATTTTTTTAAATGTTAACCACATATTTTAATTTTATTTTTTCATGTTGCAGTATTAGTAGTACTAACTGCAATGTGCAAGTTACTCTTATTATTTAATTAACTTGTTTTTGTCTTTGTAAGACGTCTATGCACAAGCCCAACGATTAATTTGTTTTTTAAGGTTAATATTTAATCATTTGTGTAATGTATTAAGGGACATTTTTTCTATGTTCACATGTAATTATCGTTAGGTAATTAGTCCGGAAAAATGTGAGATATCTTAATACTTCATTTTCAGAAGTCATTAATCTTTCAGATAGTATAAATAGTTCATTCCGTTTTTTTATAAATTAACGGTGTTAGGAGACCGAGTTGACTGACTTAGTAAGATAATTTATCTAATTCACAATTTAGTCTAAAGTAAAGCTTTACTGATGAGAAATAAATTTTGAAACGCGTATAAGGATTATTTTAGACTATTTTATTATATATTTACGTTTTGTAATGTCTACGACATTGTTGCAGGTTACATTTAGTATACTTGATACATTTATGCGAACATGTTTTACTTGCTCTAGTGTTGCATAGTTTAAATGTTAATTAATTTCCAATTCATTTTTTCCTTTTATCTATGTTTTATTTTATTTTTGTTTTGTTTTGTTTTATAAGTCGCTTATGCACAAGCCCCACGATAAATTTTTTTTTTTAAGATTAATCCATGACAGAAGTTTAGTTAAAGATTTTACGGTGATGGTGAGCTCAGTTTTGTTAGACCGAACATGGCACTGTAACCAGTAATATTCCGATTTGGTGATGATTTGGATTGAAGTGACTTGGTGTATTTAAACATGATGAAAAAAATGTTGAAAAAGCAACCAATAAACATTTAAATTTTGTTAGTTAAAAGTTTTTAGAAAGAATTCTAATAAAGTTTTAGTTAAAATTTAAAAAAAATCTTAGTTTGAGTTGTAAGTGTTCAGTAAAAGCCGGCTTGTCGTTTGCAGAAAGAAGTTTGTGTAGATTGTAGCAAACAAACAACAACCTCTTATAATTTGTTTTTTAGAGTTGTTTTAAAAAGATTCAAAAGCGATTTTAAAAATCTTAAATCACAGGCGTTAAACATTAAGTAAGTGGTTGCTATAGAGTTGAATTACCACAAAATTAAACTTTTTTAATTGATTATGACAAGGCGGCGGCTGTTGCAAATTGAAGTCGTTTGGCAACTTTTTAATTGACTTAATTGAGCAGACTTCTTAAGTCTAAAGTACAAATTCAACGGGATAGTTTTGTACGTTGAAGGTTTGGATGGTAAAAACAATGTAATTTTATCGTTGAATGATTATATTTCAGCAAACGCCTTAAGTAACCGTTTTTACTAGTGCAGTTGTTGGTTAAGTGGGTTTTGAACATTTAAACAAGAATGGATCTTGCAAGATGCTAGTGTTCTGGTTCCAATTAAGGTTTTTTTTTAAATTTTAAAATGTGATATTTAGTAAAATATTTTGTGAAATTACAGTTGTTTAAAGGTTGACAGTCAACACTTTTAATGATGTTTTGCCCAAGAATAAATGTGACAAAGAGCCGCTGACTTAAACTGGAACACTTCCGTGGTACGGACCAAATACGAAATTGCGTTTATGTGTTTTTACCAGCTAAAATTTGCCATCTATTGACTAGACCAGGAATTATCTCAACTGCACCGCGCGTGTACAAATGCACTTTTAGAGAGCTCTTGTCAGAGAACCCTTCGGATAAGAAACGTGTTAATGGTTTGATGAGTTTAAGGACTTCTACTACAGCCAGACACGAATAGAGTGGCCCCTATATAGGCAACTTAGTATACACCAAAATTATGTTTAATGTGGTTAAACTAATGCATTTAACGTTTTGGCATTTTTCATTTACGCTTACATTTTAAACATTCCACGGGCGACGTTGTTCTGTTATTGAAAGATGCTAAAACGGGCAAAAGCAAAAGTTTAACCACATTCAACATAATTTTGGTGTATACTAAGTTGCCTATATAGGGGCCACTCTATTCGTGTCTGGCTGTAGCTGTACGTATAAATGCAGTTGCAACCAATGTAGCAAGCGGGCAATAACAACAACTCATAAACACAACAGCCAACCACTCTACTGCCACCTAAAGCCGATTTTTTTTATTATAGTAAGTAAAGTTTTTTATAAGTGTGTCCGATAGTTTCTTATTGGCTTGCAAGTTTTCAAACAGAACTGAACGCGGGTAGCGGGACAATGGCTAAGAAGAGCGGCGATTAGAAATGTTAAATTAGCTTTAGAGAACAGTATGTTCTGTAAGGAATTATCGCACTATTCGCCAATCTGAATTTGGTCTTTATCATACAGGGTGGATGGGGTAAAACGGGAAGTTTTTGTTCCTGTTTTGCACATTTTGCGTTGAGGTCTGTTTTTAAACGCCCACTCAATTATTGCTGTGCAGCGTGCTTTCCGTGCACGGTTTATAGTTTTCTCTCATGGTCTTGTACCTAGACGGCAATCAATTTAAAGTTGGGTAAAAGCATTTAGAACAACATGGAATGTGTCATCAATAAAAAGAGGACCGCAGAGAAAAGTGACAACATCGGAAAACGCCAACCGAATTTGAGCAGCAGTACAGAAAACTCCAAAACGATCTGCTTGAAAACAAATCTTTGCTCTTAGCGTTTTAAGATGTTCTCTTTACCGGATTTTGCATAATGTACTTTATTTGCATCCGTTTAAAATGGTTATGGTTCAACAACTCTCAGCACAAGATTATGTAACGCGACAAAAAACATGTTTGCCGCTCTTCCTCAAGACGCAAATGTGTTCTTTTTTTATGAGGCACATTTTTACCTTAGTGGTTGCGTCAACAAATAGGATATGCTGTATTGGAGTAACACAAATCCATGAGAGGCTTTTTCATTCGGATCTAGTCATTGTGTGTTGCGGCATTTTAAAAGTAGGCATTATTGGACCGTATTTTTATTAGCATAATGGTCGTGCAGTAATCGTGAACTCGTAACGTTACTTGATTATGCTTCAGGAATTTTTTCAGCCTGCTCTTGAAGCAATGCAGTTAGAAGATACCTGGTTTCAAAAAGATAGTGCCACAGCGCATACATCGAGAGCTTGATGAATTTTTTAAGACAATTTTTTTCTTGGAAATCTCATCGGTTTCAGAGGGGTTCTCAACTGGCCTGCACGCTCTCCTGGTTTAGCCCCATGCGATTTTTTTCTGTGGGGTTTTTTGAAATCAAAAGTGTACAGCAATTGTCTCCGAACCGTGGAAATAGGGTTTCTAAGACAATATTTGAGCTAATCTTGCCACTATACTTGTCGAGATTCTTGAAAGAGTGAATGAAAATTTTAGAAAACGGTTTCTCCAGTTTGTGCGCAATAAAGGACGGACGACATTTGCCAGACACACTTTTTAAAACAATATAATATAAAATTTCCTTTATTGTGCTAATTGAGAAAAATGAAATAAACTTATATTTTAAAAGTTTAATATTTTTTATTTTTTATTTTTAATAAAGCAAAGTGCCTCGCTTCACCCTGAACTTATGGTTTTGATTTAAAAAGCGAGTATTGGTAAATACCAAAGTAAAATAAGTCGACTTTTGGTATATCTGTTGGTAGCCATTACTAGTTTAAAGTAATGTTTTTTGGGCTTAAGATTGCACCGGCAATATTCCAACAGGTTATGAGCCAAGAAGTGTTTACAAGATACCTACACCAGTTACATCTGGACTTTGAGAGACTAAAAAAAATTCATTATGCGTCTGGTACAAGCAAAATGTACGTTTCCTAAAAGTTTATTGAGTATCTCGATCATGTGCTGGTACGTCAAAATTTCAGTTTGCGATTCTAGCAGCATCACTGAACTATGGATGGATTAAATTTGACAAGCAGTAACACAACTTTTGCAACTTTGCCCAACAAGTATATACTATATATTATCTAGATAGCCGTCTCTTAATTGGAAATATTGACATATATAAAGAGGTTTCAGAAGCCATAAAACAAATAAAAAACTTTGACTTGGTCAAACTGATCGACACCGAACAGCAATATCACTAAATGAACAAGCTTTGTTTGTATCTGGGCATTAGAAAGATATCGGCTCTTACTGGAATGCCCAAATTTTACTGTTAAAATAGATTTTTAGGCACTTACGTGGTTAAATAGTTTTAAGGAGTAATGGTCTAAAATGCAGTTGTTTGTTTTTAGCATATACGACTATCCATTAGTTGGAATTAGTAAACGGAATTCTTTACCGAAAAATTATGATGGAAACAAAACAAGCAATCTGAAGCTAATATTACTAACTAAACGTCTTATATCTTATGTGAGAAAATGTTTAATATGCACAGCGACAAAACGTGCAAAGACAACCACGTGCACTGCTAAAAAGAGTACTAATACAGTTTTTAGCACTTTTGTCATTGACTTAATTGCAAAATTTTTAGAGACGAGAACAAAGAAAAAGAACATTTATGAACGTTCAATTAAAAACACAGGTTTAAAATCAATTACCCAAACCCAATCCAACTCTAAAGCGGCCAAGCAAATACAGACAATTGTTTTGGTTTTTACAAATCCTTAACAGTGCATCTTGGTTTGTAAGGCATTGCTTGATGGTGAAGGATTAATTTGAATAATTGATGTATGTGCTCTGTATTTGGTTGGTCGTTTTGGAGTTGGATTGGGTTTGGGTAATTGATTTTAAACTTTTGTGTTTCATTAAACTATATTTTATTGTCTACCTCTTTAAACATTGGAATTTGGTTGCCAGTTGCGATAATGAAGTTTTATCGATGATATTTTATTCCTTGGTTGAAGCAACATGATAGAGCTACAACTACTTTGCACCACCAATAATTTTAGTTCTGGTTGACTTTTTTACTAAAATCGGGACATTTACTTGCGTTGGGTACCTTGGCACAATTATCACCATCACGGGCGTACTGTCGACTTAGGGGTTTCCCAAACATATTACATTTCTATCGACCACAGATAGAGGGAACGAGGATTTTAAGAAATGGATTAGAGTGAGAATGCAGGGCGATTCATCAAACACGTGGGCTTAGCACATTTACCCAACAACGACTCAAAATTTTGTTTGTACAAATGGACACGGATGTGCCAACATTTTGGTTGCCAAACATATTACTTCTATCACTTCTATATACCATTTTTAAGCTAACCCGAAGGAAAGACGAAAACAGGAGTTTAATAAAAGGTTTAGAATTGACAATCAATAATATACTAGAAACCGGTATTTTGCTCACAACAATTGCGGCACAGTTTTGATTTGTTTAACAAGCGGTTGCAATATTTTGGCTTTTAAACAGCATTCTATTGGATGCCAACAATAATGAGATAGTTTTGGTTTTTAGCTTGCTTCTAGATGTAAAGGGCACACTTATTGCCATTAAAACTATGGCAATTTTTTTGTTCAGGTTTAACAACTTTAAAAGATTTTATAAGTCAGATGGTTATTACGACAGATTGCTAGTGAGGTTGTCTACTGGTCTTGGCCGATTGTCAAATCTATGTGTCTGTCTATTGACCTTACCAACCTGGTTCTAGAAGCCCGAAGATCCTTCCGAGTAAGAGTGATGAAATAAGGCGAGATGATAATTGTTTGTAAATTTGTTTGTCGCTGAAACCATGAATGCCGAAGCGGTTAAAGCGGTAAACAAATTCACAATTAATATACGGCAGGGTAGGATTTGAACTCAGGATCCCCAGCATGAGAGGCAAGCATCTAAGCAACTAACCCACGTTTCCAAATTTTGTTTGTAGATATTTTAAAACTTAAAGTAAAGTAATATGTTATCTTTAGTAATAAATACTTGTATATCACATCTGGGGCTTCTTTCAAAATGTTCTCATATTTTTTTTTGTAAAACTTTTTGATTTTTTTGAACGATAGATTGTGTCTTACTTCTTTAAAAAAAAAACTTTTGCAAATTTGGAAATATCTATTTCCTGGTTTGAATTAATCATGGTCTTCAAAATTGAAAATTTAGGCCATAAACTTGCTATATATATACGTTGCACTTTTATATCGTATCTTTGATTTTGTTGGAATTAATTGTTGACATTCAACATTAAAGGCGTTTGAATTTTATTTAAGTTTTGTTACTAAGACAACGTGTGCTACAATATACAGCGATCATTTTGAACAAACTTGTTTGTTAAAACAATAGTCCAGAAAAAATAGACAAAAAAAGGGGCTGACCCCGAAATAATTTGTTACAGGCTAAATTTTTGCATGGACTTTTGTATGGTGGCTCTCAATAATATGTGAAAGTTTCCCATCGATGTGTCTGCAGCGACCTGAGTTTTTGCGAGGTCAAAGGTCGCGAAAACCAAATATCTGGAGAACGATGAGATTTATCGGAAAAAAATATAGAAAGCTAATTTGTAGCTGAGGCAATTACTTATAAAAAGTTATCTAGAAGTTTTTTTGAAGGGGAACTATAGACGAGATAGAGAATTTATTGATTGAAGAAAATATGAGTATATGTTCGATGATACTAAATACAGTCGCGAAAAAAATTTAGTTGAGGAATCGACCGATCAACATGTCGATGCTACGGATTCACGAGTAGTTCGAGATTCTACTGATGTTGCAAAAGTCCTAGAATGGTTTTCATGCCGCGATCCTTTCCCTAAGCTTCCCTACGTTACGTCAATATCAAGTGGAACTATCGGTGATGAGAAAATCAATTGCCACCAGGCTCGGGAAATAGATCTACTTTCTGTGGCAAGCATGGCCAACTTGACATTTGACAATATTAAGTTGAAAAGAGCCAACAAAGTAGCCTCACTTTTGACAGTAAACAGCTCATTTAAAGTGCATGGGGAAAAGGTTGCTATAGCTCCATACCCGCTAGCACTTTTCGATGAGAATGGAATGCGCAAAAATAAAAAATCTTCTTTGCATGACTTACTAAAGCCAGACGATGACATTGATTACACAAATGTGAAATATATTGTCGATGGAGGATATCTACTGCATCGTGTTGTATGAAGTCGAGGCAGCACATTCAACATTATTTTTGATAGTTACAAAGCTTATATACAAAAGTATTTTGGCCAAGACGTTTTAATTGTATTCGACGGTTATAATGATGATAGGAATAATATCAAAGCTTTAGAGCAGCGTCGTCGTTGTACCACAGTTTTATCATCCGCAGATATTCTCTTCGAAGCATTAATGACAGTATCAACAAGCCAATAACAATTTCTTGCTAATAAAAACAACAAAAGTTGATTCATTTCGATGTTGTCTGAAAGATTTTAAGCTGCTAACATCATTGTGAAGCAGGCAAAAAATGATGCTGATGTTCTGATCATCGAAACCGCGATATAACAGTCGGAAAAAAGTACTAGTGTAGTTGGCGAGGATGTAGACTTGATGGCTATTTTGATTGCACGAGCTCCCCACGGCAAAAAATTATATCTTCAGAAGCCTGGTAAATCTAAAACTCCATCAAAAATCTATTCTTTGCAAAGCTTAGCCTCGTATTCTAAATGTCAGAGCCACATTTTATTTCTCCACGCAATTACTGGCTGTGATACGACTTCTGCTTTATTTCGCAAAGGCAAATTGAATATATTCAAACAGTTTGAAAAGAATAAAGATATGATGAGCTGTGCTAAAGCTTTTACAAGAGCTGACAGTTCTCCCAATATTATTTTTGAGAATGGCCTACGTTTTATACTGCAAGTTTACAAAGCAACGAAAAAACATAAATCCATCGATAAATTACGATATTTGAAATTTGCACAATATACGAAACTGAATGCTGTGTGCAATTGTCGGCGCTTCCTTCAACCTCTGCTGCTGCTCAGCAGCATTTCTATCGAACATATTACTAAGTTCAGGTATGGTTCGGAAATAAGGGAATCGATCCTGAGAACTGGGGTTGGATCTTACAAAGTAATGTCTTGGAACCAATTACAACGCTGCTTCAACCCGCTCCTGATGTTTTACTCAATGCAGTATTCTGTAACTGCAAAAAAGGCTGTGGTTCAACTTGTGGATGCCGAAAAGCAGGTTTGAACTGTTCGGTTGGTTGCAGCCAATGTCATGGCCAAACTTGTTTGAACGCAGTACAAGTAGACATCGATAAAGAGGATATCCATAAAGACATAGATCCATCGTCTTTCCTTATCCAAACATTAGAAACGGAGCAGTCAGATTCCAAAACCAAAAAAAATTGAAATTTGAAAAAGCCTTACTGTAAAAACCTATGCTTCTGTAATAAAAAAAACCTATCATCTGTTCATATTTGCCGGTGTAAAGTAATTCTTCTACGTTCTTTGTTTTTTGGGACGCCCTATCTCGTCTTCGGTTGCCTGTACAAAAAAACTTCTAGATAACTTGTTATAGGTAATTGCTACAAATTAGATTTCTATATTTTTTCCGATAAATCTCATCGTTCTCCAGATATTTGCAAAAAACTGATTTTTGCGACCTTTGGCCTCGCAAAAACTCAGGTCGCGGCAGGCACATCGATGGGGAATTCTCACATATTATTGAGAGCCCCAATACTAAGGTACGTGCGAAAATTTAGCCTGTAACAAATTATTTCGGGGTTAATGTCTATTTTTCCTGGACTACAATGTGAAAAGGATTGTGAAAAAAATAGTATGCAATACTTAAATCGTTAAGACAAACCTTGAAAATTGAAAAATGTTATCTTGTAGATTTCGTTTTTTATACAGTAGCATTTTCTGTTAAATGTTGCTGTTAGCAGCTACTTTTCTTGTGTGGTTTACGCATCATTTTGCTCGGAATTGTCTTTTAAGTACCTGCTTAAAGTTTATCTACGGTCCGATACGAACGCCTGAATCTATGATACAACATATATTTATATAAGCCGTTCATCTACACAACATCCGATGTCCTGGATCCGTCACATTATTCAATACCTGGTGCATCATTTAAATAATTGTCCGTAATCTGAACTTTATAACTACCTCCAACATACTCTGTAAGTTATTAAAAAGTAGTTTTAGAGATATATCTGGTAGGTTTGAAAAGGAATGTAAAAAAATGTTTCGGGATTTTTTAGCATATACGCCATTCTATACCAACTATGGATTGAGATAGTACTTTTAATTTATATTTTTGTTCTAATAAGATTGGTTGTTGTTTCTGTGATTGTGGGATGGGTGGGAGAGCTAGAGAGCTATTATTTATAAATATAAGATCAATTACATGAAATACATTAGTGAATAATAGAATATAAGGTGGTTAAGATTGAAATTGTAATTTAAAAAACATATGCTTAATATTTTAGGAATAACAACATCTCAAAGTTGTTTACTGTGTTATGATTTTAGCAGGACTAAATCATTATCTTAAATAATTTGTAATACATTTTGCTAAAACAGTTTTGAATAATTTAAAGTATTATTATGAATAAATATTTTTCAACTTAGATTAATATTAACATTTATCCATTAAGTGCATTGTTGGATTCTGGTGTACGCATATATAATTCATTAGCCTTGCGGAGTCAACGTGATGTGGTGTAAAATTGATGTTTAGTTAATGATAGCCGGTCGTGTGCGAATCTATCAATCCATTGTCCGCATTCGAAGCATAAAATTTGAGTGACTGATGTTACACGATATGAATCTATTAGTATTCACGTCGTTAGGCCACCGAACCAGGCGATTAATGTCAATTTAGTTGCAAGATTACAATAATAAAAATTTTATAGGCAATATCATCATAAGATAAACCGGATGTAAAATAAACAGAGACCGTATTTATTATATTTTCCGCAAGAATATCATCAAAAGTGTAGATATAATAAAAAAAACTAAAGTATTTTATGAATTTCTTTGATACGGTTTATATCCCCGTCGCAATCCCTTATAATGTCAGAGTTATTCTCGGTCAGAGTGAACGTCGTAATATTTTTTTATTGTGTTGGGTCAAAGGACATGAATAAAATATTGGGGCTACGCTCGCATAGGAAGAGAAGAGAAAAGTTTAAATGCGATGCCCTCTTCTGCTTTGTGTATTTATTCCGAGTCTAGACAAGGGTGAATTAGAAAATAATCGATTTTAATATTTTATTAAATTTTTTATTACTGCAACTAGACTGTAAGGGCGTTATATGTACTAGTTAATCAAACTATTAAGCGATTGTCTATAAAATCAACGACAAGGAAAAGTTGAAGCATAGCCACTCTCACATAGGGCAAATCCCTGCATGTTTGTTAAACAATTTTGGTTTAAAACTAATAATAATGGATGATAGTATAAAAAAACAAAAAATATCTATCCAACTGATCATATTAAAGATTTGTTTTGTAATTTGGGCAATAACCCGAAGCTTTATTATTTTTTTATCGTACGATTTCCCATCATAACCATTACACCGGAACAATAAAAAAACTGCAACCAACATTAATACGGAATTGTTTAACTTTATTGAGTTATAAAATGCGACGATAAAACAATTTTTATTTTGTATAATGGAGTAAAATAATATTGTTTAATTGGCATTGGAAAATGTATTGAAATGCTTTTTAATTAACGAAACGTTTGTAGCTAAAAAAACTGGACGAGGGTTGCTGGAAATGTGTTCTTGATTGGCAACAAAACGTCGACTGTTAAATATTAATTTTCAATAGGGAGCTTTTAATCCTTTTGCAATTGACATGTTGATTGTTTGGGTTGAAATTATTTTTTTTATATTTCAATCATTTTTAGATCTATGGTAATTAGAAATCAATACAATAGAGTTATTTGATTTATAAATAATATTTTATTTTATGTAAAGCATACTTATATTGTTAAATGCTAATAAAAAAGATATATTTGCCAAGAATAAAATATATAACGCTCCATTAACATCGAAGGAAATGGTGGTGTATTTTATTTCTCTAATAAATTAATACAACATGAAAAACAGTTTTATATGAGTGAATTTTTGTGTACTAGGGGGTGCCCGTCGTGGTTTTTCCAAACCTTTTCCGTAAGCACTGACCCGTGGCCGAATATTTCAGGGCCTCCGCGGACCACTTAAACCCTTAGTCTTCACAAGAATTTATACGACCCGACCCCGGCAATAGGAAGGACACACATTTTATACCTCTACCTACAAAACAAACCCCCGCCGCCAAAATAAAAATGCATAAAAAGTATACGATGCTTTTTTTATTGCTTGGAATAAATCGAGCCGCGCATACATATAAAAGAAATATATAAATAAAATATTCAAGTCGTTAAAATACCAATAACAAAACAAATGTAATTAATTACATTTAACATGAACAAAGGTAGTAGCATAAGAAAGGGTAGGGGTGGAGTTTTTTTTAAATTGATATTAAATTTGGTCTAGTCTGTCGATTTTTAATAAGATTACTATTATATTGTATTATTAATCTGCATTGCTTGTTAATTAAAAACCTTTTAAATGTCAAAATATTAATAATGTTTATTTGTTATATGAAGTTGATACATATTTTGAACTGTTTTCTAGTTTAACATGTACAATGTTCTCTTGTGATTGTACAAGTGAAAGTCAATATGAAATTATGTATTTTATTGAAATTATTTGCAGTTTCTTTGAAGATTTTTTAAGAAATTGATTAAGTTTATAGAATTTATACATAGATTGCAGTTGTTTTAGTTTGTTAAGAGAACTATTGCAATTCAGGGCCGGCCAGGAGGTGCTGTGGGTGCAAAGCATTTGGGCTTATGCTGTACAGTACACTTTAGTACTACTTGTGTAAAATTTGGTGTAAGAAAACTTAATAATAGTTTATTTTCTAAAGAAAAAAAAAAGGTTTTTGTGAACATATAAACTGTTAACTCTCAATTCACAAAAATTGTCTCACAAATTTGTTAGATGAATTTTCAACTTTTTTGTGAAATCTGTCATTCAAACTGGCAATTTGTAATTTATGAAAGCAACTGTTACACAAATCTGTTAAGAGCTGTTAACTGTTTTAATTATGTGAACTGTGTCTAATAATTGATTTATTATTTGACAAAGTATTAATCAGTTGTTCCACAAATCTGTCAGATGATTTGTTATTTGACATAGCAACTGTCAACAATTTCAGAAACATGTCATATAAACGGTCAATTTAACATATCAATTATCTTACAAACCTATCATTTCAGTTATTTGACATATAAACTGTAAAGACTTTGACTCATATTAACTATGCAACTGTCTTCTATTGCAAAATTTTGACGTATAACTATAAACAAAATTTACGACAAATTTGCATTATAATTTGTCAACTGTTTAAATTGACAAAAAACTGTTGATTTAACTGTCTTGCAAATCTGTTATATTAGTTTTTGACAAAATAACTGTCAACTTCTTAACAAATCTTTTCGATAAAATGTCAACTGTATATTTGACAAATCAACTGTTGACTGTCTAACAAATCTGTTATATGTGCTGTCAAATTGTAAGTTTATTTGATAAAATTGTCAATTTGACAAAGCAACTATTTTACAAATTTGATATGAAAAATGTTTAATATTTAAACTGTCAACATTATTTTTGACAAATCTCATATGATGAAATGTTATTTTAAAAAAGCATCTATCAACTGTTTCAAAATTGTTTTATATAAATTGTCAACAAAATTATTGCTTAAATTATTTCATTTTTTTCAATTTTTTTGTACAAACAGCTTTAACTAAGTAATTGTCAGTAAAAAAATCAAAGTTATGATATTACGAAATTTAGGTTAAATAGATTTAATGCGTACAAGAATTGATACAATAATGCATAAATGCAGGTTAAAAAATTAATTATAGTTTATACAGACTAGTTAGAAATTTTAGTACTATTCTATTACTGAAAGAATAAATGTAGGAAGCAACATTAATAGCACTTAGAAAAGAACTTTAATAATGTAGATTAAAATAAAATATTTAGGATGTAGAAGAAAATCTAAGAAAATTATTAACAATATTTAAAAAGAATAAACTACAATAATTAGAATTGAAAGAGAAGAGGAAGAAGTATAATTAGAAAAAAAGAGTTGTTGTGGGTTTGGTTTTGTTAATGAAGCAGGAACGGCCGCTTTTAGGTTTTGTGAGAGTGGTGATGCTTTCCTGTTGTTGTTCAGTATTTGTACTTTGTTTTATTGATGCTTGGGTCGGTTTAAAAAAATGAAAAGACCAAGCCCGGCGGTGACTTGAAGAGGTCTTAATTTGGGGACTAAATGACGCTCGGACGCTGCCGAGTAATTTATCCGATTGAAGTGTTGCCGGTGCATTTAGTAGGGACAACTCCTGCTTCTCCTGAGTCATTTTTGTGGTCGCTCTCTAGCAAGCAAATGGTTTTTTGAGTGTCAACTTTTTTTAAATATTTTGCAGATTATGATTTTAATTATTGTTTTAAGCGTTAGTGGCAGAGCTGTTGCACAATAGGTAGCGGTTGTAGCGGCTGTCCTAAGTTTTAGACTTTCATTGTAACGGGGGTTTTCCTAGTATGTTTATGCTTTGACATCGGGGCTCAAAATGAGACTTTTTTTGTTTAAAAGATTTAATGTGTCAGATTCACACTCCCCTTCCTCTCCTCTTCTTCTTCTTTTCCCGAATAGTTGCAACTTGTTGCTAGTATTCATATTGCATATTTCCAAGATGGTCGTTATATGTAATTTGGAAAATAATTCTTGATCTAATTCTATTTCTATCTACTTTGCAGTATTTATTTATGGAATTGTAGGAAAAGTATAGCCTTGTTCTTTTCAGGATTGATTTTTACTTTTTAGTACCAAAGTCAAGTTTCATGTACTTTTTAAGTTGCTTGAAGTCTTAGCGTGATGATTTTTAGATTTCTTGAAATGTACACCAGTGCCGTATTGTCAGCGTGCTGAGCTATTTTGATGCCAGGAGTGATGCATGGTATCTCTAATACATACATGTTGAAGATTATTGGAGATAATACTGAACTTTGAGGAACCCCTGGCTCAATTGTGCGAGTGGTAGACACGCTTTACGGCTAGTATTTTTCTTTTCATATTGGAAGTAATAAGGTTTATCAATCAAGGATTGAATTTGAAACAATGAAGTTTCAAAAATAATCCAATAAACCTTATCAAAGGTCTTTAGATGTCTTTTTTGTACGAAAACAAGTTTTAATTTGATCGGTAACTCTGATTAGTTGATGAGTCGTGGAGAGCTCGTATCTGAAAATATGCTGATGATTTGGCAACTGATTAGATTACAGATTACAGTTTCTCTTATTTATTGTTAACAGATGATTATTTGGTCGGTAATTCTGTGAAAAATGTCCATCTTTTCTAACCTTTGGGATAGGGATGACATTAGATATTTTTTATGAAGACGGAAAACGAGTTGTTCTTAGCATTGCGTTTATATTGTTTGTGAGAAATATTATAGCTTTGTTAAAAAATGTTCTTAAAGAAAAAGATGGATGATTATATCTTTTACCCTAGACTGCCTGACTGATTTCTGAATTGAGGCGATGTCGTGCGTTGTAAACACTGTCTTAGTCCAAATCGTAAGTTTTTATTGTAGATTGTCGTTCATTAGAGTTTTAAAATGTTTTAAGGCCTTTTTTGTCATGAATTAAAGGAAGCGGTGTACGCTTATTGTAGTCTACTATCAGTTTGGAGGGCTTTAGATATCTTCTACATCAGGTATTCAGTTTGTTGGACTTAAAAGCAAAGTTTTAGCACTGATTTTTGTGCTTTCTGATTGCTTTCTTCACTTCACCATTGAGTTGGTTTAGCTCGGTTTGGTCAGTCGGGTCGTTAAGCCTTTGCTATTTATGCCTGGCACGATTTTGAGCTCGGATGAGTTCTCTGGTTTTTTTGTTTAGACCTAACCGATTACATCCAGTTTTTGGAAAAGCCTTAGTATACTTTTTTATTGCTAGCGAGATGAGGCTAATAAAGTCTTGCCGTTTGAAAGTCATGTAGTGATCTGATGCTTAGAGATGCTGAGAAAACGGTTTAAAGTATAATTGCGCACACGGACCGCATAAGATGGTTTTTCTGAACTTCACGACACTATTTTATTTGTTTATTTTTACGGAACAAACAGACATGTTAATTTATGGAAAAATGCATAATTATGGACTCGCTATTGTTTGAAGATACCATGAAAAAAAATTTAGTATTCAAAACATTTGAAGTCATTAAAATCATATATTTTATATTAATTATGTATTTGATTCTTGGACAAAATAAATTGTCTTTGAGAAATTATCACGCTAAAGCTTCAATGAATAAACGAGGGTTGACGATTTTGAAAATTGTTGAATAAGGAACATTTGATGCTGTTCAGTTACCTCTTAATAAGTTGCCACTTTGTTTCCTACACAAGTTTATGGCAAAACTTTCATTTCACGTTATGTTTGTGCAAGATTTGTTACTAATATACTAATAGATTATAACAAACGCAGAAGTTTTGGTCAGTGGTTAACTCGATAATGCACTCAAGATCTTAACTTTTTGAGCTGGTTGTTGGTTATCTATTAGTTATACTTTAAATGAAATGGCATTATTAATTTTTAAACCATTTGGAATATTTGAAACGAAGAAAATTTTTACACAACTGCGCATTACTAATATATCTTTTCATTAAATGTTTTGTGACAATCTAATCGGCTTCTTCTTTTTAAAAACATCTTATTTGCATTTTTTTTCAAATTAATTTGTATAAGCTTTAAAAATACATATCGGTTGCCAATTGGCACTGTTTATTTAACTATAACATATAGCAATCGATGGGTCGAAACGGACTTGTTACACGGTAACCACAATCTCATGATCTAGCGTTACTAGATTATTTTCTGTGGGGCTGAAAGAAGTTTATGGTTTATTCTACGTCTGTTGGCTCGCAAGAATAGCTAAGGAATTGCAACTATTAATGGTTGTCCAAATGCTATAAGACTTGCCAGAAAATGCTTTATTTAACAAAACAGAGGTTAAAGTTTATTTTAAAATAAATATCTTTAACTTTTGATATCACGGTTTTGTTTATTTTGTGCTGAAGAACACATTTTTAAAATAGTATCTTGCAATTCTGAAACACCTCAAATGATAATAAATAAACAACACGAAAGTAAATAAAGCCTCAAAGTTATGAAGTGTGAGAAACAAGAATATGCAAATTTTAATTTTTAAATGGAAACCAAGACATTAGAAAAGTAACAGATTTTTGTTATTTAAGAAGTAGAATTAAAACGAACAACAGAAGCAAGCTTGAAATTAAGTGTAAGATAGCTCAATGCAGAAAAGCACTTGCAGTAGAAGAATGATTTTTTGATAAAATATTGATTTGGGAATTAGGTAAAGACTGTTAAAGATATAAGTGTAAAACGTAGCGCTGTGTGAATACAAGGCTTAAACAATGGATAAGAAAGAAAAATATAAAGCAGTAGTAATATTTAAAATGTGGTGCTATAAAAGAACAATTTTTTAAAAACTTTTGTTTTTTTCTTTAAGTAGTATTTAGCATTAATTGGAATATTGATATAATTAGGTTAGGTTAGTAAGATTAATTTGCTATTCATGAGTTTTCTGCTTAATATTTTATAAATTAATTTTTTTGAGTTATACAGGGTGTCCGGAAAATACGTGTACTACGTTTGACGACAGACTCCTGACGTCAAAATAGGTCGATCTAAGCCGACTTAGTTATATCCAAAATTGTCTCGTTTAGCCGGTAGAGGGCGTCAAAAAAAACAAAAGTATAACAAAGTTGAAAGTATCTATTGTAAGAAACTAAGTAAAACAAAAACATTACTTAAGCAAATGTGTAAAATGACCGCCATCTTGCTGAATACACTTATTAGCACTTTTTAAAAAATGATATTGGACCCTATCTAATGTCTCGGGATTATTAAAATGGTTGCCTGCATTTAAAATCCGCTGCAATAAATCATCGCGTGTGTTTACCGGAGTCTTGTAAACTTCTGTTTTAATAGCGCCCCACAAAAAGAAGTCACACATATTTAACTCAGGAGAACGTGGTGGCCATTTTACTGGTGCATCATTGCCTCTTCCAATCCATCGGTTGGGATATTGATGATGTAAGTATTGCCGAACGGCAACCGAAAAATGGGGCTGGGCACCATCATGCATATACCACATTTCCCTCCGAAGTAAAAGGGGCAAATTCTCCAGAAGAATTGGTAATGTGTCTTGCAAAAAATTTAAATAAATATTTTCATCTAACCTGTCTGGAATAACAATGGGACCAATAAGGTAGTGATCAATAATACCTGCCCAAATATTAATTTTAAATTGATGCTGATGATGTGCAACTATAATGGCATGTGGATTTTCATCGGAATAAATATGTTCGTTGTGCAGATTGGTTACCCCAGATCTTGTAAAGCATGCCTCGTCAGTAAACATAATTTTTCTACAAAAATTTGGAACAAGGATTCTTTTGTTTCAAATAAATTGACAAAATGTAAGCCGCATGTGGGGATCAGTCGGTAAAAGTTCCTGGACTTTTTGTATGTGGTAAGGATGTAACAACTGTTCTCTTAAAACCTCATTGACAATCGTTTTAGGAACATTTAACTCACGTTCTAAGAGACGGGGGTACTGGTACTTGGTTCTTCTTCAACTCTTTCCAGAATCATCTCTTCTGTTTCCACAGTTCGAGTTGTTCGCATACGACCCCTGCCTTCAAACTTTTTCTCAAAACTGCCCGTTTCCCGAAGATGACGCTCAGTATTGGCAAATATTTGGTGGTTTGGTATTCGACGGTTAGGAAACCTCTCCATGTAAACCCTAACACTGACGCCCATTTCCTTGACAAAACCCGTATACCAGGAGCATGTCAACTTTCTGAGAGTTTGTATAATTTTCCATTTTTAATGGTAAAATGAACTTGTAATTCAAGAATGTTGATCGTATACTTGAGTAAATTTCATAGACTGGTGACAATTTGTCAATAATTGTCAAATTATTAATCGCCATAGCAACAAGGTCACTTAAAAAATTATTGTTACAGGTAATTTCTTTTTAATATTTACAAATTTTTGACGCCCTCTACCGGCTAAACGAGACAATTTTGGATATAACTAAGTCGGCTTAGATCGACCTATTTTGACGTCAGGAGTCTGTCGTCAAACGTTGTACACGTATTTTCCGGACACCATGTATATTTTATACATTTTTATAATTATTAAGTGCAAACTGTGTTAAACAATTAATTAAATTGATGCTGTTTTTATCTGGTTCTAATTTAGTAGAAATGAATACAATTGTAGATTTGCTCTCATCAATTTTTGTAATTTTGATGCTTTCATTGGTGGTGTAATTTTTATGTTTTTATTGATTATATTTTCATATTGGTCATTGCTTGTACCCTGTGTATCTTTGGTAGAATTTTTGTTGAATTGTTGCATATCTATGCAACTGTAATAACTATTAGATTTGTTTTTAACTTTAGTAGACTTTTTGTTTTTCTTTGACGCAATCACTTTTTTTTTTAATTAATTTTTTTTATTTAAGATATCTTTGATACATCTTTTTTCACTATCTTTGGCAAAATTTGTTTTTTTTGTCAAATTCTCCGTTTTTATCATTGACCATATGATTTCTTTATCTTTGCATAATTTATTTTTAGATTTCAATATTTTTTTTGTTTTTTTTTTCTTTTCGATAATTTCAATGTATCCAAATAAAATATTGTTTTTATTTAAGCAATTTTATATATTTGCAATTGATTTGCACAATTTAAAAACGGAAAAAGACAATTAGAAGAAACCTTTTATGAACTTATTTTGATACACTTGATAGATAAGCAACAATTTAGTGTAAGTTTCTTCTGCGATTTAACGTTTTTTGTGCAATTTTTAATTATTTATTGCAGTAAACAATTTTTTGTAATAAATTCTGATATGTTTTTTTGCAATAAATGATAATGCATGATTTGTGCACTAAATAAAATTTTTACACAGTTTTTGAGTTCTGAAAAAAAACTTTTTACAATATTGTGATTAATAAATGTTTTTTTTTAATAAAACATAATTAGAACTTGTGTCAGGGGTCGCATATGTACAGGGCTGTCGAAAAACATGTTATTACTTTTATAGAATTGACTTTTATGGGTTGTTCAAAAAAATGTTACCACTTATATGGGGTTGACTTTTATTTTAATAACATAATAACACATACTACATTCAAATGACGGTAATGCACTTTGAACTATACTCTTTGGTTTTTAATGCACGTGTAAAGTCACGCCTGATGAGGTGCTGGTCAAGCCAAAGGTCTAATCTAGCTTCTACCAAATGATTTATCTAATTAAAGGTCAAACCGATAAGGAATAATGCGGTGGTGCATTGTATTGCTGAAAGTAACCAGATGTTATGATAGAAGGGTGACTTGAACATTTTTATTTAAGCTGTTTCTTCTCTCTTCCAAAGAAAGTCATATTTAGTTTGCAACAATAAAAATTACAAATTATGATGTACCATATAAGTTGTATCATTTTTTTGGACAACCTATATAAGTAGTAACATTTTTTTGAACAACTTTGTATGGTGGTATTGAATCTTGTTTTGTCTATATATACATTAATAGTTTTTTTTTTTTTTTTAATATTGTTTAATAAATACATTTATTGTTGTTTAAATTATATTTGGGTAATTCCATTAATTTGAAAAAGTCGACTTCTTTGATTTTGCTCAAATTTTCAGGGATCAAAATATAGATGAAAAAAATGAGATTTCCAAAATTTTTGAGCTTAGACTTGTTCAAAATGACACACATTTGAAGGTCAGAAATTTTACAATTAAACGTATTTTTTAGCTTATTTTGTATCTCAATTTTTGGGCTTCTGAAAAAAGATAAAAAGATACACAATAGCTCAAATTATTTCTTATTGCACGTACATTAAAATTCATATTTTTATGTTTAATATTGTGGCAGTCATTTTGATATTTTAAGTTTCAAACATTATTCCATAAAAAAACGTAAATGTAGCAGAGTTGCAAAACTTTGCTTTGCCAAATCTTAACCAAATTTGATCCAAAAGGTCTTGATTTTTTTGTGTTTAATCTCTTTTTAAAGTGATCACACAAAACTTATAGAATCAATATGTATACACTACTATTTTGATGCAGGAAATTGCACATATTTTTGCGGTCTTCAAAACTTGTAATTTTTAGGTCCCGAAAAAGTGCTGTCAAAATTTTAGTAAATACTCAAGTAAAAAGGTTATCTATATGAGAAATGGTATATCGAGCATTATCAAGAATTTTTTAATATTAAAAAATTGTCAAAATTGGCAAACCGCACATTTTTGTATCTTAGTTTTTGGGCCTTTAGAAAAAAATAAGAAGGTCCACGATGGCTTAAAATATTTCTTAATACATGTACTTTAAAACCCATATTTGTTTATTTAATGTTGGGGCAGTCATTTTGATATATTAAGTTTCAAACTTTATTCCAAAAAAAAACCATAAATTTAGCAAAATTGCAAGAAAACAACAAGAAAATAGGTTATTTAAATGAAAAATGGTATAATGGACATTCATCTTCAAGAATTTTTTATATTCAAAAATCGTCAAAATCGGCAATGTTCTTCAGAAAATCTAAATCACCTTTTGTTTATCTTGCTTTGTTTTTGAAATTGTCAACAAATACAAAATATTTAAAAAATTGTTTTATTTAGCAAAAAAACACAAACAAAACAACATTACTTTAACAAGTGTGCATTGATGCAAGCTTTTGATACTTGTTAAAACAGTTTTTTTTTGGTACGGTTAGTAAAATTTGATAAAAATGCTGTTCGACAACAGAGAATACGCAGATATAATTTTTGCTTACGGATTATGTAATAGTAATGCCCTAGCAATTGAGATTTCTCGACAGAAAGCAACTTTTTTGACGCGTTTTTTAGTAAAAATGTTGACACATATCATTATCAAAAGTACACATACAACCAGGCCACGCAGCACAACGAGTTGCATTTTCTCAATGGTTTCTTGATAATACCAGATATATTATTTTTCATATAAATAACCTTCTTTGTTGTGGTCTGAAGAGTATTTACTGAAATTTTGACAAAAATCGACATAAGATGACAGCGTTTTTTCGGGACCTGAAAATTACAAGTAGTGGTGAACATAAATTTACTTTAAAAAAAGATTGAACACGAAAAAATGTAGACCTTGTGGATCAAATTTCTTTAAGATTTGACACAGTAAGAACGGTTTAAAGAAAGCATAATTTTGCAATTTTTCTAATTTACGGTTTTTTTTTAATAATGTTTAAAGCTTGATATATCAAAATGACTGCCTCAACAATAAATATACGAATATGGGTTTTAAAGTACATGCAATAAGGAATATTTTGAGCCACTGTAGACCTTTATCTTTTTCCAGAGGCCCAAAAATTGACATACAAAAATGTGCCGTTTGCCAATTTTGCCAATTTTTGAATATTAAAATTTTTATGATAGTGCCTGATACACCATTTCTCATATAGATAACCTTTTTTCTTGTGTTTTAAAGAGTATTTACTGAAATTTTGACTAAAATCAACATAGGGTGACAGCGCCTTTTTGGGGACTTGAAAATTACAAGTTTTGAAGATTGCAAAAACATGTGCAACTTCCTGCATCAAAATAATGGTGTATACGTTTTGATTCTATAAGTATTGAGTGATCACTTTAAAAAGAGGTTAAGCACGAGGAAATCTCGACCTCGCGAATTAAAGTTTGTTTAAATTTGACAAAGTTAGAACGGAAAGCAAAATTTTGCAATTTTGCTAAATTTACAGGGTTTTTTAAAATAATGTTTGAAGTTTAATATATCAAAATGATTGCCACGATATTAAACATATGGGTTTCAAAGTACATTTATTAAGGAATAATTTGAGCCATTGTGGACTTTTTTATCTTTTTCCAGAAGCCCTAAAGTTCATATAGAAAATAAGCTAAAAAAGACGTTTTATTGTAAAATTTCTGACCTTCCAATGTGTGTCATTTTGAACAGGCAATATTCTAAGTTCCAAAATTTTGGGAATTTTATTTTTTTCATCCATATTTTGATTCTTGAAATTTGAGCAAAATCAAAGAGGTCGACTTTTTCAAATTAGTTGAAAAGTAATGGAATTACCCATAAAGAATTATATTTGTGTAAATTTGTTTTAATTGTTCGATTCAAACAAAATGCGCCAAGAATCTCGTTCGCTGCTTGTATAAAAATTTGTCTGTGTTTTTTTTTATACATTTGTGAAGTTCAACTTTTTTTTCTTTTTTTTTTTCACGAAAGGGTACGTTTAGAGTCTCTGTACTGTGAGTTTTTGGTCTTATTTTGTACCTCTGGTTGTTATATTATATGCCTTGCACTCACTAAGCATATGTAACGGTAATTTTTTAATTTTTTAAAGATTTGCTGCATAGGAGATCTATCTGGATTCTCATTATTTGCATATTTAGGCTGTAGTCCAGTTGTTAATCGTGTAAGCTTTTGCAATTTTGTTTGGCTTATTTGCATTGTGAAAGGAATGTGTGTGATTGTTTTGATAGAAATGGGTGTGTTTTTTTATAGATTGCTGTATTTTGTTGCAACTTTACTACGAATTATTTGTTTTTTAGTTTTGTATGGAATGTTGACTGCATCTTTATCCAATAAATATCTTTGTGGTTTTTTGTTTAGTGAGACGGTCTGCCTTAAGGTTTTTTTATACCTTGATCTTTTAGTTCTAGAGCAGGTGTACACTGTTTGTAGTTAATGCGTTTGAACAGGTTATGCAGTTTATTACATTAAGCGTATTGCCTCTAGTACTGCTTGGCTGTTGGACATGATCTTTTTGTACGTGATCAATTGTCTAATCATCACAGTATATAAATATTTGGTCATATTGGGTGTTAGTTTTCATGTTTGTATGATTATTGATTTGGTGGCAAAAATTTATGGCTTTTGTACTAACATTTTTTTAGATTAGTTTGAATGGCTAGTTTGGTAATAAACGTAAGTTTCAGGTACTTTACTTTTTTTGTTATCTGGAGTATGGTTTTCTATATATTAAGTTTTTGGTGTTTGCTGTTTTTCTATGGTTTACGGATTGTTTTTTAGCTACTTTGTCTTAGTGTGCTGTGCATCGTGTTAGATACAGATGCATTAAACTGTCTGCCTATAAGATTGTTGAGGTTATTGGTGTAACCTAAGACAAAAACACTTATGTTATTTAGTAACTGCAGTAGAGCAACAGAAGTAATAATACAGCCCTCTGAGAAAATTTGTCAACAACATTATCTTGTTGTAATTGTTACAATCCGATTCTGAAGCATAGAATTTACCTAATCTTGGAGAGACGCATTTTTTTTTTTTATTGCGTTGACACTAATCTTTTAATAGAGAGAATTGCGTGTTATCTTATATTTTTTATCCGTAATCAATATTTACCACATAAACGATTTCGGCTTTATAACGACAATATAACAAACTCACATAACATGTATGAAATATAACCACCATCTTTACATATTCTTTGGCATAAATAATATATTTTAAATACACACTTGGTTTTAAAAAGATATCGATTAGTATCTAATGCTATCTATCAAATAGCGACCAGAAAACGTATTTATTACTAGATATTAAATTATTTATATAAAAAATCGGTAATTACACTTACTTAAATATTGCATAAAATTAATATTATAAAAATGATTGTTAAATGATTGCAATTGAAATAGTTGAAAATTGAAGGGAAATTCAATAAATCAAAATAGATACCTGTCCTGAATTTAGATGTAATCCAATTAAATGATCCATGCAATCAAACAACTGTAATTTAATGTAATTAATAGACCGCCGACAAATGTATTAAATCACAGTAACAAAAGCACCAATGATAGCGATCGAAATATCACAAATTAATCAACCAACTAATTACATTGGATAAAATGATTTAAAAAAAATATTTAACTAATTCATCAATCTATTATTCTATGACTTATCTGTTTATTTTACATTTTTTATAATAAATGACCGAGCGTTTTATTTTTGCCGCTAGCTCAGCAAGGACGAAAAGAAAAAAACTACCGAATTTCTTGCAGTGCAGGCACGCACAATCTAATAAATCGATGTTCGATATATGTGACGTTTAATGAGGCGGTTCTTATTTATCGCAATCGATCTCTAAAAATGGCCGACGTTAAATGAATTCTTTAAATTACATATATAAAACGATCAATTATTGGTTGAAACAAATAATATATTTGTAGACAATTAATGGATAAAGGTACACGGAATTATTACGCGATTAATCATTCTCTCGTTTAATTGAAATAGCGCGAGTTCGTTTCAATTACCGATTGTGCATTATGTAGTGCAATCGAATTCGGCTCGATTGTATGTGCGTATTTTTTTAAACAAACACAATTTGCTGTATTATTGACCGATGTTATCGTTTCAACATTCTAGTTGCAGAAATTGATCGATGGAAATTAAATTATGCTAACTATTATTTAAATTTAATAAATCTTCTATTGAATTGATGTGAGAGTTATGTTGTTTTATGCTATATTATTTTGCTTTGCTAAATAGTTTTGTGTAAATAAAATAAATAAATAGTAAATTGTTTTATTATTTTATAACATGAATTAACATTATTAATATTATTATTTAATGAAAAATGAAATGGAATTCAGTTTAATCTTTTAAGTTGTGAACAAGATTGGTAATAAATAATAATCTGTATCAAACAGATAAGTATCAACAGGTGGAGAAATAGTTTGCATAAGAATACAATCTTTATTCGATTTAAATTACTATATTAATACATAAAATCAAAATGTAAACAAGTTTTGAATAAAAAATTGATAAAAATTTAAAACCGACAATGTAAACCGATACGAACATCTTGAAATTAGTCAACTATCATCCGATCCTGTGCGAGAAACAAGAGCTTTTCTTTTACGCTTCTCCCAAACCTCGAATATCACCCCACCAAAGAGAGATGCGATGAAATTAATCATTTCAAGTATTGGCTTCTTCTAAATCAATACCATCTCGGAGCATCGTTCCCTCAAAGACAAAATTTTCACAGTTGCGACATTTACACGTGCTAATAGAAAATAAATATTGGGGGAAGACGAAAATAAGATCAAATATCATTTAATTAGAGGAAATGAAAATTGAGCATACAAATAATATAGTATATTTGAAAGAAAAAATGATGACATTTTCAATTTCTATCAAATTAAGTTATTTTAATGTTTGTTATTAGTTGATTTTATTTTATTAAGACTGTTTACATTTGTATTAATACACATAGATATTATATTATTATCAATAATTGAGATCAAAATTGAGTTTTTCTATTCTACTACTCTACCGTAATGATATTACAAAATATTGCTATTTTATACGTTTAATTGCGCACGCATTATTCGTGCAAACAGTGCATATTACGCACTGAGCTATCGAAAAATGATAAATCACTTCACTATTCAAGTCATATTAAAATATTTAAATATAAAAAATGTCTTAAAAATGAAAATTATTTATATATGATTTTGATAATCGATTGGGAATAAAATAATTTAATGTGAAACAAATTAAATAATTAATTTTATAACCAAACATTCTTTTTTGGTAACTCTTTCTGAAGTTGTATAACTTTTTACTTTTTTTAGTCCAAAATAGTTTTTTTGGTTGAACTTTTTCTTACTTATTTTTGTTTTGTTTCTGGGGGCTAAAGAAATCTTCTTAAAAATATTGCATTCACCCTCACGAGCGTCTACCGACTAAACTATTCCGGAATGTATGGTGGAAATTTGGTCACTCGTGTGACATTGCCTTCCTGTCTAACAGATGCTTATTAGTATTACATATTGCACTTATTGTGCCGCTCTATAGGCGTTGATTAGAGTTTTGTGGAGAAATTATACCACGTCTAAGTCAGGGTTTTAGAATGTTGGACAACTGTATAAACATATTATCTATCTCGATGGTTAATATACTAGCTGAAGATGGAAATATTTTCATAAAATCTTTGTCGCTCGCTTAAGACAAACGGAGCAAGAGCTGATTTATAGCTGAAAGGGATTTGTTTTGCGCCGGTCTTGCCGGAGAACTTTGCAAGTGTTGGGTGTGTTCATGGGTGGAGCAGGGGTCTGCTGACGAGGAGCAAGTGTCTTACTGTGGGTCGGGCTGTTACGGTTCAATTTTTAATAAATTATGCAGTCTTTTAACTGGCATTGGGCGGGCTTACAGCTACATCGACGGACCCTTTGTTGGATTTGCACGCGGAGCTTGCATGAGTATTTGACGCACGCATATGGTACCTACCACCAGGATACCGTGTAACTGAAGCCTTGGCAACGGTGGCATTGTGCGATTTTTGCGGTTTTTTGTTTGTACTTGACGGTAAGTCAAAGCCCGTATAATTCTTTCTGCTTTTAGCTGAACATACCGTTCTTTCCCATGCGTGCATTTAGAGTAATTTTTTTTTCTGAGCGACGAACATAGTCTGCACCACATCGGCTTTGATGCAGTTATGAGTTTATGGGTGTTGGTGGATTTGGTGGGCTTGCGGGAAGACCTAGAGTGCTAGTAGTTGGATTAGAGTTAGCCGACTGGGCTTTTGGGATTGAAGAAACCTGATGCAATGGGCCGGCTAGTAGCCTGTTAGAGCAAGAAATTAAAGATGGTTTACCTATTTAATTTCTTTATTTTTTTTATTTTTTTTTTGCCTCAGATCATCGTGAAGGTTTGTTTCTTTCTTGGAGGAAGCGGTAACAGAATCAGTTAGACCTGCAGCAGGTTTTTTTAAGGAGGTCTGAGCGGTGTTGGTCTTTGAGTTATCATGTCTCGCATTGATCAGCTGATATAGTGCTTTCTTGTTGATGGTTTTGATCTTGTCAGATTGTAGTTTTATTAGTTCTGCGGATCTCTGTGTCTGCTGGAGCATCATTGCAAGGACAATGGTTGGGGTTGACCTTAGTGGGATTTATACTAGAAGAAGTTGCATTAATTAATTAAATTAGTAATTAGTTAATTCAAATTTTATAATGTTTTTATAATCAATCAATAATTTGTAAGTTTTCAGTCTTGGGTGTGGCTGTGTTAGCTCTTGCTGTTGATTTTTTTGTTGTCTCTTTTGAAGTTGTTGCTGCTTTCTGAGTGTCTTTGGTCTGTCTATCTCCGTAACTTTTTTACAACATAAAATCACTAATTTGTACTTTATTTAAACTTTTACCGGAGAGAAGGTTGTTTTTTTTGTTTGTTACCGGTAAGTTTTTTGCTCCAGGTACTTTTTTAAGTTTTTTGCCCCCTTCAGAACGAACGTCTAAAGAACAAACAACCTGAAGCCCGAGGCACGATTGCGGCAAAAAATGCTTTAATCCTGCTCGAAGCTGCTTTAGCGCTTGGATTTTCAGAAAAGTTTGGTATGTAGAAATAAATTGTTTGATTTGGAGACGTAATGAGAAAATTTAAAAACACTTTAACTCCAGTTTAAACTACCCGTCCGTAATCATGTTTTGTAGTGCCATCCAAGTTATTTGTCATCAAGTAATTGGATGTTACTTCTTTTTTTGACATCATAAATACTTCTAACGCTTGCATAGAGAATCTTTTGGCAATTCATTAAAGTTTAGTTTGCAAAAATGGGTTTATTTTAACCCCTACAAATTCTAAAGAATTTGATTTAAATTTATAGAATTTGTACCATATATGGGGTAATATGTTGTAAAAGAAACACTATCAGTAATTCTGAAGTTATGATTTTTAACTTGGCAAAGATGGCTGTGATATTTAATACCATACAATAAAGTTATATTTGACAGCAAAAATATCAGCAATGTACAAATCTGGTATTAATATATATGTTAAAATTCAGCTTAAATAAAATAAAAATTATCTAAATTTCGGTCAAAAACACCAAAATCTGGCCAGTAAATAACAAAAATTTCAAAATTTTGCATTTTTGGCGCGTTTTATTTGAATCTGATGACCGAAACAAAATTGTAAAACATTATTAAATTATGTATTTTATGTAAACTGCTTCTCCACTCAGTGTGATACACTAGTGTTTTAGGGTATGCATCTATTCTTAGTGTGCCTAGCATCACTGGTTGGAAAGATAATTTACATTTTTGTTTTGTGCTAGGTGGAGAATCTTTTAAAAGACTTACAAAATGTCGAATTTATTTTCACGGGCGCCTACCGACTATGACTGCTGGAAGTTTGTTTTTACTGTGACATGGCCTTTCTGACTGATTGTTTGCTAATAACGGGTATATTTACATAATGCAAATTTGTGCCTAAACTATATAGGTGTCGCCTAGAATTAGTGGAGAGCAAGTTCCACTTTTAGATCTGGATTTTAGACAGACTTTCAGTGTCTGAAAATATTAGACATCTAGTTGTCTAATAGAGACTTGGAAGATGCAACTAGCTTGGCGAAATCATAGTTACTCGCTTGCGATAAGCGGAGTAACAGCTGGTCTTTAGGTGAATGTAGTGGGGCGCTAGACGCCTGTCGCGCTGCTTGTGCCTTTTGCACAAGCAGCGCGATTTTTTTTGCGGACATTGGGAGCAATGGGAGCGCTTCGAGGAGGAGTTTTAGACTGCATGCGGGGAGCCTGGCTGTTGCGACTAAGCCTTTAGTTTTTGTCTAGGCAGCCTTTGTAACTTTGACGCATTTAGCTAAATGACCGCTTTCTTTAGTAAAAGTGCAACTGGCGCCCGGATGAGCTTTGACGCACTTGACGCACTAATATAGTGCGTTGCACCGGGATGCTCCGTGGCCATAATGTTGGCAACGGTAACATTGTACTACCTTTGCGTTTGACCTCTGTGATCGGTTACCCGAAGTCCGTCCGGGATGGTTTTTCTGTCTCAGCTCATGCGGGTCATTGATGATGGAGTGTACCTCTGAGCGATAAACTCAGCTTGCACTACTTCAGTCTTAATGCAGGTAGGTACACCCTAGATAAGATTTTAGGTTTTTTTCGGACCTTAATTGATAGGTGTGGTGATTGACACCTGAAATTGTCCTGCGTTTGGAGGTGCAGGCGTATGTCATCAAAAGTCGCCATCAGCCCTAATTACTCATCCTTTACATGAATTCTTCCTTCTTCTCTTTGTGGGCGCTGACTGGTTTGAGTAGCCTAAGCAGCTAGTAGCCGGACCAAAGTTGGTTGGCTGCGTCTTAGGGGCGGTCCGGATTAAGAATACTTTGTCTTTGGTGGTTGATTGTTATGATAATGCTGAAAGCATCTGACTTGAGGAGCTGGCTGGAGATGTTTTTGCGTAAGGCGTAGAAGGTTTTGGTGAGGTCGTCGCTTTTTGATTGTGCGGGTTTGCTTTTGCTGGCAGTCGAATCTGCTCGCTGACAATTTACATAAAATCATAGTAACTATTAAACAGTTTATGTTTAGTAATGTGTCAGAGGTGGTAACCCAATGCCCTCTATTCGGAAAAACGTTGAACTTTTTGTGTATGTAGTTGTAAAAATTTAAAAAATATTAACATTGAGCCAAAAATAAAAATTTTGTTGTAAAATGTTACAAATAAAATGAAAATCTGGCCAGTATTTAACAAAAATATCAACTATTTGTTTTAAAGTAGGAACATTAATAAAGTATTAAAATCTAGCTACAAAACTTACAATTTATTTAATAAACACTAAAATTTAATCATAAAAAGACAAAAATATCAAATTCTTATCAAATCTAATTGTAAAATAATAAAAATTAATAAAAATTTTGTTAATAAATAACATAAATCAAAATTCTAATTTGAAGTACCAAAATCCGTACATTTAGTTGTAACAATGCAAAATTTAGGCTATAAAACAGTAAACAGTACTAAAATGTTAAGGTTATTAAAAACCAGTCAATAATTTAAAAAAACACGTAAATATACAAAAAGTTGCTATAAAATGTTAAAAATAACAAAATTGCTAAAATTTAATAATAAAATATCAAAATATTTGGTAGAAACTTAAAAAACTGTATGAAAAGTACCAAATCCGGCAAAAAAATTTAGAGATTTTAATTTTTTTTTATTAATAATTACCTAATATAATACTCACATCTGTAAAACAATAAAAAGTAAAAAATATAGAAATTGAACTATATAATGCGAACATCTAATAATAAAATTTAAAATCTGTAAAATAGTACTGAATCTCTATAATATGTCAAAAACACTAAAATCCGGCTACAAAACTTAAAAGATTGTGACCTATAGTACTAAAATCTGGCTATAAACTGTTAAAAATTAGTTTAAATTGGAGTGCACACTCACTCGCTCAAGTACTGGTCGTCAAGAGTAACTTACAATCCCTTGCGTTAGAAGTCTCTATATTCAAAGAAGATGATAATACCAACCGTTGATGACCAACACTTGGGTGGGTGGGCCACTCCAATTTATGGTTACTATTGACTAGTTTGAAATAGAGTACCTACTCACTTGCTCAAATATGTGATCAAGGGATTGGGAATAGTTTCTTTCTGCTAGAGTTAGAAATTTTTATATTCAAAAAAGAGGTGGTGATACTTACTGGTAGAGAGGAATAACATACAATCTCTTGATGACAAACACTTTCAAAAATTGGAATGGACCACCCACCAACCCAAATGTTGGTTGTCCAGGGTTGGTATCACAACTTTTTCTTTGAATATAGAGACTTTTAACGCTTGCTAAGAAAAGAAACTTTCAATATTTTGATGAGAAAAACTTGAGCACTCCAGTTCAAACTGGTAATCATATTATTATCCTCCCAAGTGTCCGACACAAGGTATTGGATGTCACTATTACCTCTTTTGAGATAAGAACTTTTGACGCTTGCAGAGAAGAAAAAATTCTATTTTTTTTTTCTGTAACTACGGTTAACATAGATAGTTTCAATTTTTGATGACGCGTTCAATCATTTTGAGTGGTGTTTGGCAAATGACGAAAGTAATGTTGGTCTTCAATTCTCCAATTGTAGTTGGTTTATCTATGTAGACTATGGACTATACGTAGTCCCAAAAGAAATAGTCTAGAGGTGCGATATTACATGATCTAGGCGGCCAATTGTTCTTGCAACAAAGCCATGGTTTTACGGGTTATGTGGCAAGTTTTGTTAGAACAAAATTTGTAGAGATTACCGGTTTCAATTTTAGGCAGCAAATAGTTTGTTATTGTTGTGGGATAACGGGCCCATTCACAGTTATGTTCCGGCCTACCTTATTTTTAAAGAAATGTTGCACCAGCTTATAAAATACACCAAACCGTTGTTTTGTTTGAATGCAATGCAAATATTTTCTGGTTGCTCTTCACTTCAAATGCAGTAATTTTGCCTATAGACGCACCTATTAATCAAGAAATGGGCATCATCGCTGAACAAAATTTTGGTCGAAAACAGTAGATTTTCTTGAAGCTTTTCTAAAACGGTGACAATTCGAAAGGTCGGTTGGCTTCAATTCTTGCATGAGTTAAATTTTGTATGCTTTTAAACCAAGATTCTTACGTAAAATACGCCAGGTTGTTTTATAAGGCAAGTCACACTGTTGAGAATGGCGCCAAATTGATTCACCACATTCATTGCGTACATTCTCAGCTACCTCCGCTATATTTTTTTCACAAAGTGCTGGATGTGGTCTATTTGGTTGCAATTATCTAATAATGAATATTGAGTTTTAAATTTTTTAATGATACAGCGAATTTTGCGTTTGGTAGGCCGATTATGTAAACCATAAGTTCCTCTAAGTATACAAAACACTTTCCTCATAGAGCGTTGATTTTCGTAATTCAGCTGAATAATTTGTAGACGCTGTGCCGGGGTAATTCTTTCTATGATGAAATGTAAAACATTACTGAACAAAAATAACATAACAGTTTGACTCAGCGCACGCTTTATCTAACAACCCTTACTGAAAAAGTACCTCTAAATGAATCACCTATTACAATATAGAAATTTTACTTTTTACAGTAATGAGTTCAATATGCAACTGATATTGCTATGAAAAAGTATGCTATTTTATATGTTTTATTTTGCACTCATAAACGGTTTAAACAAAAAGATTTTACTACTTAGACTTGGTTCTATTTTTCTATTCTTTATTCTTTACTTATTGGAACACCCTGTATCTTTAATAATCATAATTTTTAGAAAGCGATCTATACAAAGCATTTTTTTACAAATTTCAGAAAAGAAAGTTTTGACTTTTTGTTACTTAAAAATTATTAAAAAATTAAAGTACTTTTTGAAGTAGTTATTTTTAAAAATAACATTTGTTAAGTAATTAAAATTTTAATAACAGGAAATTTATATTAATATGATAATGCTTATTGCTAGGATGAAGCGATTCTTACAAAATATAATTTGCTTGATTTCATCCAATGTGATTGAACAATTCTAACTATAACATTGACACAAATATTCCACCTCAATAGATCGCGTGAATCGGTCGCAAATCATGCGGATACACCAACCCCTTTTCCATGAAAGCAGAACCCCTTCATAACATACCCACATTATATACACATCGCGAGGGTAGTTACACCTACTTCATCCATGCAGCAAATATTCCACTGAACATTGCAGGAATATTTGGTTTCAACGGTATGCAATCCAAGAATCGCTTGGATGTGTCTGCCGAAATTTATTTACTATGCTAATAATTCAAGCTATAAATCTCCCCATGTTATTTTAACTATTATTGTTTTTATTTCCAGATCCGATGGCCGACATCACTTGTGGATAAGTGTTCTTTTTGGTGGACTCAGCATGCTCGCGAAAGAAACCGGTGTCACCGTCTTTATACTTAACCTGGCTTACGACCTCTATAAAAGCTGGCCGAATGTAAAAAGGTAAGCCCTGAATGGATTTTTTTTAAGTGTCCATACATATGGTTACCAATATATTTTTTATTGATTTTGCTAGAATTTATTAAATCATTTTATAAATTTGTTTAGATATCATTTATAAAAACTGTTATAAAGGAAGTAAATTTCCTTTAGAACGCAATTTTAAGTAGCTTTAACCTATATTTACAACCTTTTATGTATTAAGAAAAAGTACATCCTTTTAAATAAGGTAATTATAGCGAGGAGCAACGACTCTCCCATTCAAAAACCCACAAAAGCCCCCTTTGAATAGCAACGGATCCCATTAACTTCATTATTATAAAGGCGCTTCTTTTTTGCTCTCTTTCTTATTTCTCATTGCAATATTTTCTTCGTATTTCAGGACGATTGTTGAAGTGAGATGGACCAAGGAGACTCAACAGTTTGCCAATCGAGCAGCGAAAGTTCTTACATCGGTGAGTGAAACTATTATTACTAATCTACAATTTACATTATGATAATCGCAGTTTTTAAACGATTCTATATTGATTAAATTTAATTAGAAATTTATAGATTTATTTTCAATTAGAATGGATGGAGACGAATGTTGATTGCTTGATTATTTTTATCATAGAATGTATGTATTTAAACCAACTTATTTTTAAGAGATTTTTATATTTGTCTTTTTTTACAAATTTTAATTAAATTTTTTATTTGAATTTCATTTTTAAAATCAATGTTTCAATTTAAAAATAAAATAATGATATTTATAAAAAAATTATAAAGAGGTTAGAAAATGCTGTTTCATAATAAATTTAATAACAAATCTTTTTTTAATGATTTTTCATATACAACCATTTTTTTCAATATATTTTATTAATGCAAATAGCATTAAAAATGCTTAAAAACGTGTTTTAAAAGAAGTTTGGTTGTTATATGCTTCATAACCTTCTTGTTAAAAGAAATTAGTCGTATTTTTATTAAAAAAATTAACAACATCTAACTAATCAGTCAGAAAATAAAACAAAACTACATTACATCTGGTACCACAAAGAACCAATGCCTATGATTAAAAACGTGGTCAAAAATTGAAAAATTAAGTTTTAAATTAAAGGTTTTGATTAATTTAGCTCATAGATATAATATTAAATTACAGTTAGCAGGTCCAACAGTCATTGTTTGCATCATTCACTCTGAAAAGAGTCAACCTTTGCTTAAAAAAGCAGATAACGTCAAAATAGTTGTGTCTAATAAACCGATTTTGATTTTGCAAATAAATTAAAGAAGAATAAAAGTAGTTATGATTTACATACATTTTTATAATTTAGACTATTGAAATATATAGTTTATATTATCTGTCTTAAAAATAATAAAGAAAAGAAAGAAAGTGCTACTTTAGTTTATATACCAATTTAAAAGAAGAATAAGAATGTCACTTAAATAACTAAAATCGTATACGTTATATTCTAGATACGTTTGAAACTAATAGAATGCTATCACATAGAACAATTTTTTGTACCCAACTGGTTGAATTGAGTTTCTGCTTTAAAAGCTTTACATTCCTATTATGAATATGTTTTTGTTATGGCTGCGCGGCTGAAATCAGCGATAACAAAAACTTTTTGTTTACTTAACTAACTATATATAAATATTGATGGAATCTGTAATGATTGGGTTTGAGTTAGAATTTTGTTAACCCAATTAGGTTGTGTGTGCTTTGATAATTATTTTAATTATGCTTTGGACAATTACTATTTTTATTTGACTTAAATTTGTAACCAAATTTAGGGAGCACATTTTATTTTGATAGGTTTTATTTTATTTTTTTTAATTGCTGAGAGTTTAATTGTACATAGGAAGATCATGATTTTGTTATATTTGGGACTTAGAATAGTAGCAAAATATAAGAAGCGCACTTTATTGAGGTTGTACTTTAATTAATCTCAGTTTTTTACATTTTATGTTGCTTGGGACTTTAATTATACTTAGGAAGAATAACATTTGATATGTTTAGGACTTCAAATAGTAACAAAAATTAGGAAGCACATTTTATTGTAGTTGTTCTTTGAAATATCTTGATTTTCTACATTTTTTGTTGTTTGGTAGTTTAATTATACTTAGAAAGATTAAGATTTTGATGAGTTTTGGATTCAAATTTTTAACAAAATTTAGTAAGCGCACTTCATTGAGGTTGTACTTTGATAAATCTTAGTTTTCTGTATTTTTTATTGCTTGCAAATTTAATTATACTTAGAAAAGTTAAGATTTGATATGTTTGGGACCTAAATAAGTAACAAAATTTAGGAAGCGCACTTTATTAAGGTTGTACTTTAATAAATCTTGGTTTTCTACATTTTTTGTTATTTAGAACTTTAATTATACTTAGGAAGATTAAGATTTGATATGTTTGGGACTAAAATTGTTACCAAAATTTAGGAAGTGCACTTTATTGAGGTTTCATTTTGATAAATCTTAGTTTTTTACATTTTTTGTTGTTTGGTACTTTAATTATACGTAGGAAGATTAAATTTTGATATGTTTGAGACTCAAATAGGTAACAAAATGTAAGAAGCGCACTTAATTAAGGTTGTACTTTGATAAACTTTAGTTTTTTTTACATTTTTTATTGCTTGAACTTAAATTCTACTCAAGAAGATCATGATTTTGCTATGTTTGGGACTGATATAAACTTAAATTGATGGGCCGGTCTCTCTATCTAAAACTACGTATCCGAAATTAATGAACTGAACCTTTATCTTCTAATTTAGTGATATCTGACCTGTAGAGGCAAGAAAGATTTACTTCTGTTAAAACTACCCTCCGGAATCAATGAATTGATAGCACCGCCGGCACTACAGAATGTTTGTCATTAAGAAATTGGATCTGTCATCTTCATTTATTAATTTAATGACAGCTGACATTGTAAAACCAAGAAAGGGTCAAATTTTTAGGTGACCAACAATAAGTTTAAATTATGTGGTTTTGGATTGGTGTTTATCGTTTATCCGCTTATGTATTTGTGATCTAATTTTTTTATTACAAAGACTTGGGTGGGTCGACTGAAACTAAGTTCAAATTAAGCGGACGTGTGGTTTGGATTTGTGTTGCCTACTCACCCGCTTAAGTGTTTGTGATCCAATTTTGTGATTACTTTTTTGAACTCTTGGGCGGGTGCGCAACAACTAAGTTTAAAGTAAGCGGACGTGTGGTTTAGATTTGTGTTGTTCACTCACCCGCCAAAGTGTTTGTGATTCAATTTCTTTGATCACAAACACTTGTGAGGGAATTGAGTTTAAACTAAGCGGACGTGTGGTTTGGATTTGTGATACCCAACCGCCCGCCCAAGAGTTTGTCATCCAATTTTTTGATCAAGAATACTTGGGCGGAAACTAAGTTTAAATTTTGTAGACGTATGGGTTGATGTTCATTGCTCAAACGCTCAAGTGTGTGTGATCTAAGTTCTTGTTTACAAACACTTGAGTGTGTGGGCGAGAACTATGTTCAAGTTAGGTGGACGTGTGGTTTGGATTTGTGTTGCTTACCCACCCGTCTAAGTGTTTGTGATCCAATTTTAAGTTTGTATTAGGCAGACGTGTGGTTTGTATTTGAGTTGCCCACCCGGCCACCCAAGTGTTTGTTATCTAATTTTTTGATCACAAACACTTAAGTTTAAATTAAGCGGACGTGTCGTTTTGATTTGTGTTTTCTACCCAAGTGTTTGTAATTAAATTTTTTAATCACGAACACTTGGGCGGAAACTATGTTTTAATTTTGTGGACGTATGGTTTGGTGTATATCGCCGTGATCTGTTTTTTTTTTATTACAAACACTTGGGTTGGAGGACGGGAATTAATTTATTGGGTGTGTGGTTTGGATTTGTGTTGCCCGCTTACCCTTCTAATAGTTTGTGATCTAGTTTTTTTTTTATTACAAACACTTGGGCGGGTGGGTGTGAACTAAGATCAAGTAATTTGGACGTGTGGTTTGAATTTGTGTTGCATACCTACCCGAATAAGTGTTTGTGATACTTAGACTTCGTTGGGAGGGCGGGAACCAAGTTCAATTTAAGCGGACGTGTGGTTTGGATTTGTGGTGCTTACCCACCCGCTCAAGTGTTTGTGATCCAATTTTTTGATCACAAACACATGGGCGCATAGGCGGGAATTAAATTTAAATATAGTGGGCGTGTGGTTTAAGTTTGTGTTGCCCACCCACCCGCCCAAGTGTTTGTGATCTAATTTTTTTGATCACGGGTGGGCGGGAACTAAGTTTTAATTAGGCGGACGTGTGGTTTGGATTTGTGTTACCTACCTACCCTCTCATTTGTTTGTAGTATAATATTTTGATTACAACAACTTAGGCGGGAACTTACGCAAGTTTTCTTTGAGCGTGTTAACAACTCAACCGAGCTAAGATATGCATACATTACTTTAATCGTCTCTAGATAAGAAAGTTCAAAGTAATTAACAAAATATGCTGGAAGAAACAGAAATAACATTTTTTTTTGTAAACTTGTCAAACTGACTAAAAATATTGCTCAAACTTATTGCATAATAATTATTGAAATTTTTTGAACTTTGTGATATCATACGTATTGGTATCAATAACGAAAAAGAAAAATTAAAGATTACAATTATTTTTGTTAGCGGGAAGTATGGGCAACTGGGACAGAATGCAATGAACACTATAGAAAGCTACTGCAAAAAAGAAGGAATATCAGTGAATGCAAGCAAATCTGCAATCGTTATTTTTTTCAAGACAAGAAAACACTAAAAACTTGAAAAATCTGGAAATGTATGAAGTATTTACAGCACCCACAACGCAAACTTTTACTTCGACTAAAGTATGGGCACCTGTGGATTTCGTAAATTGTTACCATCACGTCCTCAACGTCCCTGTAAATTATTGCAGCAAAAGCATCCTAACAGTACCGTACACAAATCCGGACTACTCAAAACTAAAAATTCTGGCCAAACTAATCTCTTCAAAATATCTCCATCCTGAATTACGCAAAAAGAATGGAGCGTATGGTGGAGGAGTCAAGTTATCAGCCTACGGCGTGTTTACATTTTATAGCTACCGCGATCCACGCAATACTGAAACTTTGGATGTATTCGATTCAAAGACAAAAAAGTAAACTTATGCTTGATTCTGATCTAACTTTTTTTACAATAAAGTGAATACAAATGCATTTAGTGTGATTTTCGCAAGCAAATTGGCAGTTGGGCAAACGCTAGGACTAACATCCGGTATGACCAGATGCTTATATACTGTAGTGATTAGACTCATCATCACATACGGAGTGTTTGCATGGGGTGGGAAAATTACTTTTAAGAGTACTCAACCAAACTAGGTGAAGTACAAAGACAACGGGAGCAATGGGAACGACTCTTATATCAGTTATGGAAACACTCATTTAGTTCTGATGATGAAGACGAGACAAGCAGCTTACCAAATATAGATATATAAACATATTTTAAGTTTTGGGGTTTAAAGACCGACAATAACAAATGTGTTTCGTTGAGAAGATTATTTTTTTACTATACTTCTATATTTAACAAACGTTGATTATTATGTTGGTTACTATGTTGGCTATCATTATTTTGTTGTTAGTTGCTTGGATATTACTTGTTGTTGAATTGCATTACATTGGCAAAATATTCAAGTTTGTGTGCTTTTATTGTTTTAATCATTTCTTTCTCTTTGGTCAGACGATTTAAAACTTCTTCATTCTTAACTTTGTCTACCTGATTTATGCGGTACACCCACATCTCAAAGGCTTCAAACTTACAAAATTTGTTTCCGTTTTCTCAAGTTGTGTACCATATGTTGTAATTGCCGGTTTGGCCAGAGGCACACTATTATATACTTGTATTGTTTGTATTAAACTTGAGACCGTATTTTGTAACTTTGTCAACTAGGTGTTGTAAATCTTGGTGGGTGCTGGTTAGTAGTACTCATTTCATTCATTTGCTTGTCTCTTGAATGATATGTTTGGAATATAGATTTAATAATAGGGGCAACAAAATACATCTTTTTGGCTTCTGGCTGATCTTAATATTTGCTTGTTTTTGCTAGTACAAGTTTCTTATGATACGTTACACCTACTTTTTGCGAAGTTTTAGCTAATTTATCGTTCCTTAACAAAGGCTTTCTTGAAATTTATGAAACAGATATAAACTGGTTATCTTATATCTTTGCATTTTTGTACCAAACTATTTATTTTGAATATTTTCAGGACGTCGTTAATTAGACTTATAGGTCTATAATCACTACAGTTTTTTGCGTTAGTTTTTTTTTAGAAATCATTACAAAGGTTGATTTCAGCCAATCGGAAGGTATGTTTCTCGTTTTATATATTTTATTGAAGAAGTAAAGAGATTATTGCATACGAAAGTCATTTAATGTAATACTAACGTTGCAAAACAAATTGACAAATAAAAATACTTAGGCATAATTTATCTAGTATACAGATGCCCCATCTGTGGTTAAAATGGCATCGTAGCCGGACAGCAGCCATATGATGACGATTACGTTTGTTTTTGGATAAATTGAGGCAGTTTTTAAACGGAAATATTTGTCATTGAATAGTAAGCCAGAAGCATGATCAAACTGAAACAACACTTCAACAAAGCGATAACTATCATGTCTAATAGCAGTACTACAAACGATTTGCTGGCAAGCGTAATAAAATTCAAACTGGTGCTGGACTACATAACTAGTCTGGAGGTTTTAGCTACAAACAACATAATATGCTTGATCTGGGTACCAAAGGATTTAAAGAATATAAAAGGAACCTAAAAACAGGCCAGCTTGTTAAAAATAAAACTACAAAGAAGTTTATTAAAGTTAAATTTGCTTTTGGAAACTTATGCAAAACTGGAAAACAAAAAGTATAAGGGAGTGAAGCACAAGACTATTCTTAACACACATTACAAAAACCATGATAATGCGGAATAGCCAAATAAAATTGAAAAAGCTTACAAGACTTACTATAAAACGAAATAACTAGAGGAGTCATTATCAGAAATACACGATAGGATTAAGAACCCGCAGTTTAGGGACAATAGATCTAGGGGATCATTTCGAATCGTCTCAGAGATTTGGACATGGCGGATAGTTGCTAATTTGACAGTGAGGTTAGATACGCAAAAATATATCTATGATGTTTTTACTAAGACAATTTTTGTTGTGGTTTTACATATGTTTCTATTTATTTGTTAAGACATACCTTAAGTAAAACTTTTTCTTTGCTTAATATTTTTTAGTAGTCATTAATTTATGGTGTTTTTCAATGATCATGTTTTATAGCTATATAACAATATTAAGTATACATCATTTAACCAATTTTAGATTTTTAACAAATTTAATTCTTGACTTAACTTTATTATTTTTTTTTAAGAAAGGTTTAATGCTGTTAAAGTTAGTTTGGTTTTGATTATTCTAGCACAACTTTTTTTAATTTTGTTTTATGTTTTTTTGCGTAGGAAGGGAAAAATCTTTAAAAGACACTGGGCAGCGTGCAGTCTAGTAGTGTCAGGTTTTTACTAACTAAAAACCCACCTTTTATTTTCTTTACATTGAGGTGGTTTGCTTGGCGCCTCTTGCACTGCGGTCGTATTGAACCTGAGGTGTACAACCTCTGGTGTTTTATTACACCTCGTGCAGCTCCGTCTCTTCGATGAAGTCCGGTACCTTTAGCCTGTTGGTTGCTTTTAGTAAGTTTTTGTTTAGGTTGTGTTTTCTAAAAATGGCTATACGTTGCTGTTTGTAAGCTTTACATTCATTCAGTAAGTGTATCGGAGTTTCATCTCTTTTCATACACTTGCGGCCCGTTCCTATTTCCATTCTGTACAAGTGTTTATTAAGTCTACAGTGTCTGGTTATCAGTCCTGTGAGCTTTTGGAGTATAATACGACTCATTTGTATTATCATTGTTCTGCTAGAAATATTTTTGAATGTGTCAATCCTTTACAGCTTTTTTACAGGTTGTTGTGCTCCGTTTCAAGTTTGTTGCGGATTATTGCTTTTCCGGTCTCGTATGGGATCTCAATAGCGGGTTCTGGTCCAGTAATTGTCTCCTGTGTTTTTTTTTTATTCCTTGTTCTTTGGGTATCTATACCAGGTGAACTTTGCAAGTTGTGGCCACTGTTTCCAGGCTATGTATGCATGTCATAACCAATTTGGATTTAATTACTGGCGATTGCCAAAAAAAAAAAAATCTTGTGTTGTTTGTGGATTTATAATAGCGGTATGCGTCGAAATTTGAGGAACAGCAGCATTTATGATTGATGAATCTAAGTTAAAACCATTAGTTCTAACTATAGTTTTTTTTGTCCAGTAAGCTAATAACTATTAATGTTTATACAACGAAGCTTGTAAATAAGATTAGGATGCCGTACTCTATCAAATGCTTTGAAAATGTCAAAACTATTAGAAGGTTTACTCTAAAAAAATATCATATTTTTTTGTCAGAAGATCTGTTGTCGAATGTTTTGACCGGATAGATTTAACAGTTATTCAATTAACCAATAGTTTGAAAAACGTACTTTACTAGAGTAAACTAATCTAACAACAAACATTTTTTTTTATAATAACAGTGCATCAGTCACATGGTACATCAAGCAAACAAATATCCCAGTTTGACGAAGACATTTTTTCAGTTGTATTCATAGTCCGGGTCTGTTGTTATTGTTTATATATGTCATTTTTTCTTAAATGATTTAATATAAAAATTAACTCAAATATAATTAATGTGATAAAATACTATGTAGTTTTAAGTGATTTGTATTTACTAGAAAATAAATTGTGCGTGCTATAAGTGTTCTCGGGACGTTTCAATCTACTTATTTAGTAAATGTGTATTGTCATTGTAATTACAAGCGCATGCGCTATATAAAATAGTAAGTAAAACTACAGGACCGTAACTAGTTATTTGTCTATATAATTGAAATATTTAAAATAATTAAAATCTTTTTGTTTTCACTGTCGCAATACCATCTGTGGTCTTCTATTCTGTATTTTAGTCATCACTAGTGGCCCATTGGTGTGAAAAGTCTACTCCCGCCATCCTTATTGATTCACGTTAGTTTATTTGTTAATTATGTCAAATCTTACAAACCAAGAGTTATACGACAAAATTGTAAAACTATTTGACAAAAAAACTAACGAACTACAAACTGAACTCAAAAATTCTTATCAAATTAAATATGATGAATTATTAGAAATAAATAGCGGTCTTCAACAACGCATAAAAACTTTGGAAAATAACCAAAGAAAAACAATTTCATAATAAAAGGTATTAATGGCAATATTGATACAATTAGCAAAGTAATTGACTTTATTAGAAACAAACTTCATGTTCAAATATTCCATTATGATATTGATTGAACATGTATGTTATTGGGTCAACTTGATTAATTAAACTATAGCTAATATCGTATTTAAAAAAACTTGAAATTAAAAAAAAACTTGCATAACTTGAAAGGTTCTTCATTTAAGTTTTTAGATGATCTATGCTTTGAAGATAGAAATGAACAGCAAATTCTTCGAAAGCACTTAAATATTGCTCGTACAAAATCTATACATGTAAAAATTGTGAAAGGAAATAAGTTGATGATTCAGGGACAAATTTATACCCCTAGCCAGTTAGAAAATGAGTCTGAAAACATTGATTCAATAAATCACGATCCACAATTTAAAAATTTATCTGTGAGATTTAATAACAGTGCTCCGGGAATTCCAAATGCTGCATCTCAAGGTTTAGTTTCATCAGAGGAATCAGTTAAACTTATTCCGAGCTCTATTATATCACAATTGGAACTATTGGAAGTAATATCAACAGAACAACATAACTCTCAATCAGATGTTAACACTATTAACAATATTACATGTACACCTAGCAAAAGCGGTAAACTGAACCGAGTATTAAGAAGCAACTCTTCAGAAAATCCATCTACCCGTATTCCCACAAAGAATTAGTGTGTTAAGCATTATTAGAATGTCCGTAAATGTGTTTAATGTTTAGTGTTTAATATTTAATTGTATAACAATAGAAGATAGCTATGAATAAGTTAAAATGTTGTCATATTAATATCGGAACTTTAAACAATAAATTGGATTTATTACAAACGTATATTGCGGTTGAAAATTATGACATAATTGCTGTATCAGAAACCTGGTTAAATTGCGACTTTCCAGATAATAGTTTAAAGATTTGTGGTTATAATTTAATTTGACATGATCGCAAAGGAAAAGCAGGAGGTATTGCCATATACATTAGCAATGTGATTTCATATAGACCAATATTGGTTTCATCAGAACCATTTTTGGAGCAATTATGGATTCAATTACAATTTAATTCATTTTTAATCAACTTTGGCGTTGTTTATAGACCCCCAAAAAATAATTTTCTTTTATTTAGAGAAGCAATTGATACCACATTATTAGATATGTGCATATCAGGAAACACGGTACTATGTGTTGGTGATTTTAATATAATCTTTTACGACCTACTGATTGCTACTCTGTACAATTTCAACAAATCTTAGAAGTATATAGTTTAAAGCAAATAATTACAGAATCTACTAGAGTTACAGAAGAAAGTGAAACTTTAATTGATTTTATGATCACAAATGAAAATGTAGATGTAATAAATTTTGGTGTAGTAAATGTTCACATGTCGAACCATTTTTTAACATATTGTACAATACCTTGTCCTACTACGAAAAATATACGTCGTAAAGTTTCTAGTCGATGCTTCAAATACTTTGACATGGAAAATTTTAAAAAAGATTTTTATCAAAAAAACTGGAATATAATTTACGATTTAGAAGACGTTGACGATATGAATAACTTTCTGAATCAGAATTTAATAGAACTGTTTCATATCCACGCTCCAATAAAAACTTTTTTTACTACAAAACTACCTACACCTTGGCTCACTTACACAATCAGAGAAATGATGAAACTAAGAGATAATGCATATTGTCGGTACCGCAGAACAAAGTTGGGTGTTCACTTTAACTATTACAAACAGTTAAGAAATATTACCACCAAAGCTATTCGTGCAGAACAAAAAGCTTATTTTGAATTTTAATGTAAGAAAAACCAAAACAATAAAAAAGGACTTTGGAAAGAAATAAAGAAACTGAATATTTGCAAAAAAAAAGATTTTGTATTACCATCGCATTTTTCTGACCTCAATATACTAAATTTGCATTTTTTAATAATTGTAACTCTACTACAGATATCGATCTAGAATTATTTTATAATAGTAATTTCAAATATAATTTTTCGAGCAAGTTTAACTTTTGTTTTGTTAATGCCGTTACTGTCAGCAACATTCTAAATAATTTAAAAAGTAGTGCAACAGGTTGTGACAATATAAATCTTTCTTTGCTTAACATTGCTTCTTCTTTAATTGTTGATTATATTACGCACATTATTAATGAATGTATTTATACTAACAAAGTACCAATTTTATGGAAAGAAGCTCTTATTATTCCTTTACCTAAATCTAACTCAATCACAGATATAACTAATCTACGACCAATTAACATTTTACCAACGCTTTCTAAAGTTTTTGAAAAGTGCATTGAACATCAGCTACGAAATCATCTTGAACATTACTCAATTCTCCTAACTGTTTAGTCTAGATTTAGGCCTGGATATAGCTGTGCCACAGCTATTTCATGTATACTTTATGATATTTTAAGAGCTACAGATAAAGAAGAAGTAACAGTGTGTGTATTGTTGGATTATAGTAAAGCCTTTGACATCATCAATCACCGGCTGTTATCAATTTTGCATTACATTGGACTTGATACAAGAGCATGTCAACTTATCAAATCATATTTGTCGGATAGAGTTCAACGTGTGCAGCTTGACAATGCTTTATCTAACCGTTTAGAAGTTACGTCTGGTGTACCGCAAGGATCAATTTTAAGTCCTTTGTTGTACATCATATACACCAACAATATTACTTCAAAAATAAATTTCTGCAACTATCACTTTTACGCAGACGGTATACAATTGTATAAATCATTTCCAGCTAACATGATGTATATAGCTGAACAACAAATTAATGAAGATATTAAAAACTTAGTTTGTGTTTCAAAACAACATAACTTTAAAATAAATGCTAGTAAAACTATGGCACATGTTTTTGGTCCAAAAAAAATTCGTGAAGAAGTAGGCAATACGATAAACTTAATGGTAGATGGGAGCCATGTTATACCGTCAAATACAGTTAGAACACTACATACCTTATAAAAAAAGCGTTTATATCATTAAAATCTATATGGGTAATTCCATTACTTTTCGACCAATTTGAAAAAGTCGACCTCTTTGATTTTGCTCAAATTTTCAGGGATCAAAATATAGATGAAAAAAATGAGATTCCCAAAATTTTGGACCTTAGAATAATGCCTGTTCAAAATGACACACATTTGAAGGTCAGAAATTTTAAAATAAAACGTCTTTTTTAGATTATTTTGAATCTCAATTTTTGGGCTTCTGGAAAAAGATAAAAAAGTCCACGATGGCTCAAAATATTCCTTATTACATGTACTTTAAAACCCATGTCTATTTAATGTTAGGGCAGTCATTTTGATACATTAAGCTTCAAACATTATTCCAAAAAAAATTGTAAATTAAGCAAAACTGCAAAATTAAGCTTTGTTTAAACCGTTCTAACTTTGTTAAATTTTAAAGAAATTTGATTCACGAGGTCTATGATTCTTTGTGTTCAATCTTTCTTTAAAATTATTACATAAGACTAATAAAATCTATACATATTCACTACTAATTTTATGCAGGAAGTTGCACAAGTTTTTGCGATCTTCAAAACTTGTAATTTTTAGGTCTCGAAAAACCGCTGTCACCTTATGTCGATTTCAGTCAAAATTTCAGTAAATACTCTTCAGACTACAAATAAAAGGTTATTTATATGAAAAATGGTATATTGGGCATTATCAAGACATTTTTTATATTCAAAAATTGTCAAAATTCAGAAAATCTAAATCACTTTTTGTCTATCTTGCTTTGTTTTTGAGATAGTCAACAAATACAAAATATTTAAAAAAAAAATTATTTTGCAAAAAAACACAAAACAACATTACTTTAACAAGTGTGCATTGATGCAAGCTTTTGATACTTCTTAAAACAGTTTTCTTTGGTTCGGTTAGTGAAATTTGATAAAAATGCTGTTCAACATAGAGAATACGCAAATATCATCTTTGTTTACGGATTCTGACAGAAAACAACTTTTTTGACGCGTTTTTTAGTAAAAATGTTCACCCATATTATTATCAAAAGTAAAACACCTACAACCAGGCGACGCAGCACAACGACTTGCATTTTCTCAATCGCTTCTTGATAATACCCAATATATTATTTTTCATATAAATAACCTTTTTTCTTGTAGTCTGAAGAGTATTTACTTAAATTTTGACTAAAATCGACATAGGGTGACAGCGTTTTTTCGGGACCTGAAAATTACATGTTTTGTAAATAGCGAAAACATGTGCAACTTCCTGCATCAAAATAGTGGTGAATATAAATTGATTCTATAAGTCTAGTGTATTTACTTTAAAGAAAGATTGAACACGAAGAAATCTAGACTTCATGGATCAATTTTCTTTAAGATTTGACAAAGTTAGAACGGTTTAAACAAAGCATAATTTAGCAATTTTTAAAAATTTACGTTTTTATTTTTAATTAATGGTTAAAGCTTGATATATCAAAATGACTGCCCCAACATTAAATATACGAATATGGGTTTTAAAGTACATGCAATAAGGAATATTTTAAGCCAACGTAGACCTTCTTATCTTTTTCCAGAGGCCCAAAAATTGAGATACAAAAATGTGCGGTTTGCCGATTTTGACAATTTTTGAATATTAAAAATTTCTTGATAATGCCCGATATACCATTTCTCATATGAATAATCTTTTTTCTTGTGTTCTAAAGAGTATTTACTGAAATTTTGACTAAAATCGACATAGGGTGACAGCGCTTTTTCGGGACCTGAAAATTACAAGTTTTGAAGATCGCGAAAACATATGCGACTTCCTGCATCAAAATAATGGTGTATACGTATTGATTCTATACGTATTGTGTGATCACTTCAAAAAGAGATTAAACACGAGGATATCTAGACCTTGCCAATCAAATTTTGTTGAGATTTGACAAAGTTAGAACGGTTTAAAGTAAGCAAAGTTTTTGCAATTTTGCTAAATTTACGGTTTTTTTTGGAATAATGTTTAAAGCTTAATATATCACAATGACTGCTACGATATTAAACATAATAATATGGGTTTTAAAGTACTTGTAATAAGGAATAATTTGAGCTATCGTAGACCTTTTTATAATTTTTCAGAAGCCCAAAAATTGAGATACAAATTAAGCTAAAAATGACGTTTTATTGTAAAATTTCTGGCTTTCAAATGTGTGTCATTTTGAACAGGCAATATTCTAAGGTCCAAAATTTTGGGAATCTCATTTTTTTCATCTATATTTTGATCCTTGAAAATTTGTGCAAAATCAAAGAGGTCGACTTTTTAAAATTGGTCGAAAAGTAATGGAATTACCCATATATATAAATCGGCATCTGTTTACTGAGAAAACTAAAACTATGCGATTTATTTGGTATTATCTAATTTTAATTACTGCGACGTAGTATACAATCATTTTATTGACGGTTCGGTTTGCAACAAAATTCAAAGAATGCAAAATTCGTGTATGAGGTTAATCTTTGGAATTAGGAAAAGAGATCGAATATCACATAAATTGAAAGACCTCAAGTGGCTAAATATGAAAAATTGTCGAACACTTCATTCAGTTTGTTTTTTTTATAAAACGGTAAAAGAAAAATCACCGCAATATTTGCATAATAAAATATCTTTTAAGACAGATGTGCACAATGTAAATGTTAGACTAAAAGGTTTACTTTCCATCCCACACTTACAAAATTTAATATTTATTTTTTATTATGTTACTTCATGAAGTTGGCTATATTTTTGCAAATGAAGTGTGATTATACAGATTATATTATACACCAAGGACCTGGCATTGCATGACGAATTATTGGAGCGTACTTACATTTGTAAGAAATTGTTGCTTCTACGTACCCAAAAATGCACAAATCTCTCTATGGTTTTGGTAGAGAATAATATTTTTCAAGATAGACATTTAAATAGATTTTTATATCCTACAAAGCAAAACATCTACTAGCACTATCTACCAATATTGGAGAATAATATTCTGCTTGAATAGTTCAACAACATATAAATATTTAAGTACAGGCCATAAGTTATTGCTTATCTATTGAGAATACTTTATTGTTGTGTATTGCTGCTATTTTACACTATATTTGACTGAACGGTAGGGGATTTAAGACCTACTGGGGGTTATTCTGCAACATTTGCGATAACGTTTATCGTTTTTTCTTTATCATTTTGTACTGCGACAGCATCTAGTAATATAAAGACAATATCAAACTAAGTTGCATTTTTAAACATCAATATGTGTTGTTATTAAAAATTTATGAATTTATATTGAAATGTAAGGTTCTGGCCTACAAAAAAGGATGTAAAAGTCCAACAAAAATAAAATTTAAGTTTGAGACTGATTACGTTTGTCTGTATGCCTAACAATATAGATATGAAATATTGAAATTTACATAAATAACGAGCAGGCAGACTAGCTAAAAAACAACATGATATGTCCCAATTAATTTTTATTAAATATTTTTGTTAAAATAAATGGTGAGTTTGCCGTGTATATATTTTATTTACAAACTAAATAAAACAAATATTAAATTGTTGTATAGTATTTAATACAAGCAAAAACTTTGTTAATTGTTATTTTTTATTATAGCAAACAAATACAAATAAAATGCAGCGGCGCTGAAATGCCCACAATAAAATGATTTTATTGTGAAATAAACGGACATTTTAACCAACTTAATCCCCTAACTAAACCAACACCGATCGGTTGAACCGTTAGCAGCATTAATGTTACAAATGAAATAATGCGTCACACCACTGCGTATGCTAAAATAACAAAATATTAATTTTTTTATATCAATTTAGAAACGCTTTGATCTTAACGTTGATGTATAATTACGTACATAATTAAAAGGCTTTCATTAATGACTAATTGGTTGATTTCAATAGCGTTTATATTAAAATTAAGCGAGATTTGTTTAAAAAATTGTTATAAAAAGATGCTTTTTTATTGCAGCTGGGATTACTGCTGGCGGTGAGGCTCGCACTGCTCCAAGGATCCCTGCCAAAGTTTTCCCAACAGGATAATCCGACCGCCTTTCATCCTTCACTCTTTGTGAGGTGAGTTATATATAAGCACATTTTTATATTATTATTATTGTTTTTTTTTTTTGTTCTCTTCGTGCATTATTTATCTGACAATATTTTCGGGTGGAACTTCACCAAAAATATTATATATAAAACTAGTTTACGATGGAGTAAAAATATCATTTGAAATACGGGCCAAGTTTTATGCTTTTTTATGTTCTATCTCTGTTTTATTTCGCCGGGGATGACCGTTGTCTTTGACATATGAAAGGGCACGTCCGATACAAGACTTTTTTACTAAAAGTTTTTAATCGTTTTGATTTTTGTCTAAAGTTGAATCATTGGGAACGTATAAATTACCTGTCATTGAAATGAAATCATTTTTTTTTTATTTAGTTGAAAGCCGAGATTGAACAATGGGTTATTTGTTTTGATAGATTTTTGTGATTAATTAATACAATTTATTTTAAATGTTGCCAGTGTGATAAATTACAAACAGATCAGTTTTAACTTAATTATGAACACATAAAATAAAAACTTCTTTAGTATTCTTTAAAAAGATTTTTGAAAATACATTTTAGACATTTTAAAAGTACTAAATAACTGTGTTCCAAATCAATTAATCTAATTTTAAGGCATTAATAAAATTGTTGAAAAATAATGTTTTTGCGTAATATTAGCATTTACCGTTAATATAGGTTTTTTTTTGAGAATTTTTGAGAATTTTTGAAATTGTTTTATAAATTTACTTTTTGAAAATTGTACTGAAATTCTTGGACATCTCTAAAAAAGTTTAGAGTGTTTATTATATTTGTTTGTAAATATTGTATATTGTTTAGGCAGTAACTAGTTTTTTTTTTACCTTTTTGAAAATTTCTATAAGTATTAGGAAAAAATGTAAAAAAATATAAAAAATGCCAATCAAAGCTAGTTTATTTTTAAAATTGTTTGCAAACTTAGCTTATGGATTTTTTATAAATCTATTGACTTATTTAGTATTGTTATGCCACACTAAACGTTTGTATTTTCAGAAAAACTTATAATTAAATTAAAAAAATTAAAAGCAATAAAAATAATTAGAAATTTTGCAATTATAATATTATATCAAAACCTTTTCAAATTTGTTTTTTTTAAATTTTTGTATACATAGAAAAATTTAAAAAAAAAATTAAGATAATTTGATAAAAAATTGCGAAGTTTATTGAAGAAAAAAATTGGGAACCATTAAAGAACTTTAGATAACGCTGTGTTGCATCTTCACTTCTGGTTGTTTTTTGCGTAAGAAGGGAAAATTCTTCAAAAGATACTAGGCAGCCCGTACTGTCTAATAGTGTCAGGTTTTTACTAACTAAAAACCCCATTTTTATCTTTCTTTACGTTGAGGTGGTTTGCTGTGGTTTTGTTGGACCAGTTGTATACTATTAATGCTTTACTTTTTTAGCAGCACGGTTTCTTTAATATTTTTTTAAATCTTTTGCCCTGCTTTGGTTTGGTTGTATTTGTTAAAAATTTTGCTTGTGCTTTGCATTTACTCAGCAAATGTATTTAAGTCTCATCTTCATCTATACACCCGCGGCATAAGGGGTTTATTTCTTTACTTATTCATCTTGTGAGTTTTTGCAGTCTGCTACAACTCGTTTGTGTTACCACTGTTTGACTGTTTGATTGCATACGATGGTTTTGTTAGGAATATTTTTGAAAGTGTCAGTGCCTTACAGCTTTTACAGGTTGCTGTGTTTTGCTTTAAGTATGGGACCCCAACGTAAGTTCTGATTCAGTAAATGTTCTTTTTTGTTTCTTTTTTGGCAAGCTGATTTTCCATGAAGTTTTTTTATTACTTGGTCTTTTGGTATCCAAACCAGGTGAACTGGTTGTGGTCACTGTTTTCAAATTGTTTATGTAGGTTATAACCAGTTTAAATTTTATGACTGACAATTGAAAAGCCTGCAATGTTGCTTGACTATTTGACATGATGCTTATCGGTTTGTCAAGTTTGAGTCGATTCTCGATCATATCCCTGGCGCATCACTCGATGGTAGCCACCTCTGCCTGGAAATCCGAGGCATATTTGCTCAACAGTAGCAAAGTTTGTATTTCTTGGTATTTACATTTGTTATGCTAGGTTTATGGGTTTCCAGGTTTAGAATGTGTAGATTCCTTCATTATTATAAAGTGAAGTGGCGATAATGATGATAATAGTATTTCCATAACTCCTGTAGGCGTTGTTCTCATTGCTGTCGTAATCAGCAGACATGCTAACTTCTAAACTTTGTTTTTTGGCCGTACACTTAAAACTGTTTTTTTGTTTCTATACAAAGAGTTTTATTACTACCGTGTGGTCATATTAGGTGTTAATCCTCATATACGTCCGACTATTATTTTGGTTACAAAGAGCTTAATTTTTAAAGTTATATTAATCAAGTGTGTGTTGAAGTTCAGCTTAGTTTTAAGCGTTAATTCCAGATATTTTACTTTTTTTGACATTGTGGTTCCATACATCCTCAGGTTTTGTAGGTCTGTGGCGTTTTGCCGTTGCCGTTTTGTGATCGGTGCAATTATTGTTTTGCTTGGGTTTACTGATAACTCTTCTTTTTTGGACTAGTTTTCTACGCTTAGCGTGTGCAAGGATAGTAAGATCATCTGCGTAGCCTAGGGCAATGATGCCTATGTTGTTGAGTATTTTTACTAAATCTTTTATAATTAAGCACTACAGTAAGGGTAAAAGTATACTCTCCTGTAAGCACCCGCCGGCGACTTTAGCTTCTACAGTTTTTCCATATAATGTTATGTTTACAGTCCGGTTCTTCAGCATAGTTGGACGAGAGGGTCTATTTCTTAGCTCTCCATTGCTTTTGCAATGGATTTAAAGGTAGCTTTGTGGTTAAATGTGCTGATCCACCATTTCAGTTTGCTCTGATTAATTATGGTGTTTGTTTTTCCTCGGTCTCTTTTGTTTGTCTATTTGTATGCCAATTCCAGATTTTCCGTCAGCGTGGAGCTTGGGAAGTGTGCCTGCAGCATTTGGAAAAACCTAAATAGGTATGTTTGTAATTTTTTGTAAGATATTGGTTTTGTCTGGGGATTTTCTTTTTTTATTTATAATCAACTTTTTATTGTCTAGGTACTACTAGATTTTTTTAAACTTTCTTAAAAATCTATGAATAGAGAAGAAAAATTTTAAAAAAGAATTACTTTTTGAAATTGTTTTTAGTATCTAATCTAAAATTCTGTAGCTGGATTGGTTTTTTTTAGGAGTTTTTTGACTGAACTGGTTTTATGTTTGTTTTTATCGTTTTGTTCAGATGTCTTGGAGTGTTTTTTTTACTGTTTTTTTTGCTGAAAGTCTAAGATTTGTTAATTTTGTTTTACAAATTGTCTTTGGCTTGCCGTGTTGATGCGAGAAAAGCCGTCTCTTTGTTGAGGTGCTCTGGTTTGCTAGGTCAATATGTTTCTGAAATCATTTTATGTCGAAAATTTTTTCTAACCATTGTTTTTGATTTTGCAAGAATTGTAAAATTAAGTTCAAAGTTGTGTAAATTTATCAACCTTACTGTAATAAATATTTAAATAAAGAGTATTCTGATACTATTTATCAATCCTGGTAAAACGACAAAATGTGAGAAGAAGGTTTAGGTTACTTTTATGTTTTTGTACTGCCTCCAAAGTCGTTCACAACTTTGTTGTCATTTGTGATATTAACGCCCGCACTTGAGACGTAACTTGATCAAGCTTTGCTCAGAATCAAGTCTAACTTATTTCAAGTTTGTGTTGTACCATGTGTTTAAAAATGTCTTTACTAGAGTTTGGATAGATTTGGCAATGTTGCTGATATTTTATAATTGACCAAAAAATTGTCCTTATCATAATTAGTTTTTTACTGACATTAATTTATTATAAAATATGAATCCCAAAAATTGTTACATTAGTTATTTATGTTATTTGTCTCATAAATATAGTTATTAAAGAAAACAATAATAAGAATATTTTGAAGAATTATACTGTAATTTATTAAATATTAAAATGAAAACTAATATACGCTACAATATACGTAAGTAGTAGTAAATAATTGCTTATAGCATAATAAAATAATATTGATGAAGGTTACGTATCGGAGCTTGAGCTTTCAAAAATGGCATTTTTTATTTGAGCTCTGCTTAACGCAAACAAAATATGATTTTGCTATGGTACAACGGAATAAGCTGACCTTGCGTTTCAAGACGCAGCTTAAAATCTAGTTAGGTCTCAATTTATGTGCAAAAATTTTAAAAACATGCAAAGATTATTGCAGCACTTATGTCGTGTAAAAAAAGTAAAGGTTGTATAGGGAAAAAATACTTGCGCATTAGCGACTTAATTTGCGTATGCGAGTAGCTCTCAGAATTATAACTAATACTTCATTTCTCCTCGATTATATCAAGAGCGACTTTCCATGCCTTTCTGTCCTGGGCTATGTCTGTGACCTCATGCATTGTATGACCGACCAGCATGGTAACACCGTCTATCCACCGAGTTGGCGATCTTCCTTCTAGTCTTTGTCCGTTAACCTTTCCCTGGACCATTAGTTTTTTCATAGTACTGATCTTCTAGATACGTGGCCAAAATAACACAGAATGTTCCGGTTCACTTTTTTAGAAAGCCGGGTTTTGATTTTCACATCTTATAATATAGATGCATTGGTACGGTAATCTGTCTACGATATTTGGAGCATTCGCCAATACACCCACATCTCAAATGCCTCAATTTTTCTGCGCTTTGTTTGTTTAATGGTCTAGGTTTTAGAATATGTTCCGATTGGGAAAATTATTGTAGAGATCAGCCTTAGCTTTGTTGTTCTGCTAATTGCCGTATTTTTCTATATCCGCGTTGGTTTGGTTGTGGCTGTTTTTGCTATTGCTAGCCGGCGCTTTATCTTGTCTTTGCTGCCTTTATTATTGATTACCACAAAACCTGCTGGATATGTTGGGAGTTGTTGGTTTTCCGGTCAACTATCATAACTTTTGTTTTACCTATATTCAATTCTTGGCCATAGTCTTTGCTGATGTTGCGCTGATGATAACTTCTAGTTTAGGCTGGTCCGATGCTATAATAAGCGTATCATCCACATATCTAAGGTTACTTATGCGTCTTCCTTCTACAGCCACACTTCTATGCCACTCGTCCAGCACCTTTTGCATGACGTACTTGCTGTATATATTAAAAAGAATTAGCGATAGGGAACAGCCTTGTTTCACCCCTGATTTGACATTGAAATTGCTTGAGTACATTTGGTCTATTCTGATCTTGGCTATGCTGTGTTCGTATAGATTTTGTATAAGCTGTATTAGATGGGGAGGTGTTTCCATTTGGTATAGAAGCTACCAGAGGGCTTTCAATTTGATGGAATCGAACGCCTTCGAGTAGTCAACAAAGCACATAAATTTAGTGAGATTAAATTCGCGCGCTTTTTCTATTATCTGGCGTATATTTAATAATTGTTTTTTTTTTGTGCTCTTCTCTGGAACAAATCTACTCTGTTTATCTGATATTTGTGGCAGAAAAAAGGCTTTAATCTCTCGTTGATTATGGTGAGCATGATTTTACTGGCGTGTGATTAGTGCAACCGTGGGAGAGCCTTTTTCTAAAATTGGAATAAATATCGGCTTGCACTACTCAGCAGGCCATTGTCTTGAGTTTCAGACTGTGTTGCATAATGAGTGAATTGCCTCAACTCCTACCTCTCCCATTGACTTAATAATTTCTGCCGTTATATTATTGGTACCACCTTTTAATCGCCTTTTCTACTTTTGATTTTAAAATGCATGGCTTCTTATCTTGGAGGATAAATGATGTGCTGTTTGATGTTTGGTTGATGTCAGCTGCTTGTTTTTTGAACTGAAGTGCATTTGCTTGCAGCATCTATGATTCATTTTTTGGTCTCTCGCCAGGATTTGTTGACGTCATGAGTAGTTCTTGGTGTTATAGAGCTATTTAAGAGTTTCTGGAATTCGTCTAGCTTTGGTGTCACCATTCATTTGTAGGGTAATAATTTTTACACAATGAAAATTTAAAGTTCTGTTAGATTTCTTCATCTTGGAGTTGTTGCCTCACAACTTCTTCTTTTCTTCAGATGAGCTGTTAAACTGTTAACAAATCACTTTTGGTACTAATAACACATAACAGATGCCGTACGTTATTGGGTTATACAACAGCTTCTTTCTTGTATTATGTTAGATTTCCAACTGCCTTGAATGTTAGAGAAAAGATAATATTTTGCACTTGCTGAAACCGAGCTAAAATTCAAATAATGTCAACAGTTATTGTCCAATATTGTTTACTTGCTGCCTCAGTAAACTTTTAGAAAAGATAATCAACAATTGCGTAGTGTAGATGCTGTAAAGTTGCGGTTTTTTAGCCAATTACTCGGTGGGTTTTAGACTAATCCTTAGTATTGTGCATCATTTGGTGTATTTAAAAAATCCATCTAAGACGCGTTTTTGGAAAGAAAACATCTTGTAGCAATTTTATTCGATTTGCAAATATAAAGTAAAAGTGAGAATTAACAACTCAAAAACAGGAAAAAGATGTTTCTCAACAACTTTTTTTTAACAAACGTCCTTTCGTCGATAATTTAAAGATCACCATAGCGGGAAACACTAATGGTGTTATAATACATAAAACTACCGATTACCATAAAGAAAGTAGATCAATATGCAAAAATAAGAGGTTTTTCTAAAGTTTTGTTTAAAAAAAAGAAGCTTAGAATGTAATAGTGTGCATATTCAACATCATTGTAGAAGGCCTTGGTCTTGTCCAAAGTTGACTGCGGTTGCGCGGTGTACTTCGCCAAAAATTTAAGTTAAAAACTTTAGGCACAGTCTCTACAGGAGCAATTCATACAAGTTCCGCACCAAGTTTTTGCATTGACTTGCTAAAAATATACAAAGTTTTTCGAACTGAAAATTGCTAAATCATTAAAGGTGTTTGTTTGTTCGTGTTTTAACATGCACAAAGACATTGGTTTATTTTCAACAGTTTTTAATAGAACTGAACGTCTCGTACAACAACATTTTGATGTGGTAGTAACCATTTTACAAATAATTAAACGCAGTCAAGAATTAAGTACCGGCAGAGTTTTTGTTTGTACAGGCGTTTTGTGTGTATATTCTTATTACAAACAAAAGGTTCAGCATCACCTGAAGACTGTGCTTTACGTTAAATTGTTGCCAATGGATTTCAAATTCTTAACTAGATTAGGTACATTTTATTTATTGTTGAATCGCATTTTACTCAAAATGGATTGGACATTTTGCGCAACTTTCTTGATTGCTTTTATGAGAATCTACACTGCACAACAGAAACTAACTTTCTACAACGATTTTTGGTCAACGTATGGTGTGGTATAAATGGTATATTTGTTGATTAACTTATTAGACCTTTTTTTATGAGCGTGTTACAGGAAAAGTCTACGCCGCTTTTTTGCAAAGTGAATTGCAACTGCTATTACATAATGATTCTTTGCTTATAAGACAATGATAATATAACATGATGGGGTTCTTTTTATGTTAGTCGGCAAATAAGAAGAATATCTAAATGATATTTATCCTAATAAATGGATTGGTCAAATTGTACTCACGTTTCTAAGACAACTTTTACTTAAAATAATCTTAGGAAAAAACTGTTTGAGTTTTTACGGTACATGATTCAACACTGCCAAAAATTTAAACTAACTAACTAACATGATTCAACACTCTGTACATGTCCTTAGTTTTTATTGCGAGGAGACCTTTTTGATGGTCGTGTATTTGAGTGCTGGTTTCCTTAATATCAGCATGACTTCTGTGCAGCTTTGAATAGTTAAACAGGGAATCGATGTTCTGGCATGTAAATTTTTTTTAATCTTATTGCTCTTGTAGTATTGGATGTCTTCTACCTACAAACGAGAAACGAGATATTGACCTTGTTTATTTATCCGTTGTAGCTTTTGTCTCCAGAAAACACTTTGCGGATTTGTCTTGTTGCTTGTAGTGTTGAGGCTTTGGAATAGCAAGGCATACAAAAATAGCTCATTTGAAATTAATGAATTCTGTGATAACTCTTTGTCCAACTCAAATTCTGGTTAAGTTAAACTATTACAGAATCATTAACCTAAGTACACAATCTGTATAATTTATCTACTATATAGATTCTAGAGTATAAATTGACCTTTAATATATTCAGAACTGCTAAATATTTATTAGGATATAAGCTTTTGAGGACATTAAATGATTTTTAAAAATACGATTTGTACTTTTGGACTTTTGCAGAAAATTTAAAACTAAAAAAAAAAAATGGAGACTTTTGAACACGAATAATAAAATGTTTTTGGAATATTAAAAACATTTGGACACTAAATTTATATCAAATAATTTTGAAATTTTACAGTTTTAAACAAAATTTGCTCAGTCTCCTAGTTTAAGATTTTTGAAACTTTATATTTTTGGATTCTTTTGGAGGTTTTTGTGCTTTTAATTTTATTAATATTTGGAGTAAGTTGTAAACTTGGTGACATCTAAAGTAATTTTTAAATATTTTTTTACAAGTTACCAATTCTTTGTTGCTGCTTTAATTTAACACTTTTTGAAGATTTTTATTAAAATTTGGAATTTTACAAGTTTTGAAACTTACAAATTATATAAGACTTTAGAATGTTTTGAATTTTTTTTGTTTTAGTAAACTATTCAGAAAGGTTTTTTTGAGATAGTGTATACCAAAAACTTCATAAAATTTCTAAAAACAGCTTTATCATGTTATAATTTTCAAACTAATTCAAAAAATGATTTGAGAGTATTACTTATCAAATTTACATGAACACCGTCGTGTCAAGTAATTTTAACTTTATTGAATTATAAATTTATTAATTAAAACGCGTTTGCGATATTATCTTTAATTATAAAAATAAACCAAACTTGAATGATTTTGTTAGCGAATTCTAAATTACAATTATACGAGTAGCTCCTTAAAAAAGCGACCCACACTTTACAAAATGCCCCATTTCCTTTATGAAAACATCCGTCAACTGCCTAAACAAACAAACAAACAGGAAATAAGAGAAGAGGAAAAGAAAGAAAAAATAAACTGCACAACAATAAAGAGTTCAGTCGCACGGCGACCATGGTGAGGTTCAGTTTCTTTGTGTGCTGTAGGCTAATATATCGTTAAAAGTAGCGACATCCCTCACGGACACGGGTACTCTTAAAAGAAGAGTGCTTTGAAATATATTTCAAATAGAAATACCATTATCATTAGTCTGCTAGTAGAATTAAAAATTATTATTTATTTACAATACTCAAGATTATTAACTTTTGTCTAGACTTATATTTTTACTGCGGTATCAATATTTTATTCAAGTCGTTGGAACAAACAACGAGATCCTTTAAGCATATTATCCCCTTGTCTGTCGCACTTTTTCCATTAAAAACTTTCCCCGTATTTAACCTTTCGCTCAAATATTTTTTATATTTTGAATCAATCATAAGTTATTTTTGTTAGGGATTGTATGTAACTGTAAAGGATTGATTATTAATAAAAAATAAATTGTTTATGTTTTATTAAACTAATCATTGTAATACTAAATAAGTTAATTATTCTTTTAGTATTTTGAATTGATTGCTGTACATATTAATTACCAATTTCAAAGCCACAACCACCCACCGCAAACCTAATAAATATTAAATAGGTTTGATCGATTTCCAATCAGTGTAAATGTGTAAGCGGCGCAACGTTCCCATTTTTTTTTTAATATTTGTTATGTTATAGATAAAAATTATTTTTAAAATATTAAATTTAATATTTGCAAGTATTATGCAGAACATTAAACTATACCTAAAACAGTTCTAAAATCTGTCGGATAGATTCAGACAGGTTTTTTAAGGCTGGCTTCAAAAGCTTTTTTATGATTGCAAAACTTTTAGAAAGGTTTATAAAATACTCAAAATTTTATTATGTTTCTAAAAGGATTTGTTTTATTTTTAAAAATTGTCTGTAGGATTCTGAATGTTTCTGCTTTTGTTGAATATTTGTAACGATCTTTAAAATGTTTCTATGTACGTTTTCTAATTATTTCTCAAACTTTTTTTTGGTTTTTCGAAATTTACAAAAATAGTAAATATTTTAAAAGGTTACACACAATACTTAGATTCTGCTTCATAGAATATGAGAAAGCATTCGACCAAGCCTACTTTAAGCTACTTTTTGAATATCTAGACAAAATAGGATTAGTCAACCATGATCTAAGGCTATTAAAACAGCTGAATTATAATCAAGTAGCCATAATCCAAGTCAACGATGTACTAACACAGAAAACCTTAATTAAACGACAGGTGATGCAAGGATGCGTTTTATTGTTAACAATATTGAATATCTACTCTGAGAAGACAAGTTTCAACAAAGAATTAAAGATCAACATTGAGAACGAACGCTCTCTATTAGGATAAACGTTGAACGTTATGTGTGAAGGAGAGCTATAATATAATTAAATCCTACACGGACAGGCAACGACATTTTGACGCGTTTTATTTGAATCAGATGACCGAAACAAATATCATTTAAAATTAATAACCTATCACAATGTGCCTAGCATCTCACTGGTCAAAGAGACAATTTACATTTTTTTGTGGCTTAGGAGGAGAATCTTCTAAAGACCTATAGTGTCAGATTTACTCTCACGAGGAAGGTGCCTACCGATTAAACTTCCTCTGGTGAATTGCCCGGAAGTTTGAGATCATTCGGTTCATAAACATTTCATTAGTAAGATAGTGGAAGACAAAAACTAGTGTGGAAAGAGGGGACCATGCGCCCTATAGGCTGAGGGAAGAATATGTACGTAATTAGAAGATGTTAATTAGTTGACTAACCGGGCGCTTGTATCGCGAAACTTCTTTGTCTGGCTCGGCGAGTTGGGCCAGATCAAGATTGGAGTCAACCGCAAGATTGTTGTACTTTGCGGCCAAAGCTTCGATGTGTCTGCGCAATGGAGGAATCTTGAGGTTGCTTTGAATTTTACAATTTTGGACAAACCATGGAGCTCTGAGGAGCATCCGCAAGTTTGTGCCTTGAAACAACTCTAATTTATCAAGATGCGTGTTTGCGACGGTTCCTCAGATGGGACATGCGAATGTCATTATGGTCCTGATGGTAGAAGATTTTTTGCCAATTTGACTTTGTGAAGAATTAACTGCACGTGCAACTTGTACGTGAGCTCTTGTCAAAGGTTCCAGATATGGGAACGTTGTCGAGACAGACGTTCTCATGAAGGGCGTTCCGTCGTCGTGTGAAGGCTTTGCTATTCTGCGGATTTACTTTGACTAGCCAGTCATCTAACCAGCATTCCAGATTGGTGGTAGCTTTTTGTAGCCTAGAGGTGATTATTATGGGTGACCTTGACTAGTAGAGAAGCGTTGTATTGTTGGCGTATTGTGCCATTTTAACCCCGTGCTTCCAACCCGAAGACATGTCCGCAACGAAGAGAATGGAGCCTTGTGGGACCCCTGCCGTGATATTCCGCGTGGTAGAGATATTTTTGAATTTTTACAGCCAAGGTTTCTTCAGTTTAAATATAAAATATGAGGCTATCAGCCTTATAAGACGTAGAGGAAAGTATGACTGTGGTGTTTGTATAGAAGAGCCTTATGCCAGACTTTGTCAAAGGCTTTTTCCACATTTCCACATTGAAAAGGACCATTCTTGTTGTCTTTTTTAACTTGCACTCAACGATGATGTCAGTAACTCGATTTAGCTGGTGGACCGCTGAATTTTTTCATCGATATCTATGCTGGTGAGAAGATAGTAGATTGTTAGAATCAATGTGATCCTGGATTATGTCTAAAATAACCTTTTCTATGACCTTACTTAAGGATCATAGTAGGCTGATTGGCCGGTAGTTTTGAGGAAACCGCCGGTCTTTCCCAGGTTTTGGGATGTTAATTACGATTGAGTTTTTCCAAACCGTAGGAAAATGCCCAGTACAAAGAATTACATTGGCAATATTGGTAAGAACCATTATTGCCTTGTGCGAGAACCATTGGAGCGCTATTAATCATTTGTGTTTGAGACAGTCTTATGCTTTGCAGCGGCGCTGCGTCGTCAGTTGGTATTTGGTAGTCTCAACAATTGTTGCGGTTTTTTTGCATGAAGAACTGTTCTACCTCACCCGTTTTATCTGAAATACTATTGGCAATTCAGAAACAAACCCGAAGTAATGGTTCTTTGGTAGCCATGACTGCTTTTGGAGGAGCGTAGACATGATTTTTTTGTAACAATCATTGAAGTTGTTTAACAGAACGACTATTCTATTGTCGTTGCTTACAGCCGGAGGAGTAGCCGGCGGAGCGACCGCATTTGGCCAAAACAACTGCAGGTTTGCGAGGACCTGCGGGCGTAGAGAATGACTGGGCCAGAGCCGGAGCGGTTTGTTGGAGTTTTTGAGGCTGTTTTATTAGCTTTGCCGTGCGAGGCCAACACTCTTTGATAAGATGTGCAACTCCTGAAATAAGCGGGGTGCGGACCAGAGCAAAGAGCACATCTTGGAGGCGTGTCCTTAGGGCAGGCCATCGACCGATGGGGCTCTGAACAGATTCTACATACCGGAATCTTAGAGAAACAACGTTTGCCCGTGTGGCTTTTGTGGCGATGAGGAATTTTGGTTTAACCGATATCTTGATCTCAAGGAATTCTTTCAACTCCATGATTTCGAATGACTTGGTGCCTTTTAGTAGTTGCACCGACACCATGCTTAATCTAACCAGCTTATTTCTCATATGATGCACGTTGGAGGGAGAGTATTCTAATTTGACAAGAGTCAGACTCACGCCTTGCTCGGTGTAACATTCCAGGACATGCCCGAATAACAATTTTTATACACTACACTTTGGCGGTAGACCATGTGTGGAAGTCCACACCTTTTGATTTGAGGTAGCCGTAGCCTTTCTATGGTCGTCTGAAGTGGCCGGAGCCATGCGAATATTGAGGGAAGAAAGAATAATCACTTATCTGTCAAGACAAATGCCCGCAAGGGGGGGGGGGGGGGGAGGGCTTAGAAGTGGCATTAATTGCGGGGGAGTCAGAAATTGCCATAATGCTTTTGCCGTCATGGACGGGGTCCGCGGCAGCAGGTTGGAACCTTGCCTTGGCGAAGGAGGTTCTATTTTGGGCTGGGGCGGCGCACTTTGGAGCAGATAGCTTTTTTGCTGTGATGCTTGAAGGGCCGGCGGTAGAAGCCGCTGATGGCTTAGCCTCTTTGAGCTTTTTGCAGTGGCTGGGGACGGACTGAAGGTTTGGTAGTTAAATTGGACTTACCCTGAATTTTTTTTAGGAATAGCAGCAGCTATTTCTTGTTGAAAGGGAAGTTTATTTTGTTGTATACAAATATACAACAAAATAAGATTAATTTTGCTTGTAGCTAGATTGCAATTAAAATTGCATTTACTGCTGCTGTGCTGCTTCTGCTAGCAGTCGTCTTTCTGTGTTGGCTGCTGGCAGTTGACTGGTAGACAATTTACATTAAATTATAGTAATTATTAACCAGTTTATGTTTACTTATGTGTCGAAGGAGGTAACGCAATGCCCCTTTTTAGGAGAAACGTTGAACTGTTTGTGTGTGAAAGAGAGCTGTAATACAGTTAAATTTTACACGAACAGGCAACGGCATTTTTGGCGCGTTTTGTTTGAATCAGATGATCGAAACAAATTTATCATTTAAAATTAATAAATGATGTATTTCATGTAAATTTCCTTTTCACCAAGTAAAAGACACATACACTTGTGTTTCAGGGTATGAACCCATCATCAGTGTTATTACCGTTTGAATTCTTGAGCATGGAGTTTATCCAATATCTGACGAGAGGTGTTATGCTTTTTCGTCTTTTTGCACTTGTTGACTAGCCAGTTTTCAGGATTTTCCTGATTGGTATGCATATTAGTATCGGTGCAGAACCTTTATTGGCTTGTCTTGTTTTATTATAAAAGATGACAGAATGATTGGTCTGTAAGATTTAGCCAGGACATACTTGAGTTTTGGTTTTGCTATAAATACCACCTAAATTGCTTTCCAGCTGTTTAGTTTATCATTTGGCTTTGCCCAGTTTTTTGTTTTGTCTTTTTGTTAGGCGTTCATGGTCTTTTTTGTTTAGGAACTTTTGTCGGCGTAGCTTCAGTAAAGTTCTTCTGGTTGACTTGTGTAATTTTCTTTTATATTATTGAACAGTTTTCTAGTGCTTGTTCTTGCTTTGTCAAGCTTCTTATTCTACCAAGTAATCTTGTTGGTACTTTAACAGTGCTTGGGCAGTTTAATTTAAAAGTTGTTTTTATGTTTGTTTATCTTAAGTTTCTCTATTAATAAAAAAGCGTTTCTTTAGATTTATTGTTGAATTGGATGTATACGTCGTCAGACAACAACGGTTTATCTGACACGTGCCACTTTTTGATCACTTTACAGTTTTCTAGTGTTAGATTTATAACTTTACTTTGCATTGCGTTTTGAACGTGGGCAATTTACCTTTATTTAAATATTGGTTTCTTTTGGAACTTTTTGTTGGTTGTAAAGAAGTCTGGATATGAAAATAATCTTCTTTCTGATTTTTTTTTTCTGTTCACTTTGCCTGTCAGTCAGTGCCTGGAAGGAGACAGGATTACTTTCACCGACGTCAGAGGTTAACACTACCACATCTGTAAATTTAGACTCAAATCCAAAAATTTTAACTTAAATTATTGGGTTTTTTAACGTGCACTCAACATAGAGGCAGTAGATAAGATCTACTATAGTTTGTCTTCTTATACGAAAGAATGCGTACTCATTACAACACATTTTTTCTTATCCAGAAAAACTGACTTTCTAAATAGGAGATTTGAACTTGAGACCACTAGTTTAGCAGTGGAGTACACTAACCACTATACTACATAGGAGGTTACTTACTAGTAAAAGTCAGTTTGCTTCCTAGGGTTTTAATATTTTTTTTAAGCGCTGTTATTCATAATGAGAACGTGTTGGGTGTTTTTGGGGTTTGATTTTAAATTTATCATTTACCAGGTCATAGTGCTTAAGCTGTTTTGCACTTCTAGTCGGTTTAATAAAGTCCTCAGTTTTAGTTGTTGCTCCGGTACTCATATCTTTCTTGGGTCTTGCAGTTTCTTTAGACCAATTATCTGAAGTTCTTTCCTTCAAGAAGGCTTTTTTTGCAGATGTGATGCGTACCCACACCTTGGTTGGCTTGCCGGCTAATACTTTTTTTTTTAATCCTTCTTTATGGGTACATTTCAGAAAACTGGGTGATGCATTTCATTTGTCATTTAGTCAGCAAAGATTATCAAATCCTGCATCATAGGAAAGATGATTTGATAGTCTTTGCATTTTCTACAAAGGGATTGGGGTACTATTTTGGTATTATTGCTAATGTAGTTCTTGAAAGATTTTTTGTTTTTCTTGTTCTTTTTGCCGGTCACAAAATGGCACCGGCGTACTGCTACAAAACAAGTATTGCTTTTGAGCGACAGTTTACAAAAGAAAGAAGTGGACATTATTGCAGGTGTTCACCATCCCCAACATTTAATATTCTGATTTTAAAGTTTTTAAAACACAACAAGTTTAGTGGTTATTAGTAATTTTCTAGCGTTTTTCTTACATTTACCTCAAAATTTTAAAGTTTCTAAATATTTAAAAAAAAATGTATGATACTAGTATTTATTTGTTGAACTTAAAGTTCAAATGGATTAGCAAATTTTTAATCCCAAAATGTATTTCTATTGAGATTTATTTACCAGAAGCATTTATACTTTTTCAAAGTTTTTAAATGAATCTGATAATTTTTAGTGTTTTTAGATTTGAATTCTTTCCTTGCAATATTTATACATTTTCCACATTTGCACAATCCAATTCAATTAACTGTAACAAACTTGTGGGTCCCAAAACAATTGACTGGAATTTATAAACAATTTCTATTTCAAAAGTTTTCCACGTTGCAATAAAATTTTCATTCTAACAGAAGCCATACAAAATCCATTTACAAAAAAAACGCGTTTAAAACAATGTTTGTTGTATTTCCACTGTGGGAATTTATTGGTTTGATAAGAGAATATTGAAACGGACGCATGTGTTTCATTTTTTTTTTCATCCGCGGACAGCACAAAAAGGACATAATCCGCTTACATTCATTTGCCGAAAATCGAATTATTGTATTGTTTGTACAAAAGAATAATTTATTTTATAAAGCATCATGAACGTTACTATTTTACCAAAAAAAAATTTGATTTATTATAAACAAATTAGTTTATTTTAAATATAGCCTGTTCTGTTAATTCACTCCAGTAGATTGTAATGTAAACAAGTAATTGAAAACGTTGAAAACAAATAGTCAAACGAAAAAAAATGTAGCAGCAGGGATCGGATCGTGTCCGGCTATTTGAAGCCCTATTAATTCCCTTCGAGGAACAAAGCTCATTCGTGCTTCTTCCTTGCAGCGAAAGGCGATTACTAGCCGGATTATCGGTCTTAGCCTCTTTAAAAATTGCTGAAGGAACATTTCCTTAGTAAAGAACAAAAACGTTGAAATCTCGATTTAACAGTGAAACACATTAAAGGGTTTAAATAAGAGAAAAGTGAGAAAATTATTAATAATTAAATTTTGTTTTAACATTTGTCGGGTTGATGCACACAATCAATAAATTCTTAAACTATTATTGATTAAATATTTTCATACAAAATTGCTTTCCAATAGTTTTGAAAAATTCGAGTTGTTTATGAAAGTCTCTCGTTGAGGTTGGAAGTTCAGTCCGATTTATCGACCTATATTGGCCCGAACTTTGACACTAAGATGCTGTAATGGGAGAAGCCCGCCGAGTTCACCTGAAAGGCCTGCTAATCAGTTACGATTTTATTAGCAGTGGTTCGTTTCGGGGTACTTCCGGTTGAAGTGTCACGACTTTTAAAGGCGTGAGTAAGAGTTTATTGATTCTTACTTTTTGCAATTTATAAGATAATGTTATTATTGCATTAATTACGTAATTGCAAGTTGCATGCACTTTGTTAACCCTCAAGGGACCACGTTAAAGTTTTCAGTTTTAATATTCAATATAATATCCGCGCATCTATTCGGTTATGCAAATAACTGTTACGGGGGTTGATGCAAGTGCACACAGCACGGTTATTTAGTTTCCCATAGCAAACTAGCTTAATTCTGCCAACTTACAGTCTAGACTTACTCTTGGGTAATATGCAGATGAGTTATGTATGACTTTGGAATGCATGTAAGATTAATTAATAATAAAAGCGTTGCAAAATCCTTGCAGCTATATAACGGAACTAACCATTAAGATAAATTAGATTTTAAAATAAATAACAATGTTATAGTTTTGTGTCTGGATAACAAAAGGGTACGCCTATATAGGAACCGCCAGATGGATTTCCATTGTATTCGTCCTTTCATCTCCAGGCATTATCACAGAGTCGGTCCGCATAGATGAGTTTAATTTAATTAAAATAACGGGTCTTCACTTAATTTACCGTCTGCCGACCACTTAAGTGCACATACTCAACGTTTTAATTACATTAATTTAGACCTTTCTTAATATGAATCACAACAATCACTGTACGTTCAGTATTATATTAATTATATTCAAAAATTAATTTGTAAAATAGCCTACAGCGTTTTTGAATTGCTGTGCAATATTTTTTTGAGTTTTATGTTTGGATTATTTTGAAATGTGTATTTCAATAAAATATTTCAATAAACTGTAACAATGCGCGCTGGTAAAGCTGTAATCCAAAAGCTATTAGTAGAGTAAATGAACCAATTAATCCCCGTATGATTTTTTCTTCTAAAAATGAAAATTGAATAAAAAAATTTAAATTTGATTATTTGATTTGATATGTAAAATTATTTCTATTGCACTTATGTCTCATTGGGCCCACTTTATCCAGTTATAACTTCACTTTGTGGAACACACAACTAGTTTATATGATTGATGTATGCTTGGAGGGAGTTTCTTATACTGGTCAAATGAAGTTAACAATTTTGTTTGCGGAGAGGACCGGGCATGTACTCAGCACATGCTTAGTTGTTTTGTTGTCTATTTCATATCTCTTACATACAGTGCTATCTACAATGTCTACTAAAAAACTTTAAACTCTACTAAAATACATACATACAATATGTTTAAACTATTATGGTACAATCATCTGAGCTCTAGAAGTGTAAAGGAGACAATCCAAAAACAGCCGACTGTATGCTTTTGCTTATAGTATAGTTTTTTTAATAGAAATGCGGTTTTGAATTTTGTGACTCATACATCTCAAGAGTTAATTTGATGTTTTGCGCTTCAAGCTTTCAGCTTGTTTTCATAGGTTTTCTTTTCATCCAGCGCTGTTCGATGTTGTTTGCTCAAATGAAAACAAACATGATGGCATGTCAAAGTTTTACCAGTTTTTTTTGTGTATGTGTACACTTTAGTTTTATTGAAATACAAAGTAGGGTGGCACAGTAAAGGTGTTTTCTTAACCAGCTTCTTCCAAGAATGATTAGTGCTTTGCTTGACCTTTATGTAGTGTACCACAGTCTAGATCAGGCGCAGTGCTGCTGAGGTTGTCAATTTTTCAACATAAATATGAAGTTGTAACAAACACAGCATATTGTTACTATGTCTGTAGTTGTTGCATGCTATCTGTTATACTTAGACACGCTGTTTGTTTCAACTAATTTAGTTGATTTTTAAACATTTTTTTTGGTTTTTATATATAGCCATAGTACTATCTTTGAAGTTGCATGTCTTTACAACAGCCCGTTTGCATTGCCAAAACATTTTACCTTCAGGTGTTGTCTCCATGTGAGCTTGTTGTCATTACACTTAGTTGACAGCATCTACTTACGTAAATGTATAGAGGCCACGGTTTATTAAGTTGTTAAATTAGGTTGTCTACTATTATATTCTATGGTATTAATGATAATATACCATTTTGAGGGCAACCTTTGGCAACAACAATCCTGATAAATTAATCTTTTATAGTACCAGTTCTTTTCAACACATGCATCTTGTGCCATGATGCCAAAGAGCAGTTTCTATTCTATTAAAGGTAGTTTTTTAATGCTTTGTCAACAAATTCACAATATTACTTGACTATTGCCGAGTTAGTCGAGCTCTGCTCGTTATGGTTTATTTCATTTTTTACGAAGTACACAACTTAGTTAGTGCTTTTGTGTTTGAAGACGTAGAAAGCAGTAAGTTGACTAGTGGTCTTTAAGAAAACATTTTTTTACACACTAGGTACACAACTTGTTTTTTCTCTTTTTGTGACAAGTCTGTCCGTGTTGCTGACGGATCTTGAGTTTTTTTATTGTAAGAGTTTGTTTGCTACACAGGCAATGTCTGTGTCTTTACACTAATATATGTTTGAGGCTAATACATGTTTTTTTGGTTCTACTTACGGTTTGTGGATATTTGACAAAATTCTCAGTTGTAATGGCTTGTACTGCCACACAGACGTTTTACTTGCTTTGGTGGGGGTTGTTTAAAGGCGTTAAATTAGTCTGGGACTAGGTCCGTTGGCTGTGACTTTGTTGGTGATGTTTTTTGTCATCGGGATTTAGACAAATAGTTCTAAACTGGTTGTAAAGTCAGTAAAGTAGTTAATTCTGGGTGTTTGCTTGGGCCAGTTAATTATTGGTTATTTTTTTTTTCTTTTTGTTATTGCTATCAGTGTTTGACGATGTTTTTACCTTACGGTTAGCTTTAGATGTAACCTCTAGTTGCCATAGAGCCAGTAGTAGTAGTAACTTTGGGTGTGTCCAAACGCTGACTTGGAATCTCTAGTTATAGAACTTTTTGGGTCTGGAGCGCAAGTGCTTTACTTTTTACGGTTATTCTCTCTAGATTATCTGCGGCAATTTGGTATTTGTCTGGGTTTTTTTATGACAGATCAATTACAAGATATTTCAATACTTCTGTTATTTGATAATACATTCACAAGTATATCATTGAGGGTGGACCTCTCTTACACTTAACAATAAGATAAACATTTTATTTTGTTATGGGTACGTGCACTCTGGTTTGGGTGTATTTTTATGGTAGTTGCCGGGGTTGCTACATTAGATCAGCCTTATGCCTGAGTGGTAAAGCTTGTGAAATGAGTTGTGAACACCATGCGTTTTAAGGAACCGAATTGTTGTTAGAGCTTTAATGATAAAACTTTCAGCATGGTTATTTGGCTGGTAGTATGCCTGATAAGCTATTAGAAAATTTGGGACAGGGCCGAGGACGTAGTGAGGTCTTGGCCTCAGCAAGTGGCCCTTGAGAATAACTAACGCAGGGCAATACCTTTCGGTTTTCTTCTCTACGTTAGTTCTGTTGTCATTTTGTTCTTATCATGTCTGTCTCTAGTCTATTATGAGTTTAAGATGAGCTGGTTTTGGCCTTGTGGGATTCACACAGTCTGCTGCGGCAACACATGCTGTCCCCGGCTCATCTCTCCCTATACCCTATTTGTTGTCTGTCCCATACTGACGTTTATCTCTCCTTTCTGCCATTCTATTGTTATTCAGCCTAGTTGTTTGATTTGTCCTTAGATGTCTTCTTAGTTTTTCTAAGTCTTCATTCACTTCTTTGTCGGCGTATTCTCTTTCTTTCATGAATATTTTGTGGAGCTTCATTAGGTGTACCCCCTTTGGTAATCCTAAATTTGCCAATTTAACTTCTAAGGATATTTTTGAGTCTCCATTTGGAATTATTTCTTCGTGTCCCCTGGTTGCCAAATATACTCTGATCATTTCAAAGGTTACATTGTCAGTCAACTTTGAAATGGCGTATCTACCATTTGGAAATTCTTTGGTCAGTTCCGTCAGTTTGCTTTCCTTGAGCAGTTCTTTTCTTTTTTTCCTTATTTCTGCAATTTTGGTTGGTACTAATGTTTCATTGTACATTCTTTTTTGTCTACTTTCTCCTCTTCTATTCCTGTAGTTGTCTTGACCTTCTTTGTATTTTTTTTCTTCATTGCTTTTGCATGTTCTTTTGCTTCCACTTAGCTTCTCCTTCCACCTTCCTTTGTCTTCTGTGGCTTTTGATGTGTGTGTTTACTTCCATTTTCGTTTATCTAGATCTTGAGTTTTCAAACTCCTCTATCTTTTTTCTCATTACTGCCGTTGCATAGTTTCTTAATGCTCTCTATTTGTTTTTGTCATTCAGGCAAATATTAATTATTAAAGATTTATCAATTTTGTTTTCCAATACATTTTTTAACTTTTTCTTATCATTCTCCCACGCTTTGCACTCTATTAGCGTATGTTCTGCGCAGTCATACGTGTCTTCTTAGCAGAATATACATTTCTCTTCTTTCTCCATTTTATTTATGTTTTGTAAATACTTTCCAAAGGCTCCATGTCCGGTGAGTAGTTGTGTTGTATAGTAACACGTCTCCGGTTTATTCTCTACCCATTCTTTTATTTCTGGTATTCTACTATCAAGTCTGCGGGTAGTGTCGCCGCGATTACCTTTAGCGCTTCTTGCAACACCGTTCTGTAAGCCCTACATATCCTTAACGAGCTTGCTCTAGTGGATCCTCTTATTTCTTTTTTGTTTTTTTTGTCTTTAAGGCTTCAAAGTTACGGTGGAACTAGCTGACGAGTTCTGGCGCGGTGGAGTTTTGTTAACTTAGAGGCAACGCTCTTTGCGCACACGTACTTGCAACAACCCCTCTTACTTTTGCGGCTCTGCTGCCATCCTTGAAGGTTTGCGGAAAGTTGTGCGCCTTCTATTCTACGCACTATAGTCTTCATACTTTTTCTGAAAAATAAGTAAAAAATTTAGTCTTCTTGGGTATGTACGTCCAGATTAGATCACGGTATGTGGTGACCTCAGTTTCTTTCCCACTATCCCAGTGTCACTTTTGGGTATTGTTATGTCTGAGTTTGGTTGTAGATGATCCACTTATATTTGCACGCAGTCACTGACCTTAGAGGTTTGTGGACGTCTGGTTCGGGAAGTGCGCGTGGGGCCTGGTTCCGGGTGAGGCGTAATTGAATCGGTGCTTTTGAGTACGCGGTTATGCCTATGTTTTTGTTGACAACGTTTTCCGGTTTGGTTGACTTGTTTTACGTCCGGGGTAAGCACTTGAACCTGGAGTAGGCTGAAGTCACATCGGTGATGTCTCTTGAGTGCTACGTCACGAGTTCTAGATCAACGTCCCTTATCAAGAGAACTATGTAAGTCACTCGTGTGACGGGAACGTTAGTGGTTTTGTCTAATGATCTGCGTAAAGTGTCAGCTTGGTATAGCTGGTGGACATCGGCGAAGTATTTTTATTGACATCCTTGTTGTCCGAGTTGATGTCGACAAACAGAGTGCAATGTTGGTTTAAAACTTGGTGTAGGAGTTGCTTGATTTAGTTAACCAGTCGCACTTCTTGAGCTCTTGAAGGTAGGATTCTAAGCTTTTCAGCTCAGGACCTTTTCTTGGATGTTGATTGGATTCCAGAGGTTTCTATTGCTGATAATTTGTTGGGTTTTTTTTTCCCGGATCAAAGTCTTGACCAACTTTTTCCAACAGGTTTTGATTGAAGTCTCTGGATGTCGAGTAAACAATGGCTGAAAGTTATTAATTATTTTTACCTGACCGACAGCAGAAGATATAGGAGTTACGTTTTCTTTTTGCTGCAAGAGTATTCGCTTACATGTCGCAAAAACGCATGTCGGTAAGTTACTCAGGATTTTGTGAAACTAGATGGTTGAAATTTGTCCAATCCTTTAGGGAACTTTTCTAGATGGTGGGAGTTTTTTGATGTCTAATTCGTGGGGTTCGGGGGTCTTTACTTTAAGTTGTCCCACGTTTGGCGCTAGTTGTCATGGTCTTATTTTTGTTTAATGCGGTTGATGACGTCGGTTTTTTGATTAGTGGTATGCTTGATAAGTTTGGTATGACAAAGTTCTTTTCTTTGCCGGGTTTTGTCTAGGTGAGTTTTTCTGGCTTTGTTCGGTTGGGTTGGCTATATTTGTATTTTTACGTCTATGTTCTGCTGATTTACATCTTTATTGGTTTTTTATGGGTTTTTGTTCAACAACATATACCTTACTCAGCGATATTTGTTCCATTTAGTTTTTCAACGTTGTCTGTACTTATTCCTAGAACGAAAAGGCAACTTAAGACTAACTCTATAGGATCCGGAGATCTACCAACAAAGGTGATTTATGGATTTGACGTTTACCTTAGGTTCCGGCTACAGTGATTGTTAACCAGATAATGCTTCTATATCCACACAAGGGATTATTTCAGTTTATTCTAAGATTTTCTCTTGTATGTGAGTTTGTCTTTTATAAACTTTGTATGTGTATCCGCTTTGCAAGCCTTCTTTCGTATTTTGATTTTATCACTACAGAGCTTTTGTCTTTGAAGACAAGTCTGCTGCTTTGTACTTATACTATCTTTGGTGGCTATTTTTATGAGCTGATTTTATAAATATATGGCTTATTCGGTTATCTTTCTTATTGAGTTTCTTAACGTCTTTTGTACTTATTCTTCGAATAATAAGTCGGTATTTTGGCTATCCTTTCTTAGCGGTTTGGAAGACTCTTCAGTTCTTTACATTAAGTTTTTGTTTCTGTTTTTTTTATACAACTGAAAACTAATTTTATAGGACTTGGAAATACTGAAGTTACAAAATAGTTTTTGTATGTCTGAGAAAGTGGTTTATCTATTTTACGATTAACTTAAATTTTGGCACAGTGGTTGTAAACCTGTAGCCACCTAAGGAATGCATCATCATTACGGTTAATCTTGAGAATTTTTTATCAATGATCTTTGTGTTTTGATCGTTTTATTTAGAGGATGAGACAAGTACTTAAAAGGGAGCTTGAAAATCGATGGGTACAACTTTTGGTTTTCTTATTTTGAATTTTTTTTGCGGGGTTGTTGATTTAGATTTAGTCCGTTAAAAGTTACCAAGAGTTGCCACCTTCTTAACACAATAAGTGTCCTCTTTGTGTTTAAGGGTGTTTGTCTGCTCTGCAGCTACAAAACACGCCTTTTTCGATTCCACCATTACAAAGTGTGTGTCTTTAAAGACGGATATGTTGGACTTAAATTATAGACATTGTTGATGAGGTGCTAACGAAAACACGTATATACTGTCTGTACTTGTTGACAGAACATTAAAAAAAATGTAATTCAAATTTTTGTTGTAGGGACAAGATATTGAAATTATTCATTTACGAAAATATTAGTAAATAAAACACATTTACTATGTACTAGGTTACTAATATATGTAAAAACTATAACTAGTTTTAATCTTTACTGGGTTATCATCGGACGTTGATACAAACAAGTCCGATAATTATTTTGTAAAAGTTGAAACTATATAGTACTTAGCAAATGTGTTTTATTTATTTTATAATTATCTATCACATAGTAACGGCTACCGCTTTCGAAAATTTAATTGTATGTGGAATAATAGTACCTAACCACACCGTTCCCTTTCGGGTTAGTCAATTGAGGTGACGTGCACACCGAGCCACAAAGAAGATATGTGCATGGTATGTGTAGATACGTATAACGGATCCATTTGAAAAGAACGCTACGCTCTGCATTACTTTATTGGGGACACCCATCCAACTCTGTTTAACTTTTGTTAGCGCTGTTAATCATACATGTCCTCTATACCGTACTGCCAACGGAATAATAGTAAATACATGGAATACAGTTACAAGAAAAATTTAATAAAGGAATGCTGTGCCCCCAGTCAATAACAAGATTTTGTGAAACATATAGCATTAGACATATTAAACAATAATATAGAAAAATTTAAACTATTAAATAACTTAGTTTTTCACCCCGTTGCAAGCACATTGACCCACGGTATCATTTCTTGAGACAAAACGTTAAAAGGACCGTTAAATTTAAATCGGTCTATAAAAAATTTATTAAAAATTACATTGAGTGCATTGAAGCTCTAAATAAGGTTATCAAATTTGTTATTAAAATACTGATTACTTAATCTTTTATAATTTTTATATACAGAATATTTCAGATAATCAAACATATTCTTTTTTTAAATATTAAGAGATTTTCTTTGAGATATCTGAACGCTAACAAAAATATATAAATGTCTTTACTAATAGTATCTAGTCATTGATAATGTTTACTAAAATCCGAAAACATACTGAATCTTTTCAAAAGTATCTATAAATATTAAACAGTCTTTAAGGATCTCGGCAGTTTAAGCAGATTAATGTTTTGTCGTTTTGTCAGGATGATTTTTAGAGACCGCCAGACGACTTATTAAATTGGACATTCTTTGTGTATGTTACTTTTGTTAACTATAATTTCTGCACAATAAATAAATGAGATAAAATATTTATTTTATTATTATAAAAAGATAAAATATTATACAACACGGCTTTTACATTAAGGATAGTTTACTGTGATTAGTTACACGGCATAAATATGAACCCTGCGCTTTCACCATTATTTACAGCAATAAATACGAATCTGTTGTAAATATTCGGTCCATTTCCTCTAGTAACATCTTCATCATATCTATTTTTAAAAAGTAAGAAGCATACGATTCATCACTAGAATATAGCCATTTCCCTGCCTGCATTAAGACCCCGCACACGGTCATCATAATGTCCCGCATAGATCTTCCTTTATGCATTTCATATGCATATTTCTAGGATTGCTTTTGTGTCAGCCATATTTTGATTTTAAAAAATGATATATTTTGGCAAAGATTAAAATTAACGAGCGTATTTAAGAGGTACCTTTTATGCATAAAAGGCGGATGTTACAACTGCAAAAGGATGTCTTATATTAATGTATAATGGGGTGTGTAAGTGCATTTGTATGCAACGCCAATAAATTAACTCCCGGTAATTAGTGTAGTAGCAACACCACTCAGTTATATTTCATTCAGTTGGCACTTCTTGATTATGAAGTGTAACACAATCAGCATTATGTGTGAGTGTAGGAAAGCGCCCTCTTTACTAGCGAGTTATTATTTAGGGCGCAGATACTAAAGCGTCATACTTGAAACTTAGAGCAAATATTATTTCAGCTTGTAGGACTTTGGTATTGTAGCTACTAATTACACTAAATAAACATTAATTACGGTGTAGAGCTATAGAATTCTATGAATATTTATTGCCGGATTGTTTTACTCCCAGTTAGCCCCTCTCTTGCTTTAGGTATTATCAATTGTTCTGAAACTGCCCCTCGGGTGGATTTTAAGATCTCCTATTATTATATTATTCTTATTAATGAATAAATGGTGTTTAATTTTATTAATTGATTGAAATTGATAATGAAATTAATAAATAAATGCAATGAAATTGAATTTAATTTTGAACAAGATTAGGGTTTCCGTGACGCACGTTAATTATCATTCATAATTAAAAATTAAAAATAATTACAAGCATTAAAATAGGCAATTAAATTCAACGCAATGGTAATTAGTTTATTATATATATTTTTTGGGGAGGGGTAAAGGGTGGGCGCTCATTTCATCATAATCAAATCCGGCACGGCAACGTATTAATTATGTATACCTCATGAAAACAAAATTATTATTTTTACAATTAAAACGTTGTTGCTTTATGAAATGTATTTTTTCACGCCAGTTTTATAAAAATTAATGGATTAATATTGAAGGGTTGCTAAAATTATTTAATGGTTGTGCAATTTTAATAAATGGTATACATTGTTATACATACTTTTTTAATAAATTGTGAACATTTCAATCAACAAATTTTACTGAATAATTTATTACAACTAACAGTTTTAGGAGAATTTTTTTTCTGCTTGCAAATATTTGGGAACTATATAAAAGTGATATTTAAATAATTTAAGATTTAAAATACTGGTTTTGTAGATTCAAAAAGTTTGCAAATTTAATTAGTTTTAAAACTAATTTGCTGGCTAGTTAGACCTTTCAGAATAAATTTTTTTTATAAACTGACTATTTCTATCATGGTCTATACAATGATTAAACTTGACTTTGAGTTTGAAGTGACTACTGAGACTCCGATTATTGATGGAAAAAATGTCCAGACTAATTTTATTGAACGTGACGCGACACGGTTGCTTTTGATGATGTTGACTTTTAGATTGTAATACAAAGTACATTGGCAGTGAGGTCATTAATGTACTGATAACTGTAGCATGCTTGGAGCACCGTACAAGATTGTTATTCAGACACTGGCAGTTGAGGCTTTGGGGTTGTGTTATAACATTTTATCTGGCAGTAAGCTTTTATACTTACATGTAATAGCCAAAAGTATGTTGTGCACTGGCAGTTGTAGACTTAGGGTTGCACAATAACTGCAAATGATTGCCAAGCTTACACAGGCCAGTTAGGCTTTGAGGTTGTATGCAGGGCACATTACATTAGTAAGGAGCAATTATAAACACACTGGTATTAGAGTATACCTTGAGGTTGTGTTTAATCTATGAAAAAGCGCCGTGAACGCACGGTGTGGTGGATGGGAGGTTTGGCGTTTGTTGCAATAATTATTAAAAAAACAGATTTATATAACTGGGCGTAACATAAGGTTTTACATGTTTGGTCATTGATTTTGATTTGGGTTTGATCATCATAAAATTTTGTTTTTTGGCTTTATGAGGCTGGTATAAGAACTAATTAATTTTTTTGAAGGTACGTTTTTTAAAAACTAAGTTAACTTGTTCAGTAACTGAAGATAAATTGATTTAAAATCGTTTTTTTTTTTTGTTCAATACCAACTATTTTTAGGATTGCAATACTGCAGATACGGAAGCAAAGTTGTAGTTGAAATAAATAATTTTTACTTATGTGTGAAAACGCTACTTAGACCAAATAGTTCTAATTTTGTTTTGAATCTATCCGTAAACAGATTGGGAAAAAGTCAGTTGAAGTTTTGAAAAGCGCCATATACATTAAACTATTTTATTACCAAAACGATAAAAAGTTCTAAAAAACGAATTCTATCTTTATAAACGGTCTTTGATCATAAAATTTGAGATTGCATAACTCATTTTTGACCCAAGATCAATTTAACGGTAAATTGTTTGATGTGGGTCGTTTTTTCTAGCGACTTAAACGCTTTACAAGACATTATTTGCAAAGAATTTGTATGCACTGTGTTAACCACTAAGCAAATGGCAATCTTTTAAGTAGCTTTTTCTGTCAGGTGGAATCTTCTATGAACACCAGGAGTGTCTTCCAATGCATTAAATTTTCTCAATTTATATAAATACCGTTTTGGAACTACTGAGCAGATATATCATCAGAACGGTCAAGACTGTTCCTTAATCTTTTTTCTTTTTTATTGTTTTTCACTTTCTATTATTAACTTAATAATATTAAATGAATTTTACAAACATCACGACATTCACAAGTACACGTGGACATAAACAACTCGAAACTTGAAGTCAATAATTGACTATAGCATTGTCAGACAGAATACAAAATTGAAAATACTAGACATCAAAGCATGTAGAGGAGCATCATGTGGCAGTGACCACTACTTACTAAAAACAAAAATTGTCATCCCCATTGGAATAGAACATAAACAAATAGAAGAAGAGCAAAATAAAAATATAAAGCAAATACGATATAATTTGGATAGTCTGGAACACAAAAGTGTGAAGAGACTATATTAAACACGACTAGACAAAAAGCTGAAAATAGATGACTTTAATGATACGGAAATGCACTATAAATATATAAAAGAACAAATACATGCAGCGGCAAAGGAAGCCTTAGGGGAGTATGAGAAAAACCAGCAAAGATGAAAACCATATTGGTGGGATGAAGAAATTGAAAACAAAAAACATACCAGAAGTATTTAACAACTAAGAAAGAAGATGATAAAGCAAAGTACAAGGAAGCACAAAAGATAGTTAGGAAAAGTATCACACAAAAGAAAAATGAATCATGGGAAAGAAAGTGTAATCAAATTAACACATATTTGGGAGGCAAAAGGAGCACGGTTGGAAAGTAATTAACGGTTTACGTTAAAAACACAAGACAGGCCTAATATCGCCAATTAGTTCACTAACATTGATTTTTTGTTTTTTTATTTGTCTCTTGCGGTATATATTTTAAGTCAGGAGATTTTACATTTTTTAATGTCTGGAAGGCTTGTGGCAAGTTTTTGCTTTAAATAGTTTTATATTTTTTATTATTCTTCCAGGTTTGCTGAAGTTTGTGATTGGAAAAAACAGCTCTTCAATCACTTTTTGTTTGCTCAAGTCAGCTAGTATGATGCAATACTTTTTATTTTTTTATAATGATTTTGCACACGTTTTCCCATACGACTGTTGTTTATTTTTTATTTCATATCGGAATGGTTTCTATATACTTGTTTGATTTTACCAACTTTTCACTATTATTCTTGTGAATTTCTTTCTAAGTTTTAGGCACCTTTCTCTTTTTTTTTTGGCTATTATATTGTTCCATTAGTATGTAATTATTTTTGCTAGCAATTGTGTGTAGATTTCCTTTATTGCGATTCTGAACGTTTAGAGAGTCATTTTGTCGTCACTATTTTTTTTTATCTATAGGATTTTTATACTGCACAACTATATGTTATCTATTAGTCTTTTTTCTACATCCAACTAAGCGCAGGTACAAATTTAGCAATATGTACAGACTCGTTAAATGCATTAAACGTCATAGATGACCAATATCCTGATTATTACTTGCTTTGGCAAATTTATTCAAGGTTTTTTGTCAAGGTCATTTTGTGGTTTTTGTCTTCTTTAATTTTCTATTTTTATTTGAAAATATAATTATTGTGTTCAGTTGCGGTTTTTTGATTTTTCAGTTTTTGATTTTTTTTTTTTTTATATTTCTTGCGTTGAAAACGTAACATCTAGAACCGGGAGTTTTTTTTTCAAAGTTGGTTGATATGTATTTTTAGGTACTTCAGAATGGTGGGTAAGATATAACATAGGTCACATCAATCAGGAATACTGCGATTTTTTACGTGACATCATACTTCTACCTGAGTCACTTTTTGTGATAATTTTATCAGCTTTCTTTTTCTAATTCTTCAGGTGCTTATTCGTATCGAATGTTGGCGATTATTAAAGCTATCTTTACTTTATCTGCTGTAGCGCGGAATAGGCCCACCGTTGTTGTGTTGAACCATGTGCGCAGATTCTTCAACCAGGAGGTTCTTCTTCTTTTTGGTCCTCTTTTTTTTTCTCATTTTTTATTACATGTTCTAGATATTTCAGTTTCCTTGTTTTTATTGTCATCATTATTTTCCTTTTTTTACCGATTCTGTTTAGAACATGTTGATTGCTGACATGATCCGTCTAGGGTATTTTTAGAATGTGGCGGTATAACCATAATTTATAGGATTCTAGCTTTCTACATGTCGCTTCTGTTAAAGTTTGGCTACGTATAGCAAGATTGGAAATATAGCAAGATTTTAAATATGTAGCACTTAAGTAATTTTATTTTTGTTGGTGTAGGTAGGTCGTCTGTTTTAAATATCTTTGACATTTTTGTGAATGAGACTCTGGATTTTTCTATTCTGCACTTTATCTCTCTTGCATGATCTTAGGATCTCAGTGTTGTGCTTAGGTAAGTGTATGTTTCTACTCTGTCTATTGTTTTGTTGTTTACTCTTAATTGGTTTTGATCATGATTCTGTTTGGAAATTATCTTGTATTGACTTTTCTTTATGTTAAGTGCAAGGCCATATCTTTGGCTGTTCTCTTCTACTCTGTTAATTAATAACTGGAAATGTTTGTGACTGTTTGCGAATACTGCCGTGTCGTCTGCGTATCTTATGATGTTTATGATTTCCCCGTTAATCTTAATTCCATATTCCGTACCTTCTAGTACCTCTTGAAATATTTATTCTGAGTATACGTTAAACAGTGTTAGCGACAGTACGCATCCTTGCCGATTTTTTTTTTTTTATTTTGATTTTTCTTGAGAGTTTTTTTTTGAATGTGTGCGGAGGCTGTTTGGTTCTAGTACAAATTACTTATGATGTTTAAGTCATGGTGTTCCAGCCTTATTTCTGTTAGTATCTCTATGAGCTTACCATGTTGTACGTTGTCAAAAGCTTTTTGATAATTGATGAAGCATACGTGTACATTGCAGTCCACATTCCTGCTTCTTTGAACGAGAATTTGGACAGTAAATATAGCCTCTCTGGTACCTAACGCGTTTCTAAATCCAAATTGTGTTCTTTGCATGTCTTGTTTATTCTCCGGTGTATGATTTTCAGAAATATTTTTAATAAATGGCTTTAGGTTGATGGTACTTAGTCATTACATTGTTTTGCACTAGGTTTCTTAGGAAGCATTGTAAACCTCGATTTTAGACACGGCTTCAGTATTTCTCTTTTTGAGTATATTTTGTTAAATATTGATGTTAGTTATCTTAAGCTATCTTCGTCAAATAGTTTTATTAGTTTGCTGTGGATGTTGTCTGGTCCTGGAGATTTGTCTTCCTTAAGTTTTGATATTGCTTTTGAGATTTTATCTGTTGTTATAGTCACGAAGTTAAAGTTATTCCTCACAAGACCTTATTCTCTCCTGGTGTTCTCAAAGAGTTTCATTTTTTTCTGCTTGGTCTATTATTATGTTTCCATTAGCATTATGTAGTATTTCTGTTGTAGTGGGTTTATTAAGACCTGATGTTTTCCTGATTTTCTTGAGCATATTAAATGAATTGTATTTTTTCTTCAGGGCTTCTATTTCTGCGCATTGTATATTAAGCCAGTTTGCTTTTGCTGTTTTTATTTGTCTTTGCAAAGTTTTGTGTTTTGCTTAGTTGGTTTTTACTTTCTTTCTTTCCTTCATAAGCTTTAGTATTTTGTCCGTCATCCAGCTTTTTTTTCTCTCCACAAGGTGTTTTCTTCTACTTCTTTGTGCATTATAGATAGGTTTTCTAGTGTTTAATCTAGTGTTTTATCTGTATTATTCTTTTGCTCTTCTATCTCTTTACGATTGTTTTTTTACTGTTTTGCTCGTTTCTTGTTCTTTTAAAAATTCTCATATTTTTCCAAATAATTTTCAACGGTCTGATGGCATGATAATGGTTATGTCATGCTTGTTGAGTTGTCTGAGTATATCTGTTAGTGATTGGTATACTTCTTTCACTTCTTCATCTGATTTATCGGAGGTTGGGGCATTGACTTGAATGATATTCAATTTAATGGGTGCGCTTTCTATTTGACTGTGTAGCATTCTTTCTGATATATTGGTGAGAAATGAATGGTACATTCTTGAAATTTTTTGATATTATTATTCCCACTTCGTGCTTGTGTTGGTCATTAGTGGTAGACCTTATATTCCTTAACCTTGCAGCGTCCTGTTTCCGGCCAGCGCATTTTACTGATGCTTATTATGGCTACCCCAAGTTTGTTCATTTCTTGGATGGCATTTTGTGTTTTGCCATCTTGTGCCATTGTTCTTACATTCCATGTACCGATGTTAATAGTTTTTTGCTTTACTTTTGTTGGTTTTGTTTCTTCAGTTAGATCTTTAATGCAGAAGGCAACGGCTTCTGCATTTTTTATGCCGTTGACCATGTGTGGTTCGTCCGTTTTTTGGAGTGATTTCTCACTCTAAGGACAAGAGGGTGCCCTTATTCTTGTCAACTCATCCACCCGAAGCTGTTGGCTGGCAATCATTTGGTCGACAGAGCCTGTTAGTTATCCAGCAGGGTGCACCGCGGGCAGGAGAGGTTGTCATTTGAGCTGACCTTTGAGTTGTGTTGTTGCAGGTACTTTCTGGACATTTTCAAGTAGTAGCCGGCCGTTTTGGGATTTGGGGCAATTATTGCTTGTTTTATCTCTCTACAACATGAGTTATTATGCCATCGTGCTTTAAATGCATATGGTTTTGAATCAATGCTTTGGACAAGATTACCTTCTCCAGGCACAATGAAAAAAAGCAAGATTGGTTCTAATCTTTAGGACTAGATTCCCGTAGCAAGAACCAATAACTTATTGATAGACTTTTTTTAGATGTGCTTTAAGGTGGGGCTTAAATTTTTTTTGTTAAAAAAGTTGATTTTAGAAGATATTTTGTTGCTTGAACCAAATTTACTTCTAGTTTTGTAGTTTTTGCGCTTGCGGCACCATTTAGACTTAATCGATTGGCACCAAATTTTGAGAATGTAATTTTTTTTGTTTTTTAACATAATTTCACCTAGCGCTTATAAAAAAATTAAAAACCACATTAACAAAGTGGAATAGTATAAAACTATAGCCCGAATATTCGACGATTGTGGCAATTATTTTTTGTGTGAGTACATTAAGAAACCTGAAGAGAAAATTGATAAAAGTTGGCACTGAAAAGGTTCAAAATTATTGTGCTTCAAAAAAATAAAACAGTATTAAGACCTAGTGTTTATAAACGCGCAGCTCAGCTGCGGCACTGCAATTTCTTGTAACAAATTTGTTTTATTTGTATTTTTTTGTCAGAAAAACTATGTTGTAACAATGTAACTTTTTATCTGCTGCAATAAAAAATAATTATCACAATAAACTTTACTTAATTGCCTTGATACTAGCGGATAGTAATTTTTTTGAAAAAGTGGATTTTTTAATAAACACATTTTTCTAAATTCTACCGATGCCAGTAGCGAGAGGATTTTACTTACTAAACCGCCTTTGCAAAGCAGCTATGATAGAATCACCTTTTAGTATTACTTCATTATGTTGGTTGTTTTTTACATCTGTTGTTGTTAGACTACTCTTTGTTTGGTATTTTTCTTTCTTTTTTGTCATAGGCCTTCATGATGGAAATGATGTTCTAGTTGTTTATGATGCTGCATAATATTTTCCGGCGTTATTTTAAGTTTATGGAGGTACGACTCCAAACAACCACAGATACTGAACATGTATGTCAATAAATGTTTATATCTTTATGGCTTCTTTTTACCCATTGCTCAATATTTGGAAATACTATTTTTGTTCATTGGCACATTATTTATTTTTACTGATTTTACCAAAGTTTGCTTTTCTGCTGAATTGTTCACATATCTGCTAGAAGGTACCTAGAAGGTATATACACCAGTACAAGGATTTTGTTACTACTGCGCTTAGCATACTTTGTTTTCTTGTTGTGTGTCCTTGTTTATATGGACAAAACAAGCAACTATTCTGACAGAGGTTTTTGTCTTTTTGCCGATGTTCTTTTTTGTTCTAAAGTTAATGAAGATTTTTTCTATATAATTGCAATTTGGAATTAAACCTAGGTACACTACTAAGATCCTTTCACACAAAAAGTGTCTACGCAATGAGTTTATAAGAGCACTCTACTACTCAAAAAACAAAGACGCAATTTTTTGGGACGCTGACGGGATTTTTTTAATTGTGTTTAGACCAAAAGGAACTACAATAACGAGGAATGTCTACAAAGACACAAATAAGAACTTGAAAACGGCTGTACACGAAAAATGTTTCTACAAATATGCACAAAAAACTTTGCTACTGCACGACAAATGCAGGGTGCATAAAGCAAAAATTGTTCAAGAAGTATTCAATAAAAGCGGCTTTAAAAAATTAAAACTTTACAGTCCCAACCTTGCCCCCAGTAACTATTATCTCTTTTTATAACTCAAAAAGTTTTTGAGAGAGCTTTTTATCGAATAACAGCTTGGGAAACGCTAAGTCGTATTTTGCAAATTTTTTAAAAGAATATTTTGAAGTTGCAACGTTGGAATAAATGTGTTAGCGTTCATGTTTTCAAAGATAGGTAGATAACATAATAACTTCTTTTTGTGTGTTGTTTTTATTGGTGCCTCTATTCTTTTGCATAAAAAAAACTGTTTATACATTAATGACCTTTTGAAAAGTTTACTTAGAACTAACGGCTATTTCATGGTTTAAGAAAGTATTTTTAAATAATTATTAAGTTTATAAAAAGCCGTGAGTCGTCAGTGAGCATGCGAACTACATAGTTTTTTTTGTAGTTTGGGTGGAAAATTTTCTAAATATTTGATATATTGGGTTTATCTCTGCAAGCGCCTACTAACTAAATTTTCTCTTATAGATAATAATCAGGAAAAATCAAACAATATTTCTTCATATTATATGTTTGTATTCATACAAATATAATGCATTTAAAACCTTATTAGTTTGCGAATTTTGCTCGGCCGGGGTTTACTCGTGATGTAATAACGTAAATAAATATTGCATTATACACGGAACCTACTGTTTAACGTAAAACCCAAACTATACCGTTGGGCAAAATATATTTGTTAATTAAATTTTTCCTTTGCATATTGTGCCATAGTCGTTACAGACTGAGAAAAGGAGCAACATTTATTTTAACGATTTTGCTATCATACAAACTTGCCAAAAACTTAAATGTAATTATAACTTTTTCTAAAAGGCATTACTTAAAACTGTTTAATATAAATTAAAAGTTTTTGGAAATGGTATCTTTTTTCAAAGGGTTTTTAAGTGAAAGTTGATAGTGAACAAAAGTTACTTGAATAAAGATTTTTTAAAAATGTACTCACATTTTATAAAAGGTTCAGCTTTCTCCTCGTATCAAAAAGCATCTCTTATGTTTTGAACTACAAAATCAACGCAAGACTTGAAGCCTCCAATTTCTATCATTTTTAATTATTATTTTATTTTAACAATTATAATACATTAATTAAATTATTTACGTTAATCGATTATTTAATCATACTACCAAAAAGTATAATAGCTTTTTGAATTTATTTATTATTTAGTTCAATTCATCTTGTAAAGTGCATGTTCATTGTTTTAAATCTCGTTTTGATTGAAAATGATATTTCTAGCGTGTCATTAGTTGTAATTTAGAGGTGTTATATAGATAATTCCCTAATATCACGCTTCGAAAATTAAAAATAATTAATATAAATGGTGCATGCTCTGGACACTTAATTAACAACATCGATACGCTATCGCATGCATCTTAATAGTCCGTTCAATTCCAAGAATAACATTTTAATCCAACCGCATAATTATTGAGATTAATCGCCTTTAATTTCACCTATATTTATCGTATGATTAATACCCACACCGATAAGATACAGCAAAATACAATTACTGTATAATTAAATTAAGTTTTTTTTTTAGTTTAACTCAGCACAAAGTTGCTCTTGTGAATACCTTAAAACATTACCAGTTTAGAATTACATTGTAATAAGCTTCTTTGAACCGTGCGGGGTAGCGCGTTGTAGGTCTCAATTCAAAAGGGAAGGTTAAATACCAAATTAGACGAGCTTCGATGTTTCCATTGTATCGGGTTCAGGTCTATGCATTGGGGTCGGCATGTACATACAGGACATATTCATGTATGTTTCCGCACCACAATGGAATGTTAAATATCCGCACGGAATTGCATTTGACTTGAATTCATTTTGCATTAATGGAAACTATATTGTGGCATCCTATATATTGATGATATAGAGAAAGTTAAAATCGTCCAGTTTTGGTTTTGGAAGATATATTAGTTTTAGACGTCGATGGCACCCACGGGATCTTAAAACCTGTGTAAGGAGTTTTCCAACTGCTACATCGCAATCCGATTATCTAATGGTTAATGGTTTCAAGTTGTGGGGAGATGTAATGGCGACGATTATAACGAAGCGTTGTAATCTCTTGTTGCACTCCTCGGACACGGATTCCTGTTAAATTCGTGTAAACAAATTTTTAATTTACTATGTTTACCATTCGGATATTTTGTTATTATGTGTTAGTATATGGTTTATATTAGCTTATAATAAATGGTTTTTATGTAGTATTAAACGTTTTCTATTCTATGTTTTTAATATATTGTTATACAAAAGCTTTTAAATAATTTTAATTATTTAAAATAAGCGTTTATTATTAATTCATTGCCTATGTGTTTACCAACAAATTTAACTACGTATAGGAAGACTTTATAATTGCACAAAATATACAATTTTAATAATGTGTTATCACTAACTAAAATTTAAATAAAATTGAAATTTTGTCAAACGCAAGTAATACATTTATTTCATATTTATCGCATGAAATAGTTAAAAAGTTGAGGATGAAATACACAAATTGTTCAGGAATTGTTTATCTAAAAAGCACGACAAGCATTTACCGTATGATACTCAACAATACTAGAACTGGATTTAATGCTTTATAATATCTAAGTCGCTCTGAAAATGCATTTCTCACATGATTTATTACAAAAAAAAAAATATAAGTATAATTATTGCATGTTTCAAATAAAAAATCGAATCCATTAAAAAAATCTAATCCGCAAAAATTACAATCAGAACAATTTATAACATAAAATTGGTTAAAATTTGTTTAAAAACTTAATTTAATTTAATTATTTTGTAGTAAATAAGTTTATTTATTTACAGTTATATTATTATATATTATTATGAATCGATAAAACTGTGCAATATTTGTTCATAAAAATAATCACTAAAAAATTGGAATGAAAATTTATTATACAGGATTTTTATATGGTGGTCAAAGTCAAATGTTTTTTTATTAAGTAGTGATTGTTTGTTAAGTTATTACTAATGATTTGTTAGTTGGTCTTATTTTTAAGTCTATTTATTTCAATATGATTAGTATCTTATACGGAAATGCTAATGAAACCACAAAAGAAGCATGTCGTCTCTACAGAGAAACTGATCATGGAATTTGCTTTAGCAAAAACATCTTTTATCGATTTTACAGAAGTGATTTCTTTGTGTTTTCCGAAAAAACTTACTATGTCATATTGTAGCGTAGATTGCCATAAGAGGATTGGTGTATTGATTACTACTACTTGGTCAGCGTAGAAAACTTAGTGTATTGATTGTTTTGATGACAAATTTAGACAGATCTGCTTGATGTTTTAATTTTAGGCAAGATCGAAGTGCTACGCTCTGTTTTGCAATTGGTAATCGACTGACTAACATTTTTAAATCAATTTTTTGTCATAGTTTTCTTGCTTGCTATTGGCTGTCGTCTATTGCCAAAGGGGTGGGTTTGGCTAGGTACCGTTGCCCGGTTTTAGGTCTTAGTTTTAGGTGTTGAGTTCTGGATACGTTGTCTTGGCAAACATAATGTAGTGTTTGTGGACGTCACCAAAATTTGTTAAAGTTTTATGGATCTTTTGTTGTTGCATTGAGGTTCTTGTAATCAAGAACCGCGGCAACCTAGCCTATGTCTTATTTTTTTCAACTCTACTTTTCAGTTGTCTTTTTGGTGGTTTACCGATTGATCTTTGTGTTCCTGGTCTCCCGTCTATTGCTATCATAGTCAAGATAGTGATTCTCTATATTTGTTACGTGCTCATTCCATGCTCTTCTTCTTTGTCTTATCCATATAACTATATCTTGAGTGTCGCATCTTTGACGTACTTCAGTACTTTCTAATATTGATAGTGGTTGTGGCTTTAGTCATAGTGTGTAGAGCAGTAGAAAGGTTTACTTGACCAACTTCAAAAGTTTTTTTAAATCGTGGCCGTTTTAATTAAGTAAATTCTTTACTGGCTTTATTATCGATTAAAGTTTTTTTTGGTTTACCTTTGGTGGTGATATTTAATATGTAAAGTGAGTTTTGCTTCCCAGCAATTCATACACTTTTGAGAGTAGAATATGGATTGTATTTTCTGAGAATATAAATGTTTTTGCTTACGTTGATAAATGTGGTTTTGTTACTGTGTACGGGCCAAAGAGTATTTTATAAATCTTTGGATCTATTGTCATTTTCTAGACGACTTTTTGATGACACCTTTCATGGGTGGTTGCTCGATTTTTAGGTAGTTACAAAATAACCTATATTCTTCTAATAAAACTGCTTTCTAGTTTAGTGGTTTGGTCTACTAATTCTTTAAGTGATTTCTGCAATTTTGGATTTGTTTTTTGTCGGCCATTATCTGTTTAGTGTGGCTGGCTCCAAAAATTTTTTTTATCTGTTTTTGTAGGTTTTTTACGTTTTGTCCTTAATATTTTTGCAAGGTTTTTTATTTCTTTGTTTGCTAGTAGCTTGGTTGGGGTTTGCTTTACAACTGATCTTTGTACATCTTTCATTTGTTTCTTAACTTTTTGAGCAGTTTATTGGTATCTGCAGTTTTGCGAAATATTTTGTTGGAAATAATTGTTTCTATTTTTGTGGGGTTGTTTACAAATTTTGTCTTTTGAGTCATGTTTGATGTCTTTTTGTTGCATTTTGTTTTCAATTTTGGTTGCCTGTGTTTTGGGGTTAAAACGCAAAATTTGTTTGCGGTTGGTTCTAAGTTGGTTGTATTTTTTATTTAATTGGTTATGGTTTATGCCTGTAGCTGTAAAGGGAATTTATGTTTTGGTTTAATGAGTTGATCAGAATGATTTCTTCTCCCAGCTGAAGTTTTACTAGAAATTAGAACTGTGTGATTTCACCAATGTTGATGGTAGATGCTACTTAACCAACTTTAAAAGTATGTGGTTTAAATTGAGGCAGTTTTAATTTGAAAAAGTTTTTACTAGCTTTGCTGTTGATAAGAGTTTACTTTGTTTTTTCATTGACAATAATATTTGTTTGCAAAGGTGGATCTTGGTTTCTAGCAATTTTCATATTTGTGAGTTGTTTTTTTCTCATAATAGGGATGTACTTGCTTATGTTGATTAAGGTGGTGTTGCTGTGCACGTACCAGAATGTTCTTTAGTTTTTTTTTTACTTTTGGGTCTTGGCCTTGCTGCGTTTTTAAGGAGTCACAAAAAACTTTTAATTTATTAATAGGGCTATTTACCGGACACTCCAACTACGCCGTGTTTGGAGCGACGTGTCGGGTGGCACTCCGACACGCCGGGTAGAGTGCCACTCCTGGCGCGTGTTGCAAAAATTGTCAACGCGCCAAACACGTCGGCCAGCATGGAGCACACACAGTTTTTTCTAACGTGTTTGGCGCATATGCTCCAAAATTGTTAGAAAAAATGTCCGTGTCAATGCTATGCAAGTTAAAACATGCCATTACAGGCGCATAGGAAAATCGGACGGGTTACCTGTTAGCACATTTACACACACACACACACAGTTTTTTCTTACGTGTTTGGCGAGTACGCTTCAAAACTGTTAGAAAAAGTGTCCGTGTGAATGGCTCTAATACTGTTTTTTAGTTTAAATAGTTTGGTCCACCAATTTTTTAAATGGTTTGAACTGCAGGAACTCAACTTGTGGGTCTTGCAAGTTTGTCATTAATATTTTTGCAAGCGCAATATTTTTTATTTTGTTTGCCAGTAGCTTGGTTGTAGTTTGTTTTAGAATTAGTCTTTGTAAGTTTTTTTTATGAGCAGTGTAATTTGGATTGTAGATTCTGGATTGAGGCAGAAGAAATCATTTCCACTGCACTTATGCCTTATTTATTTAAAAGTTAATTATTTTGGAGATAGGATAAAATAATAATTAAACTATTTGCTTATAGCATTTGGTTTTTTAATAGCTAACGTTTCGGCAGCGTTGCTGCCTTCCTCAGAGCTAAAAACAAACATTACATTGTATAAGACAGTTAAAATAAATATAAAATTGTGATGACAATGTCAAGGACACTACTAATAAACAAATTAAAAAAACATATATCTAAACACAAAAACAGTTATATCACTATAATTTACCTTTAAAACTATTTGCTAAAATTGTCATATATAAAAAAAAATTTCGCGAACAACTTGCACATACACTTTAAAAACACTCTTCTTTTAAAGTGTATGTGCAAGTTTGTTCGCGAAATTTTTTTTTATATATGACAATTTTAGCAAATAGTTTTAAAGGTAAATTATAGTGATATAACTGTTTTTGTGTTTAGATATATGTTTTTTTAATTTGTTTATTAGTAGTGTCCTTGACATTGTCATCACAATTTTATATTTATTTTAACTGTCTTATACAATGTAATGTTTGTTTTTAGCTCTGAGGAAGGCAGCAACGCTGCCGAAACGTTAGCTATTAAAAAACCAAATGCTATAAGCAAATAGTTTAATTATTATTTTATCCTATCTCCAAAATAATTAACTTTTAAATCAATAAAAAAAGGATATAACAACAAAACAAAAAAAAACTTATGCCTTATTAGGCCCTTCTTTCAATAGTAACTATACCTCAGCGCCAGCTAGTCTATGTGGTTGATATATGGTAGAACGTTGTTTATGCTGGTCATGTCAGCAATCCTAAAACATAAACTTTTCACTAGAAGAGTGCCAAGCATTTACATAGTACATGTTTGGTTGTCTTGGCATTTATTTCACATAATTTGTTGTAATCTTATCATGTTTAGGGTCTTCTCTTGCACCCTTATGGAAGCTTTTGTTTGGGGTTTGTTTGTGGCTGTTATCCATAATTGTTATGTAGTATGCTTGTGGTTGTACAGATATTTTTATTTTAGGTTTGCCAATAGCGCAATGCTGGTTGTGAACCTTGCACGATGAATGCTATTTGCCAGTCAAATTGGAGATAGTGGGGCTTCTCTGATTGGCTTTATGGAAGCAAGACGTTAGCTATGCCTGAAAGCAGAAAACTTGATAAATTAGTAGTAGATTCTTGCATTTTTATAGAGGGCCAATAACACAGAAAGTGCTCGTGGTGTTCTCGATTCTTTTTTTCAATAAACTATCATTTGACATAAAAGCTTACAAGATGACTAAGAAAAAAACTCAACCGCCTACACTTGCCTGGAACCACCACAACAACACTAAGGAAAACTGCCAAATGATAAAGTTTCTTTACTAATTCAATCCCAGATGACAAACAAATTATTACTTAAGGCAAACTTCAAACTTTGCAGAAAAGAAACTTCTTACGGAACTTTATCTGAAACAACACACAATCCACGCGTATTTTAGATGCAGAATTACTTGCACTTTAAGAAGAAGTTTTATTTGATATTAGGCGTTAAGTAGGGTTCTTACATGATAGAGCTCAGGTTCATTTCAGTCTAATTAGAAAAGATTATCTTAACAATAGTTACCATGGTTGCTAGATTGGAAAAGGAGAACTAGTAGTGTAGCCAGCTTGAAGTTCTGATTGCAATTTATTTGCATTTTATTTGTGAAGATACTATAAAAGTGTTGTAATAGCGCTTCAATTTCAACAATATTAAAAATTATTTTAAAAAAAATGTAACATTATTAGGTGTATTTGGTGCAGATCTGCTTTTGTGGCTCCAATATATGGACTGTTTCCTGGTTTGTTGCGTGGGTGGTTAATGTCTGTGAACAGAAAATAAAAGCCTTATAACTATCCAGCGTACTGTGTTTTTGTTATTGTGCGAAATTAATCTGAAAACAGTATTTATTGCGTGAGCAATAAAAGACGCGCGGAGGCTTTCAAATAAGTGGCGCCTTATTGCCTGTAGACTCTGAACAACTCTTGCTTTGTTTTGGGTTAAGCTTGTGGTGATCTTCTTTGACAATTTTTTAATAACCGGTAGATTAAAGTCCGTCGTGGATGGCATCGGTGCGGGCTAGTGGCACTGGCTGGTCCAGGACTGTTTAGTTGGATTAGGTTTTGATATTGGTGTAGTCTTAAATCAGATTAAACGCTAGATTGAAAATGGTTAGTGTAAAGTATATTGCATTTTTTGCGTACTAAAAAACTTTTTGATGGTGAAAGAGCACACTTTTAGGTATTTTTTATATTATATTATCTTTAACGCTGCTTCCGTGTTTGTCGTCTTTCCTGAGAACAAAATATGCAGAACAGATCTAAAAACTGAACGGGTTTTGTACGGTTAATTTGGAAACGATCATTTTTTTTTTCTTAAATCACGTTGTTTACAAGATATTTGCGTTTTTTCAATATGCTAATTGAAATTACTGACCCGCATGATCTGATGATTACTAATATTTGGATGGCTAGGCAGAAGTCCTATATAAAATGACTGTACCGCAATTAATAAACAGAGTTAAGTTTATGTCAAATTGGACGTATAGATTTTGATCAATTTTACGTTGGTAGTAATGTATAATGTAATTTATACTTGTATACCTAGTTACGGCGTTCCTTTTCGGGGTAGGCAATGTATGCCAGTATGAGGTAACAGATTTATTTGGAAAGAACGCTACGCTCTGCATCATTTTGTTAAGGACACACATCGAACTCGTGACCGCTCCGGCCGGTGTTTAACTTTTGTTGCTGTTAATCATACATGTCTTTTCTGCTGTACAGCCGACTAATATTGAGATGTATTGGTACCAATTTGTAACAAAATTCTATATGCTATTTACTAGTTACAGTTTTTTATTTTATCTTATTTGTTTTTTGCTTTAAATAGACAAAGACAATAAAGTTGAGGTTATCTAAAATAAAACGTATGGATTTTGATTTAATTAACACATAAAATATTTAAAAAATAGTAGGTATGTTGGTATCAGTTTGCTTCAAAATCTAATGCAATGATTTTGTGTAAAGATTTTTTGAATTGTTTTGTGTGACTCCTAATGGAGTTAAGTCAAATCAATTAGTTTGAGATTATGTCAAATTGTACATATGGATTTTGAATAATTTTACACAGTTGGCAGTCATGAAATACCAATTTAGGTCATTATTTAATGTAACGTTTCTGCGTTAAGGATTTTTGAAATAACCCATGCTATTTGTGTTTAAGCTTGGTCAAGTTTATTAAGTTAAGTTTATGTCAAATTTAATAATTTTACTTAGTTGGTAGTCATGGTACGGTATGTTGATACCAATTTGCATCAATATCCAATGTACCGGTTTTGAATTATATATTTTGTAACTTTAGTTTCAAGTAAATTAAACTAATTAAATTGAGGTTAGGTTAAGTTCTACGGATGGAATTAAACTAATTTTACACAGTTGGTATTTATAATACTGATCTATACTGGTACCAATTTTTGTAAATATCCAATATACCGTTTGGTAGTTAGAGTTTTCTAATTTATTCAATGAATTTTTGTTCGAATTTTGTGAAGTCCATAAAATTGAGCTTATGAATTTTCATTAATTTTGTTATGTTGGTAGTTATGGTATTGAGAAATGTTATTCCTAATTTGTATCAATATCCAATGAATCGTTTTTGAGTAATGACTTATCAAGTTGTCTTGTGTGACTCAAAATGGAGTTTAGTAAAGTCGATTAAAGTGAGGTTATGTCAAATTGACCGTATGGATTTTCATTAATTTTGCGCAGTTAATACAAATTGTTTTTGAGATATATTGGTAGAAAATTGCATTAAAATCAAATGTTTTGTTATGGAGTTTTTAATATTTTTGTGACTATTGATTTGGTTAAGCAGTTTTGATTAAATATATAAATTAAGGTTATGTCAAAATAAGCATATGAAGTTTAATAAATTTTTTACATTTAGTACTACTAATTTTGAGGTATGCTAGTACTAAATTTTAGCAAATTTTATTGTATAATATTGGAGCAATTTAACAATGAAAACAACAATTTCAAGAAACACTAATCTGAGTTTAAACTTAGTTTATTTGTGCCGTGCTCAATTCTGAGACTTGAAATTGAGTTACCTTACTAATTTAAGTCTTATGAATTCAAATTTACTAAGCACAATTTAATATTTTGAGCAGCAATAAAGTTAGTGCTGTTAAAGAAAGTAACAAATTCAACAAACTTAAACTGTGTTCTTCACCTAGGGAGGCGTTTCATCCGGAAAAATGGGCAAAAAGCTGTTATTGACCGCTTGATACCGGCATTGTCTGTTAAAACTGAAGTCGATATAGGAAAATTTGGAGAGTGTTAACAGTAAAATTTCATTTTTACTGCAGAAGGCCGCGCAACAACTTCTTAAAATATTGTTATCATTTTTAATTCAAAGCTCAAATCTACGAACGACATACTGAGCAGTCTTCCGTGCTGCTTTTTCAATCTATTTCCAAAGGACAGTTTTGTTATTTACGGGCTCTGCATAAACCTTTTCTTTTATCGTATCTTATACAAAACAGTCATAACTGGATGGCACTGTCTGCTTCAAACTCTAGTGTACAGTGCTCCGTGTATATCTTAATTGCAATGAACATCTCTGTATATTTTAGCAGCATGCAAAAGGATTTCATCAAAATGCTCTAAGATCTGTTCTGTTCTTCTTTCATTCTGAAGCAGTGCAAAAATTCTATCTTCTTGCAACCGCAATGAAGTTGATATTGTTTATCTTAGACGTTGAAATGTATTAGAAAACACTGATCTGACGGGCATTCTCCTTATTGGGAATCGACTGGCGTACACAACAACTGCAGCGCTCGCTTTGCTATTACATCCACAACACAACACAACACAACATCCGCGTTTTCAGCTGCATTATAAATATTTGGCATGATTTAATCAATTTGCTCACAGAAAAGTCAAAGGTTGTTAAAGTTTGACACACATAAACAAAAATGGGAGTACACATTTTTTGCAAAACTGAACAAGATTTATTTTTTTCTTTTCATTCTAGCTTTGAAGTTATTTGGTAAAATTGTAACTAAAAAATTGAAAATGAGTTATAGCATCAAATGTGAAAAATATGAAATATATGTTTCGGATAATAGATTATTAATATTTTACAAAAATCGTGTTTGTATTGTATGATATTTTCAAATTTTGAATGGAAAATGCAATTAAAAGTATGAGATTGAACCTAAATTGTTCAAGAATTTATTTATTTATCAAATGATATTTAACACAAATTCATCCATTCAACACAAACCGCTCAGAAAATCTATGAAATACTAACATTGAGCAAGAAATAATAATATATTAACACAAATCTAAAAAAAAAAGCATATACACTTAGTTTATTAAAACATACAAAATGCAGGTTTTTCATTAAATCTATTGCATGAATTTTCAAAAGTTGGAAACTTGTATTGCATAAAATATAAGAAAACTAAACATGCATAAAAGTCAAATGTATTACTTGAAATACAATTTTGTACAAGGAATCTATTTAATACAAAAAAAAAATCACAATCAAATATATTTCATAAAATTTGCAATAACTAACTTAATTTTAAACATTTACATCAGGACACGCAAGTTATTTACTTATACATATTTTTTGAAGATTTATAAAATATCGATGAATGTATTTTTCACAAATTTCCATATAAAAACACATAAAGAATAAAAATGTTTTTTTATTACGTTTAGACGTCTTTTTAAATTGAGTTTTTAAATATAAAATAAATAATAAGAATCAAAATAAGTATTCCATTGTAAATATAATATTTTTGTTACAGGATATTGACGTTCTGTTATTTGGCAGCCTTCAACTGGTGGTTACTGTTATGCCCTGCAACACTCTCCCACGACTGGCAGATGGGATCCGTTCCGCTGGTGACCTCTCTGTGCGATTCGAGAAACCTAGTTACCTGTCTATTCTTCGGTCTCGCTTTCGCCCTGGCCATCAAGGGCTTAATTGATTTCGAGGTAAGAATCAAGTGCAATACAAGACCGTAACGGAATTGCCGTTGCGACGAATTGATATTGGATGGGATAATTAATTCCCCGACCTTTTTATTTTATTTTCTTTTATTCTTCAATTCCAGCACTAAATTAAGTTACGTGATTGGAAAGGCAAATTAGTTTTATAGCCAATTAAAATATCACCTGTGCTTTAATAAAAGCAGCCGTGTTATCAAGATTAATCTCACCATAAGTATTCGCATAGCTAGGGACTAAAACTTAAGTAAGCAAACCTAATAATAAAGTTAGATGCTCCTTAAGTAGTTTAGCCCTCGGAGTAGTCTCTAACAAATGTACTCGGTTTTTGGGTAGATTTAACCCACGCTAAATTTAATTCCCTACCTACATCTCAGTCTCGTCATGTCCGTATATTTCCTTTAACTCAATAAACTAACTTTTAACATCAAAACTATTCAGGGATAATATACCATTTTAACAAATGCCCTTTTGATATTAAAGAAGCGTCGCCTGCACATTTTAACTGCTGCATAAAACAGATTTTATAGAAACAATAAAGCGGAATGCAAATATTAAAACAATACGTGATGTTATTCATTTTTGCAACAGTTTGATGCAAATATAATATTGCTCCTGTATATGTGGATGTTTATTGAACCAGTAGGACCGCAACGGCAAGTTTAATAGTGACCGCCAACTAGTCGGATTACCTGTCACCGATAAACTAACAGTTCCTGCGGCTTTTCCTCCTGCCAGGTGTTGTTGGCCCCCCTCAATTGTGTCCGCCTAATACTATTTAAACACACATAGTCGGGTCCCGAAATGACCCTAACTCTCCCTGAAGCTTAATGCTATATTCTCTTCCCTTTTCTAAATTGGGTTAATGCTGGTTACATCCCTGGCCGATATAATTACATTTCTTGAGGAGAAGGAATGCGCCCGATCTTGAGCAAGTGTTATTTTTTTTTCTCTTAGCTCTTCTGTTCGCCACCTTAATGAAAATTGCCAATGTACATTAAGCGGAATGAATGGCATGTCCGCACTCTGCGCTCACAATGAATGCAGATTGCAGTTTTTATTCGGAATATTTTAACTATGGGAGAATGTTCACAGATTTAATTTTTCAAACAAGAATTTTATAACAGATCTGTCGTATTTAATTTTATATAAAAATGCTTTTTAATTTGATCTGATATTATTATACAAGCTTTGCATAATTATTATAAAACTGTTTATGAATAAAAATATTATTTAGTTTAAAATTTAAAAAGTTTTTTTTTCTGAAATATTGTATTGTAGATAGTTTCAATTAAACTTTGCTATCCACTAGTCGATACTATGAGTATTTGCTGAGGTTATCTTATAAAACAAGTTTAAACAACTTATTTAGTTTGTATTTGTATTATTTTTGTAAGATTTGAGAAAACTATGAATAATAAGGTTATATATTCTTATATAAAGTTATTGTAGCTAGATTAATCGATGTTCTTTGTATTTTGTCTTAAAATGTTTTAATTAATGTGCAATTTTCAATCCAATTTCTTGATCATTCTGCACGTTTATTTAGTATAGTGTATCTGGTTGGTGCTATTTCTATGTTCAATTGGTCTCATATATTTTTTTGAATATATTTCTGTAAATTGGTTCTAAAATGACTTATATAAATTTTTTTATTATTAAATTATTTTTTATTTGCAAGAGCCGATTTTTTATGGCTTACGCTTACACAAACTATCTTTGAATATGTACCTGAAAAGAAGACAAATATATACTATCCCATCTGTTAATTGAGAGAATGGGGCTTGAACCTACGACAAATTATGCGCCAAGATTTGAGTTAGGCGCTTTATCTAACTGCGCCACTCTTGGGACTTAATTATATTGTTGACTACAATTTAAGTATATTTTTATGTGCAGTGAAAGCTAATATCTATTCACAATAACAAAGAAGATCTAAATTTAATGTTAAAATCAAACAATGTTTAGTTGTTGTAGATACAAGGTCTATTGTGTGCACTAATGTGTTTATAACCAGCTAACATCAATTTTGATAATTTTTATTCACTGTTTAATAAAGATTTGTTAGCTTATTTCAATTATATGTTGTCATTTAAAGTAAAAAAATTAATAACCTAACCTAAGATTGGTTTTAACTTTCTTTAAACAGATTCAATCAATATTACTCGGGCAAAGTTTCAATATCTTAAAATGACTATTGCGACTTTGGGGTTTTTACATTTAGAAATTATGATCTCTTTGATCTGTCAATGTTTTTGTGAACAAATTATCAAATGTCACACAAGTTTTGAGATCTGAAAATAGTACTTTTTTGTTCTTAATATTTGATACAGAATTTTTATTCTTTCTTTTGCAGCAATATCGTTGACGAGTTTATTGACAAGTTTTGTATTTTCAGTATGCTTAGTTTTAATCTTTTTTTGAGCTCCTTTTTTGTTTTTCTTTGATTTACTTATGATGACCGTAACTTATTTTCTAATTGTCACAAAACGTGCATTTTTGTGTGTGTTTTATTAATTTCTAGATAATAAACGCGTTTTAAGCTTTAAATGTATTTTATGTACGATGTTTGCAGAATTTTAATTGTTATTTAATTTCAAACAATATATGTTGTTTTTGTGCAATAAATCTTATTTTGCCACAGTTTAATGCATGTCTTGTAATGTAACGTATATTTTAATCATTTTATATAAAATATTCTGCAAATTTATTTTAATTAATTTCACGTAACAAATGCTTTTTTTATCAATTTTCATGCTCTATCAACCTGATCAACCTAGTTTAAGCAAGCCAAAGGTTTTTTTTTACAACAAATAACAAATCTACAATTCGGCATCTACGGCAAAATACGAGAATTGATTTTGAGACTTTACGTATAAGAGCTAGCTTTTTTTAGGATGTAGTGAGGTGTTGGATACAACAAGTGGCTTTTGAGAATGATTAGCGCATGGCAATATCCTTGTCATTGTCACTAATGTGGTACTAGTTTGAGGTTGGCTGGCTTTGGCCTTGCGGAATTTATATCCCATTTTTGTGTTATTCAGTTCCGCTTTTTTTTGTCTTCTGTGGCTTTTGATCTGTGTATTTTCTTCTATTTTGGTTGATCTAAATCTTAAAGCTTCAATCTCCTCTTGAATATTTTTTTAAGTACTGCCGTAATTTTTTAGTGATTTTTATTTGTTTTTGTCACTCATGCATATATTAATGATTGTGGATTTGTTGATTTTGTTTTTCAATACTTTTTCTAACTTTTTCATATTTTCCTCCCACGCTTTGCACTCTCTAGGGTATGTTCTGCGTCGTCATGCGTGTCTTCTTGACAGAATATACATCTTTTTTTTTTAATCTAATTTATTTTTTGTAAATTATCAAGGGCTTTATGCCCTGTGAGTAGTTGTGTTGTATAGTAACACGTCGCTGGTTTATTCTTTATCCATTATTTTATTTCTAATGTTAGTTTTTTTGTCCATTCTCTCTTTTCTTCTTTTTTTTCACTAACTCTGCCATTTTTCTATCGTATTTTTTTTGCCTGTCTCTTTGCTTCTTGTTTACTAATTCTTTCATTTACCAATTTTTTTATGTCTAATCTTTCTTTTACCATTCCGATGTTTCTTCAGCGTACAATACTTTACTTCTAGACGCTGTTGCTATTAGCCTCCTTGCCCCTTGTTTGGCATAAGCCTACTAAGCATTTCTTTAATTTTTTTTTTTTTTACCGCTTACTTAACCTGTTTGTTCTATCCCTTTGCTTCAAGTGTAACTTCGAGGTATTTAACTTTCTTTTCTATTGTTATTATTTGTTTCCCTACCTGTATTTTTTTATTTTTCCTATTAGTCCTCTTTGTCGATAGCCGGATTCAGATCTAACTCTTTATGTCTTATCTAGTTCTTTATCATATCTATTGCCAATTTCAAATTTTCCTTTAATACTTTTATGTCTATATTCCTACCTACTATAGCCACGTCATTTGCAAATGCCGTTATTGACACTCCTTCCGGCAGCCGCATCCTGAGTAGCTTATTATAGACTAGATTTTACAGTTTAGGTCCAAGTGCAGAACCCTATGGTGTTTTTCTAGTCTGCCTAAATTTTTCATTCTTAGTCACTAGAAGGTAACTCCATATTATTTTGATAGTTTTATTTGTTTGTTCTTTTTGTTTTGCTGTTTCTATATTTCTTTTCATAGTATGCTATAGAAAGCATTTTGCATTTAGCGCTATTATGACACAGTTTTGTCTTTTTCTATGTGGTCTATTGTTTGCTTTTTTGCTGTCTTTTACTTTTTTAATGGCTTCTGTTCCCATCCTCAATTTTCTTTTATTTTTGTTTAATTCTTCTCACGATCACTTTTTCCATAATTTTTGCTAATGTGTTGATCAGGCATATTGGTTTATACGCTTTTGATTTGCTTGCTTCTTTCTTCTTTTCAATTAACTCTAGGTTTGCCACCTCTCAGAAGGCCGGAAATGTTCCTTCCTTTAGACACTTGTTTATTATTTGAGTTATCTTTACCTCATTTCTTTCTAACGCTGCTTTTACTATCTTCGTTGTTATCTCGTCCGGTCTTGGTGTTTTATTATTAGGTAGTTTTCTTTTCTGTTTTATCTCTTCTACTGTTTTAGGGACTGATTTGGTTTTATCAGCTATTTTTGTTAGGTTCTTCTACAATTCCTTCAGTGGGAAACAATTTCTCAATTATTACTTCTTCACTCTCTTCTTCCTTTAAGCAAACTGTTTTTATTTCTCTAAATTTATTTATTACTGTCCTTGATTGCTTTCTTTAGAGTCTTTTTGTTCTTTTTTAGTTCTTCTTCAGCTTTTTCATAATCTTCTTCCTTTCTTCTCTGTCTTTTGACCTTTCTTCCTGTTTTCCTTGATCTCTTTGCATTACAAGTACGGTCTTATTTTTTCTTTTTCTCTGTACTTTTGGATTGATTATTCTGCTGCCTTATTTAACTTTTCCGAGTACTTCTTTAAACTTTCCTCTATGCTCTTTTTTCCTGTCACTTTCTATGGTTCCATAGCTCTTTTTATCATTTCCCTGTCCATCCTTCTTATGTTCCATCTTCATCTCTTTTGTCTTTATTTCCTTTTTTGTTTGTACTGTATTGTATGTACTTATGTAGGCTTAGCGATTTATCTTCTGTCACTGTCTAGCCCCTTACTATTCTAGCCGTTTCCTACGTTGCTATAGTAATTTTAATGTATGATTTGGATCTTCCTATTACAAACGTTGGTTTATCTTCTTGGTTGCATATTGTAAAATTTACATCCGCTATTATCTCTTCAAGAGTTTGTCCTTTTCTGTTGCACTTTACCCCTTTCTACCATGGCGATTTTGCGTTGAAATAGCTTCTTATCAGAATATGTCTGCTTTTTTTGGTTTTTTATGCTGTGTTCTATTTCTTCTATCCACTCCTGATAATATTCTATTCTGCAGTTTAGACTTATGTAAAAAATAATCAAAGGCAAATTGTTTTTATTATAAAAAAAAAACTTTGCAGTTGCTATGGTGTTTACCCTACATGTTGCAAAGACGCCGTTATGTTGCCAATTGCTATTGAACAATCTCTCAAACCTGTTGTTTTGAAAATTGTCAACAATTGTTTGTTGCGGATTCTAGAAATTTTTGGCGGGGTTTGAAAGTTTTGTTTTCTATGACTCGTGATCTATAGGATCTTTTCAAACAAATATAGAAGAGCTGATCACGCGTTTTAAGAAAACATTGAAATTTTATTTTTGAATCTGTACAAATCTATAGGATCTTTTCAAACAAATATAGAAGAGCTGGTCACGCGTTTTATGAAAACATTGTTACTTTATTTTTGAATCTGTACAAAGCTCTGAATCTATCCAGTGTTGACTACGGTTGTACTGTATACTCATCTACACGAAATTTTTAGTTGAAAGTTTTGGATGCTGTTTACCATGCAGGCATAAGGTACGCAACGGAAGCTTTTCGGACAAGTCTTACACTAAGTCTCTGTTTGGAGTCGAGCATAAGAGCCAAAAGAGGACACATGAACTGACAAGTTTTTATTAGTAATGAAGCGCAGCGGCGAAGGTGCGGAGTTTTTATCTGACCGCAAAAGTTAATGGAAAGTTTCCTATGAGGTTGGGTTCTACGAGGTTTAGCTCTGGTTTCTCCCTAGAGCAAGCGCACGTTTAGATCTGACTTTGTTAAGAAAATGCAATACTTGTCTCGGGATCGAAGTTTTTAAATCTAATTAAAGAATATTTGAACTTTCTTTAGTTGTGCACGGACGCCTCCAAGACGGACCGCGGTGTGGGAAGCGCCTTTGTTGTCAATGGTGCGGTTTATTTGTGGTCAGTTTATAAGTCAGCCAGCGTGTGTCGTGTACCGCAAAATTATACGCAAAATATAACGCTTTGCGCTACTGTGAAACGTCCAATCACGTTTTTTTCTTTTATTATTCTGACTCTTTTAATATCATCCTAAGTACCAGTTTGTTATATTTGTGTGAACGTCGAGTCATGTAGGTATCGAAGTTAATGAGCTGGCCAATGAAACTACCCGTCAGGCAGATGATGCGGATTACACGAACGATAATTTTGTAAGAACCGATGACCTAAAGCGTTATGTTAATTTAAAAGTCATCGAGGATTGACAATAAAAGTGTAAAAGTTTCGAGAGCAAGTTGAAAGAAATCAAGTTATCTGTGAAGGCGTGGAAGTCTACGGTAGATTGTAGCAGGAGGGAGGATTGCTCTATGCCGTATAAAACACACCAATTTCCTCGTATCTAAGGACTGGCGACGAACATCCGACTTGCAAAACATGTCACGACCCTCAGATGGTAAAGTATATGTTAAAAACATGTCACACAAAGAGTCTATTGGAAGGTGCGACAAATTTTTACGTGACGCTGGACTTCTCAAAAAAGTGTTTTTTTTACAATTTTTAGTGCAATTTGTTATCTTAGACTAAATTTACTTTTAGGGTCTGACACCAAAGTATTTTTGGTGAAACGACGACTCTAAAAATTTAAAAAAAGTCAAATTTATTATAAAATTATTTCATAAATTGTAAAACCAAAAACTATTAAACATTACTAAACTTAACAAAGCCGTAATTTGTTCATTGTTATCAGCTTGAAACATTGTTGATCCCGCAGCACGGCATGATTAACATGGTTATTATTTGCCAAATGGAAAATTGTTTATCTTGTACTCATAACTCTTGTTACAATTTGTATTTAAAATTAGGTGATGCACTTTGATGCGTCCTTTAGGTTGGTTAATGTCATAACCTCTAGAAAAAACAGGCCCGGATAACATTAAAACAGTGCCTGGTTGCCAGATAATCTGTTAAATTAGTTATAAATTTCTGGATATATGAATTTGAGTGGGAAGATGATTCCATGTTAATGACTCTCAAGTATTCTGGCAGTCTGTTAAATATTGGAACAAACTTGTATGTTTTGTTATAATTCTTCTTCTTCTTTGTGGTTTTTTCTATGATGTACGTTAGTTTTGTTTTTGCACGGATATTGGTGTTGCGTATTTTATCTCTCAAAGTGATTCCTAACATTGCGCGTTTTATAGCTTTTTGAGTCACTCTAAGCTTTGCGGCTGGTTTTTTAGTAATTGCCATTGTTTCTAGGACATAATTGGCAACTGGCAAGATGCAGCTATTGTAGACTAGTCCATGTCAGTTGAGTTCTGCTCTTTATTTTGATAGTTTGGTTTTCTTTGCCAATTATAATTGTAAGCCCCAGATATATATATACTATTCCTCTACTTTTTCTATTGTTATAGCCATCACTTGTGGACTGCTGGTTATGGTTTTGGTTTTATTTAGATTTATTTTTAACTATATTTGCTGGACAGATTGTTCAGTTATTCTACCGTAATTTTGACCTCTTAAATGTTGGTGCTTAGCAGTATTAGGTATAACTCCGTCGATCTTTATGTCTTTCTTGTCTCAGTTTAGTTGTTTTAAACCCTTTTTATTGAGATCGGATCTCTTTGCCTTACCCCTTTGTTGATATGTGTTTTTTTTTTGCAAATAGTCTGTTTGCGTACGTCACTTTTTTGCTTATAAAAATCTACGTTATACTTATAATATACATTATAAATATAACGTTATCGTTTGTTACGCTATTTATGAAATTAGCGGAGCCAATCAAAAAACCTTACTCTAAATGTATCGCCTACTTGATGTGTAATAGACATAATGAATATAGCCATAATCCGCAATTGTAAGATTTTCTTATCTCTGTGTTTGTGTAAATTGCAATTGATACTGTTTTGCCAAACAATAAAAGACTTTTTAATCAATTCATTTTCAAAATAAGATATTATTATGCAAGTAATTTGATTGCCCCTATGATATGTTATTAGTTTGATTACTTGTCAGTTTTAATTGTAACCTTATATTATACATGCGCAAACACTTTTAAAATTGTTTCCCTTACACTATTTATAACGTTATAATTATAAGCAAATGAAGTAACGTGCGCAAACACAATAATAAGTCATCATTTATTTTTACGAGGAAAGTGGCTTCTTTATAGATGTTTTCTATTAGCGTAGTATACTTTGAATCTATACTTGCATTGTCCAGTGCTATCAAGAAAGCCCAATACTTTACACTGTCAAACGCTTTATCTTCTTCAGGTGCAAATCCAATTTTGGATGTTTGCGATAAGCATGACTATTTTCACTTTATTGGTTGCTATTCTGAAGAGTTTGTTCGATGTTTTTTTGTACCACGCCCTAAGATTCTGCAATCATGATATTCTACACCGTCCTGGACCTTGCTTGCCGTGTATTTTGCCTTAAATGATGGCTTGTAAGAAGGCGTACCTGTTCTCATTCTTCATAATGTGGCCTAGATATTGAAGTTTGCGGTTTTTGATGGCGTCTATGATCTCCGTCTTTTTCTTCATCTTGCGGGGGACTTCTATGTTTGTTACTCTGTCCTTTCAAGATCTTGCAGCTTTTTTGTTGTTGCTTTATTGAATGTCCAGGACTCAACTCCGTATAGTAGAATTGAGAATATGTAGCACCTCAACATGCGTATTTTGGAATCAAAATAAAGTTCGTGGTTTTTGAAGACGTTATTGATTGTATTGAAAGCGGCTTGAGCATTCCCTATTCTATTCTTTATCTCTTGACTATTGTCCCTGTTTTTGTTCACAATTGTGCCTAAGTATGTTGTCTGCCTCACCCTCTCTATTTAATTGTGAACGTATAAATCTATAGATTTACATTGGGTATCTTTTTTTTGCTTATGACCATGAACTTTGTTTTGTTGCTATTGATATTAAATCCAAATTTTTTACTAGCCTCTACAATTTTAATTAGTATATTTGAGGTTCTTCAAGAGAGTCAGCGACTATTATTGTATTGTTGGAATATCTGATGTTGTTCAGCCTAGATGCTTTCTTCTGTGTCTTCTAAAGCTTTTTTAAAGGTTTGTTCGAAGTATACATTGAACAGAATCGGCAAAAGTATGCACCCTTGTCTTACCACTCACTCTATTTCGATGTCTTCTATTTATTCATCTTTAATTTCTAATACAAGTTGGTAATGATTTGGAGATCTTTGGCGTTGATCCCTACTTGTTTTAAGATTTCTATCGATTTGTGATGTTGCACCCGATCAAAAGCGTTCTGGTAGTCAAATAGGCATACGTAGATATTGCAGTTTACGTCTCTGCTTCTTTGGAAGAGCACCTGTACTGAGATAACTGCTTATCTTGTGCCTACAACGTTGATGAAGCCGAATTGGTTTGCTGAGATTTGTTCTTCGCATTTGTTGTAAATTTTTTTGTATAATACTTTAATGATTATTTTGAGAAGATGACTCATGAGGCTGATACTTCTATATTCTTCACATCTTTTTGCTCTAATTTTTTTTTTAATACGATGTATTCCGACTTGCTACCCGAGTTGTATATTCTATTAAATATGTTGGTGAGAATTTTGATGAGCTTTTCATTTTGTAGTTTCAGGATTTCAACTTGAATGTCGTCAGGCCCCGTCGCTTTCCCATCTTTTATTTGTTTCATTGCTACATCCACTTTCTCTTCCAGGATGTGCGGACCTGTTTCACCTTTGATAAATGGTGTTGTTATTCTTTCTTTATTTTTAAAAAGTTTGTTGAGATATTTCCTCTACGTTTTCTTTTTGTCTTCTAAGTTTATGATGATCTTTCCTTTATTTTTCACCGTTTTATGGTAGTCTATAAATGCTATGTGTATTGGGATGTTGTATTCTGTTGTCTCTTCTATGAGTGTTCGAATTATTTTCGGGTGGTCTGATGTGCCACAACCTTTTCAAAGGCCCACCTGTTCCACTGGTTGGTAGGAATCCAATTTTGTGCTTTCAATTTGAACTTGTTTTTTCTTTTTTAGATGATAAATGAATAAATCTAAAGGATTCATATTGGGCGATCTAGTTGGCCAGGGTTGAAGTCTGGCACGTCTTATCCAGCAAGTAGCATAATTTTGGTCTAAATATTGACGCGCAACTTAGCTGAAGTGCATTTATTATAGCCGTAATTTTTTTAAATAGAACATCTTCTAAAAACCGTTTTGACTTAAAACTAATAGTCTAGCAGTAGCAGGAAGAAAACATGGCTCAATTAAAAATTCCTTACAATTCTAATGCAAACGTTTACAGAAAACTGATTTTTGTAATTGGTTTCACTTATTTCTTACAGAATATTATTATGAAAGTTTATGTTGATGAAACAATATATGGTTAAAAACTAAATGTTGAATATGGTAGGGACAGTTTCTAAAAAATTTCTATACTGCTACTTGGTTATTGTTTAGTAGGAGTGCAATATTTTGGGTATTTGGGATTTTTTTCAATTTGATATTAACAGTTTTTCCATACAAACTGTTCTTATTGTTACAGGTCTTTCTATCGTGTTAGTAGAATTTGCTTGTTTTACAAAGCCTTGCGTGTATATTAATAATTTAAAACATTGTGTAATTATTTTGTGATACATACGTCTTGCTGCGCGAGCATTATCATGGGCAATTTCAAACAGAAAGTGCAATTTTTTATTAATTAAAGTTTTTAATTAATTTAACTTTTGAATTCTGGATTGTGGATTTGAGTAGAAGGGTAAAACCAATTTTACTGCACTTTGGCCTCATTAGGTCTTTTGTACTTCTTACAGTGGTAAACCTTACTCCTCCATCCTTAAGTAAGTCAACCTATGTGGTTGAAGTATGCTAAGATAATTGGAGGGGTTTCTTTTATGCTGGCCATGTCAAACCAGAATAACTTAAGCATTTTTATTTAGTATTTCTTTTTTTATTCACCTTAAGTGTTGCAAGTGGCCCGAGGCATCCAGATAAAAAAAAATTTGATCACGGCTTGAAGCTGCCTAAGTAGCGTTAAAACTGGAGACGTTACAACAAATTGTATTATTTGTAAAGAATAATAGAATTGGAAAAGCGTTGGAAAAGTGTATCGAGTTAAAAGGTTGCTACATTGAGGGTGATTCGTACTTTCAAATTTAGTTTTTGACACTTACGTCTACCTTTCAATTTTCCGATAAGCCTAATGAAGTCTTGATAGGTTACACTGACAAGTTTTTAAGAGTTTAAGAAACTTTTTGCAAAGCTTAAAATTTCTGCTATTGTCGGTCTATATTATAAATTTAAGGGTTTTTACTAAATTATTAAAAAAATTAAGATGTAGGGTACATAACAAATTACGTTACATTAACTAATTAAAGGTTTCTAACTAGACATTTTTAGAAAATCTACTTAATCTCCCTTGCTAATCTGCTTTCCTTACTAGCCCCAACTCATCCCTTGTGAACACACGCGTATCCTATGAATAAATTAAACCTTTATATTCATTTATTAATTAACAATGTATATGCGTTACGTGTTTATATAATATATTTATCCATATAAATGTATACACACATTCGCTTTTGATTATATATAAACTAGTTATTCATCAGGAAATGAGGATTCAGCATTGATAATAGGGAACGGGCAATGTTCAATTAATAAAACTATATCATGCAAGTAACATGATTTAATAGATAAAACAGTTTATTTTTCTTAATCCGCAATATTTGTTTTAATTGCTATATCATGTTTATAATGTTGAAGCTTTGGTTCCATACAATTATGAAATCATTAATATTTACATTGCTTTTATTTACAGAATCAAAAGAACGTGCCAGTGGTTTTAGGTCTACTGCTGTTAGTCCTACCTTTCCTCCCAGCCACAAATTTAGTAGTGACGGTTGGCTTCGTCATTGCTGAAAGGGTCCTTTACATACCCAGGTAAATAGAAGTTTACTCTTAAAAATTTCATATATATAAACACTTCATAAATATTTAACACTCCTTTCCTCCAACACTTTATTACATATTTACACGAAACCTCTTTTTTTCTCTCTTGTTCTCTTCTTGTCTGAAGGGATTAATAAAAGCGTTCTCGGATAAATCGTAATTGTGATTAATGAAATAGAAGCGCTTCTTAAATCAAATTTAAAGAAATTTAAATTGTTTCAGTATGGGTTGTATATTGCTAATGGTACATGGAATCCAGTTAATATGGAATGCATATACGAAACACAGGCAGACAATAGTATGCTTCATATTCTTATTATTGGCAACTGGCTGCCTTAGAGTTATGATACGTAACCGAGATTGGCGGTCTAGAGAATCCTTATTGAGGTATTCGAATTTAATCAGGGAACTTTTCTAACTTTTTCTTATTGTTGTTTTTATTATTGTGTAGGGCTGGAATAATGACGTTGCCGCACAACGCGAAGATGCACTACAACTATGCCAACTTCTTGAGGGATTCGTCGCGGACGGAACTGGCGAAATCACATTACCATACAGCACTCAGGTACACTGATTTAATTAAAGCAACATATGTGTTTACGATTCATGTACAAACATAACATTTAATGTATGTTTCAGACAATTATGAATATATACTAAATTGTTTTTCTTTATATTTAACATTTTTAAAGAACAACAAAAACAATGAATTGATTAATGCAATTTGATTAAACAAAGTCTTTATCTCAAATTTAAGTATAATTTTTTTAATTTATTTTTTTATTCAATTATTGTGTTAGAAATTTTTGTAGAAAAGCTTTTATAGATCTTAACTAGATCCCCAAAACCATTTAAATACTATTTTTTTAACCTTATGGATATAAATTATCCATAAAGTTTTCTAAACACTTCTCTGGAATTTTTTAGATTTTGTTTAGATTTTAGGGCAAGAGTTTTTAATAGGTTTTGACTTTTTTTATAGATCTTTAAAGATTTAAGGAAGTCTCAAACAATTTTATTATTTTCTATGACAACATTAAAATTTTCAAAGAGTTGGAAAAAAATATTTTATACTTGTAGAAGGTACTCTACTAGAGTTTCTGAAAGTTTCAAAGATCCGCACAGATTTTGAAGCTCTTCAAATGACTATGAACAGAAAAAGGTTTAGGTTTGTTTAATCTCTTTAGACTACTAAAAGTTTTAAGAAAAACATTGTTTTAACGTTTCAAAACAGTATTACACATTCAAACAGATTTTATATTTTTTTACGAAATTACTATTACGTTTGTGATGTCTCCAATAATTTTTTACAAAATACTAAACCATATTTAGTTTACAAATAACTTTAAATCAACTTTTTATAACGTTACAAAAGGCCTTAAAAGACTGATATGTGCTTCAAAGCTTTTAAATTAGATTTTTTAAAACGATATAAGAACTGGCATAAATGTAACGTAACGTTTTTTAACCATTACCAGAATTTTTTAAGTTTTAAAACTTTTAAGATTTTAATTTGTCCCAACAAGAGTGGAATATCATTTTGTTCACTGTGGAAATTAATATTTTTAAAATTTATTCATCTATTTGAGCGAATAAAAATGGTTTTTTTTTATACAGTTTGCCATTAACTGTTTGTATATTTACAGCAGAATATTTGAAGTAAAATACGCACGTTTTGGATGCGAAAATATTGCTTGTTTACAAAGTCATTGAGATGAAAGTGAGCCTGATCGCTAAAAATGATTATGTTGAAAAACTCACTCTTTACTTGTCGTTATTTAATTAACCAATTGACAAACTCAATTTGCTGTGTATAGTCTGTAGGCTTGAGTTGGATTTTGTAGGTATGGAGACGCAATTTTTTTATGAGAATGCACTGCATAGTGCTTTCTAAAACATTTAATTTTTGAGCACAATACCGAATTAATGTTTTGCGACAACAGCATTTAAAGTTGTGATGTAAAACTTGCTGAACACATTTTGAGGTTTTAAAAAATGTTGAGTTAAAGTTTCCAAATATTATTAAATTTTCAGTTTTTTTGAAAACTTAGTTAAAAAAAATCAAGTGTTTTCTAATAGTTTTCAGAATTTTTCAAATCCAAACCGTAGTCTTTCAGAACTGTTAATTTGTTTTCTAAATTTACAAAAGGTTTTGAAAGTTTTATACGTGCTTTAAATCTTTTAACATAGGCTTCTGTAAACAATATTAAAACTGGCGTAACCGTTGAAATTTAAAAAAATGATGAGTAAAACTCTTTAAAACATTTTAAGAATCTTCAGTTTTTTTTCTAAAATATTAAAAGTATTTAAACCGTTTTTAGAATTTTGTTTTTTTAGGTCTTAGCTTCTTTATAAAATATTTTCAAAAGTTTTCATTTTTTTTTTAAATGTTTATAAAAGTTTTGAACAAACTGAAAATTATGAAGAGTGTTTTTAAAATCTTAAACATTTAAAGTTATTATTTTTTCAGAAAGCTTTAAACTTTGTTAACGTTTGTTAGATAATTGAACAAAAATTTATATAACTTCCAAAAAATTCTTAAGATTATTTCTAAAGGAATTTAAAAAAAAAATAGTTTTTCGTGCAGTTTAGATTTTTTGCAAAAGATGCGGAGTATTCCTAAATGTATTTTGACGTTAATAGTTAGTTCAAATACGCAACTACGTAATACTAAAGGTTATTAATTTTTGATTGTTTTTGCAGGGTTGTGGAGACGTCTAAATAATTTTAAAGGTTTTCAAAAAATGCACTTTACAAAATAGTATGTAAAAGTTGTTTAGAGTTTCTATAATTTTCCAATTGCCCCAAACGTAATCAGATGTTTATGTCATTTTAGGCAAGGGAGGTGGTGCGGTACGGTTCTTCCATTTTGAAGTTATCGTTTTTTTTTTTGTTGAAAACTGATTTTTTTTTTTATTTTATTGCTTAATTTTTTATTTAATTTTAATTTTTTTACTAGTTTCTATAATTCAGTGAAAATCTATTTTTCTACTAATTGTTCTTACTATGACTGATTACTTACTAACAGTTTAAAGAAGTTTCAAACTTTTCTAAAATTTCTAAAAAAATCAGGAGATTTTTAGGCGTTTTTGGAGTTTTCCAAAAACCAAACTAAGTCATGAAAAATTCCAGAAAGTTTATTAAAATTTAAAAAGTTTTTTAAACGTTTTCAGAAGTGTTCAAAAAGTTTCAAAACAATACTGAAAGTGTCGGTACGTTATTAAAATTGGTGAAGTTGCTGAAAGATGTGTTTTAAACATTTTTATAGGTTTTTAAAAGGTACCTAAAGTTGGACGATGTCAATTAAGTTCTTCAAACGTTGACGTAACCAGTTTTTGTCAGTCTCTAAACTTTAATTCAGAAAGTTTTTAAAAATTGTTTCCAAACAACTAACAGGAACTATTACACTTCTTTAAACGTTTTTAGAAATTATATTGTAATTATAATTTTAATTTAAAAATTTATAAAGAAGTTTTTAGATTAAAATTATAATTGTTCCTTCCAGTCTCAAATGTTTATAAAAGTTTTGACAAAACCTAGTTTATCAAGTTTTAAATGTTCACAAACATATTTTAATTTATACTAGTTTTCAATATGTATCTCAAAATGTTTTGAGGCTTTTAAAAAATTTAAAAAAGTTTGCAAAGTTTTCAAATTAGTGTATAGATTCTATAAACTTTTTAATGGTTTGTCTATAGTTGGCCAAAAACGCATTTCTATATGCTTTCAAAAAATGCCAAGGGTTGCTTTTAGTTTAGGAACTGGTAACAAATAAGAGTTTTGGAAAGTCTGGTATTTTCAGATTAGACTGTATTTTGGCCATAGAACGCGTCTGTCGAGACACCTGGCGCTGGCACGCTAAGAAAGGTGTAATTTTAATTATTACCCAAAAATTGTTTTGGAAAAACTGAAAATTTATCGGTAGATAGTCAATGCATTGCTAAACCTTAATCAAGAAATCAGACATCTTAATAATCGAACGCACTTTGGCTGCACAGCTGCGTACATGTTACAAGAACTAACTCAAAATGTTGGCAAAAATTTTAGTTTCACATTGTCTTAAAAGATTCTAAACATGATTACTTTTTTACTATTTTTTAATAGTTGTCCCAAAAACGTTTTCCAAAACTTGGTCCTTCAAAACTTTTAATTTTAGTTTCCTATTTATTTTCGAATTATTACTGAAAATGTAAAAAAAATATTAAAATTGTTGTAAGAAATTTTTTATTGGTTAATGAAAGTTGCTGAAAAAATTTTAAGTGTGTAACTTTTTAAATCTTTTTCTTCCAAAAGTATCTAAAGTGGAAATTTTTACAAAGTTTTCCAAACGTTATATTAGTTTTTAAATTTAAATTTTTATTTTTTAAAACCTTAATAATTTTTTTTTTAAATTTTAATGATTTCAATGATATTTGACTAATTTTTCCAAAAATTTTAGATGGGTTCCAAAATTTCTAGAAAAGCTTTCCTAACGTTAAGTTTTTAAATTTTTTAAAAATTTTTGTTTGTTTTTAAAACGTTTTTTAAATAGTTTATAGATGTTAAACAGTATAGTTTTTCAAACAGTTGGGAATATTTCTAAAGATGTGAAGTATTTTAAAATGTTTTAGAATGCTATCAGAATAGTTTTTAAAAATGCCACTACGTAATACTAAGGATTTTATTTTTTTAATTATTTTTGCAAGGTTGTAGAAACCTCTAAATATTATTAAAGGTTTTGGATAGATTGTCAGAGCTTTTAAAAGTTTGCAAAAGCTTTTGTACTTTTTTGTAGATACTTTCAATCGTAATCGGATTGCTTACACTATGTTGGGTGAGGTAAGGGGTTCGGTTTCGGCTAGCCACTAACTATAAATTATCTGCCAAAAGCGATTTAAAAACATTTATTTGATTTTTTTGTAAAATAATCCTTAGATTTTGATTTATTTAATTAAAAAAAAATTGATTTGTTAGATCTACGAAATATCATATTTTTGCGTTTTAGGATTTTTTGGAAATTTATTAGACTTTATTGATTAAATTTTTATTAAGAGTTTGTAAATGTTTGATGATTAACTTTAATATTTAATATTAAGAGTTTTTTTCAATTACACGAAAATTCTTTAAAGAATAGGTCAATTTAACTATAATTACATTTAATATGAGAGTGTGGGTGAACCAGATACGTCGGTATCTACAGCGCCTCTATTCTTTCAGTTAACGGGTTTTTCATTGGTACATTTTCAAAGGCAGTTTGTGTGGTAGTAGCATAAGCGTAAGCCTTAAAATATCGGTTCTTGCAATTAAAAAAAATGTCTCTAAAATTTAAATGTTTAAACGAAGTGTTATAAAGTTTCTGAAAAAGTCAAAAGGTTTATAAACATTATTAAAATGATTATTTCTAAAAAAATTAAGTTTATAAAGCTTTTCTAAAAATATATTATTAATTGTTTATTAAAGATTACTAATGGATGACATATGACTGATAATGAAATAAATAGATAATTCATTCAAACTCAAACTATTAAAGTTTGCTGAAGAATTGTTAATTGTTATAAATTATTAGAGTGCGTAACTTTTCAAATTTTAGTAAAGTTTGTATAGGTCTCTCTTTAAAAGATCTTTAAACTTTTTTATAAGCATAACCAGAAGTCCATAACTCTTTTCAAAATTTTCAAATTTCAGATAATGATAATTTATACAAATTTAAAGCAACAATCACAGCGGCCATGACTCATGGCAGAAACAATTGTTTTGGTTCTACAAACTTTGTCAGAATGAAGAATAAATTAATTTTTAAAAGAGTATTGAGAACTATAAAAGTTTGTTAACCTTTTCTCAAATTAAATACATAATTCTTTTTTGCTGTCTTCAAATATTTATTATTTAAATTATAAATATTTCCAAACAAATTTAGTGTTTCGCTGTTTTTTGAATTCAATATTCCAACAATCAAACATTTTTTTTTAAGAAATTATTTTTTTAAAGACTCTGAATTTTGTTAACGTTTGTTAGATATTTGACCAAAAATATATAAGTAAAGTAAAGTTTTCAAAAAGTTTTAAGATTTCCAAATAGTTTATAAAAAAAAATTGAAATAGCTGAATATTTAAAAAAAGTTTAGTTTGGAGTTTTCCCAAAAGAAGTATGTATAATATTTTAAAAGGTTTATGGATGCTACCTCAATGGACTTCAAATAGTTTTTATTTTTTAATTTGTTTTTGCAAGGCAATTAAATCTAAAAGTTTTCAAAATATTGTCAGAACATACAAAAGGTTGTAAAAGTTGTACTAAGTTACTTTTTTTTTCAGATGCTTTCTTATGTAACTAAACTTTTATGACGTTTTTAGTTAAGTTGTCTGTTTTTACGGCAAATGTTAAAACGAGTATTACCTGTTTTTTTTTTAGTTTTTTATAGCTTGTACTCGAATTTTTAATGAAAATTTAAGAACAAGTTTTGTTAGTTTTTTTTTTTTAAATTATTCGAAATTTTTATTTCGTATATGTAGGATCTACAAAATACAATATTTTTAATGTTTTTACTTTTATTGTATTTTTTTTAGACATTGAAAAATGTTATTTTTTTGCTAAATTATCAGAAGATTTTGAAAATTTCAGATTTTTAGAAACTTTAAAGACAGAAGTTGGCTTCTATTGTTATGTAGTCTATCGGTTTCAACGTCCTTCAACGTTTATTTTCCATTCCATATATTTTAAGACAGATTTCTATAAATGACATTAAAACTGTTAAGATTCTTAAAATTTATAAGAAAGAATTTTAAAATATTTCAGAAATCCTCAGTTTTTGTAACAGTTGTTGTAAAAATCAATAATTTTTTAACGGTTTTCTAAAACTTTTTAAAAACTAAACTGTAGAACGTTTCAAATTTTTCCTAGGTCTTGAAAGTTTGATAAACAAATTTTTATATACTATATTAGAACTGGCGTAATTATTGGAGCGCGTTTCAAACACGTTTCTGAGATTTACAAAGATCTCTAAGAGTTTAGAGAAATTTCAATGTTTTCTAAAATTTCTAAAAAAGGTAGGAGTTTATTAATCGTTTTCAGACCAAAAACTTAACTTCAAAAAAATTTTATAACTCTACAAAGCTTTTAAACATCAAAATCTTTTTAAACGTTTTCAGGAGCGATCAAAAGGTTTAAAAATAATACCGAAAGGAGACTTTATTAAATTTGTTAAAAAATGTCAAAGATGCTAAAAGATTGTTCTGTATGTTTTCAAACCTTTTCAAAAGTTTCCATACGTCTCAACGTCTATCTCAAGTTGGAAATAATTACAAAGTTGTCCAAACGTTAATATATATCATATTTTTTATGGTTTGTAATCTATTTTATAAGAATGCAGAAGTCTAATTTAGAAATATATGTTGATTTTTTATAAGCTGCTCAAAACAATGTACAGAAAGTTTTTTAAAACATATTAAAACGTTTTCTGAAATTGGTGAAGATTTTCGGAAATATAAAAAAAAAGTTTTTAATTGTTTCTTGCAGTTTTCAAATATTTTTATTGTCTTTATAGAAGTATGAAACAAAAGGTTTTTTAAATATTTTTTAGGTTTACATTAGAAGTTTTTCAAATTCTAAATGTTTTCAAACGTATTTTGTTTTTTGACATTTATTCAATACAAATCCTAAACTGTTCAAGATAATTATAAAATGTTTCAGAACTGCCACAAAATGTTCTAGAACTGTCATAAAATATTCTGGGTTGTCACAACAATCACAAAGTTTTCTAGAACTGTCATAAAATGTTCTAAAACTGCCATAAAATGTTTTAGAACTGTTACAAATATTACAAAATGTTCTAAAATATTAATATTAAATATTCTAAACCTGTTCTAGAACTCGTATAAAATGTTCTGGGTTGTCAAAATTGCTATAAAATGTTTCAGACTTGTCATACAATTTTCTGGATCGTTACAAGTACTACAAAGTGTTTTAGAATTGTCATTAAATGTTTTAAAACTGTCATTAAATGTTATAAAATGTTCTAGAACTGTTATAAAATGTTCTGGGTTGTTAAAATTACTATAAAATAATTCTTGTCATAAAATGTTCTAGGTTATCACAAGTACTACAACAGTGTTTTAGAACTGTTATTAAATGTTAGAGTACTGCCATACAATGTTTCAAAACTGTCATTAAATATTTAGGAGCTGTTATCAATTGTTTTGAGTTGTTACATATATTACAAAATGTTGTGGAACTATCATACAATGTTCCAGAATTCTCAATAAATATTTTGGGTTTGTAACATGTACCATAAATTGTTTTAGAACTGTTATAAAGTTGTCTACTTCAATAGCTGCTGTGGGTGTCGTTCTTTTTGCCCCGTTGTCGGCAGACATGCTAGATTCTAAACTTTGTCTAGTTTTTTGGCTGTACACTTGAGAGTGGTTTTTTTTTCTTATACAACCATCTAATCATACTTGGTGTTAATCCCCATGTACGTTATACTATTATTTTAGTTGCAAATGCACCCAAATGGATTTTTTATATTTGTCAGATGTGTCTTGAAGTTTAGCCTAGTGTCAAGCGTTAGTTCAGGATATTTTACTTCTTTTGACTTCGGGAGCGGAGCTCCATACATCTTTAGGGTTTTTAGGTCTGTGGTGTTTTGCTGTCTTGTGAACGGTACAATCGTCGTTTTGTCTGGGTTCACTGATAACTCCTCTTTTTATGGTATTTAGTGCGCTCTGTATCATGTTAGACACGGTTCCTCCAAACTTCCTTTATGCAAGAATATTGAGATCATATGCGTAGCCTAGAGCAAATATGTCTATATCGTTGAATATCTGTAGTAAGTCATCTATGACTAAACACTACAGTAGGGATGAAAGTACGCCTCCCTGTAGGCACTCGCCGGTATAAATACACGCACTCACTGTTACCGGCGTACCTCCTTGTTGTGCGATGAGAGTTGCCAGTCCATCTCCAGGGTGCGTCCTGGATGTTGTTCTGCGTGTTTGGTTTGTTTTGTGGACAACGTGAACTTGATCTAGGCACTGTTCAGTGGCCGTCCTGAATCCCGGGCAGGGTGTGCAAGCACTGGGTATATTGTTGCTGGCAGTTCTCTGATATTCATGGGACACTGTTGGAGTGTAGCGTCCTCGGATGTGCTCAAGATTTTGCTAATTTTTTGTCGGCGATGCTGTGGTTGTTTGGAAGCTGCAGTCGGAGGGGGCTGGTTTTCCAGTGACACTAGACGGATTCCCAGTATTTGTAGTGGCTTAGATGCGGCTGCTTCTGTTGATGTTGACTGTGGCTCGACAGAGGGAAAATGTCAGGTATTTATACTTGCGTTTGTTTCTCGCGCATTGTGATTGGTGCACGTGCTGCAACAATTCCCCCCAACCTCCTGAACTGAGCTTCCGTTTTTTCCTGATGATATTCTTTAGGTATTGTCGACTTCTGTGTTTGGTTTGGGCACTATTGTAAGAACGGGCGAAGTCTGTGGTGGCACGAGCGCAATTTGCGTGGGCACTTGCGGCACTGGTTGGTCCGAAATGTTAGTTTCCGGGCATTGGCGGTGGTTCTGGCGGTATCCTACACTGGGGCGGCACATGAGTTATTTTCACCACTCCTCGCGCACTATTTTGTGGTAAGTCTACGATGCGCGGGATCCACCTGGATTGTAGGTTGGTGGAAGTGGTTTTTTTTCTCTTCTTCCTCTTTTCGTGTACCAGATGCAGGATGGCTGGTATCTTCTGGCAGGGTCGGTTAGCTTGGTTCAGATCGTCCTGTTTCCCAAAGTCGTCGTCATTGTCGCGTTCCATGGGTTTGACTGTCTTCGTGACGGATGCATGGGCTGCATGCATCCGGGATAGCTTTATTGGGTTCCCCTGGGAGATCATCATCAGAGTTAGACGGCGTTCCGATCTGTGTTCCAGCTGCTGTCTTGAGGTGTGTTTCTGGCGTTGTACAACTCTGTCTCACTGTCTTCTGTCACGTTTGGTACGTCTTCATTGTGTTTTCTTGGGAGATCAGCTTGGGATGTAGACGGAAGTCCGGTCTGTGGACCGGCCGCTGTCTCTGGATGTACTTCTTGCATGTCACACACTTTCTTTTGCTCCTCTGTCAAGTTCGCTATGGCGTCACGTGGCTTTGTGACTACTTGGATGGTAGAGTCCACGTGTATTACTTCTTCTTGGCACTCTCCTTCTATCTTCGTCGGTTTTTCTACTTCCGAGACCTCTATCTGTTGTTGTTCGATAGGTTCTTACACGTATTCTTGAACTTGCTTCTTTATTTCTTTAACACTGTTTACCTGGGCGTATTGCAACTGTTCTTGTGCAATGTGTTTATCAACTTTCCCAACACATCCACTAGGCACTGTTGAGTGGCCGTTCTGAAACCCGGGCGGAGTGTGCAAGCACCGGGTATATTGTTGCTGGCAGTTCCCGGATATTCCCTTGGATACTGCTGGAGTGTAGCGTCTTTGGATGGGCCCAAGATTTTGCTACTACCTAGTCGGCGATGCTGTGGTTGGTCGAAAGCTGCAGTTGGTGGGGGCAGGTTTTCCAGTGACACTAGACTGATTCCCAGTTTTTGTAGTGGCTTAGATGCGGTTGTTCCTGCTGATGTTCCCGCCTACCTACCTAAGTGTTTGTTATCAAGAAATTAGATTACAAACACTCCTGCGGGTGGTCAAGGATTACTAATCTAAATTACACGTCCGCATAAACAAAACAAAAAAGTTGTCCAAAAATTTAACTTTATTAAACTAAAAAATCAAATAATTAAAAAAAATATTAAATTTATAACGTAAATAAGCTCATAAATTAATTTTATAAATTTTATTTTTAAAATTATTTAAAAAAATCTAATTATACTCGAGATTTTATAAAATTTCTAAAAAGTACATAAAAAAATGTTGTTTATTTCTTTTCTGAAATGTTTTTTATGTTCTTACCTAGTACACAGAACCTATAAACGTTTGTTAAATAGTTGAACAAAAATGAATAGAAGATACCAAAAAGGTAAAAAAAATTAAATGTCTTCAAAAAGTTTAAAAATATTATTGAAAAAAAGTTTAATTTTTCCGTTCGGAATTATTCCAAAAGATGTGGGATATTCTAAAATGTTTTTGGGTGTTATCAAAATGGTCCTCAAATATGTAATACAAAAAGTTTTTTATCTTTCTGATTGTGTTTGCAACATTGTAAACACGTTCAAGTAATTCTAAACGTTTTTGAAAAAAAATGTTTCAAAGTTGTAAAAATTTGTTAAAATTGTCCTTGTCCAAACTCTTATGCAATTTTGAGTTGATAGTTTTAATTTTTTTATTAGTTTTTTAAACACTGTGATAATCTACAAAACGTCACACGTCATAAGTGTTTAAATGTTCTCAAAAGAATTTAAAAAGTTTCAAAATCATACTGAACTTGTCAAAAAGTTTATAAATGTTTTAAACAATGATTGATAGTTCATAAAGCATTACTAATGGCTGACTAACAACTGGTGTTTTCAAAAATTACGAATTAACTATTATTTTATTAGTTTTTGGTCACGATTTATGTCATTTTCTTGGTGACTTTTAATGAAGCTTCTGAAAATGTCTTAAAGAGATATTCAATTTTTTTAAGAAAGTTTGAGTTTAATTCATAATTTGATTAAAAAATTTTGTTAATCAATAATAGTTGAGATTAATTTTAAAATTGTATTTTTGACTTAAAAAATGTTTTAACTAATTCAGTTCAAAAAACCATTAAAAAGCCAACATTATTTTGGTAATAGTTAATATTTTCAAAATTAGTGTATCTATCTTTATTTCTAAAATCATTTATGTTCAAATTTGATAAATTGTATTCTTATTAGGGAAAGTTAAGAAGATTATTTTGTTTTTATTTTTGAATGTGTAATTACAACATAAAAATTCCGTTGAACTTTAATAAATTAAACTAAATTAATGTAAAAGTTACATACAAAAAGCTTTGAAACTAATTTTTTTTTGGAATTATTAAAACTTTCATAGAGTGGTTTAAATGGCATTAGGAAAAAATAGGTAGTTTATAAATTGCATTTAATAAAATTATGTTTGAAACATTATGAATACTACGATGTTTTAAAAACTCATAAAAAGCGTCATATTGTTTGAATTAATTAAAAACAAATTTATTTATTGTGCTTTAAAAATATTAAATTAATTTCAAGGCTTTATGAACAAAGTTTTTGTTCATAACGTTGTTAATTAATGGATTTTTTTTTCAAGACAATATAATGTCAATTACAAAAAAAAAACATTTATTTCATGTTAAAAAAATATTTGCTAATGAATTAAGTTGTTTTAAAAAATAATAATTTTATGTCTAAATAATCGTAAACTATGTAGCGTGTCTGTTATTATAAATAAAATGTACTAGTTTGTGTAACACGTATACAACTAATTATCTTATTTATTAGATTGTGGCCCACGTATGCTAGCGCACACAACAATCTAGGCACATTGATAAGCCACGAAGAAGAGGCCGAGAAGCATTTCCTGCTTGCTATCAGATATTCTGTAGAACACGTGAACGCCCATTACAATCTGGGTCAATTGTACAGGTACTAGCGCCATCTAACAACTCTTAGCTGTAGTTAAGCTTTTTTTGTATTATACACAGGAAGTCGAATAGATCCGCGGAATCTGAAATGATGCTGAGGAGATGCCTGAAAATCGAGCCCCACTTTACTCCTGCATACATTGAATTGGCCAGATTGAAAGGACCTAATGATCGGGGCGTCGGGCCTCTCTTAAGGCGGGTCGTGCAGCTTAATCCCAACGACCCGCATTACATCACATTGTATGCACAATGGCTTCTGGAAAAAGGTGGCTAATTAATATCCCCATTTTTTATCCATTTAAACTGAGATTAATTGTTTCAAGGTAATGCACCGTTATCGTTGAGGTATTATTGGAGGGCTTTATCGAGCTCGCCTACTTATTTGGAAGCGATTATGGGGGCTACAAGGATACTGCGGAAGTTCGGGGATCACGCGCGGCTCTTTCAATTAATCACCAGGTAATATATATGCTGCGTATCGCTTAGGGGCGACTAACATTAAATGTTTCAGATATCAGTCTATACAGAGACTAAGGCGAGGTGAGATGCCTTTAAATCCGCATATTTATCTCCATGGATGGCAACTCAAATCCGAACTCAGCACTAAAGCCAGGGCATATGATGGCTGCCCGACGTCATATGTAAGCACAATACCATTTGTATCAATTTTATATAATATAAATTTCTTTTATTAGGGAAGTCGTTGTATAAATGTCCCCACCAAACAAATCAACTACTCATCAGAAGAAACAACGAAATGGTCCAATAACAAAAAGAACAACAAAACTCAACCCAAATACTTTGCAAGACAATGTAAATCTAATAAAAAATTACAAAAACACAGACCTTCAGCACAAATCATGGTCCATCACATGTTGGACACAGTATAAATTCGCCGCTCATAAATCAATTTCATTTCCACAACAGAATTTATTCAATAGTATTATTATAATAATGAATGGAAGCCGGTTAACAGTGTTTTGATAAGCTACACAAATATAATAAAGCTAGTATTTTAAAACAGTATTAACTCTTAGGATTAAATAGGTTTAAACAAAAACAAATTATTTTGATTATGGCGATTTTAATAATATTAATATTAAAAATAATATTCAACAAAATATTGTGATTATATAATAAAAAAAACTGTAAATATTTAATCAATGTAAATACATTTCAGGCTTGTGATTTATGATCACTCAAAAATTGTTTCATTTGTAAATATTAACACTTATAGATATTGTAAATTATTTTCTAGACTAAGTAATATTTTTTAATTGTGAAAATATTTTAGAGCAGCGAAATAATTTAGGTGGGGCCACGTTGAAAACTGAAAAAACAACTTCTGTATACTAACAAAAAATTATAAATGAATTATCCAGGACAGGGCTTACAAAATCTCATTTATTGGGATAAATATTTAAAATATTGAATACAAATTGTATTTTATAATTAATTTATGATAAGTTATTGTTTCTTTTCGAATTGTATAAAAATGTATAGTTTTTTGATATAACTAATAAAAAATTTATTATAATATTGTTATTGATTTCTATTTTCTGCAAATAGAGGTATATTGGGCGGATGACTGGCAAGTATCATAATTGAATTTTTTATGTTTAGGTAATTTGTGTTATTGTTATTTTACCTAAAAAAAATAGTGAGAACTAACACCTGCGGAGAAGCAAAAAACATTACATTTGATTGCATTGACGTAGACGTGTTTTCTCCCTTCTCTAAGCAAATTATTATACTTTTTTGGGGTGTATACTTTTTTAAACTCTTGCCATATTTTGTTATAAATGAAATTTTCTTAACGCTACTACAGAAAAAATAATTTGTTACAAACAGAATAACTTAAATATTTTAGATAAAAACTGCCAAACGGAACTATTGCTTAAGTTAATTGTTGGTTAAGTGGAAGACCATCATTATGATGAACTTCGCCTCTTTTTGTAAAATTATAAAAATAAAGACAATTATTATTATTATTATTGTTATTATTATTATTAGCTCAATTCAATTTTTTGTGCAAACAGAATTAGTCACCGTTAATTTTTTTAATAAGCCAAAACTATGGTCTAGTTATTTCTGCAAAATGAAATGTACATCCTATTGCATATTTTGTTTCAGCTGACAAAATCTAACCAACAAACTTTTTATCTTAAACTTGTGAGAAATCAGGCTTTCGAAACAGTGATGTGGCTACGGAGCGATTAGAGCAAAATATAAGAGAATAATATGAGAGAACAATGGGTCTAACACACCATAGAAGAACACATTAGTCTAGAAAGTTCTTAGGATGGTGTACTGCCATCACTCCTATGGAATATAGTAGCAGTAGACAGTTTAATTTAATGACCGTGCTCTCTACACAATTGCTGGTATTATACACACACATACAAAATCGGGAAACTACATCTACTAGAACTCATAAATACTTTAATAACGCTGTCTGAACGACTCAAAGCGGTCATTTAACAGAGAAAAAAAAACTTAAAAATGCAATCAGACTGAATCTCTTATAAAAACGTCTAGAAAGACTACAAAAAAACGTATACGTCTACGACAGAGAGACTCTTGGAGATTTTTTTCTGAGGATGTTTAAAACACCTTCATTTTCGCAAAGCTAAAAAAATCTTTTTAAAAAACTCAACAACTTAGTTGCTTAAAACGTACGAATGGCACATACACAACCAACCTATAAAATCAACTGAAATACTTTTCTAAACCCATTTTCTAGGCTGTACCACTCCGACACAAGAGTGGTTTGATACTACTACCTTAACCTCATTAGGGGATAACTGGGTCGCAATGTATCACTTTGTAGAGGAGAGCCGTATAGCCTAGACAATCGAAAACTCTTTTGCTATACATGACACGAGAATTGGATGGGATCTTTCCAGCTTTTCTACAATGGGGCAAAAGTATCATCCTAATTCACTTGGCAGGAAGCTATGAAGCGTGTATTGCGTTTTATTACATTCTCATAGCATGGAGAGAAGTAAAATTCATACCAATACCAGGGTGTAGTGACTACACTTAGGCAAAATCTTATTGCCCAATTAGCTTTAGCTCTTGTCTCTTAAAATACTTGAGGAACGCAAAGATCAAATTGGGAAACGGCACTAATACATCCAAACCAATAAGCATACAGTCAAGGAACCAAAAAGTCCTACAAAAATTTTCAAACATATCATTAACGCATTCAACTGAGGTAAAATACCAAACAAATAATTAACAAGCTCACAAGAAAATAACTTTGCAGAAAACATTAGCAAACTAACTTAATCAGTTGCGACGAAAGGCATGCCTAAGTGCAACAGGCGGCATACAAACAACACCAACTGCAGTCATAAAGGCAACTATTGTGCTTGCTACACCTTGACATCTACTTTGAGGATGTAGTAATAGCGGCAGCATTGCACCTACATGCAACTGGACTTTGATACACTGGAGAAAGGACTTGCAGACACGGTCATCCCAATAGCCAAAACTAGTAATTTATTAACATTTAATGACTTATAGCCTATTATATACTTCGTGAGAGGTTTTTAAAAAAGTGTTAAAAATGCAACTACGAGAATATCTTGATCGATATATCTTGATCGATATATCTTACCGAATGTACAGATTCAAGATTTTTGCTCCACAAAACTTAATCAAAAAGTCGATGACATTCTTAAAGCTACTGATTATAGAATAATAACAATATTGGTGCTATCAATTCTTAATTTTATTGGTTTGAGTTCTTTTTATTTCGTATCTAAGTGATTGCAAATAAAAAGAGTATTTGCAACTTCAATCATTATCACTTATACGCGGACGATATACAACTATATCTGTTATTTGATGTAAACGATGTACGTACTTCTGAAGACAAAATTAAGTAATGTTTGAAAATTAATCAAACATTCAACGCTACATCAATTAAAAATTAACGCCTCTAAGTTAGCTATAGTTTTTGGATCAAACAAGTCAAGAAACTTAGTAAAGCCAAGGTTTTAACAGTAGGACTTAAAAATAGCTTAACATGTGGAGATTGATGACGATACGATCGAGCATATTGCATTATGTTATGGGAAAGCTGGCTTTATATGACCTGCATAAAAAACCTTTTTAAGCAGTGTCCTAGCATACATCAATCATATAGGTTAATTGTGCGTCGAGGCAACAGATTGAGGTGAAGGAATTTTAACATAAAGTTTTTATGAGGATCACACTTTCAAGACATAGTGTCTGTCTTCAAAGACTATAGCTATACACAGCAGTAATTAAACCTATGCTCACCGATGAAGCATTAGTCTAGTCGACAAGAATTTTTCATATATTGTTCAAAAATCAATTGAACTAGTTACTTCAATTGACATGCTTATAACAGGTGGTTGCAAATAACGCTAACTACAGCTATGGAAACAATGCTGTGTATGCCACATGTTATGTCAAGTAAATGGTAACAACAGAAGTACTGCGACTAAACACATGTATCTTTCACTCTAAAATGGTCAAAAGCGCAAATAGTAACACTCAGCAAAACAACAATATAGGCCTTCTACTAAACTTACAGTGCATTTAAAGTACAATGGTGCAACAATTCAAAACACCTGTGTACAATAGCCATTGTAGATAGACCGATAATTACCAAATAATTAAATTAAATAGTGTAGGTGTTGGATAAAGAAAAGAACGCATTGGTGGATGTCACTGTAGATAAAAGAAACAAAATCAAAAGAGACAGACAAGGGCAGGAACTATATTGAGAGAGAGAGGTCGGGGACAGCATGCATGCCGCAGATACGCAAGCCCAACTCATCTTGAACTATTGCCAAATCTAGACTAGTTTGACAAGAACATTATGACAACAAGATTTACTCAGAGAAGAAAACCGGAAGGTATTGCCATGCGTAAGTTGTTCTTAAGGGTCACTTGCTGAGGCTATCACCTCACTACGTCTAACCCTTCTAAGTAATGTCTTGGCTTACATCAATCACAAGTTCCTGAAGTGCAGTGGGAATAATTTAAGTCAAATCCAGTATCCAGAAACCTACAAATAATCTACGTTAGACGTGTAGACTTTTAGTATTTATTTGGCACCACAGATAGTTATAAATTATTATAAAAGCTTATAGAATGTGTGAATTACGCAAAAAAAACGCGTGAATGCATGAGAGCAACAATATTTTTGTGTATATAAAGTTGCTTATTATAGCGGCTGAATTATATTTGAAGTAGTGTATATGTATTATTGAATGGGCTTTTATCAACACTATCTTTGCATCAATCACCACGGCAATAGAAAACAGAGTCATATGACCTAATATTAGGTAAACTTTAGCTCAAGAGTCAAACCGTAAATTATATTATACTAAAGTTGCTGCCGGATGACAACAATGCGAGTTATCACCTCTGCTGTAGTGCCTTGTCATGGACGACTTACTAAAATTATTAAATTGCCTCAATACATACAATTCATGCTATTCTGTTAAGTGGGAAGTTTAGGCAACTGTAACTAACATGATGCAGAATGCACTAAACAAGATAAGGCCAGAAGTACACGAAGAAAAGACTTTTAGTCAACTCAAGCAAAATGGCAATTTTTGCTTTTACATGACAACAAAACACTAAAAACTGAATATGTATGGAGCTATACCCTAAATAACAGAAAAAGTACTGTCTTGGAACTTGGAACTTAATACCAAACTCTAAATATGTGACTACAAAGATTATCTGGATGTTTTTTTGAAACCAAATCGATAGTCAAACAATTATAGGGACTAACACTCAATATGACAAGATAGTTATATACTGCAATGAGCAGCCGCTTGTATAGGATAAGCGAACTATTTTTAACATGTTTGCTGATAAAGAGAGCAATGAGAACACCTTCTACAGAAACCAATAAAAATTTGCTTTTGCTACTACTACTGTATTTAGTTGTGATAATGAAGACCGGACAAACAGCGTAGCGACTACCTATAAATGAAGACACCTTGTAGCTTACAGATCGGGACCAATAAACGTGTTAATAAAGAAAAGACACAAAGATGAAATCAGTTTTATAAAAGATTATTGCATACAGAAACTTGTTGCGATAATACCGTTGCAATCAGAAACCAAGGCACAATCAAACAAATCATCTAATATATAGATGACTTCCAAAAATCACAATGGCAAATGAACTAAAATATAAAGACAGAAGCCAAAAGACGTCTATTGCTATATTCTTGGACAAATATGCCTTAGTTTTTTAACCAAAAATAGTTGTATATACAGTGTAGTAGAAAAATTATCTATTTGGGACAACATTTTAACACTAATAATCACTAAAGACAATATGTTTGCCAGTAATTGGTGATGCACTGCACAGTTAGTCTAAAGGCATTGGCTCAAACTACAGAGTATGCTTAATCTAAATACCAAAGAATCATAGTGTAGAAAAGAACTTTACAGAAATAGAAAGAAGTTTATTGGGCATAAACTTGCTTTTGGGCTTCTATAAAAAAAAACAGAAAACAAATAATTCGTAATAAATTTACAACGGAGCACAGCAATCTGTAGAAAAACAATCAGGAAATGAAGTACACAAAACTATTTCTAACAGAACCATCACACTACCTAAAACGCGGTAATGCAAGATTAATAACTAGATACTACTATGGTTTAAATAAACATATGCATAGAATGGAATTTCATATGGATTTTCTATACAACAATTTTTTGTTAAAGAAGGACAAAAAACCCTGTTACATTGCTAAGCAAATGCAAAACATCTAATATGCAAAGCAATTTTTGGCAAACACAAATTAACCAAAAAAAAACTCAAAATAGTACCTTGGCACAAGTTTATAAACTTTATTGACCATACTACCTTGGAGATAATAATAGCATCAGTTAACCACACAGTTAAGCAAATAATAAAAAAAAGAGTTTGATTTTATAAAACATATCTTTTTATATAACAAAATAATAATTTTTTAACACCAATTTTGTATTGTTTATACAGTAATAAAATCCCAACAAATCGAAATCATAGAATATATACGTGCGTGTGAGTACAATTAATTTGTATGCAGTATTGTTGGTACGATTGCACGATTTGATTAAGTACAAAAACGTATGCAGTTTCACTTTTATGTATATTAATCCAGTATTTTATAGCTTTTTAAATGGTTTAAACATTACTTTCAAGTTTTGAGTACTAGCTGCAAACAATATTATATAATCGCAAAACAAATTGAATTATACAAGGTGTTCAAAAAAGAATTTAAAATATTTAAGGGGTAGTAGTACAAACCACAACAAACAAAAAGTCTTAATAAACATGTTTTGTGAAATAAACATTCAGTATTTGACAGTTCTAATGCAAAACTAACCGACATGCATTTTATGTATGGTCGTGCTAATGGGATTGCCACCAAAGCGTAACATCGTTATGTAAAAGCTTATCCAAATCGGCAGATTCCTTCACATCGTATGTTTGGAATTCACCAGAGATTGAGAGATACCGGTTCACTTCGAACACAGTACCAAGGTCGGTATCTACTTCTAGAGCAGAACAAAAAATTATTGCACGGATAGAGCATAATCCAGGGACGAGTGTGCGGAGAATATCAACCAAAGTAGGAATTGGTGCTACTCTTGTTTGGAGAACCCTCCACGAGCAGCTGCTTTATTCATACCATGTACAACGAGTACAGGCCTTAAATTTAACTGATCATCAGGCAAGTTGCGTTTTTTGTTACTTTGTCGGATGAGTATTATAGACAACAGGTTTTTAGGACCTGTTGTTTTACCAAAACGATTAACAGGCGCTGCTTACTTCAACTTTCTGCAGAACACAATTTTTTGAATGTCATTTCTTTGGCCTACAGGCAACAAATGTGGTTCCAGCATGATTGTGGTGCTCCAGCTCGATTGCCGTTAAAGAGCACTTAGATCAAACTTTTTCACATAGGTGGGTAGAAAGAGGTAGACTAGTTTTATGGCTAGTAAGATCGCTTGATTTAAACCCTCTTGATTTTTTTTGGGATTATTTGAAATCATTAGTGTATGCTACTCCTCGAGGAGCTGCAGCTAAAAGTTAATGAAAAGTGCTAAGAAATCCGAGTCAATGAAGGGGTTTTAGAAAGAGTACGAATGTCCTTCAGACAAAAATGTTGTGTCTGTTTGGAAATAGAAGGAACATCTTCTATAACTCTGTTTTTTGTAAAAACATATAAAAATAAAAGATGTTTCACATCTCCAAAACTGTTGCTATGACAACTCATGTTTATTGAGACTTTTTTGATTGTTGTGGTTTGTACTACCACCCCCTTAAATATTTTACTTGTTTTGAACACCCTGTATAATATGTAATGCTAGGCACACTGATAAAGGGTGCATATCCTACAACACTAGTGTATGTATTTTATACTGAGTAGAGAAGCAATTTACATAAAATACATTATTTATAAAGTTTTTGATTTTGAGGGTTTTAATTATTAAATTCTAAATAATAAATATTTGTTGATCTGCAATTATTTATTACTTACGAGATGACTATGAAATTATTAATATAATTCTGCTGGTGCAATGAGTTATTTTACTTAAGTAGCTTAGATTGAAAGATTAGCAGTGGAATAATATAACTTTCAAGTCTTATTACAGTTTTAGTATTGGTAACATGTCTAATTCTATAACCGCCAAAAAGCTGATTTGTAAAAATTTTATTTTTAAATCTTTTATGTCATGCAATGAGCATTTGAACATTTTTAAGTTTACTTTATGGCATGCGAGTAGACCTAGAGTCAATGCTTAGAACTTCTAGAAAAGTTTAATCAATTTTTTTTTCTAATTTCCTGCAAACAAAAGATAGGTGTTTTGAGGCTTTATAGCCAAAATTAACAAGACGCAATTATCAAATGATAAGATATGGCAAGAAAAGTAAATTTTGAAATAAAAAAATTCAACAGTATTTAAAAACAAACGGGATTGTTTACCAAAGCCAAATCCACACACGCCTGAGCAGAATGGTATGGTTGAGAAGGTAAATTGTACTATTATAGAGAAGGCAAAGTGTTTTTTGTTTGATAAAAAGTTGAAAGAACAGACTGTGGTTTGCGGGTCAACAAGAACTCCGCGTGGTGGAAGAAAAAAGCCAATGTAAACCATCTCAGACTATTTGGCAGCACAACAATGGTACAAATATCAATGAAAATAAATTGAAAAAAGACATTAAGGCACAACAAAAGATTCTTGTAAGATATTGTGTCAGAAAAAGCAATAGAGTAAATGACTTACCCAGAAACTTTATCATTATAGTAATTTTAACAAGAGCGGAAACAAGTGTTTTAGTATGGCTAACATAGTCAAGCAACGAGCAAGTATTTAACTAGTCAGAGACATAACAAGTTATCAATAAAAACGAAGAACAATAAGAAAAAACTGCTGAATAAGGTGAAGAAGACTTAAGAGTTTGAAAACTGTAGAGAAAAATCAAGAAGAAAACCTTTGATAAACCTAAAACACTTGAAGAAGTTAAGTAAAAAAAAAAACTCAAAATTATTTGAATAATAAAATGCATAAAAGTTAGTGTATGCACAAAAAAAACTGTAGTTTAGTAATACCTGCAATGTGGATCTTTAAAAAAACTGACAGTAACTTGAGGCTTAGTGAGTCTTTTCATTGTTTTGCAATTATAATAAAATCAATTGTGCTTTTACTATACGTATATTTGTTCTTGTGTACAGACAAATCTAAACTGATTTTTATCTGTCAAAATTGACAATATATATATAAACAAAAAATAAAGAAAAGTATAATAAAAACCAATTATGTGCTAAACATACCGGTTGCCTTAAAAGTGTCTTCTTTCTAAATCTCAATTGGCAGTAGACAGATCTTTGTAATCGCTCTTTTCGTACTTCAGGTTGCCATTTGTATTGCTGCAACTCAGTAGACTCTATCAACTCTTAAAAATATTACTACAATACGTCCTAGTTTAAAAAATTGTTATTGCGTATAATAATCATATTGCCTCGTTTTATGGCCCCAACAAAAAAATTTGTAGATTGCTTCTATTTGGTTTCGATTTGTGATTCAGATAAGTACTCTTTAAACCACCTTTTCTTAAATGCTGTTGCATTTGTTGAATGTGCTGCCGTAATATTCAATTCACTTTTAAGTTCAACAGTCCGGGTTCCGGAACGGCTGTTATAACATCCCCAATAAAAAAATGTTTTTGTGTTAAGAAATGAAGATCATTTGGATCATGCAAAATTGGTGTCAATGCTCGTAAATTTAATATGGCTTTGATTTGACAAGTCAATGTGTTTTTTTTTGGCGTAGGTTAGATTTGCATCACTGACTATTCTCTTAAAATGATGTTTAAATCTTTTTACTATCGCTTCTCGTAAGCCACCTACGTGAGGAGATTGAGGTGGTATAAAGGTTTATTTGATGCCTTCTTTTGACATGGTATTTGTTATACGCTTTTGTTTGTTGGCGCCTACAAAATGAGTAGCATTGTCAGACATAATTTTTTGAGGTTTTTCTCTTCTTAATGCTTCAATAAATAATTTTGTAGTGAAATCTGTCACCAATTCTATGTGCACAGCTTTTGTTGAAAGGCAAACAAATATTGCAACATATGCCTTTATTTTTCTTTTGTTTTTCTGCTGACCTTCCTTTATCAACAATGGCCCACAATAATCAACCGCTGTTGCTAAAAATGGGCGTGATAGTGTGATTCTATTTTTAGGCAAACCCCCCATGATGGGTTGCACTGTTCTTGGTTTGCGTTTGTAGCAGCCAGAAACACAATAAAAGAAATAATAAGAAAATGCATTCATTTTCTTATTATTTCTTTTGTTGTGTTTCTGGCTGCTAGAATTAAGTGTCCTCCTTTTATAGATGCTAATGTTGTTTTCATTTCAGCATGCATTTGCAATTTGTTCAATCACTAGTTTGGTGAAGTTGTGTCGGCTGGGTTATATAATTTAGTGTTTTTGATCTACCAACAATGTTGATTTATGTAGTCTACTTCTAACTCGTATTATTCCTTGTTCAACTAAAAATGGGTTTAGGCAGATAAGCTTGCATTGTCGTGGTAGTTTTCTTTTTGTCTTTAAGCAATCAATTTTCTTGCTAAAAGCGTACCAAAGCAAATAAAAACTTATTGGCGTTTTTTTTAATTCTTAGAGTTTTAGTGTGCCACTGATACAGCCGTTTTTGTGAGCGTTATTGAAGAAACATTATCCATGCTGTAACTCAAAGTAGTTTATTTGAGCAAGAGTATTTTGAAAATAGCACATAAAAAGCTTTATTGTAAGCATGGCCTTTAAATCTGGTATTATCTCCAATTCTAAGTTTTCAGGTTGTTCTGGATGTTGCTTATAAGTATCCATTTTGGACCATAATTCATTAAAAGATCTGCTGGATTTTTGTGTTTGCACATGCCGTTATCGATTTGGATTAGATGAGGAATGTATTTCTCCACGTCTATTAGCAACAAACTTTTTCTATTTTCTGCTCTTGGACGTTATCCAATTTAATGTAATGATTAAATCGGAAAATGGATGTATATTATTTATTCTTACATTTTTTGCTATTTTATTAACAACATGGCCAGCATTACGGCTGCACACAACTCTAATCTTGGCAGTGATACTTGCTTGATGGTCGCTATTCTGGCTCTGGCAGCAATTAGTTAGACGTGTGGAATTTTTTGATTTAAAAATCTATAAATTTTGATTGGCTTTTTTAGATTTTTGATAACATTTTGGTTGATCTGTATGCCGTCTAATAATTTTAATTTTTCGCATTACTGTTGCCATTTAGTGTCCGTTTGTTAATTTACAAATTGGTTCCAGTTAATTTTTGATTCCCAAAGTCTTTGAACAATAATTCTTGCGGTTATGGTTACAGGTGCCATTAACCGGGTGATAAATCAAATAATTTTGCAACCTCTGATAATATACTCCGATTTGTTTTTGTTTTTTTTTTAGGAAATTTTGATGTCATGTATTGTATTAGGTCGTCCTTAGTGTTTCAATATATTTCCAGATTTTTCTATGTTTCAATTTTGTCCAGCTGCAAAATTCTTGATTGGATTGAGCCATGTCCTTTAAAATTATTTTGTTGTTTGATTTCCATTTTTTCAACTGAAATCCGCCTATTTGTAATAGTTTGTTAATTTGTATTCTGCACCCGTTAACAAATCATCTACATAAAAATCACGAGCTACTTTTTTGCTTGCTACGAGTCATTTTTGTACGCCTTATTCAACCAACTTTTTTATACATTGAGTCATCAAATATGAGGCACTGACGCTGCCGTATGTTAGCGTGTTTAATTTGTATATTTACACATATTCATTGACGTTGTTTTTCCACAATATACACTATAACTTGGTTTGCCTTGGATCTATGTTTATTTGGCAAAACATTGATGTCTGCCGATATTACATATCGATGCGTGCGGAGTCTCAAAACGTCTTCTTGAACAACTGGACCTACCATCAAAAGATCATTGAGATACGTAATTTAGTGGTTACACTACTTACAACGGTATTTTTAAATGGTCATTTAAAAAAAAGTTGTCATTAAACATCCTGAAGACTAGCACCGTAATAAATGTGTTAAAATTTTAAAATTAAATAGAGCCATCTATGGTTTAAAACAATTATCAATGGTATAGTGCAAAGAGGTAAAATCAGTTATAATAGATTTATTCTATAAAAAAATTAGAGTATTTCAAACAGCATGCAAAAGGCAAACTACTTGAAATAAAGCTAAAAATTAAAATTAAAATTTAGGACAAACATTGTTTAGAATATGTTTTGACAAAAAATAGTATTCTTGCATTTGATCAGGAACCATATTATGTAAAAAAAAATTCGATACTAACAGTTAATTGGCAGCTTAATGTATTTGGAAGTCATGAGAAGACGCCGATTAGGTAAGTGATATCGTTAACAGAAAGTCATACACAGATTTTCGTTTAAAATTTTAGATTGTATTATATTTTGAAAAAGTTTAAAAACTTGAGCTCTTTTAGTTAAAAAGCCAAATGTATATGGCAATCTCAAAAGTTTCAAAACATACTTAAGAAACCTCTTAGCCAAGTTGACGGGTAAATATGATTGTGTATGCATTTACAATGACAATCAGCCTGCCCAGAAACTACTAAACAATTCTATCTTTTTTTAAAAGATCTAAAGCATATAAACTGCCGATTATTTTACTGAAGGTTTATAAGTGATAAGATAAGATAAGATAAGATAAACTTTATTTGCATAAACATAGTAAAATAATGTGGTACAAAAACGTCAGGTACAAGTTGTAAGTTAATATTAAAAGAAAACATTTTTACATGCACACTTATGAACATTAACAAAACAATTTAAAAACTTAAATTAAAATAATCATTAACATGATATAATTCATTATTTAATAATATTTTTTTTAGAGATAACTTAAATTCTTTAGCTGGTAATTTTTGGATTGTATAGGGTAAAATATTATACATTTTGACTGACATATAATGAAACGAATTTAATGTTTTTGTTAGTCTGCAGTATGGCAAGCAGATGTTTTTACTTGATTTGGTACAATAATTATGCAATTCATTTTGAAACTTGTAATTTCCAGCATCTATACCTTCTCTCACATGCACCAAACATGCCAATACATATAAACTTGCAACAGTCATAAAACCCAGTTTTTTAAAATGAGACCTACACGTATCTCTGAAACCAAGACCCGCAACTGCACGAACAGCTTTCTTCTGCAAAACAAAGATTCGATTAGCGTGATGAGAACTACCCCACAGCAGCACTCCATACTCAATTAAAGATTGAATAAATGCAAAATAAGCCATTCGTGTAACTGTTAAATCCGTATTCTCAGCTATTTTTTTTATTAAATAGATATTACTGCTTAACTTTGTGGACAACAATTCCACATGCTGTTGCCAAGATAATTTATTGTCTAAGTGAATACCCAAAAATTTTATTGATTTATTAACACCTTCATTTGCATTAAGTAATGAAAAAAGCATATGTTCTGTTTTTGCTTCATTTAACTTTAAATTATTTGCATGAAACCATTGTTTTGCTTCTTCTAAAGGACTCAACCCATCCACCACAGAAGCTGTTACACTTTGAATGAGAGTTGTGTCATCGGCATAAAGATATGTCCTTGCCAGTGTTACATTACATTCAAGATCATTTATGTACAACAGAAACAGCAGAGGACCTAAAATAGACCCCTGCGGCACATCGTAGTACATTTTTTTTCTATCCGAAAAAGTACCACTAGCAAAGACAATTTGTTCTCTGCCAGTTAAGTAGCTGTTAACAATATTTAATGCTACACCTCTTACGCCATAGAATTCGAGTTTGTGCAACAACTTCTCTGGGTTGACTGAGTCGAATGCCTTGCTTAGATCTAAGAAAAAAGCAGACATTGCACTTTTGCATTCAAAGGCCTGTTCGATGTCAAGAACAAGTTGTTTTACAGCTTTTATTGTAGATCTAGAAGGAATATATCCAAACTGTGCCCGACAAATAAATTTTTCTAAAAAAGAGAACAAACGCTTTTTTAATAACATTTCAAATACTTTTGAAAAAATTGGTGTTATTGATATAGGCCGATAATTTTCACATTGGTTTATATTCCCTTTTTTAAATATTGGTATGACTTTTGATAATTTTAGTTCAGAAGGAAAAATTCCTTCTTCAAAACAAGCATTTATAACATTTTACAAAGGTTCTACAATAACATTTGACACATATTTAAGTACTTTAGAATTTAGATTATATAGATCTATACAATTAGAATTTTTTAACAATCCTATCACAGCAGATATAGTTGATGAGATTTTATTTACTTGTTTTCTATTAGTGCTTTTATTAATTATTTCCCAAACTTGTTTTGGTTTGTCTAATGATTCCATTATCAATTTACTGTTAAAATCAATTTTTGTTTTTTTGACTTCGTTTTAATATTTGTTTTTTTCTTTTTTTATTAATACACTCAGTTCAGTTGAATTTGTTTGTTTCCTAATAGCATATAGTAAATTAAGATAATTTTTTTGATTCCTTAGTTCTGATGTATACCAAACTTGTTTCTTATTATTGTTGATATTTATAATTTCATCTGGAATACAATGATTAAAAATATTTAAAAAAGTATTAAAAAAACTTGTAAATTTGTCCTGTGAATTTGAACATTTATAAACAAAAGACCAATCAACTTCAGATAGCGCAACATAAAATTGATCTAGATGTTTTAAAGACAATAACTTTTCTTTATACTGCGTATACGTTTTTGTATTGTTAACATCTATTGCTGTATTAATTATTAAGCCAAAATGATCTGAAAAATTGGGTTCAATAACTGTTGTTTCATATGGTACGTCCATATTAATTAAGAAAGTGTCTATACATGTTGCTGAGATAGGTGTTTTCCTAGTTACTTCAAAATTAGTGATTTCAAAATTGCAACTTTGTACCAAATCAATAAACATTTTTTGATGTTCATTGGTTTTGATAAGATCTACATTAAAGTCACCACCAATTATAATATTTTCATATTTCTTGTCTAGATAACACAGAACATTTTCAAGTTTAACATAAAATTCATTAAAATCAGATAGAGGTGTACGATAGACAGATACAATAACGATATTTAAAAATGGCAAATAAACTGCGCTCACTTCACATATACCTTCAACGGATAAATTAACGACACATTCTATTGATTCGCACTTAAAATCATTTCTGACTAGGATGAGAGAGCCTCCATGTATAGTGGATTTTCTGCAATAACAACTACCCACTTTAAAATTGTTGATTGTTATAAGATCAATTTCCGCACTTTTTAACCAATGTTCGCTAATTGTTACAGCACATATTTGCTTATTTTGTTCCAAAAATATTTCTAAATCATAATGATTATTTCTTAAGGATTGTAAATTAATATGAAACAACTGTAAGGTATTATTCGTTTTATTTAAAACTGTGTTGTTCTGTTCTAAGTTTTTTGAGTTTTTACGTTTGTAAGCCATTGTAAAAAACGCTCAACGCATGTACCGACAGGCCATATATTAGGATTACTTAAAGACTCTATTTCTTCTAAAGGAACTGTTACTTTAAACGACGAGTATAGTTCAGGATGTTTTGACATCATTTTCTTGCATATAACATTATCAAAACTTTTTTTATTTAAGTATGTTGTTAAGTTATTTTCTGTTAGCTTAGGGTCCATTCTATAAACATGTAAATGCCCGTGTGGGGCAACTCCTTTTACCAATGAATCGTCTGTAGCTGTTCCACGAATTGTATTTTGTTTTACTGTATTTTTCTTTTTACGACGATTTATTGTTTCCCATTTATCATTTTGTACAATATTTAAGTTATCCTTATTGTTTAAATTTACATTTACATTTTCATTTGATTTAGTTGCTCCACTGAATTCATTACTGCATGGCAACTCCTTGCATTCGCCAACAATAATTTTCTTTTTAATATTCGGTTTAATATTAGTACTGCCAGAATTAATTGATGGTAAATTGTTTTTTTATTATAGCCTTGTCGCTGTTTTGTATTACTTACTTTATTTTGATTTCTTGTTGGTATTCGTTTATCTATCACCGTATCCGATGACTTTGTCGATTCACTGGAGATATTTAAACATTCTTCTTCAATGTCGACTTCTTCAACCGTATTATTATCTACATTGCTGGATTTAGAGTTATTTTGCATGTTAATACAATTGTCACTAATGTTTTTACTATATTTAATTTCAGCACGATTTGTTAACAGATGCACTAAGTCTTTATTACTATCACGTAAACATCGGATTTCATTTGTCATTGTTTCTATTATTTTATTCGTATGTTGTAGAACTATTTTGTCTATTATTTCACTAAACTGATTGTTTTTAAGAATTTGAGCAATTAATTCATCATCCACTTCAGTTGTTTGACGTGTTTTAACCATTTTTAATTAAGTAAGTTAAGTATATCTTGAATTTAATATTTTCACAGAGCTGTTTTAACACACGTGTACTCAACGCGGATTCTCCGAGTATAAGAAAGATGTAATAGTATATAGATATAGTAGAAGTAAAAAAATATGTTTTAAAACTGTATTGATAATACCATCTAGGGCCAATATTACAATAGTGGTTTAAGCAATGTACTTCTATAGTTTAATTAAGAGTAGACAATCTGTACTAAACCTTGAGCGTATACACTTATTTTTATCTTACAGTGGTTAACAATGAGTTATAGCGTTATAAACTTAAATTGTTAAATGAACAAACTAACATATATAAATTAAATTTGCATAAACAATTTAAAAAAATATCAATTAATGATATCCATTAAAGGTGTACAATAATTTAACTAAATGTAAAGGCAGGGTGCTGCAAACAACCAAAAATAGAGAAAGATGAAAACAAAACCCATGGTTAACATAAGTTTTTACAAAAACTTTGATACCCTGCACCAATAATTAAAAAATTATTTCTTAATTTAAACTGTCCTGTAGCATTAGCCACATCATATTATGCAACCAGCATAGCATTGCCCTACAAATAATTAATTATACTTTGATCATTTGCTATTAAAAGCCTAACTTAGAAAGCAAACTAAATACTACAAGCTAAAGAAACTATTTTTAACTAAACAGATTAGTTTTTCAAATTAGTTATTAAGAGATTTGCGAATAAAGCTTGATACAAGCAAAGTGTTTTACCTGCCACCTGGCGTCATTAATCTAAAAGACTGGTTTCTAAATAAAATTTTGCATCATTATGCAGCGACATATGGAAACTGTATGTAAAGTTGCATTTAACATACAGGGAGTTTATAAATGAATGGGATTATGTAATCACTTTAAATATGCCGCCTTTTTAAAATCGTCCACTATACTACATATGTTTTCATATGTTTGCTTGACAGCTGTCAAAGTTGATCTGTCAAAACAAATAGTTTAGTGAACAATTTAAAAAAAGCGGCACATTTAAAGTGATTACATAATCCCATTCATTTATAAACTCCCTGTACTAATTAATGCAATTTTGCATTTTCAATAAAGTAATGTGCAAATTATGTTTACTAATAAAAATACAAGTTACACAAGTAATAATGTATTCAGATGATGTTATTGTTTTGATTTTTCAGTATTTTGAATTTACATTTGTGGCAGAAGCAATTTATATTTTTTTAAATTATTGAACTATTACCTACAATATTATAATCACTTACAAATAACAAGAAACTTTAGTTAACAAACAAAAAAAACTCATTAAATATTATCACTTTTATTTATAACAAATTAATCTTAATTAAAACATTTAAGTTAGCAGTAATTTCTGTGCAGTCTCCTCATCACTAGAAACCAATCCATTTTCATCAGCTCTTGCCAATATATCGCATATCAAAGGTGACTCAACACCCAAAATATATTCACAATACCTCGGCTCCAATAAATACAAAGAAACAGTCGTAGGATTAGCCTTCTCCATACATTTCAATTTAACTTCAGTCTGTCTCGGTTTACCAGTCTTTTCACAAAATAATCCACCAGAATAGAAATGTGATAACTGAGTACGTTGAGCTAATGGTTTTGGACGCTTATGCTGATGGTTTGCAATCCATTCCAAATGAGTTTGCTTGTCAAATTTACCTAAATTAATTGAAATTTTCTTTCCATCCTTGTCAATATGATATTGCTCGATTGATTTTCCATAACAGAATTCATATTTCCACCAACCGGTTCCACCATTTAAGCATGTTTTTCCTGAAAGAAAACTTTCGACAGGTGAAGTATCAACTGGACTTTCTTGAGGTGTTTTATCTTCCTTATCGTTTATATCCATTGGTAAAAATTCCACTCTGATATGTTCCATATCGGAATTATGACGTAATTTAATGCTATCACTTTTCATTTTGAGTAAATTGTATGGTTTATTGTAGCTTCCTTCTAATGGCATGCAATTGATTTTATTTTCACCAGTTTCGGCCGGTTTGTATTTTTGATGGCTGCACAGTAATGGAGTCAAAACAATGATTTCATATTGACAAATTGATGTTTCCTTTAAGGAATATATTTCATTTTTACCGTGTATGTAACAAACATATATTACGCTAGTTTGTCGTGGTTTGTTTTGATTTAAATCACATAGAGTGCCGTTACCCATAACTATTTCAAAATAAGGTAAATTGTTACCATCGATTTTTTTCGTAGGTACATTTTTAATATCCTTTTCTGTTGCTTTTACTTCAGCTAAAAGTTTCTCCTGAGATATTTTATCCCATTGTCCGAGACTGAACTCCTGTAATTTGAATGTTTTTCCCTCACGATCTTCATGGTATTGCCGAATGTATCGTCCGTGGCATACTTCATACGTCCAATATGTATCCAATCGATATGAACATGGTAATTTAGGGTAGAACAGCGGAGTTAATACTTCAAGTGCAGTGGGACCATCATATTTCTCTTGCAAGCTTATTTCTTTTTCTTGGATGTTCGGGAGGAAACACTGGTACTGTTCTTGATGTGAACTTGTAACTATAATACTCTCACCTCCATTATCTAAATTAACATTGTCCAATTTATTACCGGGCCAGTTTAAACTGAATAGAACTGAATCATCGAAACCTTTCACATCATGTCCAACTATTGGAGTTATGAGTAACACACACAAGTTTATCACAGTGTGCAAATACATTATGATTGTTATAAATGCATTTGCTTAGTTTGTTTTAATGGTTCTTAAATCTTACTGTATGAAAAGGACACGTAAATTACAATTGAAATTATCAGATATAGTTGTCAGATCGATAACAGTAATATAGGCAACTGCATGTACATGTTGGCACGTTTTATGGAGGCAACTTTGTTTACAAGAATTACCTACTTACGTACTCACATAACTGGGTGTCTAATGCTACGTAATAAAATTTTAACAATTTGGGGTTCGGAGTTTTGGAAAAAAAATGTACCAAAACTTTTCTTTAACTAAAGTGCTGCTGCTTATATTTAATGAAACAAGTGTATATTTGCCATTAATTGTGCTTGTAGCATATAAAAATGTTTGTCTCTTGTAAATTCTACATACTCTTTTACAATTATATATTTTATTGGTATCATTTTCAAATCTGTACTTGTATATTTATTAAGATTTTAAATTGTTATTTATTCACCTATTGTTGTATTGTCTTATTATTTTTTATATTTAATCTTATAGTGCTGATGAAGGTCATAGTACATGCCCGAAACGTTCATTTTATATATGTTAATTGTAAACAAATGGAAATTAATAATTAAAAAAATATGTATTAGTCCTATTGCTGAAAAATAACCAAAAAACCTACTTAAATATATGAAGGAAGCTAAGAGAAAAAAAACTATCAATAAACTTCAGCATAGCAACTGGTTACCAATTTTTTTTTTATTAAATTATGTTTGATTGTCTACCTATTTACATTGCAATTTAGTAGCCAGTTACTAATTAAACTTTATTGATAGTATTTGGTTACTTTGTTTAAAACAACACGATGGAGCTACTACTTTGCACCACTTATAAATAAAAATGATAGACTGGAATTAGTGTTTTATTGTTTAGTTATTTATTATCAAAATATTAAATCGTATAATGATGATATATTAACAGCTTTAACTAATCAAATTGAAGATGTTGCTTTTTTTAGTTTAAAAGATATTAAATATTGAATTATGGAAGATGAAATTATGGAAAAAGAAATTATGTTTTTATATTGATTGTTTGCTGAATTACAAAAAAAAATAAAGTCATTTCTAGAATGAACCAATATTTTTGTATTATTTTTTAGTGCTAAAATATGATTTTAAAAACTAAATATTATTCAGTGTTTTGTCACTAGCCTGGATTTTATTTTAGTGCTGATTTAAAAAGCAACTGAAAATGCTCGTTCTGATTCTATACTTGTTGAAGATACTCACCCCACCCCAACCACTGTTGGGAATTCTCCAAAATAAACTTGCCAATGCCAACCTATCAACAAAAAAATAATATCAAAAAATTGGTATTTTTGTTTGTATACCGGCTAAGTTTTGTACAGGATCCCAGGATCCTGGTATTGCATTCTCTAACTATAAGTAAGGTTTTTGTTGAGACTTTTTTCAACACATTTGTTAAGTCTTTTGGACCATAAACAAATTAGTAATCCTTCTTGAGGGAGGGGGTAATGCAAACAAATACTTTTTTACTAGCCTCTTTGCGGTAGTAAAAAACAAACAGTAAGCAAGAAGATAATAATAATAAATACCCACAGTTTGTCTGAAACACGTCAAATTTATTTGTGAGTTAACTTTGACATCATTCACACAACGTCTAATAAAACTCATCTACGTGCCGTAAGCGGTGACCCAAAATGCATAAACAAGAAACCCTGGTAGTTAAAGAGTTATGACGTTTTTGGCTGTGTTATTCTGCGCACTGGGGTGGCTTTGGTGCATATTTTTGTGTTTGGCTGACAACGCGCATTTTCAGAACTGCCTATTCTAGGATAAACGGATATGCACCGGCAAAATTAAACGTCAAAACTTGGAGCAACACAGGGCAACCTTAAAAGTTACAGCCTACAACGCCAATAATTACTTATGTTTTAGATTTTAGATTGAAAAATGAAGGGTAATCCAAAGTATATTGCTCGTAGGCCTCATTAGGCTTTTTGTACTTCCTTCAGTGGTGACCTCACTCCGTTGTCTTGGCATTCAACCACTCTATGTGGCTGATGTATGCAAGTACAGCGCTTAGAAGGGTCTTCCTTATACTGGTCATGTCAATCCAGCAGCTCCCCAACATGGACTCTTTATCGTATGAGAGGGCCGAGCATGTGCATAGCACTATCTCGGTTGTCTTGTCGTCCATTTTACACTTTCTACACGTTAGATTGTTTCTAATACCAATCGTGTGCATGTGTTTTTTTAGTTGGCAGTGTCTTGTCAAGATTCCTGTCATAATTTGCAAGTTCTTTCTGGAGCGTCGCAAGTAGTAACCGGCTGTCTTAGCGTTAGGAGCAGTCATTGCTTCTTTGCCTGTTTGCAGCTCGGAGTGTCATCCCAACGCCGTCTCAGTGCATTGTGTGTGTTAATTTTTAGTAAATTATTTAAGCATTTGAGTGTTAACGCGGTTCAAAGTTCAAGACCACACGCCATGAGGGTTGACCCTTTACGCGCCAGCTCGTCCGCCTTAATGTTACCTACTTTGTTTGAGTGTCCGTTAGAATTTGGACATTTTTGCCAGATATTTTGCGGTTCACAATTTGTGAGCTCTTAGTAATAATGATATTTTGAGGTCCAAGTCTTGCAAGAAAATTTCCGCTTCAAAACCTTTATTAGTTTTTAGGCCATCCGTGTAAATTCTAATCAAATCATTAATCACGTTCTGTTCCTCTTGCTTATGTGTGCGCACGTTGTAGGGTCTTTAAAACACAAAGAAGGGTGACATGTTATTTGTTTGCGCTCTTAACAGAGGTGTTTCCTTAACAGCCTCTTTCAGGAGAGTACAGTGTTTTCCAACCCTCCCTGCAGTGTGCCAAAGTCCAGCTGCATTCAAACGCAAAGCTGCTATTGTCGTCATCTCCTCGACGTAAATGTCGAGGGGCGGCAGACACAACATTGCCTCCATAGCGGCAGTTGGTGTTGTCCACATGCCACCTGTTATACTTAGGCATGCCATTCGTTACAACTGATTTAGTTTGCTTGCCGACGTTTTTTGTCTAACCATATTAGTGCTCCGTATGTGATTACTATCTTTGGAGACAGTCCCCATGTTTTTCCCACAGATTGTCTGCATTGCCAAAAAAACTTATAAACTTTATTGCATCTCATATTTAAATGTGGTCCCCATGTGAGCGTATTGTCAAAAATTTGGTAAGTTTACATTTTTAATTTTCATCTTTTTTGTGAAGAGAACTAGTTTGGTTTTCAGAGGGTTGATCATAAGAGCCTGGTTTTTGCACCAATTTTTGATTATTCTTAAAGTCTCTTGTAGGATTAGTAGGATTGTTATGTCATCTGCATAACCAATTGTATAGAAGTCATGATCATTGAGTAGCCGTATAAGGTTGTCAACTACTATATTCCATAGTAGTAGAGATAATACACCTCTCTAGAGACATCTTTTAGCAACGACTTTCCTGACCGTTGAATCCTCTACATTAACAGTAACGGCTCTTTTCTTCAACATGTGATTTATGTTATATCCATCCACTGATTGTGGGGTTTACACCATGTGTTGCAAGAACAGTTTCTATTTTTTTTTAATGTGATTTTATCGAAAGCGCCTTCAATATCTATAAACACGCCCAAGATAGGCATTTTGTCTCTTAATGATCTTTCGATTTGGTCCGTTACAAGTTGTAAGGTAGATTTGGTAGATCTTCTTTGAGTATATGCATGTTGGTTCGGGTGTATTGGCTTAGTAATAAGAGCAAAATTGATCTTTTGCACAATCGTTCTAGTGTCTTCAGGAGAAAAGACGTGAGGCTGATTGGGCAAAAGGATTTTGTGAAAATGTAATCTTTACGTCCTGTTTTTGGTATAAATACAACTTTCTACTATCCCCTATGCTATAGTTATGTATCGAAAAGCAATGCATGCACTATAGATTCTTACCAGGTAAGTTAGTATGATAACTTCACTCCATTGTAGAAAGGCAGGATAAACTCCATTTAATCCTGGCGCTTTATATGGAAAGAAGTTTTTAATTGCTCATGCTATACGCACTTCTTCAACAAACTGGTAAGCAGCTACCCAATCTTTCTCTGATAGAGCTGGAATCGTAGCGTCGAACCAAACTTGTTCCTGAGTATCTCCGTTGCTTCCGATAGATTGTGTATGAGCCGTCAATTTGTTTCAGGCAACCCAGTTGCTGTTGGATGTTTTTGGATAAAAAAAATTTCAGTCTTGCAGCAGTTGAGGTATTTTCCACATCCTCACAAAAAGATCTCCAAGTTTTCCGTTGACGTTGACGTATGCTTCTTTTATAATCTTTCTGGGCATTTTTGTATAACATCTAGTCTGATTGGTTTTTTTGAGTTTTTTGCTCTATTGAAAGATCTCCGTGCAATCTCCTTAAGCCGGTCGAGTTCCTCACACCACCAAGGTATGGTGTTGTCGGATTTGGTAGCCAACCTAAGTAGGCACAAGTCCTCGTACGCTCGTGTTAAAAAAATTTCCTTACATGAGTAAAAACTATGTAAGTTTTTACTCGTGTTAGAAAGAGTTAATTAAAAAGTTTGTAAGGTGTCAAAGAATGCAATCAAAAATTGGCGTTGCAAGGCATTATCTATTGCAAAAAATTAAACTAAAAAAAGAATAGTAAGATTAAAAACACAACATCTATGAACCTAACATTTGATTCTGAACGGCTTCTAGATGAAGTTATAGTGGATTACAATTTGTCCAGTTTGCCCGTTTATTTCAAACCCAATAAAATGTTTTGAACATACTGTAGTTAGATGTTCAGGTATTGCAACAAATGCAAAATGCAGCAAAGAGAAACATGACCTTAATCCATGCACCAGTTCACCTGTATGCGTTTATTTCCGGGATTGTTCAAAAATAAAAAAAGAAAAGCAAGAAGAAAAAGAGCCGAGATTGGAGTAACAGATAAACTTTTTTACTTTGATGTTCAATAGAGCAATTAAGGCTTCTACCTTTTCTGATCAAAACCATCAACAGGCTAAGACTCAATCTGAGTCAAAGCCTACAAAGACAGCTCATTCTAGGTTTTTCCCACTTGAGGTTTCTAACGATCCTACGCCCACAGACCCTAATATTGATTTGTCGTCAGAGTTAATGGAAGTGGAAATTAATCCCGCGCTACTTATTCTGACAGATAAAATGATGTGAAAGTTTTATTCCCCCAGGTGATACATCAAAAGAGAAATTAAAATTTGATTATCTGCTTTTTTTTATAGAAAACCAGTTTTAAGGTTGAAAGTTTAATTAATCTTCGTAATTATACTATTTATTAAATATATCATATAAATGTTGATTGTGCTCAGGGTGGAGCGGCTTTATTAGTTTCTAATACGGTTTTTACATTCTTATTAAATATAGATTCAAAAATTTGATCAAATCTATTAAGACATACCAGGAAACTGACATAAGCTCCGATCATAATCCAGTCGTTGCAACTATATAAACTAAACTGAAAAAACTTACACCCAAAAGGAAACCACCAAGCATTGACGTCAGTAAACTGAACGGCGATCATATTTAACAAAAGACAAAGAATCAATCAGAATCTTCGAGAGGCAGACAAGCAAGATACGCTAGATGTAGATACAAAATAAAAATCTTTTCACAAAGCCTTAATATGTACTGGCAAAGAAACTTTAAGTTCAGCGATAATAAAACCAAAACAAAAATAGATGACTGATTGATGAAATTATAGATCTTATGAAAAAAAAAAGAATGTTTAAAAATAGCAATATGCTAAAGTAGAAAACAATAAACTGTAACATCAGAAAAAAAAATAAAACAAGTTAAGGAAAGTTGGTTGGCTGAAAAAGGCAAAAAAATCAAAGACTGTGAAAAAAAATACAACAACTTCAATATGCATAAAAAGATAAAAAAAATGGCGGGAACAAAAAGAAAACAGCAAGCAACCATGATAAACGATGCAAACAAAAATATTAAAACAAATATAACAGAAAAACTAAAGAGATGGACAAAGTATATAACCGAATTATTTCGGGATAATAGACCGGAAATGGCAAGCAATGATGTTAACTAAACGGGACCAGTAATACTAAAGAAAGAAGTGGTACATGCAATAAAACAAACCAAAAGGTGCAATGCTACAGAACCAGATGAGATTCAAATAGAGCTCATAAAACTCATTAAACTCATTAAAAAGGACTCGGTAAAAGCCTTAACTAAGCTGTTTAATTTAATTTACTTTACTAGAATAATACCACGGCAGTGACTAGTGTCCACGTTTATCATGCTACCAAAAAAAAGAAAAAAGCTAAAGACCACAGAACAATTGCGCTAATGAGCCACGTTCTTTACGTTCTCACGTCTTCTTAAGAATCATCCACAACAGCATTTATAGCAATATAGACTCAAAAGTTTATTTGGAACAAATGTGCTCATACAGCGGTGCCTAGATGTAAACCAAAACGTATACATTTGCTTTATTAATTTTGAAAAGGCATTTGACAAAGTCCAGCATAAAAAGCTAATAACCATTCCAAAAAAAAAAAACATTGACAACCGAAACATCAGAATCATATACAACCTCTACTGGCACCAATAGACCAGAATCAAAATATACGATAATCTATTGGAAGAGATAGGGATTACACGTAGCGTTTGCTAAAGTTGCGTGCTTTCCTCTTTGCTGTTTAATGTGTATAGCAAGACTATTGTTCAGGAAGCTATAACAGAATGCTTCAAAGACATAGTTATTAACGGAAAGGTGGTTAATAACCTGAGATATGCTGACAACACAATACTATTTGCAAAACTTAGTGGAACGCCTCAATACGTCGTGTAACAATGGGCTAAAGATGAATATAAACAAAACAAAACTAATAATCATCACAAAAAATTATACTAACAATAAATACTTGTACATATCCGGTACACGCGTAGAGAGGGTCACACAATATAAATATTTTGAAACATTGGTTACCCAAAACGCTGAACAAAAGAAAAAAATAAGAACTCGCATTAAAATTGCTAGAGCAGTTTTTGCTAAAATTAAGAAACTATTCTGCAGTCGCGACATCGACTTGAATATAAAGATACGGATGCTGCGCTGTTACGTATTTTCTACCTTACTATACGGAGTAAACCCTAAAAAAAGCAGACACAAACACGGCATTCAAACGCTGGTGCTATACAAGAATACTGAAGATATTGTGGGTAGACAGGTTCACAAACATAAAAGTGCTTAAAAAAATTAATAAAGAAGAAAAAATAATAAATACTATCAAAAAAACGTAAACTACAGTACATGAATCATATCATGAGAAGGAAGCGATACAAGTTAATAAAACTAATTATAAAAGGAAAGATAATGGGTAAGAGAAGTATAGGAAGAAAAAAGATTTTTTGACTTTATAATTTGAGAAAATGGTTTAACCTCACTTCAAATATACTATTACAAACAGTGGTTAATAAAACCAAAATTGCTGCGATAATTTCCAACCTCCAATAAGAGACAAAACTTTAAGAAAAAGATACGGTTTTTAGCAAAAAACTCCGTGTCAACACTTCATTAGAAGCAGCAGACGTTCAGTTACAACTCTCATTCTTAATGACAGTTTCATCAATTTATATTTCAATAAATGCCAGTTTGGACGTTTGTTTGATTGATCAATTACTTGTAAGGTCAAAATTTGGTCAATCTAATGTCAGAAATAGATTTAGTTATCTTAAGTAAAAGAAACTATAACTACTTTTCTGTGATCAATAGATCGTTTTCGGCTGTTGACCGTACAATTTGTTTGCCAAGTATCGCAGCATTATTGGATTGAAAAGTCTCGGAACACCTTTATGATAGTGAAAGTAGTCAATATTCATTTGGTCATAATTTCCATAAAAAATTTCATAAAGATGTTGAAACTTTTATCGATTGCGTCATACAAACAACATATGCGAGTATCTTTTTGTCTTCAGAGTTACTTTGCACCCGTTCCTTGGTGAAATTTTGGTTGTGAACATGCTATACTAAACAAACGCCAGTTTTTTGTGTGTTTAATCACGCTTCTTACTAACCTATTCCTTGTCGGGAAGGTGTTCAAAAAAGTCAGATTTTTTTTGGCCGAACTGCATCTGTTTTTCTCAAGTGATCAAATTTTTACCGATTATCTTGATATCTCGAATATTTTTGTAACCGCGGAACCACACATTGGCCCAAACCCTGCACCAAAAGCAATTGGCCAATGTGTGGATGGAAATTTGCTGCTTGGCTCAAACTTGGCCCCAAGCTTGGCCGCTATCCGTCCGTTGTCGGTTTTTCAACCGCACATCAAAGGTATTGGCGCTAGACTGTGGCGAATCGTCCACACAATGGTAGTACGTTCAGTCTGCTTCTACGCGTGTACTGTGAGTGTTAGCATTAATCAGGTATGTAAATAAAACATATTCATATTGGGCCGTATTCAGCACTGTTATTATTAATTTTTTTTTAATAAGTCCTTATTAGCACTGTTATTAGAGACTTCTATTAAAATTTTAATAGACCTTTATTAAGCTAATAAGAGTGCTGGATACGGGCCATTGTTTCTTTCTCATATTATATAATAATGATAATATACAAATTAAGTTGATTATTATATTTATTATTATTTTTTTATTAGATTTATAGTGTATTATAATTAACTTTTTCTGTCCTTATTTTATGAAATTCATTATTTTGTTGTTGTTTTAGTTAATTAATTGAATTTCAATGACGACCGAAGCTCAGTGGAATAATCAAAACATGTTAGAGTTTTTGGAACTCTACCACGGGGAGCCGTTGTTGTGGAACCCCACTCATCGGCAGCATAAAAATCCAAATGCCGTTGCCGACGCATGGCAGCGGATTCAAGCGTCATTTAGTTTGCCTAGAACTGTGCCGGAATTAAAAAAAAAAGGAGTCTTTAATGACATCATATAGAAGCTATGCGAATAAGGCAAAACAATCCATTCGATCGGGAGCAGGAGCGGATGAAGTATTTCAGCCCATCTGGTTTGCGTATGAACTGATGGACAGTTTTCTTGGGGTAGTTTATAGTGGAAACAAAACCACAGTAAACACGGAGGTTAGTGTATATTTTTTTTAATTAATATATAATATATAGGTATTAGTTGTGAAATATATTATTTCAATACAGATTACTAAAACTATAATTTAGAGTTAATTTGAAACCTAAAATGAAAAATATGGCCAAAAACAACAATATATGTATATTTTGTTTTTATTTATACATTCAAATTATATACATAGAACATTACAAAGAATTATGCCTACGTAGATAAAAGTAATTTGCAAATTCATCACGTATTTCTCTAGCATTTTCTGTCGATCTTCTTGGTACTTGTTCTAATGGTCTTAGAACATTATTTTCATCTGTAATCTGGTTAAATATTCCTTCGGGCATATATATATTTCTTGATGTCAAACTTTTTTTTTTAAATTATGCAGTATTACACATGTCATTATAATTTGTGTTGCTTTAGTGGGTTGAAGTAATATAGGCTTTCTTAAAACTCTAAACACCGATGACATAATCCCAAATGTATTCTCAATTACTACTCGAGCTCGTGATTGCTGTTGGTTGAAAATTCTATTTTGGCTGCAGTTAGAGGGTACACCTGGAAATGGTTTCATCATTCTTGTCAATAAAGCAAATGCACCATCTGATATTAAACATATGGCACAAAAACATTTGAACCAGGAAAAGCTGTTGCTTCTGGAAAGTTAGCACTGTCGACACTAATTTTTTGTATAGCAAGCTGTCATTAAAAACTCCACCGTCGCTCATGCGTCCATGGCAACCAATGTCAGCATATAAAAAATTATAATTGCTGTCGGCTAATGCTAACAATATTACACTGAAACTATTTTTATAATTGTAGTATTCAGATCCACTATAGATAGGTGACTGTAATACGACATGCTTTCCATCTAATGCTCCCAGGCAATGAGGAAATTGCCAAGTGTCTTCAAATCATATAGCTACGGAAAGCCATTCATCGCATGTTGTAGGCATTTAAAACAAAACAAAAATTGATTTAAAAATATATACAGGGTGTCCGGAAAATACGTGTACAACGTTTGACGACAGACTCCTGACGTCAAAATAGGTCGATCTAAGCCAACTTAGTTATATCCAAAATTGTCTCGTTTAGCCGGTAGAGGGCGTCAAAAATTTGTAAATATTAAAAAAAAATTACCTGTAACAATAATTTTTTAAGTGACCTTGTTGCTATGGCGTTTAATAATTTGACAATTATTGACAAATTGTCACCAGTCTATAAAATTTACTCAAGTATACGATCAACATTCTTGAATTACAAGTTCATTTTACCATTAAAAATGGAAAATTATACAAACTCTCAGAAAGTTGACATGCTCCTGGTATACGGGTTTTGTCAAGGAAATGGGCGTCAGAGTGTTAGGGTTTACATGGAGAGGTTTCCTAACCGTCGAATACCAAACCACCAAACATTTGCCAATATTGAGCATCATCTTCGGGAAACGGGCAGTTTTGAGAAAAAGTTTGAAGGCAGGGGTCGTATGCGAACAACTCGAACTGTGGAAACAGAAGAGATGATTCTGGAAAGAGTTGAAGAAAAACCAAGTACCAGTACCCGTCTCTTAGAACGTGAGTTAAATGTTCCTAAAACGATTGTCAATGAGGTTTTAAGAGAACAGTTGTTACATTCTTACCACATACAAAAAGTCCAGGAACTTTTACCGACTGATCCCCCCCATGCGGCTTACATTTTGTCAATTTATTAGAAACAAAAGAATCCTTGTTCCAAATTTTTGTAGAAAAATTATGTTTACTGACGAGGCATGCTTTACAAGATCTAGGGTAACCAATCTGCACAACGAACATATTTATTCCGATGAAAATCCACATGCCATTAAAGTTGCACATCATCAGCATCAATTTAAAATTAATATTTTGGCAGGTATTATTGATCACTACCTTATTGGTCCCATTGTTATTCCAGACAGGTTAGATGGAAATATTTATTTAAATTTTTTGCAAGACACATTACCAATTCTTCTGGAGAATTTGCCCCTTTTACTTCGGAGGGAAATGTGGTATATGCATGATGGTGCCCCGCCCCATTTTTCCGTTGCCGTTCGGCAATACTTACATCATCAATATCCCAACCGATGGATTGGAAGAGGCAATGATGCACCAGTAAAATGGCTACCACGTTCTCCTGAGTTAAATATGTGTGACTTCTTTTTGTGGGGCGCTATTAAAACAGAAGTTTACAAGACTCCGGTAAACACACGCGATGATTTATTGCAGCGGATTTTAAATGCAGGCAACCATTTTAATAATCCCAAGACATTAGATAGGGTCCAATATCAGTTTTTAAAAAGTGTTAATAAGTGTATTCAGCAAGATGGCGGTCATTTTACACATTTGCTTAAGTAATGTTTTTGTTTTACTTAGTTTCTTACAGTAGATACTTTCAACTTTGTTATGTTTTTGTTTTTTTTGACGCCCTCTACCGGCTAAACAAGACAATTTTGGATATAACTAAGTCGGCTTAGATCGACCTATTTTGACGTCAGGAGTCTGTCGTCAAACGTTGTACACGTATTTTCCGGACACCCTGTATATATTTTTATTTAAATTTATTTTCGGATTATCTCGCGTTGTTTCTTTGAGTTAGACTTGACGTTTCGGCAGAATCTCATCTGCCATCATCATGAGAGATTTATTATATCTATTTTTGATATAATATAATATACATCAATATGACATTGATATATAAAACTTATTTTGTTGTCAAAGCTAACTTACAAGAAACTTTATTGTGTGTAAAGTTTCTTTGTCTGACTTCTGGTAGTTGGTCGCTTAATTGATCTTTCTACAGTCAAAACTTGTAAAGGAACTGGTTGTGATTTGGGTGCTGTAATTAAAATAGTTGTTGTTGGTAAAGAAGCTGTTAGTGGTTTTTTTGAATTTAATTTAGTTGTTGCCAATGCTGTTTTCCAAGTAGATGGTAAACGCAAAGCATCCGCTCTCTTATTGAGATTGTCTGGTCTTTTTTCAATTTCGATGGCTTCTCTTGTTATTCTAGTATGAAAATGATTAATTTTTGCTAAAATTTTAGTTCCTTCAAAGTTAATTTTGTGATGACTTGAATTTACATGTTCGGTTAAAGATGAAATAGATTCATTTTTTTGAATTGCTCGAATATGTTCTTCTTTTCTTGTGCTAATTTTGCGGTTAGTTTGTCCAATATAAGATCTCGTACAATCTGCACATGGAATTTCGTACACGCCTTGACTTTCTAAAGGGATAATATCTTTTGGGCTTTTTAAAACTTGACTTATTTTTAAATTTGTATTGAAAACTGTTTTTATGTCGTATCTTTTTAAAACTTTAGAAATTTTGTTTGTGATACCTTTGACAAATCGTAAAAAAGCGTATTTTTGTGTTTCATCTTTTTCTTTGTCGTTGTTTGTAATTTTATTGTTTAATAACAGTTTTAATGATGCTTTATTGAAACCATTTTGTAAGAGGGCGTTTTCTAACGTTTCAATTTCTTCTTTTATGTGATTTTGATCACATAATGTTAAAGCTCTATGTAATAAAGATTTTGTTACTGAATTTATTTGGGCTGGATGATGATGAGAAAGTGCATTAAGATAACGGTTTGTATGAGTTGATTTTCTATGAATAGTATGCCCTAAACTACCATTAGATTGTTTAATTAATAAAATATCTAAAAAGGATATTTTATTTTCTTTTTCAGTTTCAATTGTAAACTGAATTTTATTATTTATATTGTTTAGATGATTTAAAAAAGTATCTAAATTATTTTTACCATGTTGCCAAATTACAAATGTATCATCTACATATCTAAGCCATAATTTTGGTTTTAGTGAAGCAGAATTAATAGCTTTAGTTTCAAAATCTTCCATAAATAAATTAGCTATGACAGGGGATAATGGAGAACCCATTGGTGCGCCTTCTATTTGTTTATATCGTTGATCGTTGTAAATAAAATATGTATTTGAAAGACAGTGATTAGCTAGGTCCATAAGATAGTTTGGTAGATTATATTTTAATTTAATTATTTCTAAAGCATCATTTATTGGAATTTTTGTAAAAAGGGAAATAATATCAAAACTTACCAGAATGTCGTTTTTATCAATATTTATGTTTTTTATTATATCAAGAAAATGTTTTGAATTTTTTACGTATGATCTGGCTTCTTCAGCATGAGGCTGCTATTGTTTAGCAATGTATTTAGCAAGTTCTTGTGTTGGAGATCCGATTGAACTAACTATAGGTTGTAAAGGAATATTTTGTTTGTGAATCTTTGGTAAACCATATAATTTAGGACATATTGAAGATTTTTCTCTTGGTATCAAATATATATATAGTCGTTATACTTTTTTTATATTTACTGCATCGGACTGTTATATACAACTTATTTGTTTCAGACTCAACCTATTATTGCCAAAGACGATAATACAACAAATGAAAACTCATCAACATCTTCGACAGAGGCAGCCAAACAATCTACTGCAAAGAAGCGTCGACACCCTGAACTTGCAAATGCAAGTAAGCAAATGGAGCAAGCTATGGATGCTCTGAACAGAATTTCAGAAAGATCAAAAGAGGTTGATGAAGTAGACTTATTTTGTCAGCTGTTTGCAAAAAAAAATTAAAAAATTTGAAGAACCACAACGAGATGCCATAATGTTGGAAATAGACCAAATCTTGTATAGAGAAAAGAGAATTTACAATAGCCATACCCGACAATATCAAGTTATGTCAACACCATCCTCCTCATCAATGTCCACTCCAATCCATTCTCCTTCAAATACATTACTCGCACTTTCACCTCAACATTTTACATCAATAGCACCAGTTACACAATACGACTCAAGAACAAATGAAGCAAACACGCATTATCAGGACTCTCAACAATATCATTACTAAATTGTAATTTGTTTACAATAAAATTATTCATATAAGTTACCGTTTTATTTTATATACTTATACTAATAAATTCATCAAAACAAAACCTATCGCTGCAGTTCTCATCATATTGTTGTTAGAGATAAGTAAAAAAAAGAACTTACCTTAACAGAATCTCTCAGAACATCACATATTGCATTGCAAACTTCAGGTACTATCAGCGAAATAACTTGGCTGGAAATTTTAAAAAGAAAGTGTAGACTCTTGTAACTGTCCCCCGTTGCAAAAAACCTCAGAGTCACAGCCAAACGTACTTTTGCAGGTATTGCATCTCTCCAGAAAGTTTTTTTTCTTTCTTATTTTAGGTTCAATTTTTTGAAGAAGAAATTCAAAATCTTGTGACGACATACGGCAGAAATTTTGAAATTCTCCTGATGGCTCTTGGACTAAGTCTGACAGCAATTGACGTCCGTCATACCTGAAATAAGTTAAATAATATATCGAAGATAATATACAAACAACAATTTTATATATTATTTATATTCTTTCCCAGTTAAAAAACATTCAAATTACATTATTTGCATTACTGAATAATTGAAATAAATATTTAATAAACAATAAAATATTATATTTTATATGTACATATACTTACTTATTTCGTAATTTATGTAATGTTGAAATCCACCATCTTCTTGCGGTTTGTCCCAATATGTAGACGCATACACTTGGCCAAGTCTACTCCGCCCAATCTTGGCCCAAACTTGGCCCCAGCGTTGGGGCCAATGTATGGAGCCGGCTTAATACTACCAACTGTTTTCAAATCGTTACTAAAAAACTAAAATAATTTTATTTTTTACACTTAATGCATTATCTTTGTTAATACCAACGTTAGGAATTAAATATAATGGGTGCTAGGTAAACATGCGGCAAAATTCAAAAGGTTATTCCTTAGCATATTCTAAGAATATTTTGTTCTAACATAATTTCTGAAAAAAAAAACCTTTGTTTCGAAGATGCAGGATGAACAAAATTTGTAACAACCATATTCGATATTTGTTCAAATCATTAATGTAAATAAAAGTATGGCGTACGCCAATAAATATATTAAGTACAAAAAATTAATTAATTTTTCAAGTAACAAACAATTGTTAACGATAACTGGGAACAGCTGTTTTATCTACTAATGTACAAGTGGATTTCATTTGAATACGGCTTGTCATTGATCATCACATGTATTGGTTGCAGTTGTTTAGATTGAGTGTCTTTAATAGTTAGTGAATTTCTTTACCACGAATCATTATACGAACGCCGAAATGATTGACATGCATTTCATGTATAGACTTGCTGATGGCAATTCATTACAAGCTAGATGATTGTACATTAAACGGTTTCCTGGCCGTAATATCCCCAAACAAAAAATCTTTGAAAACATTCATCGACGTCTTCGCAAAACAGGCACATTGAAATGAAATAGAGGGCCAAAAAGATCAATGACAGTAACAACGCAACGGTACAATTGGAACTTTCATAACAACCTTGTGTGGGCTGATAAAAATCCGAATCAAGTATGTGAAGATTGTTTTCAACATCAGTTCTCTTTGAATGTTGGGTTGGAATTGTGGGCAACTGTCTAATTGGACCAGTATTTCTACCAGGAGTACCAGCAAAGTGTATTGCAACTTTTTGGAACACATAGTATTTTAGTTTCTGGATGAAGTACCATTGGCAACAAGAATTGCAATGTGGATTATGCACAAAAGTGCACCAGCACATTTCAGTTTGGTTGCTTGTGATAATTTAACAGCAACATACGGAAATCGCTGGATTGGTCGAGGCGAGCCACACGCATGGCCTGCTCGATTTCCAGATTTAAACTTTCTGGATTATTTCTTATGAGGTTATCTAAAGTCATTAGCTTACGCTACTCAGAAAGATCAGAAAAATTACTCAGAAAGATCAGAAAAACTTTAGGGTCGCTACCCCAATATGTGCCCGAAAAACAGTGTATTATGATAATCTTTTATGAACAAGACTTTTGTAGGTGTTTAAAGTGTTTAACTTTTTGTCAAAGATGACCTCAAAAAATGTTTAAGTGTGTAGACACAACGGCGATCCAACCATCAAACAGCGCTCAGATCATCGAACAGCGCTCCGAGCATGGAACGCTAAAATTTGTTCTAACGTCGGACTCTCGCACACCGCTCGTAAAATTATTACATTATATTTTTTAATTACTAAATAATTTTACTCTCACGCCGATAAAAAAGCTTTAGTTCAATATAAATACGAAGCTCGAGCGGTGTGCGAGGGTCAAAGCTTAGAACAAATTTTAGTGTTCTATGCTCGGAGCGCTGTTCGATGATCAGAGCGCTGTTCGATGATCGGATTGCCGTTGTGTCCACTTCTTAAGAATCACGTTCCACGAGCGTGCGAAAAAACATACATTCACACTTATCCAGGGACAAATTGAAATTTTGTTTTGACAGTAGGACTCTGGTTTCCATGAAAGATCTATCTATATTTTTTAAAATACTGTCAAAAAGAAGCCAGAGTAGTATATAGCTAGGTCGTCTGCATAGGAGATGATATTGACTGACAAAATTGTAGAGATGGTTAGTTTGATAATGTATATATTAAAAAATATAGAACTCAGCCAAGGTTCTAGAAATATAAAGTTTTTTTTAAACTATAAAAGTTAATAATTATATTGATAAACGCGAGCTGGAGAAAAATTAACGAAGATCGACTTTAGCGTTACAATGCAGATATTGTCATACAACAATCAATAATATTTACTTCTCTTAATGTCTAAAAAGCAAAAATTTTTAAGAATAATTCTTATCTGAATAACCAATAGTTGTAGCGTTAAACATGTTATCATGTCCTACCGCAGAATCTTTTTTTCCCACATTGGCAAGCTCAAGTAAGAGTATGGGAGTTTAAAGAACCTGATTGTTAAAACAAAATGTAGCGCAGATGGCAAAAGTGATATACATAAAAAAAATCTCTTCAGTCTTTATTTTTGTTTGGCAAGAAGCGAGACCGATGAATTCTAAAAATTTGTTTTTTTTGTTTTTTGGTGAAAAGGAAAGGCTTTGATGGCAGAAGAAACTAGCAAGTTTTCTATTTGAAAGTATTCTGGAGACAACTTGCGTTTAAGAAGATAAATTCTTCTCTGTAAACGTTCCAGTTGTTTTTTTTTTAATATGAATATTTCCGCACGTATTCTGAAAAGTAGTTGAGTTACATCTAAACGCAATGTCGGAGAAGGCAATAACTAAGTCGATAACGTTTTTATAGTTGTTAGTTGAAAAATTAACATTTAAAATTACCAATCCCAAATGATCGATGGCAGCTTCTAGTTTCAATTCATTGCGCTTATGATTGTGATGCCTCCATGCCAGATAATAAGCATTTAAATCACCTATTAAATTAAAAGGATAAGGCATGAAATTGAAGATGTTCAACCATTGTTTCTATTAATAGATTGATTAGGAAAACAATAGCCAAACAAAATGCATTTATTAGCAATAGACGAGATTACAATAAAAAAAAACTTTAAATTTAACTCTGAGAGAATAGTAAAAAAAAATGAAACTTTACCATATCCATATTCTCTGTTGTTTGAAACAATCAGATTATGTATTGGCCCCTAAGCAATTGATAGATTCAGATAACTTATAAAGATCGATTAAAAAACTATTTATGTGAGCAGAGCTGTAAGCTAGGCTGACAACGGACAACTGTTAGATTGCCTTAGTAAGAGTTTCTACTAATTTATTAATTAAGTTAGTGTCACATTTATTTCCTGGTTCATCAATAAGAAAAGCTAGAGAGGCATAGAGTACAGTGACAGAAGAGACATTGATTTGAGAAGAAAGAACTTTAGGTATTTGGCGAGAGATAGGAAAAGGTTTTTTTTCTACGTTTTGAAGATTGAACCAAAGTAGAGTTAAAGTCAGAGATTTCACTCAACAAGCTAGCGCAGTTGCAATTAGTGTTTGCTTTGGAAGATATGCAATTTGGGGAGAAAGGTCCCTGTTTAGACACCACTATAAAAAACAGATTGCAAGGCTAGAAAAGATAGTGCAATGTGTATTGATTACATATTAGGATATTTTTTAAAACAACTCAAAATATTTGTTACTTCTTAATATTTGCATACTAACCTTAACAAAAGTTTTATAATAATAAGTTTTAATTTTATTACATCTTAGTTTAAAATAATTTTAAGTAGAATTCCCAACAAGTCCCAAGCTTTGCTAAAGATATGTTCTTTTTATATATGGTCAATTCTCAACACAGTTAAAATTTCTTTTTAGTTAGCAAATATTAGTATAAATAATGTTTAAAACATATTTAACTAATTTGTTAAAATGTTGATAAAAACAATCAAGCGCTTCTTTACTATAGTTGCAGGAATATAATTTTGTTATATGGATATAAGAACAATATAGAAGTCTCCGTCCATTTGGAACTGAATTAAATTTATGATTAAATTACTTGTATTATGACATTTGACAGGTAATCTGCCACTTTTTAGCTTTTTAATAATATCAAAATGTAGCGTTACATACAGAAGCTTAGTTTAAGAATTGAAAAAGCAAACCATAGATGTACTCAATATGAAAAGTCGAAAGTAGAATATTGATACACATAACAGAACTTTAAGTGTTCTCGAAGAAAATAATAAAATTTAGAAGTGTTTAAGAAGTTTTAGAGCTCTTTGAAGAAAAAACTGCACAACACTTTTTGATTCAATAAAGTTTTTTAAGGCTCTTAAGAGCGAAAGAGAGTCTACGTGATTACAACTTAACTGCAATCTTTCAGCAAGCAATTCTTATCTCGCACTAACATTAATTATAAAAAAAGAAGTTGTCCGCTTAAATAAAATTGTGGTGTAAACTCAATCTTCTACCAGTGAGGATGTTAATGAAGTAAAATGTTCAATATACGTTTAGCTGAACCATTACATGGCGTAGAATAAGACTTAAATAGTCTATCGCATTCAAATATCAGAATTTGCATTGCAGTAGATTGAAACCAAATGCATAAACCCCAAAAAAACTTACTTGTTTCCTAAATTGACTGAAAAAGTGTCATTAACGTAGTTCTAGAATGCATGCGTAAAATTCTCAGTAATCATTTAGGAATATAAAATACAAAATGTTTAGACACATCTATTAATATATTTATTATAAATAAACTATCATTTCACTAAAATATATATCACATTGATTGGTATTAACATTATGCGGACATTTAAAAGTTTATATAAATACAATTAAAAAAATTTGTTATAGATATTTAAAATATAAAATGCACATCATTATTTTTTGGCACTGGAATTTGGTCTGTTTCACATACAATTTAAGATTTCTTATTTTTTTTACCCAATATCTTCATTAGATTCTTAGACATATAATAAGGTTTGTTTTCAGATCCATCGTTTCGTTCACAATCTTCCACTAAAAAAGATTTAAAAAAATTAACCTTTCTTTTATAAAAGAATGATTATACTTACAGAAACATAAAAATAATGTGTCCACAGCCATTGTGTAAACACTGAAAAATACGCTGGCTACTAAATAAGTGCAAATAGCTACAAAAATAACTGGCACTATATTATAATTAAGCTGTTTCTCACTGACAAATTCAATAAATGAATAAACAATGCATCCCACTCCTAATGTAACTAAAATTTTGCTTAAAAAGAACAAAAAATCCGTTACCTAAAAATAATCCATTAATATTAGAAATAATTAAAATATATTCATTAATACTTTATCCAGCACGCAGACTCTTATAATATTTCTCATTAATAATCCGAATGCGTCTTTAGCACTGCAGCAGAAATTTTTGCCGTGAATGGCACACATTATATAGGCATTTTTGTTAATAAATTTGAGAAACTTTTCCAAGCACCAGAAGAAACATTTCATGCAGCATAGTATAGCTTTCGTTATGGGATTATTGTATTTGTTTAGTTTGTGATCGATGTATTCTAAAGCGACTCGTATCATCCTGCATATGGCTACTATAAGTGATCCAAATGCTAATGTACCTAGATGATATCTGTAATATGATTGTTATAAATTACTAAAATAATACAAATCTGAGTTAAAAAGGACGAATATTTATGAACATAGTATTTCGATTCGCTAAAAAAGTTTAATAATTTGTGGTCGTCCATGTAACACAAATAGTCGTTCAATTTTTAAAATATATACCTTAATGTTCGGGCAGTGGCTACTGTTAACGTAAAGAACGGTACATCGCTTTTTTTAAAAGTCCAATACCATGTGGCAAATGTAGCTGCCAGAATCATTTCACCTAATGCTGATACAAAAAAGACTGCCCAGAAGAAACCGAATACGTTGAACACTGAAACAATTAATTAATTAATATTATAAAATCATAAAACAAATTAAGCAAAATCATCAAAAAACAAAAAATAGTATTATAAAAATCACCATACAACTTCACGCAGTAAATCGATTATCTGTGAAAAAAAAATTACAAAAGCTACCACAAATTTGCATAAAATTCCAAAATTTTAGACCAGTTTACTACAACTACACAGAAAATATTTGAAAAAAAGATACCATTCCATGAAGAAATTCAATGGAAACACAGAGCCAATACTATCCAAATGGGCATCTTTACAGCAAGAAAACTGAAAAAACTAGCAGTTTCAGCACCAAAACGCAATATTACATTTAGTTCTTTCACATACATTTCAATACTTTTACTAAGTTTTTAGTACTAAACACATGGTAGGCAGTACCTACATGATGCACTGTCTATTATTTTAATTCTTTTCAATTAGTTGGCAAAACACCTATGTCATCCATGTCAAAAATTAAGTTATATGGTATTATCCGTCACAAGGATGCTCTATTTTTAAAATTTTGATATTTATCATCGCGTCCATTCTGCTTTTCCCATTAGGTGTTTTACCGCTTTGTCACTTAATTGCTGTTTAAGTTTTTACTGCATTCACACTCACTTCTTAACTCACTATTAAGTGCACGAGTAAAGTTCTACATCCATTTGCTCACCTTGCAAACTGCATAACAATACCAATACAAGTTACAGTCTTGTAGTTTTAGTCCAAAAACCAATTTTTTCTTTCGTTGTTCTCTATGCTTTGGATTATTTTGTTATTCAGCAGTTGTTCCAAAAGTTATCCCATCGTATTTATCATACATCATGGTTTATATATTGCATAACTGTTAAATGTTTTTTTTTATATATACGAGGTAACCGCCATAAATTCCCGGAACTAACCAAGAAATCGTGCACTTATGAAAAAAATATTTTATTATTTTTCAATATAATCTCCCTTAACTTCGACACACTTATTAGGGTGTGGCCACAATAAAAAAGTTTCAGTTCAATATAAATACGAGACTCGACCGGTGTGCGAGGGTCCGAGCTTAGAACACATTTTAGTGTTCTATGCTCGGAGCGCTGTTCGATGGTCGGAGCACTGTTCGATGGTCGGAGCGCTGTTCGATGGTCGGATCGCCGTTGTGGCCACACACTTACATTGCTTAATTAGTAAAGCTATCCCCTATCTGAAGATTTGTCGTCAAAATGCTCAAAAACAGCAGTTTGCACCTCTTCATCGTCAAGAAACCCTCTACTCCAAAGATTTTTTTTAAATTTGGATACAGAAAGTCTGGACTGTAAGGATCAATTTTTTGACAAGACAAGTTGAGCAACCTCAGCAATGTACACAGGTGCGTTGTCGTGCAAAAACCAGACTTCTTTTGTTAATTTTCCTCGACGCTTTGCCCAATTACCGTGGTATTTCTTACAAAAGAAAGATTGTGGTCATAATCTTTTTGAGTGAGTCATCTTCTAAAGACTCACATTAAATCTTAAATCTCTTGGCCATTCTTTGACGGTGGAATAAGAAGGTAAATATTTACCGCATACGCTATCCAATCTTTGTATAATTTGATGAGAGTTAAGACTTTCCAATATGAAGAACTTGATTGATAAATCTGAAACCTAAGAATGTCTCTTTGGATATTACTACAAGACTAATTAATGTAGAAGGTTGAAATTGCACATGTACGTCAATAAAGCATTACACTTAACACTTACCTTTGGTCTAAAGTTTTTAAGAAATGTAGTGAGCCAAGGATTTATGACGGTTATCTAGTAGCAATAACCACGCCAAATTTTTGAAAATTTCCTTTTTCTAGTACTCGGTTTAATAAAATCAGACAGACGTATAGAGATTTGAACTCGTTTTTAGTGAACAATGATGATTCATTGACCTTCTTGTGGAATTACCCGCAGCCATTTTATAACTAATTGTTCCAAAAATAGTTAATTTATGCTATCTTTAGCGTTTTGGCTGTATTGCAACGCTGCAAACATTTGTCACCATTTTTCGGAGTAGATCTTGTATTGTTTTAATTCTATTTATCATGCATTAAATTAAGTTAACTATTACAGTAAGAAGTATATTATATTTTTTCTTCCCACTGTTCTTCAAGAGGTGCTTTGTTAATGTCCTTTCTTTCATTTGTCATTTCTTAGTTTGCAGACTAACTTCCAACTAACATGCCATAGTTCCAAACTTTCGCATTCTTTAGAGATGTATCCTTTAGTTGTTAGACTCCACGCAGCTACCCCAAAACCGGAGAAGTGGGCAAACCCATCCTCTTAGTACCCGTAAGAGTCCACGGCGGAAATTCACTCAAGAAATCTTGGCTCACATGAGTACTGGGTTGCAGGGAGTGTTTATCATAAGCACTCACACCGGGCTATAGTTGTACCTCACGTACCCCTATCCCCTTGAACTAGGAGCAGATTTTGCGCAATCCCAAAACTTTGGGTAAAAAATAAACTGCTTAGATTACAGGATGTGAGGTACAAGTGGCGCAAGCTACCTGGACGGTTACTCATACCACGTGGCTCTCGGCGTTGGTCTCTCAGTAGCCGTGCCGTTCCTTAGTAGATAGAGTAGATTGAAATAAAGGCCAAAGAGCTTAGATAAAAGCAGGCCTAACTTTCGGTGTAATGAGAACTAACGGTTTAAACGGCTAGTCTAGCAGTAAAGCATGTAGGTTAAGTTACTGCCCAGCCACATCTTGACGGCTACCTTTTAACCGCTTCTGAGGAAACTCTGAAAACATAAGCACTGGTTCTCCAAGGTGTATTTTTAGAAATGCCTCGAAATTTGTTGGAATGGTCTTCACCCCGTAGGGCTATCTTCCTGAAACTTTGAGAAGCTTCACCTAGCCCACAAGTGCGTAGGTAACGGAAAACCCCCCGAGACACAAACATGGAGTTGAGATAGAACCAAAAGGAATCTCGACCACGACCCTTTCCGGTTGTACGGATAGCCTTACTACCAAGAGCGCTTAGGGAGAGGAGAAATCACACTCTGGCGGCTAGTATAAAGTCATATGGCTCGCGAACTAGTGGATTATACAATGAGCTTGTGAAAGTCGTGTGTTTGAAATGCCCCTAGAGAAAGTGGAAGTGCGTATACTCAACGGCGGAGAAACAACGCACCAAAATTTGACACAGTGCTCCAAACAATATCCAGTAGTCGGGGATCGTCCTATAACGGGTAAGTTGGGCACAAATGCGAGGCAAACGTACTGTAAACGGATGCCGTCGGTGGTGAGACCTCACCTGCAAACGATGTGCCTAGAGTTAGATTTTCTATTTTCTGCTCAACCCGGTTTCCCGTCGGTAAACTCTGCTAGCTAGGTGTCAATTTAGGTAGCTAAAGCAGTTGATCAGGTTCACCATTTCTTGGACCATATCCGGTTCATCATATAGCAAAATCATTCCAACACATAGCATAAATGTGGTAAATATGAAACTAACGCGCCCCCATTTTATTTAAGCAAAGTAGAGTGTGTGTAGGGTGAGTTTCATTATTAAAAATTAATATTTAAGAACACGCTAAACACGTACAATATTGCCTGGCGTAGAGCATGTCTATCTACTTCTATGAAAGCATCCTTTCTCGCCAAAACCAAAAAATCGCGACAAGTGATAAACAAAATCAAAGTGATGCTACCAGTGTTCTTTAATATCCGTAAAATCGTGCATCACAAATACGCACTAGAAAAACAAACAAAACAAAAAAGGTCTATCAAGAAATTCTCCGCCAAGTCCGAGATGCAGTTTGGCAAAAAAAGGCAATTACATCACAACAATGCCCCTTCTCCTTAATTGCACCTGGTACAGACTTTCTTGGCAAAACATTGAATTTCAGTCGTTTGACAACCTCTCTTCTCTCCAGACATAGCTCCTTGCAACTTCTCGTTGTTTCCAAAATTGAAGATGGCATTGAAAAAATCTCGTTTTCAAAATAAAGAAGAGAAAATGCAGAACGCAACGACAGAGTTGAACTCCATTCCAAAATGAAGCTTTCAAAAGTGTTTTTGGGAGTGAAAAAAACGGTAGGCCAAGTATGTGGAGACGCAAGGGGGCTACATTTGAAAAGGATTAAAGTCCCAATCCCGTCATGTAAATAATATATTTTTCCCAGCCAAAGGTCGGATACAAGACAGACCCCGTACATGTGGTCTGTTGTAATTTGCGTTTATGTTCTCTGTAGTAGTCATGACTTTGTTTTTTTTTTATATTTATGTCTAAGCCGTATTGTTTGCATGTTTACTAGTTCAACTAAGCATTGCATGTCTTCTATACTGTCTGCTATAATGCTGGTATCGTATTGTATGTTGTTGATTGTTTGACCATTTATGATAATATATTATTATCATTTATGCATAGATTAAATAAAACCTCTTCGCTTAGGTCTTTGCCGACTTTGACTTTGTTGTTTGATACCAATAAAGTTTAGAAATTATTCGTATATCTTTACTGTCAATGTTTTTTTTTTTTAATTTAGTATCTGTATAGTAGATTTGAGTGCCGGACACAATCAAATGCCTATTAGAAGCCAATGAAGCAGATTTACATATCATGATTGATGTCCAGACATCTTTGTCTTAATAAATATAAACTAAAGAATGCCTCTCTGGTTCCCATATCTTTACTAAATTCCAATTGTGTGTCGCTGATGTTTGATTCTAGTTTTTTGAAGAAAAATTTTTAAACTATGGAAATGATCCTGTAGTCAGAGTATTCTTTGGCTCCATTTTTCTTTGGTAGAGACACAAATGTTGAGGTTAACCATTCGTTTGGTGTGTTGTTATTCTCATATATGTTAAAATGTTATAATTGCTAATTTTTCTTCTACCGGTCATTACTTTTATCTTTTTGTGCATGTTAAAAACGTTGTACTTGTTTTTGTAAAGTTCTATTTCTTGACATTTGTCTGCTATCCATACTCCTTTAACTCGTCTTATTTCTCTATTGATGTCGTCGTTTATATTTTTTAGGTTTATATTTTTCTATATCTTGTGTCATCAATTCTTTGTCTCCCTACTTCCTTTAAAACTTATTTTATGTTTTTCCATTGTTATCTAAAACATGTAAGCCTCAATGTTCTGGCAGTTTAATTAATCTATAAAAGTGATTTGAAGAAGAAAAAGCAATTGATCTGGTTAAAATAAGATACACAGAACGCTAAAAATGAAAATATGATGAAAAAACATTCAAAAAATAGGGCAAATATAGAAAAAGCTATGTAGCTTCCATGAATTTTGCTCCTGGCTACAGAAATATAAGCCGCTAAGTTTGGCAGGACAATTTGCAGATCTCCAGAAAACTAAAATAACATTTGAATAGACTACAAAGCCATAAAGCAACTACTCACTCGCTGCTGCATAAGAATTTTGCTTTATCGTAAAACACACTGAAAGCCAATACTGGTTACCAGACACTATCACGTTCGTTATCATCCTTACAGTAAGCATGTGCATACCTTAGATGAATGCTTTTGTTACCAGCAACGCAACAAGATAAGTTACCATTAACCTTTAGTTGTAGCAAGTTTTCTGTCGGTTCATCCTAAATGACATTGATCCCAATTTGTCAACAACTACTACACACTACCTAATATTTGCAGGTTAACCGACAACCATCTTAAGTTATTGAACATCATATTTGCTTATAATCAATACCAGCGCCTTAGGACCTTACTTTTTTACTGGAAGCGACCAAAAGTCATAGTCCGCAACGACACCAAAATAAGCAACTGCCGGCTATCCAAAATAACTTTGCCAATGCCGAAGCACATTTCATAAATCTCTATAAGACTAAAAAAATACTTAAATAGCATGCCAAGGTAGAGCAAGCCCTAGTAACTAACTACTGAACAAACCACTGATGTTTTTCAAGACAAAATAAATTGGTAGTTGCTGCTGCAGTGAGAAGTTTGGTTTATCGTAAAATATACACCCGAAGCCAAAAGCGGTTACCAAAAGCTTTAACAAATGAAAATGCACCAGCAATTTTGTAGCAGCAAGTTTTCTATTGGTTCGTGTTGAAGCGTTACTTTTTCATCTACTATCTGCAGGCTAACCTACAATCATCCTAGATAGGACATATTTACTTATGGCGCATTAAAACTGCTCACTTCAAGTGACCCAGAACAACCAAAAGTACGCAACAACACTAAGCAACTACAAGGTATTTATTAGTCACAGCGTTACCCAAGACAACACAATGTCACCGAAGTTCACCAACCAAATACAAAGTGCACCAAAGCCAAAAAATAGATGACCAAGGGTGAACTATATACAAAAAGTCAAGTTATTCCAAAAGAAGATTTCAATTAGGCAAATTACCATCCAAACTCGATGACACAAAACAACACATATACCATGCGGTAGCTCCTAGATAAACTTACAACAACCGTGGTTACATACCAATTCCCCAATAAACATAACTCTTCAAATTTCCTTTTTCTGTCAAGATTTAAAAAAAAATAGTAGCGTCACTGCAATGGTCTGCAATGCTAACAAAACCACAAAATCAAAAGAACCCGAAACATTTATTTCAAAAGCTGGAAACTAGTTACAAAATGAAAAGAAAATATACTTATTAGTCAGTATTTTTCGGTTCTTTTGAAATTTCAAATTTGGTTTGCAATGTTTGATTCAAGAAAATGTTGGTAATTTGTTTTCAATATAACAAAATCTAATTTATCATAAAAATTAATAGATCCCACTAAATAAATATATAAAATTATTACAAAATATTTAGATTAAAATAAAATTACTCCAAACAACGTTGTTGTAAGTAACAAATTTTTATCTATAGAAAAGCACTAATAAATGCACTTGCGTATGATTTTTTGTGATAAGATTATTATTTATTACTAGAAAACCCAACCAAGCATCAATCCAAAATTTAAAAATAAAAGTGATTACATAATATTAAAAATTAATCATATTTACCATGGATGTATGGAATTGTTGACGGTTTGTCCATCTCTATAAACGCGCATTTAGCATCGGGATTAACTGAAGGACAATTCAGTTTAAATATTTCAATACTGCATTCAACACCATTCTAAAATTAATTGTTTATATTAATTAAATTTATTTATTTTACAGAACAAAAAGGACTTTTTATTTAATTATTTACCTTATATTCTGATGCATTGCCTTGACATTTATCATAAGGACCAAAATTTCTTATCTCATAATATGGTTTTCCAATCGACGATAGATACAATGCAGCTGCTATTGCATAAGCAATAATTAACATTTGTAGAATCCATGGTACTATTGGGAAGAATAATGATGACGTTGCAGCACTTACAGCTCTGAAATTAAGATTATTTAATTTTGCGTTAAATTATTTACTAATGAATACTGACTTGCTGCCTTCTTTAATTAATCCAATTGCTAAAATAATTCTACTTCTTAAGAAAATAACAACCAGAAGCAATATTCCAAGAATTACGCTGGCTATTATGAGAAGAACCAGCCAAAACGTATCAGTCTTTACGTATTCTTCGAAAATTGTTTTAGCATTTTCGCGATCGTACGGATGGTCCTTATAATATACGTAATTAGTAGCGCATAGATAAACACCTTAAATTAATCAATTAGTTTAAATTTGAACCATTACAATTGTACACTTACAGAAAGATAAAATAGCTAACATTCCTATAATCGATAGCCATATCATTATATTAGCAATCCATCGCATCATTGCAATGTAAATGATGCAAACTGCAATTCCAATCGCCAATCCACCAACAATTTCCGGCCAGGAATTTTTAATATCTTCAATAACTTCATTTCCTACCTGCATTTGGATTAAATAAATTAATATTAAGTGATGCTCAAATTTCCATCAAATAAAATCATCAAAATAGAACATAAAAACAGATTAAAGAAACAGCCGCCATTAAAATTGTAATAAGTCACAAATAAATATACGCAAGCAGCAATCTGCGTAATAATTGCGTGTATTTGTCTTCATTATTGTTTAATTAATTCTTTGATGATAATATTTCATGAAAACTCGATAATACTGTTAATTAAAAATTATATTACGAAGAAGCATTGTTAGATAATGAAGCTGATAAAATTAGTGCTACCACAACCGACAATCGCATGCATTTTAATCAAAACTAAAACAACAACGACAAATAACAAATAACAACAACACAATGGCAGATTTGATTTTAATTTTGTTTGTGTACCTTCTGCATCTTTTCTAGAAATTTTATGTTCTTAATCGAAGACGTAATGGTCTCCGAGTTAACGTTCATTGTAAAATTATTAAAAAGTTCTTCCCATTCGCCGGATTGTTTCACGTCTGGCAGGCAACGTTTCAGTTCTGCAAATTTGGTAAAAACATTCGTGTTGTGTAAATTACACTAACTATTTGTGAGACAATACATTTACAAATAAAATTGAGGTGGTAATACTATATTTATTGAAGTTCCCCTAGGATACATGCAAAAGCCAGAAAGTGTGGAGACGGAGATGGCAAATATTATTTTTAAAATCAATCTATAATATTGATTTTGTCAGTAATAAAAAAAGTCAATTAAATATTTATAAAGTGCTTATCAAACTTAATTAAACTTTATCAGATTTTGTTCAAGTTTAAGTCGCAGCGCAAAAATCCAGTTATTTATTAACAGACGTTAGTATATCATACGAGTAACTTAGACACAACCTAACCTAATTAACTAATTTATTAAAACACTTTAAAATGTAATAAAAGTAATTCAATTTTATACAACGTGGTAGGGCAGACATTAGTCGTATAATAAATAATTGATTTAAATTTAATAAATATTATATAGATTGTAAAAAAAATAAAGCAGACTTTAGTACATTATACGACTGAAACATATACAGAGTTAAAACGATTTAAATTAATCAACAACGAATGATGTATTTAGATAATAATGATATGACGCTCTATATAAAATTAATAATTATAATAGTTTATTTATGCAAGAACAAAAGTTTTACACAGGTCAAGATGCCATTAAATCTGTCGTAGACTGCAATTGCACATTAGACAAATTAAAAAAACGTATGCTGTGCATGTGCAGAATATCTGAAGATAAAATGTAACATCTTATAACAACAACAAGAAGGATTATGAACAGAAAATACCGTTTGCTGTGAGGGTGTAAGGTATACTTTAGTAGAGCCCAAAGCTGTCACATATTACCGTCAAGGAAAATGGCTCTGGCTGAGTAATTTGGTCCTGAAAGGATACCTAGTTCCTATATATGCAGGCCAAACTATGTTCCAAACTGAAAGGTGCCACGGGATGCATGACACAAAGGATGTAGCGTCTGGAAAATGCTCTTGCAAAATACAAGAAAATCATTGCAGAACCTTAAATCTGCCAAAGACACAACCGCAAAGCCAAAGCTTTTCCACACAAGCTACGCAAACAAAAAAAGACTGAGGAAGCTCAAGCAAGCAAAACAACGTGTACACAACGACACCTAACACCACCATACACTAGTAACTACTGCTAGTACATCAGGGTTTAAAAAAAAATCTGTTCAGTAGTATACGCCAGCGTCGCAGAAAACAAAAAAAAAAACCTCTTGGAAAGAAGCAATCTTTAGGCCATTGCACTAAAAAAAATGCCAAAATGATACATAGGTACTAGAACTAGAATTAGAATCCTATTAAATAGGTTAATGGTGCAAAACAACATCTGCACTAAGACTTAGCCTGAGATTTTCAACAATAACCTTTCGGGTTCTGCCTCTTTCCAAAAAAGAAGACAAAAAACTGAAAAAAATCTTGTCAAATCAATCTACATCTCTATAGCGCAGCATCTGCTGCCCTTAATGCGTATATTGTCAAACAACACATTAATATTGCCCTTCAAAACCCTTCCAAACCTTAGGTCTAAAAGAAAACGATAGAAAAATTAAACAGTTTAGGCAAATGGGCAGCAACATCTGAGTACCTTCCCTACAACCAGCAGGGACCTCCACCACCATATAGCATAGAAACTAACTTTAGCACAATAAACAAAGGCTACACGCCCATAAACGTGTGGTACATGTGAAACAAACTTTTATTGTCTAATCACGCACGCATCAGTATCAAATCAAAAAATCGCTCCTTTAGGAAAACAGAAACTTGAAATGATTTGTAGAAACATATTTCCAACAAAGTCACTTGGAGGAACAGGAAGCTTGACAAGACTAGGCCAAGTAATAGATAACTTGGCCAAGAAATACGGCAACTGGGATACGTATAGAATTAGTCTCAAGGCATAAAACATGGCATTAATAAAAAGCCAAAAGAAACTCTAGGAAAAAAGCTTTCAGAACCAACCCAAATGTTCCTACCACCAAAAAGTTTTCAGCAAAAATCGTACTGGGAACATGGAATCCCTGCTGACATTATATAAATATACAGTCAGTCAAAAGTACTCTGCAGGAACTACTGTAAATATAGAAAATACGACCTCAAATTAATAGAAACTCCTGACCCTGACTTTAAATTTCCAAACAAAAAGAACACACCAAAAAGTCTACGATACAACAAACACCATAATTAACCAAGGTCTAAAATATAAAATCAACACAATTAAATCATGCAAGTCGGCAAAAGCTGATGAAATGTTACAAAAAAAGTTAACAGCTCTGAAAGGGTCGCTATATCTATAAGATTCTTAAAGCAAGTGCAGCTGAAGAGATGTTAAAGTAGTATTTATACCAAACCCTATGTATGCTTTGCCTAAATCTTACAGACCAATCAGCTTAACATCCTTCATACAAAAAGATTAAAAAACATCAATGTCAACAGGTCCTGAAAACAGGACATAAACCAGTTTGTGAGCAAGTGCAAAAAGACCATCTATTGCAAATAAATTGCTCTAGGTGCTTTTTTTAAACATTGAAAAAGCATTTTATAACACTACCGCTTCAAATCCATTTCAATGGCAATGGAAAACCAAGAATAGATCATCTTGTCCAACATTATTCAACTCTACGCTAAAAAAACAAACTGGAACCATAACACTATACGAGGTCTGGATATTAAATAACAAGACTGCAATCGCAAAAGGCGTGCTAGAGGAGTGGGGAAACAAATGCAGCGTTGAATAGCTGAAAGTGTATACTATTCCAGTAGGAAAACACGTTTTTGTTGCTGTAGTAGTATTTTTTCTATAGAGGTTAGAAACAAACGTGTTTTTTTCTCGTGCCGATAACAATATGTGATAAAAAACACGAGCAACGGATCAATGTAAAATTTCTCGTTAAATTAAAAAAAATAAGGCTGAGTGCTATAAGTTGTTGAAAGAGGCCTATGGTAAAAATTCTCTATCTTGTGCGCGTGTTTTGCAATAGTATAAACGGTTTTCTGAAGGCCGAGAGAACACCAAAGATGACCTACGTCCAAGTCAACCTGTCTCTGTTTCCACTTCGCAAACAGTGACCAAAATCAATCGTGATGACTGAATAAGTTCCATAGGGTCAAACTGTAAACCAAACTTACTAATTGAAAGTTTTGGATGCACTGCAAGAGGGAGTTCGTAAGAAACGGCCGGAGTTGTGGAAAAACGCTCCGTCTGTGAAAAGTTATTTAAGCGCTAGAGATACTCCAGAACAGTAAGCCTTAAATTACCCCGATAATCTCACTACCCTTGTAAACGCAAAACTTAGGGCAGCCGTATCAAACATAATGCAAAATGCACTAACCACCCTAGGAAAAATTGTGCAAAAAGAAAAAACTATTAGTGAAACCAGAATAAAAAGCAATTGTCCCTTTTACAAGACAATAAAACACTAAAAATCTGAAAAACTTAAATATGTATAGAGCTACGGTGACAAAAAAAGTAAAATACTTGAGACATACTCTTGACCAGACTAACCTTTACCGCTCACCTGTAAAATTTAACTACAAAGATCACTCAAATGCTTTTTGCAACCAAAATAGAGTCCAACTACTAAACTAGAAAAGTAATACTCTTACTACCACTACTAAACTTAGTTGTTCTGAGGCAAAACAAGCAGCGCACAGAAAAATACAAATAAACAAACCCAGTTTAAATACCGGGACTACGCCAACAGCTAAACAAAAATAATGTGCTTCGAAGATGACGCAGTGATAACTAAAAATAAAGTAGACCTACAACGTCTACTGATCGCATTCAACACCTCCGCAAAACAGTACAAAATGAAGAAATCCATGGAGAAGACCAAATCTATGGTGATAGCCAAAAAACCCCTAAGATGCAAACTAGTGGTTGACGACAAAATTATTGAGGAAGTCATGACTTATAAACACTCAAAAACACACACCTCCAGCAACCGCAACCTCACAGCCAAAGTACGCACCCTAACCAACAAAGCTGCAACAACTCTCCACGATAAGATCAGAAGCAAAAACAAAACAAAATACAAAGTGCAAGATATCGTAAGATAGACCAGAGTAAGACGACGTAACTAAAAATATAATGTCGACAGAATGGCGTAAAAAAATTAGCAAGATGGGCAAAACAACAAAGACCCGTCACAAAAAAAACCAGCTAAAAAATCCCAAAACGCTGGAAGGATAATTGAACCTCAACATCACAGGAGCAACCATAAGAAGACAACTAGTCCTAACAAAAGAAAAAAAAAGACTCACAGACCAAGCACAACAAATGTGTAGCATGGACTCTAACAATAAGATTAAATTTCATGAAAAATGACCGCATACAAAAATCATTTGATGTAACTATACCGCAGCTACAGTACTTCCAGTCTAGCGTGGCCGGTGTAATAGGCAACTTAATATACAAAAAAAAACTGTTTGTTCTGTTGCACTCATGCCTTAGCACGTTTCAGCATGGGCCATGCTGTACTAAAATTACTATATATTAATGAAGTAACAGATATATCCGGATATGGACAAAAGTCGTTTTCTGACGTGCTTACTTGAGTTTCTTATAAGTATGTTCTAGTTACATTCAACATATTCTAACGTCACCAAAAGTCTACAAACAGTTACTCGCTAGAAAATAAAAAGTAACCACTGCTTTGTTTAGAATAATTAAAATAACAATTTTATAATTAATACTTCTATTTTATAATTTTACATAAAAAAATCTTGTAGTTTTTGTGTATATAAATACATGTCTAATGTTCCATTAGATTAAATGAAGTCATTTTATCGCAAATGTAAACATAAATCAACGCCGGAAAGTTGGTTCTGACATTACATAATATATTATAGCCTACAAAATAATGGTTTAAGCTGGTAAAAAAATCCTTCGATTTAATCTATTACCCCAATCAAAATCTGTATTGTCCAACTTTAATGACAAAACCAAAAAACCAAAGTCCAGTTTTAAGTAAAAGTAGAGTACAGTTAAAACTTATTGTTATCTGATTAGTTTTTTTTAACACAGTTATATTGTCAAGAATGCATTTTGTTCAATAACTGTCAAAATATTTGCCATCTACGTTATTTTAAGAGGTTTTATTATCCGTTTATATCTATTGACTATAGTTGCGACTAGTATCAATACCTGATGTGGATACTCTTTGTCTGTAAAGAAACCGATCGCACTATGAATGATCATAGACAACCACGTATTTGAATTCTGCAAATTTTTCTTAAAAACAGCTACCTCATCAAGTGAACGCTTTCCAGCATCAGGCCTTAACTGTTTCCGATCAGCCACGTTATACAAACACCTTTTCAAAACTATAATCAATTAATTAATTGAATAAACTATTAAAGATAAATTTCTTCCAAACTAAAAAATCTATAAAAATTACCTGTGGTGCTGGGAAGATACCATCTAGTGCAAATATTCTTATTAACTAATTCGCTGGCTTCCATATAATTCTTTGGTTTAATATCATCCAAACAAATAACATCTTCAAAACGCATATCAGTATTGCTGGTTCTTCCAAACGGGTTGAAGCGAGGACCTTGAATAGCATCAAAAAGAAATGTTTTGTCGGGACATTTTTTTACGCATACCTAAAATACAGAATTTAATAAAAACTGTACACATAATTGCTTATATTTTTACCTGTGGCGTATCGCATCCTGTAAACGGGACGCTTGGATCTAAACATTTAGTCAAATCAAAAAATAACAGGTTAGGTTTATCTATGACGTGAGCGTCGTATCCACAACGGCTGCCATTGGAATCTCTAGGGATAAGTAATGTGTCTGGATTTCCATTCACGTATGCTGCAATGTTATCAATTAGTATTGTTATATTTTTTGTATTTTAAAACTTACCGTAAGTTCCTATTCCTATCCAGCAGGCGACAAAAATAAGGAATAGGAAAAGACATATTATGTCTGTGCACGATCGGTGCTTTAACGGGCCATTAAAGTCTGGATCATATGGTATTGGATGACCTGTAATAGATGTCAAAATAAATTAGTAATGTTAAAATACTGTCAAAATAATTTGCAAAAGAAAGATTTGATACCAGAAAAATGAAAATATTAAAAAAGCAAAATCAGAAAATCTTAAATTAATAAACTACTCAAGCCAAAGTAGTGAAAAGCTAAAATTTAATAAAATATTAAAATGTACTGCAAAGTCATCTTGAACTTTTTAATGACTTCTCAGAGTATATGCATACATGTGGATATAAATTATGCAAAATAAAAAATAAATTCTTTGTATACCAGTATGCTACGTTGGTTTTTAATTTATTAACTAGTTTCGACCTGTTAGATTATCGTCAGGATTATGTATTATATCTATTAGGTTAGGTTAGGTAAAATCTAACAAATAAAATTATAACTAAAAAATGGAAAACCGGCGGTATAAAAATGGCGTGCACAACCAAGGATTGCCTAGACAAGAAAACCACCAGAGGATATACAAAGGTCGACTACAACAGCGGAGTGGCTAAAAAAGCAAGCCAAAAAATTAAAAGAAAAACCCAATTTGTCAGAAGCGCAGCACGGCTTTAGAGAAAAAAAAAACAATCTTAGGACTACTAAAAACCGTAAAGGAAATTGCAAAAAACAAAATGAGAGACAAGGATTCTATGTGCGCTTTGACTGTCCGATTTCGGATGTTTGCAATGAGCATGACTATCTTCACTTTATTGGTTGCTATTCTGAAAAGCTCCTTCAACGTCTTTTGATTTCAAAAACTTCCAGCTTTATTGTTGTTGCTTTATTGAGTGTCCAAGACTCAACTTCATATAGTAGTATTGAAAATATTTAGCTTCTCAACATGCATATTTTAGTAACAAGATAGAGTTCGTGGTTTTTGAAGAGGTTATTCATTGTATTGAAAGCTGCTTAAGCTTTTCCAATTTTATTCTTTATCTCTTGACTATTGTCCCAGTTTTCGTTTACAATTGTGCCTAAGTATCTGCCTCACTCCCTCTATTTGTTGATTGTGAGCGTATAGATTTACATTAGGTATCATTTCTTTGCTTATGACCATGAACTTTATTTGTTGTTATTGATATTAAGTCCAAATTTTTCACTAGCCGCTACAGTTTTGTTTAATAGTGTTTGAAGTCCTTCAAGAAAGTCAGCAAATATCATTGTATCGTCGGCATAGCTGATGTTGTTCAGCCTTGCTCCGTTCAGTAAGATGCCTTCTTTTGTGTTTTCTAGAGCTTCTTTAAAAAATTGTTTGGAGTATACATTGAACAGAATCGGCAAAAGTATGCACCCCTATCTTAACCCTCTCGCTATTTCAATGTCTTCTACTTGTTCATCTTCAATTTTCAGGGATGCGGTCTGGTTCCACTACAAGTTGGTAATGATTTGGAGATCTTTGGCGTCGATCCCTACTTGTCTTAGGATTTTTATCATCTTGTGGTGTTCCACCAGATCAAAAGCTTTCTGGTAGTCAATTAGACATACGTAGATATCGCAGTTTACGTCTCTGCTTCTTTGAAAGAGCACCTATCTAGTAAATTGTAAAAGATTACTTTTCAAACCAAATTATAATGAATAAAAAAAAAGAAAAAAACAAAGTTACAAAAGAGGTACCACAGGGGTCAGTGTTAGGTCCCCATCTCTGGAATATCTTATATGACGGAGTGTTGAGACTTGACACTCCCGAAGAAGTGAAGCTATTGTTATATGCTGATGATTTGGCAATGATGGTGGTTTAGAAGACCGCAAAAAAGTAAAAAACCACAAACTAGAACTGGCAACTGAGAAAACAGAAGCGGTGATGCTGATTGGAAGAAAGAAATGCGAAGACATAAATTTGGTTTAGGGCAAAACTCCATAAAATCAAAAAAGAATATTAAATACATAGAAGTGGTAATGGACTAATACTAAACGTTTTGGAAACACCTAAAATAAGTGGTAGCTAAGACAAAAAAAGCAACCGCTTCCGTTGGAGAGATTATGACTAGAATAGGAAAAATCAGCAAAAACAAGAGAAGGCTTTTGGAACAAGAATCGTGTTATAGTGATGCCCTCAAATTTGATAAAAACTCCCAACAAAGAGTGCAATGGTCTGATACCCAACATAAAAAAGTAAATAGACAAGAATCATGGGAAAATAAATTACTACCATGCGCAGTGCCTTACAGGTCATAGTCTTTTAAAGCTACCTGAAGAAAATAGATAAGATAACAGATAATAAATGCGTGTACTGCAAAGAAGCTGACACTGCACTACATACGCTGTTCGTATGCATCAGATAGCAAAAAGAAAGAAGTGATGGAGTAGAAGCCCTGCAGATAAAATGGTAGACTTAACACTTGAAAACAAAACAAAATGGTCTAATTAGGGCCAAAAAAGAAGAAAGATAAAGAAAACAAAACATTAACAAAACCTCACTGGAAAAAGAATGCAAAAGTAATACCATCCAGGCAAAAAAGTAGAAAAAAAGCAGATTTGATTTAGTGAATAAGATCTTTTTAAAAAAGAGATTCTCATAAATCCCAAGTAGACTGAACGTGCGTAAACAATAAAAAGGTAACACTTAACACCTAATAAAATAACTAATCCTAACAATTGGCTAATAGGTTATAAAGAGTGGGCCATCTAACTTTTGGAATTTGAATCGGCTATAAATAAAAAACACAACATCATTCAAATGGCTGCCATGGCTGGCTTGACAGTAACCCATCCAATTAACTCAATTTTTTAGTAAATGTTTCGATGTGTTTGAGCTACAATCGAATGAATGGCAACTTCAATTTCGTGTTTCAAGGCATCAATCGTCTCTGGATGGTTAACGTAACAGTTACCCCCACAAAAATATCCAACTAAACCAAATCACAGTTCCTAGGCGGCCAATTGACATTAGCATTTCGGTTGATTATTCAATTTCCAAAAACAGTGCGCAAAAGATCAATGGTTACGTTAGCTGTATGGCCCCGTCCCGTTAAAACCAAATATCATCAATTTCATACTCTTCAATTTTTGGAAACAAAAATTGAGTTTAGCATGGCATAGTAACTTTTGCTATTGACGGTAACGGTGGCTCCTTGCTCATTTAAATAAAGGTCCAATAATGCCGCCGGACCAAAAACCACACCAAACGGTTATTCGTTGAGATACCTAGACTGTTAAATAGTTATGTGTTGATTCTCTGATCCCCAAGTGAAGTGCAACAATTTTGCTTATTGACATAGCTTCCGAGATAAAAATAAGCTTAATCAAAAAACACATTTTTTTGATAAAAATGCTCATATTCAGCCAATTGACTTTGTAAGCCTTCAAACCAAAGTCTTTATGCAAAATTCTCTTCATAGAGGTGCGAGAAATGTTCAGTTCCTGCAAACAATGACAAGTTGATGTTGATGCATGTTCACGTACACTCTGAATTTTTTTACCGTTTGAAAAGAAGACTCACCTCTTTGAAAGTAAGTTTTCATTATTTCCCAACTTTGTTCAAGTGTAAAGCATCCCATTTCGTATGTCAAACATAAAACTAAATTTCTGTCAATTCATAAACGTCAATTGTTGCGTTCAGAACAACTCATCAATCAATCACTGATTGATGAGTTACTCGGTCAGAAACCAATGTATGATGAGTCAAATGACAAGCGCTGCCAGCAAACGATGCTCAGCGGTAGTCAGCAAGCGCGTTCAGAACGTAAGAAGTGTGATGAAGTACACAAAACAGAATCTGCAAACGGATACGTATAAATAGAACTTGCGGAAGTCATTATTTATAGTTGCTATATATCTCCCAATGCAGTTGCAGATAACTAATTTTTACACAGAAAAAGAAATAAATTATAAGAAGCAACTTTAACTCAAAATCAATGTTATGGGACTACCCAAGAAGTAATGTAAAATGAGATATGGGAATGAGCATCAGAATTAGACCTGATGGTACTAAACAAATACCTTAGCAAACAAGATAACAAAGTAGAAGGTGACAAAAAAAGAACATTTTTCAAACCATAACATATATTTATTGTGATTAGCCAACAGTTTGAACTAAGAAAACAAAAAATATAAAAAAATAATGATATAGACATGGAAGCTCTCGCAAAAAAGTTAAAGCAAAAGTTTTGGAAGAATGGGACAAACCAGAAAACGCCGCAAGTGCTTACAAAACTTATCAGTGAGACATGTGAGAAGTTTGATAAGAAAAGCAGGTTTCATGAAAAAAAAATCCAATCTATTAGTAGACACCAAGAATTGGAGCAATAAGAAAATAATGCCTAGTAAAAAAAAAATAAGACTCGGACAAACAGTTCAGGGAAAGAAAAACTAAACGCAAACTATCAAAAAAACTATTCCCTCAAAACCAAAAAACCACTGGGTCACTCTTTGCAAAAAAAAAGTAAAAAGGCACCAGGTCCAGATATAAAATATAAAATACCACCCAAAGTTGTCATTGTGGTGACTAAATCATCAATATAAATGAATAGACTGTTGCAAACAGGTAATATTAGAAAATGCTCTCAAGCAAGAGCAAGACAAGCCAATATATGGGAAAACTGCTCGAACAGATGCCGAAAAACAAGATATTTACAGAACTAGAAGAAAAATAAAGACTAGCTTCTACGAGAATTGATGCAATGTACAGAGTGCTAAAAGAAGTTGACAAGGCACAAAGTAGTACATGAAAACTTCCTATGTTTTTGTGTTGATTACTTTAGATGTTAAAATTGCGCTCAACTATGCGCCTTGGTAAAAAGTGGTAGATGCTCTACAAAGAAAAGAATATTAATATTCGCCAAACCTATTGCAAATGATAAAAAGTTATTTCTCCGAAAAAACATTGCTAGAGGGAAATAGAAACTGTGCTTCTGAGTGACACGTGGATCCTAATGAAAATAACAATTGAAGTTATAGGTGAAAATATTAGCCCCAAAAGCAAATTAAAATACCTCGGAGTGACTTTTGATTTTGGAACAAAAATAACTTAACACATAAAAAGCAGTTGTAAAAAAGATAAATCATCCGCTATATTACTAGCTTGCCCAATGCCAAATATGCGGTGACTCACTCAATAACTATGTATGCTGAGCCTATCTGGTGTAAAGGCTTACTGGCAAAAGTACAAAAACATGCTACTGAAGTTTGCAGTGCGTACCGTATAAGTGTCCACAAGTGCAATACTTGTAGTGGCAAGCATGCCGTCCATAGATCTCCAGGTAGAAGAGAAAACACCTTTCAAAACTGGCAAATTAGATGGGACAAAATGGAAAATGTGGAACAATGGACTAAAAGTTTAATACCAAATATGTGCAAAGAAAACATGAAGAAACCAATTATTTTTTAACCTAAACGCTGACAAGACATGACTGCCTTGCGGCATACCTACATAGATTTAAATTAAGAAAAGAGACCTGAAGGATGTAGAACATTTTCACAAACAAAATCAAAATCAAAAATAAACAAGATAATCACGACTAAAAACATAATGAAGACTATACTAGACACGATAAACTGATGGAACGTCATATCCAGCATGTTAGGCAAAAATATGCAAGCCAAAAAAAAAGTAGGATAAACAAGGAGAAGGCAAAACAGCAATAGATTAATAGTCGTAAGTGACAAATTGGCATTGATAAAGCAATACCGAAAAAAGATTCCGTTATTCTGGATTGAAGAGAGGTGCCTTTAGAAAGTTCAACCTCTTCCAAAACAAAAAACAAACAAAAATTACCAACAATAAGGGCCTCCTTGTCCAATCCACCTATTAGGATAAATATCATTTAAATATTCTCTTACTTCCACAAATAGTGGTTAGAATTCACTTTTTGCAAAAAGTCAGTAGAACCTTCTCATGTAACACGTTCCTCAAAAAAATAAATTGATCTTCTATTATACTACACCATACGTTAACCTAAAATCGTCGTTGAAAGTTAGTTTCTGTTATAAAATATAAGTTCTCATCAGATCAGACATTAGAGTTTTTATTGTTCAATACATTTCGAGTAAACTGTGCCTCATCGGTAAATAAAATGTAACTAGTTGAAGATTTGTTTGCTGAGCCACTCTCTGGTTTAGATGCTGAACCTTAAGTTTGTCATACACTCCAATGAAAAATGTCCGTACATGCCAAAATTCTTGTATTAGTGTGTTTTAGAATAAAGTTAATCACTTTGAAAGATGACACATCACTGGTCAGTTGTGTATTTCATAGCTAGGCATATTAGACCCATGTTTATAGAGCTCAGAAACATGCTGCTTGAGTTTGTATGATACGTCATGCAACACCCTGTATAGTAATAAAGCCACATGTTAAAATTAAAAATATATTATACTTGAGAGCCAAATGATAATAAATTACCCACTTAGTCACAATCAGTCGTAAAACTATAATCAGTTAATAGCAAAGTAAAATATTCATTTAAAAGTAAATTCTGATGCTGATACTTGAGAACCAAATGATTATAAATTACCCACTTAGTCACAATCAGTCGTAAAACTCTGGTCAGTTATCCTCTAATGATAAAGTAAAATATTTGTAAAAAAATGAATCAGTAATAAAAACAACATGATTAAAACAATATGTGAACTGATAAAACAAATGAATCAATAAAGATATGACAAAATTCATAATAATTTGTACCACAATAATAGATATAATCACATAATCTATAAATGTATTGTTAAAAGTAGTAAACTAAGTCAAAAACATCTGTCATAATGCAAAAATATGTATTCACTTAACAGATGAAACAAAACTTCATTAATAGATTAGTTACTACAGTTCAATAAGTAAAAAAAATATTACCAAATGGCCATGTAGACTATTGTCTAGATTATTATTTCATTTTTATATCATATTTTTATTCATTAGAGTATAAAGTTGCATAAATCTAATAATCATTTAAATTATCTTTTAGATTATCATTCAAATTTCATAAAATTTCAATTATCCATTTCATAGATAACTCTTGATAGTTTATGTACAGCGCTCGTGAGTACTTTTAGACAAATTCATTAAAAGTGTTAATATAGGTTGAACACAAAAAAACTAAGCAGTTCATGAAATGCCGGCAGATATAATTTTATAGATTACCTAATATGCTCGAAGCTGGAGTGGCAGATGTCGGTATTGAGCCTGGAAAGGTGGTCTGCTGTGTGACTACCAACGGAATCTACACAGACAAAAACGACCACCGTAGAAAGATAAAAAACTCATTCTCCTCTCTATCGCGACATCGACACAGTGAGATAGAAACAGGGAAAAACTATTACTATTGTCCCTAAGAAAGGTGCGACATATGCGGACATCATGAAGCACATGAAAGACAACGTAGACACAAAGGGAGTCACCGTGACAAGGAGTAACAAGGAGAATATCAACACGGTAAAAATCCGGATAAAGGAGAAAGGCGATGGGGACAAGCAAGCGTTCCGGGAAGCGCTCCAGACCAACAAGGGCGACATGGCCAAAGTGAACGTCAGGACAAAAACCAAGACCTTCATGATAATAAACATGAAACGGTCAATGCAAAAAAATACAGAAAGCCCTGAGCACGGCACTCGAAAAGCCCAAGACACTTATGGAAGGTGAAAACCTCAGAGTAGCCAACACGACAAACAAAAATGGTGTAAAAAACGCGTTCTTGAATGTACACAAAAAAGCGGCCAAAACGCTAGGGGTCACAAAACATCTATGCAAAGGCTGGGACAGATGGCGCGTCAAGAAGCTGGAAGAAGTCCGCAGGTGTTACAAATGCAATAAGATCGGCCACATGGCCAAATAATGCAGTGCGGAGGAGAATGCTTGCTACAAGTGCGGCAAACCCGGCCACAAGATGAGAAAATGCTAGAACCTTCCTAAGTGTTACCTCTGTAAAAAGGCAAACCACAAAACAGAGTCAATGCGCTGCCCGGCATACGGGAAAATCGTAACAGCGCAGAAGAAGAAGAGAAAGCACAAGGTAACCACCTCAAAACAACAGTGCACAGGATAGCACCTGGAAAAAAATATTACCTTTGCCCTGATCTCCAAACCAAATCAAAGTCTAACCAATGCCAGCCCACAATAGATTACCGACAAGGGCACAGACGCTGCCATCTTTGTGCCAAGCGCAACCACTAAGGTGTCCAAGACGAGATGCGGGGAAAGATACGTCTGAATAAAGGCCAAAGAACTCGTACTCTACTCGTGCTACTTCAGACCCACGACAACCCCAGAAGGCTTTGCACAAATTCTTGTAAACCTAAGCGGCGACCTAAAACAACACTCAAAGCAGTTGCTGAAAAGGGGTCAAATTCAACGCCAAATCACATAGCTGGTGCTCCCCGACTGAGGACCAAAAAAGAAGACTGCTTGCTAAATGGGCGGGAGAACACGACTTAGTGATCTTGAACAGAGGAAACAAACCGACGTTTAAGAGACCCGGTGGCAAGTTGTACATTGACGTAACATTTTGCTGAAACAGCTTAGCAAAACACATATGCTAGTGGCAGGTATGTAGTGAGGAAAACCTCAGCTTCAACAACATCATTAACTTTTGTATACGAACAACGCTCCCAATGCCGAGCAAACCTAAGAAACAGAAGGTCGGCTAGTATTATAAGAAGGAAAAGACTGAAAAGCTGGAAGGAAAAGACAATCGCCGGAGACCGGTGTATCGGTGAACCACCAAAATAGCTGACCTCAGGAGCGAGTGTGTAAGTGGGAGAAGGTTGCTCACGCGTGCGCACAAAAAAGCAAACAGCAACAATGTGCGCAACAAACAGCTAACGGCGTCCTATAAACAGCTGCGTAAACAACTCAAGGGTGCGATAGCAACATCCAAAAAAAAATCCAGAGACGCACCGTGCCAGGAAGTGGACATAGATCAGTGTGGCGTTGGCTACAAAAGTTATGATTGCGTTCACCGATACACCTGTCCGACGACGACCAGTTACGGATTGCAAAAGACCTGTTTCCCAAGCATCCAATGCAGATATGGCCGGGTATAACCCTCGAATCGGGAGATGTCCCCCCAATCACGGCAAAAAAAGATGGTGGAAGCGTTAATACAGAATAAAAACAGGCAAAACCTCGGCTCCGGATGGCATTCCACCAGAGGTCATCAAGGCGATCGCTGAAAAGAGACCCCAGTCGCTCTTTGGCACCCTAAACTCGCTTGTTAGCAAGAGCACCTCCCCTGAAAATTGAAAAACCGCTAGGCTAACCCTCATCAAAAAGCCAGCCAAACCCGGAGAGGAAAAGGCCTACAGGCTTTTGTGCATCTTGAATTCAATTGGCAAACTATTCGATAGTCGCCGAATAAGCGACTCCAAGACAAATTAGAGAAAAAGTCGGTCCTGTCAAACTTGCAGTTTGAATTTAGAAAGGAGAAGTCTACAGTTGACGCGGCCAGGAAAGTGCAAGAGTTAACAAGGGAATACCGGGCCAAGAAGATAAACGTCGTACTAGTTACGTACAATGTAAAAAATACCTTCAATTCGATAGCCTGACATTATTGACAAGCTGCAAAACATAGGAGTGTTGGACTATCTAATTAAGACAAATTAAGCTCCCATTTGTCTTAATCTTAAACTCGGAAGCCAACGCTTTCTCATCGGACAGAAGCATGCGGTAGAGGTCACGGCGGAAGTCCCACAAAGCTCTGTAAAAGGTCCGACACTATGGAACGTTAACTATAACAGCATACTGCAGTTGGAAAAAACGTTATCGGTTATGCAAACGACGTAGGCATGGTTATTGCAGGCACAAATATCGAAAACATAGTCGACAATGCCAAATGAGCAGCGAGCAGGATAGTCGGGTGGCTAGGTAAAAGGAAGCTACAGCTTGCTGCACAGAAGACAGAGTCGGTCATTCTTGCGAATAGAAAACAGCTGAAAAAATTCACTTTCATGGTTGACAACACACAAATTTCAAACCAGAGAAGCCTAAGATATCTTAGCATCACTTTTTCCTACAACTGTAACATGGGCCCGCACATAGCCTTGGCCGCTGAAAAAGCAGACCACGTCACTGCCAAACTTGCGAGACTTATGCCAAACGTTGCAGGACCCAAGAAAAGCAAAAAAAAAGTAATATGTAGCTTGGTATCGTCTATTGTTCTGTAAGGGGCACCTGTCTGGAATCAGTAGGCGGCCGTCCGCAAGTACAAGGACATCTTCTTGCGGACACAAAGAAAGGTCGTAATCAAACTAACGTGCGCCTACTGAACAATATCCACAAAGACGGTGTTTGCAATTGCAAGTACAATACCACTGCACTTACTGACCATGGAGAGGAGCTATGTGGCCCTAAGCAGCAAGCAGAAGGTGCGAGAAGCAACAATTGCGCAGTGGAAGAAAGAGTGGCAGAAAGAAAGTACGACTGGCAAAAAGACTAAGAGGATCATCCTTAAAATAACCCCATGGATAAACTGGAAACACGGCTACGTGAACTACCACCTAACTCAATTTCTCAGCGGCCATAGATGTTTCTGGAATTGTCTGACAGGTTCAAGTAAAAAACCAAATCAAAACGCGTATATTGTGGGACGGAAAACACACGGTCCTAGCCTGCGTCAGATGGCTAGAAAACACACGGTCCTAGCCTGCGTCAGATGACAGCTGGAAGGCTGTACTAGGTGCTGAAAATGTAACAGCAAATAACATTGTATGACACATGCTGGAAAGCAAACCCAAATGGAGGTGTGTCCACACGGGCATCGGAAACATCCTGAGGCAAAAAGAGCAGGACAAAAAAACGGAAGCATTTCCGTAAGATTTGCAAAATTGATATAACAAAGTAGCAGCTGCCAGCAAAGCAACGCCGTAAGACAGTCCCGCTAGTAACTCCGGAGCACAAAAAGTGGTTTTAGTGGGTAAGGTAGCAATATCCAGTCCTACACTCTAATGCATTGAATTAGGACAGTGTATAAAGCAATTCCACCTCTCACCAAAAAAAAAAAGTTCTCCTTCTAACTCCAAAAAAGGAACACTTTATAAAAGTTCAATAATACAGTTTGAGGGTCTGTTAACACTTCTTGAGTTAGGTATAATTCGCAAACTCTTATTGACGGTTTGACAAACTTTGAATATTTCGTCATTACAATTATATTGAACAAATTTAAACAATTGGTAGTTTATAGTTACTTTTTGACTGTTTATGACAAATGACAGATCGCAACCATAATCGAATCGAAAGAAAGCAAAAAATATCCATGAGAGAATGATGGCAGTGTTTAAAGAAAACAACCCGTTCTATTTTCAAGTCAAATGTTGGTGTGAACATTTCAAATAGGGCAGGAAACCTACTCATAATGATTTACAGCGTAAAAAATCTCTGGAAGCACAAACTGGCAAAATCATCAACAAAGTTGAAGGTTTTGTGTTGATTGACCGCAGAGTAAATGTTTCAGTTGTTGCTAGAGAAATAGGTATATCAAAATCAATTCTTTTTGAAATTCTACATACAGATTTGGGATTAATTTCAAACAAATTTGCGAAGTATAGTTTTAGCCTTAAACAGAATACCATTCGTTAAATAAAAAAAATAAAAAACTACAATAATCAATTAATCATTTGATTTTTGAAATAGTTTTATTCATATTTTATTAATTATAATTCAAAAAATAAATGATATTATTATGTACATATTTGTCCTATGACCAATTCTTGTTTCAAATCAAACATAATATGTTTAAACAGTATTCTTGTTCAAATAGTATCTTCAAGTAATAAATCATTTGAATAATTTTGTAATTCTCAGTATAAGATATACTTTTAGTTGCCTATCTATATGTAAGTCAATAATCAAAGTATAAAAGTAACTCATATTGCAAAAACATGTTTGCACTTTGATCGTTAATTTGCATACACTTTGACATATCCCATCAATTTTAATTATATTAACTAATTAATTTGACAATTATCAATAAATTCAAGACTTGTTTGCCAAATTGAGTAACTAAATAAATAATGTCAAACAATAAACTTTAATTCCGTAATAACTATGATATAATTGAACTTTGGCATTGATATTTTGGCAATTAACAACAATTCAGATTGCGTTAAATTGAGTACCGATAAGCACAGTATTAATGTCATTAACATAATTAATTCAGCTGTATAAAATATAACAATATATTATTGTGTTTGTTGCACTTACGCCTACGTTGATTATAGTCACTCCCACTGTCCAAACACATGCTCCTACACTGATAACAAATTGTCAAGTACGAGTTGCATTTCTGTACTAGAATCGTCGCTCCCGCAAAGACAAATTGGTTCCAATTTAAGATACACGCGGCTTATGTGAACTTTGCATACTACGACAACGCGGAATCGGAATTAATATAAACACGCCAACTTTCTAAACAATGTTTTCCCCACTCATTGCTAAACTGACCGTGAATTTGTTTGATTAGTAGCGGGAAAAGTTATAAACATTTGAATTACTCGGAAAATTAAATGTGTTATCTTAGTTTGATAAGAATTGTTATTTTGGGGTATGATTAATGTTTATTAGATCTGATTAGATAATAACATTTGATTATTAAACCAACCTTTATGTCTCTTAATTCCGTGAAATTTAAATTTTTTATTTTCTTCATTTTGTTCCAATCTTTGGGCCGAGAAGAGTTTAAATATCATTTGACAATCATTGACAATTTAAGACGTTTTTTAACTACACTTACTTGATTAATCAAATCTAATTTTAAGTTTAATTAAATTTAAATAACTACTTACCTAAATCTTCTTTCGGCGTGGAAGTACCTCTAGCCATTACGATATCACTGAACTAATTAAACTCACCGACCTGCAATGAGGAGGAGATATTACTATGTGTTTACTGCGTGGATTTATCAACATCAGTGAATACAAATAAGAAATGATAATAACTGATAAAAACAATTTCGTCAGAATTATGTTTACATTAAAATAAATTGCGTGATTCATTTGTTTTAAATTTTAGCCAGTAATGTTTAACCTCTTAATAGTGTTCTTCAAGACTAACTACAACAGACTTCTAGAAAATATCAATAATTTGTAAGTTACACAAAAAGTTAGTTCTATGAACCTTAAGCTATTATCTCATTGCTAACAATGAGACATATATTTAACTTAATATTAGGGACAATTAAAATGCACTTAATGATGCGGCACCAATTTTAAGTATGAAACATTCCTGCCAGACTATATTAGCTTTAATGGGTAATAATATTGTTTGTAACACAATTATTATTATAATAATTGATGCAGAACGCACCAGTTTGTTATTGAATCATCTTTATAGTTGTACAAGCAACAACCTTGGTGCTAACAATACTGTATATGATAATTATGTAAACATTTGTGGAATTGTATATATCTAAAAACAAATGCCGGTTTTTTGGAGCGTTTCAACGAATTAATGTGGTAACTATTAATTGTGAAATCTTTATAAATGTAGCTTATGCTTAAATAAAATAGTTATTTATTTTATTCAATTGAAAAAAAAATATATATACAGTGGCCGTTACAAAATTCATTTTATTAAAGTAGAACATAAAATATAGTGAGAATATGAATATAAAATTATCAACTAATATGCTAAAACATAACTACTACAAGGCCCAATCAGTCCCCAATTATATTTTAAGTCTCTTCCTAACGGGTTCCAATAATTAATTAACAAAAACATTTAATAAAGTATTTTTATTTAATAAAATGTTTCAAAAGTTCAAACTTCTAATAAAAGTAACCTTTTTTAGATCTCCAGTTTATTAGAAAAGGCTTTTAGAAAATCGGAAACAATAAAAGAATTACATAATTACAATATTTTTCAAAAAAAATATTTTTAGAACCCCCAAATAAATCCTAACAAAATATGAATGACTAAAACTAAAACATTTTTTTAATATTTCCAGTATCACAATCTATATAATATTCTCCTAATTAATAGCAATTTTTTTAAAGATGCATATTTTGATTGTTTTTTAAAGTTCTAAAATAAAACATTTTTTAAATTCTCTTAAAAACTTTTTTAGGAGTCTCATACCTGAAAAATTGAACAAATGTATCTAAAATTCTTTAAACTTTCTTTAATATTTACGAAAGTTAATTAATATTTCAAAAAAATATACAAAACTATTAGAAAGGTATAGTTCCTAAAGATTTCTATAAATTTTTAAACTGATTTTTTTTAGAAATTTTAAATAAATTTGCAAACATTTTCAGAACATTCTAAATCTGCAATTATGTTTTTTGCATGCCTCTACCAAAACCATCTGTTTCGGCCCTAAAATACAAGTCAAAACGACAATTTAAAGGTCGTTGGGCCTAAAAAAACTTTCGTGGTATTATTTCGCGTGTAGCAGCTCTCACTCGTTTCACTCCTTCCTGCTAAAAGCCGCAAGCTACCAAAGCCAATTTTCGGCCGTTGATACACTAATGAAGATCTCCAAAGTTACATAAAATGCTTGCCCAAATAATTTCTAAATACTCTTTCAAACTCTTCTCTAAGCTTAGAAAAAGTCTCTTAAAGTAGTGCATTAAAATATTATTTTGTTCAAAAAAAGATGTATACAAGCTTGCAAACATTTCTACTACTAAACTAAAATTACCAAATATTTTTTTGTAGGTTTTCAAAAGACTCCAAAAAATATTAAACGTTTAAACGTTTATAAAAAAAGTCTCCAAATCTTTCAAACTAAGCGCCGTCAACAGTAAATAAATAAACAACTTACTTGAAACAATATTTAAACATGATTAAAAAATGGTTTGCAAATGTTTCAATCAATCTACTCTAGTATTAAGGTTATGTGCATGTTTTGTTTGTTACTTTTTTGCGTAGGAAAGGAAAAACCTTAAAAAGACACTGGACAGTCCGTTCTGTCCAGTAGTGTCAGGTTTTTACTAAAGACATCACCTTTCTCCTTCCTTACCTTGAGATGGTTTGCTTGACACCTTTTGCACTGCGTTCCTGTTATACACCTCTGATGTTTTCCAGTATCTTTTGTCAATGGGTTGCTTTCAGATCTCCTTCGATTAGGTTGTATTTGCCAAAGATAACTATGCGTTGCTGTTGATAAGCTTTGCAATTACTCAATAAATGTATCTGAGTCTTGTCTTCTTCCATACACTCGCGGCATAAAAGGTCCATTTCTATTCCCATTTTTTCCGAACTTGTATGGGACCCCAAATGCAGATTTTGGTCCAGCCCTTTGCTCCTTCTTGGCAAGCTAATTTGTCATAAAGTTTCCTTTTATACCCTGGTCCTCCTTTGGTATCCATATCAAGTTAACTCTGCGCTAATTGTGGCCACTGCTTCCAGACTGTTTATGCTGATCATAACCACTTTGTATTTTATTACTTTATTACTAGCAATTGCAAGACTTGTAAAGCTTAGATATTTGACATGATGGTTATCGGTCTGTCAGGTTTTAGTCATTATTCAACCATGTCCCAGCTAACTCTGTCTGTAAAACCAAGGCATATTTGCCCAAATGTAGAAAAGTTTGACTTCCTTAGTATTTGTCTTCGTAGATTCCAACCCCGATGCCCTTTGGCCTCATCTGTGTACCAGATAGTTTCTATGTGTTCCATGTGGTATTATCACATCAAATTTCTTATTAATACAATAGCCCTTCATAAAGTGCAACCTCATCATTGAAGTTTCTTCTTTATGCAATATAATTGGTATGCTAAGTCTGTGGGTCCTAATGTTTACAATGTGATCATTTATCCGCAATCTGTATACTGTTTCTGTTTAGTTAATAATATTTCCATAGCTGCTGTAAGCGTCGTTCTCATTGCCCCCTTTATCAGCAAACATGTTAACCTCTAAAATTTGTCTAGTTTTTAAACTATGCAATTAAGAGCGGTTATTTATCCCTATACAGGCAGTCGTATGTGATAATGGATCTTACCACCACCTTGTATAGCCATATAGTCATAATAGGTATTAGTTCCCATGTACGTCCGACTATCACTTTGGTTGCAACAGGCACCCAAACGGCTTTCGTATTTATATTAGTCTGGTGTATTTTAAATTTCAACCTTGTGTTAATCTTTAGTCTTTTTTACTACATTTGATATCAGGAGCGTAGTTCTATACAGCCTCAGGTTTCTTAGTGGGGTTTTGCAGTCTTGTGAACGCACCACCTTGCTACGGTATTTAGTGCACACTGTATTATGTTTGACAAGTTTGCTCTAAACTACCTGTATGCAAAGCTTTATAGCCTTGGTCAAAAATGCCCATATCGTTGATTATCTGAAGTAAAGTAGTTCCTACAGTTTTTTCTTGAGCATAGAGACACCGGAACCCAATAAGATTAGAGAAAACATTCTGAAACTAATAAAAAAAGAACACCTAAACATGATCACAGAACTATTCAACCATATATATGTAACTGGAATCATCCATAAAAAATGGCTAACATCAACATTTATACCAATACCCAAAAACCCACAGCTAAAAAGTGCAAAGACTATAAAACAATATGCCTTACAAGTCACTTCTTGAAGGTTTTTCTTAAGATTATCTACGACCGTATATATAAAAAGCTGGAAAAAGACGTAGGAGATACGCAATTCGGGTTCAGCAACGGCCTTGGTACTAAAGATGCACTCTTCGGTCTAAATGTACTCATCCAAAAAGCAAGAGACGTAAACTGCAACGTCTTTGCGTGTTTTGTCGACTTTAAAAAGACGTTTGACCACGACAAATTAATGCAAATTATACATCAATCAGGAATAGACAAAGAGATGCACGTATCATATCAAACCTGTACTGCCAACAGACCGCACGCATCCACGTAGGAACTAGATTTTCAATTCCCAGTACAGCAAGAGGTCAGGCACAGTGGCGGTCTTTTTCTATGTTGTTTCTTTGTTGTACTACAATATATATATATATATATATATAGATGTAAAACAACTAATACTCCTCCAAAATATATACACGCTGATAGTACTGGCCTCCAGAACGGAGGCAGGTACGAAAAACTGGAGGCAAATACGTTTTGGTGTGTATATCAATCTATTTCAACATAATACTTTACTAGAAGTCATTCTACAAAATTTTGTTTGGTGACCATTTCGACTCATACACATATACAGTTATACATTGTAGTACATTAAAGTCAACACTACGTGGCGCTATGCTTTTATACTGATATATATATTTTGTTGCGGGCCAGTAGAATAGGCCTCCTCATAAGTTAACGTTCTAATACGCCTCTTACAATTGGCAACATAGCAAATACAATTTATAAAAATAATTAAATACTTTTAATTTATCTAAACGGTTCACGTTGTTTATTAGTTTTGTATAGAAAATATGTAAAAATAAAACAGAAAATATTACTCAACTTTACGTCCAATGAAACAAATAAATAACATTTTTTTATAATATATTATAAATATTTTTTAAATAATTCTATCTAGGTATTGTGCTATGTAGAATAGATTTTAAAAATATTATAAAATCGCAGATATAATACTTTTTAATATTTCTTTAATAATAAATTTTTAATATTAAATTTCGAAACGCGTATATGGATGATTTTAGACCATTTTAATATTTACATTTTGTAATTTTAAGACTGTTCGACATTGTTGCAGGTTACATTTAGTAAACTTGAGACACTGTGTGTACATTTATACGAACATGTTATACCTGTTGCATAGTCTAGATATTAATTGATTTTCAATTCATTTTTCCCTTTATCTATAATTTATTTTCAAAATACTTCTTTTTTGTTTAATTTTAATTTTATTTTTATTATTATTTTTATTTTTTTAAATTTTAACCACATTTTTCAATTTTATTTTTTCAATGTTGCAGTATTAGTAGTACTAACTGTAATGTGCAAGTTACTTTTATTTTCTAAGTAACTTGTTTTCGTCTTTGTAAGACGCGTATGCACAAGCCCAACGATTATTTCGTTTTTCAAGATAAATATTTAATCACTTGTGTCATGTATTAATGGACATTTGTTCTAATGTTTATAAATTTTTAAAATGTGCAAACAAAAAAAAAATATTATTTTTAGATATATTTTTTTAAATAAATTAAATAACAATAATATTGTTTATATTAGTTTTAAAATTTATCTATTTATCTTGTTTAGTAAACTTGACATCATTTGCATGTTAAATTAAAATTAATTCTTTTCAGTTTAACGCTAGAGAATTGCCAGGTTTAGTCGCACTGTCCTGTGGGGGTAGAGATGCAAGTTTTCGTTACTTTTCGATACTTGTAACTATTCGTTACTTTCGGTACAATACTCGTTACTTAATACTCGTTACAAGTAATCGTTTATTTTATGTCAATTACGTAATAATCGTGACATAAGAAAACCATCATATAAAATTGTAACAAAAACTCATTATAATGATTATAGTCATTTTTATTTTGTTAGCAATAAGCAGGTATAAAAAAAACGCAACAGAATAAAATTTATATCCTATTTATTTGCTAGTGTAACTACAAAATACTACAACTAGTACAAAATATAAATTATTATATATAAGTTTTATAATTATAATTACCAATGCTAATAACATATACTGCTCTTAGAGACTACTTACTACTTAATTAACTAGCCTACTGACTACTGTGTTAAGAATTAAATGTAATTGATGTTGACTATTACTATTTGATATAAAAATTTATTGAAGCAATTATTAAATTTTATATCTTGCATTAATAATGCTAAAACTTAGTAAATGTATTGTTAATATTGTTATATAAATTATTTAATTAATTAAATCAATATAATAATGATTAGGGAATTAAAAAAAAGAACTAAATAAATTTTAGTTTTGTGTTTCATAATATATAGCTGCGCCGGGTGCATGTGCCACTGCCAGCTTAATGCGTGTGTCCGACTACTATAGATAGTATAGGTACTAGGTACTTTCGATTCTTTCGAATACAAAATATCAAACAGTTACTCCGGTTCCGTGCGCGGGTAAAATATATCGAATGGAATACGGGCGGACACGGAGTAACTGTTTGTAAAAAGTAACGATTATTTGTTTATTTGGTTATTCGTTATTTCGGATCTCGTCAGGTACCGATTACTAAGTAACGAATAATTATTTTATTTGCATCTCTATGTGGGGGTGCTACTAGTAGTATTGTTATGGAAAAATATTAAATCCTATCACATCTACAAAAATATTGGCAAACCTTTTTCTCTAGAAAAATATTGACACGTACAGCGCCGTTTTTGAATTAAAATTAGTTCTTATGGGACAAAACGCCAACCAACTCAATATCCATACGATAAGATTTTAATTATCACTCTTTTATATGTTGAACTACAGACAATATTCTATGTTTTCATGTTTTTGTTTAAAGATTTGAAGTTATAATTAACGAGTAAAAAATTAATAAAGAACTAATTAAAAACGCCACATTAAAAAAATTAATTGCGGAGAAACGACTTATTGCATCAAATTTTTACAAATTTAATGACACAGAGTAGACTTTCTTCTACAATGTGTGAAAATTTTATTTAATTATATTCATGCGTTTTCTTGCTGAGTTTGATTCTGTAAAGCCTTATAATAGCACAACTATTCTCTCCTCTTAATTAAAGTTATCATTATTTTTTTATCAATTTAAATAAATTGTTAGATCATTAATTACGGAGATAAATATAACTATCCCATATTTACATAATTAAAATTATGATACAAAAGAGGTTTTTTATGTTATCTAACTAGCTATAACAATAATATACTATTGCAAAAAAAATTATAGTGTCATCTTCAAGTTTAGTTTTAACTGATTAACACTTGAACACAAAAAATGCACTAATTTTTTTTTTTACAAAAGACTGTAAAGTTTTTTTAATATAAACCTAATAGCGTGCGGTTGAAGATCTACATTAAGGTTCTAACTAATTTAATTAGGTAACTCATTGATTGCTAGTAGTGACATGTTAAAGAAAGTACGTGTTGGTATGAAGTTCAAACCAAGATAACTATTTGCTACTAGCGTTTTTGGAGTCTTGTAGCACATTAGAGATGTTCAGATTTTTGTCTAGAGACTTATTGGTGATAAATCTTGAACTGTTTGTAATTGATATATCTGCAGCTTCAGAATGTTAGAAACTTACTGTCCCATAGTTAAGAACAGTTGGCTCATACAGGTTTTAAAATTTATTTCAAGGTACTTTACATTGGTAGATTGTAATAATTGTTTGCCGGAGAGTGACGGTGACATGCTGAAATTTACTTTGATTAGCCCTAATTTACAAGGTTTTAAGCTATTTTTGGATGTTTTTAAAAAAAGTCTGAAGTTTCTCAGAGACAAAACTTGGAATTTTACTAACTGTTAGAATGACAAACGTAACTCTTGAAAGTTTTCTGTAAAAAGTAGATATAGCACCGGTGCAAGAATACCTTCCTGTGGTACCGCTGATTTGAGGTGTAAGTTAATTACTTTATCTTGATGTTTAACCATAAAAATGTTTTGATTAGGTATGATTATAATACATGAAATGTGTAATGGGCAATTGCGTTTTCAATTTGCTTAAAAATCTCCGGTGTCAGACTTTTATCAAAGGCTTGGGTGTTGTCAAGAAAAGCAGCCAAACAATTTTTTTTTTTTTTAAGTGTTGTTAGTTTGCTTTATTTCTCTGTAAACCTGCTCTGTAGTTGTGTTTAATTTAAAAAAAACAAATTGGTAATTTGGAATTAGATGAAATGCTTTTAATTTCAGTTTTTTCAGAAACATATCTTTAAAGATACATATTAAATAAACTTATAAAGCAACAGAAAAATGTTTCTGTCACAGGTTTATCAGAATGATTTGTGTGAGTGCTTTTTGCACATTTTTTGAAAACTAATTCTAATTGCTAAACCTTTTTTCATAGAAATTAAATAATAATAGTTTATTAACGGAATATCGCCTGTAAATACAGAATTAGTATAAAAATTAATTATACAATATTAAATAGTGTATATCACATATAAATTTATAAGAAAAAACAAAACAATTTATAAATAGATACTTAATAATACCATAAACTAACAATTTAAATTAAAGTACTGTTTTAGGTTAATGTTTTTACAATTACTTCAAATAGATTAAAATTAGAATCCATCTGAATAATATTTGATTCTCGCATTATACGAGATATAGGATTATAATATGCGTAGTTAGTTGAGTGCTGGTCACAGCGGAAAATGTAAGTGTTCCTATTGTATCGCTTTTGCCTAAAATTAAAATTCAACTTGTTTATTAATGCTGCACAATCTATATTGCCGCTAACCAGTTTTTGAATAAAATTTAAATCTGTTATAAGTCTACGTTCTTCTAACGATTTAAGACTATATGTGCTAGCAATAGATTGTAAATTGATGTCTTCTTTTCCAATTCCTAATTTATAAGCAAACAAATTTATAAATTTACGTTGGATTCTTTCAATCTATATTTCGCGCTATATTTCCACTTTGGTGTGGCGACCAGATTGACGTACAATATTCAAGTGTAGATCTTACAACTGCTTTGTATAAAGATAAAGATGCCTCGCTTGTTAACTCGTAAGAAGTTCTGCTTACAAATCCCATTAATTTCATTGCATTTGAACAGATTGAATTAATATGTTCGTTGAAATTTAACTTGGTATCAAAAATAACACCGAGATCCGATAATTTGTTCACAGATTTTAATGGAACTTTATTAATATTGTAAACGTACCGTATTGTGTTTGTCACTCTGCTAAATGTTATAGAGTTGCATTTATCAAGATTTAGATATAAACTGTTTGTTTCACACCAATTACTGATACTATCTAAATCACGCTGAACACAAATACAATCATTTACTGAACTGATATTATAAAAAATCTTTAAATCATCTTCATGCAAAAGAAAGTTACAATTAACAATAACATCACTCAAATCATTAATAATTAACAAAAATAAAATAGGACCACAGTGTGATCCTTGAGGAACACCAGAAGTTACATTAACTATCTTTGAAATGTGGTCATTGTTCTTAACACATTGTGATCGACCAGTTAAAAAACTTTGTAACTAAGCTACTATTTCTGGATTAAAACCTATTGCTAAATGTTTAGCAATCAGCGGCTCGTATCGAACGCGATCAAAAGCTTTTGCAAAATCGGTATAAATAGCATCTACTTGTATTTTATTTTCAAAAGCTTCAATAATTTTAGATTGAAAAATTATGAGGTTTGTAGCTGTTGACCGTCCTTTCATAAAACCATGTTGATTGTCAGTAATAACATTTTTACATAACCATTTAAGTTGAACCATCAAAAATATCACTCGGGTTTATCACAAATTTAGAAAAACTTACATTACAACTAGTATTATATAAAGGGACAGAACAAACATCATTAACATACACTGTTGAAAAAAAGTCAGCAAACAAGTCCACACAACCTTGTTCATTATCACAAATTTTATCACGATGTTTTATTCTTTTAGGAAATCCATCTGTCTTTCTTTTCTCATTGATGTACGTCCAAAAGAATTTTGAGTTTGAACATATTTTCTGTCTAGCATTCCGAGTATATTCCATATGAAGCTTTTTTCCAAAAATTTTACATTTGTTTCTTAAAACACTAAAGCGATCATAATCAGCTTGTTGACTAGAAACTTTATAAAGAGCATGGGCTATTTTATTATCTTTGATGAGATTAATTAAATCACCATTAAACTATCTTGGATAAGTACTACGTTTAAAACACTTCACAGGAACAAAGAGTTGAACAGCTTCATATATGACATCATAAAATTTTTGAATTGTATTGTTTATATCACAGATAGAACTATTTCCATTAAATAATAGATCCCAGTTTGTAGCAGCTAAGAAATTATTTATTTCTTGATAATTTGCATTTTTGAAATCTGGAATTACATCCATAAATTCCATCTGTTCTTCTTTGTTGCACATTTTTACTATTATCTGATAAGCGTCGTGGTGTATGCTGTTTGAAAATATTGCTTCCTCTGCAGCTGCGATTGAGATAGATTTGTCTCGAGTAAAAACCAAATCCAGAAAGGTGCCGCGAGAATTTGGCATGTTATTAATTTGATTAAAATTCAAAATTTCAAAACACTCACTTATTATTTGCGCTTTGTAGCTTGCTGCTGTAGCCAAATTTGCTCCCATTTCATCGTTTACCCATACAACATCTGGCAAGTTATAATCTCCGCAGAATAAATACTGAGCATTGACATATTGTTCAGTAATTGATTCAATAGTTTCACAATGAGTTAAATAATTTGAACTGTCAGATCCTGGAGGAATATATAAACCACCAATAATAAATTTTTCCCCATTGAAATTAAGGGACACAAACAATTGTTCTACGCTTGGGTGTACATCCTGAATTATTTCAGCATGTATTCTGATATGTATCTGTCTGTTCTAAATACAGAATAATTTTTCAGATTCAATTCTTCATTGCTTATATCGTCTGAAAGCCATGTTTCAATTATAACAACTATATCATAATTACTAACTGATAAATTAATTTGAAAATCTTGTAACTTAGTTTTAATTCCCCCAGCGTTATGATAATATATTTTTATTTCTTTAAGTTTTTTGACACAGTTGTTTTCCCGGATACTATAATTGGACGATTGTTTTTATACTTGATAAAAATGTTCTTCTCCCCTTGATTCTTACGTTCATCTAACTCGTTACGCATTGTTTTAAATAGAAGTTGCTGGAGATCATAGCCATGTTTTAATCACGTGTTTAACTCACATGGTATGATGGCGTTAATAAACAATGTCATTGATAAAGGTATTCCAAAACTGATGACTGCTTTTTGTCTGCTTGTAGTAGTGGTAGTTTTTTTAGAAATTTTTTGATTTTTTAGTTTTTTCTCTAAGAGTAGGCTTTTAGCGGGTTGTATTTAGTTTTGTTTTGTGGATTTCTAGTAGACTTCCATATTCTTCTATTTATTAGTATTGCTTTTTTAGTTACTTTTAAATCATTTTGTAGCTTGTTTGTAGTGTTTGTGGGTTTCAAAACTGCTTAATGCTTAAATGTTGTTTTAAGCAAGACATTTGGGTGTATTTCTTTTTCTAATATGTTTTAAAACTGGTTCAAGTTATTTTATTGGTTAAAAAATCTGGTTTTTGTTTATGGTGTATGTGTGAGCTTAAGTAGATTTGGACAGGGAAATAGTCTGAAAATATATTAATTTTTTTTTTACTTGCTGATAATTTAAAGGATAACTTTTGTATGCAAAAAATTCGAAGACATTTGTTTTTTATGTCACATGGCCAGTGTGTAGTTGCTTTGGGCTGGCCAAGGAAATTATGTTTGCGGCATTTTCTTGTAGACTCTGATCATAAATGCAGTAATTTTTGGTACTTTCCAGTTGAAGGCAAATAGCACATTGAGGCATGACTTTTGTTTTTTACATAAAAACTGCGTTATTGGTTTAAATAAAAGGTGTAGTATTGCACATCACGATTTTTTGGTTCTTGAACAGCTGCTTGATATTTTAGCACATCTGTTGTTGACAATTTGGTTATTATTTATTTTAAGATTAAATTTTTGTTTGCTACTGCTGGGATGTATATTGGTGGAGGTTTTATGTAATTAAGTAGCTCTTTTGGTGGTGTACTCTGGTTTTTGAGTTCATTACATGTTTGTAATAATCTATTAATAGCCGTTGTTTAACATTCCATGGTTTGGTTTCTGAAGAGTTTTTACGTTTAAACGTATATTAATTAATAAATAATAACAAAATAAATTAAATAGATTAAAATAAAATAAATATCAGTTTAACTGAGGCAGGGAATCCATTCATAAACCGGTAACAAACAGTACAGTGTAGTATTTATTATTAGTGGTTAATTGTTTTGCAACATATTTTTATAATAATTAGAGTTAAAATACCACAGCAGTAAGTTACCGCTTAAAAAACGCTATAATGTAGAAACAATTAATCACCGGTAGCATACTATAGTTGTTGTAATGTACACCACATAAAAAATTAAAATTAAAACAACTTCAAATAACTGTTTGTACCTACATTCGATAATTTTTGAAAATAACTATTTATTGTAGACTGTGTTACGGTTTCAATATTTTTATAATCTTATACACACAAAAAACAACTATACTAAACCACCTCTTGAATAAAACAAATATATGCCTACTAATAATAGAAATTTACAAAATACAAAATATTGATAGTGGCAACATTGGCAGAGGCGTATTCGACGTTTTCACATATACATTTTATACAACTGGAGCCTAAAACGATGCTTTGGCATTTGGAGTTCTATTGGTATTATTAATATACCAATTTTTTTGTATATAATTGATGTTATATTTCTTTACCCCTCTTTGTGCGTCCTAATAAAGAATATTTTAAATAACTAAATGCAAAAAAATACACAGTTAAAACTATTAAATTTAGGGTGGAGGCTAGGTCGCCTTATGTGTGCACGGAGGCGAGTAAGATAGCTATGCATATATATATATATATATATATATATATATATATATATATATATATATATTTTAATTACCCCCCCTAGACTAGTAGGCTGAAAACGCCCTTGGTCAGGCAAGGCTGCGTGCTATCTACGCAACTGTTTAACCAATACGCAAAGAAAGATGCACTGGAAGAAGAGCAGGAAAGGATAATAATAAATGATCAAGTCATCAACCATCTGCGATACGCAGATGATTCTGTATTAATTGCCAACAGCGCTAACGGACTACAAAAGATAATAGATAAAGTAGCCGATGCCTGCCAAGAACTTAATATGCGACTGAATATATCAAAAACAAAACCAATGAGTATCAGCAAAAACAACGAAAACGCAAAATTCTACGTGAACGGATCCCCCTACAGACAGTACCATCAATAACATACTTAGGAACAAACCTGAACAACAAATGAGACCATAGTCAAAAAGCAAAAATAATTCTCTGCCTCAAATTTCGTACGCGCATTCAAAGATGTTGCGTCTTTTCAACCCTCTTATATGGAGTAGAAGGATGGACACTGTCCGAAGCGGTCAGCAAGCAAATAGAAAGTTTTGAGATATGATGCTATCGCCGCATGTTTAAGGTTTCACGGACATACCAAGTAACTAATGAAACTATACTTACACGCATGCAAAAAGACAGAAAAATACTTAAAACAATAAAGCAGAAAAAACTGTAATATTTCGGCCACATCATGCGCAACAGTAAAAGGTACAGAATCCTACATTTAATTATGCAAGGCAAAATCGAAGAGACCAGGAAGACGACAAACTTCGTAGCTGAAGAAATTGCGTCAATGATCCGGCAAGACTTCAATAGAATTATATAAAACCGCGGTAGATCAAATTAGATAGGCCAGATTGATCGCTAACGTCCACTGAGGATACGGCACATGATGTATGGCTAGTTCGCAAAGTTTTTATTACTTAAAAAGTGGTTTTCATACTATGACCTGGTACAAGTATATTTATCGGATCAGAAAAGCTCTTGTTTTGTTAGATGTGCAATAGTTAATAAAGTTTTTTATGTTCATGTCAAGTGTTTTTCATGTTGGCATAAATATGGCCAAAAACGGTTATTGGTTAATGTGTACAGATAATTTTAAAAATACTAAATTTAATTTGTAAACAAAGGACACCACTGCTCAAAACTACGAATGTAAAAAGTTGGAAGCTTTTAATTCAATTTTTACTTAAAATGAAAATTGATGGTACTGTTCTCCAATTATTAGATAACACAATATTAGTTTGAAAAAAAAAATTGGTGACGCCACTTAAATAATTTGATACTCTTGGAAAATAAAATTATCTCAATTGAATTCTAAACAATTTGCCAAACCGCAACCTCCTCTTAAAAATATCAGAGTTGTCAATAAAATTTCTCTGCCTCTGGTAAGAGTACAGGGTCGTAAAAAAAAGAACTGAAATCCAACAAATGACCTAACTTGTACTTGTGGTAGTAAGGGTAATTATTTTTTTAAAATAAAAAATAAAATAACTCACCACCTAGAAGGCAAAAACCTAAAGTTGCTGCAAGCTCTGTGTCAAGAATAATGAATTAATTAAAATAGGTTTTATATATGGTTTATATAACTCGCGCATCATAATAAGATTAAGGAAGAAAAAAAAATTTAAATTTGTCCATAAAGCAAATGCAAAAAAACATTTTGCGTTTTGCTATTTATATAAAAATAAAGTTCTACTACACTGACCGCAAAACTGCACATAAAAAATAAATCCTTCCTGCACACAGGTTCAAGTACTCGTGTATCCGTCGCCAATGGTGAATGTCTAGTTTCAATCAACTCGGTTATAAAAAAGTTACGAACAATTCATAAAAATGTTTATACCTCCAAAACAAACAGTCAACTATAAAATTTAAAAAAAAAAAAAAAGATTATAACTCAGAGATATAAAAGATATTTTTTTTACATTTTGTGAATTATCAAATAGAACCAAAAGGGTAAAGATAAGAGTATGTAACCAAAAATGTAGAACTCGACAAGACCTTGCTTCATTAATTTACAATTACAAATTACAAAAACGTTCCCCAAACTGGGTCTGTATTCTTTATGTGGACGTGGGGTGTGATATAGTCCTCAAAGTTAACAAATCCTTTGTAGATTTTTAAAGTGCAAACTCGGCATCTTTAACATAGATAGACAAAATTGATTATAATCTAAAACAACTATTCTGATAGCTTCCCAAAATCTGGATCTAATAGTTCTTATTTTTTTTTCAAACAAAGATTAGGCTTTGTTTGCGAATTTGGCAAAGTAGCAATAGTGTGCGGACAACAAATTCCACTCTGTTTTACTAAATTACTCTAGTAAATAATTAGCTGTGTGTGAACATATAAATTATAATATATAGTCATTTGGCCTTCTTCATTCCATTTTTTCTCCGAATTCAAAAATGTTTTTGCATCGATATAATTACTATGTTTTTTACCTTCCATTGCTTTATTTTTTTCTGTTTTTGTTTTTTGATATTGCTAAAACCCAGAGATCTGGTTGCCTGTTCGTGTAAAGGTTTAACTGTACTACAGTCTTCCTTACACACTCACGCACCTCAACGTTTCTCCTAATAGAAAGCACTGCGTTACCACCTCTGGCACATTTCTATACATAAACTGTATAATAATTTTAGTAATTTTATATAAATTGTCTCTTCCACTAGTGAGATGATAGGCGCACTAATGATGAGTGCATATCCTGAAACACTAAAGTATGTGTCTCACACTAGGTGGAGAGACAATTTACATACTAAAAACCATTTTAGAAACTTTGATACAATTTGTGTATTAAATTTAAAAAGAAAATCTCATTCATTTAAAAAAAATACAAACAATACTTTATCAACTCAATTTTTTTTAGAACAACTAAGAAGCTGCTACAAACCATTCACAAAAGATTCAAAAACAGAGCAGTTTTCCATATTTTTTAGAAACTACTCACAAAACAATTTTCCTGAATGTAATATTTGGTCAAGATAGACTACGGTAGTAGAAAATTCATTAGGTTCTTAACACATGTTCTTTACCAAACTACAAAATACTGTTTCATGGAGCATCCTTTTTATTAGTACCATTAAATGTATTGACGTAATAAATGGTTTACTCCCAACATGGTAATTTTAACTCTCAAAATCTCAACTTCATTCTGTTTCAAAATCAAAAACCATTGTATCATCAGTAACAAATATTAAACTAAACAACAAATCCATATCTAAATCTACTTCTATTTGTCTTCTAGGAGTGATGATCTTCTCTAGAATGACCTTGTTGTTGACATAGCTTCAAATGTATCAAAAAAACTAAAATTTCTTAATAGATGTAATCATCAAAGAATCACTAAATTAAAGATTATGTCAAAAGTGTTTTGATATTTTTTTTCTTTTTTTACAATTAATTAGTAGTAATAATGTTCTACTACAGAATACAAATTTCATCTAAAACCAATGTAATGTTTTAAGGTTAATGACAAGACAGCATTATTTATTAGTGACAGATCACTAAATTTCAGGATATGTCAAAACTGCCGTGTCAATTTGATTTGAATGAAGTTTGACTGCATTTATATCAAATTTCATAAAAATATAATTGTTTAGTGAAAATGTGGACTGTATTTTTTATTTTATTTAAAGTATTCAAATCGTTACTTGTGACAGATTTCCGGCAATTAAATACTGCTCCTTAGTCGTTTATTCAGAAAAAAATTTCAACTTTTGTTCTGTTCCTTGTTCGGTAATTTAGGCTAAATTTTTCCTGACCTTATTCTGATGAGGTTTCTTTTACTTTAAAACTATTAAAATTCTTCTAGTTTCATTTCCTTCTTCTTATAAAAAAAATGGTCACAAAATATTCATTCTTTTCAGGTTATTCCGATTAAATTATTATTATGTAATATGATAAATAATCCATCATAATACTTTAAGACCATACCAACCGCCACCTTAATTTGTAGAATTTCAACAAATGCACGAAAACGGCAACTTTGACGTCATTGCTGTTTCTACATATACATTGATAATCGATTTATTTTTTACCAGTACATTCAGAAAGATTTCAACTATTTTTTGTCAAATTATATTTGCAAATAGCAACAAAATGCATTCAAAAATGCATTTAAAAATGCATTCAAAAATACCTAAAAACGCATTTATTTCTATATTTCATAAGTTTTTTCGGCTATTTCCTAACTATTATTTGACTAAAACACTTAGCAGCAGTTAAATATATTACTGCAAGATTCATACCCCTTGCTTTAGAGTTCGTTGCACAAGAAGCAATAGCTTCAGCGGATTTAAAAAATATTTAGACTACCAACCTTCAAACAATATTAAAAATCTTTATGAAATTTAAAAGCTATTTCTGCACCAATCAAAGACTTTGATATACGTTTGTATCATATCATTTATATAACATTTTTAAGCCTAGTATACACTAGTAGACATGTTGCGCAATTTTGCGTGTGTCTGTGATGTATCAGGCTGTCTACGTCGACATGTCTATAGACCAGTCTGCATACCGCATGCAACGTTAGACATGTTGCGCAATATTTTGAGATGTGGTTCGGCTGTTTACAGTTATTTTCCAAAGTTTTACAGTTCACAGAAAACATGTGGTCTAACAAGAAAGTTTTAAAACTAGTTGAAGATTACCATACGTCTTATTGTTTGTGAGATGTTACAAGTCCCGACTAAAAAAAAAACGGATAAAAAGTGGCCATGGAATCTCTGGCTACAAAACACAATGTGACAGTGGCAAAGATAGAAATCCATAATTTATAAACATCATTCAACCGGCAAAAAAAAAACACTACAAATGCCATTTTTGATAATCTATAGTATGCGCATAGATATAGTGTCTTTGCGACATAGGCTTGAATTATCTTAACAAATTATTTAATTAGCAACCAATTATGATTGTATAATATACCTGGAACTCGAGGTAGTATTACATAAAACGCCGCCAAACAAACCACACAACAAAATACCAAACAAGAAACATACAAAAAACGTTACAATAAAAAAACCACAAATGTCCGCTTGATACAGGATTATCTGGATCCTATCCTTCAGTCAGTACCGAGTACTCACCACAAAATTGATCCAAATAGCAAATTCATATTTTTGCAAACAAAAACAAGATTCATTTCGTAAAAGATTTTTAACTAAGTTGTTCGTTTATAAAAGATTAGAATCGCCAACAAAATGCCTCACGCAATGTAATGATGCTATAAACATCGCCAGTTTATTTCAGAAGAACAAATGAAGCATGAAATTCTGGAACAATAACATCTATTTATATGTACATGCAAAGCCGGCGCTACCCGGAAATAAATATATTTATTATGTATACAGTGTGTCTCCTCCTACCACCGGTCACACTGTTTTTGGTGAATCATTGTATATATTTGCGTGGTTATGATACGTATGTTGTTTGAAATCTATGGAATCACCCGCAACTTATGTGCATGAACAATATAGAGACTGTCAATCATATTTCCCATGTTTTTATTTACCTATCGCATATAGTAACTGTGGTATTTTTCCTTATTTCGTGAGTAACATTATTGTGCTTCAAACCCGTTGCTAACTCTAACAAACCATTCTCCCGTAACAATTCTTGAGCAGAAAAAGCCTGCACTTTAAGCCAAACTAGCCAAAAACAGAAACAATATAAAAAACACAAAACCATACACCGGAGACTACAAAACATATGCCAAACAAAAAATGATTCACTCCGGCAGAAAAAGTACTAGACAAATTCAAAGTCTCCCACTAACCAAACACTTAACTATATCTAAAGAAAGAACACTACAAACCATGCACCTACAACAAATACTAATTTGCACCACAATACGTACACTGTACATCTTGCAAACCAAGTAGCACAAAACCGCCAAGACAGCGCACCGACACAAAACGTCTAATTTTTCATTAAAAAAAAAAACAAAAATAACCTATAAAACTCAAGCGTTCATAAACCAAATTAGATGCGTGTAACCGGTCTATACCATGCAAGATACCCTGGATAGTGTGGGTAAGACTGCAAGACGCTGTGTTCTAGTATTCAACGCTCATAAATGCGCAGTATTGGATCTGAACTGTAATGGCAAATGACTCATCAAGACCAACTATATTCTATCCAGAGTGAGAACAGTGCTGTGTAAAAAGCAAAGCTTATAAACACTTGAACGTAACAACAGGCACAGCACCTAAACAAACAATCGCAAAAATTAAAGGTCACTTAACAGGCATAATAACTTAATGCTGCCGGCGTAGCAGAAAATAGATAGTCTATAACATTTTTGTAGCTCCTCAATTGGCATTTATGTGACTTAACAGACATAGCAGCTGTCACCCAGGCATATAAAATGCTAACTTGCCCAAACCACCTTTTCCAACAACTCGTCCGCGACCAGCTGATTGAAAACAAGAGCCCAACCTACTATCCAAGAACTCGGCAACTACCTTTCAGGTTCATTGGAAGAAAACCTAAATAAAAAAATATAAATCAGTTTAATACACGAACCGTCAACAATCTCTTTAAAACTGCACGTAATAGACCCTAGTGAAAAAGTCAATGACTAACTTAGTTAATTTATTTATTTGACGTCGGTCTACTTCTGCTGACTGGGCTAATTACCAAATACCAAAGATTAAGACCTAATTTATTAGTTTCTTCAACGTGCAGACAACATCGAAGCAGTACATAAAACCTAATAAAGTTTCTCTTTCTCCCAAAGAAAGTGCACTCATCACAACACATTTTTTCAAAAAAACTGACCCTCAAGATAGGTTTGACACCAAACGTATAATTTATATTATTAATTGAAACTTTATCCACCGTGCCCGACTCGACTGTGTTTTCCTCAATGCCACCAGGGGTTTTGGCAATGGTGACAAAAAATGTCGGAGATGCGGAAATGCCAACAAAATCTTCCCGCACGTATTAAACTACTGCCAAATGCATTCAAATTTGCAAAAGCAATCCCGTCAAGCCGTGAGTAGGCGCGTGTCAACAGGACAGTAAAAAGTGTAAACTCAAACCCAAGACCTGACATTATCCTGTTGAACAATTACAACAAGAACGCAGTAATTGTGCAATGCCATTTCAAAATTGACTAAAAGCATATACACAGAGTCGGGTAAAAAAACTAGACAAATATCAAAATAGATAGATAGAAGCATTAAAACAATGAATAAAGCTGCATTCCGGGCTCTTAGAATCGGCAAGCGGTACGCTAGCCTGGTGGAAAAGTTGATCAGCAGCAATGCAAAAAACAGAAAGACGTGGTGTCTCACAACTCTGTACAAAAGTAGTATAAAAAAGTACAAAACTGCCAAAAATACGTTGGTGTTTATAAAGCACACAACACTATATAAAGACCCATATTACATCAAAAACGTAGTTCCTAGTGACCAGCTTATATTGAAAACACCATTTCTGTTCAGCCAAGCCAAAACGTCTTATTTTGCCCGCGACAAAATGTAAACAATCTGCAAAAAGATTGAAAAATACAATCTTATGGGCAAATTTACAACTCGGACTCTCGGCTATCTAGAAAAAAAAGTACACATTTGCCAAAACTACAAAGATGCAACTAGATGCGAAAATACATACCAAAACTTGAGATGCTAGCAGTCCCGCTCAACAACTAGCACCAATGCGTTTGAATAGAACACAACTGCAATAGAAAAAATCCAACAAGCAGTAACTAACCCCATGCAATTACATGGTGCCGTGGCTCGCCTATCATATATTGCACAGACAAAAACAACACAAATAGGCGGTAATATATCAAGTAAAACCAAAAAACAAAAACAGATTATCAGTTATATAGGACTAGTACGAGCACTTGAGTAATACCGACCGCTACTAAAAGATCACACTTTTACAGCTAAAACCAACTCGCAAGCTGTTACATGCTTAACTTCAAAGACCACAAGTCTAAACTAATAAAATTAATCTTAGTTTTACAATCGTTCGACTTTGCTGACCATCGCTTGCTACACGAATCATCCGAAACCAGTACTACTGGCCTTAGATACAAAAATATGTACAAAAAACATGTGCGGGATTACATCATATGTACCTGCACCAAGCAAAGATAACGACAACTAAAAGCAAACCCACAAGCAAGAGTCAACAGAGCAACCTTTAGCACCGTACCCAAGACCTTATCGGACCCCTGCTCTAAAGTTCAATCAACACAAAATTACTTTAATTACACTAAATTCTTAGCTTTAAAAAACTTTAATGTAGTTAAAGCTTCATAAAAGTTTGGCTTTAGGAATACTATTTCAGAGATGTCAAGATATAAACTGTAATATCTATTCTTGTTTCATATATTACAAAATGGCTTTCAATACAGTAAAGTACTCCAAACTAATTGTCATAGTCACTGATACAGGTGTTGGCAATAGATACATAAAAATTATTCAAAATCTATACTAAAACCATAATAGAAACATTAAGATAAAAGAAGTTAACACCAAAAAAGTAGCCACACAATCTTATGCAATCTTTACTCGGAAATGATATTTAAAGGTGCTCTACATAACGTCGACCAAGGAATAACAATTAATGGTAAATTAATTAACCACATAAAATATGTTGTCAAACAAGCATTGTTGTTCCATTGAAGAATTGCAACACCTTTTGAACAAAATATCAGCAGCAAAGCAAACAGCATAGACTAAAAATAAACGTCAAAAAAATTAATGTATGGTTATCAGTAAAAACATCATAGACCCAGGTAGATTAGTCCTGCATACCAAGGAAATTGAAAGAGTACAAAAGTTCATTTGTCTGGAAAAGCTGCTGAATAAAAAATAAGATCATTCAATCAAAATCAAAAATGGAATAAAAAAAGCTAGAATAGCATTTTCAAATATTGGCTTTAAAAACCAGACTGGTAAAATGCTATGTGTTCCCGGACTAAACTAATCGCTTTTGAGTTCTGGTTGTACAGAAGAATTCTCAGAATTCTCTGGACAGAACATGTATCCAATGAAGAGGTCTTGAAAAGATTGAAGATCAAGGCGGTATTTATTTATACCGTAAAAAGTAGGAAGTTGGAGTATCTTGAACATATAATGAGACCTATAAAAAAATATGGTTTGTTGCAACAAATACTTCAGGAAAAGGTAGATGGGAGTAGAAAGAGGCCTGAAAAAAGACAATTGGATCGCTAAAGAACCTAAAAATGTAGTATGGTACAATAACGACAAAGTTGTTTCGGACTGCCGCTAACAAAGTTGAAATTTCTATGGGGATAGCCAACGGATAATAAACACGTTAAGAAAAAGAAGCGCCATCTAAAGTTTCAGTTAAAAAATATAAAAGTTACTAGTACCAGCTAAAAACCTATAAAATAACGCCTTTAATAATACAAAATTCGCGGCTCTGGATAAATTTTTAAATGTAGTTAAAGCTTCAATTCAATTACTCATTTCAACAGTGTTCGTGATCGATTTCAATTGAAAATTGTAAATTTCAAATAAAAGCTACTATGACGCATTTAATAATATAAAATTCATAGCCCTAAATAACTATAAATATAGATAAAGCCGAGGATAAAGCATAATATATATTCAATCAACTTCATATTTTATGACTAATTCAACACGTTTCTACTTGATTTCAATGAAAAACTATAAATTTCCACCAAATACCATTCCTGAGAGCCTCTTCAATGACAGATAAATCATAACGTAAATAATCTTATAAATGTGGCTGAAGTTTTAATTGAATCAATTTTGTTAAATTACTAATTCCCTCAAGTATTTCTTGTTGATCTCAATTAAAAATTATTAATTTCTAATAAAATCTGTTGATACCATTTGAAAGCCTATAAAATTTCACTACTAATAGTACCGCATTCATAACCTAGATGATTTTATAAAAATAATTAATTCAAACAATTCGGCAAAAATTGCTAATTTTGATTTCAATAGAAAACTACAACATTACAAATGAAAACTGTTAGCACCACGCCTAAAAATATATGTCTTCTCTTGATTACTATGGCTCAAAATGTATTAGAAATTTCTTATTGTCTTAACAATTAAGTAATTAGTGTTAACCAATAATTAATTAATGCCGAACGCGTAAAATTATTGAATCATCTTTGTAGTTGTAGTAATCGGCAACCTTGAATCGAACAATACACGAAAATTAATTACCAAAACATGGATCATTTGTAGTCAGCTACCATCATATTAAAAACACATTTATTGTTACTATTTCTAGGTCGGACAAGCAAGCGGAAATGGACAAAAGAGACAATAAATGACGCATAAATTAGTCCAGCTTGCTCAAGATCTAACAGGTTGTAATATAAGCAAAAAATATAAATATTTTGCAAAGACATGCATTTATTATAATTATGAAATATGTTTACCATTAATACCATTAACGCACAACACAAATGAAACACACCCAATGCAACGCAATGTTATGAAATAGATGGGGCTGGATAAAGATAAGTGGACCAGAACGCGACGTCGCGGCGCCTATAAATGCGGCTCCGACGCGTCTAGCTGAACAAAATTTATATTTATAATTCCACCCAGAATATGGATATTAAAATAAAATACTCACCAAAAACTATTTTTTTATCACTACATTTTTTATGACTTCGATAATCATAATAATAAAAAATTCTTATCTCAAAAAACCTTGATTAATTGATTCATTTTAGTTTTTGTGCAAAATCAAATAAAACGTTTTGTTAATACAAGCTATAATTAAATCGCGCACTTGTTGACGTTACTTTGTGTACTAAATGGACAGTGAGCGTACAGTAGAAGCGCACACGACGGACTGAAAATAAAATGAAATGTAAAAAAAGGACACGAACTGGTTTTCTTGCTGCTGCGGACGGAACGAATTAGAAGAGAAAGTGTATGTTGTTATTGTTTATCATTCGCTCGATGAAATACTACGATCGCGTCAAGTGCATTCGCGTGATGAATTACTAATTTATTATTTATGACAAATATATGGATTGATACAATCAAATTTTAAAATCAATCATATAATCTACAGTTGCATTGTCTGTGTTATTGATTTAAAAGTTATTTTTATATTCAGTTCTAGTTATTACTCATTTAATTAGAATTTATCATATAAATAGGTTTTTAAATTGTGTATTTGATTCGAATAATTGATTTGCATGCACGAACTAGAAAAAAAAATATTTGTTTTCAATCTTTACAGTTTATTATGAATCTAGGATAATCTATAAATACTTTTTACATATTTCATTAATTATTTGATATCAGAAACAAACAAGTATTAAAGGCTTAAATATATCATTTACCGTTTACAACTTATAATTGATTCACTAGGCACGTTTAAGAAATTTAATTTTTATTTTAGACTAATTTAAGTGCAATTCCTCATAATATTATAATGTACAGTAATTAAACCGACCTATGTTACCAACTATCATTACAAACATCGACACACCTAAAATGGATCCTTGGGGGACATTCATTACAGCACACGCACGACCTGAAAACTTTTGATAAACATCTCCACAAACACTTTATGAATAAAACGCTGACAAAACACCCTAAATGCCCATCATATATGATACGTGTCAATATTAAAGCACATTTATTTTTACGGCCAGATTTACTTTATTAGTTTTCTACTAAAAATAAAGTAAAGCACCCACAAATTAGTCCAAAACCAAACTTGTAGCAAAAACGGCAAGAAAATTTTGACTCTTTTTATATACTTCTTCTTAACTCATCAATTAAAAGCCGCTTAAAGCATCAATTGTTGCATGAAATCCATAAAACTACCTAAAAACATATAAGATTTTAAAGTATCATTAAAATTATTAAATATTTATATAAATTGATCTTCTTTTATCTTAATACATTTATTGCATCAATTAAAAAAAATTGGTTTAAGCATTTAACTTAAAGGTTACATTTTTAAATCATTTCTACGTTTTTAAATTGTTTAATAAACTTTTGCTTGCCTTAATTATACAGACTTTTAAGATGGAATCTGCATGTCCAGAAACAAACTTGATTTTGAACAACTCAAGTTTAGCTTTACAATTATCCATTCAAACACACTTACATAACTTAAGTTATATTAGTTTACAGATTTATAAGCATTTTGTAATTTAAAGCAAAATTTAATGTTTACTTAACGACTAGACAATGTATAAATTAGGGCGCACTTTCTGAGCAGTAACTAACAGGTTTTTAAACTTTAAATGCGCTGAATGATAAAAAAGTAAACAATTAATTATCAAATTAATTTTATGTATCTTTGGTGTCTCAATCCAGGCAAACATCGTATTACATCAAATATAGCATAAAAGACAAAATTGTTACTATTTTAAGGTGCTACGTTTATTGAGACAAAGTGTAATTTTGAACACTCTACAATTTACTCACTAAAACATCCCTCCCTTCTCTTCTTATTGCTCATCCTACCGGAACCGTTTGCGGATTTTTTTGGTGGATGAGGCGTCCAATCAAATATTTTTATCTGTCTTCTGCTTTTTTAGTTTCTTCTTGGATCAGTTTTGATACAAAATTGTTCTCAGATTTTGTTCCACCTTGGACATACAAACATGTGTGTTTGGCGTCATCTTGCGCCTTGCAAAGTTTATTTGTGTTAATTTTGAGTATGGATAAGATAAGTACTTTGCATTTGCTTTACGGGCACGCCACAGTACTTTTTTTATGGTATCTACTGTTTGCCGTTCTATCCTAAAACCGTATTCTCTGTCCAACAGGCCATCCGTACGCATTTTTTGCCGTGTTGACCTTCAACAAGTATAGGTATTTTAAATGGTTATTTAAAAGTTTGTTCTTTTTTTAAGCACCAGTCTAGAAAAAATTACCATCTTTGCTAGCTCGTTGTATACTGCCATTATATACTCCAACTTATTCTTTGATAAGACCTGAAAATATATATGCAGACTTTTTTAACTTTGCACTTACCACGCGTAATTCCTCAATAACAAAAAAATTAAGAATATTACAGTCACTGGTTTCTGCACTAACAAAATAATGCCAACCACCTTTTCCATAATTTGCATCGTTATTTGTAGTCTGGAAAAGTATCCAAATAAACTTTTTGTAGTTACCTTAAAGTCGTTTTTACAAATATCACAGAATGCTTTTTAGTTGTTACGTATGGCTCTCTTTATTCTTTTTTGCAAAGTTGTCTTAATGTCATTGTAGATATGCTAAAAATGTTGATTTTTTTTTGTTGCCTCTCTTTGCATTTTTTGTATAGGCTCTTACTGGTATTTTTTCTGCAAACTCAAAAATTCTAAATCACTAATTTTTTGCTCAAAATTTTATGTATGGCGTTGTTGGTAGTTAACATCAAATTTAGAATTAAAGAGTAGTTTTGCTTTTAGAATTTAGTCTTTATCCGTTATTTCCGTATCTCATGGGTGGGATTTTTGCCTTAAATCACCTACCACTGTTACATTTTCTTTGTTAGTTCAAATTAGTTTTCCGATTTGACTAATTAAACATTTTTTTAATCTTGTTATTTGGTAAATAGTAGTTGTAAATAGTAAGGCCGGACTATATATGTTAACCTGTGCTCTTGCCCAAAAAGTTTTATAGTAATTTTATTATCTATCTAGATTTTTATTTTTTTGTTGTTGCAAGATTTTTACCTCTATCTCTTCTAGCTTTACTAATATAGTGTTTAAAATAGCTTCTCTGACTTCTTCTTCTGTCAACATTTTATCCAAGTCCGGAATTTTACTCTTATTTTATTTAAGTTTTCCGATTTATTTATTTTGTACGGTGAGTAATAGTTTTCTATTTTTTGTCTTTTACAGTCTGGAGATAAAAAAGATAAAAATAAATAAAAATAAAATAAAGGGTATATTCTAGCAGTCAAGATCTAATAGCGTCAAGAACCAAAAAGTGGTTAAAAGTAAACCAAAAAGTTTGATCAAGAAAAGTCGACAGTTAATAACGGAAAAAAGTGTTACTAGTTTTATTGCCAAAGCAAAACTACTGTGCAATGGTGTTGGCCCGCGTGTGCAATCTCTTATTTGCCACCTGAGGCGCGCCTGATTAGTTTTATTTTTTCTTACTTTCAAGTTATAGAACCAAGGAGCCATTTTTTTTTTTTAATTTTTTAAAACCTATGTAGATTCTTTATGGCTAGATTGATAGCACAAGAAATGCATGCATCTCGCTTATTGGATTTTGGGTCAATTTTTTTTCTGTTTGAGATAGATACAAAACTGAGCCACAAATAAACACTTTGTTGTTGCTTGTCTATTGTTATAAAGATCAACGTTGCTTCAGTATGCTGCAACAAATACAGCGGCTGCTAGACCTGCAACAACTTTGGGCTTTATCCATTAAACTCTTTTCTTGTTTATCCAGCAGCATATAAAATATCAACTTTTAGCATTTGTCTTGCACGTTACAATGTTTTATTTATTTTTTTTATTTTTTTAAGCATTATATTTGCGTTAGTAAAATCATTTTTCAGTTCCAAATTGTTTCCTACTACGTTGTCTGGCGTTAGATTTGTCAATATAATCTGCAATATTTGAAATTTTTTCTCTATCTATCTATTTTATTTCTATGTTGTATATTGCAGTGTCTCAACTTCTAGACAATAATAGCAATGATGTTGGTCTTCAGTTTAAATTTGTGCACATATTTGTAAAATATTCATGGTCGGTAAGGAATTGGGTGAAAAAGTATCCTATCACTCATTGGTTTTTTATTGTCTATACTGTTATGTTTAACATTAACCTTTTATGAAAAAACAAAGGTTTAAAATCAATTACCCAAACCCAATCCAACTCCAAAGCGGCCAACCAAGTACAGACAATTGTTTCGGATTCCACAAATTTTCATCAGTGCATATTGGTACGGCATTGCTTGATGGTGAAGGATAAATTCAAATAATTGATTTATGTGCTCTTAAACACAAGTTAGATAATAATTGGTGGTACAAAGTAGTTGTAGCTTCAACCAAACAATTGAATATCATCGATAAAACTTCAGTATCACAACTGGCAACCAAATTGCAATGTCTAAACTCATTGCAATTTAAATCTACCTCTTTGCAATTTAGTTGCCAGTGTTGATACTAAAGAATCGAATTTTTTGGTTAAAGCAACATGATAGAGCTTTTAGTTCATTGTGACGAATTAATCCAGTGTTCTATGTTTCTTGCCATATCTTTTTTGTTGCTGCTTTTGAGGTAGTATCTGCGTTTTTTCTTTTTTCTATATTTTTTGTCATAAATGAATTAGTACAAAACTATCATTTGGAGTGTCTTTGTTGACGTTTTTTGATAGACGAAACATATATGTATATCTTAGCATTGCCATTTTTTGCATCTTGTTTAGTGCTTGCTAGGTGGAACTTAAGTATTTCACAGTTGGCAATTCCATATCAAAATTCTACTTTTTTTTTTTAGTTTTGTTGTCGTTTTTAACTTAATCGCATTTTTTGTTTAAAACCCGCAATTTTAACTCAAAACAAATTTATATTTTCCAATTAATTTACATCAACACACGTCAACTTTGGCGGTTAAAAAAAATTTTTAGCTCACTGAGAACAAAAACATAGTTTTATGGCTTTTGTGGCTTATAGACAGGGGTGCGTTCAAAAAACCGGACCACTAAAATCAAGTTATTTGCATAGCTAACTAAGTCCTCGACTGTCAAAAGTGCTTTTTTGCCGATATTAATTTTTCTTTTGTCAAAAGTCACAAAAACTGCATATATGCCGTGGTTTTTTTTCTAAACATGCTCTTTTTTTTAACTTTAGGCTGATAGATTTTTTGTTTGTTTTTAATGTTCTCCAAGATTTTGCTAGTAACAATTTGCTCGTATAGCTTGGAGATTGATTTTAAGAAACATATGGGTCTGTACGTTGCTACACCTTTTTTTGCAAGTTTGGCTCAGATGCTTTCTATGTCTTCATCTTCAATCTGGTCATGCAGATCTCTTTGACTATGCACATTGGTACATCTTACCTATCAACGATATAAATTTCCCTGACCTCCTTTTGCTTCTGCAGGAAGAGCATTGTTGCCACCTCCAATTGCATCTGTTCAGTCAGCCATGTTAGGGGTTTGTTACTATTTTTTTAGGCACGATTTCATATTTTGTTCCCCAGATATCTATGTTTGTTGCATAGATTTATCGAAACGCTTTTTTTGGTTAATTTGTATGCGGTTTAAGTTTCTTCTTAGCTGCGCTGTAGAGATTTTGTTTCAACTTTTGTTAATGACATTTTTATTTAATTTAATGACTTTCTGCGTAGCTTTTTTTAAAATGTCCTGTAATAATGCATGTGTGACCACTAATGAAAGTAGCGTCAGAGACATTCATTATCAGCTTCGTGATATTTTCTAGTGTTACAGCAGCTGTAGTTTTTGCCGCTTTTGTGCTTATGTTTAATTAGCTCTTAATAATACACTAGCCGCTAAAAGTAAAAGAACAACAAACACCTGTAGCTCAATTTTTATAAAAAATTCAGATGCAAATTAATCACACTAAGAAATGATTAGAATTTCAACAAAAATTTATAATACTTTTTTCTTTTATTTCAATAATGCCCTTCTACAATTTCTAGAGCTTTCAACAACTTGGATATTGTACTCAACACGTGTTCAATGATAGGTCTGGAGAAAGCAACTGAAGTAAATCAAGATTAGTTAGTTGTTAAGAAATATGATATTGCACACCACAAACATATAAAGAGGCTCATAGCGTGCACAGCACTATAAGAAAAAAGAATTTTATAGTATGCATAACAAAATATAATTGATGGTTGTGACCTCTACTACGTAATAATTCATGTTAATAAAATAATGAAACAATTTACTATGTTTTTTAACACAAGTTTATTTATACAAATACATTACTAGTTTTGGCTTTACTAAAACCTTTTACAGATGAAATAAGTTATATGAGTTAAAGAATAAACAACAACATTATATAGGGTTTTCCAATAAGAGGTTTTATTTTAATATTAAAAAAAAACGGGTATTTTTTAATTTAGAAATCAATAAATGTTTATTTCATTGTAAAGGTATGCTATTAACATTTGAATACGATATCAGTCAAATGGCCGCTACGGTTACGGTTGCAGTACCACATTCTTTTTATGAAATTTTCTATGACCAATTCGCACATTTGTCCTCGATAACTTCACGAATTCCATCTTTAAGGTCTTGAATCGATTGTGGAGCATTGACATAAACCTTACCTTTCACGTGGCCCCAAAAAAAATGTCTAATGATATTAAATCACAAGATCTTGGTGGCCAATTGTAATCACCTTTTCGAGAAATAACACGCTCAGAAAACTTTTCTTGCAAAATTGCGATTGTTTTGTTGCTTGTGTGGCAGGTAGCGCCGTCTTGTTGAAAATAAACGTCGTCCACATAAATATTTTTCAATTCCGGCCATAAAAAATCATTAATCATAGCTCGGTAGCGCTATTCATTAACCGTAACAGTTGCACCAGCCTCATTTTCAAAAAAAGTAGAGTCCAATCACACCGCCAGCCAAAAAATTGCACCAAACAGTAACACGTTTAAGATGCAAAGACTTTGCAACAATCATTTTTGGATTTTTTGAACCCGAAATGCGACAATTCTGCTTATTAACGTAGCCTCCGAAGTGAAAATAGGCCTCATCACTGAAGATGATTTTTCGATAAAATTCCGGATCATTTTTATGCATTTGAAGGACCGAATCAGCAAAGATACGACGTTTATGGTGATCGATCGGCTTGAGTTCTTGTGTTAACTAAACTTTAAAAGCCTTAAGACTTAAGTCTTTATGCAAAATATAGTGTAATGTCGTTTGTAGAATGTTTAATTCCAAAGATCGACAAAGAATTGACAAACCTGAGTTTTCTTCAACACTACGGGCTACATCAGCAATATTCTCATGTGTTCTTGAGCGATGCACACGATTTCGATTCTTCACATCACAAACTTGTCCCAACAGCTCAAATTTTTCCACCAGGTTTACTATTGCCGAGAAGGTGCTTTAGTTTTGCGAACTGTGACAAAAAAATTTCACCATTTTTGTAGTGAATTTTAATAATTTCAGTGCGTTGTTGAAGCGTGTATTGTTCCATTTTTAATAATGGCGTAGTTTTTATTTGTCAAATGTTTATAATAGCCTGCTATTCAAAATAAAACTTCTTATTGGAATACCCTTTATAATGGGTGATTCATTTAGAGGTGCTTTTTCAGTAAGGGTTTCATGTTAGATAAAACGTGCGCTGAGTCAAACTGTTATGGTATTTTTGTTCAATAATGTTTGACATTTCATCATTGAAAGAATTAACCAGCACAGGGTCTACAAATTATTCAGCTGCAATACAAAAATCAGCGCTCTATAAGATAAATGTTTTGTACGGTTAGAGCAATTTATGGTTTACATAATTGACCTACCAAACGTACAATTTGCTGTACTATTGAACAATTTGAAACTCAATATTCATTATTAGATAATACCCGACCAAATAGACTACATTCAGCACGTAGTAAAAAAAATATAGCGGCGGTGGCCAAGAGTCTACGCAATGGCCGTGATGAATCAATTTGACGCCATTTTCAACAGTTTAACTTGTCGTATAAAACAATTTCGCGTATTTTACGTAAGAATCTTGGTTTAAAAGCATAAGAAATTTAACCCATGCAAAAATTGAACCTTCCAAATTGTCACCGTTTCAGACTTTGGGCTCTTGAAAAGCTTCAAGAAAATCTATTGTTTTCGACCAAAATTTTGTTCAACGATGAGGCTCATTTTTGGCTAAATAGTGCCAGCCCTACGTCAATAGGCAAAAATGCCGTACTTGAGCTAAAGAACAACCAGAAGAAATTTAAGAACTGCCATTACATTCAAACAATACAACGGTTTAGTATGGTTTATGGGCTGGTTCAACATTTCTTTAAAATTAAGACCGGCCAGAATGTAACTGCACGCCTCTTACGGTAAATTGGCCGCCTAGATCATGTAATATTGCACCTCTAGACTTTTTCTTTTAGGATTACGTATAATGCAAAGTCTACATAAATAAGACGACTACAATTTAAAAATTGGAGACCAACATTACTTTTGTCATTTGCCAAATACCTCTCAAAATGCTTGAACGCGTCATCGAAACTCCTGAATGAATCATGTTAGCCGTAGTTACTGCCAACATCTGAAAAAAAAATCTTTAAAAAATAAATGTACAAAATAGTTCTTTTGTATGATCATAAAGATTACCCGATAAAAATTATATTTTTGTTTTTTTTATTTTTTTAAAAAAGTACCTCTAAATAGATTATCCTTTATAAATATCTAAACTACAAAGTTAGGAAAAGGGGCGGAGTTACAAAAAGTGACTTTTAAAGATTACAGTTATGAGCATGCAGTACTAATGTTAAAAGAATTATCTTATATATTGGGGAATATATTAAATCTACTTGGTCATTTAAAAGAGGTTCGGCGTTAATTTTTTATTTAAAAATTTCCAATGTTTCTAATTAATTTAATTTAAATCCTTTTTGTGCATTATGTAGAATTTGTACGTCTTTCAGTTTTAGAAAAGTATGTTGATGTTCCTGAACGTGATTGGCAAACATTGAATCTGCTTTATTATTTTGAAATGATATTTTATTTTATTTGTACCGAGTAATTAAATTCCTGCTTGTTTGCCCTATATATACGCTTGTGCAATCTCCACATATTAATTTATATACTCTTTTTTTAAATTTGTCCGTTTTTTTCTTTGCATTAAATAAAATGTTTGATAATTTTGACGTTGACTTAAAAGCAATTTTCATGTTAAGTTTAGAAAGCACATTTGATATAGATTTGGCGACTGAGCTAAAATTGGTATATACGTTTTTGAAAGTTTTTTTTTAAATTTTTTTGGTTATTAACTTCTCTATGGTATTAATGGGATGTCATTGTTAAGTGCAATTTGTTTGATTGTCTTTAATTCTATATGTATGCATAAGAGTTAAAGAAAAGAAAGGCATGATTCAAAACCAAACGATTAAATTCTCAGGTAAACTGATAAAATAGAAATTCCATGGTTAGTTCAACCTTTCCAGACATATCCAATTGCCCTTGTTGAAAATTGGTCCCGGAGAACAAGATCTCACAACATTCTAATCTCAACCGTGATTCATGTTCTTTAATCCATCTACGCTAACATCGAGCTATTATACTAATTCTTTTGTCAATTTATTGAGCAATATCACAAATTGACAAACCTCCTTCTTTGAGCCGAATTACCCTACTGCGTTTAAAAAATTTTATTGTTGATAAATGACACGCTGACCTCGGAACATTATTTAATTTAAATGTGGAACTAATCAACTAATTTGCACAATAAAAATGTAATATTACTGCACAGTTAATTGAAAAAATTGCAATAAAATTTTATTTTATACTCTTATGAGTAAAAAATAAATTGATCTAAAACTTATCATTTTTTTGTAGAAATTTTAATAATATTTTAATTAGAATACTTTACATATTATCTGAAGTTTTGATAAAAATTAGACTACAGGTTCTTGGTAATCTTTTACTTTTGGCAGGAAATATGTAATAAATCTAAATCATATCGCTGGGTATTCAGAGTGATTCACACGGCCCGATATACCTATATAATCTTTTTCCGTTTCCTTTCTTGAATCAAACTGGTCTCTAAAAAAATGTATTTTTGCTTTAAAAAAAAATCGAGAACTTTATTTAGTTAGTTTATAATTGTCAGATGTTTTAATATACACACAATACTCTCTCTCAAAAATAAATCAATCTTACAAAAAAACTGCTTAATATCTATACACCTATACCTTCAATAACGTGATATTGTGAAGAAAGTATAGTTCATTAATATTAACATGATTCAACATTTGTTGCAATGATTTAAGGAAAACTACTATTAAAAACCTAAACATGATTACAAAAACCACAAAAAAAACAGAAATTGAACATACAAATATTATGTATTTTAATTAATATGATTTGGATGTAGGATATTAATTTGAAATAAAAAACTAGCTTATGATAAAAATTTAATGCCGACGTTTCGATAACTTTGTTATCTTCCTCAAGGCTTTAAATGTCAGCTATAGTGTCATGGTTTTAATAACTGATAATTTTCATTAAGTTATTCTTATAAATATATACTTGATTCTACTGTCGAAATATTTGTCCATTTTACGAGTAAAAGTAAAAGTGAAATTGGTTTACACCTGACATTATACAATTAATAAAAGATAAAAAGCTAGCTCATAAACTTTTTAAATCTACTCATAAAAATAATCATTATCAAATTTTTTCACACTTACGTCAACGGTGTAAAAGTTTAATTGATGAGACATATCTTGATTATATTAATGAACTTTTAATAAGTTTAATGACTTTTTTCTAGTGACATTCCCAAACTATGATTTTAGATAATAAACATTCAATGAATAAAGAAGAAATTGTTAACAGGTTTGCTGTTCACTTTGCTTCAACTTATAAACCTTTGTTTATGAACAATAATTTTGATAATAATAATTATGCAACCTTTCATGTCGATGTAAATGTTAGTTCTTTGTTGTTGACTCAATAATGCAACATGATTTAAACCAAGGTGCCGGTCTACGACCTATATTTTTCAAAAACTGTTTGGAGAGCTTGCTAAGCCAATTTCAATTTTGTTTAATAAATCTCTTTTTGAAGGTTACTTTCCAGAACACTGGAAATTAAACTATGTTGTACCTGTGCACAAAAATGGTAGCAAGTCTAATATAGCCAATTATTGTAATCAGTAAACAATCTCAACTACCTTAACTGTTTGACAAATTAGTTTCACTAAAAGTAAACTTGCTGTTTTCTAATGTTATCATTGATCAACAACATGATTTCTGTCCTACAAGATTAGAGTCAAGAACAATGGTTGACTCTATCTACAGTGACTTCTCAAAAGCTTAAGATAGAGTCAATCATAAAATTCTGATTAAATAGCTAAAGTCACTGGGAATTGATGGAACTGTTTTGCAATGGATTGAATCATATTTAAATAACCGAAATCGTCATTTCTAATTTTAAATCAAATTTGATTAATATTACTTCCAGTGTTTCTCAAGACTCACACATAGAACCCCTTCTTTTTAATCTATTTATAAATAATATCAGTGTCAATTTAGAATGTCAGAGGTTTCTTTTTGCTAATGATCTAAAACTATTTAAAAAGATAGTAAATGAGAATGACTGTGTATCTTTACAAAATGGTATCCATAAAACACACAACTGGTGCCTAAAAAACAACATAAAACTTAATATTAATAAATGTAAATGTATTCGTTTTTTTGCATAAACATGACAATTTTCAGTTTAATTATAGGATTGGTACTACTATTTTAGAATCTGTAAAAACTATTAAGAATTTAAGTGTTAATTTTGATTGCAAATTAAATTTCATATCACACATAGATATTATTATTCATCAACCTCTCAAAATACTTGAATTTGTTAAATGAATAACAAAAACTTTAGAAACATCAAAGCAATAAAAGTTATATATATATAATAGTTATGTAAGATCAATATTGGACTATTATTATATATATATATATATTATATTATAACTAAATTATTGTGTACCCCTAAACAACATATGGCGTACCCCTAGGGGTACCCGTACTCCAGGTTGGGAACCTCTGCTCTAGAGAATACAAGAGACATGCTAAGATTTAGTTTGATTGGTTTTAATTTTTCTAAGGTATGTTTGAAGGACGTCAAGAACAGCAAGTTTTTCAGAGACAAATCTTAAAAATAACCGTGTCATCGGCAAACGTGGCTGTAAAGAAATGACTCTGGAAAGTTTGGTGTAGGTACAGCATTGATCTAAAAATACCTGATTTGATGGATTGTAAATAATTTATTTATAGTTAATGTTTATAAAAATCTATTGGTTAAGTATGATTAAAAAACTTAAAAAAGTAGGGTAGTAGTACGAAGGACACTGCCAAAGTTTGCAAAAAATGTAAAGCAAAACACAAATTACGTAATGTAAATTGCTTTATTGCTTCTCAAAATATTTTCCTTTAAAATCTATACATTTTTGAAACCAATCTTGAAATGCGACAACTTCCGGCAAACAAATTAAAGTATACCAGTCAGCATTAACTGTCCTTCAATCTTCTAATGCAACAGTTGAACATGACCCGTTTTTCCGAAAAAACAAGCAATCATCCTTTTTGAAACGCTTTGTGAACACACCACTTCTGTGGGTTCAAGTTCATTTTGAAACATTCATACAGTCGATTGCTGTTTAGTTTCAGGCTCATCTGAGTATATCCAAAATTCGTCTCCTGTTACGATGTTATATACTAAATTTGAACAACTCCCTTTCAATTTCTTTAGAAAATCCTTGCACCATATGACACGTGTGTTTTGTTCTTTTTTCAAATTGTGAGGAATCCAACAATTTGCGAACCATTTGTAAACCATAGTTTTGGATGGTGCTTCATCCCCAAATAACAAACTAACTTTTTCCATACATTGCTGCGGTGTTAACCCGTATCAAAAATCATAAAAAATCATCACTCGAAAGTCACGATTTGAAATTTCAATTTTTTACACAATTATTACTCTCGTTAAATTTTGTTGAAACAAAACCGAGCAGTTTGAAATCGGACTGTCAACTGAATTATAAAAAATGTCAAATTTTATGAATATAACAATTGCAGAACGCGGGAAGTACAGGCAGTTCTTGATTCCGCAAACTTTAGCCCCTTGTAGTGTAGTAGGTAATTGCGTTTTTATTTTGTTTTTAATAAAACAAAAAAATTGATTTTCTTACTTTAAAAAGTGTTGTTAATTTGTTCTACTAAACCGTAAACGTGCTTGTTTTCAAAGCCAAATTTGTGATTCAAAACTAAATAGAGTGCTTATGTTTTTGGCTCATCGGCCATCATTTGTTTTTCTTAAGATTTGCTATTGCTTTCTACGGCGAGTACTTTATTATTTATTAATTTTTCTAAATAACTTTGTTTTCTTTTATTTAAAAACAGATTTTTGAGGTATTGAGCAGCTTTGTTATATTTTATTTTGTCCTTAGTTGGCATCCATATTTTCCTTATCTTTATCTTCCTAGTGCTTCTTTAGTTACTTCTTTTGTAGTTTGATTGTGTTAGTTGTACCAAAAGTTAATTCCTAGGCTGCCCGAGTGCTTTTAATAATATTTTCCACCACTTTATTTATTTCAATAGCTATTTTAAGAAAAACATTGTTGTGTATATCTTCTTTTAAGGTGCTTCAGAATTATTTCCAGTTTTCTTATCTGTCAAAAAAACTAATATTAGTTTATGGATTATACCCGAGCTTAACTAGATAAAAAAAAAGTTTGTTTGTAAAATTAGCTGGAAACTCTTGTTATATGCATTTCAATTTGTTTGATTTTAATTTCCAAATTTCTGCCAATTTTTTTGTTATTATTAGTTTTGTTGTGTTGGTTGAGGCTGAAGTCTGCTTGTAGAATTATTTTTCCACTATCATTTCTTTATTTTATTTTATCTAGCAGCTTAATTTTTACCAAACGGGATTTACATTTTTATTATAATGTTTGGATAGCTGTGACAATTGCATCGTAAGCTGTGAAAGAATATGTGAAATGTTTAACATTTCAATTAGCATTTTGTCAAATCTGTTGAAACGGTTTATAAGTGGTATATAGCCTCTTAATTTAAGGGCACGATTGACGCGCGAAAATCAAGCAAAATCATATTTGCTTAACATGTGCTAGCTCCTGATGGTACGCACAAATGACATCATCATTCTGGGTATAGAACGCATGGAACGCATCGTCGCCGATCACATACTTATTTATAGACTTATCACCCCGTACAAAAACAATTCGTATGTTTAGAAAATAATTTATGAAATTACGTATTTATATAGATTTGCATCATAAAACCCGTCTTGAATCAAAAAAACAGCACGAAAAACTGCTATTTTACTAAGATATCGCGTTTTATTTTTGTTGACTTTTAATTGATTTTTACATCAATTTGTTACCGTTACCAAGCCTACTGTCGAGGACACACGTGATATTGAGCCTCACATAAATTCGGTACTGCGACATTATTTATAGAAAATGCATCTACCTATACTTTGCTTTTTGTAATGTTTTCCAATTTTTTTATCATATCTTAAGAATAAATTATTGCTTTACTGTAAATTTATTCAATTATTAAAACAAACTTTACCTTTAAAAATTCAAATGATTTATCTGAATATCGTTTGTACTTAAAAAATAAAAGTTGAGAAATATAATACATATTTTTTAATTATTTTACCAATATCCACTAAAAACGGTTCCGTATGTATAACTTATTAGTACTCCATTTGTCTGTTAATGAGAATATGACATGACACTCTCAAAAAAGAATTCTACATTTTTTTAATGTTTTTTTGTCTTTTTTTTTATTTTGATTTAAAAAAACCCAAAAAACCGATATTTTGGTCCCAGTGGCCTGGACAAAAAGGAGCATCATTGTAATTTTGTTTAACCACCAAAGTTGATGTAATTTGTTACTAGTTAGAAAATATAAATTTATAAAATATATAAAGAAGTTATTTTATATATGTTCTGATACACACGAAATTGTATAATAGTCATTACAATTTATGCAAAAAATTTATTCCACTTTTAATTTTCAAATTTCCTTTTTAATTCTTTTTCATGTCATTACCATCAGCTAAATATCCCGAAATAGTTTATTTGTTCATTCTCAGACTGCTATTAACCATAGCCATTAAATAAAGTCATTAAGTCAGTTAGTATAAATAGTCAATACACCCTTTAAAATATTCACTTTGAATTGTGGTGGTGAACAATGTTGACGAATTAAGTTACAAATCAATTATTAAGTATAAATAATTAAAGCCATACTGATGAGAGGTAAACCTCGAAACGCGTCTATGGATGTTTTTAGTTTAGGATATTTTGATAATTTGATTTTTTTAAATATAAATTTGTTTTGTGTATTTGGGTTTTAGAGGTCTAAAGCTCGAAAAAACTGCAAAATTTTCAACATAAATTCTTACAAATACACGTTTAGCACTAAACACCAAATAAAATTTAAAAAAATTATTTTGTGGAAAATTCTACATAGAAAATAGTCAGTGTCGTGCTCATAGGCCGTAGAAAAATCTATCTAGAAAAAAACATTTTTTAGGCAAGAAATGCGTTAAAAATTAATTATTTTTTTATATTTACAAAAAACATTATAAACACTCTAAGCTGGGGTTTAACATTTTTTTTTGTCAAAAATTTTATTTTCAAATTTTGGCGCCAATAGATTGAGCTTAAATTTGTTCCGCAAGCGCAAAAACTATTAGACAAAGAGTAAAATCGATCTAAATTGGTTCAAGCAACAAAAAAATATAAGTAAATTATACAGAGTGAGTTGGGAGGAACGGACCAAATGTTGTTATCCGATTTTTATTTGTTTTCAAGTTACAGCGTAATTAAAAATAAACAAAATTTTATATATTAACTTTTTGGTTATCATAGCGTTCTTATAATAAATGTTAATAAATACCGCCATTTACCTCTAAACATTTTCTGCTTCGTCTACAAAGGGCGCCTGTTGCTCTCCTGATGGTGTCATATTTTTGTTTAAGATCGGCAGCAGCATTAGTAATACGTAGAATTAGTCCATCCCGAGTGTCTACTATACTTTGTACACTTCATCTTTGAACCAGCCTCATAAACAATAATCTAATGCTGTGAGGTCTGGAGATTTTGGAAGCCAACTAATAGGACCACCGCGACCAATCCAACGCCCAGGAAACCTTTCGTCCAAATGTTGCTTGATGTGACGAGCAAAATGTGCAGGAGCTCCATCGTGCTGGTAGTACATTTGCATTCTGATATTTAAAGGAACATCCTCTAGTAGTCCGTGTAATTCATTTTGTAAAAAAATTTAAGGAGTTGGCCCCTGTGAAGCGATTCTCCAAAATGAAACGGCCAATTAAATAACCATCAACCATACCACACCACACGTTTACCGAAAACTTATGTTGAAAATTACTTTTGACTGTTGCGTGAGGATTTTTGCCTGACCATACATGGCAGTTGTGGACAAGGATTATTACTTATACACCGTCAAAATTCCATACGTTTAGGATAATCTTCTGGTTGTAGGTGCTGTACTCTCTGTACATGGTATGGATGTAAGTCTTGCTCATGGAGTGTGTTTATTACTCTTGTTTGTGGAATACCCAATTGAATATTAATTCTTCTACATCCTGAATATCTTCTACCTCTTCTAAATCTTGTCGAGTAGCTCGTTCAGATGTTATGTTAACACTAGGAAGCTTTTCGGTCTCGCACAGTTTGCTGAAAACTCTGATAAATAAATTTTTATTAGGATATCTCTGATGTGGAAACCGTTGACGATATTCTTTAACAACAGTTGTAGCATTCCCATTACAAAAACCATAAACAAACACCATATTTGCGTATTCTAAATTTGAATAAGTGTGTGGCATTTTGTAACACTTTAATCGTACAAACAAAATAAACGTTAAATTACCGTCACCCTGACACATTATTAGAACAAAAAAGCTATTAAATGTTTTAGAACGTCGAACATGGCATACTAGATAAAAAAATTTAATTCAAATAAAAATTGGATAACAGTTGAGATTTTTTACATTGTTTTCACGTGTAGAATACACTCCTGGAGTTTGGTCCGTTCCTCCCGACTCACCTTGTATATATATATATTGTTTCGGTTTTATAGAGATTGATTTCCAGTTCCATCTCGCCACACCCGCCGATTTTGCCAGTCTCTTTCTTGAAGATTCCTTTCCAACATCGCTCTCCTAATGCCATCGTTCCAGGTCACTGCTGGTCTCCCTCTACGTCTCCTTTCCGGTAGTACCCATTCATATAGTTGTCTGGGCAACCGTTCCTCTGACATTTGTTTTACTTGGCCATACCATATTAGTTGCCTCGTTTGAATGTCGTTTATTATTGTTTTTTTCTGATTTCATTCTACTTCTAATTTCCGTATTTCTTATTTTATAAAGGCGTGATATACCCGCCAATCTTCTTAGAAAATCCATTCTAGCACTAATAGTTTGTTCTTCATACCTTTGGTGATAGACCACACCTTACAGGAGTTACAGATGGTGTTCTTTAGTATGCTGTTGTACATGAGCATCTTTGTGCTGCGCTGGATTTCTGGCTGCCAAAGAGTTAAATTTAAGGCTCCAATAATCTTTTTTCCTTTGTTTATGCGATCTCTGATTGTGTCTTCTATGCGTCCGTTATCATCGATCTCCGTGCCAATGTAGGTATACTTTTTGCATGCTTTTATTTTCTCCCCACTTTTGAGCTCTAGTTCTTCAGCTACCACCTATGCACATATACTGACTCTTTTTCAGGTTTATTTCCAGGCCCCATTTGGAGTATTCCTCATGTAATTTGTTGGTCATGTTCTCCTGGTCTTGTGATATAACAACTTGATCGTCGACATAGCGCAAGCTGTATAGAGTGGTGTCTCTAATTGGCATACCCATTCCGTGGCACTTTCGTCTTCATTGTCTATGGCATCTAGAAATATTTAAATAAGTAAATTAAAAAATTTAAAAAATATATATATTTAGTATAAATTTTTTTTTTTTTTTATTTGTGTATTATAAGAGTTTATGTCGAAAATAGACCTATTTTTGCAGTTTGTTTAAGTTTTAGACCTCTAAAACTCAAATACACAGAACAAATTTGTATTTGCTAATTATTTTACATTAAAATAAGTCAACTTCGGCATTTATGAAAAATTACAAAATTCTCCTTTTTGTCCAGACCACTGTGACCAAGGTTTTTTTAGTTTAGCCGCGTATAAAAAGAGTGTGGACTTAAAATGACGCCAGAATTGAATCCTATAAAAAATTTCTGATCGATTTCACTAGACTAGATTTTTAGACAAAAACACTAACAAACGACAAACAAACTAAAAAAAATCGTAGAATTTTTTATTGGGTTTTATTCTTTCATGAACCTGTCAAAAGACTACTCATATGTTATGGAAAAAAAAATACTGAAGCAAATTTCTTGATACACCCCCTCCCCCCTCCCCGCTCTGGTCCATTTGAAATAAAATTGTTCATTTATAAAATGTTAAAAAAAAATAAAATTCAGTCTTGAGACTAAAAATATTATCAGACAGCACCAAACCCAGTCATAATTTGTTAAAAAATGTAAAAAAAAAATATATAATCTTAATATTTGTAAATCCGGCTATAAAATATCAAAAACAAAATCCAATCTCTTTGTTAAAAAAATATAAAATTCTTTTTATAAAATAACAAAATACGGCTATAACTGTCAATGTATTGTTGAAAAAAAAACAAAAGTCTGCTCATAAAATTACGTAATGTCAAAAATAGCAAAACAGCAGGTTTTTGAATAGACGTTAAAAAAACCTTGTGGGACTGTTTGTGAGGTTCATTCTAAAAAAACACATTTTTTTAATCAAAATGTCTTAAAAATATATGTAAATTAACTAAAATATAAGAAACAGCTTGTTTTTTTGCTTAAAAAACACACACTTAAATAAAAAATGTTTAAAAAGTTAACAATTTCTAGACTTGAATTTGAATAAGAAATTAAAAAAAATTTAGAAAAATGCGTTTATTCCTCAGAAACACATTGAAGAGCAAATTAACTAATAAAAAAAAAAAAAAAAAATCACAAAAATTCGAGTATTGCACAAAATGAAATTTAACATAAATCAATACAACGCTTAAAAATTTGTAAAAAATACAATTTCTACAAAAAGTTAAACAATTATTTAGACAAAAATACTTTTCTACACAAAAACAATTGACAGTTGCCTTTACAGCTTAAATATCTCACATCCTAGATAGTTGGTTTGTTAAATTATCAAATGCTGGTTTAAATTTGCGCAAAAAATGAAGTTAATAGTTCATCTGACAAAATTGTGAGACAGTTTAGAGTTCTTTTGTTAAATTAACAATTGGCAGTTTATATAATTGATTTATAAAACAATTTTTGTTAAATTGATTGTTGACATAGATGAGATTTGTAAAATAGTTTTCACATTGACAGTTTATATGACAGATTTATAAAACAGTTTATATTGACATATTACAGTTTTTATCTGACAGATTTGTGAAACAATTGACATTTTGTTTTTAAAATTTACAGTTTTATTGTTTATTTTTTTAGGTTAGGTTTGGTTAGGTTAGGTTAGGTTAGGTTAGGTTAGACAAAAAGTCTAAAGGTGTTCTTACATTTGTCAATTTCTTGTTCAATTTTAAGGACTTACTGACCTTGAAGCCCCAATCAGATTAAATTGTCACATTACATTTGTCAATTTATTGTCAGATTAAAATATCAGATTAAAACATAACCTACTTTGCTTTAATTTATTGATGAAGTTAAACCCGTATGACACTGTCTATAATTATGTCTTGAATTATATATATAATTATAGATCAGACCATTCACGTGTGTAAAACGCACAAACTATCAAGGTCACAATAATATCTTGAAAAATTAGAACATGTTCTATTTTCCCATCTATAGTCGACGCGAACGTGATGTGCGCATATCATTTTGTATTTTCTTATATTTTTTCAATTTTACCACTGCAGCTCCACACATATAAATTGCTACCACTTTTTTTTTATTTGTTCTGCTTCCATTTTTTTATTATTTTCATTAATTCTATAAATAACTGTAGCATTAATCAATTCTTGATTTGACAAATCATAGATAAAGCGCATGCGTTGTTTTATAATTATATAAAGAATTATATATAGTGTCATACAGGATATAAACTTTATATATGGAATTATTGCACAAATTCTAATAAAAATTATATATATAATTCAAGACATAATTATAGACAGTGTCAAACGGGTTTTAGGTGTAGCCAACTGCAAAATATATATGATTCAGTCACAGTGCATAAATATTTACATCTACCACATAACCTGACGATCAGCTGTTTTATTATAGAGTTGGCAGTATTGGAAATTGAACAATAAATTGCCAAGTGTAAAGTGAAACAAATCTGCAATAAATTGTCGTAAAATTGACGGCAATTAAAGAGATAAATAAGTCCTTAAAATTGAACAATAAATTGACAAATGTAAAAACACCTTTAGAAAACATTGTATAATAAAGTGAAGCAAAATCATGCATGTTCTAATCTGATATTTAAATATGTCTAAAAATTGGTCAATGAATTGACAGATATAAAGTGACAATTTGATCTGACTTCAAGATCAGCAACTCTATAAAATTGAACAATAATTTAGCAAATGTAAAGATTGTTTAGTAAAATAAATGTACATAAAAAAAGTTAAAGACATTAGTTGATTTATGATTGTGAAAGAGTTTATAAACGAATGGGATTATGTAATCACTTTAAAAATGCCGCTTTTTAAAATTGTTTACTATACTACATATGTTCATATGTTTGCTTGACAGCTGTCAAAGTTGATCTGTCAAAACAAATAATATAGTGGACAATTTAAAAAAAGCGGCACATTTAAAGTGATTACATAATCCCATTCATTTATAAACTCCCTGTATATCTCAATATACAATATCAGTTCAATTTTTGGTTTTACAAAAATAAGTATTTTATTTATAATTTTCATAAGTTACTACATGTCAAAAATGTTCATGACAAATGTCAAAAATGTTATAAACTGACATTTATTAATTCTGTCAAACTCTTGAATATTCTGACAAATTATTTCATTAGTAAATATTTAATAACTACTGGCATTATCTAAAACATAGAAAATACATTTTGTAATGGGATTCTATAGTCATTAGTCATAATGGCTAATTACACTGTTTGATAATAATTATTATTTCTAAAATCATATTAAGTTACTTACGTTGATTTGGATTAAATATTACATTTCATTGCTGATTGATTATTAATTTTTAAAAATAGTGATAATTTATATATTTGAAATTAGCGCGCATATCGTGACAGTGTCCACTAGATGTCGCGCGGCACGGTTTCCTTTTGCGTAGATGAAGTAGCGTAAGCGTGGCTAATCAAGGTACAAAAAGGTAAATGTAGTGTTATTTGTCGTGTTTTTCATCTAAAATATAATATAGAAGCTTTAACAGGGGTCCCGAAACCCATCCGCCGCCCCTCGACGACATTAGCCAAATTGACGGTAGCGACAGTCGCGTTCGCAAACGTCAATAAAACACACACATTGACAAAAAAAATAATAAAACAGACAAGATAGAAGAGAGTCAGTCTATGGAGGAATAGTCGATTCCAATTAATAAAGGTGCTGCGTAACAAAATCGGATTAAAGTGTAGTGCTGCACGTGTAAGCCGTCGGGGGCCCGCCAACACTCGGAAATTCTGCAAAGAGATCTTGCTTCCATCCGTCTGTCTGTCGGGTCCGTCCGCCTACTTCTAACCCAGTTCCTTTTATCATATCTATTTGTCTCAGCAATTATTTCACTGAGAATTGTTACAGGAAAATGAGCAGCTCCGAGGAGGTATCATGGATTTCATGGTTCTGTGGATTACGAGGAAACGAATTCTTTTGCGAGGTAAGCATAATTTATCGAAGCCATATTAATCGAAATCACTTAATTGTTTATTAATCATATTGAAGGTTATGTCGGCTATTATTCAATAAGTTGGCTTTGATTGATTTATTCTAATCCAAACTAATTCAATTATTGCGGCTTAAATCATATATGGTTATATTGCTTACATTAATCAATTAAACATCTCTTAAAACTTTTTGTTAATGATTGTATTTATTTTCAGGTAGACGAAGATTATATTCAAGACAAATTCAACTTGACGGGATTAAATGAACAAGTTCCACATTATAGGCAAGCCCTGGATATGATATTAGATTTAGAACCAGATGATGAATTAGATGATAATCCAAATCAGTCAGATCTTATAGAACAGGCGGCTGAGATGCTTTACGGACTGATTCACGCTAGATACATCCTAACCAATCGCGGCATAGCACAAATGATTGAGAAATATCAATCGGGCGATTTTGGCCACTGTCCACGTGTTTACTGCGAATCTCAACCCATGTTACCTTTAGGTGAGTTTGTATATTTAGTTAAACAATTAATTTATAACTGAGTATTAGCTTAAAGTTGAATGTCAATACTTTAACATTAAAATTGTATATTGGAAAGTTATTGTCTGCTATCACATTCTGAGTTTATTTCTCGGTTATAGGTTACAGTCAAATTTTAATTTAGTGCAAATTTAAATAGTAATAATAATCACTTTATTCCAATAGATCTTTTACAGATATAGGAATATAAGTATTGTAGATAAAATGTTATCAAAAAACAAATGCTCAAATGCAAAAAAAGATTGTAAAGTTAGGCTCCAAACAAAATATAATCTAATACATAATAAGCATTTTGCCGTGAGATACCGTTGACGTTGTGGTATGAAATGGTTTTAAACCGTTGCGTTGTCGCGAGTTACCGGTTATTTACTTTTGACTCCGAATGTACCAACCAGCGAGGTGAATTTAAAACCCTTGTTGGATGCAGTTTAATAAGTCCGGTATGTCAAATTTAAATATGATAACCTATAAATGAGATGAATTGTCAAGAATGATTATGAAAATAAATAGTAAAAATTGCTATTAAGTATAAATAAAATGAATATTCTTTGTAAGTTAATGTATATATAGCAAATATTTTACTAAATAAATAATAATCATAAGAAAATTAATGACAGGTGTAACCGTTTACAACCAGTACGTTTTCGTGAGATTTCCACTATCACCCAAAAATAGAGAGAGATGGAAATAAAACCACTGTTTGATTGCTGGTATGTACGGTTTCTCACGGCAAAACGCCTAATGTGGTGTTTTTTTTTTTTTTTTTTTTAATTGGGGGAAAATGCATGCATGATCCAAATTTTTATAAAAAATACTAATTCATTTATGACCTTGGGAATCAGTGAGCAGTGAAAAATTTTAATTGGATGATGAATAATATATAATCTGGGACTGCACAACATAAAAACAATGATTTTATTGTTTCCAGGCATTACCTGAAAATTATTTATTATTGTGCTATCTTCCCAGTATGACAGTTTATTACTTAGTTTGATGGGGGTTGATGGAACAAACATCTTATTAGGTAATCCGAATCACCACAAATAAAGAGCAAGTTCTTATTTAGTCATGATTATAGAATATTGGCATCATGTCATATGAATTCAACGAACACATAATGAACTTTTTTTATATAATATGAATAAGTTAAAGTGGCCCAAAAAAATGTATGCACCTCATATATGTATGTCAAATAAGTTTTTATATCAACTGTTCTGTTTTTTTGGAAATTTTGAAACTCGTGCCATAAAACTTATTTTTACACACTTTATACTTACGTCAACAGAAATGGCAAATCTGGCAATAATTTGGTTTCTGAACTAGTTTTTACTCATATAATGCGATTTTTTGGCATATATGGAATTTATTTACGTTTTTGCAATGTTCATGATTTAATTTCTAAAACTTGTTTTGACACTATCTATTAATTATAGCTTGAATTATAAATATAATTATAGATCAAACTTTAAAATTGTTTAACACAAATTATCAATCTCAATTATAGATAAAAAAATTTAAACGTTTTATTTTTCTTTACAATTGAATCAAAAAATATGCACAATAGCAAAACCAAACAGTCAGGTTATGGTTGCAATTGCGCACATTCTTTGTGTCGATTATAAAAATAAAACCACACTATCGCTCCCCCCATACTTCAACTTTTCTGTTAAAATCCAGTGAATGGTGCTTTGGGAAACCCCAGGAACCAAAATGCAGAGATCATCTAGAGTCATCTGCTGATCTTCACTCATGATTTTCTCAACCTTTGCGACTATCTTGTCTGAAATTGACGATTTGCTCATCGTGAATTTGAGTACAACTGGCTATAAACTCTACATCATTTTCTACAGCCGCAAAGCCAAGACTGATTGTCTCAGCGAGGCATGCACATGCTAGTTTGGGAGTGGGGGAAGCAACAATCACACTTACTTTTGTGATGACCTTCGTATTACCTGGTATAATAATAATTTATGGGTTAGAGAAAAAGCTCTGTTTTGTTGGATATGCAATAATTGATAGAATTTTCAAATTCTCTGTTAAAAGTTTTTCTATATAGGGCCCAGTATTTGAACCATAAATATAGATGTTGGCATCCATACAAATCCTCGGCAAAAAAAATGGGTCAGGAAAGTCCGTCCCAGTTTGGTTAGGTGTGCAATACTTAATAGAGTTTTTTAAATTTCTATCCAGTTTTCCAATATAGGCACCTGATTTAAAACTATCGATCAAAACTGCCTTTATTTGTTGTATAAAACATTTGTACGTGTAATAGATGATGCCTAACATCATTTATGTCCATTTTATAGTAATTTAAAAAAATGAACCGTTTAGAAATGGCAACCAATAATGTTGATTTCAGTTTTTACCTCAAAAATATTACTAATTGTTAACACTTTTCCTTTTTTGAATGAGACTATGTGCAGCAAACCCTTGGGCACATTATTTATTTGGATTTTTGATAAATTCTCTCAATAAATTAATTTTGTAGGCAATTCCCGATGAATTTAAAATAAAATTGTATTTTTAAATCTTTTAAATTTTATTTGTTCAACAAACAGTTTAGAATTTAGAAACCCTTCCCTGTTTGCACACACATGTTATGTTGAATGAAGGAGTATTGGAGATGCGTAGTATTTTTGCGTATTCCATAGTCTATTTAATTTCAAGTACAATGACAAATACAAGCAATTTTCACATAAAAAGCATGTGTGGGCGGGTGGTTTAGAATGGTGTACCCTCACCCGTCCAATTGTTTGTTATCAAGTTATTAGATTATGCACTGTTTTTGAATATATGAGAATAATTGACAGATATTATAAAAATGTCAGAAAAACCAATTTATTGATGACTAGTACTTGGTTGGGGGCAAGGGCGTTTCCAGCCAACTAGTCTAGGAAAGTAATTAAAAAAAAAAATATATATGTATTTTATTTCTTAAATCCAAGTAACAAACAATATAGAAAAGGACTTTTTCTAAAGTTTTAAAGCGTTAGAAAAATTTACTGGTTATGTTATTTTTTTGGAAATGGATAAGCAACAAATTCTTAGAGGGGTAATTACCCTATTACCTCCCCTTGAAACTGCCACTTGGCGGGCAGTTAAATACTGCTGTTTTAGAATATGCGAAAATGAATGACAGATGTCGTCAGAAGTAAGCGCAATAACCAATTTCTTGGTAACTAACACTACAGTGGGTGGACAACTTAATACATGTGTTTTGAGCGTGACTTGCATTTCTACATTAAGCGCTGACCAAGTAATGAGATCAACACTTGCAGCAAATATTTAGTTTTTGATGCTCTATCTTAAAGTTGAATAGAGTATTGTGTGTGTTGCTGTTTTTAATATATCTTGCGCACAACTGGGGACAAAATTACACAGAAGTTACACTACGTAAGATCTTGAGGAGCCTTTCGGGCATATGCATTGTGTTGGTAGGAACTTCTTTACCAGCAGGACAGGTACATTTATAACAGTGGCACAACAGAATACACAAAAATACATTGCCCTGCTTGTTTTAATAGTCTTCCACTTGATGATTTTAAGCATTGAGGTCCTAGACATGTGCTTAGTGTGCGGAAATATGCTGGAACATAAAAAGCAGCGAATATAGACACCGTGGAATCTGGTGGACAGGAACTCCCATAATTTTAAACTTAATTCAACTTTAAACAATTAACAGTGTCTGCTTCCACATATTTTTGCATTTGAAGTCAGAAATTGAACAAAATTTGTTGTATATTGTCTCAGACATCAATTTTGGAGCCAGGCAAATTTGAATCTGGCGGTTAGGTTAGGTCATATATTTGCCTACTTGTTTTTGTTTTGTTGAAAAACATCCAAGGTGCGATTCAGTGAAGAATGGAGATCTACACCAACTCTTACTCCCGGTTTTTCGATTATGACTTGAGACCTAACTAGATCTTAAACCCGTATGACAGTATCTACAATTCTATCTTGAATTATGTATAGATGAAATTTTAAATGAGTAAAAAATGCATAAAATGATCAACAATTTGATTGTAGATTGAAAATTTAAGAACATGTTTTAGTTTTTCTTTATAATTAACATGTAAAATGTGAGCAATAGCATAACCCAACTATTTTGTTAAAACTGCTAATGCATATATTTTTTCATCAATTATACAGAAAAACTTGACAATTTGATTTTTTTTTAATAATTATGTATATATAATTCAAGATATAATTATGGATAGTGTCAAACGGGCTACATCTAGAGATGCAAGTTTAGATTATGTTGTTGCACCATAAGAAAATCTTATCTTATTTGCGTTCAAAAATAGGATTCCGATTTGAGCTCTGAAATGCAAACATTGCAATAGTTACTTGCCTTTGTATACTATAACAAAACATTAGTTTTAATAAATTACATTATTATTAGGTCCAACATATTCAAAAATTTATTATTTCATTAAAAAATTTGTATTATACGCAGATAATCTAAATAACAAAAGAACTGCTGTGGGTCCCCCAAACAACAAAATGTACATTTTAGCAATAATAGTTTATTTATTAATTAAAAAAAAAATGTGTTTATTATTGGGGCCCATTTTCAGTTTACAGCATCAAACAAAGAGTTTCTCAGCATTTAGGAATTAAGATTTTTGTTTTCTTTTGGCACGGTCTACAAAGTTACCTGGCGTTTGTTCGCCAATTAATCTACACCCTGTATATATATATTTAACAATAATCGACGAAACAACTATCAACTATTTTACAAATCTGACTTATGACTTTGTCAGTATCTACAGTACCTCCATTCTGAGTTTAGTAGTGTATATGTTTGCAGATACATATTCAAATGCCCCTTTGGGGTTAAAATTGGCCTTTGTTTAAACATTTGCTTGACATTTCTACTTTGGCATCTATATAATGTATCAATAATTTCGACAAATCACTCATTTAAACTGGCAACTGTGAAATTGAGAATGCTACTGTCACAAATCGACTATAAGGCACATATAAGTATTAATTTGAAACTATTTCATAAATCTGACATATCGCTTCTCCGGAGAAACAATGACGCAAATGCAAATTTTTGCAAATTTGACTTATTATTGTCAAAGTACCAAAAAAATATTCATTATCCCAGGAGAACAAACTTTTACAAAACTAGTTACAAGCAGACAATCTAGAAAGATGCTAACACTAGAACAGTTAGAGCTAGACGTTCTTCTGAAATGCAGAATGAAAAAATTTTATCAAAGACCTGCATATAGCTCAAAAATCCGTTTATCTGAAAATAAAATAAGGGAATTACAAAGGTTATTAAAATTAAACATTATACCAAAATACTATGAATCGGCTTATTTTAAAAAACATTTTTTGTTTCGTTTTGTATCTAGCTCATAATAATAAATATTTGAATTTGAAGTTACTTTCTTAAATTTATTTCATACTTATTGATTACTATTCAGTGAAGTTCGTAAGTATATATTTATCAAATTTAATTATTTAATTGTGACCAAAATGTACAGATAGTGTGTCATTTTTTAGCGGAACATTGACGCAACTGAAAACTAGTTGACAATTATGAGCCAAAAATCTTAGATATTTTGTAAAATTAATAAATAGCCTGCACTATCTGAAATAATTCCTTAAAGGCAATGCTAGTTCGGGTCCGAACAATAGCACTGATTTTAAATTAATCCCAGATTAATATATTTAGTTTACATAGCATTCATAGATAGAGATTTATGATTAAACTTTAAATTCGTTGATGGAAAAATTATAGTTCATATCATTAGCAAGCAAGCAAGATTTGTTAAAATGGCTGCATATTGTTAGCTAGCAATATAAATCTTGCTTACTTTTAGCAATGTGCATAGAAAATAGCTCCAAATATTAGTATTAATTTGTGAAACTGGTGCAGGCTGCTCTGTCCTACATAGATCACTGGCATCAGGGATTTCTTTAAGTTTTTGACCACAAAAATGCTTCTTTGCATAATTTTTTTAAGCAAGTACAATGTAGTGTGAAATTATCTAAATTTTAATTTGGTCGAGAAGTAGAAGTTTTGCGCCAAGTTACACACTATGCGTTGCTTGATAAGCACTAAATAGCCAACTTATGGGACTCAAGTTCCACAATCGGCATTAATATTTTAGGATATGCCAAAAATCAAAACTTGTGACTTTTGTTGAATTTGAATTATTGTAAAATTAGTATTAAATATATTATTAATGTTGTCAAAAGTCATTTACATGTTTTGAGGGTGCTACAATAGTTGTAGCTCTAATTATACGATTAAAAATATAATTTATTCTAATTAAAAAATTATGTTCTTATTTATTATAGGCCTATCGGACGTACCTGGTGAAGCAATGGTCAAATCATACTGTCCGAAATGCATGGACGTTTACACACCAAAGTCATCACGGCATCACCATACAGATGGAGCATATTTCGGCACCGGTTTCCCTCATATGCTCTTCATGGTCCATCCAGAATACAGACCCAAACGTGCTACAAACCAATTCATTCCAAGGTAAACAATAAAAAAAACTCCCAATAAATATTATTATTACAATTTAATAATTCCAGATTATTTGGGTTTAAAATTCATCCTTTGGCGTATCAGCTGCAGCAGAATGCGGCGTCGACATTTAAAGCCCCCCTCCGAACAAGTATCGCATTCAATAACGGTAAGCGTTAACGGTCGAAATAAATAAATAAAAACAACAACTTTGTATGTAAATGTGACAACTTAACAAAAATAATAATAAAATCTGTATTTCATATTAATTAATAATAATAAATGGTATGTTAATTTAAAGTTTAAGTTAGTTAATTTATCCTTATTTTGTTAGATTTTAATAAGGAACGTTATTTGTACCAATAAAGTTCTGCGATTTATTTTACCAAATTTTTTTTCCTTGACAATAAAATATATTATTCTCATGTATCATTGCCTTTTTGTAATTTATTTTGTTGATCCAATAATTGTTGTAATGATTGTGGTCCACCTGCAAATAGAGACTGTTGACGCATCTCTTGATTAGTACTGTTGTTCCTTAATTGTCCCGGCAATGTTGGAGCCCAGCTTGTTGGATTGAAGAGGGAGTAACCAGGAGCAGAATTCACCAACTGTAAATATTTTAAATGAACCAAATCCAACAGCATTAGATTACAATAAGCATGCGAAACTAACTAAAGCAAATTTAATAAAAGTTGTAACATCTTTCAAATTTCATAAGCCATTTTAAAAGGGTCGTGGTCGTCGATGCTGGCCCTTATTTACATAGTTTGGTTCTATAATATTTTAGGCCATTCATATAAACTAGTTTTGTCAAAATATACAATATTCTAAAGCAGTGTGTGAAGAGAATAATAGCAAATGAGAATACAGAAGATGCAATGTGATAAGAGAGATGAGACCTCGTCAACGGGAGTAACCGGCTGTTGGCTTTTGATCTGTTTTACGCAATTTCGGCTTGGTCTGCCGCAAATTCAAGAATTGCAATCTAAATTATTGGGTTATTTAACGAGCACGCAACATCGTGGCAGTACACGGGACCTACTTAAGTTTCTATTCTTATCCTAAAGAAGGTGTACTCGCCACAACACCTTAACCAGAAAACTGACCCTCCGAACCCGAGACCTCTGATGTAGCAGTCAAGGTTGAAAATAGTGTCAGTGATATCATCTGGTTCCAAGCCTTGATATATTTTGGTGCAGGAGATACTATTTGCTACAAGTCATTGGATGCGTATAGGGTGACTGCTACATTTGGAGCGATTTCCGCTCATTAGTAGTGGGACGCTCCTCAGTGATTCTCCGCACCGATTGGAAAAGCGGAACCAATAGGGTGCGAGCGCTACCAATGCAGCGATTTTGGCTACCGTCTTCCTGTACGCACACATTGATAGCTTTATTCAGACAAATTATAGCTACGCCGTCATTTTACTGACAAGACCTACCGACATTTTGAATAGCGTATCAATAGATGTAGTTTTGTAACGTTTATAATTTTTTTTCATAATGTCATTATATGAAAATAACATGAGTAAGATGTTACAGTGCAACCAGAACATTACCTTAGGAATCTACCGAGAATAGTCCTATCAACAAGAATATTTAATCTACAGAGGGCTCTTCTTACGCCTGAAATCTCTTTTGTTCCAACACCTGGACGATGAAGACCTTGGAGATAGTATCATGAGAACATTAAATAGTCGGCAGCCAAATATCATAAGCTCTACAGTAGTCAGCAAGGACACTAATTGCCACCAACGAGATTTATGAGAGTGTTTTTATCCCACTTCGACCAGCCTCAAAGTTACCTTTACGGTACATTCCGCTCACAGGTTTCCATTTCGCTCCATGTGTGTAGTGAACGTAAGTAGAAGTCATTAATTTCGGCTCAGTATACTGTTATAGCAATACGACAGCGCCCCATATCTCATTCATCGTCAAGGAACTAAATAAAAAACAGAGTTCCAAATTTGAAGAGTATTGTGACGATATCAATGTAGTCTTTTAAGAAATTATTCAACAAAATTCATCGCTAGCCCAAGAAATGTGTCCCAAAAAATCACAACGCTCATGGAAGATCCAGCAAACCTGCAAGCCAATCTACTACCAGAATGGATGTTAGTTGGTCATCCATAAATTGAAAGAATCGACATTTGCCTGTTTGGCACATGTTGGTACCATCTATCCAACTAATGCATCACAATTTGTTGACAAATTCATTCCAAACCCCGTCATCAACAGAAGAAAGTGATTGCGTGGAGGAGATTCTCCGTTCATTCTCCATCATGCATCATTTCGTTATTGAGTGTCTGATGTTACTCGGTGAACAAGCCAGAATACATGTTCATTAAGCTTTAATGTTTTGTGCATTTTACAGCTATTTTACATCGCACCAGTAAGTCTACGAAATATAAATATAGAAATCATAATACTGCCAAGATTGTCTTACGCCCATATTCTTAGACTCAGTCCTGGTCACGCAATTCATGAAAGCCACTGCAGCGAGTACTATCTAGACTCAAAAGAAGACGAATTTTGGGACCAGTTCAGACTTACCCAGATAATCGCTAATTCTTCGACCACAGAAAAGTCGCGATTTCATCCCCAGTCTACAATTCACGTCACCTAGAAGTACTACGACTTGTCACAGCCAAAAGAAGACGAAATTAGCATCTTTTCTAAGACTCACAACACTGCACCACGATTAATGTTCTCTCTGCCAAAAGTGCCATGCGTATCTGCCGTACTTCGATGTCTGAATTATTACTTAATATTTGTCCAACGTATTCTGCGAGTGGAGGACGGAGTTTAAAACACAAACACAGTTTTGTTACGGGAGCAATGCACGTTTCTCGTCCGATTATACGGAACAAAGCAGGGGTAAGCCTGATTTCGATAAACTGTCGGTTTTGATGCATTTTCCGTTCATTCTCAATCATATTCATTCGCTTCTCTCGCACCCACTTATGCGCATATCTGCTCACGAAATCAAATCCTCACAGAGAAAAAGGGTAAACGGGGCAAATCCCCAATACTGGTGGACAATAAAAACAAACAAAATATGCCACCTTTCCCCTAGAAAAATAATGTCGACGCCACTGGTTATACAGTATTCCAGAGATTATCAAAGGAGATGAGAATTTTTATTTTGCTTCCCATACAATAAACTTTTTTCTGTTACATGTCCGCCAAATTAAAATGAATCGGTTAAACTAAATAAAAACATAGCATACACACATAAATTATTTCAACACAACTTACATTATTATTCCCAATTGGTTGATTATTCGGTGCCATATGTTTGGATTCGTTCAACATAGCCTGCCGCATCGACATCGCCTGGTTGCTGTACCCCATACCAGTCGGCGGTGCTTGCGGAGTACTCCTATTGCTCCAAGGCGAAAACAAATCGTTCCCTTGATTATTAGGATTAGGATTCGGAAATCCGTACCGATAATAATCCTGCTGCTGTTGAGGTGGATGATGCGTGTTCTGTTGTTGCGGATTGGGCCACCAACTAGTCGGATCCTCCTTATTATTAAAACTATACGCCGGCATATTGTTATACGATATGGGTTTCTCAATCAACGGAGTAAAATTATTGACATTAGGAGGAGGATTATTGAAGATATTAGGAGGTGGCATGGTAAATTGCATTTTTAATAAATCATTGTTTTGGAATTGCAAATTTGGATTCGGAGGTGGTGGTTGTTGCTGCTGTTGAGTCGTCGGATAATTGCTGAAGAAATCGTTACTTAATGATAAATTACTAAGTCCTGGATGGTTTTGGTTGAAAGTTTGGGTTCGATATGGTGTTTGATTGGTTGGTGGTCCTTGACTAGTGATGACTTGTTTCTGTAGTAATGGTGGTTTTAGTTTCGGTGATATCTTATCTTTATCTGAAGTCTCCGCGCTAAATTTAACCTGTTATAAATAATATTTGATTGAGTCAATTATATAAAAAAAAAACTGATAATGGTTTAAAGTAAATATTTCTAATACCTGTTTGTTTTCTTCAATCTTCTTGTAGATCGATTGTAACGCAACATTCTGTGTGATCCTTTTCAATTTTACAGAATCAACTTTGGTACTGTTAAGCAAACTTGTAGGAATTTCGTCGTTTAATTTCACTTGTACCCGCTCTTCCCTGGACTTCTCCAAGGATCCTTGTGGTTTCAGAATGCCTCCACGCTTCTCCGGTACTGAAATTTCTACATTATTAATATGTTGATAAACTATAGTAAACGTATTGAATAATGTCATTTTTAGATTGACTGTACCTTTCACTTTAATAGTATCTGCAATCTTGAACGACTTCATTTCCTCCAGTAGTTTGTTGGTAGGATCTGGCTGGATGCAAGCAGGCTCAAATTGCAATAGTTTGGACTCTTCATTCTGCAAACTTGATAAAAAAAACCTTTAGTATATATTTAAAGTACACTGAAATCAGAATATGGTCACAACTAGAAAAATCTTGACTTTGACCATTTACAGAAGTGTTTCCAGGCGCTACAGATCACCCAACATTTATTCGATAGACTAAATCCTTCTTTACTTTAGATCAATCAAGGAGCAAACAACGTCGCTTTATAAACCCAAAACAAAAATCTCATATTGATCCTTATAACCCCTAGTGGTAACCACCACAATACTACTCCCAGTTCCATCGATACGCAAACCAACTCCTTCAGCGAGTTCTTCCCTGTTTCGTAAACTACCAAAAGATAAACAATTTCAAAATCCATCAAACACTAGTAGTGGGGCATCACGAAGCAACAAATAATCATCTGGAATGCCAAAATGATTCAAAGATGGTAGAGAGATACAACATAAACATTCGAAGCAATCACCGGTGGGCGACACGATACCGCATCGACTTCCTCCAAGTCACCGGCCTGATAGAAACCGTTTCACATCCAAAAAAGTTCTCACAATGATCACAGCCACAATATAACCTGTCACCACACAAACAACAAAATCTACTGAGCAACCACCGGTCCATCTATCTAAAATATTCCCTGCTAGGAACACCAGCGTTCCATGAAATAAAATCATCACAAAATAATTAAAACTAATACATACCAAGTCATCAATTTCTTCCCATTAACTTCATAGCCGCCCAACCACGATCCAAAATCAATCAGCCTCTTCGCCCTAACTTGTTTCTGTAAATCAGCATTCGCATTCTCCAAACTAAAATCATACATTTTGTAGCAATCCTGCAACGGCAAGAAACCCTGAAGATCACGATCATAAGATAGTGGAAGCTTATCATCTAAAAAAAATAGTTCATTAAAACACTAATATCACCGATATTTGTAACATACATTTCTCAGGATCTTCAAGTTTCATAAACATCTGCAACGAATTCAACAGCTTAGAATAACCGGGCCAGATTTGCAACCTGTTTGCAAACACGTCGTCATTTAAGATTTGTGGCTCAGTGCGAATCCAAATTGAAATCAATCTTACTGTAATCGTAATAAGTAGTCACACAATTTGTATAAAAGTGTACGAAAATATCAATTATATTTAATTCGCATAAGCACACGATAGTTACGTGAACATCATGCGACGACTGACCGGATAAGTGCGCTATATGCAAAGGACTTAATTCGCAAATATAAGCAATGTTCACGTATTTATCACGTTCTAAAGCTTCCTTAGCTAAACAATGAATGGTATTGCAGAAAACATTATACATAAATACTTACTTGCCGCCAGTGCGTAATAATCCAACAAACTCTCATCCGCTTTCAATGTATAAACTGGTAACAAAAAAGCACTCAAAGATCCAGCCAGTAAATCCAAAACAAGTTCTCTAACTTTCATTTCGTCTGGTGTTAACTCAGTGATGTTCATAACGTCTCCTTCTCCTGTGATCCGTTTTAATGCGTATAAATTGATTACCGTCATCTTTATCAACTTTTCGGAAGTGAAAGATTGCGTTGCTACTAATGCGGTTAAGGTCGAAGTGATAGATTTTACACAGAGTTCTGCTTGTTGTAAATTGGTGTCGTTGTGTAACAAGCTGTGTGCTTTTAGGAATAAAGCAATAAACTCGTTTACCGTCATTTTGGTCTGCACTTCTGTTAGGATGCTAAAATATTAATTAACTTATTAATCATCAAAAGGCTACATAATTTGTTATATAGTAAAGTAAGTCAATTGTTTTCAAAGTTCTTTAATCTATGAAGTGTTTCAATTTATTCTTCTTAATTCATTTATTTAAAGCTGAGTGCATCCCGATACCACCTCGTTGAAATGTTACCAACGCGGAATAAAAAAAGTGTCCTGCTGCCTACCTCCATGGCCCAAGATAGAGATGCCCCAAAATATTAAAAACCACGCCACAAGAGATGTTGAGCTGGTTTTACCTACTCACAAAATATCATAAATAAATTAATGTGGCACCACCACGTGCCATTCGTCCAAGAAGCAGAAGCTTTTGACGAGGAATAGTATCTAAACCACCCACATTCTCGTATAAATTGTAATTGTAGTTACATGGACACAGAGACAAAACAACTGAAGAAGACTTAATTCAAAGATATCGTCAGGTCCATAAACTAGAAAACTCTAAGCAATCCAACGTGACAACGCTGAAAACTTTAATGAAGGTCCAAGACCTAGAGAACTCGACTCGTACGATGCACCCCACAATACAGTTATTACTGAAACAACTGATTAGGAAGCCGGCAATTATTATCAACACCGACCCGATAAAGGTAAATATTGATGCTAATAATTCCCGTGAGCTTCAAATGAAAAACAGAGGCGTCCCTACTACAAGCCAACAAGAAAGCTCTTCGCAAATCAAATTTGTCGCATGACCAGATAAAACAGATTCAGAAACTAAGCTGACGCCCGCCGATGAGGTTACTGCCAAATGTTAAAATATCGCAGTTCCTAGATACTGCAGCAGCACAAGGCCGCAAAATCCTCTTCTAAGCCGTCGAGTGCCTCCGAGCAGTAGCATAACGCCACCGCAAGGAAGCAACCTATCCATACCCAAACAGCTTTCACTTTCTTATCCGATTTCTTTGCCCCCTATTTACTTCCAAAATCCAATACAAGACCGCAAAATAAATCATCCAAAGCATGCTTGCAGCAGAACACAGCAACCTGTAGAAAAATTGTCACGAAATAAAGCAAAACAGTACCAGAATAAAATACCAAAAGCGTGGTATGACATGAGTCACATCAAACTATAATCGCTTATGCCTCAGAAGTTTGAAAGAAAAACTCCATTACATTAGCTAATTGAATGTGAAACATACAGGGTCCATTATGAAAGTAATGCTCATGATTTTATCGTGACGCGACTATCCATCCTAGCCCGGTAAATCTGGTCAGGAAATGTGGTGGTGGATCTGCTCTTCCAACACAGCCGGCCGCCAAATCCCCCCCCCCCCCTCCCCATCCAAAAAATCGTCCATTTTGAGTTTGTATCGCAAAAAGAAACAACTCAACCTTTTACCTCAAGGTGCACAAAGAATTAAAACGCCGGACCGCGCGCGTGAAGACTGACATCAAAGACACGGTCAAGCTCCACCATGACAAACGCCGGATCGCGCGCGTGAAGACTGACATCAAAGACACGGTCAAGCTCCACCATGACAATGCCCCCAGTCAAATCGCCGTCATCGTTACCAACTTCCTGGCCCAAAGCAAAACCTCGGTTGTACCCAGCACCCTTAAAGTCCCGATTAGGCTCAGTGCGATTTTTTTTGTTTCTTTCCCCGACTGAAGAGAGCTGAAAGAAAAGCATTGGGAGCCGTGGAAAACATCCAAAAGCATGTTACAAGGTTATTAAAAGATATTCCTGTCGAGAAGTTTCAGAGTGTCTTCAAGGCGTAGCAGACATGTATCGGAAGGTGTATTGATGCAAGGGAAGAGTATTTCCAAGAATTTTAAGTTTTTGTACCAGTACGATCAATAAATCTATTTTTCATAGATAATGCGTATTACTTTCATAATGGACCCTGTCCACTCACTTGCCAAGCACAAACTAACTAAGAAAGAACTGAAGACAATCCCTTAGCAAAAGCTCCAGGACTTTATTGATAAAACAGAACTGCTAAAAAGTAAGACGTCGGAGGAGCACAATAGAACAATCATGCTCGCAACGCAGATACGCTAGACAACGCACTTAAAAAAGAGCGACAAGAAAAAACCTTCAACACTTCGCAAGAAAGGCAAATTCACCAAGTGGAGCAAACTAATAAAAAATATTGCTTATTTTTTAGCCACTTAGTTAACTTAAGTAAAGCAAGATATATTCTTCATTCTTCAAGAAAGAAACATCTTGTATACCTTCCAAACGCCAAAGTGGTTATTCGAAACATCCCCGTAAAATCTTTTCCGCGGGAGATAAAAGAAAAGTGCTTGGATTCAACGTTTTCTAAGCAATTTGTTTGAAAAACAAACCCCAGAAATTAAAATATCCAATGCTGTACACGCAGCTCCCAAAATCCAATAAAGCAAGAGTTTCGTTCTCACCGTAACGGTGCAGATTCCAAGCCAACACATAAACTGGATTACTGCCTCTACCACATGAAAGCTAAAACTACGACGAACGACTTGAACACCGTTACATCCAGCTGACTTTTCAGTCCACCGTTACAACTCCTAGATGAATGTCCTTAACACACCTAGAGGCATTCCACTCCTCACATATCACACTAACCAATAACTGTTACAATTGGAAACAAGTGCGTCGCACGTGCCACCCATATAGAAAAACTTCCAAAGTCAAACTAGACTCGACCCGCTGCAATACGTGCGTGACCTACATTGAAAGAGAATAAGACTTCACCGACCATCATAAAATGAAGACGAAGAAACTTTCACACTAAATTATTCATTGACAAACAAACCACAAACTTCAGCGACTTCTATCGGCAACTCAGTCTTTACTATATCGATAAACTTGACTAATAATAAATGCCCCCCCCCCCCCCCAAACCTGAAACAAAGAAAAGCATGGTGCTTTCATTTACCCCAATATTGACATATATCACCCGAAAGCTACAATCGTATGTTGGATTACTTCGTTGGCTTGAGAAACAAGAGATCATCGAACAACCAACCTTAAAAATATGGAGTACATAGACGCAACCTGTCACTATCGACAAAGATTATTAGGATAGAAAATTACTCTAGTCAAGAAACAACTACCACTTTGGCTAGTCAACAAGACCAACTGCGTCACCGACATCCTTGATAAAGACAACTTTGAAGCTCAAGTCCGGGTTTACAAACACACACCAAAAATATAGCTCGTCAAATACAGAGTGGCAGAATTATTTATACCGGATATGGCAACCTAGATAACAACATACTCATCCTGCATCATCGAAATATAAAATGTCGGACATATCCTGCCACAGAAGAAAAGACCATTCAGCAAGACAAACTGGACTAGAAATGTGCTATCCCGGTGCCATGTGTGCCATCCGAGATAGAAGACACCACTTAAAAAAAAACCGCCTATCTGTTTGTAAGTGAAGCCTTTTGCTCGGCCTTTCAGCATTACCATAACACTTGGTTAATATCGGTGTGCTACATTTTGTTGGCGCAGGTATTGGATCTATGGATATGTGGCATAGCGGCGTCGAGCGTGTTGAACCGCTCGTCTAGATCTAACCGCTGTTTGGCGTAATCAGGTTTGTCCCATCTGCCAGATTGCCTATGGTTTCTTTACAAGAACAGTTCGCTGGGGCTCCGTCCAGTGGCAGCGTTGACCCGGCGGTTGTAGTGGAATACTTTGCAAGAGCTTATCTCATCATTTATGTGGTTTATGCTCTTTTTTAATTCCGCATGTCTCATTTCTAACGGATTTGCCTGCGGGTGGTAGATCACCTTCCAACATTTTACCGCATCCTGGAACTGCTTGCTACTAAATTGCGGACCATTTTTCGCTTAACATTACTTTGGGGTAACCGATCCAGTGAAACAAGTGCTTATCTAACAGCAGGCGGATGGTCAACTTGCTAGTGGCTGTCGGTGCTGATATCACCTCAGTGCCACTTTGTTTCCCGCCTTTGTCGTGTCAAATAGGTCAAAATAATCGATTGATACTTGTTTTTACAGTTTACCCGCTGGATGTGGTTTTAGCGGTGCCGGAGGTACATGCGCTTTTTTGTCCGAATGCAAATTAATTAGCCCCTAATTAATGTACCGGCATCAATTTCCACCTTAAGCCAATGCCAAGCTTTCACAATGGCTATTGTCTCTTCTCAGCTTGGGTATCTAGCGGATTCGGTGGAGTGGTGTGCTTTTAGTACCTCGCGCTGAGCTTTTGGTAGCATCACTGCTTCCATCCTACTTTGAAGCACATGTTTAGGATCGGCGGTAGTTATGCTTGTTCTACTTTGGGAGGTAGCATCGGCTCCATATCTTCAATGTTATTATTGATGAAGTTGTCACTGCAAGACAACGAATCAGATTGATGTACCCGGGGCATGATTGATGTGGTAAGTAAACTCGGCTAGTAATAGCAACCGTCGGGTATCAGGTAAATTTTGACTAGTATCGGTCAAATTTTATAGTCTCACTAACGCTTTGATGGCATCTTCCAGGTACGGCTGTATTTATAATGGCCTAGACGATGGTCATACATTCCAGCTCGTTTAAGTAGAATCGAGTTTGGGGCTCAGTCAACTTGCCATTCTTGTAAGAGATAATGTGCTTCCAAAATCCTTCCTCTTAGTAAAGTACCACTTCTGCCTTTGTTTGCAAGACGTAACAAAAACCTGATGATCGTGGGCCAGTTTAAGTGATTTGTTCATGTTTGCTTAGATCATGCTGAAGGCTTTTTTGACAGGCAACGTCGTGTGTAGTCTAGACTTGCATTGTTTTTGTGTAACCATGAATGCCCTAATATAATTGTCTCACCTAGTTTTGGTGCAATTAAGAAATAATAATAAGCAATGTTGTTGTTTTTGCCTACTGTGGGCTGTACGTAGACTTGGCTCGTGGTCGGTGTTTCGCAAGAAGTCCAAGTATTAGACCCGGAGAGAGAAAGGGAATGTGTGGCTTTTTTGCAATGACCTTGTCGGGATGTAATATCGCAATCCCAAAGTAGAAAGATCAAAGCGAGATCTCGACGCTGGCGTGCAGGGGTTGTTATCGTAGATTAGTCCAGATTGAAGCCGAAACTAGTAACCCCAGGTGCACTCTCCATAGACGTTCTCAACCCAAAAGTTCTTCTTCTAAATGAGAGAAACTGTAACTTGTTAACCAATCGCAAGAGAGTAAGTCACATAAAAGTAATCCACTCAGAAAATGCAACTCAGTCGAGCCCTATACCTCGCGGCATTGCACTCAAGGTAAAACAAAACGCAAACAGCTGGATCAAAAGACTTACATGCAAGAACAATAGAGCTTCACGAACCATCATCAAGAGAAGGTAAAGAAGGACTAATAACTTTCACACTAATCAGTCATTGACAAACAAAAACCTTCAGCGACATCTATCGGTGGCTCAGTCTTTGATCTATCAACAAACTTGACCGAAAACAAATGTTGCCCAACGTACACATACCACCCTGAAAGTTATAATAGTATGTATAGATTACTTCGTTAGCTTTAGAAAGAAAAAGAATGATGGAACAACTATCGCAAATCGTTACCATTATAATTTTTAATATTCTTATATAAAAAAAATAAAGTTTATTACTATTATTATTATTAAAGAGTATGAAGTACATAAATACAACCTTTTTCACTCCGACGGCCAAAAACCCTGTCGGCATAGATCGGTAGAATAGCAAATTTCTTATTGCCTTACGCTTACGCCCTAATCGAACACACGGCGTGCACTAACATATACGCTCAACCTTAAGAACACAGCTACCACTTTGACCAGTCAACGACACCGACTGTGTTATCGACATCCTGAATAAAAACAACTTGGAAGTGTAGGTCCAAGTCTACGAGCCTAGCCAAGTGAAATTTGTCAAATACCAAGTAGCAGAAATATTTATCCTGGGTATGACAAGCTCAATGCCAGCATACCTAGCCAAATGCATCATCGACATAGAAAAGAAAGACAAACATGATTTCATCTACTACATGCCTTAAATGTTTCGCCTAGAACAACACCTACAACCCCGTCAAACATGGTAATGGAAATCATCGCCAATACAACAATAGAATTAACCCCGACCATAACATGAAGATTGCCACAGAAGAAACGCTCATGCAGCAGACTTAACTGGCAGTGTGCAATCCCCGTCACGTCACTCGCGTGAAACCCGGCACAGAAATAGATGACACTATCGGTACCAAACAAGTAAGGAATAATAGTAAAAATCCCTCCAAAGGCACAGACCGCTGTCTACCCACGGGACAACACCATGATCAAAGCCTCGTGAATGCCACACGACGCTTGGCAAACCTAACTAGCATCGCAACATAAGAATAAGTAAGGCCATCGCAACTTGAACTTAACGTTAACGTTTCGGACAAGTGTTCGCAAGTGCAGAACAAACATTTTGAGAAACAAAACGCAAAACAAAAATAAAAAGTAAAACCCCTGTAAGCACTTTTACTATATTATAAACTTCTCTCCGTGTACGATAAAACCCAATGCCGTATCTAGAATAAAATTTCGGAAGGGTTTTTGGAAAAGGGTTTTAACCCCCCACCCTCTAGATACGGCCTTGATAGGACCCAAACTAGCTTCTTCTTCTAAATGATCACCGCTAGATAGCGCTATCAAGTAACACGACCCTTCGTAAGAGGCGTTAGCCAATCGCAAATCACATAATAGAAATCCACACATCAACCAATAATTGTCCCAATCACGATTACGTCGAACGTGGGACAGAGGTCAAACGCCAAACACGATAAGCTAAAAAGAAACCACAAAACACATGAGAGCAAAGTTACAAACTAAAGTTTAAAAATAATTTCAATATTGTACGCTTTTTTTCAAAAACCGTTTCCGACAGGGCCGTCCTTAATATTTTACGGTGGGGCCAAAAAACCCTTAGCTACGCCACTGGTGGGTGACCTAAATGCAAAGACAATAGATCTTCACCATCTATCAAAAGGAGAAGAAAGACTAATAACTTCGATACTAAATCAGTCACTGACAAACCACAACTTTCAGTTTTACTCTATTGTTACTCGACAGGTTTTAACACTTTTGTACAATAATTTGCGTACTAACAAACACAAAACAATTGTTTGTACAAACATCAGTAAAATTATAATCTCATATCTTTCTAATTATATAATCATGTCTACCTGTAGCTTTTACCAGCTTGTATGATGCAGATTGCACAACTAACCTTGTTGCACAAATTGTTGATAATATATGACGCTTATAATAATAAAAATCAATGACATACAATAAAAGCAAAATAAGTAAAATAACAAAATACTTACTCATCTTTATCCACAGCAACTGCAAGTGTATTTGCTAAATTAGTTCCAGCTCCTGGAAATGGATTCTTAACAGCAATCCCTCTAACATAATGAAAAACAGTCGACAACTTATCCCCTTGACTAGCCTCTAACAAAGCCAATTGATTATACGGATGCCCACTGTTAGGTGAAACCAAAATTGCATGCCTTAAATCAATAATAATTAAATTAAAAAATAAAACAATTTATTAAAATTACTTGTAAAAACTTTCAGCCTGTTTGCGTTGATTCCTATATCTTGCTATATCACCCAAATGTACCAAACAATATTGGCAAATATATAAACAAGATGAGGGTTGTGGTAAGGTATTTGATTCGGCATAACTATTACATTTTAAATTACCAAAAACAGCTCCGTGTTTACGAAATGGTAAATCTAAATCGTACGTCGACGATAGTTCTTGTAATAAGGTTAAGTAAAAACCTGATGCTGCTTCCAAGCACCATGACAACAAAGCCTGTGATTCAGATCTTCGTGCATTCTATAAAAAAAACAACATTGTGCAATCAGACTATTTGCAAATAAAGCAAATCAAACCTTTTTATCTCTAGCTTGTTCCTGCAAGATAGATATATGATTCTTAAATCCAAGTGTCCATAACTCCTGTTCAACCTTTTTATCTAAAGCATATTCTAAATCGAGAACCAATACTTGATGATAAATCGTTTGCAATTGTTGCTGATCTGTCCATGCTTGTAGATCGTTGATTAAATCACAATTATTTGAGGATATTTTAAGTTTCAATGGCTCTGCTTTTCTGCAATCATTTACTGATTATTTTATTGTTAATTTGTTATATTAATTACTTACTTTAATACTTGCACAGCTGCTTTGTATCCCATGTTACATTTTATACTTCAGAGCTGTGAAGGTTATGTTTATTTATTTCTTGCTAAAGTAATTATAATATTACCTTAAATTTACAAATCAAATAATATTTTTATGGATCATTAGTAAATTCCAGAAGGATGATAATTGTTATTTTGTATATTTTTGTGATTAATTCTACATGCATACTTAGTTGCATACCATACATTACTATTATTATTATAGGAACCTATAATATACAATAAAGCAGTGGCGTAGCATAGTACTTTTAGTACAAACACAAAATTCTAGAAAAACTTTAATAACTAATATGGCTAATAAAATTACTTTTAGTCAATCAGATATTTTTTTAAAATATTAATTTTAATTAACATTTTAATGTTAATTAGTATTGCAGTAAGAAACAATTAGAATAGGAAAGTTCTGTCATTTTTGACATTAAAGCCAAGATAGATTTGTAACTAATGGCCGATCTGACCGACACTTCTTAAATCAATACCTACGTAAAGTTCTCTTTACAGCTATCTGTTACTTAAATTTTATATGCGTCGCACCAGTCATTTAAATCAGATACTTACTAAGTATAGTAGAGTTTGTGACAGTTTCGGACTATCAAGCGGCACATCAGATATCAACCAATATACAATTATATTGACTCTAAACTTGGAGTGCGCTTTCGTTGTATTGTGTGTACAACAAAATATTAATGTTTATTGACATTTGAGGTTGCTTATTGGTTTCTGGAAATAACAGAAACTGAAACATTGATTTTAAATGAAAAAAAATCTGCTGATAAAATGAAATATAAATTATAGATAAAAAAATTTAAAGCTGAATTAGAAATCAAAATAAAACAATAAAATCGAAATGAATTTATTTATGTTACTGCAAAAACAAACTTCATTTTTATTAAAATGATTTCATATTGTAATAAATAAAAATGAAGCTTGTTTTTGCAGTATATTGTAAACATGTCTTGAAATGCCATTATTAATTATATTTATAATAATGATATCAGATAAAATATCTTCCTGTGGAATTATTATATATCTCATCTTTTATTAATAATCTTTTACTTAACATTTGCTATAAAAATCACAAATTTGAGGTTAATATCGAGGGCTTACCATGTAAGCCCTCGACATTGACAACTTATATTTAACGAGTTAAGGTTGCGTTTAAATGGACGGTGCAACGCGCTAACCAGAGCTTAGCTATTTAACTATTAGTTAACTTTTAAGTAGTGTCGGTAAGATTGACTATAAATATTATGGCGTACTTCTATTGAAATTTCAAAAAGTCACAATGACAATTTTAAAACTTTTATTTTTATCAATACTGTTTTGAAAGTTAGACGTAATTAAGATTTTCTTTTCTGTAAATGTCTATCAACAACTTTAGTTTTCAAAAAATTCAGTAATTTTTGATTTTTTTTTGTCAAAGTCTTACATTTTTTTTAAGGTAGATGTCCCACAAACGCCAAGTATTATCTAGTGCGTTTGTCAAAAAAAAATGTAAAAATGCACCAAGTGATGAAGCGCTCAAATGGAAAGCATCTATTGTATAAAAATTTAAAACTTTAAAGTAAATATTATGTTTTTTAAATAGTTGTTAACTGTGTTAATTGTTAGTATTTTTACCAATAAAAAATGTAGTTTGATCATTATTTACAAACAAGTAAAATAAATTTAAAAAATGCTCTGGTAATGAATATGTATACTGGCGTTTGAGACCAAAAGGTGCACTTGTTTAAAAGTTTGAAACTATTTACACACTCGCCAAAAGAATGATGTAGCTTGTTAGGTAAAACACCGTAATCGACGTTGAGACCTTGTACGCAATAGACGTCAAGTACATGCTGTAGTGACGCTCATGCAAACAAAGTATTCTGGCATTACAGATATGCTTTAAATGTTTTATATTTGCTAATTATGTAGATGTTAAATTGACAGAAAAAAATTTAAGACCAATATACAGTCGCACAGAAAATTCAAAAACAATTAAACTATTTTTTGTTAGTGCATTTTAATCAAATTATAACAGCATTGACTACGTCGTTGCATATAAAATAATAATAAGCTTACAGCAAAGACAAAAACAGAACAATACATTAAAAACTTTAAAATATATAAATAAATACTAAATCTGATATCACAGCTGTTAAAATAAAAATAAAATAGCTTAAATAAAACGTAATCTAACGTCACAGATAAAACAAAGTTATAAATAACTTAGCTAAACATAAATCTAACCTAATACGCTGGCGAGCAAAAATTAAAGGTCACTTTAAAATTATGACTTAGTTTTGGAATTTTTTGTTTTAACTTTATGTTAGCAAATTGTAAACAATTGTACTGTATTTTGCACACTAAATTAAAAATTCAATGTTGAATTGTAAAGCATATTTATTGTTTTTATTGCGTATTTTGGAAATACTACTAATTTACAGTTTAGACAAAATTTAAATTAATAATTAATAAAGACTAATATGAAACAAAAAACTTGAAAAAAAATTACTAATCACGAGTATTACTCTCTCTTGCATTGTTGACTGCTTAAAGTCGACGAGGAACACTTTGAATTAAATTAAGGATTACATTTTGGTCAAGATTATTCTTGCAATGGCAACTGTCTTAGCTTCTGAGCAGCTTTTGGAGCAGGTATATGCTTTTGAATGTTTTGTTCTAACTTATTCCAGACATGTTCTTTAAGATTCATGTCCGAGTTGAAAACTGGCCAATCAAACCAAAAAATTCTCACTTTATCCAGATAACCTCTGACAACTCTAGCTACGTAAGGTTTAGCATTATCTTGCATGAAAATGCCGGGCTCGCTCATAGTTGTCATGAAAAACATAATCTTTGAGAACCTTTATAATGTATATGTGAGCTGTCAGGGAATCATCTCTATAAAGTCCAACTCTGTGTGTGCTTTGGTAGAAATTCCTGCCTAAACCATAACCGACCCACCGCCAAATGAAAGTCGCTCATCAATACAAACTGAAGCGTATTTTTCTTTGCGTCATCTCCACACTTTCCAACGTCCATCTGATTCATTAAGGCAAAAGCGCGACTCATCTGAAAACAATGCTTTGCTTCAGTTCTCATTATTTTATGCCCGGTGATTTTGGGCAAAAGTCAATCTTGCAACACAATGTCGGCGTTGTAAAGTTAACCTGTAGCCATCTTTCTACAAGACAATCCAGTAGCCCAAAGCTTTGTTCTTACGGTCCATTCACTAACATTTACAAATCTAACTTCATGGAGTTGATTTCGTAGATAAACTGCAGAAGCTGTTCTATTCCGCAAACTTGTGGACACAAAAAAAATATTAATTTCTAACTACACGTGAAGGCGCATAGATATCTATTATAAATAGTATTTGATCAGAACAAATAACTTTTTTATTAATATTGACATAAGTAATGACAAAGAATTACATATGAAGCAGATAAATCAAAGCTAACACAAACTAAAGCTAAAACAAAAGCCGCAATTCATAAAAAAAATAAATCAAAACAAAGAAATTACTGCTAAAATTAAAAACAATGTTTTTTGCGCTACTTTAAAGAGCCGGTTTATTCATCTGTTCTGTAAGTTATTGAATAGTTACGTGTTCAATAAACTTATAAGTTTTTTGTATAAACTTTGGGTGTAATCATCCCAGTTTATATGTCACGCAATTTCAATGTTTTTATACGGGAAGTACAGTTTAAGAGAAATAGATAGCTATATATATTTCCGTGAGATAGACAAAGATACATTGACTTTTTAGTAATACGATTGTAGCACTACTGCTAGTTATTATTTGTTTGTGGTTACATTAATGTCAATCAAAACAACTTGAGGTTATGCGAAAGGTTATGTTTTTTTTAATGAATGCGTACAGGAATGTAAAATTGTGCGCTGCTGATCGAGAGCACTTGTTTCTGATTGGTTCTGCTTTGCAAATTAGCACCAGGAAGGTAACATTTTATTGTTTCTTTTTCCAATTAGGAGCAAATGCTACCGCTCAGGAACAAGTGCTTTTACCTTCCTCTACGCACCTATTTACTTACTAGATGGCCAAAGTGATCTGTGTAATTTATCTGCCTAGTAAACTTGGTTTATTAAATAACAACGTTTATTTTTGGAGAGACATCTTGTAACGACTATAGAAATCGTTAGTGATGTTTAGTACACCTTCTTGTTTTGATAGTTTCCAAACGCAAACTACGTCAAAAACCAACCAATTATAGCAAATACACTTTATTATTTGGCTCCTACGATTTCATTAACAACTATTTAAGATACAGCCAGTAACAAAATATTTGCAAGACTTTTGCAATAATAACAAAATGTTTGTGATAAGATTGAAAAAGAATTTACTGACTATAATAACAAGGAATTAAATAATGTTTATTGCATGCATGTTTAACAACTAAAACTACAATTACTAACCACTTTATAAACAAACTACAATTCTAAAAAAAAAGTTTCTAAGTTCTCCAAGACAAATTCGTTAAATTTTACAAAGTTATCATTAATAAGATCCTTTCCAAAACTAACTACTTACTTTAATCTTAAAGCGACTTTATTTTTTTACATGTTTAAAGAGCAATAAACAATAAAATTCAATCTTTTAAAAGTTATCAAAAAACCGTAGATATAAAATGAACAAGAACATCCAAAACCAACATAATAAAGAGTGTTTTTTTTAGAAGTATAGAACTGAAATGAAATTCATAAAAATTATGTTAACACTATGGTATTGGCTTTATTGGAAAGATAGTGTTATATCATTACTGCTTAAATATGATTTGGGGCATATCGGCCCCGCGGCTGGTTCAAATAAAGTGCAATCTGGAAGTTGAATTTTTGACCACATTTTTGAGCAGCCGGGACCGTATATTTTCAATAACGCGGCAAATGTTGGATTTCATCTGATTTAACGTCGTTGGTTTATTAGCGTACACTAGCGACTTCACATATCTCTACAGAAAGTAGTCCATAAGTGTGATATCACACGACAAGGTCAATTCACGGGTCCGTCACACAAGATTATGAGGTCAGCAAATGTTTCTTGCAATAAATTAATTGCGTCGCGCGCTGTGTGTCATGTTGCGCCGTCTTAAAACCAAAGCTCCTCCACATTAACGCCATTCAACTGGGGAACAAAAAAGGCAGTAATCATGGATCGATAGCGCTCTTCATTGAATGTATATGAGCCAATGGTTCCACCAGCACATAAAACACAGTAAACAGTATGTTATTGTGGATGTAACGGTGTCTCAGTAATGGCTTTTGGATTTTCTTTGCTCTAATACCGGCAGATTTGTTTGTTTACGTAACCATTGAGCTAAAAATGAACATTAATGCTAAACAACATTTTTTGGTAAACAATTTTTTTTGGCCCATTCTCCAAACGTACGACGCATATAATGATCACGGGGCTTCAGCTCTTGCACGAGCTATATTTTGTAAGCTCGTAAATCAAGATATTTTTGCAAAATCTTCTATAAGGTAAATGAACACAGCTTCAATTGCTGTGCACAATGGCAAATCAATTCATTCTGGTCCTTTTCAACACTATTATTCACAGCTGCAACAACTTTTTTGGTGCGCACTGTACGACGTCTTTGCGGATGCACATTATCAATCAGACTGTGGATAGTCAAAAATCAAACCTCTAAACTCTAAAAAAACTACTTTTTATTAGAAACATTAGCTGCTTTCCAATTACTAGGGTAACTAACCTCGAGCGTCTTGCACCTTTATGGGAACATGTTTCTGTAAGCGTTTGCGCATATGTCAATGTAAGATTTTTTTAATATTTAGTAATTACATACATATGTGATTATTATCTGATTTGTTTCTTTGTCTTTAATTTTTTTTGTGATTTCTTTCGTTGACTGTTTCTGATATATATTTTAATTAATTAACGTCTGTATTTATATCTATCAGATGTAATTTTTAAATCAGCCAATCAAATGAGCAAATGCAACTCGCCCCACTTGAAAGGTTGGGGCTAGAAGAGGAAGGAAAAGGACGACTTTGTGCAAGTTACTCCACTTTATAAAATGTATCGGGAACGCAGTGCATCTTGCCCTGGCGTGCACCAGAGTCTGTCAGAACGTAACTGGAAAGCAGCTTATGTTGAAGCAGTGATGCGTAACTATTTGTGTGATCTAAATCAACGTTTACAAAAAAAAAAAATGTTATCAGTTAAATTCTGAAATTTGTTACCTCAACAAGATTTGCGTCACTCTAAACATGCTTGAACTCTTTAATATGATCTGTAACAACTAGATGCTTGGTTATTGCCTTTTTTTTATTAATTTAACAAGCCAACTAAAAGTTTCAACATGTAGATCTTGAAAAAAACACAACATAAAACCAAGTAGTAATCTAAACTGCGCTGATAAGTATAAACAACAGATTTGTTTTTTATTTGCTTTTTTAGCCTTCTACTTAAGATAATCTAGGTAACAAGCGTTTACTATTTAAACACAGATTATACGCCACTGGTTTACTGTATGCCATGAAGCTATTGTGAATTGCAAAGTTATGAGCTTTTTAAATAATATATGTACAGTGTACTGTAACACAACTTATCTTGAAACAAAAATACAATTTTAAGAAATAAATACAATTGTCAATTGCAAAGCTACAGATTAAATTCAACATTTTTTAGATTAGATTTAGCAATGACAAAGAATACATATTAATTATGCATAACACCGTGATTCAACTGTTAATGTTAATCGCAAAGCTACAAAAAAGTATCAAAAAAAAAAAACGTTATAGAATAAAGAACGAAGGATCAATTGAGGTGGCAAAAGCGTCAGGTCCGACACCCTTTAACTCCGCCACTGGTAAATTTTATGCAATATATATACTAGCAGCATTATGCACAATTATTAACAAACTTTTTTTATAAATTTTATAAAACATATAAGCAAGTTTTTATAGGGTTTTTGACTGTTTCTTTTATTTCTAATGTTTTTTTTTAATTTAATCTATTTAATAATGTTTAAAAATCAATATTTATTTGTGAATCACAAAATGATTAATTTTCATAACGTTCGACAAATTGTTTTATAAATTTTATTTTCTATTAATTAATATTTATAATTAAATTGCTAAATATTACTCTTAAAAAATTTGAATTTGAATTTGAATCGTGCCCGGTAATAATGAAATCTGCGCACGCAGAGGGCGTGCGTCTCTTGTCCATTTGACAAAGCAGTCGCCATATTTGTTTGCGCAGATAAAGTAGTTCGCCGTGTTCGTAAAGGCACGTCAACAATTGCAACCTCCGTCTGGACATTGGCAAGTAAGGTAACTGATTTACCAAGCACCACCGTATTTACCAACAAATACAAAAAACAAAACGGGGGCATTATGAAAACGTATAGTAGAAAGAAGCCGGGCGAACCACAAGAAGTCATAATCGATTTAAACGAACTATGCAGATTATGCATGACCAAAGAGGACGTCCTCGTTCCCATATTCAGCGACGAAGAACCAATACCACTCACATTACGAATTATGGCTTGTGTTGCATTAGAGGTAAATTTATAGGAATCTATTTCATAATTTAAACAAAAAAAAAATCTTTAGGTACTGGAAGGAGATGGATTACCAAATAAAATATGCCACCCCTGTAAATACCAACTGGAAAAATCATACACCTTCCGAAAGAAATGTGAAACTTCCGACTTAAAATTACGACACCATTTAAAATCGGTACATGAAAAAGTAGGTGATATTGAAGCTTCCACTTCCGATAAAGAAGAAATATCAGCGATGGAAAATTCAATGGAATCGATGGAGTTAGAAGAAACTGAATTAAGCACTGAACAGGATTTAGTTGGTGTAACTCAAGTAGCTTATTTCCAAAATGATCCTGAACCTGAAGAGGATCCTGAAAATATTACATTGCCTGCAGATGCTGATGCGGATCATGATAATAAGGAAGCCTGTACGTTGAATCAAATGAAGAAAGAGGTTATTGAAGATTATGACGATAATAGTATTTACATCTTGAATGAGGATGATGAAGGTACGTCGACAACTGAACAGGTTGAGCAGGTTATCGAAGATGGAGATTTGGATGTTATTGCCGAAGCAGTTAAAAATACTCTTGCTACACATCCGAATCTGAATTTGAGTGGTGAATTGCAGATGAAAGTTGACCAACAACCTGGAAAACCAACACAGGTAATGTGTTTTATATTATGCAATATTTTGTAATTTGCCTGTAGATTTAGATTTTTTATTGCAAATCTTTAATTGGTTCCTAACTACTCAAAATCCTTTATCATAAATTAAAATTGGTCACCTAAACAAACATATGACAGTTTATGAGTAGTTGGTAGGCTGTAGTAAAAGATTCACTGTTTAAAGCAAGCTTCAATGCTTTTAATCATAATAGATAGTTGGAGACTATTATTTTAAGTATGAAGGGTAAAAACGCACTTGGCTGCACAAGCTCCAGGTAACATTAACTTGATAAAACTTTATTCTCAATATTTAAAAACAAAATTTCTGATTTTTGTATTTATTACACAATTTTTTTTTTCAATAGGAATAAAGGTTTCTTCGGATTTTATTTTTAAATTGCAATAAAAAAATATTTAATTGGGGTTATTCTCCTATGTACATTGCTAGAATGTAAGCAAGATACAGGGTGATTATAAATGTTTGGGATTATGTAACTATCTAATGTACGTTTGTGCCGCTCTACAGCTAGACACGAATTGTGTGGCCGGTATAATAGGTAACTTAATATAGACAAAAATTATGTTGGCTGTTGTTAATCTCATGCCTTTGCCCGTTTTATCATTTTTCAATCTCAGAACAACGTCGCCAATAGAATGTGTAAAATGTAAGCGCAAATGAAAAATGCTAAAATGGTCAAAGGCATAAGTGCAATTACAGTAAACATATTTTTTGTGTATATTAAGTTGCCTATTATACGGGCTACACTATTTGTGTCTAGCTGTAGTAAAAATGCGTAAATAAAGTTGCCTATCTTAGAATTTAATAATAAAAATATTTTCATATGTTTATACATACATACATGTTTATAATTATCAGTAGTAAACTCTCGAACACAATCTGGAATAGAATAAAGCCATTTCCCATTAACAAACCGCCTATTCCTAAAGTAGGATTCAATAATAAAAATATTTTCTTCATTTGTATACATTCTTATAACCTTAGGCGCGTTCGTTTCGCCAATATCACTAAAATTTTGATCACTTGGTGATGACCTAAAATATTACTTAGTTATTGTTTAACATGATACATAACAAAGAACGACCAATTTCATCTTATCTCAAATTGTTTTATTCATTACTCGCCATATTTTTAAATTTATGTCACCAAATTCGTTTAATTTATCATCTCCAAGTGATCAAAATTTCAGTGATATTGGCGAAACGAACGCGCATCTTGCTTGCTTGACAGCTGTCAAAGTTGAAATGTCAAAACAAATAGTATAGTGGACAATTTTAAAAAGGCGGCATATTTAAAGTGATTACATAATCCCATTCATTTATAAACTCTCTGTATATATTGCTAACTAACAAAATAAACCGTCATTTTAACAAATCTTGTTTGCTAACAAAATGACCTTGTCATTTTAACAAATCTTGATTACTAACAATATGAACTGTAACTTTAACAGTTTTAAGTTTTATATACAGGGTGTAGATTAATTGGCGGATAAACGCCAGGTAACTTTGTAGACCGTGCCAAAAGAAAACGAAAATTTTAATTCCAAAATGCTGAGAAACTCTTTGTTTGGCCTCACGAGAATCTCAAAGTTTTGTTACGCTTGGCAACGTAGCAAAATTTCTATTTTTCTATTCAAACCTATAATGTAGGCAACTTAATACTCACACCAAATGTTATTATTTATTATAAACTACAAATGTTCATATTGGCCACCGTTTACTTCTAAACACTATATGGTATCAAATTCATGACATTCTCAAGCATCACCGGTGTAATTTGCATATTCATTCAAAGTAAAAGTCGTAATAAAATAGAAATATCAACTGACATTCATTGCATAGCCTACGTTATAATTTGATATTTATTTCTATATTCAAATTTATAATATAGGCAACTTAATACACACATCAAATGTTATTATTTATTATAAACTACAACTGTTTATATTGGCCACCGTTTACTTTTTAACACTAAACGGTATCGAATTCATGACATTCTAAAGCATCACCAGCGTAATTTGCATATTCATTCAAAGTAAAAGTCATAATAAAATAGAAATATCAACTGACATTTATTGTATAGCCTACGTTATAATTTGAATTTTATTAAAAAATTTGCTACGTTGCCAAGTGTATTTTTTGTTTAAATTTGATTTATTCTTGGGATGTAATTTGCACATTTTTCAATATTTTTTTATTATTGATTTTTAATAAACCTCGTAACTTTTATTATACTAAAAAAGAAGGTACTTGGTACATAAAATACGCAATTAAAACAATATTTGTATTAACAAAATTGAAACTTTGAGGACCTCGTGAGGCCAAACAAAGAGTTTTTCAGCATTTTGGAATTAAAATTTTCGTTTTCTTTTGGCACGATCTACAAAGTTACCTGGCGTTTATCCGCCAATTAATCTACACCCTGTATATTATTGTTATTTTATCTAGAGATTTGCCAAATGACAGTTCATATTGTTTGCTAGCAATATATATCTTGCTTACATTCTAGTAATATGCATAGAGAATGGCCCCGAATATTGCGTTTTGAAAAAATCATGCTTTTATGGTAGTTTGAAATAAAAAAATAATTTCATTTATCTTAATAATCTTTTGAAAATTTATTTAGTGTGTTTACTGTATAAAACAAAACATTTAAGTTGCAATAAACTTGCACTCTATGAAGAATCCACTGTTGTGAAAGTCCACAGACTGGCATAAGAGGATTCCAATCTCAAAAGATTTTGTCATAAAACCTTTGAAACAGTGATCATGTCATGAGGCTCCTAAAAAATAAAAGTTTAGTTGTCAAATAATTTAAAGATCCTGAAGTACAGTAATTCCAGTACAGCATGGCCTTTGGAATGTGTAAAATGTAAGCGGGAGAAAAGGATGCTAAAACGAGCGAGGGCATGAGTGCAACAGAGCAAACAATCTTTTTGTGTATATTAAGTTGCCTATTATACTGGCATGCTGTACTGGGTTTACTGTAGGAATGCAAACTTTTTGAAAAATGTCTAGATTGACTAAAAACCCTTGGACTGCATTAAGAATCTTATAACTCTGTTAGAATTCTTCTGGCACTACAAACTGAGTTTCAATACTTCTTCTTTACGTGCCATGTCCTTCGATGACTTCGGCGATTATTATTGTGATTTTTATTTTATTGGCATCGGCACGGAACAGGCTTGTTGAACTGACACTATACTACTCTCTCAGGTTTTTCAGCCAGGACGTGCGCCTTCTTTCTGGACCTCGTCTGCCTTGAATTTTGCCTTGCATGATGTTTTGCAAGATACGGTACTTTTCACCTCTCATAACATGTTTAAAGTATTCCAGCTTGCGTTTCTTGATGGTAAACATGACCTCTGGCTGCTTCTGGAGACAGGCAAGCACCTTGGTGTTACGGACTCGATCGACCCATGATATTTTAAGCAGGAGACGGTAGCACCACATTTCGAACGCTTCAAGTCGGCTACACATTACCTTTGTTAAAGTCCACCCTTTTATTCTGTAGTATAGAATTGGAAAGATGTAGCACCGTACTAAACGAATACGTAGGGGTATTGACAAGTCACGAGATGTAAGCATCTTCTTCATGTTGCTAAATGCTGCTCTAAATTGCTTGATGCGGGACCTTATTTCCTGCATGCTATCCCACTTACTGCTCAATAAGCATCCCAGATATCTGAAGCTGGAGACTTGCTGAATCTGTTGGTTGCCTGTACTTAGGTCTGCTGGAAGCTCACCATCCTTGCTAATAACCATAGCTTTGGTCTTGCTGATATTTAACTTGAGCCCCATTTCTTTGCTTTTAGCCATAACTCTATCCAGTAACGCCTGCAAATCATCAGCACTTCCTGCTGGTAGAACAGTAACGTCCGTATAACATAAGTTGTTTGTTACTTCTCTGTTGACAACAATTCCTTCTTGTGCTTTGTCCAATGCTTTGGCGAAAATTTGCTCTGAATATATGTTAAAGGGCAGTGAAGAGAGGAGACAGCCTTGCCTCACACCTCGCTGAATGGGAACATACTCGGTAGTCATGTCTTCAACTTTGACAGCAGCGATTTGGTTGCACTACAGATTTTTTATAATGCGGACGTCTCTGCCATCTAAGTTCATATTCTGAAGGAGGTTGGTAAATTTTCAGTGGTCAACACAGTCAAACGCTTTCTGGTAATCGATAAATCACGCGTATACATTGGTGGACATGTCGCGGCATCTCTGTATTAGGACCTGTATGCCAAATAGGGCCTCTCTGGTTCCAAGCCCGTTCCGAAGTCTAAATTGAGTATCAGAGAAGTGTTCCTTGCATTTACGATATAATCGACCATGTATTATTTTGAGGAAAATTTTTAGCGTATGGTTCATTATGCTAATCATGCTGTAGTCTCCGCATGTTTTTGTCCACGTCTTCTTAGTGTGACGAAGACAGACTCCAGTTATTCACTTGGTATTTTTACAGAAACATAGATGGCGTTGAAGAGGCTGACCAATTTTTCTGTAGGTTGGTCGTTGAAAAGCTTGAATACTTCCGAATAGACGTCGTCTGCTCCGGCAGACTTTCCAGTTTTAGCTGCCCCGATTGATTGAACCACCTCCGCGTGTGTTATTTCTCACAGAAGTTGTCGCAAATGTTTACCTGCTGACAGTCGCTAGCGAAAAGTTCCTCGACATACTTCTTCTACTCTTTCAGTTTTTTGTTCAGGTCTAAGATAATGTTGCCATCTCTGTTTAGTAAAAGTGCCGCATTCCGATTACGTTTTCTAATTTCGCTCTCAATTTTGTCACATTTTTTAGAAAACCAGCTATACCTTGTCTTTTTTATTTTCCTTCTAATTCGTTTGTTAAGGTCTAAATATTTTGGGTTTATCATTCTTCACATTCCGACGTGATTCCATCAGATCTAAGATCTGGTTTGTCAAATAAGCTTTTGTCAAGCTCTTTCTTGACTGCTTGAGTTTTGTTCAGCTGATACTCACAATAGGTATTTTTACTCCAATCCATGCTTCTTCAGTGTCCGGCATGTTCTTGAGGTTTAATGACTGTATAGCTGCGTTGATCTTTAAACCTACTTTGTCTCAGATTTTAGGAGTATTGAGTAGCCTCATGTCCAACCGCGACACTGTTGATGTAGGTATTTGTCTCTTGAGCTTAAGGTGTAATGTAGCTACTAGCGGGTTGTGGTCGGATTTAACGTCAGCTCCTGGGTACGTTTTGACTGCGCGTATGCTATTTTTGAACCGATCTTTGATCATGATGTAGTCGATCTGGTTTCTTACTATCCTATCTACGCTACCAGCATTAGATTTCCATGTATACAATCTTTTTGTTGGCAGTTGTAAGAAGGTGTTGGTGATGACGAAACTATTTTCCACGCAAAAGTCTATCAAGCGGTCGTCCCTACTCTCTAGTTCATACCTAGTTAAATCTGAGTTTTTACATGATTTAAGTGCAATAGATAGTTGGTTGTAGAATGATTCAACATCTTCTTTGTTACCGTCACAAGTTGGCGCGTATGCCTGAACAATCGTGAAGTTGAGGTGCTAGTTGGAGAACAATTACCCGATCTGACACTGGCGTGTAACTGAGGATCGATTTTTGGATTTTGTTGTTGACCACTGTCGAGAGTTAAAACAGTTTGAAACAAATAGATTTTAGATTGTCCTGATATTCTCTAAAAAGACTATATTAAGAATTCTTGTCTAGTTTTAAAAACTTTATGAATGCTTTAAAAGTATTCCACCATAACACCTTTTAGATAACCACATATAGTAATTTCAGTACAGTATATTAAGTTGTCTATTATACCGGCCACGCTGTACTGGAATTACCCCATAAACCACCTAATAATTCTTTTAAGATACTAGAATACATTTTCTTACATTGTCCAAAATATCTTAAAAATGTTTCATTGTTTTTCAAGATGTCAAAGGTGTCAGTACATTGCTATCATACTCTTACTAATACAACTACAAGGGCATTTGACTTATCATAAAAGTCTGTATACTATCTGAAAACAGCTTCAGTAATCAATAACAATGTTTATACTTGAGAATAATCCTGTCATGATAGTTCTAAGAAGACTGTCATAAGAGCCATGAGATTTAATCCTTGAACTGTCAAAAGAGTCATAAGAACAGACTGAAGATGTCTTAATTATCAGAAATCCTCAATTTGTCACAACAATCCTGAAACTGCAATAGGAATTCTATCATTACAATGTTGAAACAGTCATGTGCTCTGGGAACAGAAGTCCTAAAACAGTAATGAAGTCTACTTTTTTCTATATACTTGTTATGAGTGTATACGCCTCTCTCGTATGTTTGTGATGTGCAATAATAGTTCTACACAAACGTACGGGACATACAGTTTAACATGGAATTTGAACAACATTACTAGAGGGTGTTTACTTTGTTATAAAAAAAGGACGACCGCATCGAATGTTTATTCATCAATAATAAAATCTTCACAATTTCTAAAGAGTGCACGGCTATTCAGAAAGCTCCCTCAAACTGTCATTAGAATCTTAATACAGGATATAATTTTTTTGAATAATTATTTGTATTAACCAAAGCTCTTACAATGCTAGAAACATAGCACTCTACAGCTGTCATAAAATGTCTTCATACTGACACATGAGTCCCAAAACAGTACTAAAAGTGTAGGCACAGGAGCAAGAGTTTTCTCACTGTTATAAGTTTATAAGTCGTGTCATAAACGTCTTCCAGTAGTAAAAGTCAAAATTACTCTTAAAATTCTATATGGGCAATTTCATTTCAAGCAAATTTCCCAATGCAGCCCCCCCTCCCCTTTCCTACTCTGGTTTGAAAAGGAATTGCCCATATAGATTTGTTCAAACATAATAAGCGTCTTTAACTTTGCTCAAAACGTCAAAACTCTCCAGACCATGTAGCTGCTCTCAAACTGTTATACAATTTCTACTACCTGAAAAGCCCCGTGATTTCTGAAATTCTTTAAGAATGCACAAATTTTCTAAAACAATGTTCTCGAACTATCTGGAGAGCACTCAAACTGTTCCAAGTGTTTTCAAAATGTTACTTAAGAGTCTTCTGACTACTAATTATTATGAAAGCCCTAATATGGTTAATAAGCCGTAATTTTATTATTTGAATCCAAAATTATCATTGGAGTGCTGACACTGTTTCAGGACCCTACATACTATCGCCGGACTCTCCACACATTATCTGATGAATCGTCGGACTATCTAAAGAGCGCTAAAATAAATGTTCTAAATCTTTCCCAAGAGCAATTTTTATAATATTTATCAATACTGCCTGAAATCTATAATACTATTTGTGTTGTCTTACAGGTTTTATGACCACATTATATTAAAACATAATTCCCGGCGGACTACAAACCATTTTTTTGCTCTAGGTTCACAAAGCATTATTTACCGATTCAAAATACGAGCGGAAAAACCGTTTTTAGAGTGGTCAGGGAAAATAGATTATTCGCATACATTTTTGTTGATTCGGGTAAGTTTGTACGTATTTGTTTTTTACTGCACTATGGTGCACATCGACACTATCCGCCGCGGTAGTCTACAAAGACAAGAAAACAAATAAAAATGATATTATCAAAACTTTTCTGGTATAGAAGTATTATTAGTTCAGGAATAAGATCGTATGAGGTCTTATAACTGAATTTACAAATAACTTTTGTGAGTGTGGTTGTAGAAGGTTGTGGGAAGGGGAAGTGCTTTAATGCAGCCTAATACAGCTACACACTAATACAGCTTAAGACTCATTGGACTGCAAACATCTATAGTTTTAGGACATTATGATAATCTTCAAAGAGTATGAAGCTTTAAGACAATATAAGTTTTGACGATTTTAAAGATGTTTTTAAGACTTTTTACTACATCTCTGAACTGTTAGTGAATATTTGTTAGAATTGCTTGTAAGATAAGATGGAGATTCCAAAAATTGCTCTTCGGACAGGTTTAGAACTTTTCTTACAATATGTGTTTTCGGATTCTTATCACAGTTGAAGAACTTGTTACATTTATTGCAACGCCTTGATGGTCTGACGTTTCTTCAGTTAATCTGTAAAGAAGAACAAAGTTTGAAAAGGCCCTCGAAATAGTGTCAAGATTTCAATGATGGTTTGTAGGTTTTTATGATAATATGCAGTTATTTATATCTGGGTTTTTATAATAGTTAGTTGTCAGTGACAGTTTGAATGAAAACACTTGCAACAGTTTGAGGGCTTTCCAAATAGTCTGGGGACATAGACCTTGTTTGAGGACTATAGACTGTTTGTGTATTCTTCCGGTATTTTATAACGTTCAAGGGACTCTTCAGACAGCATCGAGATTTCGATGACAGTTTGAGTGATGCCTACATGGTCTTGGGAGCAGTCAGATATTGAGATGAATGAAAAGCTTTATGACGTTTGAAGGACTCTATAAAGGATTTTAAAAATGATATGTTGAGGGTTTTTTATGATTGAATGAGGATCTTCATGACGGACTGAGGACCACGTGAGGATTCGTATGTTTATGCCTGTAGTTTTATTAGGGTGTTTGGGGTCTTAAACTAATGTTTTAGAGCTTTTATGACAGTTTGACGACACTTTGACAGAATTTGCATGATATGCTGTAGATTAATGACAGTGAGAAGACTCTTGTGCCGGTATTTGTATTATGTATTTCGAATAATATTTTAATTTATTCACGCACCCAAACAGGTGTGTTTTGTCACTAAATAAAGACACAAGCGCGTCGTGAGGCTTATTTTCAAGGAACGCTTCACGTGCATTTTGCCGATCAACAAAATTGCGTTGAGTGAGTTCTTACACCACATCCAATTTGTGAAAATGGATGTGGTCATCATGAAGAATTTGCCTCACAGAATGACCCAAAACTTAAAAGGCAGCTCCGTGCTTGCGTGCCGAACGCCGAGGATATCGCAAATTTGACTGCGCTGATGCCTTGTGGAGTTTTCACGGCCCTATTCTTCTTTGCTCATTTTCAGTTCTCTTGAAGGTGTCTAAACAATCGACCGGCCGTTAGGAAAGTAGGCCTTTACGTCAAACGCTACTGAGGCATATGATAAACAAGCTTCCCGACTTACCTTCCCTAAAACGAACCACACCCTTGGTCTACTACGGCGCCTTGTTCAAATCAACAAGTTTCCTTGTCACACTCTGTATTATGATGGTAGTAGAATGACTTATGGCAGCTTGAATAACCTTGAAAGATTTTTGTTGAGATATTTTGGACAATGAGAAAATTTATTCTAGTATCAGAACATATGGTTAGTTAAAGGGTCTAATCATATAGTTTATGGTGCTTGAAGAATTCTAATAGTTTTAAGATTCTTAATGCAGTTCGAGGATTTTTCAGCCTATCTTGGGAGTTTTTAGATAGTTTGCAGAACTTTTCAAAGATTTTTATGTTATTTTTCAGGAGCCTTATGACTTTGTTTGATCATTGTTACGAAAGTTTTATGGCAGTTTGAGGAAAGTAATGACGACAGTTTGAGGATAGTAATGACGACAGTTTGAGGATAGTAATGACGACAGTTTGAGGATAGTAATGACGACAGATTGAGGAATCTTTTGGAGATCGAAGTCTTTTATGCAAGCATTTGGAGATATTTTGTAGATAATTCGATCATTCTTTAAACAATGTGGTTATGATAGACAGGCAACTGTGTATGGATGTTGGGAACTCTTCAGATACTATGAGGATTTTTTAACAGGTTGAGGTTTGTACACACTAGGCTCATATGACTGCTTGAGGACTCTACAGACGATTTGCATTATTTTTACATACTCTAAGCGTTTTATATCAATTTTGTCTAACTGTGGTGCTTCTTAACAACATTAGGGGTTGGTTTTTTGATAGTCTTTATCCAGTAGGACTTTTCGGGTACTCTGAGAAAATATAATATTAAAATATAGAGTTATTTAAATAGTTTGCGGTTTTGCATGACTGTTTTGGATACTAATCTAAAGGTGCCCCTAGACGATAAATATTATCATCAATAATATTGATCAATATATTGCACAATATATTCCTGGACCATCTAGATTTTGCAATATAGTTGCGCAAACTTTTTGTTAATTACTGACACTTCTGCAGTCAAGATGTGGAATAAAATAAAGCAAGTTGTGTGATCATTATTTTAGTTATAGCTTTTAGAAAGGAGAAAAAAGGCGCAGATAGATGAAGGAATGGTTAAAAATATTAAATAAATACTTTTAGGTTAGGTTGTACAATAAAATGAATTGACTCAATATATTGTGCAATCTTTCAATATGATCTACATACTGTCAATATTATTGTATAATATCAATTATTGTACAATATATTCGGGGCTATTCTTTATCTACATTGCTAAAATGACATTTCATATTGTTAGCTAGCAATATATCTTGCTTACATTCTAGCAATATGCATAGAGAATAGCCCCGATTGACTATAATATTGAACGTCTAGGTGCCGCTTTATAGTCTTAAGAGAATTGTTATGCTTTAAAAAGAAATTTTTATGACAGTTTGTGCATTTTGTCTCAATGACTGTCTGATATAACAGTTTAAGGATTTTTTAATATGTGAGCAGTTTTTGCGTTTTTTGGACTTTTTAAACGCCATGAGCATTATTTGTATAGCTCTTATATATTATTGATGACTTTAAAACATTGGTGACTGTTGTGACTCTCCAAGGTTTCTAAGATTTCTCTGAAAGCACTCTCGACAATCTAATGTTTTTTTTTTTTAATTTTTGACTACTTTTGAGTCTCGTAAAGAATAAGAAGAAGAACGTTTTTTTCTTAAGGCAGTTCTTAGATTACGCAGATGGTATGAGAATGGGACTTAAGGTCTATTGTGACAGCTTGAAGAATCTTAAAACATTTTTAAGATAGTTTGGACTATATGAGGTATGTGAGAAGATAAGGCAGTCATGGGAACTGTAAAAAAGTGATAATATCTTCTACAGGCAATTAGTGAGAATTCTTTAGAGAATATTAGGGCAATCTGAAATCTGCATTTTGTGAACTTTGCTTTTTGTTCAAACTATTTCAGCTCTTGGCAGTTTTTTAACTGTTAGGTCAGTTGGTGGTGCTTGAAGAATGTTGACATCATCTTGAGATTCTTAATGCAGTTCAAGGATTTTTTTTTTTCAATCTAAGGATGTTTTTATATAGTTTAGATTACTTTTTAACTGGTTCAGGATCATTATGGGCAGTTTGAGATAGGATAATTTGACGACTGTAGGACTTCTACGTTATCTTTTAGGAGACCCATAAGTTTCTGTGATCACTATTTTGTAAGTTTTATGGCAGTATCAAGTCAGTTATAACAGTTTGAGGAATCTTTTGAGATCGAGGCGTCAGTGGACTTTTATGGCAGTTAGTGGACTTTTTATATAGTCCGTGGTTTGTTAGAATTTTTTGATTTTTTAAGATACTTACTCTAGACAGTTGGGAGATTCTTCACGTTTTTTGATAGACATGGAGTTTTTTAGGCAGGTTGTTAAATGTGAGGATTTGCATAACATTTTGAGGTTTTTATGTCTGGCTCATTTGACCGTGTGAGGACTCTACTTATGATCTATTGGTTTTATACAGAAGTTTGTTGCTTTTTGTCTTGTCTTGATTGATTTGTGGATGTTTAACGACTTCTTACAATGTGATCACTTATGACTTTCTCAGTACAGTACTTCGTTCTTATGCCTCAGGAGTCACGTGAGAGTTGTAGCGTATTCGCAGGGTTGTGGACTTTTTAGACGTTATGAGTATTTTTTTATGACTTTATACAGGGAGTTTATAAATGAATGGGATTATGTAATCACTTTAAATGTGCCGCTTTTTTTAAATTTTTCACTAAACTATTTGTTTTGACAGATCAACTTTGACAGTTGTCAAGCAAACATATGAAAACATATGTAGTATAGTGGACGATTTTAAAAAGGTGGCATATTTAAAGTGATTACACAATCTCATTCATTTATAAACTCCTTGTAGAATAGAATGTAATAGAACTTGTGTGTTTTAAAACTTCTTTTGAATAGTCTTGATACATGTGTAAAGAATCAAGATTTTTTAACTATGTAGAAGGGACACTTCTAACAATTTATGAACTCTTATGGCAGATTTGAGATCACAAGCAGATAGTATCAGGATTCCTTATGGGACCTCTTAAGGACTATTATTCCTAAAGGTATTTTAAAGAATAGAATCAATGTACAGTAGTTGTTTGATATGTTCATTAAAACAGTGAATCGGCTTTGCAATGCGTTCAACGGGTTGGACACGTTTAAGACAGCAGAATGACGACTTTTTATAATATAATTTGAAACGATCTTGTGACTTGAATGGAGTATAAGCAAATGATGTATGAAATAATAACAAAAATAGATAATTGCGTACTATTGTTTAATTATAATTACTGATGCATGTTTACTTCTTGCATTCACTTTTGTACTTTGTGTTCCTTTGCTTTGTACCCACAGTAGCTTTGGGCAAGTGCTTTTATTATATTTTTGCAACAAATTCATGATTGTTTTTCTATTACATCTAGGTACAAGTTACGACTGAAGATGGTTCTGTAATAATCCTAGAATTAATGACTGAAGATGCAGACCAACAAAACATGCTCCAATTCACCGACGTCGTAGATCAAGATTTCAACGAAGAAGGTGAACTCAAAGTATTCAGATGTCCTGATTGTCCGAAATCGTTTGCCAGACGTATTCAATTGAGAAGACACGCATCCGTACATATGCAACAGCGCGGATTCAGCTGCGGTATCTGCGAGAAATGGTTCCCAACACGATCGGCTTTAATACGGCACGAACGCATACATACAGGGGAACGTCCATTCCAATGTGAAGTGTGTCAGAAAAGTTTTGCACAAAAAGAAATTCTTTTTAGGCATTTTATGACGCATACTGGTTTGAAACCATATAATTGTCCTCATTGTAATAAAGGTTTTACGCAAAAAGAACCGTTAAGGGTGCATCTGAAAACACATTTAAATGCAAGTCCTTCGGATATACAACTTCATTATTGTACTTTGTGTCCTAAAGTGTTTTGCCATGCATCCGGTCTTAGTCGGCATTTAGTAACGCATACGGGAAAAACATTTAAATGTCGCGATTGTGACAAAAGTTTTACCGATAAATCATCTTTGCGGAGACATCACAGACAAACTAATCACCAGGAATAGCATTTAATTTGAATTATATGTATTAGTAACAATATTTTTTAAGCAAAATTTTTAATATATAATTGCTGCTGATTATTATTGTATATATATTTGGGAACTGATTGCATGATTGATCAAAATTATAAATTCTGTTTAGTTGCAGATTAATCAATATATTTAATTGTTTTGCCATAATATGTATCTTTACAACTTTTCTTTTCTGGGTGAAATTAAATTAGTTTGCAGTTTTTGCAGATATTTAAGGTAAGTAAAACATTTAAAATGGGTAATATAGGGTTTAATGTAGAGCCCAATAGAAAAATTTATGTATATACATCAAACTTAGTTGTTTTGAATACATTATATACTATTTTATGTGCTGGAAGTGGAAATCGAACTACGAACTTTGTGTAGGATTATATTAAAAAAAAAAAATGATGGTTGTCACTATGAGAGCAATAGTGGCCTAACCCACAAAAAATAGTTTGTTTAATTACAGAGTACAACATATGCAGGGTGTCCTTATCCAAAAAACAACTGATGCATCTTCAAAAAATTGTAATAAAAGTTGCGGCTTTTCATATTAGTAAAAATATACGTTTTGTTGAATTTGACCCAACAAATAAAAATGCGTGGTGGGTTTGCCTGCTTGCACTAAAAATCTTGGACAGTTTGTAGTGCACTGGCATAATTAACCAACAAACATAAATTAGTGCTGCATTCAAAATACAATACAATGCAAATATTTACCAATTTGGATGCAGCTTAATAAAAATCGAGATCAATTGTTTTCATAATTTATCCGAGAATTTATCATATAGAATCGGAGTGCAATGGTCTAGTGCGACGACTGTTGAGCAGGCAGCCTGTGTTCGATTCCCAACAGCGGCATTATCTAATTTGAGAAATATATTTCGATGCGATCGTTTTCTTCGCAAGGCAATGGTAATCCAGCGAAGTATCTGGCTAGTAAACTCTTCCACATTAAACTGTAGGAATGAATGTTTGTGTAAAACTACTATCGCATACCACAAACATACGAGAGAGGTTTCTACGGTCGCTCGCACGGCATTATATGAAAAAGAAGTAATCTGATCAACATGTTGGTATATTTACAGTAGCACATATTGGCGTACATGCACGAAGAAACGGGAACAATGACAAAGATTACATCTTGGACGTATTTCTACGACAAAACGTGAATATTGTGATCTTTGATTTATCTCTTTCTGGGATAGGTACTCAACAACTATGGCAATTGGAGATTAGAGTGAAACGGTGAGATAGCTCAGTTATAGAGTGTTAGCGTAGCACGCTAACAGTCCAGGGTTCGATCCCTGAATATGACTAAAATAATAATTAATCATCAACCCCTTCAAACAAGTCGTGGGCGATTTAAAATAGCTGTAAAACGCGCAATAAAAAAGAAAGAGTGATGTCATCGTTAGTGATGATTTGAATTAAGGTTTTGTTTGTGTGCCTGTGATGGTTGTAGAATGGCCAGAAGACGCCGAGAAAAAAGAAGTTTGCTGTGGAACTGTATGATAAAGAAGGATTATGGTATGGAGCAGTATGTTTTTTTTTATTTTCTTTCTACGCGAATTGCAATATTACCACTGATTTTAATCTCATATCTTTAGAGGCTAGAAAACTATAATTTTCAAAAAGATACGGTCTTTCCTTTCTCTAGACTTCAATAAAACATGTATGGCATATGTTTGGCTTTAGTCACTTTCTTGTACTTTAAATGATCTATGAATGCATATTTAAGAAGTATCACAGGGTAATAGCTACTGTACAGAGCTGTAACAAATCATTTTTAAAAAGATTTAAATCATAAGTCATAAATCATTTTTTGTGTAAAAATGATTTAAATTATAAGTCATAAGCTTTAGTTCTAAATATAAATGATTTAAATCATAAGTCATAAGCTTTAGTTTTAAATATAAATGATTTAAATCATAAGTCAAACTTTACTTTGAAATAGAAATGATTTAAGTTTTAATTCTTTTTTTTTCAATGATTTAAATCTTAAGTTTTAAGTTTTATTTTATTATTTAAATTTCATTAAAAAGTTTAAATCTATTGAAACAAGGGGGGGGGGGGTAATTAAAAAAAAAAAGATAAATATATATATATTTATAGTACAAAAAACAACATAATAAGGACCGTTTCTAACGTTTCAAAGCGTTGAAAAAATACCGGTTATGTTATTTGTTTTGAATATGGAATATCGGTAATTTTTAACAATAAAAATTGATAAGCAAAACAGTTTTAGGGTGGTAATTACCCGATTACCCTTCCCTCCCCTTCCTAGAAACCGCCACTGACTCGACTGTCTAGAATCTATTTCTTGACTTTATTTGATTTAAATCATTTTAATTGATTTAAATCATTATTTTTTATTTAAATCATTGATAATTTTGAATTAAATTATTATTTTTGATTTAAGTCTTTTGAATATTTTAAGTAAGTATAAAAAAACAAATCATTTATAAAATAATTTAAATCACAAGTCTTGAGTCATCATTAAAAAAAATGATTTAAATCAAAAGATTTAAGTCAACAAAATGATTTAAATCAAAAAAATGATTTAAGCATTTTGAATCTTTGCAGCTCTGCTACTGTACTACAGCTTTGTCGTAGATTTGGTTTGGATTGTTAGTGGCAGAATTAGGGTGCCACTATTTAGACCAAGGAACCATATTACACATAAAATATTTATTTTACACTACAGATATATTTAGTTGGCTATTTCGAAATGCTGGAGTTTATTCTTCCACACTCGTAGCTTTTGTGGTTGTTTTCATTCTCTTGTCTTCTTTCTTCATTTTTGAAGACCGCACTGATTTATACAGTCACATCCGCATCCGCGGGAATAACGACAATAACTAACCTTAATTACATTTAAATGCAAATACATCTAGTACGTTAAAGTGCTAGAAAAGAGGTGCTTTTTTTTGCCACTATTATCAGTTTTTCTTACTTCATCTTGCTTTATCTCACTTAATAGACCGTTCCATATGTACAATAGCAAGTAATCCAAAGTAAGAATTTGACTGCCTATTGCGTACTATCACGGGATGGAAATTAGTGAATTTTAATTAAAAAAAGAACAAATATTTATCAGGTTATGTGAGTATTTTGGCTTAATGAATTATAAAAAGAAAAACAGGATGGATGGACTTAGAAAAGAGGAAGGAGAAGATGCAAGATGACTGACGTTCTAAGGAAAGGATAAAGGTACAATGAAATGAAGAAAAGAACGGAGGACTTACAAAACTGGATGAGAGGCACGTACGACCTGCGAAAAGCAGAACACAAATGATGAAGATGGCAAAATATCCTGGATAGTAATAATTTTGTTATTGTTGGTGTGTGATCAACATGGTGACGATGCGCAAAGAGACGTATAACCTACCAGCAGGATCTCGAAATTCTAAACTTAGTCCGTTGACATTGAAATAAATAGTCTTTTAAGAACTAAATTCTATGGCAATATCACTCGAGAACAATATGGTACACAGAGCCGTAGAAATGATGGAATTAATGCGAAAATAGGTCGGACTATTTTCTTGCAGTTTCAAAGTGAAAAAGATTGTTGAACAATATTACCGCTATAAGCAGATTGTCGACAACATTGTATGCTTCACTTAACATCTTTGGTACTGTAGACGAAGCCTGATTATTCTAGAAACAACTTAACGATTCTGTAGATTGTTGCCGGACCAAATCAAAGAGTCTTTTTGAAGAAAAAACTACATAGAGGAGTATAAGCAAACTAAAATTGACACAACAACTCATTAGCTTCATTTAACTATAAGACAAGATGCTAATTGTTTATATAGTTGTTGGCGCTAGGATGCGGGTCTTACACACCTTTAGTTACACTACTGTAATCTGTTCATCCAACTGACTAGATATAGCTGTTGTTGTCGGACCACGCAAACATCCAATTCAACAATGAATCTAAAAAAAAAACTGGATTTGTATAACGAAATACTAGTTAATCAAATCGAGAGTTTTCTAAAGGCAGCAAGAACATTTGTTCTCTTGTTCACAAACTAGAAATATTGACAGTGATTATTAACTTTATAAGAAAACAGTTTTGAAGGGCGCTGCTAAAGCACTAGCAACTATATTATCAACAAGATTACTTGGTGGAATAGGTAGCTTGACAGAGCAAGAGCGATTATTTTTGGAGAAGACATGTTTTTGCATACGGAAGGCGTTGAGCAAAGATTGGAGATTGGCTGGAGCTACTGCAGACACTTTTCAGCCTTAACGCTGGCATAAGCTTTTAATGAAGAAGTTTTTGAATACAAAATTGGTACCTTTAAAACTGCAAGTCAGCAGGAGCTCTGAGAAGATTTTTATGTGAAATCCCTTAGCACTTATATACCTAAAAACTAGAGTATAGTTAAGGTGATATTTATACCAAAACCGGGGCGACACACGTATTGCCTGGTTAAATCAGTCTTTGAAGGCGGTTTTGAAAAAAACTACATTTACAACCGTTGCAGCTGCAAGAACGATAAAAACAGATGAATAGTACCTCACGTTCGATATTTGGTAAACTTTACGCTTAATAACCAAACTGTAAGAATCACATTATTTAGTAAGATTTAGTTAAAGTCGCTGACGGCCTACCTACGTTGATGATTTTACCATTCTGAAAGCGGGAAGTTTGAACAACTGTATCTAACATGATGCATAATGCACTAAACACCATAGAAAATGGGTGCAGAAGGTGGGACAAACTATCAATGAATCCAAGCAAAACGACAATTGTTCTTTTTACAAGACGACGAAATTTTAAAAACATTACACCTGGAAATAAATGAATGAAGGTACATTTCCAATAACGAAGGAAGTAAAGTACTTGGGGCTTACGCTTAATACTAAACTAACCTTTCAAATTCATATGGATAATGTGATTACAAATGGATGGTATGGTGCTGTGATGTGTAAACCTACCATCACGTACGGAGCGCTTGTATGGGGTGAAAAAATTATCATTCAGAATACAGCGTCTAATACAGAGGTTAGCATATTTGCTGCTAACGGGAGCAATGAGAACAACATCCACAACAGCCATGCAAACAAGGTTTTTGCATACAGAAGTTATCTGATGTGATAATATTGTCGTCAGAAAAATAGACAAATAAATATCCGGACACAATAAAAAAACCATGTGGTATACAGATGGGGACAAAGATTAAAATGGTACTGGAAGCTGAAGCCGGGGAACGTTAATTACGTTAAACTTGAGCAAACGTGCTTTAGTTTTTCAAGCTGAGATAGCTGCCATCGAATGGTGTGCTAGAAACATGGTCTTTAACAGACCGTTAATCACCATGTTTGACAGCCAAGCGACATTACAGGCAATTTGCTGGACACTAGTGATGGTGGCTTGCTTAATATGTAGTAAACTCAAAGCAAACACAGCATTCTGTGAAAAGTTTATTCTTCAATGTTATGAGATGGTAAATATTGTTAAATACCGCTTGTCGAAACTTTGGTATGACTAAAATATTGCAGTATGTTTTGATTAATTTTTATGGAGATCCGGTTTTTAATATTTAATTTAACTAGTATGGAACTATTTGTGTGGTGCCCCGTCCATCATACTCGTAACATGTCGGTATACTCACATCTGAAATGCTTTCATTTGTCTCCGCTCTTTTAGTTTAATCGTCCAGGTTTTGGCTGCATATATACTATTGGAAAAATTGAATTTTGTGGTCTTGCTGATTGAAGTATCCATCTAGCCGGCGTCTTATCTTGATTTCACTTCTACATATGTGATAGATAAGTTTATCAACTATTATCTTTTGTCTATTTGTTTCAAGATCTTTCAGATCGTATCCCATTTGATGGAATCGAATGCTTTTGAGTAGTCAACAAAGCACATAATCACTTTTAACTCCACAATCAGTGGATGGATAAAATATATGCTGGAATAAAGGGTGTAACAGCCACTGTAGGTGACACGGTAGTCAGGAAAGTTGTTGCCAAAGGTTGTTTTAAGGGGATGTACTATTACCGCTACCATGGAACATACACAATAGTAGACAGCTTTATTAGAAGACTCAATGACTGCTGTCTCTACACAATTGGTTCTTTAAATGACATAACAATTCTGCTAAGTGGTAAATTTGAAAAGATACTTTGTAAACTGCTTATTAAAAAGCTGTACTACCAAACGGTGGAACAGGAGGAATTTAGTATAATCAACCACCTACAAATGCTGCACACTCTTTTTGAAAAGAGTATTTAATACAATGTTTCTATCCATCTAGCTTTTGTAGATTATTCTTCGACTTGGTGGAAACTTGGACAATTACATACAAATACAAATTTGCTGAAGTATATATCTTCTTCTTATCGTGCCTATCCGTTACCGGATGTTGGCTATCCACAACGCTATTTGAATCTTGTTTACGGCCCCACGGAACAATTCAGTGGTTGTCTTGCCAAACCAGGTCCTTAAATTTTTCAGCCACGAAATCCTCCTTCTTCCTGGTCCACTTCTGCCTTCTACCTTTTCTTGTAGAATCAGTTGTAGTAGCTCGTATTTTTCCGGGTGTATATATACACCAACGCAACCTTACAAGTGAAAAGATTTGAAAACAAGTACATAACAACAAAGGAGTTTGTCAGGGTGGACGGATCTTACCTAAATCATCTACGATGTAGTACTAGTCTGCAAAAACATTGAAGAATTGGAAACTATGCTAAGACAATTACAAGAAGCATACAAACTAATAAAAAGAAGGTTTTCACCATTGACATCATTTTGAGACAGTAAATGCATATCTTTAGGCCGGAAAATTAAATTGGGAAAAGACAATCAAACGACCAACATCATACGCCAATTGCTAGAGCTAGGATGGACAGCTTTTGGGAACTAGAATCATGTTTTCAAGAATACAAACATCCCAACAAACTTAAAGAAGAAAGTTTACAAGATGTGCATCATACAGATTAGAAACTACAATGCTAACTCAATTGATGACTTGCCAAAGAGTAATGGAACGGGCCATGCTAGGAATATCTCTCAATGATAACATACGGAATGAAGAGATAAGGCGATAAAAAAAACCGGATGTAATGAGGAGAGTGGCTTAGTTAAAGATCTAAAACTTTAAAAAGAAGTATAGGTAGACCGCAGCTTGACGACATCAAAGAAAGGACAAAAAGAAGAAGAGGCTTTTAAAAAGATTTTGTAAAAAAAACTTTTAATACAAATTGAAAATTAGTGCAAAGGCTAGGTTTCAACTCAAAAAAAACAAACTGGCCTCGTTAGAGTCTACGCTGAGGAGGCTATAGCGGTAGAATTGCGCCTAAACGCAACTAGATTTTGGCAAACTGCGGAAAAGACAGTCAGACACTGCTTTTTCTAAAAGATTGTTAAAAAAACTTTTGCTAAAGATGCAAACAGGCTCAATGCCATATTAATAAAATTTGGAACAACAAGATCAAAACGTTGATAATAAAACATTTTTATGGTTTAATATTACCGGCCAATGACAATAAAGCGTTGAATGATTCAAACTCTAAAGTAGCCAATTATTACCTGCAACTATTTAGAAATACCCAACCTGTAAAAGATACGTAATTAAAAACGAAGCTACCATGCAAGTATTATGCACATGCCTAGCCCTTTCCATGTAAGAGTTTTTATGTTAAGAGACAGCTGTCTTGATATGATGAGCATTAGAAACATTTGTCTAAGCACAAGCATTTATTAACCATACAGATTCGTTGAGTGTTGGAGCACTTGCGTGACGTTACTACTGGAAGAGGTTCAAAGAGTCTATCGAGGCCTAAACGCAGTCAACTTTTACTATTGACAATCCAGAAACCGCCACGTTGTTTTATCCAAGAGCAATGTATTCAGAACACCTAGTTCACTATCATGCAGATTGAATTGGCTTCCACTACAGATCAAAGATTTGAAACATCATCACGTAGAATTGTCCGCAATAATCAATAAAGACTTGTCTAACTTTAAGGTAATTTTTGCGCGTAACATTAAGAATCTTATCAGATTTTGTGTATACTACTGCCTCACTTTACATCACTTACTAGAGCTCTTGAAACCTAATCTCCTCCAACATAGTTCCAGTAGGGTATTATTATTAAATATAAATTTTTTTATTAATTGAATAATTCTGTAAAATGTGTAAAATAATTTAATAGTTTTTATCTATTTAAATTGTGTCAAGTAAGTTTAAAATATTCTGGCTATGAAGTGAGCCAAGGTGGACATAAAATATAAATTTGATAAATGTATCACATTCTATTTCCAAGTATAATGTAAACAAGAAAAAAATAACTTGATATAGAATTTACAACAATAAATAGCATCAAGGTAAGTTGAAACGGTTGTAAATGTAGATCGGAATGCGAACGGTTATTAAAATTTCTGCGGTTTATAAATACCCACACATACACTAATTTTAATTTGGCCCAAACCCAAGGAAACAAACTCCCAGGAATCATCATACATTATATATTTATTTATTAATAATTAGCTGCATACATTGTAGGTACAAATATAAATACATTGATTGTATACTTATAACAATTTGCTCTGTGGCAAACAAAAAAATAATTGGAAAAAATTATAAAGCTCGTCATGATCAATCGGAGAGAGGAAAAAGCGGCTCTCATTATTATCGTTGATATGTACATCCCATTCGTTTAAATAATTTTTTTTGTCTATATTTTTAAGCGTTTTAAGCTTTTTTGTTAGTAGTAAAAAATTAATAATAATTGCCCGGGCAATTAAGTCAGCATATCACAAAAATATTTTAGCACCTATAAATAGAATAAGTTAATTAAATTAATTAGTTTGTTAATAATCTACATGACGGGTTGGTGGTCATAGTATTGTGTTCCTGGTGGAATTTTATAGCCGGGGTAAGTGCTGCTGAGGGCATGCTGAGCGAAAAATGAGCTGTAATCTTTTTTTACGCGTCTTGGTCTGCATGCTGGACCTTTGGCTATTTCTACTCTGGCTTGATCTTCAGCCTCCATACGTCCTTTTACATCTTCTGGGGGCCATTTTAGGTCCCCACGAAGACTCTTGCCTCCTGAAATTGATAATATAATTAGTTACGTGCATAACGTAAATTAATAATAAATCTTTAAAACTAAGGCTGTGTAACTAATTAAAATACAATTATTTCAGATTTAGAATAAATTCAAAATAGATTTTTTTAGTAAGAAACTGATTACACTACTTAACATGCAATAAAACATATTACGATGTTATAACATAAATTAATTTATTATTTTTGTAATTTGTTACCTTTAAAGGTCGCCGTGGCTGGTTGTGAAGTTAACAATGGGGCTGGAGCCTGACTAATAGGCACTTTCTGCCTTAATGTAATTAAAGTTGGTGGTGGTTCAACCTGTTTCACCGGTGCTGGTTGATAATGAGGTTGTGGTTGATATTGTTGTTGCTGCGTAAAAAAAATCCAATAAATATTTTTATCAATAATTAAGTCCAAATTGTTATTTTTGGTTAATACTACATTACCTGTGGGACAGCAGCAACAGCTACTTGGGTTGGTTGAGGAGATCTCTGTTGCGGCTGAGAATTCAACTGAGGTTGAGGGGATAGAGGTTGCGGCTTAGGAGATTGCGGTTGAGGAAGTTGTGGTGTAGCTTGAACAGGCTTTGTAAATTGTTGGGGATTTTGAAATTGATGTTGGAGTTGATTAAATTGATCTTGATTAAATTGCTCTTGCAATGTAATCTGTTTAACAGATTGATATTGTTGTTGAGGAGGTTTATTAAATTGTTGTTGAATTTGATTAAATTGTTGTTGATCAACTACAGGTTCAATTTGCCTAACTGGTTGAAATTGTTGAGGAGGAGCTTGAAATTGTTGTTGAATTTGATTAAATTGATTCTGATTAATCAATGGCTCAATTTGTTTAGAAGCTTGATATTGTTGTTGAGGAGCTTGAAATTGTTGCTGAATTTGATTAAACTGATTCTGATTAATTAAAGGCTCAATTTGCTTAGGGGGTTGATATTGTTGTGGAGGAGCTTGAAATTGCTGCCTTATTTGGTTTAACCTGTCCTTATTAAACGGTTGCTCAACTTCAACAAATTCATTAACTTCTTGTGATTGGAGTTGGGGTTGAGGGGATGTTGGTGAATGCACAGGAGCCCAAGTTTTGCTACTAATAGCTGGGCTGAAACTAGCAGGTCTCTGCACAAATGCAGGTGATTTATTATTAGGGGATTGGGATCCCGGATTATAAATTTGCGGCGTCACCGGACGTTGTACTTGTCGATTGTTATTATTGGTACTTGTCTGCAAGACGGGCGTTTGGGAGGAATATTGAGCCCCGCCCTGAACAAAAAGAGAATTGAAATTTCAATCCCACATATTCCTCCTTAATTAATTGCGTTAAAAAGGAAAGTTAGAAAAAATAATAAATAAACTCACCTGTGCTTCAATCGGTGCTTGCTCTAAATAATCCTCGCCTTCACTGTCCTTTGGTGGAGGCCAGGCTACTCTTTTAACACCTATAAATACATTATTATTACCAATTTGTTTATGTTGGCAATGTAGCGGAGGTGTAATGTACTGTATAATGATTCGTTCTAATTCTCCCTGGCAATTGCTCCAGAAATAATAATAATATAAAATGATTAAATGCGTTTTTGACTGTGTGCCAATCACGCAAAATTGTTTTAAGTGCGTGTCTGTATTTGGTTTCGTTTGTAAACACAACAAAAAATTGACAACACAAAAATAATTATAAAGACAAAAATTAAAAGCACTCACTTTATGCAGGTTTTGCGATAAACTGTTGGGTTAGAACACAACTAAGAGTTGCAACACGTATGCAAAATTAGAACACCTGGTGCTAGATTGGCTAGCTGCGTACCTAGTTTAGAGCCGCTCATGCGCACTTTATTTTTTTATTTAAGTAATCATGACATGCGCACTGAATATTCTGCAATCATTACACGTTGGCACTCGTTTTGATTGATGCGATTTGACTCACATACAGAAAAAATATAATGTGTAACATTATATTCATTTTGATCTACTTTTGACAATTTTTGATTAACCATGTTTATTTTTAGGTTTGTCACAAACATGATTAATAGAGATACATAAAACGTTTACGTTTTTTTCTAAAATAAGAAATGATGCCATTTCATTTCATTAAATTGAGGTCAATTACTACAATTATAAAAAATATATATTACAAATTTCTTATAGGCATTGTAACTTTGTAAATTAGGATTTCTAAAAAAATATTTTTTTGCATGAAACATGTAATTCTTAGTATTTAGAAACATACACATTACAAACATTAAAATATTATTATTAATAAATATTAATAAATTATATTTAAGACAATTAAAATTTGTGTGTAAAACATAATTTTTATAATACATGCTGAGGTGACAATTTTGCAAATAACTACTTAAAATTTTGGACAAATGTATTGTGCTCGCAGCTCAATACATTTGTCCAAAACAACTTAGATCAAACCTAAATTTAGGGTTCTTTAAGTTTTACTTTCTATGGAAAATATGGTGATATTATTAGTACGCATTAAGATCACAAATGTTGAATCAAAACTAAATTTATTTCTTAAATAGTTTGCATTTTTGTACAAACGTGATATTTGTATGAACACTGAGGACACTATTTTTTGTGTTTTATTTTTTTTAGTGAGCACACTGGGGTCATTTATGTCACATTTTTATCAAAGAAGACACTAAGATTGATTAACATGCAACATAGCTGCAAATAAAATTTAGGTTCTTCCGATTATTTTCGATTACTAACAAAATGTTTGCGATTTTGTTAGTATGCATTTTGAGGTCACAATTATGTAATATTTTAATAACATGCAATATAGCCCAGAATACATTTAATTTATGAGTTTTTTTAATATTTTTGTTTTTTTTTACAAATTTGATTTTTTTATCATACTGAGGTCACAATGTTGCAAAAATCAAACTTAACATTAAAATTAAATAACATGCAATATAATCCTAATTTATTGTTAATTTTTGTTCAAACTTAAGTTTTCTTAATAAGCACACTGAGGTCATTTTTATGCAACATTTTTACCAAAAATGACACTAAAATTGTTCAACGTGCAATACAGCTTAAAATAATATATAAGATTTTTTGATTATTTTTAATTGTTGATTTTGTTAGTAAACATGCTGAGGTTACAATTATGCATTATTTATACCAAACATGATGTTGAGAAATAAACATGCAATATAGCCCTCAACTTAATTTATAAGTTTTTAAATATTTGTGCAAATTTGAGTTTTTTTAATTCGCATTTTGAGGTTACAATTATTCAAAAACTATACCAAACATAACATTAAGTCAATATTATCTTATTATATTGCGCAACCCAATAAATCTAATTTATAAACTTTTAAATATTTTTTATTTATGTGTATGAAGTTGAAATTTATGCAACAATTTTAGCAAACATGGCACTAAGATTGATTAACATGCAATATTAGGGTTTTTTGCTTATTTTTAACTACTGTGCAAACATGATTTTGTTACTAAGCATGCTGAGGTCACATTTATTTAGTAGTTATACCAAACATGAAATTAAGATTGAAAAACCTGCAACGCATACATGGCCTAATTTAGTTTTTAAACATTTCAAATATTTGTACAATTTTGAGTTTTTTTAGTTAGCATACTGAGGTCACAGTTATTCAAAAATGATATTAAACATAACATTAAGATTGAATAGTGTGCAGTATAACCCAAGATAGATTTATGAACTTTTAAATATTTTTTATTTATGAGCAAACTTAAGTTTATTGGTAGGACACTGAGATGACATTGTGCTACTTTTTTGACCAAAAAAGCTTTTTATGATTAATTAACATGCAACATGCTTAAAAAAAATTATTAACTTTAATAAAGTAATTTGAACGCTTGTTTATGTTTGAGTTCCTTTTTAATAAGCACACTGAGGTCACATTTTGCAATTTTTATACTAAACATAACATTTAAATGAGGAGCAATCAACATTATTTAATAAATAATGCTTTCCAACTATTTTTAATTTTTGTGCGAACTTGATTCTGTTAATAATTATATTGAGGTCAGAATTTTGCAACATAGCCAAAAACACGATTAATTTATAGACATTTAAATATTTTTGTACAAACTTGATTGTTTTTGCAAGAAATTTTTTATTTGAGCTTTGTAATATGTTATGCTATATAGCTCAAAATAAAATTTTGGACGTTTCTATTATTGTGCAAATTTGAGTGTATTTATAATCATTCTGAGGTCACAATTAGGCAACACTTATATCAAACATAATATTGAAATTAAATAACATGCAATATAGCTGGAAAATAGATTTAATTTAAGAAATTTTAATATTTTTTTGGGCATTTTGCAATTTTGTATACTAAATATAGCATTCAAATTGAAAAACATGCATAGCCTCAAAAGTTTGGTATATTTTTAGTAAACATACTGAGGTTACAGTTTTGCAATTTTAATAGCAAACATTTAAATTAATGTGTATACAACATAGCTCAAAACAAAATGTTTTAATAATTTTTGGTTTTTGTAAAAACTTCATTTTATTAAGAATCATACTGAGGTCACAATTTGGATGATTTATATCAAACATATTGAGTTTAAGTAACATGCAGGTTTCAGTTCAACAATTTTAAATATTTTTTATTTTTGTGAAAAGTTGAGTTTAGCTGAGTAAGCATGCTGAGGTCATAATTTGGACACATTACAGCAAACATTATTGCAACTTTTATATCAAATATAGCAATTAAATTGAATAACATGCTACATAACTCAAAATAAAAATTTTGACGTTCTAATTATTTTTATTTATTTTGTTAGTATACTGAGGTTTCAATTATATTAAGATTTAATAACATCAATATAGATTTAATGTATAGTTTTTTAAATATTTCTGTTTATATTTAAATTTGAGTTTTTCAGAAAGCATACTGAGGTTACTGTTTTTAGCAGCTTTTGTACCAAACATAGCATTTACATTACAAAACATGCTACAAAATCCAAAACAGGTGTATTTAATAAATTTTTAAATATTTTTGTGTAAACTTATGTTTTTTAGTAAGCACATTGAAATTACAATTGCAATATAGCGCAAATTTTGAAAAATTTAAATATTCTTTATTTTTGTGCAATTTTGAATTTTTAGTATGTATACTGAGGTCACAATTTTGCAACTTATACTAAAAATAGCATTTAAAATAAAAAGCATACAACACAGTCTTAAAAAGAAAACTTTTATACCAAACTTAGTATTAAAATTGAAAAGCATGTAACATAGTTCAAAGTAAAATTTAAGATCTTCCAGTTATTTTTGATTTTGTTTAAACTTGATTTTGTTAGTAAGCACAATTTTGCATTATTTATACCAAATATGGTATTAAGATTGAATAATATAAAACAAAATCTAAAACAGGTTTAATTTATGACCTTTTAAGTTTTTTTGTAAGCATATTGAGGTTACAATTTTGTAATTTTTGTGTGCAAATTTGATATGGTTAGTAAGCATACTGAGGTTACAATAATATTAAGATTTCTAAAAATATATTTGGTTTTATTTAAATTTGAGTTTTTTTTTTAATTAACATACTGAGGTCACAATTTTGCAACTTGTATACCAAACTTTTAGCATTTAAATTAAGGAGCATGCTAAATAACCTAAAATAAGTTTACTTTTTAATTTTTAATTTTTAATTATTTTTTATTTTGGTGTAAACTTAAGTTATTTTGAAAGCATATTGTACAACATTTATATCAATTATGGTATTACAATTGAATAACATGCAAAATAGCCTAAAACAGATTTAATTTAAAATATTTTTTATTTTTGTGTAAATTTAATTTTTTTGTACGAATATTCATTTTTCATACCAAACATAGCATTTAAATTAAAAAGCATGCAACATAGCCCAAAATAAAACTTAGGATGTTCTAATTATGTTTGATTATTGTGCAAACTATTTGGTTTTGTTAGTAAGCATGCTGAAGTTACAATTTTGCATTATTTATACCAAACATGGCATTAAGATTAAATAATAGAATAAAGTCTAAAACAGTTTTAATTTAAAAAGTATTAAACATTTTTAAACAAATTTGAGTTTTTTTAATAAGCATACTGAGGTTACAACTCTGCAATAGTTATACCAAAAACATAATATTAAAATTGAATAACATGTAACATAACTTAAAATTTAAAATTTAGAATCCAAAATAACTGGTTTAATTTATAAACTCTTGAACATTTTTTATTTTTGTTCAATTTAAATTTTTTTGTAGTAACATACTGAGGTCACAATTTTGCAACTTTTATAACTAAAACAGCATTTAAATTGACAAGCATGCAACATAGCACAAAATAAAATTTGGGATATTTCAATTCAGATTATTAAGATTGAATACCATAGCTCAAAGCAGGTTTAATTCCTGACCTTAATATTTAAAAAAGTGCAATTTTAACTTTCTTAGTAAGCATACTGAGGTCAAAAATGTACAACATTCATAATATTATAGAAACTTTAGGTAACATAAAAAGTTTATAATTTTCTAAATGATTTATACTTTTAGCAAAACATAATATAAGATTTTTTAAATGTTTCGGGTTTTTGTGCACAACGCAATATTATTTTTTTACTTGCTGAGGTCACAAATGTAAAAAAATAATAAAAAACTGAGTGACATATTTAATTTAAAACTGTTTTTTTAAGTTTTAAATCTCTGTACAAAACTTGATTTATTAGTATGCATGCTGAAGTCACAATTTAATCAAAAACTTAAAATATATAATAAACATTACAAAAGCTTTGAATCGCAAACTTAAATATTTTTTTTAATAATTTAGATTTTTAGCAAATATAATGCATGTCATAATTTTGCAAATAATATTTACCTAAAACTTATTTTATGCATGGTACAAAAAATTAGGAAATAATTTAAATAATTTTGTAGATGTTTTTGTAAACCATTAGGTAATTAATATACATGCTAAGGTTACACTGTATCAAACCACCGGCCCAATATTTATAAACTGTGTTCCCGACCACCCGTCCAAGTGTTAGTTATTAAGAAATTTGTTATTGTACCCACCTCTGGCGTATTAGTGACAACTGTCATTCAATCTGTCATAATAAAACTAGTAGAAACGCAACAAGTGAGAGATTAAGCAAATGTCTTAATAACTGTCACTTGGGCGAGTGAGCGGAAACTCTGTGTCAAACCACCGGCCCAATATTTATAAACTGTGTTTTTGCCCTCCCGCCCAAGTGTTAGTTATTAAGACATTTGTTTTTGTACCCACCTCTGGCGTATTAGTAACAACTGTCATTTAATCTGTCACAATAAAAACAGCAGAAACGCAACAAGTGTAACTATAAACAAATTTATTAATAACAAACACTTGGGCGGGTAGGTAAAAGGGCGGAAACACAGCTTATAAATATTGGGCCGGTGATTTGATAAAGTGTTTCCGCCTATCCGCCCAAGTGATTGTTATCAAGAAATTATATTAGTGCAAAATTTGATTTATGCATGCTGAGGTCACAACTTAGCAGCAAACTTAACTCAAAATTTAGAGGAAACACCGTACAAGATTAACATCTAACTTTGCTCAAAAATAAATATAGATTTTTTTTAATTATTTAGATTTTTGTGCAATTTATGAAGTACTCTATTTATGCTGAAGTCACAATTTGCAATGATTGCTTTACACTTATTTTAAGCTTGGTCCAAAAACAATGTTTCAACAAATTTAAGTGTCCAAGTGTCAGTTATCAATAAATTTGTTATTGTACCCACTTCTGACGTATTAGTAACAACTGTCATTTAATTTGTCATAATAAAAACAGCAGAAACGCGAAAAGTGTGACAATAAACAAATTTTTTGATAACTGTCACGATTTAACATTTTAATAACTAACACTTGGGTGGGTGGGTAGGACACTCCAATCTAAACTATTGACTTATTATCTTGCTATAGAGTGTCCCACCCACCCACCCACCCAAGTGTTCGTTATCAAGAATTTAAATATTTGACCCCATTGCGAGCATCAGAAGTCATTTTGTCACAGGAAGAGGTTGTGATCTAACATTTTGATAACTAATCTTTGGGTGGTGGGTAGGTCACTCCAATCCAAATTGTTGATTTGTTATCATGTTATGGAGTGTAACACCTTCCCATCCAAGTATTCGTCATCAAGAGATTAAATATTTGACCTCATTGTGAGCATCAGAAGTCATTTTATCACAAGAGAAAGTTGTGATCAAACATTTTGATAACTAATAATTGGATGGGTGTGTGGGTCACTCTAATCCAAACTACTGATTTGTTATCATGCTATGGAGTGTCCTACCCACCCACCTAAGTATTTGTCATCAAAAAATAAATATTTGTCCTTATTACGAGCACCAAAAGTCATTTTGTCACAAGTGATCTAAAATTTTGATTAGTACAAAATTTGATTTATGTATGCATGCTGCTCACAATTTAGCAGCAAACTTAATTTAAAATATACTAGAAACACCGCACAAGTTTAACATCTAACTTTGCTCAAAAGTAAACATAAAATATTTGAAATTTTTTAGAATTTTGTGCAATTCATGCAGTACTCTATTTATCTTGAGGTCAGAATTTCCAATTATTGCTTTACATTTATATCCAGCTTGGTACAAGAATAATGTTTCAACAAATTTAAGTGCAACTATTAAAAATTTTAGATTTTTCTGCAAAACTGAATTTATTAGTATACATGCTGAGGTCACAGATTAGCATCAAATTTATTAAAAATGCGGTTACAAGTATAGTTTAACATCCAACTAGCTCAAAACTAATTGTACAACTTTTGAAATGTTTTAAAGTTTTGCGCAAATTATCATACAGCCACTTCTATTTATGCTCACAATTTTGAACATTTTACTTCAAAATATTTATTTCTAGTTGTTAGAGCAATCACGATTTTGCAACAAATTTATATCAAACATGCAAAAGCTTCTAAAACTGCGTAATCTGCAATTTAGTTAAAAATTATTTAGATTTTTTGCAAAACTTGATTTATTAATATGCATGCTGATGTTTCAATTTCAAAACGAACTCAACTAAAAATTTATCACAAAACTACTTAACTTCAAACTAAATATTATACAACGTTAACTAAAAAATATAAGAAATATTATAGAAGACTTAAGTAGCAAACTTAAAAAGTATAATATTTTGTGAATAATTTAGACTTTTACAAAACATAATATAGTATAAGAATGTATGCTGAGTTCAAAATATTTTAAATATTTTTAGTTTTTCTGCAATACGTGATATAATTAATGTGCATGCTGAGGTTACAGATTGAATAACAAACATTTTGGTTCAACATAAATTTAAGATTTTTAAAAGTTTTGAATTTTTGTGCACAACGCAATGTTGAGGTCACAATTTTGCAACATAATTATAACAAACAGAGTGCAAAGACCAAGTAACATGCAACTTACTTTAAAATTAGTTTTTTTTGTATTTTAAGTTTTTGTGCAAAACTTGATTTATGTTTGCATACTGAGGTCACAATTTAGCAGCAATCTATACTCAACATTTATGAGAAATACGTACTAGTTTAACATCTAACTTTGGTCAAAAGTAAACCTAGAATTTTTTGAAATATTTTAGATTTTTTTTAATTTTTGCAGTATTCTATTTATGCTGAGGTCACAATTAGCAGTTATTGCTTTACATTTATTTCAAGCATGGTACAAGGATGTTTCAACAAATTTAAGTAGATAAAGTAACATGCAAAATTTGATTTATGCATGCATATTAGTGACAACTGTCATTTAATCTGTCATAATAAAAACATTAGAAATGCAAGAAGTGTGAGAATATGCATATTTCTTAATAACTGTCACTTGGGCAAGTGAGCGAGAACTCTGTATCAAACCACCGGTCCAATATTTATAAACTGTATTCCTGCCCACACGCCCTAGTGTTAATTATCAAGAAATTTGATATTGTGTTCACCTCTGACGTATTAGTGACAACTGTCATTCAATCTGTCATAATAAAAACAGCAGAAACGCAACAAGTGTGAGAATAGGCAAATTTCTTGATAACTGTCACTTGGGCGGGTGGGGGGGAACACTGTATTAAACCACCAGCCCAATATTTATAAATTGTGTTTTTGCCCACCAGCCCTTGTGTTAATTATCAAAAAAAAAATTATTGTATCCATCTCTGGCGTATTAGTGACAACTGTCATACAATCTGTCATATTAAAAACAGCAGAAACGCAACAAAAGTGAGAGTAAGCATATTTCTTGATAACTGTCACTTGGGGAGTGGGCGAGAACACTGTATCAAACCACCGGCCCAATATTTATAAACTGTGTTCCCGCCCACCCTCCCAAGTGTTAGTTATCAAGAAATTTGTCATAATAAAAACAGCAGTTTTAATAACTAACACTTGGGTGGGTGGGTAGAACACTCCAGTCTAAACTATTGACTTATTATCTTGCTATGGAGTGTCCCGCCCACCTACCCAAGTGTTCGTCATCAAAAGATTTAAAATTTAACCTCATTGCAAGCTTCAGAAGTCATTTTGTCACAAGAGAAGGTCGTGATCTAATATTTTGATAACTAACACTTGAATGGGTGTGTGGGTCACTCCAATCCAAATTACTGACTTGTTATCATGCTATGGAGTGTCCCACTTACCCACCTAAGTGTTCGTTATCAAGAGTTTAAATATTTGATCTCATTGCGAGCATTAGAAGTCATTTTGTCACAAGAAGAGGTTGTGATCTAACATTTTGATAACTAATCTTTGGGTGGTGAGTGGGTCACTCCAATCTAAATTGTTGATTTGTTATCATGTTATGGAGTGTCCCACCTACCCAGCCAAGTATTCGTCATCAATAGATTAAATATTTGACCTCATTGTGACCATCAGAAGTCAATTTATCACAAGAGAAAGTTGTGATCAAACATTTTGATAACTAATAATTGGATGGGTGTGTGGGTCACTGTAATCCAAACTACTGATTTGTTATCATGCTATGGAGTGTCCTACCCACCCACCTAAGTATTTGTCATCAAGAAATAAATATTTGTCCTTATTACGAGCATCAAAAGTCATTTTGTCACAAGTGATTTAAAATTTTGATTAGTACAAAATTTGATTTATGTATGCATGCTGCTCACAATTTAGCAGCAAACTTAATTTAAAATTTATGAGAAACACCGTACAAGTTTAACATCTAACTTTGCTCAAAGTAAACATAGAATATTTTGAAATATTTTAGAATTTTGTGCAATTCATGCAGTACTCTATTTATCTTGAGGTCACAATTTCCAATTATTGCTTTACATTTATATCAAGCTTAATACAAGAACAATGTTTCAACAAATTTAAGTAGATGAAATAACATGCAACAATTCAAAATTAGCATCAAATTTATGAGAAATGCGGTTACAAGTATAGTTTAACATCCAACTAGCTCAAAACTAAATGTACAACTTTAGAAATGTTTTAAAGTTTTGCGCAAATTATCATACAGCCACTTCTATTTATGCTGAGATCACAATTTTGAACATTTTACTTCAAAATATTTATTTCTAGTTGTTAGAGCAATCACGATTTTGCAACAAATTTATATCAAACATGCAAAAGCTGCTAAAACTGCGTAACCTGTAATTTAGTTGAAAATTATTTAGATTTTTCGCAAAACTTGATTTATTAATATGCATGCTGATGTTTCAATTTCAAAACGAACTCAATTAAAAATTTATCACAAAACTACTTAACTTCAAACTAAATGCATATTTTTTTAAATATTTAATTTTTTTGGTAAATCAATGCAGCACTTGAATTGAAATTGAATTACAAACTCAGTAGAATGGTTTAACAAATACAAAATGATCTGTAAAATTTTGATGTATTTTGATGTTTAAAACTCATATTTATGTTAGGTCACAATTTTGTAAAATAATTAAAAAAGAAAAAGATTGTAATGCACTGCATAATAAACTCAAAATTAATTAAAAAAATTATGACTTATAAAACTCTTAATATATGCATAAACTTAATGTTTATGCTGAGGTCACAACTTTACAAATAACTACTTAGAATTGATAGCATATACAGTACAAGTATAGCTATATATAATTATTACAATTTGCAAATGTATTGAAAATGCTATAATATTTTGATGTTATGCTTCAAATTGTTGCATTAAATTAGATTTAATATTCTAAATATTTGCTCAAATACCACCACCCAAATGGAAACATTGTAGAGCAGCAAATATATAAAAAAATTAAATAAAATAGCAAATGTAATGTAAATATTTAAATATAATAATAAAATTAAAAAAAAAAAACTAATAATGAACCTGAATTTGTAGCTACTAAGTATTGAAATTAAAATTTTGCACAATTTAACTCAAAATTTGGTAGATAATAACTCAATATACTACATTTTAAATACATCATAAATCATAAAATGCATATTAAAATAAATAAAACACATTTACTATGTACTATATCACGAATATATTTAAAAACCGTAACTAGTTTCAACCTTTAAAAAGCCATCATCGGACGGTGATACAAACAAGTTTGATAACAAACTTTTTCAAAGTGGCAAATATAAATGTTGAATTAATTTAATAGTTTTGAATTAAATTTAAAACGACAAATTAAATTTGAATGAGTACTAATGGCTGCTAAGTCCATAAGTTTGCAAAATTAAATTTCAAAGTTAGTGAACATTAAACCACTATATTTCAATGCACACAATTAAAAATTGTTAATTAGTTTCAAGAAAATTTATTCAATAATTTTAAATTAAATTGAAAACACAAAACATTGATTCATGCTGAGGTTAGATTAAAATTTCAGTGTTTGATTACAATCGCTCTAAATGATTGTATGTATAATATAAATATTCAGTGCGCATTATCATGACAACTTAACAACATGACTACCTGAAATAACGATGTCTTTAAATTGTCTCGATCGATTCGTGACTCCTGGCGGTGGCCAATCACGGAGAGCGTTAGCGAACCCTGTTAGAATTTCCATGATTGTTTTGTTTAAAAAAAGAAATAGAATCAAAAATTATTTCTATTTTCGGATGACTGAGATGATTCTATTCTATTTTTTGATGTAAGTGAAAAAATATATGAAGCGTTGGCGGTGATTTACGCCAAGGTTTTCGCAGATTTAATTTATTGACGGTGATAAATCGTGCTTACCGTTTGATTGTCCGTTTCGTTGCTTGCTCTCCTCTTCTTCCAACATCCGTAAAACGGCTGAGTTGTGGAGATTTGCTGGCTTGGTGGTATTGGGATTGTGGAAATTAATCCTGCAAAAAATAAAATCAATTGTTGTGATGTTTTGGATGGATTTATTTGTAATAAATGTAATAGTTGTTTATACTTTATTGACTTTATGTAAACTGTGTTTTAACAGAAAATAGAATTAAATACTTTTTTTTTGCCATTTTTATAATGAATTTTTTTAATGTAAATGAAAAATTTAATTTGATTTATTTATAAACATGTTATAATTATGTCGATGACAGGTTATTTTATACTTTTCATGTGGGTACCGTACAGATTTTATGTAAGCAATTAATCTGAATTTTTCATCTCTTCCAGATGTTTTGGACGGTGAATATCGAGATAGGAAAAAAAATGTGGAGCGTCGCCAAATCGCTACAAGTCAGGCCAGGTGAGTGTTGCGAGCGTAACGTAAAAATATTTCTGGGAATGCATTCCGTAGACTAATTATCATTCTTGGATTGAGAACAGAGAATGATTTTATTAAATTGTGAAACTTAAACGATAATAATCTTAATCAATACCGATATAGTTTGTAATATTAAATCGAAGCTATATTTATCGTATTATATTTTAGTGAATCGTAACTAATTGCGCAGAAAGTGTAGCTGTGTAAGCATGCAAACGAGAATGTCATATTAAATTTTTTTATAAATAAAATGCGCAAGCCAAATGAGTAAATTTTAGATAGTGTGGGTTGAATATATTTAAATGACGTGAGTAGTTTTATTTTAATTTATGTTCCTTTGCTCAATAGAAAAACCAATGAATCACATTCAACGTTTATAAATCATCATTTCACATCAACAATAAAACTTGAACTTATATCTAGATCCAAAAAGCCATAACACAATCACACAGAAAGAAGTCTAGAGGCTTAAATTGCACGAACGAGAAGAATAATTGACTGTGACATAAAATAAGCAATACACCAAACTTATCTTTGAGTAATTAAATTGTTTCGTTGTCAGTAAGGCAAGTACTACCGTCTTGCTGAAACAACATGTTGCACAAATCATGCGGATTTAATTTGATAAAAATAACATTTAAAATTGAACGATATTGAGCACGCCAGGCAGTCAATTTAAGTGGATGTAATGCTTGCTTATACATTGTTTTTTGTTGATTTTTAGCTCGGATACCAATTTTGCTTTTTCATAAAACCAAGTCAGAAATGAGCTCCGATGCAGTTTTTTTTTAACAAAATTTTGTAGAAAACGTGTTCAAATTTTTTTGCTAAAATGGAGTTTGAAATGTCCGAAGTCTGAGATTGGCGATGAATTTGTTTGTAGAATCTTTTGATAATTTGGTCATCGATTTCAAAACAATAAAAACTTTTACAAACATCTTTTGATTCTACATCTTGATAAGTTTTAATTTAAACGGTAGTCAAATATTTAAAAAGTTTAGTAACAATTGTAAAAACTTGTGGATTTTTTAAAAACTTTTAGTTTTATAAATCATAAAATAAATGATGGTAGGGCGACTTTCTACTTCAAAGCAAATGCTGAATAAGGTAATAAATAAACATTTACATTTTGGTGCCTTAAACATTGTTTGGCCTACTTAAGCTTTTCTAGATAATGTTTGCTTCATATGCTCAAACAACTTTTATCAAATCAAAAAGATCAGAATATCTTTTTGAAACTACAAAGTTCTACCAAATTTGTTTGTGTTATTCTAAGTACTAAATTTTTTACCAAATTTTTGCAAAAATTTTTGAGTACATGTAACTGCTGCCTATTGTCTTCAAAGTTTTGTACAGCCGTAATAGCTCCTAAGCCCTATCAGTACCTTAAAACTCTAATGGGCTTCCTACAGATCTTTTACGTTTGCCCTAAGCATACACAGTTTTTTTAAGCCACTTTCGAGTACGTGTAACTTTTGTATATTGTTTCCAAAGTCATGTAGAATTCTAAAAGCTCGTATTATCAATGCTTTAAGACTATTATGTTTTCTAAACTTACCAATGTTAATGACATTTAAGGTCCGACAGATGTCGCACGCTTTAATAAAAAATGGTTTTATGGTTTTTGCGGCTTATAGACAAAATATAGACTTCTAATTGATTTTACTACAAAAAAACTAAAAAAAATGTAGATTTTTTTTAAAGTTTCATACCCATAAATATTATTGTGCTGTCATAGAGATTTTAAGCTATCTAACGGTACCTTATGTTTGTTTTAGTTAATATTACGCCGTATTTATAAATTTTTCTAAACCTGTCGGTGTAATTCAGATTTGTGCCAACGTATTTTTGTCTACTTTGCGTTCATGTGGATAAATAAAGTTTAGTTTGCTTAAAAAACATAGAAGCTTTGCCAAAGAGCCAAAATTTTGCCAAACATTTTCCAAGTTTGATGTTCTAAAGTATTTCAAAGGAATGTTTGAGAACTATTTTACAGATAATAAATTTTTGTTACTTGATTCTTCCAACCTTTCCTTAGTTTAGAAAATATTTATTTTAATTTTGTATCAATTTATGTTTGTTTAAGCCGCCAAAGTTCTCTTCTAATATTATGCTATACTTTTAACTTTTTCTAAACTGGTCAGTGTAAAACAGATTTTTTGCTACTTTGCGTCCATAAAAACTTTGCCAAAAAACCAAAATTTTGCCAAACACTTTTGAGTTCAATTTTCTTTAAGTTTTTTTAAGTACTTCGGAGGTCTTGCTATGAGTTTTCGAAAATTATTTTATAGATAATCAGTTTTTTTATGCTACTAGATTTTTATAGTTTAGAAAATATTTATTTTTATTTTTATTAACAACTAAAAAAACTGCAATCGTTATATGTGCAGAAAGCTATATATTGTAGCAGGATTTCACTTACGACAAATGGAAGTGTCAGACATTTTGCGGAACATAATAATGTAGAACAGTAAACCAAAATTTGGAATTATTCTTCAAAATCAGAAACATAAATTTTTAAAAACTTTACAACCATCACTAAGTTTTGGAATTTTTTAAATCCTTAAACTAGACTCACTAAAACCTTGATCAATAGCAGAAAATTCAAAAAGAAAAATTAATGAATGTTTCAAAAAATTGCAAAACTTTGGAAAAGTCTCAGAATTAATATAAAATTTTAGAACGCCAAGAAAGTGGTTAAACTTTTGTAGCAACTAGAAAGGTTTTAAAAACTACTCCAAAACATCAAGATTAGCAAATTAAGTGTTTAAAAGCTTGTAGAATTATAACAAAATTTGAACTATTTGAACCAATTGCAAAACCTTGGAATATTATTAAAATTGTTAGAGAAACAATGTTAATTTATAGTAAACATTTGTTCTAGAACTTTGGAATAAATTATACAGACTTTTTTTAAACATTTGAAAATATAAGTGTTGGGAAATGTTATTAAACGTAAGTGTAAAATCTTATTGAAGAATAGTAGAAAACTTCGAAACTTTAGAAGATTAGATATAAAAGTTTATAAAACATATTTTAAAAACTTTAAATCAATTAGAAAAAAAATCATAAAAATTTCTCAAACTTATATAAGGTTTTGTGAATTATTGTAAAATTTTATGATTCTATTATAGTTTTTTTAAAACTGATCCGAAACTTATAAACTTGTAAAATAAAACCTTTGAAAGCAAAAATAAAAAGATATAATAAAGTGTTTTAAAAGTTGGTACTAATTATAGAAACTTAAGATAGATTGTCAATTTTTGAAAACTTTTTTATTTTGCAACACTGTCAAACCTACTATGGTAAGGTGAACAAACGCAAAACCGGGTAGTATGTAAACAAAATGATTGAAATTTGGTAACTTTTTTGTAGTTTTCCTAGAAGTGTCTTACAATTTGTTTGGTCTATTTAAACTTTTTTAATAATATTTGCCTTATACGCCTAAACAAGTTTTATTGAATCAAAAAGGTAAGAACAACTTTTTAAGCTTCACAAAGAGCTACTCAACTCTTTAATGTTATCCCAAAAGTCCTGCACAATCCTATATGTTTCTATCCTCTATTAGTACTGAAAGACTATTGGGATTTCTAAATTTACCAAGTATAATAAAATTTGAGATTTTTCAGATGTCCTACGTTTTCCATTTTAAGCACACAAAGTTTTTTTATGCTACTTATTTTAAAGGTGACAACTTAAGGCGCATTTAGTGATTGTCATGTATTCAGAGACTATCCTAAACTACAAGACTATTTTAGATTTTTATATGGTACCCAATTTTCTGTTGTTGTAATCAAGAATTGTATCAATATTATTTCTTTCATGCAGATAGATGTAGTTTTTCTAGAGTTTATTGCTTAGAAAAATAATATAACTTTGTCAAAAAGTCAAAGTTCTGCTAAATACTTTCCGACTTTGGTGTTTTCAAAGTTTTCAAGCGGTAAATCTGTTTCTGAAGTTTTACTGAGCTCTACGAAAAACTTTTGAAAAACATTTATTTTGATTCAATAACTTTTTAGTGAATTTTAATGATGTATAAATGTAGATTTTTTAAGTTGATTGCTTAAAAATATAACTTTGCCAAAAAGTCTGCTAAATTTTCCGACTTTAGAGTTTTTTGAGTTTTATAAAGGTACGTACTTTAGTTTGTTTCTGCGGTCTTACTGAGCTTTACCAAAAACTTTTACAAAATATTTTTTGGATTCAACAATTTTTTTGTGAATCTATATATTGTAGCAGGATTTGACTTATGCCAAACAGTTTTGTGGAAAATTTAGTAATGCGATTGTGAACAAAAATGTAGATTTGATCTTCAAAACTAGAAACAACTTTAGAACTAGATTTTGAAAAGTTAAAACCATTAAACCAAGCAGACTAAGTAAAAAAAATCTTAAAAAAGTTAAATTATAGTAAAAAATCTAAAAAAAAATTTGAAAACATTTGCAAAACTTTGAAAAGTCTTACAAAACTTTCAAATTAATATAAATTTTTAAAGAAAATGTGGTTAAACCTCGGGTTAAACTATTGTAGAAATTAAAAAGATTTTAAAAACTACTGTAAATCACCAGAATTAGTTTAAAAGTATTTAAAAGTTTGCGCCAAACTATAGAAAAAACACGAAAATTCAACAAACCCATCTTAAAGTGTTTTTCGTAGATTACCTTACAGCTTTTGACAACTGAAATGGGACAAATTATGGACAATTATGAGGAAAATGGGATTACCCAGCTACCTAGTGTTTCTTATCTAACCAATGCATCAGAACGTATAAAAAAGCTTCTGTCTGATCTATGCAAAATCAACAAGAGTACTAGACGGAAATGCATTTTTTTACCTACCTTCTTCAACATATAAGGAGAACATATTATGAAAAAAACACTGCAAAAATAAAAGTGTAAAATACTCGGTGGTGGAAAACACATCACTAAGGCTACTTAAGTTGGAAAGCAACAACTATAAATTAAATATCAACTATCTGAAGACATTAGTAATGATTATAGACAGATTACAAAACAACAGGCCAAAACAACTGCAAGTCAACCAGAGTATACAGGGTTAGTCAAAATTAACTATTTAGGTGTTCCGGACCTAAATAATTCTCAGTCCGTTAAAAATTTCAAAAAAAGTTTTTTTGGTTGTAAGCAAACTAATTTGTAAAAATATTTTTAATATACGGAGTTCATTTTATTGTGAAAGTTTGAAAATCTTTTTTTAAATGGAATACGTTGTTCTGAGTATATTTTGTAAAAATATTTTTTTTATAAAATGCACCATTTTATTTTACCGTTAAAAAAACAATAATATTAAAAACTATTAACAAAACAATCATTAAATCATTAAAAATATAACAATATACAGGGTGTTCTATTTAAAAAAACTAAATTTCAAAATAAAATAAACACCCTGTATATTTTAAAAAATTGTTTTAAAATTAGTTCTTAGAGCCGTCTGACACGAGACTGATTTTAATACAAGTGTCAGTACAATAATTTTTCGCGCCAATTATTTAAAAATTTAATTTAATAATCCAGTGATCTTGGCGACTTATATATACATTGACGAATTTATGTGTCAATTATTTAGTAAAATTTCATCCAAGAAATAAGAACCTGTTCTAATTTCTTTCTTAAAAACTTGCTAAAAATTTAAAAAATTGGCGCGCAAAATTATTGTACTGACATTTGTATTAAAATCAGTCTCGTGTAAGACGGCTCTAAGATTAGTTTTAAAAATTGAAAACGCAAAAATACACAGGGTGTTTATTTTATTATAAAAATTTGGATTTTTCTTTTAAATAGTACACCCTGTATAATTTTACATTTTTTAATAATTTAATGATTGTTTTATTAATTGTTTTAAATGTTTTATTCTTTTCATCCGTTTGATTAAAATAAATATAAATGTTTATGTGAAAATGTTCTTTATTTGACGTTCGGAAGTTTGCTTATAACTCAAAAATAGTGAATTTTATAAAAAAAAATTTTTTTACAAAAAACACTCAGAATTATTTTTAAAATAAAAAAAAATAAAAATATACAGGGTGTTCTATTTGAAAAAAAAGTTTACTAAATTTCCACAATAAAGTGAACACCCATATATTAAAAAAGTAGATCAGCCAAAATTAGATAACAAAACAACAAAAAAAAATGGTAAAAAAACTACAAAAAACCTCGGTAGCCAATAGCATAACAATAAACACAAAAAAAAGATCATTAAGACATTCGTATTTTCTCAAAAATTTCTAAATATTACAGGAGAATGGTGCAAATTCCCTGGGCCCAGTCCATCCTAGATGAAATAAAGAACCGCAATGACTATCCCAGATTATTTACTTTGCATCCTAAAATATTTCGGACACATTTTAAAACAGAATGATGAAAACCTTAAAAAGCTTATCGTACAAGGGTAATTCCACGGTATTTCGAACAATCGTCACCACAATAATATTTTTGATTTTGTACACATGTTTGGGGTACCAAAATATAACGTTTACTAAAATTTTAGATTTTTCTAGGTGCAATTTTTTAGGAATGTTTTGCATAATTTTGCAAAAAAGGTCAAACAAAATATTGAATTACTGTAATCGAAAGAAATATTCTTCTAGAACGCAATCTTTATGTACGTTTTTTTTAATTCTCATGAAAAAAGCCATAAAATTAGCAAAATTAAGGAAAATCCCGTAAAAGTAACCCATTTTTAGCAATTATGTTTTATATTTTACCCTAAGAAACGAATCCAGTATTTTTATTTTTGCGATCAAAAGTACTATGTTTCAAGAGTATCATATTCAAATTTCAAGTCTTCAGGTGTAGCAAAGATATCAAATTTTCAATAAAATGGTAATTATATTTTCCGCGAAAAATTTTGGAAAACCAAGAGCGGGATTGTGTTCTAAAAAAAATTTCTTATAAGATAGACTCTTTTGAATATGACTTTTATCTATTTTTTGCTTATTTACATCACAAAAACTGAAAAAAAAAACAAAATATTTCAAAAAAATTAATATAATTGCACCTAGAGATCTAAAATTTGAGCAAAATTGGAGATATCGATGTGAGAACGATTGTCCAAATTTCCGTGGAATTACTCACAAAGAAAAATGCAAAAAAAACAAAAAAAACAGGTCGGCTTTGTGATAAACCGATCAAATAAAACAAACAATAAATAGCACTACACATTAAGTTACACACATTTCCAGAAATAAAAAAACAATGGAGGCAAATAGTAAGGAAGAAAAAAAAGACATATAAAATCAAAGTCAACTGAATTACGACTTCTCTGTCAAGAGAATACAGAAAAGAAAAAGAAGAATTATTTTAGAAAACATTATAAAACTGGGCATAGTATTTTACACTATGCCCAAAGTTTTTATGCAAAATACTAAAAAACAAAACTCTAGCAGAAAGTTAACAATTTGTAGTAAAAGGTTAAAATCAGATTTAAAAATTTATAAAAGTAACTAAAAACTTTATTAAATTTTTAAATCAATTATAGAATTTTGGAAAACTTGTTATATAATTGCAAAATCTTCGGAATGCTTTAAATAATTCATAAACCTTGGACATTTTTTTTAAATTAATTAGGACTTTCCAAACTATTGTAAAACCTGATGATTTTTATAATTATTGTTTAAAAACTGTTGCAAAACTAAAGAAAATTTAATATTATTAATTATAAATACTGTCAAAACACGTTGTACTTCAACCTTTGAAAATATTTGCTAAACTCTGGTAGATTGCTAAAGATTTGTAAACAGTATTAAAGAACTATATTAGTAAATTAAAAATTGGCATTAGAATTTTGTAATCTGAGACTGTACGATTGTAATGCTTTAACAATACTCCAATAAAATAAAACTAATTAATATCACAACATTTTTAAAAAACTTTTTAACTCCTAGTGGTTTTTATTATATTTATAACTTTTTGTAAATAGTGTTAAACAAACATACATCAAAATCAGAAACTTTTTGGTAAATGGTAGTGCTTACTAAGCCAAAACGCTTTGTGTGCAGTCGAAAAACGGCCACAAAGCGTTTTAGGTGTTTGAGACAGTAACTTGCTTGCGTAGTTTATGTGTGTAGGGTCGGTCTCTATGCAATATTACTTACTTACTAAACAAAAATGCAAAAAGACAAACAAATACAAAAGAATGATTGTTATCAAAAATAGCAATAATTAAAGCGATTCAAGTTCTAAATGTTGATAACGAACAACTTGCTCCAAGGAACGTGCTGCTTGTGGCTTAAATTGCGACAAATTGCTTTGTATAAGCCGGAAACTAAAGAATGGCAGTTAAAAAAATATAGTCAAATGAAATTTAATAAATTTTTTTGGCTAGCTTTTTAGACCAAGCTAAAAACTATAGAGATTATTAATATTTCTTATGTTTTTGAAAAAAAATCTAAAATGTTTTAAAAAATTTCAAAATAATAACCTCTAAACGTTAATAAGAACAATTTTAAAAAATTCTATAAATTTAAAGTTCTGAACAATTCCTCATTAAAAGTTTTCAAAAAGCTTTCAATATAAAGGTTTAACGCTTCATTTCTACAAATAAATAAAAAATTTGTTGAATTTTACAAAAAGTTTTAAATTTTAGCAAATTATACAAAAGTTTTTAAGTTTTTTGCATAGAATAGTAGATCACAGTTTTAAATTATTTGATATATTTTGGGAAGTACCTAAAAAAACATTATGAATGTTACGAACACCAACAAATGTTTTCAAAAACAAAACTTTAAAAAAGGTTTTAAATTCAATTTAAAGCGTTAGTCTCAGCTTTAGTCAATATATTTTGAACGTATTAGCTAGTTTATAGAGATTTTTATACGTAACAGATCAGCAATCTGAATATTTTTATTCAATTTTTATTAAATTTATTGTCATTCTAGTAATGGATTTTAGATATTGTAACAAAATGTTTTCACTTTTTTTTTAAGATTTAAAAAAGTTTCTGATTACATTTTTATTCAATAATTCGAACTACATATTTAAAAGATTTTGAAAACAAACAATTGACGCATGGGTTTAGAAAATATGAGTTTCTGGTTTTCCACTATGCTTGTTTATGACGCTTCGTAGAAATTATTTAATATACTTTTGATATTTATAACAAAAACCAACCGTTGATTCATTACATTTATTTTTAAAATGAAATAAATTAAATTTTCCTAAAATAAACATTCAAACATTTCACGGCCCATCTATTATTAAATAATAAAATCATGCGTATAGCGACAATTTGTTTGGGCGATTAATACGATTTCAATCAGCAGTAAAAGTTTTACACACTCCAGCCGGTCGTCCACTTGTTTATTTTAATTACAAATAGTTTACATTTGCAAGATCTAAAAATATTAAGTGCCCCACTAAAATGCAACATGAAATGAATGGAAAATGAAACTAGATTCTGAGCATCATTCATTAACATCAAGTTAATAATACTCAAACAACAATTAATATCAAAACTGTTTGAATTTTTGTATTGGGTTTATTTTTACCTTTTATAGTATAGCTCAAACTCTAAAATTATCCCATTTCAATGGGCGATTAGTTATGCCTGTTTATGAAATTGATAATTAAATATTATATTTTAAATAAATAATAATAACAAACCCATAATTTGAAGTCATTAGTACACTCATGATTGATCACTATTTCACGTTCGAATTCGTTGCGTTCGCGTCAGTTTCCGTAGCAGGACTGTTGGAAAATTATTTTGAATGTTGCCAAAAAGCATGTTTGCACTTCTTGTCTCCGTTGCAATGAGAATGTCTGATTCATACGTACACCAAAATACATTCTTAAGCTTTGAATTACAAACACTGGTAATTACCATGCATCCATCAAAGTGGGTAATCGCTTTTTTGAAACGACAAACACTTATTCATACAAATAATAATAATAACAATGACTATATTTTTGGCAACAAATATGATTGGTTGTAAATATAACTCTATAAAATAGAATGCGTCATCTAAATGCGTCGAATGTAAAATATTATTTTCCATTGGAAAATATTTTGTAAATTGTATAAATAAAAATTGTGGTTTATTTTTATATTGAAATTTGATTTTTTTTATTCAAATGAATTCAAAGTGTAGGAAATACTTGGTTTAACATATTTTATTATTTTTGTAAATGTTATTGATTTTTGTTGCGGTTGAATGCAGATGTTTATTTTGGCCGAGTGTATCATAAATTGCAGCCAAAACAACTCCAATTAACACATCCAGAGTTAACTTATTTATGGGATCAGCTTGATTTATTGCTTTTGGTTTTTAGGAAATATACTTGCAAATCGTTATAATTGTTTTCTGTTCTATTTTCGTATTGTAATACATATACAGAATTAATAGCTTTAATATAAATCAATCAACAAATTTGTTTTAAAATTTGGATACATATATCACATACTAATTACACTTTCTGCTGTTTAGAAAAATAATAGAAAACGCAATTTTTTTTTGTAGAACCTGTTTACGGAAGTTAAATTTGAAACTGCAATCTTATTTTCTTCTTTTGCATGTCACGATGAGTATGTTTTGCTGAACATTTTTATTCAGTATGTGTATTTTTAAACTATTTAATATTTGATTTTACATTGAATAATATTAAACTAAAATCTTTCCACCTTACAATTCATTTGAAAACTTTAAAGGTCTCATTAGTGAACTTCTTAGACTAAGTCAAGTAGTGCTCAGACAGAGGTTGCTATGTTATGTAAATATTAAAAAAAATAGTAAAACGTTTTGGCAAACTTGTTATGGTCAAAAATTATCTAAGAAAAACTATTGATGAAAAAAAATTGCTGTTGTTCTTCAAAATACTTAAGTTTCCTTACTTTTCAAATTTATAAAAAAAAGAAACCTAACAACAAGCCTCGACAACGGATTTATCAAACGGTTACGACTCCAGCCATTCCTAAGATTACGATTAAAGACAAAACCAAGATAAAGCAAAACATGGAATTTTTTTTTTTAAGAAACACATACTCCGCTGCGCATACTGGAACATTAACTTGGAACAGAAGAGAACTGGATATCTTATTAGAAATGGCAAAACATAAAACTAAAAGAGAAAGAAGAAGTAGTGTATCCTGGATACATACTCGTACAAGTGTAGTGGAAAAAAATAACACAAAAGAGTAACGGCAGAAGTAAGAATAGTAATACATGATAAATACAAACAAAACATATAAAATACCTATTACGTTAATGAAAAAATCTTCAAAACAACTATATACATCCGCAAAGAAAAGATACAAACTATTACAGTCTACGCATTGGGTATTAGTAAAAGTATACCTCCAGAATGAAATAGACTGAATTCCTATTGGATACACAATCATGATTATGAGGGACCTGAATACAAGAATCGCAAAACAAATTAAAAAAAAACACTACAAATTGCATACTAATAACAACGAAAAGACACTTACAACATGTTGTCTACCCAACACAGATACTGAACGTACGCCCACTAACTTCTGCCAACATTATTTTGGATCATAAACTAGAACTGTTAAAAGTTCAACTAACTACGTAGCTGAAAAAGAAACCACCATCCGGGTACTAAAGAAAAACATAGAATACATAAAGGACTAGCTCAAGAACTAAAAGAACATAGCATTAACAGCAAAGGTGACGTGACAACTAGCTGAAACAAAATCAAACACAACATGAACACCACAGCAAATAAAATCCTTTGAAGAAGGAGAACAAATAAGAACTCAACCAAAAGCTTTACTACAGAGATAATACAACTGGCCTACCTAAAGTACCTCTAAAATAAGAATATAAAGAAACAAAAAAAAACAACAAAAACAAAAATCAGAAAAAAATAAAAAATTGGCAACAATCACAGCCGATATGAAGCACAACCTATACAGCGCACAAAATAAAATATAAAAGATGCTGCGCCAAAGAAGACAGAAAATAAACGAGTATACAGCAGCAACAAGGCGTTCGGCATGCAGAAGAAGACTCAGCCAAAAAATAGGAGAACACCAAGACTCCAGATAAAAAAACACAACAAGTTCATAAAGTACAAAGACAAAGAACTAACTATACAATTAACTAAGCTTTTTAAAAAATAATAAGGCAAAAAAACTTTCTAAGTTTGCAACTATCTAACCTTATTATGAACAAAATAATATTGTGGCATGAGCTGTGTGGCATGACGCGCCATTCTGCTAAAACCAAAGATTGTCAGTCCATGTCTTTGATTTTCGGCCGCAAAAAATTGTTTATCATTCTTTTGTAGTGCTCACTGTTGACCGAAATGGCGTTTTTAGTAGCATTTTCAAAGAAAATGAGCCAATGATGCCACCGCTCCAAAATCTACACTAAACTGCTCCTCTCTGATGATGCTTTGGCTTCTCGACAATCACGTGCGGGATTTCCGATCTCCAGATTCGACAGTTTTGCTTGTTGACATAGCCGCCGAGATGAAAATGTGCTTTGTCAGAAAAGATGATTTATCGAGCGAAATCGTTGTCCATTTCGAGCTAAGCTAAGGCCCAAACTGAGAAGCAATAACAAACCGGGTAGTCGTGTGCCTTTAATTGCTGAGTCAATTTGACTTTATAAGCAAATAACGCAAGGTCATTGTGCAAAATTTGCATCAAGCTGGTGCGTGAAATGTTGAGTTGTTGAGATCGATGGCGAGTCGATGTTAGAGGACTGAGTCGCACATTCTCGGTTACGGCAGCCACATTCTCGTCAGTGCGCACCGTACGATGGCGGGGACCGTGTGTGTTGGCCACTAGTATGCCAGTCTCACAAACTTTTTTACAAACTTGCGTACAGCACGCGCGGTGGGGCCTTATTTCGGGCAAAACCAATAAACGCACTGTTTGGGCTACACATTGATTTTGAAAATAAGTTTGCAATATTTCTCAACGTTGTTCAAGCGTAAAGCGATTCATTTCGTTCCGCGGAGATATGATACTGACTTTCTGCCAAGATTTCCTACGGGAAAGTCACTGTCAAAATAACAAATGATTAAAAAGATACCACTAGATGGACCATCCTTTATTAGCCAATCAAGCCTATAAACACGTATCCCAAATGCCAAACACCAAAATTGAAAGAGATAAAAAACCAAACTCCAAAGACTCCTGGACAGACCACCAATACTATAGAAGGACAACTAAACTTCTGTACCACAAAACGCGTTGGAAAAGCATGCTGTAAATCAAGAAGAAGAAATCAAATTCCTTAAAGTATTCTTACAATGTTCTCATTATATTGTCTTTTCAACAAGATTATCAAAATTAACACCAAAAAAGAAGTGTTCGGTTGCAACAATATTAAGAAATTAATTGATTTTAGTCATTCATCACTTAAACAAAATCAATATTCAATAATATAATAATAAAAGTAATTTGCAAAAAACTTTTGAAAAAGCCAACATAAACAGTCCAGTTATCATTTTCATTGACAATAGTAAACGTTTTGTCATTGGCATGCTTGCCATTAAAGTTGAAAGAAGTTTTAAACGTTTTGATTGTTAAATCAGTATTGGCATCCACCACCAAGAACATAAAACTTTACAACATAGTTGATTTGAAACAATTTGCAGTCAACCGTACGGTCACATTGGTGCCGATCTTGCAGCTCTCTGGTCAGAAGGTTGCTGCTTTACAAAATTCTGTAAAAAATATGATTTGATCGATATTGATATAAGATCAAATTGATGTGGAAATATAATCTTCATTGGTTAGCATGGAAATCTTTAGATATACATTGACCAATAATAGTTTAAGCGCTCTACTTGAAACTGTTGGTAAAGTACCAAATATAACAAGGGAAGATATTGATAGTCTTAAAGGAGCTATGCATATATTAAAAGGATTGACACGGTATTCAGTTAAACATCTCAATAAGTTTTTTTCAATTTTGTCATGCAATTATTGCGTGGTGTTTTGTTTTATGATTTTCTTGATTGTGGTAAAACACTCTTAACTCTAGTTATTGCATAAAAATGTCAACCTAATTTAATTTTTGTAATGAACCCCAAAATACTTACTATGTGGTTTGATAATATTTTTAACAAAGCAAAGCCAGTGCGTGTGTGTTTTATTCTTTGACGATTTAGATTTAATTGCAGTCTTGTAATAATAACAATGAAGATTATGCTGACCGAGTTATTAATCAAATTCTTACTGAACTGGATAGTATATGCAAAGAAAAAGAAGTTTTTTATTGAAACCACAAAAATATTGCCAATCCACCTATTTATTTTTTATTTTGGAAAAAATAACGTCCAATGGTGCCGCTATACCATAAAACCTCTCTCCCTTTTGAAAAACTAAGTTTGTGGTGCACGTAAGTTTTTCGAAATCTTTGGCATTTTATGCGACACTTGTGGATTGTTTTCTCATCAATAATCACAGTTTTGTTTATTAACAAAACTATTCAGTTAAAAGTGCGTCTTGTCTAAAAATGATTCTTTTGCCAAAATCAAAATTATTTTTCAATTGCTCTACGGCCCATCAGCTAATTTCCGACGCAATCCGTGATTTTTTTATTTTAACTCTTGAGTTAATAAAACTTTGTAAAGCTTAAATCCTTTTGTAAAATTCAATAAGTTGATGCCTTCAAAAGTTCTAACTGTTGAAAACAAAACTCACAAATTTGGTTCACTGGCAAAACAAACTGTTAAAGTTACAATAATATCTTCAATTTGCGCTTTTTGTTGTCTTGTTGGTGGTTTATAAACATGTAGAGTAAACAAAACTTACTCAAGTGTTATATTAAAAAAAAACTACTCAAATAATAGTCTGCTATAAAGATTCTGAGGAGCAACTTACTGACCAAAAACAAAGAAAAAGAAAACAAATAAACAAAACTGAAAATTTCTTAAAGAACTTAATCTCGGCCAGCAAAACTGACGTTTTTGGGAAAGGACCAAGCCTAAGCTCCAAAGACAAAAAATTACTCAGTAAATCCAGGCAACCAAACCAACTAAGACGGCAGGAACGCACAAACACAACATACCGTCAGGTAATATGGCGAGGATGCAACAGCGACACTCCACACTACCTGCACAAACTACTTCTGGTACATCAAAGACGCAAAAGCAAAACTTGTCTAGCAACAGTATGCCAGAATCGCAAAAAATGAGACACTCTCAAAGGCATTACATTAGCAATAATCCCAAGGGGATACCCAACGTGCTTCTTCAACTCAGTTGACACAGAAGCCATCAGGACTTTTATTCTGTGTGGATTGATGAGAAGGTAAAAAAAAACAGGTGTGAAACCGGCGGCTCTACTAAGTACGTTTACAACTCAAAACTAAAAAGGGTCTTGCTTATGGACAAAGGCTCTTGGGGGAAAGTTGTAAACTTAAGAGGCAAATTGCATTGGGGCAAACCGAAAGCAATAAAAACCGTCAAAGTTAAAATTTATTGCCTGTCTCCGAGAAACTATATCGGTAAGTTCAATGTTGAGCATTGTGCAAATTAATCTATATTGATATTGTGCTTCTCCAATAACCTTCAATTACAAGCATAGAAGGCAGATGGCAGCTAGCATTATGCAAATCCCGTACATACATCATAGCAAAACATGTACTTAACCTAATGCCGTTATGGGACTTATGTTTTAAAGACCTAGTAACAGCCAAGGTGTTGATAGTAAAAAAGAGAATTAAAAGAAAAACAATTTTTGAATCTATGACAAGCAGCAGAGATAATGCACCCCTAATCCTTGGCTGCAATGCCAACGCTCACCACAAAACTTAAGGGATCAGAGACATAAACATGAAAGGTGAACAAATTTAAGAATTTATAGTAGAATTCAATCTTAATATTATGAATAAAAGTAATGGTGCATTACATGTTACATTGACTTTACAGTAGCAAAGCGAATGAAGTAATAAAAATAGTGAAAGGATAGAAAGAAAAAAAGATTTACTGAAACATTAGTACCAACCAAAATTGCAGAGATAATGAAAAGAAGAATTGACTAAGAAATTTCTATACGACAGATACGATATCTCGTGGTTGACAAACAATACAACTGAAATAAAATAATCAGAGTATATCTTGCAACCAAGGGACACAAAAAACTAATTCCAAACAAAAGTTCTAGAATCTCACTAGAAGTAAAACTGGCAAATCTAAGACTACCAAAAAGGATACATTTAATAAAGCTACACAAAATATTTATGAAAGAAAAAAGATACGATGAGAAAGAAGTTAATGAAAATATAGAAAAACTAAGAAGATATCTAAGAACAAAGCAAATATCTAAGCTGAATAAAGCAAGAATGAGAGAAAGTAGAGATGGATGGAGTGTGTGAAGTAGGGCAGGAAAACAGCATGTGTTGCCGCAGCGTGTGAGAATTTCGCAAGGCCAAAACCAGCCCACCTCAAACTGGTACTACATTAGTGACAATAACAAAGACAATTAACAGCAAGACCAACGCAGAGAAGAAAATTAAAAGGTATTGTCATGCGCTAGTCATTCTCAAAGGCAAACACCTCTCTACGCTCTAAAAAAAAACACGTGTGAGGTGAGCCCTTGTTGTCTGATTACGCATACATTTGGTTAACAAAACCAAGAAAAATGGTGAATGTACTAATTTAAAATAATACCACGGCTTACAACAATGTCATAAAGAAAACCAATCAAAATTTGTAAAAGAGTTACTGTGAGGTTGTTGTAAACGATTTCACATGCTAAATTTTTTAACAAAAACTGCACTGGGAATAATAAATCCCTGCTGACTAAAATACACAGTTAGTCAAGCACTCTGCAAAATCTGCTGCAGAAACACTTCTTGGTTTCTTTGTTGATAGGAATTTCTAATCCAGAGGACCTGAAACTGCAAAAGAAGAAGACAAATAAAAAGGACTAGAAAAAGGCAAAAACCATAAGCAATCATAATCCCTTCAAATTATTCAAGTTGCCAGAAGCCAATAGGATTTATACTATCATGCTACAGAACGGGTTTATAGTTCTGAGAAAGCTTTTACGCAAAATCCTGAGCTTAACAAAAAGTATTGAAAAAAATAATTAACAAATACATACGGGACAAGGCACTAAAGGGTTGAACACTGCACTAGCACTAGTATGCCTATCAAACGGAAAAGTCCTTTTAATTAGCTATACACCAGCTAGTCAGCAGGTTCAATAACACTATCTATTGCAAATAAATAGCTTTTGATGCCTTTCTGGACATTGAAGAAGCATTTAACAATACTACCTTCAAAACCATTGCAAAAGTGCTATGCTCAAAAACCAGACTGTAATCAGAACATTATTTAAAAAGACTGTAGGAACTAAAACTGCTGGCGGGTGTCCAAAAAAAGGTGTATTGCCTTTACTGTGCTGCATTGATGGAAGGCTTACTACAGCGTCTTTGCCTTAAGTTAAAACAATAACATTACCATACTTGTACACGGAAAGTTTGGGACAATGTATAAATCATACACAGTGCACTAAACACCGTAAAGAAGGTGCAAAAAAAGCCTTTTTTTTTGTACATTCAAGTAAAAACGGAATTCGTTCACAAGATGAGAAAACACCACAAACCTAAAAAAACCTGAAGATGTAAAATAACTGAAACTCACGCTGGTCACCAGGCTAAACTTCTACAGGAAAAATTTAACAACAAAGACCGTTCGGATGTTTTTTTGCAACCAAACTGATCATCTGATGCACATGGGACTGACATTCAATATGACTATATGGCTATATACGGTGGTGGTAAAACCCATAATTTAATATGGAAAGTTTAAATGACAAGTAGTGCGCCAGGGGCATAATCGAGACGGGACTATACTCTAATACTGCGTACACACTTGCAACATTCTGCCGTACCGCAACACCGTTGCGTAACATCGTCGCGTATCATCACTCCGCAACATAACTGCGTACCGCAACATCGTCTCGTAACATTTTCTTTGATCCGACGGCAGAAAACCGACAACCGATGGGACGCTGTTGCGGGATGATGTTGCGCGAGGATGTTACGCGACGGTGTTGCGGTACGGCAGATTGTTGCAAGTGTGTACGCAGTATAACAGACCAACAATCATTGTGTCAAATAATAAAGAATTAATAATAATAATAATAATAATTTTTTTATTCCATTAGATCCAAACAGATATTCGCCGTGGATACTAAAGAAAACCAGGAAATAAAAAAAAAACCTTTGCCAAAGAAAAACAAGTAATATTACTGGACCCAAACCTGCTTTCGGGGTGATATAAAACTTTGAATATTATTGTCAAACTTTTATAATTATATAGAATCTTTGAAAACTTTGAAGCGATTTTTTCTAAATTAAATATATTTGTATTTCCATGTTAACTATTTTTAAAAATAGTTGATATAGCTTTACAAACAGTGTTAGTCTTCTTTTGATGATAATAAAAATTTAAATAAATTAAATAGTTTTCTTTTATTGATCATAAAAAATACAAAACAGAAATTGGTTAAATATTATTGAAAATTTAAAATTTCAATTAAATTCATTTTAATAAAGATTTATATGTTTAGTTACTTTTGATGTTTTTAGTACAAATAGTACTGACATGATCTACTTTATCAAAATGCCTTTGATAACTCTATTATTTCAATATGCTGATTGATCTTTTATAAAACTATGCTATCTATAAGATTAATTTAGACAAAATAAGATTATGATCAAAATAAGCTTGTAGTTTTTGACATTATTCTTACTATTGTTTTTATAAGTTTTAATAAAATCGACAAAGTGAAAACCTACAGTTCTAAAACATAAAATCTATCAGGACTTGCACTCTTGCTCAATCTATGTTTTCCAACTTAATTAAAACATTACACATAGAAAATAACCAATCAATTTCATATTGTATCTCTAAGATATACAGAACTTGATTTTTTTTTGTGAGTAATTGTATTTTCAAAAATATTTGGTTTTTTATTAACTGAAGTCAAAACTTAGTCGTAAACTTTTGTCTGTATTGATTTGATTTCCTTATTTGTAGTAAAAACTTAGTAATTATTTTATTTCATCATTATTATGGTCCCAACCATCCATTAAAACACGTGTATATATTTTAGAGCAATTTGTAGCATAAAATATATATTATAAAACAAATTTACTGTTCATTAAACGTAATGTTTCTGAAGTAAACAAATTTTCAATCCATCACCCAAACTACAAATTATTCATTGTGATACACTGTCCTTGTCATAAATAAACTACAAAAAATAAAAATAACATCATTATGTACTACATTTTTTTTCTAGTCTCACATTTTCTTGGAATTTAAATAGTTCAAAATAGATAAATCAAAATGTGAATAATAAAGTATGTAGGTTAAAGCGTGAAATATTTATCTTACGCGGCTCAACTAAAATAAAAATACACTTATCATTGTTGAGACATTAATTAACAAACTCTATTCTAAGCTCACCCACGTTGGCATCACGACAATTTATTCATTCATTCATTGATTCCAAATTATTTTCAGAAGAAAATAAGAATAAATAAAACTATAAAAATAACATTGTCAGCTATAAATTCAAGATCGTTGCATTTTATAAAAATATAATTGAATTTTAACATATATTAAAAAATAATCTATTTTTATAATATATTGCTTCAATAATGTAAAATCTTGTAATAGTATTTATTTTTTACTTTACTTTCTATTTATTATCTTATCTGCTTTATACAGACTAGTATCAATATTAAAACAAAATATCAAATATAGTCTATAAGAAGATAGTAAAAAGTAAAATCATATATATTTTATTAAAGTTTGCAATATTTTATGTTATTCAATTTTAAGTTTTGTTTTGCTTACCCAATAGCACCATTGGCCAACATTTGACTCTCCTTGTCGAGGATCTCACGCACGTTCTGATCGGAATACAAACCGATTGGAGAATTGAATTGTTTGTTAACCAGTTTGGGTTGGAAGGCCATTTTCGTTGAGATTTCTTTGATTCTCTTGTTGGTAAAATTAGGAGTTCGTTTCTATTTTATTATCGACTTTAAATCTGAAACAAAACAAAAACAGTATTACAAATTGTTTGTATTTTATTTTGTGTTACTTTATGACACTTTTTTTGTTGGTTTTGTAGGTGTTCTTTTTTAACGTTTTGTTTTTAAACACGATTTGCGTCAAATATATCATATTTGGTAATATATTTCTAGTTTAAGAACATATTTGTTATTTTTGAATAGTTGGCACATTTTTAGGTACGTAATCTAACACGACAAGTAAAAAAGTTTGATTAAAATAATAATTAAATTAAATAGAAATAAACACATAAATAAATTGTATGTAGAACATCATGCATCACGTATAACATAGTGCGGCCGCAAGTGATTTGTGTATTGGCGGATAAAGATGAAACAAAGCACATTTGAGGATGTTTTTGTAAAACTTCAAACATTATTATTTTTAATAATCTAAGACATTTTCAGTTGCTTGTGTGATATGTGTTCACCAATGTTTTTTTTTTTAATTAAAAGAAAGTTATTTTATTTATTTGTAGCAATTTTTGTATGTAATTGTGAACAAGTATAAAGATTTGTTAAAACCAAAACAATTACCTGTATTTGGTTGGCTGTTTTGGAGTTGGATTGATTTTAAACTGTTGATTTTCATTAAACTATATTATAAGTGACACTGACTTCTTTAGCTAAAATGGCAAAGAATAACAATAAATATTTTTTTATTCCGTTATTGGCAATCACAGCTAAAGAATCTGGCGGCAGATTTGTCAACATGTCTTCTGTGTTCACATTTTGCTATGTTCACATAAGTCACATCTTTACAGTGATCAATTTTATTGACAAATTAATGACGCATCCATTGTGTACATGATATTTAATACTACTATAACTTAATATAAACAAAAATACAGACTAGTAATCTGTATATATAAATGGCGTTAAACTTAACTTAAAAAGTAATTTCCGTATGTTGCTGTTAAAAAATCACAAGCAACGAAACTGAAATGTGGTGGTGCACCATTGTGCATAAACTACATTGGAATTCTTGTTGTACATTATCCAGAAAGTGAGGTAGCATGTGTTCCAAAAAGTTGAAATACACCTTGCCGGTAAGTCTTCTTAGTAGAAATACTGGTTTAATTAGACACAATTCCAACCCAAACATTCAAGAAGAACTGATGTTGAAAACGATCTTTACATACCTGATGCCCACAAATAGTTATTAGAAAAATGCCTTATTGCATTTCTTGAAAAACTGGCTTGATCGGTGAAAAGAATATGTGTCAGTAACTGAGGACTTAGAACTAATGTTTGCAAAAGCTATTGACATAACGCAATACGTGAAAGAAAAGCAAGTAATAGTGCCGGAACACGCTGAATGTGGTATGAATACTACAAATTGCTCTAAAGAATTATTTTCTAAACTGTCCAATGACTTACATTCAAAGTATTGGCAATTTTTCGCGTAGAACTACTTGAATTTTTCTCAATCATGTCCATCATATTTTGTTCCAGTTGTACTATTTTTATTGTCATTGATCTTCCTAGCCCCCTTAGAATAGGCCAAGGAATTACTCTTTGAATTTTTGCCGCATGTTTACCTAACACCTTGTATATGAAACAGCTAAGCACTTAAATGACATCAAGAAACCTACCAAAAAAGATGCAGGCAAGACATATTGACCCATTTGCCTATTGAACATGCTAGAACAATATAACTAGAAAGGAATGAAAGACTCAGCGAGACCAACATGGGTTCATAGGAGGTCACTTTACACTTTATGTCAAAAATACGCAGTACTGATCACCTATAATATAAAATCGCTTCAATTTGGTGCCATAGAAGGAACTAATAAGAGAACTAAAGAGAAAGAGAACACCAACATATATTAGAAAGATAGTATGCCATTATCTACAGGATAGAACTATAGTGTGCAGCTCTGGAGAAACTTTGTATATTACTTATGTAGTTACACTTGGCTTTGTTTTGGGCTTCAACTTGTGGAACATTTAGTATTGAGGGTACATATGCCACACGGAATTACAATATCCTATGCGGATTTATGCAATAGCATAAAAAAGAATAGAGCAAAATTGACGTTTTATATAAATAGGAAATGAATCAAAAATTTAAGCTCACAGCTGGCAACACAAAAGACAAAAGTCCTAGTAAAGATGGACATAAAAAAAACATCACAGTCAAGATCAATCTTGGGGACACAATAATCAAATTCAAAGATAGCATTAAATACTTAGGAATGAGGATAGGAAAAAACTTGAACAGAAGACCCCACACAACTTAAGTCAACAAAAACGAAAAAACTGGTAATGGCTCTGACACAAAGTATGTCAAACGTGGGAGACCCGAGAGCGGAAAAACGTAAAGTAATAGAGGCAACGCTGAACTCAATACTGTTGTCCCCTGCTTCTATATGGAACAAAAGCCGCAACATTAATAAATACAAGATACACCTAGAAAGGGCCAGAAGGAAAATGGCAATCAGAATAACAAGTGCTTACAGAACAGTTTTGACTAAGGCTATTCAGGCAATAACAGAAACAATTTTCATACACCTCCTTAAGAGCAAGCCGACTACATAGGGAAACAATTAAAAAAACAAATTAAAACTAATAAAATAAAAACAATGAAAAAATAGGAGGAAGAGTGGCAGATCAAGGGGGATATTGCCAAATGGACGCAGACTTTTATAGCCGTGGGTAAACAATAAACATGGAAACTTAAACTACCATCTTACACAAATTTCAAGACATGGATGCTTTGGGCCATACCTAAAGAAAATGTGTCGAAAAGGAGATAATCATCAACAATCTGACCCTACTTATAGTGAAAAGTGCAAGCAACTGGAGAGCTATTGGTAAATGAATAAGAAAAAACATGAATTGTCTTTGGCATATTGGCATACACTTTGTCTTTAAAATAATCTAAAAGAAAAAAGTTTAAAAAAGTCAAATTGCATGATAACGTGGATTCTTTAACTTTGAGATAAGGATTGGTTTTGAAGACTGGGGTGCGTCGGGCTTGGTTAGAAAGCGAGTCCTGACTGACGTGATTGATCCCGCGCCTTAGTCTCCCGCGGAACTTCTTTGCTGCGAGGCTTGATTGGCGTTTTTATCGACCGGTGTTCTCTTTACGGCCGCTATTCTACGGTCAGCTTAGAACTGGCACAGACTAAGGAAAACCGACTGTCTAATTAAAACCAAGCATTGCAATAGTCCCAGCGGATGTTGACACAAAGTGATTTCTGTCAAGTGCTCTAAATGTCAACGTGAAGAAATTCAAGCAAGCACGGGTAAACTATGACTACGACTTGAGTGTATTTTAGGCTCACTCCCCGAAAAAACAGACCGCGGGGCTTCTCCTTTTGCAATGGCTGTAACCCCATATGCGGCCAACTGCAGCACTGGATGCCGTTGCTGGTAATGATTTTTTTGAGGTTTTTCTTTTTGGGAACTTGGCAACTGTTAATTTTCTACCCCACGTGGTGGTTAATCTTTAAAAGTCAAAGTAGTTTAAGTTATCCTTTTTTGTGAGGGCAACGCTTGCATGGCCATTGACTACGTGACGTGGGGGAAAGGTCAAAGAACCTCGTCCGCAACTCTTCTTGGTTGCAGACGTTCTGCTAAAAAGAGTACACATAGCTGAGAAAGCTTTACCTGACGGCTTAAGATGTTTCCTGGATTGGCGTTGGACTCTTTGGGGTATGTTTCAATGTTTAGTAAGAAGTGGGGAGTTGTTAGGATAATGTAGAGTTTGTCACAAATGCAGGAAAGTAATTTGTCCGCAGAAATTCCAAGTTCTGGCTGGCAAAATCCGCAAATTTTGGATTTGATACAATAGGACTAGTTGGTTTGCATTAGCGAAGAACACAGTAAAATCTTAAACCGCAATCTTTGAATTAGTCCTTAGAGCTCCGTTTGGACTAATCCAAGTAGTCGCTACCCCTAGTATGTGAGCAACATCCAAGGAAACGCCTCTATCCGAGGGAATGTTACTGTTCTTGCCAGTTTTGTCTACAGGGAGCGGCGAGTAGTGTTTTCATAAAGTAGCCAAATGCATCGTCAACTAATTAGTGATGCGCATGAATGGATTAACAAGATTCTCACTGTTGCTATTTTTTAACTCCGCTATAACAGGTCTCAAGTAGTGTTGCAAAAGAAGGAAAGTCAGATCAGACAAAGTTTTTGTTTAGATTCTGTGGACGTTAACTAATGTCAAGCCTATTTGTAATAAAAGTGTTACAAAGTAACATAGGTAGGAGTGCTGCAGTTATAAGCTTTTTCTATAAGATGGCAATAGACAAAAATAAACAAAAAATGGCTTTTAGCGGGTTTTGGCTAGATGACAATAATTAAGACGCCACTATAAAAAATTATTAACGGGAATACGGAAATGAAAAAGACTTGATTGGATGGAGGTAGAGAATATAATCATTTACTCTTGCTACTGGTCGCCTAATAACACAAACATCATTTGCTTTCTTTTTCTGGATAAGATCTATGAGTTAGGAGACGTTGTTTTGTGAAGTACCGCAAGGTTTGATACTAGAGAATCATAGTATAAATAGCAATATATTTTATAAGATGCCTTAAGGAGTCAAAGTAATTTGCTTTGCAAATGATGCCATAGCAGTATAGCGCGTTATCAACACCACCACAAAAATGATGTTAAGTTTTGAAGAGAGTGAGACGGAAAAAAGTGGTACTACTATACTGTGGTAGGAATTAAAACAAATCACTGAAAGGCTGGGAACACAAGCATTAAGTCTAAAATGCAGCTCTAAAATATTTGGTTTGACCATAATATAAAGATTTAAACATAAGATACATAGCACAGTTGTGCACTCTATGTTACATGGTGACCAGTTATGCTGGAAGCACAGCAAAGAATTTTAGGTATAAGAATTGCACAAAAGGGTTTAATTGTTAAGAACGACGGAAAATTTAAAGGTTTTTAGTTTTCTGCTGCCGCGGCAATATTTTGAATTGAACTTCTAGGTCTAACGCTTTACTCAGCTTTTGTTAAATTTAAATTTCACAATTTCTTACAAAAACCAAACATGGATTTTTTGCATAAATTTCTTTCAGAAATTATTAAATTTATACATAAGCACTTATCGCTCTGCGTATTTCAAGTACTGCTAAAGATTTTCGTCGATACATTCAAATTTTGTTTTGCTACTAACTTATTTACATCATTCTGTCATTGATTTTAGATTTTAGTTTAGTTTTTAGTATATTGTCATTTAAAAGTTAATTTTAAGTGGGATCTGAAAAAGTTTAACTATGGGCTTACTAAAATCTGATGTTTTTGTTCTGATTTCTTAAAACTACTGAAAAGATTTTTTACAAGGTTTAAGTTAGGCTCGGCAATATATAATCATTAATGAATTAATTTACGGTGCAACCTAAAAAGGTTTAACTGTAAGCCTGCTAAGCGCTGGTGTTCTTGTGCAAATGTTGTTAGCGTCTTTTTTTACAAGTTAATGGTATTTCTGGATTTTGGTCTGTTGTTGATAAGAATTGAGCAGATTTTATTTGTAAATGTTTTTTGTGTCGATGACGGAATGACTGTTGTGGCGGATAGTTGAGTAAAGGTACGGTGGTTGCTAAAGAGATGTTCCTTGCATGATCTTGCGCGTTTAACAACACACATATGCAGTTTTACAAGTGTGTATGTGGCAATATTAACCTTTTATACTAAAATTTCTTTAGTAACTCCACTGTTGGTTACAAACGGCTACTATAAAAAACTAGACTACCAATATAATTGCTCAAGAACGTTAATTTAATGCTTTATTGCCAATAACTTTTGCTATCTAAACTAAGCACACTTTCACGTTCACTCCTATCACATAGTTGTTCTAAATTTTGATAATAATAATAAATTAATTTTTGCTTTTTATTTGTTGTTTGTGGCGTTTTGTGTAAAAACTTTTGTTTTTTAACAATAGTAGTGTAAATTGCTTACGATTGTGTCTGCTTAAATACAAAAAAGTACTATGTGTAAATAAAAATGCAAATTGAATCTTTATATTAGAAGAAACGTTGAACTGTTTGTGTGTGAAGTAAACTGTAATACAGTTAAATCCTTACACGGACAGGCAACGGCATTTGGCGCGTTTTATTTGAATCAGATGACCGAAACAAATTAATAAATGATGCATTTTATGTAAATTGCATCTTCATCCAGTAACACAAATAGTTCAACGTTTTTCATAATAACATTAATATTGTTTAATAGTTAATTTTATGCAAATTGTCTCTTCGACCAGTGAGATGCTAGGAACACTGATAATGGGTGCATACCTTGAAACACGTGTATGTGTCTCTTAGTGAATGAAGATGCAATTTACATAAAATACATCATTTATTAATTTTAAATGAATCTGTATAAGTTAAAGAATATTTGTGTTTTAAGAGTATATTTTCTAGATCTCTAAAGGTTTGTTTTTTGGTGACACGTTAATATTTGTTACTGTCTGAAAAGTCATTTGGATGTTTTGTTTTGGAATACTTAGATGTAACAAGTTTTTTATGGTTTATTTTATAGTACATTATATTTCAATCTTATTCAAAGCAGCGTCACCTAAATGGTTTGTTGTTTTTAATGTGGCCGACTGCTCGTCTATTCTTGGTGTTTAAATAGTGTAATTTTTTTTTCTGAATAACTGGTGATTCATGAGTTCATGTACCTCAGTCATATTGTGTACTTTTATTGGTGTTACTGGTACTTATTCATTTGTTCTAGAAAGTTATTTTTCGATAGTTTTTTTTTCAATACTTTTCTTTCGATATTTGGTTTTATTTCATAATTTTTGTTTTAAGTAGCGTAAGATAGAATTGGTTATTTTTTGCACATTTTGGCCGTTGTAAAACTAGCTATTATAAATTTATAAACATCAAATCAGAAAATAATATCAAATTAAATGAGAAATAATGTTAAAATAGAAAATATACTTAATTATTATAATGCGATTAATCATCTTTAAGTATAAATATCTAATTCAACCTTAAAATAATTTAAAAACCATTTATACAACGTTTGAGGTCATATTCTATAAATATTATAATTCCATCCCAAACTGTTATTCCATATTAACCACCTGTCTTTTGCCATTCATTCAGCAGCGTGTATCATTCGTTTTTGTCAGAAATTGCGTAAAATACATGCATAATTCAAAAATAATAGCGACAAGGCTTCCAAAAAACACCACCGCTACAACAAAGTTACATATTTTTGCATTCTTGATGTATTTATAGTAAAATTCTTTGCTATAAATTAGTTACATAATAATGATGTAGTCAAAACATTTCAAACATATTTAAATATTGCAGTTGAAAATATATTAGACAGATTGTATGATTAATTAATAACATTAATTGTTGAAAAACATTAAACTCAAAATTCTTTATTACAAATTTTGGATAAAAAATTGAAAAACAAGTTTATTAAATTATGTTGAAAATTATACCAAACTAAAATTTACAGAAATTATTGTTTCACAATTTTAAAATAAATTCATTAAATTATTTTAATAATAAAGTTTCATAGAATTAATAATGATAATATAGAACGTAATGACATAATTTTAACAAAGATTGCAATTAATAAATTGAATTGAATTAAAATTATTAAATAACTTTGTCTGCATATTTTATTATATTCTCAATGCTAATCTCTTATCGGCTGGAGCATTCCATATCGGGATAAAGAAAAGGACGTGCGTATGCATTGTGCCGACAATACATTAATTAAATTTGCATATTTTAAGCAAATAAATAAATTAGTGCAGTGAAGGTGTAGCCTATTAAACAGGTAGATTGAACATGTCTTGTGTAATTATAATTTTGTCTTTACAGACTTGTTTTGATAATAATGCACTTTTATTGCTTTAATTTAATATAAATAAATTTGGTTATAGTAAAAATGCATTGTTAATAAAATAATATTTGATTTAATTCAATTTCAACTAAAAGCACTACAAATAAAAAACAATTGGATGCAATTAACAATTATAAAATAGCAATTTATTACAATTATTTCATAAACATTCTTTTTTGCAAGAAACAAAATTATAAATTTATACACTTACAATGTATTTGAATGGTTACACTTAACTAATACTAATAAATTTCACTTTTGTATATTTTCAATTCATTCTGGTTTGATGGACTTGTTAAAATAAACTGATTCTGTTTGAATATGGAGCATTAATGTGGAGTACCCCTCCATGTTTCTAATTTTAAATTTATTGTAATTATGCTAGTATTTTATATAAATTGGATTGTTGATGATATCTCTTTCTGGCACTTTATGAAATTATTTTCTGGAATTGTATAGGAATCCAACTGTTTGGCTAAAATACACAGGTTTATATATAGCTACTTAATGCAGGTGTGGCGTGTGTATATGCGTGGACGTTTTCATCATTAAATTCCTAACAGACAGTTAGTTATTAAATCATTCAAATTAAATCATTTCTTATTATTTTTATTAAATAAATATGGAATTTGTTTTTATATAATTTGACAATTAGGTTTTATTTAAATTATTTACTTCATTCTTCGTTTTATTCCAGCTATTTGATATTATTTGACATAACTTAATAATTTTCTATCATTTACTTTGTTGTGGTAAGGTTACTAAATGGGAGAGAGTTACTATTGTTAATAAAGAATCCAAATAATAATTTTGATTTTCAATTAGTATGGACAATATTAGTAAATTTATAAATTTATTATAAATTCTTGTTCGTTTAAAACTACAATAAGCAACTTGACTTTGAAATCAATCTTAAAGATTTTGAAAATACTTTTTACACAATTTAAAAATTGTCTAGGCTTTCCAAGGACTAAATAAAAAAAATATTAGAGACACAGTGACTACTATAAACTTAGAAAACTTTAAATATTCTTATACAACTTTAGAAGGCATCAAAAGCTACTACAAGCATCCAAGAAATTTATAGTAGTCCAGTCAAAGTAGATTTTACCTCCAAAAAAATGCAAAAGTTTTAAAACTTTTTATACTGATTTATAGATGAAGTGAAGAATAAACTAAAAGTCCGTTCAAATATGACACGAGCTCTAGCGTTAGCACTTCACAATATGTAATTTATTGATGCCAAAGCAAGAACAAAAGTGTATTTTGACCATCATTTGGTAAATACTCGTAAATCAATATTTGATAATGTTTTACCTACATTTTTGGATATGTTGGATCATTGTAGAGACAAACTTTACAACTTGGTAAAAAAAATTGAAATCAATTTATTAAATAATAAATAAAAACGCACGGTTCTTGCAAAAGCTTTTCTTTGCAGCATTTTTTCAACAAATAAGGGGGCATAAATGGTGAACTTAAGTCCACTTTCATTAATCAGAAATTTGATACACTCAATGTAGGTCATTAAAAGGTGGAAACCATCTAATCTGGCAACTGGCTACACATTTAGACAGCAGGGAGTTAGGTTCAGCTGTTTCAACTATTTCTCTAGTTTTTATGTAGAGCGGCTGGTTTTTAGTTAGCATTTTTACATAAGCTGCTAGCATACAGCAATGCAGTGTAGATTGTATTGTCATCTGATGGGAGAGAGTTGATGAATGGAATGAGAATGATTTTAGTTTTTTCACTATTAAGTTCTTTTGTTGTTCTTTCCATTCAGGAATACACATAATGTTGAGCCACTTTGCTGCCAGCCAAAGAAAATCATATGAAGTTAGCTGATCACTTTTTTTGACCATTTCAGTCAAATCCTCTACAGTTACATTATTCAATCCACTTTGTGTTTCTTGGTATGTTTGTAAAGAGATTACTCCAAGTTTTTCAACTGTCTGTGCATATGGTACTTTGATGAGTTTTGGTATAGGTTTTTTAACTTCACGTGTAGTTATGCTTGGAGAGGAGACACATTCAATGCCATCTATAGCATGAAATGTATTAAGTCCGTCTAGTGTTCTAACATTAAAGTCCGCATTATCAAAGACGAATTGAAGAAATGAACTATTAACCTCAGGTTAAATGTGATAAATTGCAGACATTTCCAGCTGTTGTGCATTGTAATAGGATGCACTAAACCCTAAACTTGCTAAAAAGCTTACCTTTTGTACACAAACGCAGCACTGTTTAATATATGAATAAGTTTGGTTGCACCGCAGAGATAATACTGTAAGCAACTGAAATGTATTTTCTTCTTTTATTTAAAAATGTCTAAAGTAAGTTGGAGAGTTGGGGCACACTAGCAACTGCTTCTTTAAAAAAGTTATTGCGTGGAGGGTAGAAGGATGTATCAAACAAATTTTTTTCAACATTCTGCCTTATTATATCTGCTGCTGCTCTAACAATTCTTAGACGTTTTTCACTTTTATCTGCTTTTCTGTCATTGAATCATGAATTTAAGATTTTGAATCTAACATTATTAAAACTGATGGTTGCATTCTTCCATCCAGTTTGCACAGTTATTATAACACGGTCTCCATATTTGTCTGAAAGTTTATTTTTAATTGTATTATTCAACGAAAATACTGCGGAATGCATTTTTTCAAAGAAAAATTGGCATTCACTATTGTTTTTAATAAAGTTGTATATCTCTTCCATAGCCTCTAAAACGTAATCTAACTGACCACGTTGTCTGTCTTCTGAAAGTAAATGGTAAACAGTTGTTAGTAGCAGTAAAGGTGGGATACTCCTTTATTAGCAACAAGTTCACTAACGACAGACAAACAAAGCTTAACTTTTTCTGCCTTATCATCATTTTTGTTTGTTTGCAGAAGCCAATACAGTATTAATCATTTCCTTACTTTGACTATAGTAAGCATTCCTGCGGACTTCAATAGGTTTCTTAAGTTGTTTTTAGAAATATTTATCATCAATAACATCTACACAGAAGAAACAGTTTGTTTTGAAATCAAATGTTCTTACAGACGACCTTGTTTGGAGTATCTTCGCAATCTGTTGATGAAGAAGCTTTTGTCTCAGATTGCTGATTCAAAAAAGGTTTTATAGACTCTTGTTGTGTATAATGTTTTTGATACGAAGTGTGTACTGTAATTGAGGCAATACCACCCACGAAGCATAGAATCCTCACCATCTTTTCTTTGCTCACAAGCTAACACTAATGATATTATTTCTTTCTTACCAACTCTTGTTACACCAGGAGGTGGACCAAAAAGTCTATCAAAAAACTAAAACATGAACTTGTAAATGTTATGTGGAAAGAAGGGAAGGTAGTTGGGGGAGAGGGGAAATACCGTTAAGATGGACGGAAGAAAACAAAAGGGGGTAAGAATGTCTACAGAGAAAAGAGCGTTGCACCAAACAAAAGAGACCGGTTCCTTGGTTTGTAACAATACAAAGAAGCTTATTATTGCTGGTGCATGAGAGGAAAAGAGTAATCTATCCAGAACAATTTGGGGTTTTGTCTTTTTTTTTAAAATACGTGGTACGTTAAACATAGAATAGTTTAGTTTTACCGAGAAGTGTAATATAAAAGCACCTTATTGGAGCATCTAAAGATGTTTATTATATATAGACAATTTTTAAAGACGAATCTAACTTGAGAAAATAAAAATATCTAAGCTTGCAGAAAAAGAAAAAAGCGGTTAAAGACCTCAGAGAAAAGCAAAAAACTTAAAAAAAAAGAAATTATTGCAGCCAAGAAGGAAGCATGGAAGACACTAATAAATGAGGTGGAAAAACTTGTAGTAACAAAGAAACTAGCTAGCAGGAGCGGTCATAAACTAGACAACAAAAAGCAAAAAGAAATTGTTAAGTTGCTATTCCACAAGAGGCCACAAATAAGAAAATCCAACAAGAAAGGAGTGACAACAATCTTCACTATGGAAGAACAAGGCGCCAGGACCGGATCAAATTTCGCCATTAATTGTTAAAGTAAAGGGTTCTTGACGCAATTTTGAGGATAGTCAACAAAAAATTCTTTAAAAGTGTGGAAACAGGCTAGTTTGGTCCCAATAAAAAGAAAACAAAATAAATTGTATGAACACCTCATAACTGAAAGACAAAGTTGAACAAAAACTTGTTACCAACCAATTTGTAAAAGAACTAAGAAGAAAACCTAAAAAAAAAAAAAATATAGAAAATTGTGTGTTCTTTCAACTGTTGACATTAGAAATGCATTCGGAGCGGTGCTGTGGAAGCTTAGAGACATGGGTATAAGCTAATGCTTATAATTAAAGTTCTGACCAAATATTTTGTAAGCAAGAAACTATTGATCGGAAAAAAAAAATTATGATCACCTGCGGGGTACCACAGGGATCAATATTAGGACCGCTGAAAAGGACGAGAAAGAGGTAGTTGCAAACACCAGCAGTGCACTGGGTAAAATGAAATTAAAAATTGAGGACTTAGGTTTAGTGATAGCTGCAGAAAAACAAAGTGCCTAGATAGGAGAAACAAAAATAAAATCTAAGAAAAAAATCAAATGCTTGGCTAATCTGGTTTGACCACAACACTGAAATAACAGAACTCATAAAAAGAACGACTCTGAAAGCAGAAAAATTGATAAAGGCACTGATGAAACTTAAGCCAAATAACACAAAACCAAGTAAATCAAAAATTTGGCCTAAAACATTTTCAAAAATCACCAAAAATGTAAAAAAAATTATAAAACTTCAAAAACTGCAAAATTCAGCTAAAAAATATTGTTAAGAGTAGCAAAAATCCGGCAAAAACTATTGAAACAACTAAAATTCAATTCTCAAAAAGTCAAAAATAACTAAATCCGGTGATAAAACATTAAAACAGTTTCAGATAGAATTAAAACTCAACCTACAACGCCGGTTTAAAATTTTTATTCATAAAATGGCAAAAACCTCCATTATACTGTTAAAAATATTTAAAAACTGCAAAATTTGGCTGTGAAATATCAAAATATATACATCAAAATCCGTTAAAACTGTTAAAAAATGTAAAATTTAAAACAGTTGAAAAGTGCAAAATATTTTCATAAAATGGCAAAAATAGCGAAATTTGGTCATGACTCATAAAATATTAAAATTATGTTAATATAAAATAAAATCAAAAACCGTTAAAAAGTGAAAATGTTTATTCATGAAATTAGTCTTAAAATATTAAAATCACTAAAATCCGGCCGTAAACTGTTGAAAATTGTAAACTTCTATTCATAAAATGTGATTATTAAAAAATCCGGACTGGAAACATCAAAAAAACTCAAATAACAATAAAAAACATTAAAACCCGGTCATAAACTTGAGCCGGTGGGTGAGAACACAGTTTATTGATTGCGAGACCCACCCACACGCCGGACAATAGTTTTAACTGTTGGGCTTATCTACCCGCCCAAGTGTTTGTAAACAAGAAGTTGGATCACAAACACTTGGGCGGGTTGTTGGAAACACAGTTTATTGTTTGCGCGACAGTAGTTTTAACTGGAGTGTCTACCCACTTGCCCAAGTGTTTGTGACCCAACTTTTTTTTTTACAAACACTTGGGCGGGAAGGTCGGCCCAACAGTTAAAATTACTGTCCCGCAATCAATAAATTGTGTTTCCACCCACCCGCCCAAGTGTTTGTTATCTAATTTTTTGTTTACAAATACTTGGGTGGACGAGCGGGTGAACGGAAACACAGTTTATTGATTTTGTGACAGTATTTTTAACTGGAGCGCTCACCTACCCGTCCAATTGTTTGTGATCTAACTTTTTGATTACAAACACTTGGGCGGGTCGGAACACAGTTTATTGATTGTGGGCCAGTAGTTTTAACTGTAGTGTCCACCTACCCGTTCCAGTGTTTGTAAACAAAAAGTTGGATCACATACACTTGGGCGGGTGGTCGTAAACACAGTTTATTGATTGCGCGACAGTAGTTTTAACTGGAGTGTCCACCCACCCGCCGAACTGTATGTGATTCAGCTTTTTACATACAAACACTTGGGCGGGTAGATGGGCACTCCAGTTGAAATTACTGTCCCGCAATGATTAAACTGTGTTCCCACCCACCCGCACAAGTGTTTGTAATCTAACTTATTATTTACAAAAACTTGAGCGGGTGGGTGGGAACACAGTTTATTGATTGCGCGACAGTAGTTTTACCTGGAGCGCTCACTCCACCGCCCAATTGTTTGTGATCTGACTTTTTGTTTACAAACTCTTGGGCGGGTGGGTGGGAATACAGTTTATTAACTGCGGGACAGTAGTTTTAACTGGGTAAGCACCCGCCTAAGTGTTTGTTATTAACCAACTGAATCACATATACTGTGGCGAGTTGGCGGGAACCAAGTCTAACTGATGCGCGTGTGTGGTTTGGATTGGAGTTGTCCACCCACCCACTCAAGTGTTTGTAATCAAATTTCTTGTTCACAAATATGTGGGCGGATGGGCGGGTACACAGTTTATTGATTGCAAGACAGCAGTTTCAATTGGAGTACTTCAATTTTTTGTTTACTAACACTTGGCTGGGTGGGTACTACTCAGTTTATCGAATGCGCAACTGTAGTTTTAATTGGAGTGAGTGTTGCACACTATATTAACTTTTACAAATTTGGAATAGGGCCATGGGTATCCAATCATACAAAGACATGCTAAGCAGACAACAAAGAAGGCTAGCTATCAAAGAAACCTGCGGTTATAGAACAATTTCGACTAAAGCTATACTTGTGATAGCGTCAATGATGACAGATGTCAAGTTTGAGAACTTAGATTGCTGCCAGTGGTGACACTCCGCCATACCTATCGCATCGCAATAGAATCGCAATGACGTCAATGTGACGTTTCATTCTATTCAATTTTCAATTAATAAAAAAACATATATTCCGCCTTAATTTTTATTTCTTGATCTCTTATTATGATTGAACATTCAAAATTAAATAAAACAATGTTTAATAAGATGTCGTTTAACTCATTTTACAATAATTAAAAAGAAATAACTTTGTTGATTTAGCGAATCGAATCGAGATGACGTCAGTGATTCGATCGTGCTCAGCTTTGGTACTCCGTCATGACAAAATATTCGATAGAAATCTTACTCGGGTATAATCGTAATCGCTTTTTAAAGTGAGTGCGCTATATAATGAAGATATTGTGTGTGACAAGGATAGTATCAAAAATAAATGTATGTTAATTACAGTGCTGCTGATTGGCCGCAATAATAGACAACTTAATATACACTAAAGAATCGTTTGTTGCGTTGTATTTGCTTATGCCAATCTAGTGCTGCGTACATATTATAATATTTAGTTTACATTAGCTTTTAAACTTGCCATTAATTTTTATTTTAAATACAAATTAATGCAAGCTATTTTATGGAATTTGGAATTTCAATTAAACGTTACTTTTAGTCAAATTTCTCAAACAGAAAGTTATTTTTTTTTAGTATCAAAAAACGGAGATCTAGTAAATAATATTGTGCTTTTATTTCAATATATTGTAAAAATTTTGAATGTTAACAATAATTTTAAATATGGTTAATAATTAAAAAAAATATGTGATAAAAAACTGAAATCATATTCACTATTGTTAATTCAATCAAATTAACAGAAAATTTAAAGGCATTACCTAATATAATAAATATAAATTTTATTATTTGTAAAGTCCAGAAATTTCAATATTTATTTTCATAATGAAACTGATACTTTAAACAAGTTTTTCAGTTTACTTAAAAAATATGATATAAATAAGTTTATTATAATTAACATTTGCACTGTTTTTACAATGAGATGCTTTTATATTCTTTATAATTATATTATATATATTTAGTTTCACAATTATTTAATATTTCATTCAATATGGATATGAAAAATAAAAATTTGTTGATGCTTTCTATTCACCCTCATGTTGCAATTTGAGGTTAGCGATTATTGACGATACATAAAAATCAGTCGCTTTGAGTCGATTCGATTTGAAACAAAATGTTTAAAAACTGACGTATTCTATGACAGAAAGCAATAACGGAGTACCGGAATTCTATCAATAGAATCGACAAATTAAATGCAACGTTGCCAAGACAACATTTTTATTCGATCTACAACAAATGCTTTTATATTATAAAACCTTAATTGTATTTAATAATAAAGTAATTATTTCTGAACCATAAACTTCATTAATGTGTTATTTTGTATTATTAACACCTAATTAAAAAATATATAATAGATTTCTTATCATAATAAATGTATACATTGTTGCAATATTTTGAACGATCCTTTTCTCGCACATGCACTTATATATGTTCATCTCACTCTATTTAAAAAGCAATACCGATTTTTTCCGAACTATTAGTTCTGTAGTAGTAGGCGGTGTAAAATCATTAAAGCGATCGATTAAATTTTCTGACGTCATTTCGATTCGATTGCGATGCGATTTGCACGGCGGAGTGTCACTACAGGCTATACAGAAATATGTAAAAGAGGTTCTAAGTGAGAAAAAATCAGACGACAACATTTAGGGTGCTTACAGCATCCGGGCGTGTATCTTTGAAGGTATGCTTATGCGATTTCGAAGATACAAGATCTTGCCAAGGGGGTTTAGTGATTGAGAATCTTATACTCAGGTTGATAGAGCTTTTCTTAAAACACAATAAAAAAAAATTAAAAAAGATTATTTAAATCAACATTTACAAATTGTATTTACGGATGAGGCAACACTTACAAAAAAATGGATTAATAAATAAAAAAAACAGCCGTTCTTAGAATTTGCAGAATCTACACGAAATGATCATAGTGTCAAGTTATCATCATAGGTTTTTACTGAATGCTTGGTGAGAAATAATTTGTGTTTGATAACTATTTAACCGCCAACAATGATTTAAATTTTTTAAACTATTATTTGGGAGGATTGTTTGATGTTGTCTTTTTGGCAACCAGGCATAGTATGTGGTACTACACAATGGTGCTCCTTTGCACTATAAAGGAAAACAAAACCTTTGGCTTCTAAGGTTTCCAAACTTTAACTGATTTAAATTATTATTTGGTATACCAAACACATTAGATCTTAGGAGACGCAATTATGAAGTACCACAACAATTTTGAATAACAATATGTTATTTAGAGCAACTAGATATCTCTTAAAAAAAGCCAGAATGTGCTTATTGTAATTATTTAATCAATAATAATTAAATACTTTGTATTTTGAAAACGGTTTTCTTTAAGGATAACTTTTTTTAAACTATTAAACTTTTTAAGTATATTTGGTCTAAAGACAACGTATACAAAGTTGTGACATCACGTTGTGAGATTCCCTGTATAATAGCGTTAGATAGTGCATCCAAAAACAAATTCATACCTTATATTAGTAATTTTGTTGACTATATACTTTTATAGCCGTGTGCTGTTTCACGTTTGTTGCATGGTAAAGCCAACATAACGTTTTATTCCCACGACTGACGTCATGCGCTTATTTTGGCCATGTGAGCTATGAGTAGTAATATTTTTGCTTAATAATAATAAACACAATAAAATATAAATGTATATTTCAATATTAATGTTTAATATTATATAATTTTACGTTATATTTAAAATAAATGATTTAATATTAAAAGTATCTATTTTAGAAATAATATAAATATAAATTATTATACATGTTTTAATTTATAATCAGTTATAAATTTAAATTACGTATTATAATTCTCACATCGTTGTATACATATCTAATTCTCTTTATATGCGTAAATCATTATTAATATAATGTTTAACGGTATCAATTATAATTAATTTAAATCAATATAATAAAATAAAACGAATGTAATTATTACTTTTTACTAGAATAAATAATATTAAAAAAATGTTTTACTTAACAAAAACAATAATTTATAGATTTGCTTATTATTGATAAACAAATAGATATTTGCTTATACAAATTTTCAATTATAAAACTACCTGCAATAATAAACAATCATTGATAAAGTTATTTAGTATTATCACTTATCAACAACACTTGTTTGGATCACAAAATTCAATATTTATGTTAAATGAATAATGTTTGTTAATTAAATAGTTTAGGTATGCCATGACTTAAATGCTCTATACAAGATTTATAGACATTTTGTTAGAATTGTTTAAAAATTGTTTTCATTAACTTGTAATTGTCGTACTATATGCGCGTTCTTGCCCACAACTGACGTCACACGTATAGATTATGTTGGCGTTGGTAAAAGGTGTATATGAATATGTTGCGCTGTATAGTTAAATAATTTATAAAATAAAATAAAAATATATAATATGCGGTAAATATTAGTAGCATATTTAATAATAATAAATATTTGAACCAAATTAGACAAATATTTGTAAAATTATGTGCTTCATCGCAAAGTATCTACAATGCTTTTTGTGAAATACTTCAAACATGATTAAATTTAATAAATTTAAATTGTTTTGCATGAGTACCAAATTTCAAAACATTTGTAAAAAAATCGCGATTAAGATTAAATAAATAATAAAAAATATTCAGCAACAATCATAGTTTTGCCAATGTTTTAAAGTTGTGCACTTTTTGTAAACATTTCAATCAGAACAAAACTTATAAATTTTTTTTTTTTTTAATTACTTTCTGCAATTAGTAGGAAATTCAATCACATCATACATATTAAAATATTTGTATAATGTTGTCTTAATTTAAAATATTGCAATTCTAAGTAACACTAATATATCAATCATATTTGCACAAAATTATGTTCTCAAAATACATCAACAATATTATTTTATTCAAATAAATAACGTTTCACAACATAATTACTCATTCGTTGCATAACCCTTAAACACCAGTTTTTCTAGAAATCCTTCATTACATAATTCGTTGTCATTAGTTATTTTTAACATTTTTTGTTGCAAAAAAATAATAATAGAGCGTGTGTGTGCAAAAGTAAACACACGTATAGTGATATACAGACTAGGCGGCATTAGTGTTTTGGCACGTTCTTTATAGTAAATAATAATGATTCATCCAACTGAAACTTTTAATTTAGAAGCACGCGGATAGTGTTCTCTTGCAATTGAAACATTTTCTATAAAAATAAAACAGCCGATGAGTGCGATTAGTCAGACGCGATTCTTTTCTATATTATATCACCTTGAGAACGTTTGCTATGAATCACTGATTTGAATTTAGAACAATATGTACCAATTGGCTCGCATAAAAAGTAAATAATCAAATTGTAACGATGTGAAATGTAATGAATATGTTTTACTGAAAATAATTCCAATTGATGATACATATGGATAATTTTTTAATGATTAGAATATTACGATATTATGTTACAAGGTATACAAAATTATAGTCAGTATTTTAGAAAACATAATTGTATATTATTTATGTATATTATGATGTTAATTTGTATAGTTATATAGTAGTTGTTGCAAAATGCATTAAAATCTTTTTTTAAATGCAACATATGTATAGAACGTTTTAAATGCTAGTTTTTGATAATCTGATAAGATTTTAGTAGAAAACTACATTTAGAGTTTTTTAAAGATTTTTTGGATTTTCAAGATATCAAAGTTTGCTACAAGTTAGATGCTCCAAGAACTTTTTTAGAAACCTTATGAATGATTTTCTAGGTGCAATTTAAATTATCTAAATATTTTGTACGGTATACAAACTTTCAAAAAAACTTAAGTGTGCTTAGAAATGTTTTGTAGTAGGTTCTAGAGACTTGTGTAGTTTAAAAGTCTGTACATTTTTAGAAACTTCTAAAAAAAATTCCAGAATTTAATTTCTTAAAAAGTTTTACAGTTTTTTTGCTAAAGAGATAACTTTTCAAAATGTTTTGAACTTTTTCTTCCAACAGTTTTTTAAAAATGTTAAAAAAAATATTTTAGAACTTTACCGAAATTTGTGTAGCATATGCGAGCGTTTCTTATAAACTTTTAGATTTTTTTAAATTGGTTTTGAATTTTTTATTAACTTTTAGATTTTTTTTTTTTTAATTTTATAGCTTTTAATATGTGTTTACTATTCTTAGAGTTTTTTTTATTAAACTCTGAACACATTGAAATGTTTGCCAATTTTTTTTTTTTTTTAAGTTTTGAAGTTTTTTTTTGGTTTTTTAAAATAGATGTTTTTACAAATCAAATTGAAAAAAAAGTGTAATATTGTTCTGAAGAAACTGTTTTGTAGTTATTACAACTAAATGTTTGTTTAAGTTTTATTATTACACAAACCTCAGTTTTGCTTAATAAGTCTTACACCAAAAATGAGTTGAATAACTTTGAATAAGTTTCTAACAAAGTGCACATTTTTGGAAACTTGGTTTTAAAAAAATCTATCACAATCTAACGCAATATACAAACTAAAATAATTTAAGATTATAATCTTATACTTAGAAGTTACAGATATTGACATACTTGTTGAAAGTTGCAATACTTTTGCAATAAAATAGTTTGTGTGTCATTGCTCCAAATATTCTTAAATCTGTCTAAATGTTCGATTAATTATTAATAATTGACCAAGTAGTTGTCTGCAGGATTATATAATTGTATTCAAGGTTATATTTCTAAATATATTCTTCACTTAAGAATAATTTGATTAAATTTAAATAAATTTCCAAATGATTGATAACTGTAATAATAAAGAGAAAATTTACTTTTATCTTGATGTCAAAAAATTCATCAAATTTATGTTGCATGATATATGTTGGCATATAAATGGGTACACTTTATTCAAAATTTTGTAAAGTAAATGATATTTTTAGTTGATTTTTAAAATTTACTTTTGACGCTCGTTATATTGTTGCTAATAGATATTATTGCCAAGAGTGCTCCGACGTCATCAACTCCACACATGAAATATTTATTACGGAAAGCGAGATAAAAATCAAAATCATATTTTACGTATGTCACATATGTTTATTAGTGTCACACGCGGCAAAGTTGGATGAAATTTATCTGCGCAAGCGACTATAAAATTTATTCGAGAAGGAATTTAAAGAAATATTAATATTAATAGTTTTGTTTATAACTTAAAACTGTTTTTAATTTTCTAAACAAAAAATTATTAAAGTTTAATTATAATTTTTTTCTAAAGCAACAATAAAATATATTACATCATAATCGTTCAACCACAATAATGTTTTAAAATAAATTTTTGCAATTTAACACATCAATCAAATTAAAAACTAGAGCACTTAAATTGTTCTATTTATTTATTATTACTATAACTTTTTTTAATAATTCAAAGGTAAAATAAAAATTACCTGATAATATCGTATTAGGATTCGGCGCCGCTTTTCACAAATCGCAGTCAGTAACTGGCGTCGGACTTGCGTCCAGAATCTCAGCAGAGATTTCCATCGTAGGTGTTACTAAACACGTCACGGATACAACATCGCGTGGCGGTTATTATTAATTTCGTCCCGTTTTAAAGTCAAGGAAATTCTTATTAAGTTACCCTAATAATAACAAAAAAGTAAATCTCATTTATCATTAAAATTTATGCATTTATCAATTTTTCCGCTTTTCATTTCCTTTACTATTAATAGATGATTTTCATATGACTAGTTGAACATTTGGCAAATTACCATTTAATTAGTTCGGGTATTATTTGAATTTATATATTTAGCATATTTTTGCTAATAATATAAATGTTGGATATTTATATTGATGCTTGGCAAGTGGTGGAAAATTGCATATTTTTATGTTTGTGTCCAAGACAAAGAAAATATTTTTGTTGATATTAATAGCTTGGCGTATTATTCATCAGACTATAAAACATAATATTATTGTGAATTAATGTCTCGATAAATTTATAATTAGAAAAACCAAATCAGCTTTTTGCATACAATTACCTCTAATATGATTTAATTATGGTCTTTATGCATGTCTTAAATTGTTAACTGCGTCATTAACTTTTGCTTTATTTATGTCCTAACTATTTTATGGACCATTACTTATTATTATTGTATTATTTTCTATAAATTTCATAGAATATTGGAAGAAAATTGAAATTGACGTTTTTATACTCTATGACCTTACCACTCCGAAGGTCCTTCTAATTATGAGGGTTAAAATAAGACAGAATGAGTAATGTTTGTAAATTAGTTTAAGGCTAAAATCATTATTGCCGATGCAGTTTAAGTATGGAACAATAAATGTACAAATATTTTTACCGCAGGATTCGAAGTTAGTACCATCTACGTGTACCTAATCAACTGTTGTTTGAAATAGACTATCGGTTTCTAGAAGTTTTTTTATAATATTACTGGTATAGTATTACCATTTCTGTTTTTTATTTTTTTTTATTTTGATATAATTATTTGAACAGTGTTATTTGTAAGTACTGTATATACATTGTAATTTACGTATAAGTACATCTAAGATGTGTGTTGAGTTTATTTACACATAAACCAATTGGGTCTTGGGGGTGTAAAGAAGTACATTGACATTAATATTTTATATCATTGAAGTACTTTACAGCTGTCTTAGATTATTCACAGATACATATACCGAAGGGTCTTACAGTGTAAAACAAAATACATTGATAAATCAATGTCGCATTAAAGTTATCGATGCAGTTGTATCGTTCTAGATTCTGATACTTTAATTGCGTAGTACGTATTTGCTTTTAGTAGGATTGTAAGAAAGATAGTGTAGTCTAAGGTTACTATTTTTATTGTTTCAAAGATGATGCTGACTACTCTGACTTGAATAGTAGTATGCATATTCTAAAGAAAAGTGTATTGAAGCATTTATGTCTAGCGAGTAGATTCCCTCTTAAGTTCTTTATAATTCAATGTAGGGTTGCATTGTGTTTGTTTGCAATTCTAACAGAGATGGTTCAAGGAAACATAGACAACATAGATGTCATGAGGAAAAAGCACAGCATTGCTTTTATGACTGCAGTTGATTTGTTTGAGTGTTACACTCGCACTTACACGTGCCTTTTGTTGCAACTTATTTAGTTTAATGAAAAACAAAGGTTTAAAATCAATTTCCCAAACTCAATCCAACTCCAAAGCGGCCAACCAAATACAGACAATTGTTTCGGATTTCTCAAATCCTCATCAGTGCATCTTGATGGTACGGCATTGCTTGATGGTGAAGAATGAATTTCAATAATTGATTTATGTGCTCTTAAACACAAGTAACTCTTATTTAGTTTATTTGTAGATATTTTTTGCAGTTTTTGTTTACTTTACTAATGCTCCATAAGTGAGCAAAAGTCTTATGACAGCTGTGCTGTACTATCTTTAGAGACCGTCTCCATGTTTTACAAATTGCTTGTCTACATTGCTAAAACTACATGTATACTTTTTGCATTTTGTATTTAAATATGATCTTCATGTGAATTTGTTGTTTACAATCACATTTAGGTATTTTGTTGTAAAAAGAACAAGCTGAATTTTTTGTGACCTTTGCACTAATTTTCAATTATATTAAAGTATTTTTGCATTAAAGTAGTGTTTTTTAGCGACTTCTTGATTTAATCTGAGGCCATTTTGGTGGATATTCCTCAAGTCTTTGAATGTTTTTTTTAAATAAATAGATATGCAGCTCGTGCTGTCTATTAGTGTCAGGTTTTTACTGACTAAAAATCTGACCTTTCTTTTTTTTTTCTTTTGAGGTGATTTGTTAAGCGCCCCTTGCACTACTGTTTTGTTGGTTTTGATATACACGTCTACTTTTTTAGCAACTCTGTTTTTTAATGAAGCAAAAGATTATTTTTAGTTTTAATTGGGAAAGTTTGTGTTTATCAAAAGAAGATGTGCGTTGTAGTTTATAAGCTTTGTATTCAATCAGCAAGTGTATCGAAGTCTTATCTTGTTTTATATACCCGCGGCATAAGGAATTTATTTATGTTTTATGCATGACGTGCTTGTTAAGACTACGGTGTCCGGTTATTAGTTCTGCAAGCTTATGCAATCTTTTTTGATTTATTTGTGTTTCAAAAAGGTTTGGTAATATACGATGGTTTTATTAGGAACACTCTTGAATTTGTCAATACCTTTCAGCTCTTTCACAACTTTATGTGTTTTGCCTCAAATCTGCAGCAGATTATGTTTTTTTTGGTTTTGTATTAAGCCTTAAAAGCAGGTTCTGGTCCAATTAATGTTTTCTTTGCTTTCTATTTGGCAAGCTAATTTGCCATGCCATCTTTTTATTTCCTGGTCTTTTTGTAGCTACTGGTTTTAGACTTTTTATGCAAGTTATTACTAGTTTGGATTTTAGTGTATAGTCCCGTTTCGATGAAAGATTAGCGCACCATTCGATAGCAGCCACGTCAGACTGGAACAGGAAAACTTGGCTTCTGTTTTTTAACCCCATTTGTGTACCAGATAGTTTAATTGACTGTCTCCAGATGACTTTTGTTTGTCAATTTATTACGCTATGGTATTATTACATCAAATGCTTTTATTATGCAATGATTTTTTATTCTTTCAAGTCCGACTTCATCATTTTAGTTTCTTCCTCATGCAACACATTTGTAATGTTAATTTTCTAAATTCTGAGATTTACAATGTGTTCATTTATTTGCTGTCTGTATGCTGCTTGTTTTGCCTCCGCTATTATCAAGTGGCGGTAACAATAGTAGAACTGTCATAGCTGCTGAGGGCATTGTTTTTATTGCTTTCGTTATCAGCACACCCTAGCTGTGTTATTTTTTTGCTTATACAAGCCCTCTATATGTAATAATGGAACTTATCACTACCGTATATAGGCCACCTGGTTACATTAGTCATTACTTATGTGCGTCCGCTCATGTTTTGGTTGAAAAAAACATCTAAAGTTTGCAGGATTTTTCCGTTTGGTAGGCATACTGGTTCTAGTGCAGTTGCGGGATTTTAGTGCTTCGTCCCGTATGTGCCTGTTGACTATGTTATCTAATAGTTTTTGTATAAAACATGTCAAGCTGATTGGTCTGTGGCATGTAAATACCCATTGACTGCTTTTTAGCTGCTCGGTATGTGTGACAGTGTTAAGCTTGCTTTGAGGATTCTTTCAGAACTGGAAACCCTTTCAGTAGCATACTGGAATAAATTCTATTAGCTCCTGGCGACTTAAATGGTTTGAATGATTGTTTATGGTATACCATGTGTTGGTGTTACTCTAGTAAAACTAATATTTTCACATAACAATTGATTTATTGACAAATAGACAAAGCAAAAATACTTAAACTCTTTGGTTTTTATCACGTAAAACAAATTATTTATAAATTTAACTAAGTCTGGACTTTAAACTGAAGACAATCTAGAAAATCCTGTGCAACAAAAGAATTAACTTCAACTACAGATGTGGCAATGGCAAATTTAAATCTATAAAAACTGAAAACATTAATAAATTTTCAAAAAAAAATCATGAGCAACCAACACAAAACTTTTTGTCAGTTTTTTGCATCTTACTCAAAAACTTTGATAGTGATGAAGAAACAAACGTTAGGAGCGAATGAAATAAAAATTAAAGATAACGTGTACCAGTGCTTTGTAAAACATTTTGATAAGCAACAATTGTAGGCAAAACTAATAGGTATCAAGTACAGTACCAAAAACAATTCTGCTTTAAAAAGAAAACTATCGGTGCTCACATATAAAAAACATAAAACTTTAGATTATTGGTCAACAGATCCTATTATTGCCAATAATTTTATTACCAAATACATAACAAAAAACAGATTTACACAACTGTTGCGTTATATACATTTTGCTGATAATAACAACCCTTTGTCCCGGATAACAATAATAAATTGTGGAAAAAATGTACTATATCTAAAGAATGCAATAGAAAATGTTTAACATTTTTTTATTTATTTTAAAAGTTGGTAATCGATGAATTCCTGATATTGTTCAAAGACAGCTTTCAAACAACTTATACCATCTAGGAGACATTGATAAAAAATTAAAAAAAAAAATGTTTTGTGTAATTGTGAGCTGTTAAGTTTTAGGTTTGGTGATAAAAAACTAATAGTGAACTATGAACAAAATTAGCATCTGTTATATACAGCTATTAAGCTATCGAGGTAGATTTGAAGGAGTTTGTCATTATCTGCTTTTGTTGTTAATGTGTATAAGCAGTATAGGGTCTTTTAAATATAAAATAAGGTAATCTGCTATCTGTTTGTGCTCTTAGGTGTTTTTTACAATCTTTTTCAGAAGGAAGCAGTATTTGCCGGTTTTTTCTGCAGTGCATCAAAATCTGGTTCATTCAGATGCAGTCTTGCTGATGTTGTATTCCAACATAGATGTTGGCAGACACTGCATTGTCCAAGACTTAAGTCTTTATGCAAAATACGGTATAATGTCGTTTGTGGAATGTCTAATTCTAAAGATCGACAAAGAATTGACAAACCTGGGTTTTCTTCAACACTACGGGCTACATCAGCAATGTTCTCATGTGTTCTTGAACAATGCACACGGTTTTGATTCTTCACATCACAAACTTGTTCTAACAGCTCAAATTTTTCTACCAGGTTTACTATTGCCGGCCGAGAACTGTGACTTAAAAATTTTCACTATTTTTGTAGTGAATTTTAATAGTTTTAATGCGTTGTTGAAGCGTGTATAGTTTCATTTTTAATAATGGCGTAGTTTTTATTTGTCAAATTTTAAAAGATAATAGCTTCAAAATTGACAGCTGCCCAAATAGCTTGCTATTCAAAATGAAACTTCTTATTATGAAACCCTTTATTTATACTATTTGCATCATTAGATTTGGTAACACTAGTTAATGATTGTTTCATTAAATTCTTTATCAAAAAGTTTTTATTTTTTTATCGAATATTAATGATAAAAACATATTTCAATAAAATAGTAGTGGTGATAGTATTCTATCTTAAAGGCAGCCTCTGTACACCACTTTCCTGACTTATGTGTTCTCTACATTAACGGTTACTGTTTTTTTTTCCTGCATGTGTTTTATATATCCACTGATTGTTGGATTAACACCGTGCGTAGAAAGTGCTATTTTTATTTTATAAAAAATGGTTTTGATAATGTAGCTTTAATGTCTGTAAATATTCTAAGGGTAGACGTCTTGCTTTGTAATGGTTTTTTGATTTGATCTGTTGTTGGGGGTCTTTTGATATGATCTTTTTCAGCTATGCGGCGCTAGAAGTGTTTTCAATATCCAAAAAGTTTTCTATGTTTTTAATTGGAGTTTTTTGCTCTATTAAAAGATTTTCTTGCATCTGCTTTATAAATATTTATAGGGATGTTTTGTTTAACACTCTCGCTGCTAAACCATTTTCAAAGTCGCTGCCTAGGAGCTAAACACATTATTCTTTACAAATAATTTTTATTCTGGTACAGGGTGTTTAAGCAATAATATTTAAGTAATTCTTGACAATAGCACACACACTTTAATTAGATTCTTATAATATCTTGCACAACCTCAGAATTTTATTGAATTGAAGTGAGGATCATGCTGAACGCATACGGTGCGTCGGCAGAATATAGCTACAAAGTGTGCGTCGTTAGCATCAAAATTGTTAATGTATTGTGTTATTTGTAAGTATACATTTTGGAGTATAACAAGGCCATCATTGGACGGTAATACAGACGGTAATATACTTGTTTGTGTCACCGTCAAACATACGTATTTTTAATATAATATATAAGTGAAACTTTAATAAAAGGGGAAGGTAATTGCTAATTACCATGTTTATCTTTTCTAATTTTTATGTACTTAAATCATCACATATAAATAAGAAATGAATGTATTAGCATTTGTACAACTTTTTTTATTTGAATATATACCATTAGCTAAAGGGTTAAATTGGGTTAACCTAACTTAGCCACAGGAGTTTTTATTAAATTATTTTGAAACTGCTTTAACTAAAACATTATTTATCTTTCAAAAGAAATATATAAACATAAAACTTTTTGTCAATTTTTAAAGTTTCACTTAAAAAATATTAAACTGGGGTTTTAAGTTGCTTATCTAATCACAAAAACCTACATTAAATTGTGGATTTTTAAACATTAGTTTTGTTTAGCTAAAACGATATTTGACTTTTAAATGAGAGTGACAAACACAAATCTTCCAAAAAAAATTTGACTTTCTGTCAGTTTTCCAGCGTTTTATCCAAAAACTTTAAACTGAGCTTATATAAACTAACCTATGCAAACTATACAAAGAAAACATCATGATGTATCAAGTATTGTAACATGAAAGAAATAGAAATTTTAGACTTAAAATCATGCCGTCTACTTAAACCTGTTTCTATTAGGTTTGTTATTAATACGGATTCAATTCAATTGCCACCGGCAAAAACAATTCTATCCAGTACTTCTACCACTACTAGTAGTTCACAATCAATTAAACCTAGAGTACAGCACAAAACTCCAACGATTTTTGGATGGGGTCCAGACAATGACCAGCTACAAGCTTACGTGAAACAAATAAAACTGAAATTGCAAACTATATGAAAGCATCTGTTTTGATTGATGTTGTTGAGTTGGTAGTGAGATCTGGAAACTACAACAGTTTTAAAGTATCTATTCCAGCTGATTAAGCTGGTTCAGTTCTTTCTAAAAACTTTTGGCCGACAAACATTGCCGTCAAGAAATTTATTAACTATGGCCGACCACGGAATTTACCAGCAACTCCTGCAGGGGATTTTTGGACGATAAATCCGCTCAACAGTTTGGACCCGTCTCCAGGAATACTAATAGCCTCTCAATTTACTACCAAAACGTTGGAGGTATAAAAACCAAACTAAAAAAACTTTTGTTAGCTGTAGCTTTGTTAAGTTATGACATTATTGTTTTATCCGAAACTTGGCTATCTGAAGACATCACTGACTTACTAACTGGCTATAATCTATTTAGATATAATCGGTCTAATTTAACTAGCCCTAAATTAAGCGGAGGTGGCATACTGATTGCGCTTAAAAGTCATCTTAGGTGTACATTACTACATCCGCCATATCTAAGTGTTGAACATGTGTTTGTAATTGTCAACTTTAAGTTTGTATCGTACATAATTGGTGCAGTTTATTTACCCCTCGTTCGGTTATCGATAAATATGCTGACCACTGCTACTCCGTTGAATCTTTTGCTGATGTCTTTCTTAATAGTAAATTAACTACTGGGAGATTACAATTTACCAGAAGCAACGTGGCTAAATGATGAATTTGGAATTGGAGTTATTTGTAACGAAAACTACCTTGGTCATTTAGTTGCTAACTCATTTGGATTTTTAAACTGTGTTTAATGTATAACCATACCAAATAGTATGGATGTATTTTTGGATTTGTGTTTTACTAATGATTGTGATAATATTACTGTGATAAATGCTGTAGATGTTTTATTAGATATAAGTCAACATCATAATGCCTATGTGATAGATGTCAAATGTGATACTTCTTGTGATATTTTAAACTGTAACTACATTTTTAATAATTTTAAATGTGCCAACTTCAGCGCAATCAATGATTTTTTGTTGAACGTTGATTGGTCTGTTCTTTTTAACAACTGTGATATTAATGTATGTGTTGATTTATTTTATTCTGTTATGTATTATGCAATTAGTAATAGTAATAGCAATAGTTTATTGGTGTTATTGCTAATAATAGCTTACACAGGTCAATACATAACATTAATATACATAATTAAAAAATAAAGTAAAAATAAAATAATTACAATAGTAGTATTCATGACAGTATATATGTTATTAAAATACCAGTAAAATATACAACTTATAAACAATAAAAATATTTTATAGTTGAATTTAAAAACCAAAATAGCTTGCAAATCAATTAAAATATAATAAAAATTCATCCCAACTATAGAATGCATTTGTTGTTAGCAATTTTTTAATTGTGATTAGAAATGGTTTTATTGGAAGTTCAGTTATGTTTGTAGGGAGAGAATTGTAAAATTTTGCACAAAAATAGTTTGTAGAATTTCTACTCTTTTCTATTCGTAGAAATTTAGAGCAAAGTTTGTCTTGATTTCTAGTATTGTAATTGTGGACTGATTTATGAGTTTCAAATAAATGTAAATTTTTCTTTATATATCTTAAACACTCAAAAATATATAAAGATGGTAGCGTCAAAAGTTGAAATTTGACAAATTGTTGTTTACAATCATCTCTAAATCCTAGTCCACAAATTGCTCTTATTGCTCGTCTTTGTATTGAGAAAAGACCATGGCGTGCGGGGGAATGGCCCCATATTAGAATGCCATATACAAGTCTACTTTGGAAGATGGCTAGGTAAGTCTGCCTCAAGAGACCAAAGTTTATGGAGTCCTTTAGACTTCTTAAGACAAACACATCACTAGCCAACTTCTTTATAGTAGCTTCTTCGTGAGCATGCCATCTCAAAGCGCTATCAATATGTAAGCCTAAATATTTTGTGCAGATTACAGTATTATTACTAGATCTTAAATTAAAAGTCATGTTTACAGTTTTAGTGTCATTTAAGTTAAGCTGGTTACTTAAAAACCACTTAGAGACAAAAGACAGTGAGGTTGTATGTTGTTCAGCAGTTTCATCAACTGTGTTTGCTTTATTAGTAATTGTAGTATCATCAGCATATAAGATGACATTTGCTTCTGTTATCATGTCTGGAAGATCATTAATGTAGATCAGGAACAGCAGAGGTCCAAGTATAGACCCTTGCGGAACACCAGTATCTACGCTAAGAAAGCCCGATTTTTTATCATCAAACTTTACCTGTTGCGTCCGGTTTAACAGATACGACATAATAATTCTGCAACTTTTTGGTGATACATTGTACAGTAGTTTTCTAAGTAAAATGCTATGATTAACACAGTCAAAAGCCTTGCTTAGGTCTAAAAAACTAGTAGTGATTTTTTCTCCTTTCTCTAATGAGTTTGTAATTTCTTGCAGCAAATTTAGTAATGCATCCGTAGTTGAGCAATATTTTCTAAAACCGTATTGATTTTTATTAAACAAATTTTCTTCTTCAAAAAAGTTAAATAGTTGCTCAGCTAATAATTTTTCAAATATTTTTGAAAATGCCGGCAATAAGCTGATCGGTCTGTAGTTATCTGGTGAATTTTTATTTCCTTTTTTAAAAACAGGAATTACAGTAGCTACTTTAAATAGTTCAAGAAAACTATCAGAATCAATACATAGGTTGAAAGCTTAGTAAGTGGTTTGATTATAACATTTTTAACAGTTTTTATAAGTTCTGTCGATACTCCATAAATATCGGAACTTTTACTATTTTTTATTTTATCAATAGCAGCTCTAACCTCATTAAAAGTTACATGTCTAAAATTAAAATAATTTAAGACATTACAAGAATTACACATTAAAATCAAAGGGTCAGTATTTGACACAGGTAACGATTGTACAAGCTTGCTGGCAATACTAACAAAAAAATTATTAAAATCGTTTACAGATATATCACAGTTTTTATCACATAGATTTGACTTTCGCTTAGAGTTTATAATTGTCCAGGCAGCTTTGTGCGGATTTTGACTAGATTGGATATATTTATCGTGTGCAGAAATTTTTGCTGCAGTAATAGCATTTCTGTATTTTTTTCGATATAAATTACGTTCAGTTTTTAGTTGAGCATCATTCGATTTTAAGCATATTTCATTAATTAATACTAAATTATGTCGCATATATTTTAAATGATCAGAAAACCATTTAATTTTATTTGATGCTCCTAGAGATTTAAGGATTTTAGTCGGAAATGCTAAATTTTTGCAATTTACAAAAATATCGTGAAACCTTTTTATTTTATAATTAGTGCCAGTTTGTACGTCTTGAATAAATGACCAATCTATGTTAGATATATAATTATAAAACAAAAATTTACCTTGAATAGTAATGGGTCTTACTATATTGTTTTTTTGTTTTGTATTTGTAATTGATTTATACTCGTAGCATACTTCAACACAAAGATGATCAGAAAACCTAGTGTCAACTGTATTTAAGTCTACGTTTTCACTAATTATATTAGTAAATGCATTGTCCAGACAATTATCTTTTCTGGTTGGGAGATCAAAGTTAGAATGCAATCCATATCCTAACATAAAAGTATAGAATGTCTCCTTATTGCGATCTTCTTCATTAAATTTAATATTAAAATCTCCTAGAACTATAATTGTTTTAATAAAATTAATTCTTCTAAAAGCTGCAGCTAACACATTTAAAAATACCTCAAAGTTACCTGAGGGGGACCGGTATACTGTGATTAAAATACAACTACTGTCATGAATAGCTACTGCAGCAATCTCACAATCTTTCTCTACAGATAGATCACTGATTTCAACAGTACAACAATTCAAATTAGATTTACATAAGATCATTACTCCACCACGAATAAACAATTTTCGAGTAAAGTGTGAGATTGTTACAAGATTGTTTATCTTTATAAGCATAGCTTTATTATCTCTAAGCCAGTGCTCACATAGACAAACAATTGAATATTTGTTATTCAATTCTAACAAAAATGATTCAAGTTGATTTTGTTTTGATTTGAGCGATTGTATATTTAAATTTAAAATATTTACGAAGTATTTATCACTTCGATAACAAGGTGCTACAACAAGTAACACAAATTAAAGACTTGGGTGTAATTTTTGATTATAAACTTACGTTTGTTGAGCATATCAGCTACATGTGTAATCGTGCTATAAAAATGCTGGGGTTTTTATATAGGATGTTAGCTGATCATTTTCTAAGTACTCTTAAATTACTATACTGTGCCTTGGTGCGTTCTCATTTAGAGTACGTTCCGTCAGTCTGGTGCCCTTTCTATGAAATCCATAGTCAGAATATTGAACGTGTTCAAAACAAATTTTTTCGTCTGTTTTCCTATAGATCTGGTATATTGTCGGTTAATTTTGATCGCAATTACATTTCTTTACTATACAATTTACCGTCACTAAAACTTCGGCGCAAAAGATCAGATCTCTCATTTTTGAGTGGTCTAATGATGTCTGAAGTAGACTGTCCTGAGTTACTTGTATCTCTTCCATTCTACATTCCTATTAGTGAACGACGTACCAGGCAGACTTCAATATTTAGAGAATTTACACATTCTACTAATTATGGATTTCACAACCCCATTGGTAGAATTTGTAGATTTGCAAACTGTTTAACAAACAATTTCAATTTTTTTTATTCTAAATCTATGTTTATTATATTATGTTTTTTATGTCGATCTTTTGCTTCTGTTTTTTATATTGATTATTTTATATATGTATTATATTGTTTATATTCATTGTATTTTTATGTAGATGTAAATGGTTTAACTTATACCGTAAATAAAAGATTATTATTATTAACAATTAAGTTTACATCTTTTGGCATAATTTTATTTTGCTAAGACTTATTTGACTTTCGAATGATTAACAAAAAAAAAACTTTCAACAAAAATTCAACTTCAACTTTTTGTCAGTTTTTACATTTTATTCATATCACGTGAGTCTACATTAAATCTTGTTTTTTTTTTAGTTTTATTTAGCTGTCGAACCAGAGTGACAAAGATAGCTGCATAAAAAATGCGACTTTTTGATAGTATTTTTGACTTTGGTTATGTATGCCAACATAAACACGTAAATATCTTCTGAGTTCTGACATTAGTCTTATTGTGTTATACGATATTTGACTGACAAGTACAAAGCTTGCACTAAAAATGCAACTTTTTGACAGTTTTTTTGGATAGTACTCAAAAACTTTCAAAAAAAATGTATATATGTCATATGTTGACTACGTATTTCTACAATAAATTCTGTATATTTTGACACTATAAGATAGTGCGCTAATAACATTTTTGTGTTTACTAAATTAATAACTAATATTTTTTTCTATTGTTTCAGTATATACATAAAAACAAAAACAAATATACACTCAACGGTGATCTACATTGTCATAATACCCGCCATAAAGACAAAATTCTAATAGATCAAATTAATCTAGAGATGTATAAAAAATCTCCCCAATACGTTGGCAGCACTTTATACAACAAACTGCCCACACAAATTAAGTTAATGACTTTTAATAAATTTAAAAACAAAATTAAGTTAACGTTGACTAATAATTGTTTTTATACTATAAACGAATTTGTACTGTTCATGCATGTCTAACGGTACATTGTTTTATTTATTACATTTTATTTGTTTTTATAATGATTTTAACTGTATGTATTCTAACGCATTTCTACTTTTTATCGCATTATTTAAACCGTATTTTGTATTTTACAATTTTTATGACTTATGTATACCACAATAGTGATCTGAAACATTAAATAAATATTATTATTATTGATGATATGGGTAGGTTGAAGATGGCCAATTAGGACAAACAACGAGTTGAATTATATGAAAAGTATTTTATTTAATACTAATACACGGGCAAACGTTTCAACCTACCCATATCATACATACTAAGGACATTGAGAAAATATTAAAAAAATTATTATTATTATTATTATAGTGTAAAATAAAATGTTAGGGGAGGATTATGGTGAATATAGTTAAAAAACAAAAGAAAATGCAAGTGTCAATCAGGGTGCTCCAGCAAACATAGGTTCTTACTGCTTATAAGGTAGGTCCTGCTGCAAGTATTGATTGCAAGACAAGTAAGTAAGTGTACTGAACTGAGTATATATATAATGATAGATTAAAACAAATTATTGATAGTTGTTACTAATATAAAACACAATTATACATTTTTGACTTAAAGTAAGTATAATTTACATTGTTTCTTTTTTGTAATCATATATTGGTACATGTTTCAGGTCTATAAAGAGTTTGTTAGAATTGGATTTTTTGAATTATTTGCTATACAGTATTTATTGTTACTTTAACAATTTTTGCAACAAAATGTGTAAACATTATGTAAAGTCTTTAAAGATTTTTTTGTATAAGCATTTATGGCAATAACTATTAATTGCGATTTTTCCAATGATTTAAAGTCAATTTTGTTGATAATTTTGAAAATTGTTTTCTTTTTAATTTTATGACCGGATTTATATAGTTTTTTCCTAATTTAATATTATATTTTAGCACAATTCAAAGTGTTATCACACGTTTCAATATAAACAAGGTTAGTTTAATTCAGCATTTCAACAAAATTGTTACTGAAAGATATATTTTCAGGTGGTACTATTTAATCATATAAATCACAAGATAAAGAATAGGTATGCTGCAATCTAAATTGTACTGGAATAACTGTACCAAAGTAAGTAAAATCAAATAATTTAATAAACTAACAATTTATTAAAAAATAATTAATTTATTCATTATGCGCTCAAATTTCTATCTAAAAAGGGGTCATAGTATGCAACCCAATAAGCTGCTCCTATAATTGCATACAGCAATAGAATAAAATGTAAATTTTATTATTATTTATAATAATACATTCGTTTAATATTAATTTAGAAATTCTAATACAAAGACACCTGTTGGATTCTCAGGTCACAAAGTTCATAACAAAATTTCTTCTCATCCATTATGCATGGTGATGTTTCATGGGATGTTTTCTCACGTTGGGTGGTAATCTATGCGCTAATACAGATGGTGGTATTTCGATCCCAGCTTGGGGTACATCGCAATCATTTTGGGTCATATCAAACATGTACATGAGATCTATGTCGTATCTAGGTAGTTTATCGCGTAGATAGGATATTACATTAATTCCTAGAATGGGTTCTCGACTCATTATGAAACTGGATAAATATCTAGGACTTTTTGATTTTTCAGCGCAGTGTAATAGTAATGCCCACGATGTGTAATCTGAATCTATGACGTAGGTGTTGTAGATACCTTCATCTGAAATAAAATAAAATTGTAAATATAGTACAATTGTATACATATTAAAACATATTTACAAAAATAAAAAATATATTTTAAATATTCTAACTAAATGCAATCAAAAAACATATTAGGAAATGAATTATGAATGATTTAAATAGAGTTTGCCAAAGTTATTTGAACAGTTTTTAGACACTTTTGACCATGAGTTTTCAAATTTATATATTTTATTTTCTATATCTAGAATGAGTTCTACAATGATCTATACTTGAAAGTTGTTTTCTAAAAGAAGTGATTATTTTATTAACTGTCCTAACAATTCTCTGTAAATTGAGCACAACAGTTTGAAGTTTTTTTATTTATGTTGTTCTAGAACTGTTATATAATTATCAAGGTTTTCTACAACTTTAAATATATTTGTCTTATTATTTTAGATTTACCAAAATAATTCAAACTCTCAACATTATTTGAGAACTGTTATAGTTTTTTTTTTAGAATTGTGAAAAGTTTTTTAATTTTGGCTTAATAGAACTATTGATTTTATGTATGTCAAAAAATTATAAAACTGTTAACATTAATTTAAATTAGCTGTTGGCAAAATTTATTTAGATCTCTTAATACATTTCTAAAACTTCAAAACTGTACTACAGTTTTTTAAAACCCAAAAACTTTATAAATACATTTTGAGGTTGTTTTATTTTATTCTAGAACTGTTATATCAAAATATGTCTAGAACTATAAAAGTTTTTCAGAAATCTTATCAAAATATTTTTTTTTGTTAAAATACTTAAATGGTTAAGCCCTATCAAAATAGTGGTAAAAGGGTCAACATAGCTCTAAAAATTTTTTATCTAGACTAGCAAAATAAATATAATTTTCATTTTTTTTTAGACGTTACTTATAAAGTTGTTCTAGAACTCAAAAAAGTTTTCTAGAGTTATTATAATTTTTCAACAATTCTGTCAAATATTTCAAAATATTTTTTGGTTTGAGTGATTGCCTTGTATTTTTTAATAACTTTTTTAATGAAACTACATATTTTTCTATGTTTGTCAAAATGGACTAGAATTAATAGGTTTTCTTGGACTGTCAAAGTATTTTAAAACGGTTGTTTCTTTTTAAAACTGCAAAAAATAAAAATACTTTTTAATCTGTGTTTTTGTGTAACTAATTAAACTTTTCTAGAATTAGTTTATAATTCTAGAATTGTCAAAACTATTCTATAATAGTCTGTTTTTTCTATAACTATCTTAAAGTCATTCATTATTATTTTTTAAACTACAGTACTTTAGATCTGTAAAACTATTTAAAAACTGTTGAAATAGTTTTAGAACTATCAGTGGTTTCATAGTCAATGTTTTTTTCTAGAACTTGTTGTTTATCTTTAAATCATTTTTTTATAGATTTGTTAAATAAATTCTAAATTGTCAAAATGGATCTAAAATATATAATATATGTTTTTCAAAATTGCCATAGTTTTTTAAAATCAATTTTGAAAAAAATAATGTTTTAAAATTATAAAACTGTTGATTTGTCCGAGAAATGTCTTTTCTAGAACTTTCAATTTGTTTGCCTTATTTTCTAGATTTGTCAAAATAATTTAAAGCTTTAACATTATTTGAGAACTTAAATTATTACAGCGGTAGAAGTCGAGCCGCAACTAATAATGTATTTGTAAGTATAATTTTTTTGAGAAATGTTTTTTTTTTTAAATTGTCAAAAGTTTTAAAGACTTTGGTAAGAGTTAGTTTTTTAATTTTTTTGTCTTTGTCTTTTGCAATTTATCTGAATAGTGCTGTAGACATCATACCGGGCTATGTTCTTAGATTTCGAAACTACATTACGGTATCGTCAATTCTTGCAATATTATCTGGAGGAGGCGGTATTTATTAGCTATGGCTGAGCTGTTAGCTATCAGCAGGTCCACAGGTGGCGGATAGTGGAACGGCCTTGAGATATCAAGATTAACTGCAAATACACTGAATAAGCAGCCCCCGACTAAACAATGGCAGAGTTATCAGGATGTAGTAGAGATCGCTAGGAAAACGTTCTCTTAAAAAAATGCTGCAATATCTTAAGACAACTTTGCGACATGGCTAGTAAAGGCCGCCAGAAAAGCCTTCCCCTGATAGTGGACAGCAACACTATCAGTACTGGTTTTTATTTATTTATTTAAACATACGCCATTCTACCTTTCGGCGTATGGGTTTCTACATTATTTTGTTTGATATAGTTCTCTCCATTTTTTCCTGTCCAGAGTTGTTTGTTTGATTCCTTCCCACGGTATTCCCTTTCTTTCCGCTTCTTCTTTTACATTGTCGTTCCAGGTTTTTCTCGGTCTTCCTCGGGGGTTTTTCCTATTTCTCTTGTTTCATATATTCTTTTCGTTATTTGCGTATCTTCCATTCGGCATACATGTCCAAACCATCTTAGTTGTCCCTCCATTATTTTTTCATTTATGGGTTCTATTTGTAAGTTTTGTCTGTGTACATCGTTTCTTATTCTGTCTCTTCTTGTTTTATTTTCTATCTTTCTTAGGAATCTCATTTCTGTTGCATATATTCTCGTTTTGTGTTTTTCTGACAATGTCCATGTTTTGCTGGAATACATTATTGTTGGTCTTATTACCTTCTTTACTATATCTGTTTTTATGTTTTTTGGTATTTCTTTTCTTCCAAAAATGTATTTTTCATCATGTTGAATATTTTCCAGGTTTTTCCCATTCTTTCATTTATTTTGTTGTCTATCTTTCCTTTATTGTTAATTATCGTTCCTAAGTACTTAAAATTTTCAACTTGTTCAATCTTTTTCCCATGTAGTGTTATTCTATGGGTTTTGTTTTTTCTTGATATTATCATTGTTTTGGATTTGTCTGTGTTGATCTTCATGTTTATTTTTGTTAATTCCATGTCTATTATGTTGATGTTGTGTTGTAAATTTTCCTCCGTTTCCGCCATTATTGCCATATCGTCTGCAAATAGTAATTCCATAATCTTTGTTGCTTACATCTTCCGATATCCTACTTTTAGAGTCTTCATACTTTTCTTTGCTTTATTTATGGCTTCATCTAACACTATTGTGAATAGTATTGGACTCAGTACACACCCTTGTTTTAGCCCGATCTTGGTTTCAAACTCTTGAGATTCTTCATTGTTGGTTCTAACAATATTCTTATTTTCCTTGTATAAAGCTTTTAATAGATTTATAGTTTTTACGTCTATGCCTCTCTTTTGAAGTACTTTCTATATAAATTCTTTTTGTATCCGGTCAAATGCTTTCTCTAGATCAATGAAGCAGATATGGATGTCCCTTTTCTTATTTAAAAATTTCTCGCTTAGTTGTCTTATTATGAATATAAGATCTTGAGTGCTTCTCTCTCTTCTAAATCCGCGTTGTGTGTCTATGGTATCTTCAATCTTGTCTGTTATTCTTTTTTCTATGATTTTTGCTAGAATTTTTCCCGGTACACTACTGATCGTGATTCCTTTGTAGTCATTGCAGTTTCTTTTATCTCCTTTCTTGTATATAGGTAGTATTATTCCCATGTTCCATTCTGCTGGTATTTTTGTGTTTTTAGCTAGGTCATTGAGTAGTTCTGTTAATTGTTCTATTTCTTCCTTACCCATGTATTTGATCATTTCCGGTGTTATGTTGTCTATGCTTAGTGATTTTCCTATTTTTAGTTTCTTTATGGCGTCTATAACTTCTTCTTCCTTTATTTCCTCAATTTCTGGCATGTTAGTATCATCTTTTTCATGTTCTTCTGGGCTTAGGTTTGCTGCTTCTGTCAGTTCTTTAAAATATTCTCTCCACCTTTCCATTATTTTATCCTCTTCTGTGATTGTATTTCCTTTTTTGTCTTTTATGTTCATCATATTGTATTCTTTCTTCCTTTTTATCTGTTTTAGTGTTCCATAGAATAGTTTTTGGTTGTTTCTATAGTTTCCCGCCATCTTTTTACCGAATTGATTCTATGATTCTTTTTTAGCTTTTTGTATCTCATTATTTACTTCCTTTCTTTTAATTTTGTATTCTTTATAGTCTTCTTCCTTTTTTGTACTAATGTATTTTTTCCATTTTTCTTTTTTCTCTTAATTTTCAATTTTATTTCATTGGTCCACCATTCAGTTTTTTTATTATGTTTGTTCTCTATTTTTGCTGTTCCACAGCTTTTTTTGCTGCTTCTAGTATGGTGTTCTTGAATGTTTCCCATTTTTTTTCTACTTTCTTTGTTTCTCTAATTTTACTACATTTCTTTTTTACTATCTCTTGGAATCTATCTCTGTATTCTTTTTCTTTAAGTTTGTAACATTTTATTTTCTCTTTTACCTTCTTTCTTCTCTTTTCTGTTTTATCAGTACTGGTATGAGGCCAAAACCGAATGACGGTGCAAAGGCTTCAAAATACAGACACAGACAGGCGGAGTTGAGAACAACGTAAAGGCTGGACTACTGCGTATGACGGAAGGCAACGGGAAACTATCGTAATTATTTTTTCCTAGTAAAATACTATCAATGAATACAGAATTAAACAATGGCCCCGAGTGCAGGCGTTCTTTAAGTAAGACAGGAGTGCGAAGAATCACCGCGCACAAAACAAAAAAGAACACGGAAGTAACAAAAATTGGAACTTGGAATGTAAGAGGACTAAAGAAAGACAAAAATAGGAAAATGTTACTAGAGAAAAATCCACAAAGAGCTATAAAATAAATATAATAACGAGGAACTTCAACGCAAAGGTAGGGAAAAGAAAAGTACCAAAGATCGTGGAACAGTTTGGTCTGGGCAACAAAAATGATAGAGGGGATTTGATGATTCAATTCTGCCAAGAAAAACAGGTAACAATTAAGAATACGTACTTTTAGCTTTCTCCTCGCAGGTTATATACGTAGACAGCTCTGAAGAACACAGAAGACAGCATCATAAAGAACCAAATTGACTACGTATTAATAAATAAACGATTTTGCAACTGCATAAAAAGTGCAAAAACATATCCTGGAGCAAACAACAACTCTGATCATAACCCAGTTAGCTGCAAACTAAGAGGTAAGTTAAAAGCAATTTAGAGAAAAAATTCAAATAAAAAAGTAAATATAAGGAAACTTAAGATACCCGAAACAAAACAGGAAGTCACAGAAAAACTAGACCTTTGGGCCAGAAAAACTCGAAAACTTACAGACGAAAACACAGACATAGAAACGATGTGGGAAAATATTAAGAAATCAACAATTGAAATAGGGCTGGACTTTTTAGAACCAGAACTACTAGAATACTAGATCTCATGAACAAAAGGAGAATTTGTAAAAACAACAACTATGAATACAAAAGATTAAATAAGGAAATAAGAAGAGAAGTCGGGTATGCAAAAAACAAATGGCTCAAAGAACAATGCAAAAGAATTGAAGAGCTACAAAGAAAGCACAATTCATTTAATCTACACAAAGAAATCAATGTTATGACAGGAAAGAACAAGAAGAAAACGCATTCCGTTTTAATGAACAACAATAATAAAATTATTACAGATAGCGAAGAAAAAAAGAGCACCTGGCGTACATATAAAACTATTTGCTGATGATAGACCACAAGAAGCCCACAGACAAAATCAGAGAGAAACAGGAAGTACTGATAACGATAGTCCTTTGATTATAGCAGCAGAGGTATGGAAAGCGCTAAGAAACTCTAAATACGGAAAAGCATTAGGTACCGATGAAGTTAACATAGAAATTTTAAAAGCCATAGACAAAGAAACTATAGATGTACTAGTTTCATTATTCAATTGCATTTACAATACTGGTACTATACCTGAGGATTGGCTAAAATCAACTTTTACTTAAAAAACAAAATGCCAAGAATGTGAAGAGCAACGTACAATCAGCATTATGAGCCAAATAAGAACAAAGTGTGAGGAGAATTTAAGCGACAATTAATTTAGCTTCCGAGCAGGGGTGGGTACAAGAAAGGAGCTATTCTCAGTACAAGTTTTGGTACTGAAAGGTAGAGAAATGCAGCGAGATGTGATTTTGTGCTTTATATACTACAAAAATGCATTCGATAAAGTAGAAGACAGTAAACTAATTGAAATATTGCAGAAAATAAACCTTGGTAGCAAAGATATACAAATAATCACAAATCTTTACTGTAATCAAAAATTGGCAGTGCGAATAGGCAACGACACCACAGACTATGTAGAAATTAAGAGAGGAGTACGTCAAGGTTGTATTCTATCCCCAATCTTATTCAACCTATATTCTGAGGCTATAATAACGGAAGTATTGTACAAAGGAGAAGAAGGAATAAAAGTCAATCGGGAAGTAATAAACAACCTTTAATATGCAGACGATACTGTTTTGATTGCATCGACGCAGGAAGAAATGCAAAATATGCGGAATCGAATAAATACACAAAGCATACTAGAAGGGCTCAAAATAAACATTCAAAAAACAAAATTTATGATAATAAATAATAGGCAGAATATAAATGTAACACTAAATCTAAATGGAGAAAGTCTAAACAATTTACAAAAATACAAATACTTAGGAACGTGGCTAAACGAAGAATAGGAAAGTGAGGGCAAAATAAAAACCAGAATAGAAATTGCAAGAGCAAGTTTTCAGGAGATGAGGCACCTTTTATGCAATAATAACATTAACATCAAACTAAGAACAAGACTGTCAAAATGTTATATTTGGCTTATTTTTATGTAAGAATGTGAAGCCTGGACCGTCAATGAGAACACCAAACAGCGACTCAAAGCCTTTGAAATGTGGTTATATAGGCAAATATTAAAAATATCTTGGGTCGCCAAAATAACTAACATCGAAGTACTTAACAGAATGGGAACGGAAACAGAATTGATTAATATAATTAGAGAAAGAAAACTGCAATACCTAAATCATATAATGCGACATAACTGGTATGAGCTACTGCAGAAGATCATGATGGGGAAGATTGAAGGTAGAAAGTTGTATAATCATGGTTACAAAATATAAGAGAATAGACAAGAATAGCTTGCGCTAGCGAGCTATTTAGGATGGCTAAACATAGAATAAAATAGGCATTGATGATATCCAATTTTCACTAGTTGGAGAAGAACTATAATAAGAAGAAAAATAATATAATATTCCATCTCTTTTTTTTAACTGTTGTCAAGATATCTTTCTCTTTCCCATTTGCTAAAGCACTATATCGTTTGTTACGTGGTATATCTACGATACTTACCAGCATATCAAAGGATAAGAGTCCAAGATTCTACTACGTATAAAAAAGTTGAAAAAATATAACATTTAATAACGCGCATTCTGATGTTAACGCTCAATGATAAATGGTATAGTACACTTTGCATTTTGTTAAATACACCTCTTGCTATTTCTGTTCAACGTCTAATTTTTTATCAGTGATCCCAATCTTTGTGCAACTTGCAGCCTAATAGGTGATTTTGTTCGCGTTTGGTAGGTTAGTGTGATTATTGGTCAAAAACTGGTGGTTGGACTTGAATGGTAAATAAAGCTTTTTTTGTGACAAAGCCGTTTCGAAATTCAATTTGCACGTTGCTAATGTTTTGGTAAGTGACCACTTGTATAGACCTTGTTAAAAAAGTAAGTTAATATCTTTGTTTGGTTGGGCTCCAGTAGTTCTCTGTAGGTTTGGTCTTGACCAGGTGCTTTGTTGCTTTTGAACCGTTTAATTGTCATGTTTGACTCTTCTGTTGTTATTTTGTTACCGGATTCTATAGGTAGGGCGGGTAGGATTTTTTCCTTATCTTTAAAGAGTTCCTTCCGTTTCCTTAATTTTCTTGTGCAGGTTAAAGTAGAATTGTATTTTGCCTGCCGTATTTCGATCTCTAAACATCTTACTTGTAGCAATTTTTTTGCATTTTTTTTTTCAATGTATTTGTCCTTATTTATATTTCTGTATTTTTTTTTTTAATGAATTTCATGATGTTTGTATTGTTGTTGCTTCTAAGATGTCGTGGCATTTCTTATCTAGTTTTTTTTTACTTCTTTTTGTTTATTTATGTTTTTTTAATTTTTGAATGCCCACATTTTAGGTTTTTTTTTTCTGAATTTTTTTCAAGCGTAGTTTTATATATGTCAAAAGAAGGATGTAGTACATAAGAACATCTGCACTTGGGTATGTTTTTGCTGACGTTATTGTATTCCTGAACCTCTTCTTTATGATAATGTAATCGATTTGGTATCCGACAGTTTTTTGAAAGTTGTCTTTTGAGATCTTCAGATGTACAATCTTGTTGGTGATAATTGGAAGTATGTATGCATGACTGCTCTATTTTGGCAGAACTAAATTAAGGGTTTTTTCCTGTCATTTTTTATTCATAGTCCAAATTTTCCTGTAACCTTGTCAACTACTCTATCTCTGACTTTGGCGTTGAAGTATCCTAGTATTGCATTCATATTTTTTTTGTATATTTTAGGCTTTAAGTTGATTTGTAGAAGGATTTTTTTATTATGCTGTGACATATGTCTGTATAATGTTTCATGGTTTTGTCAAAAATGGGTATACATTTTTTTACTGCGTTAATTGATTCTTTATTCACGATTATAGCCACGGAATAGTAAACGATGCAGAACCCTTTGTTGTCCTGAGTTGAGCCGTCTTACCTTGCTGCATCTTAGTATATCTATTGCTTTATTTCTTTATCTTTGTAGAACTACTATTTCATTCTATGTCAACATAATTCTAGAACCGTCAACATTAATTTAAATCAGCTTCAACTTAGCAGATTTTTAAAAATCTATCAAACTAACTGTTATATAATATTTTAGAACAGTATGAGTTTTAAAAACTTTTACGTCAAAGTATTTTTATTTATATTTTTCAATTATTATTCTAGAAAAACTCATTTGTAATTATGAATAATTTTTCTTTGTAAACTTTGTAACTACTAAATAATTTTTAGATTTATCAAAATACAATGATACAATTATTCTAGTAGAATATTTATAGTTTTTTAGAACTGTCAAATATATTTAAAAGTAAACTTGTTTTTGATAAAATATTTAAAATTTTAGAATGTATAACTGTTTAAGATTTTCAAACATTTTTATACTGACTTAAGATTTTTCTATAAAAATAATTAACTGTCAAAATTACTATTTAAATTATTCCAACATTAATTCTAAAACTATCAACATTTGTGTAGAATTGTTCTTTATTAAACATCAAGTATTTCAGAACTGTAAATCTAGCTATAGAATCATCGGAAATATTTTATAACTTTAGAATAATTATAAAAAGATCAATATTGCTTTAAAAATGTCAAAATAAATATAGAACAGTCAACAATATTTTATTTAACACGTTTCTAGGTTTAGATAGTATTTGCTTGTAGAATAATATGTTTTAATTAGTACAATTGTTTTTAAAAATTGAATAAATTAGATTAATCTTAGGGCAAGTAGGCAATTAAAATGTATAACAGCATTTCTTAAGCAATTCAAACTGTTGTAATCAGACATGTTGATAGGTACATTGCATAATTGTTTTAATTAAAAACGGTTTAATATAAAAATGATGAATGTATTCAGTAAATAAAGTAAATTCGGCCGCACATACGAACCAAATGCAATTAATTTCCTTAGCGAGTGAATTATGTGAAAGTCGATTTAATTTATCTGGCATGTTAAAGAACATCCGTGCATTAAATAACAATATTTATATTCATTCAGACATTCAGCAGGGACACAGACATACGAAACGAACGGTGGAGCCCCCATTGATAAATGAAATATTACATTCGGGACCTAATCATCAAGATGATTACGAAATTCTCTCTCTCATTCAAGTCAATTCCGAGGAAGTAAAACTTATGAGTTATCTGGTTGGCCCAAAAAATAATAATAATATTAAACTATCTAATTTTCGAACTGTTTCAGTGTCCTCGATTTTTTAACTAATTGATCCGAAAGATATATAAATGTTATACACACTAACACACAAACACAGGGTGTTCCAGATCACGTTCTCACCGGACCCATTAAAATATATTTTGCCAGTTTTTTTATTTCATTTTAAATTCATTGTGTCGCTTCGTTCTCATGGAGGAAATTGATATCAGCTATTAACAAAAATTGTTTATGCAAATATTAACGTATTAAGTAAACTGTTTTGGGTGTAAAATGATATTTTATATAGAAATAAGATATGTTTTATGGAAGAAAATAAAATGATGAAATTATTTAGAATGCCATTTATACCGACGTGGCTTACAAAGAAAATATACATAATTATTATTAATCCGCTTATAATCTTTAGTTTATTATCAATATTCTTGTTATTTTCAATGAAGTTGCTTATAATTAAGAAATTTGTGTTTCCTTTTAACCTTCTATCTTTCTCGAGGTTTGCTTAATAAAATTTATTATTATATATTCTGAATTTTGTTGCAAAAAAATTAAAATGTATTACCCAAAGTAAGACTCAAGTATTTGTAAAAAATAAAAACTGTCCTTAAACTGTGCCTTAATTCAGCCAAAAATTGTTAATTCAGATTTATCTTGTCTTTTTGATTAAGTTTTGCAATTTTTGCAATTTAGTATAAATTGATTTGATGTCTTAACACATTTTGCACAATTGCATGTTAATTTATTGTTCTCAACGTTCAGTATGTTGGTTTGCAATTGATCACACATAGAATAGTTGTGCTTGTGCATCAGTGTGTTGCTTAGCAATTTAATGTAAATCAATTTGATACCTTTATGTAATTTCTCGATTCGATGCCTTCAAGACCTAATATATTGCTTTACGATTATTTGCATGATAATTTATTGTTCTTAATGTTTAGTATGTTATTTTGTTATTGATCACACATAGAATAATTGTTTGTGATCCAGTTTGTAAATAGATTTGATCCTCCAAAACCTAACATTGCTTTGCAATTGGTTGCATGTTATTTCATTGTCCTCAAAGTGTTTTGCAATTTATCACACATGAGCGGATTGTCTTTGTAATTCAGTATGTTGCATTTTATTCTAATTTAAATTGATTTGAGATTCTTAATACTTAACATGTTGGTTTGCGATAGATTGTAAGTTAGTTTGTTATTTTAAAAAAGCTTAGTATGTCACTTTGTAGTTGATCAAAAATGGAATAATTGATTTTATAATTATTGTCACTTTGCAATGTTAATTGTAATTCATATTATGTTCTCAAGACTCAATATTTTGCGTTGTGATTGATTGCAATTCATTTTAATGTAATCAAAACTCAATTATTGTTTTGCGATTGATATTGTAAGTTAGTTCATTGTCCTTAATGCTTCATACCTGTATGTTCCGTTGTAGTTTGATATAAATTAATTTGGTGTCTTTTTTTAAACTATTTAATGTGAAAGTAATTTAGTATTTTGCATTAAGACTTTGTCCGTATCATCCGTTGAGAGCATGCTGTGCAATGGCATTTAAGGTTTTAGCGTAGCACTACAACTACAAAAGGTTATTACGCTTACATTAGCTGATGAGGACTTGACAATAGTAATAAGCAGTTATACAGGGTGTCTCGAATTATACACAAACTGTTAAAGTTTGAATAAAAAGTCTTTAGGAAGATAGTTTTTTAAGACCTACTAAGTAATATATTATTTTTAATAAATTTGGAGTTATAGCTCTTTAAAGTTTACAGAATTTTTTTATTTTTGTTTACATTAGTTTATTTTTTATTTACACAAACTGTTAAAGTTTGAATAAAAAAAGTCTTTAAGAAGATAGTTTTTTAAGATTTTTTAGATGTTTAACCTTCTGGAACTTTTTAATTTTTTGTCTCTTAAAAAATTCGGATCAGATACAAGGTTTTTGAGAAAATCAAGTAAAATCGGAAGTCATTATTTTTTAAAAATAATAAAAACTGTAAAATTATCATTAGCTGTGGACGTCAAATTAAATTTCATAAACGTCACAAATTATTTGGGTGTAATTGTGCTTTCTTTAATTTTTTGTTTTTTTTTTTCGTAAATGTATCTGTACAGTAACACCGAGAGTAATATGCATCTAGTCCTTAAAGTGTTTAAAAAATGCAACAGCAGATTGTTTTTAGAATTAAATTAGTGACTCTAGAATAGTATTAGGCTGTTGCCCATTTTGTAGAATTAAATTAATAAGAATAAAAAGAAAATAAAAAATATTATGTAATCATCAACTCAAAAAACGTTTATTTTAATAATTGTTCAATGTGCCCGCAATTTTGATTTATGCATTTTTTTATTTGTGTTTGCATTGAAGATAGCACCTTTGGAAACACTTCAGCTGAATTTTTGATTTTATTAGATTAGTATTTTTTTTCCAATTCTTTGATTGTGCTTATAGTGGTAATATAAACTTTTTGTGTGTAATTGTGCTTTCTTAATTAACTTTTTTTTTTCTTGAAATGTATTGTACAGTACAGTACAGTAACACGGAGATGAGTGATATGCATCTAGTCCTTGGAGATTGTTTTGGAAATACAGCGGCAGCAGCTAGACGTTACGCCGAAATGTACCCTGAGCGACAAAAACCGGAACGCAGATTGTTTTTGGCATTGGATCAGCGACTCCGAAACCGTGGTACTTTTGTACCTCGTAAAATAGACTGTGGGCGTCATGTAAATTTGGATCTGAAGTAGAAGAACATATTTTAAACTGGATATTCTACCATCCAACGGATAGCATTAGATAGATAGATAGCATAGTGTAACTTGTTTTAAAAGAACAGAACTTTCATTCATACTATTTAAAAACCAAAGGATTTTATAGCCAGAAACATTTTTTGTGATTGGCTTTTTGCTAAAATCGCAGAAGATGTTTTTGTTTTTGGAAAAGAGTGTTGGTTACTGACGAGGCGACTTTTACGCGAGATGGTATTTTTAATTAACATAATATGCATATTTGGGCTCAAGAGAATCCGCATAGAATTATCGAAAAACATCACTAATATGGATTTAGTTTGAATATTTGGGTAGGAATTGTGGACAACTGTTTAATAGGTCCGGTCTTTTTTCCTCCGAGTTTAAATGCTGAAAATCATTTGCGTTTTTAAAATAAAGATCTACCGGCTTTATTTTCTTTAGAAACAGTACCTCTTGCTATAAGAAGAAACATGTGGTATTTACACGATGGTGCACCGCCACATTATGCTCTCGTCGTTACAAATTGGCTAACAATGAATTATCCCCGAAGGTGAATTAGAAGAGGTGATGATGCATTTGTAGCTTGGCCACCTCGTTCTTCAGACCTAAATCCAATAGACTTTTATTTTTAGGGACATTTAAAACAAAAAGTTTATACTACTATAAACACAATCGAAGAATTGGAAGAAAAAATAATACGGTATTATAATGAAATCAAAAATTTAGCTGAAGGTGCGATCTTCAATGCAAAAACGATTAAGAGAATACATAAGTCAAAATGGCGGCGGGCACTTTGAACAATTATTAAAATAAACGTTTCTTGAGTTAATGAATACATAATATTTTATTCTTATTAATTTAATCCTACAAAATGGGCAACAGCCTAATATTATTCTGGAGTCACTAATTTGTTCCAAAAACGATCTGCTGCTGCATTTTTTAAACACTCGAAGGACTACTCATCTCGGTGTTACTGAACCGATACATTTACCAAACAAAAAAACAAAAAATTAAAGAAAGCACAATTACACCCAAATAATTTGTGACGTTTATATGAAATTTAATTTGACGTTTTCAACTCTGCCTGTGGAGGGAGCTGGGTGGATCGAGTAACTCAGCAAACAAAGCAGCCGGTCCCAAGCCCGGAAAAAAAAGAGGGTTGTAGGGCCAGGTTAGCAGCCTACCCAAAGTAAAACAAACGATAAGCTAACAAAACCGGTAACAAGCCTCGGAATTATATTGATACAAAGTTGACGACCCACGCTAGAATTAGGATAACGAACTGGAAAAACAAACACATCTTGAGAATTGCCACGTGGAACATAACTTCATTCACCTCGAAAGACCAGGAAATTGTCGAAGAACTAAGCAATAAGAATATCGAAATATGTGGCATCCAGGAAACAAAGAAGAAGGGCAAAGGGCAGAAGCTATATGGGGACTATATACTCATCTACAGTGGAGTAGACAAAGACCAGCGGGCCAAGGCCGATGTGGAAATGCTAATACACAACAAATATACTAATAACATCGATAAATGTGAGTAAACATCAGAAAGAGTATTACATGTTACAAATGTTTTAGAACACCAGAAACTACATATACTAAGCATCTATAGCCCAAAAGAAAACAAACCGAAGACTGACAGAGAAACATTTTACGAAACACTGCAATCTGTAATCGACAGAATTCCCAAGCAATAACATAGTGCAGGGATAAAACAACAATTTAATGAACACTCAAATAGTATTGGAGAGCTCATGACAAATTTTTGTTCATTTAACAAACTGAGGATCAACAACACCTTTTTCCCACACAAAACCCAATACAAATACAAATTTGAAAATACAAGACAGCAGAAATCAATGATTGCCTATATAGTCACTAACAGGGAGTTTCACCCTCGACAAATTCTGGATATTAGAACATTGAGTTCCGTAAATGCAAGCAACAATCACAAACTTGTTTTAGGAAAACTTAGAATCAAAATAAATAAACGAAAACCACCAGCACAAGTAACTACCGAAAAAATAAATGTAGATGCACTATGGGACGAATCTTTCAAATATCTATACAGAAGCAGACTCGCCGAAAAGATAAAAGAAAACCCAATTAGGGACAAAGAAAGCATACAAGAATGCTGGGAAAAAGTGCACACCAAAAAGGCAGCACGAGAAGCCCTCGGTACACGAAGCATTACCACTAACAATCCTAGGAACAGCAGAAAAGCATGGTTTCGAAAGGAGGTGAAAAACAAATTCAAAGAAAAACAAGAGGCGTATCATCTATCCTACAGAACAAACCGAACACCGGAAACGAAGAAACGAAGTAAATAGACTAGTGCGTAAACTTAAAGCAGAGTACTGGGAAAATTTCTCCAAGAAAATCGAAGGAGATTTTCACACTGCCCAAAACCAAATATGGCGAGTGATAAGAAACCAACGTAAAGAAATTGCAGAACTAAGTGAAGCAAACCCAATACCGATAGACACATGGGGAAAATACTTAACCGAGCTGTTCAAATCAGAAGACCATAATACAGAAATAGAAATAAATTTACCACCAGTAGAACACAATGTAGAGGTGACTAACGAGGAAGTAGAAGAAGCCTTAAAATCCTTGAAGAACAGGAAATCGCCATGGCATGATGGGCTGTATAACGAATTACTAAAGTACGGAGGCCAGCAGTTAACACAAGAACTAACAAAACTAATACAACAAATCTTTACACAATGCAAGATACCCATAAAATGGAAGAGAATCATAACAATCCTCATGTTTAAAAAAGGCAATAATAAAGAACCAGCAAACTACAGAGGCATTAATCTACTTGACACAGCTCTAAAACTTACCACAAAGATAATCTACAACAAAATCAAAGAAATCACATCACACAAAAAGAAACAACAAAGGTTTAGGCCCGGGAGATCCTGCGTTGACGCCGTATTCATACTACGCCAAATTATGGAAAAATCCATAGAATACAACAAGCCCGCATATTTATGCTTTATTGAGTTAACGAAAGCGTTCGACCGCGTTCGACTAAAAGACGTAATTCAAATACTCAACGACAGAAACGTACCGACCAACCTCATACATACGATAAAAGACATCTACTCAAAGAATGAAATCACTGCACGCGTTAACGGCCAACTCCTGAAACCCATTACAGTCGAAATAGGAATCAGACAAGGAGATTCATTAAGTCCATTTATGTTCAACTTAATAATGGAAATCATTAAAAAGGTAAAGAACGGCAAGGGATATAAATTGGGAAACAAAGAAATTAAAATCTTATGTTATGCAGACGACGCAGTGATATGCACTGAGAATGAAGACGATCTCCAGCGACTATTGACAGTATTCAACACATCCGCCAAACAATTTAACATGAGGATCTTTCCTGAAAAAACTAAATGCATGACAACATCAAAATATTCTCTAAGATGCAAACTAGAACTGGATGGCCGAGTAATCGAACAAGAACTAAGGCTCAAGTACCTGGGAGTTGATATGACCAGTTACGGTGATGCATAGGGCAAAGTTAGGCAACAGGTAGCTAAAGCTAATAAGGTAGCAGGTTGTCTAAATGACTTAATATGGCGCAACAAACACCTCCAGCAGAAAACAAAATCACGCATCTACAAAACAGTCATTAGACCAATTATGACATATACGTCGGAAACATGGGCAGAAACATCGAAAACGAAACAGCTAATGGAAACGACTGAAATGAAAATCATACGCAGAATTGCAGGAAAAACACTTTGAAATAGGGAACGAAGCGACGACCTAAGAAGATCATGTGAGGTAGATAACGTAAATGATAGGGTGACACAACTCAAAAGACTATGGGATGAGCATATAAGCAGAATGGACGAGGACCGAACCGTGAAAATCGCAAGAGACATGTCGCCAATAGGGAAGCGTAGCATAGGAAGACCGAAGAAGAGATGGAGTGACAATTTATGACCGTTGCGAAACCGATGAAGAATAGGCTAGTAGCCTAGAATGGAAGAAAGAAAAAGAAGAAGAAGAAGAAATTAAATTTTCTACAAAAAGAAATAACCAAAAAACTAGATTTACTTAAAAATTAAAAAGTTTCAGAAGGTTAATCATCAAAAGAATCTTAAAAAACTATCCTTCCGAAGATTTTTTTTATTCAAACTTTAACAGTTTGTGTAAATAAGAAATAAACTAATATAAACAAAAAATTGTTACAAAACATTCAAAATTAAAACAGCTAATTAAAAAAAATTCTGTAAACTTTAAAGAGCTGTACTCCGAATTTATTAAATTTAATATACTACTTTATTAGGTCAATATTACTCTTTTTGCTTGTAGTTTCTGGCATTCATTTTATGACTAGTTAATTCGGGACACTCTGTATATGCAATGATAAGAATTTTTATAAATACTGTGGCGTTATGACGGGAATTCTGACAGCAAGATTTATTGGTTCTAGACTAGAAAAACTTACTAAAATTACCAATTAAACTCTATTTAATAGTTATGTGCAGATTCAATTGATTGACATTTTCAAAACAATAAAAAAACACCCTAAATAATCTTAAAAATATTACTAATAGGTCAAAGTTAAAATACCTTGCGACTAAAGCCGTTTATGAACGGATGTTTTAGTGTTTTAAACCCCCTCAAGTAGTTTGAAATTTTCTACAAATGATATCATAATCAGTAAAACGATCAAATTTCATTGCTTATGTTTTTAGTATAACAAAAACTCTTTACATTTTCTGTTAGTACATTGCATGAAAGCAGGTAATTGATTGTTATAAACTATTTTAAAAGGATTGATTTTAATGTTGAGACTTTGTTTTATATAAAAAGCAAACAATAAACTATTCCAAAGAATTGCTTTATCTTTATCAAAATCACACAAAGAATATCTGATTGCAAATTGGCAAGGTAAATTCTAATTTGGAGTCAAAACGTTTTAAATATATTTTTTCACGTGCCGCCACCAAATTTAAAAGCAAAAAACTATTTACTTATCACTGTTTTAAAACCAGACAATGCCGAATGCTTTATAAAAAAAATTGCAAGAGGAGTAGCTTTTGTAAAGCAATTTATTTGTACAAAAAATCAAACTTTTGATAAGAATAATAATTTGTAGATTAAAGATGGATTTCTTGTTTGAGATCAAACGCGTTGTTATATGCGCTTTGCTTTACCGGTAACGCCCTTTTAAAATATAATGATCTTTTATTCTTTTGAAAAATTTTATGTCACTTTTAACTCAAACCTTTGCCATTTTTGATTTGAAAAAAAAATTGTTAATAGATAGTTTTACAACATTTTTATATAAAAAAAAATACTGCAATAAAAAAAAAAACTGTTTACGTTATTGCCAATCTGTGTTTTCTTTGTAGGAAACTACGAATGGGAAATTTAGAAACTCCGTACACGGTTTGCATAAAAAAGTGCGGAACAAACAACTAAAACATCAGGACAACAAAAAAGTTGAAAATGTTTGGTTTGACGCGGCATTAAAATAGCTCAAAAACTGTTTATTTATTTATTTATTTACTAGTCAACGGAAGCTATTACAAAATAAGTATATATTTACAATTTAAAAAACATAAATTAAACATAAAACAACTAATATTAAAAATAAGAATAAAAGTTAAATAGTTAAATAAAATATAAAAAAGGTCACGTATGGGTGACATGTGCACGTCGCAGGGTTTTAAAAGAATCTTTAAAAAAATCCACTTTTACTTTGTTGGCGTGCCGCAAAATACGAGTAGATGCAGAGTGCACCGCATAATCAGTGCGAACGAGTTATGAAATAAATAGTCATTGCGTAAAACTCGAGCTGGGACATGAATACTTATAGAGCTGAGCAAGTCAGGACAGTCAATAATCCCACGAAGTACTTTAAAAACTAGTGTCACGTCAAAATTAAAACGTCTTTATTCAAGACTGGTCATATTAAATGTAGAGAGCAATTCCGTGTAGCTGCCTGCAATGTTGCATTTATACGCCAAAAAACGAACAAACTTTTTTTGAATTTGTTCAATTTTTTCTTTACTGACGGCGGTGTATAGTGACCACACATTTGAACAATACTCGAGATGGGGGCGTACTAGAGCGTTGTAAAAGATAATTAGAGTTCGATGGTCACAAAACTCCTTAGAGTTACGCTTGACAAATCCTAAAAGTTGATAAGGTTTAGCCACGACAGTATCAATATGTAGTGTAAATGAAAGGCTTCAATCAAACGTAATGCGAATAGTGTTAACTCTTAACAACATTACATTCATGAGAGAGTAACGATACATCACCGTAGACTGACGTCTAGAAAATGTTATCACTTTGCATTTATTTAAACTAAGTAGTAAGTTATTAGTCTGACACCAACTAGAAAAAAATCTGTACTTCTTCATTAAGTAGTACAGCATCATCCAAAGACTCGATTTTCATAAAGATTTTTATATCGTCCGCAAATAATAAACAATGCGCATTAGAAAAACAGTGTACCACATCATTGATAAAGATATTGAACAGTAAAGGTCCAAGATGTGACCCCTGTGGAACACCCGACGTAACATCAATGTTACGAGAAATGCACTGACCGATGCGCACTAATTGAGATCTATTAGATAAATTGGATTAAATCCACGGTAACAAGGTGCCATTAACTCCAATACCAAGTAGTTTCATAATTAGTATCGTGTGGTCAACGGTATCAAAAGCTTTTGAAAAGTCAGTGTAAACTGAATCTACCTGGAATCTGTTTTCGAGCGCATCTGTTATATAAGATTTATACAACAAAAGGTTGGAAGATGTCGATTTGCCAGTTTGAAAACCGTGTGGATTGAGAGTAATTTCAGATTGCAAAATGGCAGTCAATTGAGAGGTAACTAACTTTTCAAAAACTTATGGAATAACTGATAAAATAGATATAGGTCTATAGTTTGTTACATCATTTGTAGCACCGGACTTATGAAACGGAGTGACATAAGCTTGTTCCCAAACGCCTGCGTCAAATTTAACTCAATAAATGTATCAATTTCAGCAATATTTTTTAATTGTGAATAAACTAAAATAAAATATATATTGATATATTGATTAAACAACTTGTGTGTTCTGTATGATAACTCAGCAACTATTTTTTCACTTGTTTTTGCATTTTGAAAACTTTATTTAAAGTGGAAGAATATTTCAATCATATAATGCCCTACAGGGTATGAAATGTACAGAAAAATGTAGGCAGTTTTTAATACATGATCTTACCACCTCAAAAAAATGTTTTGCCGTTGACATCCCTAGTGAGTTGGTTTAAAAAAAAAACGCCCAAGAAAGTAAAGTAGTGCGGTCTTGGCCTCAGCAAGTGGCTTTTAAGAATAATTTACGCTTTGTAATTCATTCCGGTTTTCTGCCTAAATTCTGTTGTTATACTGTTTTTGTTGATTTAGTCTAGATTTGGCACTAGTTCAAGATGGGTTTGCCTTGCAGATTTTTACGTAGCATTGGCTGTGGCACGCAAGCTATTCCCTGCTTCTTTCTTCTTATTGCCCAACTTTTGTCGGTTTTTTTTGTTTTTTGTATCTGCACTGACATCCACTTGACATTCTAATTATTTGGTTTGACTTCTAATTGGTTCTTAGTTTTCTTAAAGTTTTTGTTTACTTCTTCTTTGAATAATTTATGCAGTTCCATACTCTTTTTGGCAATTCTTTGTAAGTTTTACCTCTAGTGATATCTTTGAATCTTCATCTGGGATTACTTATCTAAGTTTTTTTTTTGTTGCCAAGTATATTTTAAGAGATGCCGTATTTACTATTTGGGAATCGTTTCGTTATTTTTGTTATTCTGCTTTTGTTTGTCTTATTGGCTTTTTTTCATGTATCTGCGGCGACTTCTTTTCTTGGACTTCCCTTGTTTGGCGTGTATAAGTCTACTGAGCTTTTTCTCCAATTTCTTTGTTCTCATTTTTTAATTAAATTATTTGTTGACAACTTTTTAGTCGATTTAATAGAGTCGTATAATTGACATACAAATTTGCCGGTGATTGCGTTAAATTACAGGACATATTATTAATATAGACAAAAAATAGAATCCAAAAATGGATTTGTGGGACCCGCTATACGGAGCTTTTTAATGCCCGACAAAATATTTCATTATTTAAATTGTCTTCATAAAACGAAGATTTGTAGCCATAAAGCATTTTTATCATTCTAATAATTTTTTTTTATCTTACCAGTTGTTTTTAGTGGGATGAAAAGATAACTGCCAAAATTAGCAAAGAAGTTACATAACTCAATAGCTCTACTATCACCGGTGCAAAATGTACAATACTTGTTGACTATTCTTTAGAGCAGGGGTGGCCAACCCAAATGATTTTGCTTATATGTGGCCATGTATGAGTTAAGTGTACGGAATAAAATTGTTTTTGCTTAAACCACTGAAAATGCTTTTTCTCTGCATGAATCTTTCAGTGAGCCATTTCCAAGTAATAAGCAATCAAAATATGAAAAAAATCGATTTTTGTGCGTTTTTTTTACTTTTTTTGATCATTTATAACTTTTCAAAACTGCATTTTTAGGAAAAAATTGCAAAGAACTTTTTTTTTTTAATTGTTTAAACAATAATATTTTACAGCCAAACATGTTTTTCTTGAATTTTGCAAATTACCCAGAACTTTGAAAAACAGTTTTTCTTAAAAAAAATGACTGGTATTTTTTTCTTTTACATTTGCAAAATATACCTTTAGAATTTCTGGAAGTGCTGTGCACTACGCTTCAAGATATCTTACAATGTATCTACAGAAATACTTAAAAATAGCAAAAAAGATTATTCTTTGAACAATTTTGAAGAAGAAAAGTTTCTTACAGTTTTTTTTATAAAAATGCAATCCTGAAAAGTTACAAACGATAAAAAAATGTGAAAAAACTTAAATAAATCGATTGCTTATTACTTGGAAATGGCTAACTGAAAAAAATTACATGATCAGGATTTACGCAAAGAAAGGCATTTTCAAGGGTTTGAGCAAACAAAATTTTATTCCCTACACTTTACTCATACATGGCCATATCCACATATTAGATTTAGACCTACAAAAGACATTTCTTTTAAGTAAAATATTAAAACATAATGAGTTATTATTAATGTGTTTAATATTATTCTGAAACTGAGAGTCTGCTCTGCTATCAACTGTGCGGGCGTATCTAGGCCACTGCGTCACTGAGTTCACTTATCAATGAAACATAAAACCTGTTATATTAGATTAAATGTTTTAAGATACGTGCGGATTATAAGTTTGCAGAATATAATTTAATTATTCTGTGAGCTCATAACTGTAAACTCATAAACAAAACAAGCAATATTTGTCATATATGCGCAAGAATATTATTTTAAAATCAAAGTAAATTTTTTCTGATAATTTCTACAGTTAATTTTTGTATATGTGGCTTTGTTTATTATAAAATAGATATGTTTAGTAAAAGTTTATCATCTAGCGGGTTGGCTACTACTGCTTAGAGCATTTTTATTGCAAACATCTTTGACTAACCGCTACTAGTGTGTTTGTACAGGTTTCTAAAATATAGCAATAACAAATTGTAGATTAAACTTTGATCTTTTAACAAAAAACTGTTTACAAAAAGTTTTATGGTTAGGTTGTGCCAAGAGTCTGTCGTCTCTATTAGAAGATTTTTACAAAGTTTACATATGAAAAAAATTATTAAAATTAATATTTTAGCAAGGTTTTGCCAATTTGCTATAACAAAAAAGTTACAGAAAACGTATTTTTATTATTGACATCTTTGGAAAAAACAAACGCTGGTACAGAAAGGACTCCAAAAACCCAATTACATCTCATTTCAACCTCGGAGAGGACGGGAACAACTCGGCGAAAAAAAAGACTAAACTACTTTGGAAACCAAAAATACTAAAAATCGGATGCTGGAATATGACATTCCTGAACAACAAAGATTAAAAGATCCTGCTAGAATTAAAAACACACAAGATTGACATCTGTGCAATCTTTGAAACCAAAAATAAATAAAAATGGAAACATTAGGTATGGAATTTTTTTATATGCAGTGGTAAAGACAAAATCAAAGAAACAAAGTCCGTGTTGGGATTTGAAAAATTTGAAAATAATATCAATATATATATACATATATAATAATAACAACATTAAATTCACCAACGACATATTACTGCAGGTAACAGTTGAACTCCAAAATACAAAATCTACGCAATTAGCGTTTACACTCGTGACATCACAAAATGAAAAAAGGAAATAGATACTTTCTACCAAAATCTACAAACAGAGCTTGACAGCATTAGACTACAAGACGAAATCATAATTCTTGGAGATCTAAACGCCAGAATTACAAAAGAAAAAAAAATTAAGTGTAAAACACCAATACAATGAAGAAACGAAGAATGGAAACGGTAAACAACTAATTCAACTATGTGCGCAAAACAAACTAAAAATAACCTTCTTTCACACATAGCACAACACAAATTCACATATGAAAACACACAAAGGTAGAAATCTGTAATAAACTTTGTAATCACAAACAAAAATATCCACCTCCCCAGAATCTAAAACGTATGAACTCTGACTTTGGCAAACGGCAAAACTGATTCTAGTCTACTACTGGCAAAAATTACTTCCACTCTGAAACAGAAAAAGAAAAAACCAACAAAGGGCAATAACAAAATCAATGTTGAATCTTTATCTGATGACTCGACAAGATACTTGTACAACCTAACATTGGAAGAAAAAATCAAGTCATGCAAAATACAAGAGCAGGACAATGCTAAAACTGCTTGTTAAAAATGAAAGTTTAATATAATAAAAATCGCGGAAGAAGCACCAGAAAGAAAACGCATAACAGAAAAAAATTCTAAATACCAAACCGTGGTTTACCCAAAAAGTCAAGATACTAGCAGTGGAAAAACAAAAGTCAAATCTACAGTACAAATAAATACAAGCATTGGAATAAAAATTTTAAGAACTTGGACAGAAAAAAGCGAGGATATGCATCAAAATAGAAAAAAAAACGATAAACTATTATATGCAAACCACATAAAACATAATAGAAAATTGGGAAAAACGCTTTTGAGGGCTGTATAAAAAAGCTGACAAAAACATTGAGAACATTGAATACTAAACAGATGGCAGCACACTCCAATTTGGACCGAATCTAAAAAAAATAGAACAATTATTTGGTAATCTAAAGAACTATAAATGTAAAAAAACCTAGAAGGACTCACAAGACCAAACGACATGTCTCGGAACCGGACGGAAACAATAAAACGAAAGCAAAACACCCAACTCAGAATAGGATGCAGGAATGTAAGATTTCTCAGCGGCAAGGACCAAGAAATAGAACTAATAGAACTTCATGAACATAAAATAGATATTTGCGCAGTCATAGAGACAAAGAAGCTGTGTAAGGGTACAAAACAATACCCAAATTATGTCTTGATTTTTTCATGTACAAAAAAAAGCCAACATGCAGCATCTGGCACTAGGGTACTTATAACCAACAAACTGGCACAACTAATCACAAATATAACATATACGAATGACAGAATATTCTAAGTATCAATGAAATCTAGCTAAAATCAACATATCCACATAATAGCTGAATACGCACCAGACTCTGGAATGACAGACAAACAGACAACGGCCTTCTATGAAGCGCTGCAGGAATTGATAGACACAATCCAACATGAAGATAAACTTATAATACTGGGGGATTTAAATGCCTGTGTGGAAAATGACATTATCCTTGGTCTAAAGAACAGATTCAACGAGCCGTCACTAAATAGCAGGGAAAAACTAATAGACTTCTGCACACATAATGAATTAAGAATATGCAACACATTCTTTGAGCACAAGATAACATTTACAGGTGCAAAAGGGCAATCCATGATTGATTACATCATTACCAACAAACATATATGACCAGAGCAAGTACTAGACATCAGAGCACTAACATCTGCTAACATCAGATCACAACCTGATTGTAGGAAAGTTTGCAATAGAAACTCTACAGTACAAAACAACCCCTATTACAGCAAAAAAAGTTGAATCATTCAGAAACGAAAGCACGAAAACGCTGTACCACAAAGACTGGCTTTCCAGATAAGGCATAATCCCACCGCAGACAGTGATACATCCCAAGCGGTATGGGAAAAACTGAAACAAAACATCAACCAAGCTGCCACAAAAGTACTTGGGAAAATAATAATAAACAAGACACCAACATACATAAGAAGACCACAAGACGAAATCATAACTAAGCCCTGGTTCAATAGAGAAGACTTTGAAAAGTAGAAGAAGATAAGGAACAAAACTAACAACCAAATCCACCATAAAAAGAGAGAAATGTGAACAATTTAGTAGGGAAATGGAGAACGACCTATATGGGACACAAAAACGGGTCTGGAAGTTCCTCAGGAGATTGAGAAAAGAAACCAACAAAACAGTACAAATAAACAGAGTTAGCTTGGATTAAGAAGTCACAGAACTGGAAAAAGTCACAATAATAACAAGACCACACCAGCCTGCACCGAACAAGTAACCACCGAAGACGTCAAAGCCATCTTAGCAAAACTGAAAAACAGCAAAGCGTTTGGCTCTAATGGCATCAAACAAACTGCTGAAATACGGAGCACAACCACTTGCAGTGCAGCTGGAAAAGCTATACAACATAGTCTTATCAACGACGCAAACCCTACTAGACTGTGAAGAGAGTGCAAGCATAACACTATACTAAAAGGCAGCATGAAAAACTACAGATGCGTCTCCCTACTGGATGCATGAATGAAGATATTCACAAAACATTTAGCAAACATTGTAACAGAGAAGACCACTATGCTGGAAGAGCAACTGGGCTTTTGAAAAAACCACTTCACCACAGATTCTATTTACATGGTACGACAAATTGCTGAGAAAGCGCTGGAGTTTAACAAACCCGTCTATCTATGTTTTGAATATCTAGAAAAGGCGTTTGATAAAGTCAAGCTCTCAGACGTACTAAAGACGTTAATTATCAAAGACAGACACCCCAACATAATTGAGACAATAAAACAACAAAACGCAGATACCACGACCAAACTAAGAGCGACGAACGAGGAAAAAACTGGTATCCAAATCAGAACTGGGATACTGCAAGGGGACAACCTGAGTCTTCTACTGTTTGACCTTTTCATGAATAAGATTATAACAGCCCTCGACCCAATAGAACATGGTTACAACCTGGAAAGAAACTCATTAAAACAGTGTGCTACGCTGATGACGCCGTACTGATTGCAGCATCAGAAGACGGCTTACAATAGTTACTAAACACATTCAGAAAGAAGTGCAAAATAGCTAAAACCAAAAGCCTAGTTATTGCAAAGAATCCAATCAGGTGCAAGCTAGCCGTGAATGACATCATCATTGAGCAAGTCTCAGAATTCCAATACCTGGGAATAACTATAAACCCGTACGGAGACTTAAAAGCCAATGTTCTGAACCAGGATAGCAGAAGTACTGCAAAATCCCGTCAGGAATGAAAACATATCAACTGAGAGCAAAGCAAAAAACTACAAAGCGTGCGTGAGACCCATTCCCACCTACTCCGCTCAAACCAGAGCCGATACGGCAGAGACAAAACGCCGGCTAAGATACGCAGAGATGAGTACTCTCAGATCCATCACAGGTTACTCACTTGCCGACCGAAGAACTAACAATGAAATACGTGAGAAATGCAACACTCCGAGTAATTTGCCGACCGAAGAACTGACAATGAAATACGTGAGAAATGCACCACACATTGTGAGATGGGCGCAAAGCAGAAGAAGATAAAGAAACGAGCACGTGTGACGCATGCAGGACGATAGAATTGCCAGGATAGTCCAAGACGGTAAAACATACACAAGGCGCCCTCTCGACTGGCCAATGCAAAAGTGGAAAGACAGCTGGACGTCGAAATCACAGGAGCAGGGCCCGGAGTAGGAGTTTGGCTAAAACAAACCACACGGCTTTCAAAAAGGAGAAGAAGAAGATATTACAGAAGAAGGATATACTAACAGAGTGGAAGTACAGTATAACAACACCAATATACGAGAACGGAGCAAAAACTGACTTAATTAACTATAGATAAATTGGTCTTCTAAGTACAGTATTGAGGAAGAAAGGGCTGCTTGACTATTCCTAAAATATTCTTCATCTGACAAATAACCAAGAAAGCCATAGAATTCAACAAACCTGTTTTTATGTGTTTTATTGGCCTTACCTTACCTTACCCAGGCCTTTGACAGATTAAAACTAGATGATATTAACCTCAATCAATAAACTGTACACCGGTAACCACACTTTTATAAAAATGGCAGACAAATTACTCAGTAAAGTACTCAGATCAACTGGAATAAAACAAACACTATACAATATACAAGAAGAGCGCAAAACAAGCTATGCATTTCAAATACTTTGGCGCCAATATAACAAGTAATAAGGACCTTGAAAAAAAAGTGAATGCCCAAACACCAAGAGCAACGTTAATATCTGGTTGCTTGAGGTACATAATATGGCAAAACAAATATGTTTGTGGAAAGCAAGGCAAGAATTTACAAAACTTGCGTCAGACCTATCATAATATACGCAATCGAAACTAGAGCTACAACAAAGCAACTCATCAGAATAGCGGAAATGAGAATTTTAAGATCCATGGTAGGCTACAGCCTTGGAAATCACTTAAAAAGCAAAGACATTAGAGCATAGTAGTGCTACATATAAGATGTTGTAAGATAGCCTTGTAATAGGAGACGGGAGTGGACATACCTTGTCAACAGAATGGACAATACTAGACTACCAAATATTGATAAAGAGAGCTTGGCGCTTAAACTGCGGCTGTAAGGGTTAAATATAATACTACAAAAAATAAAAATAAAATAATAAAACACATGTTAGATACCGTAGACTGCTAAAACACCATGCAACTATGCAAATATAAGCAGAATGAAGAAAGAACAAATCTAAGAAGCAGACGTAAGCAGCATTAAATATCTTCATTGAAGATGTAAAAGTGGCTCAACAAGTAAACATCTCACATATTTGCCAGAAGAACCTTAGGCAATTTTATAAATTAGAATAGTTTACAATCATAAAAAAATTTAATGCTACTCGTAGATCTACAAAGATGTTCTCTAATTGATTTGAATTTGGTTACTTTTATACTCAGCTATGTTTAAGCTATTTTGAGCCTGATAAAATATTTTGTATAACAAAAAAACATGTTGAGAACTGAATCTAGCTCATTACAGCATGTTCTTTGATATAGTTGAACCAAAAACATTTAAGAAATTTTAATATTTGTGATTTCAGAAAATCTTGATTAATTATACAAAAACTTTTTTGTCTTTTTTTTTCAAAATTAACAAAACCATATTTTACGTAATTCTAATTGATTTATTTTCTAATGTGGAACATGTTTTACGTTAATTTGACTACAATTGAATTAAAAATAAAAATTGTAATATTTATGATTTTATCTAAGTTTTCTTGTAAAATACTCTCATCGGCATCAAGTTTGATAATTTTTACCACAATTTTTATTTTAAATTGCGCATTACAAGTTTAAAACATTATTTTAAATGCTCTGCCGGCGGTCAAAATATTAAGCAGCTCAGGTTCTTTGAGTTTTAAGTTGTGTGCAGAGATCTATAATATGGTTTTGCAAAATAGAAGTAATATTCTAATTCTTTGTAATAACAATATTTTGCTCTTACAAATATCCCACAATTGACCAAGAAACATGTTTGGGACATTGTGAGAAGACAAGTTTGAGCACAAATTCCTGTTCTTGCAAATATAGAAAAGTTAAATGCAGCACTAATGGGCGAACGAGAATAAATTTATCAAAATGCCAAGCTATTATGATTTTTTTTTAATTGTTGTTAATTTTGAATTTAATGTTTTAATCATTATTAAGAATTTTGCATTATTTTTGTTATTAAATAAACAAAACAGTACTATTTGTTTAATTACATTATTCATAATAATAAATAGATATCTAAATTAAACTTATTTAAGTTCACTAAAAGCTGTTAAAATTACAGTAGATTTATAAATATAATAATAAAAATTTATTTTTGCCAGTATATTATTTTGAATAAATGGCAGAAAAATACTTGTTTTTTGTTGTATATCAGCTGAAGTTCAGGTAATTGATATTAATTTTCTAAAAAAACTCCTTTTTTAATTTAACAAAATACTGTATTATGTTGCTCTCGATCCTAATACTATAGATAAGAAACGTGGTTTGTGTATTTTTATATCGTGGGATGCTTACATGTATCTTCGGAGTGTGTCCAATGAGCTGGTTGATTCGGATCTGGTATGCTCCATGTGATATTACCCATAAGTTGTTCATTGAGAGGGTCATCAGTAAAGCTGTAGGTGAAATTCATAGTGACATCAATCAAAGGCGCCGAGATGGTAAATTCAGCCCTCATACAGCGATACGCTAGCGCCTCTTCGGAACTGGCATAATATTGAACCACAAACCATTTCCCCAATAACTATTATTTATTAAATAATAATAACTTAACCTTTATTATCAAAATTAATTAAATTTAATATTACCTGTTGCAAATCAAAATTCCTTATAGATTTCACCTTAGGACACTTAACTTTATCTTCAGGTCGTTTCTTTTTACAATCAGCATAATTTAAAATCAAAATGGCGAGAATTACAAAAACTAATGCACGCATTGCGGATGATTATGTTGAACTGATAGCTAGTTTCCTTGGATGGGATGAATCAGTTTTTATCGGGTTATTTCATGTGGGCGAAAACAATTCCTGTTATTGTTATGTTTATTCCTTAATGATTTTACAGCACTACATTTAGATAAGCCCTAAATAGCTTTTATTATTTGTTTGCACATCAATCAATTAGCATAATTGAATGTTGCGCGAATTAAATTATTATTTATAATGAATTAAGTACAACGGCAAAAAAATTGGATCTTACGGTTAATCCAAATAAATTAAAATCATTGTGGTCGATTAATTCTCTCTCTTTCTTATGTTTTATTCTGTCTTTGCGTTGGAAAAAAATATGGCGCTAATTAATCAAATTCATTTGCTAATTATTACCGGACCGGCGAATACTGTTGACCTTAATTGAAAACATATGAAAAATTACACGTGTTTTTGCTTCGATGATTGTTTGCAATGCTTGATTATTTTGGGTAAACAACCTGAGTGTCAATCATTTAGATGATTGAGTAATATATTTAATTATTATTTAATTTGTTACTTAATTGGCTATTTAAATTGTTCAATATATCATTTATTTTGCGAATTGCATGCATTATAAAAACAAAATAAAATAATCTGTTAATAAAAAATTATTTAAAAAACTTAATAAATTTATTATAAGCAATAAATTTTAATAAAACAAATTTTGTTTTAGTTTTTTTAAAGTTTTTATATTTTAAATAGATAAATCGATGTTATTATTTACTTTTGTATTTTTTTAAATTTAAGATTAGTTAAGATGATTTATATTTTGTTGTCAATATTCATTTGGTCATTTTAATTGTAGGTACAAATTTTAAATATAATTCTATGATGCATTAGCGTTATTCTAGAAATGCTATGTATTTTTAATCTTACAATGTCAGTGTAGTCTGTCTATTCACACTTATTTAAAGACTTTAGATGTCATTCTAGATATGTGTTAGAAATGACACACACCGCCGTTCTAAACTTTTTGTCGGATAGAAGCTTTGATGGACACTGGGTAAATTTTTTTAAATGTGATAGTGTACAATTTATATGGGGAAAAGACGGACCAGAGCTGGGGGGGGGGGTGGGGGGTGCACATTTAAATTCTAAATTCTACGATTTTTTTTGTTTCTTAACTTAATCGCATTTTTTGTTTAAAAACCGCAATTTTAACTGAAAAGAAATAAATTTACTAATGAAATCAACCAGAAATTATCCGTAGAATCCAAATCTGGCGCCATTTCAAGTCTATACCCTGTCTATAAGCCGCAAAAGCCATAAAATCATGTTTTTGTTCTCGGTGGGCTGGGCAAAAAGGAGCTTTTTTTAATTTTTTTTTAACCGTTACAGTTGATGTGTTTTGATGTAAATTAATTGGAAAATATAAATTTGTTCTGTGTATTTAAGTTTTAAGGGTGTAAAACTCAAAAAATCTGCAAAGTAGGCCTATTCTTCAACATAAACTCTTAGAAATGCTTTTTAGCTGCGCTCAGAGGTACAATACACCAAATATTATTAAAAATTTGAATTCTGGGGACAATTTTACATTAAAAATAGTCAGTGTTGTACTCATCGCCTATAGAAAAGTTCATCTAGAAAAAAAGTTTACAAAATTTTCAGGCAAAAAATGCTTTAAAAATTAATTATTTTTTATATTTACAAAAAATATTATAAACACACTAAGGTGTGGTTTAAAACTTTTTTTAACAAATTTTGATAAGCCCCAGGCGTATTTATGTTTGAATGCCAAAAATAATAATATTTTCAAATTTTGGCGCTGATAGATCAAGTCTAAATTTGTGACGCAAGCGCAAAAACTATCAAACAAAGAGTAAAATGGCCCAAAATTGGTTCAAGCAACAAAAGATTTGTTAAACTTTTGAAATAAGCTTTAGAAATATAATCCGAATAATCTTTAAAAAAAATAAAAAATATAAGTAAATGTTGAACAATTTTTTTTTTTAGATGGGTTTTTTATGTAAAAGTTTATGCCAACAAGTCCATGACTACCCAAGTCTTAAAAAGGGAGATTCGACGCTGTATTACTGATATCCAGCCGAATTTTTAATCACGATATGACATGCGTGATTAGAATTTTTATCAAAAGAACGCTAATGTGTCTGCAAATCTATAAAAGCCATTCATTACATGTGTTGTTACATAATTCCCTCATGTATACTTTTTGTATTTTTTCAAAATACTGTTTTATTTATTGCATTTTTAGATTGTTTTGGGAAATAGTCCAATAGTTCTAATTTGCATATACTTACTATTTTTTTATGTTTGAAATAAATTTGTCTGTCAATTATGTAAGTCATTTTTTGCTGTAGAAGTTAGTTTGTCACTAGTTTATTCTTTGTTTTTTTCTCCTTCTAGCTTTTGTTGTTGATTTATTTTCTCTATCAAACAAATCGTTTTTGTTTTAAATGGGTATTGCTTTTGTTGCCTCCTGCTAAAATAGTTTTGTATGAGCATTTTAAACAGTTTTTATAATTTATTATTTATATTGGCGATTTGTAATAAAATTGTTTTCAAATTAAATACAATATCTTTTCTTAAAGGTTTGCTTATATTGAGCTAGGTTTGCTGCTTTTCTTTTTAACTTTTTTGAACGTTTTATATATGTTTAATTTAAAGGTTAATTTTTTGTAAAAACCAAAAAAACGCTCTTTAGGACTTTTTATTGAATTTATTAAAAAATCACATAAGAAGGGCGAACGTTTCAAAAAGTTACTGCTTTCTTCCATGACGCTTAGACGTTCCATCTTTTTTATATGTTTCAAAAAAATTATTTTTAAGTATTTTACTGCTCCCTTTGTGTATAAGGTGGTGCTTCTGCAGTCAAAGGTAATCTTTTTTCTTTTTTTTTTTTCTTTGGTCCTTTTGATATCATAATTTATTTTTTATGAGGTTAACTTAAGATGCTTTAGTTATTTATTTTAAAAAGTTACTGTTTTAACTCCAATCTGCTATTTTTTTTTATTAAACTTTGTAATATGCCAGGTTCTATAATATTGGCACTAAATTGACCTTTTTTTGTTATTTAAAAATAACTTATTTATTTTTGAATACATTATATACATTTATAATAATAATAATACAAATTTCTCTTATACGCCAAGAAGCTTCTACAGCTTGTTTAAAGGCGTATAATGCTTATTGCATTTACAACCATTATATATATTCCAATTAATTTCTAAGTTATAAGTTATTACATAATTTTCAAAAACAAACAAAGATCATTTAAGTTCTAATTAGAAAGTCTTTTAGTGCTTTAATATAAGTGACAAGATTGGGTTTTTTAATTATTTGTTCTGGAAGAGTGTTGAATGCAGTAACATAATCATGAGTTATATTGTATTTTCCTTTGTTATTATTTATTGTGTGGAGGTGTATATGTTCTTTTATTCTTGTTGAATAATTATGAATCTGGTTATTAACAATAATGTTGATATTGGACTTGATTAGCATATGTTTTATTTTAAAGTTACATTTTTCAAGTTTTATAATTTTTGGTAGAGAAAGTTTTTTAAGTTTTGGGTATAAATCTATTTTGGGAGTCAAGTATTGTAAATTAAACAGTATCTTTAAACTTTTGTTTAGTAAACGCTGTATAGAGTTTAATTCTGTTTGCGAAGTTGAGCTCCAAGCAGTAATCATATAAGATAATTTGGGAATAATTATGCTGTCAAACAGGTGATTTGATACTTTGATGGACCTAATATTGCATCTTTGGTATGCACCAAGAAGAGGAACAATACATTTTTTATGTTGTTGATGTGTTTTTGCCAGTTAAGTTTGTCATCAATTGTTAATCCTAAGTATTTGGTTTGGTTTACTCTTTTAATAAGTTGTTGATTAACTGTTAGGTTTATACTGGAATTTTGTTTATTTTTATTAACAAATATTAAGTCTTATTGGTGTTTATAGATAATTTGTTTTGGATTGACCAGTTATGAAATTTTGATAAATCGTTGTTTATTAATGTACTTAGTTTGCGTAGATTGTTTCCTTGATATAATAAAGCAGTATCATCTGCGTATACAACATATTCAGCAGAAAGGCCACAGTGTTTAATGTTGTTAATGTACAGCAGATATAACACAGGACCTAGTACTGAACTCTGTGGTACACCCATTTGTACAGTTTGTCCCGTACTGAGATATCCATTTACTTTAGTGTGTTGAATTCTTCCGGTTAGGTAACTACGTATTAATTGATTTAGTTTACCTCTTACTCCCATTTGATCCATATACTCTAATAGCAGTTCTTTGTCAACAGTATCAAATGCTTTCTGCAAATCCACAAAAAGGGCTATTACATAATTTTCTTTGTCTAGATTATTATATGTATAGTTTAGCAGGTAAGAAATAGCAGATTGGGTGCTGCTTTTTTTTTGAAATCCATACTGTCTAATGTCAAAACCAATTGTAGTATTAATAAATGTATTCATTTGTTTTACTATAATTTTTTAAATTATTTTAGAAAAAGTGCTTATTAAAGATATTGGTCTGTAATTTTCAGCTCTTGTGGGTTCTCCTTTTTTATAGATAGGTATAATGTGATTAAGTTTAAGTTCATATGAGTAGTAAGCAGACTCAAAGCAGCTGTTTATTAATTTAACTAAAGTGGGGGCTATAATATCAATTATTAGTAGCATGTTTTTTACGGTGATATTATCCGGTCTAGCAGCAGAATTCTTTTTTAAGTCTTTTACTGTTGAAATAATTTCTGAAATAATTGTAGGTTTGAGAATCATTGTTTTTGTATTTAGACTGTTATTATTTTAATTTTGACTAGTTGGTAAATTATTTTGAAGATATGTAGCATTGGTTGCAAAAAAATTGTTTAGTGTGTTACATATGTCCGTCGGATCAGTAATACATTTATTGTTTTCTATTAATTTAGGTATAGTTTCTACTTTCTTGTTATTTCCGCTTAAAAGTCCATTAATAATCTTCCACACTTTTTTTAAATCACTACCAGCTTCTTCCAGATGTTGAGTTATAGTTTTTTCTTTTTGTTTTATAATTTGCATTTTTACAAACTTTTTATATTCAATTTTCAATTCATTATTATGTCCATTTTTTTCATAGCAACATACTTACATTTTCTTTTTTTAAATACTTCAATAGTTTTGTCATTTATCTAAGTTATATTTCAGTATCGCACTGTTTTTGTTCTTGCAGTTTGCGATTTTGCTTGGTTTATGATATTTACTAGTTCTTGAAAAGTTTTACAGTTTGTTTGTAAGATCTGTGCATTAACAATATTTCTAAACCTGTTTTCATCAGTAACTGTAAGTTTTTTAGATGTAATTTTTTGTTTTATTTTAATTATAGGTGTAACTTTAATTTTTATTAGTTTGTGATCTAACTCTGGGAACTCCAGTGTTAGTTGCAAGTTAAAACTAGTTGAATTGGTGGCAAATGGTCAATTATAGAACAAGTTTCATTTTGTACTCTTCTGCTATTTTTTATATTTAGTTAGTTTATTATTTTAAAGTTAAATAGAGTTAAACTATGCACATACTGCAAAGTATTTTCATTATTTTCTAGAAGATTTATATTTATGTCTCCTATAATAATTAAGTTTTTTTTTTGTTAATAATTTTTTCAAGTGTTGAAATGAAAGTGTGTATGTCGTTATCTTGAGGTCTGTAAATAGCCAATATTCTTATTTTTGGTTTTAAGCTATTTATTTTAGCTTTTATATAGCTACAGTTATCTTGAGTTACTGATAGTAAAGTTTCATACGGATTTTTTTTTTTTTAATAATATAGCTACACTACTTTCCATCTTGTTGTCACATGTTTCAAATAATACATTATATGTTGGAAATTGTATGTAGTATTTACTTTCTTCTATAGTTTTTTTTTCTATCTTTTTGGCCGTTTTTATAGTATAAAGTTTTTGTTATTTGTATGTCATTATAGTCAAAACTTGTTTTTTTGTTATGACAAGTTTTTGTTATTAAAACACGTGATTGCTTGTACAAGTTCAGTTCACTAACTGTCTTTTATTAGCCGACACTGTTACATTGGTTTACATATAGATGGCGTACATGTACAGAGTTTATAGTATATTTTCAACACCCCCACTAACTAAAAACTAAAGATGATCTATATTTCATTATTACAAACACATAAACATATAAAAAAATCAAGAAGATTATCAGACGATAAGCCTTTTGTCATAACATCAGCCGGGATCTCATTTGTTGGCAATAATTTTATAACAGTTTGTCCATTAGTTACAGCCTCTCTTACAAAATGGTGTCTTATATCAATGTGTTTAGATCTTTTGTGATAAGTATGATTTGCAGACAAATTTATTGCACCCTGATTATTATTAAAAATGTTAACACATTTGTCAATTCCAGTCGACTCGTTTAACAAATTCTTTAAGTAAATAGCTTTCTTGTTTGTCTTAGAAATTGTCATGTATTCAGCCTCAGTGCTCGATAGTGCAGTAGTTTTTTGTTTGCGACTTTTTTGCAGAAACTTGATATTTTTTTGTACTTATCTTCAGTTGAATCAATTATTAATCGTTCTCCCACTGAATCTGATGCCTCAGACTTTTTAACTATTTCTTCTTCAGCATTTTCTATTATGATCACACCACGGCTGGTAGTTACTTTCCTTGTCTTTGGATTGTCAATTCTCTAACCTTTTTACTAGAACATGCTTAGTTGCCTTTCTGTTCTATTTCTGTCTGCTAACCTTGGGAACATGCACCATTGATGTAATCCTAAAAATTTTCAAGTGGTTGATGTTAGGCTTTCTACCAAACCAAATTTCAAACGGAGTATTTCCAGTACCTGAAGCCACAGAGCAATTTAAGAAACAACATGCTGTGTTACTGGCTTTGGCCCAGAAATATTTGTTCAAAATCTTATCAAAATGTCGACACCTAGCCTTTTCCACTATACTACGATTAAATCTTTTTAACATACCGTTCTGCTCAGGGGTGTGACTATTTGTTATTTGATATAGTATTTCATTTTTTTTTTCAGAAAGTTTCTAAACTCATTTACATACTCTCCTTCTCTGACTGTTTTTAAAATTTTAATCCTTCTGTTTACTTGTATTTTGACCAGATTTTTAAAAATCCTAAACTTTTTTTGTGCTTTATTTTTAGTTATCATAAAACATATAAAGCACATTTTGCAATAATCGTCAATGAATCTTATAAAATATTTCGAACCACCCACTGACCTCTTTTCCATAGGTCCACAAACATCACTGTAAACTATTTTCAATAATCTTCCTGCTCTAGTGCCTACCTTGGGGAAAGGTAGTCGAGTTTGTTTTCCTTCACAACAAACTTTACAAGTATTATTCTGAGTGTTTGCTGTTCCTAAGTCAATTAGTTCCTCTACTAAATTTGTCAACTTATTCATGCATTTTGGATTCATATGGCCCAACCGTCTATGCCATATATTCTAGGTGATAGAGAAGACAAAATCATGTTTTCCGGTTCTTGGATCAGTTTGTATACATAATTTTTAACTTTGACATTGCGACTAAGTTTTTGTTATAAATTCTACAACCTTTTTTCTCAAATTACATTTTATTGCCGTTGCTGATTAACTGTCCTACTGATAACAAATTTGTTGTTAGGTTAGAAACATTACAACCTTACATTTGTTAAAGTAATATTTAAAGTTTCTCTGCCGATCATAGTATGCATTTCTATATCACCGAAGCTGATAACTAGGATTTTTTTTCTTCATTGCAATTGTGATTTCCTCTATTCCTAGTGCTTGTTTATTTATTAGCACCACTGTCTACGTACCAGTCTATGTCTTAAAATTTTCCACTTGCAAACACAGCACTTAATGCATACGTTGTCTTATTCGGGCACTTTGACATGAAATGTCCGGTTTGTTTTTACTTAAAACAAATGACGTTACTTTTGTCTTTGATTTTTTGGTCATTATTACAATCTTTTAGCTTTTTTGCAAACCTTAATTTTCCTTTTGCAATTAATGCTTCACTCGATTCACCAGCTACATCTACTTGCATATTTAGTAATTTTGTTTTAATGGAATCTGTCATAACTTTGATGCTCGAGTGTTCCACCGCCATTATCATTGGTGCAAACTTTTCCGGTAATTCTGCTAGGAGTAGTGAACCAACCCATTTCTTGTCAATTTTAAAACCAGTCTTGCGTAATTTTTGCGATGCTTCAATAACTTGATTCACTTATGATGCCATACTGTCACAGTTTTCAAGTTGTAAAGATATCAGATTGCGAAGTAGTCCAATTTTTCTTGTGAATTCACTGTCATCAAAGAGATTTTTTAGCTTTATTCAAACTTGCACAATTGTCTTTGCGTCTCTTATATGCATGAACAGGGATGGATCAAGGGTTAAAATCAGCTTTGCTTTTTCCTTTACCTGCAGGTTTTCGTCCGTTTCCGTGTTATTTAGGCATTTTGCCAGACCTTCTTTATCACTTGTCACCTGATCGTCGGCAAATTGTAAAGTATACAGTGTGCCTATATCGATACCCATCTCATTACATTTCTTTGTCCAGGTGCTTAATGCTTTTGCTATATATATTTTAAATAAAGTGATCCCTGACGTAAATTTTTATTGATGGCAAACTTCTGTAATAGTCTGTTACCTATTTTAATTTAACAGCAATAATAAAAACAAATTAGAAAAACAAACAGATATAACAGAAGAAGAGAAAGGTTTCAGAAAAAAATGCAGTACTACAAATTCAACGTTCATTGTCAGACAAATAGTAGAAAAATCAATAAATTACAACAACCTCGCATATATATATTATGAGCTTTGTGGACCTAAAAAAGTGCTTTTGATTAAATAAAACACAATGGACATACTAAAACTGTTATAAACGCAAGGTGTCAACCCCGAACTAATAAATCTAAAATTAAGATAATATGCTATGTTGATGACGCGTTACTGATAGCAAACAACGAAGATTGTAACAGTATTTTTTATTAAAGAAAAAACTGATATTTGTTAGTTTTTGCGTTTTCTTGAAGGTCGTATTATCTTGCAATTATCGAGGATCTTATCTAGGGGAACAATTTTGTTTAACTTTTATAGTCTAATTAATTAATTCTAAGTGCCTACAAATAGTCATATAAACATCATGGTATATGTCTTAATTCCCGAATCTATCGAAGCGCGTGGCCGCGCAGCCGTGACTTATGCTCGAGCACTCCTGCTCTGCGGCAGGGTTTCCAACATCAACTTTCGAATTTTTAAATTTAATTAATTAGGATTTTATCACTCCCAATACTATCTCCTGATAACTATTTAATATTGTTGTTTTTCAAATTAGCATTTTACATTTAATCTCTTATTCAGAAATCTCGTATTGGGGTTAAATTGATCAATTCAGATCCCGCGTTATTTTTTTTTACTTTTTTTTACTTCTAAAACGATTCAGTCGTGAATATATTGAACCGCCATTCGGTTGTAAAGGCGCAACAATTTTAAGTCCTGCAAAAGGGACACGGTTTAGTCGGTTTATAAAATTATTGTGCTGGTGATGTTCGTCGAATTAATAGAGTGCGTATTAGTTTGATCTTGTAAAAGAACGCACGTCGCACATCAACCACCTAAAGTTTAATTTTTCTATTCCCTGAATATTTTCATCGTTAATGGTATCTTTCTCATTTTAATTAGAACTTGGTCTTTGATTCCTTCACGTTGCAAAGGAAAAAAGTAATATACTTTTTAGCGATTCGAGCCAACTCTCCATCTGTTGGTAAGTGTTTTGTTTTGTTAGTTAATCCACAAAATATTTATTGATTTTAATTTGTTCAGGCTCCTTGCGTACCCCGAGCAATTTTTGCTACATGAGATTGACCGGATGGGCAAGATGATGGACGATTAAGGTTCCCCGCCTAGTTTTAATTTTTTTTTTTTAATTTTTTTTTTTTTAATATATTTATTTATAATACATATATGTGTACATTTTATTTTAAAATAAAAAAATAAAAAAATAATTGTAATATTCCAGCAGTACCGCCATCTATCCGGATTCCAGGGGCCTGGTATTGGAAATAGTTCACGTGACAACTACAAAGAAGCCAATCAAACCAGATAAGATAAAAACAATTAATAAATGTACCAGTTTGCTTCCTGTGTGTTATTTGCTTAATAGAACGATATATTTTTTTTATTGATTAGTATTTATAAATTTAGCAAATGACCACGTGGAATTATTTTTGTCATTGCTAATTTAATTTTAATATCAAAACTTGAATAATTTAAAACAATATAAGTTATATTTATTAATTTAGAGTTAAAAATTAATTGTAAGCCTATTCGCAAGGTTATTTGTGTTAGTGGTTTTTTTTTTTAATTTAAATTTTTAGGAATGTCTTTTTTTGGTGTACTATGTTTCAGGGTAGGACATGTGCACGTAAACCTACACTGACACAGGACTACCGTAAGTAACATGTTTATTTTTTTTAATTCCATTCTTATGTTGCCCTAATCAAATGATCTTGTGCGGTCATTGAATTTGTAAATATTTTTGTTAACTCTTTATATGTTTTATAATTATTGCAAAACTGTGTTTATTGTATTTTTTTACCTTCTTGAGACAATCAAACGATTTTGTTGAAGTCAATGTTTATTACTTGTATTTATTTTTCTCTTTTTAAGCGTTATATATTAATGGCATTTCGTGTTCAGCTGCTGCGGTGTGGTTTAGATGAAATAAACAAAACACGTGGAGCCCCTTTTTTTTAATAAAAGATTGTATTATACACACTCACCCCGTCTTCACTGGATTACCGGCCACCTATTCCGCAAGTTCCGAAAGATAGTTTTTTTTTTTAAGCGTTGCAAATTGGAGCCCAACGTGGAGCCTGATAAAAAAAGGAAACTTAATTCACCTTCAAAAATTGTCATAGTTGTCCAGAAAGAATTAAATACAAGAATTTTCAGTATTATTTTTTTAAATTTCTGTTTGGTCTTACAATCTGGTTGTTTTTTTTTTGTATACTGTTGTTAAAATGGCCAACATAATGTATGCAAGCAAACTTACTCGCGATGAGCTGGAGTATGAACTTTGTCTTAGAGGTTTCACAGATTTTGGAAATCTAACCGAAATGCGTTCATGCTTAGCTGGTATTTTAAAAATGGGAAATACCCTTCCCCTAGTAAGTCTAAAGTTAGATGCTGTTTTAGAATAGGACGTAGTAAAACGTAAAATAAAGGAACTTGAATCCGAGATTAATTTATATGAGCCGTCATTACATAAAACAAATTCAACTTACCAGAAGTTAAAAAGTAAGTTAAGTCATCTCATTAATAGAGTTTCTCGAGTAAAAACAACATTTGTTGTTAAAGACGAAGATGACAAAGACAAAAAGGTACTCATAACGCAGGGCCAAAATTCCATTTCCAGCGCTTTCTTCAATTGGGGCCGACCCTTGATAAAAAGCATAAATTTGGGTTAGATAGATCTTCAACACTTGCTGAATTATCAATACATCCGTCTGTTTTGCCGGCACCCATGGACTTTCTGAACTCTTCTTCTGAAGAGCTTAGTGATGACGATAATTTCCCAAGACGTTCTTCCACACCTCGGCCGCTACACGTAAGCAAAATCAAGTCAACACCAGTCGAAAGATGGAATTTGAAATTTTCGGGAGCCCCAAAAGGTATGTCTGCAACTTCATTTCTTTTGCGAGTCAACGAGTTGTCACTGGCCAGACACGTCGGGGTAAATGAATTATTTTATTTGGCTATCGATTTGTTTGAAGGCAAAGCGTTATTCTGGTTTCGCGCCATTAAAACTTCCGACTATAATTGGGACAAGCTAGATAGTGCTTTGAAAGAGAAATTTCTCCCCATTGACTATGATAACAAACTTGTTGACGAAATCAAACATCGTACACAAGGACGTGACGAGTCTATCGGTCTCTATATTGCAATTATGGAAAGCTTTTTTAATTGAAGATTCTTATGAAAAATATTTCCCTTTTTTATCAACTTGGTTTAAGTTTTGCGAAAGTAAAGTCCATTGCGTCACTGACATTTTTTTTGCAAAAAAATCGAAGAACGAAAGGAAGCTAGTGAAAAGTACTACCCACCTGCTACTTCTCGTAACTGCTTACAACCAGATTTGGCATACATAGATAACTTTCCAGTAGTTGCTTCTACGGGCCAACAAGGATTGAACCCAAGAGTATACAGAAAAACATTCTGCTGCTATGTATGCAAAAAACCGGGACATTTTGCAAGAAAATGTCGTCAAAGATTTGACAAAGATAAGGGAAATGGTCGTCTGGAAAGCTAAGTAGTCTTCCTATCCCCATTAATTTAAAACCGACTACAACAACTCACCATGAAGCAATTTTAGATTACATCATCTCACATGTAAACAGCGATCAACGCCTTAGGGCTACTTGGAAGTAGATATCTTCGGACAAAAAGTTTGTGGGTTGCTGGACTCCGGTGCCACTCATACAATTTTAGGAGCTTCGACGTGGGAGGTACTGAAATCAATAGGGTTAAAGCTGTATTGCAATAGTATAAGTTTCGTAAATGTTGCAAATGGGATAAAATGTGAATGTCTTGGCTTTGTAAATGTACCTGTTAGAGTATTAGATAAGTGTTGTATTATAAAAATGTTAGTAGTTCCAACCATAGCTCATAATTTGATTTTGGGCATCGACTTTTGGAACTTAAAATAGTACCAGATTTAAACAAAGATGTTTGAAAATTGCCGGAAAATCCAGAAGTGTGTAGCATCAATAATAGTAATATAAGTGTGTTGAATAAGGATAAAGAAATTATGTTTAGTAATATGATAGACGAATGGTTTGGAGAAATGGGATGCGGAATAGGTTGCACAACCCTTGTGGAGCATGTGATTAGAACTACTTTACCCCCCATTAAGCCAAAAAGATGGCACATTTAGATTTTACGTCGATTTTTGGAAGTTGAACGCCGTGACCGAGAAAGACGCATACCCCCTCTCTTATATCTCCGCTATCCTTGACAAATTACGCAATGCTAACTATATTTCTTTGCTAGACATTAAATCCGCCTACTGGCAAGTACCGATAGAAGAGGAATCGCGCGACTTTTTAAGTTTTACGGTACCTGGAAGAAGGTTGTTTAGATTTTGCAGGAAGCCATTTGGCCTTAACAACGCCCCCGCAACATGGCAAAGGTTAATAGACCGAGTTTTGGGACCTGAGCTAGAACCATTTGTCTTTGTGTATCTTGATGACATCATTGTGGTAACGGATACATTTGAGAAACATTGCAAGATTTTTAATGAAGTATTTCAAAGGTTAACCAACGCAAATTTAATTTTAAGTCGTGATAAGTGTCAATTCTTTCGGGAAGAGTTCCTAGGGTATCTGGTAAACCGAGCGGGATTGCATGTAGACCCGGAAAAAGTTAACGCAATACTAGATTTACCATTACCTAAAACCACGAAGGAAATCCGTTCTTTCTTAGGTATGGCATCGTGGTACAGGCCTTTCATACCCAATTTTGCAACTGTCGCAGCTCCATTATCAAACTTGCAAAAGAAGAACACAAAATTCACTTAAACCTGTCAAATGTCAGGAAGTCTTTGATCTACTTAAAAATGCTTTGGTGAATGCTCCCATCCTACGATGTTCAAATTTGGGGTTGCCATTTGTTGTTCAAACGGACGCAAGCAATTTTGGAATTGGTGCTGCTCTGACTCAGTGCGAAAAAGATGGCGAACATGTTGTGTGTTACTTAAGTCGATCATTAAGTAAGGCCGAACGAAAATTCTCAACAACCGAGCGAGAATGCTTATACAGAGAACAGTTATATGGTTAATTGAAAAGCTACAACCATATTTAGAAGGTTATCAATTTACTGTGATTACCGATCATCACTCGTTGGTCTGGTTAAATAACCAAAAAAAAGACCCAGCGGCCGTTTGACAAGATGGGCCGTTCGTTTACAACAGTTTCACTTTAGAGTGATTTACCGATAAGGAAAAGACCATGTCGTACCAGATTTTCTGTCTAGATCTGTTTCCGCTATAAATGTAGTTTCATTAGAACAAATCCAATCCTCCATAAAATGGTATAAATGGTATTTAAAGATGCAAGAAAACGTTAAACTCTGACCAAATAAATATTCGCAATGGAGAATAGATGATTGTAACCAACTATTTAAATACGTAAAAGTAGAATTTCCAGGCTTAGAAGAAGCCGGGGATTACTGGAAAAAAGTAATGCCGAAGGAAACTCGAAAATCACTTATATATCATTACCACAATTTGCCAACTGCCGCCCATGTTGGAACCTTTAAAACATATCATCATATAGCCGAAAACTACTATTGGCCAAAAATGTGTCACGACGTAGCACGTTATGTTAAGAACTGCCAAGTTTGTCAACAAAATAATCCGGAATAAAAACGGCTGGTTTATGCTTACCCAAGCAACTGTAACACGTCCAAGGCAGATGGTCAATGTCGATCTGATAAGTCCTCTGCCCAGGTCTTCCAGTGGCCACCAGTACATACTAGTTGCGGCAGACTATTTTTTTAAATATCGTTTATTGTTTCCACTTCGAACAGCAACCGCAGCCGCCGTTGTTAAAAATGTAGAAGAAGAAGTGATTTTAATCTATAGAGCCCCTCAAATGTTACTTACCGATAATGGCAAGCAATTCACAGGTCACTTATTCAAAGATTGAATTATCATCCACAAGCAAATCCAACCGAGCGAATCAATTGGGTAATAAAAACCATGCTCCGGTCTATAATTGGAGATAATCAGCGTAAGTGGGATGTGGATCTTGCAAAAATAAGATGTGCTATTTGAACTGCATGTCACGAAGCAACAAGTTACACACCATACTTTATGAATTTTGGTCGTCGTCACATATTGAAAGGAACCGATCATCGATTTAAAGGAGATATGACAGACATTAAATTTGATCGGTCTAATCTAGAAGCAAGAGCCCATATATTTGTACAACTTTTTCATAAAGTACGAGTAAAACTAAAAGCAGCATATGAACGTAATAGGAAGTATTTTGATCGTTATAAAAGAGACATCAAATATAATGAAAGCGACTTGGTGTACCGGAAGAACTCTGCATTGTCAAATGCAGCAAAGTACTTTTCCGCTAAATTAGGACCAAAATATGTAGGTCCATTTGTTATCGGAAAGAAGTTATCCTTGTATACCTACCAACTCATGGACGACAAAGGTAAAGAGTGTGGAGTTTGGCATGTAGATTATCTTAAACCAGTACATGCAGATAATGATTTATCAGAATAGTAAATGTATTTGCCCTGTGGGGAGGGCATTAGAATAGAACCACCGCAGATCAAGCGAGGCGTTCAAGTCCCCTATAACTTTATGATGCGAATGTCTGTTGTCCTGTTAGTGTTGGTACCCAGATTTCTTTTTGGTACGGGCATATCTAAATGCTGATAATTTGTTTTCTTTAGAGTTTTATATTTTACGTTTCAGATCGTATGATTACGACTATTTAGTGAGAGAACCACTGAGTTATTAAATTATTTTTGGTTTTGTGTTTCTTTTTTTGTTGTTGAAAAGAATATGCATAAAACTTTTAAAACCTTTGAAAGTGTTAAGTTGTATTCAACTAATAAGTCTCACATGTTTAAAAGTTTTAAAACATTGATTTTAACTTAACAAATTTATTAGTACGCAAAAACATTATAACTTTTTAGAAGCCACATTTGAAGTAATTTGCAAATAATGTTGTTTTACAAAATTTGTGAAAGCCTAGATTTGTTTTCTAGACAAATATTCTAAATGTTTTAAAATATTTCTATACGTGCTCAAAAGACTATAGAACTAAATGAAAGCTTATAAAATCAAATTAGTTTTGTTTATTTAAAATTAATTTTATGTATTTAAAATCAAATCAAATTGTTTAAATGAATTTTAAATTAAATTTTAATTAATTGTAATCATCATTTTCAAAGATACTGTAATATAAAAATGTAATATAATTAAAGCATGAAGTTGCAGTATAATTGGTAGATCAGTTATGTTTATTTATAAATTAATTAAAGGTTTTAAGAATGTATCAATATTATCGGCTCTAATCTGTCTCAACATTATTTAATATTGAAATTAGAAAAGCATCGCCTCTAGGAATATTCTTCGCCAACCGATTACAGTAATAATACGATTATAATAGCAAAAAAAAGTTATCACCAATAAATTTTTAATTCGCACCCGCAGCTTGGGTGTTATTAGTCACCGCTGTATTTAGACCAGCCGCGGAATGTCCTAGAGAGGTAATTTAATAATTTTTTTTCCTCATCTTGCTCTAATTGCGGGGCTCTTGCCATTAGAACCGGAATAGGCTACACCTCTATAAGCCAATTTCATAAATTAAATTTTTATATAATTAATACCTTAATAATAATTCTATTTCATGGTGTGGGGTTTTGTGATTTCAGTGTTTAACAGGATAAAAAAAAGAGATTGTTAATTTAGGTCAAATTAACAACATTCACTTGGTCCTTTGTTGATAATAATATGTTTCACCCAGTATATCAGTGAAAATACGGTCATGTATACAATCCGAATTTGTAACGTGTGGCAAATCGTCCGTCGCTGCATACCTAATGAAAAGTTTAAAAATCAATGGAAAAGAATCTGTGACGCGTCCTACAAATTATTTTACGATCTTTTTTTAACCGCTATGAGTTAATTATTATGTGAATCTCCAATATGTAATTCTGATACAATCGGAGCAGAATGATTTTAGATTAAATTATATTTTTTATAATTGCATTGGAAATAAATTTAAGGAGGCGCCCATAGGTCTGATAAATTCGAATGGTGAAGATGAGTGTGTTGTTGAGTGAGCGATGCAGGAAGTGAAAATACTAGGTCAGTAAGAAGGTTCGCAGCCGATGGAATGCTGCCTGACCTTGACTGCCTGGCTGCAGGATCTACACGGGAACATGCTACATATTTGGCAAGCGATCGTCAGAAATTCAACAGGAAACAAGGAGGAGAAATGTTCGTTTTGTTTGATTTGCGCGGCACGCGCATTTACATCATCCTGAATTTAAAAGAGAATTCCGAGTAAATAATAAAAAAGAAAACTTTATAAATATAAAAAAAAAATTTATCTGATTACTTAAAAATATTTATTTATTTATTTTAAAAATCTGCAAACGTAGCTATACATATTTTTAATTAAAAAATATATTTAATTAATTGTCCTAGTATTGCTTGCTCTGTCTGAATCTAACGACTAAACGAATAAAATACGACATCTTTATAAACTAGAATATTGTTACAAACAATATAGTGTAATAAGATATCTGGGCAAATATTCTAGCTTCACAATATTTTAGAACTTTTCATGATGCAGGTTTTAATTTTTTGACCACTTTAATGCAAGTTATAAAACTTAATAATATTCCAGGCCAAATTTAAATTACAATTAAAAAAAACAAACTATTTTTGGAACTTATACAGAGCTTTTGTAGCATACTAATGGGTTCTAAAACGTTTGTATACTCCACTAAGATGTTTTTAATATGCCTTAAAACGTTTTAGTGTTCCATAATAGATTTGGTAAAGATTTTTGTATTCAGATTGTCTAAAACAATAACAGATTGTAGAATACACAGGATAGATTGTAGATGCTAGATAAAAAATATATTCTAGAACGTATTACTGTAAAGTCTCTAGCTTTTTAATCTTTCTTTGTTTTTTTTTTGTGGAAATGGAAATAACATAAAAGACCGTTCATAGTGTTTTTAAAGTATAACTTTCCCTCACTATTTTTACTCGGGCGTTAAAGTGAAACTACCTTGCGACATAACTAACGATTTTTTAAAATTATATTGCTCAGTTTGCATACTTGCTTTGAGCTATCAAAGAAACTTTCAGATTAATACATGTAGATTTCTTTTCTAATATCTCTATACAAGAAAGCAGTCCCAACATTAAAAATGGTCACTTTCCAAATATTTAGATATTGCAATGCTAAATGACGCATGACTAAAAATGTTACACTTTTTCTGCTCAAATTCTCTTGCAACAAGACGGGCTTTTAAATGGTCATCTTGTTTTTGCAACACCCAGATCAGTAGTTTAATGTGTTATGGAATTTTGATAAGATTCTATATCTTTTATTGGTCAAAAAGTTGAGTTTTTCTGATATGGCTGCATACCATTCTTTGTTCTTCAGTGCTTTAGAAACAGGCATATCTTTTAATTTTCTTATTATCGCTAAATTGGCTTGATTTTCTTATTGAACATAATTTATTATAAAGTCTGAGAAACGGATGAACGATTTAAGATTTGAAAATTTTACTATCTCGAAATTTCGACTACTGGTTCAGCTGCTAATTCTTGTATGTCTTTTGGTTCTTCACGTGGAAAGATGATCTTGCGAATAATCTTCTTAATTTTTTTTTCATCCAGTATATTGCAAGTTTTAGGTTTATCTAGGTTTTCTTTTCAATTTACGTTTAGATTCTGGTTGATCCACGTCTTACTCTTCTTAGGTTTGATATTATCCAAACATATGACATTGCGCTGATTTATTCGATAAATCCGATAGCTAATAGTTCTGTTGGATTCTGATTCTTGATTAAACTGGTTTTTGTTTGACTCAATGTAAACACTAAATAAAGCACAACTTCAGTCTATAAATTATCTTTTAAATTTTGTGCGTGTATGGTACATGCTAACTCTACAACTGTTCTCATTTTTCTTTCAATTCTACCATTTTGTATATGAATTGGACTTGATGTAGAAAACTCTCAGTTTCTCTAGTAGATTTTGTGTTCTGACATTATTGATGTTGGTGTCGTTGTCTGATATTATGCACTTAATCCCTTCATCAAATTGATTCTCTACCACTTTCAAAAATACTTGGCTTTTCCTAAAGTCCTGCCATTCATCTTAAAAAGATCAAATCTAAAACTCTGCAGTTTTTTTATTGTTGGGATAAGAGTTTTAATGTTGCTTGCATACATAATGTTTACAATTATTTGTGTACTCAACGCTATTTTTGTCAAGGATATTTCTGACAAACTTGACTTTTTGATGTACAAGTTTGTCATACCAAGTTTTAATTAAAGTCGATAGCAGACATCTTTTAGACTTGACTTGACAACATTTTTTCAAACAACTTTTTGTTTTGCTTGACCTGGCAACTACTTTCTTTTTATAAAATGTCACAAAAATGTACATTCGCGCATCAGCCTGAACATATCCTTCATCCAACATTTGTGTTACAGAAAACAGGTTAAAAGTCAGTTCTGATACATATAAAACATTTCTCAATGTTTGTATCCCCGTCCATTAAATGCCAGGTTTACATCGTCTGCCAATTACAATAAGTTTGCTTGCATCTCCAATCATGACAGTTTAGCACTCCTCGATTTCATCAAAGTTAGATAGATATTCTCTGCAAAATGTCATCATATGTTGTGATTGAGTTCTGATACCAGAAGAGATATTGACCATAATGGTGAGGATTGTGCTCAATATCTTTACAATCAATGTCCAATGATGATGATAGATTGATTTGTGTTTTCTGATGTTTTTCCAACTTGGATTTTCAGTGTTATCACAATTCAAGTTGCCTTGCAAATAGTCTTTGCCAAAATGACCTTTTTGTTTGCAACTTATTTTTGAAAAACTTTTTGCGTGTCCCGTTATACTACATTTTAAGCACACAACTGACAAGTTTTTTAAAGACTTTGGTACTTTTAGTACTTTTTACGTAGCTTTTTTGTTTGTCTTAAAATAAAAGCGGTTTTGGGTTGAATTGGCTTTGTCAAGTCTGTCAGCTTCCAATCATAAGTGTTCGACAAGTTTGGAGAAAGTTTTCTTGGCAACAACAATATTATCCCAGGATTTTGGACGGTATCCAGCTCTCGTTGATGTTGATGCTTAAAGATCCTCGGCGAGTTTTTGCAACAGCATGTGTCGTATTTAAAGTTGAAAATCGTCTTTGATAACCTTTAACTTTGAATTCTGACTTTTTTTTTAACAATTGACATGCAGAATTACAGTTTGCAATTTGGTAAGCTATTTTTCCATCAACATCTTTCTTTACTCAAGAAACAAAAGATCACTTTCTTTTGCGCATTTTTTGGAAAAACTTCTAGTGATGTGGCTTATTCCAAACAACGGAGGTCTAGGAAAAGAAAGCAGAAGGCTAATAGCAACGGCAGCAAGAAGCAAATTGTTGTATGCCGCAGAAACATGGGGAGAGGCCATGAAAAACAAAATAATAGAAATTAAAAAAATTATAAAAGAAGGAACAAGTAAAAAAGAAGCAAAGATAAGAGCAAGAGAAAAGACTATGGAAATATGGCAGAGATAGTGGAATAGAGGAGAAAAAGGGAAATGGACGATAAAAGAATGGGTAGAGAAGAAACCCGAGACGAACTATTATACAATACAAATACTGACCGGGCACGGAGCATATGAAAAAGAATCTTGCAAAAAAATTTTAAAAAATTAAGGAAAAAGAAAGGTGTATATTTTGACAGGAAGAAACACATGATAACGTGCGAGAAAGATAAAAAAAAATAAAAAATATACTACAATCATTAACAATTGCTTATAAAATAAAAATAAATGGAGGGCGCTAAGAAACTTTTCAACAAGTGTACTGAAAAAAAATTTAAAGAGTTTGATAATAGAAGAATATAGAAAAACGACCAATGGAAACAAACATACAAACTAAAAGCCATAGAAGAGAAAGGAAAGAGATGAGAGAAGTTAAATGAAAACAAAAAAAACAAAGAAAAAGATAAAAAGGAAAAAAATAAGAATGGACAGGACAATTATGCATACCAAGAAACAGAAGAAAAAAGAAGAACATTTACAGAGACTTTTATACCAAATGAAATTGCAGAGATAAGAAGAAAGAGGAAAGAAATATTGAAAGAAAAGCAGAATAACAGAAATAACAAGGCAAATGCCAAATGAAGATATGCTATCTTGAGGTTGACTGAGAACGCAACCTTTCAGATAGTCAGAATATACCTGGCAACAAGAGGACATGAAGAAGTAATTCCAGATGAAAATACAAGGATATCACTGGAAGTAAAACTTAGAAATCTAAAACTGCCAAAAGGAATACAACTAATGGAACTGCATAAACTATTTATAGAGGAGAGAGGATACGATAAAGAAAAAGTGAACAAAGACCTTAGTAAGCTAAGAGCACATTTGAAAACAAATTATATAATTAGAGTAAATAACACACGGATGGGAGAAAAAAGAGAATGCAGAGGTAGATGGCAGTGCAGATAAGAAAAGACAAAATGACAAAAAAAGACAAAGGTATGGGCTATAGGGAGAGAGGGGCCGGGGACAGCATTCGTGCCGCAGGTGATGCGTAAAAATCTCCAAGGCAAAAACCAGCCCACCTCAAACTAGCACCAAATGTAGGTTAGTTTAGACAGGAACATTAACGATGACTGGCGACGTCAAGGTTATATTCAATTTGCAATTTTCAAATTTATTAATTGAATAACTAACATGCATCGTTTTTTATTATATAAAGCGATTACAAAAAAAAAAACACAAACAAAAATTTGCTTGTCTTCAAATAAGTGGTATTCTTTTACAATTGATTAAGACTAATTAAGCTTAAAAGTTTCTAGAATTTCCTAAATTGTTTTAAAATAAAATATTACCAACATTCTAGAACCTTCAAGAATTTGAGAATTAAGTTTTAGTATTTAATAAAGTGTTCTTGAGTTTGATATATTTTGTAACTTTCATAAGTTCTAGAGATCTCGAACAAGTTCTAGACTTTTTATAAAATGTTAACAAATTTTCTAGAATTTTTACGTACGTTTTTTAAAATTCAATAATGAATAGTAAAAATTTATGCTTTTTTCTGAGGTTGTGTGTTAGCGTCCCTGCATTGCGAACGTGATTGTCTTATTCTATTTGTAATTTAGTTTATTGAAGAAACTTAAACAATAAAATCAAAGAGATTTTTCCAAAAGTGAGCTGTGCGTTGCATTGGAATCATTCGCGGCATAAAGTGGTGCGCTTATTTAAGCTACAGTGTCTAGTTATCAGTTTTGTAAGTTTATGTAGTTTGAATTAAATGGGTACTATGCCTTTGTTATTTGGTGATGGTTCTGTTAGAAATAATTGTATGCGCTTCATTCCCTGACAGTTTTACTTTTTTTTGTGGACGTAGTGAGATGTGAGCTCAACAGGTGGCCCTTAAGAATGACTTACGCATGGCAATATCTTCCAGTTTTCTTCTCTGCGTAAATTTTATTGTTATAATGTCTTTGTCATACTATTCTAGATTTGGCTTTAGTTTGAGGTGGTCTGGTTATTGCCTTGCGGATTTTCACACACAATCTACGGCACGCATACTGTCCTTGGCCCTTCTCTCCCTATAGCCCCTATTTTTTGTTTTTTTGTATCTTATTTATCTGCACTGACATCCAGCTTTGCATTTTCGTTTTTCTCCAATCCGTGTGTTATTTATTCTAGTTATTTGGTTTGTCCTCAGATACGTTCTTAGTTTTCTTAGGTTTTTGTTCACTTCTTCTTCATTGTATCCTCTTTGCATTCTACTAGAGTGTGTTCTACATTATCGTGTGTTTCTTTCCGACAGAATATACATCTTTCGCCTTCTTTAATTTTTTTAATTTTTTTAATTTTTTTCAAAAACTTTCAAAACCTTCCATTTCTGGTCAGTATTTGTGTTGTGTAATAGCACGTTTCGGCTTTGTTTTCTATCTACTCTTTTATTTCCGGGATTAGTTCTCTCGCCCATTTTTCCTTTTTGCCTATATTTCACTGTCTCTGCCATTTTTTTATTGTCTTCTCTCTTGTTTTTAACTTTGCATCCTTTTTACTGGTTCCTTTTTTTATTAGTTTTTTTATTTCTATCCTTTTTTCCACTATCATATTTGCGGGCGGTGTTGCCGCAATCACCTCTACTGCCTCCTGTGACACCATTCTGTAAGCCCTGACGATTCTTAACAAGCTGGCTCTTGTAGCTCCTCTTATTTCATTCCTGTTTTTGTTTTTGTTTTTATGGCTTTTCTCCATGTTTCTCCGCTATCTAACAATTTGCTTTTTGCTGATGTTGCTAATAGCCTTCTGGTTTCTTCTCCTGGACCTCTGTTGTTTGGCATGAGTCTACCGAGCTTTCTCTCCATCTTTTTTTGTTCCCTTGACCGCTTTCTTAGTCTGTTCAATCTATCCCTTTGCTTCAAGTGTCATTCCAAGGTATTTGATTTTTTTCCCTATGGTTATTACTTGGTTTCTTACCTGTATCTTACATGTTCTTTAATTAGTCCTCTTAGTCGATATCTATGCCGCTTATATTTTCTGTGTTGCTAATTTTAAATCCTTATTTTTTATTCATATCTGTATTATATCTATTGCCAGCTCTAGTTTTCCTTTTAGGATCTACTAAAATGTCTACGTCTCTACCTACTAGTTCTACGTCGTTCGCAAATGCCGTTATTGTTACGCATTCCGGCAACTTTTTGTTTAAAGTAACTCATTATAAATAAGGTTCCATAGTTTTGGTCCTAGTGCTGAGCCCTGTGGTACCTTTCTGGTAAGTTTGAATCTTCCTTTCTTGGTCACTAGGTTTCTACCTTGTAAGTAGCTATACACCGAAAGGTATAAAGGCATATGCTTAAATAAATAAATAAATAAAGTAGCTTCATATGATCTTGATAGTTTTCCTGTTCAGTTCTCTTTTCTTAGCCGCCTCTATAATTGCTTCTTATAACCGCGTTCTGCATGTCCAACGCTATCATTACACAGTGTTGTCTTTTCCTCTGCGTCCCGTTGTTGGATTCTTTTGCTATTGCTTTCACTTTTTTATACCTCCTAAAGTTATTCTTCCCTATCCTTCTTTTTCTTCTATTTTTTGTTCTATTCTGCGTACAATGACTTTTCCATTATTTTAGCTAGTGTATTTATTAAGCATATTGGCCTGTATGACGTTGTTTTTCCTACTTCATTCTTGTTTTCAATCAGCAATAGGGTGGCTTCTTTCCAACATTCTGGAAAAAATCTTTCTTTCTGGCATATGTTGACAGTTTTACTATATTGCAAGTTATCTTTGCATTATTTCTTTTCTGATGTTGTATGGGATCCTAAAAGAGATTTGGGTTTTTCTCTTTTTGGTAAGCTAATTTGCTATGAAGTTTTTTTTATAACCTAGTCTTTGGTATTCAGACTAGGTGTATTCTATCATTTCTTGTCGGTATTTTCAGACTGTTTATGCAAACCATGACTAGTTTAGATTTTATTATTTGCAAACGTAGTGCCTGTAATGCTGCTTGGCTATTGGATATGATGACTATCGGTTTGTTAGAAAGTAGTCCCAAAGTAGCAATGTTTCTAGCACACTAATCAATAGCAGTTACTTTTACTTGAAAATCATAAACCGCTTTTCCCAGTTTTTGCTTTTGTATAGTTAGTGCTATTTTGATCTCACCGGAACCGTAGCTTGTACATTTACAAGTTTTTTTTTAATTTTTTGGTGTTTTGTTGTTCATGTTAGATACCGTTGCTCCAAATTTCCTTGTTTACAAGAATAGTGAGATTATTGGCGTAGCCTAAGTATATGTAGTAGATCCATTACAAAGCCCAAAAAGTAAAATTATACCTTGTGGGCACCCGCCAAAATTTTTTACTGTAACACTTTTACTATAATGATGTAGTTACAGTTTTTGAGCATAAAATTAACCTCAATGTTAGACAAAAAGATCTACTTTTTGGCTCTCTATTGCTATTGAAATATTTGAATTAATAGTTTTTGTTTGAAAGATGCCAAGCTTATTGGTCTGTAAAATTTAACCAAGGCATACGTAGGTTGTCCCAGTTTGATACAGTACTAAACCTGCTTGGAAGATCTTGCATAGAAGCGCTCTGAGAGCTGCCAACCTTTTTGGTACCATGGTTTTGTAGGAACCCCAGTCACCGGTTCTGGCTGTATTATACAAGTTTTAATCAAGTTCTATATTCCATCAAGTAACGTTTGAACTTTAAGGAGGCAGTCGGGATAAGGGAAGCTTTTTTCATTGTAGTAGTACTAGTACAGAGATGGAGAAATATGAATTGTGATGTAATTTAGAAGTACTTTTTTTAGTAGGGTTTTATGTTAGATAAAGCGTGCGCTGGATCAAACTGTTATGGTATGTTTGTTCAGTAATGTTTGACATTTTATTATGGAAAGAATTAGCTCGGCACAGCGTCTAGAAATTATTCAGCTGTATAACTGTAGGCTTAGAGCAACTTATGGTTTACATAATCGGCCTACCAAACGCACAATTTGCTGTACCATTAAAAAATTTGAAACTCAATAATCATTATTAGATAATACGCGACCAAATAGACCACATCCAGCACGTATTGAAGAATATAGCGGCGGTAGCTGAGAGCGTACGCGATGACCGTGATGAATTGGTTTGGCGCCATTTTCAACAGTTTGGCTTGTCGTATGGACTTGGCGTATTTTTTTTACGTAAGAATTTTGGTTTAAAAGCATATAAAATTTAACTTATATGCAAGAATTGAAGCCGACGTCTTTCTAAATTGTCACCGTTTCAGGCTTTGGGCTTTTGAAAAGCAAGATCTACTGTTTTTGACCAAAATTTTGTTCAGCAATGAGGCCCATTTCTGGCTTAATGGCTACGTAAATAGGCAAAATTGTCGTATTTGTGCTGAAAAGCAACCAGAAGAGATTTAAGAGCTGTCATTACATTTAAACAAAACAACGGTTTGGTGTGGTTTATGCATTGGTGCAACATATCTTTAAAAATAAGGCCGGCCGGAACGTAACTGTAAATGGCGCCCGTTATTGCACAATGATGACTATTTGTTGTAGCTTTATTGCAACAATGATTTGGTGAACAGTTAATTTCACGCCTTGGACCGGTGAATTGGCAGCCTAGATAATGTCGCACTTCTAGATTTTTTTTTTTTGGGATCATGTATAGTCTAGTCTACATGGATAAGCCGACTACAATTGGAGAACTGGAGACCAACATTACTTCCGTCATTTGCCAAAATCACTCAAAATGCTTGAACGCGTCTTTAAAAATTGACTTTTGAATGGACCATGTTAGCCGTAGTTACAACCAAAATTTGAAAAAACAAATTTAAATAAATGTACAAATTAATTCTTTTGTATGATCTTAAATATTACCCAATAAAAATGTTTTTTTTTTTAGTTCTTTTAAATGGGTCACTTTTTATATTAATGCCTGTTTCGTAGACTACAAGAAGGCATTTGATTAAGTTTAATATCAAAAGTTGATCAAAATACTGAGAAAAACTGGAATAGACAACAAAGAATAATAACACCAGACGGCAAGCGTAAAAATTGGCGGCGATAGCACATATAGAGTAAAATTTTTACGTGGAGTAAGGTAGGGACATGTATTATCTCTTCTGTTATTCAATATTCACTCCAAATACATATTTCAAGAAACTCTAGAAAATGTACAAAAAAACATTCTTCTAAACGGAAAACAATATCAGATATGCAGATAATACCATAATCATTGCTGACAATATAGAAGATCTACTACACCTGATAGATTAACAAGCACCAGTCATGGATATGGATTAGATATCAACAGGATAAAACCAAATTCATGATCATAAGTAAGAATAACCCACAACACCAACAACAGCAACTGAGACTTGGGCAGGGTAACATTGAAAGAGTAAAGAAATATGGATTTTTAGGCACCGTCATAAATGAGCAATGGGACCAGACACAGAAAATAAATGGCAAAATAAAAAATAGTAGAAACATATTTCTTAAAACGGAGACAGACTTTAAAAGTAAATATTTAACTAAAGACACAAAAATTACTCTTGCGTTGCTACGTATTCTATGTTATTATACAAAACATAAATACGTATGAATTGTGGCTTCATAGAAAGATATTAAGGATATCATGGAAAGATCATATTACTAATGACAAAATACAAACAAGAATATATAAAACAAAAGAAATCCTCAGCACCAGAATACTACAATAACTGGAACACATCATGCGCAACTCTAATACCAGTATAGTATCTACAAAGTACAGTAGAAGGAAAAATATGCATTGGCCAAAGGAGGCTTAAAAATTTAAACAAACTGGTTCTTTACAACAACAATATGTCTCTTCCAGGCAGTTGTGAATAAAATGAAAATTGCTAACATTATAATCAACATCTGGAACGAATAGGAACTTCAAAAAGAGAAAAAGCTTTGAAAGTGGTTTTCATAAAGTTAACAATTGAGTTTGTCATTATCTCCAGCTCATGTCATGTTTTTGACGCCTTTAGAAAGATTCCAATTTTACTTACTAGTATCTTGTTATGTAAATCCTAGTTAGTTATCTTTGGGTTTCTTTTTTTAGAAAAATCGTTTTTTCTGATATGATACTCAGCCAGGTGTATGCGAATCAAACAACAAATGTTTGTCTGATATGTATTGCATTGTTTATTACTTCACTGGCTTTCTAACTTGTTAACTTGAGGTCAAAAACTTTTTTCCGCGACTCATTTTGGAACGTGAGCAAGTTGTCTTTATTAGATTCTATTATAAATTTGTTGAGTTGTTTACCTCTAATATTTGTGTTCTTGCTCTTCCATGCTATATGGTACTGCTTGTAAGCATTCCACTCAAGAATTAGCGGTTCGTTATCTCTATGGTTCCTATAAAATTTTGAGAAAACCTACAACTTTACTGCATAAGTTTATCTTTCAAATTATAGACACCTACTAACTACAAGTAGAACGAATTATATAAATTACTTAATTACTAAACTAAAATGTTTTGTAATTTTTATTGAGGCTTCAATAAGGTTATAATATTTTAAATATTACTTAAATGTCCACAAATCTTAAGACGTTTTCAATAAAGTTCTCCGAGACCTGATTCTCTACAAGAATTTGAATATAACTTAATTTATTTTAGCTTTCTCTCCTTATGACGTAAACATCTTTTAATAAATGTCAAATGCAATATATAATAAAATTTTAGTTTTATGATATTTGCTAAATTTTCATCAGCAACTTTCAATTGTAATTGAAGCATAATGATAACCTTTACAAGAATATGTCCAATTAAATAAAGCAATTAATTAAGCACACATGGGCTATAAAGTATATTTTATTAATATAATATGGAGCGCGTATCATCTCGGGGACATATGCCCGGCATGACCCGTCGTTACATATTTTCTCCCCACCTTTCCCATCATCAGAATTCATTAGAATTTATAATGCCACACTAATTACGATCGCATAAATGTTAACTGTAACTGGCTGCTTTTTTTATGTGCCGATTAATTATTATTATTTAGAAAATTATAACATATTCTTTAACGTATCTAATAATTTCCCATATTTATTGAAAATGAATATGCAAATGTCAGCATTTCGTTAATAGGATGCGCTTTTGTGTGCCACACACCTGACACAATTTTATAGGCTTTGTTTAATTGATTCGTATGAAATTTTGGGTCAATTTGATTTTACTTTTTTTAAAGTAAAATTTTAAGTATCACACAGCATCTAACATATTTCCGAGATGAACGAATCAATTTAAATCGATTTGCATAACCTGTTGAATTCCTGCAATGCTTTCATATCAATTTTTTTCGCGTTCCCAATTTCTTTTATTGTATTAAAAAGAAAAATTCTATTATTAAAATTAATGATTCCTGATTTATGTAAAAAAAGTATTGTTAAGTGTATAGAACCTATTTAGGAGGTGCGATAAGATGTATTAAGTGGATAGACACCCACTAAGTTGAGAGATATACACACACTCACACTACAACGAGCAACTAGTTATAATACCCATTAAATTTTATTGGGAGTGCCTCAAACCTTGGCCTTGTTCGCTTTATATGGTGTTCCACTGACCACGAGGAGTTAGTATTCCAAATAAAATGCCCAATTCCGCTATTGTCTTATTTGCATTGTAATTACATCGGTTTATTTTTATAATGCAAACATGAGGAGGTCAGGAATTCCTGAATGCATGCTGCATGGAGAATCGCAATGAATGGGACTCTAATTTCTCTCAACACTATAATCACCTTGAGGCTTTTAACAGCTCTTTAAACATTTGTCGTTATGCAAATATACAAATAGAATCCATATAAATAGGTATGTATAAATCATCAATGGTTACCAAAATTTTTTAAATTATAATTTAAGGAAATTAACAATGAAAATATATTTTTGATTTGTTATTTTGATTATAACCTTTCTCCGGCGGATGCAAATAAATAATTAAATAAAGAATGCGTCGAGAGTTGTTCATTTTCCAAAATACAAGCGTTTTAATGGCCATCGTTAACATGTAAAATATCCTCATTATGAACCAGATTTGTGCCATTAAGATCTCAATCGGGTTTGTTACTTCCAGATTGTGCTTCCTATTGAAATATATTTCTAGATTTATTATATTTACCTAAATTTAATAAAATATAAATATTTACAAATCTATATTTTAAAAATCATAAAAAGTATTTATTAGAAAATACATAATTAACATTAAACGATAACAGTAAATATATACTTAAAGTTAGTACAGTATATTATACAATTAATAAATAATTTACAGGATCGATGCGGTTTAGTTGTTATTTGAACATTAAAAAGTTAAACTAATATTATTTATATTAAATTGTTTTTTAAAATATTGCATTCACGTAGCATGTAATCCATAATTTGTTGATTGATTTCATGTTTTTTAATGAGTGTTAAGAGTTGTACTAATTACAGAAATGTTTATTAAAATTTCTTTACCAGTTTATACAACCATTGATAACTTTGTACACATTCCAACAGACAATTCAAAATTGCATGATCAACAAAACGTTCCGCTTTTATAAATAATTAATCTTTTAACATTCCAAGAACAGAGGGGTAATAAAATAATTGTTTCTACTTCTTACTATAATATGTATAGTTATTGTTACGGAAAAGTATCTAATTTTGCACTGGGCCATTCAAATAAGAAAAAAATGGCAAATTATAACATTTAATTAAATATTTAATTTTTTTTGTGTATTTATATTTTAGTCATAATAAATTGTTAATTTTTCATTTATTTATTGTAGTCGTAGAAAAGGTACAAACTGCACATAATGTCCATTTCACACTCATATAAATTGCAGCACTGGCCAGAGGCTCGTAAATCAACGTTTATATTTGTGTGAAATGTGTATTATTACGTGCTAGTTGTACTACTCTATATGGGTAATTCCATTACTTTTCGACTAATTTGAAAAAGTCGACCTTTTTGATTTTGCTAAAATTTTCAGGGATCAAAATATAAATATAAAAAAATGAGATTTCCAAAATGTTGGACCTTAGAATATGGCCTGTTCAATATGACACATTTGAAGGTCAGAAATTTTACAATAAAACGTCTTTTTTAAAAAGATAAAAAAGTCTACGATGGCTCAAATTATTTCTTATTACATGTACTTTAAAACCCATATTTTTATGTTTATTATCGTGGCAGTCATTTTGATATATTAAGCTTCAAACATTATTCCAAAAACCCCGTAAATTTAGCAAAATCGCAAAACTTTGCTTTCTTTAAACCGTTCTAACTTTGTCAAATCTTAACAAAATTTGATTTGCGAGGTCTAGATTTTCTCGTGTTTAATTTCTTTTTAAAGTGATCACACAATACTTATAGAATCAATACGAATACTCCATTATTTTGGTGCAGGAAGTTGCACATGTTTTTGCGATCTTCAAAACTTGTAATTTTCAGTTCCCGAAAATGTATACTTTTTTTTTTGTACGTTGGAGGGGTAAATCTTCTAAAGAACATCCAATCTATAGAATGCTATCCGATTCGATTGCCATTCTACAGCTTTGCCTACGGACTCTAGCCGTTTCATTGCGGGACCGCTTACGCATTACTTCACGATGGACGTTGTCAATTTACCTATCTATCGGTTTCTTTTTGTTCTTTGTTATAAATTATGGTGCGGATTACGTCGTACACCCTTCTCCATGGTTCTTCAGCAGCCTGCAGGCCTGCCATTATATTTTCCTTGTTAAAGGCATCTCCGGTTTGAGCTGTGTAGCCACTTCTAACGTTTCCCCACCTGGGGCAGGTAAACAGGGTGTGTCCTACGTCATCGGTCCGGTCACAGTAAGTACACTTCTCAGTCGCTGCTCTGTGTCTGTCATAGAGGTATTTCCTGAAGCAACCATGCCCGGAGAGGGCCTGAGAAGGAAATAATCTACTTCTCCGTAAGGGCGGCCTACCCATTTTTGGATATTCGGTATCAACCTGTATGTCCATCTACCGTTGGTCCCGCTTTCCCAGCTTTCCTGCCACCTAGAGCTTATGTCTACTCTTGTTGAGGAGTTGTTGTACTTTTTGGTTCTTTCCCGTATCGGCAGCTCTATTGGCGGGATGCCCGCAATTACACCTACTGCCTCTGTCAAAATGGTTCTGTATGCGCTACATATCCTGATCGACATCAGTCTTTGAAGTCCTGGCAGCTTTCTCATGGCTCTTCTGTTTCCAGTTGCCGATTTCAAAGCTGGTGCCGCGTAGAAAATCTGCGAGTAGATCACGCCTGCCATTGTTCGCCTCTTTGACGCTCTGGGTCCACCCACATTGGGCATTAGGCTGCTTAGGCCCTTAATTGTCTTTGCGACTTTTCCGGTGGTTTGCTTGACATGCTCCTTAAATGTAAGCTTAGTATCCAGCTAAATACCAAGGTATTTGATGGCAGCACTGGGTTTGATAACGAAGTCTAGGATGTTAAAGCGTATGCGCCCTATTTTCCGCTTGGTGGTCAAAAGTACGGCTTCCGATTTCTCGGGTGCAAGCTGTCTTGCTTCTAGCCAATTTGCTATCCGAAGGAGTGCTGCACTGTACATTAATATTGCTTCATTTTCTGCAACCAGTCAGAGCCACATCATCGGCAAATCCAATTAGCGTTACTCTTGTTGGCTGTTTCATTTTGAGTAGATCGTCGTATAGGATGTTCCACAGGGTTGGACCAAGTACTGATCCCTGCGGAACACCGCTATTGACTTTGATGGTCTTAGTTTTGTCCTTAGCTTCTAGGATTATCTTCCTCTTGGATAGGTAGGATGCTAGTACATTTATCAAGCTTTCTTCTATTCCTCTTTCCCTTAGATTTTCGAGGATAATTTGCCACGAGGCACTATTAAAGTCGTTTTCACATCCAGTGTAATAACAGCGCATAATTGTCTATGTTGGTGTGCGTAGGTTGCCGCTCTTTCTGCGATTTCGATTACGTTGTTTATCGCGCCCACTGTTTGCCGTTCAAGTTTGTTTTTAAGCCGCAACAATACTTGCTGCTCATATAGTTTTCCTTCAACATCTAGTAGGTATATGGGTCTATATGATGTCGGCTGGTCCAACGGTTTGTTGCCTTTTATAAGCAACACGAGTTTAGCCTGTTTCCAGCACGAATACCTGATTTATTATCTGAGTATGTAATTGTAATAGATCTTGTTTTTTATTCTTTTGTTTGCTTCAATATATTGGATGATCTTCTTGATGTATCTGTGTAATTTGTCCCTTTTTTTTATTCACTAATATAAAATCAATGTTATTGTTACTTGTGACCGCTGCATTCAACTTGTTTTTAATTTTTATTCATTTGTTTTATCTTTATTGCCACAGTTCTTGTACTTACTGTTATTTTTTATTTAAAAGATAAGCTTTAAAGCAGCGATGCTCACTTAAGAACTTTGTAAGTTGGTGATCTACCGTACAATGTTTTTTAGCAAACCTAACGGTTAACATCTGGGATTAGTCAACCCAGCCTTTCCCGTGTTGTTTGACTATATACTCTGCCATCTGGATGTCAGTTTCTTCTGTATGTAACTTTCTTTCATTGCTATTCTTTTATTGACAACTTTTTCTTTGTTCAACCATGAGATCTATTGGCATAACCGCCGCGAGTATAAGTATTGCTTCTGTAAAAATGGTTCTACAGACGGTCGTGATTTTTAACGCTACTGTTAACAAAAATTTTCTGTAAGGGTTATTCACACATAGATCAAGTAGATCTTTGAAGTGTAAAAAAGTACATTGACAATGAGGTTATTGAGGTATTTCTCAGCTGTCTCAGGTTATTTACACATAGACCAAGGAGGGTCTTGGAAGTGTGTAAAACAAAATACATTGACATTGGGGTTATTAAAGTATTTGGCAGTTGTAACATGCCAAGTACGCTGTTAAAGTTGGGGTTGTACTAAACTGTAAAATATTGTTGTTTATACACTGGCACGAGGCCTTAAGGTTGTATGTTGACACTGCATTTTGCATTGAAGTTTTATTTATAACAGCCCTTAGGGCAGGGGTGGCCAACCCGCGGCCCGCGGGCCGCATGCGGCCCGCCTCGAACTTTTTTCTGGCCCGCGAGATTTATCAGACTTTTACAAAATATACACTCAGCTGCAAAAAAACCGGTTCATTGGGTAATTTTTTTGTCCCAAACATGTTCTATAGGGTTTCCATCTGGGGTACATGAAGCCTAGTTGAATTTTCTTATTCCAACTACAACTATTCTCGCGTTATTCTGCATCAGAATAAAGCCATCGCCGATAAATGAAGCAAATGGATTTTTCAAAACATTCTTAATATACCGCTGTGCAGTCAGCTATCTTCCATCAATGACAATCAATTTGGTGCTGGTATCCATTGATATTCCTGCACATACCATCAGGAAACGTCCACCATGGCTAAGCCCGGGCTTAAAAGCAAATGTAGGCAGAATTTAAACTTGTCAGTAAACAGTACAGTCCTCTATTGTACCAATGTTGGAGTTTGCTTACTCGGTGACGTGAGAGTCATTTTGGTCTAGCTGCTGGTCTACAGGTTTTTAAACTAGCTTCTTAAAACCTTCGACATACTGTCCACACACTCACAGCTATGCCACAAACCTCACGGTCTCCACTAAAATCACATGATAATTCCGTATAGTAGTACGAACAATAAATCGGTCATCCATAGCAATCATTTTTTGTTTTCTGCCAGATCCCGCTCTCTGAGTGCATTTTGGACGGTAGAATGACTAACATAAAGGAATCTGCTGGCTTCTTCCATCTGCCACAAGAACATCAGCTTTTGCACAATCTTTAGCCCATAGATCTATAATCAACACACCAATCTGCCCTGAGAATGACTGTTAATCAAAAACAAACAAGTCAACTCAGTAGTCACCTTGATCTTCTGTGCATAATGTTGATTGAGCAATAGATAGTGAAGAACGCATACCTTTTTTTATTGTCGCTTATTAATGTTTAATAAATAATCTGATAAGTATCATACGTTGTTTCTTCTACATCCTGATGGTCTCTTTGATGTAAAACATTAAAAGTTTTATTTAAAAAAAAAAATCCGTTTTTTTCACTAATGTATTAAAAAAATGCATTATTTGTGCACCCGTATATTCAAAAATTAACTGTAGAACTGCGTCTAGTATCATTATTATTATATTATCTATGTTTACAGAAAGAATAATAGTAAACACAATAATAATAATTCATTATGTTTCAATTTTGTACTCCAAAAAAATGTCTATAGTGGGTCTAAATCTTATATGTATATGAATATAATTTGATATGCGGCCCGCGGAGTTATGATGCATTTCCAAAGTGGCCCGCAAGATCATTTGGGTTGGCCACCCCTGCCTTAGGGTATGCTTTGTTTATTGGAATCTAAGCCCTTGGAGTTGCACAACAACTGCAAAAGATTGCGTACATTGGCCGGTTTGGCCTTGAGGTTGTATGCAGGGCACATTACAATAGTAAATAGCAATTATAAACATACTGGTATTAGAGTATACTATGGGTATGCATTGATTAAGTAAGTGATTGGTAATATAGTACACTTAGTATTAACATAAATTATAGAGATTGTGGCATCACGACTAGTTGGTTTTATGCTAGAGACAAATTATATATTTCTCATATGCACAAAATATGTTAACAACTATGTGCAGGTTCAATTTATGAAAAAGTACGCGAGAACGATAGCAAACCGTAACAATAGCAAAATAGACCAAACCGGCACTAACGGAACGCAGTTGGGCAAGAGCAACTTAGATTGCGAGACAAAGAAAAGATCAAATATCAATATCAATCAAATAATTTGACAATTAATGTTTATTTAATTAATATACAACGCTAATGCGTGGTGTTGTGGTTGGGAGTTTTACTGTCCGTTGCGTCAGTTATTTAATTTTTTTTAATTGTATAACTACTCTTCTTTGCTGCAAAGTTATGATCTTTAATTGAAGATTATCCAATGAGTCTTTGAGCAAAGCAATTTCCTCTTATTAGATGAGTCCATTAATATTTGACATTATATTTTTAACGCGTTTCTAACTTTATCTGCTTAGCCAGTAATCCAATACATGCCACATGTTAACGTTGGCCACAACCAAATCATTTGATCAAACACCAATTATGGGTTTTAATGTAAGATACACATATTTTGACAAATGCTTACATATATTAACATTTAAGGTCTCAGTTCATTAGGTTTTGTATCAAAAATAGCGAAAAAATCAAAATACAACTTTACCAATTCCATACCATAGAAACGGGGCACAGTAATCAAAGTGGGCAATGTTTAAGATATAGATAGATCTATTATTTTCGAAAACGTCAGAGAATGCGCAAGAAGATGGCTAGAAAACAAATTAAAAACATTTTTTTTTTCTTGGAAGGTACTAAATATAGAATTCAAATCCTTAGAGGAACACTCAGCAACAATAAACTCGACAACGTTGTAACGTGCATACCACCGGTAACAGTATTTTTTTTGGAGTGGAGTTTTGGTATTTTTTTTTAGTAATTTAAACTTAAAGTAAGCAATTTCTTGGCAATGTTTATCAACAGTTTGATAAAGTACCGTCCCCAACCTGATAGCACATAAAAGAGAAGATTTGGTCGGGAATGGTATATTAGCACTTAAGTAAAAAGTGTTTCTTTGACATTGTGGAAGTAGTCACGCTGCGTAAGTGGTGCCATAATTGGCTACAAATACATGGTTAAAATTTGCTAGCCCCAGAAATGCTGGAGCTTATATATATATATTAACGGCAGTATATAAGTTTTAGAAAGCAAATTACACAATCAAAATCAAGAGCAAAACCATTTAAACTAAGGTTATGTGTTGCTTAAAGATTTCAGCAAATTGCAGAAAATCTTATATATAAGGTGATATTCATAGACAAATTTTTGTCTCAAACTCAAGGTGGTTTTACAAAAATACGCGTACAGATAAACTTAGTTTTGTATTAGCATTTTCTGGCTAATCCACACATCATTCTTTTCTTTAATAACGGAGAAAATCATTATAATGTAAAATAAAATCTTTATTATGTTGCAAAGCACATACAAGATTATCTTGAAATTCTTGAAGCGTATAGAACAATTCAGTCCCAGAAGATTTACAGTTCCAAAATGTATTTTTGTAAATTGTGTTTTTGCAGTAAATTTATTTTACCATATTTTACCACCATGTTGATATTAAGCAGAGCATTTTTTGTTGTAGTCATCAGAGAGCTAGACGCTATGAGTCTTGAATTGTTTTATAATTTTCTAACTTTCTATTTATTTGATTTCTTGTTGGGTATAGGCAAAACATACAGTCATACAATAAATGGACGAGAATCCGTCAAATTTATTTTATGTTCATAACAGCTTGTACATCTTGGGCAATTTGTCGTGTTAAGAAAATATTTGCGTACTATTAATTCAATATCAACTTTAAAAGCTGTCGTTATTTGCATTATCCCTTGACCGCATCGCACAGCTCTGGTCCAAAGTTAAGAGTTGCGCAATTGCCGTATATAGTATAGCCATAGATATAGTATCTCTCCAACATGAGCTTACATTATCTCAGAAGATTATCTCATTACCAATTGCCTCGGAGAAGCAATTACGTTTTATTATATACCTTCAAGCTATTTAACACATGGATATTTAAAGGTAAAAATATTATACAACTACCTCGAGTTCCAGGTATATAATACATACATAATTGGTTGGCAATTAAATAATCCGCTGAGATAATTTAACCCCATAATGTAAAGATACTACATATATGGCTCTGTCCGCAATGCTAACAACATTTATGTTTATATATTTATACGATCCGGACCAAATAAAGATTTCAGTGGGTTGTTGCGCATATACTTTATACTATACTTCTTTAATGAATGAAAAGAAAACCAAACCGATAATGTCACTTTGGCGTAGGTTGCCAAGCTAAGTTTTATAAAAAGATAAAAGATAAAAACATCTCGAGTAGCATGAAACAAAAGGTAAATGACAATTGCATACCTCTGGTGCTTACATATAGACTGTACATCATAAATATTATAAAAAAACTAAGAGTCTTACACAAATCAATAGAGCGAGCCGTGTTGGAAGTATTTTTAAGAGACCAAATAAGAAACATTAATATCCAAAATATAACAAAAATAACAGACGGTATGGAGCGCGTTTCAAGTCTCAAACTGACATACTGCAAGGCAGGCCAATACAAATAAACACATAAAATAACAAAATTTAGAACACGGAACTAAACTAAAAGAAGTAGAGGAAAACCACAGATAAGATGAATAAACAACGTCACAAAAGCAGCAAAAAAAAATGTGGAAGAGGACAACTCAAGATAGGAAACATGGACAAAATTAGTTGTATGACATTTGCCAGATGATCTGTAATTTTTTGATGACTCTGTTCATAATTTTCACTTTGCGTGAATAATGAAACGTATGAAATTGCATACTTTTTCATAGCAAACAGTTGCACAATTCACATATTACAGTAAGGAGTAATTCAAGAAAATATGGAAAACGATTGCCTTGCCTTGCAACCAAATAATTTGTCAAGAATAAATTATCTTATAGTAAATAAAGAAGCTAGAATGGTTTAGAAAATTTTAAAGTAATGAACAAGTGGAGTCAGATCATTAACGAATTAAAATATATATAGCAAGCAAAAAAATTAAAAAAAACCTATTTTCAGTATACTAAACAAAATTAAAATAAAATATGGGCAATTCCATTTCAAACGGACCAGAGCAGGGGAGAGAGTGCATTGAGAAACATGCTTTAGTTTTTTTTTTCAGTTTCTATAACTTATTAGTAGTATTTTGATTGGTTTATGAGAGTATGATACTTAAAAAAAAATTCTACGATTTTTTTTTTAGTTTTTTTGTTGTTTTTTAACTTAATCGTATTTTTTGTTTAAAAATCGAAAATTTAACTCTAAAAAAATTTTACTAGTGAAATCAATCAGAAAATTTCCGTAGAATCCAAATCTGGCGCCATTTCAACTCTATACTCTGTCTATAAGCCGCAAAAGCCATAAAACCATGTTTTTGTTCTCAGTGGGCTGGGCAAAAAGGAGCATTTTTTAATTTGTCAACTTTGTTAAAACTAATTGTATCTGGGACTTTAAGTTCTGGTGTTGGAACATTTTAACTATCTTGTGCCGCAAAATGTTATTCATTTTAATAAAAGTCTAACCTAGGAGGTGAATTATTTTTCAAACGGAAACAATTTGATCAAGGTTTGCTATTGAAGTCAAGTTTAGGATTTTTAGCAGTTATGTATCATCTACCTGGACACGTCGTTTATTAATGTTTTGTAATACTAAATGTTTGCATCTGCCAGCATATCCAAAAGCGGTTGAGGTAACTCTGGATGTGTAGCCTTTAGAAAAAAAGTACTACAAAGCGCTGCCCTCACGTTTTCAAACTTGACCTAGTATTGGCATCCAACCACTTTCTATGTTGCAATAGACAACATTCTGTTATATTTGTTTGCTACTCCTATGGTCATTGGCATAGCTATTCTAAAAATTTACTGTATAATACTTTTACGTTACTTTTTAACAGGATTTTTGACGTCTTTTCTGGTGCAAGGCCGACGTATGGTAATGAGCGCTACTTGCATTTGTTAAACAAACGCATGTTTGTTGGTTGCTAAAAGATAAGCTGCAGTACAAGAGGAACAAAAAAAAATTAAAGGAATGCTTAGTAGGCTTAAGTCAAACAAGGGAGGACCATGAAAAGGGGTAAGAAGGCTAATAGCAACTGCGGCTAGAAGTAAACTTTTGTACAAAAAACAGAACAGAAGTAAGAGGAGCTATGAGAGCAACTTTGTTAATGATGTGCAGGGAATACAGGACGGTGTCGCAGGAGGTATTAGAAGTAATTGCGGCAACAATACCCGCAAATTTGATGGTGGAAGAAAGATTAAGCATAAAGAAAATGGTAAATAAAAAGCACAAAGAAAATGGTAAATAAAAAAACTAGTAAACAAGCAGCAAAAAGACAAACAAGAGAGAATATGATGGAAAGATGGCAGAGGCAGTGGAAAAAAAGGGAGAAAAAGGAGAATGGACAAGGGAACTAGTACCAGAAATAAAAGAATGGGCAAAGAAAAAAACCGGAGACTTGTTACTATACAACACAACTACTCACCGGACATAGAGCCTTTGTAAAGTACTTATAAAAAATAAATAAGATGAAAAAAGAGGAAAAATGTATACTTTGTCAAGAAGACCCGCATGACGACGCAGAACATATGCAAGTAGAGTGCAAAGCGTGGGAGGAAGATAAGAAAACGGTAGAAAAGGTATTGAGAAACAAAGTTGACAAATTTACAATATTAACATTAAGTTTAAGCTTTAAGATTTAGGTAAACCAAAACGGAAGACAACACACAAATTAAATGCCACAGAAGACAAAGAAAGGAGAAGCGAGAACCTAAATGGAAGCAAAAATGGAAAAAAGTATAAAAAGGAAAAAAGCAAATATACCACCCAAAGAATTGAAGGTGAACAGAATGACAAGAGAAATGGTCAAAAGAACTAATCCCAAATGGAAATTCAAAAATCTCACTAGAAGTTAAACTGGCAAATGTAGGGCTACCAAAGGGGATAAACTTAATGGAGCTGTACAAAATATTTATGATAAAAAGAGGATACGACAAGAAAGAAGTTAATAAAGATTTAAAAAAACTAACAAGATACTTAAGAACAATGCAATTATCTAGGCTGAATAACACAAGAATAAAAAAAAGGAGAGTTGGATGTCAGTGTAGGAAGTGGGGCAGAAAAATAGGGTATAGGGAGTGATGGGCCGGGGACAGCATGTGTTGCTGCAGCAGACTGCGTGAATTTTGCGAGGCCAAAACCAGCCCACCTCAAACTAGTACTACATTATAGTCAATGACTAAGACAAATTAACAGCAGGACATACGCAGAGAAGAAAACCGAAAGGTATTGCCATACGTCAGTTATGGCAACTTAAGGTTTGCCACCCGCAATATGACCAAACATACAAGAAATATTGATAACTGTTTTGTAAGCTGGTGCAGACAAAACTTGAAAAAAAAACTTTTATAAGTTTTAATATCAATATCGCAAAATTGCATTTGAAATAGTTAAAACTAGACAACTTGTGGATGTACGGATAAATAAAAATAATAGAGTTTTGTATCTCTAAACAGACCTGTATCTTTGCAAAATAGACTAATAGCTTGTTTCAGTTTTATAAAAATAACTTTTATTTTGTTGATATTTGTCTGTAAGTGATTTAGACAAATAGACTGTATTAATTTATAGTGAATTAAATTGGGACTTACTTTGCTAATTCATATTAGGATTAAATGAAGAATATTTCTTGAATTTGATCCAAATTTATAATTAACGGCTGAGAAAAGATTTTAAATGAATGTTGTTTTAGTGAATAGATCATGGGTAGAATACTGGATATACAGCTCCGCTGAGTTCAACACATCTTTTTCTTTTCATAAAGTAATAATTTTAGAAAAGTCCGCATCTTTGATCATTCCATCATAAAATAAATAATAAATAGTAGACTCCCAAATAACCCAAAGAACTACATTACAGCAAACTAATGAACAACTCCTTAAATAAATCTAAAACCGCCTGGAAAATAATTAACGAAAATAAACCTGAACTGCCTAAATCTAAAATCACTCTGAATCATAATAATCAAAATATCACAGACCCCCAAGTAATATCCAATATGCTCAACACACATTTTAATACCATCGCAAACCATTTGGATTCTGTAAATTTGAAACTGCCAACTACTAATTTTAATCATATATCATTTTTTTTTAACCCAGTAAATGAAGAAGATATTACTCGAGCAGTAAAAAAACTAAAAGCATCCACATCCTTTGGTAACGACTATTTAAATTCCAATATTATAAAAAAATGTTGCAATGAACTTGTGATCCCATTAGTAGATATAACTAACTTCTCGTTTGCCCAAGGACGGTTTCCCGACTCTTTAAAAATCTCAAAAATAGTGCCAATCTATAAGAAAGGACCAAAAACTCATATCAAAAAGTATCGACCAATAGCACAATTGAATACCTTCTCAAAAATTAAAGAGTCTGTTGTGGTGGACCAGATAGTCTCATTTTTTAATAAATGTAAGTTGTTCAATCCAAACCAATTTGGTTTTAGCTAAGGCAAATCGACGATCAATGCGGTAACTCAATTTATGAATAAAGTTTATAGAGAAATCGACGACGGAAATAACTATACAGGAATCTTTCTAGATTTACAAAAAGCGTTTGATTTAGTCAACTATGATAATTTACTTAGTAAACTATATAGCTACGGGATCAGGGGACTAGCGCTGTATTGGTTCCAAAGCTATCTTGAAGGACGTCGTCATTACGTACAGATAGAACAAGTTAAATCAGGTTCTTAAGTTATGAGGAAAATAGTTCCTCAAGGCTCTGTCTTTGGCCCAAATCTATTCATAATTTACGTGAATGATTTACAAATCAAGAACTCTGTTATGTACGCAGATGATACGTCTCTTCTGATAGCGTCAAAGACACTAGACACACTAATTCATAATGCAAATCTGCAACTAGATCATGCGACTACCTGGCTTAGCAGCAATAATCTACTTATAAATGAATCGAAGACAGTGTTATTAACATTCAACAAAAACAAAAAATCTAACGAGAGCATATTAATAAGACACAACAAAAAATCCTCAAACAAGCTGAACATACAAAATTTCTTGGTATCATAATTGATCAAGGACTAAATTTTAGTGCACATAGACAATTTGGCAAAACGATTGTGTACTCAATGTTATGTTATTAAACAGCTTAAGCGAAAAGTTGATCTACCGGTTATAAAAACATATTATTTTGCCCATTTACACTCACCAATAACATATGGAATTACAATATGGGGCTTATCTAAAGACTTTAAAAGGATATTTGTCATTCAGAAAAGAGCAGTTCGTGCCATGCTACAACTAAGCAATACTGTTTCATGTAAAGGATATTTTAAAGAGCTGGGAATCCTAACCTTGCCAAGCTTATTAATTTTCGAACTTTTGAAGTATGTCAAGAAGCACATAAATTTGTTTACAAAACTAAACAATTTTAATAACTATAATACTAGGCACGGTTCAAATCTACTGGAAATCCCACAGCACAATTTAACGTCATATGAAAAATCTCCGGAATATGCTGGCATTAAAGCTTATAATAAAATTCCTAACCAAATTAAAGAAATGCCAACCAAAATATATAAAAACACATTAATAAAAATATTGATACAAAAATGCTATTATTCATTTGCCGATTTTATTGAAGATTCTCTAGAATTTGGGGATTGTTGTTGAGCGGTATTTTGTAGTCGACACGAGACAGTTTTTTGTTTGTTCCTGTAGAATGGTGCTGGGGGCGCATGCGGGGTTTTCATAGTGGGGTCTTGGTATACAGTGTACTGTGGACGGGATTGACTTCTCTCTCCACAAACACTCGGGCGCTTTGGAAATGCTATACTGATAATATATATGTAGGAAATAATAATGTTCAGCGGCAAATAAAACAGTCCCACTATATTTAATTCACCTGTAGGTTTATTGTCATCAGGGTCTTTTCTTTATGACAGATTAATTAATTACCTATTACATCTACACTCTTGATACATTTCTTTATAAATTAACTAATACATGTAACAGTAATCAGTATCGGTATAATATAAACGTACGAAACAATTAATAGCGCAATCTTTACTTCTTAACTCTTGTACGTGACGTTCGTCTTGTCGGTTCAGTTTTGACTCTCTCGGGTCGGGCGGTTCCAAGCGTCTTGTATCGTACAGGGGCGTCCGTTCCTACAACTCGGCCATCCGTACTTTCGATCTCGTCCTCGTGGTCGACGCCGGTTGCCTCATCCTCGGATTCGTCATCTTCTCCACGGTCGCCTTCGGAACAGAGTGCCCACGGTTTCACAAAGTCGGCTGCAGTGGATGTCTTCTTGGGACCCTCTTCTGGACCAACTCGTTCCACGTCGTATCGGTCGTGTCTTTTGACTCTGGTTACTCTGTATGGACCTAGAAATTTACGTTTTAATTTGCCCAAATTGGTGAACTGGGTTCGCTTTATGGCGATGAGGTCACCAATCTGGTAAGTTCTGGCCAGCTTCCGTCGTTTGTTGTAGGTTCTTCGGTTTTCTTTCTGCAAATTCAAAATTTGCTCTTTAGCAGCCTTTCGGACTTCTTCTCGATCTTCCAGGAACGTTCGACGGTACTCCTTTTGTATTAACTCTTCCAAACCAGGATCACTGGGATGACGCATCTGCACTCCAAACAACAGTTCGAATGGGGTCGTGTCGATGCTCCTTTGGTGAGTCCTGTTCAGTGCCCTTTGTACGTCTTCTACATTTCGGTACCATTTCGCCTCGTCTTCCAGTGAAAGTTTCGTAAGGATGGGAATTATGGTTTTGTCATTCGTTCTACCTGACCGTTTGCACGAGCAACTCCCGTGGTGATGTGGGTCAGATCGATTCTTTCAGTTCTGCAGTAATCTTCAAAGGCTGTAGACGTAAAGGCGGTCCCTCTGTCTGCGATAATGCGCTTTGGATTCCCAAAGGTGTGCTTTTGGACCTCAAGCTTTGCAATGGCTTCTTGACTTGTCACCGTTTTCGTAGGGTACAACCAGACAAATTTGCTAAATCCATCAATGATTACAAACAGGTACTTGTATCCCTTGCCTGTGGCTGCCATAGGACCAAGGTGATCGATATGGTAGGTAGTAAGTGGTAGCTCATCCTTGCTAATAGGATTCAGGAACCCTTCGGCCTTTCCCGTCTTCTTTTTGGATAGGATGCATGGGATGCAGTTCCTCACGCATTCCTCAATCCTCTCTTGCATCCTTGGAAACCAAAATTCTCTGAGAACCAGGTCCTTGGTCTTCTTGATAGCAAAGTGACCATTGTTCTCATGGAAACCCTTTACGATGCCAGCTTGCATTAGCTCTGGGACGACCAGCAATGTCTTACCCTCGTGTTCTCGGTAGAGCAAGTCGTTCCTCAACACGTACTCTTTGTATGGTCGACCAGTGGATAGAAGTTGCCCAATGACGCATAGATGCTCATCTCGTGATTGAGCAGACTCCACGGACGCAATCAGTTCATTCTTGACGACTAACATCACACTGTTTCGGGATAGAGCGTCAGCATGTTTCATCCTGGTGCCAGGTCGGTGCTCGATGGAATAATTGAACTTGCTTAACAGCATGGCCCATCGTGCGACTCTAGTACACAAGTCTTGTTTCTTCATCGTTAACGTAAAGGCTGAGCAATCAGTTGCGATTTTGAATGTCAACCCGAGTAGGTATACTCTGAATTTTCGTAAAGCGTATATGACGGCGAGAACCTCCTGTTCGTAGCTGCTGTACTTTCGTTCGGCCTCTGAGGTTTTTCTGCTCATATAGAAGATTGGGTGAAGTTCACCGGAGTCGTTCTTTTGTAACAAGATCGCCCCGAATCCGTCTATACAGGCGTCTGTATGCAGTTCGGTGACCGCGTTTACATCGTACATCCCCAGGACTGGTTCTGTCGACAGTATTCGCTTCAACTTCTCAAAGGCTAGATTTTCTTCGTCGCCAAAGGTAAAAGGAACATTCTGTCTTGTTAAGTTGCTAAGGGGTCTTGCGATTATCGAATAATCCTTAACAAACTTCTTGAAGTACCCCGTCAAGCCTAGAAAGCTTTGTACCTGCTTCACCGTAACGGGTTTGGGAAATTTCATCACGGCATTCACTTTCGCTGACGATGGCCTTATCTTTCCGTCTTCGATCCGATGTCCCAAATAATCGATGGTATTCGTTAGGAACTGACACTTCTTCCATTGAATTTGGAGACCATACTCTTCAGCCGTCTTTAAAACTATGGCCAATCTCCTCACTGCTTCTTCTTCGTTTTTGGCGAGCACTACCAAGTCGTCCATGTAGGTTAGTAAGATTCCACCTTTGATGTGTTCTCTGAATACTTCGTTGATGAATCTCTGGAACATGGCCGGCAAGTTGCACAAACCAAATGGCGTCTTTATGAACTCGTACTGGGCTGTTGGCGTGACAAAAGAGTTATATTTTCGACTTTCTTTATCAATTGACACGTGGAAGAATCCGTTTTTCAAATCCAATGTACTAAAGATACGGTATCCTTGCAGACAATCTAATTGGTCCTCGATCAAAGGCAGAGGGTATCTGTCCTTGACGACTTGTTCATTCAGTCGTCTGTAGTCTTGGCAAATTCGTACTGCTCCGTCCTTCTTCTTCACCAAAACGATCGGACTCGCGAATTCTGACTGGCTAGGTCTGATTATGCCTTCTTGTAGCCATTCTTCCATCTGTCTGTCCACTTCGATTTTTTCCGCATGTGCCAACCTTCTGGGTCTGTGATAAATGGGAACTTCGCTCTTCAAAATGATCTTCATCTTCAACGAACTCTCCTTCGTCTTCTTAGTTGGATCGTAAGTCTTGTGTAACTGGTTGATCTCGTCTCTCAGGTCAGCGTTGATGATGTGACCTAGATCTAGTACAGGTGCTTCACATACAATGTTTAACATCTGTGCTTCGTCATCGGAAAGGTCGTCGCACACTTTCTTCGTCACCATTATCCCATTTGCGTCCATCTTGATGACAGCGTTCTTCAAAAATTCTTGGCCGATGACCATTGGGATCTTCAAAGCGTCGCTTGGTACCACGTACATCTTTGTGCTTACCACGACATCGTCGACTCCAATGTCGATTTGGCAGTTGCCTAAAGTGTCAACTCTGCTGCCTCCAATGCCTGTTAACGTTATTGTATCGTTTTGTAGACGTATTGGACCCAACGTCATAAAGGCATCGCGTTTGATTAGGTTGATGTCGCTTCCGGTGTCAAACAATGCAGGTATAGACTTTCCTCGTATGTTGACATCTTTGACAGCATGGTTCTTCTCGTGGTTGATCAACATGGTGCTCTTGGTATTGGTATCTTTTGGTTTGGTAGGACACACCCCCGCCTTGTGTCCAAATTCGTTACAGTTGAAACATTTTACTCCTCGTTCCTTGAACGGACAATCCTTGGATACGTGGCCTTTGCTTCCGCATCCATAACAACGCATGCGCGTGCCCTCGTCTTTCGTGGTTGGAGGTTTTCCACCACTTGGCGTTTTCACTTTGGTGTTAGGAGGTTTATCTTTTGAGTTTGATTCCGTCGTAGTTCTTCTGTGCATCGCTTCGTAGAGTTTGATCTTTGCTTTAAACTCTCGGAAGTCGTTGGCTCCGTACAAAATCATTTTGTTTGCAGGATCACCTGGAATTCCATCAAGGATGTATTGAATGGTGGTTTCTGGTTCGATGTATGCGCGGCTAGCTATTTCGCGCATGACCAGAGTGTATTCTTGCATCGTTTCCTCTTTCTTCTTAGCTCTGCCCATCAATGTTCTATGCACTTCCGCGCTGCTAACTTTCTCTTCAAATTCCCTCTTCAGTAAAGCCTTTAATCGATGCCAGGTAGTTATACCTTTTTCGGACTGAACTAAAAGCTTTGCAAGTTCATCTAGAAGTTTTTTGGCATAGATCACTTTCTGGAAATCGTTCTAGTTTGCAAGTTTAGCTAATTCTTCGAATTCGTCAATCCATTTCAATATAGGATATCCATCCTTGCCGTTGAGTCGTCTTATCGAATCTTCCATATCCCTAAAAGCGATCGAACAGGCTGCAAAACGGTTCCTCATAACGTCATAATTTCGAGCTACAGCACCTTCATCGTCGTCGTTGGCGTCTCCAGCTCTACTGTTCTTCTTTGATTTCGTCTTATTTGCATCTTTCGTCTTATCACTGTCTTCTAACCCATCTGATCCGTCTTTTCCGTCTTCTTCGTCATGTTCGTCGTATTCGTCGTCTTCACTTTCTTCTTCGGCTTTGTCTTGGTTAATTCTTTCATCACTTTTGTCTACGATATTGCATAGAAATGTCAATATCCTTTGCCGAACATCGTCTTCGGACCCGTCATATTCGATATTGAGTACATGACACACTGACACTAAATCTGCATACGACAGTTTTGCTTTCATGTCGTCTAATTTTAATGAGTACTCATCTGAACCCGTTTTGTACGTAAATCCTTGGAATTCTCTTAACATCGTTCTGTTGAGTCGTCGGTTCGGATCATCGCATATTATTCTGAATAATACCCGCAACGTTTTACACTGGAGATGCGTAATATTGTGGTCAATATCGGCAATGTCCCCTAAAGCGGACATCTTAGCGCGCGCCACTGTAATACCAGCTGTACTCAAGACTTTACTCACTGCGTGTTCCGTATCCCGGTTGAGCCCCCAAGTTGTAGGAAATAATAATGTTCAGCGGCAAATAAAACAGTCCCACTCTATTTAATTCACCTGTAGGTTTATTGTCATCAGGGTTTTTTCTTTATGACAGATTAATTAATTACCTATTACATCTACACTCTTGATACATTTCTTTATAAATTAACTAATACATGTAACAGTAATCAGTATCGGTATAATATAAACGTACGAAACAATTAATAGCGCAATCCTTACTTCTTAACTCTTGTACGTGACGTTCGTCTTGTCGGTTCAGTTTCGACTCTCTCGGGTCGGGCGGTTCCAAGCGTCTTGTATCGTACAGGGGCGTCCGGTCCTACATATATATAGTTTTATTTTATAAGCAGTTTGATAAATGTATTTAGTTTTAATTAATATTATTTGTTATCTAGTAGCATGTTGTAATATTTAACCTGTTTGTAAACATGACTTGTCCTATGTCTTTGATCTTTGGAATAAACAATATTATTATTATTATATCGGCTAGTTTCTGGCATTTATTGAATATAATCAAAAAGTAGTAGGTGTTTAAATGCATTATATAAAATAAATAGTTAAAATAACAGCTTCAGGGTAAAGTCAAAACACAACTTCTTAATCTTTTCACAAAAATAATAATACTACACTTTTTCTCAAAGCTCCAAATATTATTTTAAAACATCAATACAGAACCAAACAGTGAATACGATATAAACTTCAGTGGCGATTTGGACAATGTTCATAAATATATTCCTGCAATAAGTAAAAAACTTTCAAATGGTTTGAAGCACATCTAAAGATCAATTGTTTGATTTGACATTTAAATTGTTTAACATGTTTTGTTTTGGTTTAGGGTTTGTTGACATTTAACTTTTGATTGGTTCAACTTCTGTGAAAAAACACTTATCATCGGACTATGACGTTTGCTTCTAACACAAAATAATGCTGGAGCCACAGTCTTTTGTTTGCTTATTTACAAATTAAAGCGCCAAACTCATTTTTTTGTCAAAAACATATATAGTAGACGTTCTTGCGGTTACTCCTCAAACACTAGATATTTTAAAAATTATTGACTATTTAACCAGTTGAAGTTTAGGTTATTTAAGGTCACATCTACTGACTTAGCAACGCCATTCTGTACCACTTAACCGTTGCTCATTTGACGTAGAAAAAAAGTACGTTTATTAATTGTAAATTAGTTTACCTTACCTGTTTTGCTGTTTTAATTCTCATATAGAAAGTTTTATTATTTTAAAATGTTAGAAATACAATCTGAAGTTAGAAAACAACTTCTAAAGACGGTAATTATTCAACTAACGTCTTCTAAGTTATAGTTAATTAATGAGTTAAGGTGTATTTTGACTTTAACGGCCAATGCCACTGGTCGTAAATTTTTTCTAACCATCGTAAGCTCTTATTTATGCCACTACATCATTTCACTGCCAAAGAAGAATTGATCTTCTTTTAGCTCGCACCACTTTGGCTGAATGACTATATTGCAGCATGCTCTCAACGGTTGTTACGTACAACGCTTCAGAGTCAAATTTGGTGTTAACACAACTCCAGAGCCTTAAACGCCAGTGAGCAAATAACAATCTTTTACAACATTGTACTTTACTGTCAATTACTTTAATAATTTCAATCTAATAAAAAAAAAATTGGTATAAATTTGATTACAAATAAATGCTTTAAAATATTATTTTAATTACTTACTAAATTCTATGATTATCAACATTTTCTAGTCATTAAAAACACTTCATATAGAATTCCATCAACACATCTATCAATTGGTTTTTGTTCTATTCGTATTTTTGTGATGTGATAAAATCTTAAAACAATTATTGGGTTTCAAATTTTAGAAAAGCATAAAGTTGTCTAATTTTGCAATCGGTTTGTCGATTAAACTCACTTCTGCTCAAAAACATATTGATTTAAAAATTAAGAAATGAGAAAAAAAATTAAACTTATAATTATAATTCCACGATAATTCCACATCTACATCTCCGATTTTGTATGACTATTCCTAAAATTTTAGATCTCTAAGTGCAATACATTGTAAATGGCGGCCATTTTATTTTTTAGAAATATTTTGTCTCCTTTCAGTTTTTGTGATGAAAATAGAGCGAAATCGAGATGTCGATGTGGGGAGGTTTGTCCGAACTAACGTGGAATTACCCAATAGGCAAACATTAATAATCAAAAGCACATGTACTGCAAAATTAAAAGTTTATTTGATTAATATTGTTAAAGATCCGTATTTCAAATAATATATCAATTATCTAATAATAGCAGAAACGTATGTTTCTTTTGTTGTTTATTTTAAATTTTTGTTTAATTCTATACCGGCTAAAAAAATATATAACAATACAATACTAAAAATCCGCTTCTTTCTTATCATTCTAGATAAAATAATTCTAATATTTCATTCATTAAAACTTCCCAAATAAAGTTGAACCAGATACGCACAAATTTGGTCAATTTAATTGAATCCTAATACGGATCTCGCTATTTTTTGCCATGCAAATTAGTCCGAAATTAAAGTAGGTGTCAAGTGTTCTTCGCTACTTGCAAGGTCGAGTCGTGCTCTTATTATTATTATTAATTAATTTGTGTTGATTCACAGGAAATTGGTAATCACCTGGATTCAGGTCAACATCGCCTTTTAATATAATCACCGAAAAATCTTCAATGAGTTGCAATTGTTTCTGTGCCCTAAATTTATCAATTCTAATATATTAAAGATTTATTCACCCCTAATTAGTTTAATTACAGCTATATTGCTAAATGATTAACAAATGTATTTATGATTATTAATAACAATAATAATAAAAACACGCAAGTATAAAACCGTAGCATCTAGTTCGAATTGAAGAGTTAACGAGACCCTCATGCTCGACCAAGAACAATATCCCATTAAATTTATTGCGCGGAATCCGCCGAATTATCATGCCTTGCTTATTAACTTCCATTTATTATTTATTGTATGGGAAGATTATCGCCCCGTATTCAACGTGATAAGGATAATGAGCGGCTGTGCGAAAGCAAAACCGTGCCAGTCACGCGATTCGATAATCCTAATTAATCTTCGCCATTTGGATCGCATAACTCGATTGGATGCTTGGAACAATAAGATTGTCCCCATTAATGGGAAACAATTATATTTTACTATTAGCTTAGGGCAGCTAGATTAAATTAAATTAGGGTAGATTAGGTACAATTAAGTTTATAACAAGACTGATTGATATTTTCAAGTTTAAATTAAGTTAAGTATGTAATAAAGATTAATATGGGTTTTCAATAGAAAAATTTATTGGATCAAAATTACATTTTCATTCTTCTCAACGTTTCTTAAAACAAGTCTGTTTCAAGTTTATTGGGGTTGATCTGTTCAACATAGTTGAGATCAATAAAATATTGTACATCTCAACAAGTTTGAGACAAAACTGAGTAAATAAATAAAATATTTAAATGAGTTTTGCATAAAATTGTTTAGATTTTTTTTATTATTATTAAGAATCAATTAAAAAACGCTTAAATATGTTAAATTGCAGAAAATATTTAAACAATTGGTTAAAAAAACACTTAAAATACAAATGAGTTTGTTTAAAACGTGAACTATTTACTCAACACACTTTAATACACGAAATATCTGAACATTGCCCAACATACATATAACGTACGTTCAAAATTTCTCGGGAAAGAAATTTATTAAAAATATACAATGACATATATTGTATAAGGACAAATCTTGAAAGTTATATTTATTATATGTATAAAACATTAGAACAATCTTTCATGAATAAACAAAAATTGCTTAAAAATACTGAAATTTAAACAACTCCAGCAACCTATAAAATACAAATGAAATTGCATGTATAACTAATTAATGCAATATATTACATCAAATATTTTGACAATTGTCCAAGAATTGCTTATAACTTATACAAAAAAATCATTCAAGAATAATACTGCTTAAGACAAGGTAAATAAGGTCAAAGCATTGTAATTGCAACAATTATACAACCTAGTTGTTTTGACAATAGGTCTAGTTTTAAATAGGCAATCGTGGTAAATAGTTGCCGTTGAATCAAACTTAATGAAATGCTGCCTTTGACTCTGCTTTTCCTTGATCTTCTTTTTTAACCTGATTTTGACTACTCCTGAAGATAGGCTTCTTCCATACGCTTCCATGTCGATCATTGTTGGGCAGTCTTTTTATCTCATTTGGGGGCGGCCAACGCTTCTCCTAGATACTTGAGGTTTCCACTGTAATATTGTCTTTTTTTTAAATTTATTTACTAGTCAACGGAAGCCATTACAAAATAAGTATATATTTACAATTTAAAAAACATAAATTAAACATAAAACAACTAATTTTAAAAATAAGAATAAAACATAAATAGTTAGAAAATATAAAAAAGGTCACGTATGGATGACAAGTGCACGTCGCAGGGTATTAAAAGAATCTTAAAAAAAATCCACTTTAACTTCGTTGGCATGCCGCAAAATACGTGTAGATGCAGAGTGCACCGCATAATCAGTGCGTTTGAAAGGTATATGAAATAATTAGTCATTGCGTAAAACTCGAGCTGGGACATGAATACCTATAGAGCTGAGCAAGTCAGGACAGCCAATAATCCCACGAAGCACTTTCTTCTTCTTTTTTCAAGACTGGTCATGTTAAATGTAGAGAGCAGTTCCGTGTAGCTGCCTGCAATGTTGCATTTATACGCCAAAAAACGAACAAACTATTTTTGAATCTGTTCAATTTTTCGTTTACTGACGGCGGTGTATGGTGACCACACATTGGAACAATACTCGAGATGGGGACGTACTAGAGCGTTGTAAACTCCTTAGAGTTACGCTTGACAAATCCTAAAAGTTGATAAACTTTAGCCACAACAGTATCGATATGTAGTGCAAATAAAAGGCTTGAATCAAACGTAATGCCTAAATCATGAATAGTGTTAATTCTTAAATCATGAGAGAGTAACCATACATCACCGTAGACTGACGTCTAGAAAATGACATCACTTTGCATTTATTTAAATTAAGTAGTAAGTTATTAGTCTGACACCAACCAGAAAAAATCCGTACTTTTTCATTAAGTAGTACAGCATCATCTAAAGACTGAATTTATATCGTCCGCAAATAATAAACAACGCGCATTAGACCATTTACTATTTTCTCTTGCCACGTGTCCCGCCCATTGCCATTTAAGATGTGCCATTCGTTCTATGACGTCTGTGATTCCAGTTTTTTGCCTTATTTCCTTGTTCGGGATTTGATCTCGTATGCTTAATTCTAACATCGCGCGCTCCATTTCTTGTTGGCAGATTTAAAGTCTATTTGCGCTGTTCCTTGTGATGGCCATAGCTTCTAGCCCGAATGGAGTGATAGGTAAGATACATGTATTATAAACTTTTCTTTTTAAGTTTATTAGAGTTTTAGGTTTTTGTAGGATGTATCCTAATTTGCCAAAAGCTGACTATTTCAATTCGATGCGCCTGGTGATCTCTGTTGTTTGGTTGGCTTTTCCTAATTTATACTCATCGATTCTTGATGGTGACCATTTTGTTACTCGGACTCATGATTTTTGTTTTGTGCATGTTCATTTGCAGGCCTACAGTTTGTGAGGTTTCGTCGAGTGCTACGCAAGCATTTCTTCCAGTTCTACTGAGTCATTGCTAACCAGCACAATATCATTAGCAAAGCAAAGGTGAATTAGGCGGTTACCATCGCTGCTTACTTCTTTTCTCTCTCACGATAGTTTTTTTGAACACGTCATCCAGCGCTAAAGTGAATAATTTTGGCAAGATGGTGTCGCCCTACCGGGCGCATTTTTTGAGGGGTACTTTCCTCGTCGTCCAATCTTCTCTCGTTTTGAAGTGTAGGGTTACGTGTTTATAGATGTATTTAAGCTTAAGTTTGTGTACCTGGAGTCAATTCGGGCATTGTCTATTGACTGGATTACTGCCCATGTTTCGATGGAGTCAAAGTCCTTCTGATAGTCTACAAATGCCATGTAGAGATGGATATTGTACTCTGGATCATTATAAGCAAAGCTTGGTTTGTGATAACCTTAACATGCCGGTCACCTTGAAAATATTTTTTTCAATTAATCGGTGATGATGGTAGCAAACATAAATTGCTAGTTGATATCTTAGAAGTTTGTTTGTCTGTTATAGCAGTGTCAGCCCAAGTTACTCCATTGGTCACTGGGTGAACTGCTTCTATTTGTCTTAATTGCCATTATTAATTTGCAGGGCCATGTAGTTGGAAACAGTCTATTTACTTCTTTACTGAAGAAGATTAAGGAATTTAAATGACTACCTTTACTTTGACCTTGAGGTTAAACACGCTTTAATTGCTGTAAGCAAGGTATTTATATCTTCATAATTTAATTAGTGCTTTTAACAGCTGCATCTCAAATGCTACCAAAATGTAGTAACTATGCAACTATGAATTTCCATTTGATGTATTTATTTGCTAATGCTGTGTAACTGATCTTTTTGATTCTTGAGGTTCTTTCAACTCCTTACATGTATCTACAAAGTTTGTGGCGTTGTCGGAAAAAAATCGTCTGCGTAGTTTCCCGACAAGATGCAAATCTTTGCAAACAGTTGATAAATGCCTTTATTGTGAGTCCAGTTACTAGATTTAAATAAATGGTTTTTGTTAACAGGCATATGAATATTGAAATGTGTTTTTTTATGTCGTTGATGCCTTTGTCCAGAACGGTTTTAATGCATAAGGATCACAAAAATCAATTCTACAGTGTTTAGTTTCCTAGGCCACGTCTATGGCCTAGGCAATTGACCCGTAATAGGTTGGACTGCAAATTGGATTACTTGACATCTCATGCAATTTTTAATGATAAATTTAACTGTTGATTTTTCGGATATGACTCAATAGGTTGAAGATTAACTCATCACCGCAGTGCAACGCCTTCAAATGCTCTAAGTTGGCTATACCATTTGTTAAAGCGTGCAATTTTGAGAGAATAATAGGATAGCGTTGATTTTCTGGAACTCTTAACACTCATAAAAAATTTGTTTAATGATATTATACTTGTTAAAGAGTTAATTGTTTTTCCAATACGTAGTAAAGTAAATGAAATTTTTCACTTTGAGCTAGTTTAATTAATGTGGTCATTCCATCATGTAGTTTGCTAGTCAAAAGTGCACCATGTTTTTATTGCTTCTTTGAAGTTTCTATGTTGTTTAGAAAGCGTAGACAGTAGCTAATAATTCTCTGCAGCGTTTTAGTTGATGACTATTTCTCAAAAAGTTTATTACATTAATTGCGGCAACGCAACTAATATTTTTGTAATTGCTTTTTGTTCTTGTACATCTTGTTCGTCATGTATATGCTGTATAAGTTGTGGCCAAACTACGCCACCCGTTACCTGTTCTATGTGGTGGAATAGTCCGAATTCCACCACATAGAACAAGTTGACTGTTTTTCTGTGTTTAAACGTCTGAAACCTCTGAATATGATTGAAAAGTAAATTAACAATGTATCAATCGTCCTGAGTTTGCTTGAAAGTCTGTATGAATTAATGTTCACATGCTGTTTCCGACAATGTCATTGACTTCTTTGAGCTCACTTACTCCGTTTTCAAAAACTGTTGAAACTTGTGATCCAATATTATTGTGGATATGTTGCAACTGGATTATGTAAGCTGAATCAAAATTGTACCGGATATAATCCAACTCAGTCTTGTTTTTTTGTAAAATAAAATCATTGTGTGTATTTCAGTTGTCCAATTAAGATCAATTCCCAAAATATTCCTGCACAAGAACATATCTTTCCAAAAATATTAAATATGTTCCGAGGTATCTTTAACGTAGCTGTAGTTATTTGATGTGTGTCAATGAGTTCCGATGCCACAATGCGAAATCTTCACATTGGTTTGTTGAAAGTTTATTTTTTTCAAGGGGCTGTTTGATGAAATTAGACTGTGATCCGTTATCTAATAATGTACGGTACGGCAGTTATGTGATGATGAAAGATTGAAGAGCTGCTTGTGATGATGTTGAACTTAGTACTTGCAAATCTTATAATAAATTAAAAATAGATATAATTTTTTTTTTATATTGTTTGTAGCTGGGAGCTTGTTTAAATAAATTTGGTAAACAATTATACATTTTAATTGACATATAAATTGGAGAATATTTTGTTATATCTATACAGTTTCATAGCTTTTACTCTCTCTGGTCTCAATATTTCTTAATCTCAAATCGATGTATGTATGTCCATTGCTACTTAATAATTTACTGATGTTGTAGCTAACAAGTTTATTGTGTCTGCTGCTTATCCGTTTGAACGTACGTAAAACTTTTTATTTTTATGTATGAATAGATTTTACTTTTCTAAAAAAATAAATATTTCTTAAAAAAAAAAACGCAGTTATCTATTTAAAAAACCTAATGTAATGTAATATAACATCAAAATTCTAAGCTTTTATCTAAAACCCAGAAATAGTCTTCATCGCCATAAAATTTATTACCTTTGTCAGTGTGCCTTGAATGACTGCGATATGGATACATTTAAATAAATAATTTTGTGCCCAAAAATAAAAAAAAAATCAGATAGAATTTATTCAATATTCAATCTTGTTTTGATCTGCAAGAGAACACTACAAGCCAATTAAACTTTGCTTTGGTAAAACTTCTTTCCCAAAAGTAACATATTTTGAGTTTAGTTCTTTTTGAAAATATTTTAATATTCTATGACAGAATTTTGCCATTTATGACTTTTTATAAATAGAATGTTGCAGTTTTTAACAGTTTATGGTGAATTTTATTATTTTCTGACAATACTTTTATACTTTATTATTTTGCTATTTTTGTAAATAAAATTTTGTACTTTTTAATAGTTTATAACCGGATTTTGAATGTTCTATAAGCGTAGTTAGCTATTTTTGACATTTTATGAATAAAATTTGATTTTTTAACCGTTTTTGGCTGGATTTGGCTATTTTTGATTTGTTATAATAAATGCACTTTTTAACAGTTGGTGTACTTTTTAACTGGATTTTACTATTTTTAAAATTTGATGAAAAAAATTATTTTGCACGTTTTAACAGTTTATGACCGGATTTTGGTGCCATCTGACAATATTATGATATTTCAAGGGTTTTAATCCTTTTCAACAATATGTTTACAATTTATGATTATATTTAGCAATTTTTAATAATAGAAGTTTGCATTTTTTTTACAGTGCCGGAATTTTGGTTTTTTCTAACAATTATTTTTAAGGTCACTTTAAAATTATGACTTCTTTTGAAATTTTTTGTTTTAACTTTATGTTTGCTGCTTTAACTTTATGTTTGCAAATTATAAACCAAAGTAGGCGTTTAATAATTCATTTCCTGGTAAATATTATTTATCTGTCAGTTATTATCACCGTGTTACAGACTTTTATGAAACAGCATCCATTTCGCTCTAATTGAAAACTTACATTTCGTCGTTTTTTTAATTACTGTTGATTTTTCTCTGCAAAACTTGTCATTCACACGGTGTACTGTACTTAACAGGTCATAATGCCTTTAGGCCCTATTGTTGTGGCAAGAAATTTATATATAGCGTCGATTAAAGATGGGCAAGGAAAACGTAAAACTGCAAGGATTGTTGGTAAAAGTCTTTGTGCTGTACAAATGGTGTATCAGCTTTACTTGGATACTGGCTTGATAACCAGAAGATCAGGATCCGGGTGAAAAAAAGTCACAACGAACAGAGATGACCGTTTATTGGTGTCTAAAAGTTTACGGAACGGAACAGATTCTGCAGTTATTCTACGAAATCAACTTCATGACGTTCGAGATGTAAATGTTAGTGAGTGGACCGATAAGACAAGGCTTTGGGCTGCTGAATTGTCTTGTACAAAAATGGCTGGAGGTCTACCTTTACAACGCCGACATTGTGTTCACCAGGCATGGAATAATGAAGACTGGAGCAGGGTACTGTTTTCAGGTAAGTCGCGATTTTGCCTCAATAGATCAGACGGACGTCGGAAAGTGTGGAGAAAACGCGGAGAAATTTTATACGCTTCAGTTTGTAATTGATGAACGACTTTCATTTGGCGGAGGGTCGGTTATGGTTTGGGCAGAAATTTCTACCGAAGCACGCACAGAGTTGGTCTTTATAGAAAATGGCTCCCTGACAGCTCACAGATACATTATGGAGGTTCTCGAAGATTATGCTATGCCCTTCATGACAACTATGGGCCAGCGCGACATCTTCATGTAAGATAATGCTAGACCTCACGTAGCCAGAGTTGTCAGAGATTATCTGGATAAAGTAGAAATTTTGCGGTTTGATTGGCCAGTTCTCAGCCCGGACATGAATCTTATAGAACATGTCTGTGATAAGTTGGAACGACGTATCCAAAAGCATACACCTGCTCCAAAAACTGCTCAAGAGCTAATACAGTTGCTATTGCAGGAATGAAATAATATTGACCAAAATGTGATCTATAATTTAATTCAAAGTGTCGACTTCTAGCTCGTTATTAGTGACAAGTTTTTTTTTATATTTTTTGTTCCATATTAGTCCTAGGAACAAAAATTCAAACTTCGTCTAAACTGTAAATTTGTGATATTACCAAAATACGCAATAAAAACAATAAATACGCTTTACGATTCAACATTGAGTTTTTAATTTAGTATGCAAAATACAGTACTATTGTTTACAGTTTGCTAACATAAGGTTAAAACAAAAAATTCCAAAACTAAGTTATAAATTGAAAGTGACCTATATTTTTTGCTGGCCAGTGTAGTTTATAGTCTTTTTTCTATGCCAACAAACTAACTCCGCAGGAGCAGGCAAAAAACACTATATCTTACACCAACAAAGTAACTCTACAGAGACAAGCAAAAAACACTGCCCAAAACTATTATAATCAACTGGACACGACAATTTAGTAACCGATTTAACAGTTTAGCAATAAATTAGACACGTTAGTAGCCAGATTTTTTATTTTATAAACCTCATTTACACTTTTAAAAACCGGGTTTACAGATTAAAAGGTTGGGTTTATAATTTAGAGGTGGATTATCAATTTGACAGTAAAATTAAACATTGAATATGCAGCTTTACAGGCATGATTAACAATTTGGTCTTAGAATTTGACACTTTAAAGACGGATTAAACTTTTATAGACCGGAATTACATTTTTAAAAATCAGATTTTTTAGTTTTAAAAACTGGATTAATAATTTGAAAATATTTAACATTTTGAAAACTGAATTCACATTATTAAAAAGCCAAATTTTAAATTTAAAGACCCTATTTACACTATTAAGGCCAAACTTACGAGTTTTAAGAGCCAGATTTACTTCTTTGCCAGTGACCAGTGAGCTTGTGCTTTGACACAGTATTTTGCAGGATCGACTACATTACTCTGTCTCATCCGGAAGAAGTATATTTTGCAATTAAAACACGTACCATAAAGTTTATAAAAATATTATTATATAAAAGGTCATTTAAAATGGTTTTTGAATCATATAAATTGGTTAAAAAATAACGGAGTTATTCAGCCGTACGTTTTTTGTGTAACACCCTGTATATTAAGATAGGGCGCAATAGTCTAAATAGTGCCGCAAACGCAAAAACTAACAAAGAAGAAGTAGCCCTCATGAAATCAAATAATAATTGTCAATTTGCAAAAAACTATTCATCACTTCAACGCCAAAAATTAACCCAACGGCTTATCGTAAGTTGCGTACAGAACTGGATTCATCTGAGGTAGCTCAGAATAATTAATTGGAAACAAATTAGAGGTAAACGACAAAATCGCCTTCTAATTCAGCTAAACTTCTTAAAACATAAAAAGATATAATTTATGATTTTAATAAAATTTAAAAACTTTAATAAATATAAAAAAAAAATTTAAGTTAAAATTTTTTGTTTTGCAATTCTTATACTATGTTTGCATAAGATAAATCTATCGTTTTTTTAAGAGATTATTTTGCAGTATATATTATGGCTAGGTTGGAAGTTTATAGTTTTGCAATTATAGTTTTAGTATGAGCGTAAGTGCAGTTGTAATTAAAGTATAAAACCAATAAGTTTATTTAAAATGTTAATAATATCAACAAAAATTAATTTAATTAATATAAATATTTACATTTTTGATTAAAACTTGATACAATTTTAATAATAGTAATAACTATATAAAATTTACTTTAAAAACTCTTAAAATATTGATAATATATGACTACTACTCCAATGACTGGATTCAATGTATTGATTAATTGAATTAAAATATTGCTTAATAACAAAATTGTATCAATCTGATCCAGGATATTAAGCAGGCTCAATATATAGGGAAAAAATCATTGTCTGTGAATTTGTTTTTAGTTGAGACTGAAAATAATTTAGCAAATGGAAGGTCAAAACTTTCAGTGTGAAAGTCAGCCCATTTAACATATTTCATAAAACATTTATCTCTACTAAAATAACATGTTGCATAAGAATCCGCTCTTTTAATGATAAGGTAGTATCAACATTACTGTTGAATGGAGAATGCGTGCGTGAAGATGCGTGTGTTACATAAACGTCGGAAATGAGAGAAGGTGCGGCTAGTTAACGAGCAAAGTGAATTCGGCTGCCGCCGCCGTCCGTATAGATGTCTTTAGGATGTGAGTAAAGTAGATGAGCAACATTCTTAAGAGAAAAAATTTAAATAAAGAGAACTTATTTTGGGCAATGGGTCGATCGATCGGTTGCCTCGAAGGAAAGATGTTGAGTTTACTCCACTGACCTGCAGTGGATGTACGCGGCCTCGGAGCACGCCGCCGGGCCGAAAAGGAGTATTTGCGAATTTGTAGTCGCAGAATGTATTATATTGGTATTGGACTCTCGTTACAGGTGCGGAGAGATATTTCGCATTATTTACCTACTTCTGGCGGCGTGTAAAATAGCTCAATAGCCGGCTAAACACATACACATATACACAACACACGGTCTTCCGAGCCGGGGTGATGGCTCAGATGGAATAACTGTACAGACCGTGTCTGGGTCAGAAGGCGGTCGCGTGGTTGGTACTACTACAATTTTTCGGAGTGGTGGCACCTTGTAGCAGCTATCCGCATGGTGTGTTGGTTATAGTGGTAGACCATGAGACAGGTGAATTCCATTCTCAAACTGAACAGCGCGTAAGCTGGTGTGTGGTGTGCGCCCCTTTCATTCAAACTCAATCAATTTTTTTTGGATTTTATTTCCGATTTTTTAAAATAAAATTAACTGGATTAGTGCCTGCTCAGCTGGACTATTAAGGGATTACCATTGCCTTTATCATCATCTAATACACATTTATTTTCGGTACGTATATAGTGCATTTAGTTTATTAAATTAATCAAGAAAGTGTGCGCCCACAGTTGGACTTAAAAAGTGTTAAAGTTTACCCACAATGCGTGACAACATTCATTGCCAAGGTTGAGGTCGAGGCTCTAACCACTAACACCATGTGCGTTCGGATACATAGTAGTACAATTCGATTACAAAATAATAAAAAGAAATGATTAAGTTGTATTTTGACCTTATGCAAGGCTATGAAATAATTAAGTTTTGTAATAATTGTATATTTATAAATTCATTGTTTAATTAAAAATGTACAATTAAATTAGTGAGTAATAATATAATTAAAAATAATTGTAAATTTGAAAATTTGTATAATTTGAATATTTTTTTAGCCAAATATAAAAGAATTAATTAACAATTAAAGTGATTGGTAATAAATTTCTATTATTTTGAATAACCGGCAAATTATCTTTAGCAGACATTATAGTGAATACGCGATTGTGCTAATTTATAAATAAAACTAATTGTTATGGAAATTTTAGATTAGTAAATCAATTTTTTATAAAACATTCATTATCATTTTCCGTTATTAGTTATGGAACCTAATTTGACATACTTTTAACACATGTTTTTCAAATATTGGTCATATTAAAAACTAAATACCGGTTCTATAAATAAATTTGTTTTGATATATTAATTAGTTCATAATTAATTAATTTGATAGACTTATTGACACGTAGAAAACAGATGTTTTAATGTTATATCAAAAATAATTACAAATCTTATGAATACGTTTTAAATTACATCGATTTTGTCTGGTGCTTTGAGAAATAATTTTGGTATACTTTATTAGTACAAAGATTATTATTTTGAAAAATAATTGTCAGTTTTATGAATTTCATGTTCATAAAACATTTTAGATTACAATATTTTTGCCTTACTTAAGCTCTTTTCACGCTCAACGATTTTTGACGTACGATTTTGTTGCTTTCACAAGGCAAGATTTTAGATAGGAAAAAACGTACTATAATTAGAGTTTTTGATTTTGAAAAATAAACACCGGTTTTATAAATACATTTTGAGTTAATTATTTTTTTAATTTGCTTTAGTAATTTAAGAACGAAATTCTGAATATTTTTCAGTACTCACATTATTGAAAATGGGACTAATTAAAAACAATAAGATTTTTCGAAATAGTAAAAATTATTTTTGATTATTTAATTTTTGTTGCTTTAAGAACAAAATTTGCTTTTCAAATTAGTATACAGCAACCACATGATTTGTTAAAACAAAAGTTGCTTCAAGATTTTTTAAAGTTTAAAAATATGTTTCTAAAGTTTTTTTTTTATAGTTCTCAATTTTTTTTATTTTGAGATATGTCATCTTACTAAGCTCACATAGTGTCTTAACGGTCATAAAATTTGTCAGATTTACAACTACAATAAGACTTTTATGGTTACATTTTTCTGAACGTTTTAGTTTCTGATTTTGTCAAACATTCTAAAATTTGTAGAACTTTATAGAACAAAATTTTAGAATTTTCTTAAACTTTTTTAAGTTTTTTAGAATATTTCAGAAACTTCCAAGATTTTTTTATGTTTAGTTTTTAAAAGCTTCTACAGTTTGTGATGCCGTTTTAGTTTTTTTGGGGTTTCTCAGTTTTTGATTAACAATTCTTTAAAAAATTTTAGTCTTCTTAAAGTTTTGACTTATATCTGAATTTGTTAGATTAAAAAAGAAAATGATTACCAGAATTTACTATTGTAATAATCTAGAGTTTTGTATGTTGCTTTTAATACTTATGTATAAGTAAATCTACTGTTTTTGTTTAAACCTATTTATAAGTAAATGTTTATAAAGACAGCAGTGACTTACTTAAACTAAGCGCGTGGCGATGAAACGGTTTTGTGCATACTGGAGTAATTACAGGTTTTAGAACTGCTATTTTGTCCTGTTTGCTTCTGTGCCTGATTTGTGATTAGTTAGAAGTTTTTAAAATGTATGGAATTTAGTAAGAAGCCTTTAGATGTCACAACATAATTTTTTTTTAGTTTTAACAAGTGAAACCACATTCACTGAAACTATCACATTGAAAACTAGATTTAATCAGTATGGACTTTAAATATTTGTGGTTTATAAGTTTTGGGAAATACTGAATTTGGAAGTTTATTTTATGTGTCAGTAATACGGACAAACACATTTTTTTAAGTTTTAGTCTTACATCTCTGAAGTGTCAGTAGATATTTGTTAAAATTCTTAGCTTTGTTAACCGCGTTTATTTTAGTGGGCTGCGGAGGCGACCGGTTTAAGTCCGATAGCGTCTTTGCTTATGGTAAGGGTGTTTTCTGGGGATTGGGGTATCGTAGATAGCATTTCATAAACGAATTATTTGTTATGGTTTGTCATACGCCTTCACACAAAAGACCAACACTTCTAACACATTCACCCAGAGTGTCTTTCGTACTGACACGTTTACTCGGAGCTTACCATCTCTAAAAACGTATTCACACAGAGTGCGGTCTTTAGAAAAATCTGGTGATATTTGTGTGGTACCACGTTAGGAAGCTTGAAGCTAGCCACAGTGGCGGTACTGAATTATTATCCAAGAAAATTGCACTAGAGGTCCGGTTGATTGAAACTATTACTAAGAACGGGAGCAGTTCAAAAAATCAAAAACTGTTTTCTATGAAGGCTACTATAAATCTGAGTGTTGCGGTGTCTGGTACTTGCAGCACGGGCTGGTCCGAGATTGTTAGGTCCTGGATTTTGGTATTGGCTTTACTGCTTGTCTTTCTTCCGGCGATACACTTATCTAAGACACAAAACTTGATGCATCTACTGGAACGCAAACTTGACCCACTAAACTTTGGTTTTGCGCTTTGTATGGGCATCTGCCGAAGACAGTGCTCAGCTCTCGGTTGTTCTGATTTTGGTGCTTCACTATATGAGCGGAACGGTTGTGGATGGTGTACTTTTGGTCTCTATAGTTTTGAATTTCTTGGGAAGGCTCCTCTATTGCAAGCCTCTGCTTTGGTTTTGTTAGGTATTTTGACTTTGACTGCAAGGTTGTTTTGATTAGATAAGTTAAAGTTACTTATACTTGTTTGTGTTGGAGGGTTTGAGTTAACATCTAGGATCTTTTTGGTTTCTTGGCTTAGCAGGGGTTGGCCGCTTGAAGTTGTTGGTAGATTACGTCGCCGGTTGGTAGCAAGTCTTGGTCCACATTTGAATTGCAGTAGTGACCAGGCCAATACATGGTATTTTGAATGACTAAGGCCGCTTGGAGTAGGCATACCAACTGTTGGGGGTTGATCTAGTTTGTGTTTACCAGAACTATGCAGACCTTCAACTGTTTCATCTGGCAGTATACATCACTTGTCACATTTGGCAAGACAGCCGTTGGTTTGTTCTCTGTAGGTGATTCCTAGAGAGTTGCAGGAGAGACGGTTGAGGTTTGAGGTTTATGTTTTACAAGTGCCTTCATTGGGATTGCATGTTTCTTTTGGTTGTTGTGCAGCCTTGGTTCATAGTTGAGCTTTAGTCGATGAGGTTCTTGACTTGTACGTGTTTGCGACAGCGGTGTCGGATGGTAATATTTCTGTCGGTTTTGTAGTCTACGCGGCCCCTATGGTTACATGAAGTGACGTCGGGGTGTTCTACCAGGTAGCTGTTCAGTTCTAAGTAGCTTGCTACTAGGTAGCAGAAGTCAACATAGTCGTCCTGACCAGTAGCGTATTAATGTTTTAGTTTTGTCAGTAGCGCAGGTGTTGTAGCTCTCCGCTGAATTGTATGGTACGTACGTAGTAACCGTACTCCAGTTTAGCCGCATGGCGGTGATGTTTTTGATACTTGTTTGCTTTGTTTTTTGGGGTAGCATGTCTCTTTGTTTTGTTTGGGTGTATAAGGGAACTCAAAGGTCCATATTTTTGGATGTCAGGCGTCATTTGTTACCAGCGTATTTTCCATGCTAAATTTTGATATTGACAAGGTCATTGTTCACATTAGTATTTGTCAGTCTTGATATAATATTATAGATAATTTTCAATTTAATTTGATCAATAAACAACATCGTTTTTAAGTATGATATCAAGTTTTATTTAACGCACCTATAGTCAGTGGCGTAGCTTGGATTTTTTGCAAAATGTTGAGAAAGGCCGCTTGGGACGGTTTTGGAAAAAGGCATACACAATTTTGTATTTTTTATATTCTGTGTTAACTGTTGAAAAGGGGAATTTAAAAAAAAAGCAAATTCTTTTTATTTATTATCAAAAGAATCAAAATTTATCACAAACTGTTAAAAATTACAATTTTTGGCTTTTTATACATAATAAAAATTCAAAAATGGCCAAGTTGGTACTAAAATATATAAAAAAAATAAAATTTTGCCAAGAATAGTTGAAAATCTTAGTTCTATAATGTCAAAAATAGCAAAATCCTATTTGCAATATCAAATACTTGTCAAAATGCACTAAAATCTGGACATAAACTTAATTTTTTTTATGAAATTTTAAAAATAGCAAAATTCCGTTAAACAAATGTAATTAAAAACTAAAATCCGGTCATAAACTGTTGCCAAAGTGCCATTTTTTTTAATGACTTTTAAAAGTAGCAAAATTCTTTTAATTTTTTTTATTAATGAAATATCAATATAATTTGTAGAGCCTGGCAAAATGGTCTAGACATCCAATTGCTACATGGATACCATTTTAAACGTTTATACGCTCTCTCCCTAACCAACTTGCTTTGTGCTTTTATGACTAAGATTCTTTCCTGGTCCGGTGTAGATTAATCTCTCCAGTGGTTCGGAATACACTTAAAACTAGATTCACCCGTAATGTAAGTTGCCAGTTCGTAATGAGCAGATCAAATCAATTTGTAATATTTTTAATTAAAATTTAAATAATTCTATTATGAAAAATGTATTTAAAGTTCGGACAATCTTACAAATTTAAAATTAGTAAACTGCTTAGTTATCATTTAAAACGTCTATGGTAATGTATAAACTATATAAAGAAGAGAGAGGCAATGTCCTCTAATGAGACTTTAAAATATTCACTTTGACTTGTGGTGGTGAAGGATGTTGACGAAGTAAGTTACAAATCAATTATTAAGTATAAATAAATAAAGCCATACTGATGAGAGGTAAACCTCGAAACGCGTCTATGGATGTTTTTAGTTTAGGATATTTTTTTCATAAATTTGATTTTTTAATGTGATTCTATGGTAATGATTTGGATATAAACGTTTGCAACCTCGTACACTAATCAAAAATCTTAATTGCAAATCCATAATGGCCGCATCAATGGTTACCATGACAACCCAACCATTGAAGATATAAATAACAAATTAACAGAACAAAAAATCAAACAGTATCTTTTATAATCTATGGCTTAATTAAATTAAACGGATTAATTAATTAGCGACTTAATTACTACATGGTGAAATGATTCGCGTATGGAATTTATACGCTTAATGGACATGAAATTTATTTTATTTCAAATAAGCATTTGTTGAATTACACTCATATTTCTTGACTCAAAAACTGTTTTAAAGATTTCGAGGATGCCGTAAATTGATCGGAGTGTGCGGGAATTATTTTAATATTAATGTCTTCTACAAGAATTACTGTTTTACTGCTGTTATATAATCAACGAGTTGATCGTGTATGTGTGTAATGTATGGACGCGTATAAACTTTTTCTCGCGCGGCCGCGCATCTGAAAAAGCCTTTCCTGCACTGAGGTTAGCGGTAATTTTTTTATACGCATTGAACGACGCCCGTAGATGGAACTGTTCTTTCTCTAATAGATCTACCCAAATGTACTACGGGGAATTAGCAATTGTAATCGACGAGATTCCGACATATTTCAACGCAGAAATAGAAGCATCTTTGATAAATGTATCTTTGTTCGTTGTATAAAGTGTAATCTAATCCGTGCATTCATATTATGTTAAACATTTTATAGTACATTTTATGTTGCACGAGTTATTACTTAGAGCGAGGAAAAAGTAACAATTTAATGAATTTACCACGATTTTTATATTTCTTAAACAATTCTTTGGAAAATTTATAACGGTTTGAGTTATTTTAAAGCTTAGAATTATATAATTTTTGGTTAGTTATTAATAATTGCTTATTTGAGACACAATTTTTATGCAAAACTTGTTAGTTCGTTTAAATCCATAAACTTATAACTTTAAAGAAATGGAAACTAATCCAAGGAAGAGGTAGCAAAAACTAAATTGTAAAAATTTTTGAAGAAGATTTTATGACCTTGAGAATGAATGGAAAAATTTATAATTTTTTTGAAAAGTCAAGGGAGTGCAATGAGTTTTGAAAGTTTTGAAATTTTGAGCAAGAAATATAGCTGACTAGGAGTGTAAGACTACTGAGAAATATAAAGCAACATTATACAGTGTTAATCAAGCTGATTAAAATAAAAACACTTAAATTTAACATAAGATTTTGGCACGTCATGATAGTCCAACTTAAGCTTTGATAGTGTTTAGGATTAATGAGAAGTCAGGGTTTTAATTATTTTTTTGGCAACGTAGAAAGTTTAAAGTAAATAACGATAATAAGGCTTTAAATTGAGTTCAAACAGAACTTAAGAAGACTATTTATTTATCTAAATTTATATTTTTATTTGTTCGAAAAAATTTAACATAGTCTTGGACAAATTCCAACATGGTCAATGCAATATAGAACGATACATTTTAATATAGAACACACGCGAGTAAGTCTAATTACAATTTGAATAAATTATGAAGTAATTTAAATCGATTTGGAGAGTCTAATGTGAATTGGAAGGTTTTAATATGAATTGAGTCTAATGTCGACTATAAAAGCCTAATTAGGACCAGGTATTCTAAACCCAATATAGAAAGTACTTGTGCAAAAAGAGACCAATGAGTTTAAATTTGAACAATTTTGAGTTTTGACGTCGATCTTGAATGCCAATGCGTTTGACCGTTTGTGTTGGCCAATGCGTTTGGCGACTATGTGGGGATGGAACCATGGCCAGTTTGACCTAGTAAAGTCATATTGTTTTAAGCCACACGAGTTGTGAAACTTTTAGAAGTATTGTTTCTAACTGTGTCTAGGCTGTATCTACTCTAAAGGCGTTTAGGCTTAGTATTACGGATGGTAGTTTTAACGGTTTTTGTATTGAGTAGGATTACTATTACAACGACTAGTTATCAGTAGGATAAAACTAGTTTGTCTTGACAGTCTTTTATTAAGAAAAGTTGAAAGTACATTTTGTCAATAGTTATTTTTATTTTTAATACTAACTAATTTTAAGTTGTTGGAGCGCAAACAATGCAAGATCTAAACTGGTTCAGGTTTTTTTAGGAGTTTTGCATTTTATGCTGAGAAAATAAAAACAAACAGGGCATACGTTTTCTTGTCCAAGGTGTTTACAACTATTTTAAACTTCCGTAAATAAGATGATATCTCTTTTGTTTTTAAAATGCGGGCCGAAAGGACATTTTAGAGGGCTAAGGGCCAAAAAGTTACATATATACTTTTACTTTTAGCAGCTTTCACTTGTTTTGCTTCTTTGTTTTGCTAAATCTAATTTTTGGCTCTTGATACACTATTTACTATTTTAGCCTTAGGGTTGCAAATGATTTTTTTGTACTTGGTTGCAACGCATCACTTTCCGATTCAAAATACGAGCGGAAAACTGTTTTTCAGAGTATAATCATTTAAAAAACTTTTTTGACTAAATTTTTGTAGTAAAAGTTGTTAAGTTTCTTTGAACTTCCCCAACAATGTTTCATTTAGTTAATCCGCTATTTTGTATGAACAATGGACTGAAGTTCATAAAAATTGTTTCTTGAAAGATTTATAAGTAAACAATGGCATTAAATATGTATATAAATACATTTTTTGTTTGTTTTAACCGTGTTTACGCTTCTGCTAGCAGCAGCCTTTACTTTACGGGTTACCTACAGATAGAGTGGATTCCGAATCAATGAAGTGATTAATCTACTCTGGACCAGAGAAGGATTTTAACTTTGGTGCAGCAGTCAGATACATAGACAACTGCGCCACGCTTCTTACAGAACCGCTTAAATTGCATAAACTTGCCAGGTAAAAAGTCTGAACAAACAAATTTAATAGTTTTATGAATATTATTAAAAAAATGGTTAACAAATCTTTTTTTATGTGAAGTGTATAAAACACTACAGGAAATGTATAAAATATAAAAGTTATTGTACAAAATATATAATTAGTTCTTTTAAGTTTCCTGGCAACACAGAACATATAGGAATTAAAGCTGATGCTCAAAATTGTTAATCTTGGACTAAAAACCAAAAATTCTGGTAATTCTGCCAAAGTCATACACAAACAACAACAACACAAAATTCTAAATAATACCAGATTTAAATGAATAAAAACGTTTGCTTTGTTTTGTCTGAGGAAAACATAAAATAACTTTAGGAAAAAAAAAATTAATTTGTCTTAATACCTAAAGTTTCTTAAATAAATTTGGTTGGAATAGGACAGGACTAAAGAAGGTTGTAGTAATAGATTACAAAAGATGAAAGCTACAAACTTTTAATAGATACACAAAAAATAAGATTTACTTAAAAATTGTAGTTCAGTGAAATGGTACTATAGACTTTTGTTAAACATTACATGAATACAATGAACTCTACCAAGACAAAATAAGTAAACGCAACGTAACTACTCAATAGAACAGACGAACAGAAATTAGAAAATAATAGACTTTGAAAAGATCATTATCGATTGAAATAATACAAATTGCTTATAGAAGGATGCTAAAAAATAACCAGATCAGCTTAATAGATTCAAGAAGGACTCGATACACTCTTGGAAGAAGCTAAAAGTAGACTCTAAAAAGAAGGCAGTAAATTAAATGACGTTTTAAACTACATAGTGATATTGTTGGTCTAAACTATGGATTTTGAAAAAGTACAATTGATTTTAAAAAAATATTGCATATTACTGAGAAAACAATAGATTTTGAAACATTTTGTAGATATTAGATAAAGGTCACTTTTTTTGAAAAAAGAAGAAGCAAATTAATAGATTACTAAAAACGATGCACACGATTATAGAAAAATTATTGAACGTTTGTTAATGTAGCATGTTTTATAAGCCCGATAATACTTCAAATTGGTAAAAAAGTAACTATTGTCAAAAGAAATTATTTTATTCAAAGATAATTTAATGACATAAAAGTTTAAAAATAATTTTGGGCATGGGACTACTGTGGCTGTTCCTAACAAAGCTCATTTTTGAAGTCACGAATAATTTGAATAATGTTGGGTTCTAAGGTCTCAACTATTGTTGGTTTATTAGCATAACCTAATGGATGTACGTAGTCCGACATGAAGTGTCAAATTGCATGGATCCAATTTGCAAGATCATTTCTCGAAATCAACTTATTCTCAAATTTTGAATTCAATAAGTTGATTGTTGTGTTTGCCGTATAGCGTAGCGTTATTCTGTTGAAACCACGATTTAATCGGATCAATGTTATCTATATTTTTTAACAAAAAATATTGATTATGGTCCGGTATCCTTCTTTATTAATTGTAACACCTACTCTGGCGTAATTTTTTTATTTCTGGATGCAATGGAAGGATTTTTTCTGGATTATCTTTACTCTAAATATGGCAGTTTTGTGTATTAACATATTCGTTTAGGCAAAAATGTGGTTTATTCCTGAATTCTAGACCCCAATCGGCAAACAAATAACGCAAAAGAGGATTACGTCGTTTTTATTCCTTCATCAACTGGATCTTATACGGGTGTAGGCAGCTCCTGCTACAAGTGGGGTGCAGTTGATGCAAGGCATCCGTGCCCGAGTAAAAATATTAATAAAAATTGTATACAAATTTGGGTCCTTACTTATAACTTTTCTTCGGGTTTTACAAAGTTTGAAAAACAAACAAAATGAATGAGTTTATTCAAATTTATGTTTAAAATTTTACAATACAATAATTTAATAAAATTATTAAAAAAGTTTAAAAATAAAATTTAGGTGAGCTTTAAAAATGTTTTGCAACGAATGTCTATTTTGGAGAAAGCCGATTCTGGGTACGTCCTAATTGCTGTGACCCACGAGGAATTGATAAATCTGGATTTTTTCTTTCTAGTGGCAAATTTTTTTTTTCTGAGCACACGACGAGTTAGTATTTTTGAATCATCTAGAGAGTATGTGGTACAAAATCTATTTACAGTTTGTCTTGCTCAGAATGACGGTTATGAATTTTTTGAATTAAAATTTGATGTTTAAAGTCAATTTGGATAATTTGGTAGCGTTGTTGAAGCATGAGTTTATCCATGAAGATTTGTTAAACTACTGATTATAACCTTTAAAAAGTGAGCTTAGTTAACAATTAGTTTTACAGCTAATTTTGTTATAAGTTCTATTTATTGGGCTTATAACAACACTCCTTGAACAATATATGTAGAATCAATGATTAGATTTGTAGATTTGGGATTCCAAAATACTTACAAAAACATTTTTGTATCAGTTAAAGTAAGCTATTAAAAAACTTTAAGTTAAAAATATAAGCTGCTGGTGTTTTACTATGCTTTACGCAATTATCTATCTCTTAAAATGTTTATTTTGGTCTTTTTGGAGGCGTCTTTACAGACCCCGACTTGATTCCCTTAATGATACGCGAGAAAGTACGTGTACCTTACCTTTTTTTCAGTGCTCAAATAAAACTAATAATAAGATTTTTAATTTAATAAATGATGTATTTTATGTAAATTGTCTTTCCACTCAGTATGAGACTAGTGTTGTAGGGTATGGACCATTATCACTGGTCTAGGAGACAATTTATATAAAATCACAATAACTATTATACATTTTATGAATAGAAATGTACCAAAGGTGGTAACGCAATACTACCTGTTAGGATAAACACAATTTACATAAAATACATTATTAATAATTGATAAATTTGTTTTGGTTATCTGATTCAAATCAAATGCGCCAAAAATGCCTTTTTCTGTCTTCGTAAGAATTTTACATTTTAATTGTACTTCTTCTTGCGGTTCTTATCTGTTCCGGACATTGGAAACCATCCCAGCTATGATTACTACGAACTAGGTTCTTAAGTTTTTCAGCCACAAAATTCTTCTTTTTCCTGCAGCTTTTTTTCTAACATTTTCCCTGTAAAATGACTCATAATATGGCCTAGGTATTTGTGTTTTTTTATTTTTACAGTGGTTAGTACTTCTTTTTCCTTTTTTATTCTACGAAGAATTTGTCATTGTGACCCGGTCCATGGTACCCTCAGCATTCTTCGATAAAGTCACATCTCGAATGCTTCTAATTTCTTGCTTGTAGCTTCTGTTAATGTCCAAACTTCAACCCAATAGAATAAACCTTACCTCATGCGAATGGTCTTACTAATCATTTATTGTGGTACCAAGATATACATATTTTTGTTTTTTTTTTTTCAATGGGTTGGTGGTTGATTAATATATTGCATCTGATGATATTGTGTTTGCTAATGACCATTAGTTTTGTTTTGTTAATGTTAGTATCCAGTTTTTGTCTTTGACTGCTTTCTGTCACTCTATTCATTAGTAGTTGTTGATTCTCCTGATTGTCTGCAAGTATCACAGTGTCGTCTGCGTATCGGATGTTATTTAGCCTTTTGCCGTTTAACGCAATTCCTACGTCTATATCTTCTAGAGTCTTTCTAAAGATGTATTCCGAGTATATATTGAACAACAGCGGAGACCAATATACACCCCTGTCTCACTCCACGTAGAATCTTTGTCTATTTCGTGTTTCCTCCGTCCAGTCTTACGGAAGCAGTATGGTTCCAGTAGAGATTTATGACTATTCATAGATCTATTTTGTCAAGTCCGATGCCTTGTAATATTTGTACCATTCTATCATGTTTAACCCTGTCAAAGGCTTTCTGGTAGCCAATGAAACATGCATACATGTTACAATTCATATCTCTACATCTTTGGATTAGCTCTGGGATGCTGAAGATGGCTTCTCATATGCCCACTGCATTCCTGAAACCAAACTGTGTGAGTGATACTTGTTTGTCACATATTTATACAGGGAGTTTATAAATGAATGGGATTATGTAATCACTTTAAATGTGCCGCTTTTTTTAAATTGTTTACTAAACTATTTGTTTTGACAGATCAACTTTGACAGCTGTCAAGCAAACATATGTAGTATAGTGGACGATTTTAAAAATGCGGCATATTTAAAGTGATTACATAATCCCATTCATTTATAAACTCCCTGTATATTCTTTGGTGGATGGTTTTGAGGAATATTTTGAGTAAGTAGCTCATGAGGCTTATCGTTATGTAATCACTACACTGCCTGGTTCCTAGTTTTTTGGGCAAAATGATAAATTCCGATTGTAGCCATTTGTTGGGAATTGTACCCGAGTTGTATATATTGTTGAACAGTGATGTTAGCCATTTAAATTTTTTTTACAAGAAACGTCAGATCATTGGTTTGTTCATTGTCGGGACCTGCGGCTTTGCCGTCTTTCATTGCTTTTATTGCAGATTGAACCCCTCTCATAATAATGCTCGATCCAGTTCCTCCTCTTGTCTGTGGAGGATCAGGTTTGTTGCCCTGAAATAGTTGTTTTACATAGGTCTTCCAAGAAGAGATCAAGAAAACATCTTGATCTTTTCTTGGTTGATAATGATTTGTCTCTCATTGTCTACTTATTGTACTACAGCACATATACATAGTTCAACAGTTTTTCTAATGGGAGGCATTGCGTTATCGCTTCTGATACTAATAAAATTTTATATAATTATGCATAAAAAATGTAATTTTACAAAACAGGATTATTTGAGTAAAAAGTTTGTTACCATTTAAACTTTATTACAAATTGTCAGTTAATATGTTTATTATGAATACATATATGAAAATTGGTCACAAATAACAACTAAAAATTCAGTTATTTAGCGTATTTATAAAATGAAATGCATATAAATTGCATAGATTTATAAAAAATCTGTTTCTAAAATAAAATCCACATTTTCAAAAGTATAGAAAAATAAATAATTTTATAAAAATATTGCATAAAAACATTTATTGGACAAAATTTGTCATCAAAATGTTTAATAAAAAAAGTACTTAATGTGTTAAGTATTTTAAACATCGCAGGAGCAAAATGTAGAATGCCTTGCGCAAAAACTCAATTATTATTTAAAGTACACTTGAATCTAAAATTATTTAACCAAAAAAACTAACTCTCTATATGGGGACTCAAACCCGAGACTCTTGGTATAACAAGTACGCTAATCACTATATCATCTGTGCGGTCTATATTATGAAAGTTTATTTATGTAATATTCTATAAAAGTTAGCGCTTAGCTGAAATATTTTTGTGAAGTCACATTTATTTAAAAAAAAAAGTTTTTGACTAACAGAAAATGTGAAGTCTAAACTAATCTAATTATTAGATAAGAATATTGAACAAAAATCACAGAAAAATACTCAGAAAGTATATTACAAGGAATAATAGAATGGAGTCTATATTCTGCCAAGACAAGAAAAATTTTGAAAAATCCAAAAATGTTTTGTGTATTTTAAACACTCTTAAAGTTTTATATAAATGTCATAATGACATCAAAATATTTAGTTAAAGAGAGTAGATCAGAGAAGATAAATAAGTTTAAAGCATTCAGGCACTTTCGAGTGAAAAGTGAAAAAAAATTGCTGAAGCTGCAGTAAGAACAAATTTACTGTAAAAATGTAATTGTTAAGTTAAATTTTAAAAAGATGTTTCAACGTCTTTTTAGTATTTAAATTTAGTTTTTTTAAATTTTATTAATATGATTTCATACATACTGGAATTACCACCAAGCTATAAGATATAAGATAACGTATTATAAATAATTGTGATTCACTTTATAAAATATAGTTCAAAAGAGTATGCATTAAATTTTGTAAAAATATTAAAGCTCATTTACGAAAATGCTCATGCAGCAGTTATGTACAAATGATATTATTTATTATAGCACAATTTATACGTAATAAATAAAATATTAAGGTATAATTAAAAAATAGCATTAGTAAGTAAATCAGGTTTTTTCAGTTTCACGCTAAAATTATGAGTTAATTAAATAAACTAAAATAAAAATGATTTCCTCAATAATTAGATATTGTTTAGGATTAGATTTTAGATTATTGCTTAAATCAGGCATAAAATGATATACAATCTTCACGTACCGTGGATTTTACAAAACAATTTTTTAATTAAATTTTTAATTAATCAAAATTAATTAAGAATAGTTGATGAACATTAAAATGAATATGAATCATGTAAAGATGAAATCTGCACGTGGTGTACCGTGCGGTCTGCTGATTCATCTCAGTACATACATACTAGGCCATCCGTTCACCCCGAAAAGTAAAATGACTGCTGCGACTTTTGTAAAAGGAGAAGAAAAAATTACTTCCCACCGAACCAACCATCGACATTGTGCATCCCAAATTCCGCAACAAGACAATAGTTTTCTCTTCTCCATTCGTGCATACCATTAACATTATTTGTCCCAACAGCAAGCAAGCAACAACAGCAGCACTTGTCGATATATTCAAAGTGGCGTCAGCTCGTCTGGTTTTACTCGGCCAGGAGGTCGGGTCAAATGCGGGTCAGTCTCCGTAGCCATTCAGTACTCGCGGGAAATCTCGCGATACGATCTCATTCTCACTTCTTCCTCCACAAACACTTTATTGCCGCATTGTTTACTTATTAACCTTTTGCTATACGCGATCCGTCCATCATCTGGATGCTTATTTTAAAACAAGCTGTTTATATCCTCCTACTACTTTTTTAATTTATTAATCGTGTGTGCCGCGTTCACACGGACGTTTAAGGTGCCCATTGTTATTCGAAATGTTATTCCTCGTGTTAAGTGATGTTATTTTTTATTGTTTTCTTGTATGGGATAATGAAACACTCACAAATTAAATGGAATTGAAATTTTTTTAGGAAGAATATTACAAGATTTGTTAATTAATGGCTTTGTATAACGTGTGAAAGGCGATGATTTTTCAAAATGTTTACCAAAATTTTTGATAATATGTAATTTCTATTGTGGAAAACTATTAATCAAGCGTTTTTTATATGTTGCTATTCCTGACCTCGACATTCATTTCTTGTTTTGAATTGTTTAGATTTGTTTATATGATAATATAACTTTTACGTTAAGTATCTGTTAGATACACTTTGCCGACGTTTTATACACAACAAAAATGTTTCACACCTGCATCTTTTTTTGTTTGATCATGGTTAGGTAATAATTTATTTAGATTTTCATAATTTATTTTGGACTTTATTTAAAATTTTGTAATAATTTAGTGAATGCAAATTTATTATACTCTGAAGAATTTTTGTGGCTATACTGTACTATAATGTACAACTCTTAATTTGTTTAAGATCTATATATTTTGTTTAAGATCTCAAAATAGGATCTGTTAGTTCTGTGTGAAAGTGACATTTTTGGTGCAAAGTTGTGTTTGACGAGAACTGAAATAAACTAAAGCTCAACATACTGAAACTAGTCCCAAAAGATGAACAATTTAATATAAGTTTACGTGTTTAATTTGGCTTTTAAAGGTTTTTACAATTACACTTTGGTGCAAAGTTATGTTTCACTCAACGCAGCAAACGGAAACTAGTCTCAAAAGATGCGCAATTCAATGTAGATTTACAGGTTGACTTGGCGTTTATAAGCTTATTTCAAAGTTATTGAGAAAATGCGAAATACTGTCCGACAGCGACATTTTTGGTGGAAGTTGTGTTCGACGAAAACTGATCAAAACTAAAACTTAGCTCAGCAAACTAATACTATTCTCAAAAGATGCGCAATTTAGTTTAAATTTACGTGTTTAACGGGGACTTCTAAAGGTCCAGTTCAAAGTTTTTGAGAAAATACGAAAAACTGTCAGAAAGTGATACGGTGCAAAGTCATGTTCAACGCAAACTGAACTAAACTGAAACTTAACGTACGCAGAAAACTGAAATTAGTTTTAAAAGATGCGCAATTTATTCTAAATTTACGTTTTGACTTGGTTTTTATAGGTTCAGTTTAAAGTTTTTAATTTTTTTTTGAAAAACTGTGGGACAGTTTTGGTGCAAAGTTATGTATGATGCAAACTGAACTAAACTAAAACTTAAAGCAGCAAACTAAACGCAGTTTATTGTAGATTTACGTGACTTTGCTTTTATAGGCTTAGTTTAAAGTTTTTGAGAAAATTTCAAAAGCTGTTCGAAAGTGACACTTTCAGTACAAAGTTGTGTTTGACGTGAACTGAACTAAATTCAAACTCAATGCAACAAACTGAAATAAGTCTTAAAAGATGCGCAATTTAATGTAGATTTACTTGTTTGGTTTGGCTTTTATTGGCCTACTTCAAAGTAGTGTCACTTTTGGAGCAAAGTCGTGATTGACGCAAACTGAACTAAACTAAAACTTAACGCAACAAACTGGAACTAGTCCTAATAGATGCGCAATTCAATGTACATTTACGCTTTTGACTTGGCTTTTATATGCTTAGTTTAAAGTTAAAAAAAAACTTTAAAAAATTGTCAGAAAATGACACTTTTATTGTAAAGTCGTGTTTAACGCAAACTGTGCTAAACTTAAACTCAATGCCACAAACTGAAATTAGTTCTAAAAGATGCACAATTTAATGTAGATTCTTGTGTTTGACTTGGTTTTTATAGGCCCAGTTTAAAGTTTTTGAGAAAAGGCAAAAAAAACTGTGACAAAGTGACACTTTTGGTGCAAAATTGTGTTTGACGCAGAACCGAACTAAGCTAAAACTCAATGCAACAAACTCAAACTAGTTTTAAAAGATGCGCAGTTTAATGTAGACTTGGTTTTTATAGGCCCAGTTCAAAGTTTTTGTAAACATGCAAAAAACTGTCCGAAAGTGACACTATTGGTGTAAAGTCGCGTTTGCCACTAACTGAATTATACTAAGACTCAACGCAGCAAACTGAAACTCAGTTTAAAGTTTTTTAGTTTCTATTTAAATTAGGGTTTAGAAATTTTGTGTATGTATTCTTAAAGGGCTTACTTTGTGTTGCTAACCTAGTTGTGTTTGGTAGATGACATACAGGTTTCTATGTTTAGTTTTGCAGTTGATATACGGAGTCGCCTGGGTCTTTATTTGCCTTTTTATTTTTAATTAATTTTGCTATCGGTTAATATATTTGTTTTTTTTTTTTAATTTTATGTTTATGTTTTTTACTTACTTCTTCTATATAATCTATCAATCTTTAAAGATATTTCGCACTGTAGGCAACTATTAAGATGTATTATTTGCGTACTTTGTTTGCTTTATTATTATTATGATATTAACTTATCAAACAGCATTTATGAGTATGTGTTGCAAAGTTAAGGTGATAATATCCGTTTAGGGAGTATTCTCTTTTATACTAAAAATATCTACAACAATATGTTTATATGAATCTGGATTCTGGATTGAGTTGGAGGGTGGAACTCTTTAAACTCTACTTACGCCTCATTAGTTCTTTTGTAGCCCTTCACCCAGTTAGCCTATGTGGTTTTTGCTAGAACGTGGTGCGTTAGTTGCTTGGAGGATTTACATAATGTTCGTTTTTCATAAAGTTTTATGATCTAATGTAGTGTTATTTAGAATGTATAGATTTTAGGTAGAAGCTGCTTGTTGTTGGATTTTTGGTTTTGGAGCTACTGAACGATATAGGTTTAAATACAAGTTTTCAACCACATTTTTATGTTGTATTTATTGGTAACGATTATTTCTTTCTATTTTTCATCTTATAAAGAGTGGTCTATTTAGTTGTCTTTTTTTAGAAATTCAAAAAAATGAACAAAAAACAATTTTTTTCGGTATATTATTGGTTTATTCGAAAGAACAAACATTCCCATTATTTATGGAACACGAGTTCATTTATGTGGTTACCTAGGCTGGCGTTGCAGTAGTGCATCTTGTTAACCCAGTTTTTCAAAAGCTTGGTGCCGGTTTTTGGCTCTATCTCATGAATGGCTTGCTCGACATTTACCTTAAGGGCTTGAACCGTTAATGGATTGTTTGCATAACATCGGTCCTTCACGGGATCCCACAGAAAAAGTCTAACGGCGTCAAATTGCAGCTCCGAGGTGGCCAATTGACATCGCCGAGACGGCTGATAACATGACTACCGAATGTGGCATGGCGCTTCATCCTGCTGAAACCAAAGATAGTCCAAGTCCATGTCTTCAATTTTGGGCCACAACAAATTGTTATCATGCCTTTGTAGCGCTCACCGTTGACCGAAATGACGTTTCTAGCAGCCATTGATGCCATAGCTCCAAAATCCGCACCAAACTGTCACATTGGTTTCTCGACAAACACGTGCGGGTTTTCTGATCGCCAGATTCGACAGTTTTGCTTGTTAACATAGCCGCCGAGATGAAAATGCGCTTTGTTAGAAAAGATGATTTTTCGAGCAAAATCGTTGTCCATTTTGAGCTGCTCTAAGGCCCAAACTGAGAAGCTATAACGAACCGTATGGTCGTGTGCCTTCAATTGCTGAGTCATTTGAACCTAATAAGCGAATAAAGCGAGGTTTTTGTGCAAAGTTTGCATCAGGTTGGTGCGTGAAATGTTGAGTTGTTGAGATCGATGGCGAGTCGATGTTCCAGAACTTAGTCGCACACTCTTGGCGTGCGCACCGTACGACGGCGGGGACTGTTTGTTGGCCACTAGCATGCCAGTCTCACGAACTTTTTGCAATAAACGCACTGTTTGTGCTACACATCATTGACTTTGGAAATAAGTTTGCAATATTTTCCAACGTTGTTTCTGTGAAGATTTCTTACGGAAAAGACCTGTCACTGTCAAAATAACAAATGATTAAAAAGATACTACTAGATGGACCACCCTTTATATATCTTTATACCATCATGTTCATATAATCTTCTTATTAGATTTTTTTGTTTAGTTGGTTATATTTGTTCGATTTTCTGCTCATATTTTTTTGCATTTATATTAGCTTAATTTTTTTCTTAATGATACAGCTTATTAATTTTTTTTATTGTGTGATTAGTATTTTTAAATTTCATTTTTTTGGAAGATTTCTCCAATTTTTATTTAATAATAATTGTAAGAATTGAATTAAATATCAATGATTGACAAATATTAAAAAAAGTAGAATTGCACTACATAATTTATTACAATACAGAAAAAAGATTGCTCTAACCTAGTTCCTTATTTTTTCTCTGTCCGTGATTCGCGTTTGTCAGTCGGTTTGTTATTAATTGCGGATGAGAGATGTGTCTGTGTCAGGGGCCCGAGCGGAGCAAAAGTAGCAGACCGTGCCCGTTCGATTCCGAGCGTTTTTCCAAGTAAAAACGGAATAAGTGCAGGTTGACTTTTACAGGTGACACTCCCGGCTGTGCCGGATCCACAAGACTTCTACTACAAACTACTACTACTACACACGCTTAACGGACTTGAAACCCATGTATTATTTTTCTTACTTTGCGTGGACTATGATGGATGTGGATGGCTAACCGTAATATTTCTAATTGCATATTGATTGTGAGCAATTAATTTCCAGACTAAAAAATGTTATAGTGGCCTGCATAATATTATTGGGCCAGTGGATCATCAGAGATGGTTTTACATGCAACAAATTTATACCATAAAAGGGCGCCATTATTACAAAAGCATGTCGTTATGCACAAAATTGATAAAGTAGGCTCATCTAAATTAATTTGTGTGCAATGTAAAAATTAAATATGTTTATTAAAACGATTTGTAATTTAATGGTTGATAATAGATTCCCACAACTAGATGACGATTAATGAATCTTATTAATAAATCCAACTTGCAACAGATTAAATCCGGTGCTCGTTAATCTCGCGCACGCACATCTAATTTATGAATGTAATTGAACCTCTCGCTTCTCAGTTATTAATTAATCGAGCCAACGAGAGCGCGCAATTTTGATTGATAAGCGAATCACACCCATTATGTTAGCGCTTTTGCATGCAGCTATTATTTATTATACTATAATGCATGTAATTAGAAACACATATCCGTCATTATTTATTCCTTATTTGATTAAGCAATATAATAATGCAATTATATCTCTATATACTATATCTTTCTCACTTTATTATTGCATTTTTTATTAGAGGAAGGAAGCATTCATTATATTTATGATTGATTTTATTAATAACATTGTGGGTCGAATAATTTATTATATTTAATGTTATCTATATAGGAATTTTGATTTTTTGAAAGTTGTACATGATTTACGCAATATATCAAATGAGATGTATTATTAATTTTATTGGGGTTTCGCGTACCTTAATTAATTCTAAGATGTTAGATTTGTGTCACTGCACAATTGATTATTTGTTGCTTTGTGATTGATTGATTAAATTGGGTTAGGTTATTTCTGACAATTATTTTAACGCAATAGATAAATGCTGATAATTTATATTTCTTTAATTGATAAAGCACAATTCTGATTTTAATTGCATTTTTTTTTTTATTTGTATTGATATATCTGACTTTTATTTTTGTCACTAAATTTGCAGATAATACGTCTCATTACATATTAATTATATTCTCAAGAGTAATGTAAAAAGTATTCCGATTGAAGTTTTATTGCCAACAAAGTTTGATAATAAAAATTTGAATAATTATCAATTTTTAATTATTCAACTTCAAATTAACATTAATTGACATACTATGGTTACAATACAATGCTGCCACATGCGTGGAGTTGTCAGTTTATAATACGTAAATAATAACTATACTGTTTGGTTTTGAGCAACCTAATATAGGTTTATATTCTCAATTGGACTATTATCGACAATTATATTTATATAAATTATAGCGACAAAAATATTAATGCGTTGGCTGTTTATGACGTATATTTTATAAACGTAGTGTTTATAAGTGATAATACGTTTGCAGCGTACTGTCAGCTACCAATACGTTCATGTTTGCTTTGATTGACTTTTTTGTGATGTACTGGAGAGATTATTAATCTACTCCGGACCAGAGGAGGATCTTAGTCATGAAACCATACGCTGACAAGGCGGGTTGGAGAGTGAAAGAGCCTTTTATATTTGAAATAGTTTACGTTGTGAGATTCGAACACATGATCTTCGGTGCAACAGCCGGATGCCTAGACTACTGCGCTACGCTCTTTTCTTTGCACTAATAATTGTTTTAAAAACACCATATGTGGTGGTTTTTTTACATTTGGGTTTTTGGTTTGGCCACGAATCGCATATCGTACCATTTTTGTGGGAAATGTGATAGCATCACTTGATTTAATTTAGTGTGTTTTGTTTGTTTTTGGTTTTACTTCTGAAAAACAATGTAGTACTTAAAGGCACTTCCAATTCTGCACTCTTTCCTCTCACTACTTACTACCAAACTATGGTTTTGCCCAGGATACGTTGTCATCACTTAAAAAATGTTACAGTTTAATCTTATACACATAATTTATATTTCCCGGCAGCGGGGTTTTTGGCGGCAGCCAGGTTTGACACTTGTTAAATCTGCCACTGACGACCGCTTCGAAATAAATTTGACAAATTAAATATTGCCGCTGCTGGGAGTTAAACCCAGACTGATTTTGCAACAGTTCTTGCACTAGACCATTGTGTAAGGTCTTAATATTGCAAGTAGTTTTAGTTTAGTGATTCTATCCTAACTGCTAATAGGTTGTATTTTGGAAAATGGAGATTGATAGTGAATTGGTTTTAAGATACAGGGTGGGAGCGCATTACTTTGATTTTTTGAAAATCAAAAACTTGCAACGAATTAAAAGATAAAATAAAAATTAGTTTTGATGGTAAACTTATTCCTTTTGTAACTAAAGCAAAAAACCTGGGCATCATGTTTGTTAATACTTTTAGATATAAAAAAAATATTAATAAATGTGTGTCTCTTGCTTATTTAAACTTAAAAAAACTATTTCAGCATAGGTCATATCTCTCGGTCGCTGTTAAGAAAACTTTGTGTGATGCTTTTGTACTTTCTAACGTCTCATACTGTTCTACATTGTATCATACAGCAATTGATGTAGATACTTTCAAACGAATTCAACTAGTCCAAAATTCTTTTCTCAGGTTTATTTATGGCATTCGTAAGATAGACAGAATCTCTCATAAATTAAAAGAATCCAGATGGTTGTCTATGGAAGAAAGAAGAAAAGTTATTGAAGCTTGTCTATATCATAAGATTTTAAGTACTAAACGGCTACCTTACTTATTTTATAAAATTACATTTTGCAGTGACGTTCATACCTTAAATACAATGTCTAAAGGACTTTTGTCCCCACCTAGACATTCTACTGCCATTTTTGAGAGGTCTTTTTCATACAACATTTATAAAATTTACAATGCCATTCCGCCCGCCCATGCCAAGCTATCATATTACAAATTTAGGATTGTTATTAAAAATACATTCTTAAACGTATGATTTTTATATTTTTATACATACTTTTTTTTTGTTATACTGTGTAAGTAATGCTTACTTCATTTAGTTTATTGGTCCTTATTTGTATTGTATTTATTATTATTTATCTTCAATACACTTTATCATTCTTTTTGTTTACTTATATTTTAGCCGATGTAATTTTGTTATTTGTTTGTATTTTTTTTTTTTTTTTTTTTTGTACAATTACTCTAAGTTATTATAATTTTTGTAGGTTTAGATGGAAGATCATTTAGGTTGTTTTTACAGCCTAAGTGAATCTTGCCTACCGTTTTGTGTTCCTTTTTAGTTTTTTCTAATGATCTGTATATGTTACTTTTTACGTGAATAAAGTTTAAATAAAAATATTAACTTTTTAAAATATAAGTTTATTTAATTTTTTTCATTTAGCACAATGGGGTGTATTCTGTAAAAATAAATGTTAATTTTAACAGCCTGTTTAAATTAAAAGCCTGTTGGGGTGTATTCTGTAAAAATAAATGTTAATTTTAACAGCCTGTTTAAATTAAAAGCCTGTTAAAGTCATATTTGGTATTCTATAAAACACAAATCTGTTAAAATTTTAACAGGCACTGTTAAAATTGCCTGTTAAGTTAAAAAATTTAAAGGCATGTAAATACATGACTTTAATTTTTAACAGGGTGTTAAAATTATAAAATGGTGCAATAGGTTATATTGCCATTCAAATAAATAAAAATTTGCATGAAAGAGGAAGAAGGTAAATTATTAAATAATTCTAACATGCATTAATAAAAGAATTTTGTATTTTTAAGGAATCGGCTGAGATTATATAATCGACAGCTACAGATGGGATATGTACAATTTATTTGAACTTCCCGAACTTTGTTTTTTTAAATTATTTTGTCTAAATAAAATTGCTGCTCAATATTTAATTAACGCAATTACTCCATTTACATTTGGCAGTTATACGAAGAAATACTGCAACACCAAACTATTTAAAGGTTTTTTGGACATGGTAGTTACCAGTTGGATGTTGAGGCATCTGCTAATATAGTAATTAGTCAACTAGCAGTTAGTAAAACTATTGACACTATTAAACAAATGGATTAAATTTCCAACTCGGTAAGATCTTATTGATCAAAATAAAACATTGTATTTTCAAAAGTATGGCTTTCCAGGGACAATTGGTTAATTTACTGCTCGCATGTAGCTATAATTGCCCCTCTTAATATCATATTTAATTAATCGTGACCTGTGTCTTGTATTTGATTTTTAAATCTGCAAACACCTATAAGAAATAATACGTATTGCAAAATTGTGTATTTTGAGCAGCGATATAAAATAAGCGTAGTTATTTATTGGTTATGCTAGCATATATGTTGATTGAAATTAATTTTGCAACAAAATAATAAAATTAGAATTAAAATTTAAATGAATTAATTAATTATTTATTTATTCCCATAGTATAACTTTTTGTTTTGTTCTATATATGTTATAGTCATTCTTTCGCGTTTCAACATTTTAATTCACTTTTAAAACTAATACGATTATTGTGTTGTGATTACCTACGAGCACCGGCGTTTGTCATATTTTGAGGTTAAATCTGACGCATAATGTTTTGTGGTTCAAGAAAAGACATGACTTTTACGCATAAATGTAGAGATTTGTATCTAACTTCATGACTAATTTTTAACATGCTGTTAAAAATATGTATTATAACAGCCATGTTAATATTTCAGTTACAGAATATCAATATAACGTTAAAAATTAACAAGCCTGTTATATTTATATTTTTAACAAGCTGTTAAAATAAACATAAAATTTTACAGAATACACCCCAATAAGGAAAATATTAAATTATTTTGTTTTAAAAAGTGTATCTGGCAAATGTCGTCCTTTATTGCGCACACACTGGATAAGCCGTTTTTTTTTAATTTTTATACATTTTTCAAGCATCTTTACGGGTATAGTGGCGAGTCCATTCCGAATATTGTCTTGTAGAGTTTTCACGGTTCGTGGACGATTGCTATACACTTTTGATTTTAAAAAACGCCACAGAAATAAATCACATGGGGTTAAATCAGGAGAGCGTGCATACCAGTTAAGAACCTTTCTTTTTTTTTTTAAGGTTTATCGAAACTCTCGATGTATGCGCTATGGCACCATCTTGTTGAAACCAGGTATCTGTAACTGCATTGCTTCAATAGCAGGCTGCTCCTGGAGCATGATCAAGTAAAGTTTCGAGTTTAAGGTTACTGCATGACCATTATGCTGAAAAAAAAAATACAGGCCAATGATGCGTACTCATCAAATGGCGCACCATTCGATCTGAGTGAAAGGGCCTCTCGTGAAGTTTCCTGGGATTTGTGTTCTTGCAATGTCGCATATTCTGTTTGCTGACGCAACTACTGAGGTGGAAATGTGCTTTATCAGAAAAGAACACATTTGCGTCTTGGGGAAGGGCGACGAGCATGTTTTTACTACATGTTTGTCGCGTTACATAATCCTGTGCTGACAGTTGTAGGACCATAAATATTTTATACTTTCATTATGCAAAATCCGGTGAAGAAAAGTCTTGAAATGCTAAGAGCAAGGGTTTGTTTTTGAGCAGATAGTTTTGGAGATTTATGTACAGCTGCTCGAACTCGGTTGGCGTTTTCCGGTGTTGTCACTTTTCTCTACGGTCGTCTTCTTATTGACGACACATTTCCTGTTGTTCTAAATGCATTTACCAAACTTAAAATTGATTGCCGTGCAGGTACACGACTACGAGGGGGAACTGCAAACCGTGCGCGGAAAGCACGCTGCATCTCAATAATTGAGTGGGCGTTTGAAAAACAGGTCTCAACGCAAAATGAGCATTTTTTACCGACCACTGTATTGTTTTGACTAGGCGGAACAGGAAGAAAAGCTTCCCATTTTATTTAATCCAAGGAGCACGCCCTTCACTTTTTCCGACTACGTGTGGCCTACACAGCACTCTTCTTAAAATAGCAAAGTGCCGCGCTCTACCCTGTATATTTTAATATGAGGAGTCAATTTTATTGATGACATTTTACGATTAATTTTATGGTTTATTGATTGACTTGATTTGGAAGTCAAGTCGTAAAACTTTTGAGGCAATGTAAACTTTGGCAGCCACTCAGGTTGCGTCAATGTTTAAAAGTGGAATTTTTTAACAGAAAACTTTTGCATATTGCGTTCCCAGCTTTGGAAAGGAGAACTTGAATCTACACTTTTTTTTAAATTTTATTGAAACACAGTTATATAATTTTTTTTATGAAGGTGGTTTTTCTATTAAAGGTTAGCGATTAATTTTGTATTTTATCTTTTATCTTTTTGTTTAATCAACTTAGATATTGAATATTAGTTTGTTCAAGTGTTATTGGTGTTCTTGGAAGTTAGTTTCTTGTTATAAACATCACTTTTGGTTAACTTGCTTAAGTAAATTAAATTAAATTAAAAAATTCTTTTGAGTGCTTGTTAGCAATACAGTTTTGTCAAATAATGTGAGTAAAGTGTAATGCTTTATTAACGTGTGCAATTTTAACCTTTTACTTTAATTAGTTTTGTAGTCATATCTAGTCAGATATTGTTAGATTTTAGCTATGCCAGATTTGAGTACCGAGCGGTTATCAAAATTTTACGTTGGAAGGTGTTACCTCTCATTAAATTAAACAATGATTAAATGGCGTATACGGTCCTTCTTATTCTACCGTGAAAGAATGGGTCAAAAGGTTTCAGATGGGCTATGAGTCTTTAGAAGACGAATCACGTTTTGGTCGACCAGTTGAAGTAATCACAGAAGATTTGATTATTTTTATTGAAGAACTGGTACAACGTGATTGCCGACTAAAAGTGAGTCGCAATGTCATGGCTGTCAGATACATTTATTTGGCAAATACTTTATGATCATTTGATTATGAATAATGTGAGTGCAAGATAGCTTTCAAAACTTGTGTCTGCATCGAGTTGATTGTGCTCGATTTGCTTTGATTGTTTTTTGGGGGGGACTAGAAGAAGTTCTATAATCTGTTGTTACTGGGGATAAAACCATGGTTTTGTATTATGATACTCTATCCAAAAGGGAATCTATGGAAAGACTGCATGCAGGTGAACCACTATTAAAAAGATTATTGGCAAATTTATTATCTAATGTTGGATATAGGCTTTTTCTAAGTCTTTCCATGTTGTCTTATCTCTGGCAGTCTTCATCCAGTTTCTTCCGGCAATACAGGTCATATTGTCTCTACAACATTTTTGTGGTCTCTCTATATCTCTTTTGCTTTCCTTTGGTCTCCAGGCTGCTATTCTCTGTGTTCATCTACCATCTAGCGTTTTTGCAAAGTGAGACTCTCTTCATGATATTCTTTACTCTCGTTCTACTTTAGATTTTGTTGTTTTGCACCTTATCTTTTAGTATAATCCCTAGCATGGCTCTCTTCATAGCTTTTTGGTTGGTTCTAAGTTTTACCGCCATGGTCTTGGTCAGGGCAATAGTTTCTAGGCCGTATGTGGCCACTGACAGTATACAGCTGTCGTCGATAATCATAGTTTTAAGTTGTCTCATGTTAGTGCTTATCAGGACTTTGTCATCGGCAAATCTTAGATGACTTAAGTATAGGCCATCTATGTTTAAGCCTTTGTCTTCTCATTTGAGCTTCTTAAAGACATTTTCTAAAGCTAGTGAAAATAGTTTGGGTGATAGTGATACTTTATTGCATAGGTTGAGCGAAAATATTTGCACAAAGCTTTGAGGGTAATTAACAAAAGGAGTCAGGTTGTTGCACGACAAACTGTGCATATTGCTGAGGTTGCTCAACTTGTCATAAGAGAATGCGGTTTTCAAAAAAAATGATCATTTTTTATACGGCCCAGACTTGGTCCCTAGCGACTACTTTTTGTTCTCAAAATTTAAAAAGTAATTCTTTGGGGCAGAGTTCTTGACGATGAAGAGGTGAACATTTTTTATATTGTAAAATAATAAATGTATGATTTTTTGGTCAGGCCGAGATTTTATGGCGGTTACTTTGTACTTTTAGATTTTATTGCCGTGTATGCTTTCGGTTGTTTTGTGCAGTGTTTTTTTTTTACTAGTCTGCTTTGATTATATGTGAGGATAATAACTTTTAGGATCATGTAAAACATTTTTTTTCACAAGTGAATACATTAAATGTTCTTCATGGAAGCGCTGTTAAAAGTGCATTCGTTGAAACAAAATTATGACTTTTACTTAAATTGAGCTTAATGGTAAAAACTTAACATAACTCCACGAAAAGAAGTTTAGCAGTGTTAAATTGCACGAGCAAGGAAGATAATTGACTATTGAAATAAATGATGACTGAACTAAACTAATTGAATTGTATGGTTGGAATTATGGCACTGCTTTGCTGAAACTACATGACCGAGTTGAGAGCATCATCTAAAAGGTAAAAAAAAAAAATAGTCAACATTGATTGACAGCAAGCTTCATTTACAGTAAGGGGGTTACCAGCATTTTAAAAATGAAAAAAAAAAATACCAATGACTCCTCCAGCATGAAATGCATTGCTTCTGGTGAATTTTTAAAGCAGAAACAGCAGTTTTGCTTGTTTAGAAAATTATTCAGCCAGAACTGAGCTTGGGATCATTCACATTTTTTTTAAAGTTCAAAGTCTGAGATGGACAACGAATTAACAAATTTAAGCTACAGTTGCAACTTGTTTTTTACAGCTTGCACTTTTTTGACTTAATGGTATGAGAACGTAAAGAAATTATTCGAATTTTTCTACAAGACGTTTAGCTGTTTGTTGGATTATAATGACCAAACATTGGAGTTAATGCAGGGAAAGTGGTAGCAACGTAACGTGAATTTTGCTAGAACATTTGGATAGTTTGTAAATTTTGTTAAAGCTTGTAGCGTTTTGCAGCACTGAAAAGCATATATGAGAAAATTAGGAAACAATTTATCTGAAACAAATATGATATTGTCTTTCTCAACAATAATATGCATTATTGCATTGTTACGTCTTGATTATCTATACGAGTTTCAACTAGTAGATTAGTTAGTTTTGCATGATTAACTGTGTTTTGCAAAATTTATGAATTACTAAATTTAGTTGATCTTAGCAGTGTAAGGGTAGAAATTGTAAGCATATTAATGCATCTTTGGTGCTCAGCCGGAAAGCCAAATTGTGCGGTGTTTGCGTTTCTTAAATTAATTTGAGACACAAGTTAATTAAGCTGGTTAACTAAAATTATTTGCACGTAAGTTTTCTAATGGGTTTTTTTGTAATTGGTTGATTTAAACTATTTTGTAGCGAATATATATATTGCATTATTGTATATTGTTTAGTCTCGCAGCTATTTCGGATTTTTTTACAAACGGCATATTTGACTTTGCTTTTTGATATTGTTAGATGATAAATATTGTTTATTTGGCTTTTAATTTTAGAACAGAGTATTTTTATTATGCCGTTGCAAGATTCTTTATTCTATTTTTGCTATTAATTTTCGTTGAAAATGTGTTTTTAAAACTACTATTCTATCAATTGGTTTTAATATCTTATTGTCTATCTTTGCTTTTAATCTGTTTTTGTTGGTTGCAAATTGTTTTCGGTAATAGCAATTAAAACGTGTTTTTTATTGATATTATGGTTGTGGTTTTTGTAATTTTTTGCTAGTATTTTTTGATTGTTTGATTAATTGCTATTTTTGCTTTTAAATATGTATGAGTGGAACTTGAGGTATCATCTACATATAGTCGTTTTAATGGACGTTGGAATCATATATGTAGTTACTAATTTGTTGTATGTAGAACTACACCAACTGGTTTAAATGATTTATAGTGTGTGGGAATGCCGTCTCTAATTTTGGCGTCAAAGTTGTTTATTATACTGATGAATTTTTTTGGTTGATTGAGGTATTTTGTTAAAAACGTTCCAATAATTTATATTTTTTATTAGCAGTTGGAGCTTATACTTGTTTTAGTTTTTATAGTTGTGTATCTTTACTTTTTCAATAGTAGAGTAATCCGTTTTCTAGGTTGTGTTGTTACTGGTCATCTTATTTTACAGATTTTGGTTTTCTTTGGACTACGTTTTTTAGATTTATTTCTAGCAATGCTTTGACATTCTAAGATTTGATGCTTATTTGTAGAGATTTGTTATTTGTAATTTTTAGCTTTGTTTTTTATTGGTACTAAGGTTCTTGATTAGATTTAGTTGCCATCTTGAAATAGTTATACTGGGGAAAAGTTGTTTTCCTCATGTAAATAAAAACTGCTATCTCTAGTTGCGTCTGTAGTATTTTAGTTTTAAACAAATTTATGACCATTTTTTTCTTCTTTGAACTGATACTTCTGTTAGCTTTAGCGTTTTACTAAGCCTTTATTCAATTTTTGTTATATTTGGCTGTTTTCATCTAATTCGTAGGTCTATGTAGTTACCTACGTGTAGAGCACAGGAACTACATAATAATATGAGAGTTGGGACTAATCACCTTCAATCTTCTGCCGACAATGTCTGCATGCGACCGATTAGAAACATAGCCGATCAAACATTGGCTAAAATCTTTGCCACATTATGCTATCAAAGATGAACAGTTTTTGCAATTTTGAACAGCCGTGTGGTAAGTTTGCGGTTTTGATCAGCTTAAACTGGCACATTTAGAAACAATTGTTTCAAACCCAATCAGCGCCGAAACCGCGTGCCAATTGTAGAAAAGTTAAGTCTGAAACCAATTTTTGAGCATTTTTTTTGGAATTTATTGTAAAAGAATTATAAAAGGTTTTCAGGCGCGATTTTTTAAATTGTTTGATATTTATTTGTTGACCTTGGAGACTTGCAGATGATTTTGTCCGCATCTAAAATAATATAGTGAGTTTTTTAATAGTTGTTATTACGTTGGCTATCTTCAGTTTCTCAAAGGTTTTAATTTTTTTCTGGTGGACGCGTACCTAAAAACATTTTTTAGCTTGTTATCCCGATTTATGAAATATTTATTTCCAAATTTGCGGCTATCAGACAAAAACACGACTTTTGGGAAAACGCATTTAAAGACGACTCATTTTTTTAAACCAACAAATTTTTTTGACTTTAACAAAGTTTTATCTATGCATTAGTGGAAAGTTCTAGTTGATGCGGTTTGTCCGCGTGTGGAAGACGACGGTTTGAGATTGCGGTGCAAGTTCTTGCCATGCATGCGCACCGGTTTAAAATTTCGGATAAAACTGTCTCTGCATGGAAAAAACGACGGTTTAAAACTGAGGTTTAGTCTTTGCGACGCGCGCCGGTGTATAACCATGCGGTTTTGTATACAAACTTTTACCTTACGGCTTAAAACCGCAGATAAAACTGTTTGTCTTTGGCACTTTATTGACGTATTGCCATCTATAGTAAATTTTACGCTAATCAACGCTGCACAGCTATGGTAGCATTCACCACCAACCAAGTATCTTGTAGTTACACACCGCAAATTATTCACTATGTATGTATGGTATTATTATGTGTGTCTGGATTGAGCAATCAACGAACGAATTATCAATTGTATGCAGCGATGAATGATGGTAGTACTGTACGGCCGTGTGGAATATAGTATACATATTTTTTTACACGTTTTATATTCTAAAAATTTGCTAACTGTGGAGATATTGAAAAAAAAAGCTCTTAAAAGAAACTTTTTACCAAATTGAAATGATTATATTGAAGTAATAGTTTATTTATTAGAATGTCATAAGCTACAGAGGCTTAAAATTGTACTATTGCATTATATTGTAATGCAGATTTTAAACTGCATCCATAACGAGCTTAATATTTACTTAAATTATGAGGTTTATGGAATAAACATTTTGGGTCATGGACTACAAAATAATTCTCAGCTATCAATCTTACCTAGACGCATCATGATTAAACAATCCCAACAAAATTGGATGGAAACTAACATAAATACAAAAATTGCGTTAATTAAAATTTCATATATATATATATATATATATATATATATATATATATATATCACATTGCGTTACATACACGCATGCATACTTTTACTAAAACTATATAATTTCTCTGCAATTTAATTTTTAACGTTATCCAAACAAGGAAACAGTTATCCCCGAAATTGGACACTAATTATATTTCTGGTTGTTTGTCGTGTCAATTTACTTTACTAGAAGGAAAAGGAAATTCTACACGGTGGCTTTATTTGTGTTGGTGCAACACCAATCTGAAGAAGGTGTTAACGCAACACAAACAAAACGCGTATAGTCTGGCAAACACACGGGCTCTATTTATTCACGGCTTTACCTACTTTCCATGTGTTCTAATAGCAATCTGTTTGCACTGGCACGTTTGCCCATTGTGCTCCTTTTTAATTTACTATTGAAATCATGAATAACACAATTTAAATTTTTATTGTTAACCAAATTAGGTAAATTTTTTTTTTTAATAAATTATGGATAATTTTTTTTTGATTTTTTATTGAATTCTAACGGTTTTTGACACGCTTTACTAATATACAAAAGTTATTATATTAAATTCTAACTACAAATAAAATTGCAATAAAAGCAACTCTTTATGAAATCTTTTTAAATATTTCAATGTAACTATCACTATCACAATTACATTTAAACCACATACTTTCTGTAGAATTACCGTATTAATTTCATTGAAATTTGTTGTAACTATAGAATTGCAATTTCTTTTCAACTACGTCCCAGTGACAAAAACGATGCTTTCATTTTGCTGAGAATTATCACATTTCATATAGTAAAGAGAAATAAAAGTAGTCGTTAAAAAACGATTACAACGCGCACCAATTCATCTCCTTTTCTGCGTGTATGGTGCTTTAAATTCGGACAGAACGTGCGCGCACAATTTACAAAATTATCCGCTCCATTTCCCGCAATGTCATTACAGGATTATAAAAAAAGAACAACATTATTAGATTTAATTTAATTTAATTGCATGCTATTATATTGTTGTAAGCGTGTAGTGAGCATGTTTACAAGAAGGTAATGGGCCGAGTTATTTTGACAATTTATTTATACTTTCACCTTGTTTATTATAAATAATGTAATTAATAAAGTATTTTTTTGAAAAAATACAATTAATTTAAGATTTGTTTAATTTTTTTCTTTGATAATGAAATGAAAACTGGTTTGAAAGTGCACTGTGGTGGCCAAAGCGGCCGGTTTCTTTTAAGAAGAGCCACGGAATCGGCCATCCGAGACAGTTCTCATGACGTTGGGTAAAATGTATTTATATTATCTTCGGTCTTAATGGGCCAAGGTTGAGTGCCGAGAACAGGAAATGCGGTGCTGCTTGCGCTTCGCTTTGATTAATAATATCGAAGAATAAGATAAAAAATAAAACAACTTGATAATGTTGTTGTTATGGTCATTAATTATAATGAAGAAACATGCAAGATATTTCTAATATAAATAAATAGGCGTCTGAAATATATATTTATGTGTGCTGTTGAAGGCAATGAGCAGCAATCAAAATAATGTTTGAAATAAATTTGTTGTAGGAAGTATACGTAAATTGTTCAAAAATACTATTAGTTAAATTTATTAAACAGTGTGAGACTATGTTTAAATTCATTGATGAAAATAAAACTGAAATTACTTTTAGTTTAATATTTAGTAATAAGATTACCAGAAAAAGTTCAACTATAGTTTTATTCAAATTTAATAACTTTTTTTCCAAAAATATATTATTATTTTATTTTAATAAGTACAAATGTTGATTTGAAATTTATGATTGTTGAAACCAACAATATAGTAAACGCATATTAAGCTGCGTTCTTCTTCAGGTGCATATCTGATTTCGGATGCTTGCGATGAGCATGACTATCTTCACTTTATTGGATGCTATTCTGAAGAGCTCCTTCGACGTCTACGGGATACCACGCCTTAAGATTCTGCAACCATGATATTCTTGTCCGTCTTGTACCTCGCTTGCCGTGTATTTTGCCTTGAATCGTGGCTTGTAATAGGGTGTACTTGTTCTTGTTCCTCATAATGTGGCCTAGATATTGAAGTTTGCGGGTTTTGATGGTGTTTATGATCTCTATCTCTTTTTTCAACTTGCGAAGGACTTCTATGTTTGTTACTCTGTTTTTTCAAGATATCCGCAGGATGCGTCGATATAGCCACATTTTAAAGGCTTTCAGCTTTTTTGTTGTTGCTTTATTGGGTGTTCAGGACTCGACTACGTATAGTAGTATTCAGAATATGTAGCATCTCAACATACGTATTTTGGTATCAAGATGAAGTTCGTGGTTTTTGAAGAGGTTATTTATTGTATTGAAAGCGGCTCGAGCTTTTCCAATTTTATTTTTTATCTCTTGCCTATTGTCCCAGTTTTGTTCACAGTTGTGCCTAAGTATGTTGTCTGCTTTACTCTTTCTATTTGTTGATTGTGAACGTATAGATTTACATTGGGTATCTTTTTTTTGCTTATTACCATGAATTTTGTTTTGTTGCTATTGTTAAGTTAAGTAAATTTTTCACTAGCCGCTACAATTTTGTTTAATAGTTTTTGAAGTCCTTCAAGAAAGTCAGCGAATATCATTGTATTGTCAGCATATCTGATGTTGTTTAGCCTAGCTCCGTTCAGTAAGCTGCGCCTACATCTATAAATATTTACGTTAAATTTTAAATGCGGCCAAAATGTTAAAGTTGCTTTAAAACTGAAATTAATTAAAAACTGCCAAAATTCGAATGAGATGTTATAAATTATAAACTGTTCAAATGTGCCAAAACTGCTGATTTAAAGTCTTGTTCAAATATAAAAAGTGCTAGAATGTCATTTTATCTGTTAAACTAAATATTATCAAAATGCGCTACAAAGTATCAAAAAAGAAAAAATCAGAATGTCATTGTGCGAGTTTAGGGAACGCAACCGTTGATAACTGCTAAAAACCTTTCAATGGTTGCTAAACAAATGCGTTAAGTATACCCTGATAACTAATAGTTGATTATTTTAGTCAGAATGCTTGCTTGTGGTCAGTAAATTTTTTACGTTGACAATAATTGAATTATGTTGCAAGTGAACAGTTGTATTCACTAGATGCGCCCATTATCTGTCAAATGAACTATCAACTCTCAAAAAATTAAACTTGAAATATTGTAAAATGTGTTTTAAAATAGTAATTATCTTATGCTTTTTTTATTGTAAACCAAATATTGTATTAAATATCGGTAAACGACATTTTGTAGATTCAAAACCAAACATATATGTATTTTTTTAAAAAGGCTTATTTCTGAATACTATTTTATAAGATAATTTTGTTTTATTAATAAATTGGGATAAACATTTTTAGAATTTTGATTAGTTTACAAGTTATAAGATAACTGTTCTAGAATGTCTACTTTAGATTTTATTCCGCTGGATGAGAGAGCGGTTGAAAAGAAAATGGTAGCAAGTTTTGCCGTTTTGTTCGACGTGTTGTAACAAGACTAGCACTATTGTCACCGAAGTGAAGATGCTTATCTGGAACTTGGTTTTCATTTTTTGTTGATTTTAAGACGGGGTCGGGGTTTTTTGCTGTCTTGAGCGAGTCATATTTTATTTCTAAGATGTCCATCTTTGTTTCTAAAAAAATGTTGGAATTTCAAAAATCTTGAAACTTATGTAATTTTTTATAATGTGAAGTTCTGTCTTTTTCTTCTTTTTCAATAGTCTGTTATGTTCATTCTTGAACGTAGGCCTTTTCCAACTGTTTTCATCTTTCCCGGTTTTGAGATGTTTGGATTCACGCCAGTCTAGCTGATCTTTTGAAGTTGTACCTTGTTTGTGCTCGTATGGTATCCATTCAATAATTTGTCTGTCCCATCTCGTTTTGTCGTTTCGTGTGACATGGCTTGCAAATTTCTACTTGAGGGATGCGATTCTCTTACCTACATCGCAGACTTTGGTGATTGCTTTTATTGGGTCATTTTGGTATCTGTTTTGTCTTGTTATCTCTATCAATAAAATTTGAATTGAAGAGAAACTTCTAATTTTTGGATGATCAACGCTTTGGTGGATGGGGCACTCCGGTTGTAATTATTGCCTGAAATCAATCAACTGAGAACTTCAGCTACCTAGCCAAATTTCTTGACAGATCTGCTTTCATTTAGTAATTAACCCGCCCACTCGGACGACTATTTGTTATTAAGAGATTAGATCTCTCATTCTCCTTCTCCAATTTAGTGAGAAATAACATTTAGAGAGAAAAGACATCAATTTTAGGTTGACCAACACTTGGGTGGGTTTGATTAGGTTTAAACTATTAGCCTGCAATTAAGGAACATAGTGCTTCGCTTATGTACCCGAACATTTTGTTTGCTTTTTGATTTAGACCTTTGATATGACTTGCATTTTAGAAATGACAATAAACTTTTTTGTAATCCGTGGCGTTTTACTCTGGCAGGCATGATTATGTGCGTAGGCTTTTTACGGAAGATTCAATCTAGAGATTGTTATACTTATAATTTTTGAATGTTTATACAACTAAACCAGTGCCGGAATGCCAAATTTATTTTTTGGTTGTACACCAAATAATAGAAATTACTAGGGGGTGCACGTACTCTGGTTAAATTTGTAACGTTTTTGGATTTTAACCGGTTTAGGCAACTATAAGCCATTGTCAGGTTTCTGCATTGGGTTTTTTAGGCGACACCACATTTGAAGTCTAGTCTGGATGGAAAATAATAAGCAAATTGTTTAGGATTCTTAGGGATTGACTTTGTACGTTTCTGTGGTTGTCAGGCTGGATAAGAAGGTATACAAAAGAAAAGAATTTAATACGAAAAATAAATTGAAATCTTGCTGCGTTTTTTACTATTTCTACGATACTGGACTACTATTTTAGGTTTGAATTCTCTTAGTTTTTGCGTAATTTTAGCTGGATTGCAATATTGAAGTTTTGATATTAGTTGTTTTAGATCTAGGTAAACGGGTATGGTTAGCCACGAGTTGTGGAAGATCCGGAGCAGCAGAAGCGGTTCATTTAATTTTGTTTTTTTTTTTGCTTTGATTAGTTTGCCTACTGATGCAGAGTCACAAAGATTTACTTTTGGTAATCCGGTTGAAGAGTATGCGGAAGGTTCATTTTTTGCGGAATCCGCTGTGGATATTGACGATTATTATGGTTATTTTTACCTTGTTGAAGGATCTTCTAAACAGTTGGATTGAGGTCATTCTAAACCACTGGCGCAAATTTTTAAGCTAGGATATTCTTTTTCTTCTTGGACTTCTTTTTCCAGCACCTTTCCTTTCAGAATAAGTTGGAGTATTCTATCCTTTCTTTGTGTCGCATAATATGTCTAAGGTATTCTAGTTTTCTGGCTTTCACAGTCATCATTATTTCAAGATCCCTTCCTACTCTCTAAAGAACTTTTTCATTCGTCACTCGATCCATCTATGTAATCTTCAGTATACGTCTGTACGTCCACAACTCGAAAGCTTTTAGTCTGCTTTCCGAGTCCTTTGTTAGTGTCCAGAATTCTGCGCCGTACAGTAGAGTAGAGAAAACAGCATCAGATCTGAACTGGTGAATATTTTACTCATTTGTGTAAATGCAGCTCTTGTTCTCTCGATTCTTCATTTTACTTTTTTAGAATCGTCCCACTGTTGGTTTATGCTGGTGCCTAGGTAGGTATTTGTCAACCTGTTTGATAGGTATGTTGTCGAGGATCAGGTTTACCGGTGGTGGATTGTTTTTGGTGACTTGGTCTTTTTTATATTTAAATAGATTCCGTGTTTCTGCTAGTGAATTTGATCTTTTCCATTATAAGTTGGAGTCCTTCTGCACTACTGGCCATTATGACGGAGTCGTCTGCATATCTGATGTTATTGAGGAGTTCACCGTTGACTATGATTACCTCCTCCACTCCATCCAGTGCTTCTTTGAAAAAAAATTCCGAGTATATATTAAAAAGCATAGGCGAGAGCACACCTCTACATATTTTTGTTTTATTTTTTTGTTTTATGATTTTTTTTCTTTTACTTCTGCTGTTTGTTGCCAGTATAGTTTTGCTAGAATGCGAATGTTTTTGTCGACAGCTAAGTATCTTGATCAGTTTTTTGTGTTTTACCCTGTCAAAAGCTTTGCTGAAGTCAATAAAACATAGGTATACATTGCAGTTGACGTCTCTACATTGCTGAATCAGAACGTTTAATGCAAAATGTGCTTTCTTGGTACATACGGCATTGCTGAACTAAAACAGTGTTTCTTTGATGTGTGCTTCACATTGTTGGTATATTCTATTATGTATAATTTTAAGAACTATCTCATTATACTTATGGTCCGATATTCTTTGCATTGTTTTGCTGTTGGTTTTTTTTTGTGTTAGTGACAAAAGTGGAGTGGAGCCAATCTGTGGGTATACCACATCACATTATATAGGCGGGTAAGAGTGTTTATACCTTCTTTGCTAAATAATTTAAGGATCTCTACTGGTATTTTATCTGGACCTACTGCTTTTCCAGTCTTCGATATGTATATAGCTTTTTGAACCTCTTCCTTTGTATTATGAGGTCCGGTATCCGTGTTATTTATGCCGTGATGTTCTGGGTAATCGTCTTCTTGTAGCAGCCGGACATGACAAATATTTGAAAATTGTGCATTATGTTTTCTAGGCGAGTGGCAGTTATTTTGTTACTAGAACAATGCTTTACTTCTTAATAATTTAGGAAGAGAAACAAGTAGTTAGTTGCTTCTAAGTTATCAAAATTACGTTTTTGGGGTGGGTTTGAGAAGTCATTGGAGTTGAGCCATATTATTTTTAGAAAACAAATGGTTTGGGTAGTGTCTTATAAAAGGTATAAGCTGCTTTTTATATTTTTTCTTATTATTGTGCATTTTACTGCTATTTTACTTTGTTCCAGAAGTTGTATGACTTGTTTTAAAAAGGGTTGATGGGACTAACGGCTCATTAGGTGACTTCCGAAAGAACATGTTATTATTTTAGTCATATTTTGATAAATTGAGCAGCGGACAGTTAACGCTATCTTATAGATAATCATTTCAACAAAGTCTGGTGTGCGGTTATGCGTAAAAATAAAACAATGTTTAAAAAAAAAAATTTTAATATAAAACTTTAAAATTCCCAAATAATTATTTTGGGAAAATAGAATTTTTCTGTCTTTGTTTTGGCTTTCAATTTTGTACGTATCTAAGTTCTATCGTAAGAAAAAAAAGATGCGAAATTTGCTTTATAAAATTTGTTTGAACGAATTTGTCGAGTCAGTTTTATCTTACAACTCGAGTTTTGTCAAAACTTTTTTTTTTTTTGCTATTTTGTGGTTTTTTTGCGTATTTTAAATTTACTTATGATTGCTCTACTTTACATATATTTTGATGGAAAATTAGGACCAAAGTTTTTAGATTTTTTTGCCTTTTGCCAAACATTTCAAAACGATTGGCAATAAAAAAAAAAAAAGAACTGGTTCTAGGAATTTTTTGGCTGGAAATACTACTTTTTGTTGTTGGGTAGACATTCTGGGACAGTTTTCTTTGTCATATAATTTTTAAACTAACCAAAATACAAAAAAAGTTTAACATTTTGGTAATAAATTATTTTTTTTAATGTAATTAAGGAACAATAGCGTTGTAGCGTCAAAGCGCATTTTGTTTTTAGAAAATCTTGTGTTTGATAGTTTTTTAATTTTTGGTTTAAAAATACCTATTCTAGGACACGCTGTACAGTCGTTAGCACAACAATTTGTGACAATTTTCTGGCGAGACAAAATAAGCTTCGTTAAGTTGCAGTTACGTCCTTACTAATTCTGTTAACTTTACTAATGACGTCACTCTTTATTTAAGTATTCTTATATACTTAAAATGTTTTGAATATACAAGATATTATTTTATAATGACGTATTATCTGTCAACATATGTTAAAACTTTTGAAACAATATTTATTTGAAAATGTTTGTACTCCGATGATTGGATACGTTCTTATATTAGTATGTAGATTAAATAGTTCCTTGATCCAATTTTTTAAAAAATAAATTAAATTTATTTGTTGAAAAACATTTTTATTTGTTTTTATTTAGAATGCTGATTTAAAAAAGCTCAAGGAACTATTTAATCTACATACTAATAATATTTATTTGTCTTTTGCTATTATGCGTTGCCGTGGTCATACAAGGCACACTGACGAGGTTTGCAAAACCAAAAAGCTAGATTATTGTCAGAAACTGCAAAAGTTTGTCGCAATACTTATTTATTAGTCAGCAGAAATAATTATGAAATAAGTGTATGCTTAATAACTTAATAATTACTACTTAATAAAAACAAAATAAGTAAATATTAAAAAGGTCACGATAATAAAATGTTTAAAATCTTAGTTTACTTCAATAGCATGATGCAAAATACGAGTAGAAGTTGAGCGATTATTTTAATCTGTACGTATATACGGTTTGTAAACAACTAACAAATCAGTACAATCCATAATCCTATGAAGTATAAAAGTTATATCAATATTTGTGTTTATGGTGCAAATTTTATTGCTATGGAAAAGTATGTAATTTTATATATTTTATTATGCATGATCATATTGCTTGCGAAAATTGAAAATTATACACAGGGCCATCAAAAAGTGACAGGTCACTTTTCAAATGTCATATTATAATATTTATTAAATAATTTAATTTTTTATGTATTCATTTTAAGTGTTTTAGTTATAAAAACTACAACAAAGTTTCCATACATAGTTAATTTCTCTTTTATTTATTGAAGTCGTAGTAAAAGTATAATATACTACTTGCACATAATGTCTATTTTGCACTAGCATAAATTGCAGCACTTGCCAAAGATTCTTGAAATATTTATACTCGTAGGAAATGGGTGTTATTACGTGCTTGTTGTATTGTTTTGTTGAATCTGCTTATGTGTTTATGTACCAGCAGCGATGAATGACAACTACACATTTGAGTAATACTCGAGGTGAGGGGCCAATAATTAAGGTACGAGGATCAGAAAATTACGCTGAACTATGACTGAAAGCTGAATGCTTTAAGCAGAATGATATTGATATGAAGTGTAAATGATAATACTCTCAATTTATCAGAGAATATTTGTATAAATTTAAATAGAATAGCGTTGTGGCATCTGCACTTGGTTCATATACTATATTTATTGTTAATCAAAAATAATTTGTGGCAAGTTGTAATTGCTTTCAATAAGAACGGTCTCACTAATTGATTCATTTTACTTGAAGTTGATAATAGATTGCTTAAGCTAGGTTTAATGTATACAGTCTTACAGACTATATTAATTTTTCATTACAGAGCTATTATCTAGGAATTCTTTTATGAAACGGCAATAACGACACTCCCGGGACGCAGTTTAGATATTGCATCAGTAGACCTTATAATTGTAAAACCTTTCAAGCCAGTTATTGAAATAATTAGGCACGTTTCAGTAATAATAAAAACATTATTATGCTCTATTAGTGATAAGTGGTATTTAATGAAAATGTAAAATATACACAAGTATTTCAAATTAGTACAGAAGAACATTTAGATGTCGTTGAAGAGGGTTGATAAGAATTGACGTGTTGGGGGTTGGCTGTAATTGTTGAAAAAAGTGTTAGTACTTGATGCTTTACCTTTGCGGTTTTGATTGGTAAATAAAATAAATTTTGTATTGATGTTACTTATTGTTATGTTATGCCGCTAAAAACGTTCTAGCAAATGTCAAAATGAGCAAATAACCAAACCGCTAAAAATGCTCTAGTAAATGTTAAAATTTTTTTGGGATGATCTAAAATATCAAGTTGCTTGCTGCTCAGAATTAAGTACTAATTGTTCAATCAACTTATTAGCTTGGGAAATCAAAAGTTTTATTTTTATTGAAAATGGCATATATTATCTGTTAAATACTGAGTAAACTATCAAAATTGTATCAAAACCAAATTGCTAAATTGCTCTAGCAAATGTTTTTATTTGTTTAATCTAAACATTAGCTTTAAGAATTCTCAAGTTTTTTATTGAAAATGGCATGTATTATCTGCCAAATGTCAAAACTATACTGATATGTTTAAAACTGCTCTAGCAAATGCTATATTATCTGTCAAAATACTAAATAAACTGTTGAAACTGAATTGATACTACCAAAAATGTTCTAACAATTATTATTATATTCTTGAGATGATTTAAAATGTCATAATAAGTTGTCAGCTGCTTATAATTAAGTATTAACTGTACAATCTAAACATTAGTTTGAAGCTCAAAAATTTTTGAATTTAAAATTAACTGTCAAAAGGATAGATGCTTTTGAAAGGAACAGTTTTTTGAAGTTATTTTTTAAGTTTTCTTGACACATCTTATGTTTCAACTGGATTTGCTTATTTTTGCTGACTTGGGTAGATTATTATGTTTTACTTTTATTTGTTTTAGGAAAGTTTGAGTTACTTCAGTTGACTTTTGACATAGAAACAGTTTTACTTAATTTTATTTAAATGAGTTATTTAATAATATGAATATATTTGAATTAATGTATTTTTGTTTTGTTCTAGGTAAGTGCACACAATGACTCTAAATCGTAACTAATATAATTGGCCTATACAACAAGTAAGTAGAATGCAACATTATTTTGTTAACAAAAACTAAATTGCTAATAACGTCAAATTTACTTAAGTATCTGCAAAATAGTGTAAATTCCTCAAATTCATAATTTTTTTCGGAATCTCATAATTTAATGAGATCCGATGCAACTTTCATCTCATTAAAACAATTTTCTCAATGCTGGCGATGAAAATTGCATTTTAACACCGGCAATAATAATCACTTCTGGACGTGGTCCGCTGCCTCCAATCTAATAATTAGGCCGAGGAGCAGTCTGTTATAAAAAGAAATTAGCATTGAAGAAGATAACATCTGAGATGCACATTATATTATGTTAACAATTAACATTTTTGGATGAACAGTTGAAATTTCAATTGATTTAAAATTATTCGGTTGGGATTACAGTTAAATAAGCTTGTTAATTTAACAGTTAATAATTAATTGGATGCTTATAATAGAATGAATTAGTGAATTGAACGTGTCGCACAATGTGACGGATAAGTGGAGCTAACCGTAACATGTTATTAGCCGGTTATGCGGTGTGGATGAGGAGGCGCCGGGTTCTCAAGATATTGCGAGGGCGTAAGGAGAACAAGTGCAGCAAGGCATGGTGCACCAGTTTTGCCATGTGGTACATTGGCCGGAACGGACTAATAACATGTAACAGTGACGCATTACTTTCTTTGCGGATGCGTTTTGACTCGGGGCCGTAATGAACCGCACGGGAGAGAATATTGCGGCGGCAATTTTAGTGTTTAATCGATTTTAAATTTATTGTTGTAATCAACGGTTTTTAGAGCGGAAATGTTTAAATACAGGGTGTTCCAAATGTGCAATAAATAAAATTGTTTATATCTCAACCACATCTTGATTCACCTTAAAACATAAATTAAGCCAATTCAAATTTAATTCCAATATTTTTATTATATTTATTTTAAAATGTTTATAACATTGTTTAAAGTTACGAATTGATGATTGATGAATTAGTTACCGAATTGTTCGAATTAATTTAATTTTTTCTAAAATAACGATTAATATATTTTTAAAATTTTGAATATATATGTCAAAAATTTTGAAAAACAAGTAGTTGCCGTACTATAAGTTACGATAGGATTTAATTCTTATTTCTTCGTATATCATGTAATGGCTGTGAGCTGGTTTTTGTTATGCCTTCAGAACGGTATCAAATATGTTTCAGAAAACTTACCGCTAGCTGCAAATAAAAGTTTTGATATAGTATGATTGTCAAAAATGGTATCAAGAATGGCCTTTGTGAGATTGCGGATGAAGTTGAAGGAAAGACGAATTCTCTTTCTGTTGTTCTAATTGATTTGTTTGACATAAACGGGTTTGTAAGTTTTGTGATATTTTTTTTTGCTTAACTGGCATGTTTTTTGTGTCTTCTAAAATTTGATCAATTAAATTTTTGTTTAGGCTTTGTGTCTTCCACTACTAGTGGATGGTGTTACTGCATTATTTATAGGCGCAACATTACTGTTTTTTTTTTGCGGTTGAGCAGTTTACGCTCACCTGATAGAGTTTAATTTGTACGTAAATATAAATATATTTAATTTCTTGAGTGATATTTAAGATAATGATCTTTCATGGTTTAAGCAGTACTTTGTAGTTTCTACACAATAAAGTATTTGCAACTCTATTCAATTTACATGTAGACAATTTTCTGGAAAACGTACTGTGTTTCAAGTATTTTTTTGTTTGCTTTACTTTAAAATGGGTTTAGCAAGAGAATTTTTGGCAATTTTGATTAGGAATGTAGAACAGCTTCTGGAGCAAAGTGTCCAAGCAACAAACACGCACGCAACAGCTCAAATACTTTAAAGATTGCTGAAGAAAACTTCCTTAATAAAATAGAAAGGTGATTTCAAGACGGCACAAGGCGATTAAAAAAAAAAGAATATCACGATTTTTTTTGAATGAAAAGTTTTTTTAATCTTTTTCTAAAAGCAGACTTGTAGTAAACCTATACTAAAAACATTTTTAAAAATAAAAATAAATTAAGATATACACCCACACCAGCAGCCCCTAAAAGTTCTAAAGGTTTAGTATAGTTTTGGAAAGCTGGGTTTTATGTACGTACCAACTGCTCTAAACAGAGGACAAACAATCAAGGCAAGATTGCTTTGAACGCTTTTGGAATACATTTTAAGATTATCTAGCAGAAAAATCAGTAGAACGTTAGCGTTTTAAAAACCATCCATAGAGCTCAAAACCAAGATTACAAACTGGTGATTAAAAATAATTAAACTTAAGGGGGGAGATTAGTTGCGTTTACAGAATCCAACTCAGCAAGAAGACGCCTGAATATAATTGAATAAAATTTTAACAAATTATAGAAGACAGTCCAATCTGTGTCCTCAAATTTGTAAAAAAACTATGAAAAGTGGCGTTTTTAATTAGTTTTTCATAAATTTTTTACTCGTTAAATATAACTCCAAATCTTTAACTAAAAAAATGAAGACATAGAATATTGTATGTAGTTCAACATATAAAAAGGTTGATGACTGAAATCTTATTGTTTGAATATTGAGTTAATTGGCATTTTGTCCCATAAAAACCAATTTTAATTTAAAAACGGCGCTGTACGTGTTAATATTTTTTTAGAAAAAAGGTTCACCGATATTCTCGTAGATGTGATAGGATTTAATATTTTTCCATAACAATATTACTAGCGGCACCCCAACAGAACGCGGCGACTAAACCCGGCAATTCTCTAGCGTTAAACGATGCAAACGGTTTTTAAATTTATTATGTTTTCAAAAGAAAGAAAGAAAACTCCGTGGACCTTTAAAACATTTAAAAATGTCAAATTAGTTTTTATCTCTGCTGCGGTTTCTTAAGCGTTCTGCACAAATATGAAGTCACTCTTTGCATGTGGCAAAGTTTTCTTTGATGGTGAACTTTATTTGCATCTATACAAAATGGTTGTGGCCCAACAACTGACGTAACGTGGCTATGTAATCTGACAAATATTGTTTGACACTTTCTTATTGGCTGTGAACTAACGGAAACATTTTTAAAGGAAAATATAGATTGTATCACGGTATGGAGTACAATTTTAAGAGCAGGGGTTACTAGATTTATTTCTTTTAAGAAAACGGTTGTGTTGTAACCGTGAGTTTAATCATTATTTGACTATGATTTAGGAGTTTTTTGTTTTCATCCAATGAAATGAAAGATTTTACAACCCACCAGCTAGGGTGATTTTCTGAAATAAGCTTTTCCAAGCAAATTATTATTTTTTTTTTTGAGAGGGAACGGATTTAAACTTTTGTGATTGTTTTCTACCTAGTTATTTTTAAATCTGGTTTGACTACATGGCCTGGAAGACTTACAAACTAACATCAGAGCCGGAGTTGTCAATATATCGGTCGACATGCTTAAAAGATTAAAAGCTTGGATGAATCAGTGTATTGACAATAAAAATCAACAGCCAAAAAATTAAAGTTTAGTTGTTGCGCTTAGTTATTTAAATAATGTTTTTTTATTTAACTGACACAATAATCGCTTTACCATCCATCTACCACATTATGAGTTACGTTGTATATTTATTAATTTAACACTAATTCATTTTGTAATGGCTTATTGCCAAATTGTAGTCAGTTGTTAAATCATTTGATTGTATAACTTTACGGCAAAATGTGACAGTCCACTCTCTATTTTGTCCCGCGTCAACAACGTTTGAGTTGCTTTAGTTTATCCTGTCTTCCTTCATCAGCCCTCTATTGCTACGGCCCGCTCGCCACTGTTATTGCGTATTTTTTTATAAATTGAGCCTGCACATAATTATCATTATAATCTATAAGCAAATATGGAATATTTTCTAGCATACACAATAGAGCAGTTTGTGATGTCAGAATCTTTACCGTATAGTAGAGATTTTGGGATCAATACATAGATTTCAATAATACAAGTCACCTAAATAACATAATCTCAAGGTATACCGACCGTAGCGCAATGGTCTAGTGCGAGGTTTGTTCCTGGCAGCGGAATATCTAATTTGTCGAATATATTTAGATGCAGTTGTTTCTTTAATAAGGCAATAGCAACTTAGGTATCAGTACATAGATTTCAATAATACAAGTCGCCTAAATAACATAACCTCAAGATATACCGACCGTAGTGCGAGGTTTGTTCCTGGCAGCGGCAATATCTAATTTGTCGAATATATTTTGATGCAGTCGACTCCTTCATAAGGCAATAGCAAACTTGCAAAGTTTTTGTCTACTAAACTGTTTCAGTGATGCGGTTTGGATTTTAAGTTAAATTGTAGTGTTTGTATTGTTTGTGTAGAAGTATTATCGCACACCACAAACATACAAAAGGGGTGCTGATGCTTGTAGAGAGCACAAGCACATAAGAAGGAAAGGTTTACCAATATTTTTATAACTGCTTCTTACTAATGTCTGTCTTTTTAATTGCCAGTGCACACAGCATGATCTTGGCTGTTACGTATAAGATTTTATTGCCAATCGCAAAGCTTTAATCACGAGTGTGTGAATAATAATATTTTACAGCCCAGCTTCAAGCTTGCTACAGTTGTCAAGTACCTTGATGACCTCACTTACAAGGTACTTTGTTTTTCACACATTTGGGACGTATATGTGTGAATAACCTCTTACAGCTGTATTAGACCCCAAAAGCTCCCTAGCCATTGTCTAATTATTTTTTTTTTATTGGTTAAATATTTGCTAATAGTTTTCATGAACAAATATTATATCAATTTTTAACTAGTCTAATACTTATCTAGCTTTAACGCAATCTTAGGCGTTTTTTTCTTGGTTTTTGGGTGTTTAAGCTTGTTATAACAGAATATTGCTAGGGCATACACAGTACCAGCATCGATGCAGACTATACTTGGATTGTTTTCACACAGTTTTATTTTTTTTATCTTGAATTCGAATGTTACGTTTCTAATTTTTTTATTTGGCGATACTTAAAAAGTTTTATCTATACTGATTCTACAACAAATTATAAGCAAGGGTCGTGTTTAGAATTGCATTAAAAAAAGTACAAAATTGTTATAAGCTAATAAATTACAAAACAAATGAACTATTTTTATATATTTTTCAATAAGAAGTTTCATTTTGAATAGCAGGCTATTTGGGCAGCTGCCAATTTTAAAGCTATTATCTTTTGACATTTGACATGTAAAAACTACGCCATTATTAAAAATGGAACGATACACGCTTCAACAACGCATTGAAATTATTAAAATCCACAAAAATGGTGAAAATTTTTCAGTCACAGTTCGCAAAACTAAAGCACTTTTTGGTCGCCGTAAAGCACCTTTTCGGGCGGCAATAGTAAACCTGGTGGAAAAATTTGAGCTGCTAGGACAAGTTTGTGATGTGAAGAATTGAAACCGTGTGCATCGCTCAAGAACACATGAGAATATTGCTGATGTAGCTCGTAGTGTTGAAGAAAATCCAGGTTTGTCGATCTTTGGAATTAGACATTCCACAAACGACATTACACCGTATTTTGCATAAAGTTTTATGGCTTTTAAAGTTCAGTTAACACACGAACTCAATACGGTCGATCACCATAAACGTCGTATCTTCGCTGATTAGGTTCTTTAAATGCATCAAAATGATTCGGAGTTTTATCGAAAAATTATCTTCAGTGATGAGGACTATTTTTACCTCGGAGGTTACGTTAATAAGCAGAATTGTTGCATTTGGGGCTCAGAAAATCCAAAAATGATTGCTGAAAAGTTTTTGCATCCTTAACGTGTCACTATTTGGTGCGGTTTTTGAAGCTGGTGCAACTGTTACGGTGAATGGATGGCGCTACCGAGCTTTTATTAATTATTTTTTATGGCCGGAATTGGAAGATATTGATGTGGACGACGTTTATTTTCAGCAAGACGGCGCTACGTGCCACACAAGCATCGAAACAATCGCAATTTTTCAAGAAAAGTTTTCTGACCGTGTTATTTCTCGAAGAGGTGATCACAATTTGCCACCGAGATTTTGTGATTTAACACCTTTAGACTTTTTTCTTTGATAACGTGAAAGAAAAGGTCTATGCCAATGCTTCATCATCGATTCAAGACCTTAAAGATGGAATTTGTGAAGTTATCGAGGACATACAGCCGCAAATGTGCAAATTGGTCATGGAAAATTTCATGAAAAGAATGTGGTTCTGCAACCGTAACCGTGGCGGCCATTTGACTGACATCCTTTTTAAATGTTAATGGCATATCTTCCTCTTTACAAAGAAATAAACATTTAAAATTTAAAAAAAAAAAAAACGTTTTTTTATATCAAAATGAAACCTCTTATTGGAAAACCCTATATATTAAATATTTTGATTTTTTAAAACTCTGAGAAACTTTGAGTTGCTTTTGTAGAGAAAAATTATTTATGTGTTAAAGGACTGTAAAACTGAGAGGTTTAAATGCGAAGAACACAAAACCTTCTAAACTTTTTTTTTCAAAACTATCTACAGAAGAATATATAAACTATGCGAAGAACCTTTATCACCTACTTAATTTGGGTTCAGAAAGGCAATTCGCACAAGGGAAGCCTTATTTAGCGTACAGGTACTCTTTACCGACTACCGAAAAGCGTTATACAGAATTCAATACCACAAAATGATAAGACATCTTAAAATGCGCAGGGTTAGATTACAAAGACTTAAGAATGATTACCAAGCTTTACTGGAATCAGACCGCCTCTGTTAGATTAGAGGGAGTAAATGCAGACGAGATCAAGATTTTACGAGGCGCGATAAGGGTGCATACTATTCTCCTTACTTTTCAACCAATACGCGGAATAAATCTTCAATGAAGCCCTAGAAAAAATTTAACCGAGAATCCTGATAAATGGAGAAAATCTAAACAACATTCTTCTTCTTCTTCTTCTTCTTTTTCTTCTTCTTCTTCAAAAACAATAGCCAGAACAGCATTCAACGGAATTAGCACTATATTCAAGAATCACACTCTCACAATAGCCTCAAAAATAACACTTATGCGCTGCTACATATTTTTAATTCTGTTATATGGTGTTGAGTCATGGACACTCACCTAAGCAACTTGCAAAAACTAAAAGCATTTAAGATGGGGCTGTATCGAAGGATGTTGGAGTATCGTGGACAGAACACGCAACAAACGAAAACATCCTACAAAGAATGAATAAAAAAAAAAACCTTGGGCACACCATGAGGAATGAAAGCAGATACCAAATATTACAAAACATACTACAAGGAAAAGTGCAAGGAAAAAGAAGCGCAGGAGCATATCTTTGCTTAAAAATCTAAAACCTGGTTTTCAATGACTACCACACAACTATTCAGAGCTGCAAACAACAAAGTTATGATAGATGAGATTGATTTTTATTTTAATAATATAAAAACACATACTATGTAAATAAGTTCAGATGACAAAATTGCACTTTTTTGATCTGTACAAGAAGTACTTTTTACCATACAAGCCACAGTTCACACATTTCCGTAGGTATAGAGCGGACAATCGTTGTTATGCGTTCTTTATGGTCATTAATGTCAGTAGGTATAGCCAGAAATTACATGGAGTCAAATCTGGTGACCTTGCTAGGCAAGCCAAAATTCGAGTTTTTCTAATTTAGCGTCTACCAAATGTTTATCTAATATGAATAATGCTGTGGAGCACCGTTTTGATGAAAGTAACCAGATGTTATGATTTGGAGGGGAAGATAGATCTTTAAAAAATATATGGACTAAGTACTCCAAACTTTGAAATGCCACACCATACGTTAACTTTCGGAGGTTGAGTGTGCTTTCTTATTTTATGGAAATTGTCTGTATTACAAATGAGGCAATCGTGCCGCTTACATAAAATATGGCTTTATCCGACATAAAGGACACAACATTAGAATCTATGTTTATTATTTCTAATAACATTTTTGCAGCTTGCACACGAGCTATTTTATCAGCACCAGAAAGAACTTCTATCATTTGAATGTGGTACGGCTTCATATTTCCAGATCAAAGTGGATAACTCTTCAAACACTTGTCGGAGCTATTTCAGTTTCCAATGCTAATCTCTTATTTGATTTTTGTGGGCTCATAATCTACTGTTTCTTACGTAGTTGACGAATAGTTAAACGGTTTGAAGGATCTTTTGCTGATTTTTGTTGTTACTACTGAGGATGACCCAAAAATTTCTATTCTCATATTTAGTCTGCAACTTTAGAAAAGTAAAAAAAATATGTAGTACCATATGAGTGGTATCATCTTTTTTGTCAACTTTGTATAAAGCTTTTAACATTTTTTATTATTTTTAATCATTTTTGACGGGTATTATATGCTTTTTGGTTTTATACCTAATTTTGATACAGATATTATATAAAATCGGGGCAGTATCAAATAAGAATTTTAAATCCTAATTCCTATGTGCTAATAATACGTTTTCACAGGAAACGGACAAGAAAAAAGTTATTGAATTCAGGTAGACGTCTATTTAGACGTTGTTGAATAGACTGAGTTAAAACCAGCATTATTTTTCAGTTTACCTACAGTTCTCTGCGAAAGTTTATTTTGTGTATTTTTTTGTAAACATTTTTTTTTTAAATTTTTAATTAAAAAAAAGAGGTTACCTCTGTAAATCTTTGTTAGAAATGTAGCACTTTTTTAGTATTTTATTTAAATTGTTGCGCGTAAAGTTGTTTTAGAAAACAAAATGGCTCATTAAAACAATTTTCTACAATATTTGGCCCAACGGCAATTGGTAGCTAAAATTTGTGATTTTATTTGGTAATCTATGCGGATTTTTATCTAACATATTTTTTATACAGGTTGTTAAACAAAAACGTACGGCTTCATAACTCTAATATATGTTTTTATTTGTAGTATAGTTGCTATGACAACAAACTTTATTTTTTTAATTGGTAACAACATTTTTTTTTTTTAATTCTGATGATTTTTTTAATACAACCATGTAAAATAATAATATACTTTTATAACAAATTTTTTTGATACATTTAAAAAACATAATATTTGTTTTTTATTTAAAATGATTGTAATTGATTAGTTGGTATTGAAACTAACTAATGTTTATTTTTTTTTTAGTGTTTTTGTATTGTATTGCATTAAACTTTTTTTCTCAGATATATTACATATCAAATTAAAGTTTAATTAAACTTTAAAATTTTATTTTTATCTAATAATTGGTTTATCAGTCAAGTTTTTTTTTTTAAATAACACAAAATATATTAAAGTTAAAGTTTTAAAAATTATTTTTTGGTTTTTATTATTTCTACTATTAATTGTCAAAGCGTGAAAGGTTTTTTTAAGTTTTGAAAATTTAACAAAGTATTTCAATATTTTTCAACAATTTCAAAATAATATTAAGTTATTAGTTTTAAGATTTTACAATAAATCAAGCATGAAAAATATATAAAACAAATGATAACAGTACCGCGCCTTTCAAAAATTTCTAGTGATCCATTAACCAATATCTTGATGTAAATTAAAGTCGACCTGATGCAATTGTGGGTCAAATGTCGCGGCCTCAAATCATAGCATCTTGTACACATAAATAACCATCGAATTGATTAATTGCTGCCAAATAAAATATATTAACAAAATTTACCGATTGTTAAAAAATAGACAAAAGCATTGACACAGTTCCTGCCACGAATTGGCTATTTAACCAAACAACGAGCGTGAAATCAAATTATTATGATTAGAACAATTTTTTCATCCAATACAACAAAACAATAAATCCCAGGTTATATTCGAAGCGGTTTAGTCGGTGTATAATGTGAGAGAATATATCGTTACATAAAACAAAGTATGCATAATGGGGCTATTGTTAATTAATGTTGCTACTACGGAAAATCTTGCGGTTGATACATGTAATTATGGTTTATTAGTATCATTGTGTTCATTCACATGTATGCAAATGCGGTTTCAATTAACCGATAAATGTGGGATTTTAATGTTATCCTCATTGTAAATTTTAGGTATTTTTTGGGTCCGTTAGTTTGATTAATTGAGAATTTAAATCATGCCTATAGATTTAACATTTTAATTTATACATTATAACGATTTGTTCTCATTAAAATGTATATTCTCTTGGGAATCGGAACAAAATAAAACGGTTACTTTATCAAAAAATTAAATCAACTTTGATTCAATTACATTATTAATTGATTTTATATATTTATAAATCCGATTAAAATTAAATTAAATAAATTTTGTTTAATTAATCCGATTAAATGAATATTTATGTCTATTTATTTATCAAGTGTGTTATTGCAATTTCCATTCTCTTTTTAACCTATATGGAAAGTAAAGAGATTATAATTGTTTTGAATGGTCAATATGGCGTGCAAGATTGATCATTCCTAGCACACACTATGTTAAAAACAATTTGTTACGTGACATCTGTTTGGGAGATTCGATTGTTAATAGCAGGTGTTTTGGTCTATGTGGAACGAAGGTGTAATAAAATGATTAAAACTTAATTTCCTTAACAGCAATGCATACTTTCACACGATTAGGCGGCTTAATTTTCTCTAAATTATTATTAAAATGTCATGTGAAATGTTCATTTCAATAAATAATCTTACATTAAGATTATTTTAAACAGTTTGAAAATTTATGAAATTTGTAAAATATGAATTGAATCATGGTTTAATTTAACTTTATTATGTGGTGGATTATAATTCAAAAATTTAAAAATTGACTTGGTTTTAGATCACTAAGAAATTCTATAGCAGCGTAAGAAAATTATTGAACAATTTGAATTTAGAATTTGTTAAAATTGTGTTTTAGCAATTTATGTACTATAGCTGATTATTAGTCATTTCAAGAAGAATTACTTACCTGCAGTTTTATTGTCATCACTATAGATAAATCTATAAACACAAATTCTCTACCACACTCCATTCATCCATCCATCCATCGAATAATGCTGCTACAACTGCAAATACAAACTGTCAGAATGAATATCTTACAAGTTTACGCTTCCACAGCAGAGAAGGAGGAAGAAGAAATTTAACAATTTTACGAAGATATACAGAAACTGTTAAAAGTAACTAAGAAGCACGAAGTAACAATAATAATGGGAAATTTGAATGCCAAGATTGGGAGGGGAAAATACGAAGACCTGGTCGGTGAATTTGACTTGGAGAGAGGAATGAGCAAGGACTGTTACAATTTGCACAAGAACAGCAATTGGTAATCACAAACATCTTCTGCAATGTACCTGCTAGAAGATTCTAGACATGGAGGTTCCCGTAAGACAAAAGTAACAATAATATAGTAAGGAACCAAACCGACTATTTAATGATAAGGAAAAGGTTTAGAAACGACATATTATCTGTAAAGACGTACTCGGGGTTGATGTGGGTTCCGACCATAATCCTGTAGTGGCTAAACTCTAACTGAAGCTAAAAAAAAATAAAACAAAAACAAGCAACATCAAGGATAGACACAAAACAACTTAAATATGAAGAAATAAGAGAAGCGATTCAAAAATAAATAAACCAAAACATGAAGGAAACCACAAGAATAATAGAAAAACAGAAGACTCAAATGAGAAATGGAAGTTTATAAGAAACATGAAAAATTCCAGCGAAAAACTCCTTGGGCGACAAAGACCAAACAAAAAGAAAGAATGGATGACAGATGAGATATTAGACTCAAATCTAAGAACCAAACTGAATACAGAGAGATGCAGAAAACAATAAGAAATAAAATAAATAAGGCAACGGAACAATGGCTAGAAGAACAGAGTGCAGAAATAGAACAACTCCAAGAAAATAATGATTTTTTCAATGTCCACAAGAAAATAAAGCAAATAGTTGGTATACTTAAAAAATCACAAGGCAATGTTCTAGAAGACGCAAACGGTAAGATAGTTATCGACATCGAGAACAAGCTCAAAACCTGGAGCAACTATATAAAACACTTGTTTAAAGACAAAAGATCTAGAATGCAGCAAGACGTACCAAATGCAAATGAAGATACCGGTCCACCGATATCAAAAAAAGAAGTTGTGCACGCACTTAAAAATATGAAAAACGGGAAAGCACTTGGCTCAGATAAAGTAACAATAGAATTTCTCAAACTCTTAGAGGAAGAGCAGCTTACAGTCTTCACTTAATTCCTAAATAACATCTATATAACAGGCATAATAATAACAGTATGGTTGAGCTCTACTTTCATCGCCATCCCTAAACGCACAGCTGCCAAAAATGTGAAGAACACTGTACAATAAGTCTAATGTCTCATACATTAAAATTACTACTTAAGATAATTTACATGTCTTTCAAAAATTAGAAGAAGAAATAAGTGATAGCCAATTCGGTTTCCGAAATGGACTGGGATGCAAAGTGGCACTTATTTGTTTAAATGTCTTCACACAAAGATGTCTCGACGTTAACAGAGATGTGTACGCTTGCTATATAGACTATGAAAAGGCGTTTGACAAAGTGCATCATGAACACTTAATGAGACTACAGAGAAGTCAACAAGAAGACAAGACAAGACAAGCGAGATATCCAAATAATACAAAACCTTTATTGTAACCAAATTGCTACTATAAAATAGATGGTCAAAAATCACAGCACATAAATATAGAAAGAATAGTCAGACAGGCTTGCGTGTTGTCACTTCTATTCTTCAATCTATACTCTGAAATGATAATCCGAGAAGCGCAACTCACAACGAAACAACTGGCATCAATGTCAACGGCAATAAGATACGCAGACGACACAGTGCTACTGACAGACAACCTCCAAGATCTCTAGAAGATGACCGAAATAGTCTATGAAGTCAGCCAACAATACGGACCATGAATCTGAAGAAAACAAAATTTATAATCTTTACCAAAAACCTCAATAACAACGAACAACTCATGTAGCAAATTGTAGAAAAACTTGATCGGTACAAATCTTTGTGAACATGTATTAATTTGCAAAGTAACAGCACAGATGAGATAATAAGCAGAATTGAAATAGCTTGCAAGGCGTTTATAAAACTGAAAAATTCTTCTGTTGTAAAAATCTCAAAAATAAATTAACTCTATATCGAGTCAACATTATTATATGGAATAGAAGTTACGACATCCAACGCTAATGCAATTAAACGACTTGAGGCATTTGAGATGTGGATATTCAGAAGCATCTTTTGAATACTGTGGACTGACAACATAACTAATGTTGAAGTTTTGAGGAGAATGGAGACAGAAAGTCACCTAGTTGACACAATAAAATGCCGAAAACTAAAATATCTAGGCAAACGCAGCATAGGAAGTTGACGAAATTCATGGTTACGAAACTTTAGAGAATGGTTCAATTGTACATCTACGGAACAATTTAGAAGAGCCACAAATAAAGTCAAAGTTATCATGATGGTTGCCAACCTTTGTTCGAAGAACAATTGTCAGAAATTATCAAAATTGGTTATGAGCCAAAAAACTGTTAAATAATGAAAAATTGTTTTTATGGAATGTCCGAAGTAGTAAAATCCGGCTATACAATGTTTAAATAAAAACAATTCTGGCCAAAAACGGTTGAAAAATGCAAAATTTTATTCATAGAAAATCAGAAATAAAAAAATTGGGCTATGAAATATCAAAATATTGTCAGAATGGATTAAAATCCAGTCATAATCTGTCGAACGTGCAAAACTCTATTCACAGAATGTCAAAAATAACAAAACCCAGCTATGAAGTATGACAATATTGCTAGAAAGCACCAAACTTTTATCATAAACTGTTAAAAGATTCAACATTTTAGTTATGAAAACTCAAAAAAGGCAATTTTTTTCCAAAAACGGTAAAATATGCGAAATTCTGTTTATATAAATACAAAAATAGCAAAGTTTGTATATAAAATATTAAAATATTATTGGAAAGAGTTAAAATCTGGTTACAAGCTGATGAAAAGAGCACAATTTTTTTTATGAAATGTTAAAATTTTAAAAATTTGGCTAAGTAATATGAAAATATTGTCAGATAGGACCAAAATCAGGCCATAAATTATTGAAAAGTGCTAAATTTTATTCAAAAAATGTTAAAAATGGCAAAATTTGGCTATAAAGTGCGATTATAATGTCAGAAAGGACCAACATTTGGTGATAAACTGTTGCAAAAAATGTAAAATTTTTATTATGAAAAGTAAAATCCAAAAACGATTAAAAAGTGCAAAACTTATTTTATAAAAAGTCAAAAATAGCAAAATTTGGCTTTGAAATATAAAAATATTGTCAGTAAGATTTAAAATAAAAACTGCTAAAATCGCGCTATAAACTATTGAAAAGTGCAATTCTATTCATGGAATGTCAAAAATAGCAAAATTTAGCTATGAACAAAATTTTATTTAGTTGGCCTGTATGCTTGTGGGTTCTTCCGCATTGCAGACCCTTGCTTACAGATAGCTATGGCACTTTGTTGACTTAGTTTTAAATAATATTATCACATTACAACAAGATCAATCACTTACAATAACTGTTATTCACTGTCATTATTTGTCAATCACTATCAGAGATTATGTATAACAAATTGTTTTTCTCTGTGAGTTAAAGATTATTAATCTAAATTGTTTACTTAACTACAACAATCATTTTATTCAATTGTCAATGATAGCATTTATTTTTGATTTTTTTTTCTGCAGTCATTAAGTGATTCTGAATAATTTGTAACTAATACTAATACCACGAGAAAATTAGACGTTTTACGTTAATATCAATGTTTTTACAAGAATGTGCTAACGAATAACAATCATTTACAGCGATTGTCAATCACTTACAGCGATTGTCAATCACTTACAGCGATTGTCAATCACCTCTACTTAATATAAATTATTTATTTTACGAGAATGTCAATTATTTTCGGATATGATTTTTTCGTCACGATTATAAATTATTCTTAACGATTTCTAACCATCTTTAATAAGTCGATTACTTTAAAAGTGTATTTCAATGTGAGTTATTATCAATCATTTCTCGCTTACTTTGTGATAATTATTAATTTTGTCTGTTTTAATTAACTTTAGCGATTATTAATCACTCTAAGAGATTGTTAATAACTTTATAAGAATGTCAATCACTTTTGCAATATTTTTTAAACTAATTATTCATTTTACTAAAATGTCAATCACATTCTATAATTGTCAATCACTGTTAGCAATTATGAATATTATTAATTGTTTAACTAAAATATCACGTCATTCTGAATCACACAATTACAGACTATTAATCACTATCACTAACTGTATATTTAGCGATTATGTTAATAATTTTTAGTGATTTATTATTTTCAGGAATCAATTTTTTGCAATGACTATTTAACGGGGCAGTATTTTGGTGCTTTAAAACTTTAAGCACAAATTGCGCAATTTAACACTTTTTTAAAATCGTTTTTTTGAATCGTGTATTGAATGAAATTTCCATTGCCATGAAATATACTAAAGTCTATCAATTTATATGACTATATTTATTATGATTTTAATTATTGTAGCAGGAGTACCAAACTGTTAGAAAAGAACTATAACAATTGTTACTTAAAAAAAAATAACTTATAGCACAATAGTCTACTAAATTTAGGGTGTAATGAAGTAAAACTTTTACAGCCTTATGCATAGTTGTTTGGTTAGTATGCTACTAAAACTTTACTTACTAGTAGCTACTTACAGCATACTAAATGTGTCATATGCATAGTTAATTTTTAGTATAATTTAGTTAGTAGCTACTAACTATAAAATTATGTTTTGGCAACACAGCATTATGTGACATGAAGTTTGTTTCGAGTCCCATTTTTGCGCGGTAAAAACAAATAAAGAAAAAGTTTTGAACAAAAATAAAGATTTAATAATGAATGTAGAACTTGTAAATAAAAATTTAATTAACAAAATTGATTGAAAAAAGTCATGCAAATGTAAAAATATGTTTTTGTTTTGTTTTAAAACATAATTTATTGTTATTTAAATTAAAAGAACTTGAAAAAATAAGACCACACACAATTAATAACTTTTAAGCTATAATAATTTTAAAGTTTTATTAAAATTAACAAATAACCATTATGTTTAGTCAGAGTAAGAGTCAAAAAGCACAGCATCAGATGTTTGCTGCTGTCATATTAATATTATAACTTCATTTTAAATGTGCTGCCATCTTACAGAAAAAGACTAAACTAATTTAATTATTAAAATAAATAACATTAATTAATTTTATTAATTATACTTGAACCAACCACTACATTTTGGTGCTAATATTTAAATATTACCATCTATTGCAACAAATACAGCAATATGTCATAAAATGATGATAAATATCTCAATATTTGCAACTGATAGTTGTAGGTTATATTTGCAATGTATTTAATCACAAACAAAACAAGGCAATTTTTATTTATCACTATGCATACGGTTAACAGTAATAATCAGCTAGTAGCATCTTAGTAGCTACTAAATATGACTATGCATAAGGGTGTTAAAGTTTAAGCAATTGGTTTGATAAAAAAATTACAATAAACAATTGACGATTTTGGATTCTTAAATATTTTATGATACTGGCAATTTTATTCTTTAAATTACGGTAGTTCTGCTCGAAGTTTTATGACACCCAAAAAACCGTCTTTTTAATATAGTTATTCTAATTGTCAATAACTTCTAGTAACTATTAGTTTTTTGCAACGTTTATGTTTAAGATTTAAGTTTTTTTAATTCACTTTACAATGTTTTTAATTATTATATTGTGACATCGGAGAACAAATGACTTTTATTGGTTGTTATTTAGTTGTAGCAAGTTTTTACGATCAATAATATACAGCAATTTTGAATATTTTTTAATAATTTTGACTACTTTACAAGATTGTTAATTATTTCTAGCAACTGTTTAACTATTTTTATTTATTATTAATAATGGTTAATTATTTTAAGCACTTCCAGCTAGTGTTAAATAATCTGTCTATTGATTATCGAATACTTGCATCAATTATTAGTTACTTCTACAACTTTGATTTATTTGTAGCTACTTTGTTAATTATATTTAATGATTTATGTTTAATTTTTGTCATTTTTAATTACTTCCCAAATGATGTTTAACTATTTTTAATAACTTCTTAATAATGTCGATGATTTTTCAAATATATCAATCACTTCTAGCAAGTGTCAATTATTTACAGCCATTGTTAATCATCAAATAAAGTAATAAGTTAAGAGTCAAGCACAGACAATTGTTTTGGTTTTATAAATCTCGTCAGTGTGCTTTGTATGACTACTGTATCCCATTATAGGATAGGCTAATTTGATAAATAGTTATAAATCATCAACGTTTGTCAAAAATGTTGTGAAATTCTTCTAGTAAATGAAAGTTGCAACTACTTGCATCGTCACATTTTTAATGATTGTCAATTCTTTTTGGCTACCATTATGTCAATTTTTGTTGTTGATGTTACGGCTTTGAATAATTTTATTTTAGTTTCTTTCGAAGTACTGTCTTAGGTTATTCTACCAGGAAATTTGCCTTGTTTCTATACTTCTTTTGTAAATTTTCTTGTGTGATGGTTTGTAACAGTGTATTTTCTTCCTTTATTTTAATAGTATTTTGTTTTTTGTTCTGTTCACTAAGATTATTCTCATGATTTTTTATAAGCTTACAACTCGAACGCGTCCAGCCAACCCATGTCATTTTTTTAAGCCTCTAAGTTTCTAATGCATATAATAATTTTGGTAATATTTAAGCATTTTGATTTTAGGATATAGGGTCGTTTCTTATTTTATTGAATACGGTCCAGTTTTTGATCTTATCTTATATCGGATATTTATTGTTCTTGTTGACTATGGTTTCTAAGTACTTACTTACTACTAGCTCTTCTTTTATCTATAGCTTTTCTTGTTGGTTTAGTTTTTTTGATGTTCAAAAAAGTGAGAACTCACTTCTTTTTGCTGGTTTTAACTACTTGATCCATTAGTTTCTACAGTTTTATTAAGGATTCTGCAATAAAAATATTATCATATACATCTCTGATGTTGTTGATTGCTTTCTCATTAACTTTTACTCCGATTGTTGATCTTCTGAGTATAAGTTGAAAAGTAATGGTTGTAGTACACATTCTTGCTTTACTATGTTATTATTTTTGTATATGCTTTTATCTTTCAATAGCTTTATGAGAAACAAACATATACTAGACTGGACTTCACTAATATCACTTATTATTTTGTTTTTCGTTGTTTTATCTTTTTTAATTGATTTAAGATTATTGTATATTGTTATATGAGATGCTCGTACCAAAATAAATACAATAGGGAATTTCCCTATTTATGTTTAACAGGGAATTCCCCTATTTATGTTTAACCTTTTCTTAACAAAGGACCAACCGGCTATACGAACCAACCATGTAAATGTATATTAGTATTAGTCTGGCTCTCGTTGAGTAACGTACTTATAATAAATATATACATATTATTAAATCTTACTTATTATTTAATCCCATATCCAATAGGTTATGGGCCCAGAACGTTATTTGTGTGCATGTGTAAAGTGACTAATAACAAAGTTCTTTCTATAAATAAACTAATTATAAACTAAGAGTGATTAATAAATATAAATGAAATAAAAGTGAAAATGTCGAACAATCAAAAGGTTAAACGTAATATTAAACCGTTTAATGGAGAAAATTATAGTTTCTGGAAATTGCGATCAAAGGCGTTAATTGACGAGGAAGGTGCTCTTCGGGTTCTAACTCAAGACCCCCCTGAAACAGTTGACAATGAATGGCGGAAACAAGAGACGTCCGCTAAAGGATGTATCATAGAACATTTGAGCGATACATTAATTAGCATTGTCACCGAGGATGCGACGGCGAGGGACATATTGAAAAAGTTCGATGCAATTTATGAACGCAAGAGTTTGGCTACGCAACTTTCAATACAAAAGAAACTGTTAAGTTTTAAATTGAAAGGAGAAACTTCACTTATAAACCATTTCAACGAATTCGACAATATGCTCATAGAATTAACAGCAGCTGGAGCTCCTCTAAATGAAATGGGAAAAATTGCCCACATTTTATTAACATTACCCCCGGCTTATGATGGAATTGCTACAGCTATACAAACATTAAACGAAGATAATTTAAATCTGGCGTTTGTGAAAACTAGGCTGCTAGATCATGAAATAAAATTAAGAAATGAAAGTGGAGATACAAGTGGTAAAATTCTACAAACGGAAGTGGTTTTCAACAGAAATAAGGCAACAAAGAAAAATTGGAAATATAATGGAAATTATAAACAGAAACAAAGGGCTCCTCATTTTAAAAGTAATAAAAAATTTGACAACCGGCGTGTTTTAAAATGTGACTATTGTGGAAGAAAAAAATCACGTAAAAAGGGATTGTTTTTATTATAAAAAGAAAATTGTTAATTCACACAAAGACAGACAAGCACAAACTGTTTCAACATGCTCAACCAGTGAACAAAGTTTTGCGTTTATGCTCCATAATGGCACGTTAACAAAGTTGAATAAACTAAATGAAATTATGTTCTTACTAGATTCTGGCGCAACGGATCATATAATTAATAATTCAGACTACTTTACGACATATGAGAAATTGAATACACCTTTAAAAATATCAGTAGCTAAAAACAATACTACAGTTATGGCTATAAGTAAAGGAACCATAGATGTTACCTCGAATATGGGAATCAAAGGATCTTTACAAAATGTGTTGTACGTTCCTGATGTACCGTATAATTTGCTTTCGGTACGCCGAATGCAAGAGGCTGGTATGACAATTATATTTAAGAAAAATGGCGGAGTAACGATTAAAAATGGTGGTAAGGTGATTGTAAAAGGTGAGTGTTTAAACCATCTAATAAAAATAAAATTCAAAATTAATAAGAAAGTTGAAAAGCATTTTCACCAAATTAACAATATTAATATTAATAATGAGAGCTATAAAATCTGGCACGAACGTTTAGGCCATATAAGTAAAAATAAATTTTTGGAATTAAAAAGTAAAGAAATGGCAAGTAATATTACTAAATTAAAAAATATTTATCCCTCAAATGAATTATGTGAAGCTTGCATATATGGAAAGCAAACAAAACTACCTTTTTCTAAAGCTAAAGATAAAACACATGTTCAGAGGCCCTTATTTATAGTTCACACAGATGTTTGCGGGCCGATTACTCTAACCACAATCGACAATAAAAAATATTTTCTAACATTCATTGACGAATATACTCATTATACTGTAACATATCTTCTAACTAATAAATCAGATGTTACCAAAATTTTTCAAGATTTTGTAATTAAAAGTGAAAACCATTTCAATTTGAAAATTGTTAATTTATATTATGACAATGGGCGTGAATATATGTCAAATGAATTAAAAACCTTTTGCATGAATAAAGGTATAAGTTTTCATGTAACCGTACCATACACACCGCAACAAAATTCAGTTGCGGAGCGTATGAATAGAACGTTGACAGAAAAGGCTCGTGCAATGATCCATGGAGCAAATGTAGAAAAACATTTTTGGGGTGAAGCAATTTAAACTGCTACACAATTAATAAATATAAGCCCCACAAAATCAAATAAAAAAGGTAAAACACCTTATGAACTATGGCATAATAAAAAGCCAAAAATAGACCATTTAAGAATATTCGGTTCTACTGTGTATATACATGATAAAAACCGAAAAACAAAATTTGATAAAAAATCTTTTAAAGGTATACTGTTTGGATATGTACCAAATGGATATAAAATTTTTAATTTAGAAAATAATAAATTTATCACAGCTCGTGATGTTATTTTTGACGAGACAGATTTCATAAATTCAAGACCATTATTGGAAATTGATGAAGGAGTTGAATATAAAAACTACCAAAGAATTAAAATTGTTAAACAAAATAGCAATCTGTTCAGTGACAAGAACAAAAATAATAATTCAAAAACATCAAAACCAATATTGAAACTTGAAGAAGGGATTCCAAATAAAAACTCAGATGGTGTTATTAATTTAAAATCTGATAATAAATCGGTAACCGATTCCTCAAATATAAATGAGGATATACACAAAATGACAGAAAATAATAAAACTGTCAGTGAAACCGATAATACAAATCAGTTAAACACCAGTAATAAGTCTGAGAATATTGAACCCAGAAGAAGTGAAAGATTAAAAAAAAATCGCAATAAAATATCATTCAATGAAAGTGATACTGAAATTCTCATATGTTTACAATCTTTATTAAATGAAATTCCTAAAACATATGATGAAATAAATAAAAGGGATGATAAAGATAAATGGGAAGAAGCGATTAATTATGAAATTAGTTCTCTCAGAGAAAATAACACATGGTCTTTAGTTACAAAGCAACCAAACAAAAATATTGTAGATTGTAAATGGGTATTTTTAATTAAAAATAACATTAATGGAATACCATCAAGGTATAAAGCGCGACTAGTTGCCAGAGGTTTCAGTCAACAATATTTATCAGATTACAATGAGACTTTTGCACCAGTAGCCCGGATTGCTACTTTTCGAATATTGATAGTTTTTGCTAACCAACATAATTTATTAATACATCAAATGGATGTCAAAACAGCATTTTTAAATGGTTGTTTAAAAGAAGAAATCTATATGCGTGTACCTGATGGTATAAAAACTGAAAACAAAAAATTTAGTTTGTAAATTACATAAAACTTTGTATGGTTTAAAACAGTCAGCTAGATGCTGGTTTGAACGTTTTGATGAAGTGTTAAAAGCACACGGTTTTAAAAATTCTTCAAGTGACCGATGTTTGTACTTATTAGATAAAGGTCATATATACGAAAATATTTATGTAGTTTTGTATGTTGGTGATTTATTAATAGTCACTGGTAAAATGGATACAATGTCAAATTTCAAAGAATATTTAATGAATACATTCAAAATGATAGATTTGAATGAGGTTAAGCTCTTTTTGGGTATTGAGATAGAAAGAAACGAGAATCAAATATCTATTAGTCAAATAAATTATTTAAATAATATTTTGATTAAATTCAATATGACTGATTGCAATGCTGTTAGTACACCACTTCCAATCAAGTTAGATTACGTGGCTTTGAATTCAGATGAAAGCCATAATAAACCTTGTAGGAATCTTATAGGGTGTCTAATGTATACCATGCTATGCACAAGACCAGATTTATGTACAGCTGTTAATTTTCTAAATAGATATCAGAATAAAAATAATAAAGAACTGTGGCAGTGCCTAAAGAGAGTATTGAGATATATTAAAGGAACAATTAATTTTAAGTTAATTTATAAAAGAACAGAAAATAAAGAAATATTAATTGGTTATGTGGATGCCGATTGGGGTAGTAATGAAGCTGATCGAAAGAGCACCACAGGCTATATTTTTAAATTATTTGGAAATTTGATCTGTTGGAATACAAAAAGGCAAAATTCAGTAGCAGTATCATCAACTGAAGCTGAATATATGGTTATGTTTGAAGGGGTCAGAGAAGTATTATGGCTAAGATCTCTATTATCAAGCATTAATATAGAAATAAAAAAACCAATAACCATGTATGAAGATAACAATGGTTGTATTTCGTTGGCTAATAAACCTGTAGATCATAAACGTTCCAAACATATCGATATAAAGTACCATTTTACCAGAGAACAAGTTGATAAACAAGTAATAATTCTTAAATATATGCCAACAGATCAACAATTGGCAGATATGTTCACCAAGCAAGTACCAGGTCCAAGATTCCAGGAATTCTGCTTCAAACTTGGTCTGGAAAAATGAAGTTTTTTTTTTGTTTCAATTTTATTGTATTTTGTTTATTGTTTTTGTATATTTAATTATCAATAGATAATTATATTTAACACTGTAATAATGATTTGATTTAGGTTTTTAAAAAGAAAGGGGTTTTTCCTAAATCCTAGCAACAAATGTTGAATCATATTAATATTAATGTACCCCTATGTTTACTCACGAAATATTAAAACTAATAATAGACGTTGAAAATATTTTATTTTTTTTGTAAAGTTGAGAATATTTTATTTTTATTTTTGTAAAGTTGATTTATTTTGAGGGGGAGTATTGTATATTGTTATATGAGATGCTCGTACCAAAATAAATACAATAGGGAATTTCCCTATTTATGTTTAACAGGGAATTCCCCTATTTATGTTTAACCTTTTCTTAACAAAGGACCAACCGGCTATACGAACCAACCATGTAAATGTATATTAGTATTAGTCTGGCTCTCGTTGAGTAACGTACTTATAATAAATATATACATATTATTAAATCTTACTTATTATTTAATCCCATATCCAATAAAGATTAATTAATTTGCAAATAGGATAACTAAAATAATTAGCTTATAATTATTTTTTTATTGATAACGTTCTGGTTACGTCGCTATCTTCATTAGAGCTTTAAAAAGTTATTATAATTAGTCCAGTCAAAGTAGCTTTTTAGCTCTAAAAAATTCCAAAAGTTTTAAAACTTTGTACATTGATTTATAGGTACCTAGTGAAGCATATACTAACAGTCCTGACGAATATGACACGAGCTCTAGCGGCAATCATCAAAAACGGGGCATTTTTTATTTTTTTTATTTTTTGTTAATCTCGAGAACTGTAGGTCGGAGGTAAAAGTTAACTAAATACACAATAAAAGCTGATAATATTTGCAATAAAAATGATCATATACATTTTTCTAGTATTCTTAATAGTTACAGAGTACTATGGATTGCGTTTAAAAAAAAAAAGTTAGCACGGCACAATATGTAATTTATTGAAGATGCCAAAGCAAGAAAAAATAAGTGTCCTGTTAATCATCATTTGTTAGATACTTGTAAATCAATATTTGACAATGTTTTGCCTACACTTCTGGATACGTTGGATCATTGTGGGAGGGGGTTATACATTTGCGAAAAATGCGATTGAGGACTATTTCAGGTTCTGCTGCGTCTTTTGTAGTTACTGGGATCAACCGGCTGGCTCAAACTTCCAACCCCACTGTTCTGGAGGAAGTTCATTTCTTACCCCAACTTGGATTTGGTGGTATACACGAAAAGAATGCAGCTTCTTCTGTGGGCGACAGCGCAGAGAGGTCTAGTTAAGCATTCAAAACCGATTTGGTAAAAGCTTTGTAACGATGCATGTTAAGAGAAGTTTGCTTGTGAGATTCAATGTACCATGCCAGGAATATTTTGTTTTCAACTTCAGCTTTATTACATCAGTAATACTTTGCAGTGTAGCTCGCTTCTTGAACAAATTGAAACAGACAAGTTTTCATTTTTGATCACATCCGCTGAATGCATGCACAAGAAGTATGCAGTTTTTTATTTTTATGGTTTAACAAATAATATCTGTCTCAGATGGGGTTAAAGCCATGAGGAGGACAATAAGATCAGCATCTTTGCCAACTATTGCTTTTTTGTCATTAGTTTAGGATTTTATGACTCCTGTGCGGATGATCAATTTACCAGCGTTACTAGGTTTTGTTTTGTTTTAATTTCATGGCCGTGAAGAGCAGTTAAAAGGAATGAAATAAGTCTGGATTTATTGTGTTTATTAAAAAGAAAACCATTCTGTTTAACTGTGGTTTGTGTTTTGTGTTCAAAGTTTATGCCAACTGACTTCTTTAGCTTGTATTTTGGTTTTATTCAGTTATCTACTTACTGGATGGTGCCGCTGAAATGCCATCAAACGCAACGGTACAGTTTTTGCCGGCATAATACTTGAGAACTTAGGCGACATAACATTGGCAAATTGTGAGATTGAGGATTTTTGGGCTACACCACCTTGTGTAACAGTATATCTCCATCCAAAACGGTGTCAAAATTGAAAAGATTGGCTTCTTCTTGTAGTACAGAAAAAGTATCGTATAAGGCGGATTTGTTTGTTTTCTGCATTCCAGTTTCCTCAAATAAAGATAAAGGGTAAGGTTATGTTATAAGTAGTTGTTTAAATTCTAATTACTCAAATTTTTTTTTTTAATTTTTTACCGCCCTATAACTCAATAACCGCTGTGAATACAAAAAAAATGTAAATGTCAACTTTTACCTCCTACTTACAGTTTTTGAGATATTAACAAAAAAACCGAAATAAGTGCCCTGTTTTTGGTCATTACCGCTAAAGCTCGTGTCATATTTGTCAGGACTTTTAGTATATTCATTAGGTACCTATGAATCAGTGTACAAAGTTTTAAAACATTTGGAATGTTTTAGAGGTGAGATCAATATTTGAGCATATTTGACTGGACTAAATTGCTATAGGTATTAAAAATTCTTTTATAATCACGTATACAGACACTTGTGAAACTTTGGATGTGATGTTTATTATTATTATTATTATTATATTATAATAACTTTTTAAAACTCTGATGAAGGTAACGACGTTGCCGACACGTTAGCATTAAAACAATAATTATAAGCTAATTATTTTAATTATCTTATTTCCAAATTAATTAATTATAAATCACTTATTATAAAATAAATAAATAATTTATTAAAACCCAATCTAATTACAGACAACTGTTTTTGTTTTACAAAACTTATCAGTATGGTATGTAGCAGTTGTGTAAACTGACTAATGAAACTGGCAACGTAGCTTTCGATCTGGAAACTTGGACGGGCTACAGGTGAACATGTGTGTGGCTTTAGTACGAGTTTGAACTCACTAGAGTTATTTAGTTGTTTGTAGTGATTTTTTTTGTAAAACAGTTTCTTTTTTTTGTGTGCTATTAGGTTTTGCTGGAGACTTGGGCATAGTGTAACGGACATCTTCACAAAACTTTAGGCAAGCTTACGCATAAGCACCACGCATACACAACTATTTCAATAAACGAGTTTTTGGCCAGTAAAAACATTTCTGTGGCTCTTCAGCCTTCTTATTTGTATGACTTTAGTTCTTGTGATTTTTTCTTCTTAAAAATTCCCTTCGAGGGGCGTTATTTTGGAACACCTGAAAACATTCAAATTGCTGTAACCGATCAGGTGAATGCTTTTCTAGCATCGGAGTTACATCATTGCTACGAGGATTGAAAGACTCGTCTTTAGAGCTGTGTAGCTTTCCAAAGAAGATATTTTGAGGAAAACAATATTGAATTGTAATTGTAATGAATTGAATATAATAAGATTTGTTCTTCTTTGCCAAATCGGTTTATAACAATTTTACTACGAATAGCATACATGTTATATAAAAAAAATAACTAATACGAACAACCCCACACAAAAGTCAAACCTAAGTTTGTAAAATACTTTTATAAATAAATCGCTTAGAACTACAGTGGATATTTTATAGGCACTGATTTTAGCTTTGATCAAGTAATAAAAGTTTATATTTCATGTTTGCTTTGAACTTTTAAAGGGCCAAATCTGAAAATTTATAAACTGGCAATAATCTTTCTTAATTTTTAACAATTTTCTTCAATTATTTCTAGATAAGGTTGATAGTCAATTACTTCTTTTAACTTGATCATTTTCAATGATTGTTTAGTGATTTTTTGTTTGTTTTTCTAAATAATGTTAATCATTTTATGAACATAATAATTATTTCTACCATTTGTCAATATTCGGAAAATTGAAATGTTTTTAATCATTCTTAACAATTTTGAATCAATGATGAATCATCTGTAATGGTTTAATTATTTTTAATAACTTTTTAAGAATGTTATAATATTAGCTTCTAATCAATAACTTTCATCAATTTTGAGTAACTTTTAGCAATGTTCAATAAGTTTAAGCACTTTCAACGATTGTACTTTATAATAATAATTCTTTATTCGGGGTAAAAGTTAAACCATTTACATCTACACTATAATATATAAATATACATATTACATCAACTAAAATAATATACATAATATACAAAAAATACATAAAAACAAGTTTAATCTAAAATAAAATTTAGGAACACAATTCAATCAATATAATTTAATTGCGACCTAAACTGCGATTTGCTACAAAAAATTAAAATTACTTGGCAAACAATTTGCCAGTTTACACATCCTAACAAGTGGGCAATTTCTAGAATGTGTAAATTCTCTAAACAATAGCAACTGCCTGGTACGTCGATCGCTAATAGGAATACTGAATGGCAGAGATGCAAGAAGCCCAGGACAGTCTACTTCAGACATCACTAGTTTACGCAAAACCAAAAGATCAGCTCTTTTGCGACTAAGTTTTAGTGGTGGCAAATCGTACAAACATGTAATGTATTTGCAATCAAAAACAACCGCTAAAATATTTTGAATTTGTTCAATACTTTGAATATGAATTTTGTAAGATGGGCACCTGACTGACGGAGCATATTCTAAGTGAGAGCGCACCAAAGAACAATAAAGTAATTTGAGCGTACTTAAGAGATAAGTTAGCTGACATTCTGCAAACAAAATCCAGCATTTTCATAGCCCAGTTACACATATAGTTAATATTCTCAAGAAATGTGAGTTTGTAAGCAAAGATTACGCACAAGTCTTTTATTTGAGAAACTTGTTTCAACGGTTTATGATTAATATCATAATAGTATGGTATTTTATTCAGTGTTCTATTAAAATTGATTGAAAAACATTTGTTAACGTTAAGAAAAAAATAGTTATTATGACACCAAGCATTTACGGAATCTAAATCCCGTTGTAACAGATGGCAATCATTAACAGATGATATTTTACTATCAAGTTTTAGATAATCAACAAATAAAAGAAAATACGATGAATGAATACACTGAAAAATATCATTGATAAAAATCAGGAACAGAATTGGACCGCAGTGTGATCCTTGCGGAATACCTGAAGATACAGGAATTGTCTGTGAAAGAAAAGTATTAATTTTTACACATTGAATACGATTTTCTAAAAAGCTAGATAACCACGAAACCACAACATGATGAAAACCTAAAGCATAAAGCTTGGCTAACAAAATACTGTGGCTCACACTATCAAAAGCCTTTGAAAAATTGGTGTAAATAGAATCAATTTGTACTTTTGATTCAAAAGCCTTTAAAATATAATTTTTGTAACACAATAAGTTAGTAAGTGTGGAACGACTCTCACGAAAAACATGCTGTTTATCAATTATAATACTTTTGCACATCCATTGTATTTGTTCAGTTACAAGTTGATCAAATAATTTAGAAATTGCAGATTGAATGCATATACCTCTATAATTAGTTATTTTTTTTTTAGCCACAGATTTAAATAAAGGCATAATGTTGATTTGTTTCCACATAACAGGAAATTTTGATTTGCTTAAGGAAGCATTAAAAAGTAGGCGTAGAAATGGAATAAATGCATTCTTTTATCATCATGGAAGGGATGCCGTCTGGGCCAGTGCTAAGGTTACTTTGAAGGTATTCAATACTTTTAAAAAACATCAAGCAAACTAATCGAAAAATTTGAATGTATTACGTTGTTTTGAAACTCAAACGTTGGAGCTGTATGAACTTCAGAATCGTAAACAGAAGAAAAAAAATCTGCAAATTTGTTGACATAATCATTCTCATTAGTGCAGATTAGGTCTCAATAGTACATTGTAGACGGAAATCCATTACATTTTTTGGTTTTGTTGACAAATCTCTAGAAATGCTTTGGGTTTGTTTGAATATTATTCTAGGTACGTGCAATATACTGCTTGTAAAGGTGAGCGCTAAGATTTCAACAATAGTTAGTTATGTGTAAAGATTATCAATCACTTTTAGTAAACAATCAATATCCTCCGAAACACTGTAAAAACTAATGTCAATTTAAAACGTTTTTTTTTAAGACTAGTTATATTAAATGTAGATAGCAGTTCCATGTAGCTGCCAGCAATGTTGTTCTTATATGACAAAAAAGGAACAATTAAAAAAAATATATTGACGGTGGTATATGGAGACCTTTAATTTAAGAAATACTTGAGGTATTAGAGCGTTGTAAACGAACATTATAGTACAGAGGTTATGAGGTTATGATATTGATATGTAGTATAAATGATACGTTCAAATATAATGCCTAAATCACGGATAGTGTTAGACTCCCACAATAAGTTCACACACCTTAACCTTATCTGACTTAGCAATTTCAAAATATTTTTAAATTTTTTTAACTATTTTTAGCGGATTTTTCAAATACTTTTAATGTTTGACAAATTTTTAATATACTCGATTTTGGTTTTTACTTTTTCAATGTGTCTAGTTGTTTCAGAATGTAGATACTTTTATTATTTGGTTATAACGTCTATTGGTATTGCTGCTACTACCACTTGTCGACTAGAACAGTACAAATACTTACGTTCTATATTGGCAACTCATTTTCATAAATATTTTTTCTGTGTTTTTTTTAGCTTATTTTGGTTATAAAATAGATTGCGTCACTTTGTTTAGAATGTAAAGGGTCTTCCATTAAGAGAGCCCCCATTTGAAATGTAAATAAAACGAGCAATTGATGAGATATCAAAGATCTGTTTATTGTGGATTGAATGTATACCATTAAGAATGGAACAGAACATCGTTCAGATGGCCACCTCTGGAACGCCGGCACGAATGGAGACGCTGGACCCAATTTTCCATCACTTTTTCACACAAATCTGGCGATATGTCAGCAATGGCTCTTTCAATATTGGTCTGGAGCTCCTCCAATGTTGTTGGTTTGTTGCTGTAGACCACTGACTTAACGTACCTCCAGAGAAAAAAGTCTAGGGGCGTTAAATCGCACGAACGAGGCGGCCAATTGTTTGGGCCGTGTCTTGAAATAACACTGTCTCCGAACTTGGTCTTCAATAAATCGATTGTTTGGCCGTCTGTATGGCATGTGGCCCCGTCTTGTTGGAACCACATATTGTCTACATCGAAATCATCCAATTTGTCCCAAAAATAATCAGTTAACATGCCCCTATAGCGATCGCCGTTGACCGTGACGGCATTTCCTGCGTTGTTGAAAAAGAAATAAGGGCCAATGACTCCGCCGGCATGAAAACCACACCAAACAGTGAGTTTTAATGGATACAAAGGTGACTGGTTGATTTCCTGAGGATTTTCCTTTGCTCAAATGCGACAGTTCTGTTTATTAACAAAACCGTTTAGCCAAACTCAGGATGATTTTTTGATGAAAATCATTATCCATCTCCATCTTGTCTAAGGCCCAATTGGTGAAATGTCTGCGCAGCAAATGGTCATTAGGCTTCAATTCTTGGGTTAGGTTAGGTTAGGTTAGGTTAGTTCTTTCCGCAAAATCCGCTACAATGTTGTTTGGCTGATCCCCAACTCTTGAGATCGGCGTGAAATCGATTGTTTTGGTTGTTCGGCTACAGAAGCTCGTACAGCGCCAATATTTTCTTTGCTCCTGGCTGGCTTTGCTTTTTTCGGCACGACAACATCCAATAATAAGTAGGTCGACTCGAATTTAGCCACTAAAAGAACCACAGACCGTTTATCCGGACGATTATAACGACCAAAAATCGGAGACAACGCACGTAAAGTTGCGGTGACCGAACTCGAATGTTCGTAATAAATTTTAATAATTTGCAAACGTTGCACACACGTGTTTTTCACCATGATGAAATGGTATAATGTCTCGAACAAATTGACGTTTATAATATGGAGCTAACTTCACACATATTCAAATAGCAGCTATTCAAAACAGGGGCGTCCCTATTGGAAAATCTTTTACTTATTTGAGCTTTTGCTAATTGTTTAGGACTATTTTTAAGTATTATTTAACTTGTATAATTTTACTACTGTTTTGCTGATGGGTTTTTTCTGCGATTTTTTACTTAAGTTTTTGCATCTATTTCTGTAAAGTGGATTTGTCACAAGCTTAAGTGATGATCGATTTTTTGTTTTTATTATATATAGGAAGATTGTCAGCGTAGGGGATTGCTTTAACTTTATTTTTATTTACTAATTTAATGTTTAGGATGTCATCGTATAATGCGTTTTACAAAACTAAGAACTTTTTTGGCTTGAGCATTGAGTTTTAGTCACAACAACATTCAAAACATAACAGCCGTCCATGCTTTTCCCGGGATTTGAACTCAAAAATTCTAGTGCCAAAACTAGTCTTTCAAAACGCTGCGTCACCGAGGTTGAAACTTTTGAGCGTGTTTATGATATTTTTGTTCTGAAGGTAGTTACCTATCAATTTGTTAAAAATCTCTTTTTTGTTTATGTTTTTTATGACCATTTATATTAATTTACAGTTAGCGGAGTTAAAATAGTTTTTTATGTCTAATACTATTTTGCTCTAACGATGGATTAATTGACCGCGTTCACTATTAACTTGTTCTTCTGAAATCCAAACTGGTAATCAGAGATACATTGTTTTGCCCCAATCTTAGCTTTAGTTGCGTTTTTTGATATGCAAATGTTACACACTGAATTCAGCGTTTTTAGAGTTTAGAGGATACTAAGATACGAAGCAAGCTACTTTCTAGCGGGAGGTGATTTTTTGGAATTCTAGTAGTTCATTTAAAGCCTTTATTAGTATTTTTAAAGTAATGTTGAAGACACAAACAAAAACTTGGGAGGAATTTGAGATGTGGTTTATTGTAGAATACTGAAGATATTATGGATCACATTTGTAATCCGGTATGTAACAAATGTGGAAGTTTTTTAAAAAAATATCAAAGAAAAAAAAAGTTTTGATTGCTGTAAAAATAAGAAACTTTAAATACTTAACAACGGAAGGTGTCATTGTGGTTGAAAAACCTAAGAACCTGCTTTAGTAAGACCACAACCAAATTATTCAGAGCAGTGGTCAAGAAAGTAATGATAGTCAGAATGGTTGCCAACGTCCGATTAAAATAGGAACCACAAGAAGAAGAATGTTGATCTGCATATATTGTTTTGTATATCTAGTTGCTATATCCTATCTTGTCTTTAGATATTTTTGTTTAGACCTTTGCATAATTGTCGTAAGTGATCTATTTTGGATTGAATTATTAGTATTTATTTATTACAATTTCTTGGTTTTACCAATATTCCACGTATTTTTAACATGTTTATCCGCAGACACACAAATTCTTGGCATCCATGGCATCAATAAGTTCTGAGATGCGAAACGTTTGTAACATGTTTATAGAGTGCTCGGAATTTACTGTTACAGAATGGTTATTTTTGTCTTAAACAAAATAAAGACCAATGATATCAAATGATTTTAGAAATTTTGTTTGTCAACAAAGCTATCTAAATGAAATTTTGCTTTGTTGGTCATTACAAATTTTGAATTGATTTTTGATATTGATTTACAAATTCTTGACAAATAGTCATCCTTGCTTTCTTTTCTTGATTGCTAAGGTGGTATTTGTAAGAATGAAATTTTAAATTGTTATGAAAGATTTTGTGAAGACTTTCTTTGAATATTCCTAGAGCAAGTATTTACCAATTATCAGAACTTTTAGGACTTTTTGTAAACTCAGCTCATTCAATATTTGCTGACGTACGAATTATTTCATTTCAGGTTTTTTAATACACTCCGCAGAACCTCAGTGACAAACCTATACCATAACGGTTTTGCGCGTAGGCGCATTATCCCTGTTATTGTTACCAAATGTATAGCATTAAATGATCTATACTAATAAACAAATGTTTAGTTTTTCTATTGTTTAATTGTTTTGAGACAGAGACCTAGTTTATAAAATGTAATTCCAAATCCTACTTGACTTACTAAAGAAAAAATAATCACATACTTCCTTTACATTTAAATTGCATATCAAATCAAATCTAATATGGAGAATCTTGCATAATGCTTATTTTAGAATAATGTAAAAACACTGTATTTTTTATTGTATTAATAATTAATTTGTTTTTAATGATATTTCTATATTATCAAACAACCATCTCTATATATTTAGCTAGCTTTGTTACTAAAAGTTTTATAGGGTTTATGATGAATAACATAAAATTTGTTTGTTGTTGATAAGAGACGAATTATTTATACTTAATATTTTCGTGCGCAGGTATAAAATTTAAAACGTGCTTGGTCGCTTGATGAGAGAAAATCTCACATTTGAAAAACTATTTACAACAGACTTCTTATGTAAACATCATTAAATATAAAGTTACTACTTGCACAGCACTCGGGCACTCATATAATCATAATTTATAATTTAAATTTCAAAATTTCTTTGTTTTTTTCTATTTGTAAAAAATATCAAGCACTATATAAGTAAATTAAAATAAAGAGACTTATGTAAAACAATTTATTATTCTAAATTTATTTATAATATGTGAAGACAAATTAATCTTTATATGCCACACATAATTCAATTCATTCGCACTCAATCCGAAATCCAAACAATATTGTAATAGACTATAAACGAATAAATAAATCACAACATATGGACCAAACACAATAAATGTTAATGCTGTACCTGTTTCCATTCGAAGATTACCCATCAAGAATTTTAAAATGCTTTTTATTCAACTAATTTTCAAATTTAAAATTTTAATTTGTTTAATTTTAATTGTATATATTAACTAATTGTATTGTATTTAATTCTGACGAATGTAAACGCAATTTTTTGTGCAGTAACATTGATAAACATCTTATCTTATAATATTTTTGTTTGTTTCAGAGGTCAAAGAGGGTGCAACTGCAAAGGGGCACTAGGAAATGCGGCTGCATATATACTTCCTCGTCTGTCTCCTGTATCACGGGGTGAGTAATAACGTCTTAAAAAAGTACACTCAATCAAAGCACATGTCGTGCAATAAGTGTGCCGCATAACTAAGTGCATAATTACCAGAAACGACAATGTTTAAAGAGACCGATAACTGTAATCGAAGCAGCAACAATCCAGCATTTTCGCATATGCTCGCTCGACATATGGTGCACGTTCCAATTGTCAACATTAATATTTTAAATTAAATAATATTTTAACCGATTATATTATTTTAAATTAATTGGAGTGCGCTAATGAGCATCAATTAACCCAATTCAAAGGATTAATCAAAATTATTCTATTATGAAAGTATTCACAACAACACCTTTCCTTTTACTGTTATTGTATTGCGTTTTGTATGCAGTATTTGCTGCAAATCGGGTAAGAAGAAGTAATGTTCAACCTCGATTTACTCGCGAGACACGTTAATCTTAATAAAACGGTCGCATCCTGTTGAAGGAATTAAATTCTCTTTAGTTGTTATCGGCGTGGGTTCTCAATAAATAACATCATTAATGCACAGTGAATTTAGGTTTTATTTTATCGGATTGATGTCTGGTGAGCTAGTCGGTCACATCTTTCCGGTCTGCTGGTTCTTAAGCGTCCTTGGCTTAGTTTCATGGTTAAACCTGTTATTAAAAAAAAACAAGTGAATTAATTAATGTAATTCCAACACTACTTAATCTAAAATACGTTTCTTAAATCCTTTCACAGAATTGTTTTAACATTGATGATAGTTTATGATTAATTTGAATAAAAATATGAAACATGAAGATTTCTAAAAGAGATGTAAATGACCTAATAATTAAATGCAAACGTTTAATCTCCATTAACCATTTATGCGAATCAATCCCTAATACGTACGATAATTCCTTATTAAAACCATAATTTACTAACAACGTAATAATCCATCGCGATTCAGTTTCTACCTCTATGATTTTCAATTAAACCGATCCGTGTTGGAGGATATGGGGGTCACCGAGTCACGATTCAATGGTTCGGAAATATTGTTTTAATTGCTTAATGCATGTTCATTAAAATTTCCTAGGAGCACACATGAAACATGAGTTGTAATCGCTGTTCACTTCTTGTACGTGTCTTGTCTGGGGGCACGTACACGGCGCGTTGATGATGATGTAATTAAATCGTACGTAAATAAATCATTTATCATCCATTAGCGTGCTGCGGCATAACGCGGCCAATACAAAAGCATATCCTTTTTGACATATTAATTATTGTTAAAATATTATATTGTGTTGTGTTACTGCGATTAGAATCGATTGCTTCATGGTCGCTTGGCTGGCCAACGACATGCATTTTAAATGTGTTTCTTCATTGTTAAACTATTTTGTTATGAATATATTTCAATGCTTTATTATAAAGAATGGTCTTTACTTATCAATACAACCAAATATATGTTATTTAAATTTATTGAGGTTTTTAATCTAGGTTTACACATTATGTTATGTTACGATGTCTTTACAATCAATGAGATCATTTATTTCTCTAAATATACTCATAATACTTTGTTTCAATGGTTGGAGATATAGGTTGACAATTTTATAAAACCATTTATTAGAAGTTTTATATATAAGTGTATCCAACTATCGTAACGAAGACTCAACATTTTTATAAAACTCATAATTGATTCAATTAAACTTGTCAAATCAATAAACATAGCAAACGAAGTTTGCATGTTCTAGGATTTAAGGGTGTTTTATGATTAATTAAAGTTATGATTTCTGTGCATATGGAGTTAAAAACTGAACAAAATAATTTTATTTGCTTATGTTTGCTCATATTGATTTATCTAAAAGAATATTGTGTGCATTAATAACCTTACGTGCTTCTTTACGGATGGTATATCAAGTTTCTATGGCATTTTACCGTATAATCATAAGTTAATTTCAAACCGCTTAACATTTTCTTTTTTAATTAAAGGGCAAACATGATTGATTTAAAATTTGAACCTAGAAAAAGCCTCATAAAATATCTTTGGAAAAAAGAATATTTATGACTTTCACGAGATAACGGAAGCAGCGTATAAGAAAAATAGCTTGTTCTATGTTCAAGTTTTGAAGTTTTGAAATGGAGATAGATTCCCTCTATTTGCAGTGATCCAAAATGCGAATGGAAAGAGAACATGAAGAATTTATGTTAACTGATCACCGAGTGAAAGATTCAGTTATTGCATGAGAATTGGATTTTCAAAAACAAGAATTTTTAAGATGTGAGCAAAGTTACTGCTGAATATCCAGTCTTAGTCCCAAACAAAAATAAAGTCGATTTATTACCGCCGACGTTGGAAGAGAATGGGTTCATAGGGCATATAGTATAGATGGTAAAAATATATAGATAGAATATAAACAAAAACAATAGTTTAGTATCATTCAACCAAACTACTTTGTTAACTTAAAACTATTCTACAAAAATACACAGTTTTGCATTTTTTATTATTTTGTTTTAATTCTGTCTAGTTTGTATTTCAAATTTGTCTCTAAATACAAACTTTTTGCAGCTGATTTTGACGAATAATAACTAGTAATCAGTTAATCAGTTTGCATCATAAGTTTTGTTTTTGTTTTTAAGAATTATTTTTTAATGCAACAGACGCGACGTCCGGAGACTTTAATATAAGTGGCTTGAGTGAAGTCTTGTCGGAGCGTTTTAGCAGTATTTGGCAAGCTGGTTGGTCTAAGTCTGTCATATATAGAAGCATCAGCGTAGCTTGTATAGTTGCTATTATTTGTGCAGTGACCGTACCAACTTTTTTGGTAAGCCTAGTTTTCTTTTCAATGTTGATGCAGAGACGTTTTGGCTCAGAACGAAAGTAGAATAGAAAATGATTAATGTAGGTCGGATTGCACATACCTGACATACCGCATACAAAACTCCAGTTGAGAGCGTTTTTTGGTGGTGTAGGAGCTGCGTTTTGTGGATTGCTTCTTTTGGAGTTTGGAGCAATTTGTTGGAAGTTAAGTTCCAGTTCTACTTAGAAAGTATATATTTTGACGGGTGGCACATTGGTGCTGTGGTCGACGTATTTTTTTATCGGAGTTCCCGGCTTCTTGCCATACCCGTTTTTTTTTTATTTTGGCCTGCGGTTTTTGCAGACGATCTGATTTTTATAAATATTTAGTTTTGCAATGTAGTCTGTATCAATAGGAATGCACTTTTGTCTTTTTTTTAATTGTTGGCATTGACGAGTCTTTTTTTAGGGCTTGTAGGTGGTACTGTGAGAGAATTTTTTGTTGTTGTAGGCCGTTTGTTATTTTTTTGTAGTTTTGTTGGCATTGCCGTTTTTTTCCGGAGATTTTTTAGAGATACGTGGCTATACTGAGGTAAGAGTTGTTTTCTTCTGATATTGTTCGTTGGTTGTTTTTTTGGGTTTTTTTCTGGGAGAGATCAGGTGAGAACATGGGATATCAGTCGTGACGCTAATGACGCAATGTTAGTTAAATGCTACAAAATGTTACTTAGATTTCACAGAAATGGACCTGCCAAAAATTACCGAATGAGAAATATTACAAAGATTAGAGTCGGCTTTTAAGGGAACTCGGACAATATGTTTGGTTAAGGTTGGCAAATCTTTTATTTATTTTAGTTGTGTTTTTTTCTTCAGAATTTATGGGTTTTAGTCGGTTTTATCCTACGAGCATTTATTCTATTTGACGGTTTTTGGAGGGTTTAGCAGCTTTTGAATTAGTTTGCATTGGATTTATTTTGTTCCTTGGCAGATGCTTATGAGTTAAATGTATTTGGTCTGCACAATATCTGAGGTGCTGCAGGTGAACTTGTAAGGAAAAGATAAGTGCAATGGTGGCGCTGGACATTGGCTCATTGGTTGTGAGCCAAGTTTATTCGTTTTTTTTTTTAAATTTTTTGCAGTTTTAAAACTTGAAATTGCAGCATTTCTAGTGTAACAGCGACAGCAATAAGTTTGTCAGAATGTCATCTTGATTTCTTGAGTTTAATCAATTTTCAATCATTTGCAAGTTTTTTGGATTTTAGCTAGTTTAATCTTTTTGGTTTTGATCTTTTTGTTCTATATGTTAGGTTTTGTTTTTTTTTTTGGGGTTTCTTACTGGCTCTTGCAGTTTTTGAATCGGTTTACGCTGGCTGACGATTTTTTTTGCTTCTTGACGGTTGTCTATAGATTGAATGGTTTTGTTCTACGCATCTGTGGTTTATTATGCTACTGTTAGTAAACCTTTGGTGATATGTTAGGTAGATATGGCGTTATACATTGGCTGGAGATTGCCGGCTGTAGGCCAAGTTTTTGTGTTTTTTAGTCTTTTGTGCTTTTTTGAAGTTTTTAAACGCTATTTTGCAGTGTTTTTAGAGTAACTGCAGCAGAAATTGGGTTGATTAAAGTTTTATCTTGATTTTTTGGGTTTTACCATCTAAGTCCGTCTTTTCCTGATTTGTTTTATCTGGCTGCTGCTTAGTCATAATATTTTGACTTTTTAGTATTAGTTATTGTGGCGTAGTTGGAAGTAGAAATGAATTGTTACACGTACGTAGGTTTTACAGGGGTTGAGTAACTTAGCATATTTTTGGGTGTTTAGTACGTTTGGTTTTTACTTGTTTATTGGTTGTTTTATTCTGGATTAGTGTTTCAGGAAGTTTTAAGTACTTGCAGAATTTTTTGGGTTTTTGTTGGTTTTGTATCTGCGTCTTTATTTTTTTGGTTTTATATTTTTTGAAACTTTATATGAGGGTTTTGCAGCTTGAGAATTGGTTTGGGCGGGATGAGAATTTTATTAGTTTTTTGGCAGGTTTTTATAGATTTTGCTCTACGCATCATCTGTGGCCAGTCGATGTGCTATACGTAAACCTATAAAAGATAGATTAGTGCAAAATTTGGCGTTGGAGTTTGCTCGTTGTGGGCCAAGTTATTTTTTCTTTGTTTTTTTGTGACGGTTTTATGTTTGCATTTTTACTCTTTGAGTTTTATATTTTTGGAAGTTTTATAGAAAGGTCTTGCAGCATCTGAATTGTTTTGGGCTGGCTAAGGATCTTTTCCGTTTCTTGTCAGGTTTTCATGGGCATCATTTATAGTCTATTGTAAACATATAAGCGAAAGATTAGTGCAAAGCTTGGCGTTGGACAGTGGCTAAGGTTTTTTGGTTGTCGGCCAAGATTTTTGTTTTGTTTAGTTTTTCAAGTTTTCTGCAGTTTTTGGTTGCGAAACCGCTGTATGAGGGCAGGCATTGGAGTGGAGGACATGTTATTCTAATTCTGGGTTGCAAGATCTTAGTCCATGTTGTTTTGCTATTTTTTGCTGCTCAAATTAGGTCTCTTATCATGTAGAAATTAATAAATACAGACTGCAGTTAAACTGTAAATAAATTGCTGCACGTTTATTAGTTTTACATCTGCGGCTTCTTTTTTCAAGTTCTATGATGGAGTAGCTCTAAAATTGGTTTGATCTGTCTGATGATTTATACCAGGTGCCCATGGTTTGAATGATTCTTTTCTATACATTTATCTGTGGTTTGTCAGGGTACTGCAGTTAAACCAGTAATGGAACAATTAGTTTACACTAGGCGTTATTTTTTGTTTTAATTTGCAATGTTGCAGATGACGTGAGCAGAATAGGGTTGGCGGGGATTTTATCTTGATTCTTGAGTTTTATATTGCCTAGTTTTTGTTTGTCTTTTTTTGCTGCGGCGTTATCAAACTATATTTATTTTTTAGTACTATCGGAGTAGTTGATGTATATGGATTCTATTGGTTGGGTGCTGATTTTGGGAAGCGTTTTCTTTTTACTTGTTTTTTATGCATTTTTTAATTTGAACGCAAACTTGCAATGTTTCTAGTGTAACAACAGAGTTGAAGTAGAAATAGGTTCGACGAGGTATTACACTAGTTTTTTAGGTTTTATTATCTTTACTTGGTTTATCTGGTCAAAATATTTTGACTTTTTGGTAGTAGTTGTTGTCGTGTAGTTAGTGCAGGTGAGTTTCAGTAGTTGGGTGCTGTTTTAGATATCTTTTAATGCGTCAATTTTATAGTATTTTATTCTTCATAACATCTTAAAAACTTGTTTGCATCTATGTTTTTTAAAAAGACTTTAAAACGTTCTAAAATCTTTACAAATGTCCTAGGACCCACTAAAAATCACTATGGTTTCTTGTTGAATTTTATACAATTTTTTTAAATTTTGTTAAGATTATCTAAGTTATAATTTTTGAAACATTTGCAAATTTTTCAAGAATAATTAAAAAAAAACTACATCAGATTTTCTGGAAGAAATTTTAGTTTTTTTAGTTACTTAAAGCTTTCTTTCAAGTTTAAAGCAAATAATTTTTTTAATGTTTTTAAAGATAGAGCTCAGCTTTTAAAGTTGCCTCTCTCAATGTAACCAGTTTTAAACAAGTTTAATACCTAATTTTTGAGTCATTCTTGCAGGTTCTAGGATGTTTACTTGTAGCATTTTATAGTTTTATAATAGTTTGAAGATATGTATGGCTACATTTAATTTTAAGTAGGTTCTGGAGTATGTAGGTAAGTAGGTTTAAGAATTGATTGAAATGTTTTAACATTGTCTGAAGTTAAAAAAATGCAACTACTTTTATATGGCTGTTTTTATTTACTTTAGTTTGTTATCAGTTTAATTGTATTTTATGCAAGATTTAGTATTTTTACATTTTTTTTAGAACTTGGTCAGGTTTTTCAATGTTGGCTTAAGGGGCGATAAGTAAAAATTTGGAATGAGTTAACATTGATTTCTAGAGACAAGGTGTCAAGTGATATTGAATCCAATTATTCTTATATAAAGATCTTACATTTCCAACGAAATCTTCAATTGGACGACATTGTGGTAGATTTATAGGATTTCTGTTTTTTGGCACAAAAGATATTTTCAGTGTTTTTTTGGTGTAATGAGAAGATGCTTTGTTGGGCCAAAAGATGTATGGACCGTCAAAATGATGTTTCTTATACACTTTTTAATGGCTGGACTACCATCCATAGTTTGAATCCCGTAGCGCTAAAGGTAGTTTATGGCGGCGGCTGCAGTATGGGGCTTTGCGTTGATTTGCACAAACACAAAATTAAGGCTAATACTATAAGCAGCTGGTATAACATGATCCTTCAGGACAATATTGATGTACCGTTCAACGTTTAATTTTTCTAGAACTAGCACAAGCCCTGTTCTTTAATCAAGACTAATTTTTCCTTAAACTATTACAGATCCACCACCATATTTTTTAACTTCTTGTATGGTTTGTGCAGAATAGCGTTGATATGGACGTTGGTATACACGTACTCAACCACTACAACTGGTTACTGGTTACTGGTCTCTACTGTCAAAGTTGCATGCGACATGTTTATGAGCAAAATGTAAACGATATTTTATGTGGTACGAAGTTAAAACAGGTTTTTGCGCAGGTCTTCTTGGTTTTAGGTTGGCTTTTCTCGGAGTATTCCTATCTGTCTGGTCGGATATCTCTACGTTATGTGTTGTTCTGAGCTTTATTTAAAGATTTTTGGCTAAAGATGTGCGATAACGCAAAGAGGATTAAACTTCTTAGGACCTTATTAAATGCGTCTTTTATATCCCCCGGTTTCTAGGTATCAATTCCACACACTATTGATGACAGAAGGGCTGACGTTAAAATGTCTTGCAACTTGTTGAATATTGGTGTCATTCTTGATAGAAATAACAACACAAATGATGTCAAACTTAACAATTTATGATGAACTATCAACATTGTTTACTATTCCAAAGCATACTACAATATTAAGTAGTTTCTTTGAATTGTTATTGCTATCTTAAAAGGTATATTTAAAATTTGTTCTGTTTTTGCAAATTTATTTGGACAAAATGTGAACCGTTGTATTAAGCGTTATTAGATTTGCATATTGTTAAGTAAAGAGTTATTAAAACCTAAATATGTGTTCCTCTAATTATTTTGAGCAGTGTAGTATTATTTTTAGTATTACTATTATTATCTAGCCTATGTGTTATCAGTCTTCCGCACACTTTTTAAAGTTAAAGCGTACGGTAAAAGCTTCTTCTTGCACTTTTTTTTTATTACCGAACACTTTAATATGCACAAATTACAACCTCACTTGTATCGTAAATACTTATTACGTTTAACAAAAATAATTAAAAAAGCAATTTTGTCGTACATATTTCGACAAAATTGCTTTTTGCTTAATGCTAAAGGCAAACAAACAAACCAAGATTTCTTGCAAAATTGCTCTTAATTGTATAAATTAGTTGATGTAAGCATAATCTATTACATTGTGCTTACATTATAATTAATTTAAAATAATTTGAACATTGACACTGCAAACTTATTATATTTTGTTGCCAATTATAGTATTCAATTAATATAATAATTAATTAGTTCAACTATGTTGTTCTAAATTAAAACATAAAATAATTCCTTTTTGATTTATAACCATCTCATTTCGATTGCAACATATCTTAATTGACCGAACACAAACTGCATATTTTAGAGCATCATTAAAAAAGGTAAAAATTCAAATGCGTTTTAATAATCTTTACCAATTGGTTCATTAAAAAAAATCAATTACATATTGAAATCATCTCGGTCATTCGATCGAACCAAATTGCCTATCTCCGATGAATCTAGATCACACACACATACACACACACATTCAGACCTCAAAACGCCATTAAAAAATTGTGGGAATGTTTGTCGGGAAATAAATCTCGTTCCGAAAATATGATGATATGTAATGTGTCGGTTTGGCCTGTATGTTCTGTGTGTGTGTGTGTGCAGACGTGACTTGTTGATAACTGGGTCACACACAACATAATATTATTTATTAAAAAATTGAGAATATATGTAGCTTAACGAAAAAGTGTATAATTTATTGGTTTCCAATCAAAAGTTTTTGAAACAATTTTAAGAATGTTTTTCTGATATTATCTCTGGTCTTATTTATAAAGTAGTAAGAACAATATAGTTTTTGCACTTATTTTTTTCTGTTAAGTTAATTGAATCAAAATATACAACAAATAATAATAATAAAGCATTTAATGTTTTCATAATATTGTACATTTCTTTAAAACTTTGTAATATGATGCAACATTTAACTATAAAAATTAAGAATATTATGAAAGTATATGTAGAAATATAATAATAATGGTTTAATGGTTTATTAACGGAATACATCTTTTGGTTTACAATAATTGATTACAAAATAAAATTATAAATGTATAAACAATGATACAAAACTATACTATAACTAAATTGCACATTAAAATACATATTAAAATTAATTTGTCTACATTTGTTTTTAAATGAATTTGCAGATAATGTATTGGACATAAGATATTGTTTTTAAATGATTATAATTTTGTTCTATCTTCATATCTTTTTTAATTGTTGTAAAAAATAGTTTTGAAATAAGATCTCATCTTTAAATTAATTCACATCTTTAGTTATTTTGTAATTTGTAGTTACGGTTAATTAAACAATGGAGAGTTTTTCAACAAAATATTCAGCTATGAGTTATCAACATAAAGGCTTTGTAACAAAACAAATTTTGGCTGGAGGTATCATTGGATAATTTTTTTTAAGACGCTTTCGGGAACGCATATACAGTTAATAGCAAACGGTATTGATGAATGATAAATCAAATGGATGGTATGGAGACATGTGGTTCTAGCAAGACGTTGACATTTGCCGCACAACAACTTTACATGAAATAATTGTATAATTTTCCGTTTGGGCGACCAGAATTGACTGCTTAGATTGTGCGACTTAACGTCTTTAGACTTCTTTTTCTGCGTTTATTTTTTGACATTAAGAGTTTATGTCAACAACCCTACGACCACTTACCCAAACCCTGAAGGAGAATAGACGCTGTATTATGGAAACCCCAGTTTTGCTGTTTTGTGATGGAATTTTTTTTTAAAAGAACTTAAATGTACGAGAACATTTATCAGATGTGTGATTTTATATATAATTTTTTTGTATACTTTATGAATGAACCAAAATTTTGTTTAATTTAAGTTTTTTCCTCTTGTTGGATCACCTGTAGGATTTGTTGGATCCATCTAGGATTTCTTGGGACTTAGTTTGCTTTTTACAAAAGTTTTTTGAGTATGCAGAAAATGCTTCTAAAATTTTTGTTTTTTAAAAGATTTTTTATGTTTATTGTCAGCTTTCCTAAGACGATCAACAGTTTCAGAATATCAAATAGAGTGACCTAGGAGTTTTTGAATAAGCATTTCTGTGTTTTTTAGAAACTTTTTGGCATCTATTGTTGTTAAAAAATGAAATTGATTGATTTTTATACTCTTATCAACCTCATCAACCTGGTTCTAGCTGACCGAAAGTTTTTTTGAGTTTGAGCGATGAAATGAAGCAAATTGAACAAATTTACAAATAGTATACGGCAGAGTAGGATTTGAACTCAGTACCCCAGCATGAGAAGTAAGTACTTAAGCAACTAAACTACGCTGTTCATTATTATTAATATTATTAATATTATTAGTTGAACTTATATAAAAAATTCTTCTTTACCGTGGTAAGAAAAACAAACAAATATATTTTAATATTAACGAGTCTTGCTAAAGAACACACTTTTTGATCAAGTAGTTTTTAGTTACACTTAAAAACCGACATTGCATTTACCAATGAAACAGAGTTGCGCACATTCTGAAGCCATTTACGTTAAAGGCCATAACACATACTAAAACAAAACTTTCTTATAGGATAATATAGTTTTTAAGGAACAATGAAGTAACCATGACTTTAGCGTGGAAGACACTGATGACAGTACAACGAATTTGACGCCGCCAAAAATCTTAATGATTTGATGACGATTAAGAAAAGGAGATATATCTAGGGAAACAACGCCAAATAAATTCAGTCTTGCGCTAACCATGGTAAGGAAGCTACAACCGTTGCAGTCGAAGCGACAAAACAAAGCCCGATTTTTGATGACAACACAGAAGACACTGAGAACTTAGATATTGATGAAAAAAGCATCCATAAAACGTCTATACTTTCTTTACTTTACTTTAAAGTTGCAGCGATGGTAAAAACACCAATTATTGTTGAAGTTTTGTAAAAGGAATCACAAACATTACATGATCATTTTGCGTTGAAGTTGAAGTTAACATCTTTAGAAGACACTAGTCTGCCGACCAGTCTATATAGTGTCAGGCTTTTACTGACTAAAAACTACTTTCTGCTTTTTTTAGGTGGTTTGCTTGGCGCCTTTTGCACTTCGGTTTTGCTGGACCTTCTGTACACTTCTTCCTTACTTATTTAGCAGCTTTGTCTCTTTGATAAAGTTTATAATCTTATGCCAAGCGGTCTTTTTATTTCTTTGGTTAGGTTGTGTTTGCCAAAGGAATTGTTGCAGTTTAAAGCTTTGCATTCACTTAGTAAGTGTGGCGATGTTCAATCCACTTCCTTTATTCTATGCATTTGTTTTGTGAGCTTTTGCAGTCTAGTTTGACTTATTTGGATTACCAAGTACTATGCGATGGTTCTGTTAGAAATATTTTTGAGTGTGTTCCTTACAGTTTTTTTACAAATTTTTATGTTTTGCTTTCAGTCTACTGCAGATTTTTTTTTGTTTTATATGAGACCCCATAAACAGGTTATGGTCCAGTAAATATCTTCTTTGCTCTCTTTTTGTCCAGCTGATTTGCCATCAGTTTTTCTATTATTTCCTGGTCGTTTGGTATATATTAACTTTTATGGTCTAAAAGCTCAGAGAAGATGCTTACAACATAACTGAACAAACTAATATAGTAACCATCAGTAGAATTACCGCAACTTTTCCAATTTGGGTTACCAGTTAATCATCAGCGACCGCCTGAAAGATATTAAATTTGAGTACACAAAACAAAGATGTTTAGTAAACTATTAACGAGGAGCACAAAAAGGAGCAAAATGTTTCTACGCTTTATACTTTCTAACCCATTGTTGGACTAAAATTTGTATTTGGTCCGGAGAAAATAAATGATTTTATATTGGGTTGGAATTTACTTACAACTGTAGTCCTTTTTTAGTCTACTTGTAATGTAAATTGCTAGCATTACGGACAGAGAAGAAGCTAGACAATAGCAATGGGATGTATATCCTAATAGCGACTACGGGTTACTCATAATTTGCGAGCAAGGCAAGACTGTCATTATAATCACCGGCAAAAGTAAGGCAACGGCAAGAGATACAGTTGCTGTAAAGATATTACAAAAAGGTTGTGCAACAAATCTAAAAATTTAGATGAATTTACCAAAAACTACTGTAGCTACGTAAAAAATTGTTAATCATACAGAGAAAGCGTTAGCAAAATCAGGTTCTTTAAGAGAACTAATAGAGAAACAGGTAACATATTACTAGTAAGTATATTACGTGACGACTCTCGAAGCAAAGGGATAGAACAAACTGGTTAAGAACAAAGGTAACAAATGAAATGGAGAGAAATTTTGGTAGACTTATGCGAAATAACGGAGGTTTAGGAGAATAAGCCAGAAGGCTAATAGCAACGGCAGCGAAATGCAAATTGTTATACGTTGCAGAAAAAGAAAAAATGAAGAGCAGCCATGAAGACAAAAAAAAAAACAGGAATGAAATAAGATGAGCTACAAGAGCCAGCTCGTTAAGGGTCAGCAGGGCCTCAGAATTGTGTTACAGAAGGGAGTAAATGTGATTGCGGTAACACTTTTTGCGGACATGATGGTGGAAGAAAGGCTATAAATAAAAAAAAAACTAGTAAAAGAAGGAACCAGTAAAACGGAAACAAAGATAAGAGCAAGAGAGAAGACAATGTAAAGATGGCAGAGACAGTGGAGTAGAGGTAAAAAGGGGAATGGACAAGAGACATAATCACGGAAATAAAAGAATGGGTAGAGAATACAAATACTGACTGCGCATGGAGCTTTTAGAAAGTTTTTGCAATAAATAAAAAGATTAAGGAAGAGGATAGATGTTTATTCTGTCAGAAAGAAACACATGATACTGTAGAACACACTTTAATAAAATTCTAGAAACTTTGCAACAGAAGTACTAAGAAAGAATATTGAAGAGTATGTAAGCTACAGGAAAGGGGGCTATAGGGAGAGAGGGACTGGAGACTGCATGGGTGCTGATACTGCGCAAAACATTCTAAGGTGTCTACAAAAATGCTTCAAAGCAAGGCTTGTTAACTTTGGCAAAACTGGCAATTTTGACGTAAACTATTTTTTTATTATTATGGAAAAAGAATATCCTGATCAAACTACTACTCATAAACCACCGGATTCAGTTTGATTGACTACCTGGCACGTCTTAGACATTATTAACTGGAATGGAAGAAAAAAAGAAACATCTGTGTATATTATCCAACCTCTTGAGTCACGCAGTTAAGAGGTGCTTAAAACTGAAACAACCTGGCAAGTACCAATTAAATTTTTTTGTTATTGGTGTATGGAAAACATGTAATACCGAGAGTCACTTTAATAAAATACACTTCAAACAGTCTTTTGGTAGTACTAAGACGTCAACATGACACGAGTTGACGTCCGCTGCGGTGGGAAAAGAATTTTTTGACTAGAATTGATTAGTATGCAACTATTACCAGTGATACGCCAACTTACATAGACTTTACTTCCGATTTACTTTACTATGAATACATAGAAGCAAAACTTACACAAGACCTCTCAGAACTAGGCCCTGACGGAAAGAATGAGCCAAACACTTGTTGACTAGGTGGGTTATTATTGCAGGTACGGAAGCAACAATCTAAAGGGCGCTTAAACACACTATTCTTTTGGCTGACATTATTGTCATATATTATTTATTGGCAAAAATTCCATGGGATTTGTACGGTATTAAAAACACAAACCGGAAACTTACATTGAGCACTACGCAATCTTTTAATATAGGGGCCGTATTTAAACAGATTACATTGCTGTTTAATACAAGAAAAAATTGAGCATTTCAATTGAGTTTTCAGTATAGAACGTACTGCTTTTTCTGAGCTATGATATTAGTTTGCACCGCTTACGTGGTGAGTTTTATGATTTTCCGAGCTAGCAACGATTGGCAATCTACTTTGCCAATTTGAATCAGAACACTGTATGACTTCACTATTAATCAATTCTAGCAGCAGAGACAATTACCTGAAGCACATACAGTTACTTTACTTCAGGAAACTGTTACAAGTTGAACAAAAAGAAACTTAAACAAAAAATTGTTTCTTATAATTTTTAAGTTTCTTTTAATACTTCCACACATTTTTGGTCTCTTCTTAAGTTTATTGATAGACTGTTTAAGTTTTTTTTTACACGGGACTGTCTTTTAAATTCCGAGACGAATAATGATCCTATTTGTCATCGAATTGATTTTTTATCATTAAAAAAATATTTTATTATATATTTTATATTTTGTAATTTTTAAATTATTATAAAAAGGCGAAATGTAGTACTAGTCACTACTTAATTTGTTAAAAATCTGATATAATTCATGTTTTAGTTTTAAAATATTGGTCTTAATATAAAATTATAATTTAAATCAAGATGTTTACTCCTCAAAATATTAAATTTTACTTAATTTCTAAATATTGGATTCAATATAAAAGCTATTTAAATAAATTTAATGAAATTAAATTAAAATTCCTGTAAGAAAATTGGTCGAGCGTAACAAGGAAAAGTAGTACTCAAGTACTTAATTTGTTCAAAGTTTTAAATCATTTTATTTTATTTACAATAATTGTAGTTAGAACCAGGATCTGAATTTATTTTGAATTGAAACCAAGATCTTTTTTGCAACAAAATTAATATTGAGGTACCAATTAAGTACTAAATATTTCCAAATTTTCAAACTGCTTTAATGATTGGAATTAATAAATAAAATATTTTAATCTTGCAAACAAATTAGTTCTGCAAAATGTAATGTATTTTGTAATAAATAAGAACATCACAGTTTTTTTTTTAAGTTTTAAATTTGCCAGAATATTGGTTGTGCAAACTTTATTGTTATTTTCAAGTACCAGTACTACCTTATCTTGAGAATTGCAATAAAGTTTGCACGGCGAGATATTAAATACTTTCAAATTTGCAAACTTTTACAATGTTTTATTTTTTAAATATTACAAATACAATATAATAACAACAATATTTATATGTAGTTTATAAAATTTTATTATATTAATAAAAAAATTGCATGTTTTACTGGAGACACTGACGAATCAATTACAAACAAATTAGTTTCATGCACAAATATTTTCGGATGCTTTCAACTTTCCTCCTTACTAGGCCATACTTTTAACATTAAATATTGACATTAATATAAAATCGATGTCACACATTCTTCTCAATCTCATTCGCACCTATATTTATAAAAAAAATTAAACTAGTTTCCGGAATTCGGGTGCGATTATTATGTTATGCAAAATTAATTACATAAGAAGAATCTAATAAAAAAATTAAACGTATCCTACATTACATTTAATAATGTTTTTTAACGGTATAGTATTGGCTGTGAATTTTTGGGGCGATGGCACAGTTTGGGTTCGGTGTTTAATTAACACGATGTGGAGCATGATGCTCGCGGCGGGCCCGGACTGCCGGACTGATAACGGTGACTTGACCGCCCGCCCGGAGCCACAATTGACCCACACACATACTGAGAGAGATGTATTGAAGAGAAGAACCACCGCCGCCGACGTCGTCGCTGCGTGCATGTGTGTGTTCGATTTTTTTTACTTACTTGCTGCCTCTTTAAAAGCACGGCTGATCAATCACCGCCGACACCCCATCATTATATTCTTCAGCCGGAGACCATCCGGCACCCGGATTGTAAGTAGGACGTGGATACTTATCTTCGACACCCTCTAGTTAAATAATGCTAGCCGCTACATGTTAATAGGCAAGAATATTATTTTTAAATTGTTTTACACCTTTTGGTATTCAATTGGATTAATTAATAAAATATTATTATAATGAAATATAAAAGTAAACAATTATGAATGATAACGCAAGCAATTGAGAAGGATCATCAAGCAGTGTTTGTGGTATTAGATTTGATGAATTATTTTCAATTGTCTTTATTATTAAATAAGTTGTTTAGGTAGCTATCATTGTTTATGATTGGCTTTATTGATTCAAGATCTCATAAATGCGTTCTAGAACTCTTCAAATAATAGTAAAATATATTCTAAATTGATCCATTAATTCTACTATAATCTAACTAGTCTTTATAATGTATCAGTTCTATAATATATATTTTGGTGGTATAGATACAAATCCTTATTAACATTGTTTAAAAAAGAATAACTTTTTTTAGATGTTTTAAGTTTGGAACTATTTATTATTAAAAATCATTGGCAATTTATAGTTTTTACACATAAATTACAACTACAACAAACAATTGTTTAAACATTTATATAACTACTTTTAGAATATGTATTCATGTGCTCTAAGAAGTGGAACATTTTAGGATTACCTTAGATTTTTGTAGTTTTAGAATTTATTACATTGTAAGGCATTTTTGGTATTGTTACTAGTACTATTAGATCTAGTATTGCATTGTTTTAAACTTGTATCTTAGTAATATATTCTAATACAATGAGAAAAAAAAAATTCTGTAGCAGTTTTAACTCCATTTCAAACGGACCAGAGCAGGGAAGGGTGTATTGAGAAATTTGGTTTAGTATTTTTTTTTAGTTTCTATAACTTATTAGTAGTCTTTTGATCGGTTTATGAGGGTATAAAACCCTTAAAAAAAAATTTTTTTAGTTTATTGTTGTTTTTTAACTTAATTTTATTTAGTAATAGGGTTGGATGGCATAAACGGACAATTATTTAAAATTTATTTAATCTTTATTATCGAGACGTTTCGGAAATTTAAACATTTTTCCTTCTTCAGTCGAAACTATAACGGAAACACACTTACAAAACAATTACAGCTTAATATATTAATTACACGTTAAAAACATTTTTTGAAATATATAAATAATAAATTAAGGACAATTACACAACTAATCTTACCAATAATTCTAGTATTGAATTCCTTTTTTAAATTGTATCATTTTTGTTTTATATTATATATATACGGCCAGTATATTGAAATTGGAGACATCAAATTATTATTCATTTTTTTATTGTAGAATCCATGTTATTCTTTATAAAAATAGGCTTATTTTTGCAGTTTCTTTGAGTTTTAGACTTCTAAAACCCAAATACACAAAACAAATTTATATTTTCCAATTTATTTACATCAAAATACGTCAACTTTGGCGATTAAAAAAATTAAAAAAAAAAAGGTTTTTTTTGCACAGTGTTTATTATTAATTGTTAGATAACTAATTTTTAGATAACAATTACTTGAGATTATTCATGGCTAATTTTCTCTGGGAAACAGAGTGTTTGTGATCAAAGAATTGGATTTTTTTAAATTTTTGATGTTTTTGCAGCTATGACAAGAGAAAAGATAACTAAATTTCTGGATGACACTTGAGCGGGTGTTTGGATCAGTTCATAATTGTGAACGGATGCTAGGCTTTAGTGTTTCTCCTTCACCTGCTCAAGTGTTTATTGTCGAGGAATTGGAAATTTTTGCCACTTAAAATAAATATAATATAAAAAACAATTTTTGGATGACAAAGACATGAGCGGGAGGGTTTTTTGCTTTGGTGTTCCTCGCTCATCCGTTCAATTATTTTTGATCAAGGAATAGAATGTTTCTTCCATTTTAATGCTTTTTTAGCTGACATATCAAAGAATGAATGTCGGTCATTCAGGAATGATATATTTCTGGGCAAAACAAATATATGGAATGCTAACAAAAAACAGCAGAAAGATGGCAAAAAGAAGTAAGAGTAGAGTAATGTCGGCCACGGATTCAAAATATAGCAATAAGACTGAAAGAAAAAGGTCTACAAAACTGTAGCTCCTAACAAAGACACTGAAAGCAATATAGCCAAAATTTGAAAAGGTCTACACAAAAGCAGTTAGTTAGTCGAGAAGCGCATGTACCAAATACTTATATGTTCTAAACGATAAACAACATGTTTAAAAACTACTTAATACAATTTAGAAGCTTTTAGCACGTTTTAAAATAGTGTTGCATGATTCAGAAATAATTTGATCATAACATAGAACTTCTTCTAATCTAGAATACTTAAAAAAAGGCAACATTATATATGGTTTTTTGCCAAGCTTTAAAATTTCGTATCATATTTCAAAAACAGTTTTATTACATTTTAGAAGATTTGTTTTTTTTTTAACTTGCAGCATATTCTAGACTTATTTTTATAAATTTCAGAACATCTTTGCATGCTTTTAAGAAGAATAAATAAAAATAGTAACATTATTTAAAACAAACACATGTGTACTTTTCTCTTCTTCTTCTTGATGAGCTATCGGTTATTAACTTCTAGAGGTAGGCCTCTTCCATTCTTTTTTATGTTTTTTTTGTCTTGTGCTGCTTTAAACTATCTCTTTTCTGCTACTACCTTTATATTGTCCAGCCATTTTTTCATTGGTTTACATGTGCTATGTTTTGTTTGTCTTGATCTCTAATATATTATTTTTGTTCATCTGTTTTGGATTTGCCTTGCGACACGTGTTGTTGTATCAACGATTTTGGTTTTTTGTCTGATTTCTGCATCTTTGGTTCTATCTCGGAGGTTAAAACTTAGTATAAGGCATTTTTGCGCTATTTGCATGACACTTACAACGGCTTGCGGTTTTTTTGTCATTGCTATGGTTTTTTAATCATAGATTGCTACTGGTAATATGCATTTTACTTAAGGTTTATTGGTATATCTCTATTTCTGAGCATGTGCTTTAATTTGCTAAAAGCTGCCCATATTAGTTTCATTCTACGTTTATGTTTAGAGTTTTTTCAGAGTTGCTGATTACTTTGGTTTTGCTGAAATTTATTTACAACCCCATTTTTTGGACTTTATATTTAGTTGTTATTTATTTAGCATCTCTGATTTTAGATGTTGCTCTTTATTAAGACGATATCGTTAATGTCTTTTTTTTTATGTCAGCGACTTAAAGGTGTTTTCGAGTGTTAGTGTAAAAAGTTTAGGGGAATTTGTGTCTCTTTGTCTGCGCTTCTTAGTTAAGAGTTTATATAAGTGTGATAGGAGACAGATAGGGCGGTAGTTTTGTCTATGTTGGCGTTGTCTCTTTTTTTGAAGATCAGGATGATTTCTGTGTTTTGCCATGTGTCTAGTATTTTGTCTTCTGCGAGGCATTTATTAAGAAGCAGGTGTAGTAGACTTTTGATAATAGTTTCTCTTTTTTTCAGCATTTTGCTAGTAATTTTATCTTGGACTTTTCTTGTTTTTTAGTTGTTTCAGCGCTGTTCATTCTTGTATCTTCTGATCTTACATTTTGGATAAGCGTTTCTGATGTTTTTGGGTTTGTTATCGTTGAAGTGTGGAATTGGATATAGAAGTTCTGCTTTTAGATTATGTTATATGTTCTAGAAGCTATAAACTTTAATCTCAATAGATTTAAGAGAGTTTTTTTGTGAAGATTTTAAACTTTAATCTTAGTTATATACTAGCAGACCTCAATCATGTTTTTTAACAATTATCTTATTTTAAAAATGCTTCGATTAATTTTAGAGTACTGCTATCTCTGTTTGTTTATTTTGTTACATCGCAGAATAATTTTGCACATTCTAGCACACTTTGTTATATTTTAATAGACTAATGTGTTTTGAAACATTTAAAATAAATAGAATAACTAGCTATGTGTATAATTTAAATGTTAACTCAGAAGATATGCCCGAAATAACGCCATCAGAAATCAGACATGCCTTGAAACAAATGAAAAGTTGAAAGACTCCAGGAAGAGATCAATTAACATTGGAAATGAAAAAATGGATGGTAACACTCTACTGGAAGCTATGAAATCTGATGGTGGAAAAATACCAAATTCTTGGAAAAATGCAGAAATTACTATTCTTTACAAAAAAAGGTGACAGTACAAAGATTTGATCAAAACTAGATTTTTATCAATTTGTAGAACAGGCAGGGTTTTGAAAGCGATTTGGCACAATTGATTATTTGCAAACTGTTAGGACACTTATAAACAAGCCAACGGAACACCATATCCCGAAAAAGTGTTAAAACAACAGAGTTGGGATGAGAATAGTATGAATACTGATGGCATATATCTAAGCGAAATTTTTTAGAAATATGCTATATGAGTTTAACAAAGTGTCAAACAAGATAGGGATAAAGATAAAATGGAATTAAAATATAGAAACTTAATAAACATGTATATTTCGGCCATATAATCAAGATCGGCAAGGAACACCAAACGGCTAAAGTAAAACGTAGAGTTCAACTAGCATGGGCTGTTTTTGGTAGATTATTTTCATTCTGAAAGACAAAGATCTTTTGCTGTACTTAAAATAAAAGGAATATGATGTTTTTTTTTTTATTATGCGTTTTGCTTGTTGCTACATATGATATAGAAACTATAGCAATATGTAAAAAAAAAATATTTGAACAACTGAGAGTCACCCAAAGAACCAAAAGAAAACGCACAATACTAGGAATTACTCTAAGAGACAAAAGGCAAAATAGCGACATTTGAGTTGCTTGAAGAGACACAACAAAGGCAAGAACGGTTGTCACACAGAATAACCTTTTGGAGACCTCGAAAAACTAAAAAGAGCTTGGGAAGATTACAAATGAGATGGATCGATGACATCAAGACCATAGCGGAAAGAAAGTGGATGCGTACTAAAAACGACAGACAAACATGGAAATAAATGGAAGAGCCTAATATCCAACACTGGAGTAACTGAAGAAGAAGAAGAAGTTATGATAAACAGAATTCCAAATATGGTGAGGAGCATTTGAAACTACACTATCTCTTCTTAACTCTTCTGAACTTAATTCAAAAACGAGCAACGAGAAATTTACTAATGATTTAGATACTTTACAACACTATCGATATTTCCATAGACATTGCTCAAACGAAATACAAGACATATTGCTATCTAAACAAATATTTATTGCTTGCTAAAAAATTTAACAAATATTTACTAATGCCTAGTACATACTAGTAGACATGTTGCGCGATTTTGGTCTCTGAGACGTGTATTAGGTTGTCTACGTAGACATGTCTATAGACCAATCCCCGTCTATGGGCCTGTTGCGAGACTAAAAATTACAGGTCTAAAGTCTCCTTATCAAAATGGGAGACCGCATGCACCGTTAGACATGTTGCGCAACATTTTGACAGTGTGGACGTCACTCGGCGTCTAGAGGCAAAACACGTCCTAGCCTGTTTTTAGCTACTGAGTGGTGTGGTTTGCCTGTTAACAGTTATTTTTGAAAGTTTTACAGTTTTTTTTGAAAACATTGGTCTAACGAGAAAGTTTTAAAACTAATTGAAGATTATCATGAGTCTTATTGTTTGTGGGATGTTACGATTCTCGACTATAAAAACCGGATAAAAAGAAAAGTGGCTATGGAATCACTGGCTGCAAAGCATAAATTTAAAAACATTATTCATAAGGGAGCAAAAAAAAAATTCTATGGTAGACTACAAAGATGAGAATGAGAAATTCACATTGTAGTGTAGACGCTAGACGAGACAAAAACGGTGACTCTAGACCTCGTCTCTAGACGGTTTATAGACGGTCTATAGACAAATTGCGCAACATGGTCTACTAGTGTGTACTAGCCTTTACAGTTCAGAGATATAGGACCAAAGTAAAATTTCAAATTTAGTATTTTCTCAGACTTTATTTAAGGTCAATGTTCAAAGACTGCTTAAATATAGTCTCTATTGTGATAGTTTTACTAAGTGTTGTTTAACTCGTTGAAATGAATGGTATTTTATGTCTTAGTTAAGTTTAAATAATATCTGTGTCAAGGTTTAGAAAACGCTTACATATTTTAGTAAACTGAAAAATGTTTTAGAAAATTTAAAGTCTTACTGACATATGCTCTAAAAGTATGTAATATTTTCTAACAGATTTTTTTGTGATATGGTAAATTTTTATAATATATATTTACTATACTTTTGCTTGATCTATGAAAAGCTTTTATACAATTTAGATTACTGCATTATTTTCTGATTCAAACTACTCTAGATATGTTTGATCTAATAAAGCATTTATATTGTTTTAAAAGATCTCAAACAATTTTAATATGTTTTAGTTGAGTCTGCAATGGTTTAGAAGATTTATTCATGCCTTAGTAAGAGTCTAATACTCTTTAATGTTGTCAAGTTTATGCAGACTTTACTATGATACAGAAGGCATAAATAAAATTAATCACTTTGAAGGAGTTGACTTACAATTTTGAAATTAATAAAAAATTGTTGGCTGTATGAGGTTGTTTATTATTTTGCTGGAAATCTGTACTTGGATGGTTTTGGTTGAATGGGAATAGAAAGGGTTCCAGGACTGTATCAATCTAACGGCGCGCGTTCAATGTGTCTGGAATAAATATTAAAAATTTTCTTCCGTGCCATATTCCCACAACCTTTCCAATCATTACTCTAGGAGTTAATGACTTCTAAGTTGTATAGCCTTTAAACGTTTGTCAGATTTGCATAAACAAAATCTGGATTTGTTGTTAAAGCAAATTTTTTGAACTGTTTATCTTTGCAACACTACTGCCAGTTTGCATTATGCCAAAAATAAGGATGATTATAGCGCAATCTAAATGAGCATTTTTGCCTATAAACGGTGCTTATAGAAATTTTATGTCTAATCGCTATTATTGAAATTGTTTGTGTTGATTCTGCTGGATCTGAAATTGCAACGCTGATAACAAACAAACACATTTTGTTGGACCAAAACTTAACCTCTTATAAAACAACACAAAAAGTGTCTAGAGTTTTACATCAGCTTCTTCAGTAGTTTTATAGCAGGACTTTACTAGCAAATTTCTTTTTGACAAAATATGTATACACTTTTTCTTTCATTTTTTAATGACACAGCATTTTTTTTTTTTTAAGGTTTGGACAATTGTGGGTTTGTTAATATACATTTTTGACTTTAATATACCGCAGAAAAAGAAATTCATAATTGCACTTTTAAGTTGTTTATGTTGGTTCTCTATACGGAGATTACATGACCAGTTACAATAATGCCATAGTTTTACAAGACATTTCGGAAGTGGCAACCACATGTTTTTGAGTTCTATACTATTTGTTTGAAGCTTAAAAAACTGGGTTTGTGCATTAATGGCAGCATCTTCATAACTATAAACATGAGCTTTATTGAGGAAGGAAAACTTACTATTTACTTATTGCTGTTCAATCAATTGACAAAACTTGTTTTACTGTGTGGTAAGTAGGCTTGAATTGTTGATTAAGTTTAATTTTGAAGGTATGATGGCGCAATGTTTGTGTGAAATTTAGCTGCGTAATGCTTTATAAGAGAGCGTGGCGCAGTGGTCTAGGCATCCGGCCGCTGTACCGAAGATCGTGGGTTCGATTCCCACATACCGTAATATACTTTTCACTTTCTATACGCTCTTCCACTCTCCAAGCCGCCTTGCCAGCGTGGGGTTTTACGGCTAAAACCTTCTCTGATGGAGTGATGAATTCTCTCCAGTCGTTCGGAATACACTTAAAACTGTAGGTCCCTTGTAATGTAAGTTGCCAGCATTACAAACAGAGAAGAGGCTAAGACGCCAGCAGTGGCGTTTAAATAGCTGACAAAGTAGAAGAAGAAGAAGAATGCTTTATGACATGTTTAATTCTTGAGCACGTTGCGAATATTTCTAGATTTTTGGCCACGTTCTGCCAAAGAGCCGTGATGTTTTTTGCTGAACGAAATTATTTTACATAACTGGCATATTCTAAATACACACTTAGATGCAAAGAAAAAACGGGTCATTGTTTTGATTAACTGTCATTCTTAGGGCAGATTGGTGTATTGATTATGGTTCTAAGTGCTGAAGATTGTGCAAAAGGTGTTGCTTTTGTGGCAGATGGAAGAAGCCACGGTATGTGGTCAAATTTTTTTATGTCAGTCTTTCTACTGTTCAAAGAGCACTTGAACGATTTTAGGAGACCGGCAGAAACACTCGGAGGCCGGGATCTGGCAGGAAACGAAAAATGACTGCTATTGATGACCGATTTATCGTTTGTACGACGATACTGAATTGTCATGTGACTTCAGTGGAGAACAGAAACCAACTCCGTGGGGTTTGTAGTATAGTTGTAAGTGTGTGTGTGGACAGTTTGTGGAAGCTTGCAAGAAGCTGGCTTAAAATCTTGTAGACCAGCAGCTGGATCAAAATTACTCCTACATTACCGAGTAGCCAGCCTCCAATTTTTTTGCGAACATTTGAATTAGACATTGGCACAATGAAGGACATTTTGCCAGATGGAAGAGAACGAGTATGGAGACGAACGGGAGAACGATTTGCGGAGTCCATCTTTAAGTACTCGCTAAGCCATGGTGGAGGTTCCTTGATGGTATGGGCAGGAATATCAATGGATGCCTGCACCGAATTGATTGTCATTGATGGAGGATTGCTAACTGCGCTGCGGTATAGTGAGGAGGTTTCTGAAAACTACGTAGTCCTATTTGCTTCATTTATCGGCGATAGCTTTATTCTGATGCAGGATAACGCGAGACCGCATTCTGCGAGGTGCGTCACAGAATGCTTGGTTGCAGTTGGAATAAGAAAGTTCAACTGGCCTGCATGTACCCCAGATGGAAATCTTATAGAACATGTTTGGGACATGCTGAACAGGCGTGTTAGAGGACGTGCAGTTGCAGCAACCACAATAAACGAGCTTTGTGTGGCACTTTAAGAAGAATGGTAGAATTTTTCCTTAAAATGAGCTCATTAGTGGCAGGGGCCGCCGTATGCAGGCAATAGTTAGTATATATATATATATATTGTGTATACGTACATTATCGTTTTTGCTTATTAATGTTTATTAAGTAAACTGATAAGTACTATATATTGTTTTTTTACATCCTGATGGTCTCTTTGATTGTAAAATACTAAAAGTTTTATTAAAAAAAATTACTCAAGTTTTTTGCAAAAAATTACCTAATGACCCGGTTTTTTTGCATCTGAGTGTATTTAAGTATATTTTTAATAGCTCTAAAATTCTGTAGACGTGCTATAAATCTATTAGCATATATGATAAAAGAATAATCTAGATTGTTCTAGAAAAAATGTACAGAATTTTTTAGGTGTTGGTTGATTTAAAATACTAAAATGCTATAGAAAATAACCTAACTTGCAGGTTGTAGTAAACTTGTTAACAAAACTAGTTTATCTATAAATTGAACTTGTCCCAGGAAACACCGAAGTGTTTCTAGGAGTCTGACATATTGTAAGGGAACGATATTCTCTATTAAACTGTCAGGCTGCAAATAGAGTTCTAAGAAATATTGTCTCTACAATCTTCATTAATGTGGTTTACTACCACGTAAATTAATTAAAGTGTATTTGCATGCCCATATTTCTCAACATTTGATCTTGATCTTCGCGTAACTCAATTCTAATTTAATATAATAGCTATGCGGTGCAACTACGCAATAATTTACGAACATTAATCTATTTTCTACAATATAAAAGCATATGATTATTTTCGAGATATCTAAAATATAAAATGATTGAAAATCCGTAACCTACTTGATTGAAATGTAGCAACACAATCGATCGCTCCAATTATCGCTATATAAAAATGTAGACGCGCAAGATGGTGTTCTCGGACACAAAATACGAGATGGATAGATAGAAAATTGTGTCCGTATGGCTATATGACTGTATGACCCTGTGGATATAACGGACCCGACAAGGACAGGTCAGTCGGCCAGCGCTAGTGCTTATTGCCTATTGCCTTATTGCCGGCCACTTACGGCACGCACTCACTAACCGGCCGGCGCACCTCCATCAAAATAGAAGAAGACGATTGGAACATAAAAAAATATATTGAATCTATTGACTCAGTTTCATTCATTCATGCGGATGTCTAAGTACAGACCAATTACCGACTGGATAAATTTACAAAAACAAATATTTTATTTTTTTGTAAACAATTTTACTCATAAATTTTAATCTGTCCTCATTTTGCAATTGGAAAAATTATGGTTGTAAGTATTTCCGCGACGATCCCTTCCTACCAATTGGCACATTTCGAAGAGAAAGAAATACAATATTATCAAATCTAACAGTAATCGTGTATGTGACAAAACTTTCAATTAAATGCAAAAATGTGAACTGGTATCCTAGAAAAATAATTTAGTAAAATGAGACTTCCTACAATATGTAATTAGATCTTATGGTGCTGAAATATTAATGATTAAGTATACACCAATTTAAAATTAGAACAAAGTAATTTAAATATTTATTTAAAAAATATTAACAGCTAATAATAGGCCAGTAATTTTAAAATTGTTTATATACAAACTTATAAAATTAAATAATATAATAAATTGTTTTTATCTATATATATGTATAACATTTTTATTGCACAAGTAATTTACAACATTTTGAACAGGTATAATACATAAAAGGAAAAAAAAAATGTTTTGTACAAACGGCTATCGACCGTAGTCTTTCAGCCATGTTTTTTATTTAATTTTCCATTTTTTGCAAGAAGTATTTAAAATTAGTTTTATTTCTTCTTTAAAGGTTATTTTTTTAAATTTTATGTAACGGTTAAAGCTTAATAGAAATTTTCAAAAAGAAATTGCGTTAGTTAAAATGTATCAGTCAAATTTTATATTGATTTTTATAATTTGACATTTAGTAAGTTTTTTAGAATTTAAAATCAAGTTCTAATAATGTTCAATGGCTATTTAAAATATTCACAAGTTGTTTATTTTTTCTTGAATTATCTGCAAGTTACAATACTTGAAGTAAAAAAGATATAGTAGTATAGTATTTAGTGAAATAAGATTTTTGGACTAGAAATTGTAACTTTTAGATTATGAAAGATGTTTTTGTAATTTACCATAAACTTATAGACAATCACATAAAATTTTGTATTATAGTTTTTCATGTTATTATGTAATTAGTGTTAAAAACATATTAAATTACTGGAAAACTATAAAGTTTTCTTAAATTTGCAAGAAACTGGTTTCACTGATCGCTAGCAGTCGACACAATACATGTTTTACATGTTTATTGGAGCCTAATTAAGTTTGTTTGAAAATTTCAATTTTGTTTTAGATGTTTTCAATTTTTTTTATTGTTTCTCAATATTTTTTATAATTTGCTCCGACCCGCAGTTGTAGAAAACTGCCAAGAGCTGCAAGTGTATGTCTAGATAGGCTTTGCAAAATATTATACATTGTTTGTGAATTTACTTCAGTTTTATTTTTGACATTTTACATTGTAATCAAATTCTGGGGTTCGATCCCCGAAGTAAAAAATATTAGATTATGCAATCTTTTTCAGTGTGCTTTGCATTTCTCCAAAGGGAAAAATAGACTAGCTAGATAATATGCGATGCAATATTATAGTATGTGGTTGTCTTGTCTAGCATTACGGAACTTATTATGCGATTTTTTTTTTTCAGAGATCTTGTGCTAGTTGTTTAGTCTTTGTCCACTAAATTCCACTTCAACTTTTTATCTCAGTCGTAGTTGACTTACTTTGTTCTTGCCTTGTGTTTGGAGTTTGTAGATTTTGTTGTTGTTTTTTTTTTGTACGTGTGTTAACCGGTTTTATTGTCTTTTGCTAGTGGTTTTGGTTTTTTTTTTGTATTACGGTCTTATTTCTTATTTTGTTTTTTTGGGGTTATAGTTTTTTGGCATTTTAAATTTCTTGTCTATTTTTTTAAATTTTGTTTATATTATATTTATTTTTTATATTCGAGCATAAGTAATTGAAACTTGTGAACTGTTCTAGAGTTTGTATTGCACCTGTTTTTGCTACCAGATCTATGTCATCGGCAAGTATTAGTTTTTTTAGTGTCACATTTTTTATATCTTGCCTACTATCATGCTTTTGCATATCTTTTTACATTTTTTAATAACATTATCTATAACAAGCTTGTTTTAGTCTTGTATTACTTTTAAATTTTGTTGGCTCTTGGTTGTGCATTTTTATTTTGTTTTTCATCGTTCTTGGGGTCTTAATGTGTATTTTTTAGACTGTGTCAGATGTTCTATTTTTTGATGTGGTTGAAGATTCTTTTAGGATTATAAAGCAAGGATTCACTTTTTATTTTGTCTGACATTTGGTTGGTGCATTATTTCTGAGTGTTGATTAATTTTCATTAAATTGGTTAACTCAACTAGATAATTAGCGAAAACATCATGACTATAATGAAGGAATCCAGAAAAGCCCGGTTAAGAATTGGCCCCAATTCATTGAGTTTGTAATTCCTTGAAATCTCTCAATATTTTTGGAAAGTTGCGTGTAAAAGGACTAGTCCGTATGGCAATTAAAATTTAAGAATTACTTTCAGGAAGACACTTTGTGGTGGAGATTCCAAGGCCTGGGATTGTTTGCAAATGAAGATTTACAAAAGAGTAATCAATTTACATTCTACATCTGAAATCTTGATCTGACTTAGTTAATAAGGACAAAAATGTATTATAAGTTTTTTTATATAGCAAAGAAAATTTGGTAGCTTTTTTCTCATTTGTATCAGTATAACTATTGTGTTTTGAGTACTCTTACCTTTTTGAAAATTGTATTGTGATTTTTCCATGATTATTTCTAATTTTTTTTTAGTTTTTTCATTATCCTAGTAAAGACTGCTGGATATACTAGTACAGGAATTTTCTCTAATTTAAGCAGATTTTTTATTAAACGGAAGCAGATTATACAGGATGGAGTACGGGAGCGCAAATATTTGAAAACGATTAAATTCAAGAAGAAACTACTGGGTCATTTTTATTTCTTAAAAGTTTTTTTAGCAAATTGTGACCAATTTTCTTTATACATTCTTAAAACCGGACGGACGTTGAAATTCTACTAACAAGTTATTTTAGTTTTCGAATATTTTGCGGTTTATCAATAAAAAATATTGCTTATTATTATTAATATTGCTCTAAAGATAATCTGGCGATTTTGGAGGCCACTAAATGTTTCTGTATTTTGAGATTTTTGTAAAGCATTTATTGATGTTCTGTTATGTGAAGTAGTCCCATCTTACTGGAAGCAGTTGTTTTAGATGTTTTGTAGAAACGTGTTCAATTGTGGTGACAGAAACTAGTCAAAATTTACTGTAAAAGAGTTTTCTTTTACAGCCATTGAAGTCATTACGTACCATACTGTTACTTTTGGGCTGTGTAACGACTGTTTTTATGGATTTTGCAAAGCTCAATAACGGTTGTTTTGCATGTTGTTAGATAAAAGGAAATATTTTTCATCAGTCATCCATAAAATTATGAACATCAATTTGATGCTCTAATATCGATTTAGCAAAATGCAGGCGAATATTGGGATATGTCTGTTTTAGTGATTGTAGAAATTGGATTTTGTAAGGATGGAAATGGAGGTTTTTGTGCAAAAATTTAAGGAAACGTAGTTTTATGTAAACCTAATGTTTGGTTGTGTTTTTGACTTGAAAGTTTGGGATTGTGCTTTACTGCTGCTCTAACGCGATCAATGTTTTTGAGGTTTCTGACACTTCTGTTTGGTTTCTTATGTTTGGCATGGTTAGATCTAGTTTCTTTAAATTTACAACTTTAGTTTTTTATGAAATGAGCAGATGGAACTGGCCCATGACGATTTTTTGATAAATTTTTTCATTCCATCTGTTTACATTTTTTTGATAGTAAGTATGTTTTCAGTATTGTCTTGTTGATTGTTTCTGATTTTTTATTTTTATTTTGTGTCCTATTTTTTAGTAGTGGTTATTTTCTTATATTAATGAATAAATTATATAATTTTTTTGTTTGTAACGAGTGATTTATTTAGAGGTATGTGCTTTTTTCTAAAATTTAAAAAAAATATTTTTTCAAATTTTGTTGGGTAATTCTGTAAATTTTTGTATACTATTTTATTCAAATATTGGCCGTAACTGCAGCTAATATAGTTTATTCTGAAATTCTATTTTCGATGATGCGTTTGAGCATTTTTAGTAGTCTTTGACAAATAACTTGAGTAATGTAGGCTTTAAATTTTTCATTCGTAGTTGGTTTATCCATGTAAACTTTGGACTTTACGTAGCCCCAAAAGAAATAGTCTAAAGGTGTGATATCACATGATCTAGGTGGCTAATTTACCGGTCCGAAACGTGAAATTAACTGAATTGCAATAAAGCTATGGTTCTACAGGCAGTGTGGCAAGTATCACCGTTTTGGTGAAACTAAATCTTTAAAATAATGATTCATTCTGAAGTTTCAATTTTAGATGACACGTTTGGGAATTTTTAGTATTATTTGGCAAATTACGAGAGTAATGTCGGTTTTCAATTTCTTAATTGTAGTAGGTTTATCCATACGGGCAGTGTGGCAAGTATCGCCGTTTTGGTGGAACCAAATATTTAAATAATGATTTCAACAGCTCGTAAACTATACCAAACCGTTATTTTGTCTAGATGTAATAGTCACTTTAAACCTTTTCTGGTTGCTATTCAGCCCAAATACGGCAATTTTTACTATTGACGTAGCCAATAAGCTAGAAATGGGCCTCATTACTGAACAAAATTTTGGCCTGGTGATAATTTGTAAAGTCAGCCGGCTTCAATTCTTGTACGAGCTGAATTTTATATGTTTCTAAAACAAGATCTTTACATAAAATACTTCAAGTTATTCTATACCACAAGCCATGCTGTTGAGAATGACGCCGATTTGATTCATCACGGTCTTTGCGTACACTATCTGCTACCGCCGCTATATTTTTTTCACTACGTGCTGAGTATGGTCTGTACGTTTGGTAGGTCTAATATGGACTATAAGTTTTTGTAAGCGCACAAAACACATTCTTTATAGAGCGCTAATTTTTGTAATACCACTGAATAATTTATAGATGATAAAATGTTAAAAAATACTGAACAAAAATACCGTGACAATTTGACTCGACGCACACTTGATCTGTTATAAAATCCCCACTGAAAACTATAAATCTAAATGAATTACCTAATATTAGTGATTACTTGAGAGATTTGCAAAACATTTACAATTACTTTTTATTTTAAATATATTGTTTGCCTTTTTTAATAACTTGGAAGACTTTTAACCTGGTCAGAGTTTACCAATATTTTTTAAGAATTTTTAAAAATTTTAGGACAATTTAGAATGGAATAATAACATTTGTTTTTGTTTATGTTTTAAAGTATTATATATTTTTTGCAAAACACGTACTACTCTTAGTGATTTTTATGATGCGATGAGCCGACATACTTTGGTATAATTGGTAAATTTTTCAATAAAAGAAAACGTTTAGAATTTGTTATCCAATGACCTGCAGCGAAAAAGAGAATTTTTTAAATGGCTTTTGCAGCAAACAGCAAATGATGTTTTTTTACTCGGACCTACGCTGAAATCTTTAATTAACATAACTTACATTTGGGAGTTTAAAATTATTAATGCCGTACGAGGTATTAATTTTTGTGCAACGTTAGGATGGGATTGTGCAACAGTTTACTTATTGGTCTAATTGTTTTACTTTTTTGTCCAAATAGTCCACTTTTTCTTTATTTTTAAAAATGATTTTCAATTTTCAATAAATTTCAGACGGCATACCTTTAAATGATAAAGTCCACTGCATTCTAACAGTCCAGCAATGGAAACTGTACTTGCTTTTGGCATTTGTGCTCTACTGTCATGACTTATTTGTACTTTTTGTTGTTTATGCTCAGCCTGTTAACAACTAAGCTGCCTCCTGGTGAATCAAACTTGCAGAGTACTGTGCAACTGCTTAGTCAAAAATAGTGAGCAGTTTTTGTGATTTTTTAAAGTTTATCCGTAAAAAATGTAATGAAACGAGACGCATTCATCTTATTTTTTTTTTTAGTTTAGAGGTGGTTTATTTTTGGAAATAAATTTATAGACAAAAAAGTTTTATTTTAACTTAAAAAATTAGTTTTAAATGTTTGGCTGCTTAATTATGGACCACTCTGTATATAATATTAGAAATATAACCAAAACTCTATCAGAACTTAAGGATTTTTGATACTGAGTTTGCGGTTGACATCTCAGTATTCTAAATTGTGTTAGAGGTTTTTAGTTTTGAGTGGGATATGAACATACCAGCTTTGATATTGTACACCGATTGCCAGCGAGGCATGTGGTTAACATTTGCCATTTTCAGTCTACGCGCAATGTGTAATAAAACATTTAAACATGTTTTAAACGACTGTTGAATTGTTTTAAAGTTTTTAGTTTGTCAATGTTTTATAGACTATAACAATATCTTACGAAATCTTCTAAAATCAGTTATCTAAAATCTGACAGTTTTTTTAGTGTGCTATCTCATAAGAAGTGGCAAAACTTTTTTGAAACTTTACAGAATGTATTATGATTTTGCTTGTCTGCTAAGGTCTTTAAGATTTTGTAAAGTTTTGTACAAAAGTTTTTAAATTCTTGCATAATTTACCAATAAATCTAGGATTATTAAAAGATTTTTTCAAAATTTTGAATTTATTTTTCTATAACATTTTTTTGGTTTTTTGGAGTACTCTATTTCTGCTAGTCTTAAAAGAACTCACTTACAGTTTTTAAAAACCTTTAAGAGTTTTTGAATGTTTAAGATTTGTAATAGCTCTAAGTAGTCTACATACCATTTGTTTTTGAAGATTTTGAGTTGATTTAAAGGATTAGAATGCAGTCTAGACAAGTAATGACTTTTTTAAAAGAATTTGGAATGCTTAATGAAACTATACAATGTACACTTTTGTAAAACTTTCTAAATGGATGACTTTATAACATTTATTTTTTCAAATCAACTTAAGGCTTTCAAGATCTTAAAAGTTATTGAAATTATATTGAGTATTTTTTAATATTGCTTTTTTACTGAAACCATCTGTTTCAGCTGGATTTTGCGGTATTTGAGTAATATACATTTCTTGAAATACTGTTTTTATTTGGGACAGGCGAACAAATATTAAGTGTAGGTCGTGGCAAAATGCGTAAGCAGTCTTTTGCTTTTAGCAGCTTTTACTTGCTTTGTTTTTTTAGCTACCAAAAGACCAAATAGGCTTTAGCAACTCTTGCTTTTACTCTTACTACACTATAAATTATAGTAGCACATACAATGATTTTTTATGATATATCAACGTGTGTTTGTATATGCTTTGATATTAACATACAGGAAGTTTTGATTTTACTATATTTTAACTCTATAGTATTAAAAAATGACTAAGGAGATGAGTATGGTACTCTAAACTATTCAACTATGCAGAATCATTATATAGAATATATTTGGCATTTTATGGCAATATTCTTTAAATATCTGACACGTTTTCGGATACTTTTTAACTTTTTAGAATTTGCTAAAATTTACTAAAAAAGTATTGTGCTTGCCAATATAACTTACTTAATAAAAATAATCCTTTTAGAGTTGTACATGAATTAAACTTTTTAATCTTTTATAAGTTTGCAAACTTTTAAATAAACTTAGTAGATTATATAATATTTTTAATGAAAACAAATTAACTGATTACAATCGGGTGTAAAATAAGAAGTTGTTGTTTTAAGAATCAAGACATAAAAAAATATATCCTAATAAGAACCAATAAAACAAAGATTTTTTTTTTTTTTTAATTAATTAAATTATTTTTTGCAGTTGGCACCATCAACAGCCAATAATGAAGACATTGACGTTGTCGAAGCCATACCCAGCAGCGAAGAAATCAACGACCATGCCGTAGCTAAAGATCGCGACGATATCGACTCCAATCCTGATCAACTAGCATTAGAAAGCGATCAAGAAAAACCTCCACAAAAACACGCATATAATGGCCCACCACCTCCACCACCCCGCAACAACATCAACCGAGTCAGTACCGGTCATCATGGAATTCCTATACAACACCAAAAACCATTTGGAATTTCAAAACCAAATTTTGACCACAAATCATATAATGGACCTCCACCACCTCCTCAACATAAACCACAACAACAAGCAATGGATAAATATGGTACTTCTGGAGGTGATATATGGCCTGCACCAGTACCTGACATGCCAAAAATAATTTCTCTAGATGTTAAATGCGAGAAGAATTTAATGAAAGTATACATTGGTTTTGATAAACCATTTTATGGTATAGTTTTCAGCAAGGGACATTATAGTAATGCGCATTGCGTGCATTTACCTGCAGGTTTAGGAAGGACATCAGCGCATTTTGAAATAGGAATACATGCATGTGGAACTTCAGGTAATACCGAAAATGGATTATACGGTTACGGATCCGAATCAGGAAGCGGAACATTTTTTGAAAATATTATAGTAATTCAATACGATCCTCAAGTTCAAGAAGTATGGGATCAGGCTAGAAAATTGCGTTGTACATGGCACGATCAATATGAAAAAAGCGTTACATTCAGACCGTTCCCAGTAGATATGCTTGATGTTGTAAGAACTGATTTTGCTGGTGATAATGTTGGTTGCTGGATGCAAATACAAGTTGGAAAGGGTCCATGGGCATCTGAGGTATCAGGTTTGGTTAAAATTGGACAAACTATGACAATGGTTTTGGCTATTAAGGACGATGACAGCAAATTTGATATGTTGGTGAGAAATTGTATGGCACATGATGGTAAGAGGGCTCCTATTCAATTAGTTGATCAAAAGGGTTGCGTTACAAGGCCTAAATTGATGTCTAGATTTACAAAGATTAAAAACTTTGGGGCTAGTGCTAGTGTGTTGTCATATGCACATTTCCAGGCTTTTAAATTTCCTGATTCTATGGAAGTGCATTTCCAATGTACCATACAAATTTGCAGATATCAATGCCCTGATCAATGTTCAGATCAGCATTCTATTGGAGGTGCATTACCTTTACAACATGGATTATTGGATGTATCACATAATACTCCTGATGCAGCTTATGGTCCTCCGCCGCCTTTACCTTTGGATGCTTTCTTACATGGTGGTAGGCCTAGAGATGAGCGTAGGGCTAAAAGAGCTGTTGAAAATGATCCAGAAAAAGAAGTTGGTGTTAATAGGGTAATTAGGGTAGTTTCAACTGGTGATTTAACATTTTCATTAGATGAAAATAGTACCGCAACAACGGCTCCTACTATGATATTTCCTGCTAAAGAAGAAATTACAAATCAAGGATTAATTTGCATGACAACACCTGGTTTTGCAGCCACATTAGTTGTTCTATTGGCAATACTTATAGTATCATGTTTGATGTCTGCATTTTTATGCGTAAGACTGAGACCTTTTGCATGTGGCGATAAAGTAGTAGCTGCTGATTTTAGTACGCATACGAAAGATTCGAAGAAAATGACCAATAAAAATTGTTTCTATTCGTAGGCTTAAATTATCCCCTAATCAGATCGGGGTTCAATTCAAACTAGTTTATTTCGAAGGCTACATGCATGATCATTACCTCGATTGATAACGCCTATTTAGTCTTGATCGCGTTATAATTAAGCTGATGATGATCAGGCATCGTACCCGTATCCGATTCCCTTCAGTTTTCCAGAAGGGATTAGTTGTATAAGGTTACCTAATTTAATTAATATTTAAGTACAATTAATTCGGCTATTTGTTAAGTCGATACGCTTACAACAAAAATAAAAATATTATTTATGAAATTTGATTGAGATTTGTAAATATTCAGTAGTAGTTCGGATTGTGTTTTGGTTTCGGTCGGTTTTGGTTTAGATACCGTTTTAATAATTTAATTATTTATTTATTTATTCAATCAATGTTAAGTTTATTTAGTTAGGCAAATATATTTATATTTATTTATTCAAAGAAATATTAATTATGTTGCAGTACGTACGTACCTGTATAGAGTTTATTTATTTTTTGTTTTTTTTTTCTTTCATTTTTACCTTCAACTATTTTTAGTTTATTTTCTCAACCTTTGTAGTAATTTTTATTTTTATTTTTTCTGTTTTAATTTTCTGTGAAAACCAAATAAAAATTTAAATACGTTGTTTTTGTATTTGTTTAATAATCTAAATGTATTTCAGTTTGTCAGGTTTGTATAACTAATATATTAGTATTAAAATTTACATTTATAAAAATTATAAATTGGTAACATATTTTAAACAGCAGACTGAAACTTTTTTATATTGTTTGTGATGATTTTATAATTGGTTTATATTATATGGATAATAATATAAACTGCACTTGATTAATTCCATTATAAGAATAATTAAGAAAAAACTCTACGTCTGATGTCGTTGGGTTTTATCAACTTAAATTGTTATATGCAATAAATGTATAAAAAAACAAATCTACTTTTTATGCAAATTAATATTCCAACTGATTAGATGCTAGATATGATACCTTGAAACACTAGTGTATATGTCTTGATCTAGATTGAGAGATAATTTTTATAAGATGATTAACTTGATAAGATTTTTTTATTTAACACTATAATTATAAAATTGAAGATTTGGTGTAATTTTCACCTACAAGTAAAATGCAATCAGGGCCGGCCATATCTATAAGTGGACAGCCCTAAAAAATGTCTATGCAAACATATTGCCAACTTGTTCAATAAGTAAGTTGACAATCTATATATGTCAGACAGTTGACAATTGATTTGCCAAGTTAGCAAATGACAGTTTATTCAACAGATATGTTAGTTACATTTTTTTTTCATACCCTAAAGTTTGAGAACTTAAATCTTATGTACTTTTTGTTGGGCCTCTCAAACTTTAGGTTGATAGTTGATTAACCGGTCTCCTACAGAAGTATTTTTTTTGTCTGGCTTAGCAAGTCTGACCAGATCAAAGTTGGAATGAACCACAAGATTTACAATGTAATTTTAGGCCAAAGCCTCGATGTGTTTACACAACAGGGGGATGCCAAGGTCGATACAATTTTTTTTTGTTTCTAACGTATCATTGGAAGACTTTAAGACGGTTGAGGTGCATGTTTGCAGCCGTTCCTCAGACAGAGGATGCAAACATGATTTGCGGCCTGATGATTCATCTGGATTTTGTGCCGGAGCGACATTCTGCTGTTCCGCCAAAGCATTGCACGTATTTTTTTTATAAAAGGTGATACTCAGAATCGGACCACGGAATAAGGACGTCGCCGAGAAAAATGTTTTTGTGCGGTCACCGTGAGAAGAGAATAGCTTTGCTTTTTTTCTGAGTTTACTTTGACTAGCCAGTCATTTAATCAGATTACTGGGAGTTTTTTTGTAGACTGGTGACCTTGAGCTGTATATTAGTGATATATCAACAGCATACTGAATATTTTTAACAAAGTGCTTTCAGCCAAAGGGCATGGAACATAACATGGTTTAAGAGTTTAATTGCGAGAGTTGTGGAGTTTAAATATGAAGCCATCAGCTTTATCACACGCAGAGGAAATTTTAATCTGTGCAGTTTTAGAAATATACTTTTGTGTCAGACCTTATTATTGAAAGCTTTTTAAAGGTCGAAAAAGATTACCCTTGTTGTTTTTCTCAATCTAGAATCTTGGACAATGTGGTCAGTCACGGCGTTTGGTAAACAACAGAGTCTTTTTGCCAAAACGGATGCTGATAAGCGGATACAAGAAAGTTAACCTTTGAGTGTTTATCATCAGTGTTTTCTGCCATAGAGGAGAAGCATTGAAATTTGATGCTCTCGGCAAATGCTTTAGCTTTTCTCCCGGTGGAGTATTGTAGATTAATTTAGCCATGAATAACTGAAGTGAGGATTCTATTGCGTAAGGTTTTGGAGATCTGCTACATTAGACTTTTATTTTCTGTGGTTGATTTTTTTGCCAGCACTGATTTTTCTACAACTTTATGGCTGTTCTGACTTTTTTATGAAGAGCGTTTATAGTCCAACTTTCCCACTGCGGGAAGGGGTGGTGCAAAAAAATACTTCCGCTAGCCCTTTTGCTGGTTGTAAAAGGCGACCAATAGGCGAGGAGATAACCTCGTCAAAAAACCCACAGTTTGTCTGGGACAAGTCAAACTTATTTGTGAGTTAATTTTTGACACAATTTACCGAACATCTTGTAAAACTCACCTGCGTGTTTGCCGTGCGCGGTGACCGAAAGCCAGGAAAAGGGGATCTTAGTAGTTGAGGGGCTAATACTTAGGTTTAAAAGAGTGTTAGTTTCAACACACTGTTTTGGCCTTAGCTTCTGGTAAAACGGGAGGTTAAACCTAACCCAGTTTTAATCAATCGGTTTGTTTTGTTTAACATTAGGGTGACGAATTATTTATGTGGTGATAGATGAAAGGTTTATACTGTACTACAGTTGGAGCCCGATAGTATTCTGTATGTTTGCGGAAGTCTTTCATTTACATTCATGAAACCTATATCGTTTGATTAGCCCTGGCAACTGCATTAGTTTGTGATGTAGCGTCCTATATGTGGCTCCGTGGTGGGTGGGGAGATTAAGCGATGAAATTGACGGTGTTTATTATGGTAGATTCTAAATTTCCAACCAAACGATCTCGTTCGTTTACGGACGAGAGAGCTAAAGAAGATAGTATGAGTACAAGTAGAAAGTTTGTTAGGTATTTAATTGTTAAATGTTCTGAAAATGGCCAGAATCTAAAGGAGATATCTTTCTTTTTAATTTATTGGACCATTTCCAATATTATTAACGGAACTTTAAAATTGTGTAAGAAGTTAAGAGACGGTACTTTGCTTATTGAAGTAAAAGATAAAATGCAGAGCAGTAAAATGCAGGAATGCACGTCGTTAGGTAATATTGCGGTGACAGTTGAGCCGCATAAATCTTTAAATATTTCTAAGGGAGTTATTTCATGGTATGAGTTGTTATACTCAACTGTTGACGAATGCAAGCAAGAACTGTAGAAAGGATGGTGAGGTCAGAGATACAAAATCTATGATTTTAACATTCGATTCCGAACGACTCCCAGATGAAGTTAAGGTGGCATATGTTACACGCCCGGTTTGCCCGTTTATCCCCAACCCAATGAGGTGTTTCCAATGCCAACGTTTTGGACACACTGCAGTTAGGTGTCCAAGTGTTGCAATATGTGCAATATGCAGTAAAGAGAAACATAACCCTGATTCATGCAACAGTCCACCTTTATGTGTGAATTGCAAAGGTAAGCATCTTGTTTATTCCCGAAATTGCCCGAAAATGAAAGAGGAAAGGAAGATAGCCGAGATCAGAGTAACAGACAAACTCTCTTACTTTGATGCTCAAAAGAAGTATAGAGCAATTACGGCTCTTATCTTTTCTAGATCGTTTGCTGCAGTTGCTGAAACACCTAATGTTTAACAACCATCGATTATGACATTTACTGCTATTGCAGAAATTTTTTCAAGTAAGAGCAAGGACTCTCTACGGTCCAATTTGGACCAAAGTCGCAACGAGTGGGACTTTAACCAAAACCACTCAAGATGGGGGCTTATTTAAAGCCTAAATCATCCTAAGGTATGGGCTTGTATCGGGTCAAAACCAAATAAGGTGGCGACTTCCAAGTCAAAGCCTAAACAGGCTAAGACTCAGCCTGAGTCAAAGTCTGCAAAGACGGCAGCTCAATCTAGGCTACCGCCACCTGAGGTGCAGTTTTCTAGCGATCTTGCCCGGGAAAAAGTCAGAAAAATTTCTGGCCGAACTGCATCTGTTCCTGTAAGTGGGTTTTTGTCAGGTGATCAAATTATTACCGATTCTCTTGATATCTTGAATATTCTGGTCAATGTATATTTTGACGTTTCCAGTGTTGATAATTACAATGAAAATTTTTAAGAGATCAAAACTAACATAGAGAAGAAACATCTGTCATTCGTTTCCGACGATAATGAAATATATAATGCACCGTTTAGTGTTTGGGAATTTGACCTATTTGGTACACAATGCTATGCTTAAGCATTTAAGTCGCTCTGCCAAACTTCAGCTTTTGGCACTTTTTAACCGTGCATGGTCAGCAGAGTACTGCCCTGAGTTATGGAAGCTGGCTATCATTGTACCAGTACTTAAACCTGGTAAAGATAAAAAGCTCCCGACCGACAAGTTATAGGCCTATCTCTCTAACTAGCTGCTTATGCAAGTTATTAGAGAGAATGATCAATAAGCGTCTTACTTGGTTATTAGGCTCAAGAAGTCTAATTGCTGACATACAATGTGGTTCAAGGCGTCATCGTTCTACAACTGATCACCTTGTTTGGCTGGATACAGCAATTAAAAATGCTTTTGTACAGAATCAACTTCTTGTTGCTGAATTCTTTGATATTGCAAAAGCATATGACATGACGTGGAAATAAAATGTTTTACGAACGCTTCATTTGTGGGGTATTTGCGAAAGCATGGCATTGTTTATAAAAAGCTTTTTAACTTCTCGTTTGTTTAAGGTACGTGTAGGTGATAGCATCTCGGGCATACGTCAGCAACAGAATGGTATTCCGCAAGGGTCCATTTTAAGCGTAACGCTATTGATGATAGCTATTAACGGCATAAGTCAGTTTATCAAGCATCCGGTGAACGTTGATGACGTAGTTATCTATTGCGCTTCGAGAAACATGCTAACATTGGAACGTCAACTTCAAATATCTATTAACCGCATTTTGAACTGAGCTACTATTACTTTTTCTACAAGCAAATTGTTGCTTATCCATTTTTGTAGAAGGCGATCCCCCACACGGTGACCTTTTATTTTATCTTGGGGGAGAACCCATTCCTGTACAAGAATTATAAGTATGAAATTGATGGGGGTTTAGAAGTTTTTTTTGTAGCATTGTGAATTAGCTTTGTTAACAGTTTGACGGCTTCTGCGATAACGGCAACTGTGTTCACTGGGGTTAATCTGCCAATGTTCTCTTCCAGTTATCTTGAGTAGAGAGTTCAACCTGTATAGGTAACGATTTTTTCTATACCCTCAGTTGATCCTGTTTTGTAGAATTTTAGTAATATTGGGTTGTGGTTGGAGCTTAGGTTATTGATTGTCTTAATTCCGACTTCTATTGGATCTAATACTTTGTAGCTTTTTGCTCAATGTAAATGCTCGATTTTTGACATTGGTTTTTTATTTGGTACTGTCTTACGCTAGGTGTTTGGAATTGAAGTTTTCAGCAATTATGGTGGGGGCGGTCATAGGTTTGAGCGCAGCTCTGGTGTTTTTTTTGTTTTCTTGTTTTTGTTTTGAGAGGTCATTATTTTTTGTGTTTTGCATTCTTGGAAGTTAGCGGGATGAAGGCCGAAGCAAAAAACACATGAGGTGTGTTTTTGGGGCATGCAGTTGCTACGAGAATTTTTTGGCGGTGTGCCCGTGAAGTTGGTACTTTTGTCATTGTGGAATGACACTGCTTTGTTTGATGGGCTTGACTGTGACCTTCAGACAGATGAGCTTGGTTAGGTTATGCGATTTTGCGCTTTGTCAGTCGGAGTTTGTTGCTGAAATGTTGTTGCTGAAGTATTTGGAAGAGCCCGCAAAATTGAGTTTTTTTCTCAACACAAATGCCGGATGGCGGGAGTTTGCGTTTTGTTGTAGTTTGGGTAAGGTTGTTGGTAGTGGAGTTGTTACCGGCAGGGTTAAGGTATGCAGTTGCAGGCGTGAACCTAACCTTAAAGAATATACTTTGTGCATTTTTTTTTTCTTAGCGTTGGGAGCAAAAACTCTTATGCCGTTTTGTCTTATGAACCGGCTATGGTTACCACTGATGGTTTGAGTTGTTTGTAGCAATAATGGTGTAAGGGTTTGCCTTTACTGTTGCGGCAAGGCGCAGGTTACCGATGGCGGTGATGTTTTCTTTTTGTTGGTGAGAATCGGATCCAACCTTGTCTTCCGAGGCAGAATCCGTGGCTGATCGTTTGTGGTTGACTATTTTTTTTTAATTTTTATGTCTATTGCAGTTTGATCAGTGACTTCGTTGATGGCGGGTGATAAAGCGAGGGTAATGACGGTAGAGTCAATGGTGGCGATGTTACTTATCAGTTTCTTGATTGTTAATTGGACGGATTGTATTTGCTGATTAAATTGGTAGCAGTGATTTCCTTTATTTCGAGGAGTTGGTGGGTGAGGACGAGCTTCCTTTCTTACTTTTTTTTTTAGAAGAAATTGACGGTCTGCGTATCATTTTGACTTTTTCTTGCTCTAATAGTTTTATTAGTAGAGTGCAATAAAATTTGCATTTGTTGCTGTAAAGTTGCTGGTTGGTGGCTGGCTTTTTATAGCTTTGGTCAGGTCTGCTGCTGTTGCTGCTGCTCAGTCTCGTTTGCTTGCTTGCTGACTTCTTGCTTAGACAGTTGATTTGTCAAACTGACAGTAGACACTTTATACAATAGATTTGTCGAACAAAAGTTGACAATTTATATGTGAAGCAGTTTATTTTAAACAGTTGACTTATAACTCATTTTTCAAAATAAAAGTTAACATTTATAAAATAGCTAAATGACAATTAAAAGTTAAATCTTAAAATTGACGGATAACGCAACCTTTAAGATAGATGGTCAGAATATACTTGGCAACAAGAGAACACAATGAAATAATTTCAAATGAAGATACAAGATTATCACTGAAGGTAAAACAAATTTAGGACTGCCAAAAGGAATACAACTAATAAAACTGCATAAACTGTTTATGAAAGAAAATTTAAAATCACATCTGAGACAAAAAAAAATTAAAATAAGTAACACACAGATAAAGATACAAAAGGCAAAATAGACAGACAAATCAGAATTTTGATTAGTGGATGGAAGAGGCCAATACCTCACTATGTCAAAAACAGTGTTACACAGTTTGTTTTTAACAATGATTGCGATTGTTAGTTAAAACACATCTAATAAAACAAGCATATTTACGCCAGTTTTTTAGCGAGTATATTATTTCTAAAGGATTATAGCCCCAATTTTTTCCGATTTAACATCTCTAGATCGTTTTTTTTAGGGAAACCTTAAACAGGTGTTGCATAAAGTTTTCTTAAACATGTTAAAACAAGTTTGTCCGTGCAGTATTAAACAAGGCAAGCATTTTAAGTGTGATATAAAACATGTAAATTGTTTTTTTTATATGCTCGACTTTTAATCTCACTGCTTCCGACAGCGTTTTGAATTCTATGATTTTTAAATATTGTTCAAAGGGTTTAGTCTTAAAACAAAACAAATACTTTTAGTAATAATTTTAATAACAAATTTCAAAATCGGTAATAAAAAAAAACAATGATCAAACTACACGTCAAAATTGCTGTTTTTGTAAATCTACGTAACGGTCTAAATCAGGTGTGGCCATCCCGCGGTTCGCCTTGAACATTTTTTCGGCCCGCAGGATTTATCACACTTTTACAAAATATATTTATTTTATAATGGCCAAAGTAGTGAAAACCAATTTATTTAAAAAATACATTATTTGTGCATTAACAATATTTTAAAATAATATTCTTGCGCATATATGACAAATATTGTCTGTTTTATTTATGAATTTGCAGAATATTATTATTATTTATCCTTAGTTCTTAATACCCTTTCCGGGTGTTTTTATAACTCCTTTATTCTTTTTTTCCAAGCAAGATAGACGATCTTGGGCCATTTTTGCTATCTCACTCTACTCTATTCCTCTTCTCTCTGCTGCTTTGTGGGCCTGTTTGGACCAGCTCTTTTTAGGCCGTCCTACTTTGTTTTCCCCTGTATTCTTAATTTATGTATTTTCTTTGTTATTTTGGTTTGATCCAATCTGTGTATGTGTCCTAGCCATTGTAGCTGCCTCTCCTCTATTACTGTTTCTATAAGTTTTAATTTTAGTTTACTTCTTACTTTCGAGTTCTTTACTTTATCTTTTTTTGTTATTCTTTTAATTTTCATTAGAAATTTCATCTCATAGCATTTATTTTGTTTTTTTTTTTGTTGTTGTCCAAGATTTGCTCAAGTCTATTAAGGCCGGTCTTACTACTTTTGTATATTTCTGCTTTTATTGTCTTTGTTATTTCTTTCTTCTCCAAGAATTGTTTTTTGAGTGCATTGAATATTCTTCTTTCATTTCCAATTTTTGCATTTATTTCCATGTCTACATTTTCTGTTTTTTCTACATTTAGAGCAAAATTGATTGACCTGTCCGCTTTTATCAAACAGGGTATGTGCCGCCTCGTTTAAACGGTCTCGTATAGTGTACCTAACTTTACTTGGTTTTGATCACATAATTAAAACCTACAAATCTGTCAATAACGGTTAATCTATTTTAATAATTGACACTATTGTGCGTATATGGCAAAATTTTACTAAAACTCCGTTTGATGAGAGCGGACAGATCAGTCATTTTTGATCTCACTGTATTATTGTACCAAGGTAGTAATAGTTTACTTATTCAATTATTTGTCCATCCAATTCTATTTTGTGTTTCTTAGGTTTTGTCGTTATTACTATTGTCTTTGTTTTACTTGTGTTTATTTCCATGCCTATCGTCTTTAGTTCTTTTTTGTATATTTTTATGTTTTCCTGTAGTTTCTTTTCTTTGTCTGCTATTAATATCATGTCATCCTCAAACATTATGATTTTAATTTCAATTTATTCTATTTTTCTGTATCCTGTTTTCGTGTTTTTGGCTTTTTTTTAACTTTTTTTTATAGCAACGTCTATTAATATTGCAAAGAGTATAGGGCTTAAAGTTTGCAGAATAATTAAATTATATTTTATGTTTTTCACTCCAAAAAATGTCTATAATGGGTCTATTTATATGCGGCCCGCGGTTATTATGCATTTCCAAAGTGGATCATTTGGGTTGGCCACTCCTGGTCTAAATAGTATTCTGTATTTTTTTTGTTTTTTGACATATTGAAAGCAAATGATTTTATGCTACTATTTTATATCATCTTTCCATCTTTTTGTGGGTTTTCTCTGTCGCAAATGGTGTTTTTATTTTAGCAATCTGTGTGTTCATTCTTTTTTCTTCTTTCTTGTTACACGGTCTAACAGATTTACTTAAGTTTAGTTGTTTGTTGGATCCTTGACTTCAGTGCTTTTTTGAATATTTTTGTTTTTTAGTTTTTTAGACTTATGCTTAACGTGGCATGTTTCATCGTACGCTGGCAGTTTTGTAGTTAGTTAACATTTTTCACCGTCAATGTCATAGTTTCTACGCCAGTTATGACAGGTAGTATTTACATATATTTTGTTTAAGACTATTTATTAGGTATGTTGGTGTTTTTGAGTATGTATTCGAGTCTACCAAACGCTGTCCAACTTTGTCTAATCCGTTGTATAACTTCTGCAGCTTGGTTTGCTCTGCCAATTTTAATTAGATGTTTTAAGATATACATACTTGTCTACTGTTATTTATAATCTGGTTTTGTATTTTTGTATGTTGACCAGTTTCCAAGCTCACGATTTTTATCTGCTCTAGCAGATTGGTCTGGATTGATTAGAACTATTATTAGCAAACTTTAAATAATTTAGCTATTTTCCGTTTATGTTTATGCTTTTGCCAGCTTATGTTAACTTTTTGAAAATATCCAGCTTGCGTTATGTTGTATCTCCCTGTCAAACTTTTTTATTTATTCAAATTTTATCCTTGCTTGCGTTTTTGTTTGTTTTTATTTGAAACGTGGTTCTTTTGCAAATATAATTTAGTAAGTTTATGTACCTCGAATCTATTTTGGCATTTTTATAGTAGTAAAGAACGCATACAGTTTGATCGAGTCAAAAGCTTTTTAAAAATTGACAAAAGCCAAGTGTAAGAGATTGTTGTGCATTTTTCTATAAATGTCTGGATAATCTGTATGCGGTTTTTGATGTACTTTAGCCTTTTCGAAATCCAGCCTGCACTGGTAGTTAGTAGAGGTCAAGTTAATTTGTTAGACGGTTTGCTATGATTATTGTTAGTAACTTGTAAATGTGTAATATAAGGCTAATAAATTAATAGGCATGTAGTTCTTTATGTTTGTATTTTTTTTTTGTGTAATATGATAATAATGATTCTTTCAGCGACACATTTATTTAACAGTATTTTTACGTTGTTTGGTACCGCGTTTCTTCTGAGCTTTAGCATTTTAGAAGATATTCTATCTTCTTTAGGGGTTTTCCGTTTTTTAACTGTTATAGTGTTGTGTATATTTCTGGAATGTCTGTTTCTGAGTTGACATTCATTACTGTTTTGATGCTATTATTTTAGTCATATGGTGTTTTGTGTGATTTTTGTAAAAGTTCCTTAAAAATATGATTTTTCTTGTTTTTGAAGCTTTTGAATTTATGGGTTGTTGATCTTCTTTGTGACCTATCAGCTCTTAGCACAAGTTTTAAACTGTTTCGAGGAGTTTTAAGCTTTTTTGATAAATTCCAAACCGTACTTGTGAGTTCAAAGCCGCTTTATAGGGTTTTACACTGTTTCAATAAACTCTAAAAACTGTAGAAAAAAGCTATAAAGTTTTTCAAAAACAATTTAAAATTTATAAATACTTTTAAAGTGCATTAAATTGTTGCTAAGATTATATAATCAAGTTCTGAACTGTTTCGAAGAATTCCTAAACTGTATTAAAAGGCTACAAAGTTTTCTTATGAACTCTTTAAATCCTACAATTTTTTCATAAGTGCATTAAAAACTTTAAATCTTCTGACAACCTCTAAACTATTTTGAGAAATTTTAATCTGTTTTACAAAACTCTAAACTGCTTTAGAAGTTCAAACTGTTTTAAGACAACTCTAAACGGTTTTGCGGGACTCTAAACTGTTTGTCAAACTTTATACTGTTCCGAAGCATTCGAAAACATTTTATTGTTTCTATGAACTCTAAACTGTACTGAAAAGCTTTAAAGTGATTTCATAAAGTTTTTAAAACTTACAATTTTATTTAAAACGCAGTAAACTGTTTTAAACAACAAATTTTTTGGAACAGTTTCAACTGTACTCAAAACAATTTTTTTTCTTAAGTGCAGTAAAAAGTTGAGCAACTCTATACTGTTCCAAAAAATACTAAACTGCAATAAGGAGTTCTAGGTTATTTCAAAGGCTTCTAAACTATTCTTATGAACTCTAAACTCCACAAAAAAGCTCTAAAGTTTTATTGATAAAAAACAGAGTGTAGTGCCTCACTCACCAACTTAAGTGTTGGTACTTCAAAAACCAGTAATATGTTTTCTTTGCAAATTCTAGTTTTTACTAAATTGTGTGCAAAGGTCGACAAATTTAATTTCTTGATAACAAACAGTTTGGTGGTTGGCCATTTAATTATTGCTTTTGGTGAGTACTTTTAACTGGAGTCTTTTTTTATTTCTTTGTTGATTGTTTTGGCTGGTTTAGAGTGCTTTTTTTTTTTAGTTTAGTTCTTTGATGTTTATTTGTGAAATATATGGTTGATTCAATTTTTTCTTTATCTTTTCTATATATAAGCAGAGATAAGCTTTACCCCAAGTACTCTAGGGTTAGGTAGAATGCTGTTTTTTTTTTGTTCCGGTTTAGTTTCAACTTTTTATTTGATTTGAACATTTGAACACAATAACATTAATAAGTAAAAAATGTGAAAAGTTTTGAAAACGGGAAACTTTCAAATAAAAATAAATATTTTAAATACTCACAAAAAATTTAATCACGGTCGAACAAGGATGTTATACTATATACTGGATTGGCAACCAAGCCCCTTAAAGTGAGGAAAAATATCGAAATATGCAACCCGCCGTTGTGCCGCTTTAACATCTCTTTCTATCTCACAATCGTATACGAGGCAAGAGAGACAGAATTTTGGAAAAATTGATTTAAAACAATAATTACAATCTGTATTTTACTGTTTTATATATCAAATTATACTACCAAGTATTACTAATCTTTCTCATTAAAAAAAATCAACATAATTTCAATCATTATGACTTTAATACGATTTATAAAAAAATAAAATTAACTTTCTTATTACAGACAAGTCAATATATTCATGAATATTAATAAAAAAGTAATACTAACATTTGTTTAAAATATAAAATATATTGACAAATATTCATAATATAGTACTAAAATAATAATTTGTTAACCAAACCGTGAACAATGCGTTCTTTAAAGTTACGCATTCGTATGTCAGTTTTTACTTGTATCTGGTACATCTTATAAAGCAAATTTATTTATTAACTCTTAAGTTACTTAATAGAAACAATAATAGATTTTTTACACGGTTAAAAAATTAGAGTTAGTAATTTTTAAAAGAAGTACTAATTTTTTTAATTTTTATTAGAAATAATTAAAAAAAAGTGCATAAACTCGAAAGTAAAGTATTAATAATACGCTACATTGAGTCTAAATGTATTAAACATAAAGATCTACTTCATAAAATTAATACAACTATAATGATATAAATAATAATAAAATGATCAAAAACAACAAATAAGAACAATACAAAATGTTTGTTATGAACTTTTGCATATATTTTATGATGAAGATGTTTAAGGGGAAGTAATAATTATTCTGTATAAAATTAAAACACAAAACTAGCATATAAAAGCATAATTATTTCCCAACAATATTGTTTATATCCATTTAATATAATTTTTATAATAAACTGCATAACATATATTAATTGCAAATGCTTACTAATAAAATTAAATTCCATTTCCTGTTTGTTTCAAAGATTTAGATCCAAAAGCAACCCAGTAGTTAACCATTATTTCGATTGTTAATATTGCACATTTAAACCGTATATGGCGTAGTGACTAGTGCGACAGAGTAAAACATACTAAAAGTGAGAACGTTATTCGGCACAATGGCAAGTTGCCTACCCACGGATTTGGACACACTATTTCCCTATGTTAATATACGGTGGTTGCCAATCCAGTATATAGTATAACATCCTTGCGGTCGAATGTTTTTGTAATCGCGCCTGTAGCTCGCCAATAGATGGTGGTACACAGCACGCATGCGCGGAATACTGATCGCAGCGGTCAAAATACAAGACGGTACTTACTTTAAAAACATGCCTCGTATTTTGTTTATAAACTGAGTTTTTTATCGTTTTGAGCCCTGGAAACTATTTACTATATCAGCAATCATATACATATACATATATTTAAATATAATCGGTTTAGAACGTCTTTTGACGTTGTCCGATGCTCGTTTGCCACTCTTTCTTATTATCTCACTGTTCTTCTACTAGGTTCTTTGCAGTCATTGCCGTTTTAATTCCCTGGATCCACCTTTTCTTTGGCCTTCCTTTTTTTTTTTTCTTTGTTGAGGCACCCATTCCATCGCTTGCCTAGGAAGTCTATTTACGTTTATTCTTTTAACATGTCTGTACCATATTAATTGTTGTTATTCTAAATCATCATAGACACTCCCTTCTATTCCCATACGCTTTAATAATCTCATTCCTAATTCTTTTTATTCTTGATGTTCTCTCTACGGCTTCTATTTTCTTTTTATATCTATCTGTAAGTCTCAATCATATTTGAAAAGAAATATGGTTGTATTGTATACAGCAAACTTTTGCAGTAAGTTTTTGTAGAGAAACCTAGTTTTAAATGTCAGTTAGAGATGTACATGGCTGGTTGGAGTCAGATGACTGCAATTAGATCACGTCAACTAAACCATATGCGTTAGTTCTTCTAGCTAGTTTATTTCATCCACAAGTTATTTATTTTTCTGCTTGGGGCGACCATTATTTTGGATAATCTCAACTTTTTTTCTATATTATTATATTTGAAATACATTTTTGATATGAATAAAGATAGCCTTTTGATTCTAGTATCTTGTGTCAATAGAAAATATCTAGTTTTTTTTTGTAGTAATTATAGTGCTTAACTTTTGACTATTTGTCTGTAATCGATAAAAAAAATAGTTGATGTTACATTAAAACAATACATCTATAAAAAAAAAACTCAGTTTAACAGAAACAAAAATTTTGCACAGATAAATTATATTTGGTAGTGCAAAGTAGTTGTAGTTTCATCATGTTGGTTTAACCAAAGAAACCAAATATCATCGATAAAGTTTCAGTATCACAACTGGCAACCAAATTGCAAAATCTAAAAATCAAATATAGTTTAATGAAAAACAAATCAATTATCCAAACCTAATTCAACTTCAAAGCAGCCAACCAAATAATAAATTATTTTGTTTCTCATAGGAACTGACTTATGACCATAATGTTTCTAAATTTATCTTCTTACATCAGCATCATCTGCGATTAGATTGCCGAAAACAGATTAGTTTAATCGTTGTTTGTACCAAGCATAGGTAGGTTTATTTATTAAACTTAGAAACTATAAACGCAAATTATAAAATTAATTTAAATATAATAGAATATAATTTTTCATTACCCTTTTATTATTTTATTTACAATAGCCTCATAAGTTACGTACATTTTATTTTTAATTTAAATTTTCCATACAATGCAAAGAGAAACGTAACGTTAGGTGTCGTTGCATTTCATCTCATTACTTTGTTCCTACAATAATATAGTAAACAAATAAACAAAATATTAACTATAAAAAAAAGATATTTAACAAAAGTAACAACGGACATTTCTCTTTTAAAGACTATCTTACACATTATAGATATTTAAAAAAATACAATAATATTGTACAAACTAAAAAGGAATTGGGGAGGGGGGCGACAAAAAATATATTAATAAAATTAGTTTACAAACACACATGCATACAATTAAATAAATTCACATTATCTAAAGAAAATATTTCATTTAAGTAATTATTCATTTGTAATGTTCCTAGAGCATAATCCTAATCTAACAAAAACAAATTATATTTATTGCTTTGCCAAATAAATTAAATTTTTTATATTAAAATTATGTTTCAATCGGTCCTAATTTAAGTATATTGATAGAGTTTATTTACATAAAATAGATAATGTGAATAGCTTCTTAAATTATGGATTTCAGCCTAAATTATGCTTTGCTACAGTTTTTTTTCTTCTAATTAGATTGAGCAAATCATTTTTTTAATGATCAAATACTCCGGTTGGTATTTGATGGAATGAGCACGTTAATTTAACAATAATTACTAAACAAAATATTAATTAAGTTATTAATAACTAAGAAATTATAAATTATTACATTTTCGCATATGCACTGATAATGGTGAGAATTCACAGGAATGAATACGTTATTGTTTATATTAATCGTGGAAGCTTAGTTAACCTAACTAATTAGTTACAATTTTTAACCTGCCCAATAATTAGTATTAAATTTAATAATATATTATTTAATTTTGAATTTGTGGAAATATTTATAGCAATTATATTCCAAATAAAACATTCAAGAAAAATCAATTTTGTGATTCGTTTTTTTGCAAATTTTATTATAAGTTAGCTTGACAAAATTAACAAAAAATTTAGTTTTTTAATTTAACAATTTTTTTTGGCCTAAATTTTGAAAATTTTCTTTTATGTTCTAAATGCAATATTTTTAAAATAGAACATTAAAACTGTTTAAAATTGTGCAGAATATTTTATAAAACTGATTGAGTTTATATTTTGGTTTTAAAATCAATAATAACAAAATAAATTATATTTTAGTTAAAATCATTAAAACTACTATTTGAAATTTTGGGGAATAAATTACATGATCATTTTTTCTACAGAAAATTTTGTATGTGTGAATGTTTTTGCAAGAATTTTTATATATTTCTTTTAAATTTAAAAAAATGAAAATATAACTTCAGAGCTAAATTATATTTTAAAAACGGAAACCGTTTAAAGTTTAAAAAATATTAAATACTTTTGAAATAATAAAATTTGAAAATGTATAAAAAAATTTGGATTCAAGTTATTTTATAAAACTGGAGTGGTTTGAATTTTTGGTAAAGTCAAGTCAAGTTATAAAATTTGTAATTTCTCAACAGTAATTTTTGTTTTTTTTAGTTTTAATTAAAGTCCTTCAAATTTCAAATATTTTTTATTGCAACAAATTTCAATGGATTTTTCCAAAATCATTTTACTGCAAACAAAAATATAAATTAGTCTCAACTAAAACAAATCATTAAAATGGTTTACAAATTTTAAATTATTTAATTTTTTTAATCAAATTTTGATGTATTTGCAGCATAAATTTTTTCTACACTGCCTTTAATAAAATAATAAATTACGAACGAAATAATTTTCCTTCAAAATTTTTGACTTTAATTACAATCTTTAGTTACTGCTTCTTATTTAGGAAACGACAAGAGAAAAGTAAATAAATATGCCAAATTAACTCAATAATTCCATTAGCTGTGAAAGCCCACCACAACTAAATAAACTCAGTGCTTATGCAATACTTTGTAAAACACAAAAAAATCTATCTAACCTAACCTAATATCTTGGACACTTAATACTGTACACGCACAGACAATCAGACATAAATTAAACAATTTTAGTCCTAGCAACAAAACAAAACAAAAATCAGACACTTGTAGTAGCGACTTGTTGGCTGACACCGTGTCAGCGGCTTCTAACTAAATTTAAATGAAAATAAAATACCCTAAATGCAATGCCCTTTAGCATTGCTTTTTAGCATCTAGGACTCGATATACTCTTAATTACTTAGCACAAAAATATATAAACAAAATAATAATGATTAATTAATTAAATTGTGTTAGATTTATTTACATTGTTGCGCTTAATTGTTATTGCTTCTAGTAGCGCACAAAAAAAAAGGTTAAAATGTACAAAACAAAAAAAATTGGGGATGGATTAATATTGCAATCGCGCCCTTTTATAAACTTAATTATTAGTTAGTTCTTTGAGCACCACTTAATTTAATTTAATTTAAAATAGTCTAGTCGCGGGAACATAATTCGTCAGTCTTTCCATTAATGTTACGCGTGCCGTTTGTTTCAGGTGCCGGCACCACTGGACGTGTTTTCAGAAAACCGAGTCCTACCCAATTAGCAAAGGAACTCATTGCTAACGCACCATTGCGTTGAGCCTGCTCCACCATTTGTTCCTTTTGTAATTGGTAGCGATATAGCAATGAACCTGCTACTAATGCAGAAACAACCGCGGATACAGCCACCATTACGAATAAAACACTGAAACCCGGCACTGGCATACATATACCGTAAACTACTTCTTCCCGTATTTTACCTTGGAATACGGTAACTGCTTCGGCTTTATTATCAGGACTGAAAGCTAAATCTGCTTCTGAAATAACTTCGTATAATCCGCTTACTCCTACATCGGCGCTTCGTGTTTTCCGGTCTGAAACTACGATTGAGCGTCGTTTTCTTTGTGGTTTTGGAGTTGTTGTTGGGGTGGGTTCTTTGGTCACATTTTTATCTTCATCTTCGTTGCTATGTGTCATTATGATAAGAGGCGCGTCGTCGGGCATGGATCTTGGTGCTCCTAATGGGATGTCGTCTTTCAAGTTGCGTGGACCATGTGGGAATTTATCTTGCTCCATGGTAAATGCATCCTAGAATTAAAAAAAAAAAAATTTAATTGACTATTGAGTCTATATTACTTATTTACCACATCACAAATAAGTGCATATTACTTTATTATGAAAATAATTTCTTTAAAATGGTCTTATAGAAATTAAAATTTATTATAAAAAAGATAAAAAATCTATAGTTCCATTAATTTTTTATATTAAATTGGCTTTATTTTGTAAATTTTTTTAGTTTTCTTCAAAAAACCTTCAAAATGGTCTTAACATGGACAATGGACGTAAAATGGATAAAAAATTCTAACACTAATATTAAAAAAAAAATGCTTTTATTGGTATAATTGTCTTGAATTCATCAAGAAAACCTTCAAGATATGTGATTTTTTTATTAGAAAATAATAAAGAATGCATTAGAAACAGCTTAATGTACATTTTTACAGTATATTAAAAAATATTATTTATTTTAATTAATTAAATAAATAATTAATTTTATTAAATTAATTTTGAAAATACATAACATTATTATATAAATTGATTTACACAATTTACAAAAAATTAAAAGAAAAACATTTAAAGTTTTTTTGTAAGAAAATTAATAAAATTGGCGTCTTTTATGATTAAGATCTATTTGGGCAGTGTTTAGAACAATTTTTAACTAAATTTTGTTGGTTTTTATAAAATAATCTTGGACAAACTTAGTAGCTTCTTTAAGAAAAAGCTGCATAACAAATGAACATGGCAAAGCCCTAATGGTCTAGTCAAAAATGAAATTGATTACATCTTTCAAATCGTAAAGACATAGTACAAAATTTATCTGTTCTAAATGCATTTACAACAAATAGTGACCATAAGTTAGTATGAGCACATATACAAATTAACACTAGAACAGAACGGAATAAACTACTGCAAAGCGGTACTGCCAAACAAATTGACATAGAGATACTCAAAACGTAAAATATAAAGTACGAAGAGGAAGTAACAAAAAGATCAAATAAAGTAATAAAGTTGGGAATAGAATAATAAAAATAAAACTGATATAAATAGATAATATCAAAAAAGCTACAAAAGCGATAAAGTCAGCAAACTTAAAGAAACCAGGAACGCTAACAGCAAACACAAAAGACCTAATGGCTCGGAGAAGAGAGATGAAGAAATGCAAAAAGGATGAAACAGTTGAATATGCTGAGCTGAATAAAAAAATCCGAAAGGAAGTTTGACGAAATATCTATAACAACAAAGAGACATTAAACAAAGAAAGTCATAGAAGAAAATAGTAGCATGAAGATTCAAAAAACAAAACTCTCAGTCGGAAAGAAACATATACTTAAGTTTCGGAAGCCAGATGGAAGCAAAACGACAGGAAAGTAGGAAATAATCACCGGAAATTACAATAGATGAAATAAGATTGACTCTCAAACAAAGTAAAAATAGTAGGGCACTTGGTGAAAATGGAATAATAAAGAAACAACTAAAAAAAAGAAGGTAAATAAATACTTAAAATCCTTGAAATATTCTTCAACAAGTGTCTGGAGATGGGAAAAATTCCGGAGGACTGGAACAATGCGGTAGTAATTCTGTTTCATAGGGCGATAAAAGTAAACTTAAAAACTATTTGTTCTCACCTTTACAAAACATTTATAAGGGTTATATCTAACAGACTATTGCATTGACAATATGAGCATGTCCACACCGGCCTGATATAGTCATCGATGGGGTCACGGTGGAAACAGTAGAGAACTACATCCACTTGAGATATAAACTAAAAATAAGCAAAGAAAACCAAAATGCGGAGACCAAAAGAAGAATAGGACTAGGTTGAGCAGCATTTGAGAAGCTGAATTTTATTCTAACCCACAAGACGTTCGCAAGAAAGTTGAAAGCGAGAATATTTGATTCATGTGGTGCACCGGTTCTCACATATAGCTCAGAAACTAAAACATTTACCCAGCAAAACATCAATAAACTGGCCGGTGCGCAAAGATCAATGGAACGAAAAATGGTAGGCATATCGTTACGCCACAAGAAAAGAAACGAATGGGTGCGGAAGAAAACAGGTGTTGCGCATGTGATGGAAAGAATGACGCAACAGAAATGGAGTTGGACTGGGCATATCCTACGAACAACTAATAACAGATGGTCTCACAGAATTCTGGTATGGAGACCAAAATGCGGAAAAAGAAACATAGGCCGCTTCTTTAATAAATGAAGCGACGATGTTCGGAAAGTAACAGGAAGAAAATGGTTAAGACTGACAAAGAACAGAGAAGAATTAAAAGCTAAAAAAGAAGATTATATCCAATATTAAAAGAATAAAGTCTAAAAAAGAAGAAGAAGAAGACGTAGTAGAAATATCAAATTTACTAAACACAACAACCAAATATGTTGTTGGTACTAACTGTGGTAATATATAAAAAAAAAATTTTTTAGATTATTGCCAATTCGAATGATTTTGTTGTATTCTAGGCATACCAACAAAGTAACAACTGAAGTTTGGCATAATTTTGTAAACATATTTTGTTGGTATGATCCGCCAACCCACTATTTAATAATTTACTACAGGAACTACAAATTTAAATTGAAGAATAATAAAAAAAAAAGTTTTTTTTAAATTTTAAAAGTTGCGTCTTAGTGCATAAATTGGTCTTTATTAATGGACTAACAAATGGACAAAATGAACATGAGGACAACTTAGTTTTCAATCATTTTGTTAGCATGATTAGCCGCCATGGATACGTTGTACAGGACAAAGAAAATAACATCTTCTCAGCACGGATTTTTTCCACCAACAGAAGTTTTTTGGATTTTGTATGGCGTTTTGTATGCGTTTTATTATTTATTCTGATCCTAAATACTGAAGCACCAACATCGCAGTAAGTAAACGCCGTTACAAAAAAAAGTCTAGATCAATTACCGTTACTGCTACTTGCCGTGCCGCACCACTGCCACCCACGACGAATTTGGTTTTTCGGTCTTACTAAAACCTTATCTATCAAAAAATGGTCAAGAAACGACCACAAAGTTAGCCCAAAAAAGCAAAAGTTGTTCCTGCTACTGCACTGTCTAACACCTTTTCAGGTCACCGCCGGAATTTATCTAATCAAGCAACCATAATACAAAATAAAGAATGGATTTTTTTTGGGATTTTAAGAAGTAAAAAATCAAATTGAAAAAGCAGGAGATACATTCAACAAGATGAAAATATGTAACTTAACTTTCAACATACATACTCAAATCAAAGTTTTAAGGTGCTACGTAATGTCAGTCCTTTTGTATACGGCGGAAGCGTAAACTCTTACGATTCATTTAAGATGTGGTGTGATTGATGCGTATTTAGGATCTCATAAATCTATTACGTCACAAATAAAATGGTACTCCATTGCATTACAAAAGAACTAGAATTGCTAACAAATGTCAAACGGAAAAAAATGCATTAATTTGGATACATAATGAAAAATGCAAAATGTCATCTTCTTCAATTAATCCTCTAAGAGAAGATAGATCAGCAGGTGTTGCAGAATGTCATATCTACAAAAACTGCAAACATGGATTGGAATGACGTCAACCACTTTATTCAAGACATCATGAATAGAGTAATGTGGATTAATGTGATAGTTACTACAACAAAGTAAAAGTACGTGAAACAATTTATTTTCTGTTCACAAGTAACTAAACTTCTTCCTTAAAATATAAAATAACTTGTTAACAAACATTTCCCACTACAAATAAGGAAACGCTTGCCGGTTTTTTTCATCTCAGTTAGGTTATGAAACCGGTAAAGAATACTTAGTCACTTAACCGGCCGTAATGTGATGATACACATACCCAGTACTAGACAAACATGCAATAGTAAAATTATTTTGGCAATAGTTGATACCAATCACACGAGAAGGCATAAACCACAACCGTTTTTTTGCGCTAGCAGAACTAGCAAAAGCTACAGAGAGCCCAAGACAGAAAATCCAACAAGAATACTACTCAGCAAGAAATACGGCCATCAGAAACTGTAAAACAAACTAAACGTCAGTATTGGTAAAGTTTAAGGACCACAGAAAACTGCTGAAAAATTTCTTCTAAAACGCACAGTTTTTAGGCAAATTTACTACCCAGAGATGAACCTATTTACGGCGTACGTTTTGATTGGAGCTTCAAAAGATTTCAAATACAACACCTAACCAAACAAGCCAATCTACAAGCTACGCCAGCAATAAAATATTCAACTAGTCAGTCAACACCACAATTGAAAACAAGTGATCCAGATGATGAGATACAAAAATCCAAAAGAACAGCTTTGCTCCCCCCCCTCATTTGACTTTATCAATGAGAAAATAATAAACTACTACAACGGCAAATACAAGAACGGAAAAAACCTAAAGAGAAAGCAAAATCCCAGCCAATGCCCGATGCCAAATAGCACATAAACAAACCAAAAACAAAGAAAAAAAAACATCCAACTAAAAAACACTTGCCAAAGAGTAGAGAAAACTTCTAGCCAGCCAAGATCTAATTAGTAGATGCAGCAAAACTTTCTAAACAATTCCATACAAAAACAGAATCCAGAAGATAAAACTGAAACTTGGAGTCCAAACTCTTACAAATGCCTATTCAACTAAAAAACAGGTGAGAGATAAAACCCTTAAATAGTTTCACCAACCCCACTAAAGATAGAACTAATCAAAACCCAGAAAAAAAAAAAACAAAATACTTTCTGATCCCGACCAACTCGATTCAATTGCCTAACACGATCACTAGCCTGATTTTTAGTAACAAGTTTTCAGATAACGTTCAAATATTGTCAAAATGAAAAAAAAAGTCTTTTAGGAGCACGTGAAACTAAAAAAAGGTACAAGTCGACTAAATTGGATTAGCAATCTACTAATGATTTTTAGCAAATTAGGTCATTCGTAAAAGCTGCTATCCATTGCCAAAAAAGACGGGAATTAGTTGAGATCGACAAAAACAAACAGAAAAAGAATGAAGAAGGATGCAAGGCAACAAGATCGGACAAATGACCAACAACGGATCTTTGGTAGGCAAGTTTGCTTGCAAAAGCCGCAGATCAGCATCAATAAGACAAAGAAAAAAAAAACTGGGTGAAATTAGGAGCTTAAAAAAAAATCTTGATGGATCTTTCTGGCAAAAATGACAAAACATTGACCACCACTTTAAATTGAAAAACTACTAACTGCCGGAACTAATATAGCCAGAAGTTTTTTGCTACAAAGGTTCCGCAAAAATTGGACCACAGTGCCCAAGCTTTGCTGCCTAAAACAAGAGATAGTTACAGGCACGGAGACAGCGTTTAGGTTAAAAAACATCATCTTTGAAACACAGCTTTTTTACCATCAAAAGGCTCTTAATTTTACTCTATTGTTTTTCTTGCAGCATTCACTCTGAGCCCGGATTTTGCAAACTCACAGTAAGAATTTCTTGTTACAAAGAAAGTTTATATTAACAACTGTCATTGTTATTTGCCTTACCGCATTGCTACCACTTACATTAAACTTGGATTGCCGCTCTTACTAGAACCTTTGCTAGCAAGAAATTTTTGAAGAGCTACAACAAAGTCAACCCGAGGAAAGCAGAATCAGCCTCTAGTGAGTGCAACGTGCAACACTTTGCAAAAATCACTTATTTGGCAGTCTTTGGTCCGTTAAACATTCCAAAAATTAAAACGTTTTTTGGTTGCCACAGAATTGATCAATTCCCAGCACTAATCAATAATTTTTTGTTGTAACAGTCTGTTTCCTTGCACATTCATCATGCAACCCAAAAATGGCCGCCTTTGCTTGACATACAGAAACAAACCTACAACACCACCAACCCACTCATAAGAAAAATAAAATGTCTAAGTTGAAGAATAGTAAACGTTTTCTTATTTTTTTGTTTGTTCTAAAAGTTGCACAGCGCTTCAATGCATACTTTGATTTTGATTAATAAACTAAGAATAAGTGAACTGCCCACCTAAATAATACCAGCAGTATATTGTACTAGTTTGCAAACAATTACAAGAAAAAATACACACTGAAAAGGTGTGTAGAACAAGAACAATTGTCTGTGCTGTGGCCGCAGATTTTCACAATATAAAATTAATGACAAAACTTAATTGTCACTTTTTTTTTTTGGAATGGAGACATAATGTTTAAATTAAATTTGTTTAAGTTATATATGTTTTAAAATTTATTTTCACCTGGGTGAAAAATCTTCAAAAAACTTAACTTGCCAGATTTACTACCTATATGCCAAGACATGGTGGATAGTTAAATTATGCTATTACATGTAGGTAGGGCAAAGGTTTTTCTGGTTAAGAAAAAATGTTGTAATAAGAACGCTTCTTTTGAACAAAAAAAGAAACTTTAGTAGGTCCCGTATATTGCCTCAATGTTGGGTGTACGTTAAAGAACCTACTAATTTAAGTTGAAATTCTTAAATTTGCAACAAAATTCCCAGATGTAGTCTCTGGCGTTGTTGATTAGCCTTATCAGCAGAAGAAACCAACGTTAAACGAATGAATAAAAACAATTTTCATTGTTGCTAATCCAATTTGATTAAATATGACAGAAAGCTAACAGATGTTACTCGGTAAACAAACCAGAATATATGTTGATTAAACATTGTAATGAAACTCAAAATATTGAAAGATTAAATTAATTTAGAAGCAATTGAAACAACAAGTTTGAACATAGCAAATTGTATATGTCTTAAAATAAAATGCAATTACTAACCTGTTTTGTTGTTGTTTGTAGCTTTGGGGCATTAAAGCTAAGACCGGCCAAAATAAAAAAAATAATTTTGGTAACTTTTGTCATTGGTAATTTTTATGATAAAAATTACGTAACTTTAGTGCAAGTCTTTGTCTCATTTATTCAGTGAACAATAACTAAAATTATAGCAATCAGAGTTTACCCTCTAATAATCAATAATAATTGCGTTCTTGTGGTAAACTGAGCAGACAATATTCGTTTGCAATAAGCTATATCAAAATTACGCAAGTTTTCATTGCCTATGCTCAATCGTTTAAGTTGAATTGCTAAAACACTTCGATTTTTTACGAAGAGTTACATTAGACCAAAATAGTGTTTTTATTTCCTTTTTACAAACCGTCACTGGTTTAATTGTACAGATACTTAAACTAAAATTAATTGGATGGACAAAAGATAGATGTTTTATATGAGACGTAACTTAGTAGCGTATGTGCCCAGATTAACCAGTGGTGCATTTTTAAAATAAACTTTTTAGTACGCTACTGTTTTAAAACGAAAGTTTAAATCCAAAATCCATGATGTACTGAGGTTATGCAACTGTGGGTTATATTTGGATAAGAACCAGATATAGCTTCTTCAAACTAATCACCCAAAAAAACAATTAAAGGAAATACGACAGTTGGTAGAAAAAGAATATTGAAGCTTCAAAACTTTAAAAAAATTGTTTCGATATACATCTTATATAAATTATTCTGAATAGCTGTCATCAAAGTCCCCATAATGATGACGGTTTCCATTATCCGACAGGAGCGGAAAGAAGAAGAAAAAGGGATCTCCAAACAAAAATGTTCAGATTTGCGTTATGAAAAAAAAATTACTTGATGCCATTGAAATATTTTAATGTTATTGCAAACAAAAAAACTGATTGCTTCTAATTTTTAAATAATTTGATTTGATGTTTTGTTTACATAAAAAAATAACTCCGACACTGGTTGCAGTAAAAAATCAGTTTTTTGTCGCAAATATATACATTAATTTTATTAAAAGTAAAATTTAAATAAAAGTTTGCTATTTATTTGGTTGTTTACGTAAAATTGTTCCTAGATTTTTTTTTTAATTTAACACATATTAACGTAAAAAAATACTGTTTTTTAACATAATTTTTGAAAAATATGCTATTTTTGTATAAAGCAAAGAGCACAAATTCATGCGGCAAGCCACCGGTTCTAGTAAAGCTAAAGCTCTTTAAAGATCAAAATTTGAAAAAAAAATTATGAAAATAAAATACTGTTGAAAAAAGTTTATCTCCCACTGCAATATTTTTTAAACGTTTTTGCAGATTTTATCAATATATAGTTACTACATACATTTAATATCTTATCTTCAAAGATACATCAGTGAACTTGAATAGATTGAGTTGAAAAAGTAAATATAATTTAGTAACTAATATAATATACAAAACAAACGATGCACGCAATTACTGACATAGTTGATTTGATTTGTTTTTTGCCTTGTTATTTATCCATCACCCCGCATACATTACTTAATTTAGATAATGAGAAATAGTGCTCAACAATAATACTTTCGTAATGCAGAAAACATAATAACTAAAATTACCCAATAAATCATAACAAAAGTTATAACGCGACAGATACATCTTTGCAAAATAATTTATGATTAATTTAACCACCGCGTTGCGCATTGCGGTGTCTTTATGCATATAAGACAAATAATTAAATCCTTAATTAAAATGATTACCTTATGCGGCATCGCCGTTATGTCCAGTTCTGCCGCGTCGGTCTCAACATGACCATTGACTTTATCTTTACCGCCTTTAAGATTCGCATTTAGTGACATCTTGATGGGTGGGAAATGACCACCAATAGCAGCACCGCCTTCACCCTCGGAAATGATATCGTCATAAATAATATCATCATGTAATGCAGCTTCAATTGGATCTGGTCCAATTAATGGTTGTTTATCACCAGGTTGCTTCAAATTATCATCTTTGCGTTCTAATGGGGAACCATAATGATGGCTCAATTCAGCAGGTAATTCTGCGGATGTATCCGGCTGTAACTGGCAATGATCTAAACAACCATGCCTGCAAATTTCAACTTTGCATTTTATATGCACGCTTAGTGCATCTGGAAACTTGAAGGCATGGAAGAATGCGTAGGTTATAACAGATGCTCTTTCATCAGCTCCTTTTGCTTTCAAGAATCTGCTTATCATTTTAGGCCTTAATACGCATCCGAATTCATCTGATAGATGAATTATGTGCCCGCCTCCATCGGATGCAACACAAGATTTCACTCGCATGTCGAATTCTCCTTAAAAAAATGACAATTTTAAGATTGTTCTATTAATGTTTAAAATTATTTAATAATAATTGAAAGCCACACACAGATTGTAATGATACCCTACGGACATTCCTTCTTGTAAATGCAATGCTTCACTTACCTCTATAATCATTTATGGCGACGACCAGAGTCAGAGTCGAGCCCAAGGGGACGATTCCACTGACCGGTGGAGCCCAAGGGCCCTTACCATGTTGTATCTCCATCCAACAATCCACATTATCACCTATAATAGAAACAATAAATCAGTACAATAATTTTAAATTAAATTTAAGTTAACAAACCTCTAAAATCTAATTGAATAACATCTAAATCTGCAATAACCATTGGTGGTTTTGTCGCTGTTTTTTCATAATCGTTGAACCATTCACATCTTAATCGCTTTGCTTCGTCCCATACCTCTAATAAATCTTTGTCGTATTGTACGACGACAGTGTTTTCGTAAAACTGTCCATGCAGATCCGGCTTTGTGCCGCATCTGGCGTATGCTATCCTAAATGAGAAGAAAGTTTGTCCCGTTGATGGAGGTACGTATACGCATCGCGGGTCTCCGTGTTGACCTTTTGATGATACTAGGCCTTCAAATGGGTGCGAAAATGATAAGTGGACGTCCATATGGTCCTTACCACACATTACTTCTAATGATTGAATTGATGGCATACCGTCGGGCCTTTCCATTGGCCAAATATCTCCTGCTTCCGCCACATTTATCACCTGTAAGAAAATAAAAACATTAATATAATATTTTGGTAATAGATAAACAAATTAAAATAAAATTGAAATTTACTGTCATTGACTATTTGAAATACGTTAACAATCTTATTTATATAAATTACATTTTTAGAACTGTATTTTAACAATTTTAAATTTGACTAAAATATGTACAAATTTGATCAAAATGTTGTAAAATGTGACCAAATTTTACAAAATTTTAACCAGAATTTGCAAAAATCTGCCCACATCTTCAGTTATAAGTTATAAATCTAGTCTAAATTAGCAATAATGTTAATATTTTTAAAAGTTGTAATCTGGCTTTATGTTTCTAAAATGCAATAAAATTGACAATTTTTATAAATATTAAAAAAAAAAACAAATACAATCTAATAGTAATTATATTATATAAGATCCAATTCTTATTGGAATTGTTGGTTTTGCAAACTAAAACTTTTGTGTTGAAAAAAAGTTCAAAACTTTTTAGAACATTGGTTTTTGTATTTATCATTAACCAGTATTATCAATTTGCATAACGCATACTGAAGTATGTTGTGGGTGTATATTGCTATTTTCTGCACTGCTTCTACTTAATTCTAAGTAACGTACCTAACTTTAAATGATTTTTGAAGAACAAATATGGTGCTAGAAACTTTGGGTACTAAGGTAAACTGGTAAAATTATCCAGTTTCTAAAAATTACAAAAAAAAAATTGTTTTTCTAAAACATCAAATTTTCTTAAACATTTAAAAATGCAAGATTTCAAAGTTTAAATTGGTTTTGACTGTAACCTAATATTATTGATAGACTTAACAATTTTTTTTTTCAGTTGTAGATCATTACAGATCATCATAATGCAAATTATGCAAAATATTTTGACAACAATACAAACATTGATACATTTTTATTGATTATGTTTTACAGTCTAGATAATTTTTATTTTTAACATAAGCAAATATTTGTTGACAGTCATAGGTCAATAATAACAAATAAAAATAAAAGTAGTAGATCATTGTTAACACGTGTAGATATTTATTATTATTTTCTTTTTTTTTTCTTTTTTTTATTGAAAGACGCCTGTTATTTTTCAACTACTGTGTTTCTGTAATTCGAATGTCCAACTATGTCTATCTATTTCTTATGTGGGTGTTTAAGAGGAATTTTGTATTTTGTTTTGTTGTCAAAGTTTCTTTCTTTGTAAGTGATCGTTCATTCAGTCTAGTGCACAATATCTGTGACTTCTCTTTTTTGTTTATTTCCTAGCTTTGTACACTGGTCCGTATAGTAAAACCAGATCTAAGGGTGTTCATTTTTGTTCTTTGTTAGCGCTTTTTTGTTTTTTTGGGGTTTGCTCTGGTCTCGACTGCACATGTCATAATAGCTTTAAAGTAGATTTTAGTTATCCTCACTTTGCAGTTTTTCTGCATAAATTTGTTTTTAATCATCATTGTATAGATATATTTTTTAACGATTTAGATTAATATTGATAGATGTATATTATCTTTTAAAGCATTATTTTTAAAATGTGCAGGTAGTTTTTGACCATTGCAAATTATTAATAGTTGAATACCATTTCAGATAGAAGCAGATTTCAAAACTATAAAGCATTATATTTGTTATATTTAGATGTTTTTGTACTATTGTAGATATCTATTGGTAAATACTTTCCAGATTCTACACTGGCAAAGGCTTTTAAATAAGAAGATCTTAACTCTTTATAAGGTTCTGGTCGATATTTCGACCAAGATAAAAAAATTGCATTTTTTACCAAAGCAGTGATTTTATTTTTGGCCAATAAATTGCTGCACCTAAGCGTAAGTAGACACTGAACAAAATTTCTACCACATATATACTGACGTGAAAGTGGGAATCAACCGGTTGATTTTTCAAACACGGTGTTTGTGCGTTTTTTTATCAAATTACTTTGTCTATGTTTAATATAACATTGATAATAGTGTTATTTAACCGATGTGAAAGTTAAAAGTTGGCAGGTAAGTAAAGTAATATATAGTAAATATGATACAACAATTAGAGTTACTGCATAAGTAACCAAAATGAGTCTAAATTTTAATAATTGAAATTTTTGTAAAATTAAAAAAAAAAAAAACTATAACAATATCAACTAAACTAAAATAGACTTTACTTTGATCAGTTTAAAACAATAGATCTAAAAATTTAAATCATTGATAAGATATTGACTATAGATTCTGATATTGACAATGATTCAAATGCAGAGGATTATATTCCAGCTAGGAATCCTACAACTTCGGGATCTTCAAGAGCAAACCATTCCACTTCAAAAACAAATCTTAATGTCATCTTGGCTAACAGTTAAAAAAACTAAAAAAAAGATGGCCGTTCTGTTAATGTAGAAAAAATTGTGAGATTTGCCAATTAACCATTTACCTCAACATACGTCTTCTCGTAGAAATAAATAAATTGTTAAATGCTGTTATTGCAGTCTACTTATTTGTGGCAATGTCTGAGTCAAGTGTACGGAACAAAAATTTGATTTTGCTCAAACCACTAAAAATGCTTTTCTCTACATCAAGACTCGATCTTGTAATTTTTTTTAGATTTTTTCAATAAACCACTTCTCAGGGTTGCATTTTTAGGAAAAACTGTAACAAACTTTTTTTTTCAAAACTGTTGTGTTTTTTTCTTAATTTTAACAAAAACGGCAACTTTCCCTTCATCGCTGCTTCTACAAATAATTTGATAATTGATTTATTTTTTTACCAGTACATTTAGAAAGGATTAAACTATGAAATGTCAAAGTCTTTTAGTCAAATAATAGTTAAGAAATAGCCGAAAAAACCCATCAAATATAGAAATAAATGCGTTTTTCTGTATTTTTGAATGCATTTTGTTGTTATTTGCAAATATAATTTCACAAAAAAGACGTATCATAGTTTAATACTTTCTAAATGTACTGGTAAAAAAATAAATTAATTATCAAATTATTTGTAGAAGCAGCGATGAAGGGGAAGTTTTTGTTAAAATACTACAAGTCAAGGTAGCGGTCGGTATGGTCTGAAGTTTTGAAAATTTTGCAGAACTTTAAAAGAGAGTTTTTCTTTAAAAAATATGAAGGGTTTTTTTTTTTTTTAATATGAATAAAAACTTTTATATGTGCAAAAGATACCTTAAAAAATTTGGAAAGTTCCGTGCACTACGCTCCGAGGTATCTTAGAATGTATCCACAAAATTGTGAAATTTAAGTCATTTTTGATATTTTTAAGTATTTTTGTGGATACATTGTAAGATATCTGCACTTCCTGAAATTTGTAGGGTATCTTTTGCACATATAAAAGCACGTGTTTATCCATATTTGAAGAAAAAAAAAACACTCGTATCTTTTTTTTAAGAAAAACAGTTCAAAGTTTAAAAAAAAAATTTGGTTGTAAAAAATGATTCTTTGAACAATTTTGAAAAAAAAAAGTAATTTTTTTCAAATTTTGATTGCTTATTACTCAAAAATGCTTGTGTCATCTCTGGCAACGTACACTGCCTTGTTTAATAACGTCTGCTACTATCGTTTTTCATTAGATTTTTTTTTAAATTTTGAGTTAGCTTATGCCAAGAACTTGTTCTATAGCTTGTTGAGATGTTTGAAATTTGCATGCACTTTTGACTGTGATGGACAGTGTGGAATTGGAATATCTTGGCTCTTTAATATATATATCCTAACTTCCCAAATGCAGCCTAACTGTGTTGTAATTGTCTTTCAATTTTAGCAGTTAAATTAAAGTTCTTCATTTATTCGAAAACGTAGCAAGTCTCATAGTTGACATTTTTGGCCGTTAAATTGTCTTTGCCTAACTTAATGTTGTGGCTGAAATATATGTATTGCTTCACTACTTCTAGACTATTATAATCTAGTTCACTAAAGTAGTTACTATATATACTTCTAGATTCATTTTGAAACCTACCTTTTTTTCTTAGTGACTTGAGTAGTGTACTAATAAAAGATATATTTTATTTTTTATTGTGTTTTTTACGGCTTTAAAAAATTTGAAACTAACAGTTGATTAGGTGACTTCCAAACTACCCTGGTCGATAATTAATCATGCCAGAAATTAAATCCCGGACTACTTGCATAAAATGCAAGCGCTCTACTATTGAGATATCACACCATATCGATCTTGATACTATTGTTTTCCTGTTTCCGATTTTTGAAGACGCCTAATGCTAAAATAAATTAAAAAAAATAATTTCAAATTGTGATATTGTGATGTCTTGTAACCTTTTTTTTATTTATATTTTATCAGTAGTTGCATCATTGTTTAACGTTTTTATAGATGGATTTTAGCAAGTTAGTGTAGCGTGAGTCTATTCTTGCGTTGTCCATAGCTGTAAGTATTGCCTATAATTTAATGGATTAAAACGCTTTATTGCATTTTACACTCTTCTCAATTAAGGATCAAATTGTTTGCAGGTGATCTGTAGTGCTACAGCTTTTCAAAATTCAGCTTGTTTGTTAGTAAAAGTTATTTGACATTTTAATTGTTAATATTTTGGTATGTAGTTTGTAGAGATGCTACAGTAAATTGATAGGCCAATAATTTTTAATTGATTTACTGATGTTTGCTTCTATTAAGGATTTATTTACGTTTTTGTAGATTGTTAGAATTTTTCTGTTGGCTATAGCTATGGCTTTTAGTACTGAGTTGCCTTTTACGTTTAGCTTTTTGCTATTTATTCTGTCATCATCCGTAGTTTATCTCTGTATCTACCTATACTAATATGCAAATCAGAAAAATCTTGCAAACTAGCTAAACAGCAGCTAGCCAAAAAGTGCAAAAAAACTAACTGCAAAGAAATTGCACTGGGTGTCTTTTAAGATATTGAAAGGTCTTTGGACACCACTACCTTTGAATACAAGACGACAAAACAAAAACAAAACAAAAAAAATCTGGAAACGTACAGAGCGACGTTCCCGAAGACAAAACAACTAAAGTACCTAAGACTCACTTTCACTCAATACAATTACAATGGCATTAAAGCCGGAAGTTTTATCTCTGTCCTAGTTTTTCAAGCAGAGATAGCTGTCATTAAATAGTGTGTTAGAACCAACATTAGTAAAATCCAAACTAATAATGGACTGCATAATCATTAATCACAAACAACAGATAATCTAGATACTAAAGAATTTTAGTATAGAAAATAACCTGTTTTCGGGATTTATTTATTCTTTTTCTAGTGATCTTTCTATTGAAGATTTGCTATCATCACTATGGCTATACTGACTTTGTTAACGGCAGCCTGGAACAGTTGGTGCAGCCAAATCATTTTCTCAGATGTTTGAGACATTACTTTATTATTATTTTGATTTTTGTTTTATATGTCTGCACATTTTCCATTATGGTAGTTTTGATTCTTTAATTGGTTTTGGTTTTGTTTTGAGATTTTGTTACTATCATTAGCTTGTTTTTATTATAGTTAATTTTTAGTTTACTGTTGCAGTGTTAATTTAATTTACTAACTAAGTTCTGTATATCTTTAAGATTGCTGGCTAGTATAGTATAGTACTGTGTTGTCAACAAATCATATATTATTGATTGTTCTTCTATTCATAATAACCCTGTAATTTTCTTAAATATTGCTTTATTGCACATGTTAAACAGCAGTGGCAATAGAATATATCTTTATTTGTTTTGTCGATGTGAGCTAGTACATCTTTATATCTAAGCAGCATTAGAAATCGTTAATCCTGAAGAAAACTTGGTTTGTTTTTAATCCCGCACTAATTCCAAATTGCGTTCTATTTATATCTTACTAATTTTTTTTTATTATTCTCTTGTTAATGATTTATAGAAAAAAACCGGAAACAAATAATCCGCAGTAAATATTAAACCAAACACAGTAGTTAGTGCAAAAACTGTCAGAAGATAAAACAAGACTATTCTTTATAGAATTATCACACATTAACTAAACTATGGTAATGCAGACCAGAAATAAAACTGCAAAAGCCTGGAGGACAAAGAAACTTCGCTACATCTACTGAGCAAGTACAAGGTGTACAACATCTAATGTAGTCTTTTTTTTTTGACAAACACGAGCTAATCAAAAAAGAGCTCAAGATAGTTCCTTGGCAAAAATTTCTGAACTTTATATATAAAAAAAAAATTACTAAAGTAGTAACAATCATAAGACCAAAACATTGCAGAACAAGAACGCTAAACGTTTTTAAGGGGTGTAGTTTTTTTTAGATAATTATAGATTTTTGTTGATAAATATAAATTATATTTAACTAGTTTTTACTAGTATTTTCAGAACATTTTTAATGTTGTAGATCATTATGAACTAATGTAGATTATTTTTGACAGCAGTAAAACCTTTTGGACAACAGTAGACTAATTTTGACATATTTTTGATAATCATAGATATTTTTGACAAGTCTTTATTATTTGTACAATTGTACAGTTTGTACAGTTTGTACAATTTTGTTTTGTTAATTTTAGATCGTTTTTAATGTTGCAGATCATTATTAATATGTGTACAGTATTTTTAACTTCATTAGATTTGACTTTACATTATTTGCAAAATGTTTTATAACAGTTGAAGAAGATGTAGATTATCTTTAGTAATAATATAATTTTTGACAGCAGTTGATCATTACACATTGTTTTTCAAACATCTAAACCATTTTAGACAGTTGTAGATAATATGTTTGTTGTTAAAATTTATCAATATTAATAGATGTCAGCAATAGATTTATAAGTTAAATCATTTCTGAAAAAAAATTGTAGAATATTGAAATAAATTTCGATCAAATTTCCAGTACAGCCTTATATATTCTAAGACCTAGTTTGTATTTTTATGATTGATTATAGAAAGAAGTTATGCTTTATTTTTTATTTATGTATTTTAAAAGTAAGTGACTTTTTTATTATTGTTTATTAACGTTTTACAATTTTAGGAATCTGAAATTATTTATTAAAACTTTTGAAAGCCCTTTAGGAACAAATTTGCATATTTTTGAAACGCACAAACAAGTCTTATTATGATCATTTAGTTTAAAATAAGAAATATGGATATTATTTAATTTATTTGTATAATATAATTTACAATGTTTTGAAATATACAACTAGCATTTAACAACAAATTCTATTTTCACAATTATTAATTCAATCATTAGCAAATCGAATTGAATAAAACTATCTCTGTCTAACACAGTATACTAATTTTATTGAAATAAAGCAGATTTTTGTGTACTCGATGTAAATGTCATTGTTTTTTTCTCAATGTTAATCTCTTATCGGCCGGAGCATTCCATATCGTGATAAAGGGAAGGGCAAGGTAGTTAGTTGAGTGCGGAAGACCTATCTGTGCGTGTCGATTGGCACGAAAATACATTAATAAAACTTAAATTAAGCAAATAATTAAATTAGTGCAGTGATGGTGATGGTGATAAAGAATCATACAAGCAGGTAAAATACATTTTATACAATTTAATTTAATTATAATTTAAATTGCGCATTAGCAATAATTAACTTTACTGTACAATTTTCAATTATTAAAATGTATGCTACAAGTATTAATTATATTATTATAGCAATTGTGATGTGATTTCATTAATTCGTTTCTAAACTTACCAAACAAGCTTCAACGTGTAGATTGCGCCTATATAACTACAATTTTGCCAAGATTTTCTGAATTGCGTGTTAGCAATAATAAATCATAATGTACAATTTCAATTACTCAACTTTAATTTAAGATCTGTATTATTTTCTCTACAGCAATTGTGATGTGATTTCATTGAAGTTGATTATTTATAAATTTACCGAACAAGCTTCAACAGGTGAACTTATTATTTTGTCTTGCAGATTTTTTTAGCTATAATAAATCTTAATCTACAATTTTCAATTATTGAACTTCATCTAGAATATCATTTTAATATTTTATTTCAATATTAACATCTATTGCAGTATTATTATAAAGGATATGTTTAATTGAATTTCCCAATCCTGTTTTTAATCATAAACGCATCGCTTTCTTTCCGAGCTACAAAATTATTAATTTGATGAATAAACTTACTATATTAGATTGGTTACACGTAATTAACTAAGCATTAGTAATATCACTATTGAATATTTTTCAATTATTTTAGTTTAATGTACATATGAAAATAAACTATTAGACTATGAAATATTAATATGAGTAAAATAATATTTTTTGAACTTAATAAGAATCCAATAATTTGGCTAAAATACACAAAATACACTTTAAGCTGTTTTTTTTATATGCGTCGACTTTCTTAATAACTTCTCAACAAAATTTTTTTAAACTTTACCCATCTTGTGCTGTATTGATAAGTTGGTTCTATTTTTGATTTTGTTTTTTTTTTCTGCAAGTTGCAGTACATTTAGAAATATGTGATTCATATAAGTACTAAATTTTTATCATTATATGTAAAATTATATATAAGTGGCAACACTAATTAAATACTGATAACCAAAAAGTACATCATGCAGTGATTGCATTTGTATTAATTAATTGATTAATATATAGTACCGTGTTGTTGAAACGGCAAAAAAATTTAAATACTATTAATTATAAATCTGTAACCTATTTCCAGCACTTTTTTTAAATCTTTGTTTGCATAGTTCACTGAGAGTATTAACTTTTTATTGTCAAATATTATATTAAATTGTATTAATAATAATTTTAGTTTGATATTACGTTTTTTCATTGGTACTGGTTGCCGGCAACTAGTGTCCGAGTGACGTATGTTTTATATAACACATTGCTGGTTGCTCAGGTTGCTTTGGTGGCGGTTTACTAACATGCATTTGGACTGGTGTTGCCATTTGCCACTATGTCCTTCTTCTTCTTCTTCTCTTTCTTCTAGGCAGCACTGCCTTTTTATTTCTTGATGCCTCTTGGTCCTATGGACCTAGGTTGTCGTTCTATCTCTTCCTTGGCCTACCTATGGATCTGCGGCCCCTTGGCGACTTGTCTCTGGCTATCCTGGTAATTCGGCCTTCTTTTATTCTGTCTATGTGTGCGTCCCATTTTCTTTTCTGTTGTTTTGACCACTCTGTGACACTGGTTATTCCATATCTTCTTCTAATTTCTTCGTTCGAGATTCTGCCCCTTGGTGTTTTTCTCTCGATCCTGCGTAATATTTTCATTTCTGCAGTTGTTATCATTTGCTCTGTACGTGTTGTTTCTGGGCGCGTCTTGACCATATATGTAAGTTAGTATCGGCCTGACTACTGCCTTGTATATTCTTACCTTCGTTTCGTTTCTTATGTGCTAATTGTTCCAAATCGTGTCGTTTAGGCTTCCTGCTATATGTGTTGCTTTTTCGGCTTGCATTTTGACTTCGTCCTTCAGTATGCCGTAGCTGGAGAGAGGGATTCCTAAATATTTGAATTCCATTACTTGTTCGATTATGGTTCTATCGATTTCGAGTTTGAATCTTGTTGGGTTGGCTGCTATGACTATGCAATTTGTCTTCTCCGCCGAGATCTGCATGTTAAACATTTTAGATGTTGAGTGGAATGTATGCAGCATTCTTTGGAGGTTGTCCTCGTTTTGCGCTACAAGCACTGCGTCGTCGGCGAAGCAAACAATCTTCACTTGTTTTGTCCCCATTGCGTATCTCTTCTTCATCCTAACTTTCTTAATTATTTCGTTTATGATCAGGTTAAAAAGCAGCAGACTGAGCAAATCCCCTTGTCTTACTTCATTTCCGGATTCTATTGGATCAGTCATGATGTCATTGACAGATGCTTGAATGGTATTGTTTAAGTATATGTCTTTAGTTGTTTTTACCAGACCTCTTTTGTGTAGTATTTCCAGGACGTCTCGTAGCTTTACACGATCAAATGCTTTTGTAAGATTAATGAAGCATGTGTACGCTGGCCTGTTCCATTCTAGAGATTTTTCTCTGATTTACCTAAGTATAAATACGGCATCTGTACATGATCTTCCTCGACGGAATCCTTGCTGTTCGTCAGTAAGCTCTATGTTCTCGTTTAGCTTGTCTGCGATGATTTTGGTTACTAACTTTAGTCCTGTATTTAGCAAGGTGATTCCCTGGTAGTTTTTTGGGTCTTCTTTCTCCTCCTTTTTGAACATCAGTATTAGATGTTGTTCTTCCACTCCGTCGGCACTTTTTTCTGTTTTATGATGTTGTTGATCATTGCTGTAAGCTGTTGTGTTAGTTCTGCTCCTCCATACTTACTACAGCTGCTTTTCTGTTTCTTAGTTTTCTTAGTGTTTCTTCAATATGTTCTTCTTTAATCGTTGTTTTATCTTCTGATGTGACCTCGAGTATTGGTTGTTGTTGTTCTTCACCAGGGCTGTATAGCGCCTTCAAATATGCTATCCATGTTGTTGTTTCAATGTTTTGTGCATTGACCAGTTCTCTTGTCCTTCATATTTTTTTCTGTGTACTATTTGCTTGAAGAACCTCTCCCAGTGTTCCGTTTTCATTTTTCTCACTAATGCGTGTGTTTCCCTTCGGATTCGTTTGTAACGGTTGTATGCTTGCTGTGTGCGTTGTTCTCTGTATTGCTGGAGTTTCTTCTCAGCGCATTTTTCTTTAATCTCATGCCTGAACCAAGGTGTTTTTCGCGCAAAAGGGTTATATGCGCTCACTTTACGGTGTCCAAGTGCTTCTGCTCCCGCTTCTTGGATGTTCTTTTTGATTTTTTTCCACATTTGATCAACATTGTCTTCCGTGGCTATCGTGTTGTCGGATATGTCTGCACTTGAATAATTCAACGTAGATGGTTTGATTTTGTAAAATTATTTTACATGAAATTAAATTATTAGTACAAAATTGTTATTTGCGTTGCGTCCACAAACTTACTCGTTTAAATAACATTTTTCTCACTGCCAAAAAATATAACCTATGTATTTAATATTATTTTTGGGTTTCACCTAACAGTGTTTTTTTCATGAATAACGCTATTAAATTATTATAAAAAATGTTTATTTATTACGAAACAATATCTTGAAGCTTTGTAGTCTAGTAACAATAAAGCTAATAAATGGTTTAGGATCCTCACATTTAGAAACTTTTTGAGTAAAAAGTTAAAACAGCGTTTAAGGAGCCGCACAATTTGTGTATTTCCTTTTTTTTCACTTTAATGTGTTGTTTAAACGCGGGCATGAACTTCAAGCAATAAATTGGTGTTCTTAAATCTTTTTAATAAATTATTTTAACACAAATGGAATATTTTGAGAACTTTTATGTAATGATTAGTATTTTGCACGATTTTTATTAAGTTACGGAATAAATTGATGATACGAGGTATTTTTAAATAATATTTTTGAGACAAATGAGTTCAATAAATGAGTGCAATTTATAATAAGTTTTAAGTTTTATTGGCAACCCTTAGTCAAACGACTTTCGTTTGGAAAATTGTTAAGACCTTGATCTAATCAACTGGATTGTTTTTTAGGGTACACAGACTTTGGCATAAAAACTTTAGAAAAGCAGTTGTAACGAGGGTAAACATTCTGACCTTAAGCCACGATTTTTTGGCCATACAGGTACCAAACACAAAACCCGAACCTAACTTGAACTCAATAAACAATAGCAATAAAAAGACTATTTCAAGGAAAAATTGATCGGCATTGATAAATTAAAAACAGTTAAAAATTTTAACTCAACTAATCACTGACAAACTAACGACCAGTGCCGACATCATTTTATTGTTTATAAGAAAAGCACCAAACATGATAATTACATCAATTTCTTGAATTAACTGGGATTTACTTTAACATAAAGCAGGTTTAATGATCAATTAGAGTTTGGACAATAATCTTGGACAACCGTAACACTGAACGTTAAATTAATTTTTGGATTTCTGGTGGATTAGCTGGAGGTTAAAATAATGATCATAGGGTTTTTGCTCGTACGTACCTTAAGAAGTCAAATAAAAAATATGCTTATGTTAATAAAATAGTAACTTCTATGAGTAATGCATGTATGGTTTTTCTTTCTGGGCCAGGTTATATGCTGGTAGATTTTGCTTAGGATGTTGTCACCTTTCCAGATCCGAACCGGTTTAGTCTAAGAGTTAGCAGTGGAGCCGGATTGGTCAGTCTATCAAAATTTGGCTTCTAAATGCTGTTTATAAGTTTGTGGATTTGATTATGCTTTTTCGATGGAATGTGAAGCTGAATGATGCTCCATCACTGGGCAGTTTTGATATTTTTGCATGCGCCTGCAATAATTTTACTTTTCAGTATATCTGAGTATCAAAGACGCCATAATTGAATGAGTAGGTTCTTACAAACAATTTAACACAATACCACAAAAAACAGGCAGCCAAGCAAGTGATAAAAAAGTTTTAGAGATAGCAAGTTTATACAAATGTAATTTTTTTCTATAACAAAGTATAGAACTTCAAACAAGAATACTTTTAAGATAAGAATAGTTATTATGGTATCCAACCTCTAATAAGAAAAAGGTACAAAATATTTTTATGCGGTGGAGGAGTTGTTTTGACTTAGCATATTCAATAAGTTTTTCTACTAAATTTTATATGGGTTTGGCGGACTAACGTTTTGTACTATAAGAAACCTCAAATTATTTGTTTTTTTATAATTTATCTGTGACTATATTATTTTTGAGCAGTTATGTTCAACAAAAGCCATTTTTACGCACTAAAGACTTTTTTGTATTGTCTATTCTGGGTAAAACTTCTGATTTAAATCTCATTAATTCAATGTTGTTCTATCTATAGTGTTTTTATACGACACTTACATCACTTTGCGCTATAAAGCTGGTGGATTTAGCTCGACAATCGTGCAATAGTTTTCCTTTATTTCTTATCTGGTAATCAAATAAGCGCTTTCCGTGGCGTTATATTGTCTTATCAACTTATGCAGTTTGTTGACAACGGAGCGAGTTTGTTTACAGCTCAGCTGGGATTATTTTACAATTGCGGTGCACAAAACTCAATAGTTTTGCTATATTAGATACTAAACTTATCCGTACAGTTTTATAAAACTAAATTATAAGCCAATATTTAGTTTAAAAACATGTATAGTAGCAAAAAAGTTGGTACGTGTTAAGAAGCAAGCAACCAACTGAAATTTACCAGTAGATTGAACTTTGGACTGCTAACTTGATAAGCTAACGCTTTACTACTTACATATCTCACTATAAAAATAATAAAATTTGATCAGCTTGATTATTTTATGCTAGTACATATTGAAACGTAAGCAATATTTAATTTGACTTTGCCTATCAATTCAAGTTGTACATGTGTGGCCAGCTTTATATTGCTTTTTAAATATATTGTTATGTAAACATATAAGTATGGCTGAGATACTTTTGCTGATAAAGAGTATTACATAAATGGTTAGAATTTGGTGCACGCTCGACGTGCGTTTTGTACTTATTACTATACTTTGTGCAATTAATCCATTTTATCATACTAAACAATACCCATTTGGGTTAGAAAGAACATTTAACATTTTAGTAAAACGTATTGGGTGTTTGAGAAATAAGGCAGACTCTTGAAAACGTTATAGGTTATACAAACTTTTGCTGTTTTGTCTGAGTCATGCATGTGTTATGTTTAGATGGTTCAGGCTTTAAAGGCACTACAAGCAATACTGCTACAATTGGTATAAATACTGAGTGTGTGTTTTATAAATTAAGTAGTTTTAAGAAATGATGTTTTTCTGTAGTTGGCTAGGTTTCCTGATCAACTTTTGATTTCTCTTTTCTGTACCGAATTAAACAAAAAGTGGCTGACATCCAGTTAAAAACCTTGAAACGATGAATAATAATGTAGTAAATAAACTTCAATGGTAACTTATGTACTATTTAATAACATATTTGTATGACATTTTGTCATTAATTGCAATATTATGATCAAAATCATTTTAAAAATTGAACGGTGGTAGCCGTTACTATGCGATAGTTCAAAACACAATTACTATGTGGGGCAATTTTATTTCAAAGGGACCTGACCTTTTTTTTTGTTTCTATAACTTATTAGTAGTCTTTTAATCGGTTCATGAGGGTATGAAACATTAAACTTTTTTTTAGTTTTTTTGTTGTTTTTTAACTTTGACTTTAAAAATCGCAATTTTAACGCAAAACATATTTTGCTAATGAAATCGATTAGAAATTTTCCGTAGAATCCAGTTTTGAGTCTACCCTTTTTTTATACGCGTCAAAACCCAAAAACCCAATATTTTGGTCTCAGTGGTCTGGACAAAAAAGAGCATTTTTGAAAAAAAAATTAACCGCCGAAGTTGACGTATATTGATGTAAATTAGTTAGAAATTATTATTTTGTTTTGTGTATTTGGGTTTTAGGGACTCAAAATGACTCCAGAATTGGATTCTACGAAAAATTTCTGATCAATTTTACTAGCAATTTTTTTTTGCGTTAAAATTCCGATTTTTAAACGAAAAATAAGATTTTATAAAATCAAATTTAAAAATACGACAAAACAACTTAAATTTTTGAGAGTTTTATATTCTCATGAACAGATAAATAGACTACTAATAAGTTATTGAAACACTCCTGCTCTGGTCCGTTTGAAATGGAATTGTCCATGTACATATCACAACTACATTTAAAAAACCGTAACTAGTTTCAACGTTTACAAGTTCATCGTTGGACGTTGATACAAACAAGTATGAATATAAAAGAAAATTTACAAAGCATATATACGACAGTAAAACATAAAATGTACAAAAGGGTGAAAAATTAATTAAAAAAGCGTCGAAAATAGTGTCTGTTGTAACCTATTTATTGCCTTATTGAACTTTCATAAACTTTGTTTAAATGTTTGAGTTTTTTTTTTCAGTTTATTCTCTCTTGTTAACTATTAGCGGCCTCAATTATTTTTATTTGGTACTATTAGTATTTTAAGTTTTGTTGGATTTGTTTCATGAATGAGGATCAAATTGTTTGGGACCTCTGATAGCAATCCGGTGTCTATAGCCAGTATATTTTCATATGCATTATTCTGATTGAGTTAGTAGAAGCATTTATTGCTTTTTTGACTCTCTTATTGTCTTTATGTGACTTTAATTGTATAATTTTCACTGTCTTTCTGTGCGTATTATTTTATTTTGTTTCTTATACGCAAAATTGTGTTCTAAATCACCATATAATAAGTTCCTTTATTGAAAATATTATGATTAGGAATAAATAATTCTTAAAAAAATTGAAATGTTCAGAAAATAGAAATACTATTTGAAATCTAATCTTATTTCTGTAATATTTATAGCTGAGCTTATTTATATCTTTATAGTTGTGCAATAAGTATCAATATCTAAATTTATTCTTGTTAAATCGAAATGTGTTAAAGGATGCGACGTGCTGCGTTTGCTACATAGAAGCAGGCCGAAATTTATTAAATTATTCAACGTTAGTCGCTTGTGGTATTTATGTAAAATATGGGCCGAGCAAGAATAATTTGCCACATTCCGTGGCGAAGCGGATTTCGATGTACTTAATCCGAAACAATAATATAATCACATTGGAATAAAGTTAATAATTGTGAAATCCTCCGCATTCTCGCCGCTATCCCGTTAGCATTAGTTGTTTGTACATTTGACCGATGACCCACCGATGTGTGTCTGTATCATTGCAACAAATTTTCGGTGACATTAATACCGTTAATTTTCATTAAAATTATATCTATTTCCAGAGCGGAAAATACATTTTTTTGGTAGCAAATTGTAATTACTATAATTTTACTTGATTCATCTCGTCCCACTTTTCATTAAACTCATGCACGAAACTTAACAATAAAATCATCGGTAAATACGTGGGAATTTTTTGTTTGCGATTACTATCTTAAATTGTACATCCAAATATTTGTTGTTGGTGCGATTGTTCTGTAGCAGGAACTATAAATCACACATGAGGTGTTAATTACGGGAATATTACTTGCGACGCCTGTTTTTGTGAAAAATCCTGTACAATTAGTCACCGATTAAAATCTTTTTGGTGGGGATTATGTGCGATTAATAATTTCACACCTTTAAATCGCCGCGGCATCTTTTCTCTGTCTCTCAGCATCCGCTCGTTTGTCATATTGTCTTTCGTAATATTTCAATGTTGGGAAGCTTTTATAGTCAAACAGATAATGCGACATTTATTATTATTAAGCTATCTTTAGTGAAATATTACTTTGATTGCGCTTTTATGGAAAAATATATACAAAGTTGTCTTTTAAATTTACAGTATTATAATATAATGTCCGTTATTTTCTGAACTATAGTAAATATTATAAACCAACAGTATTTCATGAAACTATGAATTTTAAACCAGTCGGAGGTTTGGATATAAAATCTTAAATTTTTACAATTATATTTGAAATACATTTTAGAGTTATTTTAAATATTGTTTTAAATGTCCTTATTGCTAAATTTTATGTTATTGCAACTTGAATTTATAATTGTCAAACATTATTTAGAACTTTTTGGTGGCTACTTAGAACAAGATCAGTTTTAACTTACGGTCCCATTTTTATTCAAAATAAAGCTGAAGGCTCGATATCATATTGTTTATATTTTGTTTTTATAATAATCTCAATAAAAGACGCTATTAGTATTGTAATGAAACTTATTCAAAACAGGATTTTATTATTTAACGCGTATTACAATGGAGCTATTACGATATGGAACATTCGATTTGTAAGGGTTGGTAACAGAAAAATCAATGAAATTAATTGATATGATATATTAGCGGCAAATATAATAATTTTATTTTAAGGTTGTGTCTTTACAAGTAAAATAACCAATCAATATACTTTTGCATTTTGATTTTATTAAATTAGAAATGCAAAATAGAAAAACAAATAGTAAAGGGTGATCCATTTAAAGGTACTTTACAAACCGGTTTCAGTTTTAGGCAGCAAATAGTCAGTTATCATTGTGCGATAACAGGCTCCATTCACAATTACATTCTGGCCGGCCTTATTTTTAAAGAAATGTTGAACTAGCCATAAACCACACCAAACCGTTGTTTTGTTTGTATGTAATGGCAACTCTTGAATCTCTTAAATTTATATATATCTAATAAGAAAACTAGCAATAAAGTACTAATTTGCATTTCAATGTTTTACCGGAAACGGTGCCAGTCTCAAGAAAGCCGATGCCAAAAACTACGAGCAAGTCCGACTCTCCGTACTTTTCAAGTTTTTTGCTTTTTTTTGTGACCGATTTCTGACGAAAATACTGGTACAAAAATGCTTCGATAATGGGCAAATCTGCTCCGACTTTCCAGAAAAAATGGTTTAGTTTTGAAACAAGACTCTTAAGGTTAAAATGTTCATTTAGACATTACCAATAACTGAGGCTTTTAAGTTTTATTTACACAATTAATACTTCTAGAAACGTTGGAGATGCTTCAACACAGTTTTTGAAATTTTAGGATAGTTTCAAATACTGTAGATGCATTTATTCACATAAATTATGCTTCTAAGAAGATGACAAAGTGTTTTATTTACACAATTAATACTTTTAGAACGTTAAAGATACTACTACAGTTATTGACATTTTAGAAATTACTTGCGTTTTTTGAAAAATGTAACGGTTTGCTCTAAAAAAATTAAGTTACAACAACATATTTAGGCATATAGTGTATCTGTTCCCAAAATACGTTTTTCTCCCGCAAAAAAGTGATTTTTTAATTGTTTCCAGATTTTAAAATTAAAAACTTTTTTGCCTTTGAAAGTATCGGGTCGGGACAAAGTCGTTAGTAGTACTACATTTTCTAAGTCTTCATTAAAAAATAACATTTATGTACGTTTATGAGCAGTAAAGTAATTTTTTTTTACAAAAACATGTTGATCTCCCAAGATTTATTTTATTTTATTGTTTTTTTGTGCACTTAAAGTTGAAATTTGCGTTTAAAAAAACCTTAGTTACCATAAAATTACCCAAAACTTTACCCTTTTATTTAAACAATTAAGATAAGTTTTGCCGATTATTGGATTTTAACACTCTTTGACTACAATTTGAGACTACTCAGATTTTTCAAAAAAACAGTGGATTGAGAAATTTTCTTTAAAAAAAACGTAGAATTGCAATAACTTTAGTAGCTTTGATTGCAGGCAAGTGGGAAACAAACCAATTTTTAATTTCTTAATAATTAACACTTGGACGGGTGGTCGGGAAACTCGGTTGAAATCTATCTATCTATCCGTACTTATTTTAAGTGTTTGTAAGTGTTTGTCATCAATAAATATTATCTATGTTAGAGGAGATGATGGTGACATCCAATACATCCAAAATCACCTTCTCTAACATAGTGACTAAGAAAAATTACAAAAATGACTTCTAGGCACGAGGTGCCCCAATCGGCAAAATCCAAATTTTAACTAATCCATTCATTAATCCAAAAAGATCAATATTTTAAAAACGTTGACGCTTTTTGGACAACTTTGTTATTTATTTTTACGTTTTCAGTTTATTTCAAGATTTTTAAAATCTTTTAAAGTATTATAGCAACATTTAAGAGTTTGAAAAGGTTTTTTGTGCTTTTTAGCTTTAAGACAGATAAACTGCTAAAAGCAACGATTAAAGAATAATTATAACTGGTCTTAGAGTTTTGGATATGTAAAAGGAAATAGTTATTTTTAAGAACCATTAGATATTGATCAATAGCTTCAATATGCGACAAGGAAAGATTTAGAGGTAATAAGAGACTTAAGAAAAATTACAATTTCTTTTGCAAGGAAAGGTTTTTAAAAATTTATAGTGCATATTGAAATGTTGGCAAAAACTTTTCAAAGTTTTAATTCTTGTTGAAAGTTTGTAGAAGATTGTGAGGGCATTTAAATATAACTCTCAATGGTTCTTAGAGCTATTGAAAGTTAAATAAAGAAAAATTTAAAAAAAATTACTCAATATAGAATTTTTTGTGAGCTTGGTGTATAGAAGACTTTGAGAGTAAAATTAAAAGGCTAAAAGGTTTTAAAGAATATTGAAAAAAAATTTAAAAAATCTGAAATTTGCTATAAGCAAATAAAAGCTTTTACAATTTTGTTAAATTCAACTAGTCAATTACAAAAACTTTTAGAAATTTTTGACATAAAAGAATTATACTAAAATAAAAAAATTAATAAACTTTTAAAGCTTTTGGACAAGTTTGAGTACTTTGAGAATAATTTTGGTAAAATATCCGATAAAAGATCCGGCTCGCATCCCGAATATGAGCTGGAAATGACCAAAAACACATTTAATTGATAAATTAATTAATTTTTGATTTAGTTTTAAGAAACATTTCTAGGTTGTTAAGAAATTAAGAAAAAAACACAAATAGACATCTTGTTTTTGTGTTTTTTGAAGTCATAAATAAGGTTGTAATTCATAACAAATAATAATAATAATACTTTATTTACGGTATATAAAAAAAACCATTTACATCTACATCATTAAGTACATAAATAATGATGAATTACAAGCAATTACACAACAATATACAAACTAATATTGAATAATAAAAACATCTTGAAACACAAAATAAATTAATATTATTAGAGAAACTATTTGCAATTCTACAAATTCTACCAATTGAAATAATAAATATATAATTGGTAGAATGAATAGAATGGAAGATTATATTGCAATGCAATGTGGTTGAAATCGTAGTTTTCAGAGAAAATGCCCAATTTGTACGACAATAAACGAACAAATTTGGTTTGACTGATAGAGCATACTCTAACTGAGAGCTTACCAAAGCGCAATAAAGTAGTTTTAGTGTGCTTGGAGATAGATCAGTAGACATTCTGTAAACAAATCTTAACATTTTTATAGCAAGGTTACACATATAGTTTATATGCTCAACAAAAGTTAGTTTTGGGTCAAAAATTACGCCCAAATCTTTTATTTGTGTAACATGTTCCAATACTTTATTGTCAATAGTATAATCATACGATACTTTACTTAAAGTTCTGTTGAAGCTTATAGAAAAACATTTATTTGGATTAAACAACAAATTATTAGTAAAACACCATAGATGAACAGAATCCAAGTCATTTTGCAATCTAATGCCAATCATCGATAGATGATATTCTTTGATAAATTTTTAAATTGTCAGCAAATAAAAGAAAAGATGAAGAATTATTAGAATAAGAAACATCGTTCAATAAAGAGTAAAAACAGAATTGGTCTACAATGAGATCCCTGAGGAACACCAGATAGAACAATAATTGGTTGTGATTAAAAGTTATTAATTTTTACACACTGAGTACGATTTTCCAAAATGCTTGACAACCATGCAATAACAGAATCATGAAAACCCAAAGCCGAAGCTTTGCAATCAAAAATCTATGGTTATCACGGTCAAAAGCTTTTTGAAAAATTTGTGTAAATAGAATCAACTTTAACTCTTGATTCAAAGGCATTTAAAAGATTATTTTTGTAACAAAGAAGGTTTTTTAAGAGTAGAACAGCCTTCACGAAACCCATGTTACTGATCCACTATAATGCTTTTGCACATCCATTCTATTTGGCCAGTAACAATTTGATCAAACAACTTAGGAACGGCAGACTGGATACATATACCTCTGTAATTGATAATATTTTCCTTAGTTCCTATGCAAAAGCTTAATGTAGCTTTGTTTCCAAACTTGAGGAAATTTAGCTTCATTAAGAGAAGCCACAAACAGTAAATGCAATGTCGTAGAAATAGAATATATACATTGTTTGTATCTATCATTGTAATCTAACAGACTAATTAAAAATGGTGTATGTAATACGTTTTCCTTAAACTCAAACAATGGAGTTGTATAAATTTAAAGATCTAAATCCATTTTGACGAGGCATCTTAATAAGATAAGGTAGGGTAATCAATAGAGCAGCAGATCCATGGATGTAATAATACGAAACGCGTACAGATCAATTAAATAAAAACTAATTTTGAGGTAATAATAAGGCTCTATTGACTACCCTACCTTATCTTGTATAAATTTGTTTATTGTAAACAGAAGAAAAGAATTCAGCAAATTTATTAACATATTCATCTTCATTACTGCAAGTTTGATGCATATAATACATTGTAGATGGGAAATTATTAGTTTTTCTAGTGTCACTAACAAATTTCCAAAAGTGTTTTGGGTTAGTTTGAATGTTCATTTCTGTTTGAGTAATATATTGCCTGTATGTATAATATAAATACACAATTATATGAAATTTGAGTTTAATAAAGAACAATTGTTTAAACAATTTTTATTCCTTGCAGTGTGGAGCTGAAGCTAAATTGATTTGCAAGGCCGTAACTTGGCTAATCTATTTTTTAAATGGATTTTTCAAATGCAGGTATTCCGCTGTTTTCAGGTAAATTTGTCAAAAGAATTATTCCTGCTGGAATGGTTATTGCAATGTTGTTGCATAATTATTGTAGGTTTAATGACTTCTTCCTAAACTAAATTAAGAAACCTGTTAGCTTATTTAATTAATAATTACAATAATACATTTTTTCGATGTAGATGTAACATATAACTTGTTCAATGTTTGGGAATATAATTTGGCATTATCTGAAGCGTACAATACTGTTTTAAGTGCTAATTTAATATATAATGCTTTGTTAAAGCATCTAAATTATTTTTTAACTGTCGGAAATCTATAATCTAATGGCCAACAAGGTATTAATTTGAGTTGTAGAAGCTAGCATTTAAAGTTTTAGTGCTGGGAAAGATAGAAAGTTTGCAACAAGTTACAGAGCGAGATTGAAGAGGCTTTTGACCAGGTAGAAGCACTGCTGGTCTCGTTAGGTTAGGTTAAGTAAACAAAAAGATTTCCGCAGATAGTATGCAGGGGTGACTAACGTGTCTTTGATGTCAAGGCTTAATTCAAAAATCTGTGTTTGTGATGGGCACTTTTCACGCGATTTGGTTTAAATTTAAATTTAAGTGTTTTTGATCAAAAAATGCCCAAAACATAAGGGCAACTGAATTTGCAAATTCTAACAATTCATCTTGGCGTCTTAAATCCGTGAAGTTTGAATACATTGTCAATAGAGCTTTCATCTTGGAAATATGTTTCTACACTTTGAATATCGGTTTAAACGGTCAGTCAAAATAAAAAGATTATAATTTTTCAAAAATTGTTGTAATGCAATTTTTACCACTGCGCCTCCCAACGGTGTTATGTGGTGGTGGTTTTAGTTTTCCGAAACAGTAAAGCGGCAGTTTAGATACTGAGTTCTAATAACTCCTACAAACTCTACAAACGACTTTTTCACAGCTCAAAAGTTACCATTTGGTGTGCATTGTCATCTGTTTGCATTGTGTGGCTTTTTTTTAAGCTGCTATTACTGTCATTGTAACTTTTGACCGATACTGTGACATTTTAAAGAGTTTAAGGAATGCGATACAGATGGCTTTTGGTTTCAATTGGACAAAGCTACATCTTATACAGCTTGTCGTTTTTGGGTCATTAGAAGCAGTTCAATGGCCTTTTTGATTTGAGTTCATTCAACTTGTTTTTATTGGGGTACTTCAAAGCAGATGTTTTTAAACATTATTTTCAAATTTTACAAGATCTTAAAGGAAGCCATTTACAAAAAAAAAATATTTTTCATAACTTTTACCGTTTTTTAGAATTCATCTCTTAATTGTGAGATTTTATTATCCTCCTTTTTTATTTAAATTTTTCAAACAGCGTATGCAAATTACTATAGAAAATGTTTTAAAAGTTTTACTTGGTTATTAAGTTAAAAAACAGTTTTTTGTAATATATTATGCTGTTTAACTCGTCATTATTTTATGACATATTGTCTTGTTTGGCTGAATACAGCAAATAAAAACGCATTTTTTACAGAATTGATATTTTATCTTGTCTTTGACATTGCAGATGCATTTGATTCTACTTGGAAATATGGTGTTTTGTAAACTTTTTAAGTTTGGTTTGTCCAAAATTTTATCGTATTGTTTATAGAAAATTTTCTAATTTTTTGTTTATTTAAGATACGGGTAGATGAGATAATCTCTGGTTAACGTATGCAACAAAATATTCTCAAAAAATTATGTTTAGCGTGATTAATTATACATACTCTTAACCACAACCACAAGGCCTCAGTACAACCCCAACTTTGGCAGCGTACTTTTTTTTAGAGGAGAGAATGCATTTACGCACAGTGATGCAGTGTGGAATTTGCCTTTACGTACGCTAAACTCTTTTCTTTACCGCTAGTAGCAGCTCGGTGCTGGCATGTATGGCAAAGGAACACCGTCTGTTTGGCTGTGTCTTCTTTTGCCTCGCAGTAAATGCTGTTATTGCTTGCAATTTTACCTATTCTTTTGAGATACTGTTAAAAGCACCCGTGTCCACTTAGTATTTGCCAGAGGTAATAGCCTCGTATCATTTCTTTATAATTGATGAAAGTCCAGCTTTTGTTTCTTTTTCTCTCTCGCAACTTCTGCAAATATTTGGAAAGCGTTGATGACTTAGCTATGTTGTACATTCAAAAACATACCAACACTAGAACGTCAACTCCAACTAACTAAGCACATTGTGAATTGGGCTAATAACAATGGATTTATATTTTTTGACAACAAAACGTAACTTATCCAATAATGTAGAAAGCAAACTTTTTATGGTGATTTTTTTTAATATCTTAGGAAAATATTTATTCTTTTATAGGGAAGATATGTTTCAGCACTAACTTTGTTCAGGTGGTTGAGTGGAGAGTCATAGAAAGCGGATTTAATCTAGATCTTGGTTTCAGAATCACGTCTCAGCAGATTCATCCGCATTATGTATTGTAACTCTCTACATTATACAGGGATTAGTTTTGCGATGAGTGCTTGTGTTTTATGCAAAACACTAAATCACCTTTTTGGTGTATTATTTTGCCTACTTGTTAAGGTACGTTTATTTGTTTTGCTTTTACTATCCGAAATCCGTAAGTATTGGTAAAACATCTGACGAGTTCGTAAGCTTAACAATAACTTACTCCGAAAATCATACATATAAAGATGGTTTGCTACTCAAAACAAGCTGCATTGCGTTATAACATTAATATTAATAAAATTTCTTAACCGTACAGGCCAAGGCGTAAGGAAAAGGGGATTCTTATTCTAAATTGGTCACTGACGATAGATCCATTGATATCTATTAATATAAATAATAAACAATACCATAATCAAATAATTAAAAATTATCAATATTTAGAGATACGAATTAAAGTCAAAAGCGATCAAACTAAAAAGTAACTTCTGTCGAAACAAAAAAAAAAAGATTTTAAACATTATAAAATGAAATGGAAGCGTGGATATTGAGGAAGAAAACAAACTAAAGTATTTGAGATATGAATTTACCGCCGCATGCTCAAAATACTTTGGACTGACCTAGTAAACAATGAAGAAGTCGTACAAAGAATGCATAAAGAAATGGAATTGATCTTTATGATTAAAAAACGGAAACTAGTATTTTGGACACATTACCCGGGGAGAGAGAGATACTTGTAGAACTTAAAGGTAAAGGTAAAAGAAGAACCGTAGGGCTTCGCAGAACATTATGGTTAAAGAACGAGAATGGTATAGACAATCATCAATCCATTTTTTTAGAACAGCATTGTCAAAGATTATATTGACTGCCAAGGATCGGCACAAGAAGAATTGCTAATTTTGATTGTAATTTTTTTTTTGACAGAGTAGACTAGGTGTGTGGGTTTCTTATTGTGTTTGTGTATTGTAAAATTAAACAGTGTCCGGGATACTTTAGACACTGTATGGAACAGTTTAAGATCTATTTATTATATATTTTTTTATTAATTTAATTTTATCTATTTAGTATGCTTTACGTTTTGTTATAGTTAGGGCATTAAGGTTTTTAGGGTGATATGCCAAAACTCTAAAATAAACTAATCATCAAAAGAGCAAACGTTTGCCAACAGAGTTGTGGTGCAAATTTTGTCCAACATTTTATCATGATAACAATATTTGTAGTTGAATTAAATGCCGCCTTTGTAAAAGTTGTTATTAACTAACAACGTTTTTACATGACATTGCTGCACTTGTGCATTTTCTGATAAACCTTAAAAAATTAACACGTTAATATTTCAAATATTTTTTGCAATTAGTACTGTTATCTAAAAACATTATTAGTTAACAACAACTTTAACAAACGTATACTGACCAATGTGTTTAATTCAAAAACCAAATATTATTATAAACGAAATGATAATGTGCAAATTAAAATAATTTATATGACGTAAAGCAATTCAAAGTCAAAATATAGAAAATGGTTATGTAAATTTGAATATGAAAGAAGAGAAAACACACTGCTAAAACCCTGTGGGATACCATATAGCATTATTACTTTACTACTTTAGAAATAAATTTTATTGTAATTTTCACACAATTGAATGTCATGCAATTGTAGTTATGAAATAATTTGCATAATTATATTAATAAACTATTTCATTTACAAAAAATACTGGTACCCCGCAAGGTTTTATTTTATTATTTTATTTCATAATTTTATTATGTTGTGATGCATTGAATGCTATTACTCTTCTTATGAGCCAGACACACATACATACATAATATATTGAATGTAAATGCACCGGCGATATTAAAATCAGCGGATATAAATCTAATTGAAGCGCGCGCGTTTTAATGCGTCTGCATGTAAATTGAATGAGCCGCATAAATGTCGCTTATATTTATATTAAACGTTTACTTTTTATTTTATTACACTGAAATAATTTCTTAATGGTGGCTATTTACTGTGCAGTTTATTGCTTGCGCATTAAGAAATTATAATAAAATTCTTAATGGACGCATTGTGCAATATTTGATTAAAAAAGCAAAAACAATTGATAACAGGAAATTTAATGGAATTTAAAAAAATAGTAATTTAATTAATTCTTTCATTTAAGATTGCAAAACACCGTTTTAATCCAGGCGGTACACCAGATGCAACAATTAAGTAAATAAATAATGAAAAAAAAAATCTAAATTTATTTGTTATTGTACCATGAAAGGTTAATTGCTGGAAAGCATTCTTTTGCAATTACACTATTACTAAATGCAATTAAGTGTGCATCCGCATTGCCGCATTTCATTCAATTTCTATTAGGGATAGAAAGGAATGAAAAAAAAAAGAAGGCAACAATTAATTTTATTACATTTAATTTGTTAGTAATTTGAAGGATTTGTGCTGCGCATAACCGGCCACATCAAATCGGAGTTATCTGCAATTAGTTAGCACACCACCAAGGTCGAACTGACCGGGCCACTGGCCTCTTCTACTCCGGTTCTTTTTTTTTTCAATGTTCGGCCAATGACAAAGTGTTACATAAAACCCACGATTATGATATTACATAGACTGCTTGGCGACTCTTTCCGCATTTTCAATAGCTACTAATTTATAAAATTGTATAATGATGATGATGAGTAAGGTTCAATTTCGCTTGACCTCAATTCAACCCCGATATGATCATAGCTCGAAAGGAGTGCATTATTAACTTATGAACCAAATGAGAGTCGTTGAGTGAGCCTTTCATCAGCCATCAAGAACAAATGGAATCAAATGACTGTATTTACAAATCGGAAACATGACTCGGCAATCAACAAGTGTATGGTGTTGTGAGATGGCATCTAGTTTATCGCGGGATCGTTTTCGGGTAACCTTTGAACACTCGCGCTTTGTTATTATTGTTGATTTTACCGCAGAGCATTTGTATTTACTAATAATTGCACCTCAAAAGTATTTTTTTGAATTATAGAAATATCAGAGAAGAAACTGAAATTGTGAAATTATTATCACAAATTAAATATGATTTTGCTAAAAAACACTTTATTATAATTTATTAAGCAACTTTACTTTTATGTAAAGTCTTTTAAATGCATTAGGAACATCTCAACATACATCTACATAATGTATCAATACAGTTTTCTATTCTAAGTACATACATATGGTTAACAGAAAAAGTTTAGGTTCTGTGACTTGAGAAAGTTTTACTACTTGAAAGGAATTAATAAGATGCACAGTTAATTCTTAGAAATTCTTAACAAATTTATGGGTAGTTTTTTTTAAGTTTTAAAGCAATTCTGAAAAATGCAAATCAAAAAAGGATTTAATTTAAATCTTAATTGTTGAAATTTGTAGATAAACTAAGAAGAATTAGTACAAAAATTGGTTATACTGGAGTGTTTCAATAAATAAGTATTTACCGTAAGAATGTTTAGAGTTTCAAAATTGATTGCTAAAATTTTGGGTGGGTGGACGGGTACTGAGAATGAAAAAATACTTAACCTGTCAATAACAAACACTTTGGCGGGTAAGTGTGGTACCTTGTTTATAAACTATAGGTGTGTGACTTAAATTAGAATTTTTTGCCTACCTATCTAAGTGCTAAATATCCAGAGATTTGATCTTATATTTTCTATTATTATTAGTTGTTACTAAATTAAGATAGGAGATGACTGATCTAATCTCTTGATGATAAAGAATTGGGTGGGAGGTTTTAGGTGTATGGCTTAAATTAGAGTTTCTTGTCTTGTCTAAGTGCTAGTTACCCAGAATTTTATTTTATCTTCTTTAAGAATGTAAATTGTCACTAAATCTCATGATAACAAACAAGAATTGCTGAGAAGTAGTTTTTATAGTACTGCCCCGTCTACCCACCTAATTGGGTATGGTTTTCTAGAGGTTGGTTTTTTCTACAAATGTTTTCTACATGTTAGTTAACACTAAATTAAAAAGATGTAACATAATATTTATTTTTCAGCTGTTTACTATCCACTCTTGGACTACCATTTTTGTTGTCAATCTGTTTTTTTGAGGTCTTCTCTTTGTTTCTCTTGGGCGCCAAGCTGTTATTTTTGTTGTTTATCTGCCTCTTGCGACATGGTTTTGCCATTTCAGCGTTGATACGCGTGGTCATAATGTTGGTGACTTTAATTTATTTTCTAATCTCTTTATTGCGTATTTTGCAACATTTCTAGCTCCATTACTCTTTGTATTGTTTTTAGTTTATTTGTGGTCTTTTTTCTAAGTTGTAATGGATTGACTTCGTACGCGGCTACTGGTAGGATGCATATTTTGTATAACTTTCTTTTTAGGTTGATTGGGATTGTCCAGTCTTTAAGTATGTATTTTAAAATTCCAAATGCAGCCTAATGCAACCTTGTCCTGTCCGTCATGTGATTTCAGCGGTTTTGTTATCATTTCCTAGCATGATGTTGTGTTCGAAGTAGACATATTTGTCAATTTGTTCGATTGTATAGTAATCCACTAGAACTTCCATTTTCTGCCACTCATAGTTTTGGTTTATGTTTGAGTTATTTAGTTGTATCTGCATGGTTTTCAGTTTTGTAATGTTGTTGCTGATGAGCACTATATCGTCGGCAAATCTTAAATGATTCAAGTAACTACCAACTATCTTAATCTTATTTGCCTATTTTAGTTGTTTCAATATGTATTCTAGCGGTAGAGTGAACAATTTTGGTTATATAAATTTTTTTTGTCTTACTTCTCGATGTACAGAAATTCTATTTGGTTCTAGTTTTTTTATCTATTTTGAAATGTAAGGATGTTTTCGTAAATGTTGGAATGTTTGGAGTCGATTTGTGCTCTGTCCATTGATTTTAAAAATGACCAAGTTTCTGCAGAATCAAACGCTTTGTAGAATTTTATAAAAGCCAGATATATAGGAAAGTTACATTCAGTGGTTTTTGCTATCACTACAACTGTTTGTAGATGATTGGTTGTGCTATGTATACTCTTTTTGAAACCTTTCTTGTTGTACCCCAATAACAAACCTTTAGGCGGCTAAGTAGTAGAGTAGTTTTAAATGGAGTGATATACTTATCTACCCAATTGTTGGTTACTTAGATGTTTTTCTTCTCTAAAATGTTAGTTAACACTAAGTTAAGAGTAGATGTGACATATGCAAACACTTTTTAACAAACACTTAATTAGGTGGATAGAGCACTTAATTAGGTGGCATGCCTACTTGCCTAAGTGTGTGTCATTTACAGATTTGATCTTATTATTCCGGAAAGTTTCAGTTGTCACTAAATTGAGTTTGACGACAACAGAACGAAAAATACTAAACAATTTAAACGTAATCTGAGCTTACAGGACTAACCATACTGAAATCCAATCTAAAAAAAAAACAATAAATTATGAGACGTAATTTTAAAGCTGTTTAACCGCATTTACGACACCGGACAACTTCTCGTGGACTGGCTAAAGTCAACATGTATAATGCAAACAAGTGCAAAAACTAAACGCCAATTTTGTTGATGAGCCTAAAACGTCCTAAAATATTCTTGCGCATTCTACATACCTAGGACTATTCAAGAAACTTAAAGGACTGAGTGCAGACACCTAATTTTGATACCATGACTAGAGAAAGAAAATCTTTTTATAGTACATTGACTACGAGAAGACGTTTGACATCATTTACCACGTCTTAAGAAATACTTAAGTGCTGGTATGGACGATAAGGATGTAAGAATGTAAGAATAATTCAGAATTTTTATTGGCAACAGACGGCCACTGTTAGGATTAATAATCAAACCATGGCAGAAAAACTTGAAATAAAAAGAGGGGTACGAAAAGGGTGCATTTTGTTGTCTGGAAGTTGACATAAAGATGAATGGAACCACAATCAACAAAATTTGATACGCTGACGACACTGTAATTATAGCAAGCAAGACCTACAATTACGGAAAATGAACAGAGTCTTTACAAAATTTATGGTCACGGTTCAATCGCGGTTGAAGGGAGACGATTGAAAGAACTGAATGCACTAGATACTTACACACATTAGTGAATGACAGATGGGATCCACAAAAGAAGATCAAGAATAGGCTAGAACTAGCCAGACAAGCATTTAAAAAGTGACGCCCCTTACTATGTGACAAGAACCTAAACTTAGAAATCTGCCTCAGAAGTGCTACGTCCGACCAGTCCTATTGTATGTAGCGGAAACATGTACGACAAAGGCAGCATTCATCAACAACATCAAAGCCTTTGAAATATGGACATTTAGAAGTATTTTTGAATTTTGTGGGTTGACTACATTAACATAGAAGATATACTAAGAAGGGCGAGGGCTGATAGATCTCTATTTAACTACATAAAACATTCTAAGATTAGCTACCTGCTGCTGATTTTTAGCTGTAAACAGCTCTCATGGCTTTGAAACATAAGAAAATTAGGAGAACTACGTCAAGTAGCTCTAAACAGAACCTTGGCTATTATCCAGTAGAAGACAATTCGACAACGCACATGGGTGTATGGCAACAGAAGAAAATAATTAAATTGAAAAAACTACAGTACTTCATTTACCCAGGAATTTAATTAATTGTTAAATTGCATTAAGGAAGGATACACGATGCGTTTTCAAATTTTTTTTTCTTAATAAATGAATTAAAAAGCAATCCAAAAAACCTTAATTGCTAAAAAAATATTTTACTTTTCACTTGCAATTTGCAACCAGTTTTAGATTTCTTCCCTAGACTTGTTTTTTGATGGTTCATTACTTCAAAGAAGTCTTAATTTTATTGGAAGCGTAGAAGGTTTTTGGTCATTTACGGAACCATCTGCACTTACATCTTATGAACTTAAAGAGTTTGCAAATTTTAAAAGTCTTTACAACTTCTGGATGTTTATAGTAACTACTGAACGACTAGTATTAGATTGTAAGTCAAGATTATTTTTCCATAACAGTGTGGGAACCAGGAAAGCTCTCTTCTGAGTTTAGAAAAAAAAAACATTTACATCTGTTTTATAGATTTTTATGTTTTATTTGATAAACTTCAACAGATAGGACTGGACAATTAAGAAATTAGACTGTTAAGAACCTTATACTATAATTAGTTTGCAAGGTTAAAATAGACGCTAAACTAAGCAACAAAATCCCAGTAAAACAAGGGATTGGGCAGGGATGTGTTCTGGCGCTTGTTCTATTTAACCTGTTTTTAGAGCTTATATTGCGAAATGCTTTAGAAGGTCGATCTGAGGGTATAAAAATAGGAGGAGAGAACATTAGGTGAATCAGGTACGCAGATCTACAAAATCTGCTTAATGCTGTTAATATCTCATATAAATGTTTTGAGTTAAAAATGAATGTTAATAAAACAAAATCTTAGTATAAAGATCAGACTTCAAACTCTCCTATGCTACGTATGAGTGGTGTTTCTCTATGGATGCGAAACCTAGATCTTGACGATAGCAATATTGATCAAACTTGAAGCATTTGAAATGTGGTGCTATTGCAGAATGCTGAAAATTTTGTGGACATTGCTCACCAACAATGAACAAGTACATTGCCTGATGCGTAAACATATGCATAACACAGGGGAACGTAGGAAACTTGCTTCGGCTACATCATACGTGGACCAAGATACCACATGCTTCATCTAATAATGCAAGGCAAAGTCGAATAGAAAGGGTGGATTGGTCTAAAAAACTATCATGGCTCAGAAACATACGGAAATGGACCATAGGAGGCACTAAATGTAGACATTAAAAGCTTACTAGTTGCACTTTTTACATTTTTTTTACAGATTCAATTGTTTTTAGATCCTAGCATGGTCTAGCATTTTGCAAATTTCAGAAGTTTTTTACAATTTTTCAAAGTTTATAGCAAGTACTAGACGAGATCTTAGCACCTTCACGTTTGATAACACAAACATGAAGGTGCTAAAATCAAATATGTCCAGAGGCAAAGCTAGAATAACAGCTATACAGAACGAACAAGGAACAATAGTGAGCAACAAGGAAGAAATCATCACAGCTATACAAGCCTTCTATGAATTGCTGTCACCCCAAACAGCAGAAGCAAAATATTGCAAATGTAGGTTCAGAATCCATCCCTGACATCAGTAAATAGGAAATAACAACTGCACTGAAACACATGAAAGACCGAAAAAGTCCAGGGGAAAACTTAAAATAGGAGGCAAAGATATACAAGAGATATAAAAATTCTTCTAAATAAATGCTTGGATGAGGAAAAAATCCCAAGTATGTAGCAAAATGCCGAAGTACAAGAAAGGCAACAATCAGAACATTGAAAATTATAGACCAGTCAGCGTTTTATCACTTCTATATAAGCTGTTTATTAAAGTAATAATAAACCGTTTACTAAAGTAATAATAAACCGGTTAAATTGGACTCCTATCAGTTAGTCGAACAAGCGGGCTTCCGGAAATATTATAGTACAACCGATCACCTACAAACAATACGCAGTATCATTGAAAAAAGTACTGAATACAATATACCCTTACAACTAGCTTTTATATACTATCAAAAAGTGTTTGAATCTGTGGAAACGTGGTTAATCTTGAAAGGACTTGACAATGCGCGAATTGATTTACGATACACGAATATTATAGAAAATATCTACCACAACGCAACGCCCCAAGTTAAGATTGAAGAAGAAATGTTTACAGACAAAATACCAGTCACAAGAGGTGTTTGACAGGGAGACACAATATCACCAAAACTATTTACATTAGCGCTTGAAGAAGTATTTAAAACTTAATCGTTGCAAGAAACGAGAACCAATATTGACGGAACTCGCCTAAACCACCTGCGGAACAACTCCACCAAGCATCTAAAACCGTCTGCTTAAATATAAACCTAGCTAAAACCAAAATAATGAGCAACGACCAAATCCAAGTTACTATCAATAACAATACTGAGCTGGGCTGCGTTTGTAAAGCTAAGATTTATTCTGAAAATACCAGATATCTCTCAAAACCTTAAGCGTAAAGTCTACGAAACATGTATCTTGCCAGTAACAACATATGGCCTCGAGACCAATGGCTCTAACTATAAAATGTGCAAATAAACTAAGAACAACACAGAGAGCAATGGAAAGAACAATGTTAGGTATTAGCTTAAAGGATAAAATAAGAAACGAGGAAATACGCAGAAGATCCTAGGTCACAGATGTTATACATACAACGCACTGCTTAACTCAAATGGCGTTGGGCAGGACACGTGGCCCGACAAAGCCCAGCTAGGTGTACCAATAAAATAATAAAATGGCAACCCAGAGAAAGTAAGAGATCTACAGGAAGACCTCAAAAACGGTGGAGAGACGACATTGTCCAAACCGCGGAAAATTCCTGGATAAAAACTGCACAGGACAAACAGACATGGACATGGACACATTTTTACTTTTAAATGCATAGTAACAAACAGAACATGCAGTACTGGAGTAAAACAAATCCCAACAAACTTCATGCAAGGCTCTTTCATTTTTACCGTTCCCCGATAGGGATTATTGGCACTTACTTCAAGAAAACGGTGGTCTTGTAACTGTAAATTCAAACCATTAAGCGACAATGATCCAGAAGTTCTTTTTTCTGTTGTTGAAGAAACGCATTAGGACAACGTCTGGTTTTAGCAAGTTGGAGCTTACGCCGCCAATGTTTTAATGGATATTTTGACAGCTGCTTTTCCCAAACAATTGATTTTTTTGCAAGGTGACGTAAACTGGCCTGTTCATTCGCTAGATTTAGCCCCCCCTGTGTTTATTTTATGTGTGGCTATTTCAAATCTCTAGTGTATAAGCATCATCCACAACCTAAAATACTTGAAGAATAACATTCTAACTAAAATTGCCAGTATATCGGTTAGTATGCTTGAAAGAGTGGACCACCAAATCTTCAAAACATAAGACAAAGTTAAGAATGAAGAGTTTTGAAACGTGTAAAGAGTTTTATTGCAAAAAAGACATTTGCTACCCCATCCTGTAATATACAAGTTCTAGAAGTATGTTACAACTTTTTGATGTTTATAGCAAGTTCTAAATTTGTTTTACAAATTGTAAATGTTTTTCTTCAAAATCTAGGAAGGAATTTTTTATTTGTTGTCGAGTTAGTTCATACTATTTAAATCTCTACATTTATAATTATTGTATACTTTGAAGTCTGTAACAAATTTTAAAAGTTTCTTACAAATTTTAACTCAAAACGTTAATAGATATTCCTTACATAGTATAAAAAGCCATACCCAAGTTCAGACACTACAAATTATACAAGTTTATAATAGAGTTTAGAAATTTATCTAGTAATTTAATACAAATTTTCAAAAAATCACTCGATGTAGAAACTTTTCATGATGATCTTCGCAAGCGAGTTCTAGAAAGCCAATTAATTACAAGTTCTAGAAATACCCAACAATTTATAATAGTCAAACTTGATAAAATTGCTAACATTGTAACATCAGCATTAAATCATTCCATATAAGTTTAAGCAAATTTATAAAAAAAATCAATGTTGGTAAGTTGAAGAATAGAATTTAATTAATAAATAAATAACGTACAGTACGCCATATGTTAAATATATAAGATAAATATGTTATTAATTAAAAATGTTAATGACGCGGAATGTATGTCAAACCGTAGATGCAAATGCGGAGACGACCAACGATGTTGCCGCGGATGGCATATGTTGTGACGCACAAGAATGTACGAAAAGTATCTGTTAGTAAAACACATGTAGCCTTTTTTCCGAGCCAACCGAAATCGCTTCTCACTTTTTATCTTCACCGAATGAACCGTTACCGTAATATGTATATTAAAAACCAGACAAAGAGCTGCTCCATTCACCAGTTTTTTTTTTTTGTATTAATTCTCCTTCATCTTTTCGGACGGCGATTTTATTTATTCTTAATTATTAATCATCGAACGCAGAAAACGATGTTGCGAGGAAGAGATAAACTCAATAATACACAAACAATGTTTGTATTTATTTAGCTAACAATTAATCACATTATGAACTAATCTAATCAACTGGTTAATAGTTTGTAGCCACTTAAAAAAGTTAATGAGTTTTGATTATATTAAAGTAATTTAATTTAAAATTACATTGAATTTAGTTAGTAGTAAAATGACGGCTTTAAGGTGCGTTGCAAATCTGCTTAAGATTCCTGGAATAATTAAAACGAAAACATTGCGAAACCAACATAAAATAACATCATAAAATCTTCTGCTTTGGGTTTGTTTGCAGAAATACATTGAAATAACTTCGATTTATTTGCAGTCTCATGATAAAAATTAGAAAACTTTTGGATTTTAAACATATGGAAATTGTTTTTAATATTACAATTAAAATTAGGGAATTTAAAAATAACTTATTTTTATTATAATTTTTATAATTATTTAATAACTCAAATTTCTGCCCCCGTTATAACATTATATTAAATTCAGAAATATTTAATAACAATAAGATTATTTAAGTATAGTAATTTACTGTGAATCATTGTAAAATGTGTTGATCCAAATATGAATCATTGCCTCATTAATTCCTTAACATAATTTTCTTAACTTATTTGGTGATGTAGATCTGGTCCAGAAATCCTACACATCGAAATATGGAAAATCCATTAAAAAGAAATAAGTGATAATTTATGGTACCTATTAAAAGAATGCGCGCGCCAATTTGTAATTTATAGGTATTCAGCACACAAGATACATATGTATATACAATATTATTGTGTGGACAAATGTCCAGTTGTACATCTACGTGTCGTAACGTGTGGGAATCGGGCTGGGCCGAGAGAATTGCGAAACGGGTCAAGAACCCAAAATACTCGGTGCGTTTGGTATGTCCGGTCCGGATGCAAAGTAATTTTAGTCTACATTGTTTTCGATTTTATTTAATAATGAATTATTGATTTTGTAACATTAATTTTATAAGTACTTAAAATGAGTTCAAATTATTTTATTCTATTTTTGATGGCAATAAGCAATAATAATGCTTTATTCACGGTGTAAAAACCTTTTACATAAAATTACTTATAAGTAATGACCTACAAACTAAATATGTTCATAAAATGTACACATAATATTGTATATTATTAAGCTTCCTTTTCTTATTCAAATTCACATTGTATTTGAATATGAAAAGGATTTGTCTAGAACTCTCAATTAACAATTTGTGGTAAGTGTTGGCCAAGCATTTTTAGAAAACATCACATTAGAGTCTAGTGTTATTATCAGTTAACAACAATATTTAATTACATTACCAAATTTTGATCCGGCTACGTTGAATTTTAGTACAAAGCTAATTTTTTTAATATAGTCTACATTTTTCATTTATGGCGGTTGGTTCCAAATTTTTTGTTTATAAAATCTAAACAAATTTTAAAACTTAATTTCAAAAATTCCGGATTTTGATCAATCCTGGAGTTTGAAATTTTTTAGTTTTTTAAATTTAAAACCTGATTTTTGGTAAAATTTTATAATTAAAGCAGGTACTTTATTTCATTCTTTTAATAAAACTGAGTTTTTAATTTAAAAAATATATATTGGAACTTCAATGTTACAATACTTATAGTTAGTCTGAGACAGGATTTTTTTTTTGTGAGTTGATTTCTAACAATTCTTTTATAAAACATCTTGTGCGACTTTGCTATGTGGCTCAAAAGGTAGGAAAAGAGGATTCTAATAGTAGAGGGTTAAAATTTATATTTAGCTTTAATACACCACTCAATTTTTGTTAAAATGGAAGGTTAAACCTAACCCATTTTAAATCAATAGGCGGTTAATTTTAACATTGCAATAAGGGAATTATAAATTCAATGTTAGATGAACAGATTTTTTGGGTTTACTTATTATTAATAGATGTAGACAAAACTGATTGTAAACGTTAATCTTTGAAAAATAATGACATAGTTCATAAATACCAATAATTCTCAGATTGACTCTGAGAAACTACCCAAATAATTATTCATTAATTTTATTGCAATTCTTAACCTTGAACTGCTCAGGGGTTTTCAGTGGTAAAAGTTTAGAAATTAGATTTTTGAGCATTGCAACTTCTGATAAATATAGTAAAGATAACTGCGCAAACTTTGTTCTGTGTTAGTTGTAATAGCAGTATTGTCTAAAAATGATAGAAGAAAGAAAAGACGGTGAGGAAGCTCAATGAATAGAATAAATAAAAACTTTTTCATCTACCGAAGTGATTTGGAAGTCTCCTAATAAGTTGTTAGTCCTATTAGTTTTTTTAAACTTTAACAAATTGTAGACTTACTGGGTCGATCTAAAATAGCTGTAAAAAGTACAATAATGAAGATTAGAGCATAAAAAATTCTTTAATTTGATTCTCAAAACGGATTAATTGTGGAACTAATCTCAAGAACGTAAATTAACAAGTAGTAAAAATTGACATTAGAATTCTTCACCTCAAAGAATTGCAACAAGCATATTGAGCAATATGAATTGTTGATACATTTAAAAGAGGCAATAGAACTTTTATCATGCTACAGAAAGGGTTTGCAGTTCTAAAAGAACCTCTAATCAAGATCTTTATAGTGAGCAGCTAGAAAAAGGCCAATGTGCTATTTATACCAACCCACGTATGGCCTGGCTAAATCTTACAGACCTGCCTGATATCTTTTATACAAAAACTATTGGAAAAAATAGGTATATACGGGACGTGGCACTAAAAGTTTGGCTACTGTAACAGCACTAGTATATCCACCAATCGGGAAAATCTTGTAAACTAACTATACACCAGCTAGTCAGCAAATGCGGAAACTCCATCTAATGCAAAGAAATAGCTTTGGGTGCTTTTCTGGATATTGAGGGGCACAATACTATCTTTGAATACATCGCAAAGGCAATGGAGAGCCGAGGAATAGATCCTTTTATTCAGCAGTGGGTCAACTCTATGCCTAAGAACCGGATTGTAACTATAACATTCTATAGAAAAAATGTTGGAGCTAAAGTCGCCGGCGGGTGCTCACATGGAGATGTACTTTACCTATTGCTGTGGTGCCTAGCTATAGATGATTTACTACAGTTACTCAACGACATGGGCGCATTTGCTTTAGGTTACGCTGATCATTTTACCATTCTTGTACATGGGAAGTATTTTGCAACTAAAATGATGGCCGGACGCTCATTGGTATTGACACCTAATACGACCAGATAGCTATATAGATAGTGGTAAGACTCATCATTACATATAGAGTGCTTGTATGAGAGGGGACCACTCTCAAGTGTACGGCCAACAAACTAGGTAAAGTTCCGAGACTAGTATGTTTGTTGATAACAACAGCAATAACAACGACGCCTACAGCAACTATGAAAGTACTACTATCGTTACCGCCACTTCATCCGTTGGTACTAGCGGAGGTGAGATAAACAGCATACAGACTGCGAATAAATTAACAAAATGTAGGTTTTGGGACCTACAGACCTAGCATAACAAATGTGTTGCATAAGAAAAACACTTTAATGATGTATTCGGACTTTATGAAAAGTTTTGCATCAGAAATTGAAAACAGCGTAACAAATGGACAAACAAAAGATAACTGGGAACAATCACGGGAACTATCTGGTACACAGATCGTGGATCAGAAATGCACCAATGCTGGTATCTACGGGGACAAAGACTAAGGGAGGCAAATTTTGTTACTCTTGGGCAAATATGTCTCGGTTTTCTAAGCAGATGTGGCTTCCTACAAATGGTGCGCCAATGACATGATTGAGACAGGAGTATACCCTGACAGACCAATAGCCACCATATCAAATAATCAAGCGGCATTGCAATCACCAGTAAAAAAAAAATAAATTATGGTTTGCATAAACAGTCTGGAAGCAGTGGCCACAATTTGCAGAATTTACCTAGTTTGAATATCAAAAGACCAAGCGGTAAAAAGAAACTTTATGGTAAATCAGTCTTGCAAAAGAGAAACCAAAGGAGACATTTCTGGAGTAGAACTTGTTTTTGTGGTTTTACACAAAACCGAAAAGAAATAATCTGCAACAGACTTGAAGCAGAATACAGCAACTTGTGAAAGAGCTGTAAGGGATGGACACACTTAAAAATATTCCTAACAGGACTATTGCATATTACCAAATCTTTGGTAACACAAATGAGTTGTAAAGATTGAAATGACTCACAGGACTGGCAAACGGACACTGGTCTTAACAAGCATAGAATGGGAGTAGGAATGGATCCTCTATGCCAAGGTTGTATGGAAGAAGATGAGACTTTGATACACTTTTTAAGTCTCAGATTATTAAATTAAATTTATTAGATCTTAATTATTTTTTTAATATAATCTCAGGTTTAGAAAGGCTGAAGCGCAATCATTAATCCCAAACACCAGAATTGCCAAAAGTAGTTAAACAAAACATTATGTTAAGCAAAGTGCGAAAACTAGTACAGTTACAAACAAATTCTATGCCATGGCGGAATTATACACAACTTTTAATAAAAGCTACTCTTCTGACAGTTTCTGCTGTGTTCTAGGTCAAATTTACTACCTATTATTTGTTAATGGGATTCCAAAAGTTGTTTTAGGTACAATGGCAGTATTTAAGGTTTTTTTTTTTTGATAAACTGTTTTGTTTTGAAATTATCTTGACTTATTTTTTGCGCTTGGATGGTGAAGCTAACATAACAAAGTTCTATGCCCACGATTGACGTTACGCGCTTATTATAAGCATATATTGTCAATTATCAAATAACATAAAATTCAATATTTATGGGAAACAAATTATATATGACCATACGCGAAGTGCGCTATTACAAGATTCATTGACATTTTGGTAGATTAAGTGCATAAAAATTCATGCGTTTAACATCTAGTCTCTTCTTACTGTCCTCGAGTGACGTCACACTCACCGATTATGTCGCGTCGGCAAAAGGCGTGTCTATAACTGTAAATGGTCTAAGTATTTAGCTTCATATGTATGCTAGATGATTTTTTTGGTTGTGCTCGAATATTTTTGATTCTTTTATTTGTTTCGTGATTGTATTATGTATATTTTACTAAGTCTGACATTATCTTCAGTGTCTCTTCCTCATGTAACAAATGTTATTCCGGGTCTGTGAGCTCCAAAATTTACAGTTTGTTTATTTATCTGTAGTTGGTAAGCTGCTTGTTTTGCCACATTATCACAACTTAAAGCAATAGAGCTAGCGAGAGCAGTGTTTTATTAACTGCTATGGGAATTGTTCTCATTGCTTCCGATATCAGCATACTAAATAGTTTATATATTTGACCTAGTTTAGTCACCAGTGCTTTGAATGCAAAGGTAGACGTAATCAACAGAGTGTATTGCCATCTGTTCAAAACGGGTATTAGTCTTCATGTTTACCTGATTATCAATTTGATTGCTAACTGCACCCGGAAGGCCTTCATAGTCACATTTTCCAGATAAATATAAAAGGTTAATTTGGTATCAAGCGTGAATCCCAAGTAGTTAGTTCTTTAATCATCGGAAATGTAGTTCCGTAAATTTTCATTTTTTTTTTATATATATTGTAGGTGTTTTGTTGTCTTGTGAAAGGGAACAATTTCCGTTTTGCTCTGATTCAAAATAGTAATAATCTAGTTTATTAACTTAAAAGCCGTTTGCTTCAAAAAGTACAAATGATTGATGTATATTGTTTGCAACTAATGCTAGAATATTGTCTCAAAAACCAGAATACAGTTAAACTTGTTTTGCATGGGCGTGTAATTAGGATATAGAAGAAACCTCCAAGCGAATAAATTTATTACATACATTATTGGACCATCACAAAATACCAAAAACGTAGTAACACATTAGAGTTTGATCAACATACAAAAGTTCACAAGACTGATAACCCCGGGCACTGTGGCATAAATAAGCACATTCATAGAATGGGAATACAGATTTTTTTACGCCGCGGCTATTTGAAAGACAAAATCTGCTGAGTGAATATAAAGCATAGAATAGGCAGCGCATAACTTACTTTGAAAAGCACTGACTAACTAAAGAAGAGCTGAAAACAATTCCTATTAAAATCACTTGGACTTTAATATAAAAATCAGAACTGTAGTACAGGGACGCTAAGCAAACAATCTTAGACAAAAAAATACATTTTTAATCTGCAAAACCCAACAAAGAACGTTGACGTTGCAGCAGACTGAGTCATTGCTTTGATATTCTATTGACAAAGCATTCAAGCATTTATTTTGCAGTACTTTTGCTTCATAACCAGAAGTCACTTTCATAACATTTTCAGCCTTTTAGCAAATTACGATTTTTTGTTGGCAGACAATTTACATCTGCGGGGTGCACTTCTACTTATTTAGCAAAGCCAGTAAAACATCTTCAAAACCTTTTTTGATGTAAATACCTACTAGCAAACTACAATTTTTAATTAAAGACTTCAAAAAGGTTGCAAAACAAAAGACTAACAAACACTTTGAGGTCACAACTGAAACAAAAAAATAAGCAACCCATTTTTTCAAAATTAACTTTTGCATCATTAATTAGGTCAGCTTTTGCTACATCTAAAACAAGTAGACCACAAGTTCTATTATATCTGTACTGTTTGTTGTATCATGTTACCACACTTTTTAATATAAACAGGATTGTCCGCAAGGCAAATTGGTCTATCTATCAGAAATAACTATTATATTTATTGAAACAAAAAAGGTTTAGCACATGCGGTTAAAATCTTACTTTATACGCATCATGCACTGAAGAAAGCTTTATATCAGATCATTTTCAAGTCATAAAGACCTCCTGGGGCAACATCTGGCAATTCACTGGACACCCGGTAGATAAGTGTTTACTAAATTCCACAGCAACCTGAGTACGTAAAGCTACCAACAAACACAAAAACTTGCAATTTTAAACTAAATTGGAATCCACAGACAAGAATCGACTTTCTTCTTCTTCTTATTTTTTTTCTTCTTTTTCTTCTTCTTCTTCTTAGTGTAGGACTAGACCTGTTAATTTTCAACTATTGTGCTTCCTGTAATATAGACGTACAGCTGTCTATCCATCTTTTGGGCTGTCGTCTAAAGGGCTTTCTTGTGTTCGGTATTGATGTTGCGGTTTTCTTGACTAGTTTGTTATCAGCCATTCTTAGTACGTGCTGGTTCTAATCTTGATGTCTTAATCTTGTCCAACGTACGATATCATAAACTCTGCAGTCCCTTTGTATTTCTTTGCTGGGTACTCGGAGGGTTTTCATTTCTGTTGTTCGTAGACTCTCTTTCTGCATACGTCATAATTAGCCTATCGCAAGTTTTATATATGCGTACTTTACTCTCTTTTTGCATGAATTTGTTTTGCCATACTATGATACGTAGACATTTCGCAATTCTTGATGCTTTATTTATTTGGATTTGAGCATTATTGTATAGGTCTCATTTACTGGATAATTCAACGCCTAGGTAGTTAAAGCGCATTACCTGTTCTATAGAACTTGTTTTGATGGAGATTTTGCATCTAATGAGGTCATTTGATAGCTCTACTGCTTTAGTTTTTGCAATGGATATCTGCATATTCAATTGTTTTGCCTGTTATATGGAAACTCAGTATTAGTATTTATTACTTTAAAAAAACAGAGGTACTGGCAGACAGTCTAAAACTACAATGTCCTACAGACTATCAGGGGGCAGATCTTGATCACGTGGAACGTGTGTTTTTATTTGTACGCTAGTACTTAATGGAAGCCCAAAAACACACGGAACACCAAAACAATTCTTGGCCGTGACGGCATACTAAACATGGTACTAAACATACTTCCACAGAAAAAGCAAGTATGTCATTAACCATTATCATCAGTGCAGTTCTCCGTATGAGCCACTTTTCTAAATAATGGAAAGATTTCTTTGTTGTTAGCTTTTCTAAAGAAAATCTAAGGTTTCCTTAGAATTACCGGCTCATAAGTCTCCTGAACACCTTTAGAAGTTGGTGGTACGTCGATAGCCATTGCCCGATTCAACACTAAAAGAAGGCTGGTTTTGGTGTTGGTGTTGAGAAAAAGTATTTGACAAAGTTTGGGAATTTTGACACCAAAGATGGATTTTGGCTATAGATTTTATTGTTGAACCGGTATTTATTCTCAATCGACTAAATAGAATTGAGTACTTGAATGTTCTAGAGATAGTACTAGAGAATGGTCTATTATATTTTGGGCTCAACATGTATGATGGTGCACCTGCACCACAAGGTTGTTTAGACAAAATTATTCCAAATAGGTGGATTTGGTGTAATGGGCCAATATGATGACCAGCAAGGTCTCCAGATTTGAATCCTTTCAACTTTTTTTATTTGGATTTTTTTTAAGAAAAAAGTAAAGCAACGCCTCCAGCCAACAAACAGAAAATAATTAATAAAATAAAGTTCAGCTAATTAATTAACATATTGCAACGCGTTTTAAATTTTTTTCCTCAAAGACTACATTTTTGTCTGAATACTGATGGATGCCAGTTTAAATTAATTTTAATTTTAAAATACTCAAAACAAATTTATATATTCTAACTAATTTACATCAAAATACGTCAACTTCCGCTGTAAAAAAATCTCAAAAATGTTCCTTTTTGCCCAGCCCACTGAGAACAAAACATTGGTTTTATAGCTTTTGCGGGTATAGATTTGAAATGATTTAGATTCTACGGAAAATTTCTGATTGATTTTACTAGTATATTTTTTTAAGGGTTTCATACTTTTATGAACCGATCAAAGGACTACTAAGTTATAGAAACGAAAAAAAAAAACAAAAGCAAGTTTCCCGGCACCCCCCCCCCCCGTGCTCTGGTCTGTTTGAAATGGTGTTACCCAATTAATAAAGTAATTAATTAAAAAATCTCAAGTTGACTTAACAATTGATTTGCAAAGTTACCTATTAACTTAAGACTTGATGGATTTGTTATTGCCAAATTTAAGCAGATCATGAGGGCTACTAAAGGAAGGGCCGTTCAACTTTTTTGAAAAAATTGCTTTACCTGATGCTTTTCCGCTTTTTTCTGGCCACGCTATAGTTCTAAACTTTTTACATTTTTAGCGCCAGGTTTTTGGGCAAAGTGATGAACTTAAAACTAAATTTGGTTTAAATTAAAGAAAGATAATAATAATATTTAATTTTTTCTGCATTTTACTAAGCAATATTTTTATTAATCAGCTACGTTTATTAAAATAATGCTTATTTTAAAATTGAATAAGTTATGAGCAATAAAAAATTAACATTTCGCGACATTTCCAATTCAACCCAATCAATCACCGATTAAAAAAAAAATGATTAATTCATAAATCTTTCCCCTGGATTCTAATTACAAAACTGAACCATTTACTAAGATTAATTAACCGAATCAGAGCGAATGCATTGTTTATTCACAGATCACGAGATAGCCAACACGACATGGTCCCCATTTTTATAATAAAGTTATCCGTCAATGTTTTTCATCAATATTATTGACCGATTACATTATTAACATAGATACGATATCAATAACGTGTTTTATTTAAATATTGCTTTATCGCGATCAAGAAGCGATTTCCAATTTAGATTCGTTGCATTGTTTTTAAAATTAAATTAATAATAATCAATTTATTTTGTAGCAATACATTTATAATATAACCCGCAGCGGTGAGCAACATTGTTGCAAAATGGATTGCAAATGTTATATATTTATTTAAATGAGACGTGTAATTTATGGGTCGCGGCTATATTTCACCTTCCGATGCCATCCTGGATGGATTATTCAAATGATGTTATCGTGTAATAAAAGCACGCCAAGTGTCGCAGAGTGTAATAAAAATGTTTGTACACACACTAGTAGAAACACGTGTGCAGGAGGATGCAGTCGAACAATGTTTGCTCAACTCTTGCGTTTACGAGAGATGAACAGATTACGACCTGTTATGCCTTCTTTTAAAAGGTGCCGCTTTAAAAAAATAAAATGAAAATAAAACGGCGCCCATCGTCCGTTAAATGAACACGACACTTGAATTCCGTTAAAAATAATCTTATCTCCATTGAATGCAATTTAACATTGAATTGAGTTACGTATATTATTGTGTTGTGTTGTTTACAAAACGTTTCGTGTTACGGTTAGGAAACTAGCCGCTCTAATGGGAATGGCCAACAAGGTTTATGTTTACATTGGGAATTAACCCAAGAGGAAGCCAATGTAATGTTACACTACTACTTAGTTTCAAGTAACCAGGAACACGATAATGTTTTAAAGATATTTTCACAATTTATTATTTTGTACAATGTTTACTTTTTAATACTTTTGGCGGTAACTTAACACCTACCCCAAAAAAGTAAAAGAATGAGCCAGAACTCAACAGTAGAATTACTCTACTTTACAATAAAAATGGAAATGCATTAATTTGTTATTTATATTATTTTTAATATCCCGTGAAATGATTACAAAAATAAATCTAGCGTTTAATTTATAAAATTTGACCAATTTAAAAAAAACTGCTAAACTTATCGGTTCAATTATAACTATATTGGAATATTTGTTTCTCAGCTGCTCATTCACCCGAATCACTTTTAAAAAACGTTAAATGTGGTTAAATTTTTTTTTTTAATCTGTAATTTTTTAAATATTCATATTTATAAGAAATTAACTTAAAATCTAAAAATATTTACATAATGAAAAATGAATGTAAAATTTTTGCAACTGCGTATTAATGTAGTCACTATTTCTTGTATTACATATGCTGTACCGCCTTATATGTCATGATTGGTCTAATGCAAGCTCTTTTCAGAAACGTGTCTTTTTGAAAAAAATAAAATTGATTCAAATATATTTTTTTTATAAATAAAACAAATCAACACTAATTGTGAGAAACCTTAGGTTGTAGCAAGATAAAACATAACACATATACAAATTTCATCTGCGTTTTGCTAGGTGACAACGGCCTAACAACAAATCTACGGATCTTTTTAGTGGCGGAATTGCAACTCCTTTTCAAACATTTCTGAATAACCAATACACGGGAAAAATTGCTTTTCTGTGTGAGTTCTTGATTCATTATTTCTGGGTTTCTTTATAATCATGTCCAAACCCACGTTTTGCCCTATAAACGGTCGAACAACGTTGGTATATTTAGTCTGGATTTATATTTTAGCTTATCAAAACTGATTATTTTTGGCAATTGAGTTGAGTTGTGATTTTTGCAATTAGTGAAGATGAGCTGTACAGACTTTTGCATCAGTTCCACACAACAGCTAAATTATTTAACATGTTAATAACTACAGAAAAGACAAAATGTATAACAATATCTAAGGAATCTGTCAGATGCAAGCCAGTTATAGAAGGCAAAATAATAGAACAAGTCGGAAAATTCAACTACTTGGGCATAGAAATAAGAAGCGATGGTAACATACATGAGGAAGTTAGGGCCCAGATTAACAAAGCGTCAAGAATATCAGGATGACTCAAAGACTTAGTATGCAGGAACAAATACCTAACAACAGAGTTCAAAACAAGGACATACAAAACAGCGGCACGGCCAATAATAACATAGGCCACAGAAACTAGGGCAGCCACAACAAAAACAAAGCAAATAAAAAGCAGTGCGAGCAAAATAAAAATTCTAAGAATGGTGCAACAAAAAATTTTACACGACAGAATAAGAAACAGCGAAATAAGAGAGATGTGCAATGTACAAGATGTGAACAACTTAATCAAAGAAAGAAAGAAAGAAATTGAAACAAGCACATCAAGCGTATGGACAACAACAGAATAGCATAACAGATCACACAAGGCCGACCAGAAGGAGGAAGAGGCTGAACCCCAAAGAGAAAGAGAATGCTGGACATCATTATCAAGGGAAGAATAACCAAGAAGAAGAGTTATTTTTTTTTTAGTTGCAACGGACGATATTTTAGAGCTTACGCTTTTGCTATTACCACACAAGCTGCTTTTGAATATATACCTGAAAACACAAATATAATACTATTGCACCCGTTAGTTTAAAGAATGGAGGCGATATAGATACTGACGAGGCCTAGTATCTAATCTTCCCACACTCTTATATTAAATGTAATTTTGTTTAAATTTCTGCCGGAGATGGGGCTCGAACCTGTGACAAATTATGCGCCGAGATTCAAGTTTGGCGCTTTACCCAACTGAGCCACTCTCCGGCATGTAGCAGCTTGAGAATAAAGTTTTCTATTATGTGACCTTGAAACTGGTTTTGTCAAAGCTGGCACTTTAAGTTTGTTTCTTTTTTCAGCTTTCGCAGAAAAGGTGAGACAAGCAGTAATTAAAAGTCCGGACATCACTGTCCAAAAACGAGCTATAGCACTATGAATAAGTAGTCCAACACTTTTTACACCAAGACCCTTTATCCCAGCAACTGAATAAAGGAGAAAAAATAAAAATAATTTTTGTTGATGAAAATAAACCAATAATAATAATTATAAGCATTGAGGCTCATTTTTATTTCGGTTCTATTAACAAACAGAACTATCGATATTGGGCCGCAGAAAATTCCTGTGAACTGCATAAACGCCTACTTCAGTGTGAGAAAGTCACCGTTTGGTGCGCTGTGAGCTATTGAAGTTATCGCACATTATTATTTTGAAGATGCAAGAGGGACAACTGTAACTGTAAACTCCAAGCAATATGTTTTCATGTTGGTAAACTTTTTGATCTTATAATTGCGACGACAAAGAATCAATACAAAAAATGTAAGTTGCCTGAACACTTCGTATATTGGTGTCCTGTATTACTGGGTGTGTGGAATTGCCGTGGATGTGTCAGTTGTTTTTGGCAGGAGAATGCGTACTACGATTTGTTGTACGCATTATCATCTGCTCAATCGTTTAGAATTGAACAAGTATCAAACTTCCAGATTTTTTTAAAGTGTGGTTTTACTAGTTGAAATTCAAAAGCATAAAAATAATATTAAAAAAAAAATCTTGAACAAAGCTCTAGACAACTGAGCCAAATTCAAATAAACTCTGATCAATTGCTATGTCAATTTGATTTTTTTTTAATAAATGACTTTATTAATCAGTAAATTAAAATTAACAAAAAAAAAATGGTTTAACTGGCGTCTATCAGATTTCAGACAAAGCTTCTATTTAAGGAAGAGAATTTAAGACACGTTGCAACATCTTGGGGTAATTAATTGATTGATTAATTCATTGTGCACAATCCATTTATTTGGAAAGATTTTGTGTAACCAATCTTTTGAAATTTGTGCATTAGTAGCAGGTATACTATTGTACATGTAGAACACGATGGGCCTGAAATATATTAGCACATTTTTTAGAACATTCAAGTACTCAATTCTATTTAGTCGATTGGGAATATATATATATATATATCGGTTTAACAATGAAATCTTTGGCCATACATTTACTCAAAACTTTCTTTGGTGTAAAATTCTGAAAATGCTTTTGGATTTTTGTCTGCCCAAAAATTGAAATTACGGCTAGTAAACACTCTATCTTTTGCGATCGTGCATTTGTTGCTTTAATAAACGCTTAATGAATAATTTGGTTCTTTGTGAATTTGGTTTAAAATTATATTAGAAAAAATTGTTCTGTCTACGCTATCATTTCAATATAGTGGTTGCACTGTTGTTAGATGGAATGGCCGCAAAGATTTTGTGATAGCATTGAATGACCTGTTCTTACTTGAAGTATTTAGATCTCGTGCTATTTGTCTAGTGCTGGACATAAGATCTTCATGAACATCTAATATTTGTTTTTTTATTTGAATCATACGACGATCTTTAAGTATATCTCTGTTACAAACGTGCCTGATTTGCAAAGTGATATGGATTTTTATTTTGTCATGTTTGCATTCCCAATGTAAAATTTGATTACCATGTATATATTAGCAAAAACGGCAATAACATGACAGAATATAATATCATAATAGGAATGACCAAATAAAAAAACAACAAAAATGATTGAGAAAAAACAAGGAAATTGAAAGCTTACAAGCTAAATACAACAGTTTTAAGGTACAACGAAAAATTAGGAAAGCAACAGGAAAAAACAGATCAAGAACGATACAAATTAGTAGATAACAATAGAAAAATTTCAATTAATGTTAGTGAAATCAGAAACATCTAGAAAACTATACCGAACAATTTTTTCATGAAAATAAACTAGGGTCTCTCTTTGTAAGAAAGGTAAAAAATTTAGACTTGACAATTTTCAGTTAGAGTTTTTAAAACTTTTAATGAAGCCACATGTTTAAATTACTTTCAAAGATATCGTGTAAAGTGTCACCAACACAATTTCCGATATGCGGTGGATACACGAGAAGACTTTTATAGCATCCAAATGTTGTTTAGCGATGTAGGAGTATGAACTGTGACATATTTGCTTGTTTCATCGACTACCGAAAAACCTTTGACAAGATACAGCATCAGAAGATGATAGAGAATTTGAAGAAAGATGGATTAAATGAAAAGATTTGATAACTATCACAAACCTATATTGGAAACAAACGGCCTTGGTAAGAGTAGAAGGAGAGAACGCAGAAGAAGTGCAAACTCTACTAGGAGTAAGGCAAGGCTGTCTACTATATCTATCATTATTCAATATCTATTTATAATTTTATATTTAGAGAAGCTCTAGAGAACCTTAAAGATGGCATATTGTTGAACGGTGAAATAATTAATGGATACTAACCAATTAGTAAAAAACTGGAGAGATTTGAGATGTGGTATTGCAGTGAGTTTTGTAGAAGGATCACAGAACAAACTCCAAGATCTTCCACAGAATGCAGATGGAGAAGGAGATACTCAAAACAATAAAATACAGAAAATTTTCATCAATCGTCCACATTATGAGGAATAAAAGCAGATTTTACCTACTGTAAACGACATTGCAAGAATAAGTTTGCAGAAAAAAAAACACTTAATAGCAGAAAAATATTGTGGCTAAAAAACTTAAGAAACTGGTTTGACATGACTATCATTGAACTTATTCGCGCAGTGGTAAATAAAGTAATTATTGTCTAGATGGTTACTAACATCAAGATTGGATAAGGAACTGGAAGAAGAAAAATTAACATTAACAAAACAAAATTAATGGTATAATACAAATTCCATGTTAAAATGAGTAATTCTTGTCTACGTATTTTTGCACTATTTTAAGGGTACCATTCGTTTTGTTAGACCCGGACATGTGTCAGTTTATTTGTGATTTTTTTAGGTGGTTTGCTCAATTAGCATCTTTGAGCATAACGTCTTATTTTCTACTTTTGACGTCTTGCTCTTTTGGCAGTTTTATTTCTTCAATATAGTCCAAGAGCTTTCTTTTTTAGTTACATGCTTTTTTTTGTTTTTTATCTGCGGCATAGTGGGCCGTACTTATTGTCACAGTGTCATTAGTTTTGTGAGCTTTTGTAGTTCAATTTGATTCATATGTGATACCAAGTTTTTGGTATTTGGTGATGGTTAGGAATGGTTTTGTTTGTTTTTTTTTTTTTTTTCGGTTTTGTATGAGATCCCGAAAACAAGTTCAGGTCTTATAAACATCCTTGTTTTTCTTATTTTTAACCAGTTGATTTGTTTTTAGATTTTCTTCTATACCCTAGTCTTTTGGTAGCCAAACCATCTGTTCATATAATTTGTTGTCAATGCTTCCGAATGTTTATACAATTCATGGCCAGTTTAGGTTTCATTACTACGAAACCTAGTATATTATGCCGCTTGGTTATTGGACATAATGTTTATTGGTCTATTATAGTATAGTCCCGACTTGATCATGTTTCTGGCACACCAATTGATAGCAACATTTTATGAATTCTGATTAATTAAATTAAAGCAATTTGATTATATTAGGCATTAGTCTTTATGTGCGTTTTACTGTCGCTTTTGTTGCAAATAGCACTGGAATAGCATTTATAGTCATATTTTCTATGCGACCGTTGAAGGTATTAAGCGTGATTCTCATATGTTCCTACTTCCGAGAGCGTAGCTATATACATTTTTAAGATTTTCAGGCATTTGTTGTTTTGTCATTTTGTTTAAATTAAATTAAAAGGATGATTGCGATATTTTATGGGTTCATTAATAACTCTTTCTACTTTCTACGGTGCTTACTGCACTTTGCATTGCTTGATATTGTTTTTTTTTTCAATTTAGCAGTTTACAATAATAGTGAGGTCATGCTAATAAACCTAAAGCAATAAAACCCTTGTTGTTAAGTATCTGTAGTAGGCCATAATTGGCCACATTGCTTTGTGTGCACCCGATCACAACTTTAAGTTCCACTGTCTTTTTATATAGAGTTATAGTTACAGTTTGGATTTTGAACATAGAATTGACATAATGTTGGACGAGAAGATCTATTCCTTGGTTTTCCATTACTAATTAGTTTAGATTTTTGGTGTATCAACCTAAGAAGACTATTAACGTTGGTTTTCCATTACTTTTAAAATAGATTTAAAAGTAGTATGTTCAAATAACTTTTTAATGTCTAAAATAGCACAAGGCAATTTCCTTGCAATAGATGGTCTGTTTGTTTACTAATGTGTGAGCCAAGTATCGTTTGTAATTTGAACCACCGTTTATTTTGTTTTTTAAAGGTATAATGGCATTTATGAGTTGACAGAAGTTTAGTTTTATGTTTGACATTTACGCTATACACTTGAACAAAGTTGGGAAATAATGAAAACTTACTTCCAAAGTGGTGAGTCTTCTACTTAAACGGTAAGAAATATACAAAATAAATTTGATAGAAAAGAAGTGTCTTCAATGCAGTTTGTTAACCAATTTGTGAAGCGAATTTGCCAAATTGGATCGTTAGTGGATAAAACAACACGTTCACGTTCTCGTCCAGTGCGCGTGAACACGCGTCAACATCAACTCGTCATTTCTTAGGAACTGAATATTTTTCGCACTTTTCTGAGGAGAATTTTGCATAAAGACCTCGGTTTGAAGGCCTACAAAGTTCAATTAGTCCAAGAAATGAAGCCTCTTGACCATCTGATGCGTTTTTAGTTCGCCCAATGGGCTAAAGATTGAATGGCCGAAGATGAGCATTTTTATAAAAAAAATCATGTTTTCCGATGAAGCTCATTTTCATCTTGGAGGCTATGTCAGTAAGCAAAATTGTCGCAATTGAAGAACAGAGAATCCACACATGACTATTGAACATCTTCAACGAGTAAACGTTTGGTGTGGTTTTTGGTCCGGCGGCATTATTGGGCCATTTTTCTTTGAAAATGAACAAGGAGCCTCCGTTAAGTCAATAGCAAACGTGACTGTGCCATGCTAAATGATTTTTTGTTTCTAAAGATTGAAGAGTATGAAATGGATAACATTTGGTTTCAACAGGACGGGTCCACTTGTCATACAGCCAACGTAATCATCGATCTACTGCGCACTGTTTCTGGAAATCGAATAATCAGCCAAAATGCTGATGTCAATTGACTTCGTTGGATTTTTTTTGGTGGGGAGACCTTAAGGATAAGTGTTACGCTAAGACAAGATTCCGGCTTAATGAAGCTATAATTTGATATTTTCAGGAAGTATTATAATAATGTGATGCTATATTAACTCTGCAAGGCACAAATCTGACTTTATTCACCTAAATATAGAGCTATAATTTTGCTTTATTATATATTACTCTTGCTTTATGAAACAATAATTTTGTTATTTTGATGCACTAATTCGGCCTTAAGGTGCAAGATTCTAATTTGAGAATGATGAAAAACTTTAATGCTTTTGTGCAGCGATGAACCATTAATAGAGTCTTGTGGTGTAAACGTGCGGCCCTAATTAGAATCTAACCAGAGTTTATTAAAACATAAGTCTAGAATTTTTGCTTTTTAATCAAGTATTTATGCTTTGTGAGACAGTAATCGACAATGTGATGTAATCATTCGACGTTGAAATATGAAAGAATGTTATGGTTTTGTGAGCTATTAATCAGATCTGGTGGTGTAAGAAGTTGATTTTCTGAAACAATGATTGGTGTTCTAAGTCATTAATCGACATAATTATAATCTTCTTTAGTATGAGAATATTTTAGCTTTTTGACTCAATATAATTATTTTTGGATCAATGCAAGCAAATACTAATATTATTCTGAAAATTAAAAAAAAAAATAATAAAATGTTATATCAACTTTAATAATTAGTAAATAGCAAACAAAATTTAAAAATAATTTGGCATTGATGAGTTAATCAAACCAAGTTAACATTAGTAATTAGAAATTAATCTTTTGCTGTTCAATATAACATATCAAAATCCGTGTAGATTTCTTTAATGAAATAAATACTGATCTTTGAGGTACCTACCAAGTGTATTAATCTTTACATTTTAATGGTACTTATTTTAAATTTATTTTATTTGTAACCTCCTTACAAAAATAATGTTATTAATTACCGTTAAATAAATTGTAAAATATCTTGAACGCATTAATATAAAGAATATTGTGTAAGAATGTAATGAGATTCCTGCTATTACCTACGATCTGATAACTGAAGTAGTGTGTTGTATAAAATCATTTATTAAAATGTAACCAAACATAACTCACATGATATGATTAAGATTATGTGTTGGAAATGAGGAAGGATAATCGGACGTGCTTGAGATGATCGCGCTCGCGCCGTCACGGGATGCCCTCGCTCGGCCGACACGTACAGCGCGCGGCAGGTTCAGCAGACCGTTCGGTTTTACTATTTGTTGTATATAATCCCTGCTGCTCGTTACCGGTGGAGATTAATTCGGCCGCGGCGCGAGAACCGAAACTGCCCAATTAATAGATACGCCTCATATAAAACTGTAACGACGTCTGCACGCTTCGGATTGTGCAACAAACAACAGAACCAACTATTTTTTTTATTATTATTGTTTTAATGATTTATTATAGGTTCGCGGGATGAGAAATGACCGTTGGATGTAACGCGGTGGAAAGAATCATTAATTAAGTTAATTAGTAATCCATTGGCTTTGTTCGCGGTGAATTTAGATGTTAATTTTTTTAAGACTACAGTGGCAACAGAAAACGGGTTTGTTATGGACAATTTTTTTACAAATCTTATTGGAAATAGATGTTGAAAGAATTGTATGAATCAATTGTAGAAATTCATTAATAATTTTGAAATGATTTTTTAATTATTAATTTTTAATTTTATTATAGAATAGTCTCAAAGCATATGTAAAAAACTTTAAAAATGATTAAAAATAATTATTCGAAAAAAAATTATTTAATTAAATATACAATACGGTCTCACCAAATTTTCTGTAATGTTTATTGCCGAGGTCACAATTCTTAAATTAAACATTAAATTAAAATAATCTGAATGCATACCAATACTGTAAATAACAAAAATATTATGTTTTTAATATAGTTTTGTACTCGTCAATTTTTTGTTTAAGCGCGTAAAATAAACTAAGAATCATATATGGGATTTTCAGGCAAAGATAACAAAGACCGCAGCGGTGAGATGGTGCAAGTACCAAAACGAAGTTAAGTTATTAAATTATTTTATTCATATTATTTAGGTTGATGATTTTATTTATATATTTATTTTATTTATATACCATACATGTTTCAATATATGGAAAATATAGAATATATTAAATTATTGACAAAAAAGAAATGTCTTTTGCCCATTATTTCTGGTTATTGGTACAAAAAGTCTTTGAAGTTCCCACATTACTTGTTCTGTTGCAATGACAAATACACACAAAAAATACATGATCAGTCAGAATATGAGCAGGTATATTTCCTATTGCTGAAGCTATAGCTTTTTTTTATAGAACGGGTAGAGGGCTAGTACCTTAGTGAAAACATCTATTCTTCCAATTGAACGGGGAAGAGGATATAGATGTCTGTTGCAACAAGGTCATTTAGAGCCTCAGGTACTATGGTTTTTAAAATAAGTTTTGATAAACGAGATACTTTGTTGCGTTGATATACGTTGCAACGTTTTGAATTGTTCGTAACATAGTGGGCCACCATAAACTCGCCAACAAGTGTTTGGGGAATACATAGTACCAGTGCCAAGTTATCATGAAATAGAAATCGAGACTCTGGCTTGAGTAGGCATTTATTTATTATTTTGGCAAGTCGAGTATCTGCCAATTGGTTTTTAGTGAGTTTGATTAGTAAAGGCTTAGCACAAATATCTGCAATGCAAGTCATTACGCGGAATGTGTGGTTTAATGGGAGAGAATTGAATTAGAGAGTTTCTTAAAAGTACATTGGCATTAAGATTGCTTTTTATTGGAACGTAATGAGTAAAAAACTTGTACTTCTGCAAAGCAAACTACCCATTTTGCTATGATGGGAGAAAGTAATCTACACCTATTCTCATACACAAGGGCACGATGATCGGTGTACACATCAAATGGTCGTTCTAAAAGAATTACCCGCGATCTGCGGAGCGCGGCAACTACTTAGTGTAGTGGCTTTTTTTCTCAGGTACCAAATAGCGCGTTTTACGATCTATCACTATGTGCGGGGTGTGTGTACGAGGATGATGTAATAATACCTCATTGCCTACAGTGTTTTTAATAAGAAGAAAGTGTCAGTTAGAGCTTGCCCCCAAGACCACTTACAGTTGTTTTAAAGTAATTGCATAAGCGGAGATCAAACTTGAATCCTAAAAACGCTTGAAGTTGAGTTGTGTTTGTAGGAGTAGGAAAGTTGTGCAGGGCCTGAAGTCTATCTGAATTGGGGCTAATCCCACTTGGAGGCATTGGCATTTTTCTAACTTTAGAGTAATGCCGGCATCACGTAATCGCGACAAAACCACCAAGGTGTTCTTCAAATGTGATAGAAATTATGAGCAAATCATCCACATAAGCATGGACAAGTTGCTCAAACGCCAATATCTATGCACTTGGTAAAACTTGATACCGCAGTTTTGAATCCCAATAAAAGAACAATAATCTAGTACGCACGTGAACCGACCTGGAATTCAATATATTTACGAAGTTCTTGCTTTGTAGGTACCTGCCAAGACAAGCATCGTAAATCTAAAGCCCCTGCAAGTTGATTAAAATATAATTTCTATCTAAAAATTTAAATTAATCTTGAAATTGTTTTAGAAGGAAGGGTAAAAGCACTTGGTGACTGACCTTTCCTGGTCTAGAGCGGTCAGCACCGGTAATTTGAATTCACTGAATTGGAAACAAAAGAATTTTTGGTAACACTAATTTGATGTGATCAAAAGTAATAATATTCAAACAAGTAATGTCACTAATATTGAACTTTAGGCTTGTTGTCAGTTTGATAATGAGTTTTGGATGACCGTTGAGCGCCAAGTTTTGTCAAAACTGCTGACCACCACGTATTTTGTCAGGTGTCGGGTTGGTAAATATAATTGCAGCAGCCAAATAGTTTTATTTCAAATTTTACTAAGAGCAGGCGCACCTAACTGTATTTCACTTGTCTTTGCAAATGTTAAAGCCATTATAACTTGTTTGCGGTAAAATATCTAAGTGCCGTACTGCCGAACCATAGTTAACTTAAATGAAGTTATGGAAGTCTGCCCTTAGATATTTATGAAATTTTTGAAGCTGCCTTATATTTATATTAATATTTAACCTAACTAATTTTACCAGTTTTGTTTTTAAATTTTTTAAATGAATTTTAAAAATGTTTTAATTAAATTCTGTATTCATCGAATACAAATATTTTGTAATTATAACAACCGAGGTCAGAATTAAAATATTAAATATATAAAATTTGTTACTAAATATGAATGAGGCATCTCAACTAAAAGGTGACGTACGCATGCATGAGTTTCTCAGCGGTAATTAGCACTTTGCTCATTACTCGCCGCCACGCAGTCTACGGCCACACACTCACTCTTCGACCGTTATGTTATGCTTATTTACCTTTGCATATATGCTAGAAAGAGATGGTATTGGATCGGGGCCCATAAGCAAATCACTCCAATTATCCATCCGCGGCTTGGCTTGGCGCGCCTCTCATGCGAGAGATCGTCTGCCGCGCCGCGGCCGTGTTTACGCAACCAGTTTACAAATGAATTGTTCCCGTCATTAATGTCAAACGCAATAATTTAGAAAGAGTTATAAATGCCGTAAATTAGCGCTGGCTTCGTATATTACGTATTTACGGCCGTTTCGCCGTCTCTTTTACAACCGTCGACGACGGGATAAATATCAAAAAGAAGCAATAATGTCAGCGTACATCATATCTTGGTATTTTTGTTGTAACAACATAAAACACCTTTGAATTTCCAGGAATGATAACTATAATTATTACATTCAAGCCATCAGTGGACATTCACTTTAATATGTTGCCAATTATAGTGTTCGTATAGAGATTTATTTACAAAATATTGATGCAAACGTCTTTATACAATGACAGATAATTTTAATGTTTTGCCTAACTATACTCAATTGTTACTTATATAGTTGTGACTTACCATAAGAAATATACATGTAAGATAAGAAACCAACTGTGAAAGAATTCGCCTGTGACGGCGAATTGAGCTGCGCATCTTCGTATGGCCCTGAAATAAAGAAAAACATATTAATTTATTGAAATGATATTAATCAATGCTCTACACGTTAATCATGTTCAAATAAAAATTGTGATATGCGAATGCTTTAAAGTTATAAGGTTATTAAAAGCTAAATTTTCTCTCTGCAATAATAAAATTTGGCAAATATGTTTTTGGCACATAATTTTAGTGGTTTTTACAAATTTAGTATTTATCTAAAATTGCCAAAGTAATTAAGAATATATTTACGGAACCTACTAATAGTCTAAAACTGTAAAATAATTTTTCATAATATCACTGATACTACCAAAATGCAGCAATACTTTTTTAATGAACTTTAAATATGCTACTTTAATATAGAACTTTGTTTTCAGATTTCAATCTTATTAACTATTGAAGGTTTTTATGAATTTTTATAAAATATTCCCAAAAATATAGGTTTTTTGTAATGGTTTATGAATTAATAGCAAACTAATAAAATTTTAACAATTTTAAGAAACATTAAATATTTCTTAGAGTAAGGGTTTTTAATTTTTTTGACTAAGATTTACTGTACTTTACTTTTACATGACAAAAGTTTACAATTTAGTTTAAATTCTTTTGATTTGCCTTAGGTCTCAAAATATTTTGAAAACCTTTTAGAATACCTAAATTTCAATACTTCTAAGAACAACATTTTTATACATTGTTTTGTCACCTATCAGAGTTTTCAGAAAATGTTCAGAATTAGTATTTTATAAAGATTTTAAGATTTTTAGGAGTTTTCTATAGTATCAGCTAGCGCTGAGGTGTAGACTATTAGCGGAGTAGTGAGTGGCGGATATTAATGTCTTCAGATATGGAGGCTAGTATATTGCAAATATATAGAATAAGTTCCTGACCAAACATCGGCGGTAGAGAGGATACATTGGCCTTACAAAAGCTTTCCTCAGAAAATACTACAAGAATCCAAATATAGTATCATAATATAGCAAATGTTGTCGCCATAAAATAAGTATACTTGAATTACAAAGGCTTAGATCTGGTGAGTAAGGAAAGTGGCACTCTCAAGGCACCCTAGCTAGATCTGTCTATTTTTGTCAACTAGTCTTAGATGCAAATCTCTAGTCTTTTTAACTATTAACTATCGGTTTATTTTGACCAACTTTTATTCTTCTCTGAACCCAACGCTATTATAACATTTAAGGGCAATGGAGTTGCTCATCTCACAAACACTCACTTTACCCTACTAGAAGGATAATGCAAACTCTTTAGAAGGCAATCGAAAACCACTGAGGTACTCTTATCTCTAGAAACATGTAATGTTAAAACTTTATACCGAGCAGAAAAATTTGCAAACAGAATTCAAGAAATGGAAACAAAATGGGTATCAGTGAAACTCACTGGCCAAGTTTGGACCAATTACAAACTAATGGTGTTAGGGTTTTCTTCTTAAAAAATTACAGAAACGGTGTAGGAGTCATAATCACGCAACATCTAGCAAAGTGTGTGACAAAGCACCTAGAACAATGTTGCTGAAATTGTCATTTATGGACAACCGAAGATTAAGAAAAAAACTACAGAGATAGTTCACGTTAAGATAATAAGCAGCACATTGTGACAATCCAAATTGATTTTATACTATCTACTATCTACACATCAATTGTATATAAATATCAAAATTTACTTGGGAGTAGACGCAGCAACCGATTAGAGCTTACTGCTGGCAAAAATTAGAATCAAATTAGCATCCGTTCAAAGACAACCAAATATACCTATATAAAGTATAAGATAAGGATACCAGAAACCATACAACAATAGAGACAAACAAATAACTGCAATCTCTATAAGCTCAAAGAGACACAGTTACTTTATGAAATTAAACAAAAAGTATCCTAATTGTAGTTTGCAAAAGACAAATTAGGAAGCAGAAAAATAGCACCAAGACAGAAATGGATGACAAAGGAGATTATGAAACTTATAGACAAAATACGAAAACACCTAAATAAGTACCATGAGGAGTTAATCAAATCAAAAATACAACTAAAAAAATAGCTGGTTATACTCACAGTGCTCTGAAATTGTAAGATTACATCAATTTTACGATGATTTCAAAGTACACAAAAAGATAAAAAAAGCGACTGGAATTTATCAATAACGGGGCTAGTAAACAAAAAGAATAAAATGGTTGTAAACATGGAAAAGGAAACGCGAGTATGGAAAGATTATTTAAATCAACTTTGCTTAAATACCAATAGGTTGACCATGAATGGCCCCACAGAAAAACTGTCTTCATAACCGATAATAACAGAAAAGATTTTAAGAAAAAATAATACCAACGGAGCTTATAAAACTTATCGATCAAAACAATTTCGATATCATAGAAAAAATTGTAAATCTGAAGAATACCAAGAGGAATGGTTTAAGTAAACCTTTATATCACTGCCAAAGAAAACAAATGCCAACAAATACAACAAACACGAACTAATCAACCTTATGAACCACGTTCTATCAATATTTCCTGATAATAAAGAAATGCGAGCTAGCTATGGAATGGACATAGTTTGACTTAAAAGAATTTAAACAATTTTTTAAAACGTTTTTTAGATTATTTTAGATTTTATTAAAATAGATTACATTTTCTACATTTAAAAAAAAATGGATTTTCAGAAATAACCTTGCTATGCTTTTAGGTTCTATCTGATCCAATTCAAGAAAATAAATGTCCATATCTCAGTTGTTATTTGGATTTTTTTACAAAGTAGTCAATTATGTTGCAAGCATAAAAAGAATGTATTACACTTTAATCAATTATTCAGGTAAGAAGCAGAAACAGTATTATTATAAGTATAATGCTAATGTTAAACAAACCTTACTTCCTGCTAATGCTTATAATATTAGAAAAATATTTTTTTGTGAGTGTTTGCTCTAATAGATTATAAATGGATGTAATTATTATCGTAATAGTTTCATAAATTTCACAAAAACAAATAATTATTATATTGATCTTAACAATGTTTAAGTTATTATAATAAATTATATATAGAAAATTTTTAAACAAAATTATACAAAATTAGTTTACTAAATTATTGTAAATAGTAACGTAATGTTAACATATGCAAAAAAATCTTTTTTTGTATTAATCAATAATTAATTAAGAAAAATACTTAATATATATCATAAAATGTGACTTAACACAAGTGTATAGTGGCTGGGAAAAGAACAGTATGGTTGAATAACATTTGTTTAGTTTTTTTAATATGTTTTCAAGATTTTTCTTTTAAGAACTTTTGGCAAGATTAAGTTTTTAATTACCTATCACAGTGTATCAACATTTATTAGTGAAAAAAAGAACATCTTCCATTTATACATTTATTTTTTTACTAGTTTATTAATTTTTTTATTAAAAAAATAGTTTCACGTAAGTGTTTTTTTTTTAAATTATTTCTAAAAGTTTTATGAATTTTCTAGGAGCTTGTTAATTTTTTGAAAACTTTTTTAAATTTTGTTTTTAGTAAATCTTGATAATTTATAAATGAAGAAGTTTTAAAGTTTTCTACAAATTATAAAGAGCTTTTCTGTGTGTCAAGATTATTTTGTTGATTTTAAAATATTTCAAGGAATTTTGATTAAAAAGTGTTTTATAAGAATTAATTTTTTAAACTTTCTTAAGTTATTTAGAAACTATTTATATTTTTAGAACGTTCAGGTTATTTTTTTTAGATTTTTTTAAACTACTTAAAATTTTTTTGAATTATTCTTGATTTTTTAGAAAGGTTTGAAGGCTTTTAGTGTATTCAGCAGTTTTATAGAGTTGGTTGGTTTATACAGTTAGCCAATATTTTGCAATACAAACAAAAACTTTTTAAATTAGTTTATTACTTGAATTTTTATTGAAATTGTTTAAAACTTTTTCAAATTTTCTTGACGTTGCTTATATTTCAAGATCACTTTTAGAATTGAACTGTTACAGCTTGAATGATGTGATAATAGTACATAGCGTATCAAGGGCCAAAAATAGGCTTTAGCAGCACGGAAGAGCAAAATGAGTGAGCAACACGCGAAGGGCTGTTAAAACATTTTAACAAGAGTTACAATATAGCGTATGTGAAATTGTAATTTACAGTTAATCAAATGTTGCAAAAGTTTTTTTGGGCTTTGGGCTAAATCATTGTTTTGACCTGCATTTTAAGGTCGAAATAAATAGTTTTGGTAGAAGCAGGCAAAACAAAATTCTTGGGCTTGTTATTAAGTCTATGAGGCTTTCAATAATGTTTTGGAGTTATTTTTTGGCGATTCTTACATTTAGTTGTTGTTTTGCAATACAACAAAATAAAACTTTTAAAAGCATAATAACAATAGTTTATTTCTTGAATTTTTATTAAATTGTGTCTTATAAAATTATATTTTTAAAGCTTTTCTAAAAATTGGTTACATTTTTTAGAATGATCTTTTACAGCGTGAATGCTATAACAGTTTTTACATTTTTTAAGATTTCTTTCAATTTCAAAAACTACGTAACTATTTAAATTTTATAAATTTACCACTTCTTACTTATGCATAATAATTATTATGGTTTTGTGTAAATTGTCTCTTCAACCAGTAACACTGATAGTAGGGGCATACCTTGAAACACTAATGTATGTGTCTCACACTGAATAGAAAAACAGTTTACATAAATACATCATTTATTAAATTGAAATGTTTAACGTTTCTTATAATAGGAAGCATTGCATTACCATCTCTCACAATAATATTAGTTTTTTTCTTATGTATTTTTTTGTTTTCTAGTTTTTTCAGTTTTTTTATTGGTGTAACACTTTTAAAATTTATTAAAACTTTTCTGGATTTTTTAAAAACTATTTCAGAACTTTAAAAAAATATCTAATTATTCTTGGTCTTATAAATAAGAAGGTTTCGATCGTTTTAAGCGTATTTAGCAGTTTTTTAGAGTTGGTTAGTTTTTTAGAGTTAGCCAATATTTTACAGTACAAAAAATATAACTTTTGAAGACACAATAAAAATAGTTTGTTCTTTTACTTTTTATTAAAATGTCCATATAACATTATGGTTTTATTATAACCTATATTGATTTTCTAAGAATTGTTAAAAAGTAACTTTGTACTTTCTGAATTGTGTAACAAGAAACACATTTTGAATTTTTTAAATTTTCTTGATTTTTTTTTCAAAACCGAATACTACTGCAAAGCTACAAGTCTCAACTATTGCAAAACTTTTACTAAAAGGATTTTTTTGTAAATAAAGTATTATTATTGTTATTAAAAATTTTACAATTTTTTTTTAATTTAGTTGAGCTTCTAACTATGTTTCGAGGTTTTCTAGCGTTTTTGGAAATCACTTTTTTATAGTTAGTGTTTTGAAGACTTCCTACAGACAATGTTTTGAAAAAGTAGAACTTTTGAAAACATTATAATAGTGTATTTCTTGAATTTTTGTTTGAAATGTGTCTTAAGAGATATATAGATTTTTAAAATTTAATTTTTTTTTTGTAAAAAACTCCTTCAAATAGAGATAATAATAGTTTATTATTTTATTTTATTAAACACATTAAAATGTGTTTTATATAGTTTTATTGATAGTCTAGGAAGTCTAAACAGTGTAATAACACGTTTTAAATTTTTTGAGATTTTTGTAAATTTTATGAAAACTTCTTTTAAAAGTTTTTAAAACTAGTTAGTTAATACCATATTTTTTTTTAATTTTGACATCCACTATTTACAATACTACAACAATATTTGTTTTTAATGGCTCTTTTTATCTACCTTAATCTTTATTCGTCCTCTTTAAACACTTGCTTTTTTTTAATTTTTCTTTTTAATTTATATTACTACATTTTTTTAGCATATATTTTAGTAGTACCACACTTTTTGCACATGTTATTTTCTTTTTTTTTATTTCTAGATTTAAATCTTGCCAGTATTTTCCTTTGTATTTTATTGTTTTTTTTCTAACATTAGATGGATCCCAAAAGTCAACCGTATTTGTTTGCTAGATAATTAACAAGGTTCTGGCGGCAAAACCTTATCAAAATAACCCTATCACTAAACGAACACTCAACTAAAAACAATACATTTCTTAGAAAATTATGGATTTTTGCAGAGCTAAATATACCGAAAGTAAAATTAATTTTTAGCGGGAGGGATAGGGATAGTCTTAAAGAAAACTACAGATTACAACAAATGTACTTTAGACGTCCTTAATATTAGAACTTGAAACGTTAGAAGTGTTGTATAAGCAGACAAAAACACATTGTTTAAAAAGAACTTGAAAGGTTAAAAAAACTGGGTTATCCAAAACACACTGGAAAGGGACATTTTAAAACATCTAATGGCAATACCAGCTACTCAGGCAACGATGAGAATAGCAGAAATAGAGTAGGATTTGTCTTACCGGCGAGTTCCTTTAAACATTTCAAGTTTATACTCCAAAAAGCACATACAGTAACAAAAAATAAAGGAATTCTACGGAAAACTAAAGGAAACATTAATAAAAATTGCCGGAGAAGAAATAGCTATAACTTCAACGCTAAAGTTTGGTGACAATCACATAAGATATGTTGTAAGCAAATATGGGGTTAGAATTAGAAATTATAGATGTGAACGACTAATGCAAATACACTCTACCAACAACGTCTATATACATTTACCTGTTTGTAATTACAAAATTTAAATTAGACGTATTTAAGAAATGCTAAGACAATTCTTATGGCTCTAAAAATTGATGAACATTAATCTTCAATAAGTTTAATAAAAACTAGAACCAAAATAATCGTTTTTTCATAACTTCACACTAAAAGAAATATGGCAACTGACAAAAAATATCATTTTGAACATCAAAACAGAAATTTCAAAAGATCAAAAACTAAAGAAGCGCCAGCTCTGGGCAAAGGATGGCGCATGTTAAAATGTTGTACATAAGAGAAATAAATACAGACAACTTAGTTGACAAATTTAAAAAACTGCAGAAATGACAAAACAAGTATTTTGTAAAAGCTCTAAAGAAGCGTAAACCCATGCGGAACACAACTACACTAAATATCGGTTCCGTCTGGTAAAAAGGATCAATGGACTGTTCACAACAAGGCAGAAAATAAAATTACAGAAGTGCATGAGATACTAAAATGAAGAAAATACTGAAAAATGTTATATAATGATGAAACTACAAAGTCAATACCAAAAAACGTATGCGAGAACGTTACATTAAAAAAAAAGTTAGAAACGCTAATGAAAAACTAAAGCCTGGCAATTCCCTCAAAATAGATAGGTATAACAGCAGAGATCATTAGGCACTGGCAAACATTTTTCCATAATTTCAGATATAAACAATAAGGGTCTTGCCAAAAGAATGAACAAGGTTTGCATTCTTACTGTTGCTGAAAAAAGGTTCCAGGCAGAGAGGTAACTACCAATTGACTGTCCTCAGGTCACATGCAATTTTTATCACTATCTCAAATTAGAAGTCAAAACCCTTCCTAAAATTCCTTTTGAACAAACAGGCTTTGTGAACCAAAATAGAATAAATATTTAATCTAAAAGAGATTATTGAAATTTACGTGTAATCCTATAAAGCATTTGATAGTTTGAATTGGGACAAACTATAGTCCGTTCTAGATAAGATGGAAGTACTAAAACATTTATTCTTACTAATTCATGAAGCAGTCGTACATATTGACAACCACATTTCAAAAGCATGCTCATTTAGGGAATGTGCCAGACAAGGATGTATGATATCACCAATGCTCTTCAACATATATGGTAAATGTATTACGAAATAAAAAAACTTGAAAACTAGTTGGGGGGCATTGTCGTGGAAAGTGCGAGGATTAGCAATTTGTAATACGCTGATAAGTTACAGCGGTTAATAAAGAATTTTGATCAAAATAGTCTTCATCTAAATTTAGAAATTAATCATGACAAAACATAAGTTGTTATTGTAGATCGCTTTAATAAAAACCGAACATGATGCATATTTTACAGTTGCAAGTGGTGCAGCAATTTATATATCTAGGTTTAAACAATTACAAATGACGTGGATGCACTAAAGAAAAAAAGCGGAGATGTGAGATTAAAAAAGAACAAAGCGGGAATTATATAAAACCTGGAATGATAACAACTTACTAATAAATACTAAATACAAATAGTAAAAACTTTAATATTTCCACTTTTACTGTATGCGGTAGTAGCCACTAGCCAAAAAAAAGAAGAAACTTGATGCCTGGGAAATGTGGTTCTGGAGGGGAATATTTCAAATTTTTGTACTGCTAGCCAAAACGATCAATGAACCGTAGAGGCTATTCAAAATATGCCAAGAAAAGAAAATGATAACGTTGAACGGTTCATTATCCAGAGAGAAGACACAATATCAAGACGGCGTTTTTCAAAAAGATGGTCAAACCAAATCAAAAAATTTAAAAAACTACAATTTACAAGGCTACCAGAGATGCAGAACATAGAGATTCATAATTGTCAAACATTATTAGACTCGTCTGCCAAGAGGTTAATAAAGTAGAAGAAGAATTACTTTGGTAGATTATATTTTTTTTGTTTTTTGATTTAATCACTATCTATGAATTCATTCTATTATACTTTTGCATTTACTTTGATTTTTTCTACTTCTTTACAGATATATTTGTTTCTATTGTAATATTTTTTTCTATTTACTCTAATGATATTGATACTTTTCATTCAACTTTTTGTTCAAACATTATTACAAAATTTGATATTTTGTTTGTTCTTTCAGTTTTTTTAAATATTTTACTGCTTTTTTACATGTATCTTTTCTTAGTTTGTCTTTTTCACTTGCTTCAGGACAATATATTTTTCTTATATCCAGTATGTTGTTGTATGATTTTAAGCATTTCCCATTCTTTTAACCTTTCAGAAAAATATACTTCTTACTAAGCATTAAACATCATCTCTGAATTGTCTATTCTTAATACTGTTTTATTTGCCTATATTTTAAATTATTATGTTGATGCTTACATATTTTATTAAACTCATATTCTAGACATTTAAATCATTTTACTTCTTCTATCTCTTGATTTTTACGTTTTACTTACTTTTCTAAAGATCATAAAGAATATTTCTGTATGTTTTAGAATATCCAAAATCTTAATTATATTAAAAATTCTCAAGAACTATTTATATAAAAGGTGTTTGTTTATGTTTGGCTGTATCTATTCTTTATTGAATTATATTTTTTTTCTATTTAACCTTATTATTGTAAATTTTTTGTTGCATAAAGCTTAATTTAATATGATTCGATTTAATAAATTCTGTAAAATCAATCATTTCTAAGATTTCTTCCTTTGTATTCAATTGATAAAAATTTCTATAAAATTGGCTTTGGATGATTTCAATAGAATAAATTTTCATCTTTCATTCACTTAATACGTTAGCAAATTAATTTAATTTCCCATCTAATAATTTCTTTTTCACATCGGAAATAGTAAGAAAACCATAAAGTAATTCCTTTCATTTTTCATCTTTCCCATTATGAATAGATGGGCGAACGGTGCATCATTGTTGAGTTATGCACCCAATAATGGTGGGAACGCGATATGTAGATGCGAAAATAGGTAGTTAGATGCAAATCTATTGCACCGATTTATATTCGCACTTCTCTTCTTCTCTGTGTGTGTATGTGTAAGGAAAATCCATTTATCCTGTTAAATGGTCTAGAAATGCGAGCGAGAGATCAATCGAATGGGCGGCAACGATCCGTTGATTGCACACGACACCACGTCCTTGCACATCGTAAATACTATAAAGTCATCCAATTATTATCAACCTCAATCAATTAATGAGAATAAGGAAACTACAATAATATAAATCAAATATGATACTGAGAATCGTTATTATTAATTGCTTTATGTTTTGTGAAATAATAATTGCAAATTAGTTTGTAATATAAACGGATACTGATAATGTTTATGGAATCAAAACATGGCATACCATTTGCATATTAAGAGTTTCCTGAAGCAGATATTATAAAATGTTTCAATTATATTACTAAATTATTTCATATTAAAGTAATTTAGTATCTGTATCATTTAATGAGCTAGTTGGCTTTTAATTTTCGTCGGTGTCTTATTCATTAATTAAAGTGGTTTAATGGAAGCTGTAATTAATAAATGTTTAGGTTTATTATGGCTGCACTCTAGGAAACATGCAATTACTTCATCAAATCTGATTAATGTCATTAAGTTTGAGTGGTTTACCCAATGTTTAAAATAGTTTTTTTGTTGGATGTTGTAATGTAATTTAAATTATGATATAAAGCAGCCGCAGATTTTATTATAAAAATTATGTTTTATTAAGCAATATACATGCGAATCCCTTAATGATATTAACACCATAAATGAATGATTTATTGCATCTCGTTGATGAGTTAATTTAAAATTATAATATTGTAATACATAGTTGTTCAATTTGATTAAAACTGTATATTCTAACGAAATGATTAAATTTTCAAAAAATGTTAGTAATTTGTTGCTTGCTTGTTGGTTTGCTGTGCTCCTTTTGACTATGGAAAGCCTGTATTGAAAATATAATTATGCAAAAATTTCAGCCATTTTATATAGCAACTAACTGATCAATAATTTTGTTTATTTAAAACGGTATATTCTAGCAAAATTATAAATTTTTCAAAAAATGACAGTAATTTGATGCTCTTACATGGTTTGCTGTGCTTATTGACAAGCCTGATTTGAAAATAGAATTATGCAAACATTTCAGCAATCATTGAACAATAATTTAATAGAAAATGAGCAAGAACGGACATTGTGCTGAATCCCATTTAATTAATTCTTTAAGATTATTTTGAAAAAAATATGCTACTAGTTTAAATAATTGAGTTAAAAAGCAAATTAAAAAAAAAAATATAACATAATTATAACTACGATTAATAAAAACATTTTTTTTAGCTTATTTGGGATATTTTTGTAACTTGTTGTAACCTCCTTAGCTAGTATTTTTATTCTTTTCTAACCTTGTAATGAGAAATAATTAGTACTACCTGTTATTATAAATTTTTTTTCTTTTGCTTCTTAGTCTTCTGTAGACGTTAGCTATTATTATTGTTATTTAGTAATAAGTTTATTAGTATTTTAACATAAGTTTTACAAAGGTCAATAATTCTATTGCTAAAAATGCACAATGAAGATCATAAACAAGATGTATAAAAATAATTAAAATTATACAAAAGTTTATATTCTACGGTTGCCAAACTTGTCATGTTCAGAACCGTAGTATTATCTGCAAATAGTATGGTTTTAGTTTTATTACCACAGTCTATCAAATTTTCTTCTTTTTCTTTTCAAAAGCCTAATAGCTTGATATGGCCAAACTATTTGCCTGCGCCCAGCTGTCTTCACGGCTTTTTATTGGTCCGTGTTGTATTTGTATTTGTTTTGTCGTCTGACACGGTCTTGGCAATTCTGTCATCCTTCATGCCTGACATTTGTTTATTCCACTGTATTCTTTTGCTGCACACTTACTTTACAATATTCAGAATGTTGCACTCTCGTATTTCTCCGTTAGTTCTTTTGATCTATAAGTGAATGATCGGTGATGATTCTAAGGAAACTCATTTTTATGCTTCTTAGTCGTAGTTTTATTTCTGGGGTATCTGGTCATGCTTCTGCTGAGTAAGTAAGAATTGGTCTCAAGCATGCTTTATGAATACTTGATTTGGTTGCTGTTGTTAGTTTTAGTTCTTTCAAATAGGGTAGCTTCTAATATTCTGGAAGATTTGTAACGCTGGTTTTTAGGTCTCCGTATGCGTTTATCTGGATCCCTAGATGTTTAAATTTCAAGACTTGTTTAATAATGGTGTTGTTTCCGACTAGCTTTCACCTGGTTGGGCTTTTTGCAATGACCAAGTTTTTAGTTTTTGTTGTGAATATCATTATGTTGCTTATTTTGCATTCTTTTCTAAAGTTGACAAGTACCTTACAATAGGTCCTTAGCCGTTTTCTAGTCTGCAATTAACACGGCATCGTCTGGGTAGCACACTTATGTAACTAGTGTGTGGTTTAGTTTGTATCCATCTTGTTTAAGTCTAGAGCTTCTATTAGCTTATTCACGAGGAGGTTAAATAATAGCGGACTTAATATATTTCTTTGCTGTATCTCAATTTAGATTTGAATTTTGTTGCTTTCAGTTTGGTTGTGTTGTTTGTGTTTTAGTTGTTTTATTGTTTCTATTATGTTGAAGTTGGAGTGTCTGGTAAATCATTGATATATTAATAATAACAATGAGCCCAAATATAACTTAATAGAAGGATATGATATAAGTAACCTAAAGCTGTTAAGAAGCAGATTATAAGCGTATAACTTTCTTGTTTATAACAAAAACACAAATATAGGCATTTGATAGATCTATGAAATCAGCAGATAAGTCTCTGTTCAAAACAGTCTACACATTTCTCAGAAAATTCTAACAAAGCATCAGTAGTGGACCTATTAACCCTCAATTTATTAACTCAGTATTTATTATTAGATAAAACGCAACCAAATGTGGTCTACTTGGGACGTAGTAAAGAAAATATAGTGGTGGTAGCGGAGTGTACGCGATGACCGTGATGAATCGATTTGGCGCCATTCTCAAAGTTCCATAAGACAAGCCAATTGTCTTATGGAACAAGTTGGCGTATTTTACGTTAGAATCTTAGTTTAAAAGCATACAAAATTTAACTCGTGCAAGATTTGAAATCAAATCGTCACCGTTGCAGGCATTGGGCTGTTGCAAAGCTTTAAGAAGTTCTACTGTTTTTGATCAAAATTTTTTCAGCAAAATTGCCGTATTTGAGCTGATGAGTATCCAGAAGAGATTTTAGAGCTGCCATTACATTCATACAAAACAACGGTTTAGTATAGTTTATGGGCTGGTGCAACATTTTTTTAAATTATAAGGCCGGCCGGAACGTAACTGTGAATGGAGCCTGTTATCGCACAATGATAACAGACTATTTGCTGCCTAGAATTAAAACCGGTAATTTCAACGCCATTAGGTTTTAACAAAAAGCGCTACTTGCCAGGTAGCCTATGAAACCATGGTATTATTGTAAGAATGATTCGGTGAACAGTAAATTTTACGCTTTGGACCGGTAAGTTGTCCGCCTAGATCATGTAATATCGCAACTTTAGATTTTTTCTTTTGGGACTACGTATAGTCCAAAGTCTACATGAATAAGCCGACTACAATTGGAGAATTAGAGACCAACATTACTTCCGTCATTTGCCAAAAACCCCTCAAAATGCTAAAACGCGTCATTAAAAATTGGAACTTCTGAATGGACTATATTAGCCGTAAAATAAATGAACAAAACTGTTCTTTTGTATGATCATAAAAATTACCCGACAAAAATGAATTTTTTGTTTTTTTTTTAATGTTTAAAAAAGTACCTTTAAATGGATCACTTTTTAGAAGTGCGGCAACACTTCTTGCAGTATTATGGTAGAAGCAAAACTAGACATTAATTAAATCTAGTAAACGAAGGAATCAGTAAAAAGAAAGCAAAGATAAGAGCAAGAGAGAAGACGATGGAAAATTGGGAGAAACAAAGTAAACGAGAAAAGAGGAAATGGACGAAAAACATTATCTCAAAAATAAAAGGAAGGGTAGAGAATAAACCCAAAACGTGTTATTATTAAACACAAATACTGATTGGGCTTGGTGCTTTGGTAAGTTCTTACAAAAAAATTTAAAAAAAATGAAGAAAGGGAAGATGTTTATTTTGTAAAGAAGAATTACACGATAATGCAGAATACAATCTTGTAAAATGCGAGGCGTAGGAAGAAAACATAAAAGAGCCAGAAATTATACCGGAAAGTGGATAAAACAACAATCATTAAGATATGCCTGAAATATGAAAATAAACTAAGGGCGCTAAGGAACTCCACAGAAGACAGAGGGAAAAGACAAAAGAAGCACAAAAGACTGACCAATGTAAGGGTTTTAGAAAACTGCGTGAACATCCACGAGGTAATAAACAGCCTATCTCAAACTAGGCCAATCTAGATTAGATAGACAAAGACAATACAATAGCAGGATTTTTGGAAAGAATAAAACTGGAAGGTAATGCCATGCGTAAGTTATTTTCAAGGGCCACTTGCTGAGGTCAACATCTTATTACGCCCACAAAAAAAACAAAAAAAAAACTTGTTTCCTAGTCAATCAAGGAACTCTGAAAAATGCGCCTGTAACAACACATCTTGATTGCTTTAATTTGTTGTTGATGCAGTAAATGACCAAGCTTTGTTTATTTCTCTAGAAGCGTTTCAGGTCTATTCAATCTTTGCTTTAATTATTTACGGGGTATTAGGTATTTATCATGTGTGACTTGCTCTAGTTGTTAGTTACCATTGACTATTAATCTGGTTTAATTTAAAGTCATCATTCTTCTTAATTATTATTACTTTAATCTTTACAGCAATCAATTTAATTTTAATCACTTATTAAAGAGTTCAGACGTGTGATGTTCTTAAACATTGCTATACAAGCATTTAATTTGGAATAACACTTAACAACTATTGTAATGGTTATATTTGTGTTGGTATATAAACATTAACCATTACCTAATTTGTTTAGTATAAAATTTGTAATGATTTTTAAGGTATTGAACTAGTCGCTACGTTTTGTGATAATTATGTCATACGTAATATGATCAGTTCAAACTAAAAAGTCTCATGAACTTTTTAAAAATCATCCACTCAAGAATCTACAAAAACGAGAGATATATTAACGACTCAAAATTTAGATTCCGTGAGGGTATGGGAACTAGGGAAGCTTTATATGTTCTAATTGTACTTCTTCAAAAATGTAGAAATCAGCAACAAGACGCATTTATACTTTTTATAGACTACGAGAAGGCCTTTGATTGAGTAAAACACATGGACCTTGTAAAAGTACTGAAATTAAAAAGTCTAGCCCGAAACGATATTGAAATAATCAAGAATTTGTATTGGCAACAATCAGCCAAAGTCAGAGTTGAAGATACTACTACTGAATCCGCTGCAATCGAAAAGGTGCGCCAAGGTAGCGTTCTTTTGCACTTATTATTCAACTTGTATTTGGAATGTGCCTTTAACCAAGCACTGAAGGAAAGCAGAATAACAGAAATAACAAGGCATATACCAAATGGTAGATATGCTATCTCGAGGATGACTGAGAACGCAACCTTTCAGATAGTCAGAATATACCTGGCAACGAGAGGACATGAAGAAGTAATTCCTGATGGAGATACAAGGATATCACTGGAGGTAAAACTTACAAATCTAGGACTGCCAAAAGGAATACAACTGATGGAACTGCATAAATTATTCATGAAGGAGAGGGGATATGATAAAGAAGAAGTGAACGAAGACCTTAGTAAGCTAAGAGCACATCTGAGAACAAATTATATAATTAGAGTAAATAACACAAAGATGGGAGAAAGAAGAGAATGCAGAGGTAGATGCCAGTGCAGATAAGAAAAGGCAAAATGACAAAAGAGACAGACAAAGGTAGGGGCTATAGGGAGAGAGGGGCCGGGGACAGCATGCGTGCCGCAGATGATGCGTGAAAATCCGCGAAGCAAAAACCAGCCCGCCTCAAACTAGCACCAAATGTAGGTTAGTTTAGACAGGGACATTAAAACAAGTTAAGTTAAGTTATTCTTAAGGGCCAATTGTTGAGAGCCAAACAACTCACTACGTCCTAAAAAAAAAAAAAAAAAAAAACCAAGCACTACAAGCCGAAATGGACGGAATGAAGATCAATAGTTGAGTATTGAACAATATACGGTACGCTGATACCGCTATAATTTCTGACAGTCTGGAAGCACTACAACGGCTGCTAAATAAAATTACAGATGCTGGTGACAACTTTGGCCTAAAGATTAACACAAAAAAAAAACAAAGGTTATGGTAGTAAGCAGGAGAACACCACCATATACAAATTTACGGAGAAACCATTAAAATAGTACCAAAATTCAAATATCTGGGAAGTTAGATCACAGAAGACTTGGACCCGAAATGTGAGGTTCGTGCCGTGTCACTTTCAAATGCTTGAAACCACTGTTTCAAATACAGGCTTAAGCTTAACCTTCCGACTAAGATTTTTGAAGTGCTATGTGTATTCAATATTGCTGTATGGCTGTGAAACGTGGACATTATAGATGAACAACATGAATCGATTAGAGGCTTTTGAAATTTGGTCATTCCGTAGGCTTTTAAGAGTGTCGTGGGTAGATAGTATGTGCTAAGATCGACAAATACTGCTAAATATTAAACAGAGAAAAACGGCATATTTGGAGTACGTACTCCACAATAATAAATATGAAATCTTAAAGTTGATCATAAAGAGCAAGCTAGAAGGGCTTCAAAGCATTGGATTGGCCTAGATGCTAATTCTTTGTTTAGAGCGGCAAAGGATAGGATAGGGTTCAGCATGATTGTTTCCAACCTTCAGTAATGGAGATGGAACGTTAGGAAAATGTAATATTTTTGGAACGTTTTTAACCTATCATCAAATTTAAATCCAAACTATTGCAGGACAAATAAAACTAAACTGTTTTCTACATTTTGCTATTGGCTAGAAACACTGCATTATCTGCATAGCTCAAATATCTTGCTGGTTGCGTTTTCCTTCTGCCTGCTCACCAGAAATTTTTTGTAATATTATTTTCTGAGTAGAAGTTTTGTTTTTTATTCTGATGGATGTATTTTTCAATATAAATTTGCAATAACACAGATATTCTTGATGTCTGATGATAAGTATACAAATTAAAAAAATGTTTTTTGTACACGCTTCAGGAACGTTTACAAATTATTCAAATGTTCTACTAAATTCTCTATAATTCAGTCTAATTCGAAGAACAATTGAATGATTTGTGCAAAAATTGCAAAACAGATTAACTAAAGCACAAATTGAATTTTGTAAAAAAAAATATCTTTAGCGACTAACTTCACTTTTGATTTTGCGAACAAGCAAAACTGCCATATTTAGTCTGGAAATCAGCTGGAATCACTGCAGGAGCAACCATTATATCTACTTATACTGACTGTTTGGTGTGCAGTTCATGAAGGAGGAGTTATTTGACCTTTTCTTCAATGCTGCTGCTAAACCCGTTATGGAGTTTGTTACTGTTCTATTATTCTTCTCTTTTATGCGATTTAACACTTCTAGACTTTCGATGGTTTTTGGTCTTAAGTCTTTAGTTTACGCCAACAACTCAGCAATATAATACAACTTGCAAGCTAACATTAAACGTATCAATGCTGACATAGAGTTCGATTTAGATGAGAAAGTCATAAAAGATTGTTTACGAATTTACTCTAGAGATAGCTTCTATGAAGGACATTTGAATGATAAACTTTACACTGAACAATGAATGATATTAAATTTCTTACAAAATCTGTTATTATTATTATTTCACAAACAAAATACATCTATTTTAATGGAAATCCTGCAAATTTATGTGTTTTTTTATCTGTACTAAGCCCGCTGCAAAAGCTGAATTTTGAGTTTTATAAAAATTCTAAAATTATTGATTTAAAAAAAAATCTTTTAAAATAAGTCATTAATGCTATGCGTGAAACGTGGACAATCCTGAAAGAACTCGGCAATGCGAGAATTGATTTACGATACACGAATATTATAGAAAATATTTACCACAACGCGATGCTCTAAGTTAAGATCAAAGAAGACATGTTTACAGACAAATACCAGTCAAGATAAGTGAGACACAATATCCCCAAAATTATTTACATTGGCGCTTGAAGACGTTTTCAAAACGTATTGTGGCAAGAAAAGGGAATCAATTTTGACGGAACACGGCAGAGGAGATCAAAACGATGATAGAACAACTCCCCAAGCTTCTAAAACCGTCGGCTTAAATAAGAACCGGGCCAAAACCAAAATAATGAGCAACGACCAAATTCAAGTTACTATCAATAACAATACTCTCGAAAATACGTCAGAATATGTATATCTCGGACACAAGATCACACTTGGGAAAGAAAATCAGACCGTGGAAATAACTGGAAAGGTAGGACTGAGCTGGGCTGCGTTTGGAAAGCTAGCATTCATTTTGAAAAAAACAGATATTCTTCGAAACCTTAAGCGTAAAGTCTACGAAACATGTGTCTTGCCAGTAACAACATATGGCCTCGAGACAATGGCACTAACTATATAAAGTGCAAATAAACTCAGAACAACACATTGAGCAATGGAAAGAACAATTAGGTATTAGCTTAAGGGATAAAATAAGAAACAAAGAAATATGCAGAAGATCCAAGGTCACAGATGTTATACAACGCACTGCTCAACTCAAATGACGTTGGGCAGGACACGTGGTCCGATAAGACCAAGCCAGATGGACCAACAAAATAATAAAATGACGACCCAGAGAAAGCAAGAGATTTACAGGAAGACTTCAAAAACGGTGGAGAGACGACATTGTCTAAACCGCGGACAAAACCTGGATAAGAACTGCACAGGACAAATAAACATGAAAGAAACTGGAAGAGGTCTGCATCCAGGAGTGGATGGCACTAGGCTGAAGAAGACGAAGAAGAAGAAGCTATGCTCAATACGTCTCAGTACACCAGAACATGTCTTGGTTTAGTCAACGATGTTTTGGTTTGTAAAACTAAGCAGTGACGAAAATGGAATTGAGCGAGTGTAAAATCACAAAATTTCTTAAAAGTTTTTTTTTCTTTATTGAAAAGGTTGCAGTATGTGCAACTTAATTTTGTAAATAAAAAAGCTAAAACAAAGGTGTTGCGTTTTTCAAAAACTACTTAAAAATTATAGAAACTTTTATGCAACTCAATACATAACAAAATTGCTAATTGATCAAAAAAGTCTAAGACAGCCCACAGTTTTATGAATGGACTAACGGGATTTTTTTTAATAATTTAAAATACTAAAACGAGATTTATCTTCAATTGTTTTAAACAAGAAAACTATTAAAAATGTTCACATAGCAGTTTGTTTGCTTCCTGTTAGTTGAAATTAAACAAAATATTTTTTGCGTAGCAAAGTTTGTCACAACATTTTCAGTTTTTGTTTTACTTCTCTTCTTATAGGTAAATAATGTTTTGTAATATCATATGATGATTTATCATATTTATTGATTAAACCTACAATAACAAAATACTAGATTTTACATTTTATCCAAAACTTCTCAGTTTATGCGAGTTAAACATATTGTTATTTGCCTAAAGTTTTTTGGTCGATTGTACTCTTCTTTTAAAAATATTGTCTTTACTTTCTTGATTTTATTTTTATAGTTGTATGTTTTTGTTGATTTTTTTGCATTGTTTTTGATGTTGAATACAATTTTGTCTATTAGTAGTAGGGTTATATCCGTTATCCAATGCTATCAATCTTTTGTAGATAGGTTTAAAAAAAAATCTTGAAGAAACATTCCGGCAGTATGTACCAAAACCAAAATAATTTTAATAATAACTTTGCCGAGGCTAAACTTAAGGGGCAAAGTCACAATTAAAAAGATCAGAGGTTGGCAGATTTGAAATACATTTAAGTGAACATGTGGCTAGGCCACACATGAAAAATGCAACTAAATATCTCACTGGCACCTCTGAGCCACCAAAAGGAATAGGGAAAACCGCAAAAAAAAATTACTTTGATTTTTTTTTTTGATTTGTTCAATTTTTCCTTTTGTGACGACGGAGTATAAAGACCACACATTTATGCAACACTTGAGATGGGGCGTTCTAGGGCGTTGTAATGGATAATTAGAGTACGAAAGTCACAAATCTTTAAGCAAAATGAGTCCCTCATGAATTGTCAAATAATAAGATGAGATAGCTCAGTAGCACGCTAACAGTTGGGGTTTGATTCCTACAATATGACAAAAAAAAAACTTTCTAATTTTCCGGATTAGTTCAGAAGTCACCTAATAGGCCGTTGGTCCCATCAACCTTTTTCAAACAAGTCGTAAAATTTTTGGAGCGATGTGAAATACTTGTAAAACGCACAATAAATAAGAGAACAAATTAAACTGACCTACGATTGGTTTGGCAAACTTATCAAACAATAAAAATTAATATTTTCTTGATAGGTTGTTAACCTGCAATGATATTGTATTCCAATTCTTAGCGTTCTTACACACACTCCAAAAGGCTTTACACCCAAAAAATACTATATTGTGTATTTGGTGGTCAGCAGCCGGAGTTGTGTATTCTGAGATTTTAGAAACTGGTCAAACCATTGCTACTGTGTTCTATTGTAAACAGCTTCAGCAAGCACAAGAAGCATTAATGCAGAAACAACCTTATTTGATCAATGGAAATAAAGTGCTAATCTTACAAGATAATACTAAACCTACTATTCCAACAATTGGCCGAAAAAAATCTGGATTTGGGTGGAAAACCTTATCACACTTTTCTTATTCTCCTGTCATTTTGCTAATTGATTACCATCTTTTTTTTAGATGGTATAAGGTTCAAAACTAGAGTGAATGTAAATGTCAATTTTTTAATTCATAATTTGCAGATTCCTGCATAAACGGGATGGTAATTATTTTGACGAAAGTATTATATTACTGGTTTCGAATATTTTTTCATCTAAAACTTTTTTGGTTACTTGATAAATTTTGAATCAAAATAAATTGTATAAAATTTAAAATTAGTCAATTTATAATAACTATTAATAATTAGTTTCAAAATTGACTACAGGCAGAATCTACTCAGGTATTGGCTCATTATTATGTACATGTTAGCATTACATTTAAGCAGTTTAAAATAATTGTGTCGAGGGGATGGGATGTATGATGAAATAATGTAAAGCGCTTTGCATAAGACCAATACGGATTTTATTATAACAGGTTATGAGAGACGGGCAGGTCTGGGAACCCGCTTTGTGTCTCGGAAGTGGCCGAGTGAGTTATGTAAGAATATTATTTACATTTAGTGTGTTGTTTCAGGAAAAGTAGCGTAATAAGGTCAACAGTAAATTTATTGTTATCTCCAACGATAATAATTAGAGTAATATTTTCAAAAGCGTTTTGCATGTATATAACGACAGCTGTTCGGGGTCTTCAAAAATGGGGTTAATAAAGAAATTGAGGTTTCACTATAATCGAGGTTGCAAATGAAATTAGAATAGAATGATGTGTGGTCGTCTGTTGTGTACGGATTTCGATGCAATTATCGGTAGTGCTCCTTATTTGTAATTGCTGTAGCGCGAGCGCGGAATCGATCGCATATGGTGGCCGTGACGGCGGCGGTCATTCTTTTTAATTGTTACGAGATTTTGCAAAGAGCGCGAGCAATAACAAGAGGCACCAATTTTAGTCGAACGCGACCTCATTTTAATTTAATAACAAATAGTTATTTTGTGTGAACTCGCGTGCAAAATGTTATTTATTTTTAAACAATGTACGTGCAATTATTTATTTAATTTTAAACTAAATGAACTCAAATTGTTGCATAATAAAATTTATATAAAGTTTGCATAGATGCATGGCCTACATAAGAATTTAATCAGCTTATTACCTAAAAACTACATAATACAATTACAGTGAATCTAATCAATTTATGCTTAGAAATACATAATAAAGTGCGAAGCAATATGTGTTTACCCATGATAATGATACTGCTACAGCCAATACATTATATATCGGAAGAAAAGAAAACGTGAAATTCTAAAAGCATAGGGCATGGGCAATAAATTTTTTTTATCAGAAATTGTAGAGAACATTAATGTTGTTTGATACTGCCAGTAGTTTTGGAACAAATAATGACTGATTTTTTTGTTATATGCTATTACTGAATGTAATACTAGTTTAACATTTGATGGTAAGACAAAGAAAAAAACAACATTTTTTGTGGACTAGAAGTCAAAGTTTGTAGCGTGAAATTAAATTGCTCAAAACAATTGTACAGGGTTATAATTTTGATGCAACCATCTGTTCCAAAAAATTCTGACAATCCAATAAGATGTGATAAACAGTTAAACAATTACAAGTATTATAAACTGAAGACTACTCAGATGCTAGAAAATTCCTATGGTTCATCGGCAGTGATTAATACAAAGGTTATTACCGTATTGCTTAAAAGATTTCTGTGATGACAATAAGACGTGAACCGCAGTTTTATCTTGATCTGATGGATCAGTCCAACCAAAAGATTATGGAAACATCATTCAAACATTGTTGCACACACATGCATCACCACATTTTACCATATTCAAACGTTTACTTTTTAAGTATTAATTTTTGCTACATGTAATCCACTACCACATCCTAACATCTCTAAGCAAAAAACGGTTTTAAATCCTAAACATTACATTATAGTCTATGAAATTTAATCGCTGTTGCATGAATAATAAAGCTACTTACTGTATGTGAATCAAGGTTGAAATACAACAGAAAGCATCAAAGTTTGCAACGCACTAGCAGCTCAGCTACTCGCAAATTACCAACACATTTATACGTCACTAAACGAAAAACGTTTCCACGCTTGAGCATTAAACTAGAGTTGATGGAATCTAATCGTTGTTGGACGATAAAGTCATTCACTATATGAAGATTAAGGTTGAGAGACAACTTAAAGCAGTAAAGTTTGCAACTCAATACCAACTACAGCTTTAATATGGGTATTGAAATAATATAATATTATTCAAGGAGAAATATGTAAACCGCTACTCATATAATGCATCTTTAAAATTTGAAATTCAAAACAAATTATAAAACTTCAAAAATACTTTTAAATATTTCTTAGAAATGTTAATAAGCTCAAATTATAATATTTTTAGAATTATTGGAAGTAATAAACTTAAAAATTATTTTCAACCTCCACAATGATACCTTTATTTTCTTAAGGTATTAATTTAATAATAATTGAAACGTTTTAATATATTTTATAGCGTACATTTTAAATTTAAAAGGATTACGTTGAATTTATTACATGCTTTCCGTTTCATATTATTAAATAAAGATAATTTTAAGATAAATATCTGATAATTAATTTAAGATAAAATAGAATTTCCTGCCGCAGAATTTCACTACAGCGCGAAACATCTTCACCCAGATACGAAATTAGAGCAGACAGACGGATCGTTTTAAAGAGGAAGCGGCACAGCACACTCACAGTGTTCGCTGCTCCTCCTAAGCGAACGCACGACGAATGTATTTTCCGATCCAATGAATGAGCCGTAATTACCGCTATAAAATATCGTGAGCCTTCAATCCGGTTTTGTAGTTTATTTAATTGACGATGGGGCGGACTCATTAACATCCTCATTTCAAGTTAGACTGTCTCTCGGAAATATTCGCGGCATTTCCTCGACGCGTGCAAATAAATCGATTCGATACGAATCGAGAGGCTCTCCATGGGAATCCAATATTATTCAAATTGGCATTTTGTAGTTGGTCATAAAATAATTAATTCTAAATTAATTAATGGTGTCGTGCTTTTTGTTAAAACAAAAAAAAAACACGTCTAATTGCTTGGCCAGTGCAAGCAAGAATCACATGACCATTGGGGTCCCCTTGGTTATTGACACCGATGGCCCGACGCTCGGCTGCACACACAACCATACGACGGCATTACTGTTATTTTAATTAGTGCCAATGCCCATTGTACATTACCATCTTGGAGAGGCTGCGCTTTTGAATGCGATGCATTTCTTCATCTCGTTTGACACTTTTCCTACTTTCTATCCGGATGTGCGCGCCTCTCCTTGCCCGGAATGGCATAAAAATATTTTATTATAACCTTCCTTCTCCGCCATACCAATGCAGGACAGACTTTTAATTTCGATATAAAGTAGTTAACATTATTACAGTCGGTGTTATGAAAATTTCTAATATATATGAGCGTTTATTTAATGATAATATTATTAAACCATTAGCCAGTTACCAAATAAATTTAAAAATATTTAAATATAATTTCAGTCAAGTTAAGAGCATAATTTTGTTTTTTTCTTTTCTAGCAATTCAAAATCATATTGAGATTTGTAAGAGTTTCATTATTGTTGTAAAATTGGTTGCAATAGGAAAATATTGCTCAGGATGAGCGGACATAAAACTTTTGCTTTGTAGTTTAGCCAACTAGTTTTTAAGTAACACACATCTTCTTTGAAATTTTGGAACGAAAATTAAAAAAAAAAAAAACAATTTTTGCTCAACATGGAGCATACCTAAACTATGAGTTGGTGGAAGTATTGTGGGGTCTTTGTTTGAATGAAGGTGCACCTGGTTAGTTTAGATACTTCACAGCTAACATACTCTTCTCTTGAATAGCAGGAGGTTGGTAGGTTGGAGTGCATTATTCTGTAGAGCATTTCTTAAATTGTTTACGAGTCAGAAGGAAATATTATTTTTGCTAGGATATTGAAAGCGTAGTGTATTGTTGAATTAATTTACTGAATAGGATAGATTATATAAAGAAAACATGTAAGATACGAGTACCTTCATAACTGATAAAGGTCAACCAATGCTTCTTTGTCAGGCTATTTGGAAATATATATGCCGTATTGCGATATTTTGTATTGGTAAATAAATCATATCTTGGCCAGCTAGTTTACGTACAAGAACACTATCTGCGTTACATCAGTATTTTAGGACAACGGATGGATGTTTCTGTTACTTCTAAAGCCACTAAACATTAATTTTGGCCAGATAAAGCCCCAGTTGTGCAAAATTGTTTTGCAAAATTTTTTCTAACTAAAGAGTTTTTGGAAAAAAATTAAATGTTTATGCCATAATTAAAACAGCAGTTTTGTTGTTTATGCTTATGCATCACAACGTCTAGTAATCTCTTCATACTCCGGTCTGTTTGTCAATGATTAGGTGTTACAAATCTTAGCTGTTTTTGACAAGCTATCGGGTTTGATGTTTTATTGGACGTTATAGTTTGTTGATAAAAAAAATATTGGGATGTCCGTTCAAATTGTCAATCACAGATTTAGCAATTTTTGATATTTTGGTGCTTTCTGACAATATTTTGATGTATCAAAGCCAAATTTTGTTTTTTTTAAATTTTGTTTTTGTTGTTATACCTTTTTTATGGTTAACCTTAGTAGTTTTTGACAACATTTTTATACTTTATGACCAAATTTTGCTATTTATTGACATGATATGAATAGAATTGTTTACTTTTCAAAAGTTTATGACCAGATTTTGAACCTTTATAACAATATTTTGATATTTTATTGCTGGGTTTTGCTATTATTGGAATTTTATAAAAAAAAATTAGAATTTTAAATTTTTTAATTTTATGACCGGATTTTGCCATTTTTGACTATTCATAAATAGAATAATGCTCAAATTTAGGTTATTTGTGATTTAACATTTATAGCCGGGATTTGCTATTTTAGACATTTTAATTTTTAACACCATTTATAACTTTTTATGAATTAGAATTAGACATTTTTAACAGTATAAAGCCAAGTTTGGTGCTTTCTACTAATATTTAAATGTTTTAAGACCACATTTTAGCTATTTTCGACATTTTATGAATAACATTTTGCACTTTTAAACAGTTTTTGGCAGGATTTTAGTACTTTCTAACACTTTTTGACTTTGAGTGTTGCACTTTTTATTAGTTTATAAACAAAATTTGTTATTTTTAACAATATTTCGATATTTTACAGCCGGGGCAGTTTTTCTGAAAGTTTCTACACTTTTTAGTTTATGGCAGGTGCTTTCTGAAAACATTTTGATGTTTTAAGACCCAATTTTGCCATTTTTAACATTTTATAAATAGAATTTTACACTTTTCTACCGCTTTTAGCCGGATTTTAATGCTATTTTTGACTTTTTATGAATAGAATGTTAATTTTTTAATAGTTTATAACAGGGTAATTCCGCGGAAATTCGGACAATCGTCTCCACATCGATATCTCCGATTTTAAACAAATCTTGTACACATGTTTGGGATACCAAAATATGTAGATTCCTAAAATTTTAAATTTCTAGGTGCAATACAGTGTAATAGAATTGAATGGAATTTTTTGTTTTATTCCAGTTTTTGTGCTGCAAATAAGCAAAAAATAGTCAATAATCATATTCAAAAAGGTGTATCTTATAGAAAATTTTCCGTAGAACACGATCCTGCTATTGGTTTTCTGAAATTTTCTGCGGAAAATGAGAAAATTACCATTTTACTGAAAATTTGATATCTTTGATTTCGCTGCACCTGGAGACTTGAAATTTGACTATGATACTCTTGAAATATAGTACTTTTAATCGCAAAAATTAAAGAAAAACTTTTTTTGCTTACCCTAGGGTAAATTATAACACATATTTGCTAAAAATGGGTTACTTTTAAGGGATTTTTCTCGGATTTTTTGTAATTTTACTAATTTTCCAGCTTCTTTTAGGATAATTTAAAAAAAAACGGACATAAATATTGCGTTCTAAAAGAAATTTCCTTTCGATTACTAATTCATTATTTTTTTGCGAAACTATATCCTATATATGTATATTCTAATTTGAGTTCCCGGACATGATCAGATTTGATGATTGACAAAACTCAAAAGTTAACTTAGATTTGCTTAGCAGAAAGCAACCACTGTAATCAACTACAATTTGGATAATAGGCTTATACGCCCGCCACTGTATTTTTTTTATTGCGAATTTTCAGCTATTTTACGTTTATTTTATTTAGGTGCTAGACAGTTCAAAACCGCACCATCCATAAAGAAATCCATACACGATACAACTATCCGAGTTTGAACAACCTGCATTATTTTTTTTATGTAGAAATTTATGAAGAAATGCAAACCCGTTTGTAGGAGATTCTGTGGATTCCAAGTTGTCGTCACCATAAGCTGCAACGCCAACAACCAAAAAACGGAATTTTAGAAAATGCAGTAGTTTAATTTTGCTACATGTAGAACTACTCTTACAGTTTTAAAGACTGTACAACAACAACAACCTACTTACCAAACAACTCCAGCATATTGAGGTTTTTTAGTACCTGCTGGATTAAAACTGCAGCCCCATCTCTTGGAGCACTGCTCACGTAGGCTACAATCGTAGCAACAACAATAATTCATTGAAGCTACTATTCTTAGTAGCTATAGCATAATTTATTGTTTAAACACTCTAACTCTATTATTTAAATTTGTATTAAGGATTACTGTTGCTACCTCAGGACTATGTCATCTTCAAGTTTAAAAGACTAAAACGGTAAAAAATAATGAGACGCAAGTTGTCGAGCTTTGACTTAGATCAATTAAGGTACTCGTATTGTGTCATAAATGTTTTTTGTTTTGCGAGTGGATTTATCCCAATTGTATTTTCTCAGCTCAGCAAACATGGAAACTCATAAAAATAAGAAGCGACACTCAATACGTAAGCCCAAAACTGGCAGTAAAAACTTTAACATAAAATTGCTATACGACAAAACAACAAAATACCTTTACCAACAAAGCTATTGCAAGAAAATTCCAACAAGGGAATTCAACCCAAAGACGACATTGAAACATCCTGGACAAAATTACGGGCACCCTCTTGTCTTTGCAAAGAGAAATCTTCTTTAAAGGCGGATGTGAAATGGACTACTGGACGCAGGACGGTGGGAACCGCTGGAAACCTTGCGACTGGCCAAAAAAAAGAAACAGATCAGCAATTTGAAACGATTAGCAACATGGAACGTTAAAACACTGTACGAACCTGGTAGGCTCTAAAATGCAGTAAATGAATTGAAGAGACTGAACATAGACGTCATGGGTATATGCAAAACGAGATGACCGGGCAACGGTATAAGCCAATCAGACGGGGCTGCAATGTACTACTATGGATATGCAGAAGATGAGAAGCACCACCGACATGGAGTAGGAATAATCATAAACGAAAAAATTAAAAAGTATGTGAAGAGCTTCATACCATATACCAAGAGGTGCATGATGATACAACTAAATACTAAATTTGCTAACATCAACATAATACAGATAAATGCGCCCACAGCCGATAAATTGGAGGAGGAAATCAAACAGTTATATAATCAGATCCAACAATGAAGTCCCTTAAGAAACAAGGCATTACCTTCATAATGGGCGATTTCAACGCAAAGATAAGAAAAGGGAAATTTGAGGACATATTTGGAGACTTTCGATTAGGCCAGAGAAATTATCGTGGGGAGAGACTGCTGCAATATTGCTAAGAAGAAAACATGATAATTAGTATCACCTGGTTCCAGCACCCAGCGAGACGCTTTTACACAACACAAACGATTTTGCAACACAATCAAAAACGTAAGGACATACTCGGGGGCAGACATTGAATTTGACCATAATACGGTAGTTAACATCAAAATAGTTAGACTAGACCAAACTTAAGGATCAAGATATCTCAAAAGCCTATGCTGACAAAGAAACATGGCAACAAGTAGTAGGCACAATGAAGACTAATGCAGAAAAAACCTTAGGCTGGTGCCAACGACAAAGAAAACAAGAATGGATGAGCGATAACATCTTACTGTTAGTGGAAGATCGAAGAAAACAAAAGTATGAATACACAAATCAAAAAAGAAATCCGAATAGCGAGAGAAGCATGGCTCGGAAAAAGTGTCGGAAAATAGAAATATGTCACGCTAAACACGACTCCTTCAACATGCACAAACTTATCAAGGAAATGGCACATACATATAAGAAAAACCAGTATGAAAAACTAATAGATGATAACAACAAACTAATGGTGGAGCTGAAAGATCAAATAAACACGTGGAAGGAATATACAGAGAAGCTGTTTACGGATGACACACCAACCATCTCAGTTGAGGCGGACACTACAATGGAAAGACCGATCAAGGCAATGAATGATGAATCTTTAACACATCTACTACGACTATACAATAAAATATACAATACAGGCATTATACCTAAAGAGATGTAGCGAGTACCGTCTTATTAGTCTCATGAGCCATGCGATGAAGATATTTTTACGTATTATACACACCCGTATATAGAAAAAGATCGACTAAGAAATCGGAGTTTGGTTTCAGGAACGGATTCGGTACGAGAGAGGCACTCTTCTCTATGCAAGTTTTAACCTAGAAATGTATAGATGAGTTTATGCTTGCTTTATAGACTACGAAAAAGCATTTGACAATGTTAAACATGGAAAACTAGTTAAATTGCTTAAAAGAACCAACATCGACGATCAAGACATCCGCATCATCACGAATCTATACTGGAACTAAACAGCACAGATTAAGGTCGGGCAAGATCAAACGAAGGAGTTCCAAATATTAAGAGGCGTCCGACAAGGATGCATTCTGTCACCGCTCCTGTTCAACCTATATGCCTAAAACATGTTCCGGACGGCACTAGACGAATGCACAAAAGGCATAAAAGTAAACGGAAGACCAGTATATAAAATTAGATCTGCAATGCTTTATAGACCAAGTTCATCAAGCTAGCTCCGAGTATGTACTCAATATAAACATTGCAAAAACTAAATTAATGATTATTAGCAAGGGCAACTCAAATAACGATGCACTAATCATTAATGGTGAACTAATTGAACAGGTGCAAAGATTCAAATACTTGGCTCAACAAACTGTGGGACCCGATCCATGACATCAAAAGACGAATTGAAATAGGCAGATCCACTTTCTAAAAACCCTGACCATTAGTATGATCCAAGGATCTTTCACTTAAAATCAGGTGGAAAACCGTCAAATGTTATGTTTTCTCGGTACTATTGTATGGAGTCGAGGGGTGGACACTGAAGGTATCATCTATGAACAAAATTGAAGTTTTTGAAATGTGGCTGTATCAGAGGATGCTAAAAATTCCATGGACAGACAAAGTAACAAACAACGAAGTACTCAAGCGAATGGACAAAAATACAGAATTACTCACAATGGTGAAACGTAGAAAAGCATGATTTTGGACACATATTCTGAAATGACAAATATCAATTCCTTCAATTAATCATGGAAAGGAAAATTGAAGGTAAACGGAGAACCGGTAGAAAGAGGTTCTCTTGGCTGCTAAACCTGCAACAATGGTTTGGAATCAGGAAGGCTTCTACACTAATACGACTCGCACAAAACCGAAACGAGTTTAGACATATGGTCGCCAACCTCCTGTGAGGAGAAGGCACTGGAAGAAGGACAAAATTACAAACAAACCTAAAAAAGCGGCCAAAGAAAAATGAAGAAAAAGAAAAATAAAGGTTATGAAAGAAAATAAAATCTCCTGGTTCTGTTACTCTTTTTTGTGTTTCAAAGACCTTACATTGTTTGCATATAAGAACAAAAGGACCAGAATATGGTACCAGTAAAGGTTCTAGTATCTTTTAGCAAGACCTGGACTAACCTTGTTGTTACCACTAGGAGCGCACACGTCTATCTTCCAAGCAGAAGTAGTTGGAATTATTATTTCAGCTACTTTTACTACTACTTATAAATAAGCATGAAAGCAGTGAACCGCAAAATATCTGGCAAGAATGAAAAATGTTTAATATGCAAATTGTATGATTCTTTAATGAAGTAAAATTTTTTTGGGCGATTTTTGTTTAAATTATTTTAAATAAATTAGTTTTATCAAGATTTTTTATTGTTTTATTTAGCAAATAGAATTTTTATCATACTTTAGATTTATAAACTATTATGATAAACATACGGTATAGCCAACATTGTAATAGTTTTAAAAAATGTAATACACATAAAAAAAAATGTTCTAAATTTGATTTCTGACTTGCTGATTTTAAAGTAATTTAGAACCACTTAAAATGATATTTTTTAATTTACACTTGTACAATTACAATTTGTAATTCTATCAAAATAATACGAATAAGTTGCAATTGTGTAAATTAACGATTTATTCAATTCGTGATTCTGCTCATCACTTGCAAACTTATTTTAATACACTCGTTACATGAGTAACGATTTATTTCCTTACTTTGCTACATAACTATTGATTTGGTTCTTAAAGTTTAATTTTGAAATTTTATTGCAAATGGTTAAATATGCATTAAATTAAATTCATAATATAAAAACATTTTTGAAAAACCCTTTACATTTAGACAAAATTGAGTTCTTTAAGAACGATTTTTAAACTTAAAATTAATTGCTGTATACTTTCTTTTTTTATTGATAGTTATTTGCAATAAAAACTAGATCTGCAAATAACTATTATAATTAATTTTATAAATATTTAATTTTTTTCTTAATTCAAAATTCTAAATCAATTTTGTCAACTGCTACAACAAAAGATTGAAATTTATTAACTGTTATTTTATGTGTATAAAACATGATTCTAACATGGCTTAACCGGTCTACGAAAGTGTAGACGATTCGAGTAATCCGAACTATGTTTTGAAAACAATTTTTCAAGATTACATAATAAGCGGGTTCGTCGCCTAATCGCACGATGAATGTCGCCGCAGCAGCAACAATGAACTCTACGTGGAATTTGAGTAATGGAAGGCATTTACATACAGAAAATCAGTGTCAAACATATGAGAGAAACAGTGGTCGGCATGTTGGTAAACCGTGTAATTTGTACGATTCAAATGTCGTGGATATAATGGGTACAATTGCACCACATGGGAAAATTCACATTTTGCGGTTTAACTAATAGGCAACAACAAACAAACAAACAGCTAAACATTCCTTCCGATAATGATAATAAAAAACAATTTGTAAAGAACAAACAACAATTATAACAGAATGTCCGAAAATTACCATACGCACGTCCCAGTTTAAACAATTAAAAAATGAACCGCGCATAAATCTGCTACGAATTTTCAAACCGGTATGATTTAATTAACGTTTAAGACACAACGTGTATACGACGATATTTAAATAATTAACTTTTGCTTTCCGTCTCTCTGGTTCTCAAGATTTTTTCTGTGTCCTCTTCTTGCATGACCCAAATAAAACCGACGAAACTTACACGCTCGGATTCCTTAAAGGTAAACATGGTGGACGCACAGATTGGGCAATTACAGGGCAGGTTCTTCCCACGCGCGCGCGGACCCTTCTTTCCATCCGCAATTTTCTACTTCCTCAATTACGCGTATTTTTCGGGCATGGGGCGAACCAGTCGCAGGTATGCGCGCCAACAAATTTACTCGGAATTTAACAAGTTTACTTTTTGTACCGTTAAACGCTCCTGTTAATAAGTTAAACATAGGTTTAACAGGCTTATTACATCCACAAATTGTCGACGCTCTCTTCTTCTCTTGTTCCATCGATTTTTTAAACAAATATTTAACGTTGCACATCTTTCACCACTTGACAATCCTTATAAAGAAAATGGAATATTCATGGATTCTTAGAAATACCGCATTCTTACCCGGATCAAATGAATTTTAATATTTAAAGTGCTTTTTAAATGATTTTAAAATATTGCTTCATACAAACAAATCTTTAAGACTAACAATAACATTTTTATTCTTCATAATCATTATTAAATTGGAAAATCATCAAATATGCTTTGAATTAAATTTTGGATTCAGATTACACTATTTAATATTTAAATTACTCCTAGAAATATAAAATTTTGATAAAAAATATTGAAAATTAATAATAGAGAAAAGAAAGTTTTTAAATTCTTTAGGTAAACCAGTTTTAATTTTTAAATTGGATTAAAATTTCTGAGTTTAGTATACTTGATTTAATATATTATTATTACATTATATTAATAGTTTTATTATAATAAATAAATAGTTTGCAAATTAGTTTAAACTTTTAAACTTTTATTAATTTCAATTATTTACTAACTAACGCTATACATTATATTTCTATGGAAAATAAGATTCTGGACTAGACTTTGGTAGATAACATTTTTTATATTCATACTAATTTTTAGTTTTTTTTACTTTACTTTTAAATATGTTTATTTTCTTTATAAAACTTTGTATGTGTTTTTACTATTACTAATGTTTTAGAATTAGCAAATGCTTTAATAATTTTTTTTTTATAAATCTAATTTTGAAAATTAGTATAGCATTGTGGACCATGATGCTTTCAGATTCTTTTAACCACAATAGACCTTTGAAGCAACGGTAAAGTTTATTATAGACCATCGCTAACATTACTAAGACAAGCGTTATTATCATTTGGAATAAATTCAAGCAAAAAGAACACAACATTCAATTTGGATACATCTTTAAAGGTTAATTTAGAAAAACAAGCTACCACAATACGGCGTCAAACTTTAAAGCAAGTGCTGCTGTGTATAATAATTGGTTATTACCAACGCATTTAAATTAATTAGTTTGGGTGCAACTTCTTAATAAAATTGTCAATCACCAAGCAACATTTTAAATAAAAAATGACTATTAACAGTTATGTGCAATAAAATTATGCAACATTACTTATTAAAGGAAGCAATTATTATGCTACAGTTTAATTAAGAACAAAGTGGCTTCAATATTTTTTTTTTAACAATAAGAATACAAATTTGGTTGCAAACAACAAATTGAACAAACAAGAATAACAAAAATGATTGTTAATAAAATTAATTTGTTTAAAATACAAAATGCCAATAAAAAATAGAAAACTGAGGCTACACATTAAATTAAAATGCTTAATTTCGGGAATAATTAAATTTATAACTTTGTATGAGGCAATAGACAAATCTAGTAGCCCATTAGCCCGGGTAATGGATGAGGGTTATTAGCTTTCTGCCAAGAGCAAAACACAAAACATAGCTCACAGAACTAACAAAAATGGACTGATCAAACGGTAAGAAACCCAGTCATTCTTCAGACTACGATTAAGGACAAAATCAAAAAAATACATTAAAAAAAAGATTTTGGAAGAACCATACTTTGCTGCACATGATAGAACATATCAACTTGAAACGGGAGATAGTAGGAGATCCTATTAGAAAAAGAGTAACACAAATTGACATATGCGCTATATCAGAGACGAAACGCAGAAGGGAAAGAGAAGTAGCGTCTCCTGAATACATACTTCATAAGTACAGTGGAAACAAAAAGCAATAAAGTGCAATGGCAAGAATAGGAATACTAACACATAATAAATTCAACCAAAACATAAAATATCCCAACTACATTAATGAAAGAATCTTTAGGGTAACTATAGACACCGGCAAAGATGAAATACACGTTATTAGCATCTACGCACCGGATAGCAATAAAACTACACAAGAAACGGACAACTTCTATGAACAACTTGCATACAAAAATATACGGATTTCTAATGGCCACAAAATCATGATCATGGGGACCTGAATGCAAGAATTGGCTATACGGCAATATAAGCGGTAAACCAATGATACAACAAACTGCATACTATCAACAACAGGAAAGTTGTCACATTCTGTGCGCAAAACAAGTTCAGAATAAATAATACATATTTTGATCTTAAAGTAAAACACAAAGTAAACCTTGTCGTAAACGCAAGTATAAACAACGGATTGACTCTGAATCCCAAAAAAACAAAGTATATGGTCATCAGCAAAGTTACAATTCAAAACATCCAGCTCAAACCAGAAGGTCAGGCAATACAACGGGACTTAAAGTATACTTACTTAGGTACCATAATTAACGATCAGTGGGACCATTTGGTAGAAATAAAATAACGCATTGAAAAAGCCAGGGGAGCTTACATAAAGATGAAAGATTTGTTCCGTAGTCATGACTTAAATATAAAAACAAAAATGAGACTTGTCAGATGTTACGTGTACCCGGTCTTTTATATGGAAGGGAAGCATGGACCATGTCCGATGATACCTGCAAAAACTATCAGCTTTTGAAATGTGGATATACCGGAGAATCCTAAGAATTTCGTAGAAGGACCATATCACCAACGCAAGGGTCCTTGAACGTTTCGGAAAAGAACTGGAGGTAGTTAATACTATTAAGGCGCGCAAGTTGCAGTATTTCGGAAACATTATGAGGAATGAAGAAAGATATGGATTATTACAACTGATTCTGCAAGGAAAAGTGTTTGGAAAAAGAGGTCCTGCCAGAAGGCGTATATCCTGGCTCAAGAACTTAAGACAGTGGTTCGTGAGTACAACTACCAAACTTTTCCGCGCTGCTGTGAACAAAGTAAAAATAGCTATATTGATCTCCAACATTTGGTAATCGGATAAGCATTTGAAGAAGAAAACCTCAATGTTAGACTATATTTTCACAAACAGAGTAGTCTACCCAACACAGATACTTGACGTACGTTCACTAACTTTTTTTAACATTGGTTTGGATCACCAACTAGAACTGGAGAAAATCCGACTAACCAAGTAGCTGAAAATGCATGAGTGATATTCCAATAAATTATAAAGCAATATTCTATGAACAAGGGATATTTAATAAGACTATTTCCTGGGCGACATTACATCTTTCAGAATGACATTTTAATATTAAAAAAATATAAAATTTAAATCGCGTATGCTTATGTCCATTGTTATGTTCATTTATTGTCATAGCAATATATAAACAATTATGCAAAAAAATTAAACTTTTTTTTTAAATGTCAAGCAAACGTTTTGTTACGAATTCTATCGAGAATATAAACGATGAAGTGAAAAATTTAATACCATTCAACACAAGGAAATCAAGACGTTCGGTATGGAATCAATTCCAAAAATTTTGCACCGAAAAAACTTATAAAATAAATAAAATGACTACAATGGAACAATTTGCGTTAATATGGGCAGATTGGGCATTTAGTATGAGAAGAAATGATGGAACCAATTATAAGGAGAGAGTTGTGAAGTGTATGTGGAATACGGTTGCGAAATTACTGCAACAAATATATTTCACAGAATATAATATTACGATAGATCCCTTTAAAGATATAGTATTTAGAGATGCCAGAGCAGCGCGCGATGCAAAAAGGATGGTTTTGCAAAAACAACCTGAGAAAAACACGGTTAGTTCAGCACCCATATCACTTGAAGATTACCAAATAATATTACAAACTTTTGATGAAAATTCTCCAAGTGGACTCCAGAAAAAGTTTTACCACTTAGCATCTTATGAATTGGCTTGGAGAGGTGGTGAAGCTGTGCAATGTTTATTACAGTATTTCAAAGAAGAAATAAATAATGCTGGGAAACCTACAGGACGCATTGAGTATAATCCCATTTTTGCAAAATCAACGCAAGGTGGAGGTAAGTCTCTAGCTGAAAGCAAGTGGTTAATACCGAATTATAAGAATCCTGATAGTTGTTTTGTATAAGAAAATTATTTTCAGGCTATTTAAGAAAATGATCGAAATGCGAACTCATAACATAAAAATAGATCGTCTTTTTTTGACACCAAATCCGTCGTGGTATGAGGATCAGTCAGTAGAGTTTTTTAAAAATACGCCAGTAGGGCGAAATGAGATGTCTAAATGGACAAAAGCAGCTGCAGAAAGCATTAGATTAGATATAAAACGCGTAAAAATTACAATGCATTCAAACCGAGCCAGCGCTGTTTCTCATCTCGCAAAAGCAGGAGTTAGCGAGCACAGCATTTGTAAAATTACTGGACATAGCAGCGTTACATCCATTAAACCTTACTTGCAATTGAGTGCTGATCATCATCAAGCTTTAGTTGAAAATATACGTAATACCACAGAAACAACCAAGCAAATATAGTTCTAAATGATCCACCAACAACAGTCAGCGCAACTTCAGAAACGAAATCTTCTATTGTTAATTATGCAAATTGTACATTTTTGTTTACCAATTGTAACTTTTCATAAATATTTTTTTTTATTAAAGTTGTATATTATTATATTATGTTGTCAATGACAACATAACAATTATATCGGCAATTTTGCATTGAACAAATTACAGCGACAATTTTTACGTCATTACTGACAATTGCTTTGACGGACGGATGACGGGAGGGAAATAGTCAAAGTATTCCAAGGTAAACTTCGGCACAACGACTCAAATACTTGTTAACAACATCTCGACTAACGATATATTAATACAAGTATAAGGAAAGGAGACTTTCTAAGCCCACAATTATTTTACCTCATTATGAACAAAATAGGTTTAAGGTCAAGAACTTTGGACCTGGATATAAAACGCATAAACGAAAAGTTTTAATCCTGTGGTTTGCAGACAACGCGGTCATAATAGCTCAAAACGAAGATCAACTGCTTCTTTAATTCTTTGGCTACAAAATACAAAATGACAACTTCAGTACAATAAACAGAGGCACTGGTGGTGGCAAGAAAAACCACCAAATGCAAATTAGCCATCAATGATGTAAGAGTGGAACAGGTAATGTCATTTAAGTACCTCGGTGTAGAAGTATTAGCCAACCAAGTCAAATCAGCCGGAGTACAGAGTCAAACCAACAAAGCCTCAAAACTATTAGGGTGCTTAATAGATCTAATATGGAAAAACTAATACATGAACCAAGACGCTAAGATTAGAATATACAAAACCTGCTTCCGACTACTAATGACCTAAGTCGCTGAGACCAGAAAAGAAACCAGTAGAACAAACAAAATACGAACATTCAGGAACATAACGCAAAACTCCTCTAAACACTGAGATAAGAAGACGATGCGACATACAAAACAAAAGTCTGATGGATAAGACAGAAACGCCGAGCATAATATGTGCATGTATTTGAAATGCCTGACATCAGAATAGCCAAGCAAGCAAGAGATAGAAAACCAAACTCCAGAAGACACCTGGGCAGACTACCAAAACGATGGAAGAACAGCTTTTTTTAGTATCACAAGAGGTAATAAGTTGGAAAACAGGCAACTTGCTTAACCAAAAAAATAATGTTAGTTAATTTAATTTGTGTTTAAAATTACCAAAAATTTAATCATTATTTATATTTTTGAAACGTACGTTTTTAAAAAATTATACATTATTTTTTGGATTTATTCACTTGTTTTGAATTTATGGTTTTAGCAGTCTAAAATATAAAATTGAAAATTGATATTGGGCAGAATATTTTCACACATATGTTCTGCAATGTGTAACATATTTGGCTTTAATAAGGAGGAGTAGTTTACATTCCTTGTCTATTATTTTTAACACATCAACGTTTGTTACACTGTCTAGGAAATCTTTAATATTTTTTGGTAACACCACATCTCAAAACACTAAAATTTGTCCAAGTGAGTTTGTTTTGTAGTCCAGCTTTCCATTTCATAGAATAATGTTGAAAAAACGTAGCGTTTAAGCATTCTTAATCTAAGTTCTGAGTAGAGATTAGTGTTGTTGAAGAATATGTTTGTCTTTATGAATGCATTTTTTGCCAATTCTATTATTATTGTAAAAGTTTATCTGATTAGCGTTGATCTTGATCCATGTGCGAAGATATTTGTTTGGGTTTGCCCTTTCTATGTTATTGTTAGAGACTTCTAATTTAGCAGCAAAATCCGTCTATCTACACTTAGTTTGTCTTCATGTTTATTTTTAGACCGCATTTGCTCACAAACGGCATTTGTACGTAGAACCAGTTGTTGAAGGTTTTTTATACTGATTGCCAAAATGACTGTGTCGTCAGCGTATCAGATGTTATTCAGTACATTATCGTTTATACTTACGCCAGCATCTTCTTCTAAGGCTTTTTTAAAGATCTCTACATACGTTAAACTTCTACATATCTTGATGTTTTTACTGATTTTATTTTTAACCTTAATATTTACAATTTGGTTTCAGTATAAATTTCTAATAAAACGCAAGTTTCTGATATCTAAATTTTGTTTAGAAAGAACATTTCTCATCGAACGCCCTTTTAAAATCTATGAAGCATACATTAATATTCATATACAAACATCTTTGAAATAATAACTTTAGTCCGCATAAAGATTTCGTTGTTCCAAAACCGTTTTTGAAACTAAACTGAGTATTGCTAATCTGCTTTTCTAGACATTTATAAATTCGGTTGTGATAGTTTTTAGAAATATTAGGCCCATTGTCTAATTTTCTGAACAAATAGTGGCATTTTTTTATGGAATAGTTATAAAGGTTTAAAGTAGTCCTTTTTGGTAAATCAAACCAGTCATGTAAATTGCGTTGAATAGTTCTGCCATGGTATTGATTGTTTTGTTCTCCAAAAGTTTCAACATTTAAACTGGTATCTTATTAGGTCCGGTAGCTTTACTCTCTTTTGCATGTTTTGTTCCATTTCACACCTCTTCTTTTAGTATGGACTGTATTTTTGAAGTTTGTTGTTGGTATAGTCTATGTAAATCCACGCTGGACTCGAAGTAAACAAATACATGCGTTGTTTACGTGCACAGCTCGAGGAACAGGGTCGCAAGGCAATAAAGGGGGATTTATAAAAATAGGAATAGCACTAATTAAAAAGATATTTATGGGGTATAGGTTCAAATATATTAATAAACATTTGAAAAGTACAGATATTACATTCATAATTATAAACATTTTCTGAACAATCGAAATATTTTACTATGTATAAAATCTTACTTTAATGGGGTTTTAATGAGAAGCCGAGCCTCTTGATAACGACGAATCGCATGCAGGCTTACATGTGTTTACTTGCTGATCACGCTGTTTTATTTACATTATTTAGGTGTACCGTGGTTTTACATGGACTTTAGTTTTGATAGGTTGTAGTTGAACAGTTCTTGATGTACTTTGTTTATTTTATGATTTCTTGTTTTATATTGATTACGAACCTTCCGTTTTCATTCTTTATTGTTTCTACATGTTTTGTCATCTTTCTTTTTTTTTATACGACATGATGTCGTGTTTGCTTTAATTTTTCTCTATTTTTGCAAACTTTTTGGATAGCCATTCTTCTTTTGCCTCTTTTTTCTTTCTTTTTACTAAAATTCAATGTTTGTTATGTTTTGTTGACTTTTTAGTTTTATGTTCCTATTTTTCTATCATGAGTTTTAGTATATAATTTAGTACTTAGCTTATAATAGGGAATTGCTAGCTTGACGTTGCCAGAAATTATTCTAAGCACTGTTCTAGCATACATCAACCATATAGATTGGTTGTATGTTTGGGCTGCAGAGTGAGGTTACCACTGGAATAAGAACAAGGGCTTTCACCATCTATTTAATATTCGGAAACCAGAACGGCAATTGAGAGGTTGGGACACAACTGAAAATGTGTAGTCCTAGAAGAGAAATAATGTGTTGCAACATTGTATTGTTTAGAATAATATTAAGTTATTAGATAACTGTAGCAAGAAGTTTGATGTATGTCTTATTTTTGATGTTCCTTTTGCTATTACATTTTAGGAATAAATGTTAGTTCTTTTAAAATTACAACTTAAGACTATCAACTGTTAGCGCACTCTACCTGCGCCAAAGAATAAAAGATTAGAAGGATGGATGACTTTCAGAATTCACCGCTGCTTAAAGACATTACCACACCATAGAACACCCTATTTGGAAGGTTAGTTTTTCTAGTTAAGAAAAAAATATGAGTACGCCTTTTTTCAGATAAAAAAAAAACTTAAGTAGATCACGTGCACTGCCTCGATGTTGCAAGCACGTTAAAGAACCCAATAAATTAGGTTGGAATTTTTAAATATGAGGCAAAATTTCCAGATGTGGTGGTTTTAATCTTTGGCGTTGGTGATTAGCCTAGCAGCAGAAATAGACAAACGTTATAAAGTAACGTAAACATAAATAAATGAATTAAATTGTGAAGGCGTGCGTGACACTTAATTTATGATTGTAAACAGGAGGTTTGTATTGTGTATTATAGAATCCGTCTACCCAAGTGTTTTTTGTTAATCATATTTATGAGATGGATGTCAGTTTTTATTTAAATTGTAGCGTGAAAGACAGATAACTAATTCTTTGATGACAAATATTTGGGCAAGTTGTTGGGTCACTTAGTTTATGATTGTAGTTGGGAACTTTGTACTAGCGTACTCCAAAAATCAAAAGATATCTCAATGAAAACACAAATTAGAGCCTAATCCTACGAATAAATAGCCGTTAACCGACGGGATAAGACAAGGCAATAGTCTAAGATTAATAATCATGAACAAAATTGTCAAAGGAACATTTTAAGCAAAAAAGGAAATATGGAAGATGATGCTAATATTTAACAAAAAAAATGTAGTGGTACATGAACATTGAAAGTAAAGTCAGAGTATACAAAACGTGCAAGACGTATTATAACATTACACACTAACACTAAGAGACAGAATCCAAAACAAAATGACCAAACAAGACTGCCATACAGAAGACATTGTAAGGTGAACTTGCCAACGGCAAAGAATGTGGAAGATCACGTTACCAGAATGGACTAGACCAAATCGCAAATGTTGTTTTGTCGGCAAAATTCATACCCAGTGTGAATACCCTTTCAAATGGTGGAAAAGGCAGGGTATTAACGTTGCAAGAATTATCAATGCAACATCAAGTTCCATTACAAATAGGCTAAAAAAGAAACGGCAGAATAGACTAGTTGAGATTGAAATGTAGTCGTAGATTAACCAAAATGTTAACTAACACCGCAGTCGTTTTGTAGCAATCATAGTTTTAATAACGTGCGAACTTACAAATATTTTACTTCTCATATTTGGAAAAAACCTGCTTAAGTTGGAAAAAACTTATAACAATAATTTTATTACAAAATAAATTTAGTAGTCAAACATATTGTTTTCATAAAAGTTATCACAAAAATAAAGTAACCTGCATATAGATTTTGTTATAAATCAGTAAGAAGATTACACACTTTCGCATCAAATAGACTTAAAGTTGCTATTGACATTGCTATAAAATATAACGTTAGCAAAGCAGCTAAAGATACATTTTGTTTCTACAAATACCTTCACTGTCGTCGTCATCAAAAGTATTTTTTGTCAAAAAAAAGAAAAGTAGAATTACTCACAAAGCTCATAACATTTTGTTTTATGTGCAGAATTTTTACAGACATAAAATTTAACGTTAAAAAATTATTAATTTGAATTCATACGCTAGAATGAAATACTTAGCACGTGTTAAAAATAGAGTGAAAATTGTACCTTTGTAAGTAATGTCATTCCAATACAGAAATGCAAAAAAATATTTGTAAAAAAAGTTTACATTAAAGTAAAATTCAAAGGCTATTTGAAACAATTTATTTAAAAGTAAAATTATTTTTTCCTCATATCATATTTTTCAAATTTAAATCATTTTAGAACTAGGGCATATAAAAAAGAATTAAAAACTTAATAATAATTGTTGGAGTTTTTTTTGTATTCAGCATACGTGACTTATATAAATAATGTGCAAACCGTTTGTTAAAAATAATTTTCAAAGCACGTAAGTAGTAGGACAAATAACGAACAGATGAGTGCTGATTGTTAATAATTATGATTAATACGCTGACCGCGTGTGTGAATTAATAACGAATCGGAAACATATTGCACGTTTTCAAGAGCAGAGCGAGCCGAGAGCGCCATTAGCGTCACGCGTCAGACGAACATGCTACTTTCAGAATTGTGTTTTAAGATTAATTACATGTGCGTACATTAATTTATTATAACAGTATGTTATTTCTATGTGTGCCTTCTGTATGTATGTATGTATAACAGTACATACTCATTCTTGGAAATATTTGCACAAATTTAATTAAATCAATATGAAAAAAATTACATTGAAGCTAAGAAAGTGTTAATTCATCGCTTTGCTGCATTTCCACGACTTTATCCCATTGTACCCTAGCAAAACGTGCAACACGTACTCACTGCTTTAACTCTCACACTTTAATAAAATTTATGTTACTGACTTGCGATGGTTATCTTAGAAATAGTTGATATTTCCCACAGAAATAAGGTATTTATTGATACATTGCTTATACAATATTAATAAATCTATTGATTGATAGCCTTCTTTATTTGAATAAAGTAATAAAACCACGCCGTTTCGTAACTGAAATTAATTTGAGCATTAATTATTTAATTAGATAGGAATGGTATACGAATATAAAGACCACCTGAGTCCAGTAATTCTGAGAATTGTTGCATTGAAATAATTTCCGCTTTAAACTAAATTGTTTGTTCAAAGGTTTCCACGGTCCGTGGCGAGCAGTTATGTGTCGGGTGCAACAAGCAACAACAGAAACAACAAAAAATGTTTTATATTTTTTGTATTTAGATCGCGCTTTGTAACAGTTAAGTTACACATTACACGTACATGAACATGTCCTGGTCGGGCTGACATGGAGTCGTGCGGAATTTCTAATTGTGTTCAATTTTTTTTTGCAAACTTTAAAACGCGACATGATTTTATCAATAGGAAAGAAGCAACCCACTTGTTTTACACGTTTCTTAATTTAAAAGCCTTCTTCAGTAATTTAAGATGTGTGGTATATTTTCTTTCTCTTTAACACAAATACCGTTATATTAATGAGTCCCTTTTAAAAGAGATTTTTATGTTTCAGATAAATCTTAGAGACGTGAGTTCCGAATTGCGCGGATTCTGTGTGGCGGCATGCGCGGCTGTGAATTAAACGGACGATTAATCATGTTTAGTAAGTAATAAATCAATGAATTGAATTGGAGATAAAAAAAATAGCAATAAAAAAATTGGATAAATTAATAGGATTTAATCCAATTTGTCAAATTGTATTAAATTCAACAAGTGTATTTTCACATTCAAAAAATATAAAATTGATAAATAATTTTTTAGTTTAATTATTTTAAAATGATCAAGTAAATGCAAAGTAACATTAATCATTCTATAAAATATTATAAAAGCAATTTTTGAAAATTAATTAGCATACAAAAATAAAATTTATAGTTGATTTTAGTAATAAGAGTTGGTATGGGAATGAGGTAAAATTATAGAATTCTTTGCATGCCAATTCATATTTTGTAAATTTTTCCGAGTTCCGTATTTTCATTTTTGAATGACAAACTTAAACTTAATTTATTATATTTTTTAGCGTTTTTGTTTCCAGCTAAAGTTTTTAAAGATATTTATTTTGAGTGTTTAATAATATTAGGGTGGCGCTTACATTTTTTTTGTCAAATTTTGATAAGCGTCCAGCAGAACTATGGTTGAGTACCGAAAAAAATAATATTGTTAAATTTCTGTGCCGATAGATCTAAATGGTGCCGCAAGTGCAAGAACTACCAAAGGGTAATGAGGGTAAAGAGGTAAAATTGCCCAAAATCCACGTCAAACTTTTGAAATAAGTTTCTTTTTTTTGTTATTTTTTGTAGATTGTCGATAGCTGTGTGTTTTTGAGGAGGTAATATAGTAGCGGTAGTTTGTGTAGAAACGTTATGCTGTATGCTTCTGTACCACTTTAAGTATGAAGTGTAGTTGTTGTTCTTTTAACTCTTCCGGCGTTAATTTTCTTGTGTACAATATCAAAAGAAAAATAAAAAGTGGAAGACGCAATGAATCAGTCACAGTAAATAAAACTACCAATCCATAATTTAAACATGGCTTTCCCATTCCTTGTCAGCAAAGGTTTTATAGTTAAATAATTATCTAGTAACTAAGTGACAACTGTCATTTGTTTTCTTGTATACAACAGCTTTGAGAACATGAAAGCCAAAAGAAACAATAGGTCTTTTAATGACCAAGTGTAGGGTGGGTGAGTTAGTCAGAGTAAATGAAGATACCAACTCACAGTTCAAACATTGTGCTCATTCACACTCTATGCGTTTGTTATCAAAGAGTTTATTGCTAAATAATTTTCTGATAGCTTAGTGTCAATCGACATACATTCTTCAGTATATAAAGACTACAAGAACATACGTGATGGGAAACTTTTTAATGGCAGGAAGGTGGGTCACAATAAATGAAGCTCACAATTTGGGCTTGGTTTTACAACAATTATCCAAGCATTAGTTATACAGAAATTTATTGTTATATAAATATTTGATAACAAAGTGAAAACCAACATTTATTCTCCAGTATACAATGACTGCAGGAACATATAAGAAGGGAAAAACAATGGATATTTTAATGGCCAACAACAAATGAAGAACAATTTAGACTTGGTCCACATTTTCTTTTCTAAGCGTTATACTTTTATGTATGCGTTCTTCAATAATTGAATGAGAATTAACATTCATTTTTTGACATTAAATAGCTGCAGAAATACAAAAGTTGGATAAATAATAAATTCTTAAACGATCAACGCTTGGGCGGATAAGTCATTCACAACTAAAGCTACTTACTCACAATTCATTTTTGAGTATTTATGATGCTTGTTTCGTTGTCTGGTTTGGAAAGCATGATATTCCAGATTTTGGCAGCGTTTGACAAACCTTGTCAATCATGCCAATGATTTTGGAAATTTGGGTTTTCCTCTTTTTAGCTTACATTATAGACCTATTGATTTGTAAATTATAGGAAATGAATTCTGCACTTTCATTTGAGGTTTTAGCTCCTTTGCGGCTTTTGAGTTGCAGATAGTTGTCAAGTCAGGTTGGTTGTATGTACAAACAAGGCTCCAGTTAGTGCGATTAATTGGTTTCAGTAAAGAACTGGCCCCCACGCTTAGGAGAACTTGACAGTAGTCAGATCTAAGTTGTTGGCTACATTTAGAAAAAATAGATATTGTTTAGCATTAAAACCACTGTTGAATAAATTAATAAACTGAACCAGTTTTTTTTGTTAGATACAATAATTAAATTACAATTAACGACAGCTGTTAAAACTTTCTTTAAATTGCCATTAAGGTAAACAAACACGTTTTTGTTATTTGATGTAAGGTTTGCAGTTAGTTTGACTTGTTTACCGGCTAGAAAGATGAGTAGTGTAGCAAAAAATCTTTTATGTTTGTTTTTGCGTAAAATCAAATATCTGGTTTTGGAGAATACATTTGGTAGGTGGATGAGATAGCTAGATAAACACTATCAATGATAATTTTGAATTAACCCATTATATTCAAATTTTAGAAAATTAGCGGATTTGATTTTTTACTGCTTGCATGTTGCGTGCATGTTAAAGAATCTAATAATTTAGGTTGGAATTTTTAAATTTGCAGCAAAATTCCCGGATGTGGTAGTCTTTACTTATGGCTTCGTTGATTTGCTTTGGCAGCAAACATAGATCAAAATTTGAATTAAAAAAAAGCACGGTTAAAAATATAAGTATCTTTACGATGTAACCAGAGGAACACTTTTTGGTTTTGAGCATATCATAGATTGGATGATAATGAGTCACACATTAGCAGCAATTTTCTGCACTAAATGATGAGGATTTAAGTATTTTTCACCAAAAATGCTGATACCTAGTTTGGGAAAGCAAATGTTTGTATTATAAAACATCTTGCTATTCAACGGTGAACATATTAAAATCAGGTTTCAGGAATATGATACAAAAATAATTGCCTTAAGTAAAATATACGAGTGAGAGTTAGTCAGATTGACATACAGAATCTTAAGTTTGTATACTAAGTATGTAATGTCAAGAAAACCATGATGGTTGATTACTACATCCAATAGGATTTAGTGTAACCAAACACTAATTTTTATTAAACATTGTTAATAATTTTAATACAGATTTCATGCAGAAGTGAGCTTTGTTACTTTCAATAGCGCTAGTTTGCAGTGCCACGTTTAAAAATTCACAAACCTTGCTAGCGTTAAGGGAAATAATACTCGAAACAGACGCAAGGCTAACACATTTGTGAGTGCTTGTGTTTTCCTCACACACTACTTGTTGACTCTTCGAAATTTTTGAGTCTTGGGACCGGTTTGGGAACTATTCCCGTGATTTGGAGATGGTGGATTGTTAATATGTGAGAAGATCAGATACATCTATAGCAGCGACACACACGTGTTAGCCTAAAATTATTTTATTCAACGCTTCTAGCAAACACATCGAAACAAGGTAAAAAATAACTTTAAAAAATCAAATTTATGAAAAAATTATCCTAAACTAAAAAACATCCATAGACGCGTTTTGAGGTTTTCATCAGTATGGCTTTATTTATTTATACTTAATAATTGATTTGTAGCTTACTTCGTCAACATCGTTCACCACCTCCTCTTTATATATTTTATATAAGGTAAAAAATTCTATCCAATATTGAATTTGCATTATTTTTAAATATAGAACAGAAGCCTAATTTAAATTTTCTAATAAGATCAAATCTAATAGTTTTTGTATATTTAAAAAATTACATTGGAGTTTAATCTTGTGCAGAGAACACAACCAACTAACATCCGTTTGCTTTTGTTTAAGAGCCGCGGGTGGGTGTTAATTTTTCTCGATCTTGTGGGAAACGATTGCAACTTGAATGTTTAGCAGTAGTTGTTTAATTCTTTGTTGTTACGGATGACAAGTTAAATATGACGTAGGGTAATACGGGTTTTCTTGTTGTCTCTGGCAACGTTATTGCCCAATTTGAGGATTTCTACGGCCAAGTACTCTATGTTGACAGTCAGGTAGACTGAGATTTCGGCACCGTTGCGTTTGCATTGTAACTTGTACGTACAACCGATTGACTTAACTTTGCAAAAAAATTATGAAAAGTTTAGCAACTATTTTTCAAATGATCACTGCTTAATGTTCCATGGGTCCTTGAAAATTACGACATCACATTAAGCAAATGATATACAGGGACTCCTTAAAAATAAAACGTTTAAACAAACATAAGGGTTGCAACGGCTTTGTTTTAAAAATATAAATTTTGTTTTTGAGATTACCAATAACAAGACAATTCTTAACGTTTAAACCGCTTGCGCAGCAAGAAGTATCCTATGCCAAACACGCAAATTTTTAATAATTTCCACGCACGGTTTTGTGAAATAGGCAATTTAGTAAGTTAGTTATTTTATTTGTCTAACATTGGCTTATTTTTGCTGCCGGTGCTAATCACCGATGTTAGAGGTTAAGACTACATCTGGAATTTTGCCGCAAATTTAGGGAATTTATTGGGTTTTTTAACGTGCATGCAACATTGAGGCTGTACTCGGAAACTGCTACTAAACTTTTTCTTCTTATCCGAAAGAAAGCGTACTCATTTCAACACATTTCTTCTTAACCAGAAAAACTAACTCTTTAGATAAGGGACTCGAACTTGAGACTTCTGGAGTGGCAGCCGAGTACGCTAACCACTACGCATGGGCGATGAAACAGAAAGTTTAAGAAAGTCTAATAAGAACAGTTTGCATGAATGAAACTGTCATCAACCTGGAAAATTGCACTCTTACAAATTATTAACTATGTAACATTTTTGTGAATTAGGCTTAGGGATTGTTTTGGTAATTTTGGCTTTTTACCCATAATTACAAAATAAAATAGCGACGAGTCTAGAGTTTTTATCTCATTGTTGTTTACAAATAAAGCATGTTGCCCAAAATGCAATCATGAGTTTTCAGAATAATCTTTTATGGATTAAAGAAAACCTTGAAAACAGCTATAAGTGAAACCAATTATCAGAATCAGTTTTTTGTAAATGTTTGGATTGGAATAGTAAGCATTTTTTTAATTAGGCTTTATTTTTAGAAAACGTTTTATTTAAACTTTGAAGGCTACGGCTATGGTTAATACATAATGGTGCGCCACCGCACTTTATCTTAGTTGCGCATCAATATTTAGACCAAAATTATGCTGCTTGCTGAATCAGACGCGCCGGACTACAATCGTGTCTGCTTACGTTTTTTAATATAAATTCTTTGGATTTCTTTGTTTAGTGGCAACTAAACTTCAATTTTTAATGTAAAAAATTAAAGAATTTGCTTACATTAGAAATACTCGTAATGTTTTTGAAGTCTGCCAGTCAATGCTAAGGGGCACAAATGCTTGAGTTAAGGTCGGAGGTGGTCATGTTTAACAGTTTAACAGTTATTCAAGTATTGTATCTATTGGGCGGGTAGGCGGAGCACTTGGTTCAATGATTGCGAGACAGTAGTCTTAACTGGAATTCCCACCTAACTACCTACCAAAGTGTTAGTGAGGTAGAACTTGAATTGTGTGTACAGTAAGAGATATAACCTTTTGATTAAAAAAAAAAAACAGTCAAATGAGTGGACGGAGCATTCAGATTAATGATTGCGGATCAATAGTTTCTATTGGGGTTTTTGCCCACTCATCCAGAAACTGGATTATTTTTATATTTACAAAATCAACCTTTTGATAAGAAACGGTTGGATGGGTAAACGGGTCACTTAGTTCAATGATTGCGGGACAGTAGTTTCAACTCCAGATCCAAAAATTAACTCTTTTTATTTGCAAATATCATTTATCTCTAAATTAAAGAAGAAATTGATGAATTTAACTTTTTAATAACAAACAGTTAAATGGGTGGTCAAGGCATTTAGATTATTGATAACGAGACAGTAATAGTTTTAACTAAAGTGCCTTGCCTACCCACGATGGTGTTTTTTTTTCTTACTTTGAATGTTATTTGTTTCTAAATTAGGGGAAGAGAGTGACAAATCCAAGTTTTTGATAACAAACATTTATGTGGGAGGGCAGAGTACTTAAGTCATTGATTGCGGGACAGTGGTTTTAGATGGATTGTTCCACGAATGTCAGTTGTCACTAAATTGGGGGAAGAGGGTGACTTTTTTGTGTTATGAGTGGCAAAAAATACACTATTTGGTAAACTGAAAGGACTTTTTTTAGGCAATTGATTTACAAATTAAATATTTGTTATTATAACATTATAAGATAGTTATATATATTTTTTTCAAACTTTTTTAAACTGTATTTTGAAAACAATGCCGTTGCGACCCAGTATGAGTTTTTATATTAGATTTGATCAAGGAATCAATCATTTAAGTTTGTTTACGTACTTAAATAAAATCCTGTGTACGCCAGCAGAAAAAAAAAGTGATTTGGATTCAATATAATACTTCTACTATGTAAACTATTTCTATTGCTAGTAAATAATTAGTATATTATACGTCACTCTATAAACACTAAGAGAAATAGCGGAAAATGTCTTAAGTTACCTTCCGCTGGAGCGGGTCAAAGCTTTGCTGCGTTAATGAGAAGTATGGTTGATGAGCAAACAAAGGTGCTAGTTAGCTATTTTTTCTTTTTCAATTCGGGTCTTGTATTTTAAATTGCACAAATTTACTGTAACTTGTTGAGTGTTACTGATGTGAGTAGATGCATTTATATGTAGAATTTTACGAACAAGCGCGGAAGTTTAGTGTATTTTGTTATAAAATAATAATTGCATTTTATTAAAAAAGGATCAAATAATTTATTAAAATTGATCCATATGTAGTAGATTTTTTGGTAAACTAAAACAAACAAAACAGTAAGACCCTCAAAATGCTTCAGTGATGAAAAATGACCAAACTTGACATTATTTTTTTATAAAGTTTTGTGTTATATATTCTACAAATTGTGGTTTTATTGTAATATTAATTCTAGTGTTACATTAGAGTTAATATTATGTCATGATAATAAATAATAATTAATAATTAATAGCAGTACTAAAGAAACTTTGAGACTAAAAGATACAAATGTAAGCAAAGGAAATTGTCAATTGTGAGAATCAAGGAAAAATTAAAACATGTGCAAGCAGCTATAATAAGGGCGTGGATTACTGATGAAATACTCCATCTAATGGACAAAAGAAGAATAAACAAGATAAAAAACTCTCAACAATATAAAAACGTAAACAAAATGTAAAAAGAAAACAAAATAAAAGACGCTAAGGAGAAATGGTTGAAGGAAACGTGCAGGAAATAGAAGAATACAAAAAAAAAATAACTAGAACCATAAAAACAAATCAAAAGCACAACCTTAAAGACCCAAATAGTAATCTTATCACAAACTAGTAGTTTGGACAAAGTATGTAAAAGACACATTCGCAGATGAAAGACCCAATCTACAACAAGATGATCAAAGTTACGACGGCCAAGAAATACTTTATTTTGAAATTAAACATGCTATCAAAGTGGGAATGCTACTGGTTCAGATAAAGTCTTTATAGAACTTTTAAAACTGGCTGACAACGATTTCATTGAAGTAGTGGGCAACCTACTAATATACAAAACTGGTGAAATATCGAAAGATTGGATGTCAACCAAGGCAAGGTTAAAAGTCTAAAGTAAAAAATGCAAACAAATGTTCTGTATATATAGAACAATATCAATTATGATCCACGTTTTAAAGATACTTCTTAAAATAATACATAAAATAATCTCAAGAATACACGTTGAAATCAACAATGCACAATTTGGTTTTCGAAATGCAGTAGGCACTATTCGGGTTAAATTTATTGAATTAAAGATGTCTGGATAAGAACTACGATGTGCATGTTTGATTGACTTCCAACAAGCGTTTGAGACAAGAAACTAATAAATATTTTAAAATCTAAACGACATCAGGTAAAAATTAAATAATAACCTTAAATGTCACAGTTAATTTTCTTCTTATATCAAACTTTACAGTAATTTCATAGCAAAATTAGATCAAAAATTAGTTCTAAAGTTACTGCAATGTTATTTTATTCTTGTTTTCCTTATTAGGCAGCTATTATGAAATATCAAAACATAAAAGTCAGTCAGACAATTTGCTCTATTTGCTATGTATATTGCTAGATAGCAATATTGTTATCTACAATTTGTGATTTCTAAATTTGCATAAGTAAATTAGTTTTGCTAGAGAGTTGTCAAAATTGCCACGCATCCTGATGTAATCACAGTTTATATTGTTAGCAAGCTAAAAGCAAGATTTGTTAAAGTTATACTTTACGTTGTTAGCAAATAATCAGTCAATAGCAAAAATATATTTTCTTTATTTCTAGCAACATAAGTAAAAAATGTAAATTATAAAAAAAATAATACACAAAAATCTTTAGCTAGTAATATATATCTTGCTTATTTCTACCAATGTGCATAAAGATTTTCTCCAAATGTCAGTAAACTTTTGAAAAATGTAATCTAACCTATCCTAACTGACATAAAACCAAATCACTACTTGACCAACATAAAATGTTCTAACAAGTACAAGATCAACTAAACTTTATTGATTAATTTTTTTTTAATTATTTTTATGCAGTCATAGTTGAACAATTGGTACAAAGTATGTATTTTAATACGGCTCAAAAAGTCAGTATTTTATTTTTAAATGTTATAACTAATTTAATGAGAAACATAGCAATTTAGCGACAACTTCATAATTTGAAGTTGAAGATGTATATGTAAGTACAAATTGCTTATCAACTAACAACTTAGTTTATTTGTCTTCATAGACTGTTCAGTTTAACTGTTAGTTTGAAATAAAAATCAAGTTATGCACAGTTCGTGTTTGTGTGGCTAAAGTGCTTTTCTAAAAATATTATTATTATAATATATCAATAAACTGTAATCACATACTATTACCACTGTTTCAAAAAAGGACAAAATTGCTCAAATTTGTCTACAGAGATACCACGAAGCAAATGATAATTGACAAAAGGATTATTACACTTACGTGCACTTTTATTCAAAAACAATATTTCTAAAAATTATTACGGCAATTATCCTAATTATTTTAACTTAGCAAATGGTTTAATATTTCAGTAGGAACATCAGTAAACATGTTTAATTAATAATAATTAAAATTAGAATAGAACTAGGTGCTGAGCGTTGCGTGAATACAGTTTGTTTCGTTGCACCTAACCAGTGGTTTTTTAATCATGAAATAATCTTTACAAAATTTTGAACATAAAACATTGTTGTTCTGTATAAATATTTATTTTTAATAAATAATTTAAATTGGTGATAGAATTGAATCAATTTTTATGATAATTTTTTATTGATTTTTTATTTATAGAATAATACATTTTTTTACTTGCTTGCATATTTGTCCATAATTGTTTCAAATTATAATAACAAAACAACATTTACAATTTTACAATTAAATTTAAACGGTGTTTTAGTGACAGTTTTACTAATTTGCATTTTACGATCTGCAACTTTATAAATTGATTATTGTAAAATTATAACGATTGATAAGAATTGAGTTTCTCGCTTACGTGTCCGTTGTAGTCTCTTTTTAAAATGTTACGTATTTGCAGAAATTGAATTATATTTTTGTGAATAAACTAAAAAAATATATTTTGAGTATATATATTATTAAGTTTGTTGTTTACAGTTTAGTCGACCATTTTCATATAAATAATTGATGCGGAAATATAAATTTAATTATAATATAAATATTGATTTTTGCTGAATTATTACTATAATGAATTTATTAATGTAAATCGTTATATTAGTGAATTAAATTAATAAATTTAAGCCCAATTATGAAGGTTCTTCATCAATAATGTATAATTTGTGTTAATGATATTCAAATGATAATTATGATGAGTTATATAGTGGTTGGTTCGTTACATAAAAGTACTTTTAATTGGGTTTGTTAGTAAAAGATTTAGGTGTAGCGCAAGTTTTTGTGTGACACGATGCCGGATATTATTAATGAAAAGCGTATTGATCGCGATATCGATCGTCGGGCGGACTTAATTGATTGGCATCGATGATGTTGAGGTACGTGCATAAACACAGCACATACGGGCACGAAGAAGAAGACAATGCCCCGCGCGAGCACACGATTGTTAAACTGGAGTAATAGTTTGTATTACATTCATATCTTCGGCCTGAACTAGTTCCGAGCAGCGCGCCGACGATGATAATTTCAATATTTTATCTTTATGGAGCAAGACTGAATAGCATCTGCGAGGCAGAAAATTCCAATGCAGACCTGTTTGTCAGGATCAGGATCCCCCAGTATTTGGAGCTGTGGCATCTGAACTAGTTCATATCTGCATCGGATCTTGCATGTGCGCGCCGCCGAAACTCGATTAGAATTGTTTTCTTTTTAAAAAAATTAAAAAAAATTAAAACTACGTAATTTATTTTTGATGTGCGTACGCGGCCTCGAATTTTCTGCGAAATGTTTTAATAATTCTTACCTTTCGGCGATCCAATCGAACGCAATGTCATCGGCCGAAACACATGGTATGGTCCTCTCGAGTTATTATTATTAACACACAATATTTGATTTATTTATGTTTTAAATTGTTTGTTTATTGTTGCGTGTCGCACGGTAACATAACGGAAGCACTAATCACTTCCTGAAGCACATCCAAAGAGGTACTGGGTACAGTACGATATATTGAGGAGAGCGCGCGTGTCACAAGTCACCCTAGTGAAAGAAGCGGACTGACTGGTCAGCAAATACTAAGCGCTAGTGAGCAACTAAAGCTCCGGCTCGACTGGTAAGGTGGTAAGGTGACTAGTCTACCAATCCCATCTCGTTACGGCAGGTGAATCGCGGGGCAGAAGTGGCAGGAGTGATGGTGAGCAGACACTAAAGGGCAACGACTCTAATCCGGAGGAACTCTGCAGGAACATATGTCCGATCGGCTACCACAGCCTCCGCCCGAATCCATCACACTCCGCCAACTTTCGACTGAACAAGACGTTGCTGCCGCTTCTGCTGCAACTTGAATTCTCAGCCCTCCGCTTTTCCGACACTTCCCCTTTCAGGCCGCCGGCAAAAAACCTGCACTCTGTTGTTTTCCTAGAACGATCGGGGTCGAACAGTCGAAGAGTCCTTTTAGGGCCACCTGCCTTGCACATATTTCCGCGCTCGCACACACATGATCATCCACCACATACCAGCTTCATCCCGGCATTTTATTTCACCTCTACTCTAACCAAATCAATCCAAACAAGTCCTTGTTATACATCATTATTTACCACACGCCATATTTCAATCAACTTCTATTATTTAAAAAAAAAAATCATATAATAATTTTAAGAAACAAGTATTATTTACGTTAAGGGTGAAATTGCTGGTTAATTACAAAATAATAGATAATGTTTTCCAAAACAAATATGAACTACTGAATATTAAATTAAAAATATGATTTGAGGGTGCAATTTTCAAAGTTAATTTGAATACATTTATGTATTTTTATTTTTTATTTTATATATTATTATTAAAATCTAAATAATTATATTTTGTCGTTTTTTTGCCACTGATAATTTTCAAATTTTGTCGAACAGGATATAGTTTAAATCAAATTAATAAGGAACATGTTAATTGAACTTGAATAAATTTATTTAACAATTTTTGGCATTTTCTATTTGTTTTTAGCGTTTTTGCTGTTTATCTATCAGGGATTACAATGGTAAACAAAATTTTAATTAAAATTTAATTAAATAATAGTACTGAGAAGAAAACATTAAAAAAAAAATTATGAAAAACTTTTATTATTTGTCATACATTTAAATTATTTTTTAGTTTGTTTTTAGATCTGCTTATTGAAAACATTTTTTTTTTAAATTTTGAAAAACGTAATAATTAAGTTCTAAATTTTTTATATGTTTGATTATTAGATTTAATCTGTTGTATTCAGTCATTAAAAGATTTGATACTAAAAATGTTTTGAGGAAAATATTGAGAATTTTGTTATTAAACATATCTTTAATAACTTCTTTTCAGTAAAAAAACAGAAACATTATTAAAAAAAAAATATAATATGATTTGTGCTAACATAAAAACAAGTGTTAAAAAATGCTTAATTAACTTGCTGAGAAATTTTTTTAAAATTTATATTTAAATTTATAAATATAATTTAAAAAATGATTTTAGTCATTTTATGACATCAAGGAGTATATTTAAAAAAAAATAATTTAGTATTAAACCCAACTATTATTGCGCTGAAACATATTTCAATATTTTGGTATGGACAAATTAAAAACACTTTACTACAGAGGATTGCTGAATTCCCTACTACTTACTATGAAAATGACAAAACTGCAATACTTTTGGCACATTATCTGACGTTTTAACTACTTTGCTGCATTTGTTGTTTCTTAGCAAAGAACCAAATTATATTAATTTATTTACTACTTTAAATCCTGCTATTTTTTTAATATGTACAGCTTTATTGTTTGCTTGATTGCCACATTTAGCGATGATCGGAGCAAGATTGATCTTAATATCCATTTTATCCATGTTTTTGGCAATATAAGCGTCCATGATACACTTATGTTGATGTTGATTTTATTATCGCTTACGGAGCCAAGCATTGTTTTTGTAATGTAATTGCTGTACATGTTAAAAAGAGTTACAAAGAATTTGCAGCTTTTCCAACCACCAATCTTAGTTTTATACTGAGTATGTGTTATTGGCTAAAACTTCTGCCGAGTTATTTGTGTATAAGTTGTATTAGTTTGTCAAAGACTTTAAAATAGTGAACATCGTAAAGAAATATGAGAATATTATATCTTTATTATTTTTTGTAAGTTATTTTCTGTTTGGTATTTGTTTTCCTGTGTTTTTTTGAGGGTCTTTGTGCGAGATCCTGACAGTAAGTTTGCAAAAAAATTACTGGGTTTTTTGTGGACGTTGAAGGAGGTTTGATGATACTATCTTGAAATACGTTTTAAAGAATAGATCGTTTTGTTTGATATTGGGTCTATTTAAGCTTAAGAATTAAACTACTCGCGGGCAGATGAATACAGAGTGTGCTTTCAAGTCTACTGTAGTGACTGGTTATGAACGGCCTACTACAGATACATAAAGACAAGGAAGTTTTACGTCAACATACTCAATATTTTTGTAAACTGAACATTTTTGGCAACCAAATCAAACATGATGCAAAGTGTGCTAAGCTTCTTGCTTCTTTGAATGAAACTAAAAAATTTCAAATATGGAAACAAAGCTATATTATGCTTTTGTTTAAATCTGGAGTCAAAAATTATATCACTAACTATAGAGGTATATGCATTCAATCTGCCATCCCTAAATTGTTTGATAAAATTGCAACTGGTCAGTTACAATGGATGTGCAAAAGCATTTTAGTGGAAGAGCAGCACGGATTTTGTGAAGGGCGTTCCACACTTACTAATTTACTTTGTTATGAAAATGATATTTTAAATGCATTTGAATCTAATGTACAGGTTGATTCTATCTATACTAATTTTTCAAAGGCGTTTGATCGTGTGAGCCACAATATTTTGATTGCTATGCTCAGAGCTCTGGGTTTTTTTTGTCACAGCCCATTCGTGTTTTATCAGATGTTCCTCAAGGATTTCATTGTGGACCAATTCTATTTTTGCTTTTCATTAATGATCCGTTATAACACCTAAGTTAATGGCTTGTTCTTTGTACGGAATGTTTACATTATTCAAATGTATATTCAATGCTGTATACTGTCAACAACCTCTTCAGTTAAAAGGATGGCCTGTCAGGTGGTTTGAGTTGATTGCCTATTTTGTCGCACAGTTTACTTTTACCAAACACAAAAAAAGATAATTTAGCGGGGTTTATACATAGATCTAACATAATGGAACAGTCTAGAATTTTACGTAAATCATTATTAATACATTCCTCACTATTCGCAATTGTATTTAGTAAAAACGAGTAATACAGCTGTGTATCATTAGCATACATATGTCCTTTACATTATTTGATTTGGTCCAATATGCATGATAAATACAATGAAAAAAGAAAGGGTCCAAGGATAGACCCTTGAGGAACCCCCCTTGTAACATTTACAAACTCTGAAAATTCATGATTCATACTAATAAAAGTAATTGATGATTCCTCTAGTCCTATATATCTAAGTATGAGCTCTAAAGTACTGTAAGTAACAGTATCAAATCAGTTTGAAATATTATATAATATAAATACTAGAACAAATGTCCATTAATACATGACACAAGTGATTAAATATTAATCTTGAAAAACGAAATATTTCGTTTTTCAAGATTAATAATATAAATACATTGAAAATGATGATAACTCATTGAAACATGTATGTAAAAATAAAATAAAATAAATAAATAAAATAAAATCATTACCTTAATAATATGAATAATATAAAAGGATTTTATAAAATAAAAATAGAAAATATAAAGTATCAAATGCCTTACTATAGTCAAGTAAAATCAAAACCGTCATTTTCCCTTGGTTGGTGGCAGAAATTATGTCATCGGTAACTTTTAGTAAGGCTGTTTTACAACTGTAACCAGCCCTAAAACCAGACTGTTCATTAAGAAGTATATTAAACTTATCTACATACTCAAATAATTGTGCCAACATAATTTTTTCTATAACTTTAGAAAGCGTTGGTAAAATACTAATTGGACGCAGCTGTTTTAGTTCTGATGGTTCTTTGATTTTTGGTATAGGCTTAATAATTGCTTGTTTTCAAATATTTGGAAAAGTACTTACCAAAATACAAGAATTTATGATATGAACCATGTAAGGCAATATAGTCGGACAACACATACGCAGCATTGAGATATTAATGCCGTTCATAACCGGTAGCTAACGATTTTATTTGGTTTAGTTGTTTAAATACAGTAATCTCATCAATAAGCTTAAACTGAAATTCTGACATAGATGGGTGACGTAAGTTAGCATAATAATCATCAGGTTTATTGGTGTTATTGAAATTCTTTGGAGGAATACTATTAATAAAGTAGTTATTTATAATATTTACATCTTTTAGACAATCAGGAATTACTACTGGAGACTTTTTCAAATTCAAAGTTTTTAGATGTTTTCATACATTTTTTTTTTCTATTTTGAGATATAAATGAAAAATACGCCTTTTTTTCATTTTTGATTGCCATAGTAGTGTAATTTCAATTTTTTTATAATAATCCTAATGATCAAACTTTCCAGACTTTTTAAATTCAGCTTTAGCTTTATTTTACACAAATAAAAGATTTAGGCATAATTTTTGATCATAATCTTACATTTCTTGAACATATTAACATCATATGCAATCGTGCCATAAAAATGTAATCCGCTGAGTAGAATGTGTAGATTTACTTTAATTTATTTTGTGTCTCTTAGCCTACGTTTATAAGTCAACTGACTAATGTTTTGTTTTAATATTGTCGATTTTTTGTATATGTTATTTTTTGTATTTTTTTTATATATATATTTTTGTAAAACATCATTAGTTATGTATATTTGATGTAGATGTAAATGGTAAGTTTTTATACCGTAAATAAAGTAATACTATTATTAAGCACCGTAGAATGGTGGTACAAAAAGAAAGAGCTATCAGTGAATTTATAAGAAACTGCAATTGTTTTTTCTACAAAACACCAAAGATCTGCAAAACTTGGAGATGTATGGACACACGGTAACAAAGGAAGTAACATATTTCACACTCATGCATGATACCTGACTAACTTTTTACAACCAAAACTATTATTAGACGCACATGAGGACGTACACCTAATGACCAGATGGCTACAAACGGTGGTGATCAGACCCATTATTACATACGTTTTGTATGTAATTTTGAGTCTAAAATTTGCAAAGTTCAGAAGTTGGCACGTCTGCTTACAACGTGTGCAATGAGAACAAAGCCAACAGCAATCATAAAAATAATACTACTTTTACTACACTTATATTATTTTGTCTTGCTTTATTTAACCAAAACACCTAACTTTATCGTGAAGTTCTCGGGACTGTTTTTGTTGTCATGTAATTTTTATGGTGTCGGCAAATTGCTTGATTGAGCTTAAAACGTTTATAATTTATGTTGCTGGATTTGCACAATAATTGAACTGTTTTACGTTTTTTACAAAAAACTGTGATTGGTTAGTAGTTTATTGGTTTGATTTAGTTGTTTTTTGGCTGCATTTTAAATCCAAAACTTGTATTTTGTAGCAGATGTTTTTGCAACTGTTTTTAATTGTATTATTACTTTGCCATACAAAAATTTGTGATCAAAGTTGAATAAAGCTTCTAGCTATATTTTTATATTTTTTGACTAAAATATAAATTTGTAGTTTTTAGAATTATGTTTAAAGATGATATTTGTAAAAACCATATTGATATAGATTTCAAACTGCATGAACTACTCCAAATATGTTGTTTCCGACATTTTATATAGTCTTATTTATTATGTTACCAATTGATGCATTTTTTGCGTAGGAATGGGAAAAATCTTCAAAAGACACTGAGCAGTCCGTACTGTCCAGTAATGTCAGGTTTTTACTGACTAAAAAATTCACCTTATCTTTTCTTACCTTGAGGTGGTTTGTCTGGCGCCCCATACACCCGCGGCGTAGAGGGTCTTTTCCTATTCAATGCTAGTGCTTGTTGAGTTTGCAGTATCCAGTTATCAGTTCTATAAGCCTATGAGTCAATTCCTTTCTACAAGTTGCTGTGTTCCGCCTTAAGTTTGCTGCGGATTATTTCTTTTTGGGATTCCAAAAGCGGACTCTGGTTTGGTGAATGTCCCTTTTGCTTCTTGTTTGGCAAGTTGATTTGCCATGAGGTTTCTTTGTGTTTTCTGGTCTTTTGGTATCTATATTAGGCAAATTTTGCAGGTTGTGTCCACTGCTTCCAAACTGTATATGCAGGTCATAATCAATTTGGATTTTATTACTGGGCCTACAATGCCGCTTGACTGTTTGACAAGATAGTTATCAGTTTGTGCAGTTTTAGACCTTTTTTGATCATGTCTCTGGCGTACCACTTAATGGCAGCCACCTCTGCTTAAAAAATTGAGGCAAGTTTACCCAGAGATAGCAAAGTTTGCTTTAATTGGTGTTTGTCCTTGTAGATTCCAGCTCTAGCACCAATTAGGTTTTTGGACCCATATGTGCACCAAATAGTTCCTTTGACTGCTTTTAGGTATTATCTGTTCTTTATCTATTTGTGTTGATGTGGTATTGTTACATCAAATTTCTTACTGATTCAGTTCGTTTCATGAAGTACAATCTTATCATTTGAGTTTTTTCTTTATGCAACACATTGCTATGTCAGGTCTGTGGATCCCGAGGTTAACATTGTGTTTATTTATTTGCAGCCTGTATGCTGCTTGTCTAGCCTTTCCCAATATCATCAGGTGAAGTGGCGGTAACGTTCTTATTGTCTCCCTTATCATCAGACATGCTAGCCTTTGAACTTTGTTTAGTTTTTTGACCGTACACTTGAGAGTTTTTTTTTTCATACAATTGTTCCGTATATGATAATGGGTTTTACCACCACCGTGTATAAGCATCTGGTCATATTAAGTGTTATTTCCCATGTACGTTCGACCATCATTTTGGATGCAAAAAGCACCCGAATGGCTTTCGTAAGCGTAAGTTTTTTTAGGTCTGTGGTATTTTGTTGTCTTGTAAACGGTACAATTATCGTTTTGCTTGAGTTTACTGATAACCCTATTTTTTTACAACACTTTTTTACGATATTTAGTGCAATTTGTATTATGTTGGACACGGTTGCTCTAAACATTTCGTATGCAAGGATAGTAAGTTTGTTTGCGTAGCCTAGCGCAAAAATGCCCATATCGTTGAGTATCTGTAGTAAGTCATGACTAGACACCACAGTAGAGGTGAAAGTATGCTCTCTTGTGGGCAGCTTCTGGCGACTTTGGCTTCTACAGTTTTTTTCATATAGTGTTATAGTTACAGTCCGGTTCTTGAGCATGGAGTTGACCCATTGTTGGACGAGAGGATCTATTCTTTGATTTTGCATTGCTTTTGCTATGGATTTGAAAATAGTATTGTCAAATGCCCGTTCAATATTCAGAAAAGCACTTAAAGCAATTTTTTTGCATTGGATAGTGTTTTTACATTTGATAGTGTTCTTGACTAGCTGGTGTATAGCTAGCTTGCAAGATTTACCCGTTTGATAGACATACTGATGTTGATGTTGATGTTGATGCAGTGTTTGGGCCTTTAGCACCCCGTCGTTTATGTGTTTGTCGATTACTTTTTCCAATAGTTTTTGCATTAAGGATGTCAATCTGATTGGTCTGTAGGACTTAGCCAGAGCATTCGTGGGTTTCTCCGGTTTTTGATGTATTAAAATCAATCATGCTAATGACAAACTTTTTGGAAAGAATCACGTATATTGTGTGCTTTAGAATGCCGTATAAGTTTTTGATTTTGTTATTTTTGGTTTTCGTAATTGGCATAATGATCTGAAATATACGAATGTATACTGGCTTAGCGCGGTGATTTTTATAATCCGGTTGCTAATAAGTATATGCGTATCACGTTTGGAATTTATCTGGAGATATATTGTGAATCTAAAGAAAATCTTATTGTAATCAATTGTTTTCAAAAATAATGTAGTTTGCAATGATATTTATCAATAAATATAATTTACTCATTATCACAATATATTTAGTTTTCTAAAAAAATATGAACCGACTAGAAATTAAATAATTTTTTTAACAACTGGCTATTTTTAAACTCAAAGATTTTTTTTTTTTTTAAATTATAGATACTCTTTTCAGATCTTGTAGTTGTTAAGTAGTTTATAATACTAAAGAATTGTTATTTAGTAAAAGTTAGCAACATCAGTTATGTTTAGTTTAAAATTTTCTAAAGCGTTTATTATACTTTTTTTATAAATTTTTTGCAACGTAATCTAATAATTTTAATATTTTTAAAACTCTATTTAATACGATTCTTAAATATTTATTGTTAAAATTGAAGGACAAAATTTTAAGGAGTCTTACAAATAAAAATCAAGTAAATTGCAATGAGCTGATTACTACTGGTTTTTCTTTTTTAATCAAGCAACAAGTTTTAGTTGCAATTAAGACACTACCTACATCTTGCTTAGAACTTAAGAAATGTTTTGATTACCACAATAATATTGTAATTAGATTTAGCTACAGCCAACGTAAGTTTTTTAAGTTTAGTTTTCCGCTGGTGTTCCTTGTGACAGGTTTAGATTGTTGGATAAATCTAAATTTCAAAAATCTACCGAAGATAAAGCAGGAACGTTATGAACTTGACCATAATTAATAATTTGTTTAATAAATATATTTGCACAGCGTGATAGGCTGAAGTAGATGCTTTAAAGCTTTTAGATTTTACAAGCAAATCAACAACACTACCTGGTAAAGTGAAAAAATGAGAATTAATATAATTAATATCAGCTTTTTTAGTTTTGTCTAAGTTTAAAAACGTAGGAAAAGGGCACATAAGTCTGTAGTTTTTTATTAATTGGGCCACAACCAAAAAAAGTTTTGGTTTTTGGCCAAGTTTTTTTTTTTTCTTAACGTCAGAGCTTGCTAAAGAAGGAAAATTTACAGGCTGAATCAATTGCACCGTTTCTTTAGTAAGCACCGCAACATTAGGAACAGTTAGTTGATCATGCAAGCTTTAAATTGAAGAGTAGTCTTATTTTTTTTGGTAATCTTCTCTTTGAGATAAGTAATTTGATCTAAGAGTAATTTACTGCCCAACTGCAATTTATTACGTCAAATTTGGTAAAGAGCAATGTTTTTTTTATAAAGCTTTGGTAGTTCGGAATCATCCAACTCAAGTAGAGTTCCGCAGTGAAATTTCTTGTGGCGCATGGCGCATAGCGCAACTGTTGTAGAAGATAATACTACAATTGCTACAAGTTATACCGGATTGTGCAACAGTTTTACTTTTACAGTTTAGGCTGATCGTAGTAACAGATGCAGTTACAATAATGACTAGAGCAGTTAATAAATAAAATAAAGTTAAAAAAATAATTAAAATTGAAGTCTTTTAAGCGATGCAGTCTACAAGTGTTGCATAATTGGAATTAATAACAAAATTTCACTAACAACTAATACAACATCATAATACAAAAATACAAAATTGTAGGACTACAGCCTAATTTGTAATTATGGAGTTTTTATAGCACTAATGATAAATTAGTTTGCCTTGTTTTGTTATTCAGTATATGCTTAGCTACATGTAATGAATACTTTACTTCAGAAACTTGTTAAAAGAAAATTTTAAGAGTATTAAAAAATGTGTAGAAATACTATGAACTGTTTATGGTAAGTTCAGTATGTTAAGATAATTGTTCTTAATGGTTTTAAAGATTTAATACAATTCTCCATTTACCAAAAACAGAAAAAAATAAAATCGTTATTTTTTTAAAGAAACATTGCTTATATTTAAAGAGAATGTTTAAAAGTGTTATGAAAAAACTTGTAAAGATTATGGAAGATCTTGGATGCTGTAAATTGCAAATTTTGACAGCGTGGACAAGAAGAAGAAGAAGAAGAAGAAGAAGAAGAAGGTCATCCAATTGATTAGAAATAAAGTGCGATTGTAAGTGTGTTGAACAGCTTTTTTAAAAGAAAATAATTTGGGAGAGTACTAAGTAGATTGTTAACCGCATGATGAGTCATTATTTGAGTCTTGGTGAGCTAAAGAAATGTTGAAATAAAAAGAAAATCTTTCCAGATAAGCAAAAATTTATTTATATTAGTTTTTGATAGCATTGAATTTTTAAATGTTGACAAAATTTTAAATCAATTTATGACATCAATGATCTTGACATTCAATTCTGAACAAATTTTAGAAGAAGATGAAGTAGCATATAATACTTGCCCGTATTGCCTGTTTATTTCAAACTAAATGAGGTGTTTTTAATGCTATTTTGGACATGCTACAGTTACATGCAACAATATATTTTCAATTTATATCATATGCTTTTGCAATGTCAAAGAATACAGCGACAAGATGTAGATTTTGTGAATTTTTTGTAAAACAAAGTAATTAATTGTAGAACAATGACGTTCGTAGTTTTCATTGTATAACAGAACATACCATTTTTTATGTAAGTTTTAATTCTATTTTGTTTATCTAATTTGTCACTAGCAGCAGTCCAGTGTTGACTGTATTTTTGAAGGTGTTTTTACTTTTTGTAGTTGTGACCATCGCCACATAGCAATTAGGGTTTCTTCTGTTCTTTTTTTGATTAGTTTTTCTACAATCAGTAGTTTTAATTTTGGACTATTAGAGTTACTATCACATTCTTGTGTGCGCTGTTATAAAAGCGGCTGCATCTTTAAAATGTTAATTATTTGTCTAAGCGCATCTACTACTTGTTGTCCTTCTCAAAACTCAAATTATTTTTTAACAGACTCTATGTTAATTATATAATCTATAACCTCTTAATACCGTTAGGTGTCGAGGTGTCAGACACACCGAGCCACAGAGAAGACATGTGTAGTTTGGATGCTTATATAAGGTAACGGACCCATAAACCAAAAACTCTGAATGAAATTCAGCCAAAATTAACATCTCCACTCTCCTCTGTATACGCACGAGACTCTGAAATGCCAGATGAACAGGCAATGGCCTTTTATGAGGCGCTGCAGGAATTAATAGACACATCTCCTCAGGAAAATAAATTTATAATACTGGAGAATTTAAATGACACTAAATAGCAGTGGAGAAAAACTAATAGACTTCTGCACACATAATGAATTAAGAATATGCAGCACATTCTTTAAGCACAAGCTGCAGCACAAAATAACATTTACAGGTGCAAGATGTCAATTCATGATTGATTACATCATCACCATCAAACATATAAGACCAGATCAAGTACTAGCATCTGCTAACATCTGCTAACATAGGATCAGATCACAACCTGATCGTAGGTGCAATAGAAACACTACAGTGCAAAACAACCCCTATTGCAGCAAAAATCATAAAGTTAAATACAGAATTATTTAGAAACGAAAGCCCAAAAACGCTTTACCAACAATGATTGGCCTTCTAGATAAGGCATAATCCCATCGCAGACAATGATACATCTCAAGCGGCATGGAAAAAACTGAAACAAAACATCAACCAAGCTGCACCACAGAAGCACTTGGGAAGAGAATAATAAACAAGACACCAACATACATAAGAAGACCCAAGCTCTGGTTCAATCAGGAGGTAAAGGCCTTGGCTCAAGAAAAGAAAAAAGCCCATCTTATTTATAAATCGACAAATTCCAGAGAAAACTTTGAAAATTATAAGGAGATAAGGAACAGAACTAACAACCGAATCCGCATCATAAAAAGAGAGAAATGTAAACAGTTTAGTAGGAAATAGAGAACGACCTATACGGAACACAAAAACGGATCTGGAAAATCCTCAGGGGATTGAAAAAAGAAACCAACAAAACAGTACAATTAAGCGTTAGCTTGGTCAAGCTAAAGGCCTTCTTTACCGAACTATATGATCAAGAAGACAGAACTGGAAAAACAATAACAACAAGACCACACAAGCCTGCACTTGAACAAGTAACCATGTTGAAGACATCCTAGCAAAACTGAAAACGGCAAAGCGCCTGGCCCTAATGACATCAAAAACAAACTGCTGAAATACGGAGCACAACTTCTTGCAGTGCAGCTGGCAAAGCTGTACAACATAGTTTTATCAACGACGCAACCCCCACTAGACTGGAAAGAGAGTGCAAGCATAACACTATACAAAAAAGGCAGCAAGAATGAAAAACTACAGATGCATTTCTCTACTGGATGCACTAATGAAGATATTTACAAAACATCTAGCGAACATTGTAACAGAGAAGACCACGATGCGGGAAGAGCAACAGGGTTTTCAATAAAACCGCTCCACCACAGATGCTATCTACGTGGTACGACAAATTGCAGAAAAAGCGCTGGAGTTCAACAAACCCGATTATCTATGTTTTGTAGGTCTAGAAAAGGCGTTTGATAAAGTCAAGCTCTCAGACGTACTAAAGACGTTAATTATCAAATATATAATCGAGACAATAAAACAACTGAACACAGATACCACGACCAAACTAAAAGCGACGAACGGGAAGGAAACTGATATCCAAATCAAAACTGGGATACGGCAAGAGGACAGCCTGAGTCCTTTTCTGTTCAACCTCCTCATGGATAAGATTATAGCAGCTCTTGACTCAATAGAACATAGTTACAAACTGGGAAACAAACTCATTAAAACAGTGTGCTACGCTGACGACGCCGTACTGATTGCAGAATCAGAAGACAGTTTACAATGGCTACTAAACACGTTCAGAAAGAAGTGCGAGACAATAAACATGACAATAGCCGCAGCTAAAACCAAAAGCCTAGTTATTGCAAAGAATCCAATCAAGTGCAAGCTAGCCGTGAATGACATAATCATTGAGCAAGTCTCAGAATTCCAATGTCCTAAACCATGTAAACAAAGCGTCCAGGATATCAGTTTACAGTGCGTAAAATCCCGTCTGGAGAAAAGAAAACATATCAACTGAGAGCAAAGCAAGGATCTAGAAAGCGTGCGTGAGACCCATTCTCATCTACTCCGCTGAAACCAGAGCCAATACGGCAGAGACAAAACGCCGGCTAAGATGCGCAGAGATGAGTACCCTTAGATCTATCACTGGCTACTTACTTGCCGACCGAAGAACTAACATTGAAATACGTGAGAAATGCAACACACCGGATATTGTGAGATGGGCGCGAAGCAGAAGAAGACAGGGGAACGAGCACGTGTTACGCATGCAAGATTATAGAATTGCCAGGATAGTCTCATACGGTAAACTATACAGAAGGCGCCTTTTTGGCAGGCTAATGAAGAGGTGGAAGGACAATTGGACGTCGATATCACAGGAGCAGCACCTGGGTAGGTGTTTGGCCAAAACAAGCCACACGGTTTTTGAAAAGGAGAAAAAGAAGAAAAACATTTTACAACGCTTTTCCGTTCTCCAACCTACTGGTCTAGAGTAGATAAATAATTTTGTAGTGTAAGTTGTTAGCATTATGAGTAGAGAGAAAAGGCTACACGTTAGCAGTGGCGTATAATAGCTTAAAATAGAAAAAATGGAAACTGAAAGTTCTTTTGAATGATTTTTCACATTTTGCAAAATATTACGTCAGGTTTTGTAACAAATGTAAGTTGTTTGTTTTGTCCAAGAATTCTTAATTGATAAACCTACCCAAATTGAGTTTTTAACAAACTACAAACTTTAAGGTAGGTAAAACATGCTGTTGTGTATCACCAAGTACGCTTACTACAAAAAAATATAGGTATCATAGTATGAGAACAGCTGCATAAATTTGTTAAAATTTTTTTTGAAAGGTTTTGATCTAATTTTTATGCATATTTTATATAAGCTTTAATTTTTGTGGTCTTGTTTTTTATCCTAAGATTATATTTTTACCATTACTTTTATTATAATCTGTGGTTAAGCAAGTATTGATCTTTATGGAATTGTGACCGCAATCAGTTTCTGCAATGCACGTTATTTGCTGTTTTACATTATATAACTTTGATTCTATAATTGTAGTTACAACTTGCAACTTATTCAGCAAACTATTAATTTTGCAATCAAAATTACTTTATTACATAAATAAGAAGCAGGTCAGTAGCAAAAATTTCAACAATTTAATTAAAAAACTTACTTATTCTAAAAATTTATAAACTAAGTAATGGGCTTAAATTAGTAGGAAACTTTAATGTTTAAATAATTTTTATTACTAGCACCCGATGGACTAACAAATGATAAATAATCAGGAAATAAAAAATTGTAACTTTGAATAGATTTAAACTTTATTTTAATTGGATTAAATAATGTTCCGTTTATTCTTTTGATTTCTAAGCTCTAATGGAATTTCAATACCAAACTAATTTAGCTACATCCCTACTAATAGACTAATTAATTAATATTATATTTCTATAACATTTTAATGGTCATAAAGCCAACTTTATGCAATTCATATTCCACGGAGGAATTAAAACGAAACAAAAAAATGTATAGGAATTGGCTGCCTTAATCTCGGGGGTTACACGCTCCAGTGATGCGACGCGGTCGATATTAATTAACAGCACCTCAATTATCATTACGGCTCCATACTGTTACGACCAACAATTACATAATTAATCCGGTAAGGAATCTATTTTTATAACAACACCTAGGTTAGCTGCACACACACACATATAGTGCGAGTATGGTATAACAGTACAAATTAAAAATTTATACCGAAAATTATGATTTTTTTATGCTCAAACTAATACATGATCTTAATAGGCCGTTGCCTTCAATTACTGTAATTTTTCCGGTGATATATGGTTGTTTACACTCTCCGGAGTTCTTTAATTAGGTACCTTCGTTGCCGCTATGTTTTTAGCCTACTTTATTACAATTAATATTTCTCTTCATTTTTGCTCAGCCAGGAGTGACGGTTTAATCAATTTATGGTCGCATTCATTTGTGGTCGCGATGTTTTAATTGTTTCCCCTCTGTTTAATCACTTTTTTTATAATTTAATTGATTATTTTATGGTACAAGAAAATAAGAGAAGAGGTACTGTTTTAATCTATTGGGTGGTAAAGCACTTGTAATACGTTTATAGTAATTCGCAGTGTAGTTAGTTCTTCATTGCAGAGGTGAACAAGTATTCTGCATCTCCGAGAAGCAATAAATTGCCATTTTAAGAGTTTTTCTCGGCACACGTCTCTTACATCAAATGAGCGGACCAAAGAAAACCACGAGAGCGTGCTGCACTCTGGGTGATTACAAAAAATCAATCGCGATTCTATTCCTGAGACCATTAATTGTTTATATATTATATTACATACAGATATCCTATTATTTAAATTAAATTAATTAAAAATATAAACAATTTTTTTTATTTAAAAAGTACAATTAATAGCAATTGTAAATATGCATTGAAGGGATTAATGGTGATGTTGATAGGCGGCGTGGGCGCAGCGCGAAAATTTATAGCCAGTCTTAACCTTTCGCAGCGGAATTTGATCCTCCTCACAGGATTATTGTTGTGCGCAATTAATATTTCACTTCCTAAACGTCGGCGAAACATCAAAATGTGGGCAGTGAGTAAATGAATTATTATCGAAAGATAGAGAGAGAGAACGAAAAGTTTGTGGCCTCACCACACCAAAATATAATAAATAATGTAACTTATATATTTTTTCCTGCTGTGACTTGAGGCGCACCAATGAAAACAAGGAAGAAAACAGTGTTTAGCTTTAATTATACGTTTTGCTATATTTGGATGGTTTTTATTGCCGCTTTCCACATGTAAATTTTTATTTATGTGACAGACCAATATGTTAAATTTAGAGCAGCAATAATATGGCAAACAATATTAAGAAATTTTATCAATACTATAAAAGTATAATATTGGCAAATTGTAGACGCATTCATTTATATCGAGTGTATAATTTACTACATATAAGAAACCACAAATTTATTTATTTTTACATTGTTCATGTTCTAATGTTCATACAACATATCATTTTCAAATTTTAATTTAAATACTGTCTACAATAAACTGGAAATCATCTGCACACAAAAGATAATTAAATTTATAAATTCATTACACTAATTTTTTTTTAATATTGTTCCTAAATTTAATTGAAAATTGTTTGTTTGTATAGCAGGCAAGCGTCTGAAAGGGATTTGGCTCATCGATCATTTTCAAACTGTTAGGACACTTATAGAAGAAACGGAATACAATAGCCAATACACATAGCCTTTTTGATTACCATAAAGCTTTCAACAGTACTGATACTTGGGCTTTTTTAATAGTTTTGAATGACTCACGGATTGATTCAAGATACTTTAATAAAGAATATATATAAAGCACCTTTTTTTCCGTAAAAACAAACAACGATCTGTACATCAAAAAAATAACTTTTATCAAAAATGTTTGCTAATGTGACATCTTTTCCAAACTTTTTACCCTAGCATTAGAAAATGTATTTAAGTACCAGGGCTGGGATGGAAAGGGTATGAATGTTGGTGGCATACATCTGAGCTACTTTGGAGATGATATAGTTTTAATAAGTGCATTAAAAAACTCTTTGGCTTTAATGTTTGAATACGATTTCGGGTTTGTGTCCGCCTGGCCGTTTAATTTGTACACACCGTTGTTTTCTTTGGTGTTTTATGGTAGTTTGCGGGGAAATACCCCATTATCTACCTATCATGCGTTGCCTTATGGCTTAGTGGAAGTTCTCAGTGCTTTCCACTTTTTGTTTTATAGCGTTTACAGCCTGGGCATGATTAGGTTTACAGGTATGTTATAGGTGGTGTAGTGCGGGTAATAGAGTCGAGCCTTGAGGGACTTCAGCTGTCATGGGTTTAACAGAGGAAAGCGTATTTGAAATTTTTACTTGGATGCTTCTGTCATTTAGGAGGTTTTTAGTAAGTCTACCCAGATGGTGGAGGAATTTAGCACGATAAAGTTTGGCTACCAGGCCATCATGCCAAACCTAATCGAACGCTTTTTTTTATGTCTAAAAAGATTGCTCTAGTTGACTTTTTGTTATTGAACCCTTTGGAAATATGATCTGTCACTCGTGCCAGAATGTTGTTTCCTAAAGCCGTGCTGGTGGTTAGGAATTATTTGGTTGGTTTTACTATGGATGTTTGGGTAAATGAGAATAATTTTTTTTGCTATTTTGCTCAATGTAGCTAGTAAGCTAATCGGAAGGTAGTTTTGTAGAAACGATTTAGGCTTAGGAAAAACAACGATAATAGCATGTTTCTATTTTTGGGGGAAATATTTTTGCCTTAAGATTCCATTAATGATGTTGGTGAGACCTACAATGGCGATATTTTTATAATGTTTGATCTCTCTTTCTACATCATTTATTATGTCAACATCTGGGATGTTATATGCTGGGTTAAATTGATCTTAGGGACAATGCAATAGCTTTGGCTTTCTCTAGGGTAGTGTGTGCTAGCCCGTTTTGCCGGTGGATGGTTGGGATGGTCTCGTGTTTTTTCCTTAGACACTTTGATATGTGCCATGATTTCGGCATTTTGTCTTCTGTTTGGTGAAAAAGTTTGTCCCACTGTTGGTTTTTGAAAGCTTTTTTTTCTCTTTTAACCTGTTTTCTAGTCTGTTTTTGATTAGTTTGTTCTGAGCAGTTCTGGAGCGTTGAAGTTTCTGTTGTGCTGTTTTTCTCTCTTATAAGTCGTTTTAGAAATGGGGGGAGTCCAAGTCTAAGTCATTGTCTTTGATGATAATGTTGCTGAAGGCTTTGTCTTGCGCAGATTGTATGGAAGAAGTTAGGTTTTCAACCGCAGCGTCTAAGTCCTGAGCGGAGCAGATTTTTGAAAGAGGGCCGAGATCGTTTTCCATAAACAGATAAAACTGTTTCCAGTTGGTTTGTTTTTTAGTTTTATCCAGTTTTCCTACCAAAGTACCATGTATAGTTAGTAGGACGGGATAGTGGTCTGAGTTCATTTTGTTGAAGTGGTGGCGTTGAGTACGCTTTTTGACAATGCGATGTCGAGTATATCGGGCGGGTGACCTGCGTGGCTGTAAAATATTAGAGAAGTTGGGCATGGAAATATTGTTCTGATTTATGAATTTAATTAGGATTCTGCTTTTTGTGTTTGGGCGCGGCAGTTCCATGCCACGTGTTTAGAGTTAAGGTCACCCCCGATAAGTGTGGGGATATTATCTTTTAAGGCCATTTTTAAATTGTTAACCAAAAGTAGTTTAGTTGGTGATTGGTAAACAGAGAAAATTTTGATTTTGCCGATAGGGGGATGGTTGGTGATTACCCCGGTTGCTTCCAGGTTGGTGAAGTTTGGGATTTCAATTTCTGAATGGTCAATAGTTCTTTTTATGAGTATGGCTGTGCTACCGCCTTGGTTAATTCTGTCATTTCTGTATATGTTAAAGTTGGGGAATTTTGGGTTGTCTCTGGGATTTAGTCCAGTTTCTAATAATAACATAACATAAATGTCTTGTTTTGAGATGAATAGTTTGAGTTGATATGATGTTATTGTGAACTGCCATTATTGGTAATGATTTAAAAAAAAAACTAATTTAAATAAATCTTGGTCGTTGCTGCTGTTATTGATGGCATTCGTGAGATCTAGTTTAAGGTTGGATTTTACTTCCATGGGCGGTGCTGATTGTTGTTGCTGCTGCACAGCTTTTGCATACGACGTTAGTTGTGGGCTTGGCTTAGGGTTACATAATTGACTTTAGCGGAAGGTTGCCCTTTAGGTTTAGTTTTTGTTTTAATCTTTTGGTAGACCGGGCATTCTTTGTAGGACGCGGGGTGGTTACCACTGCAGTTGGCACAGACAGTTTTCTCCTTGTCTGCAGAGGTAAAATTGCATTGTGCTGAAGGGTGATTCTTGGCGCACCTGACGCTCACCCAATCTTTGGTGCACATCGATGCAGCGTGTCCATATGCTTTGCAACGATGACAGTGGGCCGGTTCACCAGACTTGAACTTTACCTCAACTTTGACCTTAAGGCCGAGAATTTTTGATTTCATCATTTCTATCATTTTTGTTTAATTGTATGTATAGTTTGTTGTATGTTCTGGTTTGGTTATGCAACTTTGAAATTGCATTAACGTCAAATTCTTTTGCCTCCAACGCTTTTCTCATCTCTTCGCAAGAAACATCTTCAGGAACATTGTGCATGACCGCTTTGAGGGTTTTGTCTTTTTCCAGCTGGTATGTGTAAGACTTGTGACCTTTTGTGTCAAGGTATGTTTTTGCCCTTCGGTGGTCTGAGGACGTTTTTGGCATTATTTTTATGCACTTACTTAAACATTTGATTTTAAAATTGATATATAACTTTTCCATATTGTTTTTGACATCTCTCCATACCTTTTTGTCGTTTATTGTAATTTGTGGAGGAAGTTTAACTTTTGGTTGTTCCGGTGCGGTGTCTTTGATGTCCGAATCGTCGTTCTCGCTACTACTCGGGGTATGAGCTTTCTTTTTTCCATTGTTTTTGCGGTCTACTAGTTGCCATTCGTTAGTATCGTTTGTGGGGTTGCTGGAACCTGGTGTAGAGTCGTTCTGAATTGGCATTGTTTCAGAGTCGTCCATGTTTTGGTTTGTGGTGGTTATAGTTAGTAGAGGAGGAAAAGGGACTCGTCTCTAGGTGTCCACTTGGATCTTAGGAGTTGGAGTCGTCGATTTAATCTTTTTCGGTTGTTTGTCAATAGAAATGGTAAAGTTTTTGGTAATTGTCTTTTTGTTTTCTGAAATATTTTTCTTAGGGCTGCTGTTTGATGTGGCCGTGTTAGTTGAACTGTCCGACACATCTCCAGGTTCATCGTTTTTGGGGTGAGTTGGTTGGGCTTTATTAACGTAGTTAATTTTTTTGACTAGTGCCGAAATCTGGATAGATAATTGGTTGAAACTAATGTTCATGTCGGTTTGGATATTTTTGTAGTCAATTTGCATTTGATTGACAGTGGATTTTAATGCAGTTACGTCATTACGGGTAGATTTTGTGTTGCTATTGGTAATGTTAAGGTTAGCCTTAATATTTCCAAGTTGGCTCTGTTTTCTGATATTTTGGTGAAAAATTAAATTGAGTTTTCATCAATTTTTGCTTTGAAAACATCTAAACTTTGGTCTGCATCATTGTCTTAGGTTAGAGTAAATTGAAAATTTTTGTCCATGGCGATGGTTTCTAGGTCTGCTGGGCCGCACAGTTGGAGGAGTAAATGTTAATTTACTAATCACTTAATTGTTTATTAGCGCTTTGCACTATAAAAGTCTTGTTTCCTTTGTTTGAGAGATGTGGCTACGAACAAAAAGAGGTGAATGACCGGAAACTGGGTCATGAGTCTTTGTCCTATCTGCGGGTGCGTGGTGCCGCCCGCAGTTTGGGGAGGGGGGGGGAGTTAACTAACTATTACTAGTCACTTAAGTAAAGTTTTTATTGATCTAATACTGTTTAATCAGGCACTTTCTTTGTTTAAACTAATCGAACTGGGTGCACACTTACACTGTACTAATTTGTACACACTGTTTGCAGTAATTCAGGCTGTATTTTGACAATAATGCATAAAATGTTAACTTCCAAGTGTTTGATTGTTTTTGGTTTATTGGTATAGACATGGGACTTTACATATGCCCAGAGAAAATAATCTAATGGCGTCAAATCGCACAATCCAGGTGGCCAGTTTACAGGTTTGTTTTCTAAAATTAATTGTTTGTATAATGTTTTTTTCAGTAAATTAATTGTATTGCGCGCTGTGTGTCATGTGGCGCCGTCCTGTTGAAACCACATGTTTTGCAACATTAATGCTGTCCAATTGAGGCACGAAAAAGTTGGCAATCATGTTTCTGTGCCGCTCACCGTTGACTGTAACGTTCTGACTATCACCATTTTTGAAGACATATGGACCAACGGCCTATAAAATTTACCAAACGGTAGTTTTTTCTGGTTGAAATATTATTTTGACAATGACTTTTGCATTATTATTGCTCCAAATGCGACAATTTTGTTTGTTGACATAGCCATTTAACCAAAAGTGAGCTTTATCACTGAACAAAATTTTCAAATAAAATTGTGGATCAATAGCAATGTTTTTCTTGGCCCATTTACTAAATGTACGGTGCAAACGATGATCGTGTGGCTTCAATTTCTGTACAAGTTTAATTGTTGATCACTATGACGAATTGACACATTTTGATCATCATTACCACTACGTTACACACTATTAATTGCTTCTTGCTTCTTTTTGCGCAAAAAATCAAGTCAATGTTTTCTTAAATGATAGATAGCCCAAAAAATCTAGAGCTTAAACTTTTGTTTTGTAGGAAGATTTTAGTGGTGTACAGTTTTTGTTCGGAACTGAGCCGTTTGGAAATTTATCGCGCCGACACTTTGGTAATTTCTAAATCTTTTTTTAAATTACTTGTTTTTGATATTTTATTATTTATAACTGAAACTTTTATTTATCGGTCAATTAACACTATATCTTAAACTTTGCAGATAGTTTTATCAGTTTGTGCTTCTAGGGGTTTTCTATACTCACCATAACTTTTCTTCATTTAGTTTTACAATGGACAAATGTTATCATGTTTTAGTTTTTTGATTTCTTAGTTTGTGTTATTAATATTACAAGCTATAGCTATATTTTTTGATTGAACCCTTTGTTTTATGGTTTTATATTTTAATGTTTTTTACTGTTTTCTTTATGTATGCTATTTTTTTGTTTTAGTTTTTTTTTTAGTTTATTGGAATTGTTTGTGGTTTTTGTTCATTTATTTGCATTTTTTGTTGTTATTTTGAGCACAATCTTATATAAACTTTTATTTTTAAGCTCAATAATCAAATATTTTTAATGCAAGACCGAATTAGGTTTATTTTATAAGCAGATTTATCTAATCAGATTCACTAAATATGACCTTTAGAATTTTTAAATTCTCTCAAGAGTGGAAGAGAAAGTATAGATAATGTGTGTTAAATTCTAAGATAGAACACTAAAGACAATTTTTTGTGAAATGTGATACAAAATATTAGTTATTATTATTAGTTTTTGAACATGTTTCAAGCGGCTCTTACTTTTTCCTTGCATCGATTAATCAAGCTACGATGATTTTTACGCGCATACTGTAACGTTATTGTTGAATATCCTACTGCAGCCGCCACTGAAGATAGATTAAGATTATATTTTAAGATCCATGCAGCATCACCTTTTTAAGTAAAGAGAAACCTTTATAGTAAGAATCAAATGGTATTGATTTACAATTTTAGCGTAATATTTGTAACAATCGTTAACGCAAGGCTTATAATATCCTACAAGTAAAATTATCAAAAGAAACTAACGAGACATTTTTGAATATTCTAGTTTTAAGAACGTCACATGAAACTCAGAGAAAGGTGCAATACGTGATAAGATGAGATTTTAAAACACTTTCGACATATGTGTCCTTGAACAAATTCAAATTACGTAATGAACAACCACCATATTGACAATGCCATCAAGATGTGTCTAACGGAAATAACATTTATTTAATTTTCAAAAATGACATAAAAACCCGTTTTATTAAGAATGACGCTAACTTCTAAGTTAAACGAGGACATTACCTACCGACTGTGCCAATTTGATGTCTTTGTTTTCATAAAAAAAAAACTGTTTACCTACCGACTGCGCCATATGCCAACCTAAGGAAAAACATTGGTTTCAGCTGACATTATTTTGGTACCTGATCAAATTGTATCACACATAATATTTATCAAAGACAAAATATTGTATCTACCGACTGCGCTATTTTTATGCTAACTCAAATCTATTCAACAATGTAAGTGTTATCAATAAAAAGGTTTGCGTTAGGTGGTATACGTGCTTTTGAGATGATCATGTATTTTGTTTTCTTGAAGTTCATATTTAATCCATATTTTGAGCTGACAGTTTTTGTGCGTTCCACCATTCTTTGCAGGTCTACAATGTTGTCTGCTACTATCACCGTGTTATCAGCGTATCTAATGTTGTTAATTGGTCGCCCATTAACAACAAGCCCACATAGTTCTTCAGGTAAGGCTTCTTTGAATATAGCTTTTGAGTATAGATTGAATAACATCGGTGACAGTATATAGTCTTGCCTCACTGCCCGTTTGATGTTAATGCTTTGGAATCATTGTCGATTCTCACCGTCACTGTTTGGTTCCAGTACAGGTTTTCAATTATTCGTATCTTCTCGGAGTCAATACGTTTGCTTTTTAGGAGTGTTACAAGTAGTTCATGGCGTACTTTATTGAACGCCTTTTTGTAGTCTATAAAACAGGCGTGTAACTCGACATTCATATTCATACATCTTTGTAGTAGTACGTTAATGCCGAATAATGCTTCTCGTGTTCCTAAACCATTCCTGAATTCGAATTTAGTGTTACTAATATCTTGCTCAAGTTTGGTGTAAAGTCTTTTATGTATTATTTTTAGGAATGCTTGTAAGGTATGGCTCATAAGACTTATTGTTCTGTAGTCACTGCATTTTTGTGCAATTTTTCGGAATTGTATTCAATGTAGATTTAAGCCATTCTTTTGGTATTACGCCTGTTCTATAAATGGTATTGTATAGGTTAACGATTATTTTGATTTTCTTATCTTCCATTAATTTTAATAGTTCTATGGGCACTTCATCTGGGCCTACAGCTTTCTCCTCTTTCACGTTCCTTATTGCTTGCTCTATTTCGTGTTTTGTTATTTCAGGGCTAGGGCTATGCAGATGTTGTTGCAATTTACTTTGAGAGCATCTCGTGTCGTTTAATAGCTCTTCAATGTATTCTTTCCATCGTATGAGTTTTTGGGCTTGGTCTGTTATTATTTTGCCAAATTTTGTTTTTATAATCGGTGTTACTCGTTTCCTATTAGTTCTTGTTAGTTCTTTAATTTTCTTATGTAGATTGAAACTGTCGTATTGACTTTGCAGTTTTTCGATATCTTTGCACTTTTCAGACATTCAGTTTTTCTTTGCTTCACGAATTTTTCTTTTGATGGTTTTGTGAACCTCTTTTTATTTTATTTGGTTCCCTTTATTTTTCCGACTTTCATTCATAAGGTCTAAAATTTCTTTTGTCATACATTGTTGTTTTGGTATAACTTTGTCTGGTGTCAGCGTATCTCTGTTTCTTTCTAGTAGCGCTCTTTTGATGCTTTCCCATTTCTCATTGGGATTATCTGTATTTGATGTGCATATTTTCTGGATATTTGCTTTTGTTTTTTGTTTGATTTGCTCTCTTATCTCAGCATCCTTTAGCTTTTTGATTGCAATTCTTACAGGTTTTCTTTTTGTCTCTAGTTTTTTAAGCTTCACTTTAACATTGGCTACGATTGGATTGTGGTCTGATGAAGCATCGGCTCCTGGGTAGGTTTTGACTGAGATATTGCTATTTCTATATCGTTTTCTAATTAGAATATAATTTATTTGATTTTAAACTATTTTTTTTTTAGTATGAGCTGGAGACGTCCACTTATATATATATTAGATTACTTACTTACTTACTTACTATAGACGTCTTGGTGGTAGTTTATAGTGCGTGTTTGTCACTACTAAATTTTCACTTTGACAGAATTCTATTAACCTATCTCCTCTATCGTTTTTCATGCCTAGCTCGTAGTCTCCGACAAGGTCTTTTACCCGTCTTTTTCCTATTTTTAAATTGAAGTCTTCAATAACGATTGTTTTGTTGTGCTTATTAGTGGACTTCAAAACGGTATCCACTTGTAGATAGAATTTATCCATTTTATCATCTGGTTTATCAATAGTAGGTGCATACACTTGGATGAGATTTATCTTGCCAGTTGTGGATTGTATTTGCAACATTACTCGGTTTGAATATGGTACAAAGCTTGTTACGGATTTTTGTACTTTTCTATCAACTATAATTGCGGTGCCGTATTTATTTTTGCTGTCTGTACTACTTGAATAGTACATTATTCCATTATTGGTTGAGTGTGTTCCCGAACCTGGCCATCGTAGGTCATTAATTTCCAATATATTTATACGCATTCTATGCATTTCATTTACTGTGTTATCAAGTTTCCCTTGAAACATGCTTCTTATGTTCCAAGTTTCTATTTTTATGTTTGGTGTCAATTTTGTAATTTTGTTCAATACTGTTCCTCTCGGAGATCCGATTGCGGAACTTTTGGTTCCGGAATATTTTGTTTTGAACAATGCCATACTGATGATTTACTAGGGATACCTTTACGGGTTTTTAATGCGGTAGTTTCTCGTTTCTTTCCGCATCTTCATGCCGTTAACCAGTTTGACGGTTTATCCGCCGTTGGGAGTAATTTCTCACTTCCGGGACATGGAGTTGCCCTACTCCTGCCAGCTCTTCCATCCGAAGCTGTTGGCTGACAAGAGGGACTACTTATACCGGTAGTTATTTGGTTGACAGAGCCACGTTGGTTATCTAGCAGGGTGTACCACGTGCAGGTGAGGTTGTCATTTGGGTTGACGTGTCAGTGTCATCACCCCTTACATTCTTGTGAACTGTTGAACTATTAACATTAATCTTGACAAACTTGTCTTACATATAAAATTTCAATTTAACAGATTTCTAAAATAATTTGCACCTAGGCTTTTTTTTATCAAGGCCGGTGCACGACAGAATGTAAAGATTGTTCTATTTGATTTTTGCTTGCTTTTAAGACAGGTTTTTGACAACATGGTCAATTTAATGATAGAAATGGGTTAGTTTGTCAAGGATTATGTATAAATTTAGTTCATAAGAGAATTAGATCATTTAGCCTTTGGGTACACAGACTATTATTTTGTTTACCTTTAACTGGACGTCATCAGGCGTGTAGATTAGCATAGTGCAACCAAAAACTGCATAAAAAAAGACAATATGATTCTACCAACAAATCAACAATAGTTGTATATTCAATATTGTTCTGCTTTTATAGCTAACTTGTTTTTTAAACTTTACATAACCAATAAAACATGTATGAGCTATGAAGAATATTGGGCCAAAATTAAACTAATAAATTAAATGTTTTGTAAAAAAATTTACATTTTTTAATAGATTTAAGAAATTATTTAATCTAATATGGTTAAAAAAAACGGTGAAGTTGTCAAGCAAGACCTATCCAGTCCAAAAAATCATCTATTTGTTTTTACTTTGGGATAACTAAAGACAATAGAGCATAGAAATATACAATTGTGTGTGCGAACATTTTTGAAAACGGATTGCAAATACATTGTCGCCAATTTTCAGCTTAATCTAACTATTGCTAATAGTATTTTACAAGCATACTTTAAGGTATCGCATAGCGTTTAATTATTTAGCATAAATTGTCAGTATATAATCTGCATTTTTAACGTATGGGAGTCGCCCTGCAAAATAATTAACTTTTGTAAAAGAATAGTCCAGCAGAGAAGTTTGCCCCCAAATTGATGAGATCTGTCTTTTACATCAAAAATAAAGCTGATAAATTGTTTCTAAATTAAAACGCTTTTTAGTATCCAATGTAACAGAAATTAATTGAATTGTCATGCTGTCATTAATTCAAAAATGCTGTTCTTTTAGTAACTTCAACTTGTAAAGTAAAATCACATTTGTTTATTTATCGTTTCCTACTTTAACTACAACATTCATATTGTACTAATCTATTTCATGGTTCATCAACCGTTTCCTGTAATCCGAATGTAAACATCATTTAGATTACAGGAAACGGTTAATCTTTCTTGAATTTCTTTCTTATTTTTCAGTATTTTCCGCTTTTTCCTTTTTACAACAAATAAAGTAATTGAAAAGAATTAAATAAAAACGTTGGTCTATAGCCTTTTTGATATTCATATACAATTTCTCTATAATTTAGTTTGAACATTTTTTTGTATGAAACTATGAAATTAATTTATTTACTACTATTACTCAAGAATAAAATACAATTTTAGTTTTCTAATATGTTTTTAAAAAACTGTTTGAATTTGTTTTTTTTTATGAAAATCATTGGTTTGCGATATGTTGTTAGATAAATTGCTTTAAGTTTAAGATGAGTATATCGAGATAGAGTCGCAAAAGTAATGTTGCAAATAAAGGAGATAAATAAAGTGAGGCGCGAGAGAGTTGCGAGCGAAATGGGCAAATGGGCGATGGTCAGCGCTGATGTTAACAGTAAGTGATTTGTCTTGTGCGACGACCTCTGACCCACAACGAGCATACATAATGTGCAGTCCTAGAATTCCGAATGGAATAGCGACACAGCTGATCCCCTTCTATTAAAGGCCTTATTTGTATAACTGTTTCCGTATTTATTTTTCCAATATATAGATAGTGTGCGTGTATGTGTAAGTGTGTGTATGTGCCGCCCGACCACCATTGTCCGCACACACACATACTCACACACACACTATCCATAACGATATTAATTCCCATTGTGCCCATTCAACAAATTGCCATGCATTACACAGCCGCATGATATAAGCGGCCGAACAACTTTAAATTGAATAAACATTTATTGGGTATAATGGATGGATGGATGGATGGATGGCCGTAACCTGAGGGCCTTCTGCCGATGCATTATGCGCACCATCATCGGGTCTTCAACAAGACAATGCTTTAAAATTATTTTAAAATATTATTGTTATAATCGCTACATGCCTATAAGATGCATCTTAAAGGCATCAATACTATTGTTATTAACAATGTTTGTTTATTAGTTATAAATATGTTATAAATCTTTATTTTGATTGCATTGCATAATGAGTATTTTATATTTTTTTGTAATTAATTAGAAAAAAATTATATTTAAATTTTTAAATGTGATGACAATTAGGTAGAAAATTCAGTTTTGTATAACTTGTTAAATTAGGTTAATTTAAAAAAAATACTCAAATTTGGTTTGTCTAGAGACCACATTGGGATGTCTATTTAGCATAATTTTGCTGTCGAGTTTTTTTGCGTTCTTGTTTACGTCTATCTGTTTGGTTTCTTTTAACTTTATCTCTTTTGTGGTTTTTTTCACTTGAGTAAAGTTTTTTTTAAGTGGAGCGGCGTATTAATACTATTTTATTTTTTGCAAATTTATGGTTTTATTGAGTCATTCTTTTCAGATGTTTACTGCTATTATTGTAAAAAAATTTAATGCTGATATCATTTTGCATTATCAGCAAAATATTATCACTTTTGATTGCTTTAAGTAACTTTCAAAGCATATATATCCGGTTAGAAGTTATCTGTCTAATATTTGTATCTTACTCATTTGCCTGGAGTTTTATTTTTCTAATCTGTTTACGTTTTTCTATATGCGGAATTTTAGTTCTTCTATTAGTAGATGAATAGAAATACTGGACGCTACTATCGGGATAGTTTTTGTTAACAGTCTTGTATCCTCAGATGTTTTCTAGCTTACAGCCAAACACTAATATTGTGGCCGGTGACTCCGTAGACAAAAGTGGGTTGAAACCATTAAGCGAGACCAATAATAATTTAGGTACATTCACATGCAAAATCAATTTTAAATCGCGTCAGTCTAGCATGAACTGCGAGGAAAATAACATCGATGCTGCGAAACATTTATTTGTTATTTTGCGAAGCCGGCGCTACCCGGGAATAAATTCAGTTTGTGTCTCTGAGTGTATTGTTTCCCTTTCTCGCATTATGCATCCTTCATTCTGGCTATAGTTTTCTTTCTCTCAAGATGCGCGGAAACGCCTGTCATGGGCCACAGTATTCGTGTTTGGCTGTATTTCTATAGGATGGAATCGTGTTGTATTTTTCCTAAATTGGTGACACTGTTGACTGTTGACCGCAGAATCATTCTTTTGTTTCTATATCTTCCTATTGGCGTTTTTCTTTTTGAAGTGGTACGTCTGACGTTCCTGCAGTTTGGTCATGTTGTGCACCTCTATAAGTTTTTTAATGAACAATTTTGAGCTTTTTGTTTGTTAGCTTGTACTTGCTGAAAGAAAGCACTACATTGTGCATTTATTTTAATGTCTTTTTTATGATGCGTTTTATTTAATTTTTTTTTTAATTTTATAGTTATGACCTCCAAATTATTTGTGTATTTTACTAAAGGAGTAATTGTTGGAAATTTTTCTAAAAAAGAGCCGTAGACTTCTTTTTTAAACTTCTAAAATTGATAAGATTTTGTTTGAAACAAGTAGACTTTGTTCCAATTTTTTTATTGTGGATCACTAAAATAGCGGACCATAGAAAAAATGCTTTGCGGCCAAAAAAGAGTCGCGCCGCGCCAATGGGAGCAATAAGACGGGCGAAATAGTTAAAGTAAAAGTGTACTGGAAGTACAAAGTCAAAATAAATAGATAGTTTGGAAACTTTACCCAGAGGTTAGGATAGAGACAAGACAGACCCCAAAAGTCAATAAAGCATCAATCTCGAGATTTACAAGAGATCAAATAGACGAGTGTGCTCAAAGGATTATGAGCAAGAACGCACCAAGGCCAGACGGGATCTCAGCGGATCTGGTAGAAATACAGCAGGAAACTGCTTGGAAAAATATTGATGGTGATGAATTTATATCTGGTCAAGCGTGCCAGGCTTGAACTGCTAGAGAAGCTACGGAAGTAGGAAACTAAGGAGCAAATATATAAGCCAATCCAGGCGGCAGCTGGACAAAAATTGTAGGAGCAATTGCTGAAAACGATAGCGAAATTAATCCTAATTGATATTCTTACTGAATTGCGAGACCCAACCTACCACAAATAGGAAAAAATTGTCAGAATGTAAGACAAGGTCAATAGAAGTTTGGGTAAGACGTAGGTCAAAGGACAAATGCAGAACAGCTTAAACAAAGTACATGATAAAGAACTTACAGGCAAGGATGAACAGGAAGCATAATGAATTATTACCTAACCCAGGTGTTAGGTGCCGCGGCAGGATGTTTGTAGTGTTTGTGCTATGTCTAGAGGCTTTACCTTTTTTTGATAAGCTTTGCTCTGCGTGATCTAAAATGATTCTCAAATTAAGTACTGATTTTTGTAGTTTTTTTAAATCTAATTGAGCTTGCTTATTTTTAAAATTTGTCTTTTTTTAGTTGATTTGAATAAATATCCGCTGCATTTTTCTTTTTTTGTTAGCTTACGGCATACTATAAGAAAATTTGTTACAAGAATTAAAAAAAGCATCGGAGAATAACGGAAAAGTACGTCATAAATAATATTACTCTTACCACAGACGTATTTCACTAGAAAATTAAATTCCTGCAACGACCATCAATAGCCACCGTTAAATACGTGGAGACAATAAGCGGCAATTCTTTAAATATACCAAAGCACGTTGGTCAGTGAGTACCGTAAAGCGCCGTCTTAACAAGAACACACGTTATCGCTTCATACCAGAGATAACCGCTAACAATTTCTTTTCTATAGTCAAAAACTAACGTTCTTGGTCAAGCTGGAGACGGATGAAGTAGCTTACTACCCGATTGCTATCATCGTTTATTTGAATAAGAATTGGCCAGATACCTACGTCGCTAGCGTTGTTCTGCACATAATAGGGTAAATTTAAATTTGGGTAATATAAGAAAATAGAAAATAGAAATGTTTTGTTAACACAAAAATTGCGTTTTTTTAATTAATTTTCTGTTTGAAGTAAACGCGTCAATAGTTCAGTGGTGGTAGATCATTTCTTCACAAAAGCATCGTCAAAATTAACCAGTCCCAAAACCGCTTACATTTGTCGAACGTTTGTATGAGCTGGAAAATTACAAATAACCTAGACCTGATTGGAGTCTGGTCGGATACCTTTTGAATCAACAAGATATCTAAACAAGTTTAGGCGTGTACTAAAAAAACTTGCATTTTTCAAACTTGTTTCTAAGATAAGCGGCGATGGAGTTCCTCAAAACTTGATGAAGGGATAAGAAGATTATCTACGTATGCACGTACAAACTAATCAAAGCGGGGCTCAGCAAACGGTCCATACAGCGAGTAAACAGTTTAATTTTATCAATCTAAACAAAAACGAAAGTTGTTTAGTTTTATTTTATCCTCATAAAGATGTCGAACTCATCTAGGTGTGATTGAAAAAACTACATGATGTTTGTTAAGCAAACTTTTGATCTGTAAAAGGAGAAGTGTATCTACAATTTTTTTGTAATCAAACTCAACCGTAAGCTGAGTAAGAATTGCCGGCTGTCTGCAATTAATTGCGCAAATTTGCAAGCACATTATTTTGAGACGCATAAGTTTTCGAAATACCAAAATTGCTTTAATCACAATATGATTAAGAATATTTTTCTTATTGCAGTTAATAATGGCCATATAGTAGAAAAAAAATTTTTTTTTTAAGAATTCTTGGCTAAACTTAGAACAACTAGCAACTCAAACTCTGCCTTAAAGCTGGGCAAATTAAACGGCAAAAGCACCTAATGGGTAACTTTTGAGTGTCTGTTATTTGCGGCTCCATTGGTTTTTACATTGAATACTGTTAGTAAATAAGATTTGAATTTGTTGGAAAATTTCTAAAGAGAGGCAACTGACTTCACTTCCAGTGTCAACAAAGGATTTTTTTTTTATTAAGAATTATTGGAGTTTTATTAAGTTTAGGTTGAATCCGGTATTTGTTTATTACGAATTAAACTTTATTGCTTATAGCTGTTTGGTTAACATAAGCTTGATTAAGTATTGTAAACTAGATTGTATGTAGCTGCACGGTTAACAAAAACTGGATTATCTACAAATAAAAACTGGATTATTTACAAAAGCGTTTTGATTTATTCACAAAAACAGAGTTGGTTTTATGCGCACCACAATTAGTTATAACATGCTTGTTTTTTTTTTTTGGTTCTAGGCGGTAAAATCTTCTAAAAGTGTCGGATTCATTTTCTCTCAGCTTGAAATGCCTACCGACTAAAAACCGCTCAATAAGGAGTGCATACGGAAGTTTGAGACCTTACGGCTTATGTGCCTTCTTTTTAGAGATTGGTAGTTTGAAGATAGTTAGACTACGCCTTATAGGCTTGTTTGTGCGGTATTGGTTTTGTTTGTTAGTGTGTTAGTAAAAGTAGGGTGCGGCTACTTGATTCACCGGTTGTTTATAGAAAATCTTTTCCCTGTCTGGCTTGGCGAGTCGGGCCAGATCAGGGTTGGAATGATTTGCGAAATTCTTGAAGTACGGCGGCCAAAGCTTCGATGTGTTGACGTATTGGGGGTAGTCCTAGGTCTGCCCGAATTTTTCTGTGTTGGACAAACCACGGAGTGAGAACGTTTTTTGCCATTTAAGTTTGATTGAGAACGGACTGCACGTGTAGTTTGTACGTGAGTCCTTTGTCAAGATTAACCCCCAGATACTTGGCAGAATTGGACCACGGTATGAGAACATTGTTAAGAAAGACGTTCTCATTGGCTTTGCTTTTCTCTGGGTTAATAGTGACTTGCCACTTGTCCAACCATTCTTTGAGGTCGTCGGTGGCCTTTTGAAGCCTCAAAGTGACTATTTCGGGTGAGCTGGAGTAGTATAGAAGAGCCGTATCGTCTGCGAATTGTGCCATTTTGACCCCGTGCCTACGAAGGCATGTTGGCAACGTATAGTTTAAATAACAGCGGAGAGAGAATGGAGCCTTGAGGAACTTCTGCTGTTATCTTCCGAGGGGTAGATATGTGATTACCGAGCTTTATTTTTAAAGTTCTGCTGCCTAGAAATGAGGCGATCAGCCTTATAAATCGAAGAGGATAATTAGCTCCTCCATACAATTTAAAGATTAGTCTTGTACTAGACCTTGTCGAAGGCCTTGTCGACGTCGAAAAAGACCACTTCTGTGATCTTTTTGACTCTAAAACCTTTGACTATAAGGTCCGTCGCGCGGTTTAGTTCATGAACTGACTAGTGCCCCCATCTGAACTCGTGCTGATGGCGGGGGAGGATGTTGATCAATTCTGTGTGGTCCTAGAGTCTGTCTAAGACCACCCTCTCAATGACCTTGCTTATCGTGCTGAAAAGACTGATGGGCCGATAGTTTTGGGGAAACGTTTGGTATTTACCTGGTTTTGGAATATTAATTACTAGAAACCTTTTCCAATTTGTAGGAAAGTGCCCAGTTCTAAGAATTGCATTAGCAATGTTGGTGAGCGCCATTATTGCTTTATGCGAGAACGCTTTAAGAGCTTTGTTAGAGATATTGTCAGGGCCGGGTGCTTTGCGAGATTTAAAACGTTTGATAATTTCTCTGATGCGAGAAGGTCGCACGCTTTCCAGCGGCTCGTTGTCGTCAGAGTCATCCAACAAGTTCTCAACCACTTGATTGACCCTTTCGACGTGCTTTGTGTCCGCCGTTTCCGACGGGGAGCATTGGTGTTCCAGGCTATCGGCGAACGCCTCGGTCTTTCCCACAATATCAAATTGAAGCCCATTTTTGCCGTGAATGGCTGGAATGGGGGTTTGTCTGTTCCGTAATGCTTTGGAGATCTTTTACATCAGATTATCATTGTCTGTGGTCGATTCCAAGCTGGTTTGCCAACACAAACTTTTGTGCAACCTTATAGCCTTTCTAACTTTGCCGTGAAGCGAGTTTAGAATCTCGCGATCTTGGGGATCGCGTTGCCTCTGCCATTGGCGTCTGGCGGCATTTCTTGTGCGGATCAGTGCCTTCATTTTGCGTGATAGTCCGAGTGGTTTATCTACTCGGACCTGATGGGTCTTAGAAGCCCTTTCTGTGTCTTAATAGATTTGGCGCGTAAAATTTTTGACGGCTCTTTTGATGTCGTGAACCATTCGTACTGGGGCAAGTCCGCCAATCTCTTCTAGGGATCGCGAGAAGAGATTCCAATCCGTTTGTGTTACGAATTTTCCTAGCTCCCCGAGTGATCCCCTTCCGTAGAGCTCCAGTATTACTGGGCTGTGATCGGAGCTAAGGCCTTTGAAGACGGAGATGGTATACTGGTAGTTGACGTTCTTTAGTATTGTTACATCTAGAACGTCCCCAACGTGACCCGCGGCGCTGTGAAAAGTACCTGGAGATTCTTTTGTTTCTTGTAGTCAAACAACGCTCGACTTTTGGCGTTTTTTACCAAGCTATTTTAAGCCGGATGTTTAGAATTAAAACTCCCGCTATGATGGTGTGGCAAGGATTATCAAGAATCGCATCAAAGTCCGCTGTTTTGATGCGATTTTTTGGTCTTATATATGCCGATGCGAGTTTGAATGTGACCAACCCCGGCACGTTCAGAACTATTGCATTTGACTCAAGCGAGATCGTGTTGGGGGTATCTACTTTGGAATGGTCTATCGATCTTTGTGCAAAGATCAGTGTTCCACGCCTTATGGGTACCGGCAACGTTCCCAAATACGTGAAGGTATTTGGGATTTTTTTGATTAGATTTGTGGCGCGACTCGGACACCAATATGATGTTGAGTTCTTGCATAACAATTATCTGCCGTCTAAAAATCTGCCACAATAAGTTGATGCTTCTTTTTAGTCAAGTTTTATATGGAAAATCTGGGAAAAGCATAAGTATCCAAACTAAAACTACCGGGCTTGTCTTTGATGTTGCGGATAAGGTAATACCTTCTAGGTATAAGTAGTAGAAAGAAAATTTGTTCTAAATGAACAATAAAGGTGTAGTGAAAGAAACTTATCTAGTGGACCTGCTCTAAATTTAAAGTTTGGTAAGTGGTACTTACTACTTTTTTATGTTTTGCAAATATCCATAAATTATTCTTAGTTTGTTTTTTTTTCAACATGTTTAAAAATTCTTTTATTTTTTGTTATGATTGTCTTTTCCTCTTTTATATTAATTTGGCTGCACTATGCTTGTATTTGAAAATTTGTTTGTTTTCATCATTTGCACATGTACTTGTGTTTTTTTCCTATGCTTAAGTAAGATTTTTTGTGGACTTTTAGATTGTCTAGTATTATATAACACATTTTTACACATTTTTTGTTACATCAAATTGATGTCTTTTTTGAATCGTTGCTATTCTGGAAGTTGGACAAAAATAGTGGCAACGGTGCTTGTTCATCTTAGATTGGCTTGATCCTTCATTGCTTCTACTGTTTGGTCTAAAAGTTATTCTTGTCTGTTGAATATCTCTAGGATTTTGTATTATGGATTTTATTTCATCTACTTTTACTTCTGGTTAATACCGTTTCTAGGAGGTTTTAGTTTAATATTGTTAGTCCTGTATTTTTAATTTTTTTAATCATTTTGTTTTTTTTTTTTAATTTTAATATTGTCTTATAAAATCAAACTAAATCACGTTTTATTGTTATTATTTTAACAATTTATAACTTCTTATTTATAGCACTATTGCTTTCATTTAGGTCCGCTTTTCCAGGTCCGGAAACCCGGCTACAAATTTATTATTTTATTTTAATTATTTTATTCCGTACTGGTTTTTAAGAACCGAAAATCCGTTACAAGTGTTACCCTTAAAGTTGTTTTATTACTCTTATAAATTTTAAGCAACCTGCTAAAAAAGAATAATCTATGGAAACATAAAATAGCATCACAAATATCACAATGATTTAATAATTTTTCCGTCAGCATAGTTCCAATAATAATTTGAATAAATCAAGAAGGAATGTATCCCGTGGCATCTGATTAAAAGAAAATGCCAATAAATTCGTGTAATTTCGCCTGTTCGTGCTTCTACCTCGGGGGGCTAAATATTAAAAAAAATCTACACACACTTTGAGAATGCAGCCAGATTTAATAAGTGCACGCTCCTAAATTTATTAGATAGGTATTCACAAAAATTTATTAACGATGACGCTGCCGGCTAAAATAACGAAAAAGACAAAGACGGGGAGATGTATTTGGAAACACGGCCATTGAGATATTTCAACTTGTTGTTTTAGACAATTTGATTGGGATTTATGTCTAATAATTATTAAACATTTTTATATTAATAAGAATATTATTATACAGGTGTGTAAATTAATTTATGGCCGGGAGAAATAATTTTCGGATTCCACGCAACGATTTTCATTGCCGTCGAGGAAGGACAGACGGAATATATTCTGCATCGCGCGTCCGTCCGACGATGAGAGAGTTACCGTTTATTGTTCTGTTTTGCATTATACACACTCTAACTGTTCTTTTTTTATTGCGACTCTTGCTATTTTTTTTATTGGAAAATTATTTATAGTAAGTGAAGTAATGGAGGCGCCGATAGTTCGCATCGCTTCATTTATAATCCGTGTCAATTGATGGAATTAATTCCTAGCCACAAAATTAATTCGTTTGTGTTGTTATACGTCGACGGTTTTTTAAAAGTTTTGTTCTCTAATCTGTGTCATTTATTTCGATAAATTTAGTTTAATTTTATTAAGGATTTTTATTATTATTTGTTAACCATTTTTTAAGGATTTATTAAATATTAAAAAAAATAAAATATTGATTAACTGAATGCAATGAAAGTTATTTCAGATTACTAACTCAAATTAAATACAAACGTTCACAACGGGCAAAAGTCAAGCAGACAATTGTTTTGGTTCTATAATATAATCGCATGATGGCGCGAAGAACAAATTTGAGTAAATAACTCTATGCTTATAAAATAATAAATGATATAAATAATGACTTCTTTGTATCAGCTTTTGGCAACGGCATCAAACATAAGAAAGAGGAACTATTGGCGTTCTTCTTGAAAAATAATATTGATGTGATGTTGTTATCAGAAACCCTCTTAGCTTCTGGAAAAGGTTACATCTCATTTTTTTAAACTTTTATTTGAAACACGTTCAGACGTGGAACTGTAGTCCTAGTCAAAGGAATAGCTGACCACTCGGAATTCTTTATGCCTTACTGTTGAATTGGAGGCTAATTTGAATGCAATTAATGTTCTTTGTTTAGGACTGATAAAGTTGATTTTAGCATATAAGTTGATAATTAAGCATCTAATAACAGCAGATTTTGTTGCTATATTAGGCGGCCAACTTTCAACAACTGAGAGATTTTAACTTAAAGCATCCAGATTGGCTATCAAATGCTAAAGAGAAATTTAAGTTTAAATATACCATAAAATCTGAAGACAAGAGTTTTTAATCAATGTGCACTGCCAGTACTAACCTACGGTTTGCAGACGCTAACACAGAATAATGTAGACAAAATAGCAAATACAAAAAGCCATGGAACGGCAAATGCTTTATATCACCCTACGAGACCGAAAGAGAAATGCCTGGATTAAAGAAAAGACTAAAGTGACTGATGCTATCTGGGCAGTAGCAATGCTGAAGTGGCAGTTTGCTGGTCACAACGCAAGGCAGACAGACGGAAGATGGAACCACGCTATTCTAAAACAGCGCTTGTATAATGGCAAGAGAGGCAGAGGTGGGCGACTACATTAAGACGCATGCTGGATTTGGATGGATGAGAACCGTGATTTGTGGAGAGATATCTTATCCATATCTTTCCACAAAGCCTACGTACAAAGATGGACTCAATATGGCTGAAAGAAGAAGAGGAAGAAGAGATGCCCAGGGTAAGAGCTACACTGTTTTATGGCCAAACATACCAACCTATCGCGGTTAGTAAGAGTATATTAGCTATGTTTTTGACATTGCTTTACTTAAGAAGTCAAAAAGTACTAGACATTGCTTTACTCGAGAACATTGCAGTTCAAACTGCTATTTTGGTTAACTTTTTCAGCTCAGACCACTGTCCATTAATCTTAGATCTTTATGGGAAATGTGAAGAGAGGGTCAAGTTTGTCTGCAAGACTGGTGGTCCGAAGGGCGCGTAGGTGGTAGCCGTTGAAGTTTCTTTGGAAGGGAGCAACAGTTTGTAAATAATTGGTTTAAGTGGGTGGCAGCCTGGTGCAATGACGCTTAACATGTATATGCCAAGCGTCCGAGGTGTGCCAAGTTTCATCTAGGACTTGGTATTGGCTTCGATGTAGTGAAGACAATGTAGACAAGATAAGAACAACTACGTCCAAAAAATATGCTGGGAAATAGAAAAAACACCAGAACAAAAACGAAACCCGCTATCTATATAAAAAAGTAAGAGAACTAACAGGGCAACCCAAACCACAAACACTTACTATAGAGGATAAAAACGGAAAAACACTATGGGAAGGCGATAATGTCGCAGAAAGATGAAAACAATGCTGCAAAGAACTATACGAAGGCGAGCTAATAATATTAACCAAACAACCTATAATTATGGCAACTGAGCAGAAACCTAACATACTGAGAACGGAGATAGAGAAAGCTATAAAACACCTGAAAATGAACAAATCACCAGGCATCGACGGCATCACTGCCGAAATGTTAAAGCTGTTTGGAAAAACCTTCGTAAAAATAATACACAACATTAGCAACAATATCTGGCAGAGTGGCTATTGGCCCAAGGATTGGCGTTTATGAATAGTGGTTCCAATTCACAAAAAATGCTTTACGAAAAAGTTCAAAAACTACCGCACAATATTCCTAATAGCACACGCAAGTAAGATCTTATTTTGAATAATTGACCAGAAGCTAAAAAGGTACTTGGAATTTCAAATACCACTTGAACAGGCAGGAAGGGTCGAGGCACGAGTGATCAGATATTTAACACGCGGCAACTAATAGAAAAATCAAGAGAGTTCAATGCTTCTATGGTGTTATGCTTTGTGGATTGTAGCAAATCATTCGACTGCGTAAGATGGAATGATTTATGGGCAACACTGAAGGAAATGGGAGTTCCAAATCACCTAACGTCAATGGTTGCTAAGTTATACACCAGCAGCGATGCCATCGTTAAACTTGAATAAATAACTTTGAGTTGCTTTAGAACACAGAAAGGCGTGCGCCAGGGGTGTATCTTTTCACATAGACTTTTTAACGCATAACTGGAACACATTATGAGACGAGCACTAGAAAACAATCTAAGATATGTCGACGACACCACCTTAATAGCCAAGAACGAAGATAAAATGATTCTTTTATTGGAGTCGGTCACACATGAGAGTGAGGTGGGCTAGAAATCAATCTAGACAAAATCAAACTCATGGTAGTAGACAGAGCCAACACACTACAACTCACGAATTGAATTCAAATCAAAACTGTCGAAAACTTTACATACCTAGGGTTACTAATTACCAATCAGGGAAGACAAATTTAGCAAAGATCACAATACTTTAGTTATGAAGTTACAATCAAGAAGAGAGTGAAGCCTGGAGCGGTTGAAATGCTTCTTGTGCAGACGTTGTGAGATCATTGGGTTTGGTAGTGATTGGAGTATCTGGAAGTCTCAGCTGGATTTATTCGGACGGTAATTGGTTCCGGTCGTCGATGTCGCATTGTTGAGTATAGATTCAGAATGAGAAATTGTCAAAATTTGTTACCGGTTTGCACTAGCATGGAGTTGCGGAGGCGGTAAGTCTAAGTCCGAGAGTGGCGCGATAACTCTCGAAAGTTGTTTTCCGGTGCTCGGATGTGGTTGTGTGGGTATTTTGCATTTTTAAACTGAATTAAAATTTTCTACTGACACTTTCAGAGAGCTACATGCACCTAGAACGCTGCTATAAACGCACACACTCAACGTGCTTTTACCCTCATTTACACAGAATATTAGTTTACTAGGTGGTTTTGTGTGGAGTGACGTATCAGTACCGGAGCAGCTGAACATTCTCCAGGAATTCATGCGGTTGTATGTCGACGGCACCTTTTTTACCGTTGTCAAAAAGCTGCAGTGTATTGACTGGCATGTGGATCTGCCTTTTAACTGACTACGATGCAACCACCAAGCGACAAATACCGAATGCACTATTTGCAACCCGGCTTGCCATGTGCCGCTTCTCGGCTTTTGGAAATATGGCCTGCATTTCCAGTACCAGAAACATCATATTATCTCACTACGCCAATCTTTGCTATGCCCCTTTACTTTTTGAATATCAACACACACTAACAAATGCCTTTGAGGTGACCCAACTACTTCTGGGCCCCACTTGCACTTACGGCATTATATCTCACTCCGTTGGACAAGTTCCGAAATTGGAAACATAATGATGACGTTTAGTGGCGTGCGGGTACGTCTCTGACCAGGTTGCACTAACCCACTGGCGTATGATACGTTTCATATCACCACCAGGTGAACCGGTAACATATCTTACTTACGACCACTTGGTAAACACGATAGCATATGTCACACCAACATCGTGAATTGGTGCAACCACAATCAAACCAATCATTACGAGAGCAACGCCGCATTTTCTTCAACCACCAAACCCTTTTCCTTATTATTTTAGTTGCGGGGAGCAGGTAATAAAGCCCCACACTATCATTTGACTAATACTGACATACGCATTTCTAGATTGAGGTATGGCAGCTTTTTCCAATCTTAACACGATTGAATTGTTTTTAAGTAAGACTTTGAAGAATGTTTCCAAAGCACCTTATTACGTTCGTAACGCTCAACTTAGAGCTGATACGGCATTTGGCCTCATCACATGTTGGTCTTGGCAAGAAACTTTTTTCACAAAACTATTAATCACTCAGATCTTGAGCTATATTGCCTTCCGGAACAAGACAAGCAGTTTCAAAATACATGCAACCAATCAATATACTTGCTGTATGAAGAAAATTTGTTGCGTTTCAACAGACACTACACAAAACCAACGCCTACAGGGCATCCTACACACTTATAATGACTTCTTGGAAATATCACTTATAGGGCATAGTCAGATAGGAAAATTGTACCTAGAAATGTGTGAAATTTCCTGGTCCTTACACCTAGGAGAGAGGGTTAGTTGGTAAGCGCTTCCATGCTCTTTTGAACAACAAAAACAACTTAAACAGTCAATCAGATTCTTTAGCAGATCTAAAGAACATACCATCAACATAATGACACAACATAAGCCGGCATTATTTGTTTTCTGCCACTTGTTACAATTAAAATATTACAAAGTTTTATTCTCTGGAATACAAACTGAGGCAAACTACATTTTACATCTTGTGCTTGCACATTCTATCATATTAGGGCATTTCTGTACGGCCACTGTTGTTAGCATTACGTTACATTAAGTCGTGCAGCAATTACAAACGCTGAACAAACCATAACAAGTACAAGCAGTTTACAACACTCAATGAAGGAAATCCAGTGAGCGAGAGAAATGTTGCAAGAAGACAAAATAAAACCAATCACTAGAAGATTATTTATCAAACTTTAAATGGTACCAGAATTACCTATTAACTCGATACTAAATATTGGCTTAACGATAACTAGCAACTAGTGAATTACCATCCCTCTCAGCAAAAACCTGTAAACCTAATCAGTCCGGCGTTGTGGCTTTTTAACATGACTATTTCAAATGTAGCATAAAATAGTTTTACAAACACATAGAGGTAGCAAACACAGACTTCCCAATCTTAGCTTACCCGTCACTGACCACAAGGTGAGTAAAACACATTGAAAAGCTCTCACTATTAAGAAACTTTGGCTTGGTACCGTGCATCTGTAGAATGTACAATCTTGAAAAAAACACTCTAGGTGCCGTTTTGGGAGTGTTTTACCGGTACTCTTGAAATGCAAGTTAGTTGGTTGTTTAAAATCTTTAAAACTTAATTTATAGTAAAATTTTTTTAATTACAAACAACTCTTATTTTTTTTTATTACAAACAACTTTTATAACAATATTATCCCAGATCTAAACTTTAGCTCTACCTAAACACCACCTTCAACAACAATTAAAAATTTAAAATTTATTTAATTTGGCAGAAATTGTTGCAACAATCACAGTGTTTATCGCTATTCGTGCTCCCATAAGTATTGAACTTTACTTTCTTCAACAAATAGTCAAGTTTTAAAACAAACGTATCACATAGAATCAACCCAGGTCAAAACATAGACCGGTTTTTGTCTTGCATCATTTTGTGTCACGACCCCGACTGCAATTCAGCTTTAAGTGCGACTACCTGCCTAAAATCGTGGATCACTCTACTACGATGTTTTATCTTTATTTTATATTTTGATCTTGCACATTCTGTCAAGGCATTTCTCTGCAGCCATTGTTGCCAGTTTTGCGCTGCATTCTGTTGTTCAACTTTATAACAAGCTGTTTATATTAAGAACTTACATGTGTGAATGTGTATGAAATTTAGAACGCTGTACAAACCATTATTCAATTCTGGATTTTTGAGGTTTGACCCATCTTTGATGCATCTTTTCAAGCACACAAACAAAGTCAATCAAAGATGTAAATATTAGAAAGTGTTGGCTGGCTGTTTTAAATTCAAAATTTCAATTGTTTTGTTGTGTGTACTACCCAACTACCACACCGAGCGTTACATTGTATTAATTATTTGCGTTTTAATTACACTATTGTATTATTTTACTGTGGAAGAATAATTGTTTCTTCTTTTTGCACAGTTTTAACAGCGCGTTACTGTTACGGTTCGTCATTGTTTTTGAGCGCTTTTATTTTAAATATATCGACACCCCAAAAAGAAAACCCAGCGACAGAAATCACTAAAAGATTATTACTATTACTAGCAAGTCAATACGGTTAACAACGATAGATTGGACGTGACAAAAAAAAAACGCTAAATTTTTGAAACTAGGAAAAAGAGTTAGGCTGAAAACAAACCAGCGTCTTTCATAGAGAGCCTGGCCCAGCCCCCAGAATAACTAAATACTACGGATGAAGATGTTGAGATGCTATGTTTTCTGTGTTAATAAATAGGACAAAAACGTGGTCTTTTACCAAGGCAACTATAAAAACTTAAATTGTTTGAAATGTAGTGTTACCGTCGCATGTTGTGTATTAGCTAGCTAAACAAGATCTAAAACGACAATGCAATCGATTAAGAACAACAAAACTCTTTTGTTCATCAAAACACGAAAACTGTAGTTGTGTTATTACGCCTCTAGTAGTTCTGTTTTTTCTTTTATGAAAATTATAATCTTTTACTAAAAAACTGTTTTGAGTTAAGGTGTAGCGGGATTCTTTAGTCTTCCAAAATTTTGCGGCATAGGTTATCTGTTTAGATTTGTATTCTATAACATGCGATTTGCAGTTTTGTGGTTTACAGCAGTTTCAATAGTATGATATATTTTTAATGTTTTTTACTAGATGCAGTTTTGTGTACTATATTTTCTGACAACTTTTTCACAAAGGTGTCTTTTTGCAAGTTAACCACAAATGATTTGTTTTTTGTTAGCAGGTTTATCTCCAATAAACGTTTGTCTTTTTGTTTTAATTTTGAGCAAAATGGTTTGTTTTAAAGTTTCTTTTTTTGTTTGTAGCCAAAGCCTCCAGATTGGATATGCAGTTTGGATTTTATTATTAATCAACGGTTTGTAGTGTTGCTTGTTTAGTGGTTTGTTGAAATTTTGTCCCGATTTATATGTTTAAAGTCTGGTGTCGTTTTGTTTGATTTTATATTTGCAGTTCAATCTTTGATGGTGCCTTCAAGAAGGTTTTTTCTGTACGCCTTTGCAGTATCTTTTTTTTATAGCATTGTTATACTCTGTTATGCTCTCTATTTTACCAACTAATCTTGTTGGTGGTTTGTTTGACAGTGCTAGGGCAGCTTTTTTAGAAAGTTGTTTTTTAGAGCTGACAACAAGTTTGTAACTTGTTTCCGATGTATTGGGCTTTTGCTCTTGTATTCTTGAAGTAGCTTTTCTTCAGACTTAATTGACTATGTAAGAGTGGTTAAACACCAAAAACCCATCTGAAAAGGGCCACTGTTTGATCTCTTTATTTTTTGTATGATAATTTTGCAGCCATTTTAAATGTGGGTGAGTTAGTGTGCGGACACAACGACGATTCTTGTTTGATCAAAGCATCGCACTCTTGCACATCCAACAGCTTTTCGACTCTAAAACACTAGAATTTGTTTTTTTTTTCTTCTTTAAGTGCCTATTCTCTATGGATTTTAGCAATCACATTGATCCACTTTAATCTGTTTACTGCTGTTCTAAATAAAGCTATTGATGTCATTCCGGTCCATGCTCTTATAATCGTTAGCCATGATATTTTGCGGCCACCTGCTGATTTTTTTCCTTTTATTTTTCCTTGCAGGATTAGTTGCAGTAGATGGAATTTTTCATTTCTTATGATTTGTCCAAAGAACTTTATTTTCCTATGTTTGACATTAGTTAGGAAATCAAGTTCTTTTGCAATGCACCGTAGTACTGTTTTGTTTGTCATGTAATAAACCCATGAAATCCTGAGCATGCGACAATAACACCACATCTCGAAGGCGTTGATGCGTTTGCAGGAGGATTCGGTGAAGGTTTATGCTTTTGCCCCGTACAGTAGGACTGAAAGTACGTAGCATCTAAGGACCCTAAGTTGGGTATGTATGCTGAGCGATATGTTGCATAGTTTGTCTCTCATCTTGTTGAATGCGCTTGCTCAATTTAGCATTTTATTTCCCGAGAGTGATCCCATTTTTTATTAAGGATACATCTCAAGTATGTAATTGTTTTAGCTATCGGTGACGTTGTATTGTTGGCAGTGAACCGAAGGTTATTTATGCGGTTTTTGCTGATGATTAGGATTTGCGTTTTTTTGCAGTTCAACTTTATTCCGTATCGTTTGCTCACGTTTGTTGTGCAGTCTATCAGTCTCTGAAGTCTTTCAGCAGTATTAGCGATCAGAACAGTGTCGTCCTCATATCTGTGGTTGTTTATTGTTTTGCCGTTTATTACTAGACCTTTCTCTACGTTGTCTAGTGCTTCTTTGAACAGCTGTTCTGAAAATGCGTTGAACAGCAGTGGTGATAGTACACAACTTTTGCGGACTTCTCTCTTTACTCTAAAGTCCTCGAATATTTGGTGTTCTACTCGGACCATGGTCTTTTGCTGTAGGTACAGATTAGATATTATGTCTATGTCTCTGTTGTCAATTTCGCTTTCACTTAGAATTGCGATGAGTTTGCTATGTTGGACTTTATCGAATGCTTTCTTGAAATCAATAAAGCATGCTAATACGTCTGCGTTGATGTCGCGTGCTCTTTGGATAAGGACTTGTATGACGAATAACGCATCTCTAGTTCCTAGTCCTTTTCTAAAGTCGAATTGTGTATGACTGATGTTGTCGTCTAGTTTTTTATATATGCGAGTTTGGATGATATTGAGGAATACTTTTAGAACGTTACTCATCAGGCTGATTATTCTGTGTTCTGAGCATTTTGTTTTGTTCGCTTTCTTTGGTAGTGGAATAAATGTGGATATTAGCCAATCTTTTGGTATTTGATTTTTTGTGTAGATTTTGTTGAGGAGTGTAGTCACCAATTTCACTTGTTCTAGTTTTAGTAGTTTTAGCATTTTCCCGTGTATCTGATCTGGTCCTGGAGTCATGTTGTTTTTTAATTGGTCGATTGCTGCTTCTACTTCTTGTTCAATAATAATTGGCACTTTGTTACCCGATGTTATGGCTATATTGTTGTCCACATATATGTCTCCAAAAAGCTCTTCTATATATTGTTTCCATCTTGTTAGTATTTTGTCAGTTTCTGTGATGATGTTATTGTCTGAGTCTAGGGTTACGCCCCCTCCTTTTTGCTGCTTGCTTCTTATTGTTTCTTTTATTTTTTTATGGAGATTAAATCTGTCGTGTTTTGCTTGTAATATTTTGATTTTGGCACATTTCTCTTGTAATCATTGCTTCTTTAATTGTCTTAAGTACTTTCTTGTGCAGTATTTTATATATTTCTTGGTTTTTGTTTAAATATTGCCTTTTTTCTTCCATAAGATTTATTATGTTATCTGTCATCTATTTTTGTCTTTGTTTGTTCTTTTCGGGTTTCAGTTCGTCTTCTGCGACCGTAACTATCGTATGTTTTTATTTGATTCCACAGTTCTTTTGGTCGTGTTTCGGGGTTTCTAATTTCCGATATGAGGTTTAGTTCACTATTTATCCTGTTTTTAGTTTTTTGTAGAACATTATTTTGTTTAAGTTTCTGTGTATCAACTTTTTTTGGGCGTCTCTTTTTAATTATTTTCTTCAGTCGTATTTTGATGCAAGCCAGTAGAAGGTTATGATCTGATGGAATATCGGCGCCTGGTTATGTTTTGACAGAGAGGATTGCATTGCGATATCTTCTTTTTACCAATACATAGTCAATATGATTCCTTACTATTCTCTGTTGATTATCGGCTGAAGATCTCTACGTCTAGAGCTCTCGGGGGTGTAGTTTGAAGTAGGTGTTTATTATAGCAAATTTCATTTTTTGCAGCGAGCACCACGTGCAGGAAAAGTTGACATTTGGGCCGGACTTATTTTGGTCGGAATGTACCTATTGACTATTTTTAAAAATGTCAAGTTAATTGGTCTGAAGGATTTAGCCAGACATACGTGGGTCTTCTCAGCTTTGGTATAAATACAACCTTGACTGCTCTCAAGCGGTTTGGTATTTGTGAAAGCTTGCTCTGAGGATGTTGCATAGAAGATATTTTAGCACTGCGTACCCTTTCTGTAACATGATGCCCGGGAAGTGTGTCTGCAGCAGTGTATTTCCCGTTTTTGGTCTGCAGGGATCCAATGTTCCTAGTAGGAGCATTAGAAATTAAGATGATAGATACATGCCTTTTCTAAAATAAATTAATTCTACCAAGGATGAAGGATTTGACAGATTTTTCTTATTAGTAGCTTTTGCTTCTTAGTTGCAGTTGAATGATATTATTTTTGTGTGTTTTAAGTCAAAACAAAATTATTATCAAGTGTTTCTAAGATGTTTCTAAAACGGCAATATTTATGTTGTCTAAGATCAAATACACTTTAATCAACATTGGATACTAGTCAACAGATATTAGATGTCAATGTCATGTGTTAACATTTATTTGTTTTAAAATTACAACAAGCTGGTTTTATGTCAGTCAAATCCAAATATCTCAGTATCCGCTGCTCAAGAATTATTGGTTTACATTGCACAAACTCTGGCTTTTAACACTATAACACCATGATCTCAACCAAAAACAAAAACAATTTATTTATTTAACTAACTAATAACTTGATTACCAGAAGCAATTCATTTACTAAAATTGCACTATAAAAATCTTACCTTACTAAAATCTAGATTTGCGTTAATTATTTCAAATCGGATTAAAATATTATTAATTATTTAACACTATACGAGACGTTTTTTCAATGATGGCTGGTAATTTGTTGATTTATCTACTAAATACGTCAGTTTCTATATGATTTCATTCTAGTTTTGTGCTTTTTTGTTTTAAAGCTTACCACTTGTTTTAAACTGAATAAAAATAAGATAAAATTAATTTAAAAAGTCTAAATAATACCTCAAGTTACGTAAGATGAGATCATAAAATAGTATAATTGCCAATATCATATATCACACTGCAAAAAAAATTGAATAAAACTCAATGGTTTTCTCTTATATCCGGGATTGAAAAAGATGATTATTCCAATATCATATTCAATTCAATTTATTTTTTATGTAAATTTCCGTCGAATCACGGAACAATTTCATAACCACAATAATTCTCTGTTAATCCACCTCTTTTACATTACGAAATTTTAATGATGCCGTCAATATGCTTGTCAATAATTCTTTTATTTTTTTATATTCATATTCTTCTTCTCACTGTTCGTATGTATATGTGCGGCGTTTTGTGGCATAGGTCGAGAGGTTTTCACCTTTAACCTCGGAATGTATAAAATCAAAATATAAATGCAAATGCGATGCTGTGGCGGTGTCTCTTACCACGACGAAATTTTCAAACAGAAAAAAAACGGTGCTTTTTTTTATTGTTATGACTTATGGTACGTGTGAAATGACGCGTCAATTTATTAACAGTTGGGATTATTGAGGATAAATTATATATTTTTTTATTAATTTTATTTCAATTTCTTATTAAAGATGAAATTTACAGTTTTTTTATTGAGTAGGAATAGCGAGTTCTAGTTTTATATTTTTAAATTCATAATAATGATAGTTTGATTATTACTGAACATAATTTATAAAAATTTGCTAAAAATGCAATATTAAATAAATCAAAATTTATTATTTAAATTATTCTTCAACTACATTTAAATTGTAATAAGAAAAGCAGTGTTTATTAGAATCAATATTTTTTCACGATGAGTCAAAGTTGTTGGATACATAATTGAAAATTCAAATACGAAAATACAAGCTGTCTATTTTTTGCATTTATTCTAAATTTGTTGAATTTTTTTTTGGACAATTTTCAAGTTTTTTTAATATTATCGCCCCCCTTCTGCAGGAGGGGTTGGTGCAAAAGAATACTTCCGCTAGCCATTTTGGTGGTTATAAAAGGCTACCAATAAGCGAGGAAATAACCTCGTTCAAAAACCCATATCTCATCCGGGACAAGTCAAACTTATTTATGAGTTCATTTTTGACATAATTCACTGAACATCTTGTGAAACTCACTTGCTTGTTAGCCGTGCGTGGTCCCCAAAAACCAGGAAATGGAAATCCTGATAGTTGAGGGGCTAATACTCAGATTTAGAAGAGTGTTAGTTCCAACACACTGCTTTGGCACTAGCTTCTGGTAAAACGGGAGATTAAACGTAACCCAGTTTTAATTAATTGGCTTGTTTTGTTTAACTTTAGAGTGAGGAGTTGTTTATGTGGTGATAGATGACAGGTTTGCATTGTGCTAAGGTTGGAGGCAGTTAGTACTTTGTGTTTGCGAAAGTCTTTCATTTACATTTATGAAACCTATATCACTTGATTAGCTTTGGTCACTGCATCAGGTTGTGATGTAGCGTCCCATATGTGGCTTCGTGGTGGGTGGTGAGATTGAGTAATGAAATTGAGTTTATATGTAGCAATTTTTTTTAAACTTCAAATAAAGAGGTCTTGCTCATTTACGGACGAGAAAGCCAACAAAGTTAATAGAAGAGAAGAGCCTAAAAGAGGTTTTTCTTTTCTTAATTCACAAGATCATTTCCAACAGTATTAACAAAACATTAAATTCATGCAACAAGTTAAGAGATGGTACCCTACTTATTGAAGTTAAGGATAGAATGCAGAGCAGTAAAATGCAGGAATGCAAGGCAATAGGAAATATTACGGTGACAGTTGAGCCACATAAATCTTTAAATATTTCCAAGGAAGTTATTTTATGGTATGTTATACAAAACTGTTAACGAATGCAAACAAGAACTAAAGCTAACCCGCAGAAAGGATGGTGAGGTCAGAGATTCAACATCCTATGATCTTAGGATTTGATTCGGAACGCCTCTCAGATGAAGTTAAAGTGGCATATGTTACTTGCCCGGTTTTTTGTTTAACTTTATGAGGTGTTTTCAATGTCAACGTTTTGGGCACACATTTTAGTTCGGTGTACAGGCACAATAAAGGAAAACATGACTCTGATCTATGCACCAGTTTATCTTTATGCGTGTATTGTAGTAGTAAGGGTCAAAAACCAGTTGCTGGCTTATCAGGCTCAAAACCAAAACTGACTGCAGTCCATTCTGGACTATGGTCACGAGTGAAATTTTAACGAAAACCACTTTAGATGAGCGCTAATCTTAAGCTTAATTCATCTAAGGTGTTAGCTTGTATTTAGTCAAAACTAACTAAGGTGGCGATTTTCAAGTTAAAACCTAAACAGGCTATGACTCAATCCGAGTCAAAGCCCTAACAGGCTAAAACTTAATCGGAGTCAAAGCGGTAGCCCAATCTAAGTTATTGCTACCTGATGTGCAGGTTTCTAGCAATCCTACGCTCGCAGAATTCAATATTGACATGTCGTCAGAGTAGATGAATGTGGAAGTTATTTCCGCGCAACCTACACTGACAGATGATACTTTAGATTAGAAAAACGCTAATAACCAATGAGTTAAAATTACGTTTTTAAAGTAGCTCTAAAAATGGTTTCAACCAATATACAATGGAACTGCAATAGGTATAATACATTACAAACAAATCTTTAAAAAATTTATTAGCCAAAAACTTACAGGAAACTAATTTTAAGGTTGAAAGTTTAGTTAATCTTTGTGGTTATACTATTGATCGGAAAGATCCTATAAATGTTGATTGTGCTCAGTTTTAAGTAGTGTTTGGTACTCTTAACTGCGGTTTCCCACAAGCCTCCAAAGTGTCGAGATTTTGGTGGAATAAATTTTTATTGTATTCCATCTTGAGCTGTTTGAGTCTCAACTGCTAATTTGTTTTCTTTGATCAGTCGTTGAAGTTTATTATTTATTCCGACAAAATTAGTCTTGTTTTTTGAGTATATTGAATGTGGTTTTCATCTTTGTGCAGTGAATGTCTTTAAACAGTTTAAGAACGCTTCTGTTGTGAGGCTAGTGTACATTTCGAGATGTACAGCTTTTGTACAAAACATACAAATACAGCTATGTATCCTTTTTGTCCACGGGATCTTTTTGTTCGATAAGGTTTTATGTTGAATGGCTCACAAAAGTCCACACCGCAATGGAAAAAAGGTCGAGATGCCGTTATTATTTCTTTGGGTAATTGGCCCATTATTCGTTGTGGAAATACTGGTTTAGCCCGACAACAATTTACACACTCTTGTAGTATTTTTGATCTCCCACCGATTGGCCAGAATTTAGAACGCAAAGTGTTTAATAGTAAATTTACCCCACCTTGTAGTTGATCAAGATGAGCGTGGTTTGTGATCATATTAGTTAAGGTGTGTTTTTTTGGCAAAATGATTGGATGTTGTTGATTATATGCCAGCTCTGAATGTAACAAACGTCCGCCAACTTGCAATATGTTATTACTATCCAGAAATGGATTTAATCTAATCAATTTGCTTATTTTTTGAAGTTGTGCCCTTTCTAATTCTTCAACCGATAGTGCTTCATAATTACGTTCCTTCTTAAACTTAAATTTGCAGTTTGAGGCAAACTATAGACAATAGGCTATAGTGCGTTTTAGATGAATCAATGACGTTGTTTGATTAAAAATATATTGTGAATCACCGTCGGAAATTAACAAACTGATTGTTGTAAATTTAAGATCTGGTAGTTTTGGTTTTGATATAGTGATGGTGGCTATTGTTCTTTATTGTTTGTTAAAAATTCTGGTCCGTGCTACCACAAAGAGAGAGAAGCTAGTGGATTTGTTTCTCTCGAAACTGCATCTGCTGGATTGTTCAAAGATGCTACATGATGCCATTGATTTGCCAAAGTTAATGATTGTGTTTTGCTAATTCTATTTGCTGCAAATGTTTAATAAAATGTTAATTGAGATTTGATCTAATCTAAAACTATTGTAGAATCTTTTCAATAATATTCCTTTGTGATATTTTCATGTAGTGCGTCTTTTGTAGCTGCGATAAGTTGAACTAGTAACAAGGCACCACACAGCTCAAAACGAGGAATTGACTGCATTTTTAGCGGAGCTACTTTTGATTTTGAGCAGAGTAAATGTATTTTGTAGTCGCCATTTTCTGACTTTGATGTATGCTCCATATGCCCTCTCCAAAGCGTCTCAAAAGCCTTGCAATTTAATCTGGTTTCCTTCTACTGTTCTTCTTGGTATCTTGATTTGATCCAGCATTTTTAATTTTTTTTCATATGTTATCTACTTTGAATGGAGATTTATCGGAACTGATTCGTCCCAATCAAGTTTTAACTCTCATAACTTTTATATGATTGTCTTAGCAGTGATGATGACTGGTCTAAGTAATCCCAATGAGTCGAATATTTGCAACGATTTTGATAGAATTACACGTTTTGTAATTTTTTTTGATTACTGATGGGTAAGAAAACTGAAGAATTGTCTTCATTACTGTTCCATAATAATTCTAATATTTTTAATGTTGATTTGTTATTGAACAGTTTTGTCTTTTGGAGCATTCTTTGAAGTGTCATCTAATATTCTGTTTGAGTTTGAGCGCCATTTTCTTAAATGGAATCCACCCTTTTTGAGTAGTTGTTGCAACTCTTCTTGTTTAGACCTAGCATGTCTTCAGAATTTGCTTCAGTAATGCAATCATTTACGTAGAAATCTTTTTTCAAAATGTCGCTTGCATATGAATATTTTTCCTCTTCAGAATTTAATAATTGATGTAAAGATCTGATGGCTTGCAACGGAGCTGATGATGTTCCATATGTAATGGTTGTTAGTTTGTACGTGCTTATTGCATCAGTAGTAGCATTGCATTGCTATAAGATTTTTTGATAGTTTTGATCGTCTGAATGCATCTTGATTTGACGGTACATTTTTTTTATGTCTCATGTAAGTACATATTGATGCTTACGAAATTGCAAAATAATTGCAAACAGGTCATCCTGGATGGTAGGTTTTATTTAAAATGTGTCGTTTAATGACATACTGGTAGATGTTCTTGCGAAACCGTCAAAAACGACACTGTCGGTCTTGAAAACGCAGTGGTGTGGTAGATAGTATCCGTTTGTATTATCGCATTCCATTTTCATCATGTGTCCTATGTTTTCATACTTCGACATATAATTACGATAATCTTGTTGTAACGAGAAATTGTTTGTTAATTTTCTCACAATTGACAACAGTCGGTTAGTAGCTGCTTGTCTCAAAGATTCCAGTTTTTGTATGTTGCCGTTAAATGGCAATCTTACAATAAAACAATTATCCTTGTTACGGTTTATTGTATTTGTGAAATGTTTTTCACAAATTCTTTGTTCTGGTGTATCTTACACCAGAACAAAGAATTTGCGTTTTTGAGTTTCTTGTTCTAAATAAAATTGTTGTAATTGTTTGTCTATTTGTAGTGTGCTGACGTGACAGGTTGTATTACGACTGGTACCATATGTGCTGCCAGGCACAATTGATCTTAGTCTTGTTTTTTGTAGTATTGGCCCTTGCATGTTTTTTGTTAATAACTGTTGGCCAACGGAAAGTAGTTCCCAAAATATAATTGCTCTTAATAACATGTCAATCCTTCCCGACTTTTCAAAGTTTGGATCGACTAATGGTGTATTCTTAGAAATTGTGTATTTTGATGTGTCCAATGGTATTGATGGTTGATCAGACGTAATAATGGATGTTACAAGAAATTCCAATTTTTTTGAAAATGATTGGTTTCTGGAGTATGTTGTTGTTGTTGTTCTATGATATATGTTAGTCGTAGAGTTGCCAATTCCGCTGACTGGAATATTGATAGGCACTTGGTTAAGACGGAATCTTTGACACAATTGTTTAGTGATGAAGTTAGATTGTGATCAATTGTCTAGAAATGTACGACAGATATGTTGTTTGCCGTTTTTGTTATTGATATAAACACTGGCTGTTGCAAGAATAACGTATTGGTGCCTGTCATTTTTAATTGCAGCGCATTATGTAACTGGTGTTACGCTTGCTGAGTGATTGTGAAGAAAGCTATTGTGTTTCTTATTGCTAGTTTTGCAGCATCTAGATTTGCATTGATCCAACGAGTGACCCAGGTGGATAAAATTTAATGTAGAACCTGAACAAAAAACAATAATCAGGCCTTACCGAAACCCGAGGCTGACCGATAAGGCTGCTTTTTGAGACAACCTATCGCGGAGTTTAAGTACTTGTGCTGATTTAAGTAAACCTATTAGTGTAGAAGAAATAGAAAACTATGTAAGTAAGTTGGAAAGTTTTTTAACACGAGCGTACAAAAATTTGTGCCCACTTAGGATGGCTAACGAACCCGACAACACCATACCTTGGTGGTGTGAGGAACTTGACCGGCTTAAGGAAGTTGCACGGAGATCTTTCAACAGAGCTAGACAAAAAACATCAGCAAGTAAACTGAATCAGTTGCAACGAATGGCATGCCTAAGTATAACAGTAGACATGCGGACAACACCAACTGTAGCTATGGAGGCAATGTTGTGTCTGCCGCCCTTCGACATTTACGTAGAGGAGCAGGGAAGGCTGGAAAACAGTATACTCTCCTGGAAGAAGCTGTTAAGAAAACACCTCTGTTAGGGGCGCAAACAGATAACATGTTACCCTTCTTTGTGTTTCAAAGACCTTACAACAAGAATAACAGAACGTGATCAATGATTCGATTAGAATCTACACGGATGGCTCAAAAACCAATAAAGGTTCTGGAGCGGGAATTTTCTCGCAAAACCTGGACCTCAAAATATCATTACCACTAGTAGCTTACACGACTATCTTTTAAGCAGAAGTAGTTGGGATAACCTATGGGGTTATGGAAATTGTAAACCGCAAAATATTTGGCAAGAATGTCCAAATTCTAACGGAGCGGCATTAATTGCTATAAACAGTCCTAGAATCACATCGAAGCTAATTTTTGAATGTCATCGTGCCCTTATTTTAGCAGCTTGTGGAAACAGCATCGAACTGCTCTGGGTAAAAAGACACTCAAACAAAATAGGTAACATTGATGCGGACAAGCTGGCGCGTAAAGGGTCAACCCTCAACACCTAAATAATTTACTAAAAATTAACACACACAACGCACTGAGACGGCGTTGGGATGACACTCCGGGCTGCAGACAGGCAAAGGAAGCAATGACTGCTTCTAACGCTAAGACAACCAATTACTACATGCGACTGCCCAGAGAGAACTTACAAATTATGACAGAAATCTTGACAAGACACTGCCAACTAAAAAAAAACACATGCACACGATTGGTATTGAAGACAATTCAACGTGTAGAGGATGTGAAATCGAGCACGTGTTATGCTCGTGCCCGGCCCTCTTATACGATAGAGAGTCCATGTTGGGAAGATGCTGGCTTAACATGGCCAATATAAGGGAGACCCCTCCAAGCGCTGTACTTGCATACATCAGCTACATAGGGTAGTTGAATGCCAAGACAACGGAGTGAGGTCACCACTGGAGGAGCTATAAAGAGCCTAATGAGGCCTACGTGCTGTAGGCTTTGGTTTATCCTCCAACTTTTAATCCAGAATCCAGAACGAGTGACCCTTTCCTAGACAGTTTATGCATAGCTTTAAGCTGTTTTTGCGTTTGCCAATTTATCTTCACAAGATAAATTGAGAAACATGGTGCAGTTGTAGATGCCATGGTTTTAATTACATACATAGCATTTAAAATTGGTTTGAGCTGCCAACGTACGAGTGTATTGAGGTTTTGGCGGTCTCGAAGATGTAGGCGTGCTTCCAACACCTGACATTGCTGATGCAGAAATTGCTATGTTCTTCCCATTCATCCTTGATCAAACGTTCTAAATTGGATATTGACAGATAGAGCTGTAATGTGTCTTTGTTTGGTTTGTTTATTGCATTTAATGCACAAATGTTTTTGGTGAATTTATTGACATGATTTCTTACTGATATTGTCAACTCATTTCCATTCAATTTCGAAACAGCCGCCAAAGATAATTTTCGACAACAAGTTTTTTTGTTTTTAAAACGATCTTTTAATTGTGATTGTGCTTCTGGATAATTTGCAGATGTGGTCGATATAGAATTTATTACTTGTTGAGCTTTTCCTGTCAAACGTGATCAGAGATACATGAATTTTTGGATGTCAATCAATGCCTTGTTTGTGTCTTCCAATGAATTGAACACATCGATAAATGAAATCCATTTTTCAACTGCGCCATTGAATTTGGGCAGTGAGATTGTTGGCAATTTCACGGATGTTTCGACCACTAATGACATGCGTTTTAAATGCAGTAGCCATTCAACGATATGACTTCTTAAAGTTTGCCATCTCCTAGAATTGGTATTCATCAAGATTGATTAATTTTTCTGTTTCGATCATTTGGATCTCGGCTTGAATTGCTTCAAATTTGATTGCTGTGTCTTTCAGCTTGTCAACTTGGAACTAAGTTTTGTTCGGACAGGTTGTTTCGTCCATTGAAGCGAACTGTTGAAGTCGAGTGAATGTTTGTTTGAAAACTCCACGTTTGAGTGTTAACTCTTTTAATGTCATCTTTATAAGCTTTATTTTGAAAAACAAGCGTCACGGAATTATTTGGTTCAAAGGATCATAAAATGTTACAGAGAAATCTGTTGTAGTCGACTTTTTCTTTAGGTTCGATTTCTTATTTTGAATACTTCTGGTTTGAGATCTTTGGGAACAGACGCAAGCTTACAGATATTAGAATTATCTAAGATACCATGCAAATGCACTCTTGTTGTCTTGGATGTTTATTTGTAATATTCACTTATCTAATGTCACTGGCGTAAGATTCAACAAACTATCTGAAGTTGTTTATCATGAGTTTTTAGAAGTTTTTTAAACACTTTGTTATCAGTTTTCTGTCATTTATTAGAAGTTTTTTTTAATTTAATTAACTGGATGATTTGTTGTAAGGTATCAAAGATTTGTATTATTTTTTTTTTAATTTGTGTAACTTGAAAATGGTTGTTAAGTTTTGTTTTATGTCATTAGAAATATTAATGTTGTGTACTTTGAAATGATAAATACAAAATTATTTTAATGCATATTCTGAAAGATTTTAATACATTTTTCCAACCAAATTTATAATATCTATAGTAATTTATATATTCTTATATTCCAGTTTTATCTGTGATAAAATCGCGCAAATGAGCAATACTGGCATATACTGCTGGGCGTCTTACTAATCTACAACCAAAGCTTTTTGATAAAAGACCTACTATTTTTCCATTTACAACAAATGCACCAGCTTCATCTCTCTAAAAAAAAAAAAAATTATATTTTCAAAACCTAAATTGGTTACTTACAATACATACGTTTAAAGGGTTTTTAACACTTAGTAAATTTCTTTTTGTACAAAACATTTTATCAGTTATGTACCAACCTGCGGAAGGTGGTCGGTAGTAAATATAGCAGTCTCTATGTGTTGTTATTTCTGTTACTACTTTCTGTAACTTATAGGATGGAATATCAGCAGAAGAGGTATAACCCCAACCACAAATCGTACCATTTTGGCCTATTGGAATAGTATAGTTTGCATCAACCAACTGAATAGGTTGAGCAGTGATGCCAATGATTATATCTTCTGCCAGTACTAATATGGCTAAATCAAAGTCCTATAGTTATATCGAGGATGATGATATATTTTATTTACAATGCCTATAGGTCACATGCCGATCTGACAAAATCATTTCACGCACAGCATCAATATTTTTCGCGACAACAGAGTTGACAACGTTGGTCTTCCACGCTTGAATTCTGCGAACCATTTGTAAACCATAGTTTTGGATAGTGCTTCATCCCCAAATAACGAACTAAGTTTTTCCACACATTGCTGCGGTGTTAAACCGTATCGAAAATCATAAAAAATCTTCACTCGGAAGTCACGATTCGAAATTTCCATTTTTTACACAATTATTACTTCCGTTAAATTAAGTTGAAACGAAACCGAGCAGTCTAAAATCGAACTGTCAACTGAATTATAGGTGAATAACGTCGAATTTTACGAATATGGCAATCGCAGAACGCTGGCAATACAGGCAGTACTTGATTCCGCAAACTTTAGCAGTGCCCCTCGTATATAGTTATTAACTTCAGTCTTTTTTAGAGCAATCAATCTTATTCACAATTAATATTATTATCGATCTCCAAAAACTAAATTTTATATTTTATATAATATTGTTCTATTGCTAAATTAAACCAAAATATGAATAGTAACGGCACAAAATTATTTTAATTACCGTTCATATTATATGGTATTATTTTTTAAAACAAAACAAATCTTAGCAATGATCTTATACAGTTCTGAAAATTGCAGAAGAAAAATAAATCACCAACTGGGCTCAATTCAATAGTTAATTTAAAAGCAATTTGAATAATTGTGAGAAATCGCACACGATTTGCGCCGAGATGAAAAATATACAGAAAGAATAGTTTAATTTAACTTTTTTTTTATTTTCACCAGCGAAGCGAGAAATTGTTTAATTAATATAGAGGAACACGGTAGCGATAAAAATAACCTTATAAACAGATGTGCATTTATTAAATTTAATTGTTAATAATTAGTTATTAGCGAGTGACTTATATTATGGTTATTTTGATGTAATAGCCGATTCGATTCCTCGTTGTATCCGTAGGTATTTTTATTAATGATATGAACGGTTATGTTGCGTTGCTGCTGGAAAGAGAGAGAGAATGAACGGGAGAGGAAAAATGGGAAAAAAAGTGCGCGCATCGCAGTATATATAGAAAGAACCGCCGGAGCGTACGCTTCTTTTATATCAGATTTCAATAGAACTAAAAGTTGATGTAGATAAAATTCTTCAGTAAGTTACTCAGAATTAAAAGCAATAGTTTACTTAAACGGATTTTCTTTATATGGCTACTAATTTACACTGGGAAAAATAAATGCGAACCCATTTGCAGACGTGCACTACTCGCGATAATTTTTTTTATTTTGTATTTTTTGCAGTGGCGTACGAAACGATGCTTTTTTGAAACAAATCTCGCACTAATTTAAAAATATTTATTAATAAATTTCAGTCTATTATTACAAATGTAAACATCCTTTCTTATTTTTTCATAACTTTTAAATTAACAACAATTTTATTATTTACAATCAAACGAAAAAAATGTCAATTCATTTCAACAGTTAAATAAAAATAATAAGACAAATGCGCTTTAATCCACTATTACTTTAAGCTGCTCTTAAAACGATAAGGATTTCATTGCACCCAACATAGTTAAGGGACGATTATGGTATTAAGGACCGTTAAATTTAAGCCATCAATAATGTAGGTTCAGTAAAAATTTAACCTAATAATATCAATCAACATCAATTTTTTTTATAATTAATTATAATAAAAGTTGTACTTATTAAAAATTATATTCTTAAGGATGATGCCGAAGTTGTGGAAATCATAAAAGTTGGTTTAATCGTCTGTTAGCTAAACTATGCTTAAAATGTGTTGGTGCAATGTAGTGAATATTAAAACTACACTTAAAGTTTACCACCGCAACTTAAAACCTAGTCACAGTTTTGTACAAACTTTGTGTTTGCGAATGTAAAACACACTAAGACAAATAGTGGAACCTCTGTAGACAATTTTACTAATATCAAAGGTTTTTTCTCCGTGCTACAGTGAATAATAAAACGAACTTGTCAACAATAAATCTGAACAAGTTTAAACCTACACATGCCATTTGTCTCGAGTCATCTCGCGTGATCTTCAATATCAAATAAAATAACTTTTCACCGGATTTTTTTCGAAATTGCGCAAAATTGTTACGGATACTAGGTGGCAGTGTCCACCATAACACACGCAGAACGCGTCTGACAATGAACGGGTTGCACAAAAAAATACAATCAGAAAACTCAGAATGCAGAAGGAGATACTCGACACAATAAAATGCAGAAAACTCCAATATCTCACCAGCATTATGAGGAATGAAAGCAGATTTCACCCCCAGCAACCAATACTGTCTGGAAAAGTTGCAGGAAAAACAAAAGTTAATAAAAAGAAGAAGAATATTGTGGCTAAAAACCTGAAAACTGGTTTGATATTTCCTTAAGCGTTAAAAATAGAGACTGAAATAGTTACTGCATACCTAGTCGGGTAGAAAGAAAACCAGACCATAGTAGCAGAAACAAAGTCATGGGCTCTAAAACAAGACATTATGAAAAACAAAAACAAACTTAAGGGTACAAACATATACATTGAACATGATTTGACTTTGGAAGAAAGAAGAGTGCAGGAGATGATAAGGGAGAATTTACTTATATAGCGTTAAATGGGCAATCAGTAATAGACTATGTAGTTGTGAATGAGGGAGCGTGGGTAGAGGTAGACAAATTTGAAGTAGGAATAAGAGTAGAGTCAGACCACTAGCTATTAGAACTGGTGTTATATTTTACAATGTTGAATAATCTTCCGACTAGATCTAGCGCCTTGGTGAAAATTTAGCGTTTCAGGTTTAATCCAAAATTGATAAAATATATTATATCTTATCTGAAAGGAAGGACACTGCCCGTAAAACAATCTTTTGACTCCGCTGCTGCGAAAAGAGAGCAATATGAGTACAAACAACAAATTGTAAATATTGAAATCAATCATTTACTAGATACTTTTTCTTAGGAAGAGGATAAAATCATTTTGAAGTAAAACTATAAGAAGGATTTTTGAAGCACCTTACTACATGCAGATCAGCTGACGCCATCAGAAATTATATGTTAATTAACTTTTTTGATAAAACCGCTACTAATTACTCAGATCCTGAGTTATTTTGTTTTACAAAACAAGACGAACAGATTTTGAAATAAGAGCAACCAATTAATATACTTGCTATCTAATGAGAATTGTGCTTTATCAACCAACACTTTTCCTTTTTAAACATCATTTATAAGGCGCAGTTAGTCAGGAAGATTGTACACAGTAATGTGTAATACTTTACACCAAGAAGAGAAAGTTAGTTGGTTCATACTTTTGGCAAATGTATCCGGCGCTTTCTTCATCTCTCTAAAGTAGCCATTACTTATACAGGATGAAGAATAATACCAAATGGCGACTTAAAATCATAGTTAGTTTGATAAGTCGGTAAACTAAAAACTGACTTTTGTCTACTGCTTAAAGATGGTCTATGCAATCTAATATGATTTAAAATCTTAGGTGAATCAATAATAATATGTTCTAAGATAATAATTGCTTTAAAACATTGTTAATAACATTTAATGTTTGTTTTAAATGTTAAAATGTAAGAAGTTATTATATTCAAATATATTTCTGATTTACAAATAAAATTATCACTGTAAAGTAATGTGCGTCATCTCACAAGCGCGAATCAGGTATCCAGTATATCCATGATCTAATTTATGTTTTGATTATACTTCCATAGTAACTAAATATTTAAAAACAAAAAATTAAATTAAACAAGTTTCAAATCAATAAAATACAAATCTGTCAATATCCAAAATGAAATTATTTTCCCCAATATTACTCCTGTTTCTCCAATTAACTCATCAACACCAAATAGATGAAAATGGTATTGTAGTATTAACAGAATTCAATTTCAGCGAATCATTAGAAGATCTAGCCCATACTATCGTATTATTTCATGAAAATAAGGATTTACTACCAATATTCAATGCTGACCGCTTGATTTTGATCACCACTAATTATGACTATATACCAGTAGCTAGAATTGAATGTAATCCCGAAAGCAATATTTATCAAATAGAAGAATTAACAAAATTACCTTCTATAAGATACTATCGCTATGGTAAAATGTATGATGAGTATCACGATGAATTAACAACTGGTGCAATTGCTAATTTTGCTAAAACTAGAGCTAATAGCAAATCTTTTGGTGTGATTGATGAAGATGAATTTAATGACTTTTTAAAGGAAGACGATAAAGTACGCATAACAGCATTGATTCGTATAAATGGTACTTTAAAAAATCAATATTTTAATATAACCAAAAATAATGAATCATTATATGCACATTATTTTACCAAAGATGATGAACGGATTACATTATGGAGACCTAAATATCTTCATAATGCATTTGAAGATGATAAGGTTGATTATAATGGAGATGATTTAGAAAGTTGGATTAAATCTGAATATTATGGCCTTGTAGGACACCGAACTCAAGCAAACATTGATGATTTTATAAACCCAATAATAGGTTATTATAATGTCAATTATAAAATTGATACTAAAAACACCAACTATTGGCGCAACAGAATCTTACCAGTAGCCCGTAATTTCACAAAATACAAATTTGCCATCAGTTCAGTGCCTGAATTTTTAAATGATATTGAAAAGGTAGGTGTTGATTTGGTTAGAGCTGGCAATAAACCTATAATTATAATCAATACTACTGTTGGCTATTATTATATGGAGGATGAGTTTAGTGTGAAAAACTTTAGTAATTTTGTAACCCGTTACGATGAAAATCAGCTTGATGTTTATATAAAATCACAAAAAATACCCAAATTTAATAATGAAGCTGTGAAGATAGTAGTGGGTCACACTTTTGATGAGATTGTTATGGAGAATGGTAAAGATACTATGATAATATTCTATTCACCTTGGTGTGTACACTGTAGGAATGCATTACCAATTTTTACGCAGGTTGCTATTGAGGTAAATATTTATTGAAGCAATTTTTTTTAATGTGTAACTTTGTTTATTATATTGTCGCGATAAGAAAGAAAAATGTACAATTTACATTTCAGCTATTTTTGCTTTTGTAGTTAATTGATAAGAATAAAAAGTACATATGACTAATTATATATGGAATTAGTTGACATACTTTAAATTAATAGATAAAATTTTAAAATATTGAAATGCAATTTCAAAAATACGCATTAGTAGTAACATACTATCAAATCATTTTACTGCGGGAGTATGGATTATTATTATCATAAATGTTTTCTACTACATACTGCTGGTTTAGGATTGTATTTTTAAAGGGTTATGTACAGTTTTTTTTTTTCAAGTTTCAACTATTGTGTTAACTCACTTAGCTTTTTCTTTTTTTGTAGGAGTATCCTAGCTTCTCATATTGCTTTGCAAGTTTCGTGCTTTTCATCATTTATAAATGTTTCTACCAACGTTGTTTTATTCTATAAATTCTTGCAAATAATGTATTTTAAGTTTTTTTCTAACCACAATAGGCTGCTTATTCTATTACTTTTACTCTTCTCAAATATTATTTCTGTAGCTTACTTTGCTCTTCTGTGTCAGTATACATGATTTGCATCTATATGTTAATCAATCAATCAATCAATCAATAACCTCTAAATACCGTTAGGTGTCGAGGTGTCGGACACACCGAGCCACAGAGAAGACATGTGTATGTGTGGGGATGCCTATACGAGGTAATGGACCCACATTGGAAAGAACGCTACGCTCAGCATCACTTTGGGTTCACCTATTCAAGTTGTGACCAGATGCCTATATGAGGTATCGGATTCATTTGGAAAAAATGCATTACTTTGTTAGGGACACCCATCCAACTCGTAACCGCTCCGGCCGTTGCTTAACTTTTGTTAGCGCTGGTATCTCTGCCGTACTGCTGACTATATGTTAATACCCCGTCTAAATATTACTTTTCTAGATTGTTTGCTTGATAAAGGTTTGTGTAACGTTTATTCTTGTGGAAAATGGGTATAATTAGTTGTATAATATACTATTGTGCACTTTTATTTTTTGTGTTATTTTTTATTTTTTAAAAATCTGTTTATGTATGATTAACAGCGTTAACAAATGTTAAGCAACGGCCGGAGCGGTTACGAGTTGGATGGGTGTCCCTAACAAAGTAATGCATTTTTTCCAAATGAATCCGATACCTCATATAGGCATCTAAACATACACATGTCTTTTCTGTTGCTTGGTGTGTTTATATTAAAATTGTAAGTGCACTCAGTGCAAGTTTTAGAAAAAACAGAAAAATGTCAAGATTACATATATAGCCGGCTTCATACTATGCATGTATAGGGCTGCCTGCACGTTGGACATCGGAATTAGCTAATCCACGATGCGGAAGCTCAACCGGGGTTATTATAAAAAACCAAACTTTTACCAGTCAAGACGAAACAGGCCACTGATGTCATATTCTTTGATGTTGAAAAAACTTTTAATAGTTCTGGCACTGGTCTACTCTTGAAGCTTTAGCGTTTCTAGTTCAAAATAAGATTGACAAAATTGATTGTTTTCTCAGAAAGGAAGGACATTGACCGCAAAGCTGTTTAAGGCATGTGTACAGCACAGCCCGCACAATTAAGGCTGCGGTTTGGCTAAAGTACTGGAGGGTAAAAATCAACTTTAAGAAGAGAAAGACTATACTTTTCTCTTAAGAATAAAATTAGATAAAGGCTTAACTTAACATAATGGCCGTACTGAGTAAGGCCAAGGTACTAACAACAAATTGTGACTATTTAGAACTATTATTTACCCAGTACTGATATATGCATGTCCAGCATGGGGTAAGGCAGTTTTTTCTTTTCTTTAAAAGATTGAATCAAAGTAAGACATTTTCAAAGCATCTTACTACGTTTATAATATCCAATTGAGAGCTGATTTGGTCTTAGTCTTAGCAAAACACTTTTTTGGTAAAAATGCTTAGTTAACTTGTCTTGCAATTCAATACAAATGACCAATTAACGTGCTTGTATAGTGAAAATTTAAGGTCCTTTAACTGCTACCAAACAAAACAACGCCTACATGGCTGGCGCAGGATTCGCATTTGTAATGATTTTTTGAAATCGTCACTTATAAGGCATAATCAGATAAGAAGGTTCTACACAGAAATGTTTAAAATTTGTTGGTGTTACTAGACGTTTCTATACTTTTGGAAAATGAATTTGTCAACTTAAATCTCTTGATTCTCTTCTCCAACCAACCATAAACCGGAGCAGTTATTTGCTGTGAGTCTCTAACTACAATGCTATCTTTTAATGACTGAGGACACTGGATAAAGCAGGTCTAAAGGGTTTACTCAGAAGTCAATGAATTCTTGCAGGACACTAACGACGGCACACTTTTAAATAGCGTTCGATTTTTTTAAATCAGAAAAACTACAACAAAATTCCAAATAAAACATTTAAATCTTGTTTGCACTTTCCAAAAGCTTAAAAATGCTTTTACATAATTTTATCAAAAAAAAATTACCAAAACTACCGACAAATTAGTCTTCTATGCAGATAAGATCATAGAGAAAAGTGATCTTGAACATAATCTAAGACTACACAAAATCTAACAATCTGTTCACTGCCTACCAACATTGGTTTTGATGGGACCACTTTTTGTTTTTCGTTAAAAAAGTCTTCGATAAGGTCTGGCACTAAAGTCTACTTTAATACTTTACAAACTAAAATTTTCTCCGCAGAACTCTTGTCACTTAAATTTCTGAACGACGTTTCTAATCCGATGCTACCAAGTATCTGGGTATTATTTTTGATAAAGGACTTACTTAAAAATTGCTCGTCAAAGCACAGTTCTAACCTAATAACTTTTGCGTCTTTAGTCTGGGAAATGGCTGCAAACACGCACCTTGTCTGAAAACCAACCAAAGTCAACGGTGGCTTGTAAAGCCCCATGGTATATTTCAAATGAAGAAATTTGTAATAATTTTGGTATCCCGCGCCGACACATTGAAGTTTTGGCCAAAAAGTACTTTGATAACCTTGCGGTTTACCCTAATGCGGATCTCGCCATACTTGCTGAGCCAGACCAAGATGAATATTCCAATAAGAAACCAACCAATATTATCACTTTCTAAAGTGGCTTACTCCACATTTCTACCTATAAGGCGTCTTAACTAACCTCCTCCTAAAATACAATTTACAAAAGTATATGAGGTGTTTAATCTGTAGGCACTCTCCTTAAAAGGGCGAATCAGACAATCTTTAGACAATCTTTCTAAACTATGAAAAAAGTTGATGGAGTTGAGGCAGACCACCAGCTAAGGTAACAACAACATTAAACAGACATTAACCAAACCAGAGCGAGAACTAACTAATATCCGAGTCCAGAAAAGTTTATCATATTCATTTTTACCTACCAGCATGCCAACAGGACTAAGCAACATCTGGTCTTCAATTCAGTGAAGTCAAGATGTGCTTGCAAAAATATCACACAAAAACGCTCTAACTTTCCAGGAGCATAGCCTAGTGTAGAAGCAAAAATAGGATGTCAAACAGATCACTAGTCAGTTGTGAAACAACGGACTAAGTCTGACTAAGACTGAATTACAACAACTACCTCTGACTAAGACTGAATTACAACAACTACCTCTGCCATGGACTGGCTAACAAGAGTAATGGAAACTACTTGCACACCAACAAACGCCCCAATCACGTCAAAGGAGCGGTTTACTTCAACTACGTGGACCACAAGTTTGGCAACATTGCACACGTTGTCCTTGGAGTTGTAATTTAGGTGGTCACTGGACAAATCATTTACCGATCGTATCTCATACGTGTTTAATAGGTGATAGGTCTGGAGAAAGCCATGGAAGTAAAGCTATTTTTTTTTATTCTAGGTATTTTATATGAATTTTAACTTTGTGAGACTTTGCATTATCTTGTTAAAAATGGGGTTTCTAAACTTTTTAGATAGCATTAATGTTAGTTCTAGAACCGTATTAATGTAGCAATTTGACTTTAATATTTCTGGAATATACACTAAAAAAGACTAATTTTCATAAACGATTGTTTTCCGTACCATAACTATATTACAACTATTGTGGGCATACACACATTATATTGATTTGTTGCTAAAGATAATTTGCTTTTATTCATCGACCTATTGTAGTCTCTTATTACACCATGCCACTTCTTATGGTGATGAGTTAAGGACAAACAAAAGAAAAAGCGGTACGACTTGAGACTAAATTGTTTAATTAAGCCTTTCCAGATAACTTTAATTGCTTTTGTTGCAATATAATAATTTTTATATTTACTCCTCTACCATTTTTTTTAATGAAGTTTAACTTAAAGTTTAAGCATACATTTTGTAAAAAGACAATTTTATTTCAAAATCTAATAGACAATTGAAGGTTTTGGATTTTCATATAGTTTATTATTGGAAATTTCATTTCCTACACGTTGCAAAAAACCCAATTAAAAAAAGTGCTGTTAGTAGTTTTATGATTAAACCGCACAATGTTCACATTGTTTATAAAATACAAAAACACAAAAACAGTACAAGTTATTAACATAACCTCAACTAACCACAGATATTATTTTGCATATATTTAAAAGGTTTTGTTTGAAATATTTGAATTTTATCAAAATGTTTTTTTTTTAGCTAAAACATGAAAATGTATTGTTTGCACAGATGGACGCTACTGCTAATTATTATAAGCCAATATTTAAAATAAACGGTGTTCCAGCAATCTATTGGCTTCCTAAAAACGACAAGTATAACCCAATCGAATATTTAGGCAACAGAACCGTAAAGGACTTTGTAAATTTCATAGCGAAAAACTCGACGAAGATGTTGAAGAAATTTGATAGATCCGGCCGGATTAAACTAAACGAATTGTAATATGTTTATAAAAATAAATGTTTTGTTAAATGTTTAAATGTTTGAAAAAATGCAGAGCTCAGAAACAGGCCTGTGCAGCAGCGCGCCGAATACGTACAGCCGATACTGTGAAATGATTAAAAGCAATTTGTGTGTAAGATTGCATGGGTCGTTATTTACTAGTGCCTGCAGCAGACCATACGTGTCTATCTGCTTGGCATAGCTCACGTTTCTCGGACGATCGGACAATTCCCGTTCACAATGTTGACAAAACCAACGTTATATGTTGCAATTTAATTTTATAATAGCAATTTTCAAAAATTTTATTTGTGTACGATATAATTTAATTGATATAAAAAAATATGGTTAAATCTGCAGATGTTAAGATCCAGATTTCTCATAATTGATTTTATTGATTGCAGCTGACTACATGCAATAAATCCCAATTGCTCATCCCGTTTTGTGTGTGCTGGTTAATTGATTCCACTATTGTGCGTTGGATGTAGGTAATATAAAAGATGGTAATTGATGCATATTGAGTGGTGATTATTGTCATTCGAGGCGGTGCAGTTAATTTGAAAAGTACTTGGAAATTTGGCACGCATTCTTCTGGATTTAATTAAGAGGAAATAAAAAAGAGAAGAAACTAATGAACCTTCTCAAATCTTTTCAGTTGTGTTAATTAACTTCGTGCGAACCACCAAGCCATGATTTATTATTTGCACCTTTATTTATTTATTTAATTATTAAAGATAAAAATTAATGAAAAGTTATAATTATATAAAAAAATTAATTTGCTACAAAATTAAAATGAATAAATAGTTATTTTGAGTCTCTACTATGAAATATGCATAATAATTTACGCACACACGATTCTTCTGCACCAGAGATGTCGAATACCTTGTTTACTCGACCGAGTGGTAAATATTGATTTACTATAAACTGTTTAAAGGTCTCCACACATTGGCGCGGCCAAACCCAACGTTGCTGTGTGCGTGCATGGGTAACATATGAACACGTTTAAAATGTTGTCAATTATTTTTTATTTTTGTTTGTTGGGTTGGCCGCAATTGTGGCCGCTTAGGGTTACTATTCGTAGTTTAGCGTACCCTTACTTTTTTCGCATCAAAGCCAAATATACTCCTGATTTAAATAGTTTTACTGCTAAATTTGTTAAAACACGTTGATTAACAGTTTTAAACTCGGATTTTCCGATGCAAGTTGGGTTTTTTAAATTGATTTGACTTTTGATAGCCGGATTTCAAAATGTATTATTAGTTTAATTAAAGCTAAAATTAAGTATGTAATTGAGTCTTATACATTTTGCAATAAAATTAATTATATTGATAGCAATTTAAATTATATTAACGGCCGGATTTTATAATATGTAAGCCGGCTTTATCCATCATAGACCAATAACTAATCGAAAAACAGAATTTGCTGGCAGATTTTTGCTTACTATTTTCTTTTTTATCAAAGCAAATTTATTTAAGGTCTTCAACCTAAGATCAAATGTATGTTTAATAAAGCCAACTAGTCTTTTCTCCTAAAGAGATTTATGTATGTGTACATAACAAAGCTTAATTTTGCTATAATGAAATAAACTTTACGTATGCAAAGATTTTTGAGTATTAAGGTTAGATTATTAGTTTAGAAAGACAAATCTCTGTATAAAGTTAGATTTTCAGCTCAAAACGCCGGATTTTGGTAAAATTGAGTTTACACAACATTTTTATCAGCAATTTATTTTCTGCATATTTTGGTGTAGTAATTTGGCTTTTACAGTAGCAATAGATTATTAAGGCTGCACTATTTACTTGGTCCTACACCGCACTTTAACTGGACAAAATCCTTGCTTAACTCAGCTAGTTTCCACAAAAGTTGAGCTGAGTTTAATTAAACTGCAGCATCATAGCTAATCTTAACTTCCAAGGAATTGACTTTTTGCATTTTTAACTGCAATAAGTGTTTTATCAAATTTAAACACGTTTAAATTCAATGTAAACACTAGAAAAGCCATAGTTCTATAAGATTTTTAAACAACCTGATATGTTTAATCACCTTCCAGCACAGTACATTTTAATACAAAAAAAAAATTGTAGGCGCTTTATAGCATGGCAATCTTGTAAACAGTCATTATGACATTTATCAAATAAATTCATTTACATTTACAAGTATGTATTTAATTTTTCTCATAATATTTATACACTATTCTAATCAAGAAGTAATCAAATTAACTGACAAAAATTTCAAACCAAAAATAACATTTTGGAAACATTCATTGGTTATGTTTTACGCCCCATGGTGTGACCATTGTTCGGAAGTGTTGATTGAATTCGATAATTTAGAAAATTATCTGTATAGTAATATATATGAATTTATACATTTAGCAAAAATGGATTGTACTGATGAATTAAACACTTGCATGAATGAAACCATATTAATGTATCCTACATTGAAATATTATAGATATGGTAAATTTTATGATGAATTTTTTGGTATACATAATGCTAAAGATATTTCAAAGTTTGCAAGATTAAGGTCTGGTAGTTTGTCAAAACAAATATCCAGCAAAGATTTTGATAGTTTCCTTAAAGATAAAAATGAAGTTCACATAGTTGCATTATTACATCGTGAAGGTGTTTTAAAAGAACATTTTTTTAATTTGACCCGGCATTTCAATGCTAAATATGCGCATGCGTTTATCAACCCAGTTTTACGTGCAAATGAATTGATAATGTTGCAAAGACCCAAAATTCTCGAAAATAAGTACGAAGGTAATATAGAAACATATAATGGCGATGGTGATGATTTATATGATTTTGCCAAAAATGCTATTCATGGTTTAGTTGGCCATCGTCATAAGGATAATGTTAATGATTTCAAATTACCTCTAATTACTGCTTATTATGATATTGATTATGGCAATCCTGATGCTAATTTTTGGCGTGAACAATTGTTGAGGGTTGCAGCATTTTATAAAAAGTATACATTTGCTGTTAGTAATTTAAATGATTTTCAAAGCGATTTAGATAGATTTGGGTCTAGGCAAGAACCTGTAGTTTGTATACATGGATTTTATGGTGATGTCTATTTAATGGAGACTGATTTTGGGATAGATAACTTGGTTAAATTTGTAAGAGATTTTGATCATGGAAAATTGGAGCAATTTGTTAGAAGTCAAGATATACCAGCTGTTAATAATCAACCAGTTAAAATTGTAGTTGCTAAGAATTTCAATAAAATGGTTATAGATAATTTTATAGATGTGTTACTGCAATTTTATTCACCAAAATGTAATTATTGTATTGAGTTGGAGCCTATTTATGATGAACTTGCTGAAAAGGTTAATTTATAATTTTGTACAATTAATTTTTTTTAAATTTAGTTAATAGTGTAAATAAATGATTTTTTAGTTGATAGGTAGAGATGTAATGGTTGCCAAAATGGATATAACAAGGAATGAAATTCCTTTAATGTTTGTAGTGAAAAGAGTGCCTAAAATTTATTTTCTCTCAAAAAATAATAAATACAAACCTAAACATTACATGGGAGCAAGGACTGTTGAGGACTTGTTGCAATTTGTAGATAAACATTCTAGTGATTCACTTACTGTTGATACAAATATTATTCATGATTTATAACTTTGTATAGTTTTATAAATAAATGAATTAAAAATATATTGTTTATTTGTACTATACCGAAACAACACACCATTTATTTATGGTGGATAGATACATTTACCTTGGACACGAAGTCAAAATCAACAGAGACTATCAGAAGTTGCAATGTTTATCTTTTTTCTTACGTAGCTTTAATATTAGATGTAAAACTACTGACATTGTTAGATTTAAAACATGCGTACTAGCAAGTTTAGAGTGTTTTTTTCATTAAAAGATAAGAACAATTTTTGCTTGGTATTTACAGCATTATACCAATTATTTCTTTAAAACTATGCAATTAAGCAAAAAAAATACATTCTGATCTAAAATATGTAAATAAAATTGAGGTATGCCTACCGAATTTGAATAGAAAAATGTAGGTACATGTCGTTAAATAAGATATTTACTAATAACGTTTTAGATAACAGCCACTGCTGCATTTAGTGCAAATTATTTTACTAATTATGTTCAAATTGTTATCGATTTTAACCTTCGTCACTAAAGCCGACACGTTGGACAATTTTTATAATGTTTTGTAGTTTTCATTCTATTTCTTTAATAAATAATTATTTTTAATATCTTAATTTAATTAATTATTTCAGTTTTATTTGTTGTTTAGAATTTGATGTAGAATATAAAATTTCATTTCCACCTTTTTCATGGTTTTTTGGTCAATGATTAATATATACATATATAATAGATAATTGTTATCGTTAATAAAAAATCATTATTTATTTGTACATAGAAGTATTTTCATTTAAAGGGTTCTCTGTGCAATAAACAGTTGTAATATAACTATCATATTGAAGACGAGTTTTAAGCAGTATGTAAACATTGAAGTTGAAGAATTAGGGACTAAAATTTTGCAGAAATAACAAATGTGGAATGTAATTAATTCTAAAAGTATTATCTATAAATATTAAAGTTTAAATCTAATATATTTTACGATAACATCGATATCTGCTAGTTTTGCTAACCCATAAAAAATATTAAAAAATTTTAATAATCAATAAATAATATGATACCTTTACGCAGTCTGGAAATAGTATAGAATTATTATAACGTTCGATTAGTTTTAAATTTCTTAACCTTTTGTTTTTGGAAAACTAATTTTGATACTGGGGATATCATCAGCTAAAAATTTATAAAATAATATATAATTAATTCATTACAATTAAAATTTATGTATATTTGTTAGTAAATATAAAAAATACAGTATAAGGAATATTTATTGTGTTATTATTATAAAGTTGTTGAAAAATTGTTTGAATAGTATACAGCTATTACATCAGTCCAAACTGCGGAATGGAATATTATCAGCTTAAGAAAACAAAAGAGCAAACAAATTCTGATAGGAGGTGATTTCAACGCAAAATTGCCAAGATGGGAAGGGGCAAGTTGCGACAGGAGAAGACAAATTCTTGAGGAAATAATACCGGCTGTAAATCTTACAATATGCAACCAAGGAAATAAACCAACGTTTATAAGAGGAATAATATATGGGATACAAATGTGGAAAACGGCTGGAGTAGTAGGGGATGGACAGTGACAGAAGAAGAATTGCTGAGAAAAAAGATGTCAAAAAAGAAAGAAAATGGTACATAAGAAGGATGGACGGAAAAAAGATAAAGTAAGTAAATACAAAGAACAAGGAAGGTCAAAGGACAGAGAAGAAGGGGAGAAGATTTTGATAAAGCTGAAGAAGAACTAAAAAAGGACAGAAAGGAAGCAATCAAGGACAGTTAGAAAAGATGGATACCTGAAGGAAGACATACAAAATAGTAATGAATAAATTAGGAGAAATGAAGGCAGTGTGCTAAAAGGAAGAAGAGAGTAAAGAAGTTATAATTGAGAAATTGTTTTCCACTGGATGAATTGTAGAATAACCAGCAGAAATAGCTGAAGAAACAAAAGCAGTTCCTGCAACAGTAGAGGAGATAAAACAAGCTGCGCTAGAAAAAAATGATATAGAGATAACACAAATAATAAGATAACACAAAAAATATGGAAACAGTTATCGTGAGGAGAATTGAACAGGAAATAGAAGGTTGCGAACAGAAGCAATATGGATTTACAAAGTAAAGATCGACTATAGGAGTCACTGAAAAGGAAAAGTATTTCACTAAAAGTAAAACTGGCAAGTCTAGGACTATTTTTTTATAAAAGAGATAACTAGGTTAAACAGCACAAGCATGGTAAAAAAGAGAGATGGATGCCAATATAGGAAGTAGTGCAGAAAAATAATATATATATATAGAGAGAGAGATAGGCTGGGAACAGCATGTGTTGACCCAGCAGGTTGTGTGAATTCCGCCAGGCCAAAACCTGCCCACTTCAAACTAGTGACAATGACAAGAAGAAATCAACAGCAGGACTAACGCAGAGAAAAAAATCCAAAGGAATTGCCATGCGCTAGTTATTCTCATAGGCCACTTGCTGACGCAACACGCAACACCTCACTACGTCCTAAAAAAATAAGCAAGTTTACAAAGATATGCTTGATGCACTTGGTAACCGATGCTTTCGTTTGTATCAGACTGGCAAATTGGGCTAAAACAAATATCTGAAAAACTGAAATATTCATATGAATCCGTCCATCGCATAGTTCACTTTGATTTAGACATTATAAAAATTGAAGCAAAATGGATCCCCAAGTGTTGACCAGAAACCAGCAAGCGTAGAATCGTCGCACTTGATCTGTGCTTCTTTTGAAGAAGATGCTGACTTTTTAAGTCACATTATTACTATGGAATGAAAAGCTGCAACTTATAGAGTGGAAGCATTTTATTTTTTTAAGATCGAAAAAGTTTTGCGTTTATAAATCTTCTATAAAAAGGTTCTTGCTTTGTTTTTAGGCGTAGAGGAATCATGCACGATTATCTTGATAAGAGAAGAAAGTAATAAACGCGCCGTGGAAATATAGTTTTCAGAGATTAAAAAAGGTGTTGAGATGTTGCAAGATTGCTGTAATAAATACATTTTATTAAAAAGAAATTACGTTGAATAATAAATTATTTTATATTTTAAATTTGTGTTGCTCCTGTAGTAAGCTTACTATACATCAATACCCACTGGTAACTAGTAAAACCGCAAGCACTTACCGCGCAGATGCGATTAGCACCTTTATTAGTTATTTGGATATGAAGTAAGTAATGATACCAAATATTGTGAACAATCTTATAATAAATTCAAAATCATCGAAAATATTAAACAAACAAACTGCAAAAAAGTAAGAAAACTTTAGGCACGTAGCTATACTATTATAGGATAATAAAATAAGAATAAGAAGAAGACATCAGGCTGCGTAAAAAATAATATTTTAGTTTAAAATAGCTTCTCAGCTTGAATGTTTCCATCATCCACGGCTACGCACCAACTAGTAATAGAATCGACGCACGATATTATTAATGGTTAAACGTAAATATCGGTTTAAGATTTTGGATAGATAATATCTTAGTATTTATATTTTGTTAAGAGCTTATTCTAGTTCACGTTTTTTGTTACATTTTTATTGACTAAAAACCTTTACCCATTCACTTAAGCATTTGACTGAAATCGCCTTACGGCACAACTTTGCCCTAATGCTTTTTCTTATCTTGTTGCACCTCTGTCCCGATAATAATAGTGGCTCTATCTTATTTTTCTTCTCACTTTCTTGCTGTTTGCAAACAAAACATACGCAAACTTACTATCTTTACTAGGATTACGCTGTTTGAAATTAGCTTTACTTCAGCAGGTTGCGGTAAAGCTAATTTCTTTGGTGCTTATCTGTCGCACTAAAAAAATATATGTTTTGCCGTGTCTACCTCTGTACATACCAACATGTATTCGTATCTGACAGTTTAAAACTCTTTAGATTTCTTCTAACGTCCAATTTCTGTTTTTTTATGAGTTTTATGACGTCGAGCCACATTTCTTACAGCATTATAGAGCAAGTCGCCGTCTCCAGAATCTTACTTTTACTTGGCAGTAGCATGAGTATCAATTGTGCATTAACAAACTTCTCTGCTTTCAGTAATGCCGTTAAGACCTTTGTTCAAAGCGTAAGCCATCTGTTCAGCCTAACTCTTAAGATATTTTAGGTAATCCATCGTCTCATCTGTCTGATTTCACTGTCTACTTTAGTTTATGATTTCCCACTTGTCGCCTCTTTTTGTTTGCCTGCAGTTTTTAGTTCATTTTGTAAACCACTCAGTGAGCCTCCGTATTAAATGGCATACAGGTATCGCGTTAAAACGATTTAATACGATAGCATTCTAAAGCTTAGTAAATCCTCATTGAAAATATTATAATAATTAATAGTTATGAAGACGTACTACATAAATTATAAAGTTAAAGTATTTGATTATTTGACGGGTTCATAGCATCTATCAAATGCGTTGTGATACGCATTTGATAGATGTTATAACCAATATAGCCACAATGATGATTTTATAGATCTCTATCTCTGTAAGCGATATCAGTTTGCTAAATATTAAGAGACTAAAAGTGACCACACGATCTTATTTCTTATACAGGTGACTCAGAATAGCTGTTATTAATTTTTAATTAAAAAAAAAAAAACTTTGATCGGTGAACTATCACACATGACAGATATAAGAGACGTTGATGTCAAGAATAAAGTAAGTATATTATAACACATACAGCACCAGAGTGGTACAGAATAACGGTGCTTTAAACTACACAAAACATTACGGACTAGGCAATATACATAAATAAATTAACATAAATTTTAGTAACAGACAACAGAAAAGTGGGTTACACCTTTTTGAGAAGTCCTAAGTATCTAGTAAAAAAATTACACACATTTTCATAGACTTCTATTTATTTGACAGAATGGATATGCTACGTTAAGGTCGAGAAGATAGTCTCAACATAATTCCAAAATAAGCTTTACCGTCCGAGGGTTGTAACATGTTTGGCATGTAGAGTTTTTGTTGCTGGTTAGGAGATACAAAAAAGTCAAGTTAGCATATTCTATTTCCAATCGATGGGGTTACCTTCTTTTTTATAGTTAGATTTACTGGCAATTTAATGTTTGCTCTCAAAGCAATTTTATCCCATCCTCGATGACCTTTGAATTGACGTATTTCTAACCAACCAAGATTGTCTAAGCGGAATACCAAAGCAAGAAGGAGTTGGGTTAGCCGATCGGCCTAATACATAGACTTAATATTCAGGATAGCATTTTACAAGTCTAAACATTCAAGGAGATATGTTGCAGTATAGCAGAGCTTTATGTAACGCATATAATTTTGTGGTGTACACAAAAAGCTTTTCATGAAGAGACTATGAAAGATCCATGCCGTCAATGATAAAAGCATTTCCCACTTTTGAATCTATTCTCCAAACATCTGTGTACAATTCGAGAGGTTATTTGGCAACAATGTTAAAAAAAAAACTTTAGATGGGGTTTACTGTAAGAAGGCAGATCAAGAGTAAAGTCGGCATCGACCAGAGGATAACTTGCTGTAGTTGACCTTAAATACTTTTGGGTATATACTGCGTGACATGGAAAATGCAACACCAAGAAAAAATAAAATGCGAAAACCATTCAACCAGTCTATTGAAAAGAAACTTTTGACTGTCAATGTTGATGGTTATCTTCTTTCCAACTTTGTGTATAAATAACATATTGTAAAATTTTATTTTATCTTTAGCAGTAAAGAGTCTTATTTTGCAATGTTCAACATTTTTTATTTTTGTTCTGTCCAACTCAGCATGAATTCCAATGTGATCCGACAATCCCGGATCTAGTAGATAAACTTTAAAGAGTCGATTACATATGTTCGAAAAAACATTGTCGAGACAGTTTTTAAATCTTGTTTTAAATGAAACCAGACTTTCCATTCCATATATTGCCAAAAGATCACAGAGATAAGTAGCTTGGGGATCATCAGTGTTAAATTTGACATTGAATTCACCACCAATGCACTGCTATAACAGTTATATTAAAAGGTGGCAGACATGATTTCTTGTGATAATAAATTTAAGTTTTCCATATTATTAAATAATATATGTTTTTTTAGTAACTCCGTACTTATAACTAAATTGGCTTCGCGCTATATGTGATCCAACCAAAAAGTCGACCACTCGCAGAAACAGACTATATCAAATATAGAATAGTTAATATAGAATTAGAAAAAATTCAAGTTCATTAATTTTTTTATATTATAAAAATATAAATTAGTTTTTACACTTTCACTAAAAAAGCTATATTCTTTTTAATTAATTCATTTTCTTAATTGGAGGTGTCAATGGATAATTTAAAATTATTTTTCTTGCAATTTTTTTTTATTGTGTCTGTCATACACAATTATTTTAATCCGAATATCAACAGTAAAATTTATTAAAACTGGCATCTACATCAGCTTTATCAATACCCACTTGATGTAGAAAGTTTGGTTCATCTTTTTACATATAAAATTCTTATGTTTGATAATTGTTATAATATGGGTTTAAAGTTTTTTTTGTTGTGTATTATCGGGAAATATTTTACCTATAAAAACCGATTGTTTGCTTTTTGAGTTTGCGAACTTGAAATATTCACCTCTGATAACTTTGCAATTTTAATTGCAGAATTGTTTGCTTTTGTTTAACTATTATTTTCAATTATTTTTTATGCACATGGAACTTTTGTAATTAACTGATCCATTTAAATATTTAATTTGATCATTTTGTTCACTGACCATTTGTTTTAAATATATTCCACTTAATAATAATAATAAAAAAAAATAATAATGATAGTATTATTAAATGTAAAGGTATGCATTTGTATATCTCTCAACTATTTTCTTCCATCCACTCTCATTATTTGTACTTCCTTACAAACCTGCATATCCATTTTATATCATAATAATTGATCTTGTTTACTCCAATGTTTATTTAGCCATTTTTGTATGATTTTGCATATTCATTGTTTTTCCTTGGTCTTTCTTTATAACTAACCATTCTTTTTTCTGCTATAACTCTTAGTTTTTCCTTTTTTACTTTCTCCAACATGTATGCTAACATTTCCTTATGTAACCTTCATCTAGTAGAACTCGGGGATACAAAAAAAAAATTGTAATTAAATATTTTTAAACATTTTTACATTAGATTTTATAAATTTAATTTAACTGTAAAGTTATAATGGAATTGCATAATTTATCATTAAAATTTTTTGTTGCTAGGTGAAATTAAACTATAAATAATGTATTCGATAGTTTAAACATTTTGAATGATCATATAACCAGAAACAAAATTATTTTATTTAAATAACCGGCATTGACTGTGCAGGATTATTAAATTAATCAAATTAAATTTCATAAATTGTATTCGATAGCTATTTTGACGTTAAAATCTAATTAAATTATCTGATACACTTCAGAAGAGCTAGTAATAATGTTGGACGTTATTAGGCTAGTATTCCAGTAAATGTTATGCACACAAATATATATTTTAAAATTTTCTCTCTTATTGACGAGCCAAAAGACTTATATACACAAAAATGCGGTAGATAAACAAGTAAGTTGTAAGTAATTCATTGAACGACCCGGCGTCACTTTTAGAAGATTTGTAAATCCGTGTCCGAGTATTCTTAGCTTATTTTTTCTTTAATCTGAACGTAACTTTCTGTAAAGCTTTCAATTTAATCTCGGGCCTTCTTTTTGAAAATTCTAAATTTTGCGGGTCAAATTCACCAATCAGCGTTAAGTACCATTTTTTTTGAAAAAATTAACAAAGTAAGGTGAGAAACCAATTACCTCATGATAACATGTTTGTATAGCACAAGCTATTTTTAGGAGGTTTACGTCCCATTTCTTTTAGTCACCATTTTTTATATAGAAAATCATCAAAGTTTTATAACTTTATTAACGCAAAATAGTTAAAAATAATGTTTGTTCCGTAGGAACACAAGAAATTTATGTGACTTATATTGTACACCGTTATCGCACAATACAAATTTAAGAACACCATATACCAGGAAAACTTTATTTTCCAAACTTTGTCACCTTATCCGCTGTAGATGTACGAGTTAAATACACTACATAGGTAAACATGCGACAAAAATTCAAGGGGTTATTCCTTGGATTATTCTAAAAATATTTTGTCTTATGATAATTTCTGAAAAACTCCTGTGTTTCAAAGATACTGGGTGAACAAAATTTACGACAAACATATTCAATATTTGTTAAAATCATTAATGTAAATAAAAGTATGGCGTACGCCAATAAGTATATCAAGTACAAAAAATTAATGAGTTTATTAAGTACAAAAAATTGTTAACGATAATTTGGAACAGCTATTTTATCTACTAATGTACAAGTTTCATTTAAATACATCTCTTCATTGATCATCACATGTATCGGTCGCAATTGTTTAGATTGAGTGATGCTTAACTGTTTTACGTGTCTTTAATAGTTAGTGAATTCCTCTACCATGAATCACTATACCAACGCCAAAATGATTGACATGCATTTCATGTATGAACTTGCTGATGGCAATTCATTACAAGCTAGACGATTGTACATTGAACGGTTTCCTAGCCGTAATAGCCCCGACCGAAAAATCTTCGAAAACATTCATTCTAGTAAAACAGGCACATTAAAACAAAATAGAGGACCAGGAAGATCAATGACAGTAAGAACGGTACAACTGGAACAGAACGTGCTGGACATAATAGAAGAAGATCCAAGTAGTTCTAGGCAAAAAAATACCAATACTTTGAATGAAAGTCATTGAACAGTTTGGAAAATTGTGAAAAAAGTGCAATTTGTTGTATCCATACCACATTCAGCGTGTTCAGGCATTACTACCTGCTGGTTTTCCTTCACGTATTGCGTTATGTCAATGGCTTTTGCAAACATTAATTCTAATCCCTCAATTCTTGACACATATTCATTTCACCGATGAAGCCAGTTTCTCAAGAAGTGCAATAAGGAATTTTCATAACAACCATAAGTGGGCAGATGAAAATCAGCATAAGGTATGTGAAGATCGTTTTCAAAATCAGTTTTCCTTGAATGTTTGGGTTAGAATTGTGGGCGACTCTCTAATTGGACCAGTATTTCTACCAGGAAGACTTACCGGCGAGGTGTATCGCAACTTTTTGGAACACATGCTACCTCAGTTTCTGAATGATAAACCATTAATTAGCAACAAGAATTGCAATGTGTTTTACCTCCTAAATTGGCCCACACTATTTCCTCCTTGGGTGTTTCCCATCTTTCTACACTTACGCGCAAAGAACGCCGCGTCTGTCCTCTTTTATCCACTCCCCACTTGTTTTTATTTGGTTCACTGACTATCACTATGTCTATTTTTCCTCTCACCTCTGTTGCCACCAGTAGATCGTGCGCCTCTCTTCATCTGCCTATATTTGTTTGGATAATGTTGTACCTCCTTTAAATACTAGTACTTAATGATTGCTCGGTACTCCATTTTTTAAATTTGAACAATGAAAGTGAAAGTTTACTATGACACTTCTAATAAATTGTTTTGTTGCTATGGTAACGAGATTTCGTTTTGTTTAAAGAAAGTCCTCTGGGCTAATTATATATCAATACTCCCTTGTACCCGCTTGGTTGCGTATCGCTATTAACATTTCCCAAGCACGAAGTCGCTATCTAAATAAAGTATTAACAACTTACAAAGTTAATCGAAAGCAAATCATAGCTTATTACTCAATCTCACAGGATCAAAAGTACGGGTCACAGTAATTCACATTTATTTATTAATTTGTAAACAAATTGCAATACAATATAAATAAAATAATTTATTATTATAAAATCATAAGACGGAATAAGAAAATCACAAAAATCAGCGTTCGGACAGTGAAGTGTTATTAAGAATGGTTTTTTAATATATGCAACCAACATAACACCAACTATTCTAATTGGACGGATTATAACCACATAATTGTTTTCTAAAATAAATTTAAGTCCTAAGATTATTAATACTTTTATCTAAAATATCCTTCTTGATCCTCGAATAATCAGGATGATTTTTCAAAACCTGCTGACCAACATCAATAGCCTCAGCATACTTCTTACATTTCATTAAATTATAAGCCAACTTATAACCAATAGCCGGATTATTTTTACCATTATACTTCCAAGCATTATCATAATTAAAAGCAGCCGCTTTATATTTCTGTTCTTTTTCACAAATAAAACCTGAATATTCATAAGCTTTAGTACAAGCTTTATTATGCTGCAGGACTTTATTTAATAAATCTGTTGCTAAATCGGTTTTATTTGATTGTATATAGTAATCAGCCAATAATAACCAGCAACGTTCTAAATAGTCAGCATCTTCAAAAGTCCAAATATTCTTAACAAGACGTTTTAATTGGGTTTTAGCACGTTGGCCTTGTTTTAGCATAGTATAAGCTGAAGCTACACCAAATATTGGACCTATATGATCTTTATAGACATCTTGAGATGCTATAGAGATGAAATCTTCTAAAGCTGTTTCCACGTTGTATTTATCCTTTGTTGCTAATAAAAGGAAGTTGCTTAATAAGCGACATTTTAAAGAATCCTCACCCAAGCTGTTGGTTTTCTGTTTCAATTCTTTTAGTAATCGCTCAGCTAAAATAATGATTGAATAATTTTAAGAAATTTGTTAGAACAAAGCTAATAACTACCAGTTTTCAATGCCATACTCCTTGAATCCCTATATTCGTAATCGTCAGATTCCATAAATTGTTCCCCCAAGACTTCATCTTCAGGATTTAAACAGATTTCGATCATATTGAATATGGCTTCTTGTCCCCAGTCTGGATCCTGGCGGGCACTATTAAAGTTCCTCAAGGCTCCGTTCAGATTGCCAGTGTACCATTGATATAAACCCATACAATAACATAAACCTTGAAAACAGTTACTAGTTAGTTGCTACTTTGTTAAACAATATTTTCAGCATGCTGCAAACTTTAGCAATTTAACTTTATTAAGACTGTTTACATGTACTATGTCATTATTCTTACCTGGTTCTTTGCGTGGACGTTCACAAAATTGTTCCGCTTGCTGTAGGTATTGTGGAATGTCATCTAGATTCCCAGTTCTTCGCATTACCTCTACTAGTCGTACGAGGGCATTCCAATTGGTTGGTTGTTTATTGACAAGCTGTGTGAAATGAAAGACGGACATGTCGAAATCAACCTTTCGGAAGGCTATATCGGCCATCAAAACCGATGCAGTTTCATTATCTGGGTCAAGATTAAGCAGAGCTGAGCTGGTTTGTTGGCATAACTCTAAATAGTTCATCTAAAAAAAAACATTTTTTATGATAAGCTTTCTTAAGAGCAACTTACAAATACGAGGGAAGTTTTTATGTTATCTACCTAGCTATGAAAACAAATTATTTTTCAACGTAAGAAATATTAACACTAAATTACACTTATTCCAACGTTTTTTTAGTACGCTAGGCCCCAGAAAACAATTCTCATTCGATAAAAAGCAAAGCCGTCTGAAGTTTTTTAGTTTTGGGGGCGAGGTGAGCATTGTAAATCGGATGTTGTAGCCGCATTCATTGACAACTTCTCAAAAAATTTGTGTTTTATGCACGCTGCAGTTATCGTGTAGAAGCAAAGTTTCCGACCATAATTCTGTGGTTCTTTTTGTATATAACCGCATTATTCCCCGTTATTTTATTGTAGTTACTGTTTGCATATATTCAATTAAGAGATTCCCCTTACCGACCCAGAAAACTGTGGCAACCAGTTTTCCCATAGAAAATTAAGTCTTCGCCTTCTTAGGTTAGTGGTGATGAACTCATTGCATTGCATTGATAGGGAAGGGGTCGATGGATAAGGAAAAGGCGGCATTGCTTTTCTCAATGTAGTAGTGTCGGTTTTGAGAGTTGTAATGTAGTTTTTTATAGGTGGGGGACCGTGGTGGTAAACTCGGATTGGTCCGTGATGCTCCGCCAACTAAGCGGCATCAATTCCACAACTTCCTGGACGGTGATTTCAACCCCAAGCAAGTCGTCAAGGTGGAATTTGAACGAATGGCCTGTGGGGGTTATCTTCAACCCAATATCAGTTGGTCCCGGCCGTAGTAATTACTCGTTTTGGGCCTAGCCACTTGTTGGTTAGTCTTTTCAATCGTCCTCGCACATTTCCCGTTACGCGACTTGGCGTTGTCCATCTTGATGTAGCCGGATGTCTTGGTTCTGGGGGCTTCGTAAGGTGCTTCCCAACATCCCGGTTCGGCCAAGTTTTAGCCCAGAAGGAGTTCGCTTGGAGTTTTGCCTGTAGCCGCGTTTATCCCGCGGTTGCAATGGTAAACCGCTAGTGGTAGAAATTGGTCGTACTGTTTGTGGGGTTTGTCGCAGAGTCCTTATGCTCTTCTTGAGCTCCGGGTTAGCTTGGGGGTGATACGTGGGGGTCGTATAATATTTTGCCTTTCACTGTTGTATAGCCTTTTGGAAGTGTTGGCTGGTAAACTGAGTACCGTCATCTGAGAGAATTACTTTCATCTCCACCGATGTTGTTTAAAAAGCCTTGTGGTCGTTTCGCCATGTGAGGCCGTATCATTTTCCCGCCATTGTAGTTTCTAAAGGGCCTATAAAATCTATGGTTACCCATTCCCAGGGCAGGGGTAGGACTTCAGCGGTGCATTTGGTTGTGAGGTTCCTCAAGGCACTTATCTGTCGCCCACATGATGGCCATGCATTCCAATTCATTTGAATGTTACCTCATTTGGCATGGTCGTAGGACACAACTCGTCTGTGTAAGCCTTCTTCATGACACAGGACGGTTCCAACTCCAATGTTGCATGTGTCCGTCTGAAATACGAATGAGTAAGCACCCGGGGTTTTTCTAATGCGGTTTTGTAGTGCCATCAGCAGCGCCGCTATTCTGGAGTAATCTGGTAAGTACTCCCAGAGCCAAGTGCATAAACCCAAGAAACTTCGCAGTTGTTTCTTGTTCTCGGTGCGCCTTGGTCTCTGATGAGTTTTAGGTGGTGTGATAGAGTTTGATTCCCTTTACACAAAGTCGCACTTTTTGGGGTGGCATCGTAACCTGTACTCTTATAGTACACGGCGTGATCTTCCGAGAAGATCAATATGTAGTCTATATAGACAAGGACGATCCTTTCTAGTAAGCTTGCTAGTACCTGCAACAATAAATTTTGGAACTCATCGTTCTTTAATCCGAAATCCATTTAACAGAATTTATGTGTCTCCGTCGGGGGCAGCAAAGGCGGTGACTATCGTTCATGGGTATCAGCTAATACCCGGTCTTTAAGTCAATTTTGAACACTTTGGATGCTTCAAATTCTTTTAGGTTTCCTGGATTTTGCGGAGGGAAGTAGCTTCCTTTCGAGTCACTTCGTTGAATGCTTTGTAGTGAACTCAAAAACTTAGGAAGCTGATGAACAGCTTCTACAATGACTACGGGGGCTCAATAGCTGCCCAAGCTCCTCTCAATTATGTCGCTAACCAAAAGTTCCTCTACTTGCTCAAAGATTAGAGCTTTCTTGTGAGTATTGTATAATGTCGGGAAGTCGCAAATCAGCTGCTCGAATCCCGTAGTGTCGGGAAACGAGTGTTTGAGTACTTGCACTGGCTTGAGTGCCTCGGTCAATAGCGACTTTCGGGGTGAACAATAGATGGTCGATTGGCTGTCTCTGCCATAGTGTAGGCATTGGCCAAGGTAGTCCAAGCTTGCTTGTTGTTCGTTTAACCATGGGCTACAGAGAATTACTTCTTTGTCCAGCTTGGCGACCAGTAGGGAGACCGAGTGTTGTTGGTTCCCAACGTTAATTTTAATGGTGGTTTCTCCGGTTATGTCGATGGAACTGAAAGGGTCAGCTTGTGCGACGTCGGGGGTTTTGGGTGTCCTTTTTCCACCGCGCCTATTGTGGCTTAGCTGGGTGTTGCGTGTTTACGTTTCTGCTTCTTCCCAAATCGATCCTCTACTCGTTTCCCGGAGTCGAGCGGGTTCCACTGATGTTCGATTTAGCACTGGGTCTGGCATTTCGTCAGAAGGCAATTATGGTTTCACACTTGGCGGCTGTGCGGACTAATTGGTCGAAGGACAGGAAATAGATTATATCCAGTGATTGCTGAATTTTTGGTTCGACCATGATCGAAACCCTAAAAACAGGTTAAAATACAGACGCCTCCAGGTTTCAACAGGATAGAGTTATTCAATGTCCTCTTGCTCCCCGGATTTGTGAATCTGTAACTTTCATATAGGGGAACCTGAAGCAGAAATTTTTTTAAATAATTAATTTAAACATCGATCTAAACCCCTATAAGAACTCAAGCGGACCATTCATAATATGCCGGTGACAGTAGAAGAAAACTTCAAGCAAGAGCTCCATATGTGCCTGGCAAGACCACCATTTGGACAATATAATTTGGAACTCTGGGACTACATTATAGCCCACCTTGTATATATTCTACCGTAGCATTGTATTGTTGTCATCGGTCCCAGGTGTTGATCTGATGAAGGTAGAGTTCCCCAGGGTATGGTATGTCCCTGCAGAAATAGTGGATGTCAATCTATAAAGATATTTGGTGGTGTTGAGCATATTGGTGCTCGGGTAGTATTGGTGTGCCGCATTCAGTCGGCTTGGGTATCGGCGCTGCCGATATGTGGTTTGGCGCTGCAAAGCTGTCTCAGGTTTCTTAACAAGAGCAGTTCGTTAGGGTTCTGTCCCGTGGCAACATTGATCCAGCAGGTTTGCTTGTAGCTAATATGTGGTGTGGTGGGGGTTTATGGTATCTTGGAACTGTTAAATGCTGAAAAAAAAAACGGTCCACGTTGTCGCTCACCGGTATTTTTGTGTAACTAAATACAGTGGAATAAATGTTTTTTACAGCAAGCAAATAGTGGATTCGCTCGTGGCTGATAGTGCTGGTACCGCCTCTACCCAGTGGCTGCATGTTTCCATTATGGCGAAGATTACTTTCTTTATGAGCCGATGTAGTCAACCGACACTTTCTCCCACGGTTGTATTTTCAGCGATGCCGGTGCTCCTAGTGCAAATTAGGCAGCACCGGAGGCACTATCCGTTCTGTATCGTCGAATCGTAGTTGACAATACGTGAATTCTGCCAGTAGTAGAGACCACTTTGTGAATTTAGCCTTGCTGTCGGTTGCATTCTCCAGCCAGACTAGTACCTTGTTGTCAGTGTGGATCGTAGAAAGCTCATCTTCCAGTATTACGTGTACGTTCTACCTCTTTTAAGTGAAGTCTGGAGGTCGGTCATCTTGGCATGTATTTGTTTCCGTGTGTTCTTGTCCAAGGTCGCTAAAGTGCTGCAAATATGGAGTAGAACCCACCGTAGCAGACCTGGGTCAAGGCGGCTTAAAGTTCTCGTTGCGGCAGATGCTGCGGGACTGAGTCAAGGCTGGTAATGCCTTCTCGCAGCCTGATGTCGTTTTCGACGTCAATGGTGATTCATCCTTTTCTTTAGGATGTATATGTGTCGAAGATAAGTAATAGCACCATTATCGTGATTGATACAGATATTTGGTTGTGTTTAACCGTAGCTCGGAGGATCGAGAAGCGAATCTCGTGCAATGATACGGAGGGTAATAAACCCCGAGGTTCGTAGTTCGATTATTTCGAAAGTTCTCTAATATTACATGTGCCGGTGAGACAAATTCGGATTCGGATTTAATTTACGCCCCCTACTCGTGCGCTATCAAGCGTCTGGCAAATTGCCAAAAGATTGTATTAAATAAGGTGGCAACCATTTATATTAGTACATCCTGGAATCCCCGTCACCACAACACTACTTACAAAGTTACTTTAATAGTTGTAAGAGCCACCTAATAGTAACAGTTGACTCTACTTCATTCATATTCGGCACTGCAATAGCAACACATAACATTGTCAACAAAGTCACCGGTCGGTCCATAGACAAATCTCAAAATCAAGATCACTACTGTTAATAAATAAGAACAACTTACCTGCATATATAATTTTGCCAAAGCTGCTAAACACTTTAAATTATTAGGGGAAACAGTCAACGCATCCTTATAATAACTAATAGCCTTCTCATTATCTCTCATACTAGAAGCCAAAACAGCTAATTTCATATTCAAATCAACCAAACAGTTAATTTCATCCTCAGGAACAACTAAAACAAAAACACCATTCGCCCAAAATATAAAAAATGAAAATCAAATCTTACCGCTTTGTTCAACTGACAAAATCTTCCTGACGCGATTCTGATTATCTCTAGCACTCCTCAAAGCTTCAGCAGCTGCTTTAATATTCCCCGAACGTTCCATAACTTCAGCCAACTGTTTATATAATTTAGTCCGATACTGTAGTGAAATGACATCGTCTACTTTTTTAGATTTTTCGATTTCAATTTCGGAATCAATTAGCGTTTGAGATTTTTCGAAATCCTTTAATTGCATGTATAAATGAGCCAATTGAAGTTTTAAGTCACTGTTGTCGGTTTGAGCTATTGTGTTTTTGTAATACGTAACTGCTCGTTTGTAATAATGGGTGTCGATTAAAGCTTTCCCCATTTTTGATGTTAAATAGGGATCTGTTGGATTCATTTGTAAGGCGTTGTTGTAAGATTCTAGTGCTTTATCGGGTTCTAGAATTTTCATATATGCATCTCCCAATAATAAGAAGCTTTCTGCACTTGGGTTAAATTGTACCATTTCGTGGTAGCAAGCCATGAATGCCTTTTTATCATGGCGATGTGTTAAGAAAATTTCTGCTAATTTTGTTTTTGCTTTCAAGAAATATGATTCGTTAGCGTTGACTTTGCTTAGGATATCTATAGCTCGTTGCACATTATTTGTATTCGCTGCATATTCAGCACTTAATATCATAATACGGGATTCTTCAGGGGTATTTTGGAATTCATCCATTGCATCCTCCATCAATTTAGTCGCTTCGTGTATTTGTTGAGCTTCACGATGAGCATTTATAAGTTCAATATAGATAGTTGCCTTATCAGTTAAAGTTATGTCGGGTTCGTTTGGGCTTTTATAGCTGGTTTCTTTGGGTTTAATATCAATTAAGCTTAGTGCTGTTGTAAAGCTGCGAACTGCTTCGTCTAAATTATTGCGTTGCTTTTCAATCGTTCCCAAAATTAAGTGATATAGAGGATTTTCGCGTACTTTAAAATTGTGACTTAATCCAACCTCTAAAGATTGTGAAGCGCGTTCAAATGCTTTGTTGTTTAAATGAATTTGCGCTATTAGTAAATGTGCATCACTGGAACTACTATCTAAATCAGTTACAATATGTTGCAAAGTTTTCATTGAATCTAAATGTTCACCATTGAGATATTGTACGCGTGCTAACAAAAATTGAGCTTCTTCCAATCCAGGACAAGCTTTGGTTATAATTTTTAAAGTGTTAAGGGAATTTATTATTATATTATTAGGTTTGTCTTGAGTTTTTTTGGTTAACACGTTTGAAGTATTGGGTGCATATTGCATATACACTTTAACAACATCTAGAAGGAAATCGGGATCTAGCAATTTTAAATATAATTCGCCATATGGAATTTCCATTACTGGTTTCAATTGTTCACTAAAAGCTTCTTCCAAGAATTGTATTATACTTTCCATATTTTCAGCAAGCTTAGCGCGCATGAATAATAACATTGGATTTACAGTAGTTTCCTGTAATTCTAATAAAAAGAAAATTTGTTGCTTAATTTGATCCGACTTTCCATTTTCTGTTAATTCACACAAAGTCATTCCAAGTAATGCATTGAAGCTTGTATTATCATTTTTGGAAGCAGTTTTGTAATATTTTAAAGCTTCTTTAGTTTTTCCTTGTAGCAAACATTGGTATCCAAATTCGATCAAAAAATCAATTTCCGTATTATTAATATGAACGGCCCTTTCTAGCATTCTATAGGTTTCTGTAAGTACCGAATGGTTCCTACTGCATAATCGCGCAAATAAAAATCCGTTTTCTAATAGTAATCTCCCATTTTTCGGTTCCAACATTTCTAAACAATCAAGAAATTTACCAATACATATAGAAGCCTCATCATAGTTAGAATCCTTACATAATAATATTAAAATGTTCAACTTTAAAGCAACATAGTTCCTATCATCGCTTCCCAAAATGCGTTTAATTATTTCCAAAGCAGGATCATAATCCTGCATGCTGAATAATATTTTTAATTTATAAACCAAAGGAATACTAAGCGCAGGAAATCTAACAATAGTTTTATTGATAGTATTCAAAGCTTCATCATAATTTTTGCAAACCAAATAAGCTTCACTCAAACCCAAACTGAAATCAAGATTCCTCTTACTTTCCTTAACACAAATTTCAAAAATACTCAAAGCCTCATTACTATTAAGCGCTAACAAAATCCAACCCTTCAAAGCTAAAGCTTCAACATTGCCTGAAACTTTTAATGACCTCTCAATATAATCCAAAGCTTTGTCATACTTATCCAAACAATACAAAACAAAAGCAGCATTATAGAAATCAGCAGCTGTTGCAGATTTACGATACTCGCGTAACTTTGAATCCAGCACACTATATACCTCCTTCTCACTAGTTCCTAATCTACGATGTGAGTAAATTAAAGCTATTGTAGTAGCAAGTCGTATATCATTTTCAGAACTTAACACTTCAAGTTCGCGTACGCTTTCAGTTAATCTGTCGTTTAGGTTTAATGCTAATGCGTGATATAAATTGAGGTTTATTTCGCCAACGAACTTTTTTAATGCGTCGTTGCATACTATAAGCATGGAATTGTAAAGACGTTCGCGTAGGTTAAAATATATTTTTGCTTTTACATCAAGTATATCCATTGTAATTGATTAGTTAAAAATTTTCATACAAGTAAGGTTGATAAGTTGTTTTGTTCTTATTGTAAACCGATTGGAGGAATTCGCAGGTTAACTTCATTTGTTTCTTGTTGTCCACAATGTAGTCGAAGGTTTTCTGCAACAAAAAAGTAAAATCAAGTTTGATAGATAGACAAGTTATTCCTGATAATTAAGTCAGGAAAAAACTTAAATCATACAGCCTTAACTGTGTATACAAGAAATAATATCCATCTACATCCAGCTTTCATTTAATCATAGTACCATCCAATTTTCTGCTAAACTCAAATCTAACAACATCCAAGAATACCTCAAACACGGCCATAGTACCGGTGTATCAAGTATAGAAACTAGAAATTATGATTCAAAGTGCATATGGCTTGCGCTTAAAGCCTTAAGTATTTCAAAAACGTATCATAAGAAAGGAAGTCTACATTGCAAACCATTCACTGGGCGAACGTCTCCCAAAACTTTAGATATCAGCAAGTTCAAACATTGCTGGTGCCATCAATCAACTCACTCAATGCCAAAAAAGCAGAATCTATCAAATGCTCCATTCATGGCAGGATTGATAAGTTAAAGAAAGGGCATGCATCGTTTTGGAATACACCCGCAGCAGATCCTAAAACAAATTATGTGCATACAAGCCAACCAAAGAGTAGCTCCAAAGCATATCTACCAAAATAGGCTTTCTGGAAGGCAAGAAACTTCAAATAATTGGTTTTAAGAAACTGCCAAACCAAAAAAGAACGGGGCCACAATTGAAAGCGGGCTACCCTGTTAAACCGGCTGAACAACATATGCACCGAGACATGGCAAGTGGTAAACTCGAAAACAGACCTAACACACCTACTCATGGTGATTAAAAAAAAAAAAAAAACCTTAAGAAGCAAACTGCAGCGGGTTTCTGCAAAATATCACTTCGGGCAGTGTCCCAACGGATGGGTACAAACAGGAAGAGTATCCCGTCAAAGATACAAAAGAAGAGAAGAAATTGCCGAACAACAAGAACATGACGGTAAGTAAAATATTGAAGGTTTTGCAGATCAATAAAAATCACTGCAAGGCAACAAGAAACTCCTAGAGGAGATACTGTAAGACAAACCTACATGTTCTCGCATAAAGAAGGCTCTGAGCAAAGATATACAATCAATTATCAGAAGCTGACGGAATCTATCATATCATGTTACAGACTAATCAGTCTGACATCCTTTATGATAAAACTATTAGAAAAAATTGTTGAAAAGTATATACAGGACAGAGCATTAAAGAAGACCTCACTAAATCGATCAATCGGTAGTAGCGCATGCACCACCATTCACTGAATCAAGAAAGAGCCTAGTAAGGTTTCCCGTGTTGAGTCAAATTAAGCCGCAGGCTCCACTCCACTTCTGCACCGATATCAATATGCATACCAATCAGATAAACCTGCAAACTTGCCAAACTTCAGCTACTTAACATATCTGAAAAGACACATACACTGCAAAGAAACTTCTTTGGAAAACTTTTTAGATATTGAAGGGGCGTTTGAAAACACTACCATCGCAAGAACTAAAGTGTAGCAATCACATTATATGGCAAGACTGTAAGAGCTAAAGTTGTTGGCGGCAGCCTGAGCGTCTTTGTCCTAGGCAATACCAATTACCTCACTATCATCCTGGTAAACAGAAAATTGAGAGGAATTGTATCTATCAGTATGCAGAATGCACTGAATACTGTCAAAAAGAGGTGCCAGAAAAGGGGACTATTAGTAAACCCAACTAATTGTCCCTTTTACAAGATAAAAAATCTTGAAATGTATGGAACCACACTACGCATGACGAAGGAAGTAAAGCACAGGGCTCACGCTAGACACCAAACTAACCTTTCATATTCATCTAGAAATGTGACTACAAAGACCATCCGGGTGCTCATTGCAACTAAAGCGATGGTCGGACAAATATGGAGATTAACATCTGATATGATCTGATGGTTATACACTTTCGTGATTAGACCCATCATCACGTACGGAACACCCTTTAAAAGTAAACTAGATAAAGTACAAAGCTTAGCATGTCTGCTGATAACGGGAACAATGAGAACAACTCTCACAGCTGCCATACAAAAACTGCTATCACTACCACCTCTGCAGTTAGTTGTGAAGATGAAGGTAAGTTCGGTAGCGTACCGTCTACAGATTAACGAACATACTGTAAATCTCGGGATTCACAGACCGAGAATAACAAATATGTTACATAAAAAGGAGTCACTAAAGATGCGATCAGATTTCATAAAAAAAGCCAAAGGTCCATTGAAAACTGTAAAACAACAACGGTTATATCAGACTACAACATTCCAAACAAACAACCTGTTACAGATACCAGATTTCCTAATAACACTAAGCGTATAATCCCATCATATTTACTAGCAATAGTACATTAGTAGATCCAACCTAAACGAGGGTCGGTGGCTTGCCCGTCCCTTGCTCAAAAGTGGGTTAGATTCGCTTCCCGTGATCAGAAAAAGTGACAAAAATAAAGCAGTCTTTTCAAATTGCAGAAAAAACGTCAGGTAATGCAAGTGGTTCTGACGAATAAATAGTTCATCCGGCTGACGGTTGAAAATATTTGTTCCGGAGCAAATTTCGCTTATTACAGTACCATTGTACTCGTGTACTCAATTTGCTGCCCTGGTCGACATTGCCTTAACCAACGTAAATAAATCGCATTAGCCGTACTCATGCAACTGCTGCCTAGCCTCTTCTCTGCCCGCAACGCTTACATGAACCCAACAGTTTTGAGTAGATTTCGTACTAGATAGATTATTAACCTACTCCGGACTACACTTACAAGACAAGTTTGTGGAGTGGAAAAGCGTATAAACGTTTGAAATAGTTTCCGTTGTGAGATTCGAACCCACGATCTCTAGTGCAGCAGTCAGATGCGTCCTAAACCCACGATCTCTAGTGCAGCAGTCAGATGCCTCCTAGATTACTGCGCCACGTTCTCTCCCAAAAGAAATAACTCTTTGCCTTTGAATTATTCACAAAACTAGCAAAGGTTGCGTGATGCCTCGGCTGTTGAAAGCAAAACTTAAAAGTGTAGCTACTTCCAGAAATAGACAAAAACCGACTAGCACTAATAAACATCTCTAAAGTTCTCTGGAACCGTAGGACGCAACTTCCTCTAATCTACAAACCAAGAATCTGTAAAAAAAGCTTAAACTCAATTGAATTAAAAATATTGCTTTCGATCAGCCTTTCCCAAACTTTTTCTACGACAGAACTCTTTACAAACCTGCCATTATCATCAGCCCTTTTTCACGCCGCTGCAGGCGGATTAGCCTATTATCTGTCCGCAATGCTGGTAACCTACATTACAGGTTGACCTACAGTTTTTAGTAGATTCCGAACCAATCTAAATATTATGAATCTAACCGAACTAGAGAAGGATCTTAGTCATAAAACCCCACGCTGACAAGGAATTTTTCAATGCTTAGTTTTCTTAAGAATTTATTTTGATAATCACAATAAAATTCTATTGTAGAAGGTTTTTGTGCAGGGTCTTAAAAAGTGAGTGCCTTAATCTGTCTTCATTCAAACAACAAAACCAACCCCTAAAAACCAGAAAATGCAAGGGAATCCAGAAATAATTTAAACACTCCACTCCGCTGGCACATAGCAACAACAACAAATTAACCACCAATTACAATCACTCAAAGCATAGCAAGTGCAAACCTAACCACTATCTTGAAGCGTAATACAAACACCGTACAACAAAAAAATAAGAGTGAGAACAAAACGCGCGACGGTATACGTGCCATGGAACAAAAAATATTTTTATGTGTATTGATTTGCCTATTATGGTGTCTAATCTAAAGCTAAAGCCGCACATGATCTTTATTAGTGCAAAACTTCAACACAATTTAAACTGTTCAATTCAAATCGTATCCTATGTACAAATCAATCAAACAATAATTGTTTTTTACATGATTTTTCAACAATTACAATGATATAAGCTTTTAAAAGTTTGCGACTTGCAATTATTAAAATATTTATTAAATTTTGTTTTATTATTTTTATAGAGATTAAAAAATCTACAAAAACTTTTACCAATGTTATTTTTGAAATAAACTTAAAATGAAAATGAAATAAATTCTTATTATGATTGCATCACCCTGTATAACATAATCACCCTGTACATTAATAAACAACATAGACAACCAAAGTTGCTTCATAATTCAGCAAACCAAACAAATTGTTAATAATTCTAATCTTTAGTATTAAATATAATTAATATTTAAATTCAAATTTTGATTATCACACATAATAAAAAAATAAACTAAAACCTTAGCTATAATTGTGCCGATGCCTCTCCCTTGATAATTATCCGGTACTTGTGTATGAGTAAGATCGAAAACATTCCCATTTTGGATATACCGAATATAAGCCACATCTTGTTTCCTATCTAACTCCATAGTAAATCTCTTGTTAAGGATATCGTTTTGAAAGTGATATGCAGGATTGGTGGTAAGTGTACTGGATACGGTCATCGAACGTGTCAGGACCATTAGGATGCTGGTGTGTTTCACGGCAAACATAACAATGCAATCTAGAATGCAGAAAGGTGTTTTGTAGAGGAATTAATATAATTAAAAATTACTTACTATTATAGAAGTTTATGTTTGTATTGACTGGAGTTGTTTATTACAAACATGACCTTTGTAACCTTTAAACAATGTTACCAATATGATTTACAAACTGCACTTTAATTCTTAATGGTTATTGATTTTGTCACTAAACTCATGATTATGTTACGAGATTTGTAAATAAATGTTTATCAATGTTTTGAATAAATAAACATTTCTATGTATCATGTTAGTAATTATACACATGAATATAGGCACACTGCATGTCAGTATAGTTGCCTATGCTGCATGCTTGGCTGCATAAGTCACATAAATTATACAGAGTGCTCTAAAATATTGCAAACTATTAAGAATGTTGGAAAATAGTCATTTGTAAAGATTTGACAATATTTACAAATTATAATAAAGCAATAAAAGGACAAATTAAAAAATTAAACGTTTCAAACTGCAAAAAGGTTATTTTTAAACTGTTTTCAATCAGTGTCAGCTTACTACTTACAATTAGTTAAATGTAAATATAAGCAATAGGTAGATAATTTTTACATTATAATTTTATTCTAAGCATTACAATAATTGAAAACAATACACTTATATTTTTGATTTTTAAACAAATTAGAAGATTAGGATTCATACGAATTACAAGAAGCATGTTGCAGGTTTATTTAATAGATCAGTTTGTTAAGTCAATTTTAATTAATAATTGTATTTTAGTAATTGAAAATGTTTTAATTAATTTACAATTTTATAGTCAAACATAACGTTTTATTTATGTTTTAGTACGATGGGCTTCTTTTACCATAGTGTAAGCTACATCAAATATAAACCTACATGGTATTTGTAGACATCCTAAGATGCTATAAAAATGCAATCTTCTAATGGCGTGTTAACACAATATTTATCTGTTGTTATGTAACAATAAAATAAAAAGTTGTGTAATGAGCAGTATTTTATACAATGTTTTCTTACATAACATAATTATAAACTAATAATTACTATGTATTTTCAGGAAGGATGTTGCTTTAGAGAAGGAGCTGTTTCTGAGTGAAGCGAGTGTAAGTCAACTGGGGGAATTTTGCACTCAATTTTGAGTTGGCAAATGTGTAAAAACATGTCTGACGTTTTTAGCAAAGTAGCTTTTTTGCAAAAGTAATTATTACAGCTAGAGCTTAACACCAAACCAATGCGTTAGTAGCCGCTACTAACATACCATTGCCGCAATGGTAAAAAAGTATTTTTTGAAATGAGATCAAGATTTCTGTAGTTTTTTTTTAAGTCCAAAAAGCCACTACAAAGACGTGCTGTACAAACTGTATTGGCGACGACTAAACAAATTTCTTCAGAAATTGAAATAGGTACCAGTCAGCAAAAAAGTTTTTTTTTTTTTGATATACAAAAAAGTTAGTATTAACAGTCTTGGCAAAAAATAACACGGCGACAGTGAAACAGATTTCTTTGGGAACTTAACAAACCATGGTTAACCCTTTGAAACTTTTTGTAGAACAGGGTGCAGCGACGGTAAAATTAAATCTTGCGAGAATCTAAAAAGCCACCACAAAACGTTATGGAAGAGTATAGCGGCAATGATAAAAACATAAAAATCCTAAAAATATTTTTCAATTCTAATACATCATACACTGGTGGCAACTCTGACACGCGTATGTATATTGCTATTGCTATATCCGATTGACCAGCTTGGTATTGAAAAATGTTTGACCTTTTTTTAAATATATTTTGCTGAAATGCAAATGAAATCGCCAATGGTAGAACTCAACATTGATTTGTCGTAGCACTAGACAAACTATCCCACTTATTCATTTAAGGCTATAAAAGCGACGTGTTAAATGTGGCAGTGCATGATGGGATGACTAGTAGTTATAACTAATGGTATTTATCTGAGTCAGACTTTAATTACAACTAAAGAAAATAAAAGTGGACTGAAAAATGTTTGCAGAGAGAGCCAATGCTTGCATTGACACTAACTGTCATTTGAGTATTGAAGCTGAGATAAAAATTAAACTTAAAAAATTAAATTTTTAACGGTTTTGCCTAAGAAATTAAGCATTTCTTACCAATTTTTAAGAGTGATTAAGGACAATCAAAAAATCAGATATGGAATAAGACTTTGGCAGAAGTACCGGCATTACAAAATTGAACCGACTAATAAAATAGGTTAACAAAAAGTTTGTTTTGTTGCTCAAATAGGCTCACCAACACTAAAACGTACTTATAAATGGCAAAGGATTTATGATTTCTGACGCACAAGTTAAATCAAAATTTGTAGAAGGCCAGTTTTAAAGAAGGACACATCTTGTGTGGAGGTACCTGTCTACTGTAACAATTGGAAACCTTTCTAAACAAACTACAAAAAACTGTCGAAAAGGACCTAAAAACAACAATAGCAATACTGCTGTTAAGTGTTTGCCTAAGCAAGCTCTGGAAAATTTGCCATCACTTTTGTCATGTCTAAATTAGAGCTTATAATATAATATTTAAATATAATATTTAAAGACAGTTTTGTTTTATATTTTAATTTACGAGTAGTTTCAATAAATTTGTAGCCATGTTTCCTTATTTGTATGATAAAGTTAGAATGCCGTAATTTAAATTAGCTTATTCTGCTTATTCTCGAATGCTAAAAATATTCTATTTTGTTTAGTTTTAGTTTAGAAAGCTTTTTAAAAGGTTTACATCTTCAACATTTTTATATTATATTTTCATAATCTGGGCGTTAGACAATTTGCTTGCCTTGGCATGTAGTTTACTAAAATAATGTTATTTGCTATTATAGGCAGTAGTGTTGCATTTTTTAGAATTTTTAGATAGCTTGTTGTTGTTATAATAATAGTGTTAGCTATGTATTGATTTTTTTCTAGTTTTTGTACAAATTTACCCCGTTTTATGTCATTGTCGGCTTGTTATTCTGCTGCTACTTTTTCTTTGGTATTCTTACATAGTCTATTTTTAATCTTTGAGTTCTTTTTGGTCAGTTTTTTATACATTTTATGTATTGTATCTAGTTGGATTTGCTGTATCTATGGCTTCTAGTTTGTTGATACGTTTTAACTGTTAACGAGTAGCGTATTATTTTAAATTACAATCTATGTTGTAATTATTGTGGTTCAGTGTGTTGTGAAAACGTATATTTTCTTTACGTGTGGCTCCTGTTTTTATTGGAATTCTTATAATCCTGCTACTGTTTTAGAAGGAATTATTTGTTTTTTATCGTCTTTATAGACTGCCAAGCATAAAATTAGGGTCACATTGTAATGTTATTTTTTTTTTTAGTTTTTACAGTGCAGGAATGGGACAATCTTCCGCAGAATGTAATCCAAAATTTGATCCTGAGCATGCCTCGTTGTTTGCAAGTTGTAATCACTGCCAGAGGAGGGAATATTCGCTACTGAAGTGGTTAAACTTTCTTTTGATTCAACAAAAGCATATGAAAAATTGTTCATTTTTATTACTTAGCATATCAAATTGAAATTGTTTTTTTTCATTACTTTCATTAAACTTTAAACAACAAAAACTTTTTTTTATTGAAGCAATCAGTTAGTAAACTGTTACAACAGAAAAAAACACGAAAAAAACTAAACATTTCTAAAAAAAAAATTAAATTACGAAGGGACCCAAATTTTATGCTCTGTAGTGTATATATATATATATATATATATATATATATATATATATATATATATATATATATATTGTTGTAACATTACTTCCCCAAAATCTAAGAAGCTGTTAGGTCTAGAGCCGGGAAGGGATTTTATTCTGATGGACTTGATGCCAATTTCTATGTTTTATTACCAAGCTTGTTGACATTGCACTAAAAAAATGCTTATCTGAATCAGGACCAATCTGTGTTTTTAAATAGTTATTGGCCTAACAACAAATCAGAAACAAGCATGTATACAACACCAACTAACAAGAGTGCGTGCAGATGTATAACAAATCCGAACAAAGTTTAGTCAATTAGATCTGAGACGGTTGAGGTTTTTGGCTTAGTTTTATTCTGGAAATTGCCACGTAGAGAGAAAAGAATTGCGTTTTAAAGATGAGGTAGGATACTACATTGTTTTGACAAAGATACTTTGTAGTGTTAAGCGTAAGTTCAGTTTTGGTTTACACAAATGTTATGTCTGAAAATTATTTCTGGTATTGTCAATATTAGGTAGTTGTGGTTTAAGCGAGGCAAGAGTCCGTGTCTGATCAATTAGGTGCAATGTTAATTAGATACTTGGTGTGTAAAATACTCAGTGAAGATTGGCAGTCGTTTTTGTTAAACCCTTAAAAGTAAGTTTTGAGGCTTTCTAGCTTGGGATTGTTCTTTAGTTTTAGACTAAAGTCTCAACCAACAGTTTCCCTTAATCTCTATGCATATTGCTAGCTGGAAATATTGTTATCGAGCGAAGCTGCTAAGCAATTTTGTATTTTTATTACGATTTTTTGCTTAGCAACCTTGCTCAATAATAGTATTGCTAGCAAGCAATATGCATAAAAAATTGAGCAGATCTGGCTGGTTTACTTGTAGTCCCATGATGATTAGTAGTAGTAGTATTAGCAAAATTTATGTAAATTTTTTTTTGTCAATCAGAAAGTTTTTTATAGTTTAATCTTAGTTATTACAATCTAAGTTTGTTGGAGGTGGTAGTTAGCGTCAGTTTTGGGCTAGTGTTGATGCTTGAGAAATGTGGTAATAATGTGAAGCTTTTGCAAGGTTTCTGGCATTGTTTATAAAAATTGCCACAGGGAATGAAAATGATTTTGTTAGGCAGTCCCTGTTCTTGTTTTGAAGATAAGGCACAACATTTTTGCTGAAATACTTTCCGTGGTTGAACATGTATCAAAATTGGTTGATGTTTGCTGTTATTACAGTTGCATGAGTTTTGTGTTGCATAAAAAATACATATTGTTTTAAACAGTGAGTTTCATTTTCTGAACGAACTAATACTTTGCGTAATTATGTTGCTTGATTCCTCTGTAAGCACAGGATGATATTGACATAATTTGTGCATTTTGTCATATCCTTGAAATTCTTGTATTTTTGCTTAAATTGTACGTTTTTTTTAGTTTGGGTTTTTTACTTTGTGCATTTTTAAGTTGCAAGCTAATCTGTTGGTGTTTATTGTGTTGACATGTTGGTATCAGTATATATTTTTTTGTTTTTTCTATTGCATAATGTCTTTTGTTTTGCACAATTTTGTGTTTTTGTATTGTAATTAACCTTTTCTTTTTTTTTTAGCAAGTGTTTTTACTTTTTTGTTAATCTAAGATTTTGTGTTGTTTTGAGCATTTACATCTTGTCTTTGAACTTTGGTGATTGTTTTTTTTTTTTGTACTGGCGGTTTTATTTGCAGCATTTTTCTTCTTATAGTGCCGAGCGTAGGCTCCTCTCTCGTATGTTTGTGGTGTGCGATAATAGTTCTACACAAACATGCGGGACCTATAGTTTAATGTGAATTTTGAACCACACAACTAGAGGGGTTTAGTAAGCAAATACTTTGCTGGTTTGGCATTGCCTTGCAAAAGAGACAACCGCATCAAAATATATTTGACATATTAAATATTGCCGCTGATGAGAATTGATTGCCTGCTCAACAGTCCTTGCTCTAGACCAGAGCTGTCCAACTGCAAGTACGCCAAAGGCCACAAACAAAATGCGGTTTGGAGGGCCGCATTATAAAATACTTCGTATGCAACTTTATCAGATAGTTTTAATAGGTATGGTTTACAAAGAAAAAACGCGTTTGTATTATTATTTTAATTTATTTAAAAAATATCAAACTCAGGGTCGCGGGCCGCAGGCCACATGTTGGACAGCCTTGCTCTAGACCATTGTGCTGCAGTCTGCAAAGTACAAAATTATAGTCATTTCTTTTGCTGGCCGATGTTGAGGCCTGAACATCCAGAACCTGTGTTAAAATTATTTTTCTGTTTGTAGAAGTCAAAATCAACTTTTAACCTCTGTTGCTATTAAATGTGTACTTGAGTTATATTAAACAAATGATAATGATAATAATAAGAAACATAATTTTATATTATTCTATGGTGATTCAGGCGGTCTACTAGCCTACAATGGCTAGCAAATAGGTTTTGTATTATGACGTGAAAGATATGCACGTCCCGAATATTCAGGAATTTTTGCAAACGTTACTGATCTAAGATCATTTATCAAGTAAAGCTTATAAAACATAATAAAATAATTTGTTTTTTAATTTTATTTTATTGCTATTATATTAATTATACTACGAATTAAACAAGTTAAGAATGCATTTTGTTCTATCATAAAATATTACACAACAACTGAATTGATAAATTCGCGAACAGTTCCAACATCAGTGTAAACAGCAGGAAGCCCTGGTTTGGTGCAACCAATTCCCCAAGAAATGATTCCAATTAATTTATTATTGTACATTAATGGACCTCCATAATCACCCTGTAAATTAGAAGTAAAACAATTGTTGACTATTTTTTTTAATACTAATTTACCTTGCATGCATTAACAATTTCGCTGTTGGGGTCGTGAATTCCAGCACATAACATCTGTTCTGTAACGCGACCTCCTCCATACAATTTGCCACAAGTTTCTCTACTAATAATAGGAGCAAGTGCAGTTAAAAGGACTGGAGAAAATGGTCCATTTTCATCAGTTGAACCCCATCCACTAATCATAGCATTTTCACCTTCTTTGTATTTATCACCCAATTCAGCCATTGGAATACTATAAATTTGAGCATTGAATTCAATTTCTTCTAACAAAATTAAAACTGCAACATCATTATCATATGATTTTGAATCATAATTTGGATTAGTTTCAATTTTAGATACTTTTATTACTTTTCCATCACTTGAATGAGTGTTTGAACCAACACGCACTGACATGAATTGAGATTGCATGCTGAAAGAATAAATATTAATTGATTTATTATGTAACTAATATAAAGCATACTTTTGTACGCAATGAGCAGCAGTTACTATAGATTGAGCACTAACTATAGTACCTCCACACATGTGTTGGCTTAAATATTGCACTGAAGCTTGGTAGGGTGCCATTTCTATACCGGTAGTTTCGCCTCCAATTATTCTATTTTGGGTATTTGGAAAACCTAAAAAAAAAATGAAAATGAAAAAGTAATAAAATGCTTTATTTACAAAGTTGCAAACTGCATTTTGTTTATAAAAAAATATTGTTATTTTATACACGTTAAAGAGTAGCCAAAAATGTCGGATAAAAAAGTAATGTGTATACAATTATTTGCATATTAAATATATATGTTTCTTCTACAATAAATATATAAATTTAAAAATTAATTATAAATCAGATAACTTACCATAACTTCCAAAGGTTAAACACCCTAATATAAGTAAAGTGAGAGCAGACATTGTAGTAGTAACTTTGATTTCATTAAAACTATGGCTTCCTATTTATATGGTTTGTTATCTAGCGGTTTTTTTTTGTTACATTTTTATCTTTTGCTAAAATCAATTAGCAAGTAAACAAACATAAACAATCTATTAATTAATAATTACATTAGATGCACTTTGAGATAAAAATAATTTTTCTAGAAATACTGAATCAGAGGCTGCATTATTCATATGTTTTTTCATATTAAAATACTGAGGAATTTTATTTGTTTTTTGATTAAAAGTATACTACTTCAAACAGTAATTGCAAAATATTATAATTTATTTTATATATTTGTGAAAATGTTTGCAGGTTCTGTTTTTTAAGTACATAGTTCTTTTTAATCTCTATTGAAAAAAAAAAACATTTAAAATACTTTAATTACTTTAATAAATCTGCATACTTTGTATACATTTTAACTTTATTTGGAATTGGATTTCTAAAAACTTTTAAATCCTGTTACAGATAATTGTAACATTTTCAAGTTTTTTATTTGAAAAAAACTGCTTAAATTACATTTGGAAATCTTTAGTATGCGATTCTTACTTTTTTTTAACTTAAGAAAACCTTAAACTTTTAAAAATTTAAACTTAAACAAATTAATAGACATTTGCAAAAAAAATAAGATTTATTAATGTTTTTGAAAAGTTAAAAAAAATTGTTTTAAAACCTACAAAAAATAATAATTTGAGAAAACTTCAAGTAGTTTGAAAAAAAAAACATTACAAAAAACAGTATGTATACAAGAAAATATAATGGTTAAAAATAAAACTACTAATACTAAAAATAAGACTAGAAAAACATGACAAGAACACCGTTGCAGGGTATTAAAAAAAATAACTATAACTTTGTTAGCATGCTGCAAAGTACGTATAAAAGCAGTTTGCTACGCACAATCTGTACGTTTATACGGTGTATGTAATAAATAGTTATTGCGTAAAACTCACTAAAACTAATACTCGAATGTCAATTAAGCTAAATAAGTTTTCGCAATTAATAATCCACAAAGCATTTTGAAAATTAGCATCACGTCAAAATTAAAACGTATTTTTCAAAACTAGTTATATTAAAAAAAAAACAATTTGTTTTTAAACTAAAGTATATATTTTATTTTATTTAACAGATTAAGTATTTACATTTAATATGCTTTTAAATTTTTTGATAAATTATGATATTTTTGATGACAAGTTGAATTTTAATTTACATATTGATAACATTTTCTCAAATGAAAGAAAATTATTAGGTTTTGCATCAAAAGTGTCTAATGAATTAAATGCAGTAGCAACCCTAACATTGAATAGACTGTTAGAATATAATACAGTAATACAGTTACCTCACTAGAGTGAGATCATCTTGTTAGTTAGTTAGTTTAGATTTATAGCATATCAACTTAAAAAAAACTATTAATGCCAATGCTTTCTTAAAAAAAAAATCTGCCAAAGAACGGTAGCCGGGCGGATCGAGTAGCTCGGTTCTGCCTTGCCTTGATAAAAGTGGAGGGTTTTGAGGTTAGGCCAGCTTCCTGCCTCATGTAAAAAAAAACTAAAAAGGCTTACAGGACCAAACAACAAAACTTACACGCTGAGGACATACGCAAGGAACAGAAAAAAGGCTCAGGAACCAAGAAAACAAAAGCAATGTAAGATTTCTCAGTGGCAAGGACACAAAAACAAAGAAGCTGGGTAAGGGTACAAAATAATACCCAAACTATGTTCTGTTTTTCAGGTAAAAACAAGAACCAACGAGCAGTATCTGACACGGAGGTTATACCCAATAAACTGGCGCAACTAATCATAAACATAGCATACTAATGACAGAATACTCTAAGTATCAATGTAATCTAGCCAAAATCAACATCTTCACATAATATCTGTAAACGCACCAGACTCTGGAATGCCAAACAAACAGGCAACGGCTTTCTATGAAGCGCTGTAGGAATTGATAGACACAATCCCACAGGACGATAAACTTATAATACTGGGGGATTTAAATGTCCGTGTGACATGACATAATTCCTGGTGTAAAGAACAGATTCAACAAGCCGACACTAAATAGCAGGGGAAAAACTAATAGACTTCTGCACACATAATGAATTAAGAATATGCAACACATTTTTTGAGCACAAACTGCATCACAAAATAACATTTACAGGTCCAAGAGAGCAATCCATAAATAATCATAATCAACAATCATATAAGACCAGAGCAAGTACTAGAGAGAGCATTAACATCTGCTAACATCGGATCAGATCACGACCTGATTGTAGGAAACAACACAGTTCAAAACAACCCCTACTGAAGCAAAAATCAAAAAGTTAAATACAGAATCATTCAAAAAGAAAAACTCTAAAACTCTCTACCAACAAAGACTGACTCTCCAGATAAGACTAATTCTATCGCAGACAGGGATACATCCCAAGCGGCATGGGAAAAACTGAAACAAAACATCAACTAAGCTGTTACAGAAGCGCTTAGGAAGAGAATAATAAACAAGACACCAACATACATGAAAAGATCCAAGCCCTAGTTTAATCAGGATGTAAATGCCCTGGCACAAGAAAAGAAAAATGCCCATCTTATTTATAAATCTACAAATTCTAGAGAAAACTTTGAAAAGTATAAGAAGATAAGGAACAGAACTAACAACCAAATCCGCATCATTAAAAGAGAGAAATGGGAACAATTTAGTAGAAAAATGGAGAACCTTATACGGGACACAAAAACGGGTCTGGAAGTTCTTCAGGGGATTGAGAAAAAAAACCAACAAAACAGTATAATAATCTATAAAACATAGTCTTATCAATGACGCAACTCCCACTAGACACTGGAAAAAGAGTGCAAGCATTAAACTATACAAAAAAAGCAGCAGAAATGACCCAAAAAACTACAGATGCATCTCCCTACTGGATGCATCAATTAAGATACTCATAAAACATTTAGCAAACATTGTAACAGAGAAGACCACAATGCGGGAAGAGCAACAGGGCTTTTGAAAAAACCGCTCCACCGCACACGCTTTCTACGTAGTACGAATTGCAGAGAAAGCGGTGGAGTTCAAAAAACCCGCCTATCTATGTTTTGTGGATCTAGAAAAGGCGTTTGATAAAGTCAAGCTCTTAGGCGTACTAAAATCGTTAATTATCAAAGTCATACAGTTCATCATAATTGAGATAATAAAAAAACTGAACACAATTACCACGATCAAACTAAGAACGACGAACGGGGAGGAAACTGATAACCGAATCAGAACTGGGATACAGCAAAGGGACAGCCTGAGTCCTCTACTGTTCAACATCCTCATGGATAAGATTATAACAATTCTCGACCCAATAGAACATGGTTACAAACTGGGAATCAAACTCATTAAAACAGTGTGCTACGCTGACGACACCGTACTGATCGCAGAATCAGAAGACGGCTTACAGTGGCTACTAAACACGTTTAGAAAGGAGTGCAAGGCAATAAACATGACAATAGCCACAGCTTAAATTAAAAACCTAGTCATTGTAAAGAATCTAATTAGGTACAAGCTAGCCGTGAATGACATCATATTGAGCAAGTTTCAGAATTACAATTCTTGAACCAAGTTAACAGAACTTCCAGGATATCAGGAGCACTGCTAAATCCCGTTTGGAGAAATAAAAACATATCAACTGAAAGCAAAGCAAGGATCTACAAAGCGTGCGTGAGACCCATTCTCACCTACTACGCTGAAACCAGAGCCAATGCGGCAGAAACAAAACGTCGGCTAAGATGCGCAGAGATGAGTATCTTCAGATCCATCACTACAGCCAGACACGAATAATGTGGCCTCTATATAGGCAACTTAGTACACAAAAAATATGTTGAATGTGGTTAAACTTATGGCTTAGCCCGTTTTAACATCTTTCAATCCCAGAACAACGTCGCCCATGGAATGTTTAAAATGTAAGCGCAAATGAAAAGTGCTAAAACGGACAAAGGTATTAGTTTAATTACATTTAACATAATTTTTGTATATACTAAGTTGCATATATAGAGGCCACATTATTCGTGCCTGGCTGTAGCTACTCACTTGCCGACCAAAGAACTAACACTGAAATACGTAAGAAATGCAACACACTGGATATTGTAAGAAGGGCGCGAAGCAGAAGAAGGTAGTGGAACGAGCACGTGTCACGCATGCAGAACAAATGAATTGCTAGGACAGTCCGAGACGGTAAAACATACACAAGGCGCCCTCTCGGCAGGCCAATGAAGAGGTGGAAGAACAACTGGGCGTCGATATTACAGGAGCAAGACCCGGGGTAGGAGTTTGGCCAAAACAAGCCACACGGCTTTTGGAAAGGAGAAGAAGAAGAAGACTTTTTTAAAACTATATACATATATATATATATATATATATATATATATACAGGGTGTCCGGAAAATACGTGTACAACGTTTGACGACAGACTCCTGACGTCAAAATAGGTCGATCTAAGCCGACTTAGTTATATTCAAAATTGTCTCGTTTAGCCGGTAGAGGGCGTCAAAAATTTGTAAATATTAAAAAGAAATTACCTGTAACAATAATTTTTTAAGTGACCTTGTTGCTATGGCGTTTAATAATTTGACAATTATTGACAAATTGTCACCAGTCTATGAAATTTACTCAAGTATACGATCAACATTCTTGAATTACAAGTTCATTTTACCATTAAAAATGGAAAATTATACAAACTCTCAAAAAGTTGACATGCTCCTGGTATACGGGTTTTGTCAAGGAAATGGGCGTCAGAGTGTTAGGGTTTACATGGAGAGGTTTCCTAACCGTCGAATACCAAACCACCAAACATTTGCCAATATTGAGCGTCATCTTCGGGAAACGGGCAGTTTTGAGAAAAAGTTTGAAGGCAGGGGTCGTATGCGAACAATTCGAACTGTGGAAACAGAAGAGATGATTCTGGAAAGAGTTGAAGAAGAACCAAGTACCAGTACCCGTCTCTTAAAACGTGAGTTAAATGTTCCTAAAACGATTGTCAATGAGGTTTGAAGAGAACAGTTGTTACATCCTTACCACATACAAAAAGTCCAGGAACTTTTACCGACTGATCCCCCCATGCGGCTTACATTTTGTCAATTTATTAGAAACAAAAGAATCCTTGTTCCAAATTTTTGTAGAAAAATTATGTTTACTGACGAGGCATGCTTTACAAGATCTGGGGTAACCAATCTGCACAACGAACATATTTATTCCGATGAAAATCCACATGCCATTAAAGTTGCACATCATCAGCATCAATTTAAAATTAATATTTGGGCAGGTATTATTGATCACTACCTTATTGGTCCCATTGTTATTCCAGACAGGTTAGATGGAAATATTTATTTAAATTTTTTGCAAGACACATTACCAATTCTTCTGGAGAATTTGCCCCTTTTACTTCGGAGGGAAATGTGGTATATGCATGATGGTGCCCGCCCCATTTTTCCGTTGCCGTTCGGCAATACTTACATCATCAATATCCCAACCGATGGATTGGAAGAGGCAATGATGCACCAGTGAAATGGCCACCACGTTCTCCTGAGTTAAATATGTGTGACTTCTTTTTGTGGGGCGCTATTAAAACAGAAGTTTACAAGACTCCGGTAAACACACGCGATGATTTATTGCAGCGGATTTTAAATGCAGGCAACCATTTTAATAATCCCGAGACATTAGATAGGGTCCAATATCATTTTTTAAAGAGTGTTAATAAGTGTATTCAGCAAGATGGCGGTCATTTTACACATTTGCTTAAGTAATGTTTTTGTTTTACTTAGTTTCTTACAATAGAAACTTTCAACTTTGTTATACTTTTGTTTTTTTTGACGCCTTCTACCGGCTAAACGAGACAATTTTGGATATAACTAAGTCGGCTTAGATCGACCTATTTTGACGTCAGGAGTCTGTCGTCAAACGTTGTACACGTATTTTCCGGACACCCTGTATATATATATATATATATACAGGGTGTCCGGAAAATACGTGTACAACGTTTGACGACAGACTCCTGACGTCAAAATAGGTCGATCTAAGCCGACTTAGTTATATCCAAAATTGTCTCGTTTAGCCGGTAGAGGGCGTCAAAAAAAACAAAAGTATAACAAAGTTGAAAGTATCTATTGTAAGAAACTAAGTAAAACAAAAACATTACTTAAGCAAATGTGTAAAATGACCGCCATCTTGCTGAATACACTTATTAACACTCTTTAAAAAATGATATTGGATCCTATCTAATGTCTCGGGATTATTAAAATGGTTGCCTGCATTTAAAATCCGCTGCAATAAATCATCGCGTGTGTTTACCGGAATCTTGTAAACTTCTGTTTTAATAGCGCCCCACAAAAAGAAGTCACACATATTAAACTCAGGAGAACGTGGTGGCCATTTTACTGGTGCATCATTGCCTCTTCCAATCCATCGGTTGGGATATTGATGATGTAAGTATTGCCGAACGGCAACGGAAAAATGGGGCGGGGCACCATCATGCATATACCACATTTCCCTCCGAAGTAAAAGAGGCAAATTCTCCAGAAAAATTGGTAATGCGTCTTGCAAAAAATTTAAATAAATATTTCCATCTAACCTGTCTGGAATAACAATGGGACCAATAAGGTAGTGATCAATAATACCTGCCCAAATATTAATTTTAAATTGATGCTGATGATGTGCAACTTTAATGGCATGTGGATTTTCATCGGAATAAATATGTTCGTTGTGCAGATTGGTTACCCCAGATCTTGTAAAGCATGCCTCGTCAGTAAACATAATTTTTCTACAAAAATTTGGAACAAGGATTCTTTTGTTTCTAATAAATTGACAAAATGTAAGCCGCATGGGGGGATCAGTCGGTAAAAGTTCCTGGACTTTTTGTATGTGGTAAGGATGTAACAACTGTTCTCTTAAAACCTCATTGACAATAGTTTTAGGAACATTTAACTCACGTTCTAAGAGACGGGTACTGGTACTTGGTTCTTCTTCAACTCTTTCCAGAATCATCTCTTCTGTTTCCACAGTTCGAGTTGTTCGCATACGACCCCTGCCTTCAAACATTTTTTCAAAACTGCCCGTTTCCCGAAGATGACGCTCAATATTGACAAATGTTTGGTGGTTTGGTATTTGACGGTTAGGAAACCTCTCCATGTAAACCCTAACACTCTGACGCCCATTTCCTTGACAAAACCCGTATACCAGGAGCATGTCAACTTTCTGAGAGTTTGTATAATTTTCCATTTTTAATGGTAAAATGAACTTGTAATTCAAGAATGTTGATCGTATACTTGAGTAAATTTCATAGACTGGTGACAATTTGTCAATAATTGTCAAATTATTAAACGCCATAGCAACAAGGTCACTTAAAAAATTATTGTTACAGGTAATTTCTTTTTAATATTTACAAATTTTTGACGCCCTCTACCGGCTAAACGAGACAATTTTGGATATAACTAAGTCGGCTTAGATCGACCTATTTTGACGTCAGGAGTCTGTCGTCAAACGTTGTACACGTATTTTCCGGACACCCTGTATATCTATATACATATATATATATATATATATATATATATATATATATATATATATATATATATATATATTAAATCAAACTAATTTTGTACAAACACAGCCAAGCTACTTCAGTAAGTCCTTTTCAGTTTGTTAATGAAATTTGGTGTTAGATGGCAGCAGATCAAAAAACTCAGTAAACTTTTTTCTGGGGCGAGTTTCTTTCTTGAGTGCCACGCAAGAAGTTATTTGTTACTGCCAGAGATCTATTTAGAATGGATGTGTTGTGTTAGTATCAAGCCAACAAAAGTTCTTTTGGGAAGTGGTAAGATTAAAAAAAAAAAGCGTTACTTAAGGAATTTCACCCGCCACTCTACAGGTACAAATTGTACGAAGAAATACAACATCAAACACAGAATCGTGACGAATCTACATGCATGTATATATAAAAAATGGTTAATTTGTTTTTCCGTTTAAATATACCAGTCTCACAGTCCGCTCAGTTACAGGTAATAATAAATAACTTAATATCTTATTACTAAGATCGACTTGGTTATGCCAGCATTAAAACGGTGGAAGACCTAAAAGTAATCTGTAAACAATTAGAAAAGGGTAAAGCGGCATCCGATTTTAGATTATTTATTATCACATTACAATGAAGATTAGAGGCCTTATCTGGATTCAGAAGCTACTCAAACAGTTGTTGGACGTGATGGTTGGTTAATTTTGAAACAGCTAAGTTTGCAAATAAACAAAAAGGAGCCGATTTATGTTATTAATGCAAACTTAGTAAGATGTACATGTTAAGAACTATGTGATTGAAATGATAGGGGTAAGTGACATTCCACGTATGTTAATTTTAGGAGTAGACTTCTAGAGACAGATAGGGATAATATCTGATTTATGAAACAATAACTGGCATTTTTCTATAAATGAGATAGTTACTTTAGAGTCGGAAAAAGTATTAACAGATCAGGAAAAGCGACTTGATGCGTTACTGGAATTTAAATTTAGAGATATGGAAAGTAAATTATGATGTTCTAATTTTTTTGAGCCGTCACTACCAATTAAACAAAGGTATTACAGAGTTTTAGAAAATTAATTGGACAAAATTCTTACTATGGGGTGGTCAAAAAATCTAATTCAGGTTGGTCGTCGCCAGTACTACTTGTTCCGAAAAGAGATGGAAGTTTTAACTTCTGCGTAGACTTCCGTAAGTTAAATAACGTCACAAAAAGAAACGCTTACTTACTTATTTTTATAAAAAAGGAATTTTGGACAATTTTATGCCACTTACCTATTCTTTCCAGATATTAAGTCGGCGTATTGGTAAGTTGTTGAAAATTTACAAGGATATCAAAGCTGTACAGTTCCTGGAAAAGAATTGTTTAAATTTAAACGTGTGCTCTTTGGCCTACATAATGCTCTGGTCACTTGGCAACGCTTAATTAATTGAGTGTTAGGACCTGAGCTTGAGCCCTATACTCGTGCATTTGTCTACTTTATAGTGGTCACTCAGACGTTTGAAAACCATTCTAGAACATTGAGAAATGCAAGTTTTGTTGTAAAATTTTAAAATATTTAGGCTATGTTGTAGATAGCCAAGGTCTATCTGTAGACCCCGACAAAGTGACAGCAATTTTGAATTTGCCAACGCCAAAGAACGTCACCGATGTTAGGCGTGTGCTATGTGCGTGTGGATAACACCAAAAGATTATTGCCAATTACTCACTTATAGCAGCTCCTTTGCACAATTTGTTGAAGAATGCGTTTCAAAAAATTAAAACCTTGTTAGTATTTGCCCCGGTGTTAATGTGCTCAAATTTTACTAAGCCATTTCTTTTACAGACGGAAACAAGTGCTTGGTGTCGGCGGTGTCTAAGACCGCATTCATATTTTTGTAACTTTTTTCTAGTAAGTACACACAGTAACTAAATTGCAATAAAAATATTATTTATTAATAAAAAAATAAAATTAAACTTTAAATATATATATATTTTGTTATAATACGCTTTAAATCAAATATTTTAAAACAAAAAATTTACAATAATAAATTTAAAAAAAAACATACTAATTTGAACTATTAATAATTGAAATAAATAACAAACATTAAATTATGCGGTACAGAATGAAGTTTCCCTGCAGTTTTTGCGGACTGCGGTTATATGCTGTAAACACATATGCTTTCTACAGTTGACACAAGAAAACCTTGTTTTTTGTTTTTTGTTCTATCACAATAAAAACATCTTTCAATAATAATATTCTGTTGAAGAAATTGAGTTTGAGTTTTGCACACCTCTTGTAACCTACATGAAAAGTTTTGTGAAAGATTGAACATACTTGCTCTAATCTTAAAACAGTTTGTCTAAAAATCCTAATTTCTGGGTTATTTGCAGAATAGAATAACATAGAATAAAATTTCACCATCGGCCATCTTTGTGTATATCTGGCACAATCATAACTGGCGCTTGTCAACGGTGTCAACGCTCTCTTGGTTTTATTATAGTCAATAATAATTGCCGGTTTTGCAGAATTCCACTATCTATATCACTTTCATCATTATGATGTAAAGCAGACACCAAAAGTACATTTTTTCTTTTTTTTGTTAGTTATGAAAGTACAGTCATTGGAATACCCAAACATGCTGGTCTAGGGGAAGGTTTTAAAAATTCTAACGGCAGTTCCTTTTTTTTCTGATGGTGCCAATGACGGTGAGTTTATGTTCCTGCAGTTGACTTCGAACCAGAGGCACTGATGTGAACCAATTGTCTATGGTGATATTTCTGTTTAAACCATAAATATGCTTACAGAGTCTATGAACCTCATCAAATGCACTATTGGAAACTTTATAAAGCCCGACTGGTTGCTCTCCAGCATATATCTCCAATTTGCTAGTATAAAACATTTTAGCATCGCATAATGCTTGTATTTTCAAACTATATTTGTTGGGTTTGGATGGTATATATACTCTAAAGCTGCATCTTCCTCTAAATGGTGCTATTATTTCATCTATTGTAGCAAGTTCCGAAATGAAAATATCAAGTATTTTGTGAATCGGAGCAAGTTTGTCTATTTTTCTTCTTTCACTTCAAGTTACAATGTCATCAAAACGAATACATCTTAATAAAAATCGAAACCTTTGAAGCGACATGGTAAGATGAAATATTTCAATGCCAAAGCTGTCAATTCTCCAAAAATCTTCAAGATTTTGACGATTGCTTTTATAAACTGCAGCTATATACAATAGTCCAAAGAGAGCATAAAGTTCAATATAATTAGTTGGATATACATTTCTGGAGTTGGCTTAATTTTCGTCAACTTTTGCAATATATTTATTTGTACAATTGGTAATTGTTGTAATTATTGAATCATTAATAAAATAATTCCATATTTTAGTAATATTTTTTATCGACTTAGTTGCTTGAGAAGGACAGAAAGACGTTTTATGATATTTTCTTGTCTAGTTTTAAATGTTCTGCTTAGTCTTTGCATTTTTTTCCAATAGGTCTTATTGTCTTTTCCAATAAAAGACAAACTAGAACTGTTATTTATGTCATTTTCATTAACATCAGAAATTTCTTGTTCAGAATCGCTATCTTTTTGCTACATACGCGTTCTTCATCGATTTCAGAATCATCAGACACATCATTTTCTGTTCTATCAACCTCATCATCCGTTAAAGTTTTGTCTATCATTTTCTGCAAACCAGACCCGCCTCATAGGACTTTTTACAATTGCGGTACTGTATTTCAAAACAAAATATAAAGTATAAGTAAAATTAAAACATATAACTGTATAACAAGCATAAGTAGCTAAAAGACTGAATTTAATATAAATTTTTCTGATATTTATATCAATGCATATTGGTGGTATTCAGAAATTCCTAGAAAGAGTTTACCAGGAATAGAGAGATTAGGAATAAACCAATAATATAAAACATAAAATTAAAAGGTTACTATAAAGCTTAACACTAGTTACTTTCAAATAACATCCGATGGACCGTATTTTGAGAATAATGTAATTAAATTTTAACAAAGGAAAAATACATCTTCAGCTTAATGTAATTATTAATTAATTAGTTCTTACTGCCATTGATCTTCCTGGTCTTCTATTTTGTTTTAATGTGCCTGTTTCACATAGACGTTAATGAATGTTTTCGAAGATTTTTCGGTCGGGGATATTACGGCTAGGAAACCGTTCAATGTACAATCGTCTAGCTTGTAATGAATTGCCATCAGCAAGTCCATACATGAAATGCATGTCAATTATCTTGGCGTTGGTATAGTGATACACTAACTATTAAAGACACGTCAAACTGTTAAACATCACTCAATCTAAACAACTGCGACCGATACATGTGATGATCAATGACGAGATGTATTCAAATTAGTTATCGTTAACAATTTTTTGTATTTAATAAACTCATTAATTTTTTGTACTTTGATTTTTATTTGCATTAAAGATTTTAATAAATATTGAATATGATTATCGTAAATTTTGTTCACCCTGTATCTTTGAAACAAAGGGGTATTTTAGACATTATCATAAGACAAAATATATTTAGATTAAGCCAAGCAATAACCCCTTGATTTTTGCCGCATGTTTACCTATGTAGTGTATTTAATTCGTACATCTACAGCGGATAAGGTGACAAAGTTTATGAAAAATAAAGTTTTCATGGTATATGGTGTTCTTAAATATGTATTGTGCGATAACGGTGTAGAATATAAGTCACATAAATATCAGGGCTTGTGTAGTTCTTACGATGATTTTCTATATAAAAATGGTGACTAAAAGAAATGGGACGTAAACCTCCCAAAAATAGCTTGTGCTATACATACATGTTATCATGAGGTAATTGGTTTCTCACCTTACTTTGTTAATTTTTTCAAAAAAATGGTACTTAACCCTGAAAGAATTGGTGAATTTGACCCGCAAAGTTTAGAATTTTCAAAAAGAAGGCCCGAGGTTAAGTTGAACAGAAAATATACGTTCAGATTAAAAAAAGATAAGCTTAGAATCCTTGGACACGGATTTACAAATCTACTAAAAGTGACGCCGAGTCGTTCAATGAATTAATTACGACTTACGTGTTTAGCTACCGCATTTTTGTGTATATAAGTCTTTTGGCTCGTTAATAAGAGAGAAAATTTTAAAATATATATTTGTGTGCCTAACATTTACTGAAATACTAGCCTAGTAACGTCCAACACTATTACTAGCTTTTCTGAAGTGTATCAGATAATTTAATTAGATTTTAACGTCAAAATAGCTATCAAATACAATTTTTAAAATTTAATTTGATCAGTTTAATAATCCTGCACAGTCACTGGCGGTTATTTAAGTAGCACGCACTTATTTAAATAAAATAATTTTGGTTCTGTTATATGATCATTCAAAATGTTTAAACTATCGAATACATTTTTTATAGTTTAATTTCACCTTGCAACAAATAAAATATTTAATTACTATTTTTTTTTTTGGGTATCCCCGAGTTAGAGTTCTACTAGATGAAGGTTACATAAGGAAATGTTAGCATACGTTATGTTGTAGAAAGTAAAAAAGGAAAAACTAAGAGTTATAGCAGAAAAAAGAATGGTTAGTTATAAAGAAAGACACATATACAAAATCATATAAAAATGGCTAAATAAACATTGGAGTAAACAAAATCAATTATTATGATATAAAATGAATATGTAGGTTTGTAAGGAAGTAAAAATAATGAGAATGGATGGAAGAAAATAGTTGAGAGATATACAAATGCAAAAGCATACGTTTACATTTAATAATACTATTTAAAAAATGCAATGGATCTGTTAATTAAAAAAGTTCCATGAGCATAAAAAATTGTAAATTAACTCATATTATAACAATTATCAAATATGAAAATTTTATATGTAAAAAGATGAAAACCAAACTTTCTACAACAAGTGGGTATTGATAAAGCTGATGTATATGCCATGTTTAATAAGTTTTACTGTTGGTTTTCGGATTAAAAAAATTGTGTATGACATAAAAAATTGCAAGAAAAATAATTTTAAATTTTCCATTGACACCTCCAATTGTGAAAATGAATGAATTAAAAAGAATATAGTTTTTTTAGTGAAAGTGCAAAAACTAATTTATATTTTTATAATATAAAAAAATTAATGAATTTGATTTTTTCTAATTGTATATGTTCTATTCTATATTTGATATAGTCTGTTTCTGCGAGTGGCCGACTATTTGGTTGGATCACATATAGAGCGAAACCAATTTAGTTATAAGTACGGAGTCACTAAAAAAACATATATTATTTAATAATATGGAAAACTTAAATTTATTATCACAAGAAATCATGTCTGCCGCCTTTTAATATAACTGTTATAGCAGTGTATTGGTGGTGAATTCAATGTCAAATTTAACATTGATGATCCCCAAGCTACTTATCTCTGTGATCTTCTAGCAACATATGGAATGGAAAGTCTGGTTTCATTTAAAACAAGATTTAAAAACTGTCTCGACAAAGTTTTTTCGAACATATGTAATCGACTCTTTAAAGATTATCTACTAGATCCGGGATTGTCGGATTACATTGAAATTCATGCTGAGTTGGACAGAACAAAAATAAAAAAATGTTGAACATTGCAAAATAAGACTCTTTACTGCTAAAGATAAAATAAAATTTAAAATATGTTATTTATACACAAAGTTGGGAAGGAGATAACCATCAACATTGACAGTACTACTTGATCCAAATTAACTCAAATTTTAATCAAAAGTTTCTTTTCAATAGACTGGTTGAATGGTTTTCGCATTTTATTTTTTCTTGGTGTTGCATTTTCCATGTCATGCAGTATATACCCAAAAGTATTTGAGGTCAACTATAGCAAGTTATTCTCTGGTCGATGCCGACTTTAGTTTTGATCTGCCTTCTTACAGTAAACCCCGGCATCTAAAGCTTTTTTTTAACATTGACAAATAACTTCCGGAATTGTACGCAAATGTTTGGAGAATAGATTCAAAAGTGGGAAATGCTTTTATCATTGATGGCATGGATGTTTCATAGTCTCTTCATGAAAAGCTTTTTGTGTACACCACAAAATTATATGCGTTACATAAAGCTCTGCTATACTGCAACATATCTCCTTGAATGTTTAGACTCGTAAAATGCCATCCTGAATATTAAGTCTATGTACTAGGCCAATCAGCTAACCCAACTCCTACTTGCTTCGGTATTCCGCTTCGACAAGCTTGGTTGGTTAAAAATACGTTAATTCAAAGGTCATCGAGGATGGGATAAAATTGCTTTGAGAGCAAACATTAAATTGCCGGTAAATCTAACTATAAGAAAGAAGGTAATCCCCATCGTCGATTGCAAATAGAATATGCTAACTTGACTTTTTTGTATCTTCTAACCAGCAACATAAACTCTACATGCCAAACATGTTACAACCCGCAGACGGTAAAGCTTATTTTGGAATTATGTTGAGACTATCTTCTCTACCTTAACGTAGCATATCCATTCTGTCAAATAAATAGAGGCCAATGAAAATGTGTGTGATTTTTTTACTAGATACTGAGGACTTCTCAAAAAGGTGTAACCCACTTTTTTGTTGTCTGTTACTAAAATTTATGTTAATTTATTTATGTATATTAGCTAGTCCGTAATGTTTTGTGTAGTTTAAAGCACCGTTATTCTGTACCACTCTGGTGCTGTATGTGTAATAATATACTTACTTTATTCTTGACATCAGCGTCTCTTATATTTGTCATGTGTGATAGTTTACTGATCTAAGTTTTTTTTTTTTAATTACAAATTTAGTAACAGCTATTCTGAGACACCTGTATAAGAAGTAAGATCGTGTGGTCACTTTTAGTCTCTTAATAATTAGCAACCTGGTATCGCTTACAGAGATTGAGATCTATAAAATCATCATTGTGCATTTTATAGATGCTACGAACCCGTCAAATAAGCATAACGTAACGTGCGCAACTTAACTATTAATCATATACTTTAGCTTTATAATTTATGTAGTACTTCTTCATAACTATTAATTATTATATTATTTTCAATAAGGACTTACTAAGCTTTAGAATGGTATCGTGTTAAATCGTGTTAACGAATACCTGTAAGCCATTTAATACGGAGGCTCACCGAGTGGTTTACAAAACGAACTAAAAACTGCAGGCAAATAAAAAGAGGCGGCAATACTAGTGGGAAGTCAAAAACTAAAGTAGACAGTGAAATCAGACAGATGGGACGATGGATTACCTAAAATATCTTAAGAGTCTGGCTGAACAGATGTCTTACGCTTTGAACAAAGGCCTTATCGGCATTACTGAAAGCTGAGAAGTTTGTTAATGCACTATTAATACTACTGCCAAGTAAAAGTAAGATTCTGGAGACGGCGACTTACTCTATAATGCTGTAAGAAATGTGGCTTGACGTCATAAAAAACCAGAAATTAGAAGTACTAGTAATTAAGAAGACAATAGGAAGCAGAAAAAATCTAAAAAGTTTTAAGCTGTCAGTTACGAATACATGTTGGTATGTAAAGAGGTAGACACGGTAAAACACATATTTTTTTAGTGCGATAGATGAGCACCAAAGAAATTAGCTTTACCGCAACCTGCTGAGGTAAAGCTAATTTCAAACAGCGTAATCCCAGTAAAGATAGTAAGATTTCGGATGTTTTGTTTGCAAACAGCAAGAGAGTGAGAAGAAAAATAGGATAGAGCCACTATCACTATCGGGATAGAGGTGCAACAAGATAAGTAAATGCATTTGGGCAAAGTTGTGCCGTAAGGCGATTTCAGTCAAATGCTTAAGTAAATGGGTAAGGGTTTTTAGTCAATAAAAATGTAACAAAAAAAGTGAACTAGAATAAGCTCTTAACAAAATATAAATACCAAAATATTATCTCTCCAAAATCTTAAACCGATTTTGACGTTTAACCATTAATAATAGCGTGCGTCGATTATATTGCTAGTTGGTGCATAACCGTGACTGGATGATGGAAACACACAAGCTTAGAAGTTATTTTATACTAAAATATATTTTTTTACGCAGCATGATCGTTTTCTTCTTATTCTTAGTTTATTATCCTATAATAATATAGCCACGTGCCTAAAGTTTTCTTACTTTTTTGCAGTTTGTTTGTTTAATATTTTCGATGATTTTGAACAATGGTATCATTACTTACTTCATATCCAAATAACTATGAGTTCTTACTAGTAAAGGTGCTTATCGCATCTGCGCGGTAAGTGCTTGCGGTGTTACTAGTTACCAGTGGGTATTGATGTATAGTAAGCTTACTACAGAAGCAACACAAATTTAAAATATAAAATAATTTATTATTCAACGTAATTTCTTTTTAATAAAACGTATTTATTACAGCAAACTTGCAACATCTCAACACCTGTTAAGAAATTTTAATCTTTGAAAACTATATTTCCACGGCGCGTTTATTACTTTCTTCTCTTATCAAGATAATCGTTCATGATTCTAGTTACTAAAAGTACTCCACGGCTAAAAACGAAGCAAGAACCTTTTTATAGATTTTTAAACGCAAAACTTTTTCGATCTTAAAAAATCAAAATGCTTCCACTCCATAAGTTGCAGTTTTTTCATTCCATAGTAATAATGTGACTAAAAAAGTCAGCATCTTCTTCAAAAGAAGCACAGATCAAGCGCGACGATTTCACGCTTGCTGGTTTCTGGTCAACACTTGGGGATCCATTTTGCTGCAATTTTTTTAATGTCTAATTCAAAGTGAATTATGCGATGGACGCATTCTTATGAATATTTCAGTTTTTCAAATATTTGTTTTAGCCCAATTTGCCGAAATCATCGATTACCAAGTGCATCAAGCATATCTTTGTAAACTTGCTTATTTTTTTAGGACGTAGTGAGGTGTTGGCCTCAGCAAGTGGCCTATGAGAATAACTAGCGCATGGCAATACCTTTGGATTTTTTTTCTGCGTTAGTCCTGCTGTTGATTTCTTCTTGTCATTGTCACTAGTTTGAGGTAGGCAGGTTTTGGCCTTCACACAACCTGCTAGGTCAACACATGCTGTCCCCGCCCTATCTCTCTCTATATATTATTTTTCTGCACTACTTCCTACTTTTTTACCAATGTTGACACAAATACATATAGTTAAATACATACAATATTAAAAATAGTATTCATTGGCATCCAACTCTCTTTTTTCCCATTCTTGTGCTGTTTAACCTAGTTATCTCTTTTAGAAAAAAATTGTCTTAGATTTGCCAGTATTACTTTTAGTGATATTCTTGAACTTCCATTTAAGGTTAGTTCTTTATGTCTCTTACACCGTTTGGAAATTGCTTAGTCAGTTTTGTCAGTTTGCTTTCCTTGCGCAGTTCTTTTCTTCTCCTTATACATGCAATTTTGGTTGGTACTAATGTTTCAGTAAATGTTCTTATCTTGTCTATCTTTTCACCTTCCATTCCTTGGTAGGCATAGTTGTCTTGGCCTTCTTTGTTTCTCTCCTCGTCGTTGCTTTTTTCCATGTTTTTTGCTTTCATTTAGCTTCTCGCTCCTCCTTCTTCTGTGATTTTTAATCTGTGTGTTTACTTCAAATTAGGTTTCAAGAGATTTGATGTTGCTCAAGATGGGCTGGAAAAGGTTGTTTCTTATTTGATTCTCTTATGACTTTGTGCCAATCACTAGGAGAGAAGATAATTGGCGCATGCTTTCTTTAACGCTTTTCGATGAGACCAAGATCTCTATCAGACGGAAGATGGGAATGTCCACTGACAAGAAAAGGGTGTGTTATGGTTTTAAACTTTTTTTCCTTAACAAGTTGTAACCACAAAGACATTAGAAGCCAATTGTTGTTTTGTCCGGAGCAATTGTTAGTAAATAGAACCAAATGATCAGACTTTTCAGATAAAAATTTCAGAAGAATGGATACCACTTCCTCATTGCCTCTTTTAGCCACCTCTTCAGTCCATACAAACATGATGCCTTTGCCTTTAGTACAATCATGTACTCCTAGATAGTTGTCATATTTGGAATCGGCAAAGCTAATACACATTTTCTGTTGTCATTTTTAGATTGCTCAGTTTCTCTTTTGAGAAGCTCCTGCATTCCTTTTGCTTTAAGTTGATGTAATTTTAGCTTAATTGCCAATGTTCTTGCTTCATCTTTATTCTCCAAATTTGCGGTTACAATTTTAATATTGAGCTCATCACAAGTTTTGCAAGTATCGGATTTTCGTAACTTGAAACCAATATTATATTGTTTAAAAATATACTTCCGTAAGTATGTTCTAAAACGGGTTGGATTTCTTTTTCCTGGCACCAAGGTATATATTTTTCTGTATAAAGTATGCAAATTGTTAGTTCACTGTCGAGATTAATTAAATCTATGTGGTTGAAAACGCTCTGCTATTGCTGATCGTTTATTTTATTTGGTCTATTTGTATGCTTTTTTCGGAAACCAAAATTCCTTGAATTTTTTTGAAACAATATTATTCAACCTGCCTTTTGACGATTGTAGACCGTGGGTGTAAAGAAACTCCTTTTTGCACACAGAAACTCTAGTACCATTTATATTAAGCGAATAAACTGCATTGAATGATCTTGTCGACTGCTTTTGTTTTTCAGATAGGATCTCTTTTTAATGATTTCGATACAACCAAACAGATCAGAATTCTGCAGCTTACAGGTCCCAGAAGTTTCTAAAAATACTTGATTCTAAACCTTTAAGTTTGGCTTTGCATTGTTTTTTGTAACCGCACGGCGGCCCAATTTCCCGTGCAGCAACTGTTTCCTCCGTTCTAACATACGCTTGTCCAAAATTCCGTCTGCATTTTCTTTTAGAATGTAAATAGCTCTCTACATTTTGTTGTCTCCATTTGCTTTTTTGTTTTGCTTTAGGAGAAGTTGGCTTTGGCATTTTTGTCACCGATGGCTCATCGTTCTCACTTTCGGTTTCACTACAGCAATAATCCTGAAATAGAAAAATTCCCTACTATAACTTACTACAATTTCTTAACTGCAACAACGTTACAAGCCACATTAACAATAAAAACAATACCTGCAAATTGTCGGGATTATTTTTATCATTGTTAGGAGTATATTCACTATCGATGTCACCGTCATCCACTGGCGACTCAACTTCATCACTCATATCATATTATCACAATCGTTCGACACTTTTTTCATTAGGCACGGCCATTTTGTGTGGCTTGTCATTATTCAACATAAAAATGATCATCAAGTAACCGCCTGCAAAAACATGTTTGCTGCATTGTGGCGCCATATATTGACCAAATTGTAAAACAACTGGCAGTGGCTTGTTAATTTTATTGTTTGTTCAAAAATACAAAAAAAGGATCAAAAAAAGTGTGGTTTGTCATTGTTTCACATTAAGCCTCTCAACTGCTTCATGTAGTATGCTATTGAAAGCATTTTGAATATCTAGCGCTATTAAGACAGTGTTGTCTTTTTCTGTATGGTCCACTGTTATGTTTGCTATGTCCTTTTCCTTTTCAGTGGCTTCTAAAGTCAATCTTTACTTCGTAAATCCATATTGCTTCTGTTTCCTGTTCAATTCTCCTCACAATAACATTTTCCATATTTTTTGCTAATGTGTTGATCAGGCATATCGGTCTATGCGCCGTTGTTTTGCTTGCTTCCTTCTTCTTCTTCAATTAACACTAGGTTTGCCTTCTTTCAGCAAGCCGGAAATGTTTCTTCACACATCTTATTATTTGTGTTATTTCTATATCATTTTTTTCTAGCGCAGCTTGTTTTATCTCCTCTACTGTTGCAGGAACTGCTTCTGTTTCTTCAGCTATTTCTGCTGGTTCTTCTACAATTCCTCCAGTGGAAAACAATTTCTCAATTATAACTTCTTTACTCTCTTCTTCCTTTAAGCACACTGCCTTCATTTCTCCTAATTTATTCATTTCTATTTTGTATGTCCTCCTTCAGGTATCCATCTTTTCTTACTGTCCTTGATCGCTTCCTTTCTGTCCTTTTTTAGTTCTTTTTCAGCTTTATCAAAATCATCTCGCCTTCTTCTGTGTCCTTTGACCTTCCTTGTTGTTTGTATTTACTTACTTTATCTTTTTTCCGTCCATCCTTCTTATGTACCATTTTCTTTTTTCTGTTTGTACTGTATTGTATGTAGGCTCAGCTATTCTTCTTCTGTCACTGTCCATCCCCCTACTACTCCAGTCGTTTTCCACATTTGTATCCTTTATATTATTCCTCTTATAAACGTTGGTTTATCTCCTTGGATTGTAAGATTTACAGCCGATATTATCTCCTCAAGAATTTGTCCTCTCTTGTCGCCTCCTATCAGAATTTGTTTGCTCTTTGTTTTCTTAAGCTGATAATATTATCTCCTAAATTTGCCCACACTATTTCCTCCTTGGGCGTTTCCCATCTTTCTACACTTACGCGCAAAGAACGCCGCGTCTGTCCTATCTTTTATCCACTCCCTACTTGTTTTTATTTGGTTCACTGACTATCACTATGTCTATTTTTCCTATTACCTCTGTTGCCACCAGTAGATCGTGCGCCTCTCTTCCTCTGCCTATATTTGTTTGGATGATGTACCTCTTTTAATCGCTATTAACATTTCCCAAGCACAAAATCGCTATCTAAATAAAGTATTATCAACTTACAAAGTTAATCAGAAGCAAATCATAGCTTATTACTCAATGTCACAGGGTTCCCTAGTGGACTATACATATAGGATCAAAAGTCACAGTAATTCACATTTATTTATTAATTTGTAAACAAATTGCAATACAATATAAATAAAATAATTTATTATTATAAAATCATAAGACGGAATAAGAAAATCACAAAAATCACTGTTCGGACAGTGAAGTGTTATCAAGAATGGTTTTTTAATATATGCAACCAACATAACACCAACTATTCTAATTGGACGGATTTTAACCACATAATTGTCTTCTAAAATAACATTAAGTCCTAAGATTATTAATACTTTTATCTAAAATATCCTTCTTGATCCTCGAATAATCAGGATGATTTTTCAAAACCTGCTGACCAACATCAATAGCCTCAGCATACTTCTTACATTTCATTAAATTATAAGCCAACTTATAACCAATGGCCGGATTATTTTTACCATTATACTTCCAAGCATTATCATAATTAAAAGCAGCCGCTTTATATTTCTGTTCTTTTTCACAAATAAAACCTGAATATTCATAAGCTTTAGTACAAGCTTTATTATGCTGCAGGACTTTATTTAATAAATCTGTTGCTAAATCGGTTTTATTTGATTGTATATAGTAATCAGCTAATAATAACCAGCAACGTTCTAAATAGTCAGCATCTTCAAAAGTCCAAATATTCTTAACAAGACGTTTTAATTGGGTTTTAGCACGTTGGCCTTGTTTTAGCATAGTATAAGCTGAAGCTACACCAAATATAGGACCTATGTGATCTTTATAGACGTCTTGAGATGCTATGGAGATGAAATCTTCTAAAGCGGTTTCCACATTGTACTTATCATTTGTTGCTAATGTAAATAATTTAAAAATGTTTAAACTTGGGAAAAATAAAGTCCCAAATAAAAACAGACCTGTAAAAGTTATATTAAATTCGGTGGATGATTTAAATAAAATAATGAAGAAAACATATTTATTGAAAAATCAACCAGATCACAAAGGCGTCTATATTAATTACGATCTTACCGCCCGTCAAATAGATCAAAAGAATAGAGTCCGTAAAGATTATGAAGAAAGAAAAGCCAAAAATGATAATGTGTTCCTGAAATATACTGCAGGTGTCCCAAAAATAGTGGAGAAAAAAAACATATAAATATCCAACAGTTTGAAAGTGAAACAACTTATTTTTACTACCAAAATGTAAATGGACTTAATACTAAAACAATACATTTCTACAATAACATGTTAAATTGTGAATCGGATGTTGTGTTACTGACTGAAACTGGGGCTAATGAAGGTTTATTAAACTCAGAATTATTCCCTTCAAATTTTATTGTCTTTCGTTCTGATCGGCGTGCTGGTAAAGGTGGAGGTGTGTTAGTAGCGGTAAATAATAGAATATCATCGGAATTAATAAAATTAAATTGGAACAGTCAGTATAATATTGATATTTTGTGTTTAAAAATTAAGTTACACTCAATAGATTTGATAGTATTTTTACTATATATACCTCCTTCAAATCCACTTGCTGCATATGAATTTGTTTTAGATAATATAGAACAATCTGTTAATGATAAACCCTTTCTTATTGTGGGTGATTTCAACTTGACACATTTTAATAACTGTAATATAAATGACTCAGGCTCTAACTTAGTAAACAATTTTATCAAATTTAATTTATCAAATCAAATCAATAATATCACAAACGCGAATGGACGTTTGCTTGATCTTATTATTTTATCCGATATTTTTAAATATAATGTTGAACGTAGTGATAACATACTTGTTAATGAAGATTCACATCACCCATCCATTAATTTTAACATAAATCAAATTAAAACAGTTAAATCATTTAACATAAAAAATAGCTTTGATTTCAATTTTAAAAAAGCAGACTTTTTTAGATTATATCAGTTGTTGGGTGCGACAGATTGGGATTTTTTATGCAATATTAATGAAGTCAATGATGCTTGCGAGGCATTTTATAAAGAATTGCTAAATGTTATTACCGACACTGTTCCCAGATTCAATAAAATTCACAGAAATCACAAAATGCCATTTTGGTTTTCTTCTGAGACAAGATCAAATATGCGTATAAAAGCACACTATTTAAAACTTTATAGAAAATCACATCTTCAGTTCCATAAATGTAAACTAAATCACTATAGAAACGCTGTAAAAAGAAATATTGAGATTGACTACGCAGTCTATATTAATACTACTGAAAGCAATATAAAAAATGATCCAAAATCATTTTGGACTTACATTAATGAAAAGAAAAAATGCACACGCATTCCTGGAATTATGCATAAAAATGGAATAATGTTTGATTCACCTAATGATATTGTTAATGAGTTTGCCAAACATTTTTATTCAGTATATATTGACCACAATGTAAGGTGCAAAGATTACGCCAAACAAAAATATCATATCAATTTATCAATAAACTGTTTTTCTGAAGATGAGATAAAATATGCTATAAATAAATTAAAGAGTGGAAACACTAAGGGTCCAGATTTGATACCAGCCTTTCTAGTAAAAGATTGTTCTACTGCGTTTATCAAACCATTGCTTTACTTATTCAATTTAATTTTAAAAACTAATACTATCCCTGATAAATGGAAAATTTCTAAGATTTGCCCTGTTTTTAAAAAAGGAGAAATTAACAACATTCAAAACTATAGACCAATTTCAATAATTTCTAACTTTGCTAAAGTCTTTGAAATATTGTTATCTAATATTATATTTAATCACATAAAAAATGAAATATCTGTTAAACAACATGGTTTTTTTAAAGGTAGATCTACAGCAACTAATCTTGTATGCTTTACTCAATATGTATCTGATGCTCTAGATGAACGTTTGCAAGTGGATACAATATACACTGACTTTGAAAAAGCATTTGATCATGTTTCCCATGACTTAATCTTAAAAAAGTTAGATTCTTTTGGCTTTAGTTACAAATTATTGAAATTATTTGAATCATTTTTGAGGAGTAGAATAAATTACGTGGAGTATGGTGGCATTAAATCGGATCTATATGTGGCAAAAAGTGGTGTACCACAAGGGTCTAATCTTGGTCCCTTATTGTTTCTAATATTTTGTAATGATGTTTTAGAAGTTCTTAACTCTAACACTTTAATGTATGCAGATGACCTAAAAATTTTTAAAATAATTAGATCTGAAGAGGATGCAATATCTCTACAACAAGATTTGTATTCCCTACATACATGGAGTCAAAATAACCATCTTAATCTTAATGTTAAAAAATGCTTTTGTCTTACATTTTCTAGAAAACGTTCTGAATTTATATACAATTACAATATTAATAACTATGCAATTGAAAGGGTGAGTGATATTAAAGATTTGGGCATAAAATTTGACAAAAAACTTACTTTCAATTCTCATATACAATCAATCATTAGTCAAGCTAATAAAATGTCTGGGTTTATTATAAGAAACTGCAAACAATTTAAATCCAATGATGCATTAAAAAGTGCATATTTTTCTTTTGTAAGAAGTAAAATTGAATATTGCTCAATTATTTGGAATCCATTTCAGAAAAAGTTTAGTTATGAGCTAGAACGAGTTCAAAGAAAAATTTTAAAATATTTTTATTTAAAGTCTCATAAAACATATCCAATTCAAAATTATTCATATGAATTATTATTAAATGAGTTCGATTTTCAATCGCATTCTACTAGAAGAATAATATCGGAAATAACATTTATTTATAAAATTCTGCACAACATTATAGACTGTTCGTCAATCCTTAACAAATTAAATTTTAATGTTCCTAGATTAAATAGTCGCTCTGATCATATGTTTTACAATCAATTTTCTCGCACTTGTCATCATATGAATTCGCCATTTCAATCAATGTGTTATCATTTTGATAAGTATGTAACTACTGATCCATTTAATATGTCATTAAAAGAATTTTTAAAATACTTGCATGATTTGAATATCAATGCATAGTAAAAAATCATTGTTGTTCTATGTTTTAGTTTTAGTTTTATTTTTTTATGTATTTGTATTTAGTTATTTAATTGTATAATATAATCCTGTTATTAGTATATTTTTGTACTGTTGGATTAATAAACTTTATTATTATTATTATTATTATTAAAAGGAAGTTGCTTAATAAGCGACATTTTAAAGAACCCTCACCCAAGCTGTTGGTTTTCTGTTTCAATTCTTTAAGTAATCGCTCAGCTAAAATAATTATGGTTTTTAAGAAATTAGTTCCTAAGTTGGAAAAAAGCTAATAACTACCAGTTTTCAATGCCATACTCCATGAATCCCTATATTCGTAATCGTCAGATTCCATGAATTGTTCCCCCAAGACTTCATCTTCAGGATTTAAACAGATTTCGATCATATTGAATATGGCTTCTTGTCCCCAGTCTGGATCCTGGCGGGCACTATTAAAGTTCCTCAAGGCTCCATTTAGGTTGCCAGTGTACCATTGATATAAACCCATACAATAACATAAACCTTGAAAATAGTTACTAGAAAGTTACTACTTTGTTAAACAATATTTTCAGCATGCAGCAAACTTTAGCAATTTAACTTTAACTTTAACATTATTAAGACTGTTTACATGTACTGTGTCATTATTCTTACCTGGTTCTTTGCGTGGACGTTCGCAAAATTGTTCCGCTTGCTGTAGGTATTGTGGAATGTCATCTAGATTCCCAGTTCTTCGCATTACCTCTACAATACGTACGAGAGCATTCCAATTGGTTGGTTGTTTATTGACAAGCTGTGTGAAGTGAAAGACGGACATGTCGAAATCAACCTTTCGGAAGGCTATATCGGCCATCAAAACCGATGCAGTTTCATTATCTGGGTCAAGATTAAGCAGTGCTGAGCTAGTTTGTTGGCATAACTCTAAGTAGTTCATCTAAAAAAAACATTATTTAGACTAAACTTTCTTAAGAGGAAATTACAAATATGAGGGGATCTACTAGCTATGGAAACAAGGAGTTATTTTTCAACGTAACCATTAACACTAACTTACACTTATTCCAATGTTTTTTTTATTAATGTTATGCCCCAGAAAAAAATCTTTTAGTTATTCTGAAGAATAGAACTCCACAACGTTTTCCAACTCGTTATTCAATAAAAAGCAACACCGTCTGAAGTTTTTGAGGCGAGGTGGGCACTGTAAGTCGTATGTTGTGGCAGCATTCATTGACTACTTCTCAGACAATTCGTGTTTTATACACCCTGCAGTTGTCTTAGTAGACATTCCACGTTATTGTAGTTGTTGGCATTTCAATTGAGAGAACCTCCGCACCGTCCCAGAAAAACTTTGGCGATCAGTTTTCCCATAGAAAGTTGAGTCTTCGCCTTCTTGGGGGTAGTGCTGCTGAAATGAGAGCCACTATTACAGACTGAACCTATGTAGTGATAGGAGAGGAGGTCGATGGATAATAAGAAAGCGGCATTGCCCTTCTCGATGTAGTGTTGGTTTTGAGACCTGTAGTCTTAGTTTTCCACCTAGTGTAGTGATGCCCTGCACCGTATCCCGATGAAGGAAGGTAAGTTGCTACCTTATTTGCCAAAGGCTCGCAAGTGAGATACGGCTCCTGGTTCACCTGGTGAAGGTAGGCGGCGTGGTAAGGTCCTTCAGAGATCAAGAACTCGCTGCGGGCATTGTCAGTGTGTTAGTGCAACCTGGTTAGGTACTTAACCGCAGCCAGGTATTTGCACACCCCAGGTCGTAGCCAGAGCATCAATTCTACCCAACTTCCTGGACGGTGATTTCAACCCCTGGTGTTGGTACCGTATTTTCAGCAAGTGCCGTTGGAAGCAAGTCATCAAGGTGGAATTTGAACAAATGGCCTGTGGGGGTTATTTTCCAAGTAGTAACAGTTGGTCTCGGGCGTGGTGATTACCCGTTTAGGGCCTAGCCACTTGTTGTTTGGTTATTTCGCTCGTCCTTGCATCATCACCAGGTCTCCTGGTTCGTAATTTCGGACGTTTACTCATTTCCCCGTATGCGACTTGGCGTTGTCGACCTTGATGTAGCCGGAGGTCTCGGTCGTGGGAGCTTCGCAGAGTGCGTCCCAACCTCCCGGTTCGGCCAAGTTTTACCCCGGAAAGGAGTTTCGCCTGTAGCCGCATTTATCCTGCGGTTGCAATTGTAGCAATTGGTCCCACTGTTTGTGGGGTTTGTCTTCTCGCAGAGCCCTTATGTTCTTCTTAAGCTCAGCGTGTCTGCTTTCAACCGGACTGGCTTGGGGGGTGATACGTGGTGCACGTATAATGTTTTGCCTTCTACTGTTGTACAGCCTTTTGGAATTGTTGGCTGTTAAGATACCTGAGAGAATTACTTTCAGGTATCCCCACCGGTGGAACAGCTGTTGTTTAAGATGCCTTGTGGTCGTTTCGCTACTGGCTGCAGGCACTGGTATCGCTTCTACACACCTAATGCAAATGTCCATCATTGTGAGGCCGTATCAATTTCCCGCCATTGAAGTCTCTAAGGGCCTACACAATCTTTGGTTATCCATTCCCAGGGTCGACCAAGAGGGTGAGATTTCAGCGGTGCCTTTCGTTGTGAGGATCCTCAAGGTCTGTAGCCCAGACGCATTCCAATTTATTTGAATGGTACCTCATTTGGCATGGTCATAGGACACCACTCGTCTGTATAAGGCTTCTTCATGTTACAGGACGGTTCCAACTCCAATGTTGCATGCGTCCGTCTGGAGTACAAACGAGCGATAGCTTGGAAACGGTTTTTTGTTCCGCTATTCTGGAGTAATCTTGTACGTACTCCCAGAACCAAGTGCATAGACCCAAGAAACTCCGCAGTTGTTTCTTGTTCGCGGAGTGCCTTGGTCTCTCATGAGCTTTAGGTGGTGTAATAGAGTTTGATTCCATTTAGCCAAAGTCGCACTTATTGGGGTGGCATCGTAACTTGCACTCTTGCAGACGTTCGAATAGTCATCGCAGCTAGACTAAGTCCGTGGCATAATTTTCCGAATAGACCATTATGTCGTCCATATAGACGAGAACGATCCTCAAGCTCCTCTCAATTATGTCGCTAGCAAAAAGATTCGTATTGGTGTCGTGAACGTCAATTTGGCGTGGTGCCACGTCCTCGTTGAATAATGTCGAAAAGTCGTAAACCAGCTGCTCGAATCCCGTAGTGTCGGGGAATGAGTGTTTGGGTATTTGCACTTGCTCGTGTGCCTTGGTCGATGGCGACTTTCGGGGTGACCAATAGATGCACGATCGGCTGTCTCGTTTAACCATGGGTTGCCGAAAATTACTTCTTCCCTCAGCTTGGCGACCAGTAGGGTGGCCGAGTGTTGTTGGTTCCCAACGGTCATTTTAATTATAATTTTTCCGGTTATGTGGAAGGAAGTAGAAAAGTCAGCTTGTGCGACGTCGTTCGGTGTACTTTACTCACCGCGCCTATTGTGGCTTGGTGGGGTGTTTCGTGTTTAAGCTTCATCAATTTGTGTTTTGGGTGGGTGTGGCTTTCTGCTTCTTCCCAGATCCACCCTCTGCTCGTTTCCCGGAGTCGTGCGGGTTTCACTGGTGTTAAATTTAGCAGTGTGTCTGGCGTTACGTCGGAAGGCAATTAAGGTTTCACACTTGGTGGCTTTGCAAACTAATTGGTCGAAAGACAGGAAGTCGATTATATCCAGTGATTGCTGGATTTTTGGTTCAAGCAGGGTCAAAACCCTAAACATAGAATACATAGACGCCTTCAGGTTTCTACAGGATAGTTATTCAATGCCCTATTGCTTCCCGGATTTGTGCACCTGTAACTTTCATATAGGGAATTCTCAAGCAGAAGTTTTTAAACATCGTCCTAGAACCTTAGAAAAACTCAATCAGTCCATTCACAAAGAAATCGCCTAAAGATATGCTGGTGACAATAGAAGAAAACTTCAAGCAAGAGCTCCATATGTGCTCGTCAAGACCACCATTTGGAGATATAATTTGGAACTCTGGAACCCCATTATGGCCCACCTTGTATATATTCTACCGTAGCATTGTATTGTTGTTATCGGTCCCAGGTGTTGATCTGATGAGGGTAGAGTTTACCAGGCTCTGGTATGTCGCTGTAGAGATAGTGGATGTCAATCTATACAAATATTTGGTGGTGCTCGGGTAGTATTGGTGTGACGCATTCTGGCGGCTTGGGTATCGGCGCTGCCGATATGTGGTTTGGCGCTGCCAAGCTGTCTCAGGTTTCTTCCCAAGAGCAGTTCGTTAAGGTTTTGTCCCGTGGCAACATTGATCCAGCGATTATTGTAGAGTACTGCTGTTTGTAGCAGTAGCAGGTTTGCTTGTGGCTAATATGTGGTGTGGTGGGGGTTTATGGTATCTTGGAACTGTTAACTGCTAATTGTGGACCGTTGTCGCTCACCGGTATTTTTGGGTAACCAAATCAGTGGAATAATCGTTTTTACAGCAAGCAAATAGTGGGTTCGCTAGTGGCTGATAGTGCTGGTACCGCCTCTACCCAGTGGCTGCATGTTTCCATTATGGCAAAGATTACTTTCTTTATGAGCCGATGTAGTCAACCGACACTTTCTCCCAAGGTTGTTGTTTCAACGGAGCCGGTGCTCCTAGTGCAAATTAGGCAGCACCGGATGAACGTGCGGGCATCATTCCTCACTTTAACCCAGTGATATGCTTTTACAATAGCCGCTATAGATTCTTCTTATCCGGGGTGTCGGGCGGCGTGTTCTTAGCAAATCGCGCTGGTCTTGTGGGGTCATCAATAAATGGTTCCAGCATGCCGATATGCTCGCCCTTTTCTCCCACAAAATAGTCAAGGTTAGGGTGATGGATGGTTCGGTGTTTCTAACCCAGTCGCTAGTATAAAATATTTAGGAGGCACAATCCGTTCTGAATCGTCGATTCGTCGTTGACGAGTTCGTCGCTGAAGTTGCAATACAACGCATCGGGCAGCATGTTCTATGCAATACGTGAATTCTGCCAGTTGTAGAGACCACTTTGTGAATTTAGCCTTGCTGTCGGTTGAATTCTCCAGCCAGACTAGTACCTTGTTGTCAGTGCGGATCGTAGAAAGCTCATCTTCCAGTATTACGTGTACGTTCTACTTCTTTTAAGTGAAGTCTGCGGGTCGGTCATCTTGGCATGTATTTGTTTCCCTGTGTTCTTGTCCCAGGTCGCTGAAGTGTTGCTGCAAATATGAGGTAGAACCCACCGTAGCAGACCTGGGTCAAGGCGGCTTGAGGTTCTCGTTGCGGCTGATGCTGCGGGACTGAGTCAAGGCTGGTAATGCCTTCTCGCAGCCTGATGTCGTTTTCGACTTCAATGGTGATTCATCCTTTTCTTTAAGATGTCTATGTCTATGTGATAAGTAATAGCACCATTATCTTGATTGATACTGATATTTAGTTGTGTTGAACCGTAGCTCGGAGGATCGAGAAGCGGATCTCGTGCAATGATACGGAGAGTAACAAATCCCCGAGGTTCGCCATCGTAGTTCGATTATTTCGGAGGTTCTCTGATGTTACCTGTACCGGTGAGACAAATTCGGATTCGGATTTAATTTATGCCCCCTACTCGTGCGCTATCAAGCGTCTGGCATATTGCCAAAAGATTGTAATAAATAAGGTGGCAACCCTTTTATATTAGTACATCCTGGAATCACCATCACCACAACACTACTTACAAAGTTACTTTAATAGTTGTAAAAGCCACCTAATAGTAACAGTTGACTCTACTTCATTCATATTCGGCACTGCAATAGCAACACATAACATTGTCAACAAAGTCACCGGTCGGTTCATAGACACATCTCTAGTCATAACATAATTTTTTGAAAGAAGTGTACAGAGGTTACATTAAAATTTCAAAAGATCACTACTGTTAATAAATAAGAACTTACCTGCATATATAATTTTGCCAAAGCTGCTAAACACTTTAAATTATTAGGAGAAACAGTCAACGCATCCTTATAATAACTAATAGCCTTCTCGTTATCTCTCATACTAGAAGCCAAAACAGCTAATTTCATATTCAAATCAACCAAACAGTTAATTTCATCTTCAGGAACAACTAAAATAAAAATCATCATTCGCCCAAAATATAAAAAATAAAAATCAAATCTTACCGCTTTGTTCAACTGATAAAATCTTTCTGACGCGATTCTGATTATCCCTAGCGCTCCTCAAAGCTTCAGCAGCTGCTTTAATATTCCCCGAACGTTCCATAACTTCAGCCAACTGTTTATATAATTTAGTCCGATACTGTAGTGAAATGACATCGTCTACTTTTTTAGATTTTTCGATTTCAATTTCGGAATCAATTAGCGTTTGTGATTTTTCGAAATCCTTTAATTGCATCTATAAATGAGCCAATTGAAGTTTTAAGTCACTGTTGTCGGTTTGAGCTATTGTGTTTTTGTAATACGTAACTACTCGTTTGTAATAATGGGTGTCGATTAAAGCTTTCCCCATTTTTGATGTTAAGTAGGGATCTGTTGGATTCATTTGTAAGGCGTTGTTGTAAGATTCTAGTGCTTTATTGGGTTCTAGAATTTTCATATATGCGTCTCCCAATAATAAGAAGCTTTCTGCACTTGGGTTAAATTGTACCATTTCGTGGTAGCAAGCAATGAATGCCTTTTTATCATGGCGATGTGTTAAGAAAATTTCTGCTAATTTTGTTTTTGCTTTCAAGAAATAGGATTCGTTAGCGTTGACTTTGCTTAGGATATCTATAACACGCTGCACGTTGTTTGTATTGGCTGCATATTCAGCACTTAATATCATAATACGAGATTCTTCAGGAGTATTTTGGAATTCATCCATTGCATCCTCCATCAATTTAGTCGCTTCGTGTATTTGTTGAGCTTCACGATGAGCATTTATAAGTTCAATATAGATAGTTGCCTTATCAGTTAAAGTTATGTCGGGTTCGTTTGGGCTTTTATAGCTGGTTTCTTTGGGTTTAATATCAATTAAGCTTAGTGCTGTTGTAAAGCTGCGAACTGCTTCGTCTAAATTATTGCGTTGCTTTTCAATCGTTCCCAAAATTAAGTGATATAGTGGATTTTCGCGTACTTTAAAATTGTGACTTAATCCAACCTCTAATGATTGTGAAGCACGTTCAAATGCTTTGTTATTTAAATGAATTTGGGCTATTAGTAAATGTGCATCACTGGAACTACTATCTAAATCAGTTACAATATGTTGTAAAGTTTTCATTGAATCTAAATGTTCACCATTGAGATATTGTACGCGTGCTAACAAAAATTGAGCTTCTTCCAATCCAGGACAGGCTTTCGTTATAATTTTTAAAGTGTTAAGGGAATTTATTATTATATTATTAGGTTTGTCTTGAGTTTTTTTGGTTAACACGTTTGAAATATTGGGTGCATATTGCATATACACTTTAACAACATCTAGAAGGAAATCGGGGTCTAGCAATTTTAAATATAATTCGCCGTATGGAATTTCCATTACTGGTTTCAATTCTTCACTAAAGGCTTCTTCCAAGAATTGTATTATACTTTCCATATTTTCAGCAAGCTTAGCGCGCATGAATAATAACATGGGATTTACAGTAGTTTCCTGTAATTCTAATAAAAAGAAAATTTGTTGCTTAATTTGATCCGACTTTCCATTTTCTGTTAATTCACACAAAGTCATTCCAAGTAATGCATTGAAGCTTGTATTATCATTTTTGGAAGCAGTTTTGTAATATTTTAAAGTTTCTTTAGTTTTTCCTTGTAGCAAACATTGGTATCCAAATTCGATCAAAAAATCAATTTCCGTATTATTAATATGAACGGCCCTTTCTAGCATTCTATAGGTTTCTGTAAGTACTGAATGGTTTCTCCTGCATAATCGCGCAAATAAAAATCCGTTTTCTAATAGTAATCTCCCATTTTTCGGTTCCAACATTTCTAAACAATCAAGAAATTTACCAATACATATAGAAGCCTCATCATAGTTAGAATCCTTACATAATAAAATTAAAATGTTCAACTTTAAAGCAACATAGTTCCTATCATCGCTTCCCAAAATGCGTTTAATTATTTCCAAAGCAGGATCATAATCCTGCATGCTGAATAATATTTTTAATTTATAAACCAAAGGAATACTAAGCGCAGAAAATCTAACAATAGTTTTATTGATAGTATTCAAAGCTTCATCATAATTTTTGCATACCAAATAAGCTTAACTCAAACCCAAACTGAAATCAAGATTCCTCTTACTTTCCTTAACACAAATTTCGAAAATACTCAAAGCCTCATTACTATTAAGCGCTAACAAAATCCAACCCTTCAAAGCTAAAGCTTCAACATTGCCTGAAACTTTTAATGACCTCTCAATATAATCCAAAGCTTTATCATACTTATCCAAACAATACAAAACAAAAGCAGCATTACAGAAATCAGCACCGGTTGCAGGTTTGCGATACTTGCGTAACTTTGAATCCAGCACGCTATATACCTCCTTCACGCTAGTCCCTAATCTGCGATGTGAGTAAATTAAAGCTATTGTAGTAGCAAGTCGTATATCATTTTCAGAACTTAACACTTCAAGTTCGCGTACGCTTTCAGTTAATCTGTCGTTTAGGTTTAATGCTAAAGCGTGATATAAATTGAGGTTTATTTCGCCAACGAACTTTTTTAATGCGTCGTTGCATACTATAAGCATAGAATTGTAAAGACGTTCGCGTAGGTTAAAATATATTTTTGCTTTTACATCAAGTATATCCATTGTAATTGATTAGTTAAAATTTTTCATACAAGTAAGGTTCATAAGTTGTTTTGTTCTTGTTGTAAAACGATTGGAGAAATTCGCATGTTAACTTCATTTGTTTCTTGTTGTCCACAATGTAGTCGAAGGTTTTCTGCAACAAAAAAGTAAAATCAAGTTTGATAGAAAGTTTTACAATAAAATTATTTTGATTAAATTGTCACACTCACACAATATATCACGTCTTATCACTCATAAACTGTTTCGCCATCAATTCAAAAATTATCTCGCAAACAATTACTAATTACTATCTATCGAAAAAGTTTTGGGTCACTACTTGAAATCTAAAGCTCTAAATGCTAATAAACATTAATCCAAGCGATGTTGGACAAATAACTATAATCAAGATCATCAACCTATATATAGTCTGACAAAAGGTCGTCTTGGATACTAAGTCTGAACAGAACAAAACCGAACGATTCTCAACATCTTCACTAAATGCAATCTCATAATTTCTTGTTTTATAGTGTCGGATCGTTGCTGTCATAAAAAAAGCTATAAATTTAAGTTCTACGAGGACTAATCTCCTTTGTGTCATTCACTTTACTCTCATGAATATGAAAGTGACCAAAGCCACAGCTTACAAACAACCACTACCACAGACTTCAGGCATCAGGAAACAATGTATTTTGAAAATTTTCCCTATAGGCAACCCCCAAGATACTCCTGATAATTAAATCAGAAAAAACTCAAATCATAAAACTGATGGTAGAAATAACCTACATCCAGCTTCCAGGTAATCATCGTATCCTCAAAGCAGATGCTAAACTCAAATTTAACAACACACAACAATACTTCAAATACGGCCAATACTATCTCATAATCAAAACAGTTTATCCCAAGTGGGTAGCACTAGAAGTGCAGAATCGCACCCCGGTCTCAAACCGAGCAACTCCCAAGGTTCTGCACTAGCACACCGGCGTCACAAATCGACCGGTAATAAGGAGTAAGAGAAGAACCTTCAGGCACACTCTTTCGGAAATTGCATTAGCAATTATGCCAAAAGAAAAAAAAAATTGCTTGATCAAAGCCAAAAAAGCAAAATCTATCAAATCCTCCATTCTTGGCAGAATTGACGAGTTAAAGAAGGGGCACGCATCACCTCGTTTTTTTTTAATTAATCCACAAAGGTAGATAAATTATGGGCAGACAAACCAATCAGAAAGTGGCTCCAACGCACATCTACCAAAAGGGGCTTTCTGAAGGTGCCAAACAACATATGCACCGAGACTTGGCAAGTTGTAAACTCAAAATCAAACCCCAAAGGAACAAAGATGTCCTACTGTTGAAGGTTGTGCAGAACAAGGTACATCACTGGATGACAGCCTCCGCGCGTACATTAGGAAACATAACATTGACATTGCTGTTGTCCAGGTCTAACCTCGGATTAAGAAACAAAAGAGCTAGGCATTTCCTACAGATGGCTCTTATCAGCCAAACCCTCTTGCAATCTCCGTACATGTATCATAGCAAAACATGAACTAAACCTTTGTCATTATAGAACCTTTATTTGAGAGACCAAGATAGGTATATTAAGGAAGGTGGTCCAGCGGGAGATTATTCTCGGATCAGAACACTTTCCCACAATCAACGAGGTCTTCCGCAAACAGAAGGAATCTAAAGGCTGATTAGTAGCTGGTATAAAACACCGCTAATCATTGGGTGCAATGAAGTAAGAAACTTTTAGAAATTATATTAGAAACTAATATTAACACGTTCAGAAACACAACGCAGAGTAAATTTATCCACTTAACATAAGCAAATGGTATGCTACTAAAAACACACTTCCCAGGTTCTACAATGCCAGAAGCCTCCAACCAAAAGAACCTTTATATCCCAAACAAAAATAAGTTACTGGACCGAGGCAAATGCCGTAATAAATAAAAGCATCGTAGAATAGGGAATCGGTAAGTTTAAACCATTCAAGTTACCAGGAGCTAAAGGAATCTATCCGATCATGTTACAGAAGAGACTAGCTGCTCAAGACGGCACATTCATATATACCAAGCTGCTGGAAAGTAGTTAATGTACTATTTATAAAAACGTCAGGGTGATCCAAATCTACACTGGCTAAATCCTACAGACCAATCAATTTGACATCCTTTATGATAAATCTATTAGAAAAAATAGTCGATAGGTATAATATATGGAACAGAGCATTAAAGGCTCTTCACCGATACCAATATGGATATCGATTAGAAAAATTCTGTGAACTGGCTCAACGTCAACTAGTTAGCAGATGTGAAAATACTATACTGTGCAAAGAAATTGCTTTAGGAGCCATTTTAGACATTGAAAGGGTCTTTGACAACACTAACTTCGCATCTATTACCAAAGCAACAGAGAACAGAGAAATAGTAACTCTCGTTTGATATTGAGTATATTATGCTGAAGAACCAATCTGTAACAATCACATTATACGGTAAAACTGTAACAGCGAAAATTGCTTGCGGGTGCCCACAGAGCGGTGTTTTATCACCTCTACTGGTCTTTGCTCTAGGCTATGCCAATGATCTCACAATCCTGGTAAGCCTAAAATTTGAAGGAACTGTATCTAACGTGTTGCAGAATGCATTGAAGACTGTCGAAAGGTGATACAAGAAGGAAAGACCATCAGTGAACTTAACAACGACAATCGTCCCTTTTACAATACGACAAAACATCAAAGAGTTAAAAAATCTAAAAATGTATGTAGCCACACTCCGGATGACAAAGGAAGTAAAATACGCAGGGCTCACGCCAGACACCAAATTAACCTTTCATACTCATTTGTAAAAAATGTGACAATAAAGGCCAGCCAAATTGACCAGATAGTTATACACTGTAGTGATTACATCCTTCATCACGTACGGAGCTCTTGTATGAGGTAAATAAATCACCCTTAAAGTTGCCGCATCTAAACAAGGTAAAACACAAAAGTTTGCATATCTGGTACACAGATGGGCCCAAAGACCACAACGGCCGGAATATATGAAGGCAAAAGCCAAGAGACGTCAATTAAGTTATCCTTGTACAAACATGCTTCAGTCTTTCAAGCAAAAATAACCGCCATTAAGTGGTGCGCTAAGAACACTATTGAATCGAGACAGCACGTTAGCAACCCAAAAACTATCATGTCCGGCAGCCAAGCGGCACTACAGGCAATACGCTCATAAAATCCAAACTAGTGATAGACTGCATTAGCTAAAAACAGCAAGGTACGCCTGATCTGAACACCAAAGAATCAGGTATTTCCTTCTAAACCTTAAAGCGGCCCATCTCACCAAAAAAGGAACCACAAAGACGTTTATTGAACCGGAACCTGCTTTCGGGATTCCATATAAGACCAAAAAACAAATAATCCGTAAAAAACTTGAAACGGAACACAGCACCCTGTAGAAAAACTGTTACAAAAAAAAGAACACAAGGCTATTCAGGACATATGCAAAAGCTTACACGACTAATAACTGAATGGCGGATGCCTGGAGGATAAAAACGCAGGGTATTTTTTGGAAAACACAATATAACTAAAGAAAAGTTCGAAACAATTGCCTGGCAAAGCTTTGTGAAATGTATCAAAGAAACGGCACTAATAAAGGAATATCACCTCTAGGGTGCACAATAGAACCCAGAGATCGCAGTGCAACCATGTTCAACCACTGCCTATCAAGGCAAAGCATATTTTTCCTAAGCATATATAAAAACAACAAAGTCCTTCGCTACACTACGCACCTCTCCTAGCAAAAATACAAATAAAACGAACAGCTAATTAAATTATTAACAAAACAACTGAGAAATCATGGACCAGTAACAGTTAGGCGGTCAAAGTTTCCATTTCCCGTTACCAACATCGGTAAATTACCAACCTGTTACAGATACCAGATAATAATGCGTATAAACCCACCAAAATAGCTGACAATACTTTAGTAGATACAACGAAAACCTAAGTCGGAGGCTTGCCGTGTAGAAGTGAGATATAAATAAAATCAAAACTGCAGGAAAAATTCTAAAGTATATCAAATCCACGACCCCAAAATCGTAATCATGAGATCAAATAACGTCAGAAAATTCAAATGGTTCTGGCAAACAAATAGTTCAGCTGGCGGTTGGAAGTATTTGTTTCGGAGCAAATTTCGCTCAATTTTATTAATCTACTCCGGACCAGAAAAGGATCTTAGTCGGAAACCCCACACGGTGACAAGGCATACTTGAGAGTGGGAGAGAACGTATAAACGTTTGACATGGTTTGCGTTGTGAAATTCAAACCTACAATCTTTGGTGCAGAAGTTGGATGCCGCCTAGGCTACTGCGCCTACATCCCGTAAAAAAAATAACTCTCTTTAAATGTAGCCAACAAAATCAACTCAATCAGTGTCCAGTTCTCCTAGACATGGCAACCAGTCCCATATTTCCATTGGAACAAATTAGTTGCACACTAACTAACTGACTAGTAAAATATCAACTATCATACCAATGGTGAACTTTGAAATAGACAAAAACCGACTACTACTAATAAGAAAATACTCTATGAATGTTATTTGTCGCTTGAAGTTAAGACAAGATGCATGATATCCGATATTTGAATAACAAACACATGGGTGGGTGGTTAGAATACTCAGTTCATAAACTCTGGGCGTGTAGTTTAAATTATCTACCCGTTTAAGTGTAAAACATCATCAGATTTGATGTTATCCTTCCTGCAAATATTAATTGCAACTAAATTGAAAGAGGAAGGTGGCAGCTTCAATCCTTCATACCCACAATGTATGAAGGATTGAAGCTGCCACCTTCGTGTGGTTTAAATTAAAGTACCAAGAGTTAGTCATGCAAAGATTAAATCTTATCTTCTTTGCAAATGTTAGTTGTCTTTAAATCAATAGAAGAAAGTGACAGATTCAATCTCTTTACGTCAAAAAGTAAAGTAGATGAGCCGGGAATTTGGTTAAATAATTTTGAGAAATAGTTTTAATTGGAGTGCCCCATCCAACCACCCAAGAGTTGGCTATCCAGAGATTAGTTATGTATGTATGTTTCTCTTCTCTTCAAATGATAGTTGACACTAAGTTTATAAATTGCAAGAGTGTAGCTTAAATTTGTGTACCCTATCCATTCGCCCAAGTGTTGGTGATCTGTAAATTCACCTATTACCTTCTTCTTTTTAATTTAGTAATTTGTTTCCAAAACATTCAAATTTACTCAATAAATGAATTAAAATAAAAAATAACCTAATTCCTAATTACTGAAAAATTTGCAGATTGCAAGCCGTTTTAAATTCTTCCCTAGACAGCAACATTTTTGATGGTTGACTATACTCCAAAGTATTTTTTAATATCCGTTTGGATGAGTCTTTTTCATTTTTTTTTTTTTATAACCACAATTTTATTAAAAGTGTAGAAGGTTTTTGGTCTTTTACGTGAACATCAACACTTACTGCTTAAGACCCTGCGCAATCTCCAAGAATTCAAACAACAAAACCAACCGCTAAAAACTATTAAATGCAAGTGAAGCCAGACATGAACAACAACAAACTAATCACCAACTATAATAACTCAAAGCGTAGCACTGTCTTTAAGCGTAATACAAACACCGCACAACAAAGAAATAAGACTCAGAACAAAGAATATTTTTATGTGTATTAATTTTCTATTATGTTGTCTAATCTAAGGCTAAAGCCGCCACACTATACACATGATCTTTATTAGTGTAATACAACACAATTTAAACTGTTCAATTCAAATCAATCAAACATTATTAGTTTTTGACATGTTTTTTGCAACTTGCAATTTTTGAAATAAACGTAAAATGCAGTGAAAAATTGGGTGTTACCACACATTTGCCCAACCTTGCACACAAACTTCCTTTCGAATACTATATATTAGGAAGTATGAAAAAAAAAATTATTAATTATAATAAGATAAATTGTTGCTTTGAGCAACTTTTTAGTTACTAGAGAAATGAAACGTTCATCAAACAAATTTTAATCTACTATCATTTTGCAACAATACCATAAGAAATTCAAATTTTATTCTAATATTTGCATCCCATCAATTAGAATCAATATTTTACTAATCTTAATAAATTGAAATGAATTCTTATTATGATTACATCACCCTGTATAACAAAATCGCCCTGTACATTAATAAATAACATAGGCAACCAAAGTTACTTTATAATTCAATTAAAGCACAACTTGGGGAACCAAACTTGTTAATTCAAATTTTTAGTACTAAATATAAATGATTTAAATTCAAATTTTGATTATCACACATAATAAAAAATAAACTAAAACCTTAGCTATAATTGAGCCGATGCCTCTCCCTTCATAATTATCCAGTAGTTGTGTATGAGTAAGATCAAAAACATTCCCTGATTGGATATATCGAATATAAGCCACATCTTGTTTCCTATCTAACTCCAAAGTAAATCGCTTGCCAAGGATATCGTTTTGAAAGTGATATGCAGGATTGGTGGTGAGTGTGCTGGATACGATCATCGAACGTGTCAGGACCATTAGGATATTGGTGTGTTTCACGGCAAACATAACAATGCAATCTAGAATGCAGAATAAGGTTTTGTAGAGGAATTAATACAATTAAAAATTACTTACTATTATAGAAGTTTATGTTTGTATTGACTGGAGTTGTTTATTACAAACATGACCTTTGTAACCTTTAAACAATGTTACCAATATGATTTACAAACTTTAATTCTTAATTGTTATTGATTTTATCACTAAACTCATGATTATGTTAGTTACGAGATTTGTAAATAAATGTCAATTAATGTTTTGAATAAATAAACAAATACACATGAGTATAGGCACACTGTATGTCAGTATAGTTGCCCTATGCTGCATACTTGGCTGCATAAGTCAGAATAGTTATACAGGGTGCTCTAAAATAATGATAATTTTAAAAATATTCGAAAATAGTCATTTGCAAAAATTTGAAAGCATTTACAATTTATAATAAAGCAATAAAACAAAAAATATAAAAATTAAATTGTTTTTAATCAGTGTTAACTTACTACATACAATTTGTTAAATGTAATTTAAAGCAATATTATAATTATAAACAATACACTTATAGTTTTGATTTTTAATTAAATTAAACGTAAGTATTCATATGAGTTACTAGAAGCATATTGCATGTTTATTTAATAAATCAGTGTGTTAAGTAAATTTTAATTAATAATTGTATTTGGTAATTAAAAATGTTTTAATTAGTTTACAATTTTAAACTCAAACATAACGTTTTAAAATTATGTTTTAGTACAATGGTCTTGTTTCACCATAGTGTAAGCTTCATCATATGCAAGAACCAAGTGGAATTTGTAAACATCCTTAGATGCTATAGAAATGCAATCTTCTAATTGTGTATTTTCACAATATTTATCTTTTGTTATGTAACAAAAAAATAAAAAGTTGTTTATTAAGTATATATTTTATACAACGTTTTCTTACATAACATAATTATAAATAAATTATTATTGTGTAGCCACCAGTAAGGCGGACAGTCTACTTAAAAGTGGTACAACAGATACATTCATGTTGATATAAATATTATATGCATTTTATTACATTACAGTGTATGTAGTTTAGATAGTAGTATTTTTAATAATAATAATGTTTGATTGTTTTTTGTTATCTGCATTTTGTTGTATACTATTGCATTTTTTATTTTTGGTTGGTTCCAATAAAAGGTTTGTTTTTATAGTAGTATTGGTTTTATTTATAAAAAAAAAACACTTTAGTAGTATTTTACTAATCATAATTGGATAAGTAATTTTCTACAAACTTAACTTACTAAGTTTCTTAGATTTTAATCATTTAATTACACTAATATTATTGTGTACACTATATTCTGGTTTTAGATTAGATTACATAACGTAAACATTAATTTAGATTAAAAGGATTGGTCCTTTTAAGACTTTCAGTCAGATTTGTGTTTATTTGTGAAAATCTGGATGGTTTTGACATTATGAGGGTGATTAAAGAGATTATGACTTGTTCAATTTTTAATAACATTGTGTCCATTTCTAAGTTTTGGTTAATGTCATTATTTATGTATATCAAGGAGCATTGACAATGCTTCTTCGTACTTTATTTTAAATTTGCTGGATTATTTCTAAGTTGCTTGTTTACAACAACTTTACAGCTGGATGTTATTTGTATATACGGGCTTGCAAATTTGAGTTGACAATATAGAGTTTTATCCAATCAGCCATACAGTTTTCTTAATTTGTTGTTTAATTTCTTTTTTTTGACACAAGTTCTTCAGCGTAGCTAAGCAGTTAATGTTGTACTCAAAAATGTTGGTTGAACGTTTTTTGGTTAATTTATTGAATGCTTACCAGTGCTTTTAACATAGCGCAGCGCGATAGTACAATACTTGTATGTGACAATATGCTCGACATTTTCGGTAGAGGGCAATTCATGCATCACGTCCAGTGAAAAGCCAAACACGCACGGTTTTGTCAACTACAAATGCGGGTTCTGCGTGAGGTGAGTTTCTGTGGTGGGAGATGTGGTTTTAACAAGTAAAGCTGCTTTTAAGAGAAGAGTGTGTCAAGTCAAGTGGGGGTATTTTGCACTCAATTTTGAGTTGGCAAATGTGTAAAGACATGTCTAAGGTTTTTAGCAAAGTATCTTTTTTGCGGAAAGAATTATTGCAGGTAGAGCTCAAAACCAAACCAATGCGTTAGTAGCGGCAATGGTAAAAAAGTATTTTTTTAAATGAGAGCAAGACTTTAGTAGTTTTTTTTAAAGTCCAAAAAGTACAAACTGTATTGGCGACGATTGAACAAATTTTTTCAGAAATTGAAATAAGTACCAGTCAGCAAAAAAGTTTTTTTTTGATATACAAAAAAGTTAATATTAACAGTCTTGGCAAAAGACAACACAGCGACAGTGAAACAGATTTCTTTAGGAACTTAACAAACCACGGTTAACCCTTTGAAACTTTTTGTAGAACAGGGTGCAGCGACGGTGAAACTGAATCTTGCGGGAATCCAAAAAAACATCACAACGTTATGGAAGCGTAGAGCGGCAACGGTAAAAACATAAAAATTTCAAAAGTCTTTTTCAAGTCTAATACATCATACACTTGTGGCAACCTTGAGACGCGTATGTATATTGTTATTCCTATATCCGATTGATCAGCTTGGTATTGAAAAGTGTTTGATTTCTTTTTAAATATATTTTGCTAAAATGCAAACAAAATTGCCAATGGTAGAACTCAACATTGATTTGTCGTAGCGCTAGAGGAACTAACCCAGTTATACGTTTAAGGCTATGAAAGTGACGTGTTGAATGTGGCAGTGCGTGATGGGATGACTAGTAGTTATAACTAATGGTATTTATCTGAGTCAGACTTTGATTACAACTAAGGAAAAAAAAAGTGGACTGGATAATGTTTGCAGAGAGGGCCAATGCTTGCATTGACACTAACTGTCATTTAAGTATTGCAGCTGAGATAAAAATTAAACTTGAAAAATTAATTAAGAAATTTTCAACGGTTTTGCCCAAGAAATTAAGCATTTTTTACAAATTTTTGAGAGTGATTAAGAACAAACAAAAAATCAGATATGGAATAAGGCTTTAGCAGAAGTACCGGCATTACAAAATTGAACCGACTAATAAAATATGTTTAAAATTGCTCAAATAGCTCACCAACACTAGAACGTACTTATAAATGGCAACGGATTTATGATTTCTGACGCACAAGTTAAATCGAAACTCGTAGAAGGCCAGTTTTAAAGAAAGACGCATCTTGTGTGGAGGTACCTGTCTACTGTGACAATTGGAAACCTTTCAAACAAATTACAGAAAACTGTCGAAAAGGACCTAAAAATAACAATAGCAATACTGCTGTTAAGTGTTTGCCCAAGCGGGCTCTGGAACTGTTAATTACTATCTTTAATATGGTCTACAATTTTTGATGCTTTCCAACATTAGATTTTTTTTTAACGGTTGAATTTAAATTTTGACTCTTAATACATCAGTTACTCTAGAGAATTTGACATCACTTTTGTCATGTCAAAATTAGAGCTTACATATAAGATAATATTTAAAGACAGTTTTGTTTTGTATTTTAATTTACGAGTAGTTTCAATAAGTTTGTAGCCATGTTTCCTTATTTGTATGATAAAGTTGGATTACCGTAACTTAAATTAGCTTATTCTGCTTATTTTCGAATGCTAAAAGTATTCTATTTTGTTGTTTAAAGCTTTTTAAAAGGTTTACATCTTAAACATTTTTATATTATATTTTCATAATCTGGGCCTTAGACAATTTGCTTGCCTTGGCATGTAGTTTACTAAAATAATGTTATTTGCTATTACATGCAATAGTGTTGCATTTTTTAGAATTTTTAGCTAGCTTGTTGTTTTTGTCATAATTATAGTGTTAGCTATGTAATGATTTTTTTCTAGTTTTTATACAAATTTACCCCGTTTTATGTCTTTGTCGGTTTGTTATTCTGCTGCTACTTTTTTTTTGGTATTGTTACATAGTCTATTTTTAATCTTTGAGTTCTTTTTGGTCAGTTTTTTATACATTTTATGTATTGTTTCTAGTGGGATTTGCTGTATCTATGGCTTCTTTGTTGATACGTTTTAACTGTTAACGATTAATGTATTATTTTGAATTTTTATTAGTATTATCTAAGTTGTAATTATTGTGGTTTAGTGTGTTGTAAAAACGTATATTTTTTTTACTTTATACTATGGTTTATATTAATAATAATAATATCAATAATAATAATTTATTCGACAAGTATGATCACAGGTTTATGACATTTGTCAAGTCAGTACACATATTAAAACAATAAAAATTACAAAATATAGTACAATAATATAAATATAGCATAGTTATATAACAATAAAATAAAGTATTTATAGATAATAAATTAAAAAAATTAAGAAGAAAAATATTCATCTAATGTATAAAAACAATTTTGCAAAAGGTATTCCTTAAATTTAAATTTAAAATTAGTCTTGCTTTTACACATTTTTATATTATTTGGGATTTTATTGTAAATGTCAATGCATGATAAAGATGGCAACTTCTTATATGTTGATGTTCTGTGAATTCTCAGGTTGTTGCAGTTCTTTGTTAGGTGGTAATGGTTTTGTGAGTTTTTCCCAAACATAAGCTGGTTATTGTAGACGTAAGTTCCACATTTATAAATATAAATACAATAAAGTGGCAGTATTTTTTGGTTTTTGAAAACTAGTCTGCAAGTATCGCAATAATCCATATTGTAAATTAGTCTAACCAGTCGTTTTTGTGCGACTTGTTGACTCTTGAGATTTTCCCCAGGCAATAATATTGTATGCCATATGAGGATAGGCTAAAGAATAATACATTTACATTAGATAATAATGGGAAAGGGTGTTTTTTTTTTAAACTGTATAATATGCACTGCTCAGTTTTTTATTTATATATCTATGAGGTTAGTCTATTTAAGTTCAGAGTCAATGAAGCAACTTAAGAATTTAGTACTGTCGGTGTTGAATGGGATATCTACTGTTGAAGTTATATTTTTGAAAAATTGCACACTTACTGTTTTTTTCTGTTTAAAATTAATTTGTTATTTTTGCACCATTCTTTTACTTCCTCTATTGCAGTTGCTATTTTAATTTGAAGTTCATCAGCTGGTTTTTCTTTTACAATAATTGAAATATCATCTGCAAAATTGATCATAAAACCAGTTGTAATAAACTTTACAAGGTCATTTATGTATAAAATAAATATTAATGGACTTAAAGTGGATCCTTGCGCTACACCCAATGGATTGTCATATATACTTGACTTACATTTTCCTACATTAACATATAATTTACGATGAGTTAAAAATGACTTGATTAAATTTAATGCCGACCCCCTAATACCTAAACTCCAGAGTTTGTTTTCAATTAAATTAATATTTAAAATATTAAAGGCACTCGACAAATCAAAGAATAATCCGGCACACATGTAATTATCGTCCACGGTTTTGTGTATATGTTCAATAAAACTGAATGTAGCAGTTTCTGTTGATTTTTCTTTTACGAATCCATGTTGGTTAATATTAAGTAAATTATATTTTTCTATAAAGTTCCATATCCTCTGTGAAATTATTTGTTCATATACTTTTGATAATGTATTCAGGATAGATACCGGTCTGTAATTTCCCATATTATCTTCGCATTCTTTTTTGTGAATTGGAACAACACAAGCTGTTTTTAGTGCTAAAGGAAATACTCCTTGCACTATTGATTGGTTAATTAATAGTGTTAGTAGTTCCTCAATCTCGCTACATACAAATTTTAGGACTTTAATCGATATTCCATCTGGGCCGGTCGATTGCTTGTTTTTTAAATTATGTATTATTGATTTTACTTCTGATACACTTAAGTTCATATACTGTCATTGTATGTATATGGAAGTCAAAGGTAGTGCAAATCGATACGTCATTTTGTCCAAACTGGTTTTTAATCTTTTTACTCGCATTTGTTGAAAAGTGAATTCCAAAAGCATTGGCTATTTTACTTTGGTTTTTTTGTGGTTACTCCGTTAATATTTAATACAATATCCTTTTTTTCTTTATTACGTTTTAAGTCGGTGTTAACTAGTTTCCACATTGATTTTATTTTATTTTCAGAAGCATCTATTATATTTTCAAAATATTTTCTTTTTGTTGTTTTTACTAACTGTCTGTGTGTATTTTTGATAATTTTATATGCCTCATTTTTTTATGACTTGGACTCTTATTTAAGACTGCATATTGAAACTTAAGTTTTTCGCTTGATTGTTTTAGATCCTGTGAAATCCATTTTACATTATTAGTTAACCGTGTGTTTCTGATAATAAGTGGACACGCGTTTTTGAAATTGTCTAAAAAATACTCCATAAAGTTTTCAAAAGATTTGTCAACACATTCTGTAATCTGAATTTTATTTTGATTCAGTTTTAACAAATGTTGAAACTTACTTAAATTATGTTCACTTATACTTCTGTTTTGTACTTTTTGTACTTTTTTGCCTAATGTATTATCAATATGATTTGGTTGATGTATATAGCATATTTGTTGTGCCAGGTGATCTGCTAGGCAACAAGTGATAACAGTTAATGTTTATTTCTACTAGTGTGTTTTTTATTGGAATTCTTATATTCTTGCTACTGTTTTGAAAGGAATTTTTTGTTTTTTTATTGTCTTTATACACTGCCAAGCATAAATTAGGGTCACATCGTAATTTGTTTTTGTTTTTTTTAGAAATTTTTACCAGAAATTCTAGAGAGCTTTGCAGCATACTGGTGCAGAAATTCGACAATCTTCCGCAGAATGTAATCCAAAATCTAATCCTGAGCATGCCTCGTTGTTTGCAAGCTGTTATCACTGCCAGAGGAGGGAATACTCGCTACTGAAGTCTTTAAACTTTCTTTTGATTCAACAAAACATATGAAAACTTGTTTATTTTGATTACTTATGCTGGGTTGCACCAACATCAGTCGGTCCGAACCGTCCGTTAATTTTTTTTTATAAAGTTGCTTGTTTTGTGGTGTAGTGGGTATCATACCCGATTAGCACACGAAAGGTCCCCGGTTCGATACCAGGCAAAATAAAACTTTTTTTTTTTTAATTATGGTTTTTAATTATTATTTATTTTAATTTTAAGTGATTATCACTCATTTACCTCAAATTTTATATTTTTATATATATTTTCAGATAATTTCAATATTTATAATATATTCATCATATACCTATATTCAACTGTTCGGGATGTCTTGATTGCAAATTAATTGAATTAAATTAAGATGTAACGTTATTCCTTGTTTTAATTTATTTTGTGTTTGTTAGGTTACATCATTTATTATATTCAATAATATATTTATATTTTAAACAAATATCTTACAAATAATCTTTTTTTAATTCAATTAATTTATATAAAATATAAAAAATTAAAACTTTATAGAACAAAAACAATCTATTCAGAATAAAATAAAGTAAAGTACTCATAATTTAAAAAAATTATAAATATAAATTTTTAAAAAAGTTGGTTTTGCTCTAGGATCGAACCAAGGACCCACCTTCCGCTTGGGTCTGATATCCACTACACCACGAAACAATAATTTGAAAATCAGTTAATACTGGATACTATAATGGAATTTATATACACAAAAAGAACAATGAAAACGTTTATGATAGGTTCCATTAACCACAGTCGTTCAAAACGGCGAATTTGATCCGATTATTGACCGTTTTCTGTTACACCAACATTCATCGATCGGAATCCTCCGTTATTTAACACCTAAAAATCGACTGATTTGAACCGACCGAATTTCGGACGGTTATTTGAATTACGGTGTGTTTCTAACCTCAAAATTGTGAATTAATGAATTTGTTTACATTTGAAAATGGATTCATCAAGTTCTAGTTCATCTACTTCAGGTGGTTTAGATGATATAATACATATGTTAAATATGAGAAATTATTATTATATGTTATATTATTTATTTGGACAATTAAATTTGAAATGACAATCGCTTCGGCGCATACATCGTAGAACATCGGGATCGCGTTGGTGCAAACACTCGGTCGCGACGGGCCGTCTAAAAACAATCGGTTTAAACTGACCGTTTTAACCTGCGGATTGCAACCCAGCAAAAAATATTATTGAATATGATAAATGGTGTAACACAAAACAAATTAAAACGTTACATCTGAATTTAATTCAATTAATTTGCAATCTAGACATCCGAAAAGTTGAAAAACATATCAAAATTACAATCTAAAAATATATATAAAATTATAAAATTTTAAATAAATACGAGATAATCACTTAAAGTTAAAATAAATAATAATTAAAAACCATAATTAAAAAAAAAAGTTTTATTTTGCCTGGTATCGAACCGGGGACCTTTCATGTGCTAAGCGGGTATGATACCCACTACACCACGAAACAAGCAACTTTATAAAAAAAAATTAACGGACGGTTCGGACCGACTGATGTTGGTGCAACCCAGCATTAGCATATCAAATTGAAATTGTTTATTTTCATTACTTTAAATAAACTTTAAACAACAAAAACTTTTTTTTTATTTAAGCAATCAGTTAGTAGACTGTTACTACAGAAAAAAACACGTAAAAAACTAAATTAAAAAAAAATCAAATTAGAAAGTGACCCTAATTTTATGCTTGGCAGTGTATATATATTGTTGTAACATTACTTCTACGTCTAGGGCCGGGATGGGATTTTTGTCTAATGGGCCAATTTCATTATTTTATTACCAAGTTTGTTGACATTGCACTAGAAAAGTGCTTATCTGAATCAGGTTTAAATGTAATAATATTTAACTAATATTTTTAGAGTTTTAAAAAGAATATCTTAACAACAATAGTAGTAACAAACTTGTAGAATCAACAAAATGTAAAATTTTATTGTATCAACAACAATACCAGTTTATTCTTTTGTAATTTGTTTGACAGTACTTTGAAAGCTATGTCACAAACAAGTCATCTTTTCACATTGCATGCTTGCCAATAAACGTATATACTGCAAACGACGTTTACTTTAACAAGTTTGGGTTTTTTAAAAATAAAATGCAAATTTTAGCATATTATATTTTTTTTTTTTATATTCCAAATATTTTCTTAATATAAGAACGCAAATTTGGAATGCTGGCATAAACACCTAGATAACCGGGACGAGCACATTTACGTCCCCATGATACCAATCTAATTAATTTACCATCCAAAGCCAATGGTCTTTCAGAATCTCTCTAGAATATTACATAATTAATACAAACTTAGTCCATTGAATCTAATCACTCACTTGACATGTATCTCTTCCGCCATCAGTATATCCAGCACAGAACATACTAATTTTGATCAATCCAAATCCATAAGCCTTACAAACATAAATATCTAAAATAGGCATATTAATTTTTTGCAATACTTGAGAACCTTGACGTCTTGCCGGTTACTTTCGGAATTGAATTATCTATGGCTTATAGTTTATTGAAGTTGGATACGGTGAGGTTTTGGCAGTGATTTTCAAAGTGACCTTTCAGCGAATGGGTCATCTTGATTCAGACGACTTGGATCATCGTGGCTAGTCGATGCATCCCAACCGTTTTTGATGTTAAGTTCAAAGCCGAATTGTTGTTGTTGCTTCAAACCTGGCTGGCAAGTATTGGCATGGCGGGGTTTTGTTAACTTTGAGGCTATGTCTTTTGTAGATACGTGGTTGAAACAATTGTTTATTTTAAATGTAATTGACTGTTTTTTTTAATTTTAAGTTGATTGTGAATGATTTGTGAAAAAAAATGCCAAACTTTAAACTATGGCAGATTTAATTTTTGAATTTAATAAATAAGCAGCAAATAAGAAGTCAAACACCCAGGCAATCTTAAAAAATGTTATCCAAACAAAGGTACGCTTTAAGTTGCTATCTCCAACAAGCTATCTTAGACAAGATCTACTGTGAAGTGTTTTTAAATAGTTATTGGCCTAACAACCAATTAGAAACAAGCACGATACAACACCAACTAACAAGAGTGCGTGCAGATGTATAACAAATTCGGACAAAGTTTAGTCAATTAGACCTGAGACGGTTTAGGCTTGTCAGAGGCAGTGGTTAGCAACAGTTTTAAGCTAGTGTTGATGCTTGAAAAATATAGTATTATTGTGGGAATAGTTCTGGTTTTTGGCTTAGTTTTATTCTGGAAATTGCCAAGAAGAGAGAAAAGAATTGCGTTTTAGAAATGAGGTAAGATACTACAATGTTTTGACAAAGATACTTTGTAGTGTTAAGCGTAAGTTTAGTTTTGGTTTACACAAATGTTATGTCTGAAAATCATTTTTAGTATAGTCAATATTAAATAGTTGTGGATTAAGCGAGGCAAGAGTCCGTGTCTGACCAATCGGGTGCAATGTTAATTATATACTTGGTGTGTAAAGTACTCAATGAAGATTGGCAGTCTTTTGTTAAACCTTTAAAAGTAAGTTTCTAGGCTTTCTAGCTTGGGATTGTTCTTTAGGTTTTGGCTAAAGTCTTAACCAACAGTTTGCCCTATTTTCTATGTGTATTGCTAGCTGGCAATACTGTTATTGAGCAAAGTTGCTAAGCAATTTTGTATTTTTATTACAATTTTTGTTTAACAACCTTGGTCGATAACATTATTGCTAGCAAACAATATGTCTAAAGAATCGGGCAGATTGTTTGGCAGGTTTACTTGTAGTCTCATAATAATTAGCAGTTTTTTTTTTTAAATTTGATTGAAAGCAACAGTTTATGAGTATTTTTTTGCTGCAAACGTTTTTGCTCACATAAGTAAAACTTATGCAGGTTTTTTTAAAAAACTCAATACTTGATTGGTTAAAAAGTGATTTTTTAAAATACATTAACAATAGGCTCATAAGTTTGTTGGAGGTGGTGGTTAGCGTCAGTTTTAGGCTAGTGTTGATGTTTGAGAAATGTGGTAATAATGTAAAGTTTTTGAGGGGTTTCTGGCAAAGTTTCTTTCTAAACATTGCCGCAGTGAATAAAAACAATTCCGTTGTCCCTTGTTTGTTTTAGAGATAAGGCTGGGTCTCACAAGATTTTTGCAAAAATACTGTATAAAAATGAGTTGATTGATCGATGTCCGCTATTACAATTGCATGAGTTTTAAATTGCATAAAAAATACTAATTATTTTAAACAGTGAATTTTATTTTCTGAACGAACTAACACTACGCGTATTTATGTTGTTTAACTTCTCTGTAAGCACAGGATGATATTGGCATAATTTGTGCATTTTGTCATATTTCAAAATTCTTGTATATTTGCCTAAACTGTACGTTTTTTTTTAGTTTGGCTTTTTTACTTTGTGCGTTTGTGTAAAACGCATTTTTGAGTTATATTTGAATTTTATTAGTTCTCAAAATGTTTGCAACTTTTCTGCAGCTTTTCTGATGACTGGTTGGTTGATGACTTGCACTTTATTTTGTTAACATGTTGGTATCAGTGCTTTTTTTATCTTCTCTATTGCATAATGTTTTTTGTTTTGCACAATTTTGTGTTTTTGTATTATAATTAACTTTTTCGTTTTTCTTAAAAAAAAATTTAACATTTTGTTTATCTAAGATTTTGTATTGTTTTGAGCATTTACATCTCGTCTATGAACTTTGGTGATTGTTTTCTTTGTACTTGCGGTTTTATTTGCAGAATTCTTCTTCTTATAGTGCTGTGCGCTTGCTACGAACGTAGGCTCCCCTCTCGTGTGTTTGTGGTCTGCAATAATAGTTCTACACAAACATACGGGACTTACAGTTTAATGTGGAATCTGAACCTCTCTACTAGAGGGGTTTACTAGGCAAATACTTTGCTGGTTTGTCATTACCTTGCAAAGGAGACAAACCGCATATAATATATTCGACTGATGGGAATCAAACCCAGGCTGCCTGCTCAACAGTCCTTGCACTAGACCATTGTGCTGCAGTCTGCAAAGTACAAAATTACAGTCATTTTTTTTGATTGCCGATGTTGGGGTTTGAACATCCAGAATCTGTGTTAAAATGATTTTTCTGTTTGTAGAAGTCAAAATCAACTTTTGACTTCTGTTGCTATTAAATGTGTACATGTGTTGGTTTTTATAAAAATCATAAGAATTGTTCTTTCTAAGTTTTTTTTAACATTTTATAATATTGTATTTATTGCTTTTGAGTGTATTTATCATTTATCAAGGAAATAGCAAGCATATAAAAAATTAATAAAATAATTTGTTTTATAATTTTATTTTATTGTTATTATATTTATTATACTACAAATTAAACAAGTTAAGAATGCATTTTGTTCTATCATAAAATATTATACAATAACTGAATTGATAAATTGGCGAACAGTTCCAACATCAGTGTAAACAGCAGGAAGTCCTGGCTTGGTGCAACCAATTCCCCAAGAAATTATTCCAATTAATTTATTATTGTACATTAATGGACCTCCATAATCACCCTGTAAATTAGAAGTAAAACAAATGCTGACAATTTTTTTAATACTAATTTACCTTGCATGCATTAACAATTCCGGTGTTGGGGTCGTGAACTCCAGCACATAACATCTGTTCTGTAACGCGACCTCCTCCATACAATTTGCCACAAGATTCTCTACTAATAATAGGAGCAAGTGCAGTTATCAGGACTGGAGAAAATGGTCCATTTTCATCAGTTGAACCCCATCCACTAATCAAAGCATTTTCACCTTCTTTATATTTATCACCCAATTCAGCCATTGGAATACTATAAATTAGAGCAGTGAATTCAATTTCTTCTAACAAAATTAAAACTGCTACATCATTATCATATGATTTTGAATCATAATTTGGATGAGTTTCAATTTTAGATACTTTTATTACTTTTCCATCAGTTGAATGAGTGTTTGAACCAACACGCACTGACATGAATTGAGGTTGCATGCTGAAAGAATAAATATTAATTGATTTATTATGTAACTAATATAAAGCATACTTTTGTACGCAATGAGCAGCAGTTACTATAGATTGAGCACTAACTATAGTACCTCCACACATGTGTTAAATATTGTACTGAAGCTTGGTAGGGTGCCATTTCTATACCGCTAGGTTGGCCTCCAATTATTCTATTTTGAGTATTTGGAAAACCTAAAAAAATATTTAAAATAAAAACGTAATTGAATGGAATTGAACGTTATGCTTTATTTACAAAGTTACAAACTGCATTTTGTTTATAAATATTATTGTAGTTTCAACGTTTTGGTGAGTGGCTAGGCACACTGATAATAAGAAGAAAATGTGTACACAATTATTTGCATATTAAAGTTTTTTCCACAATAAATATATAAATTTAAAAATTAATCATAAACTTACCATAACTTCCAAGGGTTAAACACCCTAATATAAGTAAAGTGAGAGCAGACATTGTTTTAGTAACTTTGATTTCTTTAAAACTATGGCTTCCTATTTATATGGTTTGTTATCTAGCGTTTTTTTTTTCATTTTTATCTTGCGCTAAAATCAATTAGCAAGTAAACAAACATAAACAATCTATTAATTAATAATTACATTAGATGTACCTTGAGATAAAATATTTTTTCTAGAAATACTGAATCAGAGGCTGCATTATTCATATTAAAATATTGAGGAATTTTATTTGTTTTTTGATTAAAAGTATACTACTTCAAACATTAGTTGCAAAATATTATAATTTATTTTATATACTTGTGAAAATGTTTGTAGATTTTGTTTTTAAAATACAGAGTTTTTTTTACTCTTTTGAAAAAAAAAAAACATTTAAAAAACTTATTACTATTAAATTTGCATACTGTGAAAACATTTTAACTTTATTGGAATCGGATTTCTATAAGCTTCTAAAATCTGTTACAGATAATTGTAACACTTTTAAGTTTTTTATTTGAAAAAAACTTCCTAAATTACGTTTGGAAATCTTTAGTATGCAATTTGTACTTTTTTTTAAACTTAAGTTAACTTTAATAATTTAAATAACATTTGCAAAAACTTAAAATTTATTAATGTATTTTAAAGATTTTTCTCAATGGATATATCATCACAAGTGTCTTGATGATCTATTGGTTTTAGAAGAACTGGTTTATTTGATGCCCATTTGTGCAGTTTAAAACCGCCTCGTTCTATGAGTGCGGTTACTTGAATCCGTATGTTGTTGGCTTTTGCAAATGTTTTGGCTCCCGTAAGGAGATCATTTACGTAAAAGTTTCTTCTAACTATGGTTGCAGCCATTGAATACATCGCATCTTCCAAAATCGCTAATTTATCAAGACATCTAATGGCAAGGTATGATTATGATGCCATTCCATATATAACTGTGTTCAGCTCAAATGTCTTAGTTTTTTTCTTGGGATTATTTCTCCACAAAATTCTTTGGAGATGAGTTTGTGACTTATCTACTTCTATCTGGCGATACATTTTTTTATATCAGCCGTTATCACAAATTCAAATGTTTTGAATTGGGATATTATGCTAAATAGGTTTTTTTGTATGGCAGGCCCTATTTGCAACGTATCGTTTAGTGATGCACCTAATAAAGTTTTGCATGATACGTCAAAAACAACTTGTATTTACAGTTGTCAAACTGTCATCGTTCTTCACTGAATGATGAGGTTAGTAATATGGAGTTATTGGATTTTTGTCTTGATTCTTTAACTCTTTCATGTGACCAAGTTTTTTGTATTTTTGGATAAAATCTTTGTAATTCAATTGCAGATGAGTATTAGCGCATAATCTTTTCTCAAACATTAAGAAGCGTTTTAATGCTATGCTGTAAGATTTGCCAAATGTAGGGCATTTTCCTTTATTGGAAGCTTTAGAATAAATTGTCCATATTTATTTCTTCGGGTGTTTGCTGCAAAGTGTTCTTCAGCCTGAAGATAATTAGTATATTGGTATTTATGGGAAACTTCTTCAAGTCCCCAAAATTTAGTAATTTTTTCATCAATGTCAGCTTATGTTTGATATGATATTGTTGTCTTAATTTCTTGACGTAAAGGACCTGATACAATTCAACCAAGTTTTGTTTTTTTTTTTAATATAATCTATCAATAGTTTGTATTTGTCTTACCAATAGTAGATCCCAAAATTTTGCAGCTTCAATTATTGCGTCGATGCTGTCCGACTAGTTATATTTGGGATCGGCCAGTTTAATTTGTTTAGGTACTTGTAACCTTCTTTCCATATAAGATTTTGTTGGGAGATTTTTAGTTAATTTATCGAGAATCAAGAACGTTGCTTTGCATACATAGTTGTTCATCCAAGAATGTATTTTAGTTTTGGTTTTCCAACTAATGTTTAAGTTAAAATTTGATACGCCGCTGACGGAAATAATAATTGCTTCTTTAGCCAATTCCAACTTTGCTAAAAATGCAGATGACAAGAAATTGGGCTGGTACTCGGCATTTGTTTGGCATACAATTTCTATCAATTATATCAACAAAGGCTATAGGTAATAAGGTTTTTTCAACGTTATTTGATGCTTGATAACAATGTTCGGGTGTTGGAGGTTTGCCTAGATTCTTTGAGTAGCATTTCTCCATAAAATGATTGATACCCAAGCAGTTCATGCACAATTTGTAACAAACAACGTCAATTCTTTGTTGAACATCCATCGATTTGAAGATATCGCAAAAATATAAAGGATGTTTATTCTTGCAAATGATACACTTTTGACGTGTTATAGATTTTATGCTGGTTGTGGCATGGTTTACCGTTCTAACTGGCTTGTAGTTATGCTTGATTTGTTGCGTGTTATCAGATGAGATTCGTGATATCGATTTTAACGTGTTTGCCTTATGGTTTACGAATTCTACCAACCTTGACACGGTGGGAATAGTATCCTTTCCCTGTATGGAATTTTCCCATTTTTTAGCAGTGAATGGATCCATTTTTTGAATAGCGATATTGGTTAATATGGCATCATATTTGTTTATGCCTAGCGCATCGAGAGCTCGATTATGTTTTGCTATGCCGTTTCCAAATTTAAATTAAATTTTCTGATTTTTATTTGAATCAATAATGTCAAGAATAGCAAATATGTGCTCACGTACAATTTACCGTTTGTTCTTGTATCTATTCTTTAATAATTGCCAAGCAAAGCCATAATTAGATGAGCCAACACATGTGTGGAGATACTATAGTTAGTCCCAATCTTTTGTATCAAAAGCTTTTAATAAATTAAGTGAAATACAATAAACACAATAAATATACATTTACTTTTGATCTGTCAAAAAAATTTAAGCAAACTAACGACATCAGCAGTATGATCGTTAGTTAGAACTGTCATAGTTAATAAAATATTACAAATATTACAAACTAGGGGCATTTCAAATGCCAACAAATGCCTGTGAGTCTATCAACAGTGATAACTTTTTGTCTACGCTTTGACCTACAATCACAAACACTACGTTTAATTACGAGGCAATTACAAACAATTCTAACACAAGCTTTTTCTGTGATTTTTTAGCGCTAGTTATTGTCAGCTTGGCAAGCACTTTTTATTTTTTTTATTTGCAAGGGCCAATATTTTAGAGATTAAGCTTATGCTACTATCACACAAACTGTTTTTGAATATATACCTGGAATTAAGCACACAAATATATACTATCGCACCCGTTAATTGAAAGAATGGAGGCGCTGTAGATACTGACAAGGTATAGTACTTGGTCCCACAGTCTCATATTAAATGTAATTATAGTTAAATGGACACTATATTAGATTAACCTCCTGAATTAATAAATGCCATATATTTTAAAAACTTTCTGCTGTAGCTATGGCTTGAACCTGCGATAAATTATGCGCCGAGATTTGTGTTAGGCGCTTTACTCAACTGAGCCACTCTTTGCGTATTGCTACTTATACTTACATGACTTGGAATTTAGTAAAGATAACATTTATTTCAGACATCTGAAGCAACAATTAATGAATTTGCTTTAGCAAATAATATTTAGGATTTTAGTCATCTATGACGTTTAATACACCCAAGGAGTGCATCATATTGCAAATTAGATGTAAAAAAGACTTTGCTAAATAGCATAGAATTTTGCAGTATAACTACCGCTAACATTTGGTAAGTGAAATGTAAACTGTAGCCCATCTACCAGAAAAGCACCGTTGCTACTTTTTGAGGTAAATATCCAAGTGGCATATACCTTGCTTAAATTTTAGCAAATTTAATTTGATATTCATCTGGTAAAGTTGATGTTTGCTTATTTTTGTTAATTTAATATTTAGCCAGTATTTAGAAGGATCGCTACAGTAAGACAGTTGGTAGGTATCTAGAAGTTGAAAATCGGATGTAAACGTTCAGCTTTTAGTTTTACGGCAGGAACAGTCAAGATCTTACGCCAAAGACAAAGTGGTGGTTCAGCTGTCTTGCACAGAACACTAGCAAGAAGGCTATTGCGGAATGCGCCAGTTGCTAAACGAGTTCCTGTTTAGAAGACATGATCTACAATACGTATAAATGGTGCTGCGGAAGCATAGATTATAGAGGTAAACGTTAATTTTAAACGCACCACTTAAACATCATCAACAATAACTTACTAACGCTGCCATCTATCTATATTTATAAGTCAGTAACCTATGTTAAAAAAAATATATCTAAGTTTCAATCAACAACGTCCACACATGGTTACAATACACGTAATATTAATCACTTGCGAGTTAAAGACCATAAATCAACCAAATACGAGAAATCTCCAATATTTGCATGCGTGCGACTCTACAACAAATTACCTACATACTTGCAAAAAATTACTAATTACAAACTGTTTAAAACTCAAACACATACATTTCTAGTCACTAAATGTTATTATAGTTTGCAAGAATATTTAGTTGATTCTTTATAAAATGTTTTTAATATGTGTCTTATATTATAATGTAATATTATTTTTATCTTATTTGTTTATATATGTCTATTTCAATGTGTATTATTAATTTTTATGTATTATGTATATTGACTGTTCATATCCATCTATTTGGCCAAAATGAATAAATAAATTATTATTATTATTATTATTATTAAAGAACAAATTTTAAAGCCAATAGCCAAAAATGATTTATTGGTCACGGAAAAGTAAGTAATGTTATCTTTATTTAAGATAACTAAATCCGATTCTGAAAATAAATTGGGCAAACTACAACCTTGTACATCGGTTTGACTTGAGATCCACATAGTTTTGTGGGCATTAAAATTACCCATTAGCAGGACTGGGGACGGAAATTGTAATTGATTAATCAAACTGACATTTTGCAAAATATAGATTAAGCAAACGATTAGTGAAAAAGAGAATTAGAAGTAGTATCTGGAGAAATAAAACTTTCATTATTTGACATCATGTTATCTGTCAAAGTGGGTGAAACAAAAGTAACTTTTACGTCTTTTGACTTGTCAACATGTTAGTTTTAAGGTCTGTGTTTTAGCACAATACGGACCAACACTTTAGATGGTTTTGGTTTAAAATTAGACCTCATTTTAAAATTATTACGGGAGACCTAAATGCCAAAATAGGTGTAAAACATCAACAAAAAGACACTGTATACGTAGGAAACCACGGATTGGGGAACAGAAACGACAGAGGAAGCATGCTACTGATCTATCTAAATAACAAGAAATTATTCTGTCTAAAAACATTCTTCAAAGAACAAAGCCAAAAAAAGATAGACTTAGCGCAGCCCAGACGGTTGTACAAGAAACGAAATAGACTACATACTATGTAACGACAAGAACATATGTAAGGATATATCTGTTCTAAACAGAATAAAAACTGAAAGCGACCACAAAATGATCCGCGCACATATACGGATTAAACAAAAGCAGAAAGAAGGAAACTAATAAACAAGAAGAAATTTCTAACAACAGAGGTCCTGACTTAAAACCAAACGGAATACGAAACAGAAACCCAAAGGAGGTTAAAAACAGGAATAGAACTGCAGAAAATGAAGATAGATGATATCATAACATAGAAACAGCTACAAAAAAGATTTGCAGCAAAATAAAAGACTAGAAGGAAACAAAACTGACAACTGATACACTAAAACTAATACAAGAGAGAAGAAAACTTAATTGCGATGCAATAAACTATAAAACACTAAACTACAAAGTAAAGAGGAAAATACGCACAGACATAAGAGCGTATAATACCAAACACATCCTTGAAACTATAGAGCTAAACAAAAACATAAAAGTGTTTAAATCAAAACTGTCTAAGAGGAAAAGGGTATTACAAAAATAAAAGACCACAAAGGAACCATTTATAGTAAAACAGAAATCTCCTCGGCATTACAAAAATTCTACGAAAACTTGTATACAGCATTTATACCTAGCCCGATAGGGGACTCAATGAAGTACATACTAAATTCTGGCTCAGAAGACTTACCGTAAATTACTATACTCAAAATTAAACAAACACTACAATAATAAATTGGAAGGCCCCAGGAGAGGATCAAATAACAACGGAGATGCTTAAAATGGGGAGCGACCCTCTACTTCAAACTTTGAAAGTACCATTAAATAAATGCCTACAGGAAGAAAAAATACTAAAAGCATAGAAAAACGCAGAACTTATTATTATACACAAAAAAGGAGAGTACCCATATATAGGCAACTACCGCCCAATAAGTCTTCTATTACACTTATACAAGCTAATGAGTAAAATCATCAATAACAGACTAACAACAAAAATGAACTCCTGCCAACCGGTGGAACAAGCAGGGTTCCGAATAGGGTTTGGAACAATAAACCATCTGAAAACAATCAGAACAATCATAGAAAAGACAACTGAGTATATTACTTCCATACACATAGCCTTCATAGACTATCAGAAGGCGTTTGATAGAATTGAGACTTGGTCATTTTTGACTGTTATGGAAGATCCAAGAATTGACTCGAGGTACTCCACGCTAATAAAGGATATATACAAAGATGTGACATTCTACATTAAAATAGACGACGATTTAAACACCAATTAAACAACACTTGGTCTTAGAAAATGTCCTTAAACAACTGACATAGGACAAGATTGGCTCATACCTTAATCACTTAAGATTTGCCGATGATATAATCATAATAAGTACTAACATCAGAGCTTAAAAACATGATGGAAAAACTAAACAATGCATCAAGGAATGTGGGGCTAAAAATGAACCTAAACAAAACCAGAATCATAAGTAATAGCCAACAGGAAGTTGTCATAGATAACATCAAAATAAAAAATGTGGAAAAATACATATATCTTGGCTACTCAATTACGAATGGCAAAAAAAAAACAAACTGCCAAAATAAAACGTAGAGTCCAACTAGCTTGGGCTGCTTTTGGGAAACTCAGTTTTATATTGAAAGACAAAAACATCCTACTGTACTTAAAACGTGAAGTATACGACAACTGCATTCTTCCCGTTGCGACCTACAGATTAGAAACTATGGCAATAACTAAAAAATCGCCAAAACAACTCACAACTACCCAAACAGCCATGGAACGCACAATGCAAGGTATCACCTTCAAAGAGTCAGAGTCAAAGTGCGTAGTAGCGAAATTCAAAGCAAAACCAAAATAACTGATATCATATTTAAACATTTAAGAGCAGTATTGGAGGAGTGCTATGAGAAGGATGGTCGACATTTGGACAACATTGTGTTTAAAAAATGAAATCCGCATCTCTGTACTTTCTTAATTTATTATTAAAATTATTCCAACACTTTTTATACTGTTATTATAACGTGTTAAAAACTGAAATCTTCTCTGAGTCACCTTGTATAATACGGTATTCTAATAAATAAAAAATTCAGCTGTGTTTCGAAAGGTGCAAACTTCAATGCAAAAACGAATAAGAGAATGCATAAATCAAAATGCCGGGCACTTTAAACAATTATTAAAATAAACGTTATTTGAGTTGATGATTACATAATGTTTTATATTTTATTTTTATTTTTATTAATTTAATTCTACAAAATGGGCAACAGCTTAATACTATTCTAGAGTCACTAATTTAATTCCAAAAACAATCTGCTGGTGCATTTTTTAAACATTCTAAGGACTCGATGCATATTACTCATTTCGGTGTTACTGTACCAATACATTTAAAAAAAAAAAATTAAAGAAAGCACAATTACACCCAAATAATTTGTGATGTTTATGAAATTAAATTTGACGTCCACGGCTAATGGTATTTTTATATTTTTTATTATTTTTAAGAAATAATGACCTCTGGTTTTACATGATTTTCTCAAAAACCGTGTTTATAAAAATTTATCAAAAGACAGAAAAGTTTTCGAATTAAATTTTCTACAAAGAAAAATAACCAAAAAAATAGATTTACCTAAAAATTAAAAAGTTCCAGAAGGTTAAACATATGAAGAATCTTAAAAAACTATCTTCCTGAAGACTTTTTTTATTCAAACTTTAACAGTTTGTGTAAATAAGAAATAAACTAATATAAACAAAAAATTGTTACAAATTATTAAAAATTAAAGTTAATTAAAAACAATCAAAAATTTCTGTAAACTTTAAAGAGCTATAACTCCAAATTTATTAAATATAATATACTACTTTATGAGGTCAGTATTACTCAATTTGGTAGTAGTTTTTAGTATTTATTTTATGGGACACCTTGTATATACATATTTACATATAGATTTGTTATAAATTTGTATTTTTTTTTCTACCCCACTTGCTGCTCTACACCGTTTATATATATATGGATGACTGCAGAGCTTCGTATTTAGGGCGCCATTATTATGTTCTGTTTTCATTTTTTCTATTTGTTGTTTGTGTTTTGTTTATTTCCTTATTTATGTTGTTTAATGTTTAATTTGTGTTTCTTTATTTATTTAATTGTTTTAGTCTAGTTATTATATAAAGTTTTTTTAAATTTTATTTTTTAAGTTTTCAGTTTCTTTGATATTTTTAGGTAGTTGGTTGTACGTTACTAGTCCATTGCTTAGTATTGTTTTTTTTTTTTGCTTTTTCATTTGAGTTAGTGGATTATAGTACTCATAGTTGATGCAATGAAATTTTACTTTAAAAAGATTATAATTTCTAGTACATTTAATTGTATTATAATTAAATTCTATTTTTTTTATTAAAAGAAAACAATTTATACAACTAACTATTAACTTATGCAAAAAAACAAAAATTATTTGTTAGTTTTTTTAATACTGTTTTTATTATTGTATTGATAAGACCAAACTATACAGCTATATCCCTATTATCCGGTGTCAAAGCCGGCCTTTTGCTAAAATTTTAAATCCAGCTTTGTCACTAGATGCGACAACCGTATTTGCTATCTATGGCATTTTTTAATTTGTTTGGATGTTGGAACATAGTTCCAGTTGACAGCAAAAAGAAACTCAAGAACAACGGACTTAAAAATTCAACTTTAAATCAAACGATCTGACTCAACAAAGCATAATCCAATTATTGACATCCTGTCCTGCACCTACTTACAAATTTACAGCAAAAAACTAATCCACGTTGTTTCTGCTGCTCTATCCTTGAACATTGGTAACAATTTTATTAAATAAGTAATTATAAATATCTTGGCACATGAATAGCTGAAAATACCAAACATTCAAAAGAAATTAAAAGTTAAATTGAAGTTGTTTACAGCGTTTTTATAAAAAAATTAAAAAGTACTCAACCAAGGTATAAAATAAAAATTTTGAATCAGAACGCTGAAATAGGTCCTTAAAAAAACAGAAAACATTTGAAATGTAGTGCTTATATAAGAATGTTGTAAATGACATGAGCCAACAAAAGAGTTTTTTAATAAAGAAGTGCTACGCCAAATGAATAAAGTCCGACCTCTTAACACCACAAAAAACAAAAATTTTAATATTAAAGACTAAGAATAGATTCTAAAAATAGATAAATACAACATCCTCAAATTAATGATTTGTGTCAAAATTAAGAGAAAAAAAATGGTCAGCAGAAGAAAAATATCTTGGCTTTGCAAATTAAGAGAGTAGTTGTTGTACAACTAAAAACTTTTTAGATAAACAATTAATAAGGTTTAAGAGAAGTCTATAAAAAGGTGCGTTTAATTTTTACGTGAAGCAGGACGTTTTTTTATCGGTTTTTATGTTAATTTATTTAGTTGTTAATTGACTAGTTTATTGTATTGTTTTGCATGTTTGTAAAAAAATATAGATGAATTGGTTAAAATTGATACTCTAGTATGCTGTTTGTGGTAAGATTTGATTAATGTAGCGACATGTTTCAACATTGAAAAATTCTCATCTTCAGGCTCTGTAAGGTAATACATAGAAAATATAAACATAAGATAATATAAGATAGTTAGATATAAAAAATATAAAAATATAAAGATAATGAAAAACGAAATGACTTACATTACTACATTCATTGCAAAATAACGTATGTGAAGTTATGTTAGGCGGAATATTATTGTAGTTGGTGCTTAAAAGGTTATTTATATTTACGTGGGATGGCGTTAGTCTATGTTAGTTACTAGTTTATAGAACACTGTAGCCTTTTACAATGTTGGTTCAAACTGTGATATCAGGCTAATTTACTTTTAAGTCTGGCATTTTCTAACTTCGGTGTTGTTTGGTAATATTAGGTTAGGTTTATTTTTTAATCTTTGGCACCAAAGTTCTCTAAAACTTTGGTATCACCTGTGATATTGTAATATTAGCTTTAAGTTTAATTTTAATTTAGGAAACTGTGATATTAGTTCTAGTATTTATTTATTTATTTCAAATATTTTAAAGTGTTGGGATGTTTTCTTAGGTTTTGATCTGAGATTATTATTATTTTATAATAATCAATAACCAAGTATTAGACAGTAAAATTTATTTAAAAAAAAAATTCAAGTAGTAATGATGATTTTTAATCTCCGATAAAAACAGAAGTTTAAGTACAAAAGTAACATAAGAATATGTTTAGAAACTTGTATTTTATTTGCTGTTTTAAAGCTTTGAAAATCTTATGAATTTGTAAATACACGTCATACAAAATTTTTCTTATCGACTTCTATATGTAGGCTTTTTTTATGTTATACCACTTATTTTTATTTTGAGCAATTTGGCTTCAATTTTATTTGAAAGTTTGTTAGACGTCATATGTCCTTTTTGTGTGTGGCTTTTTATTGTTTTTTTGTGCTTCTCGGGCGCCATCTTGCCAGCCTGTAGGTCCATCTTAAGACCATCTTTTGTTTTGCTAAACGGCCGGTCAACCCCCATTATATATTCTTGTGAACGGTTTATATAAGTGTAGTAGCAGGCTTAAGACCATACTGACCTCTACCTTGATTTGTAGAATTGCAACAAAAACGACAACTTTGGCGTCATTGCTGTTTCTACATATAATTTGATCGATTTATTTCTTTGTCAGTACATTCAGATAGGATTAAACTATAATATGTTAAAGTGTTTCTTGGCAAATTATATTTGCAAATAGCAACATAATGCATTCAAAAATATATAAAAACGCATTTATTTCTATATTTGATTTGAGTTTTTTCGGCTATTTCCTAACTACTAACTATTATTTGACTCAATCACTTTGACATATCACAGTTTGATCCTTTCTGAATTGGTAAAAAAATAAATAAATTATCAAATTATATGTAGACACAGCAATCACGCCAAGCAGCGATGAAGGGGAAGTTGCCGTTTTTGTTAAAATACTACAAATTAAGGTAGCGGTCGGTATGGTCTTAAGAGTTAATAATTTTAGATGTTAGTTTAGTTTTTTTTTTTTAAAGATGATGGTATATGCGTTATGTACAGTGCATAGTATTGCATTCTTTATGATGCATTTGTCTATTAGCATTTGTATGTTTTATTTTTACTTCACTTGTTGTTTTGCATTTACTAGGGCATATGTTGTTTTTTATCTGGTTTAGTGCTAGTATTAGTTTTTGTCGGTTTACTTTTGAAATTTTTTTGAGCCTGTGTTTTGTATTGATTTCTTTCCTACTACTGACCATGATATTTTTCTTGTTTTTTATTTGTATTATCATCTTGGCATGATCAAGATAGTTTTGATAATATGAAGTCTTTCATATTTTTATAGTTTTTGATAGTGCCCGTTCTAAATTTTGTTTTATAATCTCTTAGATCTTTCTTTATGTTTTTGTTTATGTTTTTAATTTTTCTGTTCGTGTTTTTTTTTTGTATGATTACAGTTTTTTACTTATTTTTATTCATTTTTATTGTTATTTGTTTTTAGAGAACTTGTCTGTACTTATTGTCTTGTGTTTTTCTGTATTTCCAAGCTTTTTACTTAGTGTGTGTTGGAATTAGTTTTTATTTGTGGTTAGAGTTTTTGTTGTTAAGCACTTTTTTATGAGCTTATTTTGTTTCGTATTATTTGGTGATTGTTATTTGTGTTAAAACAATTTACTGTTGTGACGTCCAGGTTGATTTCTTTTCTAATTGTGTAGTGTTTTTTTGTTTATTTTACCTTGATGCCTAGGTCAATCTTTTGTGAAGTCTTTTTGGAAAAAAAAAGTTAAATAGATCTATGTTTCTGCACTATTTTTTTTTTAGTCCAAATGTTTGATATATTATCATCTGTGTTTCAGTCATTGTTATTACAAGTTTGGCGTATTCTTTTTGACTTACTGTTGTTATGTGTTCTACTGTCTTGTTGCGGTGGTTGGTGCATATACTTGGAAGACCTGTAGGTTGTATCTATCATTGAGTTTTATTTTGATAAGCCATTCTTCAAATGTAATAGTTACTTTTTATGTTATCTTAGTAGATTAAGTGTTTTGGTTTTAGGGTGATAGTCTTCTTTTCATTTAGTTTTGTTTTGCATAGACTTAGTATGTCTAATTTTATATGTTTTAGTTTTTCTTTATGTATCTAGTCTTATTATTGTTGTCAATGTTGTAAGTGGTTATTTTAAGTGTTATTCAATTATATTTTACTTTAGTCAAGTCTTTGCTTTTTCCAGAATCTATGAGGCGGACTATTTTATTGCCAGAATTTAAGCATTGAGCCCTACAGACCTGGGAAAGTTGTGTTTTATGGGTTGAGTTTTTACAGGGAGTTTATAATTGAATGGGATTATGTAATCACTTTAATTATGCCGCTTTTTTTAAATTGTTCACTATACTATATAGCAGCATAGAGAGCCCGTTCCTATTCCCATTTTATACAAATGTTTGTTAAGTCTACAGAGTCTGGATATAAGTTCTGTGAGCCTTTGGAGTCTAATACGACTCATTTTTATTACCATTGTTTAGGTATCATACGATGGTACGTCTCAATTTTGCTGCAGATTATTGTTTTTCCGGTCTTGTATGGGATTCCAATAGCTTCAGTAAATGTCCCCTATGCTCCTTGTTTGGCAAATTGATTTGCCTTGAGATTTTCTTTTATCTTCTAATTTTTGGGTATCCAAGCTAGGTAAATTTTGCAAGTTGTGGCTACTGTTTTCAGATTATGTATGCACGTCATAACTAATTTGGATTCTATTACTGGCGATTGCAGGGCCTGCAATGCCGCTTGACTGTTTGACGTTTGACATGATGGTTACTGGTCTGTCATGTTCTAGTTCCTTCTCGATCATGTCTCTAGCGCACCGCTTGATGGCAGCTATTTTTGCTTGAAACGTCAAGGCATATTTACCAAAGTTAGCAAAGTTTGCTTTCCTTGGTGTTTGTTTTTGTAAATTTCAGTCTCGGTGCTTCTTTAGTTTATGGTCCCATCTGTGCACCAGATAGTTTTTTGACCATTTACAGATATCATTATCATCAGGTAAAGAGGCGGTAATGATAGTAGTACTTCTTTAGCTGCTGTGGGCGTCGTTCTCATTGCTCCCGTTATCAGCAGACATGCTGGCTTATGAATTTAGTCTATTCTTTTGGCTGTGCATTTGAAAGTGGTTGTTTCTTTTCATACAAACGCTTTGTATGTAGTAATGGGTTTTACCACTATTGTGTATAACCATTTGGTCATACAAAGTGTAAATTCCCATGTACGTCCGACCATCATTTTGAATTGAAGTTTAACTTAGTGTCAAGCGTTAGTCCCAAATATATTACCTCCTTTGACATCGGGAGCTTGGTTCTATAAATCTTCAGGTTTTTTAGGTTTGTGGTGTTTTGCCGTTTTGTGAACGGTACAATTGTTGTTTTGCTTGGGTTCACTGATAAACCCTTCTTTTTGCTTTACTTTCCTACGGTATTTAGCGCACTCTGTCTTATATCTGACACGGTTGCTTTCAACTTAACGCATGTAAGGATTGTCAGATCATCTGCATAGCCTAGGGCAAAAATGCCCATGTTGTTGAGTATCTGTAGTAATTCGTTCATGACTAGACACTTCAGTAGGGGGTGAGAGTACGCTTTTCTGAGGGCACCTTTCGGCAACTTTGGCTTCTACAGTTTTTCAATATAATATTATGATTACAGTTGACCTATTGTTGGACGAGAAGCTCTATTTCTTGGCTTTTCATTGCCTTTGCAATGAATTTGAAGGTGGTATTGTCAAATGCCCACTCAATATCCAGAAAAGCACCCAAAGCTTCTTTTTTGGTTTGAATGGTGTTTTTGCATTTGCTGACTAGTTGATGTATGGCTAATTTGCATGATTTATTTGTTTGGTAAGCATACTGATGCTGGTGCAGTGGTCGGGCCTTAAGCACCTTGTCCCGTATGTGCCTATTGACTATTTTTTCTAATAGTTTTTGCATAAAAAATGTCAAGCTAATTAGTTTGTAGGATTTAGTAGCTTTTATACTAAATTAATATTTCAATTGTGTACTGTATATTGTACACTGCACTTTTTTTAGAATTTTAAAATTGTTTTTTATTTTTAAGAGTTTGTACAAACTTTAAGAATTTTGTTTTTGCAATTGAATAATTTAAAAAAGTGAAATAAATAAAATAAAAAAAATAAAGTTTTATTAGCCTGCTGTCACATCTCTACAAACTCCTAACAAAAATCATAACAAATAGAAACTCAAGAAAACAGGATTTTTACCAACCTTCTGAACAAGCCGGTTTCCGCAAAGGATATAACACCATTTACAAACTATTTGATTATTGATCAAAAACATTACAGAGTATAAAGTTCTATTGCACGTAGCCTTTATAGACTACAAAAAAGCATTTGATAGCTGTAATATTTAAAGCTAAAATTATATACTAATTTACTTAAATTCATCTACAATAACGTAACAATGCAGGTAAGTATAGACAAAAATACTACTACTAATAAGATACCTATAAAGAAAGGTGTCAAACAAGGAGACAAAATAATGCCTAAATTATTTACTTTGTCGTTGGAGGATATTTAAAAAAAATGGTCTGTGAAACTAAAGGAATCAGAGTTGATGGAAAATACCTACACCACCTTTGAATTGCAGACAATATAGTACTTATTAGTAGTTGTTTTGAAGAATTAGTAAATATGCTGGAACAACTAAACATAGAATCAGAGAAAGTTGGTTTGAAGATGAATCTATCAAAAACAAAAATAATGACCCCACTAAAAATGAAACTAAAATGACCATTAAAAATTAAAAAAATCAAATACGTAAAAGAATACATCTACTTGGGCCACAAAATAAAGTTGGGCAAAGAAAACCAAACAGCTGAAGTAGCACAAAGAATACAAAACAGTTGAGCTGCATTCGGAAAGCTAATACACATTCTCAAAAACCAAGACGTACCACACAGTCTTAAAAGCAAAGTTAGTGAAATGCATTCTACCTGCCAAAACTTACGGATTAGAAACCCAGTAAAAAGTGCTACAAGATTAAAATTAACCCAAAGAGCAATGCTCAGTGTAAGCTTGAGAGACCAAATTTGCAATGCAGAAATTTGATAAAGAACAAGCGTAACAGACGTGTTAAATCAAATATCTGAACACAAGTGGAGCTGGGTAGAACACGTTGCAAAACAGGACGACTGTAAGTGGACAACCCAAATTGCAACGTAAAAAAGAAAACGAAGCATGGAAAGACTGCAAACAAAAAATGGCTGGATGACAGACCTTCAGAAGTGGACAACTAAAGGTTGAAGAAGAAGAAAAAGAAAAGAATAGTCTTTTAATGATTTTTATTTTTAAGAAAGTTATATTTTAAATGAGTCTAATTAATGATGAAATATAACTAATTTTAAACCAAAAATATTTTATTGATATAAATATAAAATGTGTACTTTTGACTTTTAAAAGGCATTGTCAATAGTCTCAGTCGTCCTTTATATTGTGTAATTAGATTATTATTAGTAAAATATCTTAAAATCTGCTTCTGAATACAAATTTAAGTACATTAGAAACCTTCAAACTTGTCTACAAATTTGAAAAGAAGTTTCTAAAAAGTTTAAATGTTTGAAATTAGTTGAGATATTGTTTAACAAATTTTATTTAAACTAAATATGTTTTTGGTTTATATTATAATTGCTAATATTTTACAATCATCCAGTATACTTCTATTATCATAATGTTTAAAGTCAGTGAACTCATTATAACAATAATCAGTAGTTACTACTAAAATTAGGATTTTTTTTATATAAACGTTGATAACAATTTCTATAAAAGCAAAACAATTCACAAAGCAATAGTTAGTAAAAATGATTAAAACATTATGTTTATTAGGTTTGTTTGTGGTAGCAGCCCAAGGTGACTTAACAATGTCATAATAATATTTCAAATTTAACTAATTAAACAATTTCAGCAATAATCAATGGTTACTCAGCAAACATTGAGGATTATCCATACCAAGCTTTATTGGAAACTAATAAAGAAATATTTTGTGGGGCAACAATTATTGGTAAAAAATATGTATTAACAGCAGCTCATTGCACTAACGGGTATTCATATTTTTATTAAATTTATCTATCATTAATTTAATTATATTTTAGCATTAATCTCAATAATATGCAAATACGCGTTGGATCAACATTCCGTAATGAAGGTGGCCAAGTTATTAAAATATCTGAAGTGTTTCAACACCCAAAACATACATACATGAATTTTGATTACGATTTATCTGTAATTAAATTAGAAGAAGAAATTGTAACTGCCAATGCTGAAGCTATTGAGATGGTTAATGAAAGCTATACATTAAAAGACGGAGAATTAGGTACATTATGTGGTTGGGGCACTATAAAACCAGATGGAAAATTGGAGGATAATATGCAATTGCGTGTAATTAAGGTACCAATTATGAATAAACTTGATTGTCAAAGAAGGTACCCAATGAGACTCTTATCTAATCAAATGTTTTGTACTTCAGTTGAAAATGGGGATGGTTGTATAGTGAGTGATTTTATTTTTACTATTTTTTAAATTTAATTATGTTATTTTTAGGGAGATGATGGTGGTGCATTGGTAGTAAATGGTAAATTGGTTGGTTTATCGTCATGGGCTTTAGGGTGTGGAGTTAATCCTGCTGTGTATACTGATATTGCAAGTTTGCGTAGTTTTATTAGAGAAAAATCAGGAATATAAATGGTTTTAAATTAATTAGAAATTTGCTTTGAAATAATATATGATTTATGCAAATGTATTTTTATTTTATTTATGTTATAATAATAATTCTTTATTACCCAACAGTTTAAATAAAGCTTATTACAGGATAATATTATAAATTTTAAAACATAAATTAAATACAAGATTGCTACAACAGAAAAATTCTTAATAGAATTTTTGCATGTTTTTTGTTTATAGTTCTGTAATTGCTTAGTTTGTTAATAATCTATCACACTTTTATTGTACAATATTTTAACTTTGTTAATTCAAAATTTGACGGTTTAATTAATGGGTTAATGACAATATTATAAAATGTTCAATGACAAATGAAAAAAAAAATGTAATTAACATTCAATAATTTGGCTCCAATATAGCTTTTTTGCTCAATAATAGACAATACTACAAAGAAGAAAAAAACATCTAGGATTTTCGATCACATGTTGGAGACTGATGATGCATAGGCGTAGATAAAATGAATTATTTTAATGGTTTTTATATGAATCATGATATATTTTGTTTATAAAATAATGTAGGTAGTACGTATTTTATGTTTACACTCAATAATTTTGATTTATGCTTTTGTTTTTATCTGAGACTATTAAAAAATGATGCATTGCAACTAGTAGGAAGAATGTCTTAATGCAACATATAATTTTATAGGAATAAATCAGTACATTTTTTATCTACGCTGAAATAACTTAAAATAAAATATGGTTTATTACAATTCAAAATTGAATTGAATTATTTAGATTTAACTTTGTTAAATAGAAATTAAATCAGATTAATTAGAAAATGGTCAACTGTAAAATAATGATAGTTACAGCAAAACACTCGTATAATAACAAACAAAAATTGTAGCATTTTAAAATAAGGAGTATTAGTTAAAAACATTTAAGAAATTGATTATATAATTAAAACTTATATAATTTTAATGATAATTATATTACGTTATTTTAATTAATAAATTGCAATTGTTTATTTAGGTCAATTGCAGTGATTACCTAAAATAAATTATTAACCGATCATAGTTACAACTAGAGTTGTAAGGAAACTGCGGATCTTTGAGTTATATACTAATACGAACTAATCGATAAGAACAAATAAACCTAGCTCACCCTTTGGGTAAAAAAAAAAAATGCTGATTAATACTTTATCTATCCTAGGCATCTCCCACTTTTAATGAACTGTTGAACGCAGGAGATATCTTTAGGATCACCTGTGATGATGACGCTTTACTAGGGTAGCTACAAATTTAGATGTAGATTTCTGTTCTACAACCTTTGGAATCACAACTAGACGTTGCACTAAGGAGTCAGCCACTCTGCGACTTTTGGGTAAATCAGACGTCGTAAGTTGCCTGAAAAAGCAGAAACAATAGTTCAAAGACTGGTGCAACTTGCCAAAAAAGCTTAAGAATAGATGAAAAAAATGTAGACACACTAAATAGTAAATGGATCTGCTGAGTTATATATATATATATATATATATATATGTATGTATATACATGTATGTATATATGTATATATAGCAAATTCATCTGGAGGTGATTGATCTACTTAAACTAAACCGGGATGGAAACACACTACGGTCATCAAACCTAACCAATGACGCAGCATATTAAAGTTATTTAACGCAATCTGTATTAAGGTCGTTGCAAAGAATGCCGTAAACTAGAAGTGATGCATGACACAAAAGTTTTAATCTAAAAACCATAATTTGTACAAACCAAGGTCTGGGAATTAGACAAATTAATTGGAAATGTGTTTCAAAACCAACTAAAGGTAAGCTAAAAACGTGTATTTATATACCCACGCACATTAACATAACAGCGTTTTGTATGTCACAGTTTTTGGATAGTCACCTCACAATTGTCAGAATTAGCTTAACAGACAAGCAAAAGCTAGACTATATTGTAGCAACATACTACTTCTAACAATACAGCCGGAAAACTTAGTGTATCAAAGTTTGTTGTCTTGGCATTCAACCACTGAATGTGAGTGATGTGTGCAAATACATGTTCTTTCTAACGTGCTCGGTCGTCTTGTTATCTATTCCACATCTTCTACACGTTGACTTTTGTAGTTTTAAAATTAAACCTTCTATTTTACTAAAAAAAATATTATTAAAATGTTACAAAATTAACAAAATAAAAAAATACGTTCAATACGTCATTTTAAAGATTTTCTAAATTTTTAAAAAAATATAGATTTAAGTCTCAAATTCTAATAATTTTTGTTTTGTTTTGAGTCTAATTTTAAGTTACAATTAAAAAATCTGACAATACATAAATCTGGACAAAATGTCAGTAATAAGTAATGAATTAAATTGAGTTGCAAAATTAATGGATCGTGACAGCTACAAATTATGGAAACTATAATGTATTAAACTTTTGCGTCTTTTTTATTCTATTCTTCACGTGCATTTGTTGCAAATCTAATGACCAGACTGCTCACCAAAGAATTCAGAACAAAAGATAAAGAAAAAGGCGATGAAACAGTAGCGTTCAATGCTACAGAATAGCAAAAATGTTTTAAATGTAGCAAAAAAGGACATTTGGCAGCAAAATGCACTAAACTAAAAATTTTCCATCAAGATGCAACATCTGTAAAAACAACAACCACTCAGAAAAAAATTGGGACTACCGTAAGAAAAGTGAAAACAAGTTAGCAAACAAAAGTAAGGTATTGTTTTTGGTCGAAACAAATAAAAATGATTGGATAGTGGACTCCGGATCTACGTCACGCTTCACCAATGATCTAAAACTTCTGAGTGAAACACAAAGCTATTGTTTTACAATAAAATTATGGGTCATTTAAGCAAAGAAAACCTATTGAAATTATGGAATATGAACGAAAGGAAAATAACAACCCATAGAGATGTAATATTTAATGAAAAGATTTGAGAAAAATGGACAACTGTATTGAAGAGTCCAAAAACGAAATAAAAATTCTAGAAGAAATTTTGACTGAAGAAACAAAAGCAGAAAAAGAAGCAAAAGAGGAAATAGAAACAAAAAAGATAACGAAGAAGAAAGAAAGAATCAAGAAAGAGGTGAAATATAAAAAAAAAATTACAACTTTTTTCTTTTAACTTTTGAAGAGGCAATCAAAGGTTTTGAAAGAAATGAATGGGTTAAAGCTATCAAAAAGAAAAAAGAATCATTTTGAGAAAAAAAAGGTTGGAGAGAAATTGACAAAAATTAAGAAGAAGGCAAGAAAATACTCAGTAACAGGTGGATCTTAAAAGTAAAAAATGATGAAAAATACAAAACAAGACTAGTGATTAGGGGATGCAAACAGGAACATGGAATTGACTACAACGAGATATTCAGTTCTGTGGTAAATAGTACTTTACTGAAAATACTATTTGCATTAGCTGCAGCTAAAAATCATAAAATCATAGAATTTGATATAAAAACAGCATTCCTCTACAGAGACCTACATGACGTAACCTACATGCAAATGCCAAAAGGATTTGGTTATCAGAACAAAATATGTAAGTTGCAAAAATCACTATATGGACTTAAACAAGCTTCAAGCTACGGAATAAAACTTTCAACGATTTTCTGAATCGCAACGGGTTACAACAGATCTTATGCGAACAGTGTGTCTATAAAAGCAAAAACGATAAAATAATATTGGCTATATATGTGGATGATGGAATTATAATTGGAAGTGTTCAAAACAAAATTGATGAACTACTAATAAATCTGACACGAGAGTTCAAAGTAACAGTGTATACTGAACTTAAAACCTTCATAGAGATAGAGATTGAAAAATGTGCAGATGGAGCTAAAACAGACTGAATTTGCAAAAAGAGTGCTAAAAAAGTTTCAAATGACCAAAGCCAAAACAGTAACAACTCCTATAGAAGCAAAACGTCTCAAACAAGAGATGGAAATACAAAAATGCTCATTTCCGCATAGAGAAGCAATAGAAAGCTTCCTATATCTCTCTACTAAGACCAGACTAGATTTGACTTACGCTGTAAGTTCTTGCAGTCGTTTTGTAGAAAACCCATTTTTATCAAACGTAACTGATCTAAAAAGATGTCTAAAATGTTTAAAAGGAACAATAAATAATAGCATTGAGTACAAGATAGAAAATATCATGAATATTCTAAATACATACTGTGACTCGGACTATGCAGGTAATATAATTACAAGAAGAAGCTCAACAGGCTACATAATATTTCTGAAAAATGCTTCGATCAGCTGGTGCTCAAAATTGCAACTTATTGTGGCGGCGTTATCAAGCACAGAAGCAGAATTCATCGCAGCAGCAGAGTGTGCAAAAGAACTTCTGTCTTAAAAGAACTAGTGACCAAATTAACAATTGTACAAGTAAAACTGAAACTACGAACTGACAACCAGAGTGCAATGTCTATATTTAAAAATAGAATTATAAACAAACGCAGCAAACACATAGATGTGCGTTATAAGTTTATTTGTGAAAAAATGTTTAGTTTGAAAATGTTTAACTTTAAGAATGTTTGTAAAAATTTATTTTTTGTTAAGAAAAGTTGACATTAAGAGAGAGTGTTAAACAATGTCAACAAATACAGTTATTTTAGTAGGTTAACATACTTGTGTTGGCAAAAAATGTAACTATATGTTATAAAATAAAAACAAATAGTCGGTGTAAAATCACGGTAAAAACACGTCGTTACATTTCTAACCAAAAAGTGTGTCTACTTAATTACTGATATATATTTCCTCTTGATTATATAGAATACTACAAATACCATGTTTTATTTAATCCCAATCAACATGCCTTTATAGCTGCAATAGTGTTGTCCGCATGCTACTTGTTATACTAATGCATTCAATTTGTTGTAACTGATTTAGTTTGCTTGCAGACCTTTTTTTGACTAGCTTTTGGCTACTATATTACTGCCCACTATGTAAACATAGGTCTGATGACGGCTGTGCAGAACTATACTGACCGGTGAGATAGCAATTATAGAGCGTTAACGTAACACGCGTAAAACGCACAAAAACGACAAAAAAATTACTATTATCTTTCAAGACAGCATTTTATATTTAGTAAATTTGATCTCAAAAATTATTCTAAGATATTTTATGTTGGTTGATAGCGGTAATGGCGTATTTAAGAGTTTTGGTAAAAATAATTAACCAAGTGGGTTAGTTGCTTAAATGCTTGCTTCTCATGCTGGGGGTCCTGAGTTCAAATCCTACTCTGCCGTATATTATTTGTGAATTTATTTACCGCTTTATGGTTTCAGCAACAAACAAATTTACAAACACAAATTATCTTGCCTCATTTTCATCACTCATACTTGGAAGGACCTTCGGCCAGCTAGAACCAGGTTGGTGAGGTTGATAGAGTATTAAAACGCTAATTTCATTTTAATTGACCAATATTTTGTATTTGGTTTATAGAATGTTACCGTGAGAACCTGGTCTTTGCAATAATTTTTGATTATTTTTAGGGCTTAAATTGCAGAATATGCTCTTAAATTTACTGTTTAGCAAAATTATTATGTCATCTGCATAACCAATTGTGTAAAAACTACATCTTTGAATAAATGTATGTGGTTGTCAACTACTATATTCCATAGCTGTGGAGGTAATACACTTCACGGGGAACAATTTTTTTGACCGTCAAATCCGCTACGGTAACTGTCCAGGCATTTTTTCTATCTATCTACTAGTTTTGGGGTTTACACTATGTATTGCAAGAACAGTTTCAATTTAGTCATTGCGGTAGTAAATTACAACAATTCAAAAATCAAACTAATTGTTAAAACATACTATCAATAATAGTATTAATCCGCAAAAATAAACTCTAAACTACAGCAAAACAAATTCTTTTTTATATATAACAAAAAACTAGTGAGATGCTAAAGATACTAATACACTAAGTCACTAGTGTATGTGATGTCATAAATCAGGTTCAAAGAAACTGTTAGTTAAACAGTTAAAACATTTTTTAAATATAAAAATCTTTAAATAAAACCGAATTTGGGCTTTTATTTCTTTGTAAACTTAAAAAATTAATAATTATTAACTTTAGATTAATAGACTTTTGTCATAATTCACCAATAAAAATGCTCTATTTTTAACCGTTGCTATAGCAATTAGGATTTAACAGCGATAAAAAAGCTACTAGCTTCTATGTCTGGGTAAAAAGTTCATTTTTTTTTTTTAAATATCATAACTCATTGGAATTTGCAAAAAATAAACCGTTTATTAATACACATCATTTAAAATGAGTGACAATTAAACTCGTTTTGGTAATGCTTCTCAAGAATTTTACACATGCAGTGCAATATTTAATTGATTTGTAAATTTATTATTAATCCATTGTAAATAAAACATCTTATAATTGATTTGTTTATTAATTTCTCTAAAATATTACAATTAACTTTTATTGGTCGTCGAAAAAAATGACAACCAAATACAAGTTAATTTAATTGATAATTTATCTAGTTAACAACATTTCAAAGTTATTTGGTGTCATTTAAAAAACTTTTACAAATTTTAAATCTTATTTTTAAATTTTAATGAGCTTATTTAAACAATATTTTTAACTTTTATAATAATGTTTTATTTAATTGTTATCTTAGAAGATGAGTTTTAACTTCTAAGTATTAAAAACAATGTGACTTGTTAATATTTAAAAAGGTATATTTTAAATCAAGAGACAATTAATTGAAAACATTTTATTTTTACAGCGATTTCTAAAGTTTTATTACAATTGTGTATAAGTTTCAATAAATCCACGCATTCTAGGTATGCTTGTATAGACACCAGGATAACCTTTTAGTGCACATCCTTTACCCCAAGAAACGATTCCAACCATTTTACCGTTAACAACAGCAGGGCCACCAGAATCACCCTAAATAATCTAAATTAATGAACATTAACTAATTTGCATCATTAACAAACCTGACAAGTATCTCCAGTTCCATCATCATAACCAGCGCAAAACATATTGTCAGTTATATCTAATCTAAACGTAGCATAAAATCCTCTACATTTTTCTATAGAAATTATTGGCAACTCAATATGTTGTAACTGAGTAGGTCTTTCATTAGTACTGCCATCTAATTTACCCCAACCTACCAATTGTGCTTTACCACCTACTTGTATGGGCTCAAAATTTAATTCTACAATATCTACATCTTCATCTAATAATATTTTTTCAGATAAAACCAATATGCACGCATCATTATCCATAGTTTCAGTTACATATTCAGGGTTTATTATGACGTCTGATACTGGAACTAATTGGCCTCCCCTATAAGCTTCGGAAGATCCTGCGCGTACCGTCGCATCTAAGCCATCAAACCTAAATATATATATATATATATATATATATATATATAATTCAAATATATCAATTAAATAACTCACCCGTAGAAGCAATGAGCTGCTGTTATTACATATTTTTCGCTTAGTATAGCACCACCACATAAGAAGGTTCCTATATGGACTGACACCTGATATGGGTAATCTAGTATGTCAGTAGGTTCACCGTTTACTATCTTCTCTGGTATTTCATATTCATCATCTAAATCATCTAAATCATCTAAATAATAAAAATAGCATTATATATTGGTATATTTTTGTTATAATAAATATAAAATGAAAGCAATTTAAAGCAAATAAATTAGTTTGCCAGCAAGCTATTGATGATTGATAGTTTTGATTTGATTAACTTTGTTAAACAATTTCTTATTCTAAACAAAAATTTAAGTCAATATAAGTTCTCGTCAGTACACTATTTTAATTAAAAAAAATTGATATTTGTTATAAATATAAATTTAACTTTAAAGTTTGTAGTTTATTATTATAATAGTTTGATTTGTATTGTAACTGAAGATCTAAAGTAATAATTGTTACTTGCAATTTTTGGTCTTTTATACTTTTTAATGGTGATAACACCTATTTTGTTATTTAAATTGTGGGTTGAATCTTATGAAACAATACACTATTGCCATTTTTATGTTTAGTAAATCAAATTTTAAACAACTAATGTCACTTGAAAAGTTATTTATTGATCAATCAATCTAATTTTTATAGTCTTATCACATTTGTACTGACTTGCTTTTAATTTATTTTCTAATTTTATAGTATTTTCAAATTCAAATAATTGTTCAGTAGAGTTACTAAATTACTTACAGAAGGATAAACGTATAGGTGTTAATGGTGCGTCTGATATAGAACCAGGAAAAAGTATCTATTTGCAACTATTCAAAAAATTTCATAGAAAAAGTGTTTAGTTTTGAATATATATTATCTTTAAAATGTATTCTTTTGAGTGTCGAGATTGTTATCAATTCAAGTTAATTAATAGTTGTTTTTTTTTTAATTTGTTGCTTTTCTTTCTACTTAGTTGACGTTGTTTTTTGCTAGTATTTTATCTACGTTGTCATCCCAGGTTTTTGTTGGTCTCTTCAATAATCTTGCCTTTCATATTAATTATGTTTGCTTAGTTTTTTGTTTGCATTCTTGTAAAGTTACCATACTAAGGAAGTTGTTTTTTATGATTTTTTTTAGACTCTTCATTTAAAAATTGCTTCTTAACTGTTCATTTCTTAATACAGGGAGTTTATAAATGAATGGGATTATGTAATCAGTAATCACTTTAAACATTCCTCCTTTTTAAAATTTCCACTTTACTACGTATGTTTTCATATGTTTGCTTAACAGCTGTCAAAGTTGATCTGTCAAAATAAATAGCACGTCACTGTTATTTGTATCTTGTTGAGTCAACTGTGGTCCCCGGCCTCTCTTTGCAGGTTTTACATGGATTTGCGTGCCCGCACTACTCTGTCTCTTTTTTTTGTTTATTTGCAGCGTTCTTGCAATTTTTGTGTTATTACTTGGTAATTTTTACAAACACTGCTTAAATGAAGCTGTTTGGATAATTTTTTTATATTTTTTTATTACAGAATTTTTTTTTGTCGTAATTTTTTTTGTTATAATGTCCTTGTCAAACTAGTCTAGATTTGGCAGTAGTTCGAGGTAGGCTGGTTATTGCATTGCGGATTTTCACACAGAATCACAGAATTTTCTTCCTATAGCCCTTACCTTTTGTCTGTCTTTTTTGCCTTTTTGTATCTTTCTTTTATTTGCACTGACACTCAACTTTACATTCTCTTTTTTCTCCAACCCGTGTGTTATTATTCTAATTATTTGGTTTGTTCTCAGATGCGTTTTTAGTTTTTTTAGGTCTTCATTTCTTCTTCATTGTATCCTCTTTCCTTCGTGAATAGTTTATGCAGTTCCATTAGTTGTATTCCTTTTGGCAGTCCTAAATTTGATAGTTTGTAACAAACCTCGGATTTATTAATATCAAATACACGCTAATACTGCTTCAAATTAATTATTTATATTGATGCTTAATGTTTGTTATTGATAAATCCCAAATTTTGTCTTAAATTCCATTTAATATTAATATAATAATATTACCCGGTATATAAGTATTTATGACCACCCATTTATTCAAAAAGTTAATGTGTATTTAAATAAAGTTGCCTACATTTCCGAATAATTAATCTAATTAATTATTCGGCAATTAAGCAACGTTTAAAGTTTGGCAATAAATGTAATGTCAGCGTAAAATAAATGTGTTGTTTTACGCCGCCATAACCCCATACTAGCATGCCGCAGCTCTGACTGTTGGACCGCGGACACGTGTTTTGTAATTAATAATAAAGTCATTAAGACTTACCTAGGAATATATTAATCCGTTATGTCGCGGCACAATTAACTCACTCACAAGCCCCCGGCGCACGTGGCACTACCATATCGGGCTGAATGTGGTCGTGGGGCCCATAGGCGTCTCATGTGGGGTTTACCTTAGTTATTTAAGTTATGCCGGAAGACTGTGAACTTTTGGATTTTGATTAATTAGGTGTTAGTATAATTAATTAAAATTGTATAGTTTATGTTAGACTGTATGCAAACCGGACAGCTTCGGTTTTTTTGGATTTAGCGTCCGAACTAGTAAGCCGATTGAATCGGGGTTTGTGCGATGTAATTAAGTTATTAATTGTCGTTTGTATATAATTAATTTAAAGTTTAATTAGTCATTATTTTTTGGATGTATAGGCCACCCCCTATATATCCAACAGTTTAATTTGGCATCTTTGATCTCCCACCTTTGCTTAACCAATCAGAATCCTTACTTCATCTCTTTTCTTTTTTGTTTTTCTATATATATCGCTAAACGTTGACAAAATCCTGCCAAATCTCGGCGTTCCGGCAGTCTTCTCGTCGACATGAGCAACATCGTTCAATCAGCGTAGATACTTTCCATTCCGGACTTTGAGAGGTTTAACCGCACCCGCAATCTCAACGACAACCTCGATTTTCATTGCGGGCTCGACACCGTCCGACATTGTTTCCAGCAGCACCTGGACGTATCCCCCAAACAAAACAACCGATACCTAGACAACATCTTCAGTGGCGTCTATCGCAAGCCAGTAATCCGTAAATTTAAACCAGTCCAGTTCCGTTTAGACTAGCAGTGAGAGTTAGTTTTGTTTAGCCTGCTTATTTCTGACACCTTTCCTTTCTTCTGTTTGAGGATTGTGCGGCGGTCGAAAGACAAGCCTCCTCAAATTCCTGTCGAGTTACAGGTCCCCGCCGACGACTTCAGAACCTGCCTTGTCTTCTGCCATATTTTGTATATACGCCTGTAAGTTTGTGTGTTTGTTAAATTGTGGTTGGACGAAAATTGTTTTATTTCTTTTTTATAATAAATATTGTTTGCTGTTACCTGAGTTGTTTTTATGTCGACACTCTTTCCATTCAAAAGGAATAGACGTCACAAGTTTTACCTCTAGTGATATTTCTGTATCTCTATCTGGGATTACTTTTTTGTGTCTTCTTGTTGCCAGATATATTCTGACCATTTCAAAAGTTGCTGTATCCGTCAACCTTGAGATAACGTATCTAGAATTTGGTGTTTGTCTAGTTAATTTTGTTATTCTGCATTCTTTTTTCTATTTTTTGTTTTGTTTTTTGGTATGCATAATTGTCCTGTCCTTCTTTATTTCTATCTTCTTAATCTTTTTCTCTGTTTTGTTGTTTCTATTTTGCTTTTCTCGTTTCTCTCCTTTCTCTTCTATGGCTTTTATTTTGTGTGTTTCTTTTCATTGTTTGTTTTTTTCTATATTATTTCATTGTCAATCCACTCATTTTTTTTAGTACTTTTGTTGTAAAGTTTTTTAGAGCCCTTTCTCCAGTTATTTTCATCTCTTAGGCATTTCTTAATGATTAATGCTTTATCCACTTTGTTTTCTAGTATTTGTTTAGTTTTTTTTATATTTTCCTCCAACGTTTTGCATTCTACTAGAGTGTGTACTGCATTATCGTGTGTTTCTTAACAGAATTACTTTCGTTTTTCTTGATTTATTTAATTTATTGCAAGAACTTTTCAAAAGCTCCATGTCCGGTCAGTAGTTGTGTTGTATAATAACACGTCTTGGGTTTGTTCTCTACCCACTTTTTTATTTCTGGGATTAGTTCTCTTGTCTATTCTCCTCTATTCTACTGTTTCTGCTATCTTTTCATTGTTTTCTCTTTTGTTCTTAACTTAGTTTTCTTTTTACTGCTTTCTTTTTACTGCTTTCTTTTTTTATTAGTTTCTTTATTTCAATCCTTTTTTTTTTACCATCATATCTGTGGGAAGTTGCCGCAATTAGCACTACTGCTTCTTGTGACACCGTTTTGTAAGCCCTGCTGATCCTTAACGAACTCGCTCTTGTAGCTTCTCTTATTTCATTCTTGTTTTTTTTTGTCTTTGTGGTTTCTTTTCATGTTTCTGCTGCGTATAACAATTTGCTTCTTGCTGCTGTTGCTATTAGCCTTCTGGCTTCTTCTCCTGGCCATTTGTTGTTTGGCATAAGTCTACCGAGTTTTCTCTTCATTTCCTTTGTTCCCATGACCGCTGTCTTAACCTGTTCATTTCATCTCTTTGCTTCAAGTGTCACCTTGAGGTATTTGATATTTTTCCCTATGGTTATCACTTGTTTTCTTACCTGTATCTTATCTGTTTCTCTATTAGTCCTCTTAGTCGATAGGCAGGCCGCTTTTGTTTTTGTGTTGCTAATTTTAAACCCTTATTTTTCATCCATAACTGAATCATATCTATTGCCAGATCTAGTCTTCTTTGTAGTACTTTCATTTCTACAGACTTACAGATATAAGTTAAAGCTTACTGCGGTCTTGATAGCAACATTTTTTTCTGAATACGCGGCTTTACGGTTTTTTGTATTAAACTGCAGTTTTCAAACAGATTTTGAAAAAAACTGAGCTGCAGGAAAACGGGTTCACAATTTAACTGTAGATGTCAACAGAGTTCCATACCTTGCAATTGAACAATAACAATTTTGAGGAAGTTGATTTAAAGGTTGATTTGATTTGTTTTGGCACATTTTTGCAACCAAGGAAAGTTAAAGATGTCTCTGCTCTCCACACACAACTTAAAATTGTAATTATTTTTTAAAAGTTAATATTTTTTGTAATTGTGCTTTTTATTTTGGAGAAAAGAGTGTTTTTTTTAAGTTTTTTAAAGATGTCAGAAAGATACTTCAATTTAAGCAGCTAATTGACATTAGTTAATTGTTAGATAAAAGATTTCTCAGTAAATGTGGGCATCAGTGGATCTGTTAGTTTAAATAGTTTGGCTAAAATGTTTTTTCTTAATAACCACCGCATTTCTGTGTACAGTAAGAGGTAGCAGCAGTACACAGTTTTTTGGCGGTAACTTTTAAAAGGCGTGCTTGAAGCGGGCGGTTCATTATTTTTACAGCACTATCTATTACAACTTTGCGGTATTCTTTTAGTTGCCAGAAAATGCTTATGGATAATACAGTATCATTTAAGCCACTTGCTTTATCCTAGACACGGCTGTGATCACTTATCCAATCATTGCAGCCTTTCTATCGTTGCAAATAAATTATTATTCAAACAAACTAAAAAATTGAAGAATTGATAAAAGAACTAGAAACAAGATTGATTTTAGATCAGAATGTCTAATACATACATACATACTTAGGTAAAAATATTAGACTAAATGAAAACAACCTGCTGACCGAAATACAAAAAATGACTAAACAAAAATGAAAAGCACCTAAAAACTAAAGTGTTTGATCAATATGTATTACCAGTACTTACCTAAAGGACTCAAACATGGCTTTTACTAAAGTACGTAAGTTATTTCAAAGAACAAAGGACAAAGAATGTTACACATTACTCTCAGAAACCACAGAGAAACTACGTAAATAAAAAAAATCAATGTGGCTGATTTAGCCAAAACAGTTTTTAGACTAAAGCTGAATATAATGCACTATACAAAGATTGTCGATAAATACCTTGGCTTGGCAAAAGACCAAAATGGCGATTGCAAACTAGGTGGAGTAAAGATAGAAACTGGATTTACCTGGATAAGAGTAACACAAGACCGACAAATATAAACAGATATGAAGGAGTTTTACAATTTGACAATGCATCGATAGGGGTTAATAGATAAATATACCATTAAATACGGGGTGTAGCTTCAAAAGGTACAATCTTCACTTTTTGAAATTATTGAGTTGGTGATGCCAAGCAAATTACGCACTCTACAACGTGATCTAATTTTGTTTTTCATACAATACAATAAGTTTTGTTTATTTATTTTTTTTAATTTAGTTTTTATTTAAGAAAAAATTTTGGCAATATTCAGTTTAAAAAGAAATTATGCAACCTATAATTTTATAGATTTTGATAATTTATTGATCAAATTAATTTAAGTTTATAGCAAAGTTAAAAATGTTTTGTAAATAACTCAAAAAAACTAGCATACGCTGTTTGGAAACCACTGAGCTAAGGTAGCTTTTTACTTTGTTATAGAAAATCATGACATCATTTAAGACAGGCAGATAGAGAAGTGTTGCAAACTCTTTCTTGTCCGTGGTGCTTACGACTGTTATTTGGTTGCCTGATAAGGTAACAATAACATGATACAATTTTGTTACTATTATTAAAAGAACAATTGTTTAAAACGTCAATTATTACAGTGTAATATTGTTATGATGTAACTAAGAAATCTTGTAATACAATTTTTCTACATTAGATGTCAATAGTAATATCTTTTGTATATAATAATATCAAATCAAGCAACTATTTAAAAATATCATTACTAAATCATGTAATAATTAATTTAATTACATCGGGAAACACAAAAAAATAGAGGTCACTTTAAAATAATGACTTATTTTTGGAATTTTTTGTTTTAACTTTATATTTGCAAACTGTAAACTAAAGCAGGCGTTTAATAATTTATTTCCTTACAAATGTTATCTATCTGTCAGTTATTATCACTGTGTTACAGACTTTTATGAAACAGCATCTATTTCACTCTAATTGAAAACTTACATTTTGTTGTGGTTTTTTTACGTGTTGATCTTTTTTTGCAATATTTGTCATTTACACGTGTACTGTACTTAACAGGTCATAATGCCTTTAAGCCCTGTCGTTATAGCAAAAATTATAGCAATTAAAGATGGGCGAGGAAAACGTGAAACTGCAAGGATTGTTGGTAAAAGCCTTTATGCTGTACAAAAGGTGTATCAACGTTACTTGGATACTGACTTGATAACCAGCAAATCAGGATCCGGGCAAAAAAAGTCACCACGAACAAAGATGACCGTGTTTTGGTGTCCACAAAATTGCAAAATAGAACAGCTTCTGCAAAATCAACTTCATGAAGTTAGAAATGTAAATGTTGGTAAATGGACTGCTAGGAAAAGGCTTTGGATTACTGGATTGATTTGTAGAAAGATGGTCACAGGTCCACCTTTACAACGCTGACATTGTGTTGCAAGATTGGCTTTTGCCCAAATTTGCCGGGCATGGAATTATGGAATTAGGGTACTGTTTGATGATGATCTTCTTCTTCAAGTGGCAACTCTTTTTAGGAGGTTTGCAATCATCATCATTATTTTTATTTTTGAGTAGGCAGCTCAGAATAGTTCTTTGGATGTTATATTATACCATTCCCTCAAATTTCGCATGAGATTCTGCATCTGCCAATAGTTCTTCTACTTGCATGATCAGTTGGAGCAGTTCGTATTTTTCTCCTTTTATTATGTGACCCAGATATTTTAGCTTTCTTTCTTGAATTGTGATTGTGATCTCCAGTGGTTTATTCGTACGTTCTAATATCTTGCTGTTTGACACTTTATTTGTCCAGGATATCTTCAGCATGCGTCTATAGCACCACTTTTTAAAAGCTGTCACTTTCTTTACATCTGCTTGTTCAACGTCCATGCTTCCATTCCGTAGAGTAAAATAGAGAAAACGTAACAACACAACTTACCATTCTGGTTCTTAGTTCTACTTTTGTTTGTCGATTACATAAATAAGCCCGCATTTAAAGGAATGCGTTTTTAGCCACTTCTATCCGAGTTTTGATTTTGACTGTCTGATTGATGTTATTCGTTATCCAAGTTTCGAGATATTTATATTTATATGTTTTTTCAATTATTATGTTGTCGATGTATAACTCTTGTATTAGTGTTGGTGATTTTGTTATTATCATGTATTTTGTCTTTTTCAGGTTCATTCTAAGACCATACCGTAGACTGACAACCTTAATGTTCTGGACTACTTTCTGTAGATCGTTTCAATTTTCTGCTATAACTATAGTATCGTCCGCGTATCGAATTATTAATTGGCTGGCCATTTACTCTTACTCTTGCCTGCTCTTCATTTAGAGCCTTTTGAATATTGTAGAGTTCAGGTTAAATAGCATAGAGGACAGTGTACACCCTTGCCTCACTCCCCTTTGTATTTGTATTTCCTCTGTAACTTCTTTGTCTACTTGAACAACAGCTGTTTGGTGCCAATCTTCTGCTTCTTCTTCATGTGCCGTCTCCATTTCGGAGGTTGGCTATCATCATTACTACTTTGACTTTGGACACTGCCGCCCTAAACAGATCAGCTGACGTGACTTTAAACTATTTTCTCACATTACTAAGCCAAGACATTCTTCTCGCTCCGGTAGTTCTTTCTCCCACCATTTTTTTTTGGATTATGAGTCGGAGAATCTTATATTTCGGACCTCTTATGATGTGGCCGAGATATTGCAGTTTTCTTTTTTTCACCTTCAGTAGGATTTCTCTGTTTTTCTCCATTCTTCTCAGAATTTCCACGTTAGTCGCATGTTCTGTCCATAATATTCTCAACATCCTACTGTAGGCTCACATCTCAAACGCTTCTAATTTCTTCTCACAATACACGTTGAGGGTCCAAGCTTCCACACCATATAAAAGGACTGGGAATACGTAACATTTGAGCATCCGAGTTCTTAGTTCCAGGCTCAAGTCGCGACTACAGAGCAGTTTTTTAATCTTTACAAAGGACGCACGGGCTTTCTCAATGCAAATCTTTATTTCTGCGCAGTAGTCCACGGCGCCGTCAACGTTTGTACCTAGATAGTTATACCTTTCGACTCTTTCCAGCCATTTGCTTTCCACATACAGATGTTCATTTGGTGCTTCAGTTTTGATGACAATCATGTATTTGGTCTGTTTAACATTGAGTGCCCATATTCATGACTAACTGTGGCGACATTATTCAGCATATTTTGAAGGTTTTGCATGTTTTTGGCGAGAAGTACTATATTGTCAGCGTAACGCAAGTTGTTCAGTGGGGTGCCGTTAACACGTATTCCGCCGTCCTCTCTTTCGAGGGCCTCGGTGAAGATTTCTTCTGAATAGCTGTTAAAGAGGAGTGGAGAGAGAACACATCCTTTTTTGACTCCTCTCTTAATCTGAACGGCTTTCGTTAGTTTGGATTGGACGCGAACGGACTCACTTTGGTTTAGGTACAGTTTTATTATGTATATCTCTTGTGTTGAGTTTTTTTTGTTCAAGTGCTTCTATTAGTTGTTTGTGTCTTATTTTATCAAATGCTTTATTATAATCTACAAAATAGGCGTATACCTTGTGGTTCACATCCAGACACCGCTGCATCCAGATCAAACAACGCTTCCCTTGTTCCAACTCCTTTTATAAAGCCAAACTGGGTATCTCCTATTCCTTCTTCCAGTTTCTTGTAAATCCTACGGTGGATGACTTTGAGAAAAATCTTTAGTGTGTCTCATTAGACTAATCGTACGGTGTTCGTTGCATTTTTTGGCATTATGTTTCTTAGGAATTGTGACAAACGTTGACTGAAGCCATTCTTGTGGTATTATTCTTGTTTCATAGATCTCATTAAATAGGGAGGTTATAGCATCAAAATGTTGCTCTTCAATAATTTTAAGCACATCTGCAGGCAGATCGTCAGGGCCAGGAGCTTTTCCGTTTTTGGCTGATTTTATTGCTGCTTGTACTTCTTTTTTTAAAATAGGTGATTCAGTGTCATTTATACTGTTGGTAATTATCTCTATTTGACGTAATCTTCTTATAGTGTCAGTTGATCTTCAATATCCAGCACAATGTTCTTTTTCTCATTTGTAAGGATGTTATGAGAGTCGTGCAGTTTCTGCAGATTTTCTATCTCAGTACATTTCTCTTTCAGCCACTCTTCCTTAGCTTGTCGACATTTATATTTGATTTCCTTCTGTACTTCTTTATACTTTTGTGTGTCTGAGTTCTTTAGGTTTCTCCTTTCTTCCATAAGCCTTAATATTTCATTGGTCATCCAATCTTTTCGGTTTGTTGTTTTTTCAGCTATCAGATGTTTCTTACAAGGTTTTATGATGGCTGACTTTAAATTTTGCCACATGTCGTTAGGTTGATTCTGAGTTGTCGAACGGGTGTTTATTAATTTATTTAGGTTTTTATTTGGTGCCAATATAGCGATTCTATAATCTTTGTCTTTTGAGTCGATGTTTCTTTGTTTAAGTAAGTTTATCAAGGTCTCATGGCGGACTTTGTCAAACGCCTTTTTGAAATCTATAAAACACACATGCATATCCTGGTTCATGTCTAGACATCTTTGTGCCAGTACGTTGAAACTGAACAATGCCTCCCTTGTACCAAAGCCCTTTCTGAAGCCAAACTGGGTATTACTTATATCTTTCTCTAGTTTGTTGTATATTCTGTTATAAATAATTTTTAGAAATGCTTTCAGTGTATGGCTCATTAAGCTAATGGTTCTGTAGTCACTGCATTCTTTGGCGTTTGGCTTCTTCGGTAAGGTTATAAAGGTAAATTTTATCCATTTCTTTGGTATTATTCCAGTTCGATATATTTCATTAAAAACATCAACAATAACGTCCAGCTGGTCTTCATCTATTAATTTTAGAAGTTTGCATAAAATTTTATCTGGACCAGCAGCTTTTCCAATTTTCAATGTTTTTATTGCATAATGAACTTCTTTTTTTAATATGTTTAGTCCCTCTGTAGTAGTTTGTTTAGACTCGGTGCATCTTGTGTCTTCAAACAGTTCTTGTACATATTCTTTCCATCTTTTAAGTTTTTGTGCTGTTTCTATTAAGATTTTTCCGTTTTTATCTTTAATAATAGAGGGTTTCATTTTTCTAGTTGTTTCTGTTAACTCATTAATTTCTTTATGCATTTTGCGGCTGTCGTATTTTGTTTGTAGTTTTTTTATATAATCGCATTTTGCTCCTATCCATTTTTCTTTTGCTTCACGTATTTTTCTTTGTCTTTTTTTATATGTTTTCAGATTAGGTTTACTTTTTCTTCTTTCTTCCATAAGGATAATAATTTTTTGTGTCATCCATTTTTCTTTCAGTTTTTTCCTCTCTGGTGTTAGACTATCCTTACATCCATCTATTAGCGCTGTTTTTATGTTAATCTATTTGTGGTCTATATCTATATTTGTGTTTATCATGTTTTTTCGTGTAGTTTCAATTTTTCCGTTGCTATCTTATTATTTTTTCCTTTAGGTTTTAATTGTTTAAGTTTAATATGCAGTCTGGCAACTATAGGGTTGTGGTCTGTTCCAACGTCAGCTCCTGGGTAGGCTTTTACTGTTGTTATACTATTTCTCAATCGTTTTTTAATAAGTATGTAGTCGATTTGGTTCTTTACTATCTTATTTTTAGTGTTTTGAGGAGATTTCCACGTATAAAGACTCCTTTTTGGTAATTTATAGCACGTATTAGTAACTACGAGTTTTTCTGTCTGAGAGAATTCCACAAGCCTATTGCCCCTTTTGTTTTTCTCTCTCATTTCAAAACTTCCTACTGTCCTTTCTCCAATCTTTGCATTGAAGTTTCCTATGATAATTGTGATGTCTTTTTTCTTAGTGTTTTTAAGTACAGTGTAAAACTGTTCTATTTCCTCGTCGGGTTTGTCTGCTGTTGGTGAGTAATTTGGAGAATATTAATGTTTCTTTTATGAGATGGCATTTGTATCAGCATTACTCTATCTGAATAGGTAATAAAACTGGTTACTGCTTTATGTACGTTCTTATCGACCATAATAGCGACTCCATATTTGTTTGATTTATCCGTGCTTTCGGAATAATACATACAACATTCATCCATGTGATGAACCCCATTTTCCGGCCATCTTAGGTCACTTATGCCTAAGATATTAATTTTTAATCTCTTCATTTCCGCCGCCACATTGTTAATTTTTCTTTCCTGCCACAGGCTTTTTACATTTTAGGTGCTTATTCTCATGACGTTGTTTAAAATTGTCCCCACCGGAGATCCAATTAGGGGACTATTAACTCCGGGATATTTAATCTTGTTACGATTTATGATGATGATTTGTACTAGGGATATCCGTTGGGATCTTTAGTGCAGTGGTTTCCCGTCGCCTTCTGCATCTTTATGCCGTTGATCAATAGATGATTCATTCGCCTAGGGCAACGATTTTTGCCAGGACAAGAGGGTGCCCTGTCTCTTACCAGCTCTTCTACCCGAAGCTGTTGGCTGGTCAGAGGGACCTGCTTATTCCGGCAGACATTTGGTCGACAGAGCCTCGTTAGTTATCTAGCAGGGTGTACCACGTAAGGTGAGGTTGTCATTTGGGTATAGAAAACACCACACCCCTTACACCCCAATGATGATGAGTTGCGCTTTTGCAGTTTGTATTTATGAGTGATTTCTATTTGGTTAGGGTTTGGTCAGGAATTTCTACCGAAACACGCACAGAGTCGGTCTTTGTAGAGAATGACTCTCTGATAGCTCTCAGATACATTATAAAGGTTTTTGAAGATCATGTAATGCCCTTCATGACAATTATGGGCAAACGAGGCATTTTCATGCAAGATAATGCTAGACCTTACGTTGCTAAAGTTGTCAGAGATTATCTGGATATGTTTTAAAAACTTAACCCTCAATATTTTCCGGGTCTAGCGCGCCAAAGCTTCACTTTTCGATTTAAAATACGGGCGGAAACTATAATTTCAACTTTTATAATAATGTGACATTTAATTGTTATCTTAGAAGATGAGTTTAAACTTCTAAGTATTAAAAACAGTTTGATTTGTTAATATTTAAGAAGGAAGATCTTAAATCAAGAGACATTATTGAACAATAATTGAAAACGATTTATTTATTAGAATAAATTAAGTTTTATTACAATAGTGCATAAGTTTCAATGAATCCACGCATTCTAGGTATGCTTGTATAGACACCAGGATAACCTTCTAGTGCACATCCTTTACCCCAAGAAACAATTCCAACCATTTTACCGTTAACAACAGCAGGGCCACCAGAATCACCCTAAATAATCTAAATTAATAAATATTAACTAATTTGCATAATTAACAAACCTGACAAGTATCTCCAGTTCCATCATCATAACCAGCACAAAACATATTGTCAGTTACATCTAATGCAAATGAAGCATAAAATCCTCTACATTTTTCTATAGAAATTATTGGCAACTCAATATGTTGTAACTGAGTAGGTCTTTCATTAGTACTACCATCTAATTTACCCCAACCTGCCAAATATGCTTTAGCGCCAACTTGTATGGGTTCATAATTTAATTCTACAATATCTGCAACATCATCTAATATGATTTTTTTAGATAATACCAATATACACGCATCATTATCCATAGTTGCAGACATATACTCTGGATTTATTATGATGTCTGATACTGGAACTAATTGGCCTCCGCTATAAGCTTCAGAAGAACCTGCGCGTACCGTCGTATCTAAGCCATCAAACCTAAAAAAATATATATAATTCTGATATATCAATTAAATAACTCACCCGTAAAAACAATGAGCTGCTGATATTACATATTTTTCGCTTAGTATGGCCCCTCCACATAAGAAGGTTCCTATATGGACTGACACCTGATATGGGTAATCTAGTATGTCAGTAGTTTCACCGTTTACTATCTTCTCTGGTATTTTATCTAAATAATAAAAAAAAATATTGGTACACAATTTTTGTTATAATAATGAAAGCAATTTAATGCAAATAAATTAGTTTTGTAAGCAAGCAATTGATGATTGATGGTTTTGATTTGATTAACTTTGATAAACAATTTCTTATTCTAATCAAAAATTTAAGTCGATATAAGTTCCCGTCAGTACACTATTTTAATAAATAAATAGATTTTTGTTATAATTAATTAAGTTTAAAAATTTGTAATTAATATTATAATAGTTTGATTTGTATTGTAACTGACGATCTAAAGTAATGATTGTTACTTGCAAATTTTGGTCTTTTATACCTATCAATGGTAATATCAACTATTTTGTTATTTAAATTGTGCGTTGAATCTTATGAAACAATACACTATTGTCATTTTTATGTTTAGTTAATAAAATTTTAAACAACTAATGTCACTTGAAAAGTTATTTATTGATTAATTAAAAATCTCTTTTTTATAGTTTTATGACACGTTTACAGACTTGTTTTTGCTTTGTTTGTATATATTTTCTAGTTTTTTAGTATTTTTAAACTCAAAAACGTTGTTAAAATATAAAGAATTTAAATTTTGTTATATTTAGATTTTTTATATTCTTTTTCTGGTTAGGCTTTGAGTTACCGAATTTGATTCTCCTGCCTAACAAAAAGTTTAACGTATAGTATTAAACGTGCGCTCGGTATAGAGCTAGCAAAAAATACCTGATTGCTACCATTTTGAGGATTTCATACAAAGAGTGTTTGTTTTGTATATATATAACTTATATATGTATATTATTTTTAAAATTGCAAGTATTTTTTTGGATGTACATACATACATATATACCTAGTCACGCCGTTTCCTTTTGGCAGTAATACTGTACAAACGACCGTATACTGAAGGTTACACTCCAATTAAATAGCAAACCCACGCATATATATCAGTGTACGCACCGGACTCCAGCAAACCTGAACAACAAGCCATCGAATTCTTCGAACAAATACAATATCTACTAGACAAAATTCTAAACAACGATAGAATCATCCTGCTTGGAGACCTAAACGCCAGAATTGGAAACGAGATAGTAGACGGGGTCCAGCAAAGATTCAATGAAGAAACATCGAATTTCAGAGGAAAGATGCTTGTTCAACTATGCACTTTTAATAAACTAAGAATCAACAACATTTTTTTTTACCACAAGCAACCTTTACAGGCGGTGGAAACAACAATTCCGTAATAGACTTTATTATTACCAACAGAGCCATACCTCCAAGTCAAATAATAGACGTCAGAAGCCTAACCTCTGCAAACATAGGCTTAAACCATAACCTAGTACTGTGTAAAATAAGAACTACTGCTGCCCCATCCACAAAAAGAACACCTATATATGCTACAAAATTTAACATCCAGTCACTGGAAGCAGAAAGTACACGAGAGCTTTATGCAAACCGCCTACAACAACATATTACATCCGATCCAACCGGTGAGACTAATAACAATGACATCAGCTGGAAGCGTTAGGGAAGAAAACAATAAACCTAAACGCAAAACTAACCACCAAACCTTAGTTTGCCCAAGAAGTAAAAAGAATCACCAAGAAAAAAAAAGTTTATCTAGACTTTAAGAGCAAACAAACACGAGAGGCGCACGTCAACTATATCCTGGTAAGAAATCAAATAAACAGAAAAATCCGGAAAACAAAGAACAAATACTGGCAAAAATTTAATGCAGACATGGATCACAACATGTACGAAGCACAGAAGAGAATCCGGAAAGAGCTTAGAGGCCAAAAGAAAGCAACAAACGAGAGCATAGAAATCAAAGCTATAACTAAAGAAAGACATGTTGACTATTTCCAACAACTTTACGTAAGCCAGGACCAAGAGGAGGATAGAGAGGAGCATAGAGAACAGACTGTAGAAAGAGTAAAAATGACAGAAAAACAGAACAAAAGTGCAATAGCAAAACTAAAAAAACAGAAAAACGCCAAACGAAGATGAAATAGTCAATGAACTCATCAAGCACGGTGGGGGACCTTTTGTCAACGAATTAACAAGACTGTTCAATGCAGTAATAACACAGGAAAAAACACCAAGCAAATATAAAAAAAGTATTACCATACCAATATTCAAAAAGGGAGACAAAAAGGAACCATCGAACTATAAGGGAATAACACTGCTTAGCTCCGCAATAAAACTTTTCACAAGCATAATTGCAAAAGAGATATCTAACATCGTCTTAATTAACAAAAAACAACAGGACTTCAGGAGAAATCGCTTTACACTAGATGCGATATTTATTATTCGACAAATTGCAGAAAAGGCCCTTGAATACAGCACACCCGCTTTTATATGTTTTGAGGATCTCACAAAATCATTCAACCGCATACAGCTTAGAGACGTCTTAACGATACTTGAAGAAAGAGAAGTACTTAGAGAATATATCCGTATAATTAAAGAACTCAATACCAACATTACCACTAAAATAAAAGTTAACAAGAAATTAACTAAAGAGATAAGAACCAACTTGGGAATCCGTCAAGGAGACAGTCTCACCAACAACAAGGTAAACATCATATGCTATGCGGATGATGCAGCTTTAATAGCGGAAATAGAAAATGACTTGCAGCGATTATTGCACAAATTCAAAACAATGGTCAAAAAATAACATGTCTATTGCAATAGCTAAAACCAAATTAATTACCAACTCAAAGGAGCCCGTGCGATGCAAATGCTAGCAATTGACAACACCCCAATCGAGCAGATAATGTCGTTTCACTATCTGGGCTGCAAAATATCCAGCTATGGGAACCTGAAAGACGACGTCAAACACCAGGTTAACAAAGCTGCTATGATATCGGGACACTTAAACCAAAATATCTGGAAAAACAAATACCTCACTACCGATTGCAAATCAAGAATCTACAAAACATGTGTACGGCCAGTCTTGACGTATGGGGCGGAAACGAGAGCGGACACGGCGGCAACCAAACGACAAATGCGGACAACAGAGATAAAAGCACTAAGAACAATTGCCGGATACACGATGTGGGACAAAAAACGGACGACACACATAAGACAAAAATGCAAAGTAGAAGATGCAAGCTTTTTTTTTGCACGCATTTATCTACAACATTCAACCAACTTTAACGTGGTCGCTCTGCATTTTGATCTAAATACAGTTTTGTTAATCTATCCTCACTCATTTTTTTTTAATATGACTAAACTAACGTAGAATACTACGTCTGTACTTGTCTATTGGTGTTACTTTGAAATCACATTAATTTATTGTCCACTTATTTCCAACTCTGTCCATACGAGTTTTCCCACACACACTTCTTATGTATCCTATTCCAACTGCATTTATGTCACTTTTGTTTTTCTCTTTACATACCTATGTTTTAGAGCAGAGTTTGTGTCAAGACACTTATAATCTGTTATCAAAATTGTAATTAGTTTAAGTTATTCAATAGTTGTCTTTATTTTTCTTGTTTATTGTTTTTCTTTCTGCTTCATGATGCTAAGATGTTGATTTTTGTTAATGTTTTAACTACGTTGTCATCTTATATTTTTGTCGATCTACCAAAAAAATATGTTTTACTCTATCCAATCTTCTTAATCTTTTCACTTTTTAAAGTAATTTATTTTACTTGTCTGAATAATTTTAAGGCTACTTTTTGGTATGTGTAGTTTTTCTGCTTTATTTTCTTTCAACTTAAAGTCCTTTTTTTTCAGTTTATTGTTTCATAAGTCTAGGTTGTGTTGCATATCTTCTTTTGATTTTGCTAAAATAGATATATCGTTTATAAATATGCATTCCAATATAAAAATTCTTGCTAGGTTGTAATAACAAATATGTACTTTTCTTGATTTGTTCTTAATGTTTTGTTTAGAAATATTATAAATATAAGTGGGCTCATTGCTCCTCATTGCTACTCATTGCCATTACCGCTGCATAGTAATGAATTTGTTTGATAGCTTTGACTAGGTGTTCTTTTATACTTTTTTATATGAGAACTTTTACATTTTATTTATTAAAACCCTGTCAAAGGCTTTCTCCAAATCTACAAATGTTATATCTGCAAAATTTTTGCTAAACTTTATGAGTTTTTCTAATAATGAGTATTTCCTTTTTTTTTTAAATGGATAAAAACATGCTTTTAGATGTAAAACTTTATTATTACCAAATTGTAAATTTATGTTTACGCTATATTTTTATGATATAAATAAATTAACAGCATAATACATTGCATAACAAAATTTATCTACACATATCTCAACATCACAGTTAAAATTATTAAAAACCAACCAACCATTATTTGTTATTTTGGATGGAGAATTTAAAACTACTAAGTATTAAGATCGGTTTATTTTTGTTAATATTTGAGAAGAAATATTCTAAATCAAGAGACATAAAAATTAATTGCAAACATTCTATTTTTTAATATAATAATTTCTAAGTTATTACAATGGCGCATGAGTTTCAATAAATCCACGCATTCTAGGTATGCTTGTATAGACACCAGGATAACCTTCAAGTGCACATCCTTTACCCCAAGAAACAATTCCAACCATTTTGCCATTAACTACAGCAGGGCCACCAGAATCACCCTAAATAATCTAAATTAATAAACATTAACTAATTTGCATCATTAACAAACCTGACAAGTATCTCCAGTTCCATCATCATAACCAGCACAAAACATATTGTCAGTTACATCCAATACAAACGTAGCATAATATCCTCTACATTTTTCTATAGATATTATAGGCAACTCAACATGTTGTAACTGACTAGGTACTTCATCAGTACTGCCATCCAATTTACCCCATCCTGCTAATTGTGCTTTAGCTCCAACCTGTATGGGTTCATAATTTAATTCTATAATTGCCGCATTATCATCTAATAATATTTTCTCAGCTAAAACCACTATACACGCATCATTATCCATAGTTTCGGGATTATATTCAGAATTTACTATGGCGTCTGATACTGGAATTAATTGACCTCCGCTATAAGCTTCAGATGAACCAGCGCGTACCTCCGCATCTTTGTCTTCAAATCTAGAAAAAATATATATAATTCTATTATATTAATTAAATAACTCACCCGTAGAAGCAATGAGCTGCTGTTATTACATATTTTTCGCTTAATATGGCACCACCGCATAAGAATTTCCCAATATGGACTGACACCTGATATGGGAACTCTACTATGTCAGTAGTTTCGCCATTTATTATCTTTCCTGGAAATTCATCTGAATAATAAAAAAAAGTATTATATATTTGGATACAAGTTATTATATATAATATAATAATTAAAGCAATTTAAAGCAAATAAATTAGTTAGAAAGCTATTGATGATTGATGGTTCTGATTTAATTAATTTTGTTAAATAATTCCTTATTCTAAATAAAAGTTCTCGTCAGTACAGTATTTTATAAAAAAAATATGATTATATGTATATTTGTGATTTTTTTAAATTTTATGTAAGTATAAATTTAATTTTAAAATTTGAAATTTTTTAATAGTTTGATTTGTATTGTAACTGAAGATCTAAAATAATAACTGTTACTTACAATTTTTGGTCTTTTATACCTTTCAATACTGATAACACCTATTTTGTTATTTAAATTGTGGGTTGAATCTTATAGAACAATACATTATTGACATTTTTTATGTTTAGTCAATAAAATTTTAAATAAGTAATGTCAGATGAAAAGTTATTTATTGATTAATGATAAATCTAATTTTTATAGTTTCATGACACATGTACGACTTACTTTTGCTTTGTTTTTATTTATATTTTAATTTCAAATACTTTGTAAAAGTATAAAGAGTTTAAGGTTTATTATATTAAGACTTTTTATATTTTTTCTGGTTAGGTCTTTAGATGTTTTTTTATTTGTGTGTCTAGTATAGTTGCCGAATTTGATTATCCTGTCTAACAGAGAGATAAATGTAGCGTTAATAGTGCGTCTGGTATATCCAGCAAAAAGTATCTCAATTCTGCTGCCCTTCTAAGGATCTTATACTAAAAGTGTTTTGTTTTGTAAATATTGTAAAACGCAAATATGACCAACTATATTTGCTTCCAAATATTTATTTAAAGATGATAATAAGCTGAGGTTTTCTGGATTTTTAATTTGCTAAAAAAGTATTAGTTAGAGTAATGTTTCTGCTTTCTCATATAAATTTATTGTTATTCAACCGCCACTACACTAAATCAACACCTACAATGATGGCGCACTTTTAATGATTTTTCAAAAACGTTACTTATAAGGCACAGTCAGATGAAAAGGTTTTACACAGAATTGTGGGTGGGTGTTTACACCAGTGAGGGAGAGGCAGAAAAATATAACTAACATCACATATAATATTTTTATTCATCATTAACATTGATTTTGGGCATATGACATTATAACATTCAATTTTGTGTTTGTTTTTAGCACTGCTAGCCGTATGTTACATATAATTTAAACAACGCTGGTTTTCAATTGTTTGCGCTTTTATTAACATAAACTAATAACCGCTATAGAACTGTATCGGCAAAAGAACGACGCATGAGATGATGAGCAGAGAGCGGTGGAGTTTTTTTGGATTCTTCTTTGATCGTGGTGACAGTTGCGGCATAGTACTTGTAGATTGGCTGTATGCTGTTTTTGGCAAATTTTGCATTTGGTTAGAGGTTCTACATTGTAGCAAAGTACATGTGTGGTAAAACTTTTTTGTGTTTAGAGTTGCAATAAGAGTTAAAAAGATTGTGCCATATTTTTTTTCTATCTTAATGAAGTGAATTTGTTTTAGCACTGCTGGATTTAGTAAGAATTTGTAAGTTGTTTTTTATGTTTTTTGTTGGTTGTGGAGTTGTGGTATATGGCGGACGCATTTGTTTTTTGCGGTTTTAAATTTATTTTGAGTTTAGTTCTGTCTATCATTTGCCTAACATTTAAAAAAATTGTGTGGAAAATTGTTGCAGATTAGCTTTTGTGGCTTTAACAAAGTAACAGTTTATAGTTTTTTTGTGTGGGTAATTGATAAAAGCCTGTAAGCAGAAATAAATGGTTAATGATTATTTAACATTTTGCATATATTATTTTTGCTATTGCTTGAAGTCACTAAAAAAAATAATTTTGGCAGCAAATTAACCTTGAAATTTTTATTGCGTAGGCGTTTAACAACGTCAGGAGTCTGTTGAATAAGTCACCAGAGTAGGTAGCAGCGTTAAGAGCATACCGACCGCTACTTTGATTTGTAGTATTTTAACAAAAACGGCTACTTCTCCTTCATCGCTGCTTCTACAAATAATTTGATAATCGATTTATTTTTTACCAGTACATTGCTTGTTTTAAAGTTCATGCCTCCATTTTATAAAGGAAAACAGCATATACTTAACATTTTACTAATCTAGTAAGTAGTTCTAACTTGGTTCACACAAAAAACACGTATTTTGAGGATGGTGGTGGATTTGAGCCGATTTATATTTGGGTTATTATTTTAAGTGTTTGGTTGATGTTATTGGTTATTTAAGTACCAACATTAGTTATGTTTGTGGGTAACGCTATTTGTCCTACGTTTTTGTTCTTGTCTTTGTCTTGCATTGAGGCTTTTTCTCACGTTTCTGTAGCGTATAACATTTTGCTTTTTGATGCTATTAGTTTTCTAACTTTTTTATCTAGACCTTCCTTGTTTGGCATAAGTCTACTGAGCTCTCTGGATTTCCTTTGTTTTCTTTTACGGCTTTCGTAACAAAGTTCTACTAGCTTTGAGTGTCACTCTGGTATTCAATTTTTTTTTCTTATAGTTATCATTGTTAATTATAAATTTTTTCTTCTTATCTATGTCTGTAATTTATCTAGTGATAACTTTTGTTTTCTTTTTAATATTTCCTCTTCTACGTCTCTACCTACTAGTGCTTTGGCGTCCGCAAATGGAGCATGTTTTACCTGAAAGTTAAATTTGGTTAGCAGAATAAACCATTTATAGTCGGATAATGAAATCAATTAAATCAAAACTTGGTAAATAAAAATATCTCATTAACTCGTCTTTTAGGTACGCTTGGAATACTCTAGTTTATTGCTGTGGTATCGTTGTTGTTGGTTGTTAAGGCGGTAGTTAGCGTAAAAGACCACTCTTTTATTTGCCACGTTCTTGTAATAGAAGACTATTCTTGGGCCTAGGTAGCTAGCGTTTATCTGCAACACAAATTCTTGACTTGGCCTTGATTGGTCTAGATGTAGTAGTTAGTTGCATTTAAAAAAACTTGCTTGTTTTTTTTTGTTTCATTAGAATGGCTTGTTCTTTCCCTGTAGATAAGTCAGTAGAGCACTTATGTCCGCAAACATAGCCAGGTGCAGACGCTTAATAAACTCTTGCTTTCCTGTTGTAGGTTTTAGGTAGTCAATGTAAAGTGAATACTGAAGGGTTTGTTTTTGGTGCTGACTTAAGCACTCAATCTCGGATTGTCCAAATTAGCACTTGCACACAAACTTACACGTCAGTTCATAGCTTTGAAGATTTTCTACCACTTTTTGCAGGTGGGTTAAATGATTTTTGTGGTTTCTGGCCCGGCAACTTCTTAGAAACTGATATCTAAAGTTTTAATAAGTTTAGTAAGTAAGGTTTATACTAGAACAATCTTACTTTACCTTGACAATATTATAGTTTTCTGTCTTTAGATCTATCAAAGTAAATAAGCTTGTTTTTCCGAACGTACAGGGTTTTGTAAATTTTTGGTAGCGGGGCAAACTTATCTCATTTGGCGTCGGTTAGTTTAGTGGTCCAAGCAGAACATAGGTCTTTCTTCTTCTTTACAAGTACTACCGGCGAGCAGTTTTTGCTTAAGCTGGTTTAAAAACAGCTTTTTTAATTATTTTTTTTTCTTTTGGTTTGGGAGGAAATTTTTTTAAAGGCTCAAAGAACTTGTCAAATTTACTTGTTAGAGGAAAGTGAATACCAATACTAAATGCGTACTTATTCTCAGATGCTTCGCAGCATTGGACCATGGAAACGTCGTTAAGATAGACGTTCTTATGGGGGTGATTTATCGCCAGTCGTTTAACCAGTCTTTGAGGTCGGTAGTAGTTTTTTGTTTTCTCAAGGTGACTACTATGAGTTACTTTGGGGAGTATAGAAATGCTGTGGTGTCAGCGTATTGAGTTATTTTTACCCCGTGGGTCTATCCTAAAAGAATGAAATTGTGGAGAGAATGTAGCTTTGAAGAACTTCTGCAGTAATCTGCCGTAAAGTGAAAATGTGGTTCAAATTTTTAACTGCCAAGTTTATGTGATTTAGAAAAGATATTATTCTTATAAGACCCAGAGGAAAGTTCTGTTTTGTAAAATTTTAGAGATCTTTTACATTGGATTGTCATTCTCTGTGATTAATGCTAAAGTGTTTTTTTAGTTTAGTTAATTAAGATGGAATATCCATATTGATCATGTTGTTAAAAAGCTAAGTAGCGTTTATTACGCAATATTAAAACTAAAACGAACTGTATCATACCGATATATCATGCAAGTTTATTACGCTTTAGCCTATTCGCACATAGCTTACAATATTATTGCTTGGGGTAAATCATCGGACACAAATAGGGTACAGGTAACCCAAAAACGATTAATTTGACTTATACATAACATGCAATATAACGAAACATGCAGAACAACATTCAAATCACAGAAAATACTTCCATTTAATTGCATATATATTTACAAACGTGCGATATATGCATATAATAATCTGATAACATTTGAAAAAAAAATTTATCAACCACAACTACCCAACAAGAAGCTGTAATAATCTATGAGTCCCACTGCATCGATCATCAAGGTATAAAAAATTACCATACATGTCTTGCATAGAAGAGTTTTACTCATACTAATTGAGTGCTGTGTAATTTTAATAGTCTTATTATTTATTAATTATTGTATTTATTTAATTACTGTATTTCTGTATGTGTATTGTAATATTTGTAATGACTTGACAAATGTCGTATTTTTAACGATCATTCTTGTTGAATAAAGTATTATTAAAGTATTATTATTAGTTCTATGTTTGTGCAACTTTGTTAGCTTTTTTCACTTTGCTGTGAAGCGAGTTTACGATCAATGACTTTATATTTCGGTATAATTAAAAAAAAAATATTTGCTTAAACCTGATGGGTTTTAAGATATTTTTTTGTAACTTGGTGGATTTGATTGATCCCAATAAAGAGTTTAATTTTTAAATGTTACAATTTTTTCCTTTTTTATTTTAAAGCTCCAGTAGTACTGGGTTGGGGTTGGAGTTAAGGTCATTGATGACTTAAACGTCGATTTGAAAGTTGACGTTTTTGAGTATTTGTAGGATAAGAACATTTCGTTAGTGGCTCGCAAAACTGTAATGTGTGGCTTCATCCGGACCCATTACTTGGAAACTTTTTTGTTCTACATAGACAAGCAACGTTTAACTTTTGGCATTAATTCTTAAACTGGTTTACACCAGGTGCTTAGAATTAAAATCCTTAGCAATTGTAGAAAAATGATTTGCAAAAATTGTATCTAAATTTGCCGTTTTGATTTGATCAGTTGGTCTGAATAATACTTCTGGTGTATTATTTATTATTGGTCTAGGATGTCTTCTTGTGATTGGCATTTTAGGCCGGAATCATGCGACCTTTATAGAGCAATTTTTTTTTCTTTCACGGAAAAAAATTAAGTTGTTTTTCTAATTACAATTGCCAAAAAACGAAATTTTGAATTTTCTGTAGGAGTGTTGAAAGAGCTGGAATCATTTATTGGCGGGATTGGAGCTTCAGGCGTCAGGTTTAAACCTTATTTCAAGTAAATGTTCTTTGAGCGTTCTTCTTTATACCCAAATCGGCAAATAAACTTAGCGCACTTTGACCTAAAGAGTCGGCAAGATTAGCCGCTGATGGCTATCGGACTTCAGTCGCTAAAGACAATTGGGAGTTGGCTAAAAGCCTTTTCTTTGGTGTTTGCCTGCTCTTGCACAGTGTGGTTTATGACGACCGGTAAGGTGTTGATAGTTTTTTACTTGTTTTTTAATTGGAAGTTTTGTATTGCTAGACGCTTAATGCTTTCACTTTTATTTGACGCTTTCATAACTTCATTGACTTCAGTTTTTGTTTATGAAAGGGAGGCGTTAGCAGCGGCATTTGCGGTGATGTTGGCCATAAAGTCCATAATGATGCCGTGGAGAGTTTTAATCTTCAGATCAAACCTTAATATTACCTCAAAGTTTTTTTCTTAAGTTGCTGGACCTGGACCTGGTTACGAGTACAACAAAAGTAAGACCTATTCCTGTGCTAAGTTTGATTAATTTTTTTGTTTGTTTTCTTTCTATCTGAGGTTTTTTGTGGTTTCGAGATCTTTTTTTGCTTATTATTAATATTATAATTTCTTATTTTAATTTTTTTTTTAAACTGAGAAAATCAACAATTTTTAACACTTATTTGGGTATCTCTATTGACATCAGATTTAAATTAAAATTGCATGTTATGCTGCGGTAGCTGGCTTCCGGTTTGGCTAGGTTAAAATGTTTCTGTATCCACTGCTGGTAGTTAAAAATGCTGTAAGAGAGAGCTATGGAAAAATGTGTTTTTACTGTAATCAGTTTATCGTTTTTGCGTTGTGGCCTGGTGTGTCACATAACTGTTCTTGTGTGAATTCTTTTGTTTTGTGGTTTGGCCCATCAGATTTATGGCAGATTTTTTAATTTTTATTGGGTGGTGTTGGCTTATACATTGACATTTATAGTACTTTCTAAGCGATATAATCTTTTTTACTCTTCACCAGTCATTTACATTTTTTGTTAATTAGCATCTGTAATGCTTGCTTGCTTGAAGAGTGTAGAGTAACACCGAACGCGAACACACGTATTTTTGATTGAAGCCGACAATAATCTCGTATACGGGACTTATCGCTAAAATCAAAGTACATGAGTAAAATAATAAAGTCAAAGTAAAGTTGAATTAAAAAGTGAAGAGTTAAAAATTTAAAAAAAAAGTGTATCAGTGACAAAAACCGAAAGATACCAGCAAATTCCAGGCGGATAAAATTGTCAGTCATTGTAATAGTGAGACCGATAGATAAGATGAGAGTGCGTTAGAAGGAGAAAAGTGCGAGTGGCACGAAACGCAAACAGCACGTGACGCGCTCAACAGAAACAAACAAACTCAGAGGCGTCCGCATTAAAAATTATACTTAAATTACATCATAATTAAAATAAAAACGCCATACCAAGAATAAGAGTAAGATATAATTTAAATAATTGTAAAAATAAAAACTAAAAATAAAACAACAGTTAGCCGAAATAAAAATTAATTGAATAAATTAATAATAAGAAAAAAAAAAAAAAAAAAACAAGGAAATGAATAAAAGAACAAGAGAAATAGAAAAAGAAGAAAGCCATAATATATTTTACAGAAGTAAAAAAACCATAAGATCACCAGATCAAAAGAAAAGAGGAGAAAAAGAATTGAGTAAGAAAGAAAAAAATAAGGAAGCAGAAGAGACAAAAGCGATGGAGGAATTAAAGAAAATGGTCCAAACAATGATGAATAAAATGGATGAAAATATGAATGAAATAAAACAAGAGATAATGTCAATGAAAGTAGAAATGGAGAAAAAAGAAGAAATCTGGAAAACAAAAGTGAAAAGCCTAACAGAAAGAATAGAAAATATCGAACAAAAAATTGAAAGAAAAGAAAAAATAAAGAATAAAAACAACATTATAATAAAAGGCTTGAATTTAACAGAGAATACAGAAGGAGAGATTAAACAGTGGATAAAAGAAAAGCTACAAATAAAAGTAGACATTAAAAAAATAACATGGCTAAACAAAAATACAGAGAACGAAATCATCAAATTAAAAATATCAAACTGGGAACAGAAAAAAAAGATCATGATAGCCAAAAGTAAACTAAAAAATACAAATACATACATAGACAATGATCTCACATGGAAAGAAAGAAAAATACAGAGAGAAATTAGAAGCATTGCAAGAGAGGAGAAGGAAAAGGGAAAAAGAGTTAAAATTGGATACAGAAAATTAATAATCAATGAGGAACTTTATGAATGGAATGAATTAGAAAAGGGGGTCACAAAAAGAGAAGACAAAGAAGAACAAGCGGCGTCAAAAAACTATTAACAAACAAAACAAACCGGAACAAATACTCGGATAACGGAAAAGCAATGAAAGGGAAAATGAGTACAAAAAGAGAAAAAATCAATAAAATTAGACTGGGTACATGGAATATACGAAGCATAATGAGCAAAGAGGAAGAGTTGGTAAAAGAAATGATAAAACATAAAATAGAAATTTTAGAAATTACAGTAACAAAAAAGAAAGAAAAAGGACTAAGAAAAATACACAAATACTGGATGTTCTGGTCAGGAGTAAATGAAAAAAAAAGAGCAAAAGGGGGAGTTGGTATAATAACAGCACCAAACAAAATAAAAGACATTACGAAAGAAAGATACATAAGCGAAAGAATCTTGTCAGTAGAAATAAAGCTATATGGAAAGGAAATATGGACTATAATAACAGCCTATGGAGAAAACAAAGATGCTAAAAAGGAAGATAAAGATGCATTTTTTGAAAAGTTACAGAATGAAATAGATGAAGGACTGGAAAATGTAATAAACATGGGAGACTTAAACGGACGAGTTGGAAACCAAAACGCAGGAATAGAAGAATACATGGGAAAATGGGGAGAAGAAACCAGAAACAATAATGGGGAAAGAATTATAGAACTGAGCGTGGAAAACAACTTTATTATAACAAACACAAAATTTGAACACAATAGGATACATAAATTTACGAGAGAAGAACCGACTAGAAACGAAAAATCAATAATAGACTACTTTATAATAAGCAAACAAAAATGGAAAAATGTTTTAAATGTAAAAATATCAAGAGACGCAGAAATCGGAAGCGACCATTACCTGGTAAAAATGGACTTGAGAAAAATGGAAGAAAAAACAGATAAGAGAAGAAAGAAGGTAAAAGAGAAAATAAAAAGTTACAAAGTTAAAGAAAAAGAATTCAGAGATAGATTTCAAGAGATAGTAAAAAAGAAATGTAGTAAAATTAGAGAAACCAAGAAAGTAGAAGAAAAATGGGAAACATTCAAGAACACCATACTAGAAGCAGCAAAAGAAAGCTGTGGAACAGCAAAAATAGAGAACAAACATAATAAAAAAACTGAATGGTGGACAAATGAAATAAAATTGAAAATTAAAGAGAAAAAAGAAAAATGGAAAAATTACATTAGTACAAAAAAGGAAAAAGACTATAAAGAATACAAAATTAAAAGAAAGGAAGTAAATAATGAGGTCCAAAAAGCTAAAAAAATAAATCATGGAATCAATTCGGTAAAAAGATGGCGGGAAACTATAGAGACAACCAAAAACTATTCTATGGAACACTAAAACAGATGAAAAGGAAGAAAGAATACAATATGATAAACATAAAAGACAAAATATGAAATATAATCACAGAAGAGGATAAAATAATGGAAAGGTAGAGAGAATATTTTAAAGAACTGACCGAAGCAGAAAACCTAAGCCCGGAGGAACATAAATAAGATGATACTAACATGCCAGAAATTGAGGAAATAAAGGAAGAAGAAGTTATAGACGCCATAAAGAAACTAAAAATAGGAAAAGCACCAGGCATAGACAACATAACACCGGAAATGATCAAATACATGGGTAAGGAAGGAATAGAACAATTACCAGAACTACTCAATGACATAGCTAAAAACACAAAAATACCAACAGAATGGAACATGAGAATAATACTACCTATATACAAGAAAGGAGATAAAAGAAACTGCAATAACTACAGAGGAATCACGATCAGTAGTGTACCGGGAAAAATTCTAGCAAGAATCATAGAAAAAAGAATAAGAGACAAGATTGAAGATACCATAGAAGACACACAATGCGGATTCAGAAGAGAGAAAAGCACTCAAGATCTTATATTCATAATAAGACAACTAAGCGAGAAATTTTTAAATAAGAAAAAGGACATCCATATCTACTTCATCGATCTAGAGAAAGCATTTGACCGGATAAGAAGAGAATTTATATGGAAAGTACTTCAAAAGAGAGGCATAGACAAAAAAACTATAAATCTATTAAAAGCTCTATACAAAGAAAATAAGAATATTGTTAGAATCAACAATGAAGAATCTCAAGAGTTTGAAACCAAAATCGGGCTAAAACAAGAATGTGTACTGAGTCCAATATTATTTACAATAGTGTTAGATCAAGCCATAAAAAAAGCAAAGAAAAGTATAAAGACTCTAAAAGTAGGATATCTGAAGATGGAAGCAACAAAGATTATAGAATTACTATTTGCAGACGATATGGCAATAATGGCAGAAACGGAGGAAGATTTACAACACAACATTAAGATAATAGACATGGAATTAACAAAAATAAACATGAAGATCAACATAGACAAATTCAAAACAATGATAATATCAAGAAAAAACAAAACCCATAGAATAACACTACATGGAAAAAAGATTGAACAAGTTGAAAATTTTAAGTACTTAGGAACGATAATTAACAATAAAGGAAAGATAGACAACGAAATAAATGAAAGAATGAGAAAAACTGGGAAAATATTCAACATGATGAAAAATACATTTTTTGGAAGAAAAGAAATACCAAAGAACATAAAAACAGATATAGTAAAGAAAGTAATAAAACCAACAATAATGTATTCCAGCGAAACATGGACATTGTCAGAAAAACACAAAACGAGAATAAATGCAACAGAAATGAGATTCCTAAGAAAGATAGAAAATAAAACAAGAAGAGACAGAATAAGAAACAATGTACACAGACAAAACTTACAAATAGAACCCATAAATGAAAAAATAATGGAGGGACAACTAAGATGGCTTGGACATGTATGCCGAATGAAAGATACGCAAATAACAAAAAGAATATATGAAACAAGAGGAATGGGAAAAAACCCCCGGAGAAGACCGAGAAAAACCTGGAACGACAATGTAAAAGAAGAAGCGGAAAGAAAGGGAATACCGTGGAAAGGAATCAAACAAACAACTCTGGACAGGAAAAAATGGAGAGAAATATATCAAACGAATTAATGTAGAAAGCCATACACCGAAAGGTAGAATGGCATATGTTTAAATATGTTTAAATAAATAAATGCTTGCTTTCTTATCTTGATAAATGCTTGTTTAATAAGTAATTTTTGTAGTTATGTTTATATTAGAATTATTTTTAGTATATATTAGTTTCATTATTAATGTAGCATTTATATTTGTGTGCTTTTTCAGGTTATTTCTTGTCACTTTTGACTAATTGTAATTTTAAATTGATTTTGGTTGTTTTTCTTTATTTTTAATTTTTAGATGTAGATCTCTTTTATTATTCTTTTTATTATTATTTTGTCATCATTTATTTTGATTTATATTTTTTATAATATTGGTATATGAGTTGTCTTCTTTTCTAATTACAACTACTACTTTTGTAACTGTACATTAATGTAATTAAGTTTTTATATTGTTTGAAGTGTAATTAAAATTCATACTTTATTTAAATACTTTGAATCAAATGCAAAGGATAGAACATTTATACTTTTAAACTATGATTTTTAAGTGTTATTTTATGGTAATAAATGAATTAGTTAATGTACTTAAAGTAATAACATTCTTCCAATATACAAACAAAACTAATTTGTTGATTTGGTTGCATACAGTTCACTCAACTTTTCACACTAATTATTTTTTTTAAATCTTATTTGTAAAATAACATAAATATTTTAAGAGATCTATAAAAAAATTAATCAATTTTTGTAGTTAAATTTTTATGGACTGAAACTATGATTAATTCAATATTTTACGTTCCACTCATAATTTAAATAACAAATTTGCTGTTATCAGCATGCATTGTAAAGGTATATAAGGCAAATATACTAACAAAAACGTATGTGGTAAGTAATTAACAAAAATAATTAAATAAATCTGTGGTGCATATATTATGTTTTTTTACATTATCGAGAGATGTACTGACGAGAAATTTTGAATTGGATTAAATTTTTAAATGTTTAATTAATTAAAAATAAAAAGAATTTGAATACTATTGTAAATTATTTGTAAAAATAAATTTACAAACATGAATCATTGCCTCATTTCACTCACCATTCATTTAAAAATCAAAGTCTTAATAATTTATACATTTAGACATCGATAACAATTTAAATAGCTTATTTGCATTTAATGGCTTAATGCTTCAAGCATCAAACATTAGTCGTTTTAACATTATAATATTTTTTTCAGATTTAGATGAGGGTGGTCGAAAGATAGTGGACGGTGATGCGGCTGACATAGCAGACTACCCGTATCAAGTAAAAATTGATGTAGGCAATTTACATATATGTGGTGGTTCTATCTTAAGCGAAACATATGTTATAACAGCAGCTCACTGCTTCTATGGGTAATATTTTAAATTAATTTAATCATAATCATCAAATCATTTTTTATAGATATGAAAACGTAGACTCAAAGGTACGCGCAGGTTCATCGAAACCTGACTCAGGAGGTCAATTAGTTCCTGTATTATATGTTGTAGTACATCCAGATTTTATTCCTGAGACTATGGATAACGATGTGTGCATATTGATTTTATCTATAAAAATTCATTTGAATGAAAATGCAGCTGTTATAGAATTAAATTATGATCCCATACAGGTCGGTGCTAGGGCACAATTAACAGGTTATGGTGCTTTATCTCAAGATGGTGGTGTTCCTGATACGTTGCAACATATTGAATTGCCTATTATTTCTATAGAAAAATGTAGAGGATATTACGCTTCGTTTGCATTAAAAGTTACTGATAATATGTTTTGTATTGGTACAGGTGATGGCAATGGAGACACTTGTCAGGTTGGTTGATAATATATTAAATTAGTTTATAAATAAAAGTTTAAAAAATTTAGGGTGATTCTGGTGGACCAGCTGTTGTTAATGGTAAAATGGTTGGAATAGTTTCTTGGGGCAAAGGATGCGCACTTAAAGGTTATCCAGGTGTATATACAAGCATACCTAGAATGCGAGGATTTATTGAAACTTATACGCAATTGTAATAAAATTATTAGGAGTTCATAGTAATAAAATTTATTTAAAGGTATCGTTTATTTGATTTACAATGATGTAATTAAATTTGAAATACAATTGATTTTAATTCAATATAATCAATGTAACAATACAACAATTAGAAATATAGATAAAATAACATTTGTGATACGTATAGTTTCCGAAAAAAATCGGTTGTTATTATGTCCTATTTAACTAAAGTTTTGTTGATATGTATGGTGCAATTGGTTTATACAGATACAGAAAAAGAAAGAAAAATTTTGAATGGTCATGCGGTGGATTATTCAAAATTTCCGCATATGGTTTCGTTGACTATTAGAAGTTATGTATGTGGTGGATCTCTTATCAGTTATGAGCATGTGGTAACGGCGGCGCATTGCTTTCCACAGTAAGTTCAAATACAATATTAGATATTGTACGTTAATTTTTTCTTTTTTTAATGCTACTTTAAATAATATTAATTTAAATAGTTTAAAAAGTTTTATAGATATTGTACCAAAATAAATAAATAAATAAAAATTATAAAAATAAAAATGGTACAAAATAGGAAGTAAGTAAAACTTTAAAATATGTATGAATAGAATCAGCAATTGTCAATAAAATATTCTAATAAAGTTGTAGAATTTAAAGTAATTATATTAAAATAAAATTTAATATTACATAACAAACAAGGCAGAGAGCAAAATATACTTTAATTGGTACGCAAAAGAGCTATTTTTTGCCTATTGAATGTCACGATTGAAGTCTATTGTGCTCTACAAATGTAAATTTTAAAAAGCGCTAAAAATAGTTTTTGTAAATAAAATTCTCTAAATAAACTCATTGGTGTAACAACTTAGACCTTTTAGACCTGCTTCTAATGTTGCCGGCGTCGCCTCGCAAAGTAGTGGGGAAGGTTTTGTTGTGAGTCGACAGGGGTTGATGTACCTTGCCGACGGGAGTGAAACGGTGAGTTTGTTTTTAAATTTTTTTTTCCTATTTCTAATTTGCCTACAGCTAAAGTGCAATGTTGCAGGCAGGCAACAAAGATGCAATGTTTGGCAACAGAAAAGGTGGTGGGAGACACTATCTTTTCTGCTGATTGATGTTAATAGTATTTTGTCTATAATGCGGTTGAAATAGTCTTCTACCGTGACTTTTTGGTGTTGGCTAAACATTGTGTTTGGTCTAGTGTCACCTGCATTTTTTTTGTTTTGTTTTGTTTTTGATTGATTTATTATCCATTTTTGTTATTATAGGTTAGGTGGTGATTTAGCTATTAGCCGTAGGTTGCCTTTTTATAGCTGCGCTGTTCAAACAATTTTTCTTTAGAGCGCTTTTATTGGTAGACTCCTTTTTACGGGTATTTCTTGCTGTTTAGTCTTATTTGGTTACTTTGAATGTCACGTGGCAACATTCCCTTCTTATATTATTTTTTACAATGGCGTTATTGGTGGCGGCCAAAGATTGACTTCTATCAAACAGCAACAAGTGCAGATGTAGTAATTTATTTTGGTTTATCCACTTTTTGGGTAGTCCTTTACATAGCCGCGCATCATCAACAAAATGGTATTTTAATACAACTTTTTACTTGTTGCTGTTTGGCTTGCTGTAGTCTCTGTTCTTGGTCTTTGACTTATTTTTGGTAGCATCCTAGCTATTGTTATGGTTTATGTCCTAACATTAGTTAGCTGGGCGTGCTTTTTGTAGTATAAAAAGCCAGTGTTAGTAACTTATCTTTTTTTTAGTTCCGCACGCCTTTTTTTTTCACAAAGTTAGGTTAGGTTAGGTTAGGTTAGGTTAGATTAGGTTAGGTTAAGTTAGGTTAGGTTAAGTTAAGTTAGGTTAGGTTCTCTTTTGCTTTTTCTTCTTTTTGGTTTACCATCGCTATTAGGTATCGAGGGCTTGGTAACCAATACAGCTTTCATCTTTCTTCTTATAGTGGAACCCAACACTTTAAACGCCTATTAGGGTGCGCACAAAACAACCCTGCCGGAAGGGAATAAACGGAATTAAAAAAAAAATGTTAGATAACCAAAAAGATATACCCCAGGGAGGTACCACTAGTACTACTAGTGGGAAATCCTCTATTGCTTCGGCAGTCTGCTCCATGGATTCTGGGGGGAGCAAGTATCTATCAAAATACTCGAGTTTGGACAACAAAAATGTCAAAAACGAAGAAGTAATCTTTAAAAAAATTGGTTTGCAAAGAACGCCTGAAAAAGCAACGGAAATGGTAGCTGCTGCAAATGTGCTACAAAAAATTCAAATGCGAGATCCAACTGAACTTGATGAAGACTCAAGACAGACAGATAACCTGAATCAGAACAATAAGAAAAGAAAAGCTAAAGAGTCACCCATGCGACTTTCTAAATGGGAAGAGCCAGCAGAGTTAAGGAAAGTTAAAGAAGATGCCGCAAAAAACGCAGAAGCGATTAAAGAAAATATCAAAAGCCTTCTAAACTTCAACGCTGAAAACAAAAACGTACACACGTACTTCAAAGATCAGGTCAAAAAAATAAATAGGATCTGGGAACACGCAATAAAAACGAATGAAACACTAGAAAAAAAAAGAGAACAGACGAAGCACACCATGATAGTAAATCTGGAAAAGCTGAAGATAGAGGTGGATGAGTTAACAAAAACAACGGCTAAATTTAAACACAGAAGAAGAAGACGAAACCTTCTTGCTAAAGAAGCAAATTAAAGATCTAAAAACTGAACTCAAAAAAGCTATGGACAAAGCCAAACAATTGCCAGAAGTCAATAAAGAGCGGCAAGAACTGGAAAAATGGCTGAGCACAGAAAAGGGTTTACAAAGGTACGCAAAAGAAAAATTGCCGGAAATAATAGAGATAAAAGGAGACGGTAAAATAGCAGCATCAACAATGATCCAAGATTTGGACGGCTCTGTTATCAACAGCCAAATTAAAACAATAGCAAGAATAGAGGCCACAGAGTCAGAAGACAAGCTGTATGACAAACTATCCAAAATAAAAAAAGATCAAAAGAGAAATGGATGTAAAAACTCAGCAATACAAATGTGCAGCGGGTCATGTGTTAGCAAGTTTCGTAAAATGGTAAAATACGTATACAAAGACACGGACGCCAAGGCTGACATATACACCGTAAAAAGCAAAGAAACTATAGCCACAGGTGAGACTATAAGTGGAACCAACGGTAAAGAATGGAGCGAGCAAAAAAGTAGTAACAGACGTACCAAACACAAAGAAGCACTGTTAGTAAAACCCACGAAAGGCAAATCATACGCTGACATGGTGAAAGACATAAAAAACGGAGTCGACGTAACTAAAATGGGAATAAAAATAAATACGATAAAGAAAACAAAGGCCGGAAACATATTAATTGATGTTGCGACAACAAAAGGTGGTAGCGACGAGCTGATGAATGAGATCATCAGTAAAACATGTGCAGCTGTACATTCACAAACTAAGACGATGTCTCTATTTATCAAAAACATTGACAAAACTACAACAAAAGATGAAATAACTCAGGCAATTGCAAAAGAGACGAAAACTTTTCAAAACATAGAAGTGAGAATGTCAAAAGGGACAAACCGAGAAGGACTTCAGTACGTAGTAATCACTTTACCAACCGCGGAAGGAAGAAAGCTGTGCAACCAAGGTACTATCGAAACAGGATGGGCAAGATGGCGAATAGAAGAAGTTATTCAGCCCATGAGATGCCTCAAATGCATTAACTTCGGACATAAGGCAAACGAGTGCGACAAGGAGAAAATGAAAGTAAAACCTTGTTTTAAATGTGGCAAGAAGGGACTAGAAGGCACAAGAGGACACATTGCCAAGGACTGTCAGGAAAAACCAGGGTGCTATATTTGTGATAAGGAAGGTCACAAGGCCGACGACATGGCGTATCCATAGTATAGAAAAGCGGTAATTGAGATTAGGAGGCAAGAAGGAAACCTTCTCAAAAACCATCATTATAAAAATATTACAAGTAAATCTAAATAGGTGTAGAGCGGCTATAGACCTTCACAGGCAAACATGTGAGGAAAAGAGTATAAACCTGTTCATAGTCTCCGAACTAAACCAAAAAATGACTAAAAACAATCCCAAGTGGTTAACCGACAAAAACATAAACGTGGCAATTTTTATACCGGACAGGCACATAAAAGTCACTAAAACAGGCAGTGGCAAAGATTTTGTTTGGGTAATAGTAGGTAACACAACTATTTACTCATGCTACCTGTCTCCCAACACAACGACCAAAAACTTCGAAAAATGTTTGCTTGACATGGGCATAGATATCAAAGCCAACGGACCCAACGTTCTTATATATGGCGATTTTAATGCAAAATTGCTCATCTGGGAATCAACGGTTGATGACAGAAAAGAGCAAATATTAACAGTGTTTTTAAACAGCATGGACTTGGCAGTGCTCAACTCAGGGGATACCCCAACGTATGAAATAAACAACAAAAGATCCTACGTTGATGTGTCTTTCTGCACCCAAAATCTTCGAAAAAAAGTACAAAAATAGCATGTAAGTGAGACAGAGAACTTCAGTAACCATAAAAACATCTTTATGGACATAAACGAAGCAGAGTTAAACAACCAAAAAACCAGCACTACGAAAGGTTGGCTTTTTAAAAAGGAACAAAAAACTATTCTTTTGTTACACATCGAGCAAGAAATTAGTCGCCATGGCAAACTGACTTCCGCAGCGGTGTCAATGGACGCTGTAAAAAACGCATGCGACAAAACTTTTTGCATAAAAGACGATAAGATTGGAAAAAGACCAGTCTTTTGGTGGACAAAACATATCGCTGCCCTACGTCAAAGCGGTATCATAGCAAGGCGAAGCTCAACGAAGGCAAATAAAATAGCGCCAAATAAACAACGTACATCCGAACAAAGCTCAACTTACAAACAAAAAAAAGAAGCTTAGACAAGCAATCAAAGTTTAAAAAAAAAATTGTAGGTTGAAACTGTGCAAAAAAATAGACCAGGACATCTGGGGTACTGAGTATAAGCTAGTTACGGGCAAACTAGGAGTACGCAGCCCAATTAAGTTAAGCGACAAGGAACAACTGGACATAGCCAAAAAACTTTTTCCATGCCATGAGAAAGCCAAATGGCAGTATAGATTTACAACAAACAAAGAACTTTCTATCTGCAGTGACGAGGAAGTAAGAGTAGCCGGAAAAAAAATTAGACCAGGAAAAGCCGTGTCTAACAAACGATTAGGGAAAAAACTTTTTTGCCTATCTGGAAGACGGCCAAGCTGGTGTTACTTGAAAAACCCAAAAAAAAGGAACAAGAATTTGCATACAGACCCCACTGTCTTCTCAACACTATGGGAAAATTATTTGAGCACGTTATAAACCAGAGAATTTACGACGAAATTGAAACAAAGGGCGGACTAGCAGACAACCAATATGGGTTCCGCAAACAGCGCTCTACGATAGATGCTCTAAAACAAGTTAAATAATTAGCGGAAAAAGCTAGAAACCACAAAAAAAACTTTGCCGCATTATTCACATTAGACGTAAAAAACGCCTATAATTCCGTTCCGTGGAAAGGCATAATAGAAGTGCTAAAAAAAAAGAAGATTTTACCTTACTTAAAAGACATCATCTGCTCTTGTCTGGAGAACCGGATAGTAAAGGTAGGAGAAAAAGGCGTTATGGAAATGACGTGTGGGGTTCCACAGGGCTCAATTCTTGGCCCTACGCTGTGGAATCTATATTACAATGACGTGTTGAGACTGGATCAGGGCAAGGACGTAACTCTGATTGGGTTTGCCGACGATCTGGATGTCGTAGTTCGCGGTAAAAGCAGGGAGGCTATAGAAGAAGTGGCGGAATGGGCTATTTGGAAAATTGATAACTGGTTAGACAAAAAGCGCGTAACTTTAGAACACCGAAAAACAGAAACCGTTGTTATAGCCAGGAAAAACACGCTTAAACAGGTGATAGTAAAAGTTGGCCTGGACAAAATTCAAAGCCAAAACAGCGTTAAGTATCTTGGAGTACACATCGGGAAGAAGATAAACATCTCAAAGAAACGTCAAAAAAGGCGGAAAAAACAGCGGACGCCCTAAGCCGTTTGATGCCAAACGTGGGAGGAGCAGGACCGGGAAAACGAAGATTGGTGATTGGTGGTAGAGTCCATTATGCTCTACGGTGGGTAGACCAAATTGAAAAGGCCAACCACAGGCAACTACTTAAAAAAGTGCAACGGAAATCAGCATTGAGAATTGCAAGTGCTTATAGGACAACGTCTACCAGAGCTATTCAGGTGTTAGCAGGGGTTATTCCAGTACATCTTCTGGCAAAAGAGCGATCTGATAAAGCCAGCAAAGAGGATAAAAACAACGCCAGACAAAAAAAGACCATCGAGAGCTGGGAAAAAGAGTGCTGTTTCCCAGGAGACACTGCTAGGTGGAGCCGACAACTAATCAAGAACGTAACCGTGGATTACACGGAAGCACGGAGACGTAGGATACTTCCTAACCCAATTCTTAACAGGACACGGTTGTTTTGCTTTATATCTAAAAAAGATGAAGAAGATAGAAAGCGATGCATGCGCCTATGCATGATAGTAAACACCCCGGAACATCTTTTATTGCGACAGGTGGGCAACAATCAGGAAATCCGCCAAATCAAAACTGTCAAACAAATTTGAATAGCGATAATATTATCGAAATTATGCTGGACAGCCCGGAAAACTGGCAGGTGATAGAAGCAATAGTAATATCTATTATGAAAAAGAAAAAGGAGGAAGAAAGAACAAGACAAGCAAAGTAAATCATATATGGGTCTAAGTAACTGAGAAGAAATGCCGAAAGGTGATACCGAAATACTTAGATAGATAAGAAGGAAAGTAAATGTAAAATAATATTATACATTCATAACAAAAAATTTTGATAAATTTAAAAAACATAATATTTGTATAAAATGATCGTTGAATAGTTGGCATTGAAAATAATAAATGTTAATTTTTTTGAGTGTTTTATGTTACTTTGCATAAGATAGTAACTTAAAATATTGAGTTTTTTAAACTTAAAAAATAAAAAAAAATTAAATTTTTAAATTTTTTTTAAAATTTTAATTACGTTAATTTTGTGTTATTATAATATGCATCACAACGTAAAAACACTCCAAAAATTAAAAATTATTTATTTTCAACGCCAACTATTTAATTTCGATCATTTTAAATAAAAAACAAATAATACGTTTTTTAAGTTTATCAAAAAAATTTGTTATAAAAGTATATTACTATTTTACATGGTTGTATTAAAAATATTATAAAGATTCAAAAAATAAAATAAAAAATGTGTGTTGCCGTTTAAAAAAATAAAGTTGGTTGCCATAGCAACTATACTAAAAATAAAAACGAATATGTGTGTATCTGCCTGGTTTTTGAATAGTATAAATTGGTTAAAAAATAACAGAGTTATTCAGCCGTACGTTTTTTGCACCCTGTATTTACATTTAGACCTAATTTATTTGATTGCATTTTTTCTGTTTTCTTTATTTATTTATTTATCACTATGTTTTTTTTTTATTATTTTTTTTTTATTTATTAGTTTATTTAATTTATTTTATCATGCATTATTGTTTCTAATTTGTTTATCGTATATATTCTTCTTATTATGGTTTTCTTTATTATACACTCCGTTTGCCACGCTTTTTCTTCTTATATGCAAGTTTTGTAGTTTATTTGAATATAATAATGTAAATGGCAGAAAATAAAAAATAATAAGATAAATTATTAGTAAAACCATAACTATAACTTTCAATTATATTATAAAATTGTAACCGCAATAAAATCATTTACTTATTTTTAGAGGCGTCAATCCTGAAGATGTAACAGCTCAAGTTGGTTCAAAAGAACGTGGGGTTGGTGGCGATTTTATACCAGTTATAGAAATAGATGTTAATCCACATTACAACCCAATCAGTTTTAACAACGATGTAGCTGTAGTTAAATTAGCACGTCCTGTAAACAATAGTAACGTAATACCAGTAGAAATATCAGATGAGGCTAGTGAAGACATTAATGCTTCCGTTTATGTAGCTGGTTGGGGCCGCACTGAAAACGGTTATCCTGATTTATTACAAGCAATCAAATTAGTTTACGCCTCACATGACGAATGTCAAAAGTATTATTCGCAAATTAAGATGAATATTACTGATAATATGGTTTGTGCCACATATCCTAACGGGAATGGAGATTCTTGTGAAGTAAGTAGAAAATAAATTAAAAGTTTAAAAATAATAATTATATTTTTTAGGGCGATTCTGGTGGTCCTTTAATGTCTAATGATAAATTAGTAGGTTTAGTATCGTTTGGAGCAACATGTCCTAGCGATGGAAAATTTCCTGGTGTCTATACTAGGTTATCTCAAATGAAACCATTTATTAATTTTGTTACAGGATTGGAATAAATTTATGTATAAATTAATAAAGTTTTTTATTTGCAAACCAAAACAAAATTTACTTAAGTGACGATAGATTTATCTGATATAAAATATTATTGCAAACAATCAAAGTTTATTATTTTGAAGTACTTTATGATTGCAATGTATTATTACATCTTTGACTGCCAATTATAAGTACAAATTAATTTGGCAACTACACAGTTTATAAGATTAATAATTAATTAAACTAAAATATATTTCTTTTGTAAGTTATAACGATGCAATATATTTTATGGTTTTTTTAATAATTTTTAAATAATTAAGTTTAAAATAGCTATAATTATTATAGTCTTTATAGCATAATTTAATGAAGAAGCTGGAGAAGTTAAAAACTTTTTATATTTAATTTCTTTGCAAGTAAGTAAAGATCATAATTGTAAAGGAAATATAATTAGTAAGGAATTTATAGTAACAGCAGCTTATAGTGTCAAAGGGTAAAATGTTTGTATATAAAAACAATTATTGTATTTAATTATTTAGTTTTTTAGTTCTCTTTGCGGGATCAACATATCATGCAAAAGGTAGATAAGTTGTAAAAGTCAAAGAAACAATTGCACAGAATTATTAATATTACAAATAGCATTAATTGTAGAAATCTGCAACTACTAGTGGTTAGGGTGATTTAAAAATAGGTAGAGATACATAGGATATATTCAAGTACCTACTATGATTAATGAGAAATCGAGATGTGTCATCCACCTAAAGAAACGACTGAAATAATTTGTGCGCTAGATATGTGAATGGAGAAAGAAATTCTTCTCAATTTTGGTGATAATTTTGGTTAAGATATTTTTTTAGTTTATGTAAATGTAATACTTTTGAATTTTATGAAGTGAGTACGTTTATTGAAACTATTACATTGAAAATCGAAATTAAGTGATCTGAAGACACTACATAATGTAATTTAAAAAATAATAAATTTGTATGCATATTCCGATTGAAAATATCTTTCATAGTAATAATCGGTGTAATCTCCTGAACAGTCATTAAAATTTCTTGTAAAATATTGTTTAAACTGAAAAATATATTTATTTTAACCAGTAAGTATAAATATATTTACATCAATGCAAAACTGTATAACATTACGTCAATATTGCAAAGTAATCAGTTTTGAACTATATTTAAATCAAATTTATAAAAGAAATCATAAATAATATTAGGAATTTTAGGTTTCATTTTTATTTAAACTAATTGTAGATTGTTTTTAAATTTTAATACTACATTTCAATTATTATCAGCATTATAAATCAGTAATAATTTAATTTGTTTTATTTTTAGGGTGACAGGTGACCCAATAGTGTACAAAGATAAATTAATTGGTATTGTAACAAGGGTGCAATTTTGTATCATGCTTTATTGAGTTTTTAAATTTTGCCAAGTTCAATATTCTTAGATCTTGATTAGTTTAGCACAGTTTACAGTTTACTTTTTTTAGAAGCATTTGTATGTGAATATTGTCTTTCTTGTACCTATATTCGCTTGGAAGTCAAATTGGTCAGTACCTATGTTTTTGGATGAATAACTTTTAAAAACATTTTGAAGATTTGGTTTATTAGACTTATTAGTTTATTAATGTTGCACTTCTTAGGGTCTTTATTGAGATTAGTTTGAAAGTTGATTCAAACCAATTCTGTAGGACAACTCTGTGTTGTAAATACTGTTAGAAATAAAGGTTAAAAAGTTAATGTTTTTTTACTAATAGTTTTTAAAATTTCTGGATGGATAGATGATACATATCATTAGGTTAGAGACATTTGTTGTATTTGAGTAGTTTAATTGCATGTTCAACTTTGCAAATTTGTATTTTTGTTTTGTTTATATTTTGCTCAGGTATTGTAAAACTGTTTTTAAAATTTTGGAATAGTTGTGTTATATTTTCTGTCCATGTTACTATTTTTTTCTTTATGCTTGTTATAAGTTTGCCCTCTAAGTTGATCAGGAATTTATTCATATTACTTTGTTTATTTTTATTCTAAGTATCTTTTTCTTTTTAGGGTGCCGTCTTTGAACAAATGTTTGTGACCATCACGATAATTTTGACTTTAATTGTGTCTCTTCTAAATAATTCCGTAAATGTACAATTGAACCATTCTCTTAAGTTTTGTAGCTTGAGATTTGTTGACGTTCTATGCTGCGTTTTCCTTGGATTTTGCCTTGAATTATCAATTGTAGGAACTCATATAAATAAATTTTGGCATTTTATTGTGTCAACTAGGTATCTTTCTGTCTCCATTCTTCTCAAAACTTTGACATTTGTTATTTTGTCAATCCTCGGTATTCTAAGGATCTGTTCTGAATATCCACATCTCAAATGCTTCAAATTGTTTAATTGCGTTAGCTTTGAGTGCCGTGGCATTTATTTTATATAATAAAGTTGACTTGATAAAGCATCTTACCATTTTGAGTTTTAATTTATTTTTGGGATTCTTACAACCAAATATTTTTTTCATTTTTATAAATGCGTTGCGAGCTATTTCAATTCTGTTTATTATCTCATCTGTGCTGTCACTTTGCGAGTTAACGCAAGTAATTGTACTTTTTAATTTTTTTTTACGATTTTATATGCTATTATGAGTTGTTCGTTGTTATTGAGGTTTTTGGTAAAAATCATGAATTTTGTTTTCTTCAGATTTATGGTTTGTTTGTATTGTTAGCTGACTTCTTGGACTTTTTTGGTCATCTTCTGAAGATCTTGGAGGTTGTTTGTCATTAGCACTGTGTTGTCTGTGTATCGTATACTTTGTATGATTTTGCCGTTGACATTGATATTTTGTTGTAAGTTGCTTCTCGGATTATCATTTCAGAGTATAGATTGAAGAATGAAGGTGACAACACGCAACCCGGTCTGACTCCTTTTTTCTATATTTATGTGCTGTGATTTCTTACCTTTTATTTTTATAGTAGCATTTTGGTTATAATAAAGGTTTTGTATTATTTGGATATTTTGCTTATTTAGTTGTTTACTTCTTAGTAGTCTTTGTCCAACGCCTTTTCATAGTCTATATAGCAGGCGTAGACATCTCTGTTAACGTCGAGACATTTTTGTGTGAAGACATTTAAACTGAACGGCATCTCAGTCTATTTTGGAAACCAAATTGACTATTACTTATTTCTTCTTCTAATTTTTGATAGACACGTTTATAAATTATTTTTAGTAGTTTTAATGTATGAAACGTTAGATTTATTGTACATTTTTTGGCAGTTGTGCGCTTAGGGATGGTGATGAAAGTTGAGCTCAACCATTCTGTTGGTATTATGCCTGTTATATATTTTTGAGACTGTAAGCTGTTCTTTCTCTAGGAGAATAATTCTATTGTTTCTAGGAGAATAATTCTATTGTTACCTTATCTGGGCCAGGTGTTTTCCGTTTTTACCGTTTTTCATATTTTTAATTGCGTGCACAACTTTTGTTATCGGTGGACCGGTATCTTTATTTGCATTTAGTATGTCTTGCTGCATTCTAGGTTTTTTTGTTTTTAAATAGTTGTTTTATATAGTTGCTCCAGGTTTTGAGCTTGTTCTTGATGTTGATAACTATCTTACCGTTTGCATCTTCTGGAACTTTGCTTTCTGATTTTTTATGTATACCAGTTATTTTCTTTATTTTATGATTCCAAGTATACTTATTTTTAAATAGAATATTGTTTATATCTATTCCTGGTTTGCTTTATTTGTTGTGTTTTGGATTTTTGTTACTTTGCTTATAGTGTTCTTTATGTTTTGCTAGCCAATAGTTTGCTACGTGTTTTTATGTTAAAGTGTTCTTTTAGACTAGGGCTCCACGTGCTACAGACTATCGCTAGCAATAAATTGAAGCGTAATAAATGAACTCAAAGGGGACTGCAGTGAGTGGCTACACTGAGCTGTAGAATGTTCCTCCAGAAAAGGAAGAGGCGCGCCGTCAAGGTTATGTCGCGGACGGATAGATACGGACCTATTTCTTAGCAGTTATTTACAGCTAGTTATATTCCACGGGTTGGAATGAGACTTTTTAAAAACTATTAACTACTTTTTATTTAAATCATCAAACTTTACATGGTTTGATCTATTCTAATACAATTAAAGTTGATTATAATGGTTAATTATAATGAATAAATATTAATTATTAATTGGTCATGGTAGCTCGCGATTTAAAGCAAAGTCAAGTTACCGATTTTAGGTGTACTTATTACTACTATATGTTTGACTTACTCCTCTGGGAAGCGTCGTCGTATTTATATGTTTTGTTGTGATGGCTCAGCATTTTCTGTATCATAACACTATCGGCCTAAATGCGGAGACATTCTCTGATAAAAGTCTTTTAGTTTTAGCATATCTTAGTATCAATATAGTTTCTCCAATGATTAGAAATCCATAAATGAAGATTGTCCAAATTGTTGGAGGTTGTTTGTAAAGTGTATTTGAATTCTTTAGGATTTAAAGGTCCTTTTGAAGTTTGATTAGATCGTCATTGATTCCACTTATGTTTGTTATGCATTTTATTTAGTTTTGCTAAGTGCGTTTTCCATTGTGCTGGTTGAGCTTTCTCTTGTGAAAAAAACTAGTTTGGGAATATTTGGTATACTAGCAATTTTTTTTTTGATAACTGGTTAATGTAAGATTCTTTATTACAAAGAACATCTTGATGTCACTTTTGCAAGGTAGGTACCATTGATTACGTTCAGTTCGTTCTGTGTGTTGCATTTTTTCTCAATCTTCTGATTGAAGGGTGAAACGATCATGCATAGATTTTTGTGAATTTTTCTTATCCATGGTTCTTGACTTGCTTCATAGTTATGCACACATTTTTGATAGTGATTTGTGTAGGATAAACACTGAACTTTACATGGTGAATCTTGAGTAATCTGTAGACTGCTTGAAGCTTGGCACAGATACTGCATAGTTGATATTTCTTGGCAGGATTCAGTGAGAGATACAAATTTTTCACGATCAATTGCCAAAAATGGATGATTTGGTATAATGTAATAGAAAGAAGAATTGTTATAATTTCGAATTGGTATAAGATATAATTGATAATATGAATATTGAGAAATTTTTACAAAAGGAATTTCTAGGATAAATATGATTGAATTTTCTTTAGTATAAGCTTTTACTGTGATTATTGTTTCAATCAAATAAATATTTTCTGCTTGTTGGTTCTCGTAACAATTTTTCTGTTGTAGTGTTTGACTTAGTTTATTTAATTTAAACATTAGATTATTGGTATCCATTATTGATGGGTGATACACATTTAGTTTGGCAAAAGTTACAGCATTTATTAGCGTAGACAGAATATTATTTGCATTCTCTATCAGAAATATAAGTTGATTGAAGGTAGCAAAGATAGTAATTTGTGCTTCTTCTAACTGGTAGAATGTATAGTTTTTCATAGCTTCGTTAATTTGTAGCATTCTTGAGTTCAATAGTAACTGATTACTTCTTAGTTCGAATATAGTTTTATTGAATTCTTCAATTGCTCTGATTGATAAAAAAATTTGTTTGTCTAATATTAATTGAGTTTTAGATTGTGATTGAATTATGTGCTCAATTGCTTTATTGTATTTTTCTGCATCTTCATTATCTAAATTTCCAGTAATTTTCTTTATTATCTGGCCTAGCACGTCAATTGCTCTTTTAGTTATTCGTGAATTTGGCTGAGGTACAATTTGATTAAGTTGTCTTAACATTTTGTATCTTTTTACAGTTAATATAGATAAGTAATTTGACATTTCTGTGCTGTAGTGATTTCCATGTGTTTTTTTTACTATGGTTATCCAATCAATACAATTTTTATTAAGATCTTGAATTTCTTGAATAAGATGCTCAAGGTGGAATATAGTTGTTATTTTCCAGATGTTTGATTTTATTTGAGCTTCTCCTAACTTTTTAGGAAGAAGACCTGTGTTGGCAGTGATTGGTTCTAGGGTAATGTCGCTTCTGATGTTAGGGATATAAAATCCGAAGAGTCTGAAACAATAAAATGTTTCAAATTTCTTGTATGAAATCTTCTCATTCTTGTTTTTGTTTTGACTTTTACAGTTGAGTCATCATTAATTTTTGTGATTTTATAAGGACCTGAATAGGGATTGGTTAATTTGTTTCGGCCATTATTTCTTACATATACTAATTCGTTTATTTTGAAAAGTTTTTCTTTAAGTTCTTTAGATTTTTTTACAGATTTTTTTTTTGTAGTATATCTTTAGTTTGAATTGATTTATAAAAATGTTGTAATCGATCTTTGTGATCTACTAAGTATTGATGGTCATAATCTTTTGAATAAAGTAAATCCATTGGATCTCTTAAAGCGGTGTGACCAAAAACTAATTCAAGCGGCGTAAAGCCTGTTGGTTTACATATTCTGTTATTATAGGCTATAACAGCTAATCTCATTTGTTGTTTTATAGGTTCTTTTTTTCTTTGTTCAAGACATCTTATTTGTTCAATTATTGATGAATGAAATTTTTCGATGTTTCCGATGAGCTTTAATATTATGAATTTCTAATAATTTAATAATCAAATCATTTTTGAATTCTTTTCCGCTATCGCAGCTTATTTCTTGTGGTGTTCTACAATACTTAGTAGTATTCTAGCAGAGCGTTAGCTATATCTATTGAGTTGGTAGAACATATAGGTATTGCTTGACCAAGTCTAGAGAATGTATCAATTATGGTTAATAACTTTGAGTTTGATATTGTAAAAGTATCCATATATAATTTTTGAAAAGATTTATCAAGCGTATTAGTAAGTTGTAGAGGTGGTTGATTAGGGTGTCGGACATATTTACTTTTATTGAAAATTAAACAACTTTTAATGTAGTCAGTTGCCATTTTTCTCATATCTTTCCTGTAATATCTTTTTTTTAAATGTGATAAGGTTTCTTCTATTCTATGTAATTCTAATAATTCTATTTGGTCGGCTTTATTGTTTATTACAGTAACCTTTTTTGTCCATTTAATTAACTTTGGTTCTCTGTCATTAAAGATTTTCGTATAAATTTTACAAAACTTAGGGTAAAGTTTTTCTTGTTCAAAATATAAGTAATGTTTTCCTGGTCCAATCAGATATTCTTTCATAAACTTTATAATTTCTTCTTCAATATTATCTGTCGATAATTTAACTTTAATAATTTTATTTCCATTTTTATTTAATAAATCTACTTTTGAATTTGTTGTTCTAGAGGTGATAAAACATTGATTTTATTTGTCATTTATTATTTCATTTAAGATAGTTATTCCGATTGTAGGTTCGGATTCTTGATTAGAATGAATTGTATTATCATCTTTGTCTGGTATTAACATTGGAGTTAATCTTCTTTCAGAAAGATCAGTTTCTTGTAAATCTTTTTGTAACATTTTTAAATCTATTCCTTTGGAGATAAGTTGTTCTTCTCTAAAAAATGTTGTATTTGGTAATGTTGGTTCTTCAATAATATCTAAGTCTCTTATTATTTTGTCTAGTAATTCTTGAGTTTCAAGGTCTGGGTTAGAAAGCATAGATATTATATCATCTTCTATAGCAATTAATTGTTCTTGAGTAACTCTTGACAAAACGTCAGCATTTGTATTATATTTTCCTTTTTCATAGATAACTTCAAAATCGTATTCTTCTAATCTCTGTTTCCATCTTATTAATTTAGAATTGGGTTCTTTCAATTTCCATAGCCACACTAGAGGTCTGTGATTGGTGTAAATTTTGAAGTGTCTACCATATATATATATATATATATATATATATATATATGGTCGGAGGTATTTGACAGCGTATATTATTCCCAAGAGTATTAATAGTATTAAGATGGTATTCATCTGGTATTAATTCAAGTTTGAGTGAAGTAACCTAGGTTAGGTTCACTTAAAGTTTAAAGTCTTTAATTTCTAATATTTGTTATCTGCTTTAATCGTTAACACGAACCGTCGATATTTAATACGTTGCAGATAATTCTGTCCGCAGCGCCAGTTAAATTCCACGGGTTGGAATGAGATTTTTTAAAAACTATTAACTACTTTTTATTTAAATCATCAAACTTTACATGGTTTGATCTATTCTAATACAATTAAAGTTGATTATAATGGTTAATTATAATGATTAAATATTAATTATTAATTGGTTATAGAAGCTTGCAATTTATAGCGACGTCTAGTTACCGATTTTAGGTGTACTTATTACTACTATATGTTGGATTGACTCCTCTGGGAAGCGTCGTCGTATTTATATGTTTTGTTGTGATGGCTCAGCATTTACTGTATCATAACAAGCTCGTTTTTGGCTCCACAGGCAGTTTTGTGCCGCTGTTTATGTGTTAACACGCATTGATGTGTCCTGTTTACTTATGACTATTCTATTTTACATAGTAAGAAATTCAAAGAAGATACTGACATCCTGTAATACTCAAAAAACTTGTCAGGATATTCTTTTAGTTTGTTATGTACAAGAACAAATTTTTACTCTGTCTTATGTAATTGCACAGGATGAATCCACCATTTCCGTTGTTTTTTAAGCCAACGTCTACGGCGCAATGCCAATATTAAGGCAACTTTTTGTTGAATGATAAATTATCCATACTATATTATCGGTATGAATTTACACACTTCTATTCTCAGGGATGGTTTATATATACACACAAAAGTATATAATCGTATACTGATTGTAGGCACGTCATACTAAAGCTCCTGGAGCCACGACAAGACCAAGACGCGACGCTATCCGCGTTGTAAACTGCTGCACTCGTGGAGCCATGACTTTGCTGCAGTACTGCCGTCGTAATAAAAAAGCTGCTGCTAGCGTCAATTTGTAGCACGTGGAGCCTTAGCTTTAGATTTATTTATATATTTTGTAGGTCATTAAAAAATTAACGCAAACAGAATTTAATTAGATGCTTAATATTAAAAAAAGATCACACGCTAGCTACGCGTATTTGATATTAATGATAAACACAATGTGGAAAAAATATTTAATTATTGTTAAGAGAATGTGTGAATAATTAAGTGTTTTTCTCATAGTACGAATGAAAACGACGTTTTTTTTATACATAAAATACAATATGAACCATAACGGTAAGTTAGTAAAATAATAAAATTAATAACTGAAAAATTAAAAAAAATTACCGCTTTGCAAAATAAATCATAACAAGTTTACAATAGTACACTTTGACAATATAATCATCTACAATAAATTATATAAAAAACATTTTTACTATTTATCTCTGTGTTTGAAAGAATCAAGAATTTGGCTTTCATCTAAAAAATGCCAAAATGCAAATTTTTTTAACATTGACGTCGCACGGCCGTTTGTCGCAGATTTAAGATTACTTGATACTTTAAACGTGTGGACAATTACAAAGGTATCTATAAATAATAACAAAGTAAAAGGTTTTCCAATAAGAAGTTTTATTTTGAATAGCAGGCTGTTTGGGCAGCTGTCAATTTTGAAACTATTATCTTTTGACTTTTGACAAGTAAAAACTACGCCATTATTAAAAATGGAACAATACACGCTTCAACAACGCATTAAAATTATTAAAATTTACTACAAAAATGGTGAAAATTTTTCAGTCACAGTTTGCAAAACTAAAGCACTTTTTGGTAGTCGTAAAGCACATTTTCGGCCGGCAATAGTAAACCTGGTGGAAAAATTTGAGCTGATTTGAGCATTGTTCAAGAACACATAAGAATAATGCTAATGTAGCCCGTAGTGTTGAAGAAAACCCAGGTTTGTCAATCTTTGGAATTAGACATTTCACAAACAACATTACAACGTATTTTGCATAAAAACTTAAATCTAAAGGCTTTTAAGGTTCAGTTAACACAAGAACTCAAGTTGGTTGATACCATAAACGTTGTATCTTTGCTGATCGGGTTCTTCAAATGCATCAAAATAATCCGGAATTTGATCGAAAAATCATCTTCAGTGATGAGGCTCATTTTTACTTTGGAGGCTCCGTTAATAAACAGATTTGTCGCATTTGGGGCTCAGAAAATCCAAGAATGATTGTTGAAAAGTCTTTGCATCTTCAATGTGTCACTGTTTGGTGCGGTTTTTGGACCTTACTTTTTTGAAAAAATGCTGGTGCAACTGTTACGGTGAATGGATGGCGCTACCGAGCTATGATTAATGCGTTTTTATAGCCGGATTTGGAAGATATTGATGTGGACGACGATTATTTTTAAAAAGACGGCGCTTCGTGCTACACAAGTAACAAAACAATTGCAATTTTGCAAGAAAAGTTTCCTGACCGTGTTATTTCTCGAAGAGGTGATCACAACTGAGATTTTGTGATTAAACACCATTAGACTTTTTTCTTTGGGGCCACGTGAAAGATAAGGTCTATGCCAATGCTCCACAATTGATTTAAGATTTTAAGTTTGTGAAGTTATTGAGGACATTCAGCCGTGCGAATTGGTCATGGAAAATTTCATGAAAAGAATGTGGTACTGCAACCGTAACCGTGGCGGCCATTTGACTGATATCGTTTTCAAATGGTAATGGCATACCTTCTTCTTTACAATGAAACAAACAAAATTTATTGATTTCTCTTAAAAAATACTCGTTTTTTTAAATATCAAAATGAAACTTCTTATTGGAAAACCCTAAAAAGCAACACCTAAGCCGCTACACCAAATTTTTTCTGGCAAATTAACAGTATATTTTTGTATCATGAAATTACAATATATTAAAATTTTATATTAAATTGCCAGATATTTTAAATTGTTTTAAATTTTTTTATTTTTAATTATTTAAATTACGTCGGGCACTTTGTTAATGATGGCAAAACTGTCTGGAAAAATAGATTTATAATGGTAAAGTGACATAGAAAATTAGGTAAATTTTTTTTGTCTTAAATTGTTTTTAAAATGCTTAATGCTCTTCGGGGAGGTTGCGCTACCAGGTATACGTAACCGCTCCCAGCTGCCAGACGCGGCGCGTCCTTACCTATCGTCAATAAGTATGTAAAATATTTAAAAACTAGCTGAATTAAAATTAAAAAATTTGCGACGTTGCTAGCTCTTATACTAATATACATCACACACTTTTAGCATTTCTTTTTTATAGTTTCTTTTTTTTTCATGGTTTAGTGCTTTTTTAAATCATGTCATTTTGATTTTTTAGTTAATATTTACTAGTGTAAAAAAAAGTTATTTATTTGAAGCTTTGGGTAACGGCTATATCACTACAAAAAACAATCAATTAGATTCTTTTAAATACAACCGCGCCATTCTGCAACTTTTAATAATAAAAAAAAATATAATTTTATCTTTTGTTTACCTTTTGGTCTAATTTATCTCTTGATTTTAGCTTTGTGATTACTTTTTTTGAGTCCTGTGAGACTTTTTTACATTATTAGCCAACTTTAATAGTTATATTTCATGTTTCGTTAGAGTTGACTGTTTATTTTTTGTTAATATTTTTTTTGTCTCCATCGTCATAAATCGTGACATTTTTTGTTGTTGTTATTTCTATCTACTTTGCTTGTTTTATTGCTTAATTGCTCTCTTTAAAATCCGTAAAAAAATAATAAAATTAAAAAAAAAGTTGAAATAGTGAATGCCTTATTCTTACCGTAGAGTAATTATTTGACTACAGTAAAACGTAATAGTTTTTGGTTAGGACTTATTACATGTTCTTTTGTTTTAGTTTTTTTCAATCAAAAAGACTATCAAGATGTAAAAAAACATAACATATGATACTTATCAGTTTATTTAATGAACATTAATAAGCAAAATTAAAATTTAATGGTATGCGTTCTTCACTACCTACTGCTCATTTGACATTATGCATAGAGGATCAAGGTGACTACTGGGTTGACTTGTTTGCTTTAGATTGACTGGCATTCTTAAATTTTTTTAATTAATTTAATTATTTGTGGTTGCGTTTTGACGGGATAGTGTGACTCGTTGAAATCATCCGGTGAAAACGCATCGGTTTTACCGGAGCGTTTCTAACGCATAGTGTGACACTAGACTTAGGGCAGATTAGTGTGTTGATTATGGTTCTGAAGTGCTGAAGATTGTGCAAAAGCTGTTGCTCTTGTAGCAGATGGAAAAATCCAGCGGTATTTTTTCAAATTTCTTTATGTCAGTCTTTCTACCGTCCAAAGAGCATTTTGTTTGGCAGAAGACAAAAAATTGATATCAACCGATTTATTGTTCGTACTACTCAAAAAATTGCCATGTGTCTTCAGTGAAGACCAGAAACCAACTCCGTGAGGTTTGTTGTACAGTTGTGAGTGAAAACAGATTGTCAAAGATTTTAAAAAGCTAGCTTAAATCTTGTAGACCAGCAACTAGACCAAAATTACTCCTATACGTCACCAAGTAGCTAGACTCCATTTTTTTTGCAAACATTTGAATTGGACATTGGCACAATAGAGGACTATACTGTTTACTGACAAGTCTAGATTCTGATTACATTCTTCGGAAAGAAGAGAACAAGTATAGAGACAAACAGGAGAACAATTTGCGGAGTGCACTTTTAAGCTCCGGTTTAGCCATGATAGAGATTCCCTGATGGTATGTGTAGGAATATCAATGGATGCCTGTACTAAATTGATTGTCATTGATGGAAGATTGCTGACTGCACAGCGGTATATTGAAAATGTTTTGAAAAGTTACGTAGTCCCATTTGCTCCAAGATCTCATTCTGCGGGGTGAGTTACAAAATATTTGGATGCAGTTGGAATAAGAAAATTCAACTGGCTTGCATGTACCACAGATGGAAACCCTATAGAACATGTTTGGGAATGCTGGGCAGGCGTGTTAAAGGACGTGCAGTTGCACAAATTTCAATAAACAAGCTTTGTGTGGCATTTCATGAAAAATGGCAGAATATTCTACAAATTGATACTTGTGAGTTCATTAGTTTAGGCTTAAAAAAGCAATACAAAGTATTAAAACTTTATTTAACTGAAATATTCGTTATTAATATCTGTTAAGTTTATTTTGAACAAAAAGCTACAAGTAAAAGTAGACATTAAGAAAATAACATGGCTAAACAAAAATACAGAGAACGGAATCATCAAATTGGAAATATCAAACTGCCAAAAGTAAACTAAAAAATACAAATACATATAGACAATGATCTCACATGGAAAGAAAAAAAAATACAGAGAGAAATTTGAAGCATTGCAAGAGAGGAGAAGAAAAAATAAAAAAGAGTTAAAATTGGATACAGAAAATTAATAATCAATAAGGAACTTTATGAATGGAATGAACTAGAAAAGGGGCTCACAAAAAAAGAAGACAAAGAAGAACAAACGGCGTCAAAAAACTATTAACAAACAAAACAAACCGGAACAAATACTCGGATAACGGAAAAGCAATGAAAGGGAAAATGAGTACAAAAAGAAAAAAAATCAAACAAATTAGACTGGGTACATGGAATATACAAAGCATAAAGGGTAAAGAGGAAGAGTTGGTAGAAGAAATGATAAAACATAAAATAGAAATTTTAGGAATTACAGAAACAAAAAAAAAAAGAAAAAGGACTAAGAAAAATACACAAAGGATATTTGATGTTCTGGTCAGGAGTAGATGAAAAAGAAAAAGCAAAAGGGGGAGTTGGTATAATAAGAGCACCAAACAAAATAAAAGACATTACGAAAGAAATATACATAAGCGAAATAATCTTGTCAGTAGAAATAAAGTTATATGGAAAGGAAATAGGGACTATAATAGCAGCCTATGGAGAAAACGAAGATGCTAAAAAGGAAGATAAAGATGCATTTTTTGAAAAGTTACAGAATGAAATAGATGAAGGACTGGAAAATGTAATAATCATGGGAGACTTAAACGAACGAGTTGAAAACCAAAACGCAGGAATAGAAGAATACCTGGGAAAATGGGGTGAAGAAACCAGAAACAATAATGGGGAAAGAATTATAAAAGAGCGTGGAAAACAACTTTATTATAACAAACACAAAATTTGAACACAAGAGGATACATAAATTTACGAGAGAAGATCCGACTAGAAACGAAAAATCAATAATAGACTACTTTATAATAAGCAAACAAAAATTGAAAAATGTTTTAAATGTAAAAGTATCAAGAGAGGCAAAAATCGGAAGCGACCATTACCTGGTAAAAGTAGACTTGAGAAAAATGGAAGAAAAAACAGATAAGAGAAGAAAGAAGGTAAAAGAGAAAATAAAAAGTTACAAACTTAAAGAAAAAGAATACAGAGATAGATTCCAAGAGATAGTAAAAAAGAAATGTAGTAAAATTAGAGAAACCAAGAAAGTAGGAGAAAAATGGGAAACATTCAAGAACACCATACTAGAAGCAGCAAAAGAAAGCTGTGGAACAGCAAAAATAGAGAACAAACATAATAAAAAAACTGAATGGTGGACAAATGAAATAAAATTGAAAATTAAAGAGAAAAAAAAAAATGAAAAAAATACATTAGTACAAAAAAGGAAAAAGACTATAAAGAATACAAAATTAAAAGAAAGGAAGTAAATAATGAGGTCCAAAAAGCTAAAAAAATAAATCATGGAATCAATTCGGTAAAAAGATGGCGGAAAACTATAGAGACAACCAAAAACTATTCTATGGAACACTAAAACAGATGAAAAGGAAAAAAGAATACAATATGATGAACATAAAAGACAAAATAGGAAATATAATCCCTGAAGAGGATAAAATATGGAAAGGTAGAGAGAATATTTTAAAGAACTGACAGAAGCAGAAAACCTAAGCCGGAGAAACATAAAGAAGATGATACTAACATGCCAGAAATTGAGGAAATAAAGGAAGAAGAAGTTATAGACGCCATAAAGAAACTAAAAATAGGAAAAGCACCAGGCATCGACAACATAACACCGGAAATGATCAAATACATGGGTAAGGAAGGAATAGAACAATTAACAGAACTACTCAATGACATAGCTAAAAACACAAAAATGCCAGCAGAATGAAACATGGGAATAATACTACCTATATACAAGAAAAAAGATAAAAGATAAAAGAAACTGTAATAACTACAGATGAATCACGATCACCAGTGTACCGGGAAAAATTCTAGCAAGAATCATAGAAAAAAGAATAAGAGACAAGATTGAAGATACTATAGAAGACACACAATGCGGATTCAAAAGAGAGAAAAGCACTCAAGATCTTATATTCATTATAAGACAACTAAACAAAAAAATATTAAATAAGAAAAAGAACATCCATATCTGCTTCATCGATCTAGAGAAGGCATTTGACCGGATAAGAAGAAAATTTATATGGAAAGTACTTCAAAAAAGAGGCATAGACGAAAAAACTATAAATCTATTAAAAGCTTTATACAAAGAAAATAAGAATATTGTTAGAACCAACAATAAAGAATCTCAAGAGTTTAAAACCAAGATCGGGCTAAAACAAGGGTGTGTACTGAGTCCAATACTATTTACAATAGTGTTAGATGAAGCCATAAAAAAAGCAAAGAAAAGTATGAAGACTTTAAAAGTAGGATATCGGAAGATGGATGCAACAAAGATTATGGAATTACTATTTGCAGACGACATGGCAATAATGGCGGAAGCGGAGGAAGATTTACAACACAACATCAACATAATAGACATGGAATTAACAAAAATAAACATGAAGATCAACATAGACAAATCCAAAACAATGATTATATCAAGAAAAAACAAAACCCATAGAATAACACTACATGAAAAAAAAGATTGAACAAGTTGAAAATTTTAAGTACTTAGGAACAATAATTAACAATACAGGAAAAACAGACAACAAAATAAATGAAAGAATGGGAAAAACCGGGAAAATATTCAACATGTTGAAAAATACATTTTTTGGAAGAAAAGAAATACCAAAGAACATAAAAACAGATATAGTAAAGAAGGTAATAAGACCAACAATAATGTATTCGAGCAAAACATGGACATTGTCAAAAAAACACAAAACGAGAAAAAATGCAACAAAAATGAGATTCCTAAGAAAGACAAAACTTACAAATAGAACCCATAAATGAAAAAATAATGGAGGGACAACTAAGATGGTTTGGGCATGTATGCCAAATGAAAGATACGCAAATAACGAAAAGAATATATGAAGAAGAGAAATGGGAAAAAAACCCCCGAGGAAGACCGAGAAAAACCTAAGACGACATAGTAAAAGAAGAAGCGGAAAGAAAGGGAATACCGTGGGAAGGAATCAAACAAACATCTCTGGACAGGAAAAAATAAAGAGAACTATATCAAACGAAATAATGTAGAAAGCCATACACCGAAAGGTAGAATGGCATTTGTTTACATAAATAAATAAAATAAGTTTATTTTGCAGAAATGCATTTTCTTTGTGTAAACTGATAAGTACTATATTATGTTTTTATTTTACATCTCTTTGATTGTAAAACACTAAAAATTTTATCTAAAAAATTACCTAGGTTTTTTGCAAAAAAATTACCCAATGACCCAGTTTTTATTGCATCTGAGTGTACAATAAAAACTATTGAGTTGATAGTACTTTCGGTCATGTTATTGATTGATTGTTGATTATTTTTAAAGGTTTCTAAATTGTCGGTATTCTGATGTTAAAACCATATTACGTGTTCAAAAACGATTATTGGAAACTAGTGACTTAAATATTAAAAAAAAAACTAAGAAGTTGTCCCAAAGTTCTAAATAAAAATCAAAAAGAAAAAATGCTTGCCATTGTTGAAGAGAATGCGTATATATTTTCAAAAAGATTAAATTCTTAGATGTTTAAGAAGAAAAGGGCTTTACTAATTTAAAACTTTAAAAAATATAATTTTTATATCACGGTGATATGCCGCTACAAGTCAATTTTTTCTGATGGGTGTTGAACAGTGCTAAAAATGATCAACATTTTATTGATTGGACTATAATGTGGACCGATACATTTTTACAGAGGTGGGCTTTATTAATACTCATAATCTGAATAAATAGAAAAAAAATTCATACAATCTGTAGACGATCGACAAGAATGGTTATTAAATAATTGTGTAATTAGTTTACAACTTTTATCTATTTGACTTAATTCAGCATTGTACTTTCAATTTTTAACAGAAACACCTAATTTAAATAATGAATATTTACAAATGTTAGTATTTTTAGTGATCTTGAAAATTCTTTTGAATATTAAAAGCGCGATTTGGATTTGAAAATTGATTTGGTTATTGGAGCCGGAGTATGGATTTGAAAATTAATTTTGTATATTAGAACCAATTTAGATTGAATAATTGGTTTAGCATTTTAGATCCATAATGTGAATTTAAAAACTGATGCTGGAGTATAGATTTAAAGTACGGATTTTGAATTTGGTTTTTTCTAGAATGCCGAGAGAGGAAGTAAATGTAGATTTTCTAAGATACTGTATCTTAAGGAATCTACACTTCTAAGAAGATTCTTTTATATAATAAGCTATACTTTTCTTTAAGTCAAAATTTGAGATTAGTTGATGTTTTTATAGGATACGACAAATAATTCAATAGATTTAATCTGTATTTTATTTAAAATTGTTTTAGTCTTTTCTCCATTTAGTTAAACCGGCTCAAAACTTACCAAATGCTTACCCACAGATATTAGTTGGAAACAAATATAAGTAATCGTTAATTTGATTTTAACGTCTACGTTTTTTTTATCTGTCCTTTAGATAGAGGAAATTGAACGCCACAAAAGATTATGCAAGCAGTTCTTTAATTTACAAAGTATGTATATGGAACCCTGTTATCAAGTAACTTAATTACAAATATTTAGTGTAAATTTTAAGTATTTATATATAAAAAAGTTTGAACTTTATCATGATCAAGGTTTTAATCATACTGTACTGCTTAATACTTGTACAATTTTATTCCACTGAACAATCAAGCTAATAATTTCCACAGAATCATTTCTATATAAATTAATGCATAATTTAATTGATTAATCATAGTTATTTATTAGGTTCTTGATTAATATTCCTTAATTATCTTGTAGGTTACAGCAATTATTTTACTTTGCCAGGATATAAGCTAATACCCTTGTTGTAATTAACTGCAGCATTTGTAGATAATTTGCAAATTTATTAATATATTATTTTATTTTTGTTTTAATTGTAATATATATTATGTTTTGATATCATTTTTTATATTTTTTATATATTTTTGAACATTGCTTATGTATTTTGCGTTTTGTGTTTGTTTTGTTTTTCATATACTTTTCAATTAAGTACTTGTACCTATTTGAGTGTTTATCTAATAAATAAATAAATATGTAAGTGCTTCAAAAAGTTTGTTTAGATGTAATTGTCAAGTGTTGTTGTCGGTTAAAAAATTAAAAATTAATTAAATATATATTCAAGATAGAATTTATAAAACAAACAAAAAATTTAATTTGTATTTTTAATCATTAAAATTATTTATTATTGTAATAATTATTAACTCAAATTTTAATTTTAATATAATTTTATTATTTGATTGATAATTTATTTTCAACATCAAGCAAAATTAAGCTTAAACGTGTTTATTATTTAAATATAAACTATTTGTGTAATTAAAATCAAACTTGCTGTTATCTTTCTAGATTATGCAGAACTGAAACAAGTAAAATTGAAATTTGCATCGAAAATAGTCGCAGGCGGTATTAAACGCTTAAATATAAATTGATTTAGTTGATAAAATAAAAATAATCCAATTAATTGTATTAATTTAATTATTTAATGTTGCGTGGACATTGTTTTCTGTAACTAATAAAAAAATATTTTTTATAGTACAGTTAAACGGTAACAATTTTAAATTTTATATTAAGTTTTTATTGAGAGAATTGTTGGCTTATATATTGTCGCTGGAATTTAATTGTTTAGATAAGATCATAATAGAAGGTTATAAAAATGAAAGAATTGTTTAAAGCGATAACGTACACCATGCTGGTATATACGTGTATAGTTTTTGCCCTTATGGCGACGACGACTTTGGGTAAGTTATGTACAAAAAAGTTAAATTGAAGTTTATTAATGTTATGTGAAAATAATTTAATTATGATTTTAATTTAATTTTATTATTCTTACTTTTAGGAAAATAATACAAACAACCTATTTCAGTGATCTTATATTTAAGTACATTAAAATACTTTGTTATAATAATTTTTTTAAATTATTTCTTATTTAATTTACAAAATTCTAAATATTTGATGGAATTTGTATGAATCTGAATTATTTTAACAAAATTGGTTTTTATTATAGATTTATTCTACATGACAAGTGCTAGCTGAAGCTTATATTTTTATAGACATTTTTTGGCATATTATTATAAAATCATTTTTTTTTTAATTAATGTTAAAATAAAATTATACTTATAAATTTAATAATACTCGTAATACTTTAAAAAAAATTAAAAAAGACTAATTGGTCTATAATTATTGGGCTTGTTGCAATTTTTAAAAATATAAGTAGAATAAAAATGCTATTTGGCAGCAGTGATGTGAACACGGCTAAAACAAAACGCAAAGTAATAAGTTTTTTGTTTACTAATATCGGTTTAGCATATTTTACAAATTTTTTGCAAGTTTGAAAAACCAATAACATAAGCTTTGGAAGACTTATGTGTGTTTTCTAGAAATTTATAGAAAATATTAGTAAAAGTTCTTGCATGTTTTGAAATATTAAAATCAAACACAAAAATATTTAAAATCTAGAACATATAAATCCCATAATCTTTTATTGATCAAAACTAAAGTAAACAATACAGATCCAGCTCATTTTAATTTAATAGATTTTGAGTATTTATTTGATGACTAACATGGTAGGATATTAGGTTATGTTATGTTATCTACAGCCATCACCTTTGTGGTTGGCCTCTGCCCTGACTATGATTGTTTATCTATTGCTGCTTTGTTTTAAAACTTGGCCGGCCCAGCTTCACGGAGATTTCGATCATAGTGCTCTCTATCGCTTTTTGTGTTGTTTGCATGCTATTCATACTTTTTTTTGTAAAACTTATAGTTTTTAGGCCGTATGTAGCCACTGGTAGAATACATGTATTGTAAATTTGTTTTTTTAGATTTATGGGTGTGCTGTTGTTTCACAGAATATGTCTCGCTTTACCAAATGTTGCAAAAGGCTTATGCGTTTGCTGTTTGAATTATTTTTCCTAGCTTGATTATGTCTAAGATAAATGTAGTGGTTTACGCATTTGATGGTTTTATTGTCTAGTAATGTTTTTAGATTTGTTAAACTTGAAATATTTGTGTTTTCGGTTTTTTTTAACGTTTGGTTTAGCTTATGCAGCATTTCTGTTAGTTCTTCTAAGTTGCTTGATAATAAGAGATAGGGTTGCACGCTTCTGGCAATTTTTACTTTATTTGATGTGTGTTTATATACTTGTAAGAGCAAACTAATTGGGAGGTAGTTTTTGATATTAAATGTGTCATCTTTTTTGAATTTGATCACTACTTCTGCATTGCGTTTTGCCTGGGATTTTACTTTCTTGCAAATATTTCTTGAGTAGATTCTATACAGATTTTTTTCAGCATTTATCCGCAAAGTTTAATATTTTGATTGTTATGCAGTCTTCTCCCGTACATTTATTGTTCTTTATATGTTTTAAAACTGATCTGATTTTATTTAATAGTACATCTGGTGTTTCCTCTAATTTTGCGTTTAGTATTCTTGTATGCAAATTGGGTTTTATGTCTGGCCTGTTTAAGAAGTACAAGTTGTTATAGAAGTTTTCTACAATTTATCATAGCACTTTTATATTGGTACTATTCTTAATATTGTGTTTAGAATCATGTTGGTCTTGTATTTCCGTCTTTTTGAATGTTTTGTTTTATTTGCTTTATTACTGCTTTGTATTCCTCCGTTTTTTTTTTAATGTATTTTTTTATTCCATTATTTTCCTAGTGTTTGCGCTCAATTTGTAGTTTTTTTATTTGTTTTTATTTTGTGCATACCTTACATTTTTCTGGTATTTTTCTTTTCAGCATTTTTTAAGTTTTTTTGCATATTTTTCTGTTATTGGCTGTAATATAATCTATCTTGTTTGCTATAGAATTATTTGGGCTTTTCTATATCTGCTTGAGCTAGAGTGGTTTCTTAAAAAAACGTTTTTAAACAATAGAGGTTCTTTTTCTTAAAGAAGTTTGCAAGCATTTCTTCTCTGTTGGTTTTGTCACTTAGGCTGTACTGTGCAATATATTAGGTATCTGTGGTAGTGTATTACTTCTAATTTTAGCATTAAAGTCCCCAATTACTATTTTAAAGCGTATGTTTCTTATATCGGTTTGTTCTTGTACAGTTATTTTGTTTTTTTGTTGTCTGAAGTGTTTGTTGGGGCGTATACGTTAATGATTTGCATATAGTAACGTGCGTTTAGTCTCAGGCATCCGGCCGCTGTACCAAAGATCGTGGGTTTGATTCTCATATACCGTGATATACTTTTTATACGCTCTCCCACTCCCCAACCCGCTTTGCTAGCGTGGGGTTTTACGGCTAAAACCTTCTCTGAGGAGTGATGAATTCTCTCCAGTGGTTCTGAATCCACATAAAAGACTGTAGATTCCTTGTAATGTAAGTTGCCAGCATTAAAAGCAGAGAAGAGGTTAAGACGCCAGCAGTGGCGTTTGAATAGCTGACAAAGAAGAAGAAGAAACATTTATTTAACTAAATTTTTCTGACAAGATTATTTTTGTAATAAGCAAAATATACGGTTCTCCAAATAAATTAACTTTTTAAAGATAATTATGTAAATCTAAAATTATTTTGTTAGGACATTGTAATATACATAATACTGAAAAGTCACTTATATTCTACAATATCTACTAACACTATCCGGCCAACAAATTATGATTTTTGCTGCTTCCCATAATCTAACTAAACTTATTTAGCAGCTTTCATTCTTTAAAATTCGCTTCTTGGTAATCCAAGTTTATTAAATCTGTATCTTTTATTCTATTTTAGAAGCTACAACAACTTCTGTTGAGGCTGCTTTTTTTAGACCAAAACAAGATATTTTTGTTTGTTTATATGGTATTGGCGTTCAGTGTTGTAGATATCCCTTATTGAAAAGCGTTTGTCTTGACATAATATGTTTGGCTTTCTATGGGTAGGTGGAGTTGGAAAAGTTTCTTAAATTTTATCAATAGCAGCTTTTATGATAGTTTGTATTGTGTTGACGTACCACAGTACATAGTACTTCAGTAAAATCTTGGCAAACTTGCTTTAGTTCCTTAAAGACTACTGTGAGGTGTTGTAGGTTTATTAGTATGAGTTACTGTATATGATAATCTTGTTCAGATACACATTGTAAACTGGTGTAGGTACTTTGCAAGCCCACGTCGTTGATAAGCTGGTGAAATGAAGCTGTCAAGCAGAATAATTTATCAACTTTGTTTCTATTGACATTTGCCAATACTTGCTTTTTAAAACCAGGGTAGCAAACTCAAGCTTCGCAGTGCTAGTTGTATAAATAATAATCTTTGGTGTTGATTTATATATATAGTTACCGCGCTGATCTTGCGGAAACTTATTCAAAAACAAAGTTATTAGTTTTTTTTTTCATTAAAGACAAAAAAGCTAGAAGTTGCGGTTAATTAAAAAAAAAAATGTTTAGTCGCTCTTTTTTTTTTTTTTTGGACGTAGTGGTGTTGGCCTCAACAAGTGGCTCTTAAAAATGACTTACGCATGCCAATACCTTCCGGTTTTCTTCTCTGCCTAAATCCTGTTGTTATATGTCCTTGTCAAACTAGTCTAGATTTGACAGTAGTTTGAGGTAGGCTGGTTATTGCCTCGCGGATTTTCACACAAAATCTGTGGCACGCATGCTCCGGCCCTTCTCTTTTCCTGTAGCCCTTACCTTTTTTCTGTCTTTTTTGTCTTTTTTTTTAGTCCTGTTTATCTGCACTGACATCCAGCTTTACATTTTCTTCTTTTTCCAATCCGTGTGTTATTTATTCTAACTATTTGGTTTGTCCTCAGATGCGTTCTTAGTTTTCTTAGGTCTTTGTTTACTTCTTCTTCATTATATCTTCTTGCCTTCATAAGTAGTTTATGAAGTTCCAATAGCTGTATTATATAAAAGTTGCGTTATCCGTCAACCTCGAGATAGCGTACCTACCATTTAGTATTTGCCTCGTTATTTCTGTTATTCTGCATTTCTTTAGCATTTCTTTTCTCCTTCTTTTTATTTCTGCATTTTTTTTAGTATAGTAGTTTCTGTAATTGTTCTTCTATTTTCTTCTATTTCTTGGTATGCAAAATTGTCCTGACCTTCCTTATTTCTTTCTGTTTATTTTTTTTCTCTGTTTTGTTGTTTTCATTTTGCTTCTCTTGTTTCCCTCCTTTCTCTTCTATGGATTTTATTTTGTGTGTTTGTTTCCATTGTTTGTTTGTTTTCTTTTTATATTCTTTCATTGTCAAACTCTTTATTTTTAGCGCCTTCCATTTATTTTCATCTTTTTGGCATTTCTTAAGGATTGTTGTTTTATCCACTTTGCTTTCCAGTATTTTTTCTAGTTCTTTTCTATCTTCCTCCCACGCTTCGCATTCTACTAGAGTTTGTTCTGCATTATTATGTGTTTCTTCCTGACAGAATATACATTTTTTCTCTTCCTTGATTTTTTTAAATGTTTTGCAAGAACTTTCTAAAGGCTCTATGTCCGGTCAGTATTTGTGTTGTATAATAGCACGACTCGGATTTGTTCTCTACCCACTCTTTTATATCCGGGATTAGTTCTCTTGTCCATTCTTCTTATTCTCCTCTATTTTACTGTGTCTGCCACCTTTCCATTGTCTTCTCTCTTGCTATTAATTTAGCATCTTTTTTACTGGTTCCTTCTTTTATTAGATTCTTTATTTCTATTTTTTTCTTCTACCATCATATCCGCGGGAGGTGTTGCCGCAATCACCTCTACTGCCTCTTGTGACATCGTTCTGTAAGCCTTGCAGATCCTTAACAAACTGGCTCTTGTAGCTTTTCTTATTTCATTTCTGTTTTTTTTTGTCTTCATGATTTCTTCCCATGTTTCTGCGGCGTATAACAATTTGTTTTTTGCTGCTGTTGCTAATAACCTTCTGACTTCTTCTCCTGGATCTTTGTTGTTTGGCATGAGTCTACTGAGCTTCCTCTCCATTTTTTTAGTTCCAATGACTGCTTTCCTAATCTGTTTATTCCATCCCTTTGCTTCAAGTGTCACTTTGAGATATTTGATTTTTTTCCTTATGGTTATCACTTAGTCTCTTACCTGTATTATACTTGTTCTTCTATTAGTCCTCTTAGTCGATAGTCAGGCCGCTTCTGTTTTTTGTGTTGCTAATTTTAAACCCTTTTTTCTCATCCATAACTGTATTATATATATTGCCAGCTCTAGTCTTCCTTTTAGTATATCCATTTCTACGTCCTTACCTATTAGTGCTACGTCGTCCGGAAATGCCGTTCTTGTTACGCCTTTCGGCAACCTCATTTGAAGTAACTCATTATAAACAAGGTTCCATAGTTTTGGTCGTAGTGCTGAGCCCTGTGGTACTGCTCTTATAAGTTTGAATCTTTTGTTCTTGGTCACTAAGTTTCTACCCTGTAAGTAGCTCCATATGATCTTGATTGTTTTCTTCTTCAGTTCTCTTTTTTTGCTACCTCTATAACTGCTTTCCATAACACGCTGTTAAACGCGTTCTGTATGTCAAACGCTATCATTACACAGTGTTGTTTTTTCCTCTGCGTTTTGCTGTTTGCTGCTGTTGCTATTGCTTTTACTTTGTCTATAGCTCCTAAGGATGTTCTTCCTTTGGTAAATCCGTATTGTTCCTTTTCCCATCTTCCTTTTTCTTCTATTTCTTGTTCTATTTTCTGTACAATGACTTTCTCCATTATTTTAGTTAATGTGTTTATTAAGCATATTGGCCTGTATGAAGTCGCTTTTCTTACTTCTTTCTTTTTCTCAATCAGTACTACGGTGGCTTTTTTTCAACATTTTGGAAAACTTCCGTCTTTCAAGCATCTGTTGATTATTTGACTTATTTCTATCTCATTCCCGTCTAGAGCGGCTTTAACAATCTCTGTTGATATTTTGTCCGGATCTGGTGCTTTGCTGTTGGACAATTCTTTTATGATTTTCTTTATCTCTTTCACTGTTGCCATAACTGTTTCTTCTTCTTTTTTATTTTCTGGTTTTTTTACCGGTTCTCTCTTAGGAAACATTTTTTTAATTACGACTTCTTCTCCTTCTTTTTCTTTTAGGTAGACTCCCTTTGCTTTTCCTCCCAGTTTGTTTATCACTATTTTGTACGGTTTTCCCCAAGGATCACCGTCTAGAGATTCTATCATTTCTTTCCAGCATCTTCTTTTGTTATTCCTGATTGCCTTTTTTAAGATTTTTCTTTCGTTTATTAGTTCCTTCTCTGTTTCCTCAGTATTTTCTTTTATTTTTCTTTGTCTTTTGACTTTCCTTTCTGTTTATATTGTTTTTTTTTCTGCATTCTTTTATTTCCTCGCACCACCAGTATGGTCCTTTTTGCCCTCTTTCTCTGTATCTTGGAATTGCTTCATCCGCCGCTTTTCTCAGGTTTTTTGAGTATTTTTCGCATCTTTTTTCTGTGTTTTTGTTTTCTGTAACTTCTTCTGTTTCCATGGCTCTTTTTATCTTCTCTTTGTCCATTCTTCTTACGTTCCATCTACCTTTTCTCGTGTACTCCTGTTTCCTTTCTCTTTTGTATTATATTGTATATGTTTGTGTAAACTCAGTCGCTCCTCTTAGCTACTGTCCCGTTACCCGGGTCTAGTTTTGTTTGTAAAATTACAAGTTATTAAGAGTACTTTTTGACTGCTTGGTAGAGTTGCTGTGTACAACTGAAGGTTTTTAATTTATGAAACTTTTATCGTGAGAAGAGAGCGTTTGTTAGAGAGCATGTAGTTTTTATCTAGTCTTGTAAGGCAGTTTATTGCAGACGTTGTTGTTTTGATTTTGTTTAATTTCTATGTTGATATCTATTTGCTGCTTTCTAATTTAGTTTTGCTTTTCAATTAAACCTTTTGTTAGAATTTCTTTTGCAAAGTTGTTTCTACGATTGTAACTAATTAAAAAATTGTTTGTCATCCAGTTTTTGTTACCTGCACTATGCCGTGCTCTTAGACGCATCTGTGTGCGATAAAAGATAGTTGCGGTGTTTTTGTATTATATTTCCGCAAGTACATCTTGACTTCACTAGGCTGCAAGGCCTGCTGATGCATCAATATGTGCGTTAATGATAGACTTGTCTGAACTTGGTTATTAATAACCTTTAAACTATTCAAGATTTGTTTAACCGGACTATTCAAGGTCAATGTTCCAGACTGCTTAAATCTTGTCTTCAATGTGGTAATTTGAATGTTGTTAAATTTTAAGATACTTTTATGTTGTTGTTCTTTTATAATCTAATCTTTGCTGTATTTAACATGTTTTTTCTGCTTGTTCTAATACTTTTTTATTATTTTTTTAACCAATTCTCATCATTCTTCTACACGTATGCCTTTGACAAATTTTGTTTAACTTTCGAAACCCTATCAGCTCTAAATTTTTTTGTTTGAAATTTTGTCTCGTTCGTTGTAAGCATATTTAGTTTTTTTTTAAACCAAATTTTATAAAGAACAACTACGCAATTAAAATTTATTTAAAAAAAATGACTCCAACAGTTAAGAACTAATTTGATTCAAAGCTTTTTGTGTTTTTGTATTTATTTAAAGTTTTTTTTTATGTAAAGCAAATTTTATAAAAGAATTGAAATTATATATTGTATAACACAAAAATAAACTATTTTGAAGTTTTTTTATTTAAAGCTTAGTTTACTCTTTGTAATTCAATTTGTTTATGGTTTCAAAACTAATTAATATTTATTTTTAATACTAGGTTATTTTATTCTTTTTTAAGCTAAAAGAAAACAGTCACCAAAAATAGTAGAGGGAACACCAGTAAATATCACTCAATATCCATATCAAATTGGATTATATACAAACAATTTTTTCATGTGTGGTGGTTCTATAGTCAGTGAGCTTTATATAGTAACCGCAGCTCATTGCATAAAAAAGTAAGCACTAACGTAATAATTTTAATTAATTTATAATATTAAAACGTTTTAGTAAAGCCGGATTTACAGTGCGTGTAGGATCATCACATCAAGATAAAGGTGGTGAAAAAATGGAAGTTGAAGAAACATTTATAAACGAAAACTATGATCCACCAGACATGGATAGTGATATAGCTCTTGTTAAATTAAAAAAACCGTTAAAGTTTTCCGACTCAGTACAACCAATTAAATTTAACTATAATCCAATTCTTATCAATAAAATGGTTGATATTACTGGTTATGGTAATGACAAAGAAGGTGGAAAACAAACGGAACAACTTATGCACATCAATTTACCTACAATGCCACTCCAGAAATGCATAGAAATATACGCAGATAAACCATATAAACTTACAGAAAATATGTTTTGTGCTGGTTACCTCAATGGTACAAAGGATTCATGTCAGGTAATATTTACTAATACAAAAATTTATGTTTAAATTTAATATATTTTAGGGTGATTCTGGAGGCCCTGTTGCATATAAGGGTACATTAATAGGAATTGTTTCTTGGGGATTAGGTTGTGCAAGAGAAGGTTATCCAGGACTATATACAAGCATACCAAAGATGAAAAGTTTTATTGAAAGTCATATGGGCTAAATAGATAGAATAAAATCAGTTGCAAATATAAGTGTTTTATTAATTAACCTTATTTTTTAAATATTAAAGATTAAAAAAAATGTAAAAAAACCAATATTTGATAAATTATTTCTAAATGAATAGAAATGGCAATTTAATTCTTTGATATAAAATATTAAAACTTGTGCTTTTTCTTAATCATTATTTAACACTTACTAACTTGGTGATAGTAATTCTCCTTTGGTTTAATTTTAATTATTTTTTATATATTGATTATATTTTAGATGATTACTTTTTAGATAATTATGGTTTTGATGAGTCCAGGAAAGTTTTTAATAGAACAAACGATAATACAGGAGACTATTCTTATCAAGTGTCGGTCCATATAGATGATAGCTTATGTGGAGGTAGTATAATAAGGTAAAAATATGTAATAACAGCAGCGCATTACGATAAGGGGTATAACTTTTATATAAATTTACCAAAATTTTTGTAACTAACATTTTACAGATTTGAAAAAAATAGAGAAAACTGTAATGCCCGTACTAATAGTTGGAGATTAAATCTTGGATTGATTCATTTTGCTAATTGTTGATTAGTTCTAAGTCAATTCACGGATATCATTAGTTGCAATCGACCAATGCATTTCTCGCTTAACTCTCGGATCGAGTTGAAAACTTTGCAACCGTCAATATAATCTTAGATTCAAATAATCTTGGGTCCATTCAAGATTGTTTATTAATGTGTCATATATTAATTTCGACGTTTGGTAATAAATTACATTGGCCGATCGCAATTATATTCACCATCACGGTATCCGTGAATTGGATTAGAGTCAATCAACGATTAGCAAAATGAATCTTGGATTCATGAATTCGAGATTTAATCTCTGACTATTAATACGGGCATAAGAGAGGGTCTCGCTATAGAGATCTAAGTAGTCAACAAATCAATGTTGATTTTGATATTTCTTATCTAGGTTTCAAATTTAAAACTATGGATTACGATATTGCAATATTGGTGCTTACCAAAAAACTATTTTTTAGTGTTTATTCTATGCCAATACAAACAGAAGCAGTAGTACATGGTTTTGGTTTATATAAAGATACAAAGAATTTTGCTACACAATTGCAGCATACTGAATTACTTATAATATCTCTTGAAAGATGCCTTGGTTATTATATTAGATATAAGAAAAAAATTATTGATAATATGTTTTTTGCAGAAAATGCTGCTAGTATAGGAGAGATTTGTAAGGTTTGTAGTAGATACACAATAATGTACATTTAACGTAAAAGTTTTTTTTTATATATATCTGGGCAATTCTGGAGGACTTGTTGTTATCCGTGGTAAATTAATTAGAATTATTTTTTTTTTTTGGTACAGGTTGTGCTAGGAAAGGTTTTCTAAGTGTTTACATTTATATAGCAAGAATGCGAGGTTTTACCAAAACTCACACATATTTATAATTAAATTTGTTAATCAACAAACTAAATAAACTAAACATTATTTAATAAAATTATTAAATTATATATGCTTACATAAAAATGCTTATGTTAATTTTTTTTTTAGCATTGTACCCAAGTTTAACTCATAAAGAACACACAGAACTATTGAGTTTTAAATGCTGTATATGTGTGCTCTAGGCATTGAGCTACTCTCTGAAAAAGTTTTTTAAATGTGGAATGGTCTTGCAGCATGATTGTTTGGTTTCTTGGCAACAAGTGCATAGACCCCGGGAAGGTCTATAGTATAAACTTACAGACAAGCCCCCTAAGATTGGGATTTTTTAGTTACAACCAAAAGTTGCGTGGTTTTACTATTATTTGCACTTTTACAAATTTTGTTGAGTTGTGTGTGTGAGGTTTTGTAACTTACTGCTTGTTTGTTCGGTCCATATAAACGTTTTTGCAGACATCCATATGCTTCATTCCTATGTTTGATGGTAATTGGTTGGACCAATAGTCAACTGGGTATGAGTCTTACCTTTTCCAAGATCGCTTGTAGTATTGGTGTCGTGGTAAAATTTTTTTGTTAAGCTTTTGGTGACACAGAAAACTGTTGCCAACCGGCAGAAATGCGGAATTCTTAAGTGATATCTCATGTTTGTGTCTCCTGTGTAATCTGAGTCTTTTAATCGTTTTTTGTAACTTTGGATGATACAATAGGTTTGAAACATTCCTTCTGGCATTGTTGTATGGTTTCTACTAAGGTTTTATTTTTGAGTTGGTTTACTTAAGGTGTTTCTTTATGTCACGAAAAAAAGTTCCAAGTTGTCTGATGAAGCAGCTCTACGTCTATTGGTCTTTGTTGTTTTTAGGTAGTAATAACCAGTCATTAGTTTTGATTGCAGAGTTTACTATTTTGTCTCCCAAGTTTTCACTTCTGGAAAATGGCTAGCCCGTTCTTAAGGTGGAATGGCATAATTTTAAATTGGTAAGTACCTTCATCCGGAGTGCCAAGGCAATGTAAGGTTTATAGCTTTTCTTTATTGGTGTCTGCTGGTAACCAATAGTTAGGTTGTTCAGTTTTCTGTAGTTTATGCAAAAGCGTGATTTGCCATTTTTTTAGTTGATTAGTACTACGGGGAGGCAGCAGTTGCTTCTGCTTTTTTGATTATTCTCTTTTTAAGTAATTTGTGGATTTGATTAAAAATCTGAGCCTTCAGGCAAATATTGTACCGGAGTTTTGTCTATTAAAACAATTTGGTAAGTAATGGTCTTATTGGGCTTTAAAAGGACGCTGTTATTGAATATTGGAAACTTCTATAGTAAGTCTGTTAATTGGGTAGTGTTTGCAACCATAGTTGATTTAAAACTGGGTTTAAAGCTAAGCCAAAAAGATACGCCGTGGACCAAATTTGTTTTTACTTTGATAACAATTATTACCAATTTTTTAAAGGTTTTGAATGTGATGATATCCTCAAAATTTTATCAAAGTTGCATGCAGATACCATTCACCACTTTTATTGCACGGTTGATGGTAATGTTAAAAGCTTAATAGACGCCAACAGTGTTTGGAAGACGGATTTGTCTCAAATTGTGATGAGCAAATAACGGCGTTTGTTAGCGCCACCTGTGAGTGCTAGCGGAGTTTGAGAACGTAGAAGAAAACATAAGGAATTAGTGGTTGGACTAGAATTGATCAACTACGTCTTAGGAGCTGGTCGAGTCTTGCACTTTTTAGGCTTGATGGCTAAAGACTTTTTTAGCGCTGAAAGCACTTGACGTTTGAAATTGGCTAATGACCTAGTAGTGTAAGAAATCAAAGAGGGTTTGCCCGTTTCTTTCTTGACTTTTTTGTCTTTTTGTTGTAGAAAGGCTTTGTTTACCTGCTGTCTTATGGCTTTGTATTATTAAGGTTTTTTGAAAAGTATGGTTTGGCGGTTTATATTTATTTTGGCCGTAGATCTGCTTGTTTATACATTCAAGTTTTTACTGATATTTGGCTAAAAATAGTTGCTTTTATACCTGCGCTGTGAAAGTGATCCTTTTTTGGAACGTTTTTATTAATAGAACGCATTTTGATTAGATTTCGTTTGTTGCTGCGCTTTATTTGGTTATTCCTGATGTCATTGAGTAATGCCCAATCTATACCATTAATCTCTCTTCTCTCTTCAACAATGGCACAATTAAAAGTTGGCGGCGGCCAAAGATTGTTAATGCGGGTCTTTGACGGTTGTCAGTGGTGCTGTCTAATAACAATGTTTTTCTGTCAATTTAATAACCTTTTTTGGGTTTGTCCACTTGTTGGCCAATTCTTTTACGCGGCTGTGCACTACACCATGTCTTCTTGTAGAACATCTCTGGTCCCGTTCTGAAACTTTTTTTTATCTTAGTTACCGGTTTGCGAAGGTTGTACTCTACTATCAATTGGCAACGTGTTTTCTGTTGCGGCGTTTGTGCAATAATTATTGTAAAATGTCGTTAGTGTCAGCAACTTGTTTCACTGTTTTTAAAGATTTTCTTCTATGTTGTTTTTTTCTATAAGGTTGGCTTGTGATGATATGTAGCCGTAGTGTAGTAGATAGCTTTACATATTTTCAACGCTTTGCTAAAGGTTCCGTTGACAAATTAAAAGCCATTGTGAGTTAAAATTATTATTGGCGGTCTTCCATTACTCTGAGAGTAGTTTTTCAGATTGTTGCCGGTACGGAAATTGCCTCAATCTACCTTGTGCACAAATCTATACACGTTAAGGCGTACTTGTTTTTAGCCCGTGTAGTTATATAAGGCCCAATGTAATTTAAAGCCACTCGCTTCTATAGTTTTTTAGTTAAGTGCAAATGAAAGATAACTTTTGGTTAGAGAGCTTTTGGTTGAAGCTCATGGTTTTGCGGAAAATCACACATTTTTAAACAAATGTCTGCACGTATTTGTGTATCTCTGGCTAGTGGTAAGATTGTACGATGTTGGTGACAGTTTTGTCTTGGCCTAGGTGTCCGGTAGTTTTTGACGCATGTTGAGCAATGACAATTTGCTAAGTTGCTTAGTGGTACCATTAACTAGTCGTGACCGTCGGAGATTTGGTATAATTTGCCTGCTCTCTCTCGAGCTGGTCGAGGTGGGTGGTTGCAACTGTCCCCTAGACTGACAATATAAACCTTATTTGAGGCCTGATAACCCCCTTGTAGATTCTAAGCTTGATTTGAATTGACAAATTGCTGTTCTGGCGTAACATTGGCACTAGAAAGTTTTGTGCCAACTTAGCTTTGTCTAGAGTGTTCTAGACGTGTAGCTTGTACGTCAGTTCTTTATCAAAGATGATGCACAGATATTTTGCAGGTTTTGACCATGAAATTGAAATTTTATCGAGATGCACGTTCCCGTAAGGTGGTTTGCGTTGCCTGGTGAAGAGGCTAGCTTTACTCTTCTTCGGGTTGACTTTGATTTGCCAGTTGTTGAGCTACACTTGCAGATTGCTGATAGCGTTTTGGATGGTAATCATTTTCAGTGACCCTCTTTTTACCTTGTGAGCCCGAAAGGATGTCGGCAAAAAAAGGTTTAACACCATAGGCTATAGAAAAAAGCCTTAAAGCACTACAGCTTTAATCCGACGTGTGGTGAAAACATGGTTTTAGAGTTTAACAAATGTTTTGCATTTTAGTTATGAAACTAGCAGCTTTATTAGCACGCACTAAAAACTTAAGTAGCGAACTTTTGTGCCAAACCTTATCAAAGGTTTTTTCGACGTTGAAAAAAATTACTCTATGGTTTTTCTCGTCTAAAACCTTTGATAATGTAATCTGTTACGCAATTTAGCTAGTGCACGACAGAGTATTTACGCCGGAACCCGTGTTGATAGTCGGGTAGAAGAGAATGAACCTTAGCGTGCTTTTAGATAATGTCTAAAATTACTTTTTCCGTAGCTCAAGGTGTATAGAAGACTGATTGGCCGATAGTTTTGAGAAAACTTTCGGTCTTTCCTAGGTTTTGAGATGTTGATTACGTGCAAGCCTTTAGAAACTGTTCGAAAGTGCCTTGTACGTAGAACGTAAAGTTTTCAGCGCTTTGTTCGAGATACAGGTTTTGGCGCGGATTGAGATTTAAGATTAGAAATAATTTCTCTTATGCGAGACGGTCAAACGCTGTTTTGGCTTTTTCTTCAATAGAATATTGAAGCTCATTCTCACCATGAATGACTAGTATGGTGTCTTATCTGTTTTGCAAATTTTTTTTCCACATTAGATTTACATTCTCTGTGGTCAATTCTAATATTTTTTCCAACACTGATTTTTGTGCAGCCTTATAGTAGACCTAACTTTTTTGTTAAGTTTGTTGAGGATTACACAATCTATTAGGTTGCAATGCCTTTGCCATTGTTGTCTAGCGGCTATTTTTTGCAAGTCATTGCCTTTTAATTGCGAGATAGTCCAAGTGGATTACTAGCCCAAAAATAAAAGGTTTTAGAAGCATTTTTTCTAGCTTTGTAAATCAGTTCCGTAAACTGTTTGACGGTTCTTTCTAGTTCCGCAACCGTTCGTTTTGGTTATAGCCTCATTATGCTTATTTCCAGGTATTTCAAGAAGCCCAATTTGTTTGGGTTTATAGAGTTTTAGAATTATCAGCATGTGGTTGGAGCTTAGGTCATTGATTGTTCTAACCTCGATTTAAGAATTAACGCTTTTTGGTATTGCTACATCTAAGACGTCCTCTTAGTGACCAACAAAGCTGTAGTGAGTGGGTTTTACTGGACTCAAAACTCACTTTTACGTTATTTGTCAAACTATTCCACAAGTTGCAACGAGAAAACTTTATCGATATCCGCAGTTTAGATTTGGTTTGTTTAATTTGTCAAATACCGTTGTAAACATTTTTAGATGATAAAATTTTGATGTTGTTCTTGAAAGTATTTTAAGTAGCCTTAAAATTTGGCCTTGCCATTAATGACAAATGCTGGTAGGCGTAATTTAGATTGAGTGACGGAAGGTTGAAAAGGTTTACCCAGGCGGCAGGTCTAAACCTTACCTCGGTGAAGTTTTTTTGCTCTGTGGCTTGATGGGCCGGCAAGAGTGGCTGCTGATGACCGCCTGTACGCAGCTCCTAAGAAAAACTGGAGATTAATTAACGGTTTATTGTAAGTAGAATTGAACCACTTACCCCCTGTTTTATTATTCTTGTTCTTTAGTATGAAAGTGAATTTTTTGTTGTCCAGTTTGTCTTCTAGTTTTTCGTTGGGCAGTTGTCATTGGAAACGGCAAATTTTTTGGCATCCTGAGAACGGTTGTTGTTGTCGCTCTCTTTTTCCAAGAGAGAGTTAGAGGTTAGGCGTTTTATCTTGTCGTTTTCTTTGCCGGGGGCGGTTCCGCCGTCTTCTTTTGTGGTGATCTTGCCGTTCTTTGCTTGCGGGTCATTCTGCCGCTCCCGTTAGTGGAGCAGGTTAGCCGCCCTCCTGTTCTTGGTTAGAGGTCAACATGATCATTAAAGTGTTCCTCATTAAGGGCGGGAGCGTTTAGACCTCATCTTTCACGTGGCCCCAAAGAAAAAAGTCTAAAGGTGTTAAACCACAAGATCTCGGTGGTCAATTGTGATCACCTCTGGGAAAAATAACACGCTCAGGAAACTTTTCTTGCAAAATTGAAATTGTTTCGTTGCTTGTGTGGCACGTAGCGCCGTCTTGCTGAAAATAAACGTCGTCCACATCAATATTTTTCAATTCCGGCCAAAAAAAAATCATTAATTATAGCTCGGTAGCGCCATCCATTTACCGTAACAGTTGCGCCAGCCTCATTTTTGAAAAAGTAGAGTCCAATCACACCGCCAGCCCAAAAACCGCACCAAACAGTGACACGTTATAAATGCAAAAAGTTTTTAACAATCATTCTTGGATTTTCTGAGCCCCAAATGCGACAATTCTGCATATTAACGTAGCCATCAAGGTAAAAATGGGCTTCATCACTAAAGATAATTTTTTGATAAAATTCCGGATCATTTTGATGCATTTGAAAGACCCAATCAGCAAAGATACGACGTATATGGTGATCGACCGGCTTGAGTTCTTGTGTAAACTGAACTTTAAAAGCTTTAAGACTTAAGTCTTATACGATGTAATGTTGTTTGTTAATGTTGTTTGTAGAATATCTAATTCCAAAGATCGACGAAGAATCGACAAATTTGGGTTTTCTTCAACACTACGGGCTACATTCATGAGCGATGCACACGGTTTCAATTTTTCACATCACAAACTTGTCCCAATTTTTAACCAGGTTAACTATTGCCGGCCGAGAAGGTGATTTACGACGACCAAAAAGTGCTTTAGTTTTGCAAACTGTGACTAAAAAATTTTCACCATTTTTGTAGTGAATTTTAATAATTTCAATGCGTTGTTGAAGCGTGTATCGTTCCATTTTTAATAATGGCGTAGTTTTTACTTGTCAAATGTCAAAAGATAATAGCTTCAAAATTGACAGCTGCCCAAATAGCCTGCTATTCAAAATTAAACTTCTTATTGGAAATCCTTTTAGATAGCCTTGTTCAATATTTATATGTCTGGTAATTGGTTGAGATATATTGTAAGGTCTTTAAGATGTTTTTGAATGTCTTTTAAGACGTCATACAGTTAGGTGTTGTTTTCACCTGATTAAATAAATATTTTTTGTCTGCCGTCAGTCCATGACCTGTTCTGTATTTTATAATTTTTTTTTATAAGCTGTCTTGGTATGTCAGAGTTCGAGAACCATGAGATATATGTAGGCGTAAGCTGTATTATCTTGTATTTTTTTCCGGTTGTGTTGTTCCGTTATATCATATTTTGTGGTGCAATATAAAATGCAGATTGTGCTGGCTGAATAGCTAGCGTCTTGATCTGGTTGGAACGTCTAGAGCAAACAATGCTTCTCTGTCGGCTGCTGGCAGTTGACTTTCTGTTGTTGATGGTTCTGTTGTTTTTAATATTTTTATTTGTCAATTGACATTAATATTGACAAAACAGAAGTTAATACAATACTAATGATAAATGTATCATTTTATGGAGCATTATTAATGATAATATTTTAAACCTGTTTCTCTAGTTTAAAGCATTCTACTATAACATTTTTGTATGCTTTGCAGCACAGATTTTGGATTTGAAGAAAAATATCATTAAAAAACGCAACGCAGATGATTTTCCGCCAGTTTGTATTAAATAAAATAAATATATTTGGAAAAACGTTACATTAAAGTATTCATAAATACAAAAACTCGTGATAATATTTAACGCGACCATTTTTTAGCGGGAGATAAAATTTTGCTGTTTAGGTCTGCGTGCATAACACTAAATCTGATATGTGTCCACTATATACAAATCAATGCAAACTAACTAATTTATCCACACCCAAGGAACTATTTTTACCCTGAAATTCTGTGTTCAAGTTTTTGATGAATTTTATCAATGGGATATGAAGTCACATTTGTGATTTGACTGATAATTGACCAAACCTTGTATTTACCAAATTAATTTAAATATAATCTTGCATCATTCGCTTGCGGTGCACCACTTCAAATTAATTTGCCTAAATTATTGATATCACATACAACATACAATTTTTACGGAAACGGATATATGCATATAGATAAACAAAGTTATAAATAATATATTATTTGTAACATTTTGTTGCGAAGGCCACTACAAAATTCCGTAGTTAATGCTCGCTAATTGTAGTAACCGGTTGGTCAAATTATGTCAAGTAATTTAATATTCATTATATAACAATTTATCGCGACAATGTATCAATAACATAATTAATAATGCTGTATTTACATTTTTTATTATATTAAATTGATTTAAAATTATGAGGATGGTTGAGACTTGTGGTATTTTATATTAATGATAAAATAATAGGATCATTAATAAAGTTTGTTTGTTTTAATCTTGAATATTTAATAACAGGTTAAAGAATTAGGATAATTTAATAAATAATTTTTGAAAATAATATAAAATATCTTTAATACAATATATCAATCGACTTATATAACTCTTCAACATATTTGGTTTAGTAACTAAAACCTTTTCCTTAAAACTAATTACTTAATTATACAAAAAAAATTAAATAAATAACTATAAATAAATCTTTTTTAATGCTGGTTTAGATCACTTATTCAGGCATTCTGCATGCCTCTTCAACACTAATCGTAGGTATAAGATTCTTTTGCAAACCTATAAATTGTTGAATTGGACATAACACGGCGCAACCTGGTATGCTGAGTTCTTCTGCGTTATTCGAATTGATTGTATACCTCAACTAAAATTTAAAAAAAAACTATTAGTAAACTATTTTTATTAAAATTTAATTAATGCTACCTTTATGTAATGGTTATTGTTTACATCTTTATGCACTTCAATCATAACAGCACTACTGTATGGTGGAATATGATTCTTAATTTTCAATCGCAAAGCATGCAATAAGAAACCAATAGTTGTTTCATGTCCTGAATATAAGAACATTTTCATATCTTTAAAATCTGAATTATTATTAATTTTTGCTAACGAATCTTCAATAATTTTCTTCAGCAAATAACCACTGTTAATTTTTTTAACTTCTTCATCAAAATTAAAATAGCTGTAGATTAATGAAGGGGTGCTATATAATGGTTCTGGGTAAACTTTGTTTACCCATTCAGGAACAGTCATATTCAAATCAAACTAAAATAAAAATATTATAAATAAATGATAATCAAAATTTATTAAATTATATATTTACCTCAGTTTTTACGATAAAATAGAATTCCACTAAATCATGTACATTATTGATTGTCAATCCTGAATGTTCTTCAATGTAGTTGAAAAGTTTTTTAAAAGGTTTGATGTAAATGTTTTGGATTTCAGGTCGCTTGACTAGATTCTCCAAAATTATCATTTTTCTTTCGCAATCTGGATGCAATAACTAAAAAAAAAACAAAAATTATAATTGGTAATATTAAATGTCTGCAATTATTTGCCTAAAACTGGTTGAAGTTAACCATGGGATATTTAGTTGATAACAAAATTTTTATCAGCAGGAAATTGTTAATGAAATAATTTTGTAAATAAACAAAATGTATTTTTAGATTGATGCGGGTTTGTTTATTTTTATTTTATTTCTAATGTTTGATATGATGCAATAATAATACATAATATATAATATTTTTATTGATAAAGTTATGATAATAAAAACAATTTACGTTTTGCTAGATTTATATAGATTGAGTTTTGTAAGGTTGTCATCAATGACGTTAATAATTTTTAAAAGCAAAATATTGGACACAGATAATTTTAAGTCTAAACTGACAAAACATACTCTTTTTAGTATAGTATGTTTTTAAAAACGTTTTATTAAAACTGAATAACTGGTCTGCTCACATTATCAATCATATATTACCTTATTAACAAAGATTTTTTATTAATGTTACCCAAATTACTTTGGTTTTTGTATACTTTTCCAATCACAGTTTTATTATAAATTTGATCAACCCAGTTGATACAAATGCAATTAACGTCTGTATTACAACTTTTTAATTCCAGTTTATTGTGTTTAAATTCACCGCTGTTTAGTTAGCAATATCTGTCAATATTTGTTTGGTATAAAAATACTCCTAACTTTGTTATAAAGAGCTAGAAGATAAATGGAAACATATATGGACAGCTGCAAAAACTACCTAAGCAATGATTCTAGATGTTCTACGGGTAAAAAATAATGGAAGAAAAGGGGAACATAGCGAAACGAATCGGAAAGCTAAGTTTAGTTATTCCTCAAACATATCAGCAATCAGCAAAGTAAATTCTGGAGCTAAAAACAACAGAAGTATAGCAAACGTGACATTTACAAACGTACTACACGCGCCTGCGCTCCAGACAAACTTGATGTCCGTAAGTAAAATAACAGATAAAGATCATGAAGTGCTATTTACGCGCGGTGAAGCAATAATTTGGAACAACCAAAATGAAATTGTATTTACTACAAAGCGCAAAGACGACTTGTATATAGTATTCAAAAGCAACGACATTTTCAATAACGTAACATGCTTAGCAAAATAGAACAAAAGTTTTTGCAAATATTACCATAATAATGTTCAAAAAGCTTTGATTGTCCAATCAACCAAAATACTTGAAATTATTCACTCAGACGTTTGCGGCACAATAAAAACAGAATCTCAAAAAAAAAAAATGAAATACTTTGTTCCCTTCACCGATGATGCTACAGGTTGGAGGGAAGTGAAATTCTTGCCATCAAAGGATCAAGTACTTTCAAAGTTTATAGAATACATGAACAGTGTCAAAAATCAAACTAAAAAACAAATTAAATCTTTTCAATCAGACAACGGTACAGAGTATGTGAACAAATCATTTGACGAGTACCTAAGGATGAAAGGTATTGAAAGAAGATTGACAATCGCCTACACACCGGAACAAAATGGCATTTCCAAACAAACCAACAAGACACTTCTGAAACCAGCAAGGTGTTTTTATTGCAATCCAAACTTCTTCAATCTTTCTGGGCAGAAGCGGTAAACACGGCTTGCTACATTAAAAATCGCTGCCCATTAAGTAGTTTAAATAAAAAGACATCATTCAAATTATGGTGCAAAAAAATTCCAAACGTGAACAAACTGAAAGAATTTGGAGCCCAAGTATATTGCTTAAATCGAAGCCCAAAGAAAGACAAGTTAGACATTCGTGGAAAACCTAGAATTTTTCTGCGTTATCCCGAAAATCAGAAAGGCTTCCAAATCTGGCTCGTAGAGAAAACAAAATTGGAAGTTTCCCGCAACGTAAAGTTTGTGAAAGATAAAAACAGAATTTTGTGGAAAACCAAAAACGAGTCAACATCAAAAAACGATCAAAACTTAATAGATATCATCATCAAAGATAACGTTAGAAACCAAAAACACGTTGATGAACATAAAGTAAATAAAGTGGAAATTGAGAACCCAGCAAAACCGGCGGCCAAAAATAAAAATGAAAAACAATTCAAATTTAGAAAAGATCCCGGCAGATCAAGGCTAAATCAAAGAATCAGAAGCCAACCAAAAAAAGTTTATAAAATGATTCCAATAATTGAAGAAAACAAAGGTGAAGAAAACTGTGTGAAGACTGAATTCTGTCATTTAACCAAAGTCCTAATCAAAATTGCAATGTCGATTCCAAAAGCAACAGAATAAAACGAGGCAATGATAAACATAATAAAATCAATTCTCCGCCATAATACCTGAAAATTGGAATCAGACCAACAAATAAACTGATAATTAGAAGCCGAATGATCTTACGTAAAAAAATTAAAGTTGATGGAACGGTCAAAAAGAAGAAAGCGGGTTGCTCAAGATTTCTCCCAGACGTGCACTTCAATGAAACTTTTGCTCCAGTTGCTAAAATTGGCTCTATAAAGATGGCTGTGACATTATCAGCACAATAAAAAATAAAAACAGGAACCTGAACGAAGAAATTTTTATGAAGGCTTCTAAAAATTTAGCCGAACTACTACAAGTTATAGAAGAAAAGTAAACTGACCTAAATACAGCGGCCAAAAAAATGTTATACAAGCTTAAGAAAGGCAACTGTATCTGTCTCCTGAACAGAAAATTGAACGGCCTAAAACAAGCGGGCAGACAGTAGTACAAAAAATTTAACACCACTTTGCGTCGAATAGGAGCTGAACCCACACATGCAGATCCAAGCATCTACCTACTAAAGCAAAAAAAAGATATAGCAGCTTACATAGTTATCTACGTGGATGACATCCTTGTGGTGTCAAAAAGCGATAAAACGGCAACGCAGCTACTACCTAAGTTGCAAACGGAATTTGAAATCAGAGATTTGAGCAAAGCCAAGTATTGTTTGAGAACGTCATTCAAAGTTACTTTGACAAAGGGTACATCAGGATCGGAAAAAAGAGCATGTTAGAAATGACATACGAGGTCCCACAAGGTTTAGTTGCCGGTCCAGTTTTGTGAAATATCTTCTATGACATTGAGTTAAAGCTGGATTTTGCTGACACGGTTGACCTAATTAGATATGCGGATGATCTGGCTATGGTGGACCGGGGAAATAATGAAATGGAATTGATTGAAGACTTTAAAGAAACCTCTTGCCAGATTGAAAAATGAATAAACGACAAAAAACTAAAAATTGCCTTTCAAAAAACAGAATGAAAAATACCCTCAAGCAAACATCTGCGGACAATTAATCACCAGTAAACAAACGGTAAAATACCTCAAAGTACACCTTGGCAAAAATAAAAATATAGGACATCACATTGCAAAGGCAGCGGAAAAGGCCAAAAAATCGGCAACGGCAATAGCCAGAATCCTGCCAAACATCAATAGGCCTAGGTCTAGTAAGAGGCAAATTATGAGAAATATTGTCAACTCAAACATGCTGTATGCAGCACCAATATAAACATACAAAAGGACAAGGAGATTTTCACCAAGGTGCAGAGGAAAACAATATTACGAGTCACCTCTGCATATTGTACGGCCCATCTAAAGCACTACAAGTAATTACAGGTTCATTACCCATCCATCTGTTGGCCTGGAAAAGGAAGCAATTGTGGAAATGTACCAACAAAAAAGACAAAAGAACGGAAACTATGAGACTGTAGGAAAGGGAATAAGCAGACGAAATACAGACCTCTCAGTGAACCAAAAGGCTAATCCCAAACGTGGCAAAATGGACAGAAAATCATCCAGTTTTTTACTAAGCAGGGGTGTTTTGCAAACTATCTCTATAGGTTAAAAATTTTGGATGAGAAAAAGTGCAAGTTCTGCGACAAAAAAGATTCCGCTGAACATACAATCTTAAATGCCAGCACTAGAATAAAAAAAGAGATAAGATGAGACAGACATTTGGCAGCAATCTAACAGCAGACAACATCGTCAACCATATGCTGGAAAACAGTACAAAGTGGAACCTGATAGCTGCGACTATACAGGACATAATCGGCAAAATGAAAAATGACAAAAAAAGTAAGATGCAAAAGGACAACTCCCGCAAGAAACAGTACCAAAAGGTGATTCTTTGCGGATAGCCAAAGAAATCAGGAGAGGTTTTAGTGGGTATGGCTTCTTTGAATAGGCGTCCGAGTCCCACAGGCCCAGGTAGATTGGCAGTGCATAAAGCATTTTCTCCTCTCTAAAAAAGAAAAAAAAAGGATTGTCTGGGAATCAAATTCACCAAGGAAGGCGACCGAATACGACTAAATCAACAAGGGTTTAGGACAGAACTACTGAAATGTTTCAATGTGTCGGACTGTAAACCCATACTGACTCTACTTGACCCAAACTCAAAGCTAACAAAAGACAAAAACTCTTTAGCAGATTAAGAAACAAAATATCCATTTCGAGAACTGGTTGGTGCACTGATTTACCTATCTACATCAACAAGACCTGATATTTGTCAAACTGTCAGTTACCTAGATCAGTTTAGTCACTGTTACAAAAAGGTAACATTGCGAAACGTGTTTTGCAATACCTAAAAGGTACCGCCAACATCCGTCTCTGCTAAAGTCCAGCAAATACAGAAGTGAAAGGTTTTGTGGACGCTGACTGGGGCAGCAATTCATCGGACAGAAAATCGTTCAACTGTTATTGTTTTTTGTGAGCAAATTCTTCAATATCATGGGAATTCAAAAAACAACGTACAGTAGCGCTAAGCTCTAACAAAACTGAACACATGGCCATGTCCAAAGCAACTAAGAGGCCATAAATCTCTAAAACTTAATGCTTGAAATTGGTGTGGTTTAAGGACTTATACTAATACATAATGATAATCAAGGAGCACTAAAATTCTTCGAAAACCCAGTATTCTACATTCAAAGCAAGCATATCAATATAAAGCACCATTTCTTACGCAACAAGATTAAAGATATCAACGTCATGTTTGAACACGTCTCCACAAACAAGATGATTGCCGACATCTTAACCAAAGGTCTTCATGGACTAAAACACCATCAGTTTATTCTGATGATAGGGCTGAAACGATCAGCCAGCCGCCGTCCCGAAAGGAGGTGTTGAAGCATTAAACGTTACGTCGACTGATTAGTAGGTGATGTTTTAGAAAACTCAATTTTGACATTTTAAAATTAAAATAAATTTGTTCAACTTATTAGCTTTACGTTTATATCACTGTTTATTAACCTGCAATATACGTTTAAAACCAATACACTGTGTCGTGTAATTTTATTAGACTGGAATTGTTGTTAGCACTGAATTGAAAAAAAGTGTACACGTTCTTGTTTTTTTCCCGGCTACAGATAAGTGTCAGAATTTTCTTGAATATAAAATTTAGTCCAAAAAATTTCATCATTTTTTTATTGACAATGGAGTTCTATACACCGCACTAAAAAACAACAATTTTTGAGCATTTGTGTATACATCAAGCTAAATTCAATATTTTGTTTTTAACAAAGCAGATTTCAAAAATAACATCATTGACGCTCATAGATGAACACTACTATTGAGAGTAAAACTGTAATTTTTTAAATTGCTAAAACTAAATTGGCCTTAGGAATTGCACAATTTAGCATGATTTTAATACTCTTAAAAAAAACATAAATTTGCTGGTTTACAGTCCATAAACTTTGCCAATATCATAATTTTTTTTCATAAAAATATTCAATAAAATCTCCAAAACCATCAAGCAAAACATCAGAAGATATCGTAGCAAAATGGTCCAACAAACAATAGAGCAGAACAAAATCATGAAAATGTGACGCAGTAACCTTGGCAAAGAAAGGAAAGAAATAGTAAAACTAAAAAACAAGCAAGAGAGGAAATACTACGCACGGTAAAAAAGTTCTACCACAAACTATATAAAAGTCGTAAAGTAGAAGATCTGGAAATAACAACACCACAAAAAAATATTGTCAACAAAGGATCCGAAGAGCTTTTAGATATCACTATCGGAGAAATTGAGCTTGCCCTGTCAAAAAAAAAAAACAACAAATTGCCCGGCAAAGACAATATAGTTAAAGAAGCAATACAAACAGGAGACACGTTTCTGGTGAAAAAAATACAAAAACTATTTTACCTCTGTCTACACGATAGCACAATTCAATTACCATCTTACTCCACAAAAAAAGGGGATAAGGCCGACTTGCAAAATTACCGACCCATAACACTTTTGAGCCAACTCTACAAACTATTCACAAAAATAATAACATTAAGATTAGAGAAAAAAAATAGATTTTTACCAACCAAACAAACAAGCTGAATTCCGTTCTGAGTTTGAAACAAACAACCATTTGCAAAGCATCAATATCTTAATCGAAAAAACAGTAAAGTACAACAGACCACTAGCCCTTGCACTTGCACTTCATTAAGTCTGAAAAAGAAAGTACATGACTAATGTATTCTGCCTGTTCTTACATACGCGTTAGATCGTTGACTGAAAAAGGATTGCAAAAAACTAGATCCACAAAACTCAAGGAATAAAACAATGGAATGTTATAGAGGAGACCTATGTCTAGCAGAGTAATATCCGCCTTTTATATTTATCAATGCCCCGTCATGGGATTGCAACATTATTTTTATTTTGCTTTTTAAAGCTGTCAAAAATTAAAAAATGTTGCCATAAATTTTTTGTTTGTTTTATTTGATCAGCCACTAAAGTAGAAAGCAAATTAAGTTTAACACGTTTGCTGCGGGCTACCCCTACTTTAATATGATAAAATAATTATTCCATCTTATGTGCGCATGGCTTTTATGCAAATCTTCAAAAAAACTTGCAATTTAAAATAAATTTTTGGTGAATATCATCAAAATGAGTATGCCCATATGCAGCAAATATTTAAAGAACGTTATTGTTGGACAGTGAGATTGAAAAAAGCTTAATGAAATTGTGCAAACAAAATTTTTAAAAACAAATTTTGACAATAGATTTTATAAGTAATTTTAAAAAATAAAAATCCATTTAAAACTAATAGTCTTCAGCAATACATTTTTCTGTTAATCAAAAGTTAAAGACTAGTTGTATTTTAAATCGCAATTTATTAATTTGGACGTTTTGCACCTTGAAATAATACTATAAAAACAAAACTAGTTACCAAATCTCAGTGGATAAAACCTCAGTTATTAAAGCAATACAAAACACATTTTAAGTTTCAATATTAACTTTTTAAATTTTTATTTTTTCTAATAATACTACGTTTATAAATAGGTTTGATAATCTTTCTAAAGAAACCGATTCTAATAATAACTGTATGCTATGTACTAATAAATGATTCACAGATAACAAACTAACATTTAATCAAAATTAAATGGTAAACATTACTTTTTTATTTAGATTAAATGCCGATAATGTCTACAGCACAACTTTCTTACGAATGCGTTAAGATAATAACAGGAATTTGGTGATACTGTTGCAAATTAATAATGTAAATCTAAGTCTCACTTTCAGTTCTAATTTCCCAATTTGACAATATTGCATTGCATTTAACTCTTGCATTGTGTGATTCATTTAGACGTCTTTTTTTTAGTAGAAATTTTATGGTAAATTAAGCGTGCGCCGAGTCAAATTGTCATGGTATTGTTGTTCAGTAATGTTTGACATTTTTGCATAATTTAGTCCGGCACAGCGTGAAAAATTTGAAACCCAGTTTTTATTATTGTATAATACAAATAGACCACATTCAGCACGTAGTGAAGAAAATATAGCAGCGGTAGCTGAGAGTGTATGCAATGATCATAATGAATTGATTGATTTGGCGCCGTTCTCAACACCTTGGCTTGTTGAATGAATTAACTTGAAGTATTTTATGTAAGAATCTTAGTTTAAAAGAGTAGAAACTTCAAATTGTGCAAAAATTAAAGCCGGCTTTTCAAATAGTCACCGTTTTAGTCATTAGTCTTTTAAAACGTTTGAGAATAAACTGTTTTTAAACAAAATTTTGTTTGGCGACAAGACCCATTTCTAGCTTGAAGATTACATTGGAAGAGATTTAAAAACTGCCATTACATCCAGACAAAACAACGGTTTGGTATGGTTTATAAGCTGATCATCCGTCCATATTTCTTCAAAAATAAGACCGACCAAAACTTAAATGTAAACTGCGCCAGGATAACAAACTAATTGCTGCCTGAAATTGAAACATGTCAATCTCAACAACATTTACTTGTTACACAACTTGTGAAATCATAGCATTATTGCGAGAACTATTCGGTGAATGGTTAATTTTAGGGGACGCCTGAATCATGTGAGATCACACCTCACAACTTTTTTTTCTTTGAGGCTACGTAAAGTCTAAAATCTACATAGACAAACCAACTACAATTGAGGAATTAGAAGTTAACCTTACTTGCGTCATTTGCCAAATACCACTTCAAATGATCAAACGCGTTATCAAAAATTGAATCATTAGAATAGATCATGTAATCCACAGTTACGGCCAACATTTAAATTAAATAGTTATAAAATAAATGTAAAAAATGATTCTATTGCATGATAATAAAAATTGCCTGATACCTATTTTTTTGACTAAACTAATTTTGCTAGTATTGTTCTATAGCAAAGTTAAAACCCAAAACGCTATGTACGTGAAAAATAATGTATATTTGCCTATTAATGATTATTATTATTAGGCAGTCCAAAAACCAAACGTTATTTGCAGATTAATAATTCATTTTTGTAAGTTTAGCTTACACAAACTTCTTGTTAGATTGTAAAACTAGTGTCATTTGTTGCAATTAAAAAAATACTTGTGACGGGCAATGAACTTACGTCAATTATGGGCTATAATCTTGACAAATAGTATGCTAGATGCAACAAACGTAGTATATTAAAATTCAAGGTTTTTTATGATATATATTTTATCTCCATAGTTTTAAATCAATTAAAAAATCATTATCATTTATTATTGCAAAGTTTAATGTACTATAGTCTATTTCAAGGTAGAGTTTAATAGTATAGTTAATAATAGCACGTGATTACTTACATGTGCTTGTTTCAACTTGGTTTAAGATTTAAATGCTAAATTTATTTTCCAAAGCAGGAGGTACAACACAACACAATTACTATATAAATAAATTAATAAATAAATAAAAACTTACATCTTCTTCAGGTTTGTGTCTATTAAAAACGGGTATAGGTTGCCAAGCCAATTCAGAATTCCACAATTGAACATTGCTTGGTGGAAATAGTCCAGCAAGGACCAACTGTGCGCTCATCCTAGTACGAATCGTATCTGTACTTCTAGCATCCAAGACACCTTCATAATAATGTTCCCCTAATAATCCATCATACTCTCTTCTTAAGAATTTACCCAACTGATATTCACCCATTTTTCCTCTCTAAATAATACAATTAATTACACATAAATTTATAATTAAATTTTAGTATACTTACATTAGTTAATCCTCCCAATCCAACCGGGAAAAAAGTTGCATTGATATTAGGATCAGTTGGATAAAATTTATAAGTTGTTCTTTCTCCATGTCGAAATACCTAGAAAATAATTATATTAATAATAAATCAATCACATTAATTATGATCTTTGAACTCAGCAAGTCAAAGTACTATTAAAACTTACCACATGTGATAATATAATTTCTGTATCATTCGGACCCAATATGGGGTGACTCCAAGTGGGACCGAATGCTAATAAGCAAACGGACATCAATATGTTAAGTGCGCTGACCATTTTGAACTAATCGTAAGAGAGATTACAATTTTCATTTATATCGTCTGCCGGCTGCTTTTTTATCGCTTCCTTTTTTTATCTTTTCAACTTTTAATTGATTGATCTTTTGACCTCTGCTGTCTTTATAATTGGCTGCACTTCCATGTACTAATAGAATACGAAGATAAAAAAATAATAATTACAATCTACATTGTTAGCATTTAACAAAAGGATATAAAAATAAAAATATTTGTAAACATTTTTTTTAAACAAAGCTATTTTTGGTCAAGCAGCTTAGTAATCGAAGGTCATTTAATTTATTAAAATTATGCAAATCATTATTAAATTTTTTACAAGTATAATTTATTGTTTTCTCTCTAATCATAATTGACTAACAAATTCTGTAAATACTTTTTATACTCAACTGAAAGGTGTCAAATTTATTGATAAGAACTTATTTGTAAAGGTTTGATTAACGTAACTAAAACAACTGATTATGTTGAAATAAAATAATTTGTTTACAATCGGAAAATCATGCAATTGCGGAACATGTTCTTTATACACATTATACGCAAACAAAAACTTAAGACAAAACTTGTTTATTAAGTTTTCTGCTAGATTACGTGCAGTTTCATTTTGTGTTGCCATAGAACAATGTACCGCTGCATATTTCTTCTTTTATAGACTCAGCACGTGCAGTGCTACAAAATCACGCAGTACACTGTTGAGTTGATAAGCAATTAATATGTTTTATAAATAATTAACTGATACAATTTATTTTAATTTGAAATAAAATAAATAGATTATCTTTTAGCGATTTTATACCAATTTTAGATAATTAATATAAAAAGAATAAACTTTATAAACAATTTTATACACATTTTGTTTAAAAAATATTGTTTTTGAATGATTTTAATCTAGCTTGATCAAATAATTGCAGATTTGAGAACTTTATAAATTAAATAAAATTAAAAATGTCTATTACTTGTTCCATTTTCAGCAATTAATACTTTTTATAATCAGTTTTAATTTTTGAACAGGTTTATAATTTCTTAGATCTATAAACCAACAATTATTATTATTATTTGCACCAACTTGATTTTTAATTTTAACTTGTTTTACTTACATATCTATTTTATATTTTACACACTACGGACTACTGCAAATAACTGTTTTTAACTGTTATTAAACTATAGTGTGTGCGTGTGTATGTGTAAGCATAGCTATAGTAGCGTTTTATTTGAATCAAACCAAAGTTTATCATTTTAATTTAATAATGATGGGTGTATGTATACCTTAAAATTCTAATGTATGTGTCTCACACTGGGTAGAAAAGCAATTTTTATAAAGTATCATCATTATCATCATCATCATCTATCAGCTTGTAACGTTTACTGCTGGACTTAAGCCTCCCTTAGTTTCTTCTATACTTTCATTTCGTAAGAAAGCGACCTCTACTTCTATAGGCCTCCATTTGATAATACGTTTTGTCCAACTGCCATACGTCGTTTGTGCTACGGGGCCTGCTCAATTCCACTTCAGGCTGGCAATCCTCTCGACCGCATTTTTGACTCCAGTTCTCTGCTGTATTATAGTGTTTAGAATTTTGCCTTGTAGTTTTGTTCCTAACATGGACTGCTCTATAGCTCGCTGTGTGAGCTTGATCATGTATATACATTTTTTTTGTCAGTGTAAGCGTTTCAGCTCCGTTCGTTAGGACAGGTAATTATTAACTATTGGTCGTACATCTTTCTTTTTAAGCATATGGGTATATCAGCTTTAAGTACGTGTCGCAACTTACCAAAACCGGACCAGGTTAGTCTTACTTGCCTGTAGAGTTATTTGTATAAAAAAGTCTGCTAGATTTTTAAGTTGTCCACTGAAATGGTTTCATTCAACACCAGGTTGGTCATAATTTGTGTTTTAGCGTAGTTGATCTTTAGACAAACTTGGTGTGAGGCAAAGTCTATCTTCTTAAACATGTATTCAAGACGTGTGGTAAATAATTTGGGCAAAATGTTGTCTCCGTGCCGTACCCTTATTTCTATGCCGAATTTGTTGGTGTCTTCGTGCAGTCTCACGCATGCAGTTGCATTTTTGTATATGTTATTGATTAGTGCGGAGTATCTATGGTCTATACGGCATTCAGCTAGTGCTTCAATTAGTTTTTGGTGGTTTATGCAGTCAAACGCTTTTTTGTAGTCGACAAATATAAGGACTAGAAGCTTATTTGTATTTGACACATTTTTAACTAGTGACTTGACTACCTGTAAGTGGTTGTTTGTGTCAAAACCTGTTTTAAAACCTGCTTGCTACTTGGGTTGGTAAAAGTCTAACTTAGATGTTAATTGCTTAGTTATGATCTTCATGAACAGCTTATGAATGTGTGAAAAGAGGCTGATAGGCCGGTAGTTTGCGAGGTCTGTTGGATTTCTTTTTTTGTGCATGATGATAATCAACGCATTGTTTCATTTTGACGGGATGTTCTCCTTGCTGAGGCACTTGTTGAACAGAGTGTGAAGTGCTTAGATAAGTTTTTTGCCGCCTTTTTTGCCGCCTTTTTTTATGGCTTCAATCACTATTTTGTCTTTACCCGGGGCCTTATTATTTTTTATTTCCCTCAGTGACATTTTAGTTTCCTTACTTGTAATGTCCGGAGTATTCTCAAATCCTTATTTTAAGACTTTAGGTATTTTAAGGTATACATGGTGGTTATCTGTTAATTTCTGGATGTTGTATGTTTTAATAATCTATGTTCATTATCTTCATATTTCTGTTCTTTTCTATAACTTTGGAGATTTTTTTAGTATTAAAATTGCGTTTATCTTTTTTCGTCTTTTTAGATATTTCTTTATTTAAGTTTCTATATTCTTGTGAGTCTTTATCTTTTAGGTCTCTTTGTTGTTTTATAAGGTGTTTTGTATGTATACTTAATTTTCCACTATTTTTTGCCACTTTAGATTTGCATTTACTTACTGCCTTCTTTAGCGCAGAAACAATGGTATCATTTAATTCTTCAAGCCTCATGTTCGTTAATCCTTGTAAGTTTGTTTGCATTATTTGTTTATATGGGTCTGGTTGTTAATTTGTTGTCCATTTGTTAGTTTTTTGTTTTTTAGTTAGATTAGATCTTTCTTTTTTATGTTTAACACTACCTTTGCCTTGACCATACGGTGATTGCTGCCAATTGAACATTTGTTTAGTACTGTGACATCTTGTATTATATATATGTATGTTCTTCCTGTCACTTACGATATAGTCTACTTCATTTTTTGTGACTCCATCTGGGTTCCTCCTTGTCCACTTCCGCGTTCTTCTTTTTTTGATAAATGAGTTCATTGCGTATAAGCCATAATGTGGTAGGAGTTTCAATAATAGGTTTTCCCTTTCATTTCTTTGACCAATTCCCTAGTTTTTAATGAAATTTTATTCTTTTTGTTGTTTTCCGCCAATTTTGGCATTAAAATCTCTAATTAGAATTGTAAATTGGGTCTTAGAGCTCATAGCTGAGGCAACGTCTTTATAGAAACTCTCGATTTCTTTGTTTGTGTGGCTGGTAGTGGGAACTACTTTTGGTTTATTTTAAGTATTAAGTAGGCTACTCAGTGATGTTTTGGCATATTTCTTGTAAATAATAAAACCAATTCCTCTTAGGGTAGACTCCTCTTCTCCTCTATAGTAGATGATGTTTCCTAATTTTAGTGTCATTTGGCCTTCACCTTTCCTTTTGAATTCACTAATACCTACTACGTCCGATTTAATGTGTAGAAATTTTTCCTCTAGTTCTAGTTAATTTTCTTCGGTTGACAATGTTTGAGTGTTATAAGTGGCAATTTGCAAATTTTTTCTCTTGTGGTAGTATACTCTAATCCGGAGATTCTTCGCACACTTTGTTCTTTGTCTGTGCCAATCGCTACCGTGATCGGTAGACTTTGAACTGCCGGACACTAGGGGCTTTCTACTGTTGATGTCTCTCATAAGGGGGTTTTAGCCGGTGACTTACCACGCTAGCAAGTGCGGGTTGGTAGGTGAGTATTGTTTACCCAGTGTGTAGAATTACATTTCCTTATTTCCTGATCCCAGTTATCCCGCCGCGACTCGCTCGACAAAGCTTCGTTTGTTATCTAGCAGCAGGTACCAACGTGCAGGTGAAGTTGTTATTTGATATGAACTTACAGAGATGTTAGCTTTAAATTTAAATATTTATTACCTAGCAATTACCACTAAACAACGCAAACTACATAATTATTTACTTGTGCCGTTATCATCTGATTTACACATGGCAAAATAAAAATTATAAAAGAATACAATATTAAAATAATAAAAGTATAAATAAACATTAAAATATTAAATAAATAAGTAAATTTATGATTAATAAATTCCTCAATAGCGTAAAAGACCATTGATATTAAATAGGTACTCTTGGTACCCTACATTAGTTATAACTCGTATAACTCGTCTTTGTAATAATTTCTGAGATAAAGGAGACTGTCTTCAAACTAACAAACTATATACAATTTAGGTTAGCTGAACATAGTAAAAATATGCCAATTTCAATGCAAACTTTGGTAAAGCATGTGTTGGATGGCGTAGTAAGTAAATGTTTTTAATTATCTTTTAAGACAACTCTTTGCCGTGAATGTCCCATCTAAGTTTAGAGTTGATATAAATTCTAAGAAATGTTGTGGACATTGCAGGTATATTGTTACTCAGTGAGAAAACAATATTGACAGTTTTTTCAACATTTGGCCATAGAGAATTTGACAAAAACCAGTTTAAAACATTGCCAAGTGTTACATTGTTTTGGCCAATAGCCTTTTTTAAACTACTTGGTTTATTTGCAAACGTATTGTTGTCGGCATACAGCACTGTGGTGGTTTAGTTTGTTTGGTGCGGCAGATCATTTACGTATAGTAAAAATAGCAATGGTATAGCAATAATTGATCCTTGCAGAACACCATATTTTATATCAAGTAGTTCCATTGAACAAAACACATTGTTGTCTTTTACCAAAATAGCAAGACCTCATGCAACAAGCAGCTAAACAAAAGTTATAATAATAGAATGTTTGTATTATTATTGTGTGTTCAACACAGTTAAAGGCTTTGCTAAGATCAATAAACGTAGCGGCAGTAATATTCAATATATGTTACATCTACAACAATGCGGCTATAAAAAATAAAAATGACCAATTATCACCCAATAAGAAAAAGAATAATTTGCTATTAAACGATTAAAAAACAACAAGACTTCTGGACCAGATATGATACATGCAGAAGTTCTAAAACTTTTGAGTTCAAAGAAACAAATCTGTTGACTATGCTTTTTAACAAAATCAAACTAAGCAGCCAAATACCAAATAACTAGCTAATATCAGCATATATAAAAAACTTGATGTTAATATTACACTTCAGAAAAAGATTAGGCACTAAAAAGGCATTATTACAGGTTCTTATTAAACGAGCACGAGACATGAATGCTGACGTCTTTACATATTTTATAAAAAAAAACACTCAATAAGCTTCAATAAAGCAAGTTTATTTTAAACCTTTGGAAATCATAAGCTAATGATAAAGACAGGGCTATAATATGAAAGCTATACCTTTAACAAAAAACCAATGTTTAAAAAGAAGATGAATCATCAGAGAAAATTAGAATAAAGAAAGAAGTCTACCAAAGCTGTGTATTGTCAATAATATTATTTAAAGTTTACCTCAAACATATAATTAAAGAGACACTAAAAAACGCAAAAGAAGGTCTTAGTAATAAACGGTAAAATAATAAATAATCTGAGATATGCAGATGACAATGTTCTTACAGCTGATACTCTTAAAGGATTTCAGAGACTAATAACTTAACTCTTAGCATACATACTCAAATCAGAGCTTTAAGGTGCTACATACTGTCAATCCTCTTGTATTGGGCAAACGCGTAGATTCTTATCACACTCGAGAAAATGTAATTTCTAACAAATGTCAATTGCAAAAAAATAGTGTACTTTGGACACGTTATAAAAAATGAAATATATCATCTTTTACAACTAAGCATAGAAAGATAAAAAGACAAATATCAGTAAGCTTCCGCAGAACATTACAACTACAAAACCTGCGTACATTGACTAATATGACGTCAATAGCATATTGCGTACAAAAAACACTTTTGCAGACATGACTGCAAAGCAGTCATTTAAAATAATTACGATGGATATAGACACGATTGCAAATATAGACTAATTTTGTATATAAAATTATGTTGCAAAATAGTCAGTGTCTCTATAAATTGCAAAGCTTTTAGTTAAAACGTCAATAAAAGGCAATATACATTATTTCCAGTGTAACATAGTATGCAGTCTGTTTGAGCGTTTAGTTAGGAAAACCCTAAACGCACGACTGCGTACGAGGGACACTGTCAAAGTTTGCGGAAAATGTAAAGCAAAACACAAATTACGTTATGTAAATTGCTTTATTTTTTCTGAAAATATTCTTCTTTAAAATTTATACAGTTTTGCATCTGATAAAACCATTCTTCAAAACAATTTAGCCACTCTGAGCGGGGTACCTCTAAAAAAACAAGTAGTTTAAATTCTTCAACGGCCTCTTCAGGCGATGAAAAACGCTCGCCACGCATTTTTTTTTTAATATATCAAAATAGGAAGAAGTCATTGGGCAATAAATCAGGCAAATATGGGCAATGAGTCATTAATTGGATGTTGTTACTGGTCAAAAACTCTGCAGTTTGTTGTGCTGTCTGAGCGCTTGTATTGTCATGATGAACAATGATTCGCCGGTTTATGTTAAAACAAGCAATCATTGTTTTCAAAACGCTTCGTGAACGCACCACTTTTGTGGGTTTATGTTAATTTTGAAACACCCATACAGACGATTGTTGTTTAGCTTCAGGCTAATATAAATATATCCAACATTCGCCACTAGTTACGATGTTATATACCAAATTTAAACGACCCCTTTCAAATTTCTTCAGCATTTCCTTGCACCACTTGACAATCGCAGAACGCTGGCAATACAGGCAGTACTTGATTCCACAAACTTTAAAAGTGCCTCTTGTATGCAGACAAGTTTTAATATATAATAATGGTGTGATAGCTCAATGGTAGAGCACTTGCATATCATGCGAGCAGTCCGGGGTTCAATCCCCGAAATATGACTGAAATGATAACTTGCTCTTTATCCACCAGCGTGGTTCGGAAGTCACGTTTTAAGCTGTTGGTCCCATCAAACCACTTTAAAACAAGTCGTAGACTTACTGTGGCGATGTAAAAAAGCCGTAAAATGCAAAAAAAAAGCAAAAGCATAAGTTACTATTGCTCTCGGAACAATGCTCGTGCCAGTGTACTTTGTGTGTCGTTATTATTATTGAATGTTTTATGTTTTGTTATATTCATTTTCTGACTTATTGAAAGTAAGTACTTATTTATTTATTTATTTACAATAAAAAAACTACCATTTGTATTAGAATGGACAAAAAAAATAACGCTTATTGAGATTATTGAAAGAAGTCTCAAGTGCATGTGAAATATTAGATACTGGTAAATAGCACTAGCTTAGAAAAAAATAAAGGAAACAGTAATGACAAAAAAAATATTTTTTCCGATTAAAATGAATAGACAAAAACTGCAAAACAGATAAAAAAATTTAAATTTGATAACGCATTATCAGGCGTGCAAAATTTTTATTTTGGTTCTACTGTCATTGAAGTGTCTTTCTCTTTATGGAATGATATCATGCAATTGCTTGTACTAATAAGTATGACATAAAGTTGGAAAATACTAGTAGACCTCAGCCGCGGCATTCTAGAATAAGTAATTTTAAACCAACTGATTATGAAGAACTGCAATGTCAGGAAGACAATATGAAGCACTTTTACGTGCATTGAACTGCACAAATGATAATAGTAAAATTGCAAAAGTTAATTTATTGTTGAATGCATTGATAAAAACATTTCAAAAATATTATATTATTTTTGACAATTTATCTTTGGATGAAAATTTACTGCTACACCAAAAAAAAAAAATAAGTTTTTGGCAATACATAAAAGATAAAAAATTATGGAAACTTTGTTTTTCTAACGTCTTTCTCCACAGTGTTGATATATACCAAGGAAAAGAAACTGAAGATTCCAGTAACATTAAACTAGAATCGAGCCTTTTATTCAGAAAAGCTACCATCTTGTTATGAATAATTTTTATAATTGCGTAAATTTTTGCAAAAAGTAAAATACTCCAAAGTAGGTTACACCTGCAACGCTAAAAAAAAGAACATATTTGATTACAAAAAAGCAACGTTTATGTATCAAAGTAAAAAAACAATTGGGTATTGGTACAAACAAAATTATTTGTAATCTTTTAGACCTGGCGGCTATAAATAATCATAAGTTGTATTGTATTGTAAATCAATAAAAAACGGTTTGTTTGAAAAGAATAGAAAATTAATTCGACTTCCAAACAATGTCAAGTCTAGAACAGGACTGCTCATTTTAAAATTACTACAAATGAAATCGGAACACACAAACCTACCCAGCACTGCAGAACATTTTTTAGAAAATATTCCTATTCTCAAAGGATACAAACGACCCAAATATTATTTACAATAAAAAGCAGTGCGCAATCACAAAACAGAGGACCAATACATTTTGGCAATGCAATAAATGCCCCCGAAACTCAGCCTTATGCGTTGGTAAACGTTTTGAAGATTACCAGAATTCTAATAAATATGTACTTTAATTTTTCTTAGTCATTTAAATATATAATATACTATAATCAATCAAATTTTTTTTTTCCTTAATAGGTAATTTTGCAAATTATTTTATTAAAATCAAATAAAAGAACAAATCTGCATATGACATTTTAACTTATAGTGACGTGACTGCATTAGCTGACATAAATTTTTGCTGAAAATTTTATCATAAATCTGATCATGGATTTTGTATGCAAACTGAAGTAAATGAAGCATTTTTGCAACAAAGGCATTGGTCAAGGTATTTAAAAAACCTGTGTAAAGTTTTTTAAATGTGTGTAAAAATAAATATTGTTTCCTTGCAAATTATTACTATTAGAGTGCTTTTAGAACTCCACTGAGAACTTATATTTTTATATTGCAAAGAATGATCTTTATTTTACTTTACTTTTTATATTAAATTTATGAAAAAAAAACATAGCATCTCTTAAGAGCATATCAATCGCTACCTTGATTTCCAGTTTTTTAGTGAAAACAGCTACTTTGGAGTCATTGCTATTTCCACATATAATTTGATAATCAATTAATTTTTTTACTAGTACATTCAAGAAGAATTAAACTATATTTGGTCAAAATATTTTAGTCAAATAATAATTAGAAATAACCGAAAAATAAATCTAAATATTAAAAAAAAATGCGTTTTTAGGTACTTTTTGATACATTTAAATGCTATTTGCAAATATAATTTTACTAAAATATTCTGGGAAAATATAGTTTCATCCTTTCCGAATGTACTGGTGAAAACATAAATTAATTAAGGCAGCGGTCGGTAATGTCTTAAGCGTTAAAAATATTTTAATTATCACAGTTTTAAGTACCTAGAACAAAATAACTCTCTCAGATACTCAATACAGATTTTGATCAAAACGTTTAACAACAGAAAACAAAAAAAAACTATGAAACTTTTGTTTAAAACTTTTTTTGAAGTTTTCTACGATTGGAGAACTATTTAGGTGTTCAGGTAAATTTTACTAACTCTGTATATAAAACTTATATTCATATTTGTATTGCATATTGTTCTCAAGTATGAAGAAGAGCATCCGAAACTAAAAAAATAACTAATCATTTAGATACCTTACTCGTTAAAATTCAAAAGTATTTTTATGTAGTTGTGACATATTAAGTCATTCCTTAATATCACATTATGAAATTTAAAAAAGAATGTTAAGCATTGTCATGTTTTATAAATCAATTAAAAAATCTGGTAATAACTAGTGTCTCTGTAATCAAATCATAAAAATCATATTCATATAACTTACGATTTTGCTATTGGTAATGTAGCACTTAAACAAATAAATTATATACAAAATTTGCGGTAATTTATGACCTGAAACTTACACTGTCAATGTTAATACTGCCATTTTTTATTGTAACGTCATATTATTAATACTTTGTATATTCTACATGTATAATTGTGCAACAAATATATTGAGTTTGTTTATAGAATGTCTTACGATCTATCTCCTAACACGCTTGCACTTAGAATATTCCATCCGTATTGTATCCGTTTTATAATTTATGTTATTATCAAACATAGTCACTATATTTTAGTCATAAGTTATTAAATTATAAATTATGAGTCAGAAACATTTTATTTTCCTACAATTTAATCTTCTCTTATTGCAACTTTGGCGAGGAAAAACAGATATTGTTTTTGTGCGTGGACTTTAAAGACTAATTGTAGAAATTTGCTAATCTTTATAACATTATCTTCTCATGTTTCCTTAAATGATAAGCGTATCAGATAATTGTTATTATATAACTTACTTATTCCACCATAGATATGCTGATAACGCATAATTTTTGTTGAAAAACTAACTGTATAATTCAAATTTACCAATTTTAAACAATATTCTGTTATTGTATGTTATTATTTGTTAAAAATAACTTATAATTTTGTCATTATATTTTTATTAATTATTGTTAAAACTTAATTATTGTTTTGGCAACGTTAGATTATTAAAGAAATCATTTTACATGCTTATAAGTTTTTTTAATTTTTAAATGAAATTGCTTCGGCTGTTAGACCATCGCCGATGTTTATTTATGTTAGTTGCTTATATTACATGTTATTATCCTAACAACATATTAAAGTATTAGTTATTTATAACATAACCTCGGATGATAGTTTTTATATTGTTTTTATGCTACAAATGCGTCTTATAAATAAATTTGTATGAATCTAAAACGATAAATGCGAATCCAGAATGTGATGAATGTTTATGAATATTTTGTTATTTATTTATTTAATTTATCCAAGAGCAGTTTCTTAATTTCTTAATTTATTAGTTTTCTGAGCGATTATCTGTAATATATGTGATTTTTAAGCAATTTTATATACTTTTCATAAAATAAGTCAAATTTAATAATTTTAAATTGTTATTGTTAATTACTTTTTGCATATTTTGTAATATATATGGTATTAGAGTATCTTTCTAATTAAATACTATAATAATTTTATGTTATATTTACAAATTCTTTTATTACATTTACTTAAAACTATTCTTTTTTTGTGTATGCTTTACAAAATAAACATAAATTGTAAACTTTAAAGTTTTATTTTATTGATATTTGTTAGACCAGTTTTGACTGATAAGCTAGTTATACTGAATTATTACTAGTAATTTTTCAAAGCGGGGCTAGGTTTGCGACTCAAAGCTACGATGCTAGCTTCAGGACAGATCGAGCTTTTAAAAAGTGATGTTTTCGAGTACCCAAGCTCTCTGCCCCGGGACTATAATACTTTGTTATTTATAAAATTCACTCCCTAACAACTTATTACTACTTATTTCTTACTAAACTATTTGGCCAACAATAATTTTAATAAACTTGTTGGTAAATCAAAGTTGTTAGTTATCTGTAACTAACTTTCCAGAAATTGAGGAAATAAAGGAAGAAGAAGTTATAGACGCCATAAAGAAAATAAAAATAGGAAAAGCACCTGGCATAGACAACATAACACCGGAAATGATCAAATACATGGGTAAGGAAGGAATAGAACAATTAACAGAACTACTCAATGACATAGCTAAAAACACAAAAATACCAGCAGAATGGAACATAGGAATAATACTACCTATATACAAGAAGGAGATAAAAGAAACTGCAATAACTACAGAGGAATCACGATCAGTAGTGTACCGGGAAAAATTCTAGCAAGAATCATAGAAAAAAGAATAAGAGACAAGATTGAAGATTCCATAGAAGACACACAATGCGGATTCAGAAGAGAGAGAAGCACTCAAGATCTTATATTCATAATAAAACAACTAAGCGAGAAATTTTTAAATAAGAAAAGGGACATCCATCCATATCTGCTTCATAGATCTAGAGAAGGCATTTGACCAGATAAGAAGAGAATTTATATGGTAAGTACTTCAAAAAAGAGGCATAGACGGAAAAACTATAAATCTATTAAAAGCTTTATACAAAGAAAATAAGAATATTGTTAGAACCAACAATGAAGAATATCAAGAGTTTGAAACCAAGATTGGGCTAAAGCAAGGGTGTGTACTGAGTACAATACTATTTACAATAGTGTTAGATAAAGCCATAAAAAAAGCAAAGAAAAGTATGAAGACTCTAAAAGTAGAATATCGAAAGATGGAAGCAACAAAGATTATGGAATTACTATTTGCAGACGATATAGCAATAATGGCGGAAACGGAGGAAGATTTACAACACAACATCAACATAATAGACATGGAATTTACAAATATAAACATGAAGATCAACATAGACAAATCCAAAACAATGATAATATCAAGAAAAAACAAATCCCATAGAATAACACTACATGGAAAAAAGATTGAACAAGTTGAAAATTTTAAGTACTTAGGAACGATAATTAACAATAAAGGAAAGATAGACAACGAAATAAATGAAAGAATGGGAAAAACCGGGAAAATATTCAACATGATAAAAAATACATTTTTTGGAAGAAAAGAAATACCAAAGAACATAAAAACAGATATAGTAAAGAAGGTAATAAGACCAACAATAATGTATTCCAGCGAAACATGGACATTGTCAGAAAAACACAAAACGAGAATAAATGCAACAGAAATGAGATTCCTAAGAAAGATAGAAAATAAAACAAGAAGAGACAGATGAAGAAACGATGTACACAGACAAAACTTACAAATAGAACCCATAAATAAAAAAATAATGGAGGGACAACTAAGATGGTTTGGACATGTATGCCAAATGAAAGATACGCGAATAACGAAAAGAATATATGAAACAAGAGAAATGGGAAAAAACCCCCGAGGAAGACCGAGAAAAACCTGGAACGACAATGTAAAAGAAGAAGCGGAAAGAAAGGGAATACCGTGGGAAGGAATCAAACAAACAACTCTGGACAGGAAAAAATGAAGAGAACTATATCAAACAAAATAATGTAGAAAGCCATACACCGAAAGGTAGAATGGCATATGTTTAAATAAATAAATAAAATAGTTATCTGTATATTTCAATTATTTTAAAAATTACAACTGTTGCGGCTGCTTTAAAAAAATCTGATTATTTATTTATTACTTCTGTTTTTAAAACTTCTCATCATATTACTACCAAACTTAAGCCGCACCCCATTTAAAAAGTCATCAAAATAATTGTATATTTTCCGATATAATTCTCATTCTCGTATTCAATTCAGACAAAACAAACTGTTAATAAATAGAAAAAGCATTTAACAATTTTATTATTACATCAGTAAGTAATTGTTTCAATTAGTTCAAAAAGCTCGTAAGTATTGCGGCAATCTATGTATAACAAACTAAAAAAAATCTAAACTGGCAGTAACAATGCCAATCAAATTTTGCAAAATTTCTGTAAACAACAAAAACTTCTCTAAAACAATAAACTCAATGCAAGGTAATTTAAAATGTTAAGTATTTTTTCTTCAAAATAATTAAAACAATTTAGTTACTAATTCAAACAAAAAACTGACATTTTTGCAGAAATTGGTTGTATATTCAATATTTTGAGAGTTTTAATACAAAAAATATGTGTATAACATTACTCTATTAAAGTATTAGTAGACAATCCAGTATTATTTTGTCTTTTTATTATCATACTTAGCACAGTTTTTATTAATTATGTAATTAAATGTTTCAAATAAAAATAAAACATTAATTTAATGGAAAATAATGTTATTGAATACACGGATTAGCCATGTGGTTTAATGTTTTATCAATTTTATTATAATATCTTATTATTAAAAAGAACAGGAATTCCCAGCGCACACCAAGGTCAAATTTGTTTAGATACTATTTAACCTAATTATATCCAACATATTTTTAGATAAAATAAAAATAGTTTTATACACCGAAAATATCGTGCTAAGTAAATACTTAAATAAAAAAATTGACAGAAACAATTAATAAAAAAATACAAATATAGATGTAATGGACTAATTATAGATTCTGACTTAATATTTTTTTATAATAAACGGTATTTGCAAAAAGTAATTTTTACACAGTTCTACCCAACTCTTGCAAATAACAATTAAAATGATATTTAGTATCCATAAAATAATATTAATTTAACGCAGTTTTTTTAAGTGTAATATTTAGGAGTTACTTGATATGTCATCACAACAGAAAATAATGATTTTGGAAGCTTAATCCATTTGTTCATAATGCGATCTGTTAGTGAATAACTTTGAGAATTTTTATCATGCCTTGTACTACAAGTAAATGTTTGTTTAGATGTCTTAAATGTTATTAACAATATCTATAGAAATATCTATAAAATTCAAATAACTTGTTTTTAAATCAAATTTAGAAGAGTAGACTTAAATGCATTTAAATGTATATACGTTTTATATATGGGCAAAAGTTAATAATAATATAATTTTTTTATCAGTAAGCTTCCTTATTTTTATATACTTTGAAAACTATATCAACAACATGCTTGTTTCAAATGCTGTGGAGGATCTCTAAAGCCCTTAGGAACAGACGGGTTCCCATTCCCGCCATTCACGGTGAGAGAGGGATTCAATACACTACTGAGGGAAAGGCCGAAGCATTTGCAGACAGCCTGGAACTCCAATGCTCCGATCTGTATACCGATTATACGGATCTGGAGCACATCGAAAGGGTTCGCAGGGAAGTCAGAGACTTCCTGAGAACCGCCGACGATGACACTACACTTGATAGCGTTAGACCTTCTCGAATCAGAGAAATCATTAAAAGATTCAAATCCCGTTCTGCTCCAGGCCCGGATAAAATATCTAACAAAGCTCTTAAATCGTTCTCTCATAAAGCAATAATGGCTCTAACCAATATTGCAAATGCTATTCTTCGCACTGGGCATTTCCCGTCAGCCTGGAAAGGCTCGCACGTGGTAAACATTGCTAAAGTTGGGAAAAACAGGTTGTTTCCCCAAAATTATCGGCCTATAAGCCTACTATGCACCTTAAGCAAGGTCATAGAGAGGGTGATCTTGGATATTATTCAAGAGCACACGGATTCAAACAATCTTCTCCCCTCCCATCAACATGGGTTCAGATGGGGACACTCGAGCGTACACCAACTCAACCGAGTGGCGGACCACATTGTCGAAGGTTTCAGACAGAAAAAGGCCACGGGAGTGGTCTTTTTCGACGTCGAAAAAGCCTTCGACAAAGTCTGGCACAAGGGACTGCTTCTAAAGCTAATCAGACAACGATTTCCACTGCGTATTATAAGGCTGCTAGCCTCATATCTAAATCGCAGAAGTCTGGCAGTCAAACTCGACAACCATATCTCTACTTCTCGGCAGATAGAGGCCGGTGTTCCTCAAGGCTCTATTCTCTCGCCGCACCTTTTTAACTTGTATGTAGCCGACATGCCTTCAGGGCGCATGCACGGGGTTAAAATGGCTCATTACGCTGACGATACAGCACTTATCTACTCCTCAAGGTCGACTCAGGTGATCACCTTACGTCTTCAAAGAGCCACCTCCGATCTGGAAGATTGGATGGATAAATGGCACTTTGGGGTAAACCCAGAGAAAAGCAAGGCCGTACTCTTCACTCGGCGATGGTCACTTAAACCGCATGAGAACGTCACTTTCAACGACGTTCCCATACAATGGTCCGACACTGCCAAGTATCTTGGGGTAATCTTGGACAAGGGTCTCTACTACAAGCCTCAGGTTCAATCCATCTTGGACAAATCTAAAATGGCTAAATCTCTTCTCTACCCGATGCTGCGACGGAACAGCGGCATGTCGCTCCGGAAAAAAATCCGGCTTTACACTTCGACCATCAGACCGATAATCACATACGCTTCCCCCATTTGGGGAACGGCGGCAAGTAGCCACCTAAATCGCTTAGAAGCTTTCCAAAGCAAAACTCTTCGGATACTCGCAGGAGCTCCTTGGTACGTTCGAAATGTAGACATTCGAACTGACCTAGAGATTTCTCCACTTCGTCAACATTTTGAAGCTTTGGCCGAAAAGTATTTCAAAAACCTCGCGGTTCATTCCAATCCCGAGCTGGCAAGACTTGCCGAACCAGATCGGGAAGATTTTGTCCACAAACGACCGGTGAACTCAATAGTAGCCGAGTTACTCCTAGCATAGCGTGGGTAAAACCACATCCAAAAACAAAACCCCAACCTGGCCTATAAGGCGACTCCTAAACAACCTCCTACATACACATCTCCAAACGGAAGGTACATGAGCCGAAAGGTCTCGAACTTCCAGGCAATTCCCAGATGGGTGGGGTTTAGTCGGTAGGCACCCTTAAAAAGGTGAATCCGACACGTCCTGGGAGCGAAGTCTTTAGAAGATTCCCCACCTACGCCTACCAAAAAAAAAAAAAAAAAAAAAAAAAACAAACCTATTACGTGATATTGTTGAATTATTGAAACATATTTAGATATACATTTGTTGTTTAGTTAAATATTTGATATGGCTAATATCTACCTATTTTTTTTTTGTTGCCAAAAAAGACTTACTTGTGTCAAGACCTGTACAATAAAATTTGGTAATAAAATTAAAACGTCATACTTTATTAAATGCTTTAGAAATGCTTATGCAATGTGATTTGCAAATTCTTTTTTCTCTTTAAATTAATGACTTAATTGTTTTGATTATTTTGAAAAGAAGGTATTAAATATTAGATTGTTGCAATATTTTTATTTTTTATAATTCTGACAAGTTTGTTTAAAACAATTATTGATAAGTTTGTTAAATGCTGTTTTTATCAAATGCTTATTTTGTATGAACTGAATTAGAGTTCTTATTATTCATAATATTACTCATAATAAAGCATTCAGATAGTGCTTTTGCAAATTATATTTTAGAAAATAATCACATATTCCCGGATATCAATCAATTTAAAATGATTCACAACTGTTCTAAACGAAGATTTTTTTTTTGTGGAATGTTCTGTGTCATAATTATCTCTAAGTAAAAATCGCCATTCATTAATCTTCTCTTTACCTGTTTAATCTATTTAATTTGTTTTGTCCAATTTGTATTATTGTATGTAATTCATAATAATTTTTAATCATGATAATTTTAATGTAATTTTCAATATACTTTATGTTTTACTGTTGTATATATGCTATGTAAATTATGTTTTATATTCGTACTTGTTTGTATCACCGTCAGATGGTGGCCTTGTAAAAAGGTTGAAACTAGTCACGGTTTAAATATATTTGTGATATAGTACATAATAATTGTGTTTTATTTATTTTCTATAATGAACTATCACGTAGTAACGGCCACCACCATTCAATTTTTAAAAGTTATACTTTTGCTACCATCTATTAGTTTTGAGTAATATTATTTGATTGCAACTTAAAAATTTTTATTCATTACAAATAATAACCAACAAACAAACGTTCTGTTTGTTTGAAACCGAAGTTTTTTATTAATTTGAGTACAAATTTACAATTATCAAACAATTTACACTACAGTTAACAGTGTTTTTATTATATTTCATAAATTAACATAAAAAACATACGACATATTACCAATAAAATGGCATAAAACCATTATAATTAGTAAAAACTACTTTTTTAGAATAGTAACAAAATTGCATTCAATTTTGAAAAACACTTTTTAACTTGGAATCTAAAAAAACCTGTTAAATAGTCAAAAGGTAGTGGCTAGTATGCAAGACAAAAAACTTTTGTTTATGTACTAACATTTGATTATCTAGAACTTCTTACTATTGTAAAGAGTGGTAGTAGGTAGTTAGTTTAAATTTTTGGCATATTTGGTAAAGCGCTCTAACTCAAATCTCGGTGCATAAATTATCGCAAGTTTGAGCCCTAGCTTTGACAGAGCATTTTATGAAATTGTGGCATTTATTAATTTAAAACTTTAGTCTAACGCCTGGTTCCACTCCAACGTCACTTAAGACGTAACTTGACAAAGTTTAGCCCAAAGTCAAGCTCAGCATATGTTAAGATTGTGTTGCACCATGCATTTAGAAATGATATTTTTGCTAGGATCCGATTTGGCAATGTCGCCAATATTTACAATGCTGTTTTTTAATTGGCCAAAAAAACGTTCTTAGCGTAATGAATTTATCACTGACACACAATTTATTATAAAATATAAATGTCAAAAATTGTTCTTCTTCTTCTAGTGCTTCTCCTATCAGAGATTTGCTATCATCATGGCAATGCACACTTTGTTGACGGCAGCTCTGAACAGTTGAATTTTAGTACAGCCAAACCATTCTCTTAAGTTTTTGAGCCAAGACGTTTGTCGCCTGCCGATGTTCCTTTTCCCGTTTATCTTCCCTTGTATTATCAGTTGCAGAAGTTCGTACTTGGGGCTTCGCATTATATGTCCTAAGTATTGTAGTTTTCTCGTTTTAATGGTGTAAATGATTTTGCATTCCTTTTGCATTTTGATTAGGACTTTGATGTTGGTAACCCTATCAGTCCACGAGATCCTCCACATTCTTTGGTAACACCACATTTTAAAAGCTTTCAGTTTGCCCATGTGTCATTTTTTCAGCGTCCATGCTTCCACCCCATAAAGCAACGTGGAGAAAACGTAACATCGCAGCATTCTTATTTTAAGCTTTATGTTAATATCTCAGCTTATGAATAACTTCCTCATTTTTGTAATGGAAGATCTTGCTACTTCAATTCTCAATCTAATTTCTCTTGTTATGTCTCCCGTTTGTTCCATCCATGCCCCTAGGTATTTATATGTCTGTACATTTTCTATTATGGTGTTTCCAATTCTTAGATTTAACTGGTTTTGGTTTTGTAAAGATTTTGTGACTAGCATTATTTTGATTTTATTGTAGTTAATTTTCAGTCCATATTCGTTGCAACGATCATTTCATTTATTGACTAGTTGTTGCATGTCTGTTATATTGCTGGCTAATAGGACTGTCGTCAGCATATCTTATATTATTGATCGCTTCTCCATTTATAATAATTCCCGTCATTTCCTCTTCCATGGTTTCCGAAAAAATAGCTTCACTGTACAAGTTAAATAACATTGGTGATAAAATACATCCTTGTCTTACTCCTCTGCAAATCTCTATGTCCTCCGTTAGTTGATTTTCTACCTTTATGTTTGCATTTTGACCCCAGTATAAGTTGTTAATTATTCTTACGTCTCTCAAGTCGATGTTTTTACTAATTAATATCTGTTGTAGTTTGTAGTGTCTTACTTTGTCAAATGCTTTTATAAAGTCAATGTAACATGCCAGCACATCTTGGTTCATATCCAAGCAACATTGGAATAGAACGTTGATCCCGAAAAGCGCTTCTCTTGTTCCAAGTGCCGCACGAAATCCAAACTGTGTGTTGCTTATGTCTTCCTCGAGTTTCTTATATTTCTCTTATAAATTATTTTGAGAAACAATTTCAGTGTGTGGCTCATGAGCGCGATTGTTCTGTATTCTGAGCGTTTTTTTGCGTTCGTTTTCTTGGGAATAAGTTTAGGGATTTCTCCATTATCGTAGATGATGTTGAAAAGGTCTAAAAGGATATCTATTGCTTCTTCATCAAAAAGTTTGATAAGTTCTATCGGTATCTCATCGGGACCTAAAAATTTTCCAGACTTTATAGAGTTTAGGGCATGTTCTAGTTCTGTTCTAAGTATTTTTAGGTTTGTGTTGTCCACTTCTATGGTAGGCTTGGGAGATCTTACGTCATCAAATAGTTCTATCACATATTCCTTCCATCTTTTTAATTTAACCTTTATATCAACTATTATATGTCCATTTGTATCTTTGAGTACATTACTAGTATTATTATATTTCTTGCATCCAGTCATTTCTTTTATCTTCTTATGCATGTGGAACCAGTCAAATCTCTTTTTCAATGCCTCTATTTCTGTACATTGTTTGGTCATTGTTCCCTAGCTCTTTTAATATCTTTTTGTATTAGTTTGTGTATTCTCTTATATTCTTTAACGTTGTTTTTTTTTTCCTTCGTTTCTCCATGCTTTCTAAGATGTTTGTTGTTATCCATAGCTTTTTCTTTTTGCCACTCCTATTTACTAGCTGATCTTTAGTTATTGTTTCCAATCCTGTTTGGATACATCTCCACTTATCATGTATGCTGTTTTCACTTGTTGTATTGGTGGTTCTCATATACTCGTTTACCATCCCTTTAACCCTATGATGAATTTTTGGGTCCTTGAGGAGTTTTGTGTCTATATAGTTATTTTGATATTTTGTTATCTTTTTCATCTTTATGTTGATTTTAGCTACTATCGGATTATGGTCGGAATTAATGTCAGCACTCGGATATGTTTTTGTAGACTTGATTGCGTTCTTATAACGGTTGTTTATGAGGATGTAGTCTATCTGGTTTCTTACAATTTTTTCGGGTTTATCCGCTGGAAATTTCCACGTGTACAGTACAGTACAGAAATTGTTACATTAGGGTTATCTACAAGTTGCATAAATATAATTTTTAAAAAGTACAATAATTAAAATATTTTGAAGTCATTTCAAAATTAATATGCATTACAGTATACAGAGGCAAGTAGTAGTAAATAATTATTCAGAGCTTAATAATATAATATTGCTGACAGTCATTGCAATATTAAAGTTTTGGAACTTGAATTCTCAAAAAGGACATGTTATATTTGTGCTCTGCTTGACGCAAATGAGATGTGATTTTGCTATGGTGCAACAGAATAAGCTTAACTTGTGTATTAAGACGCAGTTTTAGATCTAGTTAAGTCTCAAGTCATGTTGGAGACACCGGGCGTTAAGGTTTGATTACACAGTGCAAGCTAGCGTCCGAGCTGTCCTAGTCAATTACTGCAGTGCAGCTACTCGCATCATCACGAGTTACTGTCATGTGCAAGTCGGTACCTAGTATCCGAGTTACAGTAACATTTTTTTGTTTTTACTTGCTTCACGCAGTAGCTGTCCACTGTCAGGTCAGCAACTCGGATTGTGTAACCATTACACATGGTTACTGTGAATGTAACCATAATTACATTAATATGAGAGTGTGGGTGAACCAAGTACTAATTCACAGGTATATATTTAATGGCAGTTGTGATGTAAGGTAGTAACACAAGCATAAGCGCTAACATATTTGCCTAAATAAAAGGAACATTACAAATATTACAAGCTGGGGACAGATTTCGACATTGATTGATGCAAAACCGCTTAAAACTAACATCTTTTCTACGGCTTGCATGACAAACTTCACGGTGTAGTTTTATTGTTTTTAGTACATTGCAGTTTATTGTTTTAAATAGCAAACCACTCCGTCTTTCAGTTAGACAATATCAATTGTAAAAAATTACAAACGTCCCTAACACCAGCTTGTTTGTAACATTTGTAGTAGTTGCCACCTTTGTAAACGCATTAGCTTTTTCATAGTTACTAATACCAACGTGACTGGAAAACCAGACAAAGTAAACAGTGACAATTATTTCAAACACCTGAAGCAAAACTGAATAAATTTGTTTTAGCAAGTAATAAACAGAATATTGGTCATCTAAAGGCTTTAAAGCACTCAACAAGTCTGTACATATAAAAAATTCTTCCAACCAGCTGCTTTTACCTTTAAAGAGGCCGTAGAAATTTTAAATGGATTCGAGATGTCAAAAAAAGATGTGCGGGACAAGCACAGCACAAGCGCCAGGGTGGCAGGCCGCCACCGCTACATAGGTCCTATTGGTTCAAAATGAAATAACCGTAGGAGCCCTCTCCAGCAGCAACATGCGCTTATTAGATTCCTTACCATCCGACAACAGCAACCTTTCTGGATCTGCTTCGGAATCAGAAGAACCTATTGTAGCAGGTAACAAGCTTCAGCGGCTACTCCCGCCGGCCTTCCTAACGCAAGAGCCCTCCGCTCAAATCGGAAAAGCACAGAATTTCTTCAACGAGGTGATATTTCTGCCTGCCGCGCGAACTCCAACCACACCGGTAAAGTCTTGAAAAATCTCACCCATTTTCTGCCTCTTTAACCTCTCTACCCCGTTTTTTCTACTAACGGATAAAGCCGCTTTTCTAGAATTATCCAAATTCTTTAGTAATAATCATATCACTATTTTCTCTTTGCAAAATACCCAAAAGGATATCCGGTATTGGTACAGCTGTCAAAAAGAGCTAAGAGTGCCGAAATTATGAGTATGACCGTCCTTCTAGAATTTAAGATCAAGGTCAAACACAAAAAAACGCGGTGGAAGTATCCCACAATGGCAGAAGGAATAATGTTATGATGTTTAATATTCCCGAATCAGTGCAAACATCAGTTCAGTTGCGAATAGATAATGATGCAAAAGAAATTAGCAGTTTACTTCGCCCTTTGAGAGATATACCAAATCCCAAAAAAATTATAAGAGTTGGAAAGAAATCAACAAATCCTAGGCCAATGAAGGTCATTTATGAAGATGCAGAATCAGCTAGAAAAATAATTAATAATTGGAAAACAATAAATAATCCTGTTGTTAAAATAAAATCAGATAAAACACCTATGCAATTAAAAGAATTGAAAGCAGTATCTGATGAATTAGAACGTCGTAAGGCAAATGGAGAGAAAAATATCTACATAAAATATAAAAATGATAGACCTTTTATTTACGCCGATAAAGCAAATGCAAAAAACTGAATAAGTTAAAAATATATTTTCAGAATGCGGGGGGAATTAAGTCAAAACTAACCGATCTTTTTTTAAATGTTACGTTATCTGATTACGATGTTATAATTATTATTGAAACTTGGCTCATAGACGACATTTCAAATAACGAAATTCAATTAAAAGGTTACAGCATTTACAGAAAGGATAGAAGTATAGAATCTAGTCAAAAATCTGGAGGGGGATGAGTTTTGATTGCTATTAAAAATAATTTTAATGCATCAGAAATTAACAACATTTCAGAAGAAGTGGAACAATTATTTGTCAACGTACAGCTTGGAAACAAAACTTATATTGTAGGAGCGTTATATATTCCACCAAGAGATAGTACCAATAAATATCAATTGCATACGGAGACAGTAGAAAATATAGCTATAGGTTATCCAAATGCTACTTTAGTTGTTTGTGGTGATTACAATTTACCGAATGCTGCATGGGGGTATGATGATTTGGGAGTAACATTAAGGGAGAATTCTAGTTACTCGTCACAAATTGTATGTGAATCTTTTGCATATTTAAATTTATACCAATGCAACACTATTCCAAATCCACGTGGAGTATTTCTGGACTTGGTATTTTCACATGATAAGAATCTATTAGTAAATAAAGCAGAGGAATTATTATTTCCAAATAGCACTACACATATAGCATATTGTTTACATTTAAGCAAACCTACACAAGATGCTGAACTGGGTTTTATGGAAATAGTTCCAGATTTTAAAAATGCCAACTACGAAGCTATTAATCAATATTTAGCAAATATTAACTGGCATGCAACTTTGATAAAAGGTAATATAGAAGAAGCCTCTCAACAATTTTATAATATTTTGTATAATGTAATTGATATATTTGTACCAGTCAAAAGATTATGGAAAAGCTCTTACCCAAAATGGTATACTAGTGAACTGATAAATCTTATAAAGCGGAAGAAAGAAGCTCATAAGTGTTATAAGAAATCAAGTAGATTGGATGATTTTAAAACGTTTCAAGATCTTAGGAAAAAATGCAAAAGTGTAAGTGTCAATCTTTACAAAACTTTCTGTCAAAATGTGAGTGATAATATCTGTGATAACCCAAAATCATTTTGGAACTTTGTGAACGAAAAACGTAAAACCGATGGGTATTCTAAAAATATGTCGTACTGTGATAAAACATGTGATAATGGTCAAGATTGTGTTAATTTGTTTTCTGATTTTTTTTCTACTGTTTATGTAAAAAGCAATACAAATGTACCTGATTTTAATTTTAAATGTACTGTAAATCCATCTTCTTTTAGCTTAAATGTTGTCGATATTTTCAACTGTATTGTAAAATTGAATAACTCTGTGATATCAGGCCCAGATGGAATTCCGAGCATGTTTTTAAAATCTTGTATTTGTACGCTTTCTGAGCCAATATTTGTTCTTTTTAATTTGTCTATTAAGCAAGGAATTTTTCCTAAGTGCTGGAAACAATCATATATTAAACCAATTTACAAATCTGGAAACCGTAACGACATTACAAATTACAGAGGAGTTTGTAACCAATCAATTATTCCTAAGATGCTGGACTCTATCATTGCAAACCAATTAAAATGGATGTGCAAGCAAACAATTACTGATAAACAGCATGGTTTTCTTGAAGGCCGATCAACTTCAACTAACCTGCTTTCTTATCAGTCAAAAATTTTGGAATCGTTTGAAAATAAACTTCAAACAGATGCTGTATATACTGATTTTGCAAAAGCATTTGATAGAGTTAACCATAATATTTTAATTGCTAAACTGCATCATTTGGGATTTAATAAATCCGTGATAGATTGGTTACAAAGTTTTCTTACCGGAAGAACACAATGTATAAAAATAAAAAATTATCTTTCAAAACCACTTGATGTTGTTTCTGGTGTACCACAAGGAACTCACTGTGGTCCAATTTTATTTTTGTTGTTTGTAAATGATTTGTCAGACATATTTGTAAATTGTGATTGTTTAATGTATGCGGATGATTTGAAGATATTTCGGAGTATTACGACAGAAATCGATTGTAACTTGTTACAACAAGATCTAAATCGTCTAAACGATTGGTGCAATTTCAACGATTTAATGTTAAACACTGGGAAATGTTACTCAATTTCATTTCATAGAATTGGCTTAAGAGTACAATTTGAATACAAAATTGGCAATGTGCCAATCCAATTGGTAAACGAAATTAAGGATTTGGGAGTCATTTTAGACTCAAAATTAAACTTTAACAGTCACATCTCAGAAATTTGTTTAAAATCTAAAAAAATGTTAGGATTTGTTAATCGTATGTCGTTTGATCTCAATCCCAATTCGTATGTTGTATTGTATAGATCACTTGTTCGTTTAGTTTTAGAATACAACTCTACAGTTTGGTCACGGTATCAAGTAGGTAACATACATAGAATTGAATCAATTCAATCAAAGTTTCTAAGAACTCTCTGTTACAAACTGAGCTCAAATGAAACAGTTGTACAACGTGATCAAATTGCTGAAAGGTACAATATTGGTTCTCTGAAAGAACGACGTTCGGTTATTGATTTATGTTTTACTTATAAATTAATTCATGGAATTACATATTGTCCATTTCTATTAGATAAAATAAATTTTAATTTTAACCAATTGAAATATACACGTCAATCCAATGTTTTTAAGTGTCAAATACATAAAACAAATTATTCTTTTTATTGTCCATTATCTAGATGCATGAGGCTTTGCAATAATCATCAAAATGAAAATAACTTTGATATTTTTAATCCAATTTTTAGTCAGTTTAAAAATAATTGTTGTACTATTAACTTTTAATTTTAGCATGTATTTTATTTAGTGTATTATAGTTTTTATTTTTATTTTTATTTTTATTTTTTTTTATTTTTTTATTTAAACCCTTCTATTGTCACATTATACATTGTACATATTTAAATTATATATTATATATTTTTGTACTTATAGGCGGATGCCGTAAATAAACATATTATAAACATATTAAGTGTTAAAAATGAAGCACACGGCTAAGCGTTGTTTTACTAGTAGGTTTGTTTGTCAAATCTGTGTGCATTGTGCTCTAGTTTGCACCCAGCCAACTTCAAGAGATGCAAAGCCTACCAGAAGATGTTCTCTTTTTATGAAAAAGCCAACAAGGTAGCAAGATAGGCAATCCAGCCCGCACCGGCCTCGGCTCTGTCTAAAATTTTTGCCGTCGGCATATTCCAGCGCAGGGTAATAAAAAGATAGATGCTATTTTTAACAATTTTAATGATTTTTATCAGAAAAAGCTTTGCTTAAGATCTGCTTTTGGATTACTAACGGCATTACACAAAAGATGGATGACGTGAAACAATTTTTTATCCAAAAAACGTCGACATCATGTTCGTGTCCAAGACAAACCCCTCACCTACCCAGGTATTGAGGCTACCAAATATTTTTACGTATTTAAGATTTTTGGAGGTAAAGCTGAAGCATAGAACAAAAAGATTATTGGACCACTTTGTGGTCAATACATCTGAACTATAATTTATGCAAAACCGCGCTAGGCAACAAATCAAGCGTTGTTCACGTGCACAACTCGAACGTAACTACAGAGCAATAAAAGGGAATTTTTGAAAATAAGAAAAACACTAATTAATAAGGTATTTATAGAGTATATAGTTCTAGGTATATTAATAAATATTAAAAAATACAAAGATTACATTCATAATTAGGGTCCAAGTCTAATATTTTACTATATATAAAATTTCACCTTAATGGAGTCCCCGTTAACGACCAATTGCATGCTTTTAGTGTAGATCGGTTTAAAATAGACCAAGTCTCATTAGAATCAAATGCAATAGTGGTTAATGTGCCCCAAACCACCGAATCAAAACGGCAAATTTCAACAAAGTTTTAGCAAACCTTCTTCCCACAATCATTGCTAGAGATCTTAACTGTAAATAACCTGCGTGGAAAAGTTTACAGCAAAACGCCAAAAGTTTGGCGTTGCTCAACTTTGTAGAGCAAAAAAGTTTGCAAATAGTGTGACCAGAGGCATTCTAGATGTAGTTATTTTTAAGAATGTCAACTTTCATCATTGCATTCGAGTAATAAACAACTTGAGCTCTGACCATCTCTCGGTCTTACTGAAAGTTTTCGGGAGAGAGTCATTTGCAAGGATTGACTCCAGTAAGAACGGCCGCAAACATTGATAGGGTTGTCAAACTTTTTACGCTCCAAATCCAACAATCTTCGGAAACCTTTTAGGTTTGCTCCAATAATCTTCGTGGGTTATCTTGAGACGTAAAGGACCTAATTTGCAGATGAAAAACCGCCAAGCACAATTGGCAGCGGCACCGCAACTCCTTAGATTGACTTACATTAAAATCTCTTCACGGTGAAGTGAAGACAGCCATAAAGTTACACAAAATTTGTGTTAGCAAAATATTTTAGAATCTTTTAGAAAACTAAGAACAAGTCCCCATTCCAGCCATTTATGTCAAACACAGGGTACATTATACGATTGAAGAAAAAACCAAAGATTTTGCTGACAGTCTGGAACTCCAATGTTTCCCCTTGACCACCGATGACACGGATAGAGAGCACAACAAAAGAAATAAACAAGAAGTTGCAAGATAACTAAAAGCCGGTAAAAACGCCGCGTAAAACCCGGTCTGCTCCTGGCTCTCACGGAATTCCAAATAGAACGTTCAAATGTTTTATGCATAAGGCAATAATAGCTCCAACTAACATTGCTAATGCAATTTTTGGTACCGGACAGTATAAGTGTCACTCGTAATTAACATCTCAAAACCTGAGAAAGACCGGCGGTTTTCTCAAAACTACTAGCCTATCAGCTTACTGTACACCTTGAGTAAGGTTATAGAAAAGGTTATCTTAGATATAATTTAGGATCACGTGGAATTAAATAGTCTCTTTCCTTCTCATCAACATGGATTCTAATGGACGTATTCGGCCATCCACCAACCAAACCGCGTAACAGACACCATCGTTGAAAGTTTCAAGTTAAAAAAGGTCACAAAGGTAATTTTTTTAAAGTGGAAAAAGCTTTCAATAAAGTCTGGCATAAAGATCTTCTATTTAAACTACACAGTCAAAACTTTCCACTGCGTCTTATAAGAATGATATCTTCATATTTAAATTGCAGAATTTTTTTCTTACGGGAGATTTTGACAGGGGTTTCTCAAGGCTTTATTACCTCTTTGATTCTTTTTAACTTTTTTTGTCGCGGACATGACCTAGTATTTAGTTCACCCACAGTTTCCTATTAAATGTATGAATGGTTAAATAGATACTAATAAATTATTAGACTAACATCCTAAATTAATAAATGCTATAATTTTTTTAAAATATTTTGTTGAAGCTGTGGCTCAAAACTGCAACAAATTATGCGACAAGATTTGAGTTAAGCGTTTTACCCAACTGTGCCATTCTCTAGACTGGGATAGAAGCATAGGGTTAAAATAGCAAAATACAAGTCACCAATGGTGGTCACTAACAGATTGCAAAAAGCTACTACCAACCTGAAATGTTGGTTAAATGCCTGACAGATCAAAGTAAATAAAAAAAAGCAAGGCTGTTCTCTTCTCACGACGGCGGATTACTCCTCATGAGAACGTTCGTCTTGACGACGTTTTCATTCCATTGTCCGATGTTGCTAAGTATCTGAAGGTAACCTTTAAAAAAAGGTTAATGTACAGGTTTCACGTGCAGTCAATACTCAATAAAACCAGATTGGCAAACAATTGTTTACTTCTGATGCTGCGGCGGAAGAGTGGTATATCTTTTTAGAATAAAATTTGGTTATACACGTCTACCATCAGAGTTATGATGACGTATGCGTGTTCCATCTGGGGAACCGCCGCAATCACGCATCTTAATAGACTGGAGTCCTTCCAAAGCGCAACTATGCGGATACTTCTCGGAGCGCCATGGTTTCTCCGAAGTCGTAAAATTTAAAGCAATCTCGTGATTCTTCTACTACGCCAACATATTGAAACTTTGGCCGCAAAATATTTCGGAAATCTCTTGTTTTACTCCATTCCTGGTTTGGCACGACTCGCCAAACCAGAAAAGAAAGTTTTGAATCATAAACGCCCAGTTAATCAGCTGGTTAACCATTTCTAGCCCCTAATCCTAATTACTCTTTAGTATATAGGTCGTCTCAGTCTCCCTCTTGACACATGTTGTCATCACTGTTTTCAATAACGGAAAGTTCATGTGAGAGTAAATCCGACACGTAAATCTTTAGAAGATTCTCTTCCTAAGCCACAGCGCAAAGCAACATCCTGTTGATCATGTTTGTTTATAGAGTGCCAATAGCTGAAGTTTGGCTGAACGACTTAAATACTTATGCATATCATTGTGTATTAAATTGACACCTAGAGCAGTGTTGTGTGTTTCAGATAATGCAGTAAAATTTCTAAAAAAACGGTGTGCTTCTATTTCTTCTTTATCAGAGACAAATGACAGATGGCGTTCCTCAAAATTAATTTTTAATCTACTAAAAATTATTATTGTAATTATTATTGCGTTGCGTTGGAGGCGTCAAAAGAAATATCAAATAAAATACTTAAAATATCTTACAAAAAGAATGCAGGCGAGTTCAACTTTTTCCAATTCCAATGACAGTTTCCATGAATTTTATGATAAAGCACGCAAATAATATTGAAAATTAGTCAATATCATAATGATGATTTGAGATTTCCCAATCCAACAATTTATTTATTTAAGATAACTACGACGCATCTCTTCCAATCAATAATAAATAATTGCCAATGCAAAACATATCAACTAAAAAAGCTACCTTCTGGCTAACAAATAGAAAGAAATAAACCGGACCTATTCAACTTTTTTATAACTAAAAGGATCACACAAAACTTTTCATATTGAATCCTGCTACAATCTGTCATCAGACTATTGGCCTACTGTTATGAACCTAAAAAAATACAAGAACCATTGGCAATAGTTGCATAAACTAAGTTCAGAGTACTGCAAGACCGCATAATACTTAATATTTAGCTTAAAACTCCTGAAGGTATAAATAAAGCAGTGGTAAGTCTAACAAGAAAAAATCAGATAACAGCGTGGGAAGCAAAATTTGAGCGAAAATTAAAAAACTCATAATGAATAACCGTTATCACTGAGAAAAATATGGCAAGGAAACTTTTGCACTACAGACAAAAATAGCTTTAATAAGGCATCTCAAAAACTAAAAAGGTTAATAAAAAAACACAAAAATGGAATTCTACAAAACTATCTTAAAGAATTATTATCCTCAAAAAACAGTTTTTTTTTGTGGGAAGCCACAAGATAACTAAAGCAATTAAACGAACTAATAATAGGAAAATGCTAACATGTTTGATAAACATTTTTCAAAAAAATTCTGATCATTTTTATCTGAACCTGCTAAAAACAAAAACCAAAAGAATTCCTGAAAGCACCAAATCAAAGAAATGTTACCCAAAAATATAATAGCTGCAATAATAAACTTGGAACAATAAAAAAAAAACGGATATGACTTAATAACAAGTCAGATATTAAAATATCTACGACAAAAAACTACAACTATACTCAATGCAGTACTGAGAACTGGATAATTAGCAAAGACATGGAAAACGACACAAATTATCATAATCTTAAATCCCGGCAAACGCACTGAAGTAAGATCCTATAGACCAACTAACTTGTTATCAGAAGTTCTTTTTTTCTTTTAGTTTTTAAAAACGTCATTCAATGTTGGAACAAGTAAACACAATCACCCATATATTTGAAAAAAGAAAAATACTATTTAGCCGTTTCTTGTTATGTGAGTCAGGCTTTTGATAAAGTTTGGCATATCTTTATCTTACTTAATTAATCTTGATTTATACTGCTAAATTCCCGTCTAGTTTATATACTACAATTGGGACATTTGCTGATGATACTCAAATGTTACTCGACAAAACATTAAAGGTCTTCATCAACTAGAAAAATTACTCAAAAAGTAGAAAATCAAAAAGCCCACACATCACTTTTAAACTATGCTACCAAAAATCAAGGCGGGCATTTTGATCGTAGACTGACGCAGAACCCACATCTGCACTAAACGCAAACAACTCATTCACAAAATCTGCATTTACTACTAGTTCATTGGAAGAAACTCTCAGCTATCAAAAGAAAATAAAACAATACTTTACCTAACCGTAATCAAACTAATATTAACTTACGGTAAAAAAATTTGGAAAACACCAAAAAAAGCAAAAATACTTTTGAACAAGTATAATATTTGTGCATGAAGAAGTTTTATGTAACTTCGTTCTTAACCAAAAATTCAGTCAACTCCAACCATTACCCATTAAACACTAGCCGTCGTTGTTCTCTAGCTAACAATAAAATTAATGTAATTTAGTATATATTAAGTATACTAAATACTGCAAACACCATTTAATTTAAAAATCGAGCAAAAAACAATACTTGAATCAATATTTTGTAAACCAAAACAACAATTTGCATTGCAAATTGTCAAAATTAAGCTGCAATATAATTAACAATAAAAAAAAATTGTTTAACATTTACATCTAATTTGTCATGATAAAACTAAATGTTATTAAAGATTACAACGACCCAATTATTGAAAAATATTCAACAAACACCATCATAATCAAAATATATGGCTCAATTATTAAATTAATAATAAGATTAGAATTTATTTTAATTCTTTAATGCCGTAACTCATTTTTTTTATTGTTATCAAAATTTGTAATTTATTGGGGAATAATTTATTATTTGTATATTTTGTAATTTACTTAATCATTGCCATTGAGGTCAAAGATCACAGCGTTTACCAAAATAGAAACATTCAATTCATTTTCATGATGACTTTTTATTGAAATAAAATTATCGTCATTAATGACGATTTGAAAATGTTGCAAAAATGTAATTTATTGCACAATATTGAGGGAATTACATATAATAACATTTATTTATTAAATTACCATAATGATAAAAATAATCCAGTTATTTGTTACTAAATAAATTATGTTGTTATTGACTTTCCTGATTTGGAAAAGTGCTTGTATTGTATAATTATAGTTGATGTTACTGACTGAAATAATCTTATCGCACCAAACAAAGCACTTCAGTCTGATTGAAAATGAACGCAATGTCAACAATCTCTTATTGATAAAGGTAATAGTAAACATTTATAATAAACGGTACATTTATTCATCATTACATAAGTATTATTGGCACGGTTATTTATGTCCTGCTACCATGTGAAGAGGATCTTTTTTATATTTTGCAAATACTTCACGCTTAAATGTTTCAAATAAACGGCGATTTTGATTATTCTGATGTTCGCGCCATGGTGGTCTGCTTCTTTTTACTTGCAATCCCCAATGTACGGTAAATATTGGTGATAGGACCAGGAATTCATAGCCGGCCACATACATTTCGTAGACCTAAAAAATAATTTTAAAAAGATATTAAATGGATTAATTGTTTTGTATATTTACTTGAGTGTTTCTAGTGTAACCGTATCCGATAAAGCGTTCATCATGTGGGGGTGCTGTATCTGGAGCCACATAGAAGGGTTCGTAAAGAAATTCAAAATTTGTTACTGGGTGGCTGATGTGCACTTCTTGACTCTCAATTTGCATATTAATTTGCCATCTGCAAAAATAGAATTTTTTAAATAAACTCAATTCAATTCAATATAATTTTGAATAATAATAATTTCTAATAGCACATTTTTCTTTTAAGTTGTTTGCAATAGTAAGTTGGTTTACGATTCAATTATTCATATTGATTTTAATAAAATTAAAAACTAATATTTGGTTACTAAAGAGTATTTGTTAAACGTAAAATTGTTAGTAAATATTAAATATTAAACGACGACTTAAATTAATGCTGATTTAAGTATTTTCAAAGATTATTAAAAACAAGTTATATTTAGAAAGAAAATAATAAATAATACATTTCGTTAATATAACGTCGCGTGTTATAGTAATTATATTCTCAAGCTATTAATTAATTGTGATAGTTAAAATTAGAAACATAGAATATTGATATTTTTATTAGGTTATTACAAGAAAATTCTTAAGTTTTACTAAAACATAAAAAATATAATTCTCTAAAGTATGTATGTAAAAATATAATAAGAGATGAAGGTAGAGTGACGTTTTAGCTGCTCAGAAAAGATATGCTGAAAAAGCAAAAGAAAAGTTGCCACAAACCCCAATCTGTGTTTGGAAATTATAAAAGAATTAAGAGATAAGTACATTAAAGAAAAAAAAAATTTAAGTATCCAATACTAAAATCAACAAAAATGCGTTGAGAAATCTATGCATGAAGGTATATATAAAGTGTAGGGTCTGGGATATAAAATAGTGGCAAAAAAGCTTAGACTAAATTCTAGCCTTGCGCTAACAATTAGTAAACAACATAGCTAGTTAAGAAAATATTTCCATTGCATTTTCTATAAATTTGTGGGATTATTAAAAAAATACAAATGCACAACTTTTCACAATAACTGAATAAAATTATGCTATTTTCAAATTAAAGCTAAACAAAGCATGGGTATAATTCCGCCAAAATGCATAACGCTGGACATAGAGAATGCCTTCCACACTGCGCCGTAATAATAATAGAAACAATAAGAAAAAAGTACATTAGCGCAAATCTTATTAATATAATACAATTGTATTTGTCAGAGTGCTACATTTAAAAGCCAGATGAATGACTAACCAAAAACATTAATTGTGGGGTACCACAGGGCTCTGTGCTGAGACCTACCCTGTGAAATATATTTTATGTTGAAATATTAAGAACAAGAATTGGATACGGAGTAACACTTGTTGCTCACAATAATTGTAAAGGAGAAAACAAAAACATTACTAGAAGCTCGAGAACAAAAAAAACTAAGCATTAAACTTGCCACAAATAAAACCAAACTGGTAATCCTCGCCGGCAGAAGGAAACTTAAAACCATGCAGGTGAAAATTGAAAACAAGCAAATAGTAAGCCAACTAGCTATAAAATACATAAGCGTCTACATCAATAAAGATATAAGAATGATACCGCATATAAAAAACACATCCGCCAAAAAAAAAAACTTTTTTAGCAACCGTTCTAAATATAATGCTATATAGAACCCCGATATGAGCAACTGCGCTCCGGTACAAAATTTATAAAAATCTCATAGAAAAAACAAATAAAAGATTAACTATAAGAATCACATTGGCATACCCAACAGTACCAACGGTAGCAGTATTAGCGATAGCTGAGGTCTTACCAATTGCAAGTAGAAGATAGATCAATGATCTATGAAGAAGAAAATGACTGCAAAGCAGAAACAAATAGAAAAACAAAGAACAAAAGAACAATGACACTGTAGCAAGAAAGCTGAAACAACTACAAAGGCTGGCAAAAACTTAAAAGACATAGGCATATGGACAAATACAACCTGGACAAACACTGACTTCTACTTGACACAAACGCTCACGAGACACGGGGTCTTTGGGACGTACGTGAATAAAATTAAAAAAAACGGGTAAACGACGAGTCCTGGTACTGCAATAAAACAGAGTCAGCCGAGCATACCATATTCTACTGCCCACAATGAAAAGACTTGTAGGCTTTGACAGATAGTGCGTGCGGGAAAATAGTTAATAAAAACAACATTAGTGATCTTCTCATAAAAGACAAAACCACATGGAACGCTATAAAAACTCTGATTACTACAATAATGAAAACAGAAGAAGGTGACGCACACTGTAGTGTGACATGATGAAAAAATGCTTTTGATATAATGCTTAAGGGCGGTTTCCAAAGCTAATGGAAGGTGGATTTTAGCCGGTACAAACTCGGCACTACCGTGCAGCACAGACAGTCGGTGTCTTAGCTAAAAATTTTACTCCTCCCCAAAAAAAAAGAAAATTAAAAAAAACTAATTTTGAATTTAATTTTGCCAAAATGGTTAGTAAAACTGTAAAAGCCATAACAAAAACAATATTAGAAGGTATAAACCAAAAATTTAAAAATAAAAGAATCTAATTTGATGTTATTAGAAACGCCTAGGAAAAAATTAACCTGTCAGATACAGTCCTCTGTGTCTACAAATAGCTTTAAAAAGCTATATAAGAAAACATATTAAGGGAATAAATGAAAAACAGATTTTCTATAAACCAGTTTAAGGTAAAAGGTAAAGAAACATCAACAAAAGAAACAATGAGTAAAACCACTGAAATAGTTATGGACACCATCAACAAAAAAAAAAACATTAAAGAAAATTAGCGTTGGCAAAAAGCTGATAGCTATCTGAATAATATAAAGCTAATAATAGCAAAAACGGTAATCATCTGGATGACGTGCAAAGTTTTGCTAAAATCTATTTTAGGTCTATTACTATAGATTATCTATTATAAGTGAAATATATCAGAATTAAAAATAAAAGAAAGAGCATCTATTCTACAAAAATGTGGCTTAGTTGCCATATTTGTTAATAACAACAACATCCCCTTTAAAAAATTAGATATTAATTCAATTTGCAATAAAATATTTAAAAGTTTGGTTCAACTAACTTAGAAATTAAAAAAAAATGTCCAGAAAAACACTAGTGGCAAAGCAGAAAATGTAATAAACTCGTTCGGAAAGTCAATGCCTAGCATCAATAATTCTTCGTCATGTAAACAAAAATTATTATACTAAGTAGTTTACTCAGTAATTTTGTCTGAGGACAAAATTTAAAAAACAACAATAAAATTTAAAAAAATAAAAAAATATAATTGTTTCTTAACAAAGAAAAACTGCTCTAAAAATCTCGACCGGGTATGGGACAAACTCTATAAAGGTTATACTTGCGGTGAAGCTAATAGAATTCTATTTTGCCAAAAAAACAAGAATCAAACATTCATAATATAATGACAGAAAAATATTGAATGGGTTGACAAAGAATACTGGCAAAGCAAAGTAAATTAAATCCTTAGTTAAAGACGTGGGTCGGTGGTTTAATATAAAAAAACGGTAAGTTAATTGTCAATTAACACAATCTCTCAACAAGCACAGATGCTTTAATGTTTACTTAAACAGATTTAAGTTAAAGATTAAGAGCATGTGTAAATACTGCAAACTAGAAAACAAAACTGCAAACTATGTGGCATTTGATTGTGTAAAAAAAGATAACATCATAATAAAAATAGATATTGAATTGAATGTAACAATCACTAAAGAAAACGTTATTGATAGCTTAATAATAATCAAGAGAAATTAAAAATTAGTCCACAATTTTATTGAAAAGATTGTCCAATGTATAAAACATAAAGATAAAATCACAAAAAAAAGCGTGACATACCTTTTCTGATAAAAGCGTTTGGCTAATGTATAAACCCCACAAACATTCATTCATAGAGATTGGTTAAACAAAATACAAAATATATTGCCATCTAAACAATTATGTATTTTACAAAGTACAAAACTTGCTAAAAAATGTAACAAATATTCAATGACAGTTTGGAGATGTACAAGCAACACTTTTATGAAAACACTTTTTTAACCGTACAACAAATAAAAACAAAACAAATTAAGTATATCCCAAAAATAAATCGCAAATATTTAAAATCAATGTTCACAGACTGCTTAAATCTAATCTTCAATGTGACTAATTAAATAATTCCTAAATATTACATTTTGTAATAAATAAAAAGGTTAATCACACCTAGATCAAAAAGATTTTGGAGTTGTGAATAGCAAAGTACATAACCATTGTGGTACTTTACAATTGTCTGCGGTTAATCAATAGATCATGGAAATCTTAAAATCAGGCATAAAAAAGTATAAATATAATAGAATTACAGGTATGGTATTATGGTATAGTATGTGTTGATGTTATGATAAGGGTCCCGGCATCACAATCTATTTTTTTATGCTAAAAAAGATTTACTTATTGAATTGTATTTGATAATTATGTGCAGATTTAATTGAAAAAAACTTATGCAAATAGAGAATATGTAATAGCATATAATATCAGTTGACAACGGTTATACGAAATTGGCGGCAACTCACTCACATTGGTCGTTAAAGTAAAAATAACTAATTAATATACAACGTACGTCTACGCTTAGTGTAATGGTTGAGGTTAAGCGTGCTATGCGTCAGTAAGAAAAAAAAAACACTTTACTTTACACAAATTTAAAAGAAAGTAGTAAAGCACACCCAACCAGACTCTAAAAAAATACCTATATCAAACAACAATTATTGCAAAACAAAAATGATATTTAAAACACCCAAGTTGTAGTTTTTGAGTTAATAAAAAAAAACATTACTGAATTGTATCTAAAATTAAGTGTTACAATAAACAAAAAATTGATCAAAAATTGCTTTTCGCGTTTGGAGTTTATGTAAAAAACAGAAATTTTATGTTAGTTCCAATTTACGTTATAAGTTTTTATACTTGTTTAAATCTGTTTTTTACATATGCACGCGTATTTGTGTAGGTTGTAATACTGACTAGTTTAGTGGTAAAAAAATTGAGTCTACACACACCATACACACACACACAACCAATACTCAATTACATTTCCTATATCACCACACACCACACCTATACATAATCTTTTTTGAAAGCCACCAGAACTCCAGAATCATCCAGAAACCAAAAAAAAAAAACGCTTATTGTGGCTGACATCTAGCTACAACCTAACCTATATGGCAATTACGTTTCCTTTTCTTCTAATTTACTTTTTTCTAATCTACAAAAAAAACATTGACGTAGCCTAAATTTTACGGTTTTAGCCAAGAAAAAAACTTTTTAAAAACTCCCGTTTAAAACAGATAAATCCAAATGCAATTTTTATTGCAAACGTGATCATCACAATTTGTTCAACTATTAATTAAATTGTACTAAATTAATTGACCGTTAATTCGTGGAAATTTTATACAACTAGTTGTTTGTTCAGATGAACAAAGCTCTTCAGATCTTGAAAAACTAAAACAAACAAAACTTTTAAGCAGTTTTAAATCCAAAAAATGTACTGAACACGACAAAAACTTGCTATTGACTTTGAGCGGTACTTTTGCCAGATAATCCATTCACTATTTATATCTTTAGCATCCATAGAGGATGTTATAGAAGATAGTTCTCCTTTTGCAATACGCAATAAAAGCGTACTTGAAGCAATGTCTGCTACGTTCAAGTCATTAAACATAACTATTAACCGCACCGTTAGCCATCAACCGCATCTGATTGATATTGCTGTTTTATTTGGATTTTAAAAGTGTAATTAAACATATTGTAAGGACTATATATTTTACTACAGTTTTTAAGTGAGCACTGATAAGTCGCTAAAGTATGTTATATACTTTTTAATCTTGCATAAACAAGAAAGAAAAACTTTCTCTAATGCTGTACGTTCTACTTCCCCAAAACAAAACAAAACAAAAAAGATTATGTCACACAAACACAGACATTGTACAATGCCAGACAGTCAAGCCAGAGAGAAATGCGTTAGAGCCCATCCCAGCTCTACTTGCAATAAAACTAAAAAGTCATGCTCTGGACTGTAAAGCGCCGCACAATACAAGCTATAAAGATTGCCCAGCTTACCTCAATTTAAAGGCAAACCAAAGTACATCTAAATCCAATTCACTGCAATTGATTCTCAAACTTTAGCTCCTAATCAGAACACACTCAACAACGGCAACAATAAATTCTATGCACAAACAACAGGAAAATCTGCACAAAAATCAATTTTGTCCGTTATAAATCAGCTTTAACTGCGCTTAGGTTAAACAAGTAACGCTGATTTTAAAGAAATATACTTATCTTTAATCAAACTTATAATTGAAATAACTAAAAACATACTACTTGTCCAACAATGTAATTTAGACATAAACATGACACAAATTTGTTACAAACTCTATACATATACATCACCTATACTGTTGGCACACTAAGTGCACTACTAATACTTTACACAAGTTCAATTTTAATTAGACAAAAACGCCATGCACCCATAAAAAAATTCAAGTAATAGGTATTCACTTGGAGAAAAGAGGATTTTAGACACTTGAATGTCTTTAGAAAAAAATTTAAAAGTAATTATAAAACTTTCAAATTATAAGGTTAGCACCTTCCAACAATCATAACGCTAACCAACAAACTTTTATCTCTACGCTGAAACAACTACCTTGAGAATGATGCTCATGCAATCCTATCTTGTATTTAACTTACAAAAGCAATAGTTTTTTTTTATGCTGATAAACTAAAAATCTAAACTATCTAACCTAACTTACTGACTTTCTTTTGCAATAGGTCACATTCGGACGTATACAAAACAATCTACAAACGCCACCGCCATGTCGTTAAATTACATTACAAACCTCACACTAACAAACGCCTTGTAGTTTACCAACCTACTTCAAAGAGCACCCACAATGTCAACCATTTTGCTACAAGACCTCCAGAACTCAAACTAAAAATTTGAATACAAATATGAGCTCCTACGGCTACACAATTTATTATTGTTATAATAATTGTTGTTAAAAGTATTAGAAAATCTTTAAATTAAGAAAAAAAAAATTATTACACAATGGCTTTTAAAAGTGTAATTCAGCTATCAGAGGTTACTCACACATTTACTCATGGAACCTTAAATGTGTGTAATACAAATTATATTGATCGTAAAATCATCTAAGTACTGATAACTGTAGCATGCTTAAAGGACTCTTAAAATTGTTATTTACACACTGGCAGTTGAAAACTTGTTGTACGATAACACTGTCTCTGGCAGTAAGAAATTATACGTAACATCCACATAGTGCACTGACAGTTAACGATTTGGGCTTGCACAATAGCTGCAAAAGATTATTAAACTTACACAAGTCTGTTAGTCCTTGAAGTAAGAAGCAGTTGTAAACACGCTAGTATTAACCTTAAAATTGTATTGATTAAGTAAATAGTATTATAGTATACTATGTATTGATGTTATGATAGAGATTCTTGCATGACTACCTATTTGGTCATATGCTAGAGAAAAATTTTATGATTGCTAATTTCAGAGAATGTCGCTAACTGTGTCAAAACGATGACATGCTGATGAAAGAAAAAGAAAATATATTTATATACAGGACCAACACAGATGGAAGGCAGTGAGTCTAGAACAAACTGGAGTGAAAAATAAAGGGTCTTAGTAACTTTTGCGCAGTAAAATGATGCGGTTAAATAATTTAAAGGCAATGGCCATTTCTGAATGGTCGGATGGTCTGATAGTGTTAAGAAATTAAGTATTCGCACGGTGTGGTGGATGGGAAGGTTAGTATTTGTTGAGTCAGTTATATTAAAACCAATTTTAATAACATAAATAAATTAAGTTTAGAAAAGCTTCAATTACATACCTGAATCATTAATTCAAGAACAAGCAATCTCACAAAATTTTAATTTTAAATAATAATTACAAGACACAAAAAAACCGTTCGGTGGATGAAGACCAAGACATTGAAAACTGTTTTAATTTTAAACCAACAGCAGACATTGAAACATTGAAATTATGGCAGTTTTAAATCAGAAAAAAAGCCTACATTAACATTTTAAATAATAATGCCAACTATAACCCATTACAGACTAGTGACCACATTAATAAATTAAAGTGCATGGCCATTGTATAGAAAATTAAAAAAAAAAACTATAAAGCTTACTAAAAGAACAAACCATTCACCGTTTGCACTGATAACCAAACTATGGTTTGACTACACAATTTTTGAGTAAATTTACTACCAGACGCAGTTAATACCCAACCAAAAACGTAGTATACACTTCCTAAAGGTCTGATCAACAATTACTCACTTACCATACAGTGCTAATATCAAAGATTTGGCAAAGCGCGCTACACACCATGCTAGATTATGCATGCTGGAAAATAAAACGGACCTGCTCAGACGCGCTCTGGCAGAAATAGGCCAAATACAAAATATAACCCAATAACAGCAAAAAATATGCTTGATAACTCCGAACACCTCAGAAACGGATGTGAGCAGAAAAAATACGTATGGAGAACAAATATGGAAAATTGCCGGCAACAAACGATTTACAGCAAAACATTATTGCAAAAGATGTTTTATGTTTTAAACATTTTTTAAAATACTATTTTGAAAATAGTTGCCACAGCGTTAAATATTTTAAAATCCATACACAAAAGTTGTTTATATAGAGATTTAATTCTTAGTATACTATTTTAAATTTATTTTCTGTTCAAACAATGCTTGTAACATTAAACAATGTTTGAATTAGTATTTGAAAAACTGAAGTTTTGCCACTCAATTAAATATCTTATAATCCAACAAATTTTAAAACACAATTTTTTAGTTGCTAATTTGTAAACCAAAAATTAAATTTATTATATATTCTTCTTTTTATTGAGTTACTATTTTGAAATTTGTTGAATCAATTAGAATTAAAAATTATTAAAAAGAATTAAATTTTACAACCTTCTTTTCAACTAGATTATAAATATTTTAAAAACTCTAGCCTAAACTATGTAACTTAAGTTATTTATAATTCCATTGAAGTAAATAATTTTCTTCTAACAATCTATTATATGTCTTGTAAAAATTATTAGTTTGCCAACAATAAAATTAGCATTATCATTAAATAAAATTAATATGTATTAATATAAAAATTACCTTGAGAAATTAGTTGCAAACTGATTATAGATGAAAACTTTGTGATGAAATGGCCTAGCCAGCCCTTTATTAGCCAATCTAACTAACTCTGTTTTATTCGGTGGATATCTGATGCGATTATCAAGCTCATATGTAGGTATAACATAAGCACAAAGTTTACTGCAACTAGTTTTTCTTAAGAAACGGTCCAACTTTTCAGCAAGATCCGTGCTTGGAACAATATCAACATCAGTCAAAAATACGTAACCACTATGACAATTCTTTCTTGCCAAATTCCTCAGGTGGTTTTGCGGATACGGATTCTTAACGCGCCACTTTGTTGTAGCAATGCTGCGCTGCTTTAGCAATACCTGCAACGTGACATCAGGTCTGGTGCAGTCCATCTGTGACAGATCGGTTAAATCCACCCTTATTCGTCCCGGCATTCTCGCCCTCGGTAAAGCTAAATGAAACGTGACCCTGTTTTTTATATGTACAAAGCATTGCCTTAAATAAATAATATATAAAGCGATCAAATTTAATTCATCGTCACCGGCAGCATAAATAGCAGTTGATATAGCCCCCGTCCATGTTTTCGATACTTCCACTAAAGAACTCAGCTTTTCTATTGAACTTTGCGTTGCTAAACATACTTGAAATTTTTCGTTTAAATCTGCGTATTTTTCACCGACTATGAAATTGTCGATATATTTATATAAAAGCCTGTTATCCCAGCGGCCTATTCTTAAATCAATTTTTGAAAATACAGGATCTGGACTAATATCAATGTTTGGATTATCACAGGGGGGTTTTGGATGCAGCGGCGGCACTGAAGAATGAATCACATGTTGTACTTTATTCGGACACTCATCTTTGTACATTAGCCTCCAGGTTAATAGGACATTGTATAATGATAGGGCTATGACCGCTGTCACACTTAAATTCAATATTCGGCATCGCTGAAATGTTAATGTTAATTTTTGTATGAAATCATATAAATAACTTACCTGAACCATTGGATATGGAAATTAAATTACATTATTTTTTACTGTTGCGAATGCATCGCTCTGTTTATGTTTCGGTTCACTGCTAATAACTCATCCTTGGATTTTGTAAATAAACCAAATTATATAGACCGACGCTTTGTTGTTTGCGAAGTCGACTAGGCGGCGCTGGTGAAGCATGCGCTTGCGTCGCGGCGCCCTATCGACCCGTTCTTAATACCGGTAGACACTACAATGTCAAGGCTGCGTGCTGTAATTGCCAGCATTAAATGGCTACCTGAAAACACTAAACGATTCTTAGTATAGTGACAGTTTATGTTATCGATGCTAATTATAGAACGGTTTTATTATTATTGTTTAAATGATGTTTCCATGTTTTGTAATTAGTATATTTATAAATGTTTATTTGTTTCATGCGTATGACATTGAGTACTATGTTTAAATTATTATTAATTTTGTTGTATGTTGACATAATTTTATTGAAATTGTTTGTCCAGTAGATTGGAATTTTCATTATTTTAACTTTTATTAATTCTTTAATATCGTAAATATTATTTAACTACATCTTCCTAAAACACAAAATTGACATTGAGTTTTTTTGTATTTAAAGTATGCATCTAAAGTTATTTGTTATCAATTTTTGGAAGTGACTAGATTCTCAATACGTGTACATACAACTTAATATTAAATTAACTTTTTCAAAAATTTTATATTGCAAGTAGAATTTACTTTAAGATACAAAAATAAGTGCAAAAACAAGCAATAATATAGTAGAATTTTTACAGACCACATAGATGCAGAGGGCAAATGACTCATTATCAATCTGTTTAAAGATTGTAATTTTTATGATTATGTAAAAGTGGATTACGATATTATTGTAAAGGTGTAAAATTATTCTTTATTACTTAAAACAAAGTTGCAGGTTATATTTATAGAAAATTTAGTTAGTAATCCTGGTGACAAAGTCTAAGATCGTGAAATAAAATCATTAAATAAAGCCTTGCTCCGTAAGCTATCTACTAGAAAATAATGATAATGAGTTATAGGTAGCAGTTATAATTCAATTGAGATGCCTATCTGATTTGATATTATAATAAAATTATTTCAATAATTGTTGTTTACTAATATTTTGATTATGGTTGCACTTTTGCTGGAATACCGCTTAAAAAATATTGTATCTTGCGTGCTGTTTTAACTGTTGCAGAATTTTATTTGTCACGCAGACCCCTACGTTAAGGAAAGAAAAGAGCAAAAAGTTATGAGGCCCTCAAATTATATTTTAATAATTAGAAATTCAATAAAAAGTGTGTCAAGAAATAGCTCTAAATCAATACTCACAGAAGGGACAACAACATTTGAAAGTACGCTAGTGCAGCGACCGTACAGATTAGTTAAAACTACTGCCACAAAATCATTACAAAAAATATTAAAAAAGATTATATTATTAAATTAATATTGATTTTTTATGCACTTGTCTTACAAGTATAATCTATTTTCTTACATTACATTTTTTGTTGTATTTGCAGTTTAAGGAAAGCCCTACGAATCTGTCAGTGGGGCTTTTTCCCACAAAAACCTTAGTTCCACTTGGTATTTATGTGCAAATTCTAGTAATAATGTCTGCTTTTTTAATGTATGCCCAGACACGCATTTTGTGTATCAAGGCATTTTGATACATCCGTAAATTACCTTTCCTTGAATCTTGTTCTTTACATCTCCTCTTCTCTGTTTTTATTTATTGGATAATTTTTTTCACGTAGTTTTGTATTGTATTTTAATTACTTTTGTTTCTCAGCATTACATCAAAAACATAGTCCGGTGTGATAGTTATTTCTACTTCCATTTTTAATTTCTCATTTGTTTAACTTAAACTTAAAAAATATATGTCTGGCAGTTTCTTTTTCTTTGTATGTCTTGAATAAGTTACTATTCATCAATTTTTTTTTCCAGATTTGTGCGCTATACATAATAATTAAATAAACCACTGACCCAAGCAGTTTTCTTTTAATTATAGCCGGTCTCTGTATTTTTGGCATAAACTTACTTAGTGCTTGTATGACTACTTTTTTGATTTATTTTGTTATTTTCTTTACATGCTCGTTTATCTACAAATTATAGTCATATCATATACTAAAACATTATGTTGTCCTTTTGGATTTGATTTCTATTCTTACTACTTTCAGTTTATTTTCTTTTTTATTTTTGCAATATTTAAGCTTTTTTTCTTTTGTATTTAATTAATTTATTAGTTTTATGTAGTAAATTTTTGTTGATTTTAGATGGTACTCCTATTACCGCCGTGTCATCTATTTCCATTTTTAGTAAGTCGTTAAAATACACAATTCACGACCTATTATCAATCTCCGTTGCTTCAAGTAGTACATTTTTATATGTTCACCCACTCTTAGGTTTTCTTACTTTATAAGTTTTTATTTGGCTCTGCTTTAATGCTAACATCTATATTATTTTGCATTGCATTTTTATAAAATAAATCTATTGATGACCAGCACCTGCATACGTTATTTTTATCATTTTTGTATACACTCATGTTTAAATAATAAAAATGGCCATTGTGTGTGCTACATGTAACAAAAATATTGACGACTATATCAGCTATACAAAAAAGTGTAAACCAAGTTCTCACATTGCTTGTGTGAAAATCTACGAAGAATAGTTTTGTGAATTAAAGCAAACAAGCAAAATAAAGGAATGGTATTGTGGATCCTGTAAGAATACAAACATAACCTCAAAGGTAAACAATACTCCTGAGTCAAGTTCATGTACATCAACTATAACTAATTTAATATCTACTGAAGCAGGTTTTGAAATAAAGTACCTAAAATAGTTAATTAAACATAAAGATGATATCATAAAATGTTTACAAGATAAACTTAATTGCTATGAAATAATAAATAACTTAATCATTCCGCGACATCTGTTGGTAAAGATTTAACAATTCTCAATAAAAATTATACTCAATCTGAAAAAACAATATTAAATATTATTCCAGAAAAAACAATTATAAATAGTATTTCTAAATAAATTGATACGAATCAACTAAAGAAAAAAATATATAAAAGATACAGATAACCAAAAAAACGAGAGAAAATGTAAAACAAAAAGAACGCAGCAAAAGAAAATGTAATTTTTACGGAAGAAAAATGTGTCAATCAAGAGAGAAATGATAATGAAGAGGGTTTTATTCCAGTTTGTTCAATAGAGGGAGAAGAAATACAGTTAAAAAAAAATATTGCTACGGCATCCAGACCAAATGAAGATTGCAATGTTTCTTTTTTTGGGAAAACAAATGCAGATAAAAAATATGGCTTTGTTTATCGAGGATCAGGGATAACGTTAACACAGAGGTTATACAAAAATACGTATCAGATAAACATAAATGTCCAGTAGAAAAAGTAATTGTTTCTCATATTGAAACAAATTATAATAAAAAAGACAAATAGTGTTTTAAACTAGGTGTAGAATTTAATTTAAAGATAATGTTTATGCAAATAATTTCTGGCTTGCAGGTGTAGCTTACTCTAGATATAATTTTTCTAATAATGCTTTTTTAGACAATCTTCAATAAATAAAAATAAATTTATAAATGTAAGTCTAGTACATAATAACATCCGTTCTATAAACGGTAGCGTATTGAAAATCTATTCTTGATGATTGTTTAGATTGTCAAATATTAGCGTTAACAGAACATTGGCAGACGGCAGACAATCTTAAGCTGTTTTCAATTTTAGATTAGTAGCATTATTTGCTAGAAATAAAACAATTCGAAACAATACAGTATATGGCGGAGCTGCTATATATGTAAGAAGAAATGTTATATGCAAAACTCGGGACGAATATCAATTGCTGTGGTGTCTGGATTTATTTGAAATGGCAGCGATTGAATGGACCCACATAAAACAGACCTATATATGTGTTGTCATATATCGCAAACCAAAAGCAGACTGTTTCAATTTTTTTCAACAACTAGACGCTCTTCTTGACAAATTAACAGACGAAAATAAGGTATTTTTTATCTTAGGAGATTTTAACATTAATATATTAAACAAAAACTGCAAAACAACTGTTGAATTTATCAGTATATTAAAAAAATACGGGGCTAAGCTGACTAATGTTACAAAACCAACAAGAATTGTTAATCAGAGTAAATCCTTACTTGATAGCACTATTACTAATTTATCAACCGGTTATACATCTGATGTTTTTCCAACGCACATATGAGACCATTTTGCACAAAAAATGACTATACTTAACAACTGCCCAACTATCGAACGATCTTATAAAAGAATATTTAGTACCCACAATATTAACGTGTTTATAGATTGTTTACGCAATATCAATTTGGAACTAATATATGACAACTCCAATGATGTAAACACAAACTTTAACACATTTATGGAAATTATTTTGTTAAATTTTAATTAATATTTTCCTAAAGTTTATACTACTCAGAAGTATACTCACAACACCATTTATACTAGCCCTGAAATTGTAACTTGTAAAAATACTCACAGTCTGATAATATAAATAAAACTTCCTGGAAAATTATATCAGAATATACTGGCAAAAGTAATATTAAACCAACTGTCACACCAACGTGCAACACAAATGATTTAAATTTATTTTTTATTGAATCTATTCAAAACCTGATAAACAAGCTATCAAATGTTATACCTGCACTGAGATGCAATCAAATAAGTACATATACTTTATATTTAAGACCCACTACAGAAACTGAAATTTTTAATATTATTGTTGCTCTGAAAAATAGTAACAATAAAATTCGCTCCAAACTTACAAAAGCCATTGCCGTTGAAATATTACCTGTTGTCACTTACCTATTTAATTTATGTCTTGAAAATGGAACGTATCCAGACCATTTAAAACTAGCTATAGTTAAACCTATATACAAAAAAAAAGATCCAACTTTGCTTTCTAATTACAGACCTATAAGTCTATTAACCACATTTTCTAAAATACTAGAAAAAATTATCAATACACGCCTTGTGGACTTTTTTGGTCTCCACAACACGTTTAATGAGAAGCAACATGGATTTATAAAGAGAAAATCAACAACAGCTAACTTTAATTTTGTTAGTCTCATATTAAATTCTCTTGAACAAAGCTACACAACACTTGAGATTAGCATAGACTTATCAAAAGCATTTGATAGTGTAAACCATCAAATTTTATTGGATAAGTTGTACACATATGACATTAGAGGAGTTGGATTGAAGCTCATTACGTCATACCTACAGAGCAAAAAACAGAAAGTAGTAATAAAAAACGAGAGAGAGTCGAGAGTTCAATTATTTACTTGTTAAAAATGATATTCTGCAAGGAAGTATTTTAGGACCAACATTATTTGTGATTTACATTAATAATTTATTAGATAGAATGATTGATAATAACGTTATGACTCAAAATTATGCAGACGACACTATTTTTTTAGTTTTTGGAAAATTAACCCAAGACACAATCAATACTGCAACACAAACTTTTGAAAAAGCAGAATCGTGGTTTACTGAAAAAAAATTATTATTAAATGTAGACAAAACACAAGTCATATTCTTTAGCTGTAACTATTTACAGACAAACAAACCACCAGATTTTATAAACATTAGAAATCAAATTGTAAATAGATATGACTGTGTAAAAATTGTGGGAATGCACATTGACCAAAATCTAACTTGGAAATATCACTGCGACTTGATGCATAATCAGAATATTAAGAAACCTCATCGACATAAAAACATTAAAAACAATCTATTATGCCAACTTTGAAACTCACATAAGATATGGACTTGATTTTTATGGAAGTAGTTTGCATATTCAAGATCTCTTTATAACACAAAAACGTGCAATTAGATACATGCACCAACTCAAATATAATGAAACATGTAGAGGGCTTTTTAAACAGAATAACATACTCACAGTTACAGGTCTGTATATATACGAGCTACTTTTGTTTAACTTTAAATATAAACCACTTTTCTCTCAAAATTTAAATCATCATGAATGAAACACCAGATTCGTAAGGAATTATACCTAGCCAATAGACAGATTACAAGCAAGTGAAAAGGAGCCTCTATATGAAGCTTTGAAATCTTATAATAGACTTCCAAAACATATTAAAAAAATTAACAACATCAATAAATTTAAAACTACACTATACAAACATATATGTAATATTGAACCTTATAACTTCGAAGAATTCTTCAATTAATATTTTTTCCTGACCCTATTTCTTATTTGTACTATTTACATGCTCTATTAGTCTTTTCTATAAGTATATGTATATATGTATAATTATTGAATAAAGTTATACATATATACATATACATATCATTTCATCCGCCGTATGTCTATTCGTTTTGCAGTTATAACAGTGTGCATTGTTTATGAAATTCTTTGCCGTGTAACCTGTTTTGCCACATTATAGCTATAGAGCTTTTTTCCGTATTGCAAAATTTACAATAATGCTCAAACAATAATCAATTGTAGCACTTTGTTGGAGTAAGGAATTCCTTAATCATTTTTAACAATCTTAGTTTTATCTTCCCTTATTTAATTAGTTTGTTTGTTATTTTTAATGGCAGAGTAACACCGCTTATTTTAACTTTTGTTTATTTAATTTATCAGATATTCTGATCATACAATTCTCCTCCGCCAGTTCTTATCTACTTTCTCTTTGAATGCTTTTCAAAATTTCTACATTGCAATTGCTTTGGGCAAATCTAAGATTATGCATTATGCATGACAACTACATACATCTCCTTAAAAAAATTTAGTACATTGTCGTTTTTATATTTTTTTACTGTTTTTTTACTTCTTCATGTCTTTGATAATGTCTGCATATGATTTTTATTTCTCTGTTTTAAGCTTAATAATAATTTTATGTATTTACCTTATTTTTTTAAATTTTACGTTTGCTACGTTTGCTTTTTGACATCCTGAGCATCTTTTTGCTTAGTTTGGTAATTCTGTACTTTTTATTGTATTGCTTAGTTTATTTCTGTAGCTCTTCCTTAATTTTCATTAAGTTTTTGTGCCCTCATTTCTATTCCAGCACCCTTGTTTTTTCCATTTGTTCTTGTTATGTATATTCTTTTGCTTTTTATTGCTTTTATATCTACTTTATGTTGCATTTGTTGTCGGATCGGATCTGTTAATGAGATTGGAACGGGCCCTTTCGGGTTATGTAGAAATAAAGCAGCGGAATTGTAGCCAAAAGTACTTATGTATATGTACTTTGGAGGTTAATCTCGGAGGTGACATAACAATCTTAATTTGGAAAACATTAAACGATGCCCGGAGGCTGCCAAATAAGTGGTCCAATCAAAGTGTTGCCGATGCATTTAGTAGGGACAATTCCTGCTTCTCTTAAGACCGCTTTCGTGGTCAATTTTTAGTAGTGCTTGCCAAGCCAAACGGTTGGTCAGAGCAGTGGTCCAATTCCGTTGTTGGGCAAAATTCTGACTAAAATATATGCTTTATCATACAAAAAAAAAATTCTATTTTGTTAGAAAATTACAAATGTTTAACATATACCTGAAAAGGAAGATAAGTCTGATTTTTCAAATTATAGACCAATGCCCGTTTTCATAAAACAGTTTTGTAACGATTCATTATCAAACGAATCATTATAATTTAATGAACATTAAAAATATAATGATATTCATAAATAAATTGTCATAAGTTAAATTATTTAGTAACTTTTTAGTTATTTTTGTTATTATTATTAATATGTTAACCTATAGAATATAACCTCAAATACTGTGAATTAATACAAATAATTAGACATTTTTAAATCAAACAGATGTGTCAATTTAATGATTCGTTTAGTTTTAATGGACCAAAAATAGTGCGTTAAATTTAATGAATAAATTAATGAACATTATTGCTAATGAGTGTTTATGAATACAAAAATTCGATTAAACGTTTCGTTATATTTTTAACAAATCATTATATATTTAATGACGTTTTATGAATACGGGCACAACTGTATTATTATCCAATCTGTCAAATTTTTTAGAAATATATATTAATTTTTACATTGTCAAGTTCAATATGGATTTTAATCAAAACGTTTGACAACAGATCTTTTGACTTATGTTAGTCATAAGTAAAATTCTACTTAAGACAAACATGGAAAAAAATTTACAGTAGCTCTAAACATTTCCAAAGCTTTTGATAGGGCATCCTAATTTTATCAAGCTTCATTGTATAAGTCTTGATCATAAGTCTGTTAATTTTATCAATAGTTTTCTTGACAATAGAAAAATTATAGTTAGAATTGATGGTTTTAACTCTGACTCCAAAATAAATAATATAAACGCTGATGTTCCTCAAGGTTCTGTTCTTTTGCCAACTTTATTTTTGATTTACATTAATAAATTTCTTCAAATAACTAAACGTCTTATTCATGCAGATAATGGCACCTTTCATACTTTATACTTTCCAAAGACCATATCGTCAAATATGACAGAGCGTCTTGAATCTTATAACTTAGAATCTGTAGCATCTATAAACAAAGTACTCAAAACAAAATCTAAATAAGAAACTCCTAACGTGGTAAATTTTAACTCTAAAATCAAAATCTGAGGTATTATAAGTACTAAATATTAAACTAAACAACAAATCTATATCTATTTTTTTTTCAATTTGTCTTCTAGGGGTTACAATCTCGCATAATCTTCAACAAAGATTACTTGAAAGTTTTTTATTACTGTTCAACTTTTGCATACATACAAAACTTATATTTGTCATTGTGTTAAATATTGTTCCATAGTATGAAAGAGAGCATTGAAAACTGCATTATTTTTTCTGAACTCTATTCAAAAAGAAGCTATTTGGATCATTGCCCTTCCAAAATTGACTAATAACTTAAATACTTTACAAGACAGGTGTAATGTTGCAGATCATTGCATTTTTATAGATATTTCCATGGACATTGTTCAAACAAAATAAATAACATTTTGCTATCTAAACAAACATTTACTTGTAGTACAAAGCTTGCTAAAAATTCTAACAAATGTTCACTGACAGTTATGAGATGTAGAACTAAAACTTATAAAGGGTTTTTTTTAACCGTACTATTGACACATAGAATAAACTTTTAAATTTAAACTTATGAAAACTGGTTAAAGTATGACCAAGCGCGCGGACCACTTTTCCATTTCTATAAAGAATGTTTACAAATCTTCAGTTTTGATCTTATACGATTGATAATTTAACCAGTTTGTGGCTTCCTTTATTTTTGTTTTATTGCCTATATGGTTTATTATTATTTTAGATAGTACTTTGATTGTTTTCCTATTATATAAAATAGTTTTTTTAGGTTTTTTACGTATTCTATATTCAATCCAGATTTTATTTAAACTTCTTTTCCATAGTCTCTTACTGTTGCAAAGATATATTTTTTTTAATCTCTCTTGCTACCTCAGTTTCTTTGGTCTGTTTATTTTCCAAAAATTCTCATTAGTAATACTTCCTACCAATCCTCATCTGCTTTTTGTACCTATGCGTTTTGCTTTTTGTACCAAGTTTATTTTCCCGTTTTGCAAAACTCTTCTACTTTAATTTTTTCTGTTGTTTTGTCGGTCCCACAATTTTTGAAACAGTCCGGCGAATTGCCAAAAAAGGGTTCCGCACGTTTTGTGCCACCCTTTTGAGGTATCAAAATTTTATTTGTCAACTCTTTTATTTTGAAATTATTTTCATGTTCATGAGATTCATGTATTGTCTGAAGAAGGCTGAGGTTCAGCCAAAACTGCAGTCACAGTGTGACAAAATAAATAGTGATATAAAAACATAGTAATTGTTTTATTTAATTTTGTATTATTACGTATCAGTTGAACTCCATCTACTATATTAAATAAATAAACGTTATGAAAACCATTTATAAGCAATACAGTTAAAGATGAAATGATTTTATGTATGTACAACCTCATCAAGGTACTTTTATTAATCACAATGTGTTCAATAATACTTATTTTAATAGCTGTCCGTCTATTAAAGGTTATTTATTTCTTAATTTATTTTGTTTATTTAATAATTGTTTAAAACTATGGAGACAATAGTACAGTGGAACAACGGTTGCAAACGCAGCTATTGTGAGCTAAAAATGATCCTGGTAAAGCACATGCCTTTTTGCAAGTGTTTACGGGAAACCCACTTCAAGCCCAAGAAAATTTCAATCTTTAAGGCTTTAAGTGCACAAGAACGTTCTGCGAGTCGCTATTTTTCTGAGGGAAAATTTACCGTTTACGGAAATAACTCTCAGAACTAGACTCCAGGCAATCGCAATCCGATTTTAACGCCAACAATCCGCTTTGGGGTTCCCTGAAGAAAGACACGCGAAGTCGTTTGATAGAGGTTTTTCTCAATCAAAACGACGCTGTCCTCCTTAACACGAGTTTCCCCACACACTTTGGAGGTAGAGGCACAAATTTTTCGGCAATTGGTTAGAGGACCGTCACAGCGGCGATCTCTTTCCCATCGTCAAACGGGTCAAACAGTCCGTCCCCCGTAGATGGTGTCTCGACCGGCAAGGTTTTTAAGCTAGTCTGGTCCCACTAAAGTGAAATGGTAAGAATGTCAAGGCCGCCGTGAAGGTTTTTACTAATTGTATCGTCCAAGCAGCAGAAATGTTCTTTCTAAAGTCCAGCGGACAGCTGGCCGGTCCGTCGGTTCCTTGGTGGAACAACGATACTCGAGTAGCTGTGGAATAGAAGAAAAAACTTTCAATTATTTCAAAAGAACCCCGACGCAGGAAAACTTGATTGCTTTTAAGATGAAACGCGCCGTTGCAAATTTTTTGAAAAAAAGCAACAATCATGGGAGAGCTACGTGTTGACGATCACGCCAACCACATCGGTCGGCGAGTTGTGGAAAAAGGTGAGAGCCGTGTCGGGAATGAAATTTCCTTCAGTGGCTCCCATCCTACTCAATTTGCTTCTGCTAGTAGCTCTTAAAACTATAGTCAACATTTCCTGCCGTTGTTAAAGCCGGGCAACGATCCAAACAACGTCAACAGCTACAGACCAATTTCACTTACTTGCTGTCTCAGTAAACTTTTAGAAAAAAATATCAACAACCGTGTGAATGCTGAAAAGTAACGGTCTTTTAGCTAAATACCAGGCGGATTTTAGACAAAATCACAGTACCGTTCATCATTTAATCAGTCTAGAAAATTCCATCCAAGACGCCTTCCTAGCAAGAAAACACTTCGTAGCGGTGTTTTTCGACCTGGAGAAGGCGTATGACATGATTTGGCAATATGGAATTTTGCAGAAGCCTTACGCATAGGGATTCAGGGGCTTTATGCTTCTTTTTTTTTAATCTTTCATGCACGATCGCAAATTTAAAGTAAAGGTGAGAACCACAAACTTAAAGACATTATGTCTAGAAAACGTAGTTCCCCAAGAGTCGACAATTAGCGTTACTCTCTTTGCAATTGCGGTAAACAACATTGCAGCTTCTGTGCTTACACCTGTAAAGAAATGTCTGTACGTCAACAATTTAGTGATCTACATAGCGGGAAATTCCATCTCCGCCATAAAACGTCAACTCCAGATTGCCATAGACAAAGTGAACAGAGAAACAGAGGCGAGAAGTTTTTGCTTTTCTACGACAAAAACCTCGTGCGTACATTTTTGACGCCTCAAAAGACTTCACCGAGACCCCGCGCTTGTCTTGCGGGGTTCCAGAATCACGTGCGATGAAACAGTCCGTTTCTTAGAGCTCGTGCTCAATAAGACATTAACTTTTCGGGCACATATTTATGAATTGGTCACAAAATGCAAAAAAGCCTTAAACGTGATCAAGTGCTTGGCCAACATCAACTGGATTGCGCGAAAAGAGGTATTGTTGCAACTGTATAAAGCTTTGGTTTTGTCCAGGATCGACTACTGCTGTGCAGTATACTTATCCGCCAAAAAATACCGACTGAAAGCCCTAGACGCAGTCCACAACGCAGGCATTAGATACGCCACGGGAGCATTTCGGACAAGTTCTGCACCGAGTCTTTGCTGCAAGTCGGGTGTACCTCCTCTAGTCGCTCGTCATAGTTGCTTTGTACTTACGTACGCCGCGGCAATGCGAGCAAAGAGGAGTCACAACAACCGACTCATATTTACTGTAAACAAAACGCAGCAAATACAGACTCAAGTCTACCGTCAGTAAGCCGTTGTGCGTCCGAGCGCAAAAGCTAGAGGAGAGTCTTAATGTAAATTATTCGATGGTATTTGAGGTCGGCTCTGGCTAGTTTCTACCCTAGCTGATGCCGAAGGTTATAACTTGCCCCGACGTCTTAAGGAGCAAGTTTCTTGAAATTGTTGCCAAATACACAGCCTTTTTTTTAGACGGTACAACACATTCATAATCTTTCCTTAAAGAGGCCTCTGTATACACCGCAAAAATAAATGCATTGCATAAAGCCTTGCTAAACTGTGAGACGTCATCTCATAGTTTGTTCCTCCTTTGTTCCGACTCGCTGAGTGCCATCCTGAGTCTATGTACTTGGTGAATCCGCTGGTCCAGCTCGTACAAACTTTAATATTCCGCCTAGCCAGGTTTGGACAGAGAGCTATCTTTGTCTGGACACCGGGTCATGTGGGCATCTAGGAAAATAAGCTGGCCGATAAAGCCACCCGTCAGGGTGTTATTGTCTACGGACAACATTCCCGTAAGACCCGATGATCTCAAAGGATACGTCATATCAAAGGTCATCGAGGATTAGCAAAGAGTATGGAACGGCTTTGAGAGCAAATTAAAGGAAATCAAGCTCTCCGTGACGGCATAGAAATTGCCGATAGATCTCAACAGGAGAGAGGAAGTCGCCCTATGTCGTTTGCGCATAGGTCATACCAACTTGACCTCTTTGTATCTCCTGACCGGCGACGAACAACCAGCATGTCAAACATGTCACGACCCTCTAACGGTGAAGCACATTTTGGAGGAATTCCAAGCATACCTTCCCCACCGTAATTGCCTCGAGCTCCCTAACAACGTGGCGCAAAAAACAGCCAATGTTGTATAATATTTGTACTAGGTTGTATATAACACGGAAGTAAAAGTAATAACACAGAGTGTAGGTTCTTGCCAGCAATTTTACCATATAATGTGATTGTTTCAGTATAGTTCTTGATCTTACAAAGCTTTAAACAAAATGTGTTAACTAGCCAATGTATAGCCAGTTTGCACAATTATTCTGATTGGTATGCATAATGATATCGGTGCAGAGAAAGAGATTTTGATGCTTCGTTGCCAGACTAATTGGTGTGTAGGATTTAGCCAGGGCGTTTATAGGTCGCCCTGGATTTATATTTTAACTACGCTCCAGCAGCTTGGTATATGTAAAAATGCTAAGCTTGCTCTAAAGATTTTTTATAAAGGCCAGCCCCTTCTGTAACATACTAGGATAGGTTTGGTCATTTCCTGGTGACTTGAATGGTTTAAATGTACTGACTCTCCACATTGTAGATAATTTTATTTACTATTTACTACTATTTACTATGGCATTTGCCTTTGTAGTTCTTTTTGTTTGATCAAAATTTAAAAATTCTTTTAGCTGGTAGTTTTTGGTATTGGTAAGCATAGAAAGTGTGTCTGCAGTAGCTCCTGAAGAATTTCTTCGACTGTTTCTGTATCTTATTTTGCCTGCAGAGATCTAATGTTTGCAATGCAATCTTTGCGCAGTCGTCTGGAAGAAAGAAAATATTGTTATACACAATATCTTCTTTTAAAAGTTCTTTTTTGCGTTTTTTATAGCATTGTTATATGCTGTAAGGTATGAGACAAAATCACAATTTTTCTTGACATTGTTGATTTATTTTTGTCCAAACTGGATGGTTTCCTGGACGATATGTAGTTTTAACAATACAGTACTATTTGCTCTATTTTCAACTAAACTCAATTATTCAAAAAGACGTTTAGTGAATCAATGTCTTCAGTTTACGCCAACAATCCAGCAAAATTACACAACTTGCCTATTATTAAAAGTGTCATTACTGAAATTTAGCCCAATTTTGTAATAAAATCATAAAAAATTAAGTTTAACAGGTTCATTCTTGCTATTGCTTCTGTAGAAGACATTTTAATGATGTTATGTTCCATTAATAATATGATAAACTGTACTTTAAACTAAACTATAAATAATACTATTTTTTACAATTTATTCTACAAACAAAATGGCGTCGCTCTGAAACACTCTTTACAAGTACGGTCGTCTGTAGACGCTTTTATAATCATTGCTGACATTTGGCTTGATTTAGGTAAAATCATGAAACATTGGGTTTAACAGATTCGCTCTCACCAGAGCTTCCGTAACGGACATTTCAATAATGTTTTGTTCTATTATTAATAGTATTAACTGTACTTTACACTGAACTGAACAAAGTGCGTCGCTCTTAAAGGAACACCTTTTACAAGTACGGGTGTCTGCAAACACCTTTATAAAAAAGGTAATGCCGTCTGTTAGATCTTTTCCCGTTTTCAAAATCATTAGATATGCTTACAATTTTTATATCTGTGAGCCAATAATTAATACAATATATAAAAATGCAATTTATATGTAATTAGTTTCTTTGGTAGTGTTTTTAACCTGCAACATCTACATTTTGTTAATACATAATGTTAGAAAGCAGGTTTTATCTAATTTGATAATTATAATAATCATTATAGTACAATACAAATTATAATATCAAATAATTATTGTGGTTAAATATTATAATTACACTTATACAACAAGTATACATTTAAGCGATCGATGACATCAAAGCAATATTTGTTGCTATATAGAAAAGTTTAGCATACTTTTCTACATAGCAATGGAATGAATCATATAAAATAATAATAGATTTAACACAGAAATATTACTTTAATAAATATTATTGCATCAAATGTATAAACAATTAAAAAATCTTTAAAAATATCTTATTATCATTAATGTGATTACACAATGTATAAACAAAAAAAGTTAAATTTATAATATTGAAATTAATTGCCACAAAATTGTTTGTTACTTTACATAATATGTATTGTTATGTTGCAATAGTTGAATATTTAAGTAACAATTCGTCATTGAGTTTAAATCAGTTATTTCATAATTTGTTTATAAATGTATAATAATTGTGCTTATATCATGCCTGCATTACCTGAACATGAATTTAATCTGTATTTTGTAATCCTGAATAATTATATTGATTATTATAATTAAAAAGTATTATATACTATGTCGAACAATAAATAATTAAATTTTATATAAATGTTAATAAAATGTTGTAACTCATGGAAAGCACTACTGCACAAGAAATGGATTAACATATGAGTCAAATGTGTGGCTTACAAAAATTGAAGGGCTCGGGGTAAGTTTTTTCAAAATAATCGTATTTAAAGTTTTCTGTATTGCTTTAAATATGCAATTTCTAAAATAAATTATTATTTTTTTAATATAAATATTCCTAAACTATCCAGGAAAACGTGAAGGTTACTATACTCAAAATAAATACCGTTATTTAACTAAGGTTTGTAATGAAAAGTCGGAAATTACCAAATTGTGGCATATAGCCTTGTTATCCCGAGCCCTTCAATTATTCCTTAAAACAGAAAGATCTATAATAGCTATACAATTTGGTTGAAAATTTAAAAAAATAAAACTTATCGTAATCATAATTTTTTGAAACCAATACAAAAATAACAAAAAAAATATTAAGGAGAAATTTTATCTGCTCCTGAAAAGTTAGTTTTATTGTATACTGCACATATTATTATATATATATTTACCAAACAACTAATCAAATCTAAAAAAAATAAAATTAATAAGAGTAACAAATTTGTCAGATTGTAATTTTTTTTAGCAAGCATAAGATAAAATGATTTTTTTCTCTATGCACTTATTACCAGCTAGAAATTGAAAATTAATGCAAAAAAATACATTTGCTAGTCCATTTGCAAGTCGTAAAAGGCAGAAACATAACCTCGTTACAAAAATTATTGTGTGTTTTTTTCTGACAGAATATATATTTTTTATCTTCCTTGATTTTTAAATTTTTTTGCAAGAACTTTGCAAAGGCTCAATGTCCGGTGAGTATTTGTGTTGTATAATAGCACGTCTCGGGTTTCCCCTTTCTCCTCTATTTCACTGCCTTTGCCATCTTTTCTTTGTCTTTTCTCTTGCTCTTAACTTTTCTTTCTTTTTACTGGTTATTTTTTTTATTAGTTTTTATTTTTTAGCTTTCTTTTACCATTATATCCACAAAAAGTGTTACCGCAATTACCTCTACTTCCTTCTCTGACATCGTTCTGTAAGCCCTGCTGATTCTTAACGAGGTGGCTCTCGTAGCTCGTCTTATTTCATTTCTGTTTTTTTATCTTTATGGCTTCTCCGCTTGTTTTTGCGGTGTAAAACAATTTGCTTCTTGTTGCTGTTATTATCTCCTGGACGTTGTTTGGCATGAGCCTAGCAAGTTTTCTCTCCATTTTCTTTGTTTCCTTGACAGCTTCCTTAACCTGTCCCATCCTTTTGCTTCAAGTGTCACTTCCCTCTTATAGTTATCACTTGGTCTCCTAACTGTATCTTACCTGTTCTTTTATAAATTCTTTTAGTTGGTATCTATGCCGCTTCTGTTTTTTGTATTGTCATTGCTGTTTCTTTTTCTTATTCTTCTTTTTTTTTCTGGTTTTTTACCTTGAGAAACAATTTCTTAATTATAACTTTTTTGGCTTCTTTTAGGTAGATTTTCGTTGCTCTTGCACTTAATTTGTTCATTATTATTTTGTAAAGCTTTTCCCAAAAATTACCGTCTATAAATTCTATCATTTCTTTCCATTATTTTTTGCTATCCTTAATTTAAATAATTTAAGATTTTTCTGCTATTTCTTAGTTCCTCCTCAGTTTCCAATTTTTTTCATCTGTCTATTGACTTTCTTCTCTGTTTGTATTGTTTTTTCTGCATTCCTTTATTTCTTTGCACTACCATTATTCTTTCGCCTCCCTTCTCTGTATCTGCAATTGCTTCATTCGCCGTTTTTTTCAGCTTTTCTGAGTATCTTTAGCATCCCTTCTCTATGATTTTGTTTTCTATCATTTCTTCTGTTTTCATAGCTCTTTGTATCTTTTTTTTTGTCCATTTTTCTTACAATCCATCTGCCTTATCTCGTGTACTCCTGTTTTTCTTTGTATTATATTGTTTATGTTTCTGTAAACTCTTCTGTCACGGTTCATTCACTCACTATACCTGCTATTTCCCATGTTGCTATGGTAATGTCAATACGTGATTTTAAGCTTCTTTTTAAAAACGTCTTCTTTGTTTTAAATGATAAGGTTTAACCCCGCTATCATCTTATCTAAAATGTTTCCTCTTAAATCCCTATTGCAACCTCCCTATCTCGGTACACTTTCCCCTAGCTTAAGTAACCGCATTTGTTTTATTGCCTCTTGTCCACTTTCTACTTAGTTTGTTTTTATTTCGTTCACTTACTATCAATAGGTCTATTTCCTCTATCTTTCTCTGCTGATGCTATCAGTATATTGTGCACCTCACTTTTTCTCCCTATGTTTGTTTGTATAAACTTATACATTTTGGTTTGTTATCTACTCCTTGTGTTGCCTTCAGTTATTGAGGTTGTTGTCTTCTATATTCTTTTTTGTTTTCTTCGTTTCTTTTTTCTTTGTAATCGGACATATTCTGTCTCCCGTTCTGTGTTGTTTCGTTTTGCATTCTATGCACTATTCTCTGTTCCTGTATTCGACAACCTGGTGTCCTTCCTTTCCACATTTTATGCATAGCAATAACCTATCTTCTCTTTTGCATTCTGCCGCTACACGTCCTTTCATCCAGCATTTGTAGTATTTTTCTCGTTTGCTGTTACTTTTTTTATTTGTTTTTCTCTATACCCTTTCTTTATGGATATTATCGTATTTTGTTCTGTGTTTGCTTTGTTCATAAATTCTTCCAACATTTCTTCGATGGTAATTTCCAAAATAATATTTTTAATCATCACTAGTTCTGTAAGTATAATGTTGGCTTTTCTTACATTGTAACCCTTTTTCGGTTTTATTTTCCTTTGTTATTAGTAACAACTCCTCTTTTTTGTTTCTCTTATCTCCTTAAATGTAGATCCTTTTATCTTTAGTTTTGCCTGCCTTAGCAAGTCTGCATATGTTACGCTCACTATTATAGATCCTGTTTCTGTTACTGGTCTTTTTTCTCCATTTGTTTCTAATACCTGTACCTGTGTTGGCACACACAATCTTACTTTTGTATAAGTTCTTCTTCCTGTCAGCACCATAAATTTGTTTGCCTCTCTTGGCGCTACTTCAATTGGTATTCAATTGGTATTGGTATATTTATTTTATTAATATTTAATGTTTTTGCTTTGTTAAGCATTTTCTCAATAGCCATTAAAATATTATATATTGTTTACTACAATACCGGTTAGGGTCTCAAAAATCACTAAAGTACGTTATGAAAAATGTACCTGACTGCATCACGGCTGATGTTGTTCAAGCTAAGCTTTTCTCTTAGCCAATTAGATGGCTAAATGTTTTAGACAAATGCCCAATAAGTGGACTATGCAATATTCAAAATCCGTAATAAAATATTAGTTTGGCAAGAAGGTCTATTTTTACCCCACCTGTTTACAAACTTGTAGCATTTATTATTGGGGGGGGGGGGTAATTCTCATCCCAGAATTACCCCTTACCCCTTAACAGAATAAAAAAACTCTCAGTTGCTAGCTGATTAAATTAGGTAAAATTATAAGAAAGAGCAAAAAGCATAGCTTGTTGCAAAAGGTTAGTGGCTTAACCATTCAGTACTATGTACATTAAAACTTTCTAACAAAATTTATTCAGCTTTTCTATGATTACCTTGAAGAGGCTTTCTAAAAGATCAATCTTATCGGAAAGATTTAGTTTAAAAAATGTGGTATTATAACCAATGCCTTAAACTTTGTATGTCGTCAATCTAGAATATGCTTGTTGTTTGTGGATGTAGGAAAGAACACGCTGTTGGTCAGCAAATGATATTAATCGAAATCTACTAGATTAAAGCTTACAGGGTAGAAACCTAGTGACCAAGAACGGAAGATTCAAACTTACAAAATAAGTACCACAGGGCTCAGCACTAGGACCAAAATTATGGAACCTTGTTTATAATGACTTACCTCGAATGAGATTGCCGGAAGGAGTAACAATAACGGCATTTGCGGACGACGTAACACTAGTGGGTAGGGACATAGAAATGGATACACTGAAAGAAAAACTAAATCTGGCAATAGATATGATACAGTTATGAATGAGAAATAAGGGTTTAAAATTAGCAACACAAAAAGCAGAATCGGCCCGGATATCGACTAAGAGGACTAATAGAGAAACAGGTATGATACAGGTAGGAAATACCTCGGGGTGACACTTGAAGCAAACGGATGGAATGAACAGGTTAAGGAAGCAGTCATGGAAACAAAGGAAATGGAAAGAAAGCTCGGTAGACTCATGCCAAACAACGGAGGTCCAGGTGAAAAAGGCAAAAGGTTAATAGCAACAGCAGCAAATTGTTATACGCCGCAGAAAGATGGGGAGAAGCCATGAAGACAAAAAAAAAAACAGAATTAAAATAAGAAGAGCTACAAGAGCCAGTTCGTTAAGAATCTGCAGGGCTTGCAGAACGGTGTCACAAGAGGCAGTAGAGGTGATTGCGGCAACACCTCTCGTAAATATGATGGTGGAAGAAAGAATAGAAATAAAGAAACTAATAAAAGAAGGAACCAGTAAAAAATATGCTAAGTTAAGAGCAAGAGAAAAGACAATGGAAAGATGGCAGAGACAGTGGAATAGAAGAGAAAAGGAAGAATGGACAAGAGAACAAATCCCGGAGATAAAAGAGTGGGTAGGGAACAAACCCGAGACGTGCTATTATTATACAACACAAATTCTGACCGGACATGGAACCTTTGAAAAGTTCTTGTAAAAAATTTAAAAAAATAAAGGAAAAGGAAAGATGTATATTCTGTCAGGATGAAACACATGATTATGCAGAACACACTCTAGTAGAATGCAAAGCGTGGGAGGAAGATAGAAAAGAACTAGAAAAAATACTGGAAAGCAAAGTGGATAAAACAACAATCATTAAGAAATGACTAAAAAATCAAAATAAATAGAGGGCGCTAAAAAAAATTTGCAACAAGAGGACTAAGAGAAAAAATGAGCAGTTTGACAATGGAAGAATATAGAAAGAAAACAAACAAACAATGGATACAAAGACACAAAATAAAAGCCAAAGAAGAGAAAGAAAAAAAACGAGAAAAGCAAAATGAAAACAACAAAACAGAGGAAAAGATCAAACAGAAAGAAATAAGGAAAGTCAGTACAATTTTGCATACTAAAAAATAAAAAAAAAATAAAAAAGACTTTTACAGAAACTACGATACCAAACAAAATTGCAGAAATAAGGAGAAGGAGAAAAAATATGCTAAAGGAATGCAGAATAACAGAAATAACGAGGCAAATATCAAATGGTAGGTATGCTTTCTCGAGGTTGACGGATAACGCAACTTTTGAGATGGTTAGAATATACCTGACAACGAAAGGTCACAAAAAAATAATCCCAGATGGATATACAAGAATATCACTGAATGTAAAATTAACAAATTTAAGACTGCTAAAAGGAATACAACTAATAAAACTTTATAAACTATTCATGAAAGAAAGTGGATACAATAAAGAAGAAGTGAACAAAGACCTAAGAAAACTAAGAACGCATCTGAGGACAAACCAAATAATTTAAATAAATAAAACACGGATTAGAGAAAGAAGAGAATGTAAAGCTGGATGTCTGTGCAGATAAAAAGATTAAAGAAAAAGACAAAGAAACAGAAAAAAGGTATTGGCTATAGGGAGAGAGAAAGGCCGGGAGCAGCATGCATGCCACAGATTCTGTGTGAAAATCTGCAAGCCAATAACTATATTACCTCGAACTACTGCCAAATCTAGACTAGTTTGACAAGGACATATAACAACAGGATTTACGCAGAGAAGAAAACCGGAAGGTATTGCCACGCGTAAGTCATTCTTAAGAGCCACTTGTTGAGGCCAACACCTCACTACGTCCAAAGAAACAAAAAACAAAAAACAAAATAAAAAAACAAAAAACAAAAAAAACAAAAAAACAAAAAAAACAAAAAAAAAAAACAAAAAAAAAACAAAAAACAAAAAAATAACTAAATTAATGCGATCTGAACCTTTATTGTTTACTTTGGTTTCAGCCAAAAAAAGGGTATGGTGTTTCCTATGTTAAAGATGTTGATGAACAGAATTTAATGTCTTTTTTAGACCACAAACATTAAAGAAATTTACTTTTAAATTACAAAGTAAGTCAATGTCAATGTTGATGTTTGGTTGATTAAATTAATTAGTAGAACATGCAAGGCTTTTTTCAATTTAACCGTATCATACGCCATTTTTGATATTTTAGGTAGTTTGCTCCATGGACTAGTGCCACTGGCAGTCGCTTTATAACAATCCGACAAAGTCTACCATGTCGCTCTCGACCGGAATTAAAGTATACCTCCCTTGCTCTGTTTTTCCTGTTTGTACATCATATAAGTCTATAAGCTTTATTCTTATTCTGGCAAGTTGTCGTCAACAAAATTCTATATGAAAGATGGGATAGCGGAGAGATAAGATAGCATGGGTAGAAAAGAAACAAAGCAATTTGAATCTGGGTCAGAGAGTTCGGGTACGCAAGAACACCATACCTCAAAAGTTGAACTTATCTACTCAAAACCTAAATCTCAGTAAGAAAAAGAAAAATCCAACCACCCCTAAGTATAAATAGAATTTTTCACTTTTATAGTGACAATATTTTGATATAGCATTTTTAAGATTTTATGATTTTTTTACAGTTTGGTGTTTTTCAAAAATATTTTGATGTTTTAAGGCTAGAATTTAGAATATTTGACATTTTATGAATAAAATGTTAAACTTTTTAACCGTTTTTGTCCCAATTTTAATTCTATCTGAAAATTTTAATGTTATTATTTTTATTTTTTATAATTTGAATTATTATTTTTTACAGTTATTGGTTAAATGTTGGTACTTTCTGATAATATTTTCATACTTTATAGCTATATTTTGCTATTTTTGACATTTTATGAAAAAAATATGACACTTTTCAACAGCTTATTTTAATAATAATAATAATACTTTATTCACGGTATATACAAAAACATTTACATCTACATCATTATGTACATAAATAACAAAGAATTACAAGCAATATTACAATTACACACAAATATATAAAAGAATATTGAATAAAATATAAAATTATTCATCAACACATTTTAATTGACATTTAAAACTACATTTTGAAACACAAAATAAATCATAATTATTAGAGAAACTATTTGCAATTCTACACATTCTACTAATTGGATTATTAAATCCATAATTTGTAGAATGTATAGATTCTCTAAATAATGAAGACTGTCTGGTTTGGCGATTATTGTTGGGGTCTTGAAATGGAAGAGTTACTAGTAGCTCTTGGCAATCAATCTCAGACATCATTAGTCCACGCAAAAATTATAAATCGGTTCTTTTGCGCCGAATTTTCAGCGGCAGAAAATTATATTGCAATGCAATGAGGTTAAAATCGTAATTTTCGGATAAAATGCCTAATTTGTACAATAATAAACAAACAAATTTGTTTTGAATACGTTCTATATTGCATATAAGAACGCTGTAGAATGGACACCAAACTGACGGAGAGTACTCTAAATGAGAACGTTCTAAAGCGCAATAAAGTAGTTTGAGTGTGCTAGGCGATAGGTCAGTAGACATTCTGTAAACAAATCCTAACATTTTCATAGCACGGTTGCACATATAGTTTATATGCTCAACAGAGGTTAGTTTTGAATCAAAAATTTGGTCCAAATCTTTTATTTGTGTAACATGTTCCAAAACATTATTATCCATAGTATAATCATGCGATACTTTACTTAAAGTTCTGTTGAAGCTTATCGAAAAACATTTATTTGCGTTAAACAACAAGTTATTAATAAGACACCATGAATGAATAAAATCTAAATCATTTTGCAAACTAATGCAGTCCTCGATAGATGATATTCTTTTATAAATTTTAAGATCGTTAGCAATAAAAAGATAAAACGAAGAATTAATAGAATAAACAAGATCATTAATAAAGAGTAAAAACAAAACTGGTCCACAATGAAATCCTTGAGAAACCCCAGAAGGAAGAACAATTGGTTGTGATAAAAAGTTATTAATTTTCACACACTGTGTACAATTTTCCAAAAAGCTTGACAACCACGCAACAACAGATTCATGAAAACCCAAAGCCCGAAGCTTAACAATCAAAATACTATGATTAACGCGATCAAAAGCCTTTGAAAAATCTGTGTAAGTAGAATGTACTTGATCTCTTGATTGAAATGCATTCAAAAGATCATTTTCGTAACGAAGAAAATTTGTAAGAGTAGAACGATCCTCGCGAAACCCATGTTGCTGTTCCACTAAAATGCTTTTGCACATCCATTGTATTTGACAAGTTACAATTTGATCAAACAACTTAGGAATAGCAGACTGGATGCATGTACCTCTATAATTAGTAATATTCTCTTTAGCTCCAGTGCTAAAGTTACATTTAAGGTTCTCAATCCCTTTAAATATATCCAACAAATTAATTGAAAATGCTCGATGTAATACGTTTTCTTAAAATCAAACAAAGAAGTTGGATGAGTTTGTGTATCGTAAACAGAGGGAAAGAATTCAGCAAAACTATTAACATAGCCATCTCCATTACTGCAAGTTTTTTGTTTATAATACATTGTAGCTGGAAAATCATTAGTATTTCTAGAATCGCTAACAAATTTCCAAAAGTGTTTAAGGTTAATTTGAAAGTTGATTTCTGTTCGAGTAATATATTGCTTGTATAGACATGCACTGAGATTTTTACACAAAGTACAAATTGATTGAAACTCGTTATAATCAGACAATTGTCTTAAAGATTTATATCGTTTATGAACAGTTTTTTTTAAGTCTAGTAAGTGAAATCAATTCTTTTTTAAACCAAACTGGAAAAATGTTTTTTCGCCATAGTTTTTTGGGAACAAAATAGTCAGTAGCAAAATGCAACACAGAGTAAAATAAATTATCGCAATTATCAACATCACAATTATAAAAAAGGGCGGACCAATCAACATTCAACAAAAAATTATTGATTGCGTTAAAGTCGGCATATTTAAAATCGTTAAAAACACATAAGCAATATGATGTTGGCTAAGTTTTAACAAAACATCCACAGCTTTGATCACAGAAATATCACAGATGTTAGAAAAACATAAATCTAAAAACACACCACCATCATTAGGTATAGAAATACATTTAGCGCAGTTTAGAAATCCATAACAGTTGGAAACAAAATGAGCAGAATTTACAAATAAAACTTATGCCTAACTCATCATTTACCCATACCGCTACGGGTAGATTATAATCGTCTAGTGAAATTAGTTTACTGTCTGGATATTTGTCAGAGATAGATTTAACGGATTAAGTAGACTGCACTGATATTATAAGATACAAACTTAAACTTAACAATTACAAACAATTGTTCAACACTTAAAAATGTAGGTTGTAATAAAGTACAATTAAAACAAGTTTTAGTAGCAATTAAGACACCTTCTCCGTCAAGCTTAGGGCTTGTTAATGAAGAGCGATCACATCTAAACAAACTGTAACCAATTAATTGTAGCTCCGCATCGCTGATGTCCTGATTTAGCCAGGTTTTGGTTTGTACAATAATATCGTAGTTAGATACAGCTACTACCAGCATAAGTTCTTTGAGTTTTCATACCCCCGACATTCTGGTAATAGATGGAGATACCGCTGGTGTTTCTGATGACGGGTTTAGATTGTTGGCTGGATCCAGATTTCGAAAATCTACCGAAGATGAAGCAGGAACATTATTAACTCGCCCATAATTTATAAATTTCTTGACCGCTATATTTGCAAGCCAAACATCTTTACAAAGAATAGATCGAGCATGATTAGCTGGAACAGAAACTTTAAGGCTGCTGTAGTTTCCAGATTTTACTTTTAGCTCAACAACATCAATTGATATCGTGGAAAACTTAGATTTAATATGATTTACTATATCAGTTTTTTTAGTTCCACGTCTAAGTTTAGAAACATGTACGTAAGAAGTAGGCACATAAGCCTGCAGTTTGTCATTGTTTGGGCCACAACCAAAGATAGTTTGAGTTCTTGGCTGAGTTTTTTTATTAGTTTTCCCCTTAACAACAGAGCTTGCCAAAGAAGGAAAAACTGCAGGTTGAATCAATTGCACCGTATCATTAGTGAGCGGCGCAGTAGTAGGAGCAGTTAGTTGTTTAATGCGAGCTTCGTATTGAAAAATAATTTTATCATTTTCGGTGATCTTCTCTTCAAGACAAGTAATTTTATCTAATATTAATTTATTGCTCATCCTCAACTCATCACATAAAACTTGGTAAAGAGTAATATTTTCTTTATAAAGTTTAGGAAGTTCGGAATCATCCAATTCAAATAAATTACCGCAATTACATTTCTTGTAACGAATAGCGCAACTGTTATGGAAAATAACGCCACAATTGCTACAGGTTACACCGGATTGTGCAACAGTTTTGCATTTACAGTTTAGGCCGGACATAATAACAAATGCAATTACAAAAATAACTAGAGCAATAAATAAATAAAAACAGGATAAGGTTAATACAAGGACACAATTCACACCGATGACAGCAGGATTATAAAAATTAATAACAAAACTACACATTAAAAAATTTACGCCACTGGTACAAATAGTTAAAAACACCGCCACAAGAAGCGCGACAAAACAGTAAACGGAAAACTATAATTCTAGGTATTCAATAATAAAAATAATTAAACCAGTAAAATTTTTTTAAATTGTAAAGATGACTGGTTGCTAATATAATTACCACCGGAACGACACAAACTTTAGAATTATAGGCACTAAATTCCACTCAAAACTGCACAAGTTAAAATTAATAACATTACACACACACAGTGGCGTAGTACTTTTTACCGGATTTTTGTGTTTTTAACTATATTTTGATTTTTCGATGTCGAGTTTTGGTTTTTTGCAACAATATGTTGATATTTTATAGCCAGATTTTGTTATTTTTGACATTCTATGAACAAGTTTTTGCACTTTTCAACAGTTTATGGCTGGGTTTTTGTGCTTTTTGACAATATTTAAACGTTTTAGTGCCGGATTTTGGTTCTTTTTAACAATGTGTTGATAATTCATGGCAGAGTTTTGCTATATTTGACGTTACATTAAAAGAATTTTGCACATTTCAACAGTTAGAGCCGGATTTTGAATCTTCCTAACAATATTTTATAGATTGAGATTTCATGAATAATTGTATACTTTTTATAAATAAAGCGTGTTCTAAAATTTACTACACAAGGTGTAATTTTAATAAAATACACTGGTTTTCAATTAAAAATTGGGAATTGGAAAATGATTTATTGTGTATACAGTATAGGGCTGTATACAAGGTGTTAAAAAAATGTAAAATATTTATTGGAATGGTAGTACAAACCACGACAAACAAAAAAATCTTAATAAACATAGGTTGTTTTAGCAACGGTTTTGGAGATTTGGAACATAATATATTTTTATATATTTTTACAAAAAAGAGAGTGTCTTCCTTCTATTTCCAAACAGGCACGACATTTTTGTCTAAAAAACATCTGTACTCTTTCCAAAACCCCCTCATTGGCTCGAATTTCTTAGCACCTTTCAATAATTTTTAACTGCAGCTCCTCAAAGCGTTTTGCAGGAGTAGCATACACTAATGATTTCAAATATCCCAAAAGAAAAAAAATCAAGAAGGTTTAAATTAGGCAATCTTGCTGGCCATAAAACTTGTCCGCCTCTTTCTTACTCACCTATGTAGAAAAGTTTGGTCTAAATGCTCTCTAACGGCAATCAAAAAGTGAGCTAGAGCACCATCATGCTGGAACCACATTTGTTGCTTGTGAGCCAAAGGAATGTCATCCAAAAGATCATACATTGTGTTCTGCAGAAAGTTGAGGTAAGAATCGACTGTTAATCGGTTTGGTAAAATAACAGGATCTAGAAACTTATCGCCCACAATACTCATCCAAATGTTTAATGAAAGACGTGTCTGATATCCACATTCAAATACAGCACAAAGATTTTTGTTGGTCCAACGATGTGCATTATAAAAATTAACAACTCCATTTTGTGTGAACCCGGCTTCATCCGTAAAAGAATTTTGGCAAGAAACTGCAGGTATTCAGCATGCTTGCGTAGAAACCAGCAACAAGTAACCAAACGTGCCTGATGAACAGTTAAATTTAAAGCCCGTACTCGTTGTACATAGTATGGATAGAGCAGCTGCTTGTGGAGGGTTTTAAAAACAAGAGTAAGAACAATTTTTACCGCGGCTCATATTCTCCGCACTTCTCCGACTTTATGCTCTATCCGTGCTATAATTTCTTGTTCTGCTCTAAGATTAGATACCGACGACCTTGGTCTGCCGGAAAGATAGCAATGTTTTCGAAGTGAACCGGTATCTCTCAACCTCTGGTAAATTTTTCCAAACATACGATGTGAAGGAATCGGGCGATTTGGATAAGCTTGTACATAAAGACGTCGCGCTTTAGTAGCAATCCCATTACAGTAATCAGCCATAGCTGAATGTTTATTTCACGAAACATCAGCCAACTATGATAAGAAAATGCACGTTTTTGCAAAATAAAAAATAGGAAGAAAAAATAATAAAAATAAATAATGTTTCTTATCTCCGAAGCCGTTGCTACAACAACCCATGTTTATTAAGACTTTTTTGTTTGTTGTGGATTGTACTACAAACCCCTTTATATTTTACTTTTTTTTTTAATAATAAATAGAGAAAAAAGAATAATAAAAATAAATTATGTTCCATATGTCCAAAACCGTTACTATGACATTCTATGTTTATTAAGACTTTTTTGTTTGTTGTGGTTTGTATTACCCCCTTAAATACTTTACTTTTTTTTAACACCCTGAATATAACATAATTTTCCATGACTTTCTTACATAAATGCAAAACGCTCAGTTCAACGGCTATAAAAACGGGAAATTACACGACTTGGGAATTACACGACCAGTAAATATTACATATAAAATATTATTTAACCACTTTTGGACATGTACTTGACTGTTTGATATTTTAAGACAATATTTAAAAAAAATTGTTTGTCTTTTTGTCTACTTGCTGCTATTGCACATTTGTTTGGCATTTTTTAAAGATTAGTTTGACTTATTTTGATATTTAATTTAAACCTTTTGGTTGCTTTTTGAAGTGAATGTTTTTAAATTTCTATTAAAGTGCAAAATAATTTCTCATAATAATTCATCAGGTTGAGTTGGAAAAAAGCAATTATTATTAAATTATGTTTTGCATTACTACTTTTTGTAAATATAAATAAAATTATAATTTTATATTATTTAAAAAATAATTTAATATAAATTAAATTAAAATTTATATAAATATAAAAAAAATAGTAAATCATTTGTAAAATTTTATTTGCGTACCTACCAGAATACAAATTATAAATTAATATAAAAATATAAGATAAATGTATTAATTATAACCGGATCAACACATTGAAGGATTTTTATAATTAGATTGTAAGAGAAGGCCTTTTATAATCAAGCAAGAGAATAATTACAAACTTTACCCGATCGAACAGGTCAATTGCAGTTAAACTGGCTACAGCAGGACAGCAATGCTGTATTACCTTGCAACTAATTTTAGTTTAATACAACAACAGCATCAAAATATTTAAATCGACAATTTTATTAGTTTTATATAAATTTAATATACAAAGATTGACAAAAATTGCAATCTACTTATAGATTAAATTCAATTGTATTTTTAATAAAATTATATAATGTTGTTGTAATTTGTATCTATTTATAAGAAAGTAAATTTAAATTTAAATTTGTATAACGTAAAAGATAAGATATGATTTTTACTATAATATCCAGAAGAAATGATTGCTAGAATAATCAAAAATAAAAAACATGTTGCAAGTATTGATTGGATTTGCTCACGTCGTAGTAGCATTAGGTAAGAATAATGTTAAGTTAATAAATAATAACAATTGTTTTATTAAAAAAAATATTTAAAAAATTTATTAATGAGAGTATAATTTCATTGCCACATTTAAATCAACCTTCAGTTCTTACTATAGGTTGAATAAATTAACCCCATCAACCTTGTCGTATTGGGTAAATGGTAAAACCAAAATATAATTTATTTATAATAAATTATTATTATTAAACAAAATTGTTTAGGTTCTAACGTCCTTCAAATTTATCTATGTAAAATTTTAATATTTTTGTAGAGTGCAATAAAAAGTTGATTATTAATTATAGAATTAATTAATTTACATACAATAATCAAAATATTAATAATAAATTTGTACTAATAACTGCTCCTAAAGAAGGAAAAATTGTCAATGAAAAAGAAGGAACCATTGACCAATTCCCATATCAAATCCCATTTTTGCAGAGGCACCATTATCAGTAATTAAATTATTATTACTGCACGATTGAGTAAGATATTTTAAACCTTTTAATATGTTATTTTATAAATAATTATTTTTAGTGAAAAAGCTGATGATTTAACAATCCGTGCTGGATCTTCTTTCTATGGTTCCGGAAGCCTCCTTATTGATGTTGTAGAAATTATTAACCATCCCGAATACAGTAATATTACCTACACTAATGATATTACTATTCTTAAGTTAGCATCAGCAATTCCAATGGATATTGCTAAGCCAGCTGATCTTTAAGATGAAAATATCTCAATGGGGTGATTTATACGACGATGGATCAACACCTGATCAACTTCAATACATTAAAGTTCCAACTATGACTAACGAAAAATGTAAGACTTATTATCGTCCAAGCCAAATTACTGATGTTATGTTCTGTACTAGTTATGTTAATGGAGAAGGAGATTCTTGCCACGTAAAGTAATTGCATGAATTTATTTGAAAATGTTTAACTATTTTTTTTATAGAAAGATTCCGTTGGTCTTTTAGTTTAGTTGTAATTTTGTTAAAATTAAATTCTAAATATTTTATGTACTACAATTATTTTATGTTGTTTTTATTTAAGTAGAAATCATATATTAATCTATAAAACAGTTGATAACTTTATTTATGTTTTTATTACTGATAAGGTAAGCAATTACGATACGCTTATTATATCTGAAAGTGATTGGACTTGATAAAAATTGTGACAATTAAAACAAAAAAATTGGAATTTCCAGACGGAAATGAATCATGAATGTACTTAATTAATTTGCAATTTTTCTAGCCAGTTAGTAATTAATTTCCGGTTAAACATTAGTACATAAAACCGATTAAAATATTTATGTGATTGATTGAAATATTAATTATAATTTGTGTTTTGAACTTTTTAATCAAATTTAAGATATATTTATAAATTTTTGTTATTTCATTTTTGTTTATAATATTTACTTCAAAATGTAAAGTTTATAACATAAATTTGTATTTGCAAATTAGCCTAAACATATTTATTAATTACAATTATGTGCACAAAATAGACACAATAAATTGTTTTGTCACAGTCAATTAATAGACTTTAAAAATGAAAAAAAATCCAAAAAACAATTTTTCCACAACTCTCGCTTCTGGCATGATTGGCAACATTACATTATATAATATAAGTATATAATAATTGATACTAAGAAGATCATTCAGTTGCTAGATCAAAAAACATTTGGTCTTTTGTTCCGTTAACCACAAGTTTTAAACTATGGCTTATAACCAAACAACTAATTCGGTAAATACAAAAGTAGACTGTTACAAAAAGAAGCTTAATGATGTTGTTAACATACTGTTTCTATAATGTCCCTAAACAAGATATACACATGGTAACAAAACTACAACTAGAGAAGATATTTTTACCCTAATTTAAACCTACCAAAAACTAACTTAAGGTTGTAACTACAACTACAATTGCCACAAAGACAAGATAATCTACAAGGAAAGAGTTACAACATTTAACATTTGTTTTTCAAAGTTAACACTATAGAAATTTTTTTAGAAAGATAATTACATTGTTTTAACTAACTTTAAATTATTGCAGCAAAATGACAACTGCACTTTACACCAACAAATCTTTAATAACAAAACACCAACGTTAACTTTCAGTAACTGTACTAAAAACTACGTGCACGTTACAAATGCATTGTAAATACAAAACAATTAAAATTTATTTAAAACTTATCAAAACGTTAGTTGAACATTAGAATAATTGTTTTATTAAGGTTTATAAAGATTTTTAAGTTATCTGCATTACTTTTATTTAAGTAGAAACTTGTTAGCATGGTATTAATTTGTATAGAAACAACTTGTTGGTGATACCACACTATAGCAATGTGGCGGTTGAACTAGAAGATTGCGTGACATTATGGTTTGACCAAAAACATTTCAAGCATGTAATCTAAAAGTTAGTTTTTTTCATAGTTGCACCAAGGTATTTATCTAAGTAGGTTCATAAAATTATAATATTATTTAGTTTTATTATTTTTAGGGTTTACTAGTACTTTCCAAAGTATCTTTTTAAGAATGACAGGCTAGGATGAATTTTAAAACTGCATAAACAACAAACAAAAAGAGAAAAACTAAAAATATTGTAACGGATTTCATAATCAACACCACTGAAGGTCTTGCACCAAAGAAAAGTGTATGCAATAAGTTTATAAATGCTTTCCATCACTCAAGATGGCAAACACGCAATTATGGCCATAGTTTTTTGAACAAATTTAGTTAAAACTAAAAACAAAAATGTCAAAATTCAAAACAAAAATATCCCAAGCGAGTAGAATTAAAAGCTAAGAATCTTGCGCTGATTCATTTGCCAGCCTCATGGATTAGAAGACAAAACCTCGACACTAACATATAAAAAACGGAAAACATACGCTAACATTTGCACAATGAAACTTAAAAAGTACCTCATAAGTTAATAAATACTAAAACATCAAGTAGCACATAATACGAATTCGATTCTTAAATAATTTTTCAGAGAAATTTAAGAACAAATTATTATATCGGAGGAGTAGCAATTCTGATAAACAGCAAGAAAATACAATTTATGCACCCATATCAATATCAACAGACAATATTATAAATTTAACAATAGGTAAAAATCAGCAATTTTAATGTATAATATTGTATAATAATACATAATAGGTTAGAAAACATTTGTTACTTTGGACTGGGCACACAAAATAGTAAAGGCAAAATGATGCTAACTTCTTAAACAAAAACAAATAAACTGCATGAACACTTTACAACAACAAATAGACGTGAAGTCCCAATAGCACAGTAACAAAATAAATAGACTGTAAACTTACTATAAATAAACAATCTTGCACCGATGTAACAGTTCTTAGTTGTTTTAATATCAAAAATGACAATAGAATCGTAAAACTAAAAAAAAACTAAAGCCTCATAACAAACTGATACAAAAAGCCATCAAAAATATAAATGTAAAAGTTCTTTGATCAAATAGGACAAAAGGAAAATTTCTCATCTACAAAATCATAAACCAAGAAAAAGAAAAATTAGATTACATCCATTATCCAGAGTTTCTACCAGAAAGTTTACATAAAATCTGTACCTAAGCCAAACCGTCTAGATTACGTGGTCCTGAATGTAAGTTTTAAAAAAATCTTTAAAAATTGCACTAAAACAGATAAAAAAGATTGCCTAACAACAAAAATGTTAAAGACTAGAGAAAAAACTTGGAAAAAGCACTGATCACCCTTCTCAACAGATGCTTAGAGAAGAAAAAGGCCCAATACCTGAAAGAATGCCAAAGTGATCATTTTTTTCAAACATCAATTATTATAAACCATTTACTTTTTTGTCCGTTTTGTATAAGCTAAACTTATAACCAACCGTTTCAAGAAAAAGTTTGATTTTTACCAGCCCGTAGAACATGCCAAATTCCAAAGCAGCTATAGTACATTGGACCACATTTCAAAGGTGCGCACTCTTATTTAAGTGTACAGAGTACAATATTCCCACTTTGCGTTCGTCAATTACAAAAAGTCTTTCGATTTAGTTGAAATATGTGCCAGAGGCAATAAGTAACGCATAGATTGACTCAAAATATACTAACTTCATTAAACAAAAAGTATATGATGTTTGCGTACTGCCAGTCATATTGTACGAGACAGTCACCTTGACAAAAAAGTGCACAACAACTACAAGTTTGCCAATAGAACATGCAATGCTGGGAAGCAACTTAAGACCATACCGACCGCTACCTTAATTTGTAGTGTTTTAACAAAAACGGATTTATCAAAAGCTTCTACAAATAATTTGATAATTGATTTATTTTTTTACCAGTTTATTTAGAAAAACTATGATATTTAAAAATCTTTTTTGTGAAATTATATTTGCAAATAGCAACAAAAAAAACGCATTTATTTCTATAACTGGTGATTTATTTTTACTATTTCCTAACTATTATTTGACTAAAGAAGTTTGACATATCATAGTTTAATCCTTTTTAAATGTAGAACTGCAAAATAATGCAAAACAAACAAAAATTATTGTGCAGTAAAAACCACAAAAAACAAAGAAATGCATCGGCAGGCCTATGTTAAGATAGCAAAACAATATACAAAGACCTCAAAACTTGTTGTTTTATTCATCCACATCTCAAATGCTTTCAATCACATAATTGCAGCAGCCTTGAGTATTTGGGAGTTTTGGTAGACTTAGTTGTCAAATTTTTCTCTTTATTTGTTAAAAGAATTAGTTTAATTTTTTGTAGGTTATCCTGGTTATAAGCTTGGTCTTTGCACTAATTTTCTTTTATTTTTAAATTGCTACTTAGCAAACTCGTTATATCATCTGCATATCCAGTTGTATACAAACCCTGGTCATTGAGTAGTTAAATTTGGCTGTCTACTAATATATTCCACAGTATTCTAAAATTCTAAAAGCAACCTCTGTAAACCACTTCTCTGCTTATTGTGTCGCCTACAGTGACTGTTACGGCTCTTTTCCCTAGCGTGTGATTTATTTACCCAGTGATTGTTAAAGACCATGTGTTTAATTTGTTTTTATTTTATAAAAAGTGGTTTTATCAAAGGCATTCTTAATGTTTATGAATACTCCTAGAGTAAACATCTGTAACGCAGTGTATAATCGATTCCGTAAACCTTCCCTGAGTGTATGCGTGTTGATTTGAGTGTATCGGCGTAGTAATAAATGCTGTTTCCCAAATTGAACTTTTGTATAATCTTTCAAGAGTCTTCAAAAAAAAAAACGTAAGACTTATTGGCAATAGGATGTTGATAAGGTGTAATCACAGCGTTTTGGTTATGGTATAAATACAACTTTTACTTCTCTTTATGTTATAGGGACGTAGCAGAAGCCAATACATGCCCAATTAGTCTAGTCAAATATGCTCAAATATTAATCTTACCTCTAAAAAAATCCAAAAGTTTTGAAACTTTGTACTCTGATTTATAGGTACCTAATGAAAAATATACTAAAAGTCCTAACAAATATGGCACGAGCTTCAGCGGTAATGACCGAAAACAGGGCACTTTTTTTGGTTTTTTGTTAATATCTCAATAACTGTAAGTTGGAGGTCAAAGTTGACTATATACACAATAAAAGCTAATAAAAATTTTAATAAAAATAATCCTATATATTTTTTCGTATTCCCAGCGGTTACAGAGTTATAGGGCGCTAAAGAACAAAAAAAAAAGTTTTTTGTATTGTTACAAACCAAGAAACCAGTTTCTTTTGTTTGGTCCTTCGTCCATTTTGATCTCCCCTTCTTCCCCAACTACCTGCCCTTCCTTCTACATAGAGTTCGCTATACGCGTATGATACGGGTCAAATTCTAGTGCTAGTGCGGTCTCTTTTTTATCTTCTTATGGAAGAAAGTGGTAACCAACCGTTTAACAATGTTTCTATAGATAGCTATCAACAAGCAGAGTGTCGAGAACTTAAACAACTACTTATAGCATAAGAAGCATGCACCTTACCCTTTATCTTTAATTGAGGAAACTGGAATGCGGAAAACAAAAAAAATGCGCCTTATACGATATTTTTCTTGTACTACAAAAAGAAGCCATTCTTCTCAAATTCAACATCGTTATGAATATAGGATTACTGTTACACAAGGTGGTATAGCTCAAATTCTCAATCTCAACAATTTGTCAATGTTATCTCACCTATGTTTTCAAGCATTATGCCGGCAAGAGCTGTACCGTTGTGTTTGATGTCTATTCAGCACCATCCAGTAGGTAGACAGCTGAACAGAACCAAAGTACAATCTAAAAAGATCAGTTGACATAAACTTTGAACACAAAACAGAAATCACAGTCAAACAAAATGATTTTCTTTCTAATTAACACAATAAATTCAGTCTTATTTCATTTATCTTAACTGCTTTTCACAACCATAGAATTAAAAAAAAACAAGCATCTATTAACGCTGGTAAATTGCTCATCCGCACAAGAGTAATAAAATCCTTAACAAGTAACAAAGTAGCAATAGTTGGAGATGATGTTAATCTTATTGTCCTCTTCATGGCTTTAATCCCATCTAAAAGACAAACATTATATGTTAATCCAAGCCACGGCAGAGTAGAAAGAAAGGTATATTTGAGTCAACAATTGCAAACTATGGAAATAAAAAACTGCATACTTCTTGTGCTTGCATTTAGCGGATGTAATACGACTTCTGCTGCATATCGAAAAAGAAAACTTGTCTGTTTCAATTTGTTCAAGAAGCCTAACCCCTAACAATGCTTTTACCAAATCGGTTTTGAATTTTAAACCAGACTTCTCTGCGCTATTGCCCACAGATGAAGCAGCAATGCAGCATGCTTTTCGTGTATACCACCAAATCCAAGTTTGGCTAGGAAATGAACTTAATCCAGAACAGAGGGATTAAAAGTTTGAGCCAGCCGGTTGATTCCAGTAACTACAGAAGTCGCAGCAAAACCTGAAGCAGTCCTTAATCTCATTTCTTGCAAATGCATAACTAAATGTGGAAACAGAGGTGGTTGCTAAAAAGCAGATATAATGTGCACAAACATTTGCCATAACTGCTATGAAAAATGCTTAAATGGCATTACTTCCACCCCTAAAGAAGACTTTGACGACCCTGATAATCTAGATTTCTTTATACCTCTAGAAGAAACACAACAGTCGGTAAAAAGGCTTGTAAATGTGTCAGCAGAAGCAGAAAGTGTTACAGCTCAAGTAACTGCTTTGGCATCTTCAATAAATTACATATTGTGCTGTGCTAATTTTTTTGTTGTTAAAGAAAACGCAATTATTAGCGCTCTATAACTCTGTAACCGCTAGGAATACTAGAAAAATGTATATAATAATTTTTATTGCCAATTTTATCAGTCCTACCTCCGACCTACAGTTCTCGAGATATTAACAAAAAACAAAAAAAAGTGCCCTTGTTTTTGGTGATTGCCGCTAGAGCTTGTGTCATATTTGTCAGGACATTTAATATATCCTTTACTAGGTACCTATAAATTAGTGTCAAAAGTTTCAAATTTTATGGATTTTTCCAGAGGTGAAAAGCTACTTTGACTGGACTATATAAATTTTTACAATGTTGTCTAGAATAATATCCTCGTACCATTGCAAGATTGCTGAGAAAAATCCTTCTAATTCTGGTGCCTTGTATGATAAAAAGTTTTTAAATTTTTTTACGTGTATCTTCTAAAAGATGGTGTGCAACGTCCCAGTCATCTTTTGATAAAAGTTAACCACCATTGTGTCGGGGTGGTACACCCTAAGAAGTGCGTTTTCAAAAGTATCTCGATTGCTTCCAATAGATTAGCAGTGTATGTGCAATCCGCGCGTTTTAGGCAACCAAGTTGTTAATGGGAGTCTTTTGATGCATCCTCGCAAAAAGTTTTTCATGTTTTTTTTGTCGTTGATAAATAAGTTTTTTGTAATGTTTCTGGGCATTTTTATAAAACAACCAGTCTGATTGGCATTAAGTTTTTTGTTCTTTTGAAGCATGTCTCTTTGAGTGGTTAAAGTTTGTCACATCACCAGATATGGCTCTTTTTTTGTATTTGCTCCTTATTGTCTAAGGTGTTTCTTGCTATTTTCTTGCGTTTTGATCATTTTCTTTTTTTGTTTGTATTTGATTGTTCAATTTTTTTTGCAACTTTTTTCATATTATTATTTAGTTCTTTCCTTACGGCTTCTTTTACGTCTTTATTTCAATATTTTGTGCAAAGCTTTGTGATTTATGTTTTTATCATATTGTGGTTTTTTGGTTTTTGATTTTTGATTTTAGAAAAATTAAACTCAGTCTGAGAAAAAATATTAAAAAAAACTATAAATCAAATTTATTTGTTTATGGTTGAAATTTTTTACAACCTTACCAATCTTTTGTTTAATTAAAAAAAAAAAAATGCTAAGCAAAATATTGCAAAATTAGAAGAAGTTAAAACAAGTGTGTCACACACTTGGTGATTTCTTAAAATATTGATGAGATGCGGCAGATACATATTAAAACTTTATGTTAATAATTAAAACACAGGTGCTTTTAAATCAATAAAACTTAAATGAACTTGTGTTTTAATGACTTCTTAAACATTAAACTTACGTTTAATAAGAATACAAGCTGCTTATGTATGTAATCGTGGTATAAAAACGCTAAGGTTTGTTAATAAAACGTTAGGTGATTTATTTCTAAGTATGCAAATACATTATTGTGATTAGACGCGTTCTCAATTAAAATATCTTCTACTTTTATAATAAAAATTTTGACGACAATTCTAAAACATTTATTTGTTTTTTTTTTCTTATAGATCATGTGTTTTGTTGGTTAATTTTATTTGCAATTAGATTGCTTTATTATACAATTTACCAGTACTAACGCTTCAACTCAAGAAATCAGATCTTTTACTTTTGGGTAAACTAGTGATGTCTGAAGTAGATTATATTGAGTTACTTGTATCTATTCATTTCTATATACCTACATGTAAACAAAGAACCAATCAGTCAAAATTTAAAGTAATTACACATTTGACTAATTTTAGACTTTCTACCCTAATATGTAGAGTTTGTAGACTTGCAATTTGTTTTCATAACAATTATAATTCATTTTGTTCAAAATCAAAATGTTCCGGTGTAAAGTTTGCCAGAACTAAAGAGCGCCTTCCCAAGTGGTAGGAAAAAAAATGCTTCCCAGATATGAGTAGTACTAGAAAAATAAAAAACCCGGGACAAACAAAAACTGGTATTTATTTGCCTCTGAGTCAGGTTCAAAAGTTAAAAATCATTCATAGATATCTTCAGTAAAAACTACTACAAAAACAATTCAAGCAAAATTCCTAATTTTGGTTTCAGTCTTGGAAAAATAAATTGAAAAAAAAAATATATAAAGGAATTAACAAAATTTTGATATAAAACATCAGAAGTTTCTATAAACCTTGTAAAATAGACAGTCTTTTATAAAAAAAAATTAACATAAGTATACTTGACTTTAGCAATGTGCAATGAGCAAAATCAAATAAACAAAGAACCAAAAACGGTTCAATGTAGTACAAAGGAATCAATAAATTCACTAATAGATACGGAGTAACAATGATCGTAGACAGAAAAATACAATAATCGATATCCAATTTTATTTCATACTCAGACAATATGATACTACTAAAATTGACTTCAAACAAAGTTCCAGTACACATAGTACAAGTATACGTTCCTACAGCAAATAAAAATAAAGACATAAGCATTGACATAGAAATAGAATCATTCTACCAAGATCAAGAGAAAGTCACAAAACTCTTATCATAATGAGCAACCTAAACGCCAAAGTAGGCCAAATTTGGGTTAGGTAATTGCAATGACCGTAGAGACAAACTAATTGAGTACTATGAAAATAAAGAAATTAGAATAACCTACACTTTTTATCTTTGTCAATGCCGTCACTACACTAAAAGACAATACTATATATAAATAAGCTACAAAAGCATAAACACCAAATGAAAAAAAACTTTAACAGCAAAACAAACACACAAATTACCAACAGCATCACCATAGACAAATCTACAAAAAAAGTGTTTAAAAAAGTTGGGAACAAAAAGTTGAGACCTACAAAGAAAAAGACAGAATAAACACAAAAAATATTAAACATGATAAAACTACAAACACAGTGCAAAAACAAAAACCTGAAAACTTATAAAAATATAAACAATATAAAAAAAAACAAGACAATCTCCATAAAAATCTATCTAAAAATAATACTAAAACACAATCGTAATTACAAAAAACTATCGACATTGGCAACACAAAAATGGGACTCAGAATAGCCTTGAAAACCAGAGAAGCATTTTTAGGATTAAATGTATTAAAGTAAAAATGTACATGACTTCTACGGAACCCAGAAAACTATATGGCGCTTTATAAGAGACCATAGAAGCAAACTAAACAAACTAGTTAAAACAAGGCATATCAAAGACACATGGATCGAGTATCTTAAAGTACTATATAACCCAGATACAAAAACAGAAAAAGAACGACAAGAAATCACCATAACAACGGATGATGAGATGACTATGAAAAAGACCAAGATTACGGAGACAATCAAGAAACTGAAAAACCGTAAAGCAACGGGACCAGATGGAATCAGCAATGAATTGCTGACGTATAGAGGTCCGGCATTAACACAGCAAATTATCCAGCTAATAAACAAAATATTAACCAAATACACAATACCCAACGACTGGAGACTAAATTAAACTAACATCCAAACTAATCGCAGGCAAAATAATAAAGAACACCAACTTAGCTGATGAACAACAGGGTTTCCGGAAAGATCCTGTACCGATGCAGTCTTCGTACTACGCCAGATCATAAAAAAGGCCCCAGAGAATGGAACCGACCGGCGTATATATGCTTTGTAGACTTAACAAAGCGTTTGACAAAGTACAATTGCAAGACATCCTAAATAACAACAACAAAATGCAAGTTATAATTAACTTCGAAACCACGGAACCATTCAAAACAGGGAACGGCATTAGGCAAGGAGATTCACTAAGCTTTCTCCTATTTAACATCATTATAGAGGATATAATTTTCCAGGTAAAAACTCAAAAAGGATATCAAATGGGAGACGAATAGTTCAGCATTGTGTGCTACGCAGATGACGCGGACCTAATATCAAATAACAAAGACGATCTTCAAAAACTGTTACATCTATTTAACCTAGTGGCAAAAAAATTCAACATAATGATAGCTGCCGAGAAGACAAAGTGGACGGAACTGTTATACAACAAGTGAATAAATTTAACTATCTGGGAATCCCAATATCCAGCTATGGAGATCTAAAAGAAAAAGTAAGAGAACAGGCGGGGAAAGCAAACAGAATCACGGGCTGTTTAAGAAACACGATATGGATTAATAAGTACCTATGCAAGGAGACAAAGAGTAGGATATACAAAGCCGTTATAAGACCTACCCTTACATACATAACTGAAACAAAACCAGAAACAACAACCGAAATAAAAGCGCTTCAGTTCATTGAGGGAAAGACAAGATTGGACAGAACCAGCAATGACAAAATAAGAAGCTCATGCGGAGTGAACAACATCAATGAATGGACAAAAGCGGGAGAGCGGAATGGAATGCACATCAAGAGGATGGATATAAGAAAAATAGTGAGGATCGCAAGAGACAAGTCACCAGTAGGAAGGAGATCTCCAGGGAGAAGACCAAGGAAACGATGGAACGACAACCTCTGGAGAACGTATTAAAGAAGAACAGGCAAATTGCCTATGCAAAAGAAGAAAAAGATAAAGAAAGTAAAAATGTCATAATGGACTATATCTATAAATTGTATATCAGTTTCATTTAACTCAACAACTTGATCTGACAAGATGCAAGAATTATTAAAACTTATTAATAAAGGCTATAGATATTCTACTAAAATTCTTTAAATGAGAGATAAGAATGGCAATATAACAAACAAATGTTTAACTTTAAAATTTGTAAAACTACAAAAAAAATCCATAAAATGCTTTGACCACAAGACCATTGCTCTAATGAGCCACCCATAAAGATCTTCTTGAAAATAATTTAAAATCATATATACAAAAAACTATAAAAAGACATGAGCTACTAAAAAATGGGATTCAGAATAAGCTTGAGAACCAGAGAGGCACTTTTAGGTTTAAATGTATTAAGGTAAAGATGTCGGGACATAAACCATGATCTATATTCAGTTATTTGGTCATTTTTAGCACTGTTGGAAATACTAAAAAAAAACGTTGATATCAAAAATATACGAATAATTTCTAACGCTTACTAGTTCCAAACAACAGAAGTCAAAGTCGATAAAAACCCAAGCAAAAAAGTTAAGATACGCCGTGAAATTAAACAAGGATGCATACTGTTGCTTTTATATTTAATGTTTGCAGCAAAGGTAAGTTTGAAAAAACACTAAAAAAAATCTGGAAAATTTATCACAAATGGCAAAACAATCAACAATATACAAAACGCAGATAATACCAACATTATAGCAGACTGTATATAAGACCTACAATGTCTAGTTAAATTAATAAACATTTATTGCAAACAATACGTCTTAAACATAAATATAAAACAAAACAAAAACATAAACAAAAATCACAACAGACACAAAACAAGTGTGTCCTTCTATAAATATCTGCGCACATAAGTAAAAAAAAAAACAAATGCAGAATAGAAATAGCTCATAAAATTTGAACTAAGATCTAGAGTACTAAAGTGTTACATTTTCTGTACCTTATTGAACAAGATAAAAAACTTAAAAATAAAATCAACATCAACAGCCTAGAAGTATTTGAAATATAGTGCTACATGAAAGAGTTCAAAATTTTACCAACAAAGAAGTATTATCATTAATCACAATAAAGAAACATAGAGACAATACTTCGGAGATATTCTAAATAAGATAATTAAAACTTCTGCAAACTAATAATCCAAAAAAAAAAGAAAAAAGAAAAAACAGTTAGTAGAAGAAGACGCTTGTGGCTTCAAAACCTAAAAAAATAGTTTGCATGTACATCTACCGACCTATTTAAAGTAGCAATCAACAAATTTCAAATAATGACAATGGTTTTCAATCTCCGATAGTAGCAGAACTTGAAGAAAAAGAAGATTTTCTAATCAATCTTTTTGTATTATTTTTTATATTGATTATTTTATACATTCATCATAACATACATCATTTACATATTATTTTAATGTAGATGTAAACAGTACTTATAAAGGGTATTTTTTTTAGAGACGGCAATCTTTAAATTGGCGACACTCTTATCTGTGACAGCTAATTTGACAGTTTTAAGTTGTTTTGAGGTTAGTTTGGTTTGACAATTTATCATGAATAAACTCACGCCGGAGCGTTTGCAAACTATTTAAATTTATTTTGAAAAACATAGTTCAGTTTGAAAAATACAAGCTTCCAAGATTCAACTTGTACAGGAATTAAAGCCGCAGTATAATTGTTCGCGCCGTACATTTGGTAAACTGCTATTGATCCACAATTTTATTTGAAAATTTTGTTTAGTTATAAAGCCCACTTTTGGTTAAATGGCTACGTCAACAAACAAAATTGTCGCATTTGGCACGATAATAATCCACAAGACTTTGTAAAAACACCATTACATCCAGAAAAAATACCAAAATTTGGTGAGCTTTATGATCCGGTGAAATCATTGGTCTGTCTTCAAAAATGGTGATGGTCGGAACGTTACAGTGAGCGGTACATACATAATTGCCAACTTGTTTGTGCCTCAATTGAACAGCATTAGTGTTACAGACATGTGGGTTCAGCAAGTCAGCAATTTACTTAAAAAAACATTTCACGAACGATTAATTTCACGAAATGGACCTGTTAAGTGGCCACCTCGTTCGTGCGATTTGACTCAATTAGATTATTTTCTCTGGGGATAAGTAAAGTCCCATGTCTGCACCAATAAACCACATACAATTCAAATTGAACACTTGGAAGCCAACACTCGACGCATTTTTTTCGAAATGCAGCCTGAATTACTGCAAACAGTGTGAAAATTGGACCTCCAGATTACGCCATGTACGCTTCAGCTGCGGCGGTCACATGCCCGAAATCAAATTCAAACATTAATACCATAAAATTATCTGTCAAATAAAGCTTATTTCATGGATATTAAAAACATTTTTCCTTGTTTTATTTCAATTTTCTATTCCAAATAGGCAGAACATAATCAACGAGAAAATTAAGATTTCTTGATGGAATATTTTTGATAATTTTAATTAACAATTTTGCTAATAAAACAGAATATTCAATAAATCTTTCACATTTGTTATTTAAATTATTGGGTTTTCACTCTCATTATGATTTGCGTAAGTAATAAGAGCAGGTTTTTACGCTAATACATCTAGCACATAGGATAATCCCTTCACAAAGGTCTCCACAAAAGTTTTATCCGGTAATGAAACAAAAATTAAAGGGCTCACTAATTAAAGTGATATGTGTACAAGCATGTTAAGAAGTGCAAATATAACTAATAAAATTGTACTTACAAAAATATTATTTTTAAAATACGTTAAAAAAATAGTTTTAGTATAATGAATACATATAATATATTTTATCTCACAACATAACATTGAATCCACACGTAGAGTAATTTTCTCGTCTTGCTTGGTTGAACTGATTGAGGTAAATTTATGATTGTTTACATATTTCTAGAATGAAATAATTGATTATGGAAATTCCTCTAATAATGCTTTATTGTATTATAATTATTATTTTATAGTCAGTCAATCTAGATTGACAGATATAATTTAATTTGAAAAAAAATTCTATTATATTATGACCTTAAAAATAAATTTTCTTTAATAATTTATTTATTTATACAATGTAATAATGTCTAAGTCTATAAATAATCATCAGTGGTTTACGCTACCGGTTTTCAATCCAAGAGTAATTTCCTTCCGATTATCTGGCCGCAATTTCCAGATTCCCATGAAGTTAAATCACACTCCAATACTGAAATCCCCTGGTGGTAAAAAACGTCATTCATAATATAACATTTCGGTATATAAAAGGTAGCAGTAATAATTTACAAATGAGTGATACAAAATGTTGCAAAGTGTGTTGTTGCTCTTGGTCGTTGTTCTCAGTTTAGGTGAAGGTTATAATCACCATCATCATAATTATTATTATCATGATGAAACGGACAAGATTGATTCTGGAGGAGGTGAAGATACATTGGTTCAGACACATGTTGTAAGTATTTTTTTTTTAAATTGTTCACTTACTTTGCTAATAATTGCTGGTTGATTGTTAAAGCAATTATTTGTGATTTGTTGTTTTATAGTAAGCTATTATTATTTACACATTTTTTTTTTTAAATCATGTTATATAAGATAGGAAAAATTGTAAAAAGTTTTGTAATTTTGAAATAGATTTTTAATTAATAATTAGTAACAACTTTTTTTTGCTAAAATAACCAAGTTTTCAATTGTAATTAGAATTTGTAATAGAATAGCCTCTAAAATTGGGCATTTATTTGTAAATCTTTAAAATTGTATTTATTAGTACTAAAAGGATCCACGTTTTTCTTAAATTTATTATTTTTTTTGTTGGCGTAAATAACGTAATTATATATCAAATCTGCAAAAAAAAAATAATGATAAATTTCAACAATTTTAAATTTTTGGTCAAGTATTATAAATAGAAAAATTACAGCCAGTTTTATTAGTAAATTTATTGAAATAAATTAGTTCTGGTGAAGAAGAATATACATTTTCAAAGTTAACAATTTTAAAGTTTTAATTTGATTCAAAAAAAGTTTTTAAGGTACAAGAGATAGCAAATCTTTTTATGTGTGATGGCACAATAACGGCAAGGACTACAAAATATGCATTATTTTTGTGGTTTAAATATATTATCACATATTTTTTTTTCAATAGTAAATATTTATATCCGCACAAAAAATGAAAATAATTATTCGTGTAATTATAAACCAAATTTAACTTAATGATGTACATTTATGTAAGTTTGTAACGTGCAAATAGTGTACATATTAAAAAAAAATAGCAAAGAATTACTACTATTACTACTTTATTGGCTGATCAATTTTGATTAAATCTATTTACCACTTAAACGTTATATCTATAAATGAAACATTTATTAAAATTTAATTTATTTCTTGCACGGCAAAATATTCCCACATCACTGATACGCAAAGATTTTGTATAATTAAAAAATCAAATGCGTCACGTGAATGAATTATGTAAATACAATTACTTGTTAAAAAGTTATGCAAGTTGAATATTTGTTTGCAATTTATTTTAAATTTTTGTACATTTATTAATTACAAAAACATGTACTACCAAATTCACTAATTGTCAGAATAAAGCACTTTAAATATTAAAGAAGCTAGTAGTATCTGATTTACTCACACAGACAGTTAAGCAATTTTTTTAAACTTGAGGCAATAAAATTTCAAAGATTTCAAACCGTTAAAAACTAAATTTTGTAATGCTCTATAATTATTTTTTTTCAATTTATTTGAAAAGTATTTAAAAAATCTTGTTTTTATCCATAAATACTAGTTTTCAAAGTTTACACATGTTATTAGCGTTTTGTCTTAACACCTTCGCTGCTAACCCATTTTTAAGGTCGTTCCTCAGAAGCTGAACACATTCTTTTTTTAAATCGTTTATATTCTAGTACAGGGTGTAATCATTCAATAATATTTAAGTTTCTTCTTGACAATATTTTTTTATTTAAACAATAAACTCATACGATGCGTAGGCAGCATATAACACAAAGTGCGCCAACGGTTCGTATGCGTCGGTAGCACTGAACGTGTTAAAGAAGTAATTAAAAAAAAACAAAAAAATTTTTTTTCAGTCTGTTGTTGTTCACTGCTGGACATAGGCTTTCTTTGTTTGCTGCCATATTTTTTTATTTTGTGCCTTTTGGTGCCACTTTTTTTCAGCAATGGTTTTGATATCATATAATTCTTCTGAAGTCTTCCCATGCTCCCATGCTTCTTTTGAGGGTTTTTAAGCGCCTATAAGCCATTCTACTTGTCCACTTCAATGTTTCTTGTCTTACAATAAACTTTGTCCAGTTCCATTTGCTTTTTGGTTATTTTTGTCGAGTGTTATAAAATGACCTAGGCGTATGTATTCTTCTACATTTTCTATTTGCTCGTTGTTAATTGTGATTTGCTGGTTGTCTTGGATCATCGTCTTAGTCTTTAAAAAGTTCATTGCAAGACCAAAACTTTCTGATGCTGTCTTTAGATCTTCTTACTTAGTTTTTAAATCATCTTTATTACCACTGATCAAAACTAGGTTTAGGTATCTTCCGTAAATGTTAATAGCATTTGTCTCTCAATAATGGTTTTTGAAAATATCTTCAATTGCAAAGATAAATAGCTTTGGCAATATAGGGTCACCCTGCCGTACATCTCTTAGGATTAGTATGGTTCAAGTGATTATATCCTATTCAATCTTAATTTTAATTGTAACATTGTCGTACCCAATTTTAACGCGTTTGTGATAACTTACATTTCTAAAACATCAAACTTTTTTTTTATAGTCAACAAATGCCAAATACAAGGAGATATTGTAGTCAGTATTTTTCTCTATGACAGTACGCAGTGTTTGTAGGTAATCAAATGTAATATAATTCTTGCAAAACCCTGCCTGGCTGGTTGATAGAACTTTGTAGTTAAACGGTTGGTAAATATTTTAGAAAGTAATTTGTAAATGTAGGAAAGCAGATTTATTGATCGATAGTGTTTAATTCAAATTATTTGTTTTTTTAAATAACAATACGACTTCCGCATTTTGCTAAGCAAATGATATTTTTTTCTCCTGTAGACACTTATTTAGTACAACTTTAACAGCTTCTCTACCTAACTTAATCATTTTAGTAGTGACTTGATTTTCCTCTGTCTGTTCTTTATTTGATTTAAAGCTGTCTTTTAATTTTTGTCGTGTTTATATCCAGCGCATATTTTCTAAGCTCACATTATTAATTGTCTGCTCATTGTTGATCAAAGCTTGGGTTGCTGACTTATATAGGATTTCATAAAAAAATTCTCTTATTTTAATATCTTAGTTGTTAATAAATAGTGTATGGTTGAAACCTTATTTAAAGACACGTTAACACTACAAAACATAATAGATTAAAATGGTAAATGTAATACTTACATGTGGTTCTAATTTTAAATTAAATGAGAAAAAAGGGTTTTAGTTGGTAGCCGTTTCAGTTAAATTCGGCACAACGCCTTTTAAAGATTTTCATTCTTTTATCTTAAAAAAGGTTTTGATTGTGAGCAGTTAGCTTACATTAGTGTATACCACTCATCCATCCAAGTAAATGAACAAATTGGATGATACTTCCTGTTATATGTCATTAAATTAATGTAGCTAAGATAGTAAACCAATTCATGGACAAAGAAAATTTGGATAAGGGAGCGGATTACTTAGACCGTGGTTGTGGGCTGTTAGCTTACATTGGTATACCTTACCTATCCGCCCAAATAATTATAATCAAAATGTTTTACTAACTGTTGACGTTACTGTAGCTTTGACATAAGAAATGATAAATAACAGTTTCAATAAATAAATTTAAAGTTCTGCAAAAATTTTAAAATAAAAAAAAAAAATTTTTGATTGTAAAAACTTATTCTTTATACATATTAAAAAAAAATTGTTATAATTTTTTTCTAAAAATGCAATCCTGAGAAGTTACAAACAATCAAACAATGTAAATTTAAAATTTAAGCCTTTTCGCTAATTTTAAGTATTTCTGTGGATACATTGTAAGATATCTCGGCACACTGCACTTCTTGAAATTTTTAGGGTATCTTTGCACATATAAAAGCATATATATATTTAAAAAAAAACACCCGTCATATTTTTTTAAGAAAAACTATCTTTTAAGATATGCAAAATTTTTTAAATTTAAAAAAAAAAGTGAAAACTTATTCTTTAGAAAAATTTGAAAAAAAAAGTTTCTTATTACTTTTTCCTAAAAATGCAATAATGAGAAGTACAAATGATCAAAAACTGTAAAAAAAACTCAAACCCTCATTTTTTTTCAAATTTTGATTGCTTATTACTCGGAAATAACTGAAAAAAACTGAAAACATTTACATAACGAGGATTTATGTAGAGGAAGGCATTTTCAATAGCAAATTTTTATTCCGTACACTTGACTCATATAAGGTCATATATAGTACAAAATGTTCAAAAAGTAGTCAATGACTGCGGCTTTAAGAAATTATAACATCCATCTCACAATCACAACCTTTCTTCCTATGACTATTATCTCTTTATAAAACTCAAAAACTACTTGAGAGACGTATTTTTTTTTAAATTATTTGAAAAACTTTTTGAAGTTGTATTTTGCAGAAATATTACAAACACTTTGGAAGTCATTTTCTTACTAAAAAAACATTAGAATAAATGTGTCAGTGTTAATGGTTTTTACGTTAAAAAATAAAATTTTGTTTGTTCTGTAACTCCCTGTTTTCATAGCTAGGCAGCTAGTTTGTACATAATATTTTTAAAGTTTTGGTGGCTTTTCAAACTTTACACCATATAATACCTGCTATCTGTCTTTTTGAAATGTTTTATGGCTTAAGTTATCCATTTGTTCTATTTTTAAATCATTCAGGCCAGCAATGTTTTTGATGTATAGTTGCAGTTAGTTTTTCTGTTGAGAAAAATATATTTAATTGTTTGTTAACAATAAAAAAACATTAAACATGCTACTCTGTCAATTTAAAATGCTCTTACAGATTAAGTTTGACAGTTTTATTTGTGGCAGACTTCTATTAAATTTGTTGCAAGCAGTTATGCATTTTTATAATCTTATAATTAGTAAATACTTAAATAAAGGAAGTGGTTTCATTTTGATACCAAAGGTCAATGCCACAATGTTAAAATAGATTAACAATTATATTAACCAAGTGGTTTAGTGGTTTTATAGTAAATGAGTAAAAGTTGTAATATGATTATCATTTCTAACAAACATTAATATAAAATAAAATATTACAACATATAATAAAATTTTCTGAAGAATAGTAAATCAATAGAACTTTTTTTAATTTAACTTAATTAAGTTTTAGTAATTTTACAGCAGCTTGAGGTTAAAAACTAAAATTAAGTTTGAAATTGAACAGATTTTTCAAAATAAATAAACTAATTTGCCATTCTAACATGAATTTTAATTAAGTAATTTAATTGTTTTTAAATCATTAGAATGTAAGTTGTAAATTTAACATTTATTAAAAGTACATAATAATTTTTAATTCAAAAATTTTAAGGATGTAAAAAATATTGTTTTAAACATATAGCTTTGCCTACAGCAATAGCAATCAGCATCACTGAAGAAGTCCCACCCATTTTTAATTACAAAAAAATAGACTATACAAGAAATCTAGTTTCAAAAAGTACAATCTCCACAGTAATCAATTCAAAATCTTCAAAAAACTGTATCAACTAAAGTAGTTCTTAAAACTTAAAACATTTGTTAATATTGTTATAAATTTAAATTAATTTGATTAATAAGTTATCAAAATAAATCAAATTACAGATTGCATAATGTCTTTTTAAACTAAATCTTGCCAAAATCTTTTCTTACCTAAAAAATAAAAAAATAATAAACAAAACTCAATTTTATTGTATTGTATAAAAAAAAGTATCACGTTGTAGAGTGCGTAATTTGCTACACGATGGCATCATAAACTCAATAATTTTTAAAAAATTGAGATTGTCTTTTTTGAAACTACACCACTTGATGTGTCAATATCAATAAACTTTTAATTTAAAATAGTAATTGTAAACCCAAAACAACTAATAGTAATACTAAACTATAGCATAAGCCTACACTCCTAAACTCATTTGTTTTTTATTATACCAAAAAATACTAACGCTTTTGGCGATATAAAATAAGTGTTAATAGTATTTTGATTTCACTAAAAAGCATGTTTAAGCTTTATATAGAAGTTTGTATCAAAAGCTTTTTGTGACACAAAAGTCGTTTTTACGGTTTTAACAAAAATCTGGTCTTGACAACCACATTTTTGATAGTTTTAGTTACCAGAAAAAAACTTGACAAAAGTAAAACGTAAAAATTCAACACTAATTCAAACGTCTCCCCGACATCGCAGACCACAAACTGCTATGACTCCTTCTTCAACCACTCTCCTGCACTTACTTACAAATTGACATAAAAAAACTAATTTCTGCAGCCCTACATTAGACTATTAATAATGTCAACAGGAAAAGTAAACTTAACAATTTTTAACAGTTGTTGTGCAATCCAAAAACTTCAATTCCAATGTAATAACAATCCTAAAGCAACACTTCTTATTTCTCAACCTCTTTTTCTATTAATGTTTGTCATGTGCCAATTGCATATAATTTTTTTCTGCTGACTGGACAATGTTATCCATCTACTGTTTTAGTCAAGAGGTATTTTGTTTTTTTACATGACCTTACCATGTCATTTACGCCGGTATAATGTCGTTCCTGACTTTATCTTCTAGACAAATGTTCAGCATAAGTCGTTCCGTACCGAATGGTTACGGTGGCTGTTTTTAAACTATATGTAAGTACCAGAAAAATGCATTTGTCAAAGATTTGTATCTTTAGTTCGTTAAAGATCTTGTTTTTAAAAACGTACAACAATTTTCCAAAAGTCTCACATCTCATGCGTATGGTTTATTTTATCTCTGCATTTTAATTTTGCTTAACGTTTGATAGTTTGTTCTAGATATATATATTCTTCAACATACTTCTATCTTACTCCATTAAATAAAATGTTCTTGGTCACGGCACATCATCTTTGCTTTTTGAATGTTTCTTTACAGTCTGATCTCTTTTGATTTAAATTTTAGTTTGGTTCGCATCTGTACAAACTCTGTTAAACTTATAGTAATCAAAATATGTTGTCTGCAAAACGCAACTAATTTAGCATTTTTCCGTCCACATTTACTTCAATCTGGTTCTAGTTGAGTTTTTTTTTTCAATATCTTTCAAAGACAAAGTAAATAATTTTGAAGAGATGGGGTTCCTTGTCTTACTCTCCTGCCTATTTTGATGTTTTTTGATGTCATGTTTTCATAAATTTTTGAGAAAAGTGCGTTTTTTTATAAATTTTAGTAAAACATCTATTTGTAATAAATCAAAAGCTTTCTTATAACCAACAAAAGCTAGATTTAATTTAATGTTGTATTTGTTCCATTTATCAATCAGTGTCTAAACTGTCTGAAAGTGTTTTATTGTGCTAAAACCTTTTTTAAACCTTGCCTGTTGCAGTAGTTGATAAAAGTTAAATTAGTGTGTTGATTGATTTCAAAAAAAATTGGCCAAAATGAAAGATCATTTTAAATAAAGTCATTAAGTCAGTTAGTATAAATAGTCAATACACCCTTTAAAATATTCACTTTGAATTGTGGTGGTGAACAATGTTGACAAAGTAAGTTAAAAATCAATTATTAAGTTTAAATAGATAAAGCCATACTGATGAGAGGTAAACCTCAAAACGCGTCTATGGATGTTTTTAGTTTAGAATATTTTTTCATAAATTAAATTTTTTAATGTTATTATTGGGTTGTCCGATTGAACAAATAGTAACGAGCGCTACATATGTCGTTGTGGCATTCGTATAAATTTACCTATTTAACTAGGCTTTATTCGAAATTATTGCTTTTACAACTGTCTCATTTGAGGACATTGCGTCTCTTCTTTATATATTTTATATATGTTCTGATATACACGAAATTATATAATAGTAATTATAATTTATGCAAACAAATTTATTCTATTTTTAATTTTCAAATTTCCTTTTTAATTCTTTCATGTCATTACCATCAGCTAAATATCCCAAAATAATTAGTTTCTCAGAATACTATTAACTATAGCTATTAAATAAAGTCATTAAGTCAGTTAGTATAACTAGTCAATACACCCTTTAAAATATTAACTTTGAATTGTGGTGGTGAACAATGTTGACGAAGTAAGTTAAAAATCAATTATTAAGTTTAAACAAATAAAGCCATACTGATGAGAGGTAAACCTCGAAACGCGTCTATGGATGTTTTTAGTTTAGAATATTTTTTCATAAATTTAATTTTTTAATTTCAAGATCATTTTGTTATATTATTCTCCGCCGGTGCATTGGAAATGCATTAGAGCATTTTTTACTTCTTAGGTAGTAATATCGAGTATTTCTTCAGAGTTCACGTTTGTGATGATTGGGCATGCTATAGGAAGTTTTAATTTGTTATTTTATATAGGTTTATGTAAAAAGTTTCAATTGCTAATTTTAGAACCTTCATATTTATATTGTTTTAAATTGTTTCCAGCTTGGCTTTTGCTTTCAACGTTTTAATATCTTTACAGATCTTTTTTATAGCTACCATTTAACTCATGCATGAGTATTTTTAGTTATTTTTTTGGCAATTAATTTCACTTCTCTATTCTCCATTTTTAGTTTCAAATTTACTTTTAATTTTGCTCTCACAAGTCCGTGGTTGCTACACGTAAAAAATATTTAGAACGGAAACGTTGTGGACAATATATTTCTTGTTAGTCAGAATATAATAATATTCATTGTTTGTAACCCCATTAAAACTTTTTCAGATGTATTTTTGAAAAAAAAAAAAGATGTGTAATGTGTGTTTCTACTATTCTATTAACATTTTATATCTGTTCTTTCTGGTTCCAAAATCAAAGTTCTTAATATGTTCCAAAAAACATCTATTTCTTTGCCAGAGTAAGTGGTTGACGAAGCATTTACATAAATAAACGTATAATTTAATATATTGTATCAAGAGGTGATTTTTGGTAATATTGCCCGGTCAGTATGAATTTTGTTTTAATGTTTTTTTGGTAACCATGATTGCAAAACCACCTACAAATAATGTTTTGCTGTATCTCTGATACAAAAAAATTGTGTTTTGCATATCTTTAAAACATCACAGTTAATAAAACCAAATTTGTTTTTCAGTTCGTCTAGTTTATCCTCAGAATTTGTAAATCTTATGATAAGTTGCAATACGTAGTGGTCCAACCCGTATATTCTTAGCTTGACATTTTTTTACACTTGATGTACATCAACTTTTTTTAAATTTTTATTCAAACCTATAAAATATAGCATTCAAATTTGCTTAATCAGAGTACACTGTGTTCATTATTTTTTAAACATTTAAAAAACATTTAAACTTTAGTAGGTTGGTAATTTTAGTGTTTTTTTAAGATAAGTAAATATTGAACAATTATAACTTCCATTTGCAATTAAGCAGTTAAATTATCAAAACTACAATTAATAACTACAACAACTAACACTAAAGCCTTGTGAAGGTCATACGCTTTATATAACCTACACAAGATTGGATAATTACCTGACACCTTTGCAACATATTCAATTTCTAAATATTGGATTCAATTATTTTTTTCTGAAAGCTAATAAAATTGTTAAAAACTTTCTAAAATCTCAAAGCAGTTTCTGATTCATATATTTGGACTGAAAGCTGGCCAGTCCATGACTGGAATTTTGTGTTCTTCCAGGAAGTGTCTGGTCTGATTTGCTACGAGTCGTCTTTATTATAGTATTTGTTTCTGATTTTCACACCACCCGCAACACACAACAGCACCTGTGAAAAGAAAAAACTGATAATGGCTTAACAGCCGAAACCGGTCTTAATATATATAAAAAAGTAAAATCAGCACAATAAAGTATATAATTTTTTTATTAAAATACCCTAACCTCAATCGTCTTTATTATGTTGAAGAAACTTTTTTTTATGTATTGGGCAGCATTCAGTTGCCCAAAAATGGAAACATAATTTGTTTAACTAATAGAAAATATACCATATCAGATTCTTCACAAAACCTGCTACATCCTAAATTAGTCCTTTACAATGATTTACCTAAACGTACCCAAATTGAAAAACGACCATCAATCAAAATCTGGTCTTGTTGCTAAAAAAAAATAAGAACCACTGCGCCGTGCTCCAATTTTGTTAAGCAAACGTTTAGTCGTTTTTTTTGTAAGGCATAACCTTTTTCTTCTTTTTCTTGCGGTTCCTATCCGTTTGCTGGCAACCACCCTAGTTATGATCACTTTATTCACTGTTGTTCTGAATAATTTAGTTGTTGTCTTGGCGAACCAGGTTCTTAAGTTCTTCAGCCACAAAATTCTTCTTATTTGTGCAGCTCTTTTACCTAGCACTTTCCCCTGTAAAATGATCTGCAACAGATGATGTCTGCTTTCGTTTCTCATAATGTTGCCTTGGTATTCAAGCTTTCTTATTATCACAGTGGCTAGTACTTTTTTTTCCTTTTTCATTCTAGAAAAGAATTTCTATATTTGTGACCCTGTCTATCCATGGCACTTGCAGCATTCTTCAATACAGCCACATCTCGAATGCTTCTAATTTCTTGCTTGTAGCGTCCGTTAACGTCCAAACTTCAAACTCATAAAATAAAACAGAGAACACGTAATATCGCAGAAATCATATTTTAGTTTGTATAGTCAGTTGTGATTTTTAAACATAGAACTTATTCTATTAAAAACAGCCCAGGCCTTTTCGATGCGGACCTTTACTCATGCGAATGGTCCAACTGATCATTTATTGTGGTACCAAGATATACATATTTCTGTAATCTTTCAATAGGTTGGTGGTTACTTAATATTACGCATCTTGTGATATTGTTTTTGCTAATGACCATTTGTTTTGTTTTGTTAATGTTAATGTCAATGTTAATATTAAGTCCTTGTCTTTGACTGCTTTCTGTCACTCTATCCATTAGAAGTTGTAGATTCTCCTAATTGTCTGCAAACATCACAGTATTGTCTGTGTAGCGGATGTTATTTAGCCTTTCTCCGTTTAACGCAATTCCTACGTCTATGTCTTCTAGAGCCTCTCTAAAGATGTATTCCAAGTATATATTGAACAACAGGGAAGAAAATATACACCCCTGTCTCACATCACGTAGAATCTTTGACTCATCCGTGTTCCCATCGTCCAGTTTTACGGAAATAGTTTGGTTCCAGTAGAGATTTATGACTATTCTAAGATCTTTTACGTCTAGTCCAATTCTTGTAATATTTGTACTACTTTATGATGTTTTACCCTGTCAAAGGCTTTCTGGTAGTCAATAAAACATGCATAGATGTCACAATTCATATCTCTACATCTTTGGAATAGCACTTGGATGCTGAAGATCACTACCTTCCTGAAACCAAACTGTGTGGATGATATTTGTTCCTCACATATATTATATATTCTTTGGTGTATGATCTTGAGGAATATTTTGAGTAAGTGGCTCATGAGGCTTATTGTTCTGTAATCACTACACAACTTAGCTCCAGGTTTTTTGGGCAAAAATTGTTGAGAATTGTACCCGTATATATTGTTGAACAGTGATGTTAGCCATTTCACATTTTCTTCATCAAGAAGCTTCAGCACATCGGCTTGTTTATTTTCGGGACCTGCTGCTTTGCCGTTTTTCATTGCTTTTATCGCAGATTGAACCTCTCCTATTATAATGCTCAATCCAGTTCCTCCTCTTGTCTGTAGAAGATCAGGTCTGTTGTCCTGAAATAGTTGTTCCACATAGGTCTTCCATGTTTTCTTAATCTCTTCTTGGTTGATAACGATTTGTCCCTCATTGTCTACTAATTCATCTAAAAGCACAGTTGTGTTGAAAAATTGTCAGACGTTTCCAACTCTGACCAGCTAGTCTACCATAACTTCTCGTCTCTAAATAGCAATTCCAACTTCTAGATACAGAAGGACTTACATGAAATTGTTTTGTAACATGCCAATTCTTGAGCCATTCAATTAATGTTACAGCTTTTAAAACTTAAACTTAAAACTTTACTTAGATGTTTTATTTCACTGTCATACTCTTTAATGTCAATAACCACAGCAACATTATTTTTAAATTACCATAACAAAATCAGCTGAAGATATTTAATACATGGCCTCTTATCATTTACTTATCTTTAAAATAACACACTTACGTTAACAGCCTAATAGTTATTGATGTTTTTTGAATATTAAAAAAAAGTACAACTATTGTACTTAATATTCTGCTAATTTATCTATGCAGTATGTTATAAAAAAATTATTTTATTATATTACCAAATCATAAAATAAATTATAGAATGTATTTTACAGACATTTCTGTAACTAGCTTAATAAATCCAAAATATGTTAAGTAAATATTTGAAATACTCATTATTTAACAACAAAATATAAATCAACATTATAATAGGGACCTTGAATTTATTTAACCAAGCATATATTTACATCTGGTTTTTACTATCTAGGTTTCATGGGAATATTTATTTAATAATTAAGTTAAAACCAATTTTTTTATAATATACACAAATCACATTATAATTGCCACTGGTTTTTAATGATGACATAACAATATAGGAATTAAAACATATTTATCGGAGACATGCAAATTTAATTAACTTGATTTTAATGAAACGACACAATTAAAGATTTTATGTTTTAAATGTCAATAATTTTTTTTTTTTTTTATTTTAAAATTTGATGTTTAGGAATTTTTTAACATTGTAAAACGACAACAATATTTAAATAAAAAAACTATTAAACTATCACGTTTAAAGTTGTTGAAACCCAACATTAATATGCAAGGTCAATTTAATTTTATACAATTATGTTTCCAACTGGTACAATATTAAACACATTAATGAGGGGTGCATACTTTAAAACATTGATGTACAATACAATTTTCAGGAAACAACCTATGAACAGTCAAAAGTATATTTATTAAAATTTTTAGTCCTGTAATACGTTTATATATAAAATGCAATTATTTTTTTTATACAAAACTATAGCAATATTTAATTATTATTATTATTTTCAGATATTCAGACATGGTGATAGAACTCCGGATATTTCCACAATTTACCCAAGAGATCCTTACCGAAACGAAACATACTATCCATATGGAAGGGGACAATTAACTCAGGTAAATTAAAATAAAAATTAATTTAATTAACAGAAAAGCAAAAAAAAAAATCATTTCTCTTTTAAAATTACTATTTTATAATTTTAGGCTGGCAAAGAAAGGGCCTACAAACTAGGCAAAAGTTTAAGACAACGCTACAATGATTTTCTAGGCGAAATATATACTCCACAATTATTAGAAGCCGTTTCTTCAGCGTATCCCAGAACTCAAATGACTTTGCAATCAGTTTTAGCTGGATTGTTTCCACCTACAGAAGATAACATACTTGATTATGGGTTAAATTGGCAACCAATTCCTTACACATACTCAAATTTTGATCAAGATAAGGTAAAATTATTATTTATTTTCATTTAATTATAGTAACAAATAATATTTCTTTGTAGTTAATAGCAACATTCAGAAGTTGTGAAAAGATTTTTGATATTGCAAATGAATTAGAAAAAACTGAAATGTATCAAAAAAATTTAAAACAGTTTAATAGGTTGTACCAATATTTATCGCAATATACTGGATGGAATGTTAACGGTACTCAATTACTTTTCAACGTACAAAATACATTAAAAGTTGAGGTAAAATTAAAATCCAATCAATGGTTAATACAAAATATTGATTTTTTTTTAAATTTTGTAGGAAGAATGGGGTTTAAAGTTGCCTGAATGGGTTGATAAAGTATGGCCCGGACCAATGAGAACAGCTTCTAGTTATTTCTGGAGAGTTTTATCTAGTACAGTTGAATTAAGACGATTGGGAATTGGTAATTATTATAATATATTATTTAAAAATAAAATATTTTAATTTATTTTATCTTATAGGTAATTTGTTGCAAAAAATTGTAGTTGATTCTATGAAAAAAGCCGAGGGAGCATTACCAGAACACAAAATTAGTTTGTATTCCGGGCATGACTTTACAATAGTGCCTATGTTGGCCGCTTTAGGAAATTATGATGGATCACACACACCTTATACTGCTCACATTATTTTTGAATTGCATAACGTTAACAATGTTTATGGTTTTAAGGTAATTATGCAAACCTACATACATTTGAACAGTTAACAAAAGTTTTGGTTTTAGATATTTTTTCAAGATTATAATAAGATAACACCACGTCTTCTAATGATACCAAAGTGTGGAAGCTTCTGTCCGCTTAGTACATTTGCAGATTTGATGCGAGATCATTTCCCTGGAGAAAATTGGTGCCTTTAATATTTACTTAGTTATAGAAAGTGCTTCAATTCATTCATTTCATTAATGCTGCTGTGATTATTTTTATATAAGACAAATAAATTATTTGACTATAACTTTTAAAAAAAATTATTATTTTAATTATTATATTTTAAATCAAAACTTTAATTAAAGTTTTAAAACTATATCTAAGCCTACCAAATTAAGAATAAGCAAATACAGTTTTTATGTTTATTTAAGTATTGTAACCTACACAATAATAGTCTACAGGATGTTAATACTAATACGTTACATCCAAAAATAGCAGTTAGAATTTTCTAAATAATAATAATAAAAAACAACTTTTATTAGCTTCAATTTTTAATTTAGCCACATGGTTTGTAGTAATTTTTTTTTAATTTCTACTCTTGACTATTGAAAAAACAAGCGTATATGTTGTTGCAGTATAAAAAGTTTAGCTTGAAGTATAACTATGATTATAAAAATATGATTTTTTTCTTTATTTTTATCTATTACTAACAAGATTAAGGTTTTTAAAAATCTAAATGTCATAAACAATAAGACGTAAAAACCAAAAAAAATCAGTATACATAAATATGGTAGAAAAGGTCAATTAGAATCATTTTGTTGACTTTAGGTCGATGTCCTTAGTTTCAGTCATAATAACTCTAATTCTGTTCTGTGGATTTAACGCAATCTTATCGTCTGACACCACAAACCAATACGGTTGAGTAACCGTTCATTGTTCGGTTTGCGGCAACTTCCTAGTTCCGTATTGCTTGCCCTCGTCTATTAATAACAGCATTTAACAATCTTTTTTTGTTGCTGCAACTGCCTTTGCGTATCAGATTTTAATTTTTAATTTTCCAAGACTTGTCATAAGTCGTGTAAACCTCTAACAGATTAAACTATTAAAAGTAAGCTGAAGAAAATACAATTATAAATTAAAAAAAAAGAAGAAAAAGAAATTCTGCTGTTATTAGTTTTAATGTCAGAAACAATATTTTGAGCGTTCTAGTTTGTACTATCAACAATCAGAAACAAAATAAGAGTGAAAAACGATTACAAATTGTAGTTAAAGCAGCGGCTTTGATAATTTATGACATCTACAGTACTTGATATTTAATGTTATCTTTTTCCATTTCGAATTCCACATTCCTTGACTCAATTTTTAGAAAAATATTTTTTTATAAAATATGCGATGTAACCTCCAAAGATTGAAATTAAAGCATGTACTGCAAATGCTATTAAGTCTGTAGTTTGTTTCAGTTAACCTATTTCAATATATTTTTTCATAGAAAACTTGGTTCCAGACGTCTCATTGATATTATTTTGTTCTTTGGTTTGTGCGCATCATACCAGCTTGTTTCGTTGTATGAAGATGCATGATTTTACAGCCCGCAGCCGTACATTTTACAAATAATGAGCATAACTAAAATTGGCGCTCCAGAAAAATCCGATGTCGCAAAGCAACCAATTACTTATATCAAGAGCAAATATTCTAAGTATTATTAATATAAAAATAGAGAAGTAGCAAAGTTATGTAAAATTATTGCCAGAGTTTCATTATGAAGAGAAAGTCATGTCATTTCTAAAAACAATAGATCCTTATAGATGTATGGTACGTCATTTTATACATCATCTAACTAGTAATTACAACCAGACACAAATAGAGTGGCCTCTATAATAGGCAACTTAGTATACACAAAAATTATGTTGAATGTGGTTAAACTTATGCCTTTGCCCGTTTTTGCATCTTTCAATCACAGAACAACGTCGCCCATGAAATGTTTAAAATGTAAGCGCAAATGAAAAATGCTAAAACGGGCAAAAGCATTAGTTTAACCACATTTAACATAATTTTTATGTATATTAAATTACAGAGGTCACACTATTCGTGTCTGGCTGTACTATACAATTTATACAATTTTCTTATGTGCTTTGGAAAAAGCCAAAAGTCATGGCTACAATACATGCATTATAATTTTTTATCAATCTTTGTTCACCAAAGCCAATACGTTGTTACTGCAGCACCTACAAACTTTAAATTATGACAAGTTATTATAATATTTAAAAAAAATTATTTGCTAAGTGGACCCAAAAAAAATTATGTCATTCATTTACGCATCGATGAAGAAACCGATGGTATAGGCCACGATTGAAAACGTTATTAATGGTATCCTATTTTAACTAATTTTTAAAATTATGACAAAAAAGCTGAGTCTGTGCTGCAAAAATACAGGTACAGTATTTCCAAATGACATCTACCGCTAAGGAGTTCATCAGAACTCATCAAATAAGAAACCAATATGCTCATTTAAGTTGCATAAAATAAAAACAAACGCTTGTGTGCTAGAGGAAAAAGTATTCAAAAAAGTGGCTAAGCAAATGGGTGTATGGCATGCATATCATGAATACAATGTGTAAGAAATAGAAAATTGCTGTAAACTAAAAACAACTAATGTAAATATTCACAACTAGATAAAAAATACTACTAATGTTACAAAAGTCCTAGAACAGTTTTCTGGCCACGTTCCCTTCCCTCAACTTTTCCCATTGTGTCAATATTGAGTAAAACCATCGGTGATGAAAATTAATTGTAACCATGTTCAAGAAATTGGCCTATTTTCTATGCAAACATGACAAAATTGGCAATTGATACTATAAATCTTAAAAGAGCTGACAAAGTAACTTTACTTTTGACTGTCAATAGCTCCTTTAAAGTGCATGGTAAAAATAATCTTTATTGGTCCACTATTGTTGTTTTAGCAAATCAGTATTACCAAACTGATTGTAAAAAATCTTTAACAATACTACAAGTACAAGTTAGCTACATTTCTGATATCATTTTTTTTTATAAAAATGAAACGCGCAATAATAAAAAATCATTTTTGTATAAATCACCGCAGTCAATCTACGTGTAATATTGAATTGAGATAGCACGTTTAATACCATTTTGAATAGCTACATAACTTATATACAAAAGCATTTTATCAAACACAATATCAAAACTTCAGAGCATCTTCGTTGTTGTGCTACAGTTTCTTTATCCGCTGATATTCTCTTTGAAGCATCAATAACAATCTCAACGAATCAACAACATAATATTACTATGACCGTACGCCACTGTTGTTAATAACATTGTGCTAACAACAAATCAATTATAATTAAGTTTTAACCTGTTTAAATTATTTGTGTCATTGTTTTATTATGATTTTATGTGCGCCAAATTGGCTTGTATAGTTATTATCTGTGAGACTCATATGATTCGATTATTTGTGTAAGTAATCTAACCCCACTTAAACCCAGCCTTTGTTGTGTGCCAGTGGCGTAACTTGCAGTAGATATATAAGGTTTAATTTTAAATATTTTTAATATGTAATTTTTATTTATACAATTATCCGTGCTTCCCATTTTTACCTTTGTTGCACATATTTTAATATTTCCACGGTCCAGTTAACCAAGTTTGTCATTTATAAGTCTCCACGACGAACCTCATAGGAGTGAAGTGTGTACCCCTGTGTTGTTCCTATTAAAATTGTTTTCCATTTTTAATTACTGCTATTTTAATTTTTTTTTAATTTATTCTTATTTATATACATATTGGCTCTCTGTAAATGTTGTAATAAACAAACAAAAGATTTAGAAGTCATTCGATGTTTTGTATATAAAGATTATTATGCATGTTTATGTGTTGGTCTGCCCCTATCTGATTCTCGTGTGCTACGATCAAAAGCAAACTATAAATGGACGTGTAATAGTTGCTCTGACTCAGGAAACACAATATCTGTGTTAAAAGGTATGGTGTCAGACTTGAGTCAACAAGTTAAAAAGCTAACAGCTGCTCTATCAAAATTATCAGCTCCAAATAACGTTTCAACCGGAAATCTAAGTTGCAAAGCATACGAAAAGGTCATTGTAGAATGTCACAAGAAAAGCGGTCTACAAATGTTATCATATTTAATGCTACCGAAAATAATACATCTGACGGCAATGTTGTAGCTTCAGTTTTGCCGATATTAAAGTCTATTGTACCTGCACTGCCAACAATTTCTCAAGCTGTCCGTCTTGAAAGACCACTAAATAATAAGCCACGCCCGATTAAAGTTATTTTTACTAGCAGGACAGACGCTGTAAAAGTATTAAAAGAAGCAAAAAAGTTGCGCAGTTCTGCTACATATAACAAAATTTTTATTAATTCCGACAAAACTCCCTAACAACCAGAGTACGAAAAAATTATTCGTGCTTCTTTAAAGTCTTGCATTGATAACGGCAAAAAAAACCTTTATATTAAGTATATAAACAGTACTCCTACAATACTTGTACAAAAAAACTAACATTGTCCCAACAGAATAAATTAGTAGCTCACTTTTACTATCAAAACACACAAGGATTAAACACAAAAACACAAACTTTCTTTGATAGCGTATGTTCTTCTAATTTTAATATTATAGCAATAAGTGAAACCTGGTTAAAAGACGGAACGCTCAGTAGGGAACTATTTCCAGAAACTTGTTTTGTGCATAGAGTTGATCGTACACGATGTAAAGCTGGTGGTGTTTTAATTGTTGTTGATGATGCACAATGCATTCCAATTACTAATGCGCACTGTCCAATTGTTAAAATAGATTTTTCCGCAGCTACCATTCATTTTCATAAATACAAGCTAAGTCTTTTAATAATTGTTTGTTATATACCACCCTCTCAAACAACAACTCTACATAAAGCATTTTATAAACAAAACTTTGATATCAGCACTAATACAATTATTGTAGGCGACTTTAGTATTTGTAATCTTCAACAATCACTGTCTGGTCATCATCCTGATCAGTTAAGCAGTAACTTTTTAAATTTCTTAAACTATAACAATCTTTTGCAACATAATAATATTCTAAATACTAATGATTGAACACTTGACATTGTTTTAACGTCCTCTGATATTAAATGTTCACTTTCCCGTTGTTATTCCCCATTTCTAATTGAGGATACACACCATCCATCTTTTGCTTTTGACATTAAAGTTTCTACAACTACTAATTTGCCGTTTTGTCTACAGCAGACATACAAATATTGTTTTAAAAAAGCTAACTTATCCAACTTGTATACTGCTTTTCTTGACACTGATTATTCATTAGTGTATGCTGAGACAGATGTTGACGTATGTTGTGATAAGATTTACCAAACAATATCAAAAATATTGAACAGACTTGTTCCAAAGTCAATTATACGTAAATAGTCGCCTTGATATCCTCGGTGGTTCAGCACTGATTTATGCAAACTTCTTGGAAAATAAAGCGTTACTACAAGTTATATAGTCAACATAAAACCAATTATTATCGGCAAAAGTATTTCAACCTTCGAGGAGAAACAAAACGCCGTATTTCATTAGACGGAAAAATGTTTACTACTGCAGCTGAAGCAAAATTGAAAAACGATCCAAACCAATTTTGGCCATACATTAATTGCTTAAAAAACAGTTCAAAAATTCCATCATTTATGATTCATAATGGAATTATGACGTCAAACCAACAAGAAATCGTAAACTCATTTGCAAATTTTTTTTAGTAGTGTTTACAAAACTTCAAATCTTCCATCAAATTCTAATTCTGTCAATAATACTATTCCATTTGGAACTAAATCCATATCATCCGATAAAGTTGTGCAAGCTTCTAAACGTCAAAAAGCAAAATACACGTAAGGTTCTGATGGCATTCCTTCTTTCTTAGTCAAAGACTGCGCTACTGTCTTAGCCAATCCATTGCATTATTTGTTTAACTTAATATTAAAAACTTCAACTTTTCCAAAACTATTGAAAATTGCCCGTATCAGTCCAATTTTCAAAAAGGGAAACAAAGAAGACATATCAAACTATCGTCCAATTGCTTTAATTAACAACTGCCAAAGTTTTTGAACGGATAATAGCAGAACGGCTTTACTTTGGAGTAAAAAGTCTAATATCAGATAACCAGCACGGTTTTGTTAAGAAAAAGTCTACTGCGTCAAATTTGCTATGTTATACAGAATTTGTTTCCACATCGCTCAATATGCGACAACAAGTGGATGTAATATAACCTGACTAGGGCCATTAATTTTTATCATTTTTATTAATGATATTTGCAAAACTTTAAAAAATCAATGTCTACTATATGCTGACAATTTAAAAATATTTTCTACAATTTCATCTATGGCTGATTGTATATCCCTTCAATCTGACAATCAAATGATATCTATGTGGTGTAAAACGAACTACTTGCAACAAAATATATCAAAATGCTGTACGATGACATACTCTCGCCAAAAAATCAAATATAGTTTTGGATTATACCATTGACAACCAACCTTTATCAACAATTACAACCTACAAAGACCTTGGTGTGCTGTTCGACAATCAATTAACATTTAATAGTCACATAGACAATGTTATCAACTCAGCATTAACATCGCTAGGATTTATAATTAGGTCAGCAAAACCATTCTCTAATAAAGAATCATTGCACGTACTCTATTTTGCTTTTGTCAGAAGTAAATTAGAATATTGTAGTACGGTGTGGTTTCCTTACTACGCAACTTATTCCTATGCTCTGGAAAAAGTTCAAAGACGTTATTTAAAGTATATGTGTTACTGAGAAGATGGCCACTACCCGCCTCGTGGTCGTACAGATTATAACGCCCTATTAAGCCGTTTTGATTTTGACTCTCTTCAAGATCGTCGTAGAAGCGCTGATATATCGCTGGTCACTAAGTTGGTTTGCGGAGAAGTAGATTGTCTAATCCTATTAAGCATTTTGAACTTCCATGTACCAAAACTAGCAGCTAGAAACTAACCAACATTTACTTGTTTTAGGTCGCACAGTAATTTAGGAGTAACTGCATTGATGAACAGAGTAATGAATGGTGTAAACTCCGTATCGCCCAATCAAGCATTTTTTAACCATTTTATTTTATATAATTTTTGTATATTTTTGTAAAACTTATGTTTATTTTTTGTTCATTCATATTTTTTTGTTTATTCTTATCTCATAACTTCTTTACTTAATTTTATTGTATCATAATTATTTTCTTTCCTTGTATCTATCTACCTTAGTCTGTATATTATCTCCATGTTGGAACTATTAGTTCTGTTGGGATATTAATTTAATAAATAAATAAATAAAATAAATAAATAAACAACAATTTCTTAGCAATAAAAACAAATTTGATTAAATTTCATGTTATCCAAAAGATTTTAGGCTACTTTTATCATTATGAAGAAAGCAAAAAATGATGTTGATATTCTGATCATCAAAACAGCAATACAACAACATTGTGTTTGCTCTAACCTCTGTTTGACTCGGAAATGCCAAAATTAATCCTGAGAATTGGAATTACATAATATTATCTTAAAATTAGTTAGAACTCTGTATCAAGCCGCTTCTGATGTATTACTTAATAAAATATTCAAACTGCAAAAAATGATGCAGTTCTAAATGTTATGTCAAAACGCAGGATAGAACTGATTTATAGATAAACACAGTTTCGTTTCATTTGATATGTATAAAGGGCAGATTAATGACGGCCAAATTTTTTAATTGAAATAGAAAAATAGAAAATAAAAGAACCACGCCATTATTGTTAATTTATTATCCATCATTATATTTGTAAGTTTTGGGTTTTTTGAAACGCAATAACCTTTTATAACAAAAATATCTTATTTATTTATCAACAAAATGATTTTAATTTTTTTTTTTAAAAAAGCTCGTCACTCTTAAGATATGTGCAAAAAAACTATGTTTTGCAATCTTTGAGCTTGCATAACTCAGTCCGCGGCAACTAAATTGATGATAAACTTTCACACATTATTACATGGAAAAACTATATTTTTTATAAATTATGTATTGAGATTTTATTGCCGGTATTTTTTTAAATTGTGTTATTAATAGTTTTTGTTAGTATTATTTATAATAATTATTGTTCTATAAACATTGTTATTTGCGTACAAATAGAACGTCTGAGGTTGTGTTAAGGGCAAATAAGTAATAGACTAGTTATGGATTGTTATATTTGTTGATGGAAAGGTTTGGTAAATTTTTATCTTAAGAGAAAAAGACTTAATTACACAATAGCTAGAGGAGTTTTTTGGGGTGTAATCAAAAATTTATAAGTCAATGACTAGGGGAACTTTAAGGTGTGTAATTTAGCTTCATCTTTAGGTGCCGTCTCCGTTTTGAAGGTTGGCAATCATTACGGCAATTTTTACTTTTAAGACCGCAGATCTAAACAGTAGGTTAGTACAGTCAAACCACTCCCTAATGTTCTTCAACCATGAGTTTCGTCTTCTTTTATGGATCTCTATTCTATGATTTTTCCCTGCATAATAACTTGGAGTATTTAATATGTTTCTCCTTTCATGATATGTCTTATATATAATAGTTTTCTTCGTTTGGTTGTCAGAATTACTTCTTTTTCTTTTTCCATTCGTCTCATCACTTCCTCATTGGTTATTTTTTCTACACATGAGATCCTCAGTATTCTCCAATATATCCACAACTCGAATCCCTTCAGTCTCTTATCGTCGATCACTTTTAATGTCCAGGCTTCCATTTCGTAGTAATAATAGTGGTAATAGTTTATTTTCATGCCAGTTGGCCTTGAAAAGTATTTACATTACATTTTACAATAACTTTACAATAATTTTACATTAATTTATACGTAACTTAATTAATATTCTTATTTAACATAACTTATATTATCATAATGTATAACAAATTATACCACGTGTACATCATAATATCATAAAATACTACTTAAACTCTACAGTCATTATCCATTTCCTTCCTTCTTTTAATAACGCTTCTCATCCACACTATTCCTTTTCCATCTTCTTTCAACACATCTTTTCATTCCATTTGTTCTTCTCTCATCTCAATACATTCTTTTAACATATGTTCTATTGTTTTATTAGCTTCTCCACACATTTTGCTCAATTTGCTTTCTTCATTCATCCAAAATTTGCAAACTTTTTCTTCATTTCCACATCTAAATCTTGCAAGTAACTTTTTTTCTCTGTTTGTGTATTTTGAATTATTAAGGTATTTTGGAATATTATTTTCCATAATCATTGCATATTTCTCATTGTACCTTGATTCATTCACTCTTGTTCTTCTCTCTTGCATTTCTATATCCCTATCACGCATCGTTATTTCTTTCCACACAACTTTTCCACTATTTCTCATTCTTTCTACTTCTTTACAGTCATATCCCATTCCATTGTAATATTTCTTTTTCTCTACTCCTATTCTACAGGGAGTTTATAAATGAATGGGATTATGTAATCACATTAAATTTGCCGCCTTTTTAAAATCGTCCTATAGTGGACGATTTTAAAAAGGCGGCAAATTTAAAGTGATTACATAATCCCATTCATTTATAAACTCCCTGTATCATACCTTTCATTCATAGTTTCTTTCAGACATTCTTGCAAAATTTTGCATTCAGTTCTTTTACTCAATCTTTCTTCATATATTACTGCTCGTTTTCCTGCTTCCACTTTTATTTCATCTTTTTTTACTTTTTCTAATACAATGAATGCTGAGGTTTTTCTATTTAATCCTAGTACCCATCTCCAGTATTTTGCATGTATAGCTTCTAATTTATTCTGTTCTTTCCACCCCCAAACTTCCAACCAATAAAGCATCATACTTCTAACTAGACTATCAAACATTGTCCCCTTTATTTTTATACATTCAAATTTTCTTTCACCTATTCCGTAGTATAGTACTGATAGTACGTAACATCTCACCAGTCGTGTTTTAAGTTCAAGGTTTAGATCTCGACAGCAAAAAAGCCTCTTCATTTTTGTAAATGTGTTTCTTGCCTGTTCGATTCTGATTCGTATTTCTTGGGAGCTGTTGTTGTCTTCATTAACGGCTGTTCATAGTTATTGGTATTCTCTTACCCTTTCAATTAATTGATTATTTGCATATACTCTACGGTTGTCCCAAATTGTTTTTGTTATTAACAAATATTTTGTTTTGCTTATGTTTAGTGATAGTCCATATTCTTTACTTATTGCTGTAATTCTATTAACTAATGTCTGTAGTTCTTTGAGTGTTTCTGCTAGGAGAACTGTACCGTCGGCATACCTCAGATTATTTATTGTAGTGCCGTTGATTTTAATACCTATGTCTTGATTATCAACTGCTTTATTTATTATGTCTTTTTAGTACAAATTAAAGAAGATTGATGAGAGTATACAGCCCTGCCGTACTCCTCTGTATTTTTATTTTTTCGGATGTTATGTCTTCCACTTGTACTGTCGCTTTTTGGCCGTAGTTGAGATTATTTTTATATCTCTAATGTCTATCTTTCTTTTTATTAATGTTTCTATGAGTTGGTCATGTCTAATTTTATCAAATGCTTTGTTATAGTCTATAAAGCATGCATATAGGTCTTGATTTACATCTAGGCATCTTTGCGACAGGACATTGAATGCAAACAGTGCATCTCTTGTTCCTATGCCTTTACGGAATCCAAATTGTGTATTGCTGATGTCTGCATATAGTTTATTATGTATTTTATAATGGATCACCTTTAACAGAATTTTCAAAGTGTGAGCCATTAAGCCGATCGTGCAGTAATCAGAGCAATGCTTGGCACTCTTCTTTTTCGAAAGAGTTATAAAAGTAAATAATAACCATTCATTCGGTATCACTCCAGTTCTGTATATGGTATTGATTAACTCTATCAGAATATAAATTTAGACCTCTTCAATTAGTTTAAGAATTTCCGCCAGTAGTTGGTCTGGACCTGACGCATTTCTGTTTTTCAGTGTGTTCAATGCATACATCACTTTGTCTTTAAGTATGTCCGGGCCCAATTCCCTTTCTATATTTTCAAAATTAGCTTTTTGTTTCTCATCTTCAAAAAAGTGTGTTGTTTCTGTGACTATTTTCCTGTTGGTATCATACAATATGTTGAGCTGTTTTTGTTTACTAATGCTTGCGAGTTCTTTTGTTTATGTTGAAGCTGTCGTGTTTTGCTTGTAACTTTTCAATTTCCTTACATTTTTGTTTGTAGTACTCTTCCTTTGCTTTTCATATCTTTGTGCGGAGTATTCGTTAAGTTTTTTTTTATATTGTTGGTGACTTTTTCATTTAAAGCTTCTTTGCTTATCCATAAAAGTAAGAACTTTGTTAATCATCCATTTTTGCTTTCCAGTGAATTTTTGTTTCTTTAGGATGGTTGTTAAAAGTTCCAATAAGGCTGATTTGATGCTACACCATTTTTTGTTTACGTTTATGCCGGTATTCTTCTGTTTTCAAGCGTTTTCAAATTTTTGTTTTTAACTTAGTTTGTATTTCTTGTCGTTTTAGGTGCTCTACATTTATATGATTTTCTCATTTCTTCGTTGTTTTTTTGAGTTTGATATGCATTTAGGCTATTAAGAGATTATGGTCTGCGAAGACATTAGCACTGGTAGGTTTTAACTGATTTGATGCAATTCCTGAATCTCGCATTTACTAAAACGTAGTCTATTTGATTTCTTATTGGTAATTTAGCTATCAGAGGTTATTCACACATAGACCGTTAGAGCTTAAATCTGGCAGTAAGGCCTTATACGTAACAGCCATAAGTAGGTTGTGCACTGGCAGTTGAGACCTTGGGCTTGCACAATAACTGCAAAAGATTCTCAAGCTTACACCGGCCGGTTAGGCCTAGAGGATGTATGCAAGGCACATTTTTTTTTTCAGTTACAAAGGCCGATATTTTATGGTTTATGTTTATGCTACTAGCACACAAACTGCTTTTGAATATGTAAATGAAAACACAAATATATACTATTGTATCCATTAAATTGAGAAAACGGTTGTAAATACTAACAAGTCCTGGTACCTGGTTCACCCACACTTTCATATTAAATGTAATTATGATTAAATGGGTACTAATCATATATTTGATTAACGTCCTAAATTAATAAATGTCATAATTTGTTAAAGTTTTCAGTCAAAGCTGCGACATAACAGCGGTAAGGAGCAGTTATAAACACACTGATACTAGAGTATACCTTAGAGATGTGTTAATTAAGTAATTGGTAATATACTATGTATTGATATAATAATAAGAATTCTGGCATGACAGTTGGTCTTATGCTAAAAAGATATATATTTATTAATTGAACAGGTTGTATTAATAATTGTGGGCAGGTTCAATTTATAGAAAAGTAGATGGGAACATTATAGTGAGATATTGCAAGAAAACGAGATGGACCGGTTCGGCACAAATCAATAACTGTTGCGCAGCGAAGAGATGCGGGCGCATGGTTTGACGGTAATGGCCATTTGCTAAAAAATCTCAAATAAAGCCAACGCCGTTTTGTTGATTGTATTGGTAAACGTGTACAGCCTTTGAATCACCGTATTACTTTATAAGTAAGTCCCCACGGTTCCTTGTTAGATTATTTTGTATAAAAGTATTTTTTATAATACTACTGTTTTTTATTTGCACTGTTTTACCCTCTCTTTAAAATCTTTTATAATCGACTTACTTCCCGCATCATATTCTTAATCTTTCCAGTCTACCATTAGACTGATATTGCAAATAATTTTATTTTGGGAATCGCTTGCCTCAATTAAAATGTTTATTATTATTTTTATTGTTATGTTAACTCATCGCGTAAAAGAATAAAAGTTTTTTTCGTTCATTTAAGTCCTTGTAAGTGTTCGTATAACTTGTTTTTTTTTGTGTTACGTCAATAAAAGTTGCATAAAATAACGTATCGTAACTAGTTTCAAACAAGTATGAATATACAAGAAAAGTACGTATATAACAATAAAACATATTATGTAGAGAGATGTAAAAAATTACATTGAAATTATTATAATTAAAATAATTATAATTACATACCATAATACAAAAAAGAAAAAACAGATTAAGCAGGTAGAGAAAAGAATAATGAATGACGGTTTATATTTAAAGGTATTAAAGACAAAAAAATCCACAAAATGGGAGAGAAGATTAAATTATTTCAAACAATCATCATTAAGCAAGTTCACGAAAGGATTATTTTTTGATTTAGTAATTTCAAGAGCTTCTGACATATTTAATTTGATGCTTTTTGAACAGTTGTGAATGATTTTAAGTATTATCTGGGAATGTGTGACTATTTTCTAAAATATGTTTTGCAAAAGTACTATCTGAAAGAGCGGTAATGTTTTTTAAATTTAGTTTCAAAATTTCTTCTTTTTTGCCCTTTATATCGTTGATTACATGGGAAACAACTTAACTCATACACACCCAATAAATAAAATGGTTCATAATCTATTTTGACTTTTAAACGTTGCTTTAAAATTAAATTTACTGAAAATATTTCCTATTTTCTTGAAACCTATAGTTGTGATTGGTAAAACCTAACATAACTAATTTGTTTTCTCTGCATTTTTAATAAAAGCTTTATTGCGTACATAACACAACCTTAGTCATAAAATTGTCAAGTGTATACAAAGCGGTCAATGTCCGACGGAGAACGGACGCGCTCGCGAAAGTGCATAAAGGCGATTTAAGTAATGGTAAATAATCTATGTTATTTAAAAAATTAAAAAAGGCTGTAATTTAGAACAAACAGTGGAAAGGAGAAAAGTTTATTGTAACAGTTCAAAAAAGTGTAAGACTGTGATAAGGACACACTAAAAATTAAAGGTGCGGTCGTGTTTTAAAACACACTCGTGGCGTGACGCGCAACACGTCTAGTGTTACATAATTAAATATAAACGCAAAAACAGCAATTTGATATTTAATTAAAAGTGAAACTAGGACAAGGGTCAAAAAACGCAATAAGATGGGTGCATTTTTAAAAAGCGGGATGTTGCAAAGACACTACCGGATAAAAAAAAAGATAAAGAATTAGGTGAAACGAATCAAAAAAGAGGGAGAGAAATCGATTCGCCAGGCGGTAACAACGAGGCGAAGAGAGCAAATAACCCCACAACAATCCAAATAATAGATACATTAATTAGAGAGTTAAAATACTTAACCAGTGAGTGTACAACCACTAAACTGGAAATGAAGAAGGTGGCCAATCAACTAGAAACAAATATGGAGAGAATGGAATTTGAAGAAGTTTAAAAAAAAGAACAGGAGAAAGAAAATAAAACAAAAATAGGTATAGAAATGTCGACACAGACAATGGAAACTGGAGATAATAAGGAAGAAAACCGTAAAAACCAATTCATCTTAGAAGAGGAGATATTAGTGTTTAATGAAGAGGATATAAAAAAAATTATAAATAAAGAATGGAGAGATACAGACTATAAATATGTAAACGTGGAAAAAAAAAACCAATAAAGGAAAAGGAAATGGATACAGGACTTTTATTAAATAAAGATGAAATAGGCAAAAAAGCTGGTATCTTACAACAAGCAAAAATAAAATACCCTGAACTAATGGAGAAAGAAGAAAAAGATAAAATGCCATATATAGAAAAAGTTAAAAATCTAAGCGGAAAAAATGTGGGAAAGGTGCACATTATTAAGCAGAAAATCAAAACCGCAGGGAATAAGGAGATATTAATAGCTAGCAAAAAATGCTTATCAAAACAAAAACAATAGATATTAAAGAAATAAATATACCAATAACAACGGGAATTACGGCAAGAAATGCAAAAAAATGGAAATGGCAGGAAAAAGAATTAACACAAAAATAAGACTGTGTGTGCCAACACAGAGACAGGTATCGGAGACAAATAGAGAAAGAAGACCAGGAACGAAAACAGGTGCTATAGTAGTGAGCCAACAAGGTGTCACATATGCAGATTTGCTGAGACAGGCAAAAACCCAGATAAAAGGATCTACGTTCAAGAAGGTAAGAAAAACAAAATAAGGGGAAATGTTACTAATTACAAAGGGTAATGAGACGGAGAAAGAGATAAAAAAAATTAAAAATAAAATGGAAGGCTGCAATGTAAGAAAAGCCAGCAACAAAACCACAGAACTGGTGATGATCAAAGATATTAGCACGGAAATTAAGAGAGAAAAAATACTGAAAGAAATTATGAACAAAGTGAACATAGAAAGAAGTACAATAATTTCCATAAAGAAAGGATATAGAGAAAAACAAACCGCTATAGTCAAAATGGACAAAAAAATAGCGGAACAGATAATAAGAGAAGAAAGAATAAACATAGGACTCTAAGATGCAGAGTAGAGAAAGTTAAAGCAAGTGAAAGAAAATGTTATAAATGCTGGAGGAAAGGACATGTAGCGGCAGAATGCAATGAGGAAAACAGATCTTTGCTATGTATAAAATGCAAAAATTAGGGACATCAGGTTGCCGAATGCAAAAACAAAGAATACTGCATTAAATGTAAAGTATTAGAACACAGAACGGGAGAGAAAATATGTCCAGCTACAAAAAAAAAGGAAAACAAAGAAGATTATAGAGGACAACAACCCAAATAACTGAAGAGAACACGAGGAAGAAATAGTATCACATAATGTATAAGTTTATATAAATAATCATAGGAAGGGAAAGAGAAGCTCACAATTTACTAATAGTAACAGCAGAGAGAGAGAGGAAATAGACCTAGTGCTAATAAGTGAACTTAATAAAAACAAACTAAATCGTAAAAGGATAAAAGACAAAAGAACATATGCAACAATTTTAGCTAAGGGAAAGTGTAGGGACAAGGTGGAAAAATGGGGAACACAAAAAAAAAAGAATAGAGTAGGCAGAAGTACAAAACATGATAGTATACAGCTGCTATATCAGCTCAAACTGCAATCTGGAATACTATCAAGAGTGGATAAAATAATTAGAAAGAAGTTTAAGAAAACAGAAAAACAAAAAAAATTATTGTAGAAGGAGATTTCAACGCAAAATCACCGAGATGGAGAGGCTACAAGAACAATTTAAGAGGAAAAATCTTAGAGGAGATGATAGCAGGATTAAATCTTACAATTTGCAACATAAGAGACAAACCGACGTTTGTAAGAGAAAGCTCAAAATCACATATTGACATTACCATAGCAACTTGGAAAAGGCAAATATAATAAATGAATGAACCGTGACTGAAGAAAAATCACTGAGTCTACACAAACATATACAATACAATACAATACAAAGGAGAAAAGAAAACAGGAGCACACAAGAAAAGGTAAATGGAACGTAAGAAGAATGGACAAAGAAAAGATAAAGAGAGACATGGAAACAGAAGAAGTGACAGAAAACAAAAATATTGAGAAAAGATGCGAGAGGTACTCAGAAAAACTGAAGGCGGAGGAAGCAATTCCTAGATACAGGGAAAGCGGACAAAAAAGACCATACTGGTGGTGTGAGGAAATAAAAGAATGCAAGAAAAACACAATACAAACAAAAAGAAAAGTCAAAAGGCAGAGAAGAAAAAGAAAGAACACAGAAGAAATGGAAGAGAAACTAAAAAACGACAGAAAAATCTTAAAAAAGACAATTAGAGATAGCAGAAAAAGATGCTGGAAAGAAATGATAGAACCTATAGATGGGGATCCTTGGGGAAAGTCGTACAAAATAATGATGGACACATTGGGTGAAAGAACAAAAGGAATCTGCTTAAAAAAAGACGAAGAAGAAGATGTCATAATTAAAAAACTATTTCCCAAAAGAAAAACCGGTAGAAAAACCAAAAACAAAAAGAAAAAAGAATAAACAGTTATGACAACAGTGGAAAAGATAAAAAAATAATAAAAAAATTGCTTAACAACAAAGCACCAAGTCCGGACGAAATAACAACAGAGATTGTTAAAGCAGCTCTAGACGGAAACGAGGTAGAAATAACTCAAATAATCAACAGGTGCCCAGAATTTTGGAAAGAAGCCACTCTGGTACTGATTGAAAAAAAGAAAGAAGTAGGAAAAGCAACGTCATATAGACCAATATGCTTAATCAACACACTGGCTAAAATAATGGAGAAAGTTATTGTACGGAGAATAGAACAAAAAATAGAAGAAAAAGGAGGATAAGAAAAAAAAAACAATAAGGATTTACCAAAGAAAAAACAACTTTAGGAGCTATAGAAAAAGTGAAAGCAATAGCAAAAGAAGCAAACAGCGAAACGCAGAGAAAAAGGCAACACTGTGTAATGATAGCGTTGGACGTACACAACGCGTTTAATAGCGTATCATGGGCAGCAATCATAGAGGCGGCAAAGAAGAAAGAACTGAACAGAAATACAATCAAGATCATATGGAGCTACTTATAGGACAGAAACCTAGTGACCAAAAAGGAAAGATTCAAACTTACCAGAAAGGTACCGCAGGGAACAAAACTGTGGAACCTTGTCTATAACAAGTTGCTTTGAATGAAAATGCTGGAAGCCGTGTCAATAACAGCATTTGTGAACGACATAGCAGTAGTAGGTAGATACGTAGAAATAGTAGTACTAAAAGAAATATTAGAGCTGACAATTGATATGATACAAATATGGATAAAAAGTAAAGGTTTAAAAGTAGCAACACAAAAAACTGAGGCGGCATGGCTATCGACTAAAGGAAATAATAGAGAAACAGGTAAGATACAGGTGAGAGATTAAGAGATAACCATAGGAAAAAAATCAAATACCTCGGAAGAACACTTGAAGCAAAGGAATGGAATGAACAGGTTAAGGAAGCGGTTATTAGAACAAAGGAAATGAAGAGAAAGCTTGGTAGACTTATGCCAAACAACGGAGGTCCAGGAGAAGAAAGCAGAAGGCCAATAGCAACGGCAGCAAGAAGCAAATTGCTGTATAAGGAAAACCATGAAAACAAAAAAAGCAGAAATGAAGTTAGAGAAGCCACGAGAGCAAGCTCGCTAAGGGTTTGTAGAGCTTACAAAACATTGTCACAAGAGGCAGTAGAGGTAATTGCGGTAACACCTCTCGCGGATATGATGGTAGAGAAAAGAATAGAAATAAAAAAAATTGTAAAAGAAGGAACGAGTAAAAAAGAAGCTAAGATAAGAGCAAGAGAGAAGACTATGGAAAGATGGCAAAGAAAATGGGATACAGAAGAAAAGAGAAAATGGACGAGAAAACTAAACCCAGAAATTAAAGAATGGGTAGAGAAGAAACCCGACGTGCTATTATACATTACAAATACTGACCGGGCACGGAGCATTTGGAAAATTCTTGCATTAAATAAAAAAAATAAAGGAAGAAGAAAAGTGTACATTTTGTCAGGAAGAAACACTCAAAAACGCAGAACACACACTAGTAGAATGCAAGGCGTAGGAGAAAAAAAAACTAGAATATATACTAAGAAGCAAAGTAGATATAACAACAAACATTAACAAATGCTTAAAAGATAAAAATAAATAATGAGCGCTAATAAACTTCGTAACAAGTGTACAAAAAAAAAATTGAAGAGTTTGACAATAGAAGAATATAGAAAAACAAACAATGGAAACAAAGACACAAACTAAAAGCCATTAAAGAGAAAGGAAAGAGAGAAGCTAAATGGAAACAAGAAAACAAAGAAAAAGATCAAAAAAAATAAAATAAGAAAGGACAGGACAATTATGCATACCAAGAAACAGAAGAAAAAAGAAAAACATTTACAGAGACTACGATACCAAACAAAATTGCAGAGATAAGGAAAAAAAGAAAAGAAATATTGAAGGAAACCAGAATAACAGAAATAACAAGGGAAATACCAAATGGTAGATATGCTATCTCGAGGCTGACTGAGAACGCAACCTTTCAGACAGTCAGAATATACCTGACAACTAGAGGACATAAAAAAGTAATTCCTGATGGAGTGTACAAGGATATCACTGGAAGTAAAACTTACAAATCTAGGACTTCCAAAAGAAATACAACTAATGGAACTGCATAAACTATTCATGGAGAAGAGGAGATACGATGAAAAAGTGAGAGAGGGGCCGGGGACAGCATGCGGGCCGCAAAGGATGCGTGAAAATCCGCAAGACAAAAACCAGCCCAACTCAAACTAGCGCCAAATGTAGGTTAGTTTAGACAGGGACATTATAACAACCGGATTTGCGCAGAGAAGAAAACCGGAAGGTATTACCATGCGTAAGTTATTATTAAGGGTCACTTGTTGAAAACCAACACCTCACAAAAAAGTGTATACAAAGCAAACTAGCCGCAATACCAATATCAATGCACACTACCCACCCTCACCTACGGACCAGAAACCGAGGGCAACATGAAGACAAGACACGGCTGACAAAATGAAAAATTTAGAGAAACATGAATGAAGCTTATTCCCAAAAAATGTAATAATCAAAAAAATTTAAAATACTTCTTTTGAAGAAAATTACCTCCAGGAACTACTTAAACTTATCCCGGTTTTTAGTTAAAACTATACAAAAAAATTACGTTTTTTTCTAGCAAAATATGCATACAGTTAAACTTAATTTTGTATAGTCATCCTCTGGCTATATTTTTTAAAGCCTTTGCAAAATGATAAATTTTTGTACAACCAAAAACTCACAACTTTCATCTCTTTAATATCAAATGAAATCACTATATATGTTTTTTATCACAAATTTATTCTTACAAATATATTACTATGATGAAAGTAAAAATAATATATATTTATATCAATAAATTATTTGTAGTATAAACTCAGTCATTGTTTTATTTTATCATTAAAATGATGATTTGAGAATGTGAATCCATAACACAAATAGATATTTTGTCAATTTAGAAAATACAAATCTATAATATTATATCAAATTGATGTAGATACAAATACTGCTGCACTTATAAAATTAAAGACAAACAATATTAAAAACTATACATAATAAAGCCTTGAATCCTTAAAGCACTCAGAAAACAAAAATCTTAAACTAACTAGCGTGGGACAACTATACAATTCATCAAATTCTTGTGGATTTGCTGGAAAATAATGTTAAAATAAATAAAACAAACTAATTTATAGAAAACCATGCAAGAACATGTTTTTATAATGTGGTGATTTGGAATATCAGTTAATTTTTAAATAAATTAATTTGAAAATACATACTTCCCATTGAACAATTTTATGCATGGTTATATATAGATCTTTATTTAAACCAATAATTTATTAGCAATTTATAATTTACAATCTAGTGTTACGTTATACGCAACTGCACGAACATATTGCAATTGTGGTTGCGTAGGTTAATACTCCGCAGATTAGTATAAAATAGTTAAAAGTTGTGTTGATTCCAAAACGTAATATTTAAAAATAACTTGAGTAAAATTTCATAAATAGTCTGTGAACATTACTTTGATTTGTTGCTAATCATACTTTTTATTACCTGTATAGTGTTCAATGAGTCTTGAGCATCTCGCACATATTGTACTCACAGTTCCCATCCCCGTTCTACTCGACTTCAATTCTATGAACTGTTCGACAACCTGGATAAACACAGCTCGTATTCCTGTTCTACATACTAAAGTTTAATTCATTGGAGGGAGCACCGTTTGTCACCTTGGCACTATCATACCACCACCTGCACTTTGAAAAATGCTTCAGTTTAGGGTTTTAATAAAAGTAATAATAAAAAACAAACAAAAGAAGGGGATTTACAAAGTTTACAAGTTAGTAATTTATAGTTTTATTAAAATGCTTTAACAAAACATAATACAACAAATTTAACTATTATTTTAGAAATTCTTTTATTAATACTGTTTCTGTTATTTAACTCGGTAATTTAGATTAATATTCATTATTTAATGTTTGTTGATATGCAACAATAATGACTCAATTGTAACATTGGTAAACTAAGCAGTAGCGTAACTATGATTTTGTGGCACAGGTATTTATATTATTTATAAAAATTAAGTTAAGTTAGATCAATAATCAATAATAACGCTTAATAATTTTTAAGAAAAATTAATGAAAGTTATTTATTTATTGATTTATTTACCCAACAGACATGATTGTCTAATTACAGGATAAAAATATAAAAATAATATTATATTACTAATAATTATACAAACATAACACACGTAAAAAAAATTAAATTTAAAAAAATACACAAAATACAAAAATAATATATACATAACAATATGCATGCTACCTTAACAAAATACGTAAGTTAAGTATAAATATATTTTAATTATAAATTAGTCTTTTGTCCCTCGATATTGTTATTGATAAAAATATAAATAATAACTTTTTCTTTGGCCATTACTCATAACTAGAGACCGGATTATATGCACCTTAAAAACACTGAAATATGCATGCAAATATGCAATAAAAAAATATGCCAAAATATGCATCTATATGCAACATAAATATAAACAAATATAGTTTAATCCTTATAAAAAAAAACAAAATATATAAGAAATTCTATTTTTTATGTTTTGTAAGTTAAATAGGTAGAATGTGTCAAAATATACAACTTCATATACACAGGGTGTTAGAAAAAAAAACGTACGACTAAATAACTCTATTTTAAATGGTTTATTGAGTAACTTAATGGCAGGTACACACATGTATATTTTAGTTTTTAGTATACTTGCTATTGCAACTTTAGGTTTATAAAGGGCAACATATTTTTTATTTTTTTTAATCTCCAAAATATTTTAAATGTGCATAATGTGTATATAAATTAAAAAAAAAACATTTTATTTGTATTCAATTTAAAATAATGAATGTATTTGATTTGAATTGTTAGCAGTAAAAATAACTAATTTTAATTTCTGAGATATCTTTATGTCAATATGCATGATATTATAAATAGTAACTTAAAAAAATATTTTTTTTTTATATTGTTTTTCTAAAACTATGCATAAAAACCGAATATAGACAAAATATGCAACAAAGCCTAAATATGGTCAAAATATGCAAATGCATATGCAAATATGCATCTGCATATAATCCGGTCACTACTCATAACACAATTTTAATTTAATTATTTTGTTAAATCTAGTGAGATAAATGTCAGATAGTGATACACATTTTATTGAATAGATTTTGTTGAGTGATGAGTTCACATTTACTGGAACAGGTATTATAAATACTGATAACCTGCATCAATGGTTGAATGAAAACCTTTACTTAATACGCCAAAAAACTTATCAAACACAATTAGCATTTGGGTTTGGTTATTGAATAATAATGTAATCGGTCTACAGATTTGACCAAACCGACTTAATTCAGCCTTATATCTACAATTTTTAAATGAAAATTTACTTCTATTACTTGATAAAGTTTTATTAACTTAGTAGATTAAATTGTTGGTTTTATTACGATGATTCTCAGGAAAGTGGATTGGAAGAGGTGCGCCAATACCATGGATTACTTTTTCTGGGGCTATTTAAAAGAACATGTTTAACGTAAACCTATTCTGAGTCCTGATGATGTAGTAGCTTGTATTCACGCTGATGTGGCGTTAATAGACAGTGACAGGCTACAGAGAGTTTGTGCTTCTATGATTAATTGTGTAAATGATTGCCTTGAAGTAGGAGGCGGTTGTGCAAACACAGAGATTTGAGTGTTTAGTTCTTGGTTTTTCCATCGGAAGGTCTGAACTGGTAGTGAAATCGACGGAAACAGACTATTTTATTGAAAGCTGCAACGTAGTATGGGTATTCTAATTCAAGGTGGCACGAGGCGATAAATCCAGTCTATAATGTACATTATAGTTTTTTTTAGGTCGATATGTCAAAATGTGTTGTATAATTTTAGTAAGGACAATTTTGAAATACCTTAGAGGGTAACTGGTGCTTCGATTTTTAAGACGTAATTTACTCGAGAGACAGCCACTCCCGCAACCTTTTTTACTTTTTGTGACTTATTTCGGAGAAAACCAACAGTCTAAATAATAAACCCTGCACAGACATCAGAATAATTAATTTATTTTCAAGCATCAACCCGAGCTCAATTTCTGATACCTAGAGGAGCTAAGGAATCGTGCGGATTTTTAGGCAAAATAATTTTTAGACGCTTCTATTACTTAGGGGACGTTTTCAAAAAGAACTCTTGCAGCAAAACAATTTAATCAATTTAAACAACTTAGAAGAACACTTGGAAATAAAACTCAAACTTAGCTGAAATCAGCCACCAACACTGGCCAACATGATTCCATCTAAACGCGGCTCTAGAATTCTATAGCAATGTCCTATAGTTCCAGATTTGCTTTATGAGTATTGGCTTATGCAGCAGCACCAAGATAACTTTAGTTTGCTTAACGTTTACGTGCCCACGTCTAGAAAAAAACACATTTTTTAAACCGACAAATGTTGTCAGAGAAGTTCGAAGCAAAATTAAACCGAATCCACAATAGAACAGCACTCAAATCTTAACTCAACCTAACCAATGAGGTACCGCTGCAACCGCTTACAGCAATACTTTTTTGAAAAGATAATGTTACTACAAAAAAAAAACCGCTACATCTATGGCATCTTAACACTGAGAGTCACATCGGTCTAACGTCACATGATACTGTGTGCTTCTTAGAATTATTTTACCTGGTGCTGGAAATTAATTAAAGTATGCTGCATACAGTAGCAACTCTGATCTCTACCATCCAACAAGCAATCACACCAACTTTTAGACTTGTGGAGTTTAGGATGTTTCTCAACAAAACTGCGTTTTAGTAATAATTGACGCTTAACTAGAATTTGAAGCGATTGCACTTAAAAACTACGTTTATCTTTAGAAGACAAGAATATCATGGCACGCAACAAGAAGAGACGTTTACATATAATAAAAACCCGACAAGCAAGACTTGACAGTAACGTATACGTACCGTACTACAATTATATTGGTAGCCCGCAACTGCAGATAATATACGACCTGAGATATCTAGAACCGGACTACGACAGCCGGTACGATTTACCGCGCGGTTGGCTGTGAGTTAATACCATAACTATTTCCGAACAGGAGAAACAACCAAAAAATGTACAACCACGAGTTGACATGCAAACCTGCACGCTGCACCACATCCCCCAACATAATAATAATAATTTTACACTATATAAATTGCGGAGCAGATAATTAAAAAGACAACAAATTAGTGCAAATTAAATGTGTACGGTTGCCTTCAAAAACTTTGCCAAAAACTGGAACTTATGTTTTGGATATTAGCCCGTGAAAGAAACAAAAGACAAATACTAAAACCTATTGTAGACATTCTATATTATTTACCACTTAAATAGTAAGGAATTGTTATTACTACCACCTAGCACATATAAGCAGAAAACAATTACAGTAAGCTGTATACCGTGCAGGTACTAAAGTCCACGATCTAGCAAGCAGTCACTTCAACTTATAGACTTGTGGTTGGGATCTTCTTCAACAAAAATCCCGTTCCGTTAACAAAACTCCGCCGTGCCAGAAATTCACAGTCAGTTCCACCGTCAACTTTAGCCACTTCATTTAGTTCTGAATCACCAGTCTACTAAAACCAGATAGAGATTACGGGTTTCAAGACGCCTAACCCTAAAGAGTATCTCAATAACTTTTGGCAAAATCTGGTGGTACTCTAGATAGTAAGCGTTGTCCTTATTTTTAGGACACAATTTCCTAGATATACAGCCAACCTTTGCAATTGTTTTCAGTTTTTGTTACAATTTTTATGGAGAAATAATAGCCAGAAACCCATCATTTAACACTAACCCAAAACGTAACGGACCACAATTGCATTGAGTACTTCCTTAAAAAAAATTATATTTAAAAAACAGTTTTTTTAGTTAAAACATAGTAGAAAATAGGATTTCTAAATTATTTTGAAAGCTTGAGCGTTACATCGTAGAGTTGTATTGTAAAACGCTTCAATTATGGTAAAAACAAAAAGAAGTTACGTTTGGTCAGTACAGATTAAAGTACTACAAATATCTACAGATATTTGTCTTGCTGTAACAACGGAGAGATTTCATTGAAAGGTTACATCAATTTGATGCAAAATCATGGACATCGGTGCATTTAATGTTACTGGGGTTATTGCCAACCCGCGTTATTCTAGAATTATATACTTTAATTATAAATCTATTTTTGTAATTTGTATACTTTACTTTCCTGATTTATAACTAACCAAGGTTTTTTAAAAGTGGTATTGATACTGATAGAATAATCTCGTTTGACTTTTAAAGTCTTTAAAATGCTTTAGAGTGATTGATATTTTTAGAAACTTTATTATGTAAATCTTTGCCATGACGTGACTTGCATAAGATCAATACTTTACACAAAAAGTGGGCTTATTGAGCAGTATTTAAAACAAAAGGTGTATTTCAGCTTCTTGTCTTGAAATCTGTACCTGCAACATTATGCTGCAAACTTGCTACTAAAAAAAATCGTAAACATCATACGCTGTGACAGCAATTGATGTTGTTTTTGGTTTTTGATGTTAAATGTTATTGTAATCACTTTCACTTTTTACTTATTGTTTAAAACATTTATGGACTCATTTACTTACTACGAACCAGAGCGTTAAGTACTACAGTTATGCAATTTTGACATGAGAGGTTAACAAACAATAAATAAATTTTTTTTATGTGTAATCAAGTAAAAATAAATACTTTATTAATAATTTTCACAAATAAATATTAAATAAAATATTAAATAACAGTATAACTATTAACACACCAGTCTTGTATCATTTGCAATAATGTTCACCTTTGTAAACTTTATCCACCAGTTTAGCAAATCGATTAACAGGACAAAAAGTTCCACAATCTTTAATATGCAACAATTCTGGCTTGTACGTTTCATAATTTTGTAGATAAATCTAAAATAAATTATTTATTATATAAAGTAACGATATATTTAGATAACTATTTAATCATTTATAATATTACCTTAAAACCATAAATAGAACCAATTTTATGCAACTCTATTAAGATATAAGCTGCATAATTGACGCTGTTAATTTTATAATTTCCAATAGCTGATAAAAATCCAACAATATTTACATCGTGTCCTGAATACAGATACATTTTTCTTCTATGCATCCCAGTACCATTGATTTTGTTCATGGAATCTTGCAGTATCTTTTTCATCAATGGACCTTGACAAAATAATTTAAATAAATTGAGATAAAATTAAAAAACTTATAAAGATGAAGAATTATGGAGTTCTATAAAGCAGAGTTAGCTTCCAAAACAATAATTCTTAATATATATTAAGTAATTTTTAATGATTAAAATAGTTATATAAGCTATTTAATTTTTTATTAAATATTAAAAAACACAGTTAACAACAAACAAAAGTTAGTAATATATTAAAATTTTATAAAAAAAAATAATTAAAAACTAAACTTGATTGACAAAAATGAAACGAAATTTTTATACCTGATATACTAGAAGTGTGTTCTTTAACTACATCTTCCCATCCTTGATGACTGGCTGCTGTTAACGTATCTGGCCAGATTGATTTAGCCCATTCGGGTATACTTAGTCCGTTCTCATGCTAAAAATATTCTATGTTGCTACTAATTTAGTCGTAATTATATAACGTTTATACCTGTACTTGGAGTTGATTATGTACAAGCAATGCTCCAACAGAGTTTTTAACTTTCATTCCTGAATATTTACTCAAATATGCAAACAATGCCATACTGCTGGCATCTAAGTCTTCCGATTTGCTGCTTATAATTTGTGGACATGTTTTGTAAACAGCTAATAACTAAGAAATAAAGTAATCACTAATTAATATTATGAATAATATGGAACAGAAAGAGCCGCACAAGTGCAACTGAAGTTTTAATTATTGTGTAGATATTATACATTTATATTTATTTTTATTTATGGTTGAGACGGTATTGTCATTTAACTCTATCTGTATTTCAATAAAGAATATCTTTTAAAGTTGGTAATATTTGGTTGCTAATTTCATGATCAATGCATTATTTTTTTACAATCTTTCAGGATTTTATTTTTATCCAATATTTGTTGGCAACATTTTTGACGTCTGAGTCTAATTCAGATTCTAGTGCAAGCAAATGTTAGTTGGTTACTGCAGATAAGCAGCAGTATCTGATTATCAATTTGAGGTTTGCAATTTGCAGTTTGACCAATGAGTATACTAATCTTTTAGATATATAAATGAATATACTAGTAAGCTAACATAAATTAAAAACAAAATTTGAAAATAAGTCATTCAGTTTGAAGATCAATGTTGAAAAATGTGTGTAAAAATAATAGAAACAGTCAACACTAACTAACTCGTAGACAGATAAAAAAACAAATTAGGAAATGGGCTAATTTCTACATCTTTAAACGGACTTATGTCTTTGTAAAATTGACTAGTAGTTTTTCTGGTTATATGAAGAACGCCTACATTAATTTTAATTTGTAAGTGGTAGCTTGGCCAAAATGTAGTTTTCAGAAAACATTTAACTGGCTTTAAATATTTTTAAAGAGCTTGTCGGCATTTAGCTTCTCATTGATCCAACTTCTGAGTAGAGAACTTTTGCTATCAAACAATAATGTCCGTTATTAAGACAAAATAAAACGTCAAACTCAATGCTTTATCAAAAATATGAGACTAAAGTAGCCTTAAAAAGCATTCTAGTTTAATATCTCAACAACAATAAATATTACATAAAAACGTCATAAAACCTAAATTATAAAACGCAAAAACTATTTTTTTGATTTTATAAAAATGGCAGAGAAAATTCATAAAACATTTTGGTTCAAAATTTGTTAAGTTCAAGTTATGCTTTTCTAAGCTTTGCTTACAAAATATTTAAAAAAGGGATTTTTGAATTACTTGCATTTTCAAATGTATATAATGACTAGATTATACCTATAATAGATCCTTAGTGCTAGTTGGTATTTGTGGCAGCAATAGTGCATAATAAAAAAATAACCTTTATCTCATGGATCTTGCAAGCCAATTTGTTTTAAATCAAGACAAGAACATATAACTGCGCCGACAAGAATTAAAACTGGTGCAAACCAAAAGACCCGTTTACCAATATTGAACTAATTAAAACCGATCGGATCAATTTTTAAAAAATCATTAAAAATGCTGATCAAGTCGACTCTAACAATAATTAATTTTTTTCTTTATAATTCAATTCAATAAAAATGCCTAACAAAACAATTTCGACAGTAACTAATTCAGCAACATTAAATTGCAAGGCAACCGTACTGAAAAATTGCATACATTTTATTTAAAGATACTGAGAACACTATTAGAAATTTCTTATAGAAGTAAATTATATGAAAACATTATTCAAAATTAATAAATTATAAAACAAAAAATTACCAAAACAACGCAATTGACTGACGTTTTTAAATTAAAAAAAAAAAACTATTAATATTCAGTACACTAAAAACGTATATAACTTACCAACTACAACTACGTTAACACAAACTAAAATGATAAGCAACACTACAATATATTGGCCACTCTAGATCGACAAGACATGTCTACACCTCGAATGACAACATACGGAGTTTTTTTAGAAACTAACATGTTGTAAACTGCTAACAATGAGAAACAAGCGCACAATAGAAATTAATGCTTTTTCTCAAATCATTCGTGTTTCTTGTATCATCAATTATATGCATTGGATGAAAATATCTTGCAATTTCTTGTTCTGAGCAAATGCTTTTATTTTATTATAATTGTTCTCTCTACAATGACGTAGCTAGCCCTTCTTCTTCTTGGCTTAGCTTCTCCGTCGGAGGTTGCTGACCATCGTGGCAATTTTAACTTTGAAGATAGCCAAACGAAACAGGTCCGCCGACAATGCCACAAACCATTCCCGCAGGATTTGCAGTCAGGACATACGTTGCCTTCCTACGCTTCGTTTCCCTTGGATTTTCTCCTGGATTATAAGTTGTACTAACCCATATTTTTGGTTTGTAGATATTTGGCCTAAATACTCTAGCTTTTGCTTCTTTATAGTGAAAAGGGTTTTGGTCATCCTCCTAATCACTTCGACAATGGTGATTTTGTCGGTCCATGATATGCGCAGCATGCGGCGATAGACCCACATCTCAAAAGCCTCTATCTTTTTGGTGGTTTTCTGGTGTAAAGTCCAGCTTTCTATGCCATAAAGGAGTATCGGAAAAATGTAGCATTGGGCCATTCTTAATCTTAGGCCTAAACTTAGATCTCTAAAAATTTGCATGTTTTTCTTTATGACAAATGCTGATTTTGCTTGTTCTATGCGGGCTAGAATTTCTTGTTTATATGTCCAGTCATCATTTATTCATGTTTCAAGATTCTAATATCTGGAGTTTTGTTCAATGAGTTCTCCGTTTATTACTAAATGGATTTGATGTTTGGTTTTTGAAATTAACATGGTTTTTGTTATGGTTAAGTTCATTTGGAGACCATATTCTTTGCTTTTTGCCTCTATACTGTTCATCACGTGTGTGAAATTTATTATATTGTCTCCTAGTACGACCGTATTGTCTGCACATCGGATGTTGTTGATTATTCTACCATTTACAACGATTCCTGCGGGGTCCTCTAAGAGTGTTTTCCTGAATATTGCTTTGGAGTAGATATTGAATAGGATTAGGAAAAGAACACATCCCTGTCTGACACCCGTTCGTATGTTAATGTTATCTGACATTTTGTTTTTGATTTTGATTTTTGCTGTCAGGCCCCAATAAAGGTTTGACATATTTTGACGTATTAAAATGTTCATAAACTTTTTGTGTATTACGTTACCAAATGCTTAGCTGTAGTCAATGTAGCAGGCATATACGTCCTTATTTACGTCCTGGCAGCGTTGAACCAGTATCCCAAATGCATGGAGTGCTTCCCTCGTTCCAAATCCGTCGCGGAATCCGAATTGCGTTTCTGTTATATCCGTCTCACATTTTTTATATATTCTGGTATGTATAATCCTATTAAAAGCCCATTAAACTTATTATGCGGCAATCATTGCAATCTGTTGCATGCGGTTTCTTGGGTAGGGTGATGAACGTAGATGTTAGCCATTCTTGTGGTATGATGCCAGTTTTGTATATTATGTTCATAAGATCTGTGAGGATGTTTATTTTATCGTCTTTGACCAACTTTAGCATTTTGCTGTATATTCCGTCTGGACCTGCCGCTTTGCCTGTTTTTGTGATTTTTATAGCATGTTTCACTTTGTTGTTTTGTATTTCAGGGCCATTCTGTGCAAGGTGGTTTAAATTGTAGCATTGGGCTTGCTATCGTTAAATAGATCTAATACCTTTTCTTTCCAGTGTTGTAGTTTGCCCTTTAGATTTAATATTATTTTCCTACTTGTGTCTTTCAGTATAGTTGTTCTACGTTTGTTATTAGTACCTACTATTTTACGGATTTTCTAGTAAAAATTAAAGCTGTCGTGATTCTCGATTTTGGTACATTGTTCCATCAACTGTTCTTCTTTAGCTTGACGTAATTTTTTCTTAATAGTTTTTTGGATGTTTCGATATTCCCTTTTTTTCTGTTTTTATATGATCTTTGTTTTTCTATTAGTAAGTATCTCAGTTGTCATCTATTTCTTCTTCTTTACACGGTCTCTGGTTCCAACAACTTTGTTCTGGGTTGTATGGAAAAACTTCGTTTACTCTTCGGGCACTGATGTTTGTTTCTATGTTGCTACTTAGCCTGCTAAAACCATTGTTTATTTTAGTTGTTGTTTTCTGTAGTACTTTTGGGTCTTGCAGCCTACAGATGTCTATATTTTTGTTTGTAGGTTTTATTGATTTTTTTGCTTTCAGTTTTACTTTTAGTTTTATTACTACTGGGTTGTGGTCGGAAGCTACGTCTGCGCCCGCTTAAGTTTTAACCGATGATACCCCGTTTTTAAATTGCTTGCTTATTAATATGTAGTCTATCTGTTTGCGGATTATGTTATCTTTGATGTCTTAAAAAGATTTTCATGTGAATAACCTTTAAGGATGAAGTTTTAAGTGTGTGTTTGTCGCTATTAAATCTTTCTCAATACAGAATTGAAGATTCCTATTGCCGCGCTTGTTTTTTATGCCTAATCCGTATTTTTCTACCCATTCTCTCGCTTCGCCTTGGCTTATCTTGGCGTTAAAGTCTCCCATAACTATTGTGAAGTCTCTGGGTTTCAGGAGCGCTAGAATCTCGTCGAGTTGACTAGAGAATTCTTCAATTTTAGTATAGTTTTTGTCTGCAGTTGGTGCATAAGCTCGTATTATTTTCATTTTTCCTATGACGGTTTGTTGTTAAAGTAGTATTAGTCGTTCTGAGATGTGTAAGGTATTTACTAAGTGTTTGTTTAGTTTTTTACTTCGTATTATGCTTACTCTATGTTGGTGCTAGTTGTCGTTTCTACCTGCGTAATACAGTGTGTTGTTTTTGGTGTCGCATTTTTCTGACTGTAACCACCTTACTTCACTTACGCCTAATATGTCTATTTGCATTCTGCATTCTCTGTATCTATGTTGTCACATTTTATAGTTTTCCTGCGTGGAACATACTGCGCACATTTCATGTCGCAATTTTCAGGTTTTTTTTGTGTATTTTTATTGTGTTTATTTGTTTGTTTTTTGTTTTTTCGGGGGGATTCTTTGCACCGTCTCCCCATTAAAGAGGTGCCCCGGACTTTTTTTGTGTTTGTACTTGCTATGATGATTGTCTTGGGAAGCTATAGTGCGGTAGTTTTCCGTTGCTTTCCACACCGCAGTATTAGAGACATTGAAGGCCGTGCTTCAAACTGTCTGATGTTGGCCTCAACTCAGTGATGACTTGGTTGCTGCTCCAAGTCATGTTCTTTTGTTCTTCTACTATATCTGGCTACTCTGACTTAGTTTAGCATGCAGGTCAATGCAGTTGTCCGGGGGGTGGCGCGTGGAACCATAAGGCAGAGCTAGCTGGGTACCCTGTGAGGACCAGTATTTGTCTTCCTTCTTCTGTCTATGACGCTTGAGTGACTGTAGACAAATAAATGTGCTACCTCTACAGCATAACCCTATACCTCCTCCCTCACGCAAAAAATTGAAAATGGTTACTCTCTAGGTTTTGATAAATTTATTGCAAGGCTTTTTTAGTACACTTCTAAAGTTTTAAATGATGTTTGGGGTTTTAGCTGCGGCGCTGCTTTCCTACACCTTTTTTTTTATCTGATATGTATTCTTTAATCTTGGAATTCTTTTACATGAGAATAAAGATAAATATGTTCTCGATTAAATTATAAAAAGTGTAAACGTGTTTTTAAAAATAATTTTATCTAAAAAGGATTCATAGTGGAGCGGTCGTTAAAATAATTGAATAATATATATGTTAATTGGAAATGATAATTTATAAAGTGGCGCAAATTACTTTTGTTTTGTTTGGAGAATTTAATATCAATATGTGATCATGTTTTGTGAGGTGAGTCAATAGATTACAAATCAATCTGTTTTTGATTAAATTATAAAAACTTAATCTACAAAACATTGATAGTAGCGCTGTCGATTAGATAATTTAATAATACCTATTATTGATAAAAAATAATGTTTGTAAAGTAGCGTAATTGATGGTATACACTCGTATCCGTTTTTGACAATACACAATGTTGCGCAGTCGGTGGGACAACTTGGTAATATTTAATGTAGTTACAAAATAATGTTTGTGAGGTGGTTCAGCTATTCTATCAGCAATAGTATAAATATTGATAAACACATTCGTTTTTAATTAAATTATAAAAACGTGAATCTATTTTTAAAAATAAATTTAATCTAAAAGCATTGAAAGTTGTGCAGCAGATGAAATAATTTAATAATATCTAATGTTGTAAGGAAATGATGTTTTATGAAGTGGCGCAGTCGATGGTGTACAAAATGCATCTGTTTTTGACAATACATAATATGGCGCAGTCGGTAGGACAACTTAATAATATTTAATGTCGGTATGGGATAAACGTAGTAAAATGGGTTAAAATTTGAAGGAAAAAATATAACAACCACGTGGAGATAATGAGAGAAAACAGACAACCTACGGGAAGAAGACAACCTAAACAACCGGTTAAAAAATGAGCCAAAAGCTGTCAATTCTTTTCAAGTATTTATGTCTTATAATCTGCATAAATATATTACATGGTTAATTGGTTAATAAATTTTAATCTAGCTCAGTTGGTAGAAAATTTTAGGCAAAATTATGTTTCCCCAAATTTTACAATGCGCACCCAGTAGGTAGATTATATCAACTAAAACATTTGAAAAATAACTTAAGAGTAAATAATAGATTTGCATAGCTACAAAGTTTCAGTAAGTATTTTACAAAAATATAATATGATACATAGACGATTGGGTATTTTTTTTAATGGCGCAGTTGGTAGAATATTAAACTAAAATGACTTATAATTGTCTGTGTTAGTGATTTGTATAAATATAGTTGGCACAGTTGATAGAATACTTAGTTTAACCTATTTTTGTTCAGAATTTACAACGCACTTAGTAGCTTAGGTTAGGTGACTGATATTTTTGTAGAATAATATAATACGAAACAAAATGGAAAAAAAAATTAAATGGCGCTGTCGGTAGAATAACAAATTAATCTTTATCACCAAGTTGCATGTGTTTTTAATAAAACATTAAATGATGCAGTAGATGAAATAACTTAAAAAAGTTGTTTATTGTTTGTGTCAGTAATTTGTATAAATATAAGTGGCGCAGTCAATAGAATATTTAGATTATATTAGAAATTTTTGTTTAAATTTTACAATGCACTCAGTAATTTAAACTAATTGGCTAATATGCTTGTACAACAATGTAATACAAAAACAAAATGAATTTTTTGTTTTAATAATTTATCAAATGGCGCAATTGATAAGATATCAAAACAATCCTGATTATGGTGCAGTCGATAAGATAATTTAAAAAAATTGCATAATTATTGGTGTCTGTGTCAGTGATTTGCTGGTGCACAAGCAATGGTTTCTAAGGGATGGCAACAAGCCATACAGCAGACGCTCCCTAGCTTTACTTTATAAACATTTAATCATTTAAAATAAAATAATATTGTTTATTTTGTTGAATACTGTTGTTTTTTAAAATTATATTTATTATATCTTTAATTTGCTTTTCTACTCATGCTTTTTCTGAATTTTTCAATTAAAGAATAGTAACAACTTCAAAATAAAATGACATTAATACTGACTCAATTATGTAATTTAATGAAACTTTTTGAAAAAACTATTGACATCCAAAACGTTATGTTTATAATCAAAAAAAATGTATTTATAATATTAAACAAAACCTGCATTGATAATTGGCTTTTTTAAAACAAAGAACTACTACAAAGTGTTTTATTTGAAAATAAGCTTATCTTGCTTCTTTTGCTTTGTAAATTATAAGTAAGTTTTTTCATTAAACTAGAACTAAACATTTGTGATTAGACGCCAGTACACCTGAACACAGGATGTAGAAGCGAAGTTATAAGCAGAAGTAACAAGAAAAAATTAAACGTAGCAATTCAAACTGACTTTTACAACCACTTTTTGTGGTTTACTAAGCAGTATTATTGACTCAAAATACGTGTCGATTACTAATAGGAAAATTAGCTTTACATAAAAAGTTATATATAAATTTACTTACATTATCTTTTTCAGCATTAATGTATCTAAACGTAATGGGCTGCCAATTCAATCCACCTCTAATCTTCCACTTCTTAATTGGTTTAAACAATGCAGCTAAAACTAGTTGCAGAGTCATTTGTGTTCTCTCATAATCCGAGCACACTGCATCGATAACTTCATTATTATAAACATTGCCTATAAAATGTTTGTATCTCTTACGTAACGCAGTACCTAACGCATACGCTCTCCTTTTACCTTTCTAAACAAAAAAACTTTACATTAGTTTAGTTCTTGTTTAATATGCTTAGATTCATGGCAGTTGTTCATTAATGAATTAAATATTTAAAATAGAATGATTAACTTACAAGAGTTAGCTGACCCAAGCCATAAGGGTAGAAGTCGTCTTCTTTGAATGGCTGGTGATCGATGAAGGACTCTTTGAGCGGTGTCCTATCACCATGCCTAAATAACTAAAAATATATTATTTATCTAAAGCAAATTATGACATATTTTGTATTTAAATTATGAAACAATTCAGTTACTTAATAAGAAATTAATTAGAATAGTTATAAAGTAAGTTACTTTCATAAAATAGTGCAACTAATCAATTCTCGACTATTATACTCACCACATGCGCTAAGATAAGTGTGTGTTTGTTCCCAAACTCAAAACCTAAAACACACACTGCGCCCACTATTAAAAGAATAAATATAACAATCTTAACCTGCATGTTTTACTAAATACAATGCAGTAGCACTGAGCATCTTTCTTTTATATATCTGTATCCTGTTATTATTTCCTTCCTGATTATAAAAATAAAAGAATCTTCAATCCGGTTTTATTGTAGTTTACATGGTCGTGAAATAATCACAGGTAAAACATATTTGTTGATCACTTCCCGATAAAAATATGATTTTGCATAAATCAACAATTTGATTAAAAATCATCACTATTTACATATTAATTGACCCAATTAATAAGAAAAATATATTAGCATAAATTAAGTAATTTTAATTGATTTTGAATATTTTATATGATGATTTTATAAAGTTATACTAACCACATGTGAGAGTACAATAGTAGATTTTTTCCTTAAACCAAAAGTCGAAGCACAAAAAACTATGAATATCACAATGTTAACTTGCATGTTTCTGAAAATTGTCTGCAGGTGTAAGAAGTAATTTTCTTATATAAATTTCCATTCTAATGTTATATACGTCATCATACAGAAAAATAATAATAATCAACCCGATTCTTTTAGTATATGTTTACATGGTCGTAAAATAATTATAGGAATAACATATTTGTCGTTAAACCTCTCATTAAGGTTAATAAATTGTAAGGCGAATGATCGATTTACGTGACTGCAAATTTAATAGAACGTAATATAGGAGGTCAATATATTTTTATTTTTTTGATGAAAAATATTACTATTTACATACTAATTAATTGCAATATGTTAAATTAATGTGTACCCTTTCAAAAATGGTTTTTATTTTATGCCATCAATGTCAATTGAATATGTTAATTATCAAAAAGCGTTATTTGTTAACAAACATGTCGATAAATTTATACAATTAGGATAATTCAAAACATGCAATTAAATAAGTGTACACTAACAGATTTGAAATATATAATTTGAATTAATTAAATCACAGACGGATTCTTACTAAATGACGTACAAATTATTTTTTTTGCTCCAATGCGGTAGAAAAAAGTGTAGTCTATTTTTTGTGAAAAATTATGTGAATTATTCTCTTTTCAATTATTAAGAAAAACTTTAATTACTATTACACTCACGTTTTAGTAATTAAAAAGTGCAAAGGTTACTTTTTCTATTGAATATTGCCGTCTCAGCGCATCAAAATTAGCGCTTTTCAAAATGGATCTAAAGGCAACATTTCTAAGCCGGTAGCAGTTAACGACGACGACATTTTTACAAAAAAAAAGAAATTTTACAGCATTATATATTGTTTTTGATTGGATAATAGTTTTTAAGCTATTTTTGCTCATCATCTGGCCTTACTGATTTTTTTATAGTAGCTAATTTGATAACTTTTTAGACAGTTTTTTTTAATAACTTGGAAAACTCTCTAAAACGTTTTAGTTTATCAAATAAAGAAAATCTTAATTTTATTTATTCTTTTGGTTTTTACCTTTCGGTGTAGCGTACATATTATTAAATTGTATAATAATATTCACGTCATTTCTTCCTAGCATTGGTTATCTTTTTTATTTCTTTCTAAGAGTTATTTTTTTTGTAGCCTGTTTTTTTATTGCGCTGTTCCATTCTATTCTGTTTTTTTTTTCTCTTACTATTGCCTCATTATTTTCTTGGTGTTTCTTTCTTTACTCATTCTTCTGATATGTTTATACTATTTTATTTGGTACTATACTCTGCAGTAATAGCATCTGTAGACTTACCAAAAATTGTTGCAACATGGTGTTTAAAAAAAAAAGATGCTACTTTTTTAAAGTCACGCACCTGCTTCAATTAGAAAACTATGTGCCAAATGCAACGCGTTTGACCACACAATAGAAAACTGTAGCACACAGCCCAAATGCAGTAAATGTAGAAAATCTCATAACACTTCTAGCTGCAACCAGGACAGAGAAGGACACAAGCCGTGGTTTCTTAAATGCAAAACCGATTATTTATATTTATAGAAGAAATACCAAACATTAAAATAAAAGCAGCCAATAAAAAGTCAGCAAATATTGATCAAGTAATTACAAATTCTTTTAGAATTCATTTACCACAATTCACGATTACATAATTGACACGTACCTTCATAAAATTAATAACCCAAAAAACACGGAGAAACAAGAACTAATTGAAAAATTAAAATTACGTTTCATTAAAACATGTAATATTGACACATTACTTTCCTTCTCTGACAATTGCATGTTCATTGTTATGCTAGATATCCTTAACCTTGACCATGCGCCACCTACTGTTCCTACAAGCAAAATGACAAACATTAAATTTGTATACTCCAATAAAAATAGTTTTCACTATAATGGAGAAGTAGTGGTATTGGCACATACAACTGTTTCTTTGAAAAAATATAATCTACCCAGCATTAATAATCCCTTAAAAAAATTACATTTTCTTAGTATATATTTACTCAACTTCTAACATTAAAGATAATATCTTTGAGAAAGCTGCACAATACCCGCATGCTATTATTATTAACGATTTTAATCTAAACTTAAGAAAAACTTGTCATCTTCAACAATTTTTATTCAACTTCAATTTTCTTAAAATTTTTACTCATCCAACATTTATAATCGCTGAGAATCAGTACACTACACCTGATATAGTTTTTTGCACAACAAACCTAAAACCACTCATCCATTCAGGAAGTGTTATCCTTGATCTATGCTCTAATCAACTTGCAATCTTATTCAAAGTTAATATTCATCCTCTTCTTCTCCCAAAGATCGAATACAATTTTTACTTTGATAGTTATACCCCATCATATTACCTAGAACTATAAAATCATTTTTATCAACGGTTTTGTCTTACTTTCAACGGAATAGGAGTATTTAAGTCATATTATAATTATCTTCTTAAACCATTTATTTTGAGGTTATTCAAATAGAAAAGACAATTGTACATAGAGTTTCTTCTAACAAACGACGGAACAGTAAAAAGACGTCAAAAACCTTCAAGACTTAATATTTCAATACAGAAATAACAAATATACCACAGCATGTAACAAAATCAATGACAAAAAAAAAATAACGTATTACAACAAAATAAAAAAAAAAACTGACAAAATACAAAAAGACAAATGCAATTTATAACATTACTGGCCCAACAACAAATAAAAGCTGCTTTACAAATAACGATATAGCCAATACTTTGCAATCATTTTAATGACACATTTGCGTTTTCTCACTCCGACAATTTTGACAATATGTAATCTAACTGACGTAAATAATTGGTACATTCTGTACACAGACGCACGTTACGCCACAGGACAAAAATATTGACAAAGACACTTACTTTGACGTTTTAAATAACGGCAAAAAATCAACACCTAGACAAGTCTTAATAAAACATATAACAATTTAAAATAGTTAAAAAAAAACATTTATTGTTACATAACTTACATTTACTTTTACCTTTTGCACGAATATTTTCCCAATGAATGGAAAATGAGAATTGATTGTATACTTAAATCCAACCGTAGTCTGTCTCATCCATCTAGTTGTTGTCTTATTACGTTGCTTCCCGTTTTTGGAAAGATGTTTGAATTAATAATTTACAATAAAATCCTAAACACTTACTGAGCAAAAGTTATTCTCTTACAATCTTTAAATTTAATATAGAAAACAATGAATTAATCGTCTTATTTATTGATATAAACAAAGTTTTTGAATTCGTCTGGCACGTTGACCTTCTTTTAGACAATTTAGTCTAACTTAAAACTGTTATTTTATTTGTTAAAATTAGTAAACCAGTTTTTAAATAACCAAAGTCTTCAAGTACGTATTTGTTTGTCATATTGCCATTCATTTGCCCCTCATTAAGGTGTCTCACAAGGATTTCTACTCTCACCTTTCCTACATAATTTATTCTGCCACAACCTTAACGTAATTCACTGCAATTTAAATTTGAACATTTTGCAATATGCAGATGACACCACACTCAAATTGCATTCAGTCAGTCAATAAAATCTTTTATAGATCAGCTACAATCACTATTAGGCAGAACAGATACATTGTTCAATAAATGGCTCTTGCTCACAAAATCCTACTTCTTATTCCTTATCACAAATTAAAAATTAACTATCCTTATCTATTTGTATGAATTAGCAACTAACAAGCCAATCACAAGTATGCAAGTACTTAGGATTAAATTGATATTATTTTTTTTAATTTTAATTTTATTTTCTTCTAATTGTTTTAATTATTTTATTTTGTAATTTGTGAAAGTGAGTTTATAATGTTCAACCAGTAATTGGAATATTGATTAAATGAATAAATATTTATTAAATGAATAAATAAATAAAATAGGGAAAACCAAATAATTATTGGGGAACAAATTTTAACTTTTTAACATTGATCTAATAATTGTTATTAACTAATTTTGGGGTGTTGATTTCAAAAATGATAACAGTTTGTGCTTATCACGTCAAGTTTTTGTTCTATCGCATTTTGATTTGTTTACTTATTTACGTTTCAGTCTGCGTCTATTTTGAGTCCACTGCAGGACATAAGCCTCTTCTCTGCTTGTATGCTGGCAACTTACATTACAAGGGATCTACAATTTTAAGTGGATCGAACCACTGGAGAGAATTATCACTCCTCAGAGAAGGTATTTTAGCCGTAAAACTCCACGCTGGCAAGACTGGTTGGGGAGTGGGAGAGCGTATAGAACGTGAAAAGTATATCACGGTATATGGGAATCGAACCCACGATCTTCGGTACAGCGGCCGGATGCCTAGACCACTGCGCCACGCTCTCCTCTCGCCAGTGTTTAAAGAATCTCAATTACTTGAGAACGCGGGAGGTTTTGCAGATGAAATTGACAAACAATATGCTGATATAATACTTTATACTTTATTCACGGTATATACAAAACCATTTACATCTACATCATTATATACATAATAACGATGAATTACAAACAATATTACAATTACACAAAAATATATAAAAGAATATTGAAAAATAAAAGCATGGAAAAAAGTATACATAAATAAAAACAAAATATAAAATTATTCATCAACACATTTTAATTGACACATAAAACTACATTTTGAAACACAAAATAAATCAACATTATTAGAGAAACTATTTGCAATTCTACACATTCTACTAATTGGATTATTAAATCCATAATTGATAGAATGTATAGATTCTCTAAATAATGGAGACTGTCTGGTTCGGCGATTATTGTTGGGGACTTGAAATGGAAGAGTTACTAGTAGCTCTTGGCAATCAATCTCAGACATCATTAGTCCACGTAAAAATGATAAATCGGCTCTTTTGCGCCGAATTTTCAGCGGCGAAAGATTATATTGCAATGCAATGAGGTTAAAATCGTAATTTTCGGATAAAATGCCTAATTTGTACGATAATAAACGAAAAAATTTGTTTTGAATACGTTCTATATTGCATATATGAACGCTGTAGAATGGACACCAAACTGACGGAGCGTACTCCAAATGAGAACGTACTAAAGCGCAATAAAGTAATTTGAGTGTGCTAGGAGATAGGTCAGTAGACATTCTATAAACAAATCCTAACATTTTCGTAGCACGGTTGCACATATAGTTTATATGCTCAACAAAAGTTAGTTTTGAATCAAAAATTACGCTCAAATCTTTTATTTGTGTAACATGTTCCAAAACATTATTATTGATAGTATAGTCAAATGATACTTTACTTAAAGTTCTGTTGAAGCTTATCGAAAAACATTTATTTGCGTTAAACAACAAGTTATTAATAAGACACCATGAATGAACAGAATCTAAATCATTTTGCAAACTAATGCAGTCCTCGATAGTTGATATTCTTTTATAAATTTTAAGATCGTCAGCAAATAAAAGATAAGACGAAGAATTAATAGAATAAACAAGATCATTAATAAAGAGTAAAAACAAAATTGGTCCACAATGAGATCCTTGAGGAACCCCAAAAGGAACAACAATTGGTTGTGATAAAAAGTTATTAATTTTGAGTGCGGTTCTTCTATACAATCTACACCTCATAGATTTAACCAGACCAAATTAAATGATTTAAATCTTTCAAAATCAGCATCAGAACTGCTAGCTTCCAGACTTAATGAAAAAAAATTTGCTAAAGCCACCTGGCTAAGTAAAGTTACAATATATCGTACCAGAGAAACAGAATTTTTACAATATTTTGTAGTGAAGAGTGATTTAGTTTATTGCCATGATGTGGAAAACTTATTAAATTTTATGGATGTGACACTATATGACCCAAGTGAGTGGTGACTGTTTTTGGACAGTTTGAAGAAAAGCTTGAAGTGCGTTTTGCTCCATTATGTAAATAAATACGGTTCAATTCTAATTGGGCATTTAGTACTTCTCAGAAAAGACAATACAATTAAAAAAGTGATCTTAAAATGGTCAACTACTTATTTGGTCAACAAGGGAGATTCACAAAGTATTCATGTTTTTTGTGTTTATGGAAGAGCAGAACCAGGGACAAGCATTGGGTTTAGAAAGATTGGCCGGCAAGAAGTGGTATAAATGTTGGGGACCCAAATGTAATATACCAACTTTTAGTAGAGCGTTCAAAGATCATATTTCGTCCTTTTCACATAAAACTGGATTTAATGAAGCAGTTTAATAAAGTTTAAAAATTAGATGGTCAATGTTTCCAATACATATGCAATGAATTTCCCAAACTGAGCTTTGAAAAACTAAAAACTGGCATTTTTAATGGAACACTATCAATAAAATTTTATGATTATTTTTATAATTATTAATCCTATTATTCCACAATTTTTTATCAATTAAGTTATTATAGCATTGATATATAAAATTAAACGATAAAAGCATAAAAATTGACTAAAAACGATAATATGTTGTAGAACAAAAACTTGATGTGATAGGTAAAAACTGTTATTATTTTTGAAATCAGCACCTTAAAGTTAGTTAAAAACAAGTATTAGATCGATATAAGTCAGCAAAAATTGTGATCCTTAGTGATTGGACAATTAAGATTTTCTTTTTTAATTCATAATTATTCTTTAGGTCTTTTATTATTTGTAAGCAATTTTTCTATTGTAGTTAAAAAATCTTTCTACAACACACGTTTTTAAAACATTGTTTTTGTCTATAAATTTTGTAATGCAGTCAGACAATATTGAAATAAATTTTATAATACTTCAACCTTTACATTCCGTATTTTGTATATCTTTAGATATCCCATGATTGTCGCTCTTCCTAAATTTGCCTGTATTATTACATTATAAAATAATGCATCTTTATTAAAGGCAAAATATAGAAGCACAACTTTATTTTAAAAATTATTAATTCATTTTTGCAAGGAACGGTATTAATAATTTTTATAATGATCATCTTTGTTCTCTAAACAATCTACATGCGACAAGAACAAATGTTTGAAATGATTTATTTAACAACACATTACTTATAAATTTATTTAACAATAATTAAAATGCAAAGAGATATATTAATTTTTTGTATATTATTTATGTTTAGGTTACACTCCACCTAATATGAGATGTGGTAGCATAACAAGGCCCCGCTTCAGGTTTCATCTAAGAAGTTTGATTACTTATTAGCAATTTTTGTCACATCAAGCAACTTGTAACTATGAAATGAATTATTTCAAATGATTCAAGATGTTGCAACTTATTTTAGAAATAATATGATTTTATTATCCGCGCAAGAGAGTTTAGTTTTTAAACATTATAGTATGTAAATTATTGTTAATGGAGATAAATGTATGACTTGTTTATTGTATTTGGACATGTTCCCATTTATAATTGTAATTTGGAAGATCACGATGATAGTGCAACGAAAAGTTTGTGAAAGCAGTACAGCTACCCATTAAGGGCTTAACAACTTTTTATAAACCGATTACGTAAAGTGGCGCCCTACAAAATGTACCATCTCCCAAAACTTTATCGTTTCTTCCCTGGCTAGCCGAAGAAATTTTATTAGCAGTGTACAACGTTATAATTGGCGAATAATGTGGAGCCAAGAGATAGAAGTCCAACAATTAAAGGGGCAATTCCATTTCAAACGGACCAGAGCTAGGGGGTGTATTTTTTTTAGTTTCTATAACTTATTAGCAGTCCTTTGATCGATATATGAGAGTATAAAACTCATAAAAAAAATTCTACGATTTTTTTAAATTTTTTTGTTGTTTTTTAACTTAATCGCATTTTTTGTTTAAAAACCGCAATTTTAACTCAAAAGAAATAAATTTACTAATGAAATCAAACAGAAATTATTTGTAGATTCCAAATCTGGCACCATTTCAAGTCTATACCTTGTCTATAGTCCGCAAAAGCCATAAACCTATGTTTTTGTTCTTAGTGGGCTGTGCAAAAAGGAGCATTTTTTAAATTTATTTTAACCGCCATAGTTGACGTATTTTGATGTAAATTAATTGAAAAATATAAATTTGATTTGTGTATTTGGGTTATAGACAGGGTAGAAACTTGAAATGGCGCCAGATTTGGATTCTACGGAAAATTTCTGATTGATTTCATTAGTAAATTTATTTTTGTGTGTTAATATTGCGGTTTTTAAACAAAAAATGCAATTAAGTTAAAAAACGTCAAAAAAACTTTAAAAAATCGTAGAATTTTTTTTTATGGGTTTATACCCTCATATACCGATCAAAGGAGTACTAATAAGTTATAGTTTGCCATAAGATAACAACACAGATAAGTTTTATCCAAACCGCACAATAAAATTTACGCCAAAGCACTAAACCCACTTTGCAGCATATAATTTGGCCGCAGCATCTATACGTCAAAGCACCGCGGCATCAAAACCGCATATGGCTTGCACCTACTTGGTTTTTGGGACTAAGTGAAGGAAGAGTATTTGCATCTAAATCTGCAGTTGCAAGATAAAATTAAAAAAAATACCAAGATGAGCAAGAAATAACTATCTTTTATATTTGATGTATAAAGTTATTGTTTGCGAATTTACTTATACCTACTTTAGAGTCAAAAAAATTATTATATTAGAAAAAACTTAAATTTTTTTTCATTCATAGTTTAAGTGCTACAAAGAATAACAACTGCTACTGGCGCGTTAATAAAAAATTGCAAAATCTTACAGAAAAATTGTAGGAAAGCAGCTAAAAATAATGTGTCATGCTAAACAAATTTTTGTTTGCCAGAAATTGAAAATTGGGAAAAAATATTGAACCTCAGATTTGCAGACGTCACGCTGCTACCTGCCCGTAGCAAAAAAGAACTGGAGGAACTGATCGAAAGGCTAGAGAACAATAGCATGGTATACGGTTTAGAAATAAACTTACTCAAAACCAAAACTATGATCGTAGACGCGTAAACGACAACTAGCCAAACAAGATTTAAATTGGCAAGTATGAGATAGTGGACCAATTTATTTACTTAGACGCCGTCGTAAACATTAGAAGTTGCTGCGAAACGGAAATACGCCGTCGAATCCAATTGGGAAGAACAGCAATGTTCCAAGTAACACCTAGTATATGGAAAAACAGCAACATAACAAAACATACCTAAACTAAACTGATGCAAACGCTTGTGTTCTTTGTGTTTATATACGGAGCGGAGACGTGGACATTGCGAACTAAAGACCGGCGCCGAGTAAATCCATTCAAGATGTGGTGTTGGAGAAAAATACCATGGACGACCATGCGGACAAACATATTAGTGCTTAACGAGATTGAGCCTAAGAAACGATCTTGGTCTATAGTTGAATTTAAAAAAAAGAGGAAATACTATGGAAAAGTTGATTGTGCAAGGCAAACCAGATGGCAGGCAAAGAAAAGGAAGATCTCCGACCCAATGGACTGACACAATCCAAAATCTCCTTCACAGTAATATTGAGACTGCAGTCCGCAAAACAGCAAATCGAAGTAGATGGCGCAACACCGTAAGAAGAGTAATAGATGCTCTGTATGATGAATAGGACAAAAATGAAACATACATTATTCCACCACACGTCTGTTAGGACATTGGATCAAGAAGAGAGTAAAGGTTTTATAATTTATTCATCAGACGTAGATACTTATTTAGGGGGTACTCAAAAAGGTGTTTGAGGTGTTGTTAGATTTTGAACTTATCAGAAATAAATGTTATTTAACACGCAAAGAACTGCGTTATTTGAGTTAAAAGATGAATAAAACCGTGTTACATGTCGATGCGGAAAAGATAGGCTTAATAGTAAATTTCCCCGCGCAAGAAAACTTGATACAACTAAAGAAATTTATTGCTTTACTTGGTTGGTAGAAAAAACTAATTTTAAATTTTTCTACGCGATTAGTTTCACTAACAAATTTACTAACAAAAAGCAAGACGTGGGATTAAAACAAGACAATCACAACTTGTACTAATTTGCCCCGACTTTTTTTAAACAGTTTACAATACAAACTGACGCGTCAAATGTAGGATTAGGCGCGGTACTTTTTTAAGTATTTTTGAAAGAAAAACAATAATAGAAAGTTATCAAATGTCAAAAAAATACTTGCCAACCGAATTAAAATGTATGGCCATCATTTTCGACAAAGAAAAGTAATGAGGTTACGTCAGAAGTACAAAGTTTGTAGTTATTATTGACCACTGGTTGCTGAAATGGTTATGGTCTACAAAGGATTGTACTGGGCGCTTGGGTAGATGGATACTAAAACTCCAATAGTACAATTATGACAAAGTTCACAAGAAGTGTGCTTACTATCACGTACTTAAGGCATTGTTTTGTTTGTTTAATGTATATTTTAAGTCTAAAAGACCATAATAATTGGTGTATTTAAATGATTTACGTGGAGAATTGAAGATAAGACATTACAAAATGGTCAAGGATTATAAGAAATCAAAAAAATTTGAAAAAGTTTTACTAATCTCATTAAAAAAGCAAGTTTTAGTTAAAATCTATGACTTTGAGTTTTCTGGTCATTTTGGTATCAATAAGACCTTTTGTAGAGTAGAGAAAAAGTAGCCACAATTTTTATAAAATAGTAGCGCACGTGCAGAAATGTGAGGTGTGTCTTGCTCACAAAGTATAACAAAAACGACCACAAGGATTAATGGGGACAGATATTCTTAAAAAACCATTGCAAACAATTTGCATCGTTTTGCAGGGTCCGTTTTAAATGTTAAAAAAAACAAAATTAATATTTGTGGATGTGGCAATTTTTTTTCATTAAGTATGTTTTCATATTTCCTTTATGAAACGCAAAATCCAAAAAAAATATAGAACATTTGGAAAATGATTATTTTTGGTGAACAAGGTGGGGTACCCTGTTTAATTACTGACAATAGTAAACAGTATATTTCTACTAACTTAAAAGACATATCCTAATATGGCAGCAGGTAACTTTCAACTACTTAATATCATGTTCAAATCTGACTGAAAGAAACACTCTAGTAATCAAAACAATAATAGTACTGCAGTTATGTCTACCAATTTTGTTGAGTACAAAAAAGATTGAGTATAATCCGGGATAGATTTGTTCTGTTTTAATTGTTGTCTAGTTTATGCAAAAATTTGCTACTATGTATTAAAATTGAGAGATGTATTAAGTTAAAAACTAGTTTTGTATTTGTAAGAATAAGTTTGTGATAAAAACATAGTAAATTGTATTATTATTTCATAATCTTTTTAGGTTGATGATGATGCCCATGCGTCAAAACCGATCGTACATTCTATAAATTAATTAATCTAATATAAATCAATGTACGTCTACTCCTTAAGAAAAAATATTTAAATCAAAGTAGCTTCTTGGCATTGAACAACTTAAATTAAATGATGAAGATAGAAAAGCATATTTTTATATTCTAAATACAAAAACTGTTAATAATAAATTTATCTAAAGTAAAAACGCATTTAAACAACTTCTTTTATTAAAGAAATTTTGCCGCAAATTATTATGGGATTGATTTCTGCTGACGACAATGTAAAATAGTCAAATTAAAAATAAACTTTCTTATTTATTTATTTATTAGTAACCGGAAGCAATTACAATAAGTATAAATTATGTGGCGGCATGTTCCTCATAAAAACAAGATGCCATTAAACACACACAAAAATTCAAGGAGCACTACCTGTACTACACATTGTAAATTCTATCACGTGCTGCGCTGCATAAATTCAATTGTATCGCTCAATTGCAATCTAGTTTTTAACCTTGTTCAATGTAGTAATTAAAATAAAAATAATTAAAACCAAATAAATTAAATTTTAAGAAGAATGTCAATAAAAATTGTACCTATTTTGTTCATAAAATCATAATTAACATAAAAATACTTATAATAAAAACAAGAACATAGCCAAACAATTGAAATAGATTTTTATTGTGTGATAAGTGAGCGCCAAAGAGTATTAAGAGAATCCCTAAAAAAAAATTTAATCTTATTAGAGGCTTAGTACTGTGCATAATCAGTACGTTTATACGATATTTGAAATAAATAGTAATTGCGTAAAACACCAGCAAAGACATAAATTGAATTAAGCGAGTCAGGGCAAATCACTTTAAAAACTAATGATAAGTCAAAGCTAAAACGACTTCTTTCAAGACTAGTTATGTTAAAAATAGACACAGTTCCGTCTAGCTGCTAACGTTGTTGCACTTATACGCTAATAAATATTTTTTAGATCTGTTTAATTTTTCTTTTACTGACGGTGGTGTATAATACTCTACTACGGCGTATTCATATGGTGGCCGGCACTTAATAAAAGAGTCCATCAAATGGCGCTTACAAAAGTGCAGAGAATGGCGGCGCTCATGATAACGGGAGCCATGAGAACAACGCCTACTAAAGCCTTGGAGACAATCCTGGACACAGCCCCGGTCAATCTAATGGGCAAGCAACTTGCCATTACTACAGCACTCAGACTAAAATCGATGCAAATGTTGACATCGGATCATCGTGGTCACGCCGGATTAATTAATGAATTTAAAGGGGTGTCCAAAAACATAGACCGCTGTCTAGCAACACCTGCTTTTGGCAACAAATTCTCATACCACATACTCTCTAAAAAGGAGTGAATGGATAAGAAATGTATACCAGCAGGACACACGCAGGTCTAGACAGACAGCTCACGAAAGGAGGACAAAATGGGCTGCAGAGTTTTCTCCAACGACCCCAACCTCAGAATCAGCCTACGCCTGCCAGACTACTGCAGCATTCTACAGGCGGAGGTAACCGCCATAAAAGAGGCATTAGAGTGGCTGATGGTAAATGAGAACCCTGGTGAACAGATCCACATTTACACCGATAGCCAAGCTGCTCTCAGGGCAATTACTAGCGTGTGCACCAACTCAACAGTAGTCTCTGGCTGTCGGAGAAAGCTGAACAAACTGGCAGCACACACAAACTTGAGACTCATGTGGATACCAAGCCACAGTGGGATCCCAGGTAACACAGAAGCGGATGAGCTTGCAAAGAATGGCACAAGTCTGCACTCAACCGAAGTACTGCGGGATATTGGTATTAAATTTGCCTTGTGCAAGAAGACCATAGCCTCGAACATAGCGGAGCGAAGGTGGAGGGATGAAGACACCTGCGAGGTACCTAGGCAAGTATGGCCTCACCAAAACATGAAAAGAAGCACCAACATCGTCTCTCTAAAAAGAAACGATATCAGACTGGCAATGGGAGTCATCACGGAACACTGTCTCATTGGCAAACACGCGGAAAGACTGGGTATAGCAAAGCGGGACTACTGCAGAGGCTGCCTGGACGAAGAGGAAGAGGAGAGTGTTCAGCATTACTTATGCCAATGCACCTTTCTGTCCGCAACACGATTGCTCTTCTTAGGCCAACCTTTCTTTGATGACCTCTCTGACCTCGCATCACTAGATGCATAAACTCTCATGAGGTTCATTCACGGCTCAAAATGGTTTGATAAAATCCCCTGAGGAGAGTTGTACTTTTAAGTACTGTAGTAACACAACGGGCCCATCTGAGGCCTATGTGAGCGTTAGCCGCCACTTAAACTTAACCTAACCTAAGAGTGATGTATAGAATCCAAGCCTTAAGCCTTAAGCGATGTAAAGACGTACTTAAGCTTTGTAAAGAATAATTCAAGTTTTACGGTTACACCATTTTTTAGGACTGCGTTTCATAGCAAACGTTTTGGTTGTAAAATAATAAAAGAGTGCCGAACAAGTCAAATGCTATTGTTGTGCTAGATACTCAGTACAAACCACAACAAACAAAAAAGTTTTAATAACTATAGGTTGTCATAGCAACGGTTTTAGAGATATGGAACATTATTTAATTTTATTATTTTTTTTCCTTTCATTTTCTATTTTGCAAAATGTGCATTTTCTTATCATAGTTGGCCGATGTTTTGAAAAAAACATTCAGTATTTGACAGTTGTTGTTAGTGCAGTTTTTATTGCTTTAGCTCATTACTCTAATGCAAAACTAGCCAACATGCATTTCATGTATGGTCTTGCTAACGGGATTGCCACCAAAGCGCAACGTCTTTATGTAGAAGCTTATCCAAATTGCCAGATTCTTTCACATCGTATGTTTGGAAGAATTTACCAGAGATTGAGAGATACCGGTTCACTTTAAAAACAGTGCTATCTTTTTGGCAGATCAATGTCGTTATCTACTTCTAGAGCAGAACAAGAAATTATAGCACGGATAGAACATAATCCTGGGACAAGTGTGCGTAGAATATCAGCCGAGGTAAGAGTTGGTGCTAGTTTTGCTTGGAGAACTCTTTACGAGCAGCTGTTCTATCTATACTATGTACAACGAGTACAGGCCTTAAATTTAACTGATCATCAGACACGTTTGGATTTTTGTCGCTGGTTTCTACGACTTTCTAAGACCCGCAGTTTTTTGCTAAAATACTTTTTACGGATAAAGCCGGGTTTACACAAAATTGAGTTGTTAATTTTCATAATGCACATCGTTAAACCGACAAAAATTCTTATGCTGTAATTGAATGTGGACATTAGATACGTTTTTTATTGAACGACAGGTTTTTAGAAACTGCTGTTTTACCAAACCGATTAACAGGCGCTGCTCACTTCAACTTTTTACAGAACACAACGTATGATTTTTTGGATAACATTCCTTTGGCCCCCAAGCAACAAATGTAGTTCCAGCACAATGGTGCTTTAGCTTATTTTTGGGTTTCGTTAAAAAGCAGTTTTATGGCCAACAAGATCACCTGATTTAAACCTTCTTGATTTTTTCTTTGGTAATTTTTAAAATCATTATTGTATGCTACTAGCCTCCAGGAGCTGTAGTAAAAAATGAATGAAAAGTGCCAAAAAATCCAAACCAATAAAGGGGTTTTAAAAACAGTACAAATGTCAGTCAGACAAAAATGTCGTGCCTGTTTGGAAATGGAAGGATAGTACTTTGAACATCTTCTATCTGTAACTCTGTTCTTTGTAAAAGTATATAAAAATAAATAATGTTCCATATCTCCGAAACCATTGCTATGACAACCCATGTTTATTCAGACTTTTTTGTTTGTTCTGGTTAGTACTATCACCCCCTTAAATATTTTACTTTTTTTTTATACAACCTGTATGTGTTATTGCATAACGTCTAAGTTTTTAATTCGCAAAACGATACTTTAAAAATAAATAACATTTTTACACACTATGATAAAATTTAAAAAAAAATAGATTTTTTTGCAGAATAATGTTTGTCTACTTTTTTTAAGTAATCTGTAATTTATATAAGTATTATTTCTAATAATACAATGCTATTTTAATTGGTTAATTACGCATGAGGCATGATACGACGATTATTACAAAATAAATATTATTGAATGTTGATAGCATTACTTTATAATTTGTGTAAATAATAAAAATTAATTAAAAATAAATATAGATAACCTTCTCACGACATATTGTTTATTTAAATTATAAATTTTTATAGCAATTGTAAAAAAAAAACTGTATTGTAAAATTTGTGGAAAGGGACTATATACTATTTTGTAATTTAACGTTTTGTAAAAAACTTTTTTACCATAATTAATTTAAGTTAATGCCTTTTTATAGTACACATCCTTGTAGAGTTGGGGTTTGAAGAATAATTGTAATATTGGTTTTTTTTGCATATTATTTTGTTCTTTTTTTAAAAACGTAAACTTTTGTTTGCAGAGTTTTGTTTTTTTATTTATCTTTCACCTTTCCGCACGCTCGCTTTTTGAGCGTTGTTTAATCAAATTACATTTGTAATCTTAGAGACTGTGTTTGTTTATAGAACAAACAACGGTTTTGATTTGTTTTACAAACTCAATGTTTTTACTTTTTTTGATTTTACCATCATCGGCAAGAAAGCCAATGACTGTCCAATTGGTCTCCAGAAGTGAAAAAAGAAGACTGGGATGGCAAGAAACTAGCCCAACACAAACGCCAGGGTAGCTGACTAATTTCACCAGTTTCAAAAGATAATGAACCAGATGGTTATTATGGTTACTAAAATCAAAAATTTAAACCGGAGGATTGTCAAAATATTTTCTTCTTTTCAGGTCTTGGCAATTTTGTAATGGTTAAGACCAATGAAATCAAGCTCTACACCACCAAACAAAAAGACCTAGACAATGTGGATGTTTCTACAGGCACCGTTGCCGTCGAGGTCTACAATTCCAACAAAAAACTGTTGAACTCAGCATTTTCCCTCTCCGGCGACGAGAGTCACGGAATCCATATCCACCAGGTGTCTTGAAAATCATTTGCAGGCTTTACCCACTTAGCTATTCCCACTTCTGGAAAATTGGTCACTTTCTTTTCCACCACCACCGCTGGAGAAAGGAATGGAGCGGACTTATAGCTTTTCTCCGTGGTAAAGAAAAATAAGTTTTTTGCTAAAAGAAAGAGGAGAGTCCTTTTCAATTATTTAAATGTCTTTAACCAACTGCTAAAGCCATTAGTGCCGTCTCCCTCTGGCTAATCAGGCCAACAGACAAAATGGTTTTAAGTTTCTAAAAGCGCCGCCTCCGCTTAAAAGAAAATCTTTTTTACCAATTTTACCAAGGTCAAGTTCCAGGCTGCTGTCGCTGACCTAAACCACTGCGGTAAAGCTAATGTTAGTAATATCAATAACCTCACCCTTTCCCAACCTTCTTCAGAATCTTCAAAATTACGCCCACCGGCATTTGTGCTTACAGATAAGCAAGCGTTGTCATCTTTGTCAAAACATTTTATCGATAAATTTTGTATTGCTATTTATTTTATCTTCGTGCATTACTTTCGTGGGTATTTTTATGGCTTCAGCCACTAGCGATGACTACAGATGGGCACTGCGCACCTCAAATCAGTTGGGGCGGCCTTTCATACGTGGTCCACTGCTAAGAAGAAATGCCTTGAGATTGTTATATTGCACGTACCGGATTCTTTTACAAAGCAAGAAGTAGAACTTGCTTTTGAATCTTTTCTTTTTTTTTAAATGCCATAAACCTTCTAAATAAAACTGAATTAAAATGTCAACTATAAATACGATACTACACCCAGGTGGGCAGGGCAAAGAAGCCAAAATTCTACTCTGATCATTTAGGCCGTTTTTAGGATTTTGGGGGAGACAATAAATTGACAAATTCAAAATTAAACCGATATAAAGACAAAACTCACAAGCTAAACAATGCTACATACAATGCAAGAACCTTATCGACCGAAGCCAAGATAATTGACATTGAAGATTAGCTAAATAAAATAAAATGGGATGTAATAAGCATATGCGAAGTGCAAAAGCGAGAAGAAAATTTGACATTTGAAAATCAAAAAAAATCTTTTTTACCACCTTGGAGACATCGATAAATCAACAAAAGGAGTCGGTTTTCATGTACACAACAAACATGCGCAGAATATAATCTTATAATTTTTTTTTTACCTAAAATTGCTTGCTTGATATTAAAACTAAATCCAAGATATAGCATCAAAATTGTGCAAGCTTATGCGCCAACGTCTAGTCACAAAGATGAAGAAGTAGAATGTCTTATGAAGACATAACACATGCTATGAGACAGACATCTTTTCATTATATCATTCTAACCGGTGACTTTATTGCAAAAGTTGGCAAAAAACAAAACACAACCGAGACTACAATTGAAAACCATGGAATAGGGGAAAGAAACGAAAGGGGTCGAATGCTTTTAAACTTTTTGGCACAAAACAGCATATAGTTGATAAACAGCTTCTACTACAAAAAGGAACATTGTAAGTGGACGTGAGTCAGCCTAAATGGGAGAACAAAAATGAAATTGATTTCATAATCACAAATAAAAAACAAATAATTCGAGACGTAACCGTATTGAATAACTTCTCAACGGGAAGCGACCACAGACTAGTTAGAGCAAATATTCAGATAAATCTACGAAAGGAAAAATACAAAATGATCAAGAAAGATATAAATGCTGGCGCCACCAGAAGTTGTTGATAAATATAATGAACTTATAACGGCTGATCTAGAACATTTTGACTACAAAAATAAAACAGTCTAAAAAATAAACAATAAAATACCAGAAACCATGGAAAACGCCAGAAAAACATGTTTCCAAACAAAACGCACCAAAATTTACAAACTTAGCAAAAACACAAAAAGACTAATAGCAACGAGACGACAATTAAGAAACGTGGAAGAAGCAAACTTACAAAATATAAGAAACCTAAACAGGAAAATTTCAAAAGAAATGAGGAAAGATATACAAACGTACAACATAGAAATAACAAACAAAAAACGATAAAACAAAACGGCAGTATGAAAGTACTAAGGAAATCTAAAACCTATCAAATGGTAAATCCAAAATATTTAAACTAAAAAATGGAACGGGTAAAATAACCACAAATAGAAATAAACTTCTACATACTACACATTTTACACACTTCTATATAAAACTCACAGACCAAAACATGTAGATCAGAACATGGAAGAACAGAACAAAATGGTAATTAATCAAGAATCCAAAGAACTGAGAGGAGCGTCATGCAAGGCGACACTATTCTTCTCAAACTATTTACTGCTGTCTTTGAATGCGCTTTTAAACGCTGCTCCTGGCATAACTACAGAGTCATAGTGGATGAAGAAAAGTTCAGTCACTTGAGATTTGCAGACAACGTTGTATTAATATCTAAGAGTATTGATCAAACAAAGACCATGATCAGCGAGATAAAACAGGCATCTGAGAAAGTAAGTCTCAAGATGAACATGATGAAAACCAAACTAATGACAAATTTTGTTCTCAGTGGAAATATCACGTCAAATACAGAATACAGAAATTGAACAAGTTGATGCATACAAATACTTAGGACACAAAATTAGAATTGGACGATACAACCAGACTTGTGAAATTACACGTAAAATAGGTCTAGGATGGGCAGTGTTTGAGAAACTTAAACATATTCTCAAAGAAAAATTACCAATCTGTCGAAAAAGGCAAGTTTTCAACTAATGTGTTCTGCCAGTATTAACGTATGGCGCAGAAACATTATCGCTAACTAAAGCTTTGTTACTAAAATTAAAAGTAATTCTCATAAGCATATGGAACAAATGTTAGGAGTCACGCTACGCCTCAAGATTCCAAACCTTCACATTCGCCAACAAATTGGTCGCTAGACTAAATGGAGATGGGCAAAACACTTTTCTAGATTCCAAGACGGCCGCTGGACAAAAAGACTCCAAGAATGGCGGCCACGAGCGGATAAACAAAGTAAAAGTAGACCACCAACCCGATGGTAGGACGGCTAAAAGCGTTTTGCGGGAAACTGGATGAACGTAGCCCAGTCCCAAAACAAATGGAAAAATTTAGAAGAGGCTTATGTCCTGCAGTGGACACAAATGGCTGGGTGATGGCTGCCAAAAAAAGTTAAGTTTTTTGACATCATATGATTGACTAACCTTCTGAGGCTTAATGTTTTGGTTAAACTTAAAAAATGTAGTGACGTCATCTCTCAATGTTACAAGTGCCAGCGTTTATGGAATGGGAAGTTAGTGAACGAGAATCTCTGAGCAACCACAATTATTATTGTTGTTTTTAACATCGGAAAAGGAAAACATCTGGTATCCCCAAAGGATCCAAACAAAGGTTGGTAGGTTAAGAAGCTTGACAAGAAAAAACTCCAAGATGCTTTGAAGGAAATTGTGTCAAACGGAGAAACAACTTCGGCCAAATGGTTTTCTAAAACCGTGGCCAGGATCTGCAACAAATCGATGCCGAAGAGAAAATTTGCTGCAAGAGGACGACCTGTATATTGGTGGAACGAGGAGATTGCTCAACTACGCCGGTTATGTATAACACGTAGAAAAGAGTACACCAGAAACTCCAGACAAATTCTGCCTCTCGCAAAACACCAATTATGGGAGGAGTATAAGTCTTGCAAAAAGAAACTGAGGGACGCGATAAAGAAGCCTAAAAGAGCTAGCTGGAAAAACCTCTGTCAAAATGTAGACTTTGACATCTGGGGCGACGGTTACAGAATAGTCATTAAAATGATGGCAGGATTCCCGCCGAAACCAAAGCTGACGATGGATGCCATGGAGAAAGTGGTTAAGCAATTGTTCCCGGCCCAACCAAAAGTAAAGCATGACTGTGCCATTAGCACTAGTTTTTATCGATTTTACGAGCGAAGAGCTACGTGAGGCATGTGCAAAACTGAAGCACAACAAATCTTCAGGACCCGGAAATATTCCTGAAGAAGTACTGAAATAGGTAGCTTTGAGCAGTCTAAATCTGGTGCTGAGGGTATATAACAACTTTGCGGCCACAGCAACATTTCCAACGGTGTGGAAACAGGCGCTACTAGTTCTGCCAGAAAAGGGAAATAAATCAACTCCGGAAGAGCCTGGGTCTTTTAGACCAATTAGCCTTTTGGATGCAGAGGGAAAGCTCTACGAACACCTGTTACGCACTCGGCTTAACACGGACATTCACTGTTGAGTATTCCAAATCATAATCTGCAATTGTATGAAAAGAGTCCAAATTATATGGGCATCAAGTTATACAACAAATTGCCAATTTTTATAAAACTACTAAACCAGAAAGATTTTAAACGTGTAGTAAAAGAAATACTTGTATCTAAAGCTTATTATAATATAGATGAATATTTTAATGACAACTGTTTTAAATTGTAAACATTTATGTTGTATATGTGTATATTTCTAAATTGTAATTAATATTTTAATCTTGTGTATTTATATGTATGTATGTATATTATGAACTTGTCCTATATCATTGCAATATGATCTTTGGACCAATAAAGTATTATTATTATTATTATTAATAAGAAACTTGAGCGTACGGGCGGTCTTTCAAAAAAACAATTTGGATTTTGAAAAGGACGGCAGACATTGGATGCTTTCAAGGAAGTAATTAACATTGCCAGGCAAGTGGCTGCGTTCTCAGCAGCGCACCGGAGACTTTGCGTGATGGTAACTCTTGACGTCCAAAATGCGTTTAACAGCGCATCGAGGCAGTTGATCCTAGATGAGCTGAGGAAAAGAGGAGTTCAAAAAAACCTAACCGCCGTTATAGCTTTCTATTTAACTGACTTGAAAATAATTTAAAATCAGAGAACACGACCAAAACCGTCGAATTTAGCAGTGGGGTGCCACAAGGGTCAGTGCTGGGCCCAACACTTCTACGACGATTTACTCCAAACCAAGATGCCCGAGGGAACGGTTTTGATTGGCTTTGCGGACGATGTGGCGATGGTTACGACAGCAAAAAGTGCAGAAACGCTAATGAACACAGTCAACACTGGACTACTGCGTGTGACAAATTGGATGAACAAAAAGGGGCTAAAACTAGCTCCGCATAAAACCGAGGCAGTACTTCTGACGCCAAAGAGAAAACTAACTCCGATTTAGTTTGACATCCTTAGTACGGTAGTTATGCTGAGTAAGGCAGTTAAATACCTAGAAGTATGGCTCAACACCAAACTAACGTTTGCCGAACATATCAAGAAGACAATCGAAAAGGCCAAAAAAACGGTAACAGCCTTAAGCAGTCTAATGCCCAACGTTGAAGGACCTAGAGCTTTAAAAAAGAGGATTCTTGCGAGTGTTGTCTAGTCGCAGTTGCTGTATGCCGCAATAGCATGGCATGCAGTAACCGACAATAAAAAACTGTCCCAAAAACTAACAAGAATACAGAAGACAATGTCTATCCGAGTATGTAGTGCATACAGATCTATATCTGCGCAAGCTGTTGGGGTTATTGCTGGATTACCGTCTATCAAATTTCAGATCAAGGAATGAGCTGAGGTGTACAGTGAAACACTAAGAAACACTGGCAAACAAATGCAAATGGCCAGATGGCAAAACAAATGGGACAACGGGACTTACGGACGATGGACTTGTGCACTGATACCACAGATCCAAGAGTGGCTCAACAGACCCTATGGGGATGCAAACTATTTTTTTACCCAAGCTCTTTCAGGGCACGGTTGCTTCGGAAAATATATCCACGACCGCAGGAAAGCGGAAAGAAACGAGTGTACTTACTGAGAAAAAAGTTGATGCAAATCATACTTGTCCGTTGTCCCAAATGGAATGGTGTAAGATCAGCTTATACGGATATGACGGAAAAGATTTTCAGCGCTACAAATATGATGGAGAGCCTCGTAAAGTCGGAAGACACCTGGAGACAGGCGTACACCACGATACGCAAAATTATTGAGTCCAAAGAGAAAGACAGTCGACAATGAAAGGACAACCTTTGCACTGAAAAAATGCGAAAGCGAATTTTGGAGTAAGGTGTGTAGTGAGAGAGATGGTTGTTTTAGTTGGGTCGTGCTGTTTAACAGTCCAATCCCACACTGTTGCCCAATTTCCGTCTGGGGGCTTCGCCTTTTGAAGGTTTTTCCATCTCTATAATAAAAAAAAAAGTGCCAGCGTTTAGATCATAAGGCCAAACGGTGTTTTACTAAGATACTTGTATGTAGAATCTGTTCTGGATACCACTTACTCGGTGGTTTGCCTTAAAAACCTGCACTTTGCTCTGGCACTCACCTTGTCAATTTTAGGGATTCAAATCTTTTTACTCTTAATAGTTTTTGTTTCTTGTTGTCACTAAATCTGACTACAAAACAAGTTCCAATTAAAAAAATCTATTGACCTTTTATTGGTTTTAGAAGTAATACCAAGACGAACTAATTTAACGTGTCGTTGTGGCAAAACGGCTGTTTATTCATTTGCTTGCTGTGTATACCGTATTTTTGGCCCTGCGTGATTATTCATATATTTATCAAAATTTGAAGAACACCTTTGCCACTTAAAGCTTGTTAGGAACCAGTTGCAAGAAGACTTATAAAAGTATTCAAACAGATCTTAACCGGGTCCAGGCTAGTTGTTATCTTCTAGTTTTTACAAATGTTTAAAAGATGCAAGTATTTTTTTGATTTGTTAATTTTAACCGTGTTTTTGATGAAAAAGTTTCTATTTTATAATTGATGTGTTTACATCAAAAAGAAAACTGATATAATTAGGGAAATAATTAAAAAAACGCGTGTTAGTGTGTAAAACTTTTTAAAGAAGTTTTTACCTTATTACATGCAGTGCAGCTGGTGACGTTGTTATTGACTCTATTTTATTTTATATAAACAATGATGACAAGCTGGCAGCAAGCTACTTTAGCCGTTTTCTTCTTAACCAAGAACGTTGCTATTTAGTTCTAAAAAAGAAATTGTTGGCGGTTGTCTTTATCTTAACAAGATAGAATACGTTCTTATTAAAAGTTATCTTGCTGCTGACGTACTTTCTTGTTACCCACCTGTGTGTTTTCAACACCTCTAACTGAATTCTTTCTAGTGTGTCGGTGCGCGTTTTGGTTAATAGCCAATTCTTTGTTAATGTGGCCTTTTTTATCCGTGAGACACCTACAACGCAATCCGGTAGAACGCATTATGCGTAAACTTGGCCGATTGTTTTAGACGTATTGTGCCTCTAAGCATACATTTTGGGCTTATTTTATTTCAATGTGTATTGAGTTCTTAAACTTTGTGACTCATAGAGGTTTTTTTTTGTTGTGAGTTCTATTTTAGCCAAGTAAGTTCTCTAATCTGCAGAATATTTTCTCAAATTTGTTTGGTTTCAACCTCATGCTATGTTAATGCTGGCAGTTGATCATCTCAAAAAGCGTGCCCAAAAGCTTATTTCTGCTGGTCTTGTAGATTAATTATAATCTTGTAAAAGTGATCTATTACTAAAATATTTTATTTGTACTAAAAACAGTAATATTTTAAATTTATATTAAGAATATCTATCTTATAATCCGCATTTTAAATTATTGTATTTTTTAATCGAAGTCTAATATTATGAGTTAGAAAGTATGTCGCCCGTTGTGGCTAGTTTATTTTAAATTTTATTAAAAAACTATTTAATCACTAACTAAGGTTTAATATTAACTAATATAATTACATTTGCATTAGTAATTTATTCATTATTGTGGATTATGACACCTATTAAGAATTTAACATTAATAAACCAATTTAATTTGCTGCATAACTATAAAAAATAAATTGTGATTTAAAATTATTAAATTAAATTGCTTTAGTGAAATTTTTTTCATGTTATGTTAGCTCCCAAAAATTAATCAGATAACATAAATGTAACGGCACGTAAATCCGAATTTCCTCTCTTTAACAAAACCATAAAAAATTGACAATAATAAATTGTTAATAACAGTATTCGTTGCACGTGATTTTTCACACCCGACATAATGCAGCCAGTATCCTCCACATAATTATATCTATATTAAAAAATCATTACATTCAGTACATCAGTCTAGTTGATGTCGTCTCATCACACATACGTATATCAATAATAAGATTTATATTTATCCGATAATAATGCGTGCTGAATTGTTTCCGATTAGTTTGTTTTTATTAATTTATTGTGCAATAAAATGCAGTGCTATGTTTAGGACCAGTAGAGATGTGGATAGCTTAATTATGGCTCATGTGGTAAATAGTTTTAATTTATTATTGTAATTTATTTATATTAAAGATGAGATAAGCTCAGAATAAAAATTAATTTATGGTTAATGAACTCAGCTTTGTTGTTGTATTGTAAAATAAAACAAACAAACTGATATTGTTCAAATCAAACATGTATTTTAGATATTCAGACATGGTGATAGAACTCCAGATAAAGATTCTTTCGTATACTACCCTAATAATCCATACAAGAATTTAACTTATTTTCCATACGGCATGGGACAACTTACTTTAGTAAGAATACAGATTTATTTAAATTAAAAAACTATTTGTATAATATAATAATTTTAGAGAGGTAAGAAACGTGCGTATTTTCTTGGAGAATCTTTGCGTCGACGATTTGATCGTTTTTTTGGTCCTGTTTATTATCCTGAAATACTACAAGCGCATAGTTCTGAATACGACAGATGTCAAATGACAATGCAACTGGTTCTTGCTAGTTTATTTCCACCTGGTAAACCGGAAGAGATTTCAAGATATCTGTATTGGCAGCCTATTCCTTATAAGTATTTTCCATTTAAAGAAGATAAGGTAAGTTTGAAAAGATTTATTTAAATAAATTTTAAAATTTAGTGATATAGTATCTTACTTAAGAACACAACTTTTTATCAATTTTTTCATTTTTGTTTTTATATTATTTTTTTAAAATATTTTTTAATTAAATAAAATTGAATGAATACCAGTTTTCAAATATTGCATCTGCCCTGCAAACACAATTTTGTTGCTTATCAAAATTTATATGATGATTACTACCATAATTAATATATTTTTTAATTATGTAGTTTTTTGCACGATAGTTCTTCTTCTGTGCGTATTGCATTATAAACTAGAAAAAACTTTTTCAAGATGTTCATTACATGTCCAAAATATTAAAAACAGTATTACTAATATAACTAGTATTTTGGAGTATTTTTTAGCTTGATACTTTGGTCTACAACAAAATTTTTAAAACATATTTACGTCGCGTTACACATCAATTATATTATTAATGCCTTTTACAATTAATAGTTTAATTTTCACGTTTGAATTTTTAGTAATTCCAAATTTGTTACCTTGTTATTTTAAGGGATTTTTTTTAAAGTATTTTTTTGCAAATATCATTTTTTGGAAATACAAGTAGTAGTCAGTTTTGGAGGTTCTAGAAACAGACGTAGAACATAATGTACTTCTATCTTTAACTTTTTATTTGCGCATCTCTGCAATTAACCAATTGCCTCAACTTGTTATATCAGTATATATCAACGCAGAGGTAATAAATGTTAGTTCAAAAATTGGTTTTTTGTTTGACTAAACAACAATATTTACTTTTTTTCTCCAAACACACTCAACAATTTTTTCTGATCACTTAAGTACAAGCATCAAATTAATAATTTAATAAGTCTCACTCTTTTTACAGTTAACCAATATTCTATTTTAGTAGCATATTGAGCGGCTAGAACTCCATTTTGTCAATCTATGCCTGAATTAACAAAATGAAGTTCTGGCGGGTTATTGGACAATTCGACACTCCATACGCGAGTTTATTACTCACTATCGCAAAGAAACTGTTTGCGTTTGCTTAGATGCAAAACGACTCAATTCTCTCACCAAATTGGAAAACAAACTGCAGCGCTCAATTAAAGACTAATCTATTTGAGATGAATTTTATTTTTAGTTTAGATTTGACTGCCTCATACTGGCTAAAGATATGTGTATTTATATGTGGACAATCTTATCATAACATTGAGTTTAGGAACACATCAAATTGCTGCGGTCCACTATTATATTTTTTGAGTATTACCTTTAATATAGGAATAACATTATTTGTTTTAATATCACTTGTCATTTTGTCTCTAGAAGGCATTGTAACTTAGTCCAAATTTTTACTTATCACCCGTTATATGAGATACCAGGTTTTGTTTTACCTTCTTGGAAAAAAACTGTATTCAATCTTATGTTGTAGGCGCCCGCCTGTAAGACAAAAGGATTGTGGTAAAGTTTTATTGGCCGGTCTTTTTTGGTAGTAATTGGTAATTAATTCAATGGCCAAGGTACTCTATAGAATTCTTCTCAAACTCACATTAAAAAACTTTTAATAAGTACTACTGTTGAAGGCAACAAACGTCTCTTACTTTTGCCACACCAAAAACTTATGTATTTTATAAAAAAAGAGTAGCGTCGTTCTAGGTTGTTATTTTGTTTTCTGTAGCCGATACAGAAATGATGCAAACCGTTTTTCTTGTTAACTAACATAACCTAAACACAGTATTCACTAGTGTTTTGTTTTATATATTATTTGCAAGCATTTTTTCAACCTGTTTTTAGACCATACTTTTCTCACTAGCGTTGTAAGAGTAGCGGAGAATACAAACTTAATTAAAATATTTTGCGTAGTTTGCGTAGTAGTCAGAGAAGTATTATTCACAAAAACTAAACTAACCTCACGTAGCAACTATTTGAACCAAATTGGATCTATAATTTGTGTAATGTCTACCAGAAATTCCACTTCATAGACAATCTTTCTGATGATAATGATAGTTATGAGTAATTTTGTTTACCTGACACCTGTAATCTTGTTTTGAGATGCAGAAGTTGGCGACAATTGCGTATAAACTTTTTTTATTTATGTTATGCTTTAATTTGATTGATTGATCAATTAATTGTTCAAGCGTCTAGTACTACATAAGCTCTAGCAGCTATATGGTTTATAAAACAAATTAACAGTTGCCAGTTCAAATGACCAATTTGTCAAGATTAAAATTGACAGAAAGTTTATAGATATTTTGTCAAATTAATAGTTGACAGTTTATATGACAGACCGCTATTTATAACAAATGCTTAAGTTTTTGTCAAATTGACAGTTAACATAATATTTAATTACTAGTTTATACGTAAAATTTGTTGTGAAATAGTTGACAGTTGCAGTCTCAAACTAACAGTTAACCATTTATTTAACAAATTTGTCAAGATTAGAGTTTGCAGTTCATATGCAAGATCAATTCATATGACATGACATGAACAGTTGATATATGTTGAAGTAGCAGTTTATATGACAATGAATCAGTTGACAATTACTTTGTAGAATCAAAATTTGACAGTTTATCTGACATATTTGTTACAGTTACAAAAAACTGTTTCAGTTGACTAAATATCAACTGAAACAGTTTTTTGATACAAATGCCAATATTTTATGGCTTACCATCTACAGCTGCTTTTAAATGTGTACTTGCAAACGCAAATATATACTACCAAACGCTGTAGATACAAAGTAATAAATTAAATTTATGCAATAATTGACAGTTGCTTTGTCAAATTGGCGGTTTACAGTTTATGTGATAGATTTGTCAATATTAATGTTTACAGTTAATATTTCAAACAATTTATAAAGCGTAAAACAGTCGACAGATAATGAATTAACAGTTACAAGTTTATATGTCACATTTGTGAGACAGTTGATTTATAAAATTGATTGATAATAAAAACCTACTTGAACAACCGGGTGGCACGGATCAATACTAAGCCTACTGTTGTGTAATCCAAAGTACGATGAAAGAATCAAAGTGATTAGACTAGCGGATGACACATTAATACAGTAGACGCAGTGCGTAAAGCCAAAGAAGCTATAAATGAGGTAGAACTTTGGTTAGATGCTATCAGGTTTTAGCTCGCAGCCGGTGCAAATACAAGAATTCAATACCTAAATGTTACTATAAAATTTAATTGATGGCAAATTGGAAGCAGATGAGGTTGCATTATGTCAAATATAGTCGGTCAAATCAAAATCAAAACGCTGCGTCAACATGCGCAGCTGAGATGGGTTTCGAATGAATACGTGCTAGACTAAAAAGTGCGCTATGTTGCTTGAGTATTGTGTTGCAAGCGTATTAAAATCTATAAGTTCAGGACTAAACCAGATTTTCAAAGAGTTGGTTTAAGCAATTGCTCTTAAAATAGACAAAAATGCGGTAACTTTGTAGAAATAGCAAAAGCGGTGTTTCAATATTAAAACAAATGTCGCTTGAACGCAATATTGGATGGTACAGCATTAGAAAACGCAAAAGCATAACCCATGTATGTACTGTAAGTTGACTTATTTAAATTAGCTATGGTATTGCACCTAATTTGCAATATTGGGTGCAGTTTAAAACTTAGTTACCACGGTGCAGAGATCACAAAATACAGTAATACCATATAGAACGGTTTTTAGCTAGTTAGTACTTAATTGTTCCATTAGCTACAATTCTTGGTTAAAAGTTTTAGTGTCAAAATCATTATCTTCATAAATAAAAGACTTTTTTAACTTTATTCAAACTCCATAAAAACAACAAAATAAGTAGATTTTCTGTTATTTGGTTTATAATGTTATTTATATTTTAATAAAAATTCCAACCTACATTTGAAACGACTATTTAACTGGCAACGCTATAGTTTCAGAGATAATAAACAAAAAAGTACCAGGAGTCAACCCCGAGCCAGACCATATCGGAGTGATTTTTTTGTGTAGTTTTAATAGTTTGTCCAAGGTCATAAATGGTATGTTTAGGTTAATACAATGTGTTATGTTAATAAAAAATTTGCGTTTCTTTTTGTTATTGCAATTAATCAACAATTATTCAAAAAAGAATATTTATATTATAATAAGTCTGCCTATTAGAATGTACAAAAATACATACACAATTCAGTACAGAAACATACAACTGGCTAAATGTAAGTTTTTTGCTGAGAAGTAAATTTTTTTTATATGATCAGATTTCAAGGTTGTCAACGGAATCCAAAACGGGTAGAAAGCTTTAACCAATTTTTTTGAAGCAAATTTGATGAAAATCTTGCATCTTGTGATTGATACAGAACGGTATGTGGTAGCGTATTTCAGTCCCAATTGGCTAAATTGAGGAAACTGCATATTTTACGCCAGAAATGGAGTTCTTGAGCGTTGTATTTGCATTGCGTGTTTTCCTGTTAGGTAAAGAAATTGTTGTATTGACCGACTATAGTGGGCTTACTTTTTTTAACTCTTGTAGGCTATTATTACCTTGTCTATCACGTTGGGTTCTGTCAATACAAGAGTTCCTATTTAATATTTAACATATTTTGGGTAGTAATAATTTAATAACTGATATCTTGAGTTGTCATTCACCTAGACAACTGCTAATACCTTGAAAGAAAATTCCGTGTATTTGTGATAAAAACAAATTCGGATATAACTTTCACATATAATTAATACTCCAACTTCTAAATCATCCTAAACTATTAAATCAAAATATTTATTTAAGTCACTGCTTGCTCCCCGCTTAATGATTTGATTTCTGTTGACTTTTTCGGACCGCTGCCTTGCTCTATCCGCAAAGTAATTCCGCTTTTATACTCCACCATTGAACGCAGTTTACCTCTAAAAGTTGGGCAAACTTTGTCAATAAAATTTTGATTCAGGACATTTTTTGTCATTCTCAGGCAAACTACGAGGAGCTGGGTTGTTGTTTTTGATCTTACTGTCATGATAATGATAGTGCATAGACTAAAGAAATTCTTAAATTAGTTGAATTTTAAATTAATGCAACTAATAAGTCAATTAGATTTGGTTAAGCTTTCTGTACTTGAGCAAGTGTGACAAGTTAGGCTACCTCATGCACATTTCTATTTAAAATAAAAATAATTAGTAATTTGAGGTATTGGTTATGTTGAGCGGAAAACTTGTTTTTATTAATAAACTGTTTTATTTTTTGTTTAAATCATTAAAAAGTTGTAACTAAGTCTAAGGTAGGGCAGCAGAGACAACGTATAACGGTTTTTTGTTGTCCATTTTACCTTTAAATTGCAAAAAACTGGCAACAAAAAAGGCTCAAAGAAAGAGCCATGGTAAATAGTGTTTTGCGGTGTTGGTGTGCTACATACAAATTTACATAAAAAAAAAACAATTTACGTTGTCTCTACTGCCTTATCTTAGATTATAAGATTTTTATTGTTTGTTGTTGTCATATTATAACTTGTTAAAGGCTTGTAATGTAACTTTTATATTTGTGGTTATTAACGTGTAGATATAAGACAAAAAAATCTTCTTGTTAATGATTTTGTGTAATTGATTATAACAACATTCTACAAACCTTAAAACTGATTGTCAAACAATTCAATCTTATTTTTGTTTTCTAAAATACTGTGGTGTCAAAACTAGCATTAGCTGTTATTATCTGTTTTACTAAAAATTTTTGGTGTACGCTTCTTTGAGAATCGTTTTCTATTGATTTCTGTTTGATGCTTTCTGCATCTATTTTATGAATGTGTTCGTTAGACATTACCCAGTTCTCTTACTGGTTAAATACCTTGGTTTTAAGATGAATGGGTTTTTAAATATGTATCTGAGTTTGTTGATTCTTCAACGTCAATGTTTACATACTGCTTAAAACTTGTCTTTAATATGATAGTTATATGTTTATTGCACAGAGAACCCTTTAAATCAAAATACTTTGTTGTACAAATAAATAATGATTTTTATTAACGATAACAATTAACTATTATATATATATTAATCATTGACCAAAAAACCATGAAAAAGTGGAAATAAAATTTTATATTCTACATCAAATTCTGAACAACAAATAAAACTGAAATAATTAATTAAATTAAGATATTAAAATTAATTATTTATTAAAGAAATAGAATGAAAACTACAAAACATTAAAAAAATTGTTCAACTTGTCGGCTTTAGTGACGAAGGGTAAAATCGATAACAATTTGAACATAATTAGTAAAATAATTTGCACTAAATGCAGCAGTGGCTGTTATCTAAAACGTTATTAGTAAATATCTTATTTAACGACATGTACCTACATTTTTCTATTCAAATTCGGTAGGCATTCCTTAATTTCATTTACATATTTTAGATCAGAATGTATTTTTTTTGCTTAATTGCATAGTTCTAAAGAAATAATTGGTATAATGCTGTAAATACCAAGCAAAAATTGTTCTTATCTTTTAATGTAAGAAACACTCTAAACTTGCTAGTACGCATGTTTTAAATCTAACAATGTACTTTTACATCTAATATTGAAGCTACGCAAGAAAGAGGATAAACATTGCAACTTCTGATTGTCTCTGTTGATTTTGACTTCGTGTCTTAGGTAAATATCTATCCACCATGTCAATTTTTGAATCGTAATTTTTTTTTTTATTATAATTATATGCAAATTTCAATTTTTATCTACAATAAATGGTGTGTTGTTTCGGTATAGTACAAATAAACAATATATTTTTAATTCATTTATTTACAAAACTATACAAAGTTATAAATCATGAATAATATTTGTATCAACAGTAGGTGAATCACTAGAATGTTCATCTACAAACTGCAATAAGTCCTCAACAGGCCTTGCTCCCATGTAATATTTAGGTTTGTATTTATTATTTTTTGAGAGAAAATAAATTTTAGGCACTCTTTTCACTACAAACATTGAAGGAATTTCATTCCTTGTTATATCCATTTTGGCAACCATTACATCTCTACCTATCAACTAAAAGATCATTTATTTAAACTATTAACTAAACTAAAAAAAAAATTTAATTGCACAAAATTATAAATTAACCTTTTCAGCAAGTTCATCATAAATTGGCTCTAACTCAATACAAAAATTACATTTTGGTGAATAAAATTGCAGTAACACATCTATAGAATTATCCATAACCATTTTATTGAAGTTCTTAGCAACTACAATTTTAACTCGTTGATTATTAACAGCTGGTATATCTTGACTTCTAACAAATTGCTCCAATTTTCCATGATCAAAATCTCTTACAAATTTAACTAAGTTATCTATCCCAAAATCAGTCTCCATTAAATAGATATCACCATAAAATCCATGTATACAAACTATAGGTTCTTGTATCGACCCAAATCTATCTAAATCGCTTTGAAAATCCTTTAATTTACTAACAGCAAATGTATACTTTTTATAAAATGCAACCCTCAACAATTGTTCACGCCAAAAATTAGCATCAGGATTGCCATAATTAATATCATAATAAACAGTAATTAGAGGTACTTTGAAATCATTAACATTATCCTTATGACGATGGTCAACTAAACCATGAATAGCATTTTTGGTAAAATCATATAAACCATCACCATCGCCATTATATGTTTCTATATTATCTTTGTACTTATTTTCAAGACGTTTGGGTCTTTGCAACATTATCAATTCATTTGCACGTAAAACTGGGTTGATAAACGAATGCGCATATTTAACTTTAAAATGCTGAGTCAAATTAAAAAAAATGTTCTTTTAAAACACCTTCACGATGTAATAATGCAACTACGTGAACTTCATTTTTATCTTTAAGAAAACTATAAATAATCAAATCGATTGACTGATTTTGAATAAATTATTAATTCATTTAAGAAAACTATCAAAATCTTTGCTGGTTATTTGTTTTAACAAACTACATTAAATCTCGAAAGATTCCTGCTATTATGGCTACGTCGTCTGCGTATCGTAAATTGGATATTAATACCTTTGTGTGACCAGTCGAGTTTTTTAAAGACGTTTTTAAGAGCCAGATTAAAAAGTTTTGGTGGTAGACAGTCTTTTTGTCTTATTCCTCTTTGTATCCCTACGGGTTCTGAGTTTGTGTGCAGTTTGTATGTTGCTGTGGCTTGTTTTACTATGTTAAGCAAAATGGTGGTGTATCTGTAATTAATTCTACAGTTTGTTAATACCTGTATGACTGCTTACGTTTCGATAAAGTCAAATGCTTTCTCAAAATCAATAAACGCTAGATATATGGGAATTTTGTACTTATTTGACTTTTCCAGAAGTATTGTGATTGTTAGCAGGTAGTCTGCTGTACCGTAATCCTTTCTAAAATTAGGTTGTTCCTGCGGTTGGTAGCCGTCCAGTTATTTTGTAAGTCTATTTGTAATTAATTTAGTAGTAGTAGTAATTTATACAAGTGTGAGATAGAAGACTTATTGGTCTGTTGTTTTATTCTTTTTTTTTGTGGAGTATTATAACTAATGCGTTATTACAGGTTGCTGGGATTTGACCTTGTCGTAGGCACTCATTTAGTATTTATCATAAATAACAGTTTTTTGCTACCTATATAGGTTTATAATGTCAATTGTTATTTCATCTTTCCTTGATGCTTTATTTGGTTTTATCTGTCGCATAGCGTTCATTACCTCATTTTTGTCTATTTCAGACAGTTTTTCTAAGCCACTGATTGTTACTTTTTGTTTGTGGTGTCAATTTGGTGCTATCTCAGGTGTTTTTGATAAATAGAGGTGGGCATAGTACTCCTCTACAATTTTTAGTAAACTGTCTTTATTTTTAATTGTTTCTCCCGCTGAATTTACTAGGGAGTATATGTTGGGTCTAAGGCATTTTATGTTTTTCTTCTCTTTGATGGTTTTTTCTAACAGATTTTTGTTCTTTTTTCCTCTGTACTCTCTTATTTTTCTTTTCACTATTTTGTTGAGTTTTCTGTAATCTGCCGTGCCTCTTTTTTGCTGTTTTGTTCAATTCCCTTTGTTGTTCTACTAGTCTCTTAGTATCGTTGCCAATCTCCGGTTTTGGTTGACTCTTTGGTAATTATTTATTTATAATTCTGTTACAATTCTTTATTGTTGTTGATATTTTGGGTCCCACTTTGGTATTAAAGTTGCCTATTATCATCTTAAGTAAGTGGTTGGTTCTTGTTTATTTGCGGTCTTTAGTTCAATATATAATTGCTCTATCTCTTTACCTGGGTGACTTGAAGTTGGTGCATATACTTGGATTATTTTCATATGCTTTTCCTTGGTTAAGTTTAGTATAGTGTAAGCCACTTTGTCGAATATAGCATTGAATGTTGATGATGAATGCTACTCCGTTGTTCTTTGCACCGGAGTACTTAAAGTTGTTTTCTGAGTTGAGTTTTATCCATTTGCTGCCTATTTGTTAAATTTTGCTTAATCTGACAATATCTTATTTTATCTTCTCTAATTTGTTTGCTAGTTTGTAGAGTTTCTGTTCTTAGTGTTCAAATATATTAAGTTCCAATTTATAATGTTGTTTTGGCAGATGTAGTCATGATTAGGAAGCCTGATTTTGCTACGGAATTCTTAGCACCTTTTTCCTTTCTGAGTGGCCAACCGCTGCCGTGATTGGTTTTGATTTTGAAGGGTTGAGCCATATCTCTCTAAACTGGCCAATTGCGGGTTGGAAAGTTTGAGTTATACATTTCCGTAATTTTTGGTTAAACGGTCATTCCGCCGTGACTTGGTCGTCAGAGCCTCGTTAGTTCTCTAGCAGGGTGCACCGCGTGCAGGTTAGGATGACGGTTGGGTTGATAAGCTGTTGTTTCAACCCATTATACCCATGTACATTATCCAACAAAAACACGGAAATATGTAACGAATTAACTGATTGTAATTTGAACATAAATTGTTTAAATGCATATCTCTTCTTCTTCTTCGTCAGCCATTCATACGCCACTGCTGGCGTTTTAGCCTCTTTTCTGTTTGTAATGCTGGCAACTTACATTACAAGGGACCTGCAGGTTTTAAGTGGATTCCGAACCACTGGAGAGAATTCATCACTCATCTGAGAAGGTTTTAGCTGTAAAACCTCACGCTGGCAAAGCGACTTGGGGAGTAAGAGAGCGTATAGAAAGTGAAAAGTATATCACGGTATATGGGAATCGAACCCACAATCTTCGGTACAGCGGCCAGATGCCTAGACCACTGCGCCACGCTCTCTCTAAAATATACATATAACTAATTATAATTACATTATAAATGGCAAAATTTATATTTAGAACTTTTTTGGTATTTAAATAATAAATAATAAACAAACATTTGGGCGGGTGAGCACTTTAGTTTAAACTACTTGCAAATAATCATGATCTGGAGTATCTTACTCAAAATATTGGATATTAAAATTAATAATTTTTTTTTTTAATGTATTTTATGTAAATTGCTTTTTTATCCAGTAAGAGACACATACACGAGTTTCGGGATATGCACCCATCATTAGTGTGCCTAGCATCTCACTGGTCGAAGAGACAATTTACACACACAAACTGTTCAGCGTTTCTCTTAATAAGGGACATTGCGTCAACACCCTTGACATATTGGATATTATTATTTTTTAACCTAAAGAAGAAACTTTTAATGTTTTAATACTTGATAGTAATTATGATCTGCAATTACCCAGCCTTCTCCAAGTGTTAGTTATCAAGCGATTAAATATCACTTCTTTTTCTCTAATTAAGGAACTAACGCAGTGAGAAAAAACGGTAAATTTTTTGATAACAAACACTCGGGCGGGTAGGTGTGCACCCCAGTTCAAATTACTTGCTGATAATCATAATCTGGAGTAATCCACCAGCCTACCCAAATGTTAGTCATCAAAAGATTGTATATTACTTCCTTCTTGGATAAAAAGACTTCTATTGTTTACAAAAAAAAGAAACTTCTAATTTTTTAATAACAAACGTTTGGGCAGGTAGGTAGAGATTCCAGCTTAAATTACTTGCTGGTAATTATAATCTAGAGTAATCTACCTATCCGCCTAAGTATTGGCTATTAAAAGATTGTATATCATTTCCTCCTTTTTTGATAAACAAATTTTTAACGCTTGCAAAGAGAAGAAACTTCTTTATAATAAATACCCAAACGTGTTAGCAAAAACTCCAGATTAAACTAGAGTTTCCGCTTATTAAGAAATTAATTATTACTTTTTTCAAAAAATAATGTTGTCTTATATAAAGCCTTTGACTAACAAACATTTTCTCTTCTTTACATACGGCTTTGTTTTGATTTAAAATAAAATGTTACTTTAAGTGGTTATAGCCCAAATTAAAGAAACTTTTCCAAACAGGTCTAACATGAATACATCTATCTGTACATCACTATAAAGTTTTTTGCAAAATAAAGAAAGATATACATTTTGAATATACAAGCAATTTTTACAAAATTCATTATAGAATTTATAATTTTTTTTCTTTAAGTTTATGTAGACTACAAAAGTTGTTACTTTGTTTTTACTAAATTATTTTGTTTATAGTATTTAGCAGTTTATAAGACCTGTCCAAAGATATTTACATCTACTTCCGACGTTGACAACAAAACCTTAGAGATGTATAAATATGTTTCGGAGCATGTTGGTGCTGAAATTTCTACAACAGCTGGATTGTTGGCCGTTCAAAATACCATACGAGTTCAGGTCAGTAGATTTTTGTTTGTTTATTAATATATGTATACCAAGCTTAATGACAAAAAGATCATCAGTAGTTATATGTTTTTTACCAGTTAGAAAAATTAGTAAATTTATTAAAACTTAGAAGTAATAAAAAATTAAATATTTTTTTATAAAAAATTTAAATATTATATTTCAGGAAGAATTAGGATTTAGAGTTCCTTATTGGGCTAGAAGAATTTGGCCTGAACCTTTTACCAGGAACGCAATGCAAGCATTTGTTGATATGACTAAAAACCATTTACCTGAAGTAGTAGGTAAAAAATTAAATAACAAAATTAATACAAATAAAAAAATAAAATTTATTATACACTTTAGGTCATCTATTACATAAAATTGTAGAAGATACTAAAAACAAAATTTCAGATGTAAATTCAGGTTTAAAGCTTGTGCTATATTCTGGTCATGATGTGAATATTGCTGGTTTATTAGCAGCCTTGGGTGCTTATCATGGACAATATATCTCATATACATCACATATTATTATGGAAGTCCATCAGATTAACGGCGCTGTCGGATTCAAGGTAATAAACAACATAATATTGCAAAATAATTGATTAACCGTAAACATATAGAAGGTTATCGGTCATAACCTTTAAATTTAATTTGCTCAACATTAGTTTTGGTAGTTAGAACATTAATATTCAATTATTAAAATAATTTTAATTTTTTAGATTTTTATTCACAATTACGATACGGAATACCCAAAGATGATTAAAGTACCCGAATGTGGATCATTTTGTACTATACAACAGTTTTCAGAATTGGTTGAGAAATACTACAAAGGTGACAACTGGTGTGCTGAGGAGGAATAAACTATAATTTAGCCGATATTTATTTATAAATATTCTATGGTCAATTTAATTGAAAACAATTCAAATTTTATTAGAATTAATTTATAAATAAATATCCCGTTATGGTGTAATTGTTACCTATTGTTAACGAGACGCAACAATCGTGTTTGCTCTTTGATAATGAAATAAAATTGTATATAGAAATATTTGTTGCAAATATAAAACCGTAGCAAACATGGATGTATGTAAATAGCTTGAAATGATTAAGTTATTATTTTTATACTCATTTCCTGTCCATTCATGGATGTACATGGGAACCAGGAAACGTTGATTTTACAACATATTGTAATTATTCATTTTTTGTATTATTTTTGAACAATTTTGCCTAATAATTTGAGGAAATTGTATTTTGTAAAATTTAATACAATTTTATTATTATAATAGTACTAATTAAATGGAAAATTGTCTATAACAAAAATATATTATTGTATAAACCATATAGTTATTAAATACATTAAATATTTTAACAAAATTAACTATTATTTGATAAATTTATATCATCAAATGTAAAAGAAATTAATATTTGATTTTTTATAAGTTCAAAGGTGAGTTAGAAAATTATTAAGTAAGTACATAAGCAACAATAGACTGACTATAAAAAAATTTCTAACTATGTATAACAGAAATTAGATAGCTTAAGCATGATTTAATAATTTTTAAATTTTTATTGATAGAAAGTAAAATTTGATTAAAAACGATGAGGTCGGCCTCGGAAATCTTAAAGACATCTAACGGTCCCCGCAGATACTTTGAAAAACACTGATGTAGACAACTTTACTGTGTTCCTTAGAGCGAACAACAACATCTAAAAAGATTTTTTTCTTTAAATAAGTTTTTTCAGTAATTCTATATATACTTTACAAACAGTATTATTTTAAGAATTCTGCAACAAACAGGAATTAATGAAAGTTAATGTTATAAAGTAAATAAATAATAAAATGGTTAAGTAAATTAAGTTTAGAATTTATTTTTTTTAAAAATGCATTAATGCAATTATAAGTTAGTATTAAAGAATATGTATTTTATCATGTTGTTACAGCTGGGCGTAAGTACAATTGTTATTTGTATTATGAGTCACCGACTCAGAGATAATTTTATTCTTAATGGAAACTTTTTACGAGACTTAAAGGAATGGCTTTTAAAGTGTTACTTAAAAGTAAACAAATACGTTATATTGTATTTTTAACAACTATTTATTCATTCAAGTGGATTAACATATAAATAAATAATACTGAAGGTTTTCGACCGTCTTACATACATCGAGCTCGCTGTTTTATATTTTTAAGAACAAATAAAATAAGTTTAAGTAATTAAATGTCATAATAATTATAAAAATTAGACAAACTGTTTAGTTTATGTGTGTAATTGTGATTTTCATTACGACAAAAACTGGATGAATTAATTAATATTATACGTTTTGTAAATCATTGTGAGTTTGTGCATTTTATATTTTTCTACTTTACATAAATTATATGTATTATTCCAAATAGTAATTAAAAATTGATGAAAATGACAGCAATAGTAAATAGACAGACTTTGTAAATCGCTTGAAGTTCAATATACTTAACTCTAGTTATCTCACCAAGAAAAATATTGATATTAATATATCTGAGAACAAAACTGAAATACTTGCAAAAAATCAAAAGTAAAACTACCTAAAAACATAAATTAGAAAGTAAACTACATTTCTTTAAAGTTAAATTAATAGAAAACTGTGAAAGAAAATAAATATAAGAACTAATGCGATTTTAAGCGGGCACGATGAAGGTGTTACATGAAAAGACATCAGTTAGAAAAACGCACAAAGAATCACAACTATCATAACCACTAATAAAAACAACGCAACAATTATTAATAGAAAATACCTGCCACCTGCTTGATAAATCTAAATCTGGTTCTGCATATGAAAATAATCAATCAATGAATAACTAAAACTAACACTCATTTATCGCTTAATCAAAATCAAAATAATCCCGCAAGTAATATAATTGCTCCTACAAATAAACCAATAAACAAAAATACACAAGTTCTGTTGTTATTTCCTCGTCATGGACGTCATATTAGGTCAATGCTGCGGACTAATCTAAAGGGCAATTTTGATGTAACTGGTATCATAAAACAAATGGCAGATTTAAAAATATAATAATAATAATAATAATAGTAATATCAATTTATTACTCAGCAGCCTACAGCTAATTACAGAGTAAAATAATATAATAAACGTAATAAGCTAATATAACAATAAATGGGTACTACCTTGTCGTGGTGAAGGGACTAAGTAACTTTTGCTCGAGCCATGCCGGCGAGAGTTTAACTCCTGGCAGGGTCACCCACGCCGGATGGTTCAATGAGCAAACCAAATCTATTCAAAGCTATGTCTGGCTACTTTTTTTATTTTTTATGTCATTTACATTTTTAATCTTAACTTTCTTTTTATTTCATTCCCAACCTGGAAGTAGGTAAGACATTCACGCTCTCAGTCTGTGCCGTTAGTTGAATCTGACACAGGCTTCAAAATTAGCACGGATTGAGCTACTTCCGGAGTGAAAGAACAATGCTCCGGTAGCGCAGTGGTTAATTGTTTGAAAGTTGGTGCTACTGATCAAGTTGTGCCAATAGATATAACTACCCGGTTCAAGTTGGACCTTTCAGCTTTTTTTTTTCGACAAGAAGGATAAAGTTTCTAGCAAAGCTATTTTGTCAAACAATAATGCCGGTGATGAAAAGGCGAGACCTGTCCTTTGGTTCATCTTGACTTGACAAAGTTAGCCTTTTTTTAATTAGTAGAGCTTTGTATGGACTGATTGGTGACACCAAATCTATCAAGAAGGTCAAAAATGGCTTTCTTGTAGAAACAGTTACAGCCGCTTAATCTACATAATTTTTAAAATGTTTACAAATTAGAAATATAAACGTTAAAGTCATAGAAAGTTAAACGTATTAAAAACATTGTCTACTGGAGAAATTTTTTGTTGCATGCTTGAAGAAATTGTGGAAAATATGAATGGTCAGGGAGTAATCAAAGTGGGTTGGATCTCTAGCGTGCAAGACAAAAAACGCAAAGAATTTTCTAACCATATAATGACGTTTTACCGTTCACAACTTTCTACTAACGGAGCCAAAGCGTTGCTTCAAATTTCAGAGGTTTGGTCACACAGCTGCTCTTATTTAAGAGGCATGTGGAAAACTTCTGCATAAAAGTAGCAAATGCCAACAACCAATTACGTGCGTCAATTGCGGAGGAAAACATTCCGCAAGATGACGAAATTATTCAATATATAAAGAAGAATTTGCTATCAAAGAAATTATGACTAAAAACAAATTAACTTATTTTAGAGCACTTAAATTGTATCAATGTATTTGCCGGATGATTTTACAATAAAACTACAACTGCATCAAAAAGCTCAGTAAACTTAACTGAATTAATTAACAAGCTTTTACCGCTTCTTGTTGCTGCATTTAGCTGAATCAGTTAAACCGCTGCAAATACAGAACTGTCAAAACTGGTAATTAAACTTAATCAGCTCCCGCCAAAACTTCTAGGGCAACAACGGTTAAAGAAAACTGTAGTCACCTTAACCAAAAATGTGGGGAAATCACCCCTTACACTTATTCAAGTTGGTATTAAAACCTACCTGATCAATCTTGTATTGGCAAATACGTCAAAACAAACAGATGTAGATAAGTCTGATCAGGGTATAAGGAAGCGGAATGATCCTTCTTCCAGCAACAGTGAGTGAGTGCCAGTTTGACATCAAAACTTTATGTTGCCAACAGTGGCAGCAACATAGGCAGACAAACAAGAAGACCTGGCTGAAAAAAGAGCAGAGCACGCTCCCAGCAATAGGCCTTTTATTAAGTTTTACTATTAAGTATTGTTTTGTATCGGTACTGTAGTCCTTTACAACTGCAGTGTCATTTGTGTATTTGTTTTGTTTCTTTTACTTTAAAGTTTTGGCATTGAAGAATCTTCAACCTTTGATGTCATCTGCGATATTAGTTTTAAATTTTATTTATTTTAAAGTTCTGGCATTGGAATATTTTACAACTGATGTTATTTGTGATATTAATTTTAAGAATTTACTAAAGTCTCTGTACAACTTTGGTGTTTTATTTATTCTGTCTGTCCGTTTGTTACGTGATATTTATTTTTTAATTTATTTCATTTGAATAAAATTATGGAGACTATAATGTAGTGGAACTACAACGGTTGCAAACGCAGATATTGTGAGCTGAAGATGATCCTGGTGAAGTACATGCCTTTTTGCGTGTGCCTTCTGAATACGCACTTCAAGCCCTAGGAAAATTTCAATCTTGAAGACTGTACATGCATAAGAAAATACGTTCTGTCTGGTCTCCAAACCAAAATTGCTATTAAAAAAAAATTACCGGTTAAGAAAATAACTCTCAGAACTAGACTCTAGGCAATTGCAATCCGGCTTACCTTCCAATAAAAGCCAGAATATGCAATCTGTATATTCTATCCCCACACACTTTGAAAGTAAGGATACAAATTGTTTGGCAATTGATTTGTTTTTTTCATCTCTACGTTTAGCCATACGTTTAACGTGGCAGGTATTAGAAAACCTTTACGGCAGCGATTACTTTTCGAGCGCAATGAAACCATCGTCAAAACAGGTCAAACAGTCCGTTCCTCGTAGAAAGTGTTTTGACCCCCTAGACTGGCAAGGGTTCCAAGGCAGTCTGATCTCACCAAAATTAAATGGTGAGAATGTTAAGACCGGCGTAAAGGTTTTCACAGATTGTATTGTCCGATCATCTGAAGTGTTTATACAAAAGTTTAGCTGGCCGGTCCGTCGGTTTTTTGGTGGAATGACAATAGTTAAGTAAAACAATTTTTTAAAAGCAAGCAACGGTCATGAGAGAGCTACGTTGGTCCGCAAAATATGAAAAAAGGTGGGAACCGTATTGAAGAAAAAATTTCCATCTGTGGCTCCTATCCTAATTATCGACAGACGCAAAATCACCAAAACCGCCAAAATTGCAGAAGCACTAGCAACTCAATTTGCGTCTGTTAGTAGCTCTTAAAATAATAATGAAGAATTCCTTTGTCTTTTCCTCAAAAGAAACAAAACGGCCATCATGGGTACCTCCTCCACGCTGAGACCAGACGACGTGTCTTATCAGCTTATCTAGCAACTTCCGTCCTGCATGACAAACCGCTTTGGAAATCTAGAACCTGATATGGAAAAGCGGCGTCTACCCGGAATGAAAATTCAGAGGCCTTATGTTTCTTTTTCTTAATTTTTTCAAAGTGAGGCTGTGAACCACTAACTCAAAGACAGTATGTATAGAGAACGGTGTTCCCCAAGGGTCTCCAATATTGCAGCAACTCTGCTTACATCTGTAGAAAGAGAAGTAATGTTGCGGCTGGACAAGATCCTGGTTTTGTCCTAGGTTGGTTACGGCTGCGCGGTATACTCATCTGCCAGAAAATCGCGGTTTAAAGCCCTAGACGCAGTCCACAACGCAGACATTAGATACGCTACGTGAGCATTTCGGACGAGTCATGCATCGAAAAATTATAATAAATAAAATGCCAAGTTATTTTTACCTGCTATCCAATAATAAATATCATTCTTACTCTACCAGAAGTATGAGTCATTTAAGAACTCAACAAAAAAATTCTACACATATTTGAATTTTATTTGATGGGGTAAAAAATTTAATAATTTTTCAAATTAAATAAAATCTGTAAAACAATTCAAATTATTATATTTTTGGTACGTTACCAAAAAATATCTTTAAATTCATTTTAAATTATTATTGCGCAATATGCATTTTTTATTATTATTTTTATGACTGCTTTATATAATTTTGTTTCTATTTTTATTTTTATATTTTAAATGTATTTCATGTATATTGCGTAATATTTGTGTTTTTTGTATATGTAGCAACATTGCTAAATAAATATAATTATATTATATTTGCAATAACCCATAACTATTATAATATTCAACAACTTTATTGTTAGTTTATATAGTAAACTTATATTTTTGTTTTCACGTGTTGAGAAGTAAGTGACTTTCAGTTTGTTGATGCATTAATTATTATTCAATTATATTTTTTATCTCACAACATTGATAATTGAGAGATTAAATTTGTTGGTTTTGTCTCAATTTATTTAAATCTAATTTGATCTAGAACTAAGAAAATAAAATAATTAAATTGCTTATTATTAAAAAAAACTAAGTAAATTGTTGGCCATTTTGATGTTTTATATATCTAACATTATACAAACCAATCCACACAGTTTGGTTAAAACATTATTTTTCTATTCTTACTTGATTTATCGAAACACAAAAAAATAGATTGGTCAATAATTATCAAAGCGGAAAGAAAGTGGATAAAGACTGCAAAGAACTAACAAACATAAAAATAATGGAAGAAGCTTATATTCAATACTAGAGTAATTAAAGGATAAGAAGAAAAAAAAATGCTATCTTCTTCAAAAACTATAAAGTTTTTATTAATTATTATAAAATTATTTAAAATTACTTAGTATTTTTTAATAATAAGCAATTCAATTAATAAATAAACTTGCATTTGTCAATGTTTAGTGCAAATAGAATGTTTTGCAGTTGACTGGAAACATGAGTAGAATGTCAACAACAAATGCTTTAAGGTCAAACGACAGTACGTTAAATTGTTAAGTGTGTGTACTTACTTGATCTTTTTTTCTAGTTACCTTCACCGTTCCAAATGTCAACAAGCATTATTGCTATGCGGACTTTTAAGACAGTAGCTAAATAGTTGATGTGTAGTGCAACTGAACAATTTTTGTAGGTTTTTTAGCCATAAATGTCGTATTATTTTAATGCTTCTTCTTCCTTGTATTTGTTCCTTTATTATTATTAAAAAAAGATATTTTTATGATTCTAATTATTTTTATATTAGTTACTGGATTTGTCTTTAAAGTAATTAACTAATCTTTTGATAAATTGTTTACAGCCTTTTATGTTTTTTTAAATACGTAAAAGTAGTTAAAATATTATTTAATTTATTATGGAAATTTTTGATAATAACGTCGCATTAATGTTATATTTGAAAAAAAACTTTTTTGGTTTATTTTATATATTTATGCCATTATGAGTTAACCAAGCGTTTACTAAAGTAAAAAAAAAGAAAAAAATAAGAAAATTGGTTGTTTAGCTAGCATCAATCTTGCAAGAAGACTTTTGCAAGCACCCATCAATAATTTATCATCCATTATTCTTGCCGTAAAGCACACTTAGAACAAAAGTAAATTTTTGCTCTTTTTTTAGTACAACGGTAATTGAGGTGAGACTGCACGTTTTACGTAAACACTCCAGAGATAATGCGGAACATACATAATTTGGCTGATAAGTTCTAACTTAGACGCACGGAGACTTCTCGGAGATGCCTTTAAGTGTGGAAAAGCTTTGCGGCTTTTGTGGTGGCTCCTTGTTTTAGTTGTTTGGTAAATCTACTTTGAAACAACGCTAGGTCCGTTCAAGTATCTGCTTAAATTACAACTTAAGGTGTGCATGTAGTTTTTGTTACTCTTGTTTGTCTATTGCAGGAATTATTGTTGTTGTTTTGTTTGGTTGTTATGTTGCGGATTTGGTCGGTTGCTTTACAATTTAATCTTGATTATCAATTAAAAGTTTGCTCTAAATTTCTTTTACGGAACTGCTTTTGTAATTGAGACTGACTAGTGATCTGTCTGTTATCCCGTTTTTCTACCTGCATTTAACCATGCTTCAGGATCAATCTGTGTGCGCTGAAGAATAGTTGCGGCGTTATTGTGTAACATTTCTGCTTGTACATCTCGACTTCACTGAGCTGCAAGGCAGATATTGTTTGGTTCCAACTAATTTGTGCGTTAGTGGTAGACTTTTCTGGTCCTCACTATAATTTGGTTAATGTTTGTTTGGTGTTGTTGCTAACTTGGTCGGAAGTCCTCCGTCATGATTGCTTCAATTGTTTCGTAGTTTATGGAAAGTTTTTTTTTAAGATTATCTGAAAAGGAGTGCCTACAGACTAAACTCCTCACAGATCATGCCTTAACGTTTAAGACCGTGAAGCCTATATACTTTTCATTTGGAAATAGTGATTTAGAAAAAGGATGGTTAAGACATCCTATAGACTGTAGAGAAGAATTGAGAAGTAAAACACTGTTGGAAATAATGACAGTAATTATATTCTTATGTCTGACTCAACAAATCGGGATAATATCAAAAATGTTACAAACGTGCCGCCGTAAAGTAAGACTTAGGAAAGCTTTGGACAATTGAAATGCGTATTTACAATTATTTTCCAGACTAAACAAGCAAACATAATGTGCGGTCTGATGATGGTAGTGTACATCCGGATTTTGTTCCTGAGCGACTTGTCGCTGTTCTGTTAAAGAATTGGACTTACAAGTTTTTTGGCTAATTTTATTTTGTCTAGTATAGACTGTACTTGCAATTTTTATTTAAGTTTTTTATTAAAGGTAATACACAGACACTCGGCAACATTAAACCACGGAATAGAAACGTTGTTTAGAAGTTTAACTGCAGTTTAGTTACAAAGCTATTATTTTTATAAAACGCAAAAAAAAAATTAATCTGTACAGTTTCAAAAGTGGACCTTTGTACCAGACTTTGCCAAAGATTTTTTTAACGTAAATAATATTCTTGTTTTTTTTTGTTTCAATCTAAACTTTTTGACAATGTGATCAGTTATTCATTCGGTTTATTCGATGGATTAGAAAGTAGTTTTGTCAAAATCCATGTTGGTGGACAAAAAAAAAATTATTAAATTCCATGTGGTTTTAGATTATGTCAAAGATTTGCTCTGAATTTTGTCAAGCCCAGAAGCAGATTGAGTTAATAATTTTTCTGACTCACAAAAATCGAACGTTATGCATTAACTTATTGGTAGTTCTCAGTCATTATGGGTAAGCATTGAAATTCAAAACTGTCAGCAAATGACTGCACCGACTAGTGAAAAATTGTCCATATATAGCAGACCGGATTTGCTTTCACATTGTCGATTAGCTGATGCCGGTGTCTAGCGTGTAGCCCAATACATGGTTCTAATACTTGATAACGTAACTACGTAACGGGCTACACAATCGCAAAGGTGAACAAATAATAACCATAAGAAAAAAAATTAAATACCTTGGAGTAACACTTAAAGCAAAGGGATGGAATGAAAAGGTTAAGGAAGCGGTAAGAGGAACAAAAAGAATTGAAAGAATGCTTAGTAGGCTTATGCCAAATAAGGGAAGACCAGGAGAAGAGACAAGAAAGCTAATAGCAACAAATAAACAGCAGGACTTACTGTGACAATGTCAAGGCATACTTTTATTAATTTAATCTTATCCAGGTGGACAGGGTTTCACATTAAGAGGATTACATTAAGGACCTTTTGTTTGTATATAAAAGGAGAAAATAAACATGTATAGTCAGTTGATATTGGTTAGCAACAACTACCAGACTACGTTAATAAACATATACTTTTACCCTGCAAAGTTATTTATTATTACACCAAACACCCTACAACTGGTAACCACGGCGTGATTTTTAAATACTTAGTGGTGTTTTGTGTTTTTTCACAACAACGTACTTTTTTTTTACACTCATCATCGACATTTAAACAATGCCAGAAACTGAACCGACATCAATTGACCGTGTTACGGTCCGAATACCACCATTCTGGCCAACAGACCCTGACTTATGGTTTGCCCAAGTTGAAACGCAATTCGCGCTTGCAGGCATCATCACGGAAGAGACAAAATTTAATTTCATTGCCGGGAACTTGTATTCAAAATTTGCACTTGAAGTTCGTGACGTTTTGACTTCCCCACCAGATGACCAAAAATAAACGAAATTAAAAATGGAATTGATACGCCGGTTAAGTGTTTCACAAGACCAGAAAACTCGCCAACTTTTGGAGCACGAAGAGATTGGAGACAAAAAACTATCCCAATTCCTACGTCATCTTTGGGGATTAGCCGAAAGTATTTTTTTAGACGACGCACTACGACCACTCTGGCTCGGGCGATTGCCAAAATCAGTGCAAGCCATTTTTGCCACACAAAAGGGTGAGCAGCTGGATAAGTTAGCTGATCTTGCCGTCGCTGTTCTGGACACATCTCTACAACACAGCATTGCTGAAGCAACAATTTCGTCACCCATACAAGCCATGTTCCAACAATTAACCATATTAACAACAAGAATCGCCGAAGTAACAGCAACCTTACAAGAGGTTTCTTCAAGGAGCAATCAACACCAACCTCGCTCTCGCAGTCGATCAAGATACAATAATCGCAGCCGTTCACGAAATACATCTCAAAATAGAATGTCAAATCATTCAAATTTTGGTGCAGATGTTAAAAAATGCAATCCGCCATGCAATTATGTGTCGGAAACGAGAGGGGCAGTCGCTAATGGAAACCAGCAACATTTGCCCAAAGTCTCGCCGCCTATTTGTCTCCCATAAACATACAAAAATTCAATACTTGATCGATACAGGAGCCGATATCTGCGTGTTTCCACAGTCATTAAGTCATGGACAAACACCTAAAACAAACTATACTCTGCTAGCTGCCAACAATTCCGCAATTGCGACGTATAGATCCTTCCATGTGGCATCAATTCCTTGAACAGTACCCGGAGATAACACGCCCAGCAGGAGTATTCACCAAACCTAAGCATTCAACAAAACATGCAATACTTGTCTCCCCTGGCCCACCTGTCACAGAAAAACCTCGACACCTTGCTCCTGACAGATTGAAAGAAGCAAACAAAGAATTTCAAGACATGATTCACATGGGTATAGCAAGACCTTCAAAAAGTAGTTGGGCATCTCCACTGCACATGGTACCTAAACAAGGTGGTAAATGGAGACCCTGTGGAGATTATAGAAGGTTAAATTCAAGAACCGTCCCCGACAAGTACCAAGTACCACACCTACAGGATTTCGCTCACATTCTCTATGGGAAAAAGATTTTTTCTACCATTGACCTAGTTAGAGCCTACAACCAAATCCCGGTTACCGAAGAGGATAATCAAAAAACTGCAATCACAACATCTTTCGGTTTATTTGAGTTTCCGTTTATGACTTTTGGACTCCGAAATGCAGCACAGACCTGTCAACGATTCATGGACGAAGTCCTCAGGAATTTAAATTTTATCTACGTTTACATCGACGACGTTTTAATTGCATCCAGTTCTATATATATAATATGGAATTTTAATTAATCTCGCCAAATGTACCTGGGGAAAATCTGCAGTTAGATTCCTTGGATTCCAAGTTACGCAACAGGGGATCAAACCACTTCATGAGAAGGTTGATGCCATTACAAATTTTCCACTACCTAAATCTGCAAAAAAAATACGACGTTTTTTGGGAACCATCAATTTTTACAGACTTAATATCCCATACACTACTTCTACAAGGAAATTTAAAAAGAAAAGCATTGATCCCATGGAATCCAGAGGCACGGATACCTTTTGACAAATGTAAAAATAGTTTAGCCAAGCTGCTTTGCTAAATATCTAGCAGTAGAAGCCCCACTCGCCATTTTTACCGATGCATCAGATTTTGCAGTTGGAGCAGCCCTACAGCAGTTTGTAGACAGCGAGTGGCAACCGCTGGGTTTCTTTTCAAAGAAGTTGACAAGCGCCGAACAGAAATACGGTGCTTATGATCAAGAACTGCTGGCCATTTACAAGGCCGTAAAATATTTTCGACACATGGTGGAAGGTAGAAATTTTTCCATATATACGGATCACAAGCTTATTACCTTTGCCTTTTAACAAAAAGCAGACAAGTGTTCACCTCGTCAATTTCGACATCTTGATTTTATCGGGCAATTTACCACCGACATCAGGCACATTTCTGGGAGTAAAAACGTTGTGGCAGACACTCTGTCTAGAATTGAAGGAGTCTCCGAAGGGATCAACTTTGCAGCTTTAGCAAAATTCCAGACATCAGACGAGGAGCTTTAAAAATTCCTACAACCAGGATCAGCGCTTCAACTTAAAATAGTGACACTTCCAGGAACAAATACCAAATTATACTGCGACGTGTCTACCTCGATAGCTCGACCATTTGTCACGAAACCCTTTTGACAAACTATTTTTAACTCTCTACACAACTTAGCACATCCAGGCATCAAGACTACGGTAAAGTTAGTAGCTGAGAGATACGTATGGCCTTCTATAAAAACTCACATTAAGAGATGGGCACGCGCTTGTTTACAATGTCAGCAAGCAAAGATTTCTCGTCACGTTTCATCGCCAGTAGGAAGTTTCACACCATCATCAGGAAGATTCGAACATATTCACATTGATCTGGTAGAACCTTTACCTTCTTCAAACGGTTACCAGAATGTGCTTACAATCGTCGACCGTTTTTCACGATGGCCAGAAGCGTATCCTGTAGATAACACCTTGGCGGAAACAGTCGCCAGAACAATATTCGATAACTGGATTGCCAGATTTGGAGTTCCGTTGCGGATTACTACTGACCAAGGCAAACAGTTTAAATCTAATCTCTTTAGGGAGCTGAACGCCCTTCTTGGAATAGAACATATCAACACGACGACATATCATCTCTCTTCCAATGGTATGGTAGAACGACTTCATCGTCAGATGAAGGCCGCAATTAAGTGTCATGCTGACAAAGCATAGACAGAAAGCCTTCCAATAATTCTTCTGGGTCTCAGAGCCGCTTGGCGCGACGACCTCAAATCTACCATTGCTGATCTGATGTATGGAGAACCTCTGCGTTTACCAGGACAATTTTTGGTACCTACTGTAAATGCGAATCTCGAAGCAACATCCCAGTTTGTCAACAATTTAAAGAAACATTTCGCAGACCTAAAACCAGTTCCGGGCTCAAACCACGGCAATAAACCTACTTTTGTGTTCAAGGACCTCAGTTTCTGTGACCAGGTTTTCGTGCGAATTGAGGGTATCAAGAAAACCTTTCAAATGCCATACCAAGGTCCCTACCCAGTAGTCAGACAATTCGATAAGATATTTACCATTCTTATCAAAAGCAAACAAGTCAAAGTGTCAATCGATCGTTTAAAACCCACATATGTTATCACGGAAGATGATACGCAACTCCAACAACAAAATATTACCGAATTTCCAGCCGACCAACCAAAAAATGAGCCATTGAACAACAAAACTCGATCAGGAAGGCGAGTACGATTTCCAGACCGACTGCAAGCCGGAGTTTCATAATCATTATTCTTATGTATATATTTATATTTTTTTGTTTGTTTGTTTTCTTATGATTTATAGTTAACCACTAGCAGGGGGGTATCTGTGGCGACTGTCGAGACATACTTTTATTAATATAATCTTATCCAGATGGACAGGGTTTGACCCTGTAATAAATATGTCTCAAAGCGTCCCACATTAAGAGGATTACATTAAGGAATTCCAGGATACTTAATGGCCGGTTTTCCCTAATGCGATACTAATAAAATATTTATTATTGTATAAAATTAACCTGTTGTTTGTATATAAAAGGAAAAAATAAACATGTATAATAGTCAGTCGATATTGGTTAGCAACAACTACCAGACTACGTTAATATACATATACTTTTACCCTGCAAAGTTATTTATTATTACACCAAACACCCTACACTTACGCAGAAAAGAAAATCGAAAAGTATTGCCATGCGTTAGTTATTCTCAAGGACCACTTGTTGAGGCTAACACCTCACTACGTCCTTAAAAAAAAAACAAAAAAATCACGATTGCATGTAATGAAGCCGCCTATATATCTAATCTTGACTTTTTTTGCGTTTCTTTTGATGCCACCTTACTTTCAGTTTAAAAAAAAACAAGAGCAAAATAACCGATAAGGACAAACTTCTTTAAATCTACATCATTGGCTTAAAAACTTTTCAAGGCTAGAAACCACTAGAAACACATACTATCCACTATCTCTAGGCAGATATAGCATGATGAAAAAGGGATGATGGAAATAGTAACGCAAGAAATATTTGGCAAAAGCGTGCAAATCTTAACAGATAGCAGAGCAAATACATATAATGCTATTTAAAGCACAATGGTATTATAAGGCAAAAGAAGCAATAAAAAATTTCAAAACGACAACAACATGCAAGCATCCAGATAAACCCGGCAAATTATAACAAGAATTCTGACAGGGCATTCACAATTAAAAAAACACATGCATATTATAAGTATGGTAGGCAGTCCAATATGCAAAATATATGATATGAATTCTACGCAAGAGAGTTATAATAATAATAACAATAATAATAATAATAATAATAATAATAATTTATTTGGTATTAGGCCATTTTAAAAATGGATATACATGTCATAGATACATAATGTTTAAAAATTACAAAGTACATAATACAAAAGTTACAAAAAATGTCACAAGATAAAAGCAGCTAAAATAGAACACAAGTATATAAATTATTAATCATTAAAATAGTCCTGAACAGAGTAAAAGCATTTTTTTAGTAAAAAAGATTTTATAAAAGTCTTAAAATCCTTGAGATTCATATGTTGTGCCTGAAGAGGTAGTTTGTTGTACAGTAGAACTCCCATGTAATATGGCGATTTTTCAAATTTAGAAGAGTTATGAGGTACTATTACCAGTGACGTAGCATGGCGTGTATGATACTTGTGAAAATCGGAATTTTTGGAGAATGTTGAGATATTTTGCTTGACCATTAACAGTGTTCTATAAATGTAAATCGATGGCAGACTTAAAATGTTATATTTAATAAAAAATGGTCGACATGAATCTCGATGGTTTACATTAAAAATGAGGCGAATAATTCTTTTTTGTCCAATAAAGACTCTTTGCCAGTTAGATGCTGTTCCCCAAAGAACGACGTTATATGCTAGATGACTATATATAAATGAATAATATGCATTAAGAAGACCCGTTAAGTCTACTGATGATTTCAACTGAGATATTGCATAGTAACCTGTGTTAATTTTTTTACATACATGTTCCAAGTGGTAGTTCTAGTTTAAGAGATTGTCCACTACTAAACCTAAAAACTTAGTTTTATTTTCCGATGAGATATTTAGATTGTTCATTGCAAATATTAATCCAATGTTGCTATTTGAGGTACAAAAATATATACAAACTGTTTTGCTGATGTTTACCATTAACATATTTTTTTCACACCATTGATGAAACTGAGCAGCTGTATTTTCAACATTAATACGAAGTTGATATCAGCAGATATTAAAAATGATGTATCATCAGCATATATTATAATATTAGTGATTGGTAAGATGTAACTTACTAGGCCATTAATAAACAATAAAAATATGAGAGGACCTAGCACTGAGCCTTGCGGCACCACTTCTTTGCTTTCAAAATATGTAGAATATTTTCCATTTGCCTTAACACAGAATTTTCTATCACTTAAGAACGATTTTATTAATTTAAGCGTTACACCGCGGAAACCGTAACATTCGAGTTTTTTAATGATAAAATCTAGGTTAAGGCAATCAAAAGCCTGAGAGAGATCGAAAAAAACACCTGCTACATGTTTACCTTTATCTAATTCTTTGTAAACATCATTGATAAAATTAGTAGTTGCTGTTTCAGTAGATCGACCTTCACGAAAACCATGTTGCGCATCGTGAATTAGATTAAATTTGTTTAAAAAACTCATCATTTTGTTGAAAATAATTTTTTCAATAATTTTAGAAAAAACATTAAGTACTGCAATTGGTCTATAGTTTTCGATATTTTGAGAATCATTTTTCTTGAAAATAGGCACTACTGAAGCATTTTTAAGCATTGAAGGAAATTTACCAGTTTTTAATATGTCATTAATAAGAAGAACTAACGGTTCTGCAATTATAGGAAATATGTGCTTAACTATTTTGGAAGATATGTCGATTAAACCAGTGCTGTTTGTGTTTTTCATATTATTGATTACAGTTAGTACGTTGTAGATTTCTACAGAATTGAAGAAGCAACTACTTGCATTATTACTACCATATACAGTGCATTCAGAAGATGAGTGTAGTCCAAAGTGATTTGATAGTGTTTTTTGTGTTTTGGATGCAAAGTGCATTGCAAAGAGTTCCGATACAATTTTAGGATCTAGAGTTATTTCATTATTGTGCTTTAATTTAATACATTGATTAGTTTTTGTTCCCCCTAACGTTGAGTTGATGATTTTCCATAGTGTTTTAGATTTATTGTCTGCTTCAGAAATTATATTGGAGTAGTATTTTTGTTTGCGTGCGTTAATAAGTTTTTTATATTCTTTTTTATTGTCTCTATATCTAATTTTAAAGTTAACGTCATTACTATTTAATGATATCCAGTAAAGTTCTTTTAAGCGTTTGCTTTTTTTCATCAGAAAATTGCTTACTTGACATAGATAGCACAAGGAAATCCTCTCCAAGCAATGTTTTAGCCTACATTAACCACATAGGTTGGCTGCTGTGTGTTTGGACATTGAAGTAAGGTTTGCCACTGAAGACGACACAAAAGGCCTAATGAAGTCAACAACATGATCCTTTCAAAGAAAATTATGATTCTGTATTGAGACAAAAATAAATCCTTTATGGTAACCACTAATAATTTGTGCAATAGCTCAGTTACTATTATTTATTGCATTAAAAGAAGTTGATGGTTCTATGGTATAGTAGTCTGCTACTAGTGGTATTTACAGCTCAGTTACATAATAAAGAGATGTAATTTAAAAGTTAAAGTTAATTATTATTTTAGAATCAGGTCAAAAGAACAGCATATTTGTTTGCAAATGTTTGAGAACGTTAGATGAAGTCTTTTATTTAGAATGTGATATTTTTTAGTGTTTAATCTAAGAAGATATCTATCACAACTTCTTGCTTACAGTAAATTGGGCGCATTATTTTAGTACAATCACGTATTGTAAGTATAATAACAGTATATTTAGAATAGTATTAGGATAGTAGAGATCTTTAAAAATTATTTTGCATAAAATGTTTTTTGAGTTGTTATAGTCATTACCTGTTCATAGAATTAAAATTAGAAATAAAAAAACGTATGCTTATATGTATAGATAAACTTTTAGATTACAAAAAAATATAATTTTTGAATCTAGTGGTTTCTAGAACTAAACTGATTCACATTTTTTATATGCATAATGCTTAAATATAATTCCTAGTAGATTTCTTGTTTCTAGATTTAAAGTGAATAACATTTTCGTCTTTCTTGAAACCAGGTTAATATTTAAATATATTAATATATATTTGTAATAAAAAACACTAGTTTTATTTGTTTTTTATTTATATATAAAACAATAATTAAAATGAATATTATTGAATATACACAGATAACAATTAAACACAAATCATTTTGATAGCATTTCAATGGGGTTATCGGCGTATAAAATTACATTTATATTTGTTTCAGTAAAACGTTATTGTTTAAATTATCTGAAAATAAATGATTGGACGCATATGTGCATGTGCAAGTTTGTCGTGGAATATTTTTAATTTTATTGTTAAACTGTTCCATGATCGGGTAGTAGTAATCGCAAAAGAGTTATTAAAAGTAGCAAAAATACAAATATAAAATATTTTTTAACTAACGTAGGTATACAAGCGTATGATAAAAATCATTATATAAAACTTTAATTAAATACAGACAAGTGATTAAAGCATAAAATTTGTAATGAATTGCTGATGATCAAATGCGAAATAAATACGGAATTAAAACTAAGGTTAGTTAAAACCAAATGTTAACGAAAATATATACTTGTGCTTGAGGAATTAAAAAATATTAATGTTTTCTCAGCTTTTAAAAATCTTTAAGCAGGTCTTTATAGACGTCTTTGAGTACATCACTTACTAATTGATAAAACGTTAAGATATGTTATAGTTTACTGCTGTTAAATAATAATAACCTTAGTTTTAATTCTTAGTTACATATGTATAACTCAATTAACAGGATTAACAAACTATTATAGCAACAATGTGAACAGTTTGTTGTCATGCACAAACATAGACTTATATTATTGAAGAAAGACTTAATTATAATTAAATAAAACAATTGAAGTTTTTTATTTTATTTGTCGCACTACATCACGCGCTTGAAAAATAATAAATGATATAAATAACGTTAATTGTTTTATTTAATTACAATTAAGTTATTGTAACTAAATAAATCTTTTTTTAATATTGTGATTTATGTTGATGCTATTTTAATACAGAGATAAATTTAAAAAAAAATGTGTGCTCTCTTTATGTAGGTTATTGCGTTTTTGTATGCAAATATTTATTATTTCTGACACGTATATAATTTAAATTGCTTTTGGTTAATTCAAATTATATGAAGTGCAATTATATAACAATGTAGTAAGATTAACCAAACATAAAAATACAGCAATTAAATCTTTAAAGCATTATAATTGATTAGATTATAAAGATTAGTAGGACAAATAAATTAAAACTGTAATTATGCATTGCAGGATTTAAAAAGTGGGAGTAGAGTTGTTATAAAAGATTTTTTTATCTAGGAAGTTATATGCAAGTATGAAGATTTTATTGTGCGTTGCCTGTTTGGTGGTTGCTGTTTCAGCATATGAAGATACATTAAAACAAGTCCATGTCGTAAGTTTAATATTATTAAAATAATAAAATAAAATTTAAATAAATAAATTTAATTACATTATTTATTATTTTGTTAAATCTATTTTTTGACTAAATGCAATTAATAATAATTGTAATTTAATTATAACAACTAAACAAAATAAGTCTATTAATATTTAATACAACTCTTTTTTGTAGATTTTTAGACATGGAGATAGAACTCCTGATCTTGCAATTGGTTTTCCCAATAATCCATATGTCAATGAAACATATTTTCCATATGGACATGGAGAGTTAAATCTGGTTAGTATAATTTATTATTGATTATCATAATCATAATAATCATTTTCATAATAAATCATAAATAATTAAAATTATCAAATAGTTTGATTATTCAAAACAGTGATTGGTAAATTTTTTTTTGAAATGTTTTATACATTTATAATAAGTTATATAAGGTGTTAAAAATAGTAAAATTATTAATGAGGTAGTAGTATGAACCAAATTAAACAAAAAAGTGTTGATAAACAAAGCTCCTCAAAGTAATGGTATTGGAGTTAAAAAAGTAATATTTTTAGCAAGAAAAAAGTCTATTATTAAATCAATATATGTTTGACAATATTATGATGCAAATGTGAGCCACGACGCCTCAAAACGGCGGCATTATCTAAATGTGTTTTACTGATTTTAATGTGTTAGCCAAATCTTTAAGTCTGTTTTTAGCACTAATAAAATTAGAACCGTTGTCCAACTGTATAATTTGTGGTTTGCAAGTTGTGATGCAAAACTATTTAGAACTTCAAAGACTTGCTGTTGTTATGTCGTTTACTAATTCAAAATGTACTGCTTTTATAGTTAAGCAGACAAATGCATCAACACAAACTTTTATTTGTGTTTATATATTGAAATTGTGATACCTTTTCTCGCTCATATAAAATGATCTGCAGTAGTCAATTTCAACTTAAAATAATAGTCGTGATGTATTAACTTTTTTTGTTTTTTTAATTTAAAAGCACTTTTTGCGCTCTATTGGCAATTGAATGCATTTGGAAAGGTTCTCGATTCCTTCCCATACGTTTGACTAATAAGGGAGCAAACTCTAGAGTTGTTTAATTCTACCTCAATGTAGTTGATATGTTGTTTTTGATATATTTTAAGGTTTTTATGTAGCCTTACTAAATTGTGTAATAAAACCCCTCATTGATTTTGCAGTATGCAATAACAACTTAGAAACCCGCTTGCATATGCAGGTGCAAGCAATTACCACAAATCACGTTTATGACGCTGTCGATATTTACGTTTATGATTTTGAACGTAGCCAACAACCATTGAAAGTTAATTTTACCCCGTACAACAATGTGGAGTAGACGTCGTAAGACAGCATATTTTGTAGATATTGACAAAATCTAAAAGTTTGTCCTAGGTAGCTAGTAATAGGTAGCAGAAATTGTTGACTTTGTCTTAGTGGTCGGCCAAGTTGAAAACCATTTGGCCTTAGTGGCGCTGAAGACACTTGAAGTGATAAGCTGGCTCATGACCTATTAATAAAGATAGCAGAAACTAACTTACCCCTGTCTTTTTTCTGTTTTTTTGATTTTATCTTGTTTTCCACCAGAGTGGATTTCTTTCCCAACTAGCACAATTAGTCGCGGAAGCGTAGCGGCAACTATTCTAAGAACTTTAAAGTGTTTTGCCACTAACTAAAAGTACGTAATAGGAACGTTCCAGTTACGTGCGTGCGACCTAAATGGGGAACAATTTGTCGGTGACGTAACGGCAACTTGCCTGCAACTTGTACGGCTACGTTCCAAGGACGTAATAGTTACGTAGCGGCGTCGTCGCAGCGAGGTAGCCGTGTTGAACATGAAACTTCCCTCCTACTTTTTAAAACTTTTAATATTGCTTGCTTTGTCTTGCAACAGACTTTGTTAGTCTTTTGTTTCACTCCTACATAATCCTTGTCTGGTTTACTTAAACAATCAGAAACAAAATGAAATACTTAGTAAAAAATAATAATATCCGAAACAATTTGCACTCTAACTCCCAATGGTCTGAATAACAAAATTAAAACGAATGCTACTTTACTAATAAACATAAAGGTGCCAAGTTGAAATCGAACATCGCGCCATTCAAAATTGTATGTTTTTTATTAAAATATTGTCTTTAAAATATTTAATGTCATGTGAAAATATGACAAGTAGATACTAAAAACATTTTAAAATAATTATTTCGCAATCACACGCATTTATTTGTTATATTTTGTGCAGAAATTATAACAAATTAACTTTTATATTTTTCAGTCATTATGACATATTTTGAAATAATATCGTCACAGGTGTTGTCTATAAAGATGGCAATTTTTTGAAAAAGTAACTTTATAGTGGTTATTACTAAAAAAAGCGACTTCAAAGTAATCGTCACTTAGCAATAGTAGACCGGAACTGTGAATGTGTAACTTTAAAGTAATAACTACTACAAAGTGCCAAATGAAACTGCAATGCCACTTTAAAGTTCCCTGTGGGTCCTCACAGTACCATCTGGAACTCGAAACTCGAACTGGGTGGTTTTAACCTTACATGGTTTTCTCAACAAGTGTCAAGTACAACAACAACCTAATGTTGAATTAAATTAATCCCGTTAATCCATCACATAACAATAATGCTGCACTTAGCACAAATTTTTAGGTCAACTTTTTGAATTTTATAATATTATGCACCGCTCCTCATTCAACACTGCAAGTAGCGACAACGTAATTGACACTAATATATATTACTTATAAGTTCCAGGCAGTTAAAGTTGCGCAGACGTAAAATTTGAAAGTCGCATTTTAGTAGCATTATGTAGTCGTTGCTACTATTGTTTGCCACCGTTAAGTTCCGAAAACTTTAAAGTTGTCCTATGGTAACTACGACGTCCCAACTACCGGAAAAGCTACCTAGAAGTAACATAACTATAAAGTAGCCATTCCTGGTAAAAACTACGTAGCAGCGACTATAAATTTGTTAAATAATGTTATTTATTCACCAAAGTCGCAGGTTTAGTGGTAGTTACGTAGCAGTTACTAGTTCAAGGTTCCCATCTCAGTTGCGGCCACTTTGGTGCTAGTTGGGTTTTTAGTGACAAAGTTTTGGTGTAGAGCGTAATGTAGTTGATCTGCTGCACATCCATCAGCTCTTTGTTTCTGAAGGTCAGGGCCAAATCTTTTAAAGGCTTGGGTAGCAAGGTGTTTTGCCTGGCTATCATTAACTTTATAGCCGCTGTAGAGGCAGTTTTGCTTTTTTTATTTCCTGCAAGATGTCCTTGCGCAGTTTGAAGAGGTATTCTTTTGATTAGGTTAGGTTAGGTTAAGTTTAAGTGGCAGCTAACGCTCTCATATGCTTCAGATGGGCCCGTTGTGTTACCACAGTACTTAAAAGTACAACCCTCCTCAGGGGATTTTGTCAAACCATTTTGAGACGTGAATGAACCTCATTAGAGTCTGCGCATCTAGTCATGCAAGGTCAGAGAGGTTATTAAAGAAAGGTCGGCCTATAAAGAGCAATCGTGTTGCGGACAGAGAGGAGCATTGGCATAAATAATGCTGAACACTCTCCTCTTCCACCTTGTCCAGGCAGCCTCTGCAGTAGTCCCGCTTTGCTATATTCAGTTTCTCAGCGTGCTTGCCAATAGGACAGTGTCCCATGATGACTTCTACTGCCAGTCTGATATTGTTTCTTCTTAGAGAGATGATGTTAGTGCTTTTTTCTTGTTTCGGTGAGGCCATACTTGCCTGGTTACCTCGCAGGTGTCTTCATTCTTTCACCTTTGCTCCGCTAGGTTCGAGGTTATTTTGGCTATGGTCTCTTTGCACGAGACAAATGGAATACCAATATTCTGTAATATTTTGGTTGAGTGCAGGCTAGTGCCAATCTTTGCAAGCTCATCCGCTTTTGTGTTACCTGAGATCCCGCTGTGGCTTAGTACCCACATGAGTTTCAAGTTTGTGTGTGCTGCTAGCTCGTTCAGCTTTCTCCGACAGTCAGAGACCACTGTTGAGTTGGTGCACACGCTAGTAATTGCCCTGAGAGCAGCTTGGCTATCGGTGTAAATGTGGATCTGTTTACCAGGGTTTCCATTTACCATCAGCCACTCTGCTGCCTCTTTTATGGTGGTTACCTCCGCCTGTAGAACGCTGCAGTAGTCTGGCAGGCGTAGGCCAATTTTGAGGTTGAGGACGAAACTCCGCAGCCCATTTCCTTCCTCCGTGAGCCGTCTGTATAGACCTGCGTGTGTGCTGCTGGTATCCCTTTCTTCTCCATCCACTCCTCTTTAGAGGGTATGTGGTATGAGAATTTGTTGCCAAAAGCAAGTGTTTTTGAGCACCCTTTTAAATTCATTGATTATTCCGGCGTGACCACGATAATCCGATGTCAACATTTGCACCAACTTTAGTCTGAGTGCTGCGGTAATGGCAAGTCGCTTGCCCATTAGATTGACCGGGGCTATGTCTAGGATTTTCTCCAAGGCTTTTGTAGGCGTCGTTCTTATGGCTCCCGTTATCATGAGCGTCTGCAGTTTTTTAAGCGCTTTTTGATGAACTCTTTTATTAAGTGCCGGCCACCATATAAATACGCCGTAGTAGAGTATTGGTGTAACTACGGCTCTGTATAGTCAAAAGGTAATCTTGGGGTTGAAACCCCAGGATTTTCATACCGCTCTCTTGGAAGAGTACATTGCCACTGTTGCTTTCTATACTCTTTCGTCTATGTTAAGCTTTCATGATAACTTTTGGTCTTGTATAAAACCTAAGTATTTGGCGCTCACCTTGATCGTCAGTTCAGTGCCCTTTAGCATTAGGAGCTTGAATTCTGGGATGTTGTGTTTTCTTGTGAAAACGACTAGCTCGGTTTTTGCCGGGTTGACATCTACGCCACACCTTTTGCATTATTGCGCTAGATAGGGCCCCTTAAACAAGTTGCGACATTATATTGAGGTGTTTTCCTGAGGCCGCTATTGCTACGTTATCCGCATAGGCAACAACTCTGCAGCCAGATTTCCTAAGTTGGAGGAGCAGCTCATTTAGCGTGATATTCCAAAGCAATGGTGACAGAACTCCTCCTTGTGGAGTTCCCGTACTTACCTTTCTTTGTATGTAAGATTCTGCCATTGTGGCTCTAATGTTTCTTTCACGAAGCATTTTTCCAATCAAGTGTCATATAGCGTTGACTATTGCTAGTCCAGTAAAGGTTGATTCTATGGCTTCAAGCTTCACGTTGTTAAATGCCTCTTCTATATCGAGGAAGACAACCATCGTAAACTCCTTATGCCTCATCGAGCTCTCAATCTGGTTTACCAAGGCGTGGAGTGCCGTTTTCACAGATTTCCCCTTTGTGTATGCGTGCTGAGACTTTGACAGCATTTCAGGGTGTAGTGCTTCCTTCATGTGCAAGTCAATCAGTTTTTCAAGTGTTTTTAGCAGGAACGATTATAAGCTGATGGGTCTCAGGTCTTTGGGGGAGGCGTGTAAGGGCTTTCCTCCTTTTGGGATGAAAACAGCCTCAACTTCTTCCCAAATTTTTGAGAGGTTTGTACATGCCTTAAACATAATTTCCAACCAAGGTATAACTATATCAATGGCCTCTTGCAGCTCAACTGGACTGATCCCGTCAGGTCCAGGTGACTTAAAGGGTTTGAAGCTTTTGATGCTCTAGATTAACTTGTCTCTACCTACAATTCTGTCAGCCAGGTACCGAGGTGGAGCAGTTATGGTGGAGTCCACTACACTTATTCCATTGCCTGGAAAGAGTGTATTCATGAGTAGCTCCAGCGTTTCTGTACATGAGGTTGTTCAGTTTCCATCTTGCTTCTGTATAAAGCTTTGTACTGCCGGATCCTTAGATAATATTTTTTGCAGTTGGCTGGTTCCTGAGGTTTCTTCTATTTGTTTGCAAAACCGAGCAAAAGATGACCTTTTGGCTTTCCTGATCTCCGTTTTGAAATTTTGCAGGCTGTTTTTATAGGCAGTCCAATTATTGTTTTTTTTTGCCTCGTTGAACAGCCTCCTGCATTCCTTTCTTAGGTTGCTTATTAACGGTGTCCACCACTGTAGTTTGCTGTTACCTTTCCTGCTCACGACTTTGCATGATGTGCGTATGGCTTTGTTACAGGCAGATGTAAAATGCTTTACAGGTCTGTCTAGCTCATTCTCTATTTTTGGTGTTGTGGGCGGCCCTTTCGATAAAAGACTCGATAAGGTAAATTTATACTTACCCCAGTCAGTCTTTCGTTTGTCTATAAACCTAGGCTTTGTTTGTATCTGTATGTCAACTTTAAACTCTATATACGTATGATCAGAAAAGGAGTGTTTTTTTGACACTTTCCAATTGCATACAAGATTAGGCGTTTTAGTGGAAACAAGTGTAATGTTAAGTACCTCCTCTCTCACGACTGTAGTGAAGGTGGGAGTGTTACCTATATTACATATTTTTAGGTCTGAGGTTAGTATAAACTGTAGTAAAGACTCACCTCTGTTATTCGTGTCCGAGCTGCCCTATTTGGTGTGGTGGGCATTGGCATCGGCTCCAATGATCACGTCCGCCACTACTCGGTTGGCTTTGTTGGGGGGACTTTCTTTCTTCTGGGCAAAGTATCCTGAGATCATCCATAATCTACGGTTAAAAAGTCCTATTGATACAATGACAGTGTCGCAATCGCTGTGGTTAGGCATCATAAAAGCGGTGAAACTTTTATCTGCCAGGATACACAAGCGTGGTTTATCTGCGTTTTTTGCGTACAGTAACCTGTTCTTATCAGAGCCTAGACCACAGATCTTGGTTCCCACAACCCAGGGTTCTTGGATTAGGTCAATGTCGAATCCTCTTTTTGTCAGTTGGAGGAGCAGAGCAGCCGAGGCTGCTTTGGAGTGGTGAAGGTTACATTGTAGAACCCCCCCATCGCTGAAAGTTACTTCTGGCATCTCGACGATTGTTTGGTCGTTGTCGAGAGGTATTCTTTACTCGCTTTGATTTTTTGTCGATCAGGCTGGCGATAAACTTTTTAAGCATGTTGATCTTTTATTCTTGTTTTTTTTAAATAAAGTTTTCATTTTGAACTAAAAGTACATCAATGTCATGCTCATTCTGGGCTTGATGCTGGAAAAAATTCTAAAATAATTGATCAATTTTTTAATTAATTAATTCAGGCCCGGTATTATAAACAAAAATATAATCTTCAGTTAACTAATTGACGAATAAATTTAATCATCAGTTAAAAGGGGTTCGGTATTATAAAACCAAATCGTATGTTCATTAACTAACTGGAGATTTAATTTGCGTGATTTTAAATTTAGTTGTGTATATGATATTCATTTAATTAATTACAAATGTATTAAAAATGGAAAACAAATAGAGAGAAATGGGGAGTAATTACATAGAATATGAAAAATATAATCTACTTGAACTAGTAGAGCCATATCTACATATATTAGAAAATTAAAAAAAACAGATAATGTGAATGCGAAGGTAAAAAAATACCTCGTTAATAATTGCTAACAAATATAATGCTATTTAGCAAACAGAGATTAGAATTCATCACAGACTTTATTTCGTTGTGGAAGCGTCTCTGGCATTTTTATATACGCATTTCTTATGTAGTTAGTACGGTGAATTATTCGACAACTGTGTTTTTTGTAAAATTAAAATGATCCCAAATTACAATTTGAAAGGATCCTGTGAGATAAAATCGCAGTGTAATTAGTAATTAATAACTGGTTAATTGCAGATATTTACTGATTGCGTTAAGTTTGTGATGCAATGTTACCCGATTTGTTCTAATACATTTAGGGCACATTGTTTTGATAATCGAAATGGTATTTGAAAAATGATTTCATCGTATATAATATATATTGATATTATCAAATGGATGAGTTTTATCACGGAATACTCTCGCTAACTTTTGCTGATGATTTTCTACTTCATCATCCGTTGAATCACTTAAAATATCATCAATAGATGAAATTGATACAGATGTAACATTTGAAACGAAGAACATGCAATATTTAATGTGTAAACAAACGTACTTAACCTAAAAATCTAGTTTAGAAACGTCAGTTAAAATTTAAGAGCACGATTTTCTCCAGTTAGTTTAATGACAGATTTAATGCATGATTTAATTTAATAAGCTTTTATAATACCGAAATCTCCAGTTAAATTAGTTTAGTAGTACATTAAATTTTAATCATAGATTATTTTGTTTTATAATACCGGGCCTCAAACATACAAAAATTAGTTGATTTATGATTGATTTAGTAAATTATTCAATTAATTATTTATTATATTCAATGTTTTCTTTATTTATTCTATAAAACTCTTTTATATTTATTGTTATTAAACTCATATTTATTATTTAATTAATTAAATTAGTGACTTTTTTGTCAAATCAACATTTGTTGTTATTTTGCTGATGTTTAGACCGCTTACGTTTGACACTAAAAGACGTTCTAAGAATTGTTTAAATACATAAGACAAAAAAATGTCACAATATTGCATTTAAATTGGACATTAAAACCATTGCATTTAGGCCCTAATAGATCACTCGCTTTTCAGTAGTAACCTCAATTTGTTATTTTAGCTCGTAGCATACTTATGTTGGCTATGTCAATCTAGCAATTTCTTACCACACATACAGTGTGAAAAAACTTATGCGTGTAAATACACCTCTTTAGTACATTGTTAGTGAAATTTACAAAAATATTTTAATCAAGTTTGCCAAAACTTCAAATGTTACTATCCATAGTTTAATCAAACGTCTTAGCTACTTAAAAACGATTATACAATCCATAATAACATATTGTTTTAACACCGGCTGTGATAGACCTTTAAAAATAATGTAAACATATGTTATGTCCAAAAAAGTTTTTAAAAGTAAAGTTTAAAAAGTGGCAATAGTTTTAGAGTTCATTAACTATAGACTTGTAAGAATGTATTTTCGTTATTTTTTTATTGATTTGGGCTTAAATAACCTTAAAAAATATAATGTGCTACATATAAAATAAAAATAGTGTTTGCGTTACGCAATAGTAATGTATTTATTTAAAATGTTAAAAAGAAGTAAGTAAAAAGTAAATATTATTTAAATATAATTTATATTATCTTAACAGAAAGGCAAAACAAGAGCATATAATTTGGGCACACGTCTGCGAGTAACTTATGGAAAATTCTTAGGAAAACTATATTACAATAACTTATTGAAAGCATATAGTTCTGATTATGGAAGAACACAAATGACATTGTTAGCAGTACTTGCAGCAATGTTTCCCCCTGAAAAAGATTACCAAATTGACAAGAATTTAAATTGGCAACCAATAACATATACAGTTCCAAAACCTGACAAGGTAAATTATTAATAAACTTTATTTTTTAAACTAATTTTGTTATAAATTTCTAGTACATTGCGGTTCATATAGATTGTCCAAGCATATATAAGTTTGATATTACTACAAATGTTGACAATGCTACCAAAGAATTGTACGAATATTTAACCATTCATTCAGGAATGAAAGTAAATAGCAGTTTTGAGTGCTTGGCTATACAAAATACGTTATTTGTGCAGGTTTGTATATTGTAACATAATAAAATTTAAGTGCATAAATAATAAATTTTATCAGGCTGAAAATGGATTAAAATTACCTTCATGGACTGATCCAATATGGCCTGATAAGCTTGAAAAAGCTGCATTGCAGTTCTGGGTGGAATTAACTAAACATAGTTTACCAAAAGTTGTTGGTAAATTAAATCAAAATAAATATATTTAGTGTTGCAATCTATAAATAACATTTTAGTTAACTTATTTAATAAATAGTTTTTGATTTTAGGACATTTATTATACAAAATTGTTGAAGATTCAAAGAAGAAAATATCAGGTGAATCTAATGAAAAAATTATATATTATTCAGGACATGATTTGAATGTACTTTCTATTCTTGCTGCTGTGGATGTTTATAATGGAGAATATATTAATTATGCCTCTTATGTTGCTTTTGAGTTGCATCAAGTACGTGGTGTTTATGGATTTAAGGTAACTTTATTCAAATCAATTAATCTGTTTAAAAACAAGTCAGACTAATTTGTTTTGTTTTTATTTGTATCAGGTCTACAAATACAATTCTGATGGATTATTGCCGAAAAGTATTAAGATTAAAGAATGTGGTTATTTCTGTCCACTGGATGTATTTTCTAAAAATATTGTTAATAGATACTACTTAGGCGACAATTGGTGTTCAAAATAATTTGTATTGTTTTCAATAATTAATAAATTTATCACAATAATAACTTTTTTGCATTTATTAATTTAAATGTAACAATTAATTATTTTTTTATAAAATATTGTTAAAGTAATATTTTTTTGTTTACAGTTAGAGAGTCTGATTGTGTTAAAGTGTGATAAGGAAGTACATTAACTTTGAGGTTTGGGTCATTGAGGTACTTTACAACAGTCTGAGGTTATTCACACATATATCAAAGAGACATTATGTGTACAATAACATACATAGACATTGTAGTCATTGAGGCACAGAAGCATGTTGGGTACACACTGGCAATTAGAATTTTGAAGTTGAGTGTCAATACCGTATTCTGCATTAAGGTTTTATAGATAACAACCGTCATGATGTGCACTTGGTATTTGAGGCATTGTGGCACTGGTTATATATAGTAATTGAAGAGTAGTGTTTTCACGTATCCATACTCCGGTGTCTTGGATAAAAAATACATTATTTTATAAGTAATATAAGTCATTTAAATTTTTTTATAATTTTTTTCCTTTTTCCGCTAGAAAGCGCAAAAAATAAAGTATATATTTTATTTTTTTACATTTAGAGCCAAAACTATGCATTTTGGTAAAAAATTACAAGAGATCATAGTTGTAGAACAAAAAATTTAAAATTGTTATTGGTTATTTGAATTTCCCGATAGTGAGAGCATGTTCCGTTAAAGAATGTTGAAAAATGACTCAAATTGTGACCTATGCTAATTTTTTGATATGCATTTTCTAAAAAACTTATAAGAGATCAAAGTTTTAGAGCAAAAAATTTCCGATCAGTATAGGTCTTTTGATTTTATCAATAATGCGTGCATTGCCCGCCAGAGCGCGAAAAATTGTGACTTTATTTTCCGCGTCTTCTAGAAGAAAAACGGAAAATTATAAAAAAAATCAAATGAATTATGTTGTTATGATTAAAAAATTTCCGTTCTACAACTTTTAATAGAAGTAATTTTTGCCCAAAATGCATAGTTTTTGCTAAAAATGCAAAAAACCATTCAAAAACGCAAAAATTGACATATATATGTTTATAAATATTAGCCGCTGTAATTCAATTGTTTGATTTTGAATAAATTCTTAATTCATTTCATATATTACTCTAAAATTACCCTTTTTTTATGCGTGCGCTAAGTGAAAATAGTTTTCAGACAGTCCAAACACACTTAAGTATACAGGTCGCTAAGCTGGGAGCAAAATTTCTCTAAAACGTCATTATTTTTTTTTTAATTTGAAGGACTAAAACGCAAAATTTAATTTTTGAAGCACCAGTTTTCTTAATTTTACGTATCCAAACTCGTTCTAAAAAACTTGCTTTAGCTAGGATCATAATAATTTGTCCTTTATAAAATTTACTCTAACCACTTACTAGCAATAATTACAAACTACAAATTACTGATTTGGCAGTAAGTATAAAACGCAATAATATTATATTATAATGGTTTGTTATAGATAATAATTCTGCACTTAAAACTACTTTTTATTTAGATGTGCGGGTAGATTTAGAACAAATTATCAAAAAGACAACTAACACAAGAATTTGATTTAGATGTTTAGATTCTAGTAAATATACAGAGCTCAGTCTACTGTAGATTGTAAAGCAAATAGCATTTATTTACCGGGTAAACCGTCCACAAGGTCAAAATAGAAAAACGAAAAGGATATACGAATAAGATTGAAAATTTCCGCTTTCATTAATCTTTCTCATATAAGAACAAGCTTCTAACAAAAATAATTACAAATTGAATTACACACAACCTAAACTTTTATCAGCTCGTGGATCAGTAAAAATCATCAAAAATATGATTACGGATAAAATTAAAGAAAAGAATCCGACAAGGTAACACTATATTTCTTAAACTATTTACGTTAGCTCTAAAAGAAACATTTAAAAGAGTTGATTGAGAAAATAAGGACAATGACATAGATAAAAAATACCTAAACTAGCTCCTTTGACGTCTTTCCGTACTACGCCCTAAGATTCTGCAACCATAATATTTTCTTCCGTCCTAGACCATGCTTGCCGTGTATCTTGCCTTGAATGATGGCTTGTAATAGAGCGTTCTTGTTCTTGTTCCTTATAAAGTGGCCTAGATTTTGAAGTTTGCGGGTTTTGATGGTATCTATGATCTCTCTTTCTTTATCTTAAAAAGGTCTTCTATGTTTGTTACTCTGTCTTTCCAAGATCTGAAAAATGCGTCAATATAGCCACATTTTAAAGGCTTCCAGCTATTTTGTTGTTGCTCCATTGAGTGTACAGGATTTGATTCCGTATAGTAGTATTGAGAGTATGTAGCACCTTAACATGCTTATTTTGGTATCAAGATAGAGTTCGTGGTTTTTGAAGAGGTTATTTATTGTATTGAAAGCGGTTTAAGCTTTTCCAATTCTAATTTTTATCTTTTGACTATTGTCCCAATTTTTGTCTGCATCACTCTCTTTATTTTTTGATTGTGAGCGCATAGATTTACATTGAGTATTTTTTTTTTTGCTGATGATCATAAACTTTGTTTTGATACTATTGGTATTAAGTCCAAATTTTTTACTAACCGCTACAATTTTGTTTGATAGTGTTTGATGTCCTTCAAGAGAATCAGCAAATATTATTGTATTGTCGGCATACCTGATGTTGAGCCTAGCTTTGTTCAGTAAAATACCTTCTTCTGTGTCTTCTAGGGTTTCTTTAAAGATTTGTTTGGAGTATACATTGAACAAAACCGGCAAATGTAAACGCCTTTGTCTTACCCCTCTTGCTATTTCGAAGTCTTCTACTTGTTCATCTTCAATTTTCAGAAATGCGGTCTGGTTCCAGTACAAGTTGGTAATGATTTGAAGATTTTTGGCGTCGATCCCTACTTGTATTAATATTTCTATCATCTTGTAAGGTTGCATACATACTCAGTTTACGTCTTTGCTTCTTAAAAAAAGTCAAATTGGTTTGCTGAGATTTGTTCTTTGCATTTGTTGTAAATTTTCTTGTGTAATATTTTGAAACAATTACTAATAAGGCTGATAACTTCTGTATTCCTCACATCTTTTTGTTCCCACTTTCTTTTGTAATATGATAAATTCCGACTTCAACCATTCTTTTGGTATGCTACCCAAGTTTTCAACTTGTAATGTCGTTAGGCCCGTCGCTTTCCCATTTTTCATTTGTTTCATTGCTGCATCCACTTTCTCTTCCAGGATATACGGACTTGTTTCTCCTTTAATGAACGGTGTTGCTATTCTTTATTTATCTTCAAAAAGTTTGTTGAAATATTCTCTCCACGTTTTTATCTAAACCAGACTGGATTGTATGTGAAAAGACAAAATCAAGGCAGAAATTGCTTAACTACTGACTTTTATGACTAATTTATTACATGCAAACGCTTAAAAACAAATTCGAAAAAAATTGTGGAACCGTCATTAGTAAGCGTTAGGTAACATAAAAATTTAATAAAGTTGGTTTAAACCTTGGTTTAAACTTGTTTTTGTCTATAAAAACCCCACAACTTTAGAAACTACATTGAGTAGCGTGACTAAACTTTGCTCAAAAATACCAGAACTGTCACATATGTCACATTTAAAATATAGTTTGTTTATATAGCTTACGTAAAAAAATTGTAATAGAATTAAAAAAGTATGCAAGTTCTATTCAACATAACAAACATACAACAATATTATTCTTAAAACCCCTCCATCTAATTGTTGATAAATGTTTAAGTTTTTTAAATCATTGCAATAATGCCAACTTGACTTGCTTGACGGAGAGGCAATAAAAAGCCGTCAACCGAAAGTTGCAGATGGTAAAATATACGTATATGAGTAGAGGTTTCTATTTCTTTGCAATCTTGCATACTAGATATACGGCGCCTTTTAATTAGTTTGTTTATTTTTAGCAAAATTATGTTTGCATTATCAATGCTATTTAAATATTTTAAAAATAACTCTAATAATAATTTGTATAAATCAAACGTCTAACCTTCTAACAAAAAGCGAGTGTCAGTTTATTATTTTAAAAATAAACACGTGTCTAATTTATTATACTCCACACAAAACATTATGTAAATAGCATTAATAATAAAAATATAGGTTTGCAAAACTAGTTTGCTAAAAATATACAAACTTAAGAAAATAGAATATTTTATTTAATAACAAATAAACACATTTGTATGCCAATTGCAGTAGAATACAGTCGTCGACTTATTATTTGCTTCACTAAACAAGTGCTAACAAATTAAAATTGTATCGTTCTATCACGAGGCAATTGTTACTTGGTGATTCTCTCAGCAAGAAAAAACACCCCCAACAAGTCTTCAGTTCCAGTTCTGAAAAAGAAATAACGTGTGCAACGGAAACGGAAAACACAGCCGTACACACAAACCAACAACAAGCGAGGAAGGCCACCGAAGAAATAAAGACAGTTCTTTGCAAAAACCTACTCAGAAACATAAAACTAAAAAACTCGCAACAAATACTTCATCAACTATTGAAAATAAAATACCAAATTCAAATCACAGAGAGGTTATTATTAATGCAAGCAACTTAATAGCAGACTTACCAAATACACTCAATATAACTGCAACAATTAATAAATCGACTCACATTACACAAACCAAAAAACTCAATACAACAAACAAAAAACTCAATGTCAAGAAATGAAATTGCAGATATTTGAGAAAAAAATAACATTGGACAGCGGAATATTTTACAGCTTAACTGGATTTACAGTAAAAAATATCATAAATAATTTTAAGGAATTATTACAAAGAACGGATCATAAAAAGAAAACTCCACAAGCTACATATTCATGCGTTATTACCGGTATTGATAATAAATTCATTGAGAATAAAATTAGCGATCAATTAAACAACAACAATATTACCGTATTATCCAAAAATATTTCAAACGTATTACTTTAAGAGCAACTGGCTACCTAAATGATGTGCATAATAACTGGATGCATATCATATGAAAACTTATACAACATGGACTTTTCTACAAGCATAAACATTTTTCAACTTATGAAAGCCTAGCATCTCGCACCTCAATCTACTGCTCCGATACAAGGTGTGCATACATATTCATCAGCAGTCATGGAGATTTTATGGCTACCTTTAAAGTTTTATACTCTAACATTAATTCCTTTAACCTTAAATCCTATCTTATATACAATTATATTTTCTATCAAAATATTTTGTGAGCTATGTTTCTGGAAACTAAATTCAAACAAAAAAAATAATTTTAAAACTGGTCTTCAATTCAAAACTCGGCCACTATTTTTAATCAAAATTACAGAGGTAGATCACTAGTTCTGGCAAATCCAAAGCTAATTCTTCTAAAATAAATAACTTATTACTATTTATTGACGTATTATGTTACACTTTACTATCCCGTTTTATAATAAATAAATAGATATTTTTTGGTTTATACCTATCCCTGCTCAAATATAGAAGATAGTATATTTGTTAAAACTTTTAATCCCAATGCGGCAAACAAGACACTTATCACAGTTTCTAAATAACTATGACTTTCAAGCAATTCGTACAGCTCCTACTTTTATCATGCTTAACAATCTTAGCTTTACACCAAATCTGTTACTAGCTACAAATGATATAATTCCGCTTATAACTTCTATCCAACTTATTCCTGATCTTTGTTTAGACCATTTAGCTATTCAATTCTATCTAAATTTTCAAACTTTTCTTATCCCCAACCCCATAGATTTATTAAGCACTATGACCTATGCAACATTAAAAAAGTTGATAAAAACATAAGAAAATATATAGCAACCAATATTTCTATTATTACTCTAACCAAAATGTCAAGTTTTTTTTTTTTTAAACTAACATTTCAATTAAGCATAACTTGCTCCTTAAATGGAAAACTTATTTTAACTACCCACTTCGCCCATTCATTCTTAGACTCATAAAACAAAAAAACAGTTAAGTAAGATTTTAAAAAATCAGAAGACGCAACTATGAATGTAAATTTAATGAACTAAATAAAAATATTCATAAACTAATACGCAAATACAAAGAAAGAAAAATGAACAAAAGTGACAACATTAACAAACAGAAGGGGCGGACATACTAGACGGAAATATAGAACTGACTAAATATACCCCATTATTAAAAATGCAGCTTATAACTGATCCAGACAGTAACAAACTACAAAGATGGCGGACAGACTGTGTTGCTCTCTGTCTGAAAGTGAATTAAATCAAAGAGTAATAATTGCAAAAGTATGTGCATTGTGCAACGATGTAATTGATCGTGATTTCTTCAAGTGTAACATTTGTTACGCCGATTATCACCGCATATGTGTAAAAACGGAGGATAAGTTTGGTGTTCAGTCGTGTTCCAAAAGCAAAAAAAAAAATGATTCTAGATGTGTTCTCTTCAAATACTAGTTGCTTTAAAACAAAAAGTAGTAGATCTAACAAATCAAATACATCGTCAAAAACGTGTTATATTAAATCAAGATGAAAAACTTAAGTTACTAATAAATCTATTAATAGATGGATCTTGCTACGCGTTTCAAGTTAAATTGTTACCTACAGACAATAATAATATTGAACGTATTTCAATGTAAAAAAAAAAATACAAATAAAAACAAAGAAGTAAATTCTAATCAAACAGCTGAGCATAAGGTCATCGAAACGGCTGAAAATAATAATAACAAAGCAGTTAATTCTGATGCATAGACCACTGTTTGCTCAATAAAATATAAATCAACTATTTCAACGAAAAGCAACCGGTCTTCCTGTAGCAAAAAATCCATCTCAAAAATGGATTTTTGTCACAAAGCTATTCAGTAGAAAAATTAAAGCCTAAGCAAGAAAACGAAATCTACGCATCGTTTAAAATTAGAGTTTTCATTGAGATTGCAGATAGTATCATCAATGAAAACACATTTGCAAACAAGTTTTTCTTTAAGGCAAGAAGTAATAAATATCACCAAAATTGTGTAATGCAGTTTGCAGATTCTACTACGACACCTATAAAATAAAAACAATTTAAGTATTAAGCCAGATAAAAATACTCAGTCTTATTACTGCCATCTCAACTTATTGTTTTACAATCTAGAATGGTTAAAAAGTAAAATTATTTGATATTATATATTTGATTTCATTCAGTATAAGTGAGCATTGAATGGTTAATAATGAGATACTTTATATAAATCAATATAAAGTTTTGTCCCATTTTTCACAAACTATATTTATTCATTGTGGAGTATTGCAGTTAACAAATATTAAAGACTTAGTGAGAAAATTAACTACATCAATAGTTTTATCTAGAGCAAAAAATTGTGAAATTGCTGCTGTGCATCTAATTGAATAAAATTTTCAGTAATCACTATATACCGTTCACCTCATGATCTATTTAACGAGTTTTTGACAATTTTTAATGACTTGTCTAATATCTTTAGCAACACGGTCGAGCAACTCATTCTTTGGTCGTTCCCAGAAAGAATTATCTCCACGGTTCTAAAAAGTATTCTAGTTGGTTCGACAATTATTTAAGAGAAATTGTAAGACACTTATGTTGTTAAGAAGAGCTAGCTTAAGGCATCAAGATCTGAAACCTAATTACATTCTTCTTTTTTTGGTGCATCTTCATTACTGAAAGTTTGCGACCACTTTACTAAAATTCTTCCTATCGGCAGCCGCGTGGAACAATTGCCCCACTTCTATGCCGGTCCAGTAGCGGATATTGCGTGACCAGGAAAGTACTCTTCTGCCAATCGATCTTTTACCTTCAATGCGGCCTTCCATTATCAACTTTAAAATATTGTATTTTTGGTTGCGCATTATGTGTCCCAAATATGCAGTTTTCTTTTGCTTGATAGTTAAGTACAACTCTCTTTCTTTACTCATTTTTTTAGAGTACCGTTTTATTTCGGACCGTTTCTGTCCAAGATATTTTTAGCAGCTTCCGATATAACCACATTTCAAAGGCCTCTAGTTTATTTAACATATTAGTTTTTAGGGTCCATGTCTCAACTCCGTATTGCAGCACTGACCAGACGTAGCATTTGACCGTTTGCCAACGTAATTTTAGGCTTAAACTTCTATTGCAAAGTAAGTTTTTCCATTTCATAAATGTATTTCTGGCCTGCTCTATTCTAGATTTTATTTCTTGTTCTGGGTCCCATTTTTCATTTAACATTGTTCCCAGGTATCTGAACTTTTTGACTTGTTCGATTTTACTACTGTCGAGTTTAATGTCCATATCTCCGATACTTGTAGCGGCTATGCTTACTTTTATTACTTTTGTTTTAGCTTTGTTTATAGATAGACCTGCTGCGGCACATTCAAGTTCAACTCTGTCAAGCATATATTGTAAATCTACTTCATTTTCCGCCATAATGCAGCAATCATCCACTACATTAGTTTTACTAATGAAAAACGTTTTTTTGCAAAAGCTATAATGCTACAATTTTTACCCAATTAGCTGTCGTATAATACATTTTTACTTATTGAACAGATAAGAAAAGGTATGCGTTAATAAAAAGTTGTCAGAACGGGGTTCTGCAAGGGTCTATTTTGAACTCTTTGCTTTTTGTACTATATATTAACGACTTGCCAAATCATAACTTGATATAACCACAACTCTATTTGCTAAAGATATCACACTGCAAACTTGCTTGTCTTCTAAACAAACAGCTATTTCAAACAATAATAGTGTAGTAGAAACAGCTTCTCTTTGATTTGCTGCAAATAAACTAACAGTTGATCCTGAAAAGTCTACTAGTGTAATGTTTTCTTTAAAATCTGACACTGTAGTAAATAGCGTTAAATTCTTAGGTGTGCATTTAAATACAAAATTAAATTGGTGTATACATAAAAATGAACTGTCCAACAAAATATCCAAAAACATATTTCTTTTAAGACTGTTGAAATATCAATTCCCCAATGATATCTTAAAAACAGTTTATTTTGCAATGATTCAAGCTTATCTAAGTTATGGATTATTGTAATGAGGTCATTCCAACCCTTTAAAGAGACTTTTTAGTCTTCAACATTGGGCAATTTGAATATTGGACTCGATTGACTCTTTTGTCTGTACGCTTTTCAGTGCCTCATACACATATATAGCAACATTTACTCTTACAATAAATACAATCTAAACCATCAATACAGTACTAGACACAATAACCATCTATATCCTATTCGTCTACATCTAACTAAGTCTCAAAACGCTATCAATTTTTACGGGCCTAAATTATTTAATCTATTACCTGTAAATATCAAACATTTTGCAACAAACAATGTTAAACAAGCTTTAAAATATGATTTTATATTGAAAGGATTTTACAGTAGTGAAGAATGCTTAACTAATAAATTTGCCAATCTCAACTTCCAAACTTAACGGTCTGTTTTACAAACTGTAATTGGTTATAGTGATTACTGCTTTTATTTATAGTTTAATTTTAATGTGTTATTTATCAGTAAATATTTGATACTATTTAGTATTATTATTATTATTATTTAAATTTAATTTGTAAAGTTTTGACGTATCTAAAACTTTCTAGTTACATAAATAAATGAATTTAATTGAACTGAATTGAATACATAAAATTTATCAAAATATAGCATACATTTTTTCTAAATATTTTACAAAAAAGTTCAGCTTTGGTGAAAATGATGACTATAACGCACAAAAACGGATTGAAGTAGATAACTGGTATGACAATTATTTTAAAACCTTATATCAAACTCTTGACAATATATTAATAACTGAATATAAATAATTTTTAATTCTAAAAGCTGGCAAAAATTTATCTTCTGGTGTAGATAGTTTTTCCCAAAAAATTCTAAAACGCTTACACAATAATATCCACATTCATATAATTAAAATCCTTAACTTCTGCCTATCCTATCAATATATTTTTATAAAATTAAAAAGTGTTAAATAGTAATTTGCATACTACAAAAAAAAATCTTTGCATCCAATTATAGACCTATAACACTTCTTCCAGTTATAGCTACAATCTTTAAATATCACATTAAGAGCAAAATTTGTCAAACCGTGTACAACTCAGTATACCTATCCATCAATCTGGTTATTCTACAAACAAATCTACTATCCATTCTTTATGTATTCTTACTTCTAACATCCAAACAACTTACCTTGAAGGCAGTTAGACGTCAGCATTGTTTCTTGACATAATCAAGGCCTTTAACTTTGTCTGGTTAAAAGGTTTCCTATACAAACTGTCATTACTGTGTACAAATTCCTCTTTTTCTAATTTGCACAATAAAAAATTTAAATTGACGCTCTGCAAAATTCTCTATTATCACAACTCTTATATAATGTATACAGTAGTGATATATTGGACGTAGGTCAACATTTTGATTCAAAAATGTATATACTACAATATACTGACGACACTGTGCAAATATTTTATGCAAAAAGTCTAGAACATTCTATGCAGCACCTACAGAGTCTTTATGAAAATAATACGCGCTCATGGTTTTATTGTAACGCAACTGTCTTAGCCCGGTAAAACCAGTTAAAAAATGTGGTAGAAGATCTGCCCATTCAACGCATCCGGTCGCTAATCTGCTCTGAATGCCTGAGCGGCAAAACGTGTTTTTCGACTTTGTAACACCGCAATTTTGCGCTGTCAAGAACTTTTGGGTTTGGATCAAAATGAGCCAAATTTTATTAACTCTGTCGTAACCGGAGACAAATCCTGAATGTTTGAATACGATCCAGAATCAAAAATGTAGAGCAGCGCGTGGCTCACAAAATCATCCCCTCGCCCCAAGATAGAGCAAATGAGCAAATTTTGCATTTAAATGATGCTCATTATCTTTTTAACGTCCAAGGAATTGTCCATTTTGAATTTGTACCGCAAAAAAAAACCTTTCAACTCAGTCTTTTAGCTCAAGTTGCTCAAACGATTGAAACGCCGGATTGCGCGCATGAGGGCTAACATCAAAGACATGGTCAAGCTCTACTATGACAATGCTCCCAGCCACACGGCTTTTATTGTTACCAACTTATTGGTTCAAGGCAACACCTCGGTAGTTTCCCAGCCCTTTTACAGTCCCGACTTGGCTCTGTGCAATTTTTGGTTTGTTTTTTTGACTGAATAGAGAGCTGAAAGGAAAGCATTAAAAGTCCTTGAAAAACATGCAAAAGCATGTTACAAGATTATTAAAAGACATTTCCGTGTTTTAGGGTGCCTTTGAGGCCTGGCAGACACGTTTCCAAAAGTGTATTGATGCAGGGGGAAAGAATTTTGAAGAATTTTAAGCGTTTGTACCAGTACAATCAATAAATCTATTTTTTATAGAAAATGCGCATTACTTTCATAATGGACCCTGTATAATCTCTAACCAAACATATTGAAACATGATTCAATACATGAAGGCTTTATGCCAATTCTAACAATACTCAGCTATTTATCTTATACCATCGTATATTAAGAAACTCACACAATATTAATCTGAGCTATGTAATAATTCAACCATCTCCAACATGCAATTATCTAAGCGTGCTTCTTGATAATAAATTATCCTTTAAACCCCACTTCCGTTCTATAAACTCAAATACATAACTTAATCAAAATATTTCCGCAGTTTACATATAGAGGCAAAGGTATAAATATAAAAACAGCTACGCATATTTATAAATTTATAAATCTATATGCAGACCCTTTTTTAGATTAGCATTAATAGTCGTTTTAGGCTGATATACCAAAAATCTAAACCTCTCTTAGATAATGCAATAATTATTTTTTTACAATGCTGTAAAGAGACTTTACGTAATCTGCACGTTGCTGAACGATCAGCTATTAAAAGTATCACTAAAATACGCCATTCTAATATTTCTTATATAACATTAATTATAAGTCTCTATATAAACTAACGCAAATCATACCACTTCCCGAACGTAATTTAGAACTGACTAAAAAGTTTTGCAACAGATCTGCTTTTTACAAAATCAAGAAAAAGATTTTAAATATAATTTTTTATCTAAACTCATCCTTAAACATATCTTCTTAATGTCTAATATTACTGACAATTTAGATTCATCCAACTAAATAACAATCATCTCACTTGCTGGTTTTGTTTGTAACACATCAAAATTTTTATAGTTTTATCATATTTACCACTATAATCATACTCATGGGCAAAATGCCTTTCCATAGCCTTTTTCTTATTCATACTCATTTCTACTTTACTTTTAAATATGTTTATTTTTTTGTATATGAAATAAATTTGTTTACTACTACTACCAAATAAAAACTGAATATAAAAATAAATAATATTTTATAAAATAACTCAAGAAAACTTTAATTTATACATTTTATGCTGCTTTTTTGATCAGAATGTTCTTACAAATTAATCCGTATACAATTTTGCAAGTTAGAGAGAGACTGTTTATATCATCTCTCTATAGACAAGGATAAACAAAAAATCTTTAATGTTTAATCCTGGTGTTGTCAATCGGCAACAGAGTAATCATATAAATTAATACAGTTTGATCTACTGTAATAATTTTTCTTCAATTAGTACCACTACACGTGCAAATTGTAAAAAGACTATCAAATTGAAGCAAATACTATTTGTCAATAAATCTAAAAAAAACATAAAACACTAATTAAAAAAACTAAAATACAACACGATTAAAGAATATAAGTCTTATACAAAACAACATGTTACGTAAAACAATTTTTTTTCATCAAAATCATAATTAAAATCAACGTCTAAAGTTCAATAAATCATAAAATTGTCATTACTAGTAACATTAAATTAGATTTAGTCACTCTTAGACTGTCACATATACTACATACTATAAAAAAGTTATTTTTTTTTTAGTTTTGGTCTCTACTGTAAATCCAGTGTTTATTGGGATAAATACTATTGATATAAGTTAAAAAGTGTCAATTTTATAGAATGAAAGTCACAATAATAATATTTTTTTATTAAATATTTTCCGTAAACCAACATATACAAAATCAACCATTTCGTTTGACTCTGTACACTCTAACAGTCACAAATTTGCAGCCTACCATTCAATGGTCTATAGAGCCTTCAGTCTACCATTGACACATTAAAAATATTATTATATTCTTTCTCAGTATACAGTTAATTTATTTATCCTAAGATAAAAATTTTAGTAACATATCCGAGAAAATAGGAAATATTCTCAGTAAATTTAACTATAAAGTAGCGTTTAATTTAACTGTAAAGTAGCGTTTCATAACCAAAATAAGTTATCAAACATTTTATTCAACGCTAAAAATCGTATAGATTTAATTTTATCATTAGGATTGTATGAGTTAACTTGTGTCACATGTAATGCACACTATATAAGGCAAACGTGAATAAATAATTAAAAAAAATTTATAGAACATTACCGCTTTTTTGGATTACGCCATCAGATAGTACTTTTGCAAATCATATTTTAGAAAATGTCACACATTCCCAGATATTGATAAACTTAAAATCATTCATTGCTTAATGATCAAACCGACTTGCAGAAATTTCTTTGTTGTTGAATGTTTTTTGTCTTAATTACAGTAAAAACCACGTTCTTTCTACCTGCTTAATTCGTTTTTTTTTTCTTTTTGTATTTTGTATTGTTGTATGTAATTCATAATCATTTTAATCATAATAATTTAATTTTCGTAAAAAAAAATTTACAAAGCACATACATTGTCTTTATATTTATACTGGTTTGTATCACCTTTCGCCTTGTAAAGAATGAAACTAGTTAGGGTTTTTTTGAATATATTTGTGATATAGTACATAGTAAATGTGTTTTATTTGTTTAATAAATTTGTATAAATGCAATCAAACAATGTATTATTTTTAAAAATTATTCAGTGCACCAATTATCACCTGAGTAATATTTATCAACAATATTTTTAGTAAACATTTCTAATGGACAAAAATATCCACAATCTTTGATATTGATACGTTCGGGCAATAATCCTTTATAATTGTATTGGTAAGCCTAAAACAAATAAATACAAATTTATTTAAGTGTAATCAAAATTTAATTAAATTTACCTTAATTCCATAAACTCCACGTATTTGATGCAATTCTAAAGCAACATAAGAAGAGTAATTAATATATTCTCCGTCATAAACACCTAAAGCAGCAAGAACCGCAGCTACATTCAAATCGTGCCCTCCATAATATATAATTTTCTCGTTTGATTTTCCTGATATTTTTTTCATCAAATCTTCAACAATTTTATGCAATAAATGACCTAAAATTAAATATTAAATTTTATATTTTTTTTATTATTATAATTCAAATTTACCAACAAGTGTTGATAATTTTTGTTCAGTTAAGTCCATCCCGAATTGTAAAGCTGCTTTTTCAAGCTCATCAGGCCATATCGGATCGGCCCATGATGGTAATTGCAATCCATTTTCAACCTATTAATATTTTTTTTTAATTATAAATTAATTAATATTGTTATTTGCTACTTTTTATTATATAATTAATCAGTTTACAAATTAAAATGTAATATACATACCTGCACAAGTAAGGTATTCTGTATGCTAAAGCAATCATAGCTGTTCTTAACTTTCATTCCCGAATGGACGCTTAAATATTCGTACAATGCTTTAGTAGCATTGTCAAGTTCTGTTATAACATTAAAGACACTTGGACATTCTAAATAGACTGCAAGGTACTAGAATATAAAATTCAATTACCTTTATTAAGATTCAATGAAATTTTATTACAAATTATTGCTTACTTTGTCAGGTTTTAAAACTTCATATGTTATTGGTTGCCAGTTTAAGTATTTTTCAAGTTGCCAATCTCTTTCTGGAGGAAACATTGCTGCAAGTACTGATAATAGAGTCATTTGTGATCTTTTATAGCTGGAGCTATAAGCCTTCAATAAATTGCTGTAAAATAGTTTTCCTACAAATTTTCCATAAGTTACTCGCAGACGTTTGCCCAAATTATATGCTGATTTTTTGCCTTTCTGTGAAATAATTATAGTAATTAGAATTAATAAAAATTAGATTATATGTTAAAAGATTTTTATTAAAGAAAATACATTAAAAAACATAAGACAAGTATTTTTACTTATTGTATATAAATAATAACTTATACTACAATCCTGCATTATTATTATAATTATATAAAAAAATACTAAATTACAAAAGCATAAATATTGCTTTTGTCTTTCTACTATATGTTACTATCCTGTTCTAAAATTATTCTTTATTTTTTAGATGAAAGTGATGAGAGACAAAAAGACTCACACAAGTTTAACACCCCAAAGGTAAAAAACAAAGAAATTTACTGAAAAGAAACACTCCAATAGTTATAGGCAACAGAACTTACTAAAAACACAAACTTTGATAGTAGAAAGCAAAAGAACTTATTAAAAACAATCACTTAAAACATCTTAAACAAAAGAAAAAGCTACTACGTCTTCTTCGTTGTTTCTAGGTAACGTTAAAAGTAGTTTTTAAAAATTCAACGCTATCTATCACAAATTACAAAAACTGTTTTAATAAAGATTTAATTTTGCAATAAAAAACGTTAATTTTGATTTAAAAGAAAATAAGATGGAAAGGATTCTAAATTTAAGTGGGAGGGTGAAACTAACTTTACTGCACTTATGCCTCCTTAGGCTTATTTTACTTTCTCTAGTGGTAAACCTTACTCCTTTGTCCCAACAAAAACAACTTATGTGGTTGATGTATGTTAAGACATTGCTTAGAGAGGCTTAGCAATTTTTTAACTTTTTTGCGTAAATAAGCGTTGGGAGATTTTTAATATAACTTTTTCTTTTTTATTATGTATTTTACACAAAAACTTCAAAAAAAATCTAGTTGTGGACAAAGTTTACCAAAAGTAAGTGACTCTGTACCAAATATATTTTACATAGATTCTACAAACTTTACTAGGTAAAAAGAACATAAAATCACTACAACAGTGCAAAAATGCTCCGATATATTATAATGCTTTGATTTATCATTAATGTTTATATTAACTAAACCAAAAAAATGATTATAGGTATATTTATAAACCTTGCTTAGTTGAAAATTGTTCCATCACAATGTCCAGCTAAAAATATTTTTTCAAACTATATGAACAGTGGCTTTTATTTTAATTTTTTGAATTCATTATCTCTGGCATAACAGAGTGCTATTAAAAATTAATTATTTTTTTCAGTGCTTGACTCGTGACCGCTGTATTTTTAGATTGAGTTTGAAGTTATTGTTTGTTTCATAATAATAAAATATTTAAAACTTTCTAACTTTTATCAATAATTATTTATAAAATTACTAACCAAAGTTAACTCTCCATGTCCATATGGAAAAAAAGTTTCATTGGGATGTGGATTATTTGGAAAACTCATTGAAGCATCGGGAGTTCTATCTCCATGTCTGAAGATCTAGAACAAAAAGAAAAATATAATATTAGTGTGGCTATATTTTAATACATTAAAAAAATGTACGAACGTTTTCATAATTAAATTATAAAATAAACTTTTTACAAACTTACAATGTGAACTTGTTTTAAAGTGTCCATCTGTGCTGTAACAGCAAACATCAAACAAACAACACACAATAAAATCTTCATACTGATCTAATTATATACCTTTATAACCATAATTTTATAGATTGAGAATCCTTTTATAACAAAAATTATCTTCCCCCAAATACGGCAATGCATAATTATTGTTTTTATTTATTTTACTAATCTCTATAATCTAATCAGTTTAATGCAGCCATGACTTTGATAGTTTTTAGATTTAATCATTATTTATGATTGATGAATGTGTGCTAGATATTTATATAATTGCATTTTAAATTATTTGCATTACCTAAAAGCAATATAAATAATTTCTTATAAAAAATTATAAGATTACAAACCACGTGATTTGCCAGATCGCAGTTTAATACAGAAGACTTTCTAAATTGTTTATATGAATAAATAAATAATGAACTAAAGCAATAAGATGTAATATAGAATAATTCTTGACGAAAGTTTTTAGCATTCTTAAACTAAGTAATGCGTCTGCAATATTGGCTATGCAAATATTGTCGTTCTAAAAAACCGACAAACCGACCAGCTTAATGCTAAACTTTGTATTAAATGCTGCTGCTGTTTGGACAATACAAGTGATAACCTTTACGGTTGTGTAAGTATTCTCGCTATTTGATTCTAGTTTGACCATCCTGCCTAAAAACCTTGCTAGGTTGCGCGGTCAAGACACTATCTACTAGGGACAAACTGTCTGACCTGTTTGGCAATAGTTTGAATTATAATTGAAAAGTAATCGCTGCCGTAAAGATTTTCTAATATGTGAAATGTGTGATTAAACATAAAGACAACAAAGACAAATCAATTACCAAAAAAATTGTCTCTTACCTCTAAAGTGTGTGTAAAAATTCATGTTGAGGAAAACAGCGTTGTTTTTAACAAGAAAGTATCCTTTCAAACGACTTGCGTGTTTTTTTTTTCAAAAAACTTAAATAAAATCGCTTACCTGGAGATATAGCTGTAGAAGCTGCAAAATAAAGTTTTGTATATCTTTCAAATTTATTTAAACTCTCAAAGCTATAAGTTGCAATTTGTAGCTCTTATTTGAACGGATTGCTAATTTTTTTAATTATCCAAAATAATTAATAATTTTTTTGAAGCTTGGTGTGTCTGACATTTTAATTGCCTACTCCAAAACGGAACGGCGTGACTAGGTATGTACACCTAAAAGGCCTTGGACTTGCAAGTGTAAGGAGGAATAAACTACATTTGTCCTAATCTCCAAACCTAACCAAAGCCAGCTCACAATGGATTACCAACAAGGGCACAGATGCTGCTATCTACGTGCCAAGCGCAGTCACTAAGGTGTTTAAGACGGAAAACAAGAAAGGATACGTGTGGGCGGAGACCAAAGAATTTGTCCTCTATTCATGCTACTTTTGATCCACGACGACGCCTAAAAACTTTGATAAGGGGCGACTTTAACGCCGTATCCCACAGCTAGTGCTTTCCGACTGTCAAATCTTAAAGAGAGGCAACAAAGCGTCGTATATAGATGTGACGCTTTGCTCAAACAGTTTGGCAAAATATATATGCAAGTGAGTAGTGAAAAAAACAGCTCTCACTACACAATAAATCTGCATTTAAGAAACTGCCCCAACGCTAAGCAAGCTTTGTAAGAAGAAAGTGAACAGGTACTACAAAAAAAAAGCTCGTAACCTGGCCGACCTTGTAGACAAAGCGACAAGGCGGGATAAGTATTGACACTTGGTGCCCGAGCTTATAAAGACAATTACTAGAGCTTGCAACATTGTACTCACCAGGAAAGGCAAAGGTAGCCGCTGGAAACCGGTGTATTGGTGGACCAGCAAAACAGCCAAGCTCAAAAGTAAGTATGTACGTGAAAGAAGTGCGTACAAAAAAGTAGGAATTGACACTGAGCGTGCAAATCTTGGGACGCTTTTTGCCATGAAATAAAAAATCTGCGGGGCGTTAAACACAAGATTGTCACTCGCAAGCTTAGGATGCGTTCACCAATTCACTTGTCCAACGACGACCAACTAACGATTGCCAAGAACCTGTTTTTTGAGCACCCAAAGAAGGTTTGGCCGGATATCACCTGCAAACCTGAAGATGTCCCCCAGTCACTGCAAAGGAGATTGTGAAAACAAAAAAAAAATCAAAACTTTTAAAACCGCGGGCGCAGTTGGTATCTTACCGGAGATTGTTAAGATGATTATCGAGAAAAGACTCGAGTCATTCCTTGTCACTCTAAACTTTCTCCTTAGCAAAGGCATTTTTGCAAAAGAGTGAAAGACCGTTAGACTAACCCTTATCAAAAAGCCCTTTTGCATTTTCAGCTCGATGGGCAAACTGTACGACCAGATCTTGAATAAGCAACTCTAAGATGAATTGAAAGAAAAATTGAGTATGCCCGATTTTTAATTTGGTTTTAGGAAAAGGAAGTCTACGGTCGACGCGGCCGAAAATGTACAAGTGCTGATCAAGGAATTTAGGGCCATAGGAATGTATATTGTACTAGTGACGTTGAACGTAAAAAACGCTTTCAATTCCGTGAAATGACCTGACATTATAAAAAAACTACGGACTACTAGATCAGGATCAACAGAAGCTACCTTGAAAGTCGACGCATCCGTATTGGGGAGAAGCACGCAATAGTTACGGCAAAAGTCCTACAATAGTTACGGCAAAAGTCCTACAGGGCTTAGTAACCGACGTCTTTTTTATTGAATATGCAGACAATGTAGGCATGGTTATCGCCGGGAAAAAAGTCGAAGGTATGGTTAATGATGCCAAATAGGCAACAAGCAAAATACTTGGGTGGCTAGATAGTAGGAAGCTACAGAAGATAAAGTTTATCATTTTTGCCGACAGGAAGCAATTGAAAGCGATTTCATTCACGGTAGACAACAATCGGATTACAAGCTAGAGGAGCCTTAGATACCTCGGTATTAAATTCTTCCAAAAATGCAATATAAGTCCGCATATAGGTTTAGCTACTGAAAAAGCGGACCGTGTCACGGCTAAATTTGCACAATTTATGCTTAATGTAAGTAACGTCGGTTGTTCTGTATGGTGCACCAGTCTAGAGTCAATGGGTGACCGTCTACAAATACAAGTACATTTTCCACGCAAAAATAGTAGTAATCAAAACAACGTGCGTCTACTATTTTTACAAAGACGGTACATGCAAATGCTAGTAAAATCTTGTTGCATCTTCTGGCCATAGAAAAGCCCAAAGCAGCAAGCAGAAAAGAGAGGCGCAAAAAAATCGATTGCGTAATGGGAGAAAAAGTGGCAGCCAGAATGCTCTACTGTTAAATGGACCAAAGCTCTCATCCTCAAACTAACTCCATGAGTGACTAAGAAGCATGAATATGAGGACTACCATCTGACACATTCCTGAGTGGTCACGGCTGCTTTTGAAAATATCTGCACAGGTTCAAAAGGAAAACCCATTTGTATTTTTCAAACTGTGGTATGAAGGACACACCCAAACACACGGTCCTAGCCTGCGTCAGGTAGCTAGAAGAGAGTAACATCTTGCTAGACAACAAGTCCAAATGGAGGTGTGTTGAAGCTTGCATAGGCAACATCATGAATTAGAAAGAGCAAAATAAAAGACTAAAAGTCTTTTTGTAAGTGGGTGAATAGTAAAGCAATGCCAGAAGGCAGTTCCGCTAGTTGACATTTTAACACGAGAGGTGGTTTTAGTGAGTAAGGTATTCTGAGTAATAGTCAGTCAGTATGTATGTTTGTAGGTATGTGCATTATTTGTTGTTATTGCACTAAAAACTATATTTAATAGGAGTTTATGAAATGTGCTTGACTTAAATATATTACTGAATGCATTTGACCATTTATATGTTTAAGTTGTATTTTTTTATATACTGGTCTCTGACAATACAAACAATAGACCAATAGCAGCAGCATACTAGTCTTGCGCCTCTTTGTAATATTTAATCAGTAGTTTAGTTTAATTAGTTATTCACAACTAGTTTTGATAATCATATATCATTTTCAAGTAGATTTATCATGTCTATAATTATTGATTGATTAACTAATTAAATAAAAATTTTGATTGTCCGGCATTCACATTTATTAAAAAAAGAATGCAAGAAAAACAGAAATTTAATTTTAGTTAATGAATCAATCAATTATTATTGACATTTTACGTCATCTACTTGAAAATGATATATAGTTATCAAAACTAGTCTAGTTTGAAGTTGATTGTTTCTTTCCTCGTTCTTTGACAATTTTCGGAATTAACGCATTTTTTGCAAAATACTATTGTTTACACTTCTAACACACTTTATTTCAGTTTGACAAGCATATAGTAATCGAGAGAAAATTAATGATTTCATTTAAAATGTTATCGTTTCATAACACGCTGTAATAACGCATTACCTAGCTTCTAATGTAGGTTACCGCTTATAGTTAGCCGTTGATAGATACGAATTATTGAAGGTTATAAATTTGTTAGATGTTACACTATTACATACTTCATTTTAATGATTATTATATACATTTTACAAGTCAATGCACAGTAGGTATAAAATTTCTTACTTATATTATTATTGTTAAATTTTATAATATTGGTTTTATTAATATTTAATTTATATAATACGCAATTATTAATAAAAGTATTTTAAAAATTTATTTTTTTCTAGTCAGTTAATTTAAAAATAAATGATTATTTCTATAATAATATAATATAATAGTAATTTTATGTCACTAACTGACTACAAAAAACTTAGCGTCAATTCTTGTTACTAGAACAACGAAGTTAAATTAAGAGTGACAACAATATTTATCCATTTTTTTCAGTACATCGATAATCTTACATTTTCTTCTTTTCGAATATTAATTTATTCAAAATGTGCAGTAAAAATATGAAGTATTTTAGTAATAGTCTGCATAAGAAATTCAGGTTTGGTAAAAACAAATATTATGAATTGGACTAAATGCATTGCAAAGAAATAAATATATTAATGGAAACATAATGAATAAAATTACTTTTTTATAATGGACGTATTGTTTATGAAATCTATGAAAAATATAAGTGATGTGTTTAGATATATAGATATACGTTTACATAATATAATTGCAAAACATTTACATTTATTAATTTGTCTAGCCAGTTATTATTAAATCTGTTCTGTAGTAAATTTAACATTCCATATTGTTTTGTATATGTAAGGGATTAAATATGTTTTTAAATATTTATGTTTTTGTTTATCAGTTTTTGTATATATTTTCATGTATTTTAAATAAATGTTCTCTTACAAGTTATCTACAACAAAGTCAATTTTATTCAATAGATTCTATAAGAATTAATGCGCTTTATGGCATTAATAAATAACTTGTTATTGTATTAATCGACATTGCTAAATCTTTTTATTCATTCGATTATAAACATTTTTTATAAACATAGCTGTCTTAAGACATTTGTATGCTAAAGTTTGTTGGAAGTAAAAAATATAGAAGTTGAATTTAATTTTTTGAAATAATACAGTAGACGTAATCGTGACCAGTTGCAACAGTATTTAAGTTATATGTCAAGTATTTTCTAATAAATATAAATAATGTATTTTGCCTGTCTCTGCGGGAGGAGGAAGATGAGTTTTTAAATTGTAGGACGCATATGAATTTGGGTTGAGGACAAAAATTTGTCGATGCACAAACTTTGCTTCTTCTAAATAGGACTATGCGCAATTTATTATCTGAGAACATCTAGAAGGACTAGGCTTTGGGGTAACACTACTTTTTGCCAAAAATAGTATTTTTTACTTTTTACAAAACGTCATTAACTGATTTATACAGATAATTACTAAAATAAATTGTACTTATTTTCAAAAACTACTTCTAATTGCTAATGCTCCAGAACAAAAACTTTGGAAATAAATTTTTATTTTTTTGATTAAATCAATTCTAGATGGCAAATGAAATTGGGTGTGCCCTCAACCATACTAAACCGTCTACTAAAAGTCTAACGGTTTATGAACCTAACCTCCAGCAACATGTTTTGTAGATTGGCAAAGCAGTGACTTCTGAACTAGTACCAGACTTATAGCTCTAGGAAAAAGATTAGGTTTTTGCAATAATTATAGTATATTATATGCCCATGCAAAATGTTGCTTGTGGCAATATGTTTTAAATAAATTACTTAGTTTTTGCATAACTTTTTCTATTAAATTTCTTTGTGGAAAGCGCATCAATGAGTAGACCAGGTTAAAAGATTCTTAATCAAAAATTGCTACCAAAAGCGTAACATAAATTGTGTATCTTGTTTGCAACTTGATAATGTTTACGCATGCAATTTGCAATAGTAACCGTTGCCTTTTTGACCGAATAAAGCAAGCAAGACAGCAATATAAGCCACTCCACGTAAGTTTTTTTTTACAATTTGACATTTGGCAGTATTAGAATTCCTTACTTCCACAAAATTTACAAAAAAAATAAATATACTCTAAGAGAAGATTAATAAAAAATAAAAAACGACGAATATAGCACTAAAAAAACTCTGCTTTAAACAACTGCAAACTTCAAACTGATTATCAAATTTACTATACAGCTGAAGTAAAAAACACAATTTCAAAAGCCGGCAATCACATTGTTTAAAAGAAAGCTGCACAATTTAAGAATCGTTTCAACAATCACAATTTTGTTATACAAAATTATTTGCAAAGACAAATGCCTTGTCGTTTGCAATACAAATGCGCTACAGCAGCAAGTTCCAACGTGGCATTAACTAGAGTCAAAATAATTATTAATTCACCTACATACGAGTATTTCAAGTTTTACAGACGAAACATAGTGTGCAAGAAGAAAGGAGAATTAGTGCAGTATAAAATAAAAACCAAATTAATGTGAAAACAAAGTGCATAGAATAAAAATAAGTGAGTGAAGGTCAATAATAGCAAGGCAATAAATCACTAAAACAAACGGATAGGAGAGCGAGAGCCGCGACAAAAATATTTGCGGTGTTGTCGAACCGTGCAGAAAATCATGAGAATATTCCCAAACATAAAATAAAATTAGTAATTATATATAGTATTATTATTAGTTACTAAATTAAAGATTGATAAGAGATAAGTCTTTCGAACCGCTGAGGTGGGACATTTCTCTTTGCGCAATTAAATATAAAGTACAAATGGCTAACTAGAGAAAACTACAAAGATGATTTTACAAATAAGTGAGAAACTTTAAACAATAGATGATAAACGTTCAGGTTACGGAAACTAAATTAAAGAAGAAAAGAAGATAAAAAGAAAACAAGTAACAAACGCAAAATTGCATGATTGAAAAAAAAATAAGACAAAAAAACATAATAATCAAAGAAATAGAAAACCAAAAAAATAAAAGTAGAGAAGTATCAATAAAAACAGAAGCAAAAATAGTACAAAAATTGGAAGTAACTATAAATATGGAAATAGATATTGATAAAGCTAAAAGTGTGAGAAAGTTTTGATCTGATAGACAAAGACCAATAGTACTAAAGCTAACCACTAGAAGTAAGAAAACAGAAATACTGAAAAATTTTAAAAGCCTAAAAGGATCAAACATCTGATTTGACAAAGACTATACAAAAAAAATACAAGAGAAAAAAAAACTGTTGATTCCAAAACTCAAAAAAGCAAAAAATAAAAGATACTAAGCTCAACAGAAATACAATAAATTAATAATTAACAATGTAGTACACAAAGCAAGGATCGTACAAAACATAGAAATAAAGAAAAACCAACAAACTACAAACGAGAAGAAAAGAACTGCTAGCAAAAAATTGCCTAGAGGCGCAATTCAATTGCAACAGGCAACAAAGATGACAAAACCAACAAAAAACTATTAAAGCAAGATACGTACTAATACAAAAATGAAAAAACAAGCAATGGACAAAGCAATGATTGAGATTCACAAAAGAAAACAAAAAAAAAAAAAATTTGGAAAATTGGAAAATTGGAACGTGAAACGTTAGAAGCTTAACGGGTAAAAAAAAATTAGTGGAATAGTTTCATATAGCAGATTTAGACATTCTAGGCATAATTGAAACAAGAAGAAAAAGAAAGGGAAAAAAATGCTAGACGGTGGACACATGTTAATATATTCTGAAGTGGATCAATTACAAAGAACAAAAAAAAGTGTAGGATATATTGTTAAGCAGCAAAACCAACAATACGTAAAAAACTGGATGGGAATTACGAAAAGGATATTGAAAATAAAAATGGAAATAAAATGAGCCGTCAGAAAACAAACGAACAGAAGCAATAGATAATTTTTGGGAAAAATTGGCAGAAATAACAGATGATGTACCAGGCAGACCCTATCTTAATAGAAGATTTAAACGGGCGAGTTAGAAAAGCGGACCAAGAGACAAGGAAAACAATAGGAGCACACTGAAAAATTACTCGAAACAATAATGGTAAAAGACTGATTGATTTTTGCTTAATCATAATTTAATTATAACCAATACGTTCTATCAACACAAGGATATACACAAATACACAAGAGAGGTAATAAGTAAAAACAAAAAAAATTATAATAGACTATATAATTATAAACAAAAACCATAAAAAAGTAAACAACACAAAAGTAAAAGGAACTGCTGAACTTTATACAACCACTACTTACTACTGTCAAAAATAAAAATAAAAACAGAACAAGAAACGCCTACACACACCATAGCTAAAAGGAAGCAAAACGGAAAAGAACGTATACGATTATAAAAACTAAGACAAAAAGAAATTGCAAAAAAGAAAATCTAGAAATAGAAATAAGTAAAATCAAAAAAAAAAAATCAAAAATTACACCCTAGAAGACTTGTGGAAAAGTTTCAAAAAAACAATAATAAATACAGCAAAAACAACATGTGGAATAACAAAAATAGATAATTACAAAAAACAAACAAAATAAAGAAAAAAAGACCAAATGAAAAATGTACTTAGAAAACAGAAATAATGACAACTATAATGCATATAAAAGACAAAAAACAAAGGTCAAGGAACTGCTTAAGAAAGCAAAACACATGGATAGAGTTTAGAAAAAAAAATAAACAAGATTGTCAAAGCAACCAGAAACTTTTTTACAAAGTATTAAAACACTTAGGAAAGACAAAATGACAGAAAATGTAGAAGCACCTATGTAAAATCCAAAACAAGGAAAATATTGGGAGACGAAAAACATATAATGGCACGCTGAAAAGAATACTTTAAAGATTTACTAGACCCAAAACAAATAAATGTGGTAGAGAACATGTTGTGTTACCGTATGGTAAGGCTTAAAATAAAACTACTATTGTTTAATATAAACAATTTTACTGCTTAAGATTCAATGTACAACTGTGCACATAAAAGAAATAACTCAAAAATATACTTGCGCATAAAAAACATATAAAATAATTTATATAAACATATTTTGTAGTGTTTTTTACATATTTCTCAATACACTACACCTTCCCCCTTAATATAGTTAATATCCAAATCTATCAGAAGCTTTTAATAAATGTCTAGGTCTCAAAATCCTTGTTTTATTTACATTCTCGCTTTCTGAAATAATATACCTGGACTCTTATTAGAAACAGCTGATCTTGGTATAATTTTGCTATGTACATGTTGCTTTCAATTTTGAAAGTGTGAGGGTAAGATTTGATCTATATGGCGTTTCCATATATGATTTTCAAAAGTTTTTACAATATAATGTCTCTTTCCTAACATTTTTAATATAGTAGCCGCACACCACACTACTTTCTTATTTGTATATTGCTTCACACTTACTTTATCACCAACACTAAATTGTTTGTTCCTTTTCCCTAAATAATTCTGGATCTGTTTTTCTTGTTTCTTCTGAACAATATCTTCAATTAGTGGTAATAATAAATCCAAACGTGAGCGCAAAGAATGTCCAAGCAATAATTGCGCAGGTGACTGTCCTGTTGACACATGCTCCGTATTTTGATATTGGAACAGAAATCTGTCTATTATAGTCTTTATGTTTACATTATGGTTGTTTACAGTTCCAGTTTTAATTGCATGTTTTATGCTTTTTACTGCTTTTTCCGCTGCACCGTTTGTACGTGGATTGTATGGAGCACCCGTAATATGACGAATACCGGTCATTTTTAAATAATTTTGAAACTGTACTCACATAAACTGGGTTCCATTATCAGATACAACAATTTTAGGCAAACCAAATCTTGCAAAAATTTCTCTTAACTTGCTTATTGTATTTGATGTAGTAATGGTTGTCATTTCAAAACATTCCATCCATTTTGATGTGGAATCAACCAAAACAAAATATAATTTGTTAAATAATGGTCCCATAAAATCCATGTGCAAACGTTTCCAAGGTGTGCTGACATATTCCCATGGAATTAGTTCTAATTTTGCTGGAAAGCTTGCAAATTTTATACAAGCTTCACACTTGTTTATTAAAGATTCAATATCTTTATTTATACATGGCCACCATACATACGAACAAACGATTTGGTTTTTACGATACCCAAATGAACATTATGTAATTTTTGAAGAATTATATGTTTTAATTTTTTAGGAATAATAACTTATATATAATAATAATATAATAACTACAAAATAGAAAAGACTGAACAAGAAAAATTTACAATAAACATAGTAGCAGATGCAATACACAAAACCACAATCAAAAATATAGACTACAAAATAGAAAAGACTAAACAAGAAGAAATTACAATAAACATAGTAGCAGATGCAATACGCAAGCTAAAAAGAAGTAAAACAGCAGGACACAACAGAATAACGTCAAAAAAGTTAACATAGTATCAGCATGGAAATTCTCACACATCTTTTCAATAAAACTGCAAACGAATGCTGCGTATCAAAGAACTGGGAAATAGGCATAATAATACAAATACACAAAAAAGGCGACAAGCATGACTTAAAAATTACAGTGACATTACTTTATTAAGCACAGTAGCAAAACTATATAAAAAGTTGCTAGAAAATAAACTGAAAGCAATAACAGACGCAAAGGTGGAACAGCCGCAGAACGGTTTTAGAAAAGGAAGAGGAATACAGTACCACATTTTCACCATTAAGCAAATGATTAAAAAACTAAAACAAAAGTTTATATGTTGTCTTTGTAGATTTAGAAAAAGCATTTGATAGCGTCCCAAGAAATATCATAGAAGAAAAGTTATTTGTAAATTAATAAGCAATATAGCCAGCCTGTTTAAAGATATAAAAATATGAAACCAATATTTCTGACCAAATGCGCCTTTGAAAACAATTTAATGATATGTGCCTAAAACTTAAATACATGGAACACAGTACTTAGACAAAAATATTTAAAAATATATATAGAAAAAACAAAAACATTGGTAATAGGGAAAAACAATACAAGCCATCAGTAAAAATAAACAACAAAGATATAGAACAAACGGATAACTTCAGATACCTAAAGGTAAATATACTAAAGCAAGGAAAATATGATACTGAAATAAATAGCAGAATAGAAAACGCAACAAAATTGTACTATTCACTAAGTAATGACTTTATAAGAAAAAAAAAATATCGAAGGAAACAAAACTAAGAGTATATAAAACAATATACAAACCAATACTAATGTACGAAGTAGTGACAGCTGGATACTTACAAAGCAACAGAAAAGCAAAATACAAACAATGAAAATAAAATACCTAAGAGAAGTTAAAGGAATTACAAGAATAGACAGAATCCGCAATAATTCAGTAAGAAAGGAACTACAAGTAGAACCAATACTAGATAGTATCGAGCGGCAGCAGCTGAAATAGTTTGAACATCTAGTCAAGATGAATAAAAACTGATAAACAAAAAAAGTGTAGCAAGCAAAAACAATTCACAAAAAACCGATAGGCAGACCAAGAAAAACATAAAACAACAAGATAGCAGAAAACCTTAAAAAAAGAAACAAAACCTGAAACAAAGCTAAAAAAAAAGCAGAAAATAAAACAAACTACAGCAAACCGCCTTGATAGATAGTAAAACTATTTATGTTTTTGTAAATTTTTACTTAGTTAAAATAAAAGTATTGCTTAGTTTTTTGTATCAAGCTAACTTCACTATTGCAAAAAAATGGCTCAAATTCTAAACAAGCGGTTTTAAATAAAAAATGCAAAATTGTTATACTATGATAACAAGTTTTGCAACAGATCAATATTTTACTTTGGATTACAAGCTACACGTTTTAAACTTTGAGCAAAACAAATGTAAGTTTATTTACTGATGTCTTTACGATTACCACAAATAAACCCTAAAATACAAGTGCCGTGGTACGCTTTCTCTAAAGCCGTTGAGTTTTACACTCTCAACTTTTGATTAGCAAAGAGCAGAACTGACTCACCATTAAACTGTTCTGATAGGCAGAACATTGGCTTGTACACAGCTTTACCATTTTTTTTTTAAATTTCAAAATGTGATATTTTGGAATTACATAATATGCAACAACATAAAAATACCATTAAATTTCAACGAGTGAAACTAGTCTCGTTAAAACTATTACATTAAAGACTAGATTTAAGCAGTCTGTAAACATTTACTTTAAATATTTGTGGCTTATAAGTCTCAGGTAATACTAAATTTAGAAGTTTATTTTATTTGTCAAAGGTACGGTTCAAAAAATCTTCTGTTCTACATCTCTAAACTGTCACTCAGAATATTTGTTAGAATTCCTAGAAAGCCTTGTACTACAAGTAAATATTTGGTTAGATTGCAAAAAGTCTTTTATTTTGTTTAAACAATGTCTATTAAAATATTTAAAAAAAATGCACAAATCTGCAACATTACGCCTGTGTTGTGTAAAGTATCTAAGTCATTAGTCAATTTTGGATCAACAATGATCCGAATAGCTCGTTTTTTTAATAGAGTTCAAAAAAGATAGTATCCTCTCTTGGAAACAATATTCAATACAAAGACAAATATAAATTTTATATACATGCAAAAGTTGAACAAAAATAAAAAACTTTTCACATTTATTAAAAAATTCTAGTTTTTTAAATACTTTCAAAGCTATGTTGACAGCATGGTTGTCCCAAAAAAAAATATGTGAGATTGTAACACCTAGAAAACAAATTGAAAAATAATTAGATATGAATTCGTTGTATAGTTTAATATTTGGTACTGATGATACCTCTGATTTAGATTAAAAGTTAATTAAGAGTTAAAATCAACTATGTTAAGAGTGCTTCATTCAGATATTGTTTTGAGGTTTTTGTTTATAAATACTACAGATTCTAACCTAGAAATTTGTCGATATGGTCTTTGAAATGTATGAAGTATATGTATAAAGGATGCAAAATTATGAATAAAACTTTTAGTTTTTTCAAAAAGTTTATTAATATAAATTTAAAAAAAAGCAAAAAAATCATCAATTTTAATCATTTATCTATTGTTTATAAAACTATTAATAAGATTTAAAGTTTTTTTTTATCAAGACCTAAACAATAGAGCTTGTTGACAAAATTAAGATTCCATACCCTATTAAACTCTTTTAAAATGTCTAGAGCTACTGCAAAATTTTTCCTTGTTTGTCTAAAGTAAAATTCCATTTGTGACTAACATAAGTCAAAAGTCTGTTGTCAAACGTTTTGATCAAAATCAATAATAAGTATCTGAGACAGTTATTTTGTTCTAAAAACTTAATAATGTAAAATTTAATATTATTTTCAATTTTTTTTTGACAGATTAAACAAAAATGCAATTGGTCCACAATTTTAATAATCAGACTTGTCTCCCTTTTTAAGAATAGGTTGAATCATTTTCAATTTTCTAACAATTTAGAAATGTTTTATTTTTGTATGATATAGCAAATTATTTGGTCAAAATGGAAGCATTTGCAAATGTTTTAAAAATGATAGGTAGAATTTTATCTATACCTGATGCCTTTCTGGTATTTAATTTAAGGTACCTATTGACAATCCATTGCTTAAAATAAATTACACTTATTATTTTTCCACTAGCCGGCATTGCAGGTTCAGTAATCGTTATCAAATAAATCCCAAAATTTTGCCTCAGCGGCCCACGATCGCATCGGCCATCCAAAGCTATTTCTGTATTTTTCTTGGTAACAACTAATAGAGTAGACCAAAGTACTAACCTGATCGTACCCGTCCCTACACAATTTTTAGCTGCTGACGGCAAGAGATCTAATACCGTTTGTTGTAGGCATTGTAGGCCAGTATACCGTTGCCAGGATACAAATAAGTTAAAAAAATTTAATTTTACGCCCGCAATTTTAAAATTACTAACTTGTCCATAATAAATAAAAAAACTTTCAAAAATCCAAAAACTTTAATACTGGATTATAAAATTGAAACGTTCTAGAAATTAATTTTGAAAACTTAATATACATACAATAATACACAATAAAGTTTAATTTATTTATGTTTAAACATTTCTATACAACTTATCAACAATTTTGTCTTTAAATTCATGTATAGGACAAAACAAACCAAATCCAGGTATTTCCACTTGAATTGGATTTTTGCTATCCCAATTGTATCTAAAAACCTGTAATATAAATTTGTTTACACAATAAAAAAAAAAAAAATCTAATATACTAACCTTGAAACCATAAACTTCATCAATTTGATGCAACTCTAAAGCAACATAAGATGCATAATTAATAGTTTCACCTTTATAAGCATCAAAAGCGCCGAGCATTGAGGTTATAGTAATATCATGTCCTGAGTAGAGAAACAATTTCTGGGGCGTTGTTGCTGCTATGTGACCTTTGCTATCTTCTAATATTTTATTCAACAAATTACCTAAATTTAATAAAATCAATTGCAAATGTAAAACTAGTAAATAATTAATTCATACCAACTAATTTAGGAAGATATTGATTATTTGCATCAATTCCATACTGCATTGCAGCTTTTCTAAAAGTTTCATTCCATATTGGTTTAGCCCATTTAGGTATTTCAAAACCCAATTCTTTCTAAAACAAAATAATTCAATACAAACTTAATAACAGTTAACTAAAAATAACCTGAACAAGCATTGTATCATATATTGCTAATATATCATAACTGTTAGCAACAATTTGTCCAGTATGTTCAGTTAAGTATTTATATAACTCTTCAACTTCTTTTTCTTCGATTTTAGTAGTTACCAACAAACTTTCAGGATAAGCTTTGTGCACAGCAATTAACTAAAATTAGATTTATTATTGAAATTGTATAATTCATTTATTTAAAATTACTTTATCAGGTGCTGGAATTGAATATGGTATTGGTTGCCAGTTTAAATTGTTATCAATTTTTGTTTTAATATTAGGTGGAAACATTGCAGCTAATACTGAAAGTAAAGTCATTTGAGTTCTTCTATAATCAGATGCATAAGCTTTTAGCAAATCTTTCTGATAAGAACCTAAAAATTTGACATATTTGGAATGGAGTAACTTTCCTAACTTATAAGCCTTAATTTTTCCGTTCTAAAAATTGCAGAATATAGTCTTATAAGCAGTAAAAATTTAAATATATCTATATTTACCAATGTCAATTCGTCGAAACCATATGGAAAATATTTTTCATTGGCATGAGGATTATTGTTAAAACCTACGGTAACATCCGGAGTTCTATCACCATGTCTGAAGACCTAATTAATTTTAACAAAATAATAAGTTAATATTTATAATAATTATAAATATAATAAAATTAATCCACTTTATATTAAAATATATTTATTTTGTTTCACTTACAATATGCACTTGTTGAAGGCTATCTTCTGTGTATTCATTGACTTTAGAAGATTCATTAAATTGACCGGACATTATTGCAAATAATAATACTTGTCACCAGATCAATTATTTATACCCAATGGCAATAAATGTTTTAACTAAATTTATTATTTTGTTTTTTAGTGTTTGTATTAAATAGTCGTCTGAAATTGTAAATGCAGAACCTTGAGTTTACTTAATTTAAATTTTATTGTATAATTAACAAATTGTTTATTGAAGCTTAATGTTTTATTTTTTCACAATTAGTGCTAGTTTAGATTAGACTTTATAAATAAAATAATGAATTTATTTGTATATGTTTACAAATTTATATAGATAATTAATTACAATCTGATTTTAAATAATTTATTAACTCATAATACATTATATTTATTAATTTGACTATATTTATAGCGAGACTCAGATTTAAACTAATAAACAAGCTACTAAGGTTTTTTTCTTATATACTTTTATTCAACGCTAATACTTTGAAATATATACATCTATTTTAAGACAATCAAACAATCAAACAACGAAATTTAAAAAAATGTAAGAAAGCTTACCTGATAGAAAAAAACTAAGATATCTTAAATACTGTGTACATATATGTGCACAAAATTGGTTTTTAAAATTTGTTTTTTAATAAATGTTTTTAGGTTTCTGGCTTTAGTATTTCATACTGAGTTTACAATACAAATAAATTAAGTCGTAGTAAAATATCTATTATATATTTTTAAATTATTATTATTTCACTTGCGTGTTTATGGAATATTATATTTTGTTATCTTTCATTTTAAAATATTTGTTAAGTTTATTGAACATGTTAGCAAATCATATTGAATTGCGAACAGTTTATTTAAATCTAATGCATTTGAATAATTATTCGAAATTATATAGAGTATGTCAAGCTTAATGATCACATACAGTAACGATACCCATTGTTATCTATTGTTTAAACTTACCTAACAACTAAACTAAAAAAACAGTAATAAAACAGATCAACAAATTTACATTAAAAGTAAATTTAGTTAAATACAAAGTATTTTGGCATAGAGATAGAACGCCAACTACAAAGAGTGTGATTTAAGAATAATATTTATGCTAATAAAGCTTTTTTCGTGATTATAATGCTGATAATACTTTATCAAAATTACTTAAATTATTTTAACATAGTTTTGTAGCAAGAAAGTTGCTGCAATGTTCCTACTTACAGTTGCCTGAAATTACTTATGAACTTAACTGACAACCAATATTTGATACAGTTCTATGTTCTAATAAGGTAATTATATTATTTCATTAATTTAAATTCTTTTTAAATTCTAGTTTGTTACCAGCTAAAGAACATTTAATTTACCATTAGTCAATAAACAAACAAAAAATACTATGCAAGTAAGTTTTATAAAAAGGGATGCAGAAACCAACAAAACAACAAAAAGCTCCTTTTTAAGATAAAACAATAACATTAAAAAAAAAAAGAGAGTAGTCGCTTCCACTACGGCACTGATAGCTATAATCAGCAGTCTGCACGTTACCAAAAATTTTCGCCAGCCTCAAAAACTGTATCGTCTTCAATCCAGCTTAACAAAACTCTTAACGCACCTCTTTCAAGAAGCCTCTTAAAAATCCAGTTCAGTCCGCAACATGCAAGAACAACAATATGATGGAAGTCTAGCAAGACAACAACAAAGAATATTCATTTGAGGTCAACAAGAAAAAGACAAACAAAAGCAGAAAACAAATAAATTGAGTTTTCTTCAGATATCTTAACTAATAGGTTATTCACCTTAGCACCATCAAAGTTGTTAACCTGGCCAGCCGCTAAGACCCAAGCTACTACTTTAAATCCTTCTACTAATTGATGAAACCCCAAATAAGTCTTCTATCTAACGAATACTATTATACAACGTCCACCCTCTATTGTAATATAGAAAAAAACCGTGTTTCAAAAGCTATCGGCAACGTTAAAAAAGATAAACGTAATCATTAACTGCGTTGTAAGCGTGGTTGATAGAATTTGTATGCATCCGTTATCATATGTGGATTTTTGAGCTGCAATTGCATACATTAAAAACAGCAACTTTTTAATTAAGATCTGAAAAAACGTTAGAATAAAAAACGTACTTGAATGCATCAAAGCTTATGCAATAAGTGTAAAGTTAACAACACTTATCAATTTGTCATCAATGCTTTTTATCAAGTTGTGTGATCTCACTGTTCGCGTTGAATACAAATACAAATTGGCTTAATTGTTTGATGCCACCGTTTGCTCACGTATGTGTAAAATGCTCCAAAGCTCATCAAAGCTCCTCATGCAAAATTATAAAAGATCAAGGAAACATGCGCTGCGTACAAAAAACCGCACACCGTAAGCTATAATAAAAACTGCCCAGTTTATCTCAAATTGAAGACAAACCAAATTTTATTAAAAGCCCAAACCAATTTACCTGCTTCTCAAAAATAGACTTTTTTGGACCTTTCCGGAGCGTAAGGAGAATTTCTACGCACAAGCAACAGAAAAGCAAGCGCAATATAAAATGTCAGTTAAATTTACCGTAGCTTAGTTCAAACGGGCAAAGTTTGTGTTAAAAAGATATATCTATCTTCAATGCATCTTCTAGCCTAAAAAGCGTGGTACAAGTTTTCTACGCCTATATGACTGGCACACTATGTGCATTATTAATATTTCCCAACAAGATTATTATCAGAAATCCAACCTTCTAGGAAATTTATACAGAAAGATTTAGTCGATAAGCGTTTGTATTAGTAAATCAATTTTTTTTTTGTAGGTTAGGAAAAGATTTGTTTAAAGATTTCTTTCACAAGGAAAGTGGTTACCGACTAAACTGCCTCTAGTAAATAACCCAGTAATTTGATACCTTTAAACTTCTAAACCAAAAACCAGTGTAAAAAAAAAAGAATAGATGCGCCTTATAGGCTAAAAATAGAATAAGTAGGTAATTAGAAAGTGTTAATTAGATGATTAACCGGGTGCTTGTGTTGCAATATTTTTTTGTCTGGCAAGTTGAGACAGATCAGGATTGGAGTGAACTGCAAGATTGTCGAAGTACTTTGCGGCCAAAACTTCAATGTGTCTGCGCAATAGAGAAATCGCAAGATCGCTTTAAATTTCACAATTTAAAGCTTTAAAAAGCATCCGCAATGTCAAGCTTTAAAACGACTCCAATTTATCAAGATGTGTGAGGCGCTTCCCCAGATAAAGCATACGGATGTCACCATGAGCGTAATGGTAGACGTCTACATCAAGATTTTGTTCTAGAAAAGTTTTGTCAAGAATTGACTGAACATGCAACTTGTACGTGAGCTTCTTGTCAAAAGTTATCTTCAGGTATTTAGAGAAATTGGACAACGGTATGGGAACTTTGTCAAAACAGATGGTTTTATTTTTGTTCTCTGTTGCTGTGTGAAGAAAACGGCTTTGCTTTTTTCCGGATTCACTTTGACTTGTCAGTTATCTAACCAGCATTCCAGATCGATGGTAGCTTTTTGTAGCTTGAAAGTAATGACCATGGGTAACCTTGACAACTAGTGAAGCGTTGTATCGTCGACGTATTGTGTCATTTTAACCCCGTGCTTTTATTCTGAAAACATATTTGCGACAAAAAGATTATAAAAAACCGACGCAAAAATGAAGCCTTTATTTTTAAATTTTAACAATCAAAGTTCTGCGGTTTAAATATAAGACTCAGCTTTATTAGACGCAGAGAAAAGTTTTAATTGTAGAGTTTGTAAAAAAGGCCCTCATGCAAGACTTTTTGAAAGCTTTTTCCACTCAAAAAAAAAACGATTGAGGTTTTTCAAACCGTAGGAAAATGCCCGTTACAAAGAGATGCATTGACAATATTGGTGAGAACCATTTGAGCTCTTTATTAGGAGTTCCGTCAATGCCAGGAGCAGACCATGTTTTTTGTTTGTTGATAATCTTTTGAATTTGAGACGGTCTAACGCTTTGCAGTGGCGCGGCGTCGTCAACGGCTTACAGAGTTTTCCTAACCACCCTTTCACTGTTTTGACGTGTTCCAAATTTAAGTCATCATTCCGGAAGCATTGGAGGCAACAAATGCTTCGGCTTATCCATCAATTTTGTACTGTACTCCATTTTTGCTTTGAATAGCTGGAAGAGGGGCCAATGTGTTTTTTAAAGCTTTGGAAATCATCTACATTAGATAGTCATCTTCCGTGAAAGATTTTAAAGTATTTTTTTAGCACAAATCTTTGTGTAATTTTATAGCTGTCCTCACTTTACCATGAAGGTAACTCAGAGTCAATGAATCTAAAAGATTGCAGTGCCACTGCCAAAGGTGCCCGGCGGCATTGCGTTTACGGGTTAGTCCTTTTACGTTCCAAATAATTTAAAAAAATTATCAGCGCAAACCTGAAGGATTTTAGAGGCTATTTCCAAAACCTGTTGGATTTGGCGCGTAAAAAGTTTGACGGCCTTATCATTGTTTGCGGTCGTTCTTACTGAAGTCATGTCACCTATGCTTTCTTTTAGAGTTTCTGAAAAAAGAAGCCAACTTGTGCAAATGACTAATTTTGCTCCTTTTCCTGGTGACCCCCTTCCAAAGAGTTTCAGTAAGACCGTGAGGTAGTCAGAGCTCAATTTGTTAACTACTTAAATACTGTGGTCAAAATTGACGTATTTGAAAACAACCACATCAAAAACGTCTCTTTGTTGTCTTGCGTTATGATAAAAGGATGGTTTCTTTAGACCCACCACTATCCCTTTTTGCTCTACATAGTCAAGTAACGCTCAACCTTTAGCGTTTGTTTGTAAACTGTTCCACGCCGGGTGTTGACAGTTAAAGTTCTCAGCAATGATTGTAAAGCAAAAGGGTCTGCTAAAACTTTATCAAAATTTATCATTTCAATTTTCTTATTTGGGGTAAGATATCCAAACGCAATTTTACATGCTTTAGACCAGGCACATTAACTACTCTTGCATTAGCTAGCCAGAGACAAACACATTTCGTGGCACATTTGCATGCAGCGAGTAAAATGACACATTTACTTGTGGCAAGCATTTTTACAACTTACATCATAAACGTCGATGCCAAGCAAACAATTTATCTGTCGTCCTGGTGTGTCACAAATAAATCGGTCTGTTAATAGACGTTTTTGACAATTTACTTGACGGATTAGCGTTGCTTTTGACTTTCTGGAAATTTCAAAAGTTTACAAGCCATGCCAACTGCACAAATTTTCTATCACTTGGCGCATGCAAATGTGCTAAGAAATGTGTTTGTCTATGGCTAGTTAAAATTTTTAAACCATGTAGCGTGCAAGTTGAGATATGTTGCTTTATATGCTTGGCTTGTGATATGGCACGCTAAGTCAGCAATAAATGCACAAACTTTTCATCACTTTGGTTTGCCGCATGCAAATGTGCCGAGAAATGTGTTCGTCGATAGCTACCTATTAGATTTGAGAGATATTAGCTTGGGAGTGTCAACCTCAGAGTGGAGGATGATCATTTTGCAAAAATCAAAGTCCTATGCTTCAGCCTAACTCTCAACGACCCCAAATACGTAAAGGTATTTGATAGTTTTAACAATTGGGTGGAGAGGTAGTTTGTCTTAAACACCAACATGATGTAGAGGTTTTTTTGAATAAATAATAACTGTTTCACCTTACTCATTTTATTTGAAATGCCATTAATATTTCAGAAACAAAGTAATGGTTTTGTGTCAGCCATTCCTGATTCTTGAAAAAAACGGTTTTTCTTATGAAAATCCTTAAAATTGTTTAACAGGACTACAATACTTTTGTTGCCCATAGCCAGAGAAGATACCGGCGGCACCACTGCTCTAGCAAACAATTTGTTTGCTTCTACTATTGCAGGTTTTTGTAGACCTGTGTTTTGAGAAGTAGACTGGGCCAGGTCAAAGCAACCACGGTTGCCGGTCTTGCCACCTTGTTGGTTTTGCGGTGCAAAACCAACAGTTTTTAGTAGGTTATGCAACCCCTAAAATTGGCGGGGTTTAGACCAGAACAGAGTGCACACCTCGGTAACATGTTTTTAGAGCAGTCCATCGATTGATATGGCCTTGAGGAAATCCTGCAGACCTGGACCTTGACAAAGCAACGTTTGGCCGTGTGGCCCAAACGTTGGCATTTGTGGCACTGCAAAATTCTGCCTACAAGTTTCTTGAGTTCTATTGCTACCTTTAACCTTAGAATGTTAGTTAAACCCATGATTTATGGGCAGTCGTACAAATACACTCAAAGGTATATAAAGCACGTTTGCTTTTAGGACTGAGAAGCCGCCGAGAAAAGCAGCTGATAACTGAGAGCCAATAGCTGAAAGCTAAATGTAAATCACGTTTATATTCATATTTGAGAAAAAACAAATACCTATTGTTTTTTTTAAATTGCAAAATTTTCTAAACTAAAAAAAACAAAAATGTTGTCTGTGAAAACGTATTCCTTAGACAAATTAAAAAAAAAAGTTTGTTTATTTTTTTTTTAAATGCAATCCTGATTTATTTAAGCTTATTTTTAAGTATTTCTGTGGATAGATTGCAAGATATCTCGGAACGTACCCGTAATTTTTTTAAGAAAAACTGTCTTTTAAAGTTCAGCAAAATTTTCAAAATTTATAGAAAAAAAAAATTGGCTTGAAAACTTTTTTTTTTATTATTTTTACAAAAAAAGTTTTTTTCTTAAAAATGCAATCTCATAAAGTTACAAACGATCAAAAAATGTAAAAAAACTAAAAAAATCTGAAAAAATTCACAGATTCAGGATTTATGTAGAGGAAGGCATTTTTAATAGTTACTTTATAAGTTTATGAGTACTTATAATAGAACAAATCTTTATCTTGTAATATTTTTTAACTAACTGCAAAGCTTAACTTCCTCGTATAATGTACCATTTTTTTATTTATTTTTATGCGGTCATCAATTGTTTATTGGGTCAGCTCTGGACTGGTTTGCAACCGTTTCACACATGTGCAATAAGTAGAAAGATTTTAAGTTAATGCTTGTATCAGTTTTGGGAGCCCATGCGGCAGCATAAGACACACAGTTGTCACAGAATCATACAGGTAGTTACATTACTAACATATTAAAAATCAGCTTTATTTCAGGACATTTTTCAATTCAACATCAATAGTGCTGACAATACCAAACCATAGCTCTTGCATGCAACTATCACAATTTATCAGACAAAACAACAACTGGTCAAATTTTGTGAATAATCTAGCATACAATAATAATGTAATAAAAAAAAGTTTAACATTTTGGATATATTGCGCCACCATACATAAATGTGAACACTATAATAAAAGTTGTATGCATATTTACAACTATAATTTACAATAGCAAAAGAAAACAAAATTATAAAACTATTTCGTATGTACACTAATAACTAGAGAGTATAAATTTTGTAAGGCTCAAGATATGTACCTTATCTAATTAACTGGAGATTTCAAGTCCTATTAGGATTGGGACATAAATTTCAAATAAAAGAAAACAGTTGATACGGCTATGTTTTGGCAAAATCAAGACACACCATACTAGTTTGCCAAAACTTTTGAGATCTTTACTAGGTCCTATCAATATCTTGGCCGTAAGGTTTTTAATTGTTTAGCTTTTGGGTATTTAGCTTATTATTCTGGTTATATATTTACTGGTAATGTTGCTGTGTTTCTGTGTATTTATACTATTGGACTATAGGAAGTGTTTTTTGGAAGCTATTGATTAATTTTTAATGATCTTTGTTTGGTACTTTCTGAGAAAACTTACAATTGACAATTTACAAAACTAAATATTATTACATTAATTGTATATTTATTAGACTTAATGCATGAAACCGTATGTGGCAATAACCAGTTAATTCTTGGCCTATTCTAAGAATATTTTGTCCGATAATAATTTCTGAAAAATCCTTTTATTTTGAAGATACAAGGTGAACAAAATTTGCAATAACCATATTTAATTTTTGATAAAATCATTAATGTAAATAATTAAAGTATGCCGTACGCCAATAAGTATGTCAAGTACAAAAAATTGTTAACAATAACTTTGAACGTCTGTTATATCTACTAATGTACAAATGGATTTCATTTAAATACGTTTCGTAATTGATCATCACATGTATTGGTCGCAGTTGTTTAGATTGAGTGACGTTTGGCTGTTTGAAGTGTTTTTAATAGTTAGTAAATCTACTATAAGTCACTACACAAACGCCGAGGTAACTGACATGCATTTATTTTGTGATGGCAATTTATTACAAACTAGACAATTATAGTACATTGAACGGTTTTTTAGACGTAATATCTCTGACCAAAAAAATTTTAAAAACTTTTATAGACGTCTTTGTAAAATTGGCACATTGAAACAAAATGGAGGGCTAGGAAGATCAATGACAGTAAGAACGGTACAACTAAAACAGAATGTGCTGGACATAATATATGCCAAATACTTTGAATGTAAATAATTGAACAGTTTGAAAGTTTTTAAGGACAATTTGTTGTATTTATACTACATTCACGTTCTAATCTTTTAATTCCTGACACATATTCTGTTCACCGTTGAAGCCAGTTTCTCAAAAACTGCAATAAAGAATGTTTAATACAACCATGTGTGAGCAAATAAAAATCCGCATCAGGTATGTGAAGATTGTTTTCTACATCAGTTTTCTTTAATTGTTTGTGTTGGAGTTGTGGGTGACGAGCACAATTGTGCACCACCACACTTCAGTTTGGTTGCTTGTGATTATTTAACAGCAACATACAAAGATTGCTGGATTGGTTTCCTAGATCATTTTTATGGGGCTACCTGAAATCATTAGTTTACGCTACTACAATTGAGAATTTAAACGACTTGTAAAATCAAATAATTGCTGGGTGTAACTCAATTAGAAACAACCCTGGTGTGTTTGAAAAAGTTTGGGACTTAACGATGAGAAGATTGAATGGATGTATCAATGCTAAAAAAGTCATTTTGAACGTTCATTGTAGATTCAGATTTATTTTACTATATATCTTCTAAACAAATGATTGTTCAGAAATCACCAACTCCTTGAATTTTTGCCGCATGTTCACCTTGTACATAAAATTAATAAAATTAGATAAAAAAAGTATTATATATTTAGAAAAGTATAATAAAAAATGCTTACGTTTGGAAGTGCTTTTATGTGTTGAAAATACTGGCCGCTTTCTTTCTAAACCTTAATTGGCAGTGGCCAAATTCTGGTAATTGTTTTTTTTTTTTGTAGTTCCGGTTGACATTTGTATTGCTGCAACTTTGGGAACTCTATTAACTCCTAGAAATATTTCCTCAATACGTCCTAGCTTCCATTGAAAATGGCACAGGTTGTCATCGCGTATAATAACCATATTGCTTTGTTGGATGGCCTTATCAAGATTTTTTGTAGATTGCTTCCATTTGGTTGTGATTTGCAATTCAGATAAGTACTCTTTAAACTTCCTTTTTCAAAAATGCTGTTGCGTTGATTCATAACATTCTCAATAAAGAAATGTCCTGGTGTTAAAAAATATAGATCATTTGGATCATCCGACATTGGTGTCAATGATCGTAAATTTACTATAATTTTTATTTGGGAAGTAAATAATATATAAACCTTTTTACTGTTGCTTCTCATAAGCCAGCCATGTAAGGATATTGAACTGGTATAAAAGTCTATATGATGTTTTTTCTTGACATAGTATTTGCTATACTTGTTACTTTTGTTCTTCATTTATAAAAGATTAAAATCTACGCTGCTCTTTGTTTGCGCCTACAAAATTAGTAGCATTGTCAGCCATCGTTTCTTAGGTTTTTTTTCTTTGCGCTACTAATTTTCTTAATGCTGCAATAAATGATTCCGTAGTGAGATATGTCACCAATTCTATGTGCACAGCTTTTGTTGAAAGATAAGCAATTGTTACAACATATGCCTTTATTTTTCTTTTGCTTTTTTGTTAACCTTCTTTCATCAAAAATAGCTGTTGCTAAAAATGGGCGTGATAGTGTGATTCTATTTTTAAGCAGACTGTTTACTGGTTTGTGTCTGTAGCATGTTATGCATTTTCTTATTATTCCCGTTATTGTGTTTTTGGCTGCTAGAATCCAGTATTTTCTTTTTATAGATGCTAATGATAATTGCGTTCCCGCATGTATTTGCAATTTGTGTTCTTTTTCAATTATTTGTTGAAGTTGTGTTGGCTGGGTAATAAAATTTGGTGATTTAGATCTACCGACAATGTTAATTTTTGTATACTACTTCCAACTCGTATTATTCCTTGTTTGTTTAAAAATGAGTTTAGGCAGATGAACTTGCTTTCTCGTGGTAGTTTTCTTTTTGTCTTTAAGCAATCAATTTCCTTGGTAAAAGCTGAATTTTGTACTAATGCAAATAACACCTTTGTAGCGTTTCCTATTTTAGGAAATCACATCTTGATGAAAACCCAGAGCACTGAGCTTTGCAATCAAAATATTATTGCTCACACAATCAAACGCCTTTGAAAAATCGGTGTAGATTGAGTCAACTTGTATTTTAGATTCAAATGCATTTATTATTAAGATGCTTTTGCACATCCATTGCAACTGACCAGTTACAATTTTATCGAACAATTTAGGTACAATTGCTTAGCAATAGAATAAAATAAATGCACATTTTTTAAAGTAAAGATGGATTGCCGTCGGGTCCAACGCTTAAATTACATTTAAGGTTTTCAATTCCCTTAAAAACATCACACAAACTAATAGAAAATTTTGAATGTGTTACGTTATTATTAAGATTAAACAATAAAGTTGGATGAGTTTCGTTATCATAGACTAAAGAAAAAAAATCTGCAAAATTATTGATCCTTATAATACATTGTGGCTAGAAAACCATTAGTTTTTTTGTTCTCATTAACAAATCTCCAAAAATGTTTTGGATTAGTAGAATTTTCCTTTCAGTTTGTAAAATATATTGCTCGTATTGATGTGCACTAAGATTTTTGCACGTAGTTAGAATAGATTGGAATTCATTATAGTCCGAAAATAGTTTTGAAGATTTATAACGTTTGTGTACACTTTTCTTGAGTTTAGTAAGTGATATCAATTCTTTGTTGAACCAAATAGAAAAAATGCTTTCACGCCAGTTTTTTAGGGACAAAACAATCCATAACATAATCAATTACAGAGTAAAATACATCAAGACACATATCAATATCACAGTTATAGAATAGTACAGTCATTCAACAAATAATTATTGATTGCGCTGTAGTCAGCAAGTTTAAAATCATTAAAAATATAATTACAATTTAAAATATCACAGGGAGTATCACATTTTATAGTTAACAAGTACGCAGTATAGTGTTGGCTTAAATTTAACAAAACATCAACATCTTCTATCACAGAAATATTACGATTGTTAGTAAAACATAAATCTAAAAACACACCCTCACTATTAAGAATAGAAATGGTATGTAGGCAGTTTAAGAACTCAAACAAATTAGTAGTGATACTTGCTTGAAAGGCGCTACTCTGGCTCTAGCAGCAATTAGTTGAACGTGTGAAACTAGAAATTTGTCCGATTTTTATGTACACAACAGCGCCATATGCGGATTCACTGGCATCCAAAAATCTATAATTTTTTAAATTTTTTTAATTCTTTGTGATACTTTTGTCATTTAGTGTCCGTTTGTTGATCTACAGATTTGTTCATGTTAATATTTGTTTTCCAAAGTTCTTGAATAATAATTCTTGCGGTTATGGTTACAGGTGCCATTAACCCTAATAGATCAAATAATGTTGCAACCTCTGATAATATACTCCTTTTTAAGAAAATTTTAATGTTATGTATTGTATTAGGTCGTCCTTACTGTTCTAATATATTCCAAGAATTTTTTGTGTTTCATCTTTGTCCAATAACAAAATCTAATGTTCTTGATTGGATTAAGTCATGCCATTTAAAATTATTAATCGTTTGATTTTTATTTTCTCAACTGGAATGTGCTTGTTGGTAATAATTTGTCAACCTATTTTCTGTTGGCAGTTGTCTCTTCTATTGTGCTTCCACCTGTTAACAGATCATCTACATTGTTGATGCTGACAGACAATATTTCTTTGATCACAAATGACAAAACTTATTTTAATTTATCTGAGATAGTTAACGAACAGAATTTTTTGTATTATGCATCCAAAAAGTCTCAAGAACTGCAAACAAAGCTTCTTATTTATAAAATTAACAAACAGTGACTGTTAACACAGATTGCATCCTTGCCATGTTGCATGATTATTTTAAAATCAATAAAACAACGCAGTACTCTCAACACATACCTAATAACTACTTTTTAGAAACTAAACTAAAGTTTCAAATTTGTCTAGACAAATATAGCCAAAGCAATACAAATTTATTTGACATTTTATTGTAATTTTATTATAATTCTTTTTGGCAATAAATAAAATTATTGTATTTAGTTATGAAGTTTCCTAAAAGTGTAATTTACAATATATTAACGTTTCTTAAAACAGCGTATATATTTTAATTACTTAATGTAGTTTTAAATAATAATTGCTATAAAAGTCCTTCAGAAATTTATTAAAATTTATTTGAAATATAACGTTATTAATTACGGAACTTATGAATTATTCCTTAGCGCACCAGTCACTTCCTTTATAAAGTTTTTTAACAATCTTTTCTTCAAACTCTTCTACTGGGCAGAAGAATCCACAATCAGGAATTTCTATTGCGCATGGTTTATCCGTGTCATAATTATATTTATAAATCTGCAATAAACAAATAATACTAAAAAGTTATTTTAATAAATTAGTTAGTTCACCTGGTATCCATAAACACCATTTTTCTTATGAAGTTCTATGGATATATAAGCGGCATAATGAGTCTCTGAACCATCATATGCGTTCAAAGCAGCTAAGATGGAAACATAATTAAAATCATGACCTGCATACATAAAGAGCTTCTGAGGGATACTTCCAGCAATTTTGTAATGTGTATCTTGCACAATTTTATTGAGCATATTACCTATAAAAAAAATATTATTTTGAGTTTCTTTAAAATTTTATATATACCAATTAGATCACTAAGGTGCTGATTAGTTATATCTTTCCAAAATTGCAAAGCGGCGTTCTTAAATGTTTTATTCCAAATAGGTTTGGCCCAGCTAGGAAGATCTCTACCCAGTTCATACTGTAATATATATTTTTAATTAAAATAACAATCATTATTTTATCAAACAAACCTGAACTTGCATAGTATTATAGATAGCAAAAACTTCATAGCTGTTAGTAACAGGTTGACCTGTTCGATCGCTCAAATAATCATAGATATATTGAGTTTCAGCGTCTATATTTGCTGTCTGAATATTGAATACTTTACTGCACGATTTGTACGTGGCGATTAGCTTAAATCAAATTATTATAATATTTTTTTAATTTGTGAGTTAATTAAAATTACGTTATCAGGACAAGGTACTGTATAAGGTATTGGTTGCCAATTAAGTTCATCTTCAATCTTCCAAGCATTTGATGGTGGAAACATGGCTGCCAAAACTGTTAATAATGACATTTGATTTCTTCTACTATCGGAAGAATAAGCTTGTAACAAATCTTTATAATACAAAGTACCTAAAAATTTATGGTATCTAGCGTGCAATAATTTTCCCAAAATAAATGCAGCACGCTTTCCTTTCTACAAAATTTGATTATAATTAAATTATTAAATAATTTTGTAATAATTACCAAAGTTAATTCTCCAGGTCCATATGGAAAGTATGTTTCATTTGCATGAGGATTATTATTAAACCCTATAGAAGGTTCCGGAGTCCTATCTCCATGCCTGAAGAGCTGTTAATTATTTTAGTATTTGAATTTAATTAAACTAGTTTACATACAATATGCGCTTGCTGGATGGTATCTTCACTTTTTTCCTTACGGTAATCATCTGGTAAATGATGTGCAGTAGCCACAATGGCCAATAAAGCAACAACGAAAAATTTCATTTTTGTTATGTAACTTGTGGAAACATTAAAATCTATATATAGCTAACAATTTTGCATTGATAATTTGTTTTCATATCTCTAAACTTATAATGAGCACATTTAAATTCCTAACTTTGATAATAATAACAATGTTTTTAAAATTATTTAATTAACAGAGAATTGGCAGAAATAAATTAAAAATAATTGTTGAAAATTTAAATTAAATATTAATTTAATTTAATTTGATAGCTGAAAAGTTAATTAAATTGCATACTTTAATGTTTTTTAGCTATTCATTGCCCTTGAAATATAATAATATAATAAAACAATGTTCTTTAATGTAACTACGCAAATTCGTCCAAGGAACGTTTTTTAAATATAATTATAAATATATTGAGAAAATATAATATTTAAATATACTAATTTTATTTGAATTATTCCGCGACACGATTCCATTCGTAGAAACATATTTACATAATAATAATAATTTATGCTTGAAAAAATCTTTTACGTATAGATTACATTGAAGTTGATAATATATGGAATAGTTACTGTCGCACGTAATTAGGATATGCTGATAGAGACTTTGGACAGATAATTAAAAAATAATAGCTAATGAACCATCAGCAATAATGTACGGGATTGCAAAATGTTCTCAAGTTAAAATATTTATGATAGATATTAATAGAGGAAAACAGAACTAGCATATCTGTACTTAATACCAATTTATTCAACTCAACACATTGGTGTAGCTTAAGATAGAAGATATTGACTAAACCAGATTACAATAGACTTTGGACATGTAATTAAAAAATAATAGCTAATGAACCGTCGGCAATAATGTACGGGATTGAAAAATGCTCTCAAGTTAAAATATTTATGATAGATATTAATAGAGGAAAACAGAACTAGTATATCTGTACTTTACGTGGTGCCCGCTGCATCGAAACTAAAGAGGCCCTGGCAAACCCTATCTCTAAATTTTTCCTCTGTGAACTATCGTCCTCACTTGGACAACTCTTCGGTCTAAACTTGACCAACTTTTCGGTCACCATTGGCTATAAGGTAACGAGGGCGTGGTGACCAAAAAAAAAAACTCTATTTCTTCTTTCCTTCCAACACGTGGGACCTGACACGAAAAACTGCTAAAGGGTGTGCGGACGCCAATCCAACATGCCAAAGAAAACTGCTACCCCTGCTGGTAAGTTGTCAAATTAGTAGCAACTCGGTAAAGCTCTGCCAACAGGGGAATTTTTCCACTCTACACTAGGCAGGAGGCCTTAAAACCACACCATGAATAGTAACACTTGCCCAGTCTCGGAAAAAATACAAGTGTTAAGGGAAAAGGCGCCCCTTGGTACGGACGGTCAGCCTACAGACGAGTCACGCACTAAAACCAGACCCGATTATGATCTAGACAAACAGAAGAAAGAGGAACAGAACTTATAGGAAAATATCTTTTATCCCTTTAAGGGAAGGAGCTCTATGGCTCATTTTCCTTCACGGCAGAGACTACCCAGCATCTCCAGCGGAAAAGCCCAGGACCTGGACAACACTAAAGCAGAAGCCACAAATAGAACTGGCAACAACGAGGCAAAAGTAAACGTTGGGGACACTGATAGTAACCCCAAAAAAAGGAAGAAAGAAAACATGTCACCAGAGGTTACAAAAGTAGCTTCGGAGGACAAAAAAGTCTTGCACAGGAAAATGCAGGAAATAAACAACAGGATGGAGAAATGTGTGGAAAACCTGGTAAATTTTACCAGGAACACAAGAACCGTCCACAAAGAAGTCAAAGAAGTTTCCAAAACTATATACAATCTGTGGAAAAATAGAGACCTGGTCCAGAAACAGATAGACAGGGAGAACAAAGAACTTCTGGAGCGAGTGGCAGCTCTAGAAGCGCAAGTGGCGGACCTTACCGCTAACCAACAAGCAAAGGCTGTTGATTGTGCAGAAAAGGACACACAGACAAACATTCATAGAAAGAATAGAGAAGGCGATCACCGATAGAGAAGAACTGTTCGAACTATTGCGAAAGAAGTGGCCAGAAGAAAGTTACAAAAAATGTAAAACAATGCAGGGCAATATCCTGACAAACAAGGAGGACGACTTAATTATCATCATGAATTGTCAGAAGGATCAGAATAATGAGGCTATAAAAAAGCTAATTGGGATGTTTCCTCAACTTGAAGTGGTCACCAAAAAAGGAGTAATGGTACCATAGACCCATCTGCAGCGTAACAAGGAACTGCCTAATTACAAGAACTGATCTGACCAAGCAAAACCAAAAGGAACACTACGTGCAGGTGGTCACGTCGGGAACGGCTGCAACGATAGATGAGATGGCAGATCTATGCTTATCGCTGGAGACAATTAAGAAACTGGCCGCACGGAACGGCCGCACAAAAATGGTCTGTGCTGCCACTGGATCAACAAATGTGACCCTGGTCAGGAACATGCTGGAGGTAACTTTCAGAAGCAATGACGTGAGCATCCTCTTACATAACAACAAAAAAAAATGGAGTAAGTAATAAGATAGATGGAAAGGAAAAGGGTGATAATCGCAAAACGATTACTATTATACCGAAGGTGGGCACCCTCTATGCGGACGTCATTTGCAACATGCGGAAGGACGTAGGAACTGACGGGGTTGCAGTGAACAGCGTCATTAAAACGGCCAGTGGACACATACAGATCAAAATTAAAAGCAAGAAAAGGGCGTCGACAAAAGCTTTCACCGACGGGCTTAGGCAGAAGATGGAACACCTTGCAGACGTCGAGACAAGACAACGACAACAAACGTTGATACTTCTTGATATTGACGAGTCTCTAACGGATAAAGAAGTGCGAGAGAGAGTAGAGATAGAGCTCGGCAGCGGCGAAAAAGTAGGCGCGGTCAAGTTATCGGATAAGATTAATTTAAACGGAGCCAAGCACGCATTTGTCACGGTCACGAACAACGCGGCGCGACTGCTCCTGGCCAAAAGAAAAATTGGAAACGGATGGGACCGCTGGAGGGTTAAAGAAATGATGTCTCCGCCCAGATGCTTCAAATGCCGCAGAATCGGGCATAATTCAAACTCATGCAAGGATAGAGATACAAAATTAAAAACTGCAAAAAAGAAAGCGTTTGCTACCTGTGCAATAAAACGGGTCATAGGTCAGAAACCATGAGCTGCCCTATGTACCGGGAATTGGTCCGCAAGATGAGGGAGAAGGGAGCACCCGCACCGACACAATGTAGCTGCTCCAAGTAAATTTAAATAGAGCTAGGAGAGCAATGGATCTGCTTAGGCATACCTGCGATGCCGAAGGCATTGACATTGCTCTCATATCAGAGCCAAACCGCAACATGTCCAAAGGAAGCACTAGGTGGATAACGGACCAGCACGTAGACGCGGCTTTCTATATCCCGTAGAAAGGCCAGAAACGGCTTTGTATGGGTAGAGACCGATGCGGTGGTGCTGTATTCTTGCTACATCTCACCCAACGAATCACACGACAGGCTGGAGAACTTTTTAACAGAACTTGGCAGAGACATCAGGCGCCACAATAAAGAAATTATCATAGGCGGCGAATTTAATTTTGCGTTTTAAACCAGAAAAGTACCCCCACGTTTGAGAGGCGCGGCAGCAGTAGTTTTATTGACATTACAATGTGTACGCCAAACCTTGCTAACAGAGTGACATTGTGGGAAGTAGGAGTGGACGAGAAAAATCTCAGCAACCACATAAACATCCGGTTAACGATCTCGGACAAAAGTCGTCGCAATAAAAACGTAAATGCGAGGAAACAAGGCTGGAACTATAGAGATGCGCGGGTGGAAAAGTTCTGCAATAAGATCGAGGCGAGAACTAGTCAAGGGCTCCACAGCTTTACGGCGGCAGAACTGACCGCTATTATAGTCGACACTTGTAACGACACTTTTACCAGGAAGAGCGCCAACAACAGCCGTAGACCGGCGTACTGGTGGAGCTGCAAAATTGCTGAAGCAAGAAAAATCTGTGTGAAAACCAGACAAGCGTACACCCGGGCAAACGTTAGTACAGACTCTATACGGACGCAACAACTCTATAATATGTGTAAAGAACAAAAGGCGGACTTAAAGAAGGCCATTAAGGCGGCGAAGAAAAGCTCTTGGGCCAGTCTGTGCAGAGAAGTTGACATAGACCTCTAGGGCACCGGATATAAAATCGTGACCGGGAAGTTGGGCACTCGCTCCCCAATAACTCTATCAGACAAGGATCAGCTGAGGATAGCGCTAGACCTTTTTCCGCAACATACTAAAACAGAATGGCTCAGGATAGACATCAACCAAGACGAAATACCACCGTGCACCTATGAGGAAGTAAAGGAAGCCGGCCGACGAATAAAAAGAGGCAAAGCTACAGGACCTGATGGAATACCGCCAGAGGTAGTTAAAGAAATGGCCCAAAGGAATACCGATCTATGCGCGAGCCTGTTTACCAGGTTGCTGACCAAAGGATCTTTCCCAGAAGAGTGGAAGCTGGTTAAACTTTCTCTAATCAAAAAGCCAGCAAAAGGCGACGGCGCCACAGCATACAGGCCAATACGCTTGCTAAACTCTATGGGAAAACTCTTTGAACTGGTCATAAACAAGAGGTTGCATCCAGAGAGTAAAGGCCCTAGCAGAGGAAACAAAGAAAGATAACAAATTTGCAGTTCTAATCACGTTAGATGTCAAGAATGCCTTCAATTCTGCCCCCTGGAAAGGCATAATTAAGGAACTAAAGAGAAGGAAAATGAAACCTTACTTGGTGAGGATGATCTGCTGTTACCTTCTAAAAAAGAGCATTCTGGTTTGCGGAAAGCTAATAGATATGACTTGCGGGGTGCCGCAGGGCTTGGTCCTTGAAACCACACTTTGGAACCTGTATTATGACGGAATTCTCAGAGAAATGATGACTGAGGGGACAACCCTTGTAGGATATGCTGACGACCTGGCGATGGTGATACGGGGTATATGCAAGGCTATTATTGAAGAGAATGCAGAACTTGCAGTGACTCTCATTGAATTGTGGCTGAACAGGAGAGGACTGGAACTGGCCCCGCATAAAACAGAAGCAGTTGTGCTGGCAGGACGCAACACACTAAAAAGTGTGACTGTAAAAGTTGGAGGACTTGAGATTACCAGCAAAAAGTGCGCCAAGTACCTCGGGGTACTGCTTGGCAAAAACCTGCACATGGGTGCCCACATAGCAGAATCATCAAGCAAGGCGGAGAAAGCAGTGGCAGCGCTTGCTCGACTGATGCCCAACATAGGCGGGGCGAAAGCAGGCATAAGACTGGCGATCAGCACAGTGGCCAACTCTATTATGCTGTATAGGGCGCAAGTATAGAGTGATTTTGCACAAATACCGAAATACCGGAAGAAGCATGAGAAGGTACATAGAAAAATGGCGATAAGAGTGGCTAGCGCCTACCGGACCACATCGACCAGGGCCATACAGGTGGTAGCAGGTGCGGTACCTATTCATTTACTGGCGTTAGAAAGGAGGTACGTAACTGGTGCAAACCAAGAAGCAAATAAGGAACTGGCCAGAGCAGAAACTCTCAAAAGGTGGAAAGAGTAATGGGAAGAAGTAGCCAAAACGGGAGAGTGGACGCAAAAACTGATCCCAAAAGTCATTCCATGGGTTACTCGGAAACATGGAGACGTCGAGTACCTTCTGACCCAGATTCTAACAAGACATAAATGCTTCCAAGCTTACCTAAAGAGAATGGGAATCACGGACAACGACATTTGCGTGTATTGTGGAGAAGTGGACACTCCCCAGCACACAATGTTCCAGTGCGACAGGTGGCAGTCCACTAGGGAAAGGTTGGCGGGAGACCTCGCCTTGACACCGGAAACCATGGTCAGGGACATGCTCAAAAGCAAAGATACATAGAGCACAATCCAGAAACTAGCAACTGAAATCATAAGGAGCAAAGAGCAGGAAGAGAGGGATAGACAGCTGGTAGCTCAGCAGTTGTAAGTAGAGTGAGTAGTAAATATTTATGTGTGAACAAATAGAAGGTCAAAAACGGGTAACCTCTGTGAAGTAATACCTCACGGTGATCCCGCAGTGGTTGCTACAACCAAAGGGGGGTATTTTTAGTCGGTAGGCGTTTGGGGACCCTTTCCAAACGAATCCGACACAGAGTTTTTTGAAAAAATTTTCCCTTTCTACATAAAAAAAAAGATTACAATAACAAACTTACAACGTGTTTTATAAAATAAATTTATTTTTAATACATCTTAATGCTGTACACAATTGTGATTGATAATAATGTTTTCTTAAAAAAATTAAGTATTGTCTGAATAATGCATAGAACCAGTGCTGAAAGTTAATTATAGAAAATATAACATAATTTATTTATTTAAAAATATTCGTTTACTTAGTTTAGTTTAACTGAGAACAAAATATTTTAATTAAAATGTAAAAAACTGTAAAAAAGCATTTGAAAATCAAATATCATAGTACAAATTAATGATAAAAGTTGCTTAATTTAAAGTTACATGATACAATGATTTATATTAGACCAAAACATTTTTTTTAGTAAAAAGGTAGGTCGCCTTTTGTTGCAAGCATTGTGCTCGTCTATTCAATTAAAAATTATTATAAATTGCATTAGTGTCAAAAGATACAAATTTGTTTTAAAGTAGTCTAAACTAGGCTTGAAATAAGAAATATTACTCTTTTAGTAAAATAAATATTATCTCATACATACATTGGTCATTATCATGTATCTTAAACCCAACTATAAAAAAAAAATTCTTTCTTTTCAGTTAGTAGCAAAATTTAAAATTAAAGCTAGAGGTAAAAATAAAGTAATGTGTTTTTTTTAAATTGTTGTAAAAATCTTTAAACTTCGTTGATAGTCATAACTTAAAGTTTTATATTCTGTTTTATTATATATTTTGCAAGGAATTGATACGCAGTTTTAATGTTCTACAGATAATTAAAATTATGAGCAAAAGCTTGTAACTCTCTGAAGATTTGAAGATAATTCAGAATTTAGATAAAAACAAATTTAAATTTGAGTTATGAAACATAATTTTGGTTACGTTTAGACTGCTACCAAAAAACTTGTTTTTAACCTTAAATTATTACTAAATAGCGTATATGTACTCAACGTTATTCAAAAGCGGTACTAAATGTTCTTTTGCTCTAAACAACACAAGTTTGAAGATTGTAATAATCTTAAGTTTTCATGTTAACATCAATAAGTTTAAGTTAACAATGACTGAAAAAATGCCTTAAATGTGCTTATCAGTTCAAGATTAAACAAGTTATATTTTTATAGCCATTGCTTTTAAACTTTACAGCTTAATGCATCCAATTTTAATATAATTACGCAACTGAAGTTCTTCTAACGCATGTTGTGTTAACTATTTTCTACTGCACGCCTAATTTATTTACATCTCTTAACAACTATGTAAGTATTCTAATCTAACAATGAGTCTTGCGTGGATACGCCTGGTTATTGAAATATCTAATCTGGATGTAACAACATACCAAAACTTTTTACGCATAATGCGTACACTAAAGATTAAATTTAGATTTGGCCAAAAAAACATTTTGAAATTTTTTTATTTAAATTTTCTTACAACATAAAAGAAGATGGTAATAATGAAGTATCATTTTTCTTCAGCCGTAATGTTTGGTTGAATAAAAAATCTTTTTGGTTAGTAATCTACTGTGTTTTTAATTTGTTTAGTTCTTTATGATTAATCTCACAATTTTTGTTGTTGTTGGTAATTGTTTATTAAATAAAAATTTAAAAACGTGTTTTTTTTAATTTTTTAATTTTTTATTGCTGGTGATTAACTTTAGAGTCACTTTTATCATAACAGCAATAGATTAGAGTTAGAAGCAGCTATAAAATCTATAGGTTTTATTATTCTATATAATAAGTTCTCAACACAAACCTCTACACAAAAGTAATTGATTTGATCATAGCTTTTCTTAATATTGCTCTAAAATGTTACTTGATACATGTTGTAGCAAAATATTATAATACATGATTGCGCGCCATCCGGTATAGTAAGTAATGTGACTTTGGTTTGCACGCATCCTTTTGGAACACGCCGACTCCGTTTGGATATCTGCGGGATCATCTTGAAGAGTCTTCAACCGACATTAATCCAACATTTAATCAACGCTAATAATTTTGAAACAGAATTGCGTCCTGCCTTAACCCAACCAGTCTATTCTACTGTACGGAAGTCTGCATTTAGGTAAGTGCCTTAATATTTAGATTTCTGCTAATTAGATATTTGAATTTAATATTAGTTTTGTATACATTAATTTCAATTTTACCATATTTACAATGTACGTTAAGTAATTAATGGATTAATTACTACTAAAACCAAGATTTCCGAATCTTGAGCTCACCTTTTATTCCGGCTCATCTTGGCGCCCAACGTGGAGTTTGTTAAAAATATTTACAGTTAACAAGGATTTTAGTAAAATAATAAAACAGTATGGGAAAAACCTAGAATTTCTTATATTCTGGAACAATTACAGGTCGCAACAAATGGTTTAATTGAAGAGTCAATATCAAAAACTGTAAGTGGACTATCAGTACATCACAGAACAGTTGAACCAATTAAATCTATTGATTACTTAAAGCCATGCTTTCATACCGGCGCTATAAAAAAAAGGACAAATGTTATCATATTACTTATCCCAATAATTCAATTTATTTCTATTAGCATTATCTGTACCTACCTGCTAATTCTTTCTATCATAAAATAGTCTCTTCCTTTAAATACTCTTGCCCTTACTTAATTTGATTGGTTCTAGCGCCGGACAAACCAACATAAGAGTAATAAACAAACTAAGCTCTGCCCACAGTCCGGTAATTCTAAAGATTCTTGGAAGGGAATCAGGTGGGAGAAGGGAGGATTGTACATAAAACGGACTTTTTTCTGTTCGCCCGATTGCTAGATATAAGTCTGGGCAAATTATCCTAATCGCAAAATCCAATCTTAAAATTTGAACCTAACAAATAAAATTACAGTAGCTATAAAAAAAGCTACTAACTCATTTTCCATTCGGGTCAATAACTCTCGCGCGCAACAAAAAACCTCCTTCGCAAACAAAACGCGGGACAGACGGCTTTGGCGAAGAACTCGTGATCTGGACTATTGCAAGTCAATGAATATGTTAAGCCGCCTAGTTAAAAAAACCATCAGGGCCTATAAAAATAAGAACTGAAAAAGAGCCATGGAGTGCCAAAATCTTCTGTAATCTAGCAAACTTCTCCTTATGATTCACGGCAAATGCGGGTTAGTTAATTTATTGAAGAAAAAAGCTGAGTAAAGCATTTGCCTACAGCTTATAACAACAATGCACCCTAAATCCGGATGACAACAAAGTTTGGAAACACACCGATAGGGTACGCTAAGTAGTGAGCAACCGATTGGCAGATTACAAAATCAAGTACCACTAAAAAGCGCTTGCTTATCCAAAATAGCGCAAATTATTTTGCGATTTAAACCCGATCAGCACCGGGTCCGGACGGTATACTCAATATGGTTCTTAAAACATTCTTACCAAAAGCGATTATGGCGGTCAACAACATAACTAACGCGATTCCTTGTACCGGTCATTTTTCGAAGACTTGGAAGAGGTCGTACGTCCGAACGGTATACCCAATAAGGTTTTTAAAGCATTCTTACCAAAAGCAATTATGGCTGTCACCAACATAACTAACGCAACTCTTTGTACCGGCCATTTTCCAGAGACATGGAAAAAGTTGTCATAAACATTCTTAAACCGGAAAAAACACAAAGTTTCCTCAAAACTACCGCCAGATTAGCTTGCTATGTACCTTGAGTAAGGTTGGTTGTTTTGGAGTTAATCTTAGACCACACAAAAACGGAGAGATTGATATCCAATCATCATCAGTTGTTCACTAACTGAATAGAGTAACAAACCACATTACCATGTCGGTAAAGAAAGTTTACTGGAGTTGTATTTTTTGATGTCAAAAAGGCATTTGACAAGGTGTAGCACAATGGGCTACTTGTAAAAAATTTCTGCGTTAACTTTCCAACTTGTCTGATCAAATTAATCTTATTTTAAAAACCAAACTTTGGCCGTCAAGCTAAAAGGTCATATATCCACGTCGCGCAACATAACCTTAGGGGTTCCGCAAAGATTAATTCTTTCCCCAATTTTATTTAATTTGTATGTCTTTGACATGTTTTCCGAGGTAAACGGAGTCAAAACGGCAGAGTATGCTAATGATCAAGCGCTGATCTACGGTTTAACGGTTCTCTGGGTGGTTACCCGGAGAATTCAAATAGCTACAGAAACATTAAAAAACTGGCTATCAATTTGGCAAATAAAAGTCAACCCAAAAAAGAACAAAACAGTTCTTTTCACACATCAACACAAAAAACCGCATGGCAATGTTTTCCTTGATAACAATCCAATACCGTAGACAAATTTTGCAAAATATTTTGGGGTCACCTTGGACAAAAGGCTGACATTCAGATTGCACGTTCTATCAGTTTTATTAAAGAGAAAATTACAAAAAAAAATTTTAGTCCTGGTTCTGCAACAAAACAGAATGTCACTCAGCAATAAAATTTATCTCTTCAAGATGATAATCTGTTCACAACTAACATTCGCGTCTCCGGTATGGGGTACCACCGCCACATCATACCTTGCTAGATTAGAAGCGTTGCAAAGTTGAATTTTGCGTTGGTTTCTTAAAGCACCGTAGTACGTCCGTAACTATGGAATTTGTCATAATCTTGAAATCCCAGAATTACGCAAATTTATCAAACTAAACGCTGAAAAGTACTTTAATAAACAAACAAATCATAGTAACCGCAATCTGGCCAGACTTGCTGAATCAGATAAAGACGACGTCGCTCTAAGACACAAACGCCCGATCAATATGATCGGAGCATAATACGCGTGGATAATATTAATAATATCCCAACCTTAACTAGCCTATAGGGCATCCTAAAAAACTTTCCGTTTCCTCAAAAACTCTTCTTTCAAAAGGTTTATGAGCAATAATTGTACCGAACTTCTAAGCAATTTCCAGATTGGGTGGGGCTTAGTCGGTAAGCATTCCCAGAAAGGTGAATCCGACACGTTCTGGAAAACGTTAAGTCTTTTGAAGATTTCCCACCCACGCTAACAAAAAAAACAATTAAAAATTTGATTCAAAATCGTCACAGTAAATATATACAACTATATATTAACATTGTTATTGTGCATAAAGATTACTATTTTACAATAACCGTGCGTTTTAATTTTTATTAAGAAAACCGCGACTACCGCGTAAAAATACATATATTTTATGGCTTATTTCTTTTTTCTTATTATTTTTGTTTATTAAAACAATAAGCATTATTTTTGGTTTGTTTAATATACAAAAATTTAATTATGTTTATTAGAATATTGTTTTTCTGAAGAATTATGATTATTATATGTAGTTATAATCACAAATAGATGTTATAAAATGATTAATTAGTATTGTTATATATTGTTATATGTTTATTTACCTATTTTCGTCAACGTCGATTTTAATCGAATTGACATAACCTTACAAAATAACTTTTAAAAAATTATATTTTGCTTTAATTATGGTTATTGTTGTAGAGGATTTTTAAGTTTCTTCTAATATTTATTTGAATGCCTCATTCCTAGCATGCTTATATTTATATTTAGCAGAATTAATAATTAAAATTAAAATCTGCTGACTACATGCGCCGCCATTATTGTTTACATATGTGAATTTGTGTTCTGTGCATAAACTCGCGCAAAAACTATACAATAAAATAATGTTTCCTAATATTTATGTATAACCAACTATATAGAAAATTGTATTTGTGTATGACACTGTACCTTTTTGGATTGTATATAGAAAGTAATACAGAAATATGCACAGTGTCGGACATGCTTAAGGAAGGCTAAACTGAAAGTGTATCACATATTATATTTTTAAGTTAAGTAAATAAATATGTTGTACATTTTTGATGAATTTATTGCAATTAATGAGTTTGGACTTCTTGATATAAATTGGTTTACTGTATGCATTTTCAAAATAATTTTAAGTAATAATTGATTTTTTATATTAATACATATATAATCTATGATCTACAACTTGTTATTTTTATTTTTTAAAACCGTTTAAATTTTTATGTTTAAATTAGTTTTAATTTTTCAAAAAAACGTTTCTCAGATGAACTGCAGCCTAAAGCCACAACTCTTAAGTTGCCAAACTCTCTTTTACTGCACGTCAAATTTCTATTACAATAAGATAGTATAAAAATAGTATAGTATAGTATTTTTTATAATACACATGATGCCGCACTTAATAGTACTTAACCGTTAAATGGATTTTAGTCGGTATGTACTCTCCATCGGAGACACTCTTTGTAAAATAATGATTAGTGTAAATTTGAGTAGATTAGGGTTTAGTCTAGAAAAATGTGTTAGATTTGATTGATAATAATATTCCAATTACTATCTTATTTTACCTAATTTAATGTTTTTTTGTGTTTTGTGTGTTTGCTTTAGAACAAATTATTACTTAATGATCCATTAATTTATAGGAAATATTTAGTATAAACTCAAGTAAAGTATTTTATTCTAATTAAGCATTGAAACGCAAAGCAAATTACGGATAAAATTTACTATTCCCAATAAAATTGGTCATTAAAAATAAAGCTCTAGGATTGGTCGCGTGCCATACAATTAATTAGATCTGAAAATTGAAAACATTTAAAATGTAATTTATTGGAATTAAATTGCCAAAAACATGCACAATTAAGTAGATAAAGAAGGAGTATAAAACCCGTTAAACCGATTACAACAATCATAATTAGAGACGTTTAACATGGGGGATTTTTCTTTTACATTGCAATTCCACTTTAGTGGTTCTGTCTCTTTTACAAGCGCACATTAGATGTAATCGTGAGATATTTTGATTAATATTTTAAAACAACAATGTTTTCTGAATTTTTATGACCGTTCATTTCTTCTTGTTAACGCTGCTTGATTCAGTTCTTCATGGCAGCAGGCTGCGGCATAAATCCGTTTATTGCGGCAGGTAGAACCGGAACGCGAAACGCTAGAAATTACATAATTCAGGTGAGGTTGTGTCCCCAAGGCTATGTGATGGCGCCCTAGATTACGCGATAGTTAATATCATCAGTTTGTTGAGGTTGATTTTTTATTTTTGCTGTTTATAAAAAGGATTACAGTTTTACATGCAACAATGATTTCTGTTTTTTCTGTAGGCAATATCATTTTTCTTTACAACACTTTAGTTTTTTATTTGTATGTATGCGTGTGGTATGGAGAGGAGTTTGTTCTTTTGCTCTTTCGGGTATAAGGAATTGCTTTTTGTTAGTTTTCTATTTCTTTGCATCAGTGGGTTGAGACAAGTTTCACACTAATTTCATACTTTTTATGCTGCGTCATAAAATATACTTTTAAACTTTATATTTTGATCCGTCATTTTTTGTTCTAATATTACCTTATTCAATCTAATATTTGCAATGAATAATAGTCTTTTCCAAAAGCACCTCAAGGTATCAAAATCAATTTGTTAATATGTTTATAATTTTATACCTATCTGATTAAAATGTAAATAAAGAATGTAATAAATAAATAAATAAATAAAATAATTCTTAAAAAGAAAAAACATTTCAATATTTTTCATTATATATTTAAATGTAAGATTAAGATCCTAAGCTCAAACTTTCAATCATAATCCAACAAAAACATACTATTTCTAAAACTTTTAGTTTATTTATCTGAATAATAAATGTAAGCAATAAATTTAATCTAGATGTTCATTAAATTGTTTCTAAAAAATTAAAATAAAAAATCCACCTTACTAAAATATTTGATTATAAATTTTATGTTTTTTCCTCAAAAATTTTGATTTTGTAGATTCCAATAAGAAGCTTTAAACTTAATTTTTGTTATAATTCAATTGTATTGTTGTTAAAATTTTAAAGTTTATTGATTTGTATTTGATATTAACTAATATAGTTTTTGGACTCCTGCAGCAATCACATTTTTCTTTTAATTTACAGTATTAATCAGTATTTTCTTGTGGTTTATGTTTAAATTATTGATTTTAGACATTCACTGACAATTTAAATATAAATCACTGGAAAATACACATTTTGTAAATCATCAAAAATATAATATTTGCAAAATGTGCAGCTATTGCTGTCATCTAAAAAAGTATATTAATATCAAGTGCAGAAAAATTATGTTTGCAGACATCAAAATGCTGCAAATCCTTTCTTGCCAGTGGTGCTTACAACTATTTTTTTACTGCTCAATAAATAAAAAAAATTGATAATACGAGCAGAAAAATATAGTAAATACAAACCATTGTATCCAAATTTTTAATTATAAAGTTAACTAGTCAAGATAGTCAGAGACAAATAGATGTCCCAATCGCCACGGCTCAGATAGACGTCATAAGAACCATACAAAAGTTACCGCTCATTCAAGTTACCAACGGATAGACAATGTTGATAGAAAAAGAGCGGCTCAATGAATACAGATTGAAGTGAAAGCTATCCAAATGTGAGTTAGAGCAGACCGAGAACGAATACCAATGTCATCAAGTCACCGTAAAAAAAAAACAAACTTCTCAGCGCCTACCTGAACCAGATCCGATATTACCCAATTTCCACCATCATAATAAAATTGCAAAGTTTACTAGACGTCTGCCCTTGGCTGCTCAAAAATGTCTAAAAATTTGTTAACATCCAAACCTACGCCGTTCCATTAACATAAAAAGCTGAAACTTAGTTTTAAAAAAAGTATAATATAAACAGGTCTTGACCAACCACGACAGTAGAAAACTTATTGCGTACAAAAGGAAGTAATATAACAGGTGTAGAAAAATAAATCCTCAAACAGTTTTTTGCAAAAACACAAATTAAATACCATTTGTCTAGTTTAATACACGTTGTATAGTAAAGTACATTTGAAAAAAACAAATTTCTTATACAGATAGTGTAGGCCAAAATGATCAAAATCAAATTTATTTATTTGTAGCAAGGATAGTTAAATAAGACATTTTTTTCAAGAGGTTTAGAATATTACATCTTGTAGTGTTGTAGAAATGTTGTAATTTTCAAAAACTCAGCCGCTAAACAATTAGAACAGACAAAAAATTGCATAAATTACTGAAGCTATTGGCTCAATTAAAAGTTGTTGCATGCAACGTAGAAATCAAATCAACTTTTACAAAAGAAAACTGAAACTCAACCATTGACATAACTTTGTGCTTAACACATTTGTTGCGTGTGACTACAACTAGATCAGTTTGAAACTAAACCAGGTTACAATAAGAAGTTTGTAAAAATGTTGTACACTTCTACTGCCGTAAGACTAAAAAAAGACCCATTTAAAAGACCACCAACCACAACTTTATTGCTTAAAACATATAGATGGCACATGCACAGTTTCACAAAAGATTTGGAAACCCATTTCCTAAAATGTACCACTCTGACACAAAAATGGTGCAACCCTAATCCCTAAAATTGGAATCCTGCTCGGCAATTTGTAGAAAAAATGCGAATTTTGTCGTTGCTTGAAACGTTTATTTATTAAATCAACTACTGAACTATTTCTTATATTTACATTTTTTTATATGGAACAAAATACATAATAACACGTAAGTGATTATGATTCCGCAAATTGTAAAAGTATTCTTATTGTGACTTATTATAACGTATTAAAATATTAAATTATCATACATTTGAAATTGAATATGTTTATGTCGCGCAAAGGACGCTTAATCACTTATGGTTTCATATTTCTTATTTTTATAATATAATAACTAGATTACATCATCAATATTAATTAACATATTATTTATTAAATCATTACTTATATGATAATATAACATGCGTATACCCTGAAATATTAAAAACATGATGCTAATTCACCTATGGAAGGTGTACTCTTTTCCACTACATTTCCATAGCACGGAGATAACTACGAGATGTATTTATAACTGAATTGAGACATAGAGTCTACACCCAAACAAAATCTCATTAATTTGGGAAATGGCCTCACCACTACGCTATTAGATCTAAACCATCATACATACACTAAAAAAGATCTACCAAATCAAAACTGCACTTTGTAACATATTAAATTTACAGAATAAAATATACACCGATATTTACAGAGAAGAAGCTGTTGGCAATACATGAAAACTGTTTTCAAAGATTCTATGGATATTCACAGTTATTTATAAGATTAATGCTCACCTACAGAACATAAGTCTTATAAAACATCTACAAACCATCTAAATTAATTGCAACAAATGCTATGTGTAAGTACAACAAGTAGCATAAGAACAACACTAACTGGAGCTATAAAAGCAATGCAGTTCCTGCCACACCTACGTTAAAGAAGTGACAACAATGACAACATTGCCGTAAACTTTAGTATACTGCAGAAAAAACTCACAACACTGTTCTTTCTTAAAAATTTAACGGTAAAATCACTTGTGCTAAGAAAGCAATCAGACACAATATCACTCTAATTTGTATTTAAAAAAACTATAATGTACGAATGCATAAACAACTAGAGCAAAATGTAAATAAAGTTAAACTACAAATCTACACCGATAGTTCTAAAACATACCCAGACTCTGGGAACAAAAACATGCAAAGTAATTTACAGTTAAACAGTCAATTGTCTACGGTTGATTTTTTAGATTAAAACAAGACTTTTTTGTAAATTTATTTCTAAACATTTTCCCCCTACAAGCAAAAGTAAAAAATTATGATAAAATTCATCTTGTAAACTAAAATTTTGCATAAAATGCAATAGTTGAATTTTTATTACTTTTCAACGTCTAAGAGATACAAAATTAACTTCATTGCGGTCGCAAGTTAATGAATTTTAGCACCTCTTCAGAACAAAAGACAAACAAAACAGATTTTTGAACACTTTGTTAAAACGCCTTCTAACTATGTTCTTTGTAATTAGGACAAACGGTAATTTGCAATCAGTTGTCATTTATATTATCTCACATTTGAAAACCTAAAAATCCTTATGCAGTACAAGAGCTATTGTCTATATCAATTTTTATCTAACGTTTCGGAAATATATATTGCGATATATGTTGGTCCAATTTTTCTGCCTTCATACTTAAATCGTCCATTTTTTTTAAATAGATAGTTCCAGTTAGATGCCCAGTTCACTCTACCAGTCCAGCGATAGTTGCACAACAATTTTCCGGAAAAAAAAATGGATCGCAATCAAGACAACCCCGTTGGCCTCCGTACTCTCTAGATATAACTCCTTCAGATTTTTTTGTATAGGGTACAAAAAAGAAAAACATTATTGCAGAACCCAACAATGCAAAAACTGCTTTACAGGAAAAAAAATTCAAACAGTCTGATAGATCACACTAGCAGAATGCAGTACAACTACTGTTTGTTGTTTGCAGGTGTGAGCTTTGCATTAATAATAGCAGGATATTTCAAGCAGTTTTGTAAATTGAATGAACCATTTTATGTGATAAATGTAGTGTAATAATAAGTAAAAAACTAAAGCATGGAGAACAAATAATAAATAATATAACTCAATTAAACAATTGTTAAAATGTCAGTTAGAATTAAAACATGGGATACCATCGCGCCCAGAAAAATACAATTACTTTTTAAACATAATAATTAGTATTTTTATTAACTGATTTAAATTTAAATTTTTTATTTGATTTCATTATGAGGTAGTAATTTTTAATGTTTAATATTAGAATTTTATTGGCATAATATTTCCTTAAATAATTAATCCTATGTTCTCTTCTGTTAACCTTCCACGGTCCAGTCTGTCTGTTTATTACTAAGTCACCACTAAGGGCTTAGTTTTTGTAAAGCTTGCGTCCCAGTTTTGATTGTTCATTTATAAAATATTAATTTTAAATTTGTCTTTTACTAAATTAGATATGAGTATTGTTAAATTAAATGTAAGTAACTCAAATCGAACCACTACAAGAAGACAACAAATACTATTAGATAATAACAAAATAAACTCTAAAACGTTAAATACTAGTTATGAAACAATAGTCCACGATTCTAAACAATCATCAGATTCTATTAATTCAAAATGTGAATGGGCAGAACACAAACTAAAACTGCAAACGTCCTAAGCGGATGCTCAATCTAAAATTGTGGAACTGATTGATATGATGCTTAATCTAAAGTCGGAATTAAAATCATTAGAAATTGAAAATAATGCGAAAACTAAAATAATAAGTGATCTTCAAGATATAATTAAATCTTCAGCGCACAAGACAAACTCATCATATGAAAATAATTTAAATATAAATAATCAAACTGAAGAAATAAATGAAAAGCTGAGTGATCTAAAATCGGAATTAAAATTATTAGAAACTGAAAATGATAACAAAACTAAAATAATAAGTGATCTTCAAGATATAATTAAATCTTCAGCGCACAAAACTGATACGTTAAGTATTAACAAATTAAATAAAGATAATCAACTAAAACCAGAAACTATAAATTTAATTAATATAACCAATGAAAGCACACATATGGAATTGACATATGAGGAGAAAAGACAAATACCAACAACATCAACTCAAAACAACTATTGTAATTTGGGAACGGAAACTACAATAAAAAATATGAAATCAAAGGTGCTTATATTGGCATACAAAACCGGGAGAAACTGCTTAGAATTATTGAAACAGTATTTATCTCCACAGATGTATGAAGTAAAAGTGATGTTTAAACCAAACGCTTTATTTATTGACGTAATACGCAATTTAGATAGTTTGACTCATAATTATGGAAAACATGACTATGTAATAATATTTGCGGGAACTGCGGATGTGACAAATCGTAAACTAATTGAAAGAAAGAACATCTGCGATGCTTTATTAAGTATAAAAGGAAAAGGTTTTACCACAGTTCTTTTAGGATGTCCATATATGGATAATATGAAGGAAGCTACAAATAAATTAATAAACATAAACATGATATTCAAAAGTGCAATAGATAATAGTGAAAACACTATTTTTGTTGATACAAATTTAATTTTAAGCAAGCATTTCCGCGGACCAAATATACTATTTAAATCAGCTGCAAAAAGATTTATTTTCTATACCATCAGCAATTCAATAAAAAATAAGTTTTTTCTGTAAAGATAAAAGTACAAGGAAACTACAAACAAACCCAAGTATTGAGGATAATACAAATAATTGTAATATCCAATTACATATTCTACACCAAAATATACGTAGTGCATATAACAAAATTGTTGATCTACAAGCGGAAATTTATAATAATAAACCCAATGTCATTTGTCTTTCAGAAACATGGAGCAAAGAATATAATGTTCAACATATAAATATGAGAGGGTATCGCAAAATTGATAAAACTATACAAGAACACGGAGGTGTAATGATCCTTGTAGACAACACGTACAATTATAAAGAACAGAAAACAGTTAACAATTACTGCACAGAATCAATAATAGAATGTGTATCTTGTTCAATAGATTTAAACGGGAACAAAGTAGGAATAGTAGCAGTATATCGACCACCAAGCGGTGACATTCACATCTTTTTTGATAAACTAACACACATACTAGAAGAAATTAGTTTGACGAACCAAAATATAGTATTATGCGGAGATCAAAACATAAACAATTTTGAAAATTCTAAATCCAAAACAAAAATATTGAAAGATATATTTCAATCGTTTAGACTAATTAATAAACTTAATGGAGCAACGAGAATACAACATTCAATATTAGGGACATCTGAAAGTCAAATCGACTATATAGTCACAAATTTTCCAAACGAAAGTTTCAGTTGTTGGAACGATAACTTAAATTTGTCAGATCATTTATCTCAACAAATAATAATCAATATTGAATGTGAAAAATCAATTGCTAACAAATCGAAACCTACGCAAAAACTAAGACAACAAAAAGCAGAAAATTTAAATGAATTTAAATTTTACTTACAGAAAGTTAACTGGAACATGCTAATATTAGACAACGTTAATACTTCCTTTAACTTGTTTGTTGAAGAATTTGGTTATCTTTTTAATATAACATGGCCTATTAAAATTGTTAAAGAATCTAAAATCATCTCAAAAGCATGGATATCAAAAGAAATTATAAGCTCCAGTAAAAATTAAAAAAACATCTACTACTTTAAAATGCAAAATAATGCTGATGAACTAACAACAAAATATAAAACTGAAAAAAAATTACACAGAAAATTAATAAAAAACAGAATCCGCAATTATAACGATGCAATAATAATTACTGCTGAAAACAGAGGAAAGGTGCTTTGGAGTTTAGTCAACAAAGAACTCCGTAAATCTAAAATGGACAAACAAATTTATATTAAAAACAATGGTCGGGTTACAAATGACCCAAAAACAATTGCGAACTTATTTGGACTACATTTGGCAATAATTTATCAAAAGTTTGCACTACGTCTACTAATTCAGCACAAACAATGTTCATGGAACCAGTTACTTTGCAAGAAATATATAAAGTAATATGCGTATTGAATAACAAGTCAAGTGCTGGAAAAGACGAAAGATCGGCAAAAGTGCTAAAATAAGTGTCATCGGAGATAATAGAGCCTCTGAGTCATCTATTACCAGAATGTCGGGGGTATAAAAACTTAACTTAAAGAACTTATGCTGGCTGTAGCTGTATCCAACTACGATATTATTGTACTGACCGAAACCTGGCTAAATCAGGACATCAGCGATGCGGAGCTACAATTAATTGGTTACAGTTTGTTTAGATGTGATCGCTCTTCATTAACAAGCCCTAAGCTTGACGGAGGAGGTGTCTTATTTGCTACTAAAACTTGTTTTAATTGTACTTTATTACAACCTACATTTTTAAGTGTTGAACATTTGTTTGTAATTGTTAAGTTTAAGTTTGTATCATATATTATCAGTGCAGTCTACTTACCACCTAACTCGGCATGTGATAAATATTTAGATCACTGTTATTCCGTTGAATCTATCGCTGACAAATATCCAGACAGTAAACTAATTTCACTAGGCGATTATAATCTACCCGCAGCGGTATGGGTTAATGATGAGTTAGAAATAAGTGTTATTTGTAATGATACTTATTCTGCTCATTTTGTTTCCAACTGTTATGGATTTCTAAACTGCGCTCAATGTATTTCTATACCTAATGATGGTGGTGTGTTCTTAGATTTATGTTTTTCTAACATCTGTGATATTTCTGTGATTAAAAATGTGAATGTTTTGTTAAAACTTAGCCAACATCATATTGCTTATGTGATTGATGTAAAATGTGATACTAGCCGTGATATTTTAATGTGTAATTATGTTTTTAATGATTTTAAATATGCCGACTTTAACGCAATCAATAATTTTTTGTTGAATGTTGATTGGTCCGCCCTTTTTTATAATTGTGATGTTGATAATTGCGTTAATTTATTTTACTCTGTGTTGCATTTTGCTATTGACTGTTTTGTTCCCAAAAAACAATGGCGAGAAAACAATTTTCCGGTTTGGTTTAATAAAGAATTGATTTCACTTACTAGACTCAAAAAAACTGTTCATAAACGTTATAAATCTTCAAGACTATTGTCTGATTATAACGAGTTTCAATCAATTCATACTTCGTGTAAAAATCTCAGTACATGTCTATACAAGCAATATATTACTCGAACAGAAAACAACATTCAAAGTAACCCTAAACATTTTTGGAAATTTGTTAGCGACTCTAGAAAAACTAATGATTTTCCAGCCACAATGTATTATAAACAAAAAACTTGCAGTAATGGAGATGACTATGTTAATAGTTTTGCTGAATTCTTTTCCTCTGTTTACGATACTCAAACTCATCCAACTCCTTTGTTTGACTTTAAGAAAAACGTATTACATCGATCATTTTCAATTAGTTTGTTGGATGTATTTAAAGGGATTGAGAACCTTAAATGTAACTTTAGCACTGGACCGGACGGTGTTCCATCTATGCTGTTAAAACAATATATTTATTCAATTTCTATGCCATTGCACTTACTTTTTGAGGCTTCTCTTAATGAAGAAAAGTTTCCTTCAGTTTGGAAACAAAGCTACATTATGCCTTTACATAAATCTGGAGCTAAGGAGGATATTACTAATTATAGAGGTATATGCATCCAGTCTGCTATTCCCATGTTGCTGTTCCACTAAAATGATTTAGATTCTGTTCATTCATGGTGTCTTATTAATAACTTGTTGTTTAACGCAAATAAATGTTTTTCGATAAGCTTCAACAGAACTTTAAGTAAAGTATCGTTTGACTATACTATCGATAATAATGTTTTGGAGCATGTTACACAAATAAAAGATTTGGGCGTAATTTTTAATTCAAAACTAACTTTTGTTGAGCATATAAACTATATGCAACCGTGCTATGAAAATGTTAGGATTTGTTTACAGAATGTCTACTGACCTATCTCCTAGCACACTCAAATTACTTTATTGCGCTTTAGTACGTTCTCATTTAGAGTACGCTCCGTCAGTTTGGTGTCCATACTACAGCGTTCATATATGCAATATAGAACGTATTCAAAACAAATTTTTTCGTTTATTATCGTACAAATTAGGCATTTCATCCAAAAATTACGATTTTAACCTCATTGCATTGCAATATAATCTTCCGCCGCTGAAAATTCGGCGCAAAAGAGCCGATTTATCATTTTTACGTGGACTAATGATGTCTGAGATTGATTGCCAAGAGCTACTTGTAACTCTTCCATTTCAAGTCCCCAACAATAATCGCCGAACCAGACAGTCTCCATTATTTAGAGAATCTATTCATTCTACCAATTATGGATTTAATAATCCAAATGGTAGAATGTGTAGAATTGCTAATGGTTTCTCTAATAATATTGATTTATTTTGTGTTTCAAAATGTAGTTTTAAGTGTCATTTAAAATGTGTTGATGAATAATTTTATATTTTGTTTTTATTTATGTATACTTTTTTTCATGCTTTTATTTTTCAATATTCTTTTATATATTTTTGTGTAATTGTAATATTGTTTGTAATTCATCGTTATTTATGTATATAATGATGTAGATGTAAATGGTTTTTGTATATACCGTGAATAAAGTATTATATAAAAACTAATAAATTTAGCAATAAGTAAGAGTTCTCTAAAAATTGCCAAAATTGTGCCAATAATTAAGAAGGGAGACGCGTTAAACGTGGATAACTATCGTCCAGTTGCAGTTCTAAACACATTTTCTAAAGTATTTGAAAAAATTATAGCAGAGCGCATCTGGAACTATTTGAAAAAATACAAAATACTATGCGATAACCAGAATGGATTTCGAACAAACATGTCTACAGAAACTGCAACAGTCAAACTTATTGAAGAAGTCAGTAAAACTGTGAATGCAGGACTGTGTTCGGCAGGTCTTTTTTATGATTTTTCAAGAGCTTTTGACACAGTGGATGTAGAATTTATGCGTAGCAAATTATATGCCATAGGAATCCGTGGTAATGTACTTAATTTAATTGTGTCATTTTTATCCGACCGTTAATTGTATGTTGGAATGGATCGGACTACCTCAGATACATACAACATTACAAAAGGTGTTGTGCAAGGTTCTACATTAGGACCACTTTTGTTCCTGTTATTTATTAATGATCTCTAGGAATTTGTAAATGGAGGTCACATAATCAATTTTGCAGACGACACTATTGTCATTGTTACTGCAAAAACACAGACAGACCTTTTATTTAAAATCTCCATCGTTAACATGCAACTAAACGACTGGTGCAACAAAAATAATCTTATTTTAATTGCCGACAAAACAGTCATTTTACAATTTCATATTAGAAAATCTCCAGAAAACCCAATCGTTAATGTTTCCGCATGTACAAAATTTTTGGGTAGCTATGTTGATGATAAAGTTTTATGGGAAAAGCAGATTGATTATGTCTGCTCCAAACTAAACAGCGCATTTTATGCAATTCTTAAATTAAAAAACAAATTTTCTAGAAATGCATTGATAAATGTATATTATGCTTTAGCTTATCATCATTTAGCGTATAATATATTAGCATGGGGTAGATCAGATATATCTAGAGCTTTTATTGCTCAGAAACGCATTATTAGACTAATTTTTAATCTTAAGCAAATGGACACATGCAGAGTAGTATTTAAAGAAAATAATATTATAACCCTTGCTTTTATATATATTTAAATGTACCTTGTATGTGCACCAATACCAGCACAAATTTTTAATGAATGGCTCGTATCATGGATATGAAACTAGAAATCGCTATAATATAAGAGTACCTTCTCACAATACATCATATTTTAAAAAAACAGCGCTATACTCAGGTACACATATATACAATAAATTGCCAGCAAATATTAAAAACTGTGGTAATATAAACCATTTTAAAAAATCTCTTAAGCAATTCTTAAAGAATAAATGCTTCTACACACTTACTGAATATTATGAATTTAAACTACCAATACAGTAGATATTGTGAGTTGTGTATTGACTTAACCCAACATTTTGTTTGTTTGTTTTGAGCTATAGATGTACGCCATTTAGTTTTAATATGTTGTATTGTATTTTAACGTTTTTATTTTTGTTTATTTATATCTGTATCTGTATTATATTTTATATTTTAATTTATTTAAAGTGATCAATACGCTAAAAAACCTGACTTTCACATCTATTAATGTATGCATTTATGTATTATGTAATGATAGCTTACGTGAATAAAATTTACTTTACTTTACTTTACTATCTGGCCTTGCCACAAAAGCTTTTTCTGGTTTGCATGCAATATTTGACTATGCTGTTAACTTGCTTATTACTTAAATTGGCATGTAGACTAGCATACGCAATATGGTTACGATCTTATAACAGTTATAACCAGTACCCTATAAGTTGTTGTCTACTTTTTAGCATAGTTCATTCCATAACTTTTTTTAATTTTTGCTTTCTTTAAGAGTACGCGGTACTTTGTTTTGTTATATAGCTGATTCACCTTTTCTGGCGTCCATCTTGCTTGCTAAGTCTAAGATCGGCAATGTTATTACTCCTCTAGTATGTAAGTCGTCTATTAATACCTGTTTTATTTTTTTAAGTAAATTATTGCAGGCTTTCTTATTGTTGCTCATTATATCGTTAACGGTGTATTTATAATTTGCTTAATATTAACTCTTCCTTTCGTAGGGTTTGAACTTCTTTTAGTTTGTAATAAGTTCTACATCAATGTTTTTGCAAATTCTAAGATTTCAAAAGTTGGTTTGTTGCCATTATTTAGGATTACCAGGTTGCACTGTGCAGCCTATTCCACAAGTTTGGTACCTTTGCAATCATCTCCTAAGAAAATAACTGTAAGATTTTGCCTCAAAATCTTCCTTCTTTTGATTTAAAGCAAAAAGTAACACAAATATAACACAATATTTTGGCACTCTGCCCACACATATCATTTTCCGCAACCTGTAAAGTAGCAGTTACAAATGCGCGATTAGCATCATCTCAATTAGCTGTTTTGCCAATTTTCAAAGATTTACCTTTCAGTAAGGCGTCAAGCCTTGCAAGTGCTTTTCTTAAAACGTCTTTTACCTCTTCTAGCTACGTTGTTTCATTTACGTCAAGAATATGTTTTTGTGTCTTGTTTGCAACGGAAAACTGAGGTCGGATTAGCAAAAACAAAAACAAAACAAAAACACAACTCACTAGAACTATTAAACCTAGTAGTAACAAATCTTAGCAGTCAAGTTAAACAAATTCAAAAGTGATAAGTATAACACATACACAAACACTCCAGGAATTCAATTCAATATACTTATCCAACAAACTTTTTATAACAAAACTGACAGAAAAATTAGGATAAATATAAGCTACAATTAAAAAAAAAACGTAAAAAGTATCAAAATAATAGCAACAGTAAAGGGACTTTCAAACAAACAAGCTTTCAACGTATATATTTTTAAGAAAACTACTAAAAACGGCACTCAAATCAAATTTATTAGCCAAAGTATTAGGACTGTGCTTACGTAATTCCCATTAGTTTTAATAACGGCAAAACTTTGTTACCAAAAATTAATTACTACTACTGTTATATAAAATCTAAGAAAGTCTTATAAAACCAGCATTTACAATAGCAAAAAAATGCTGGAAAACTTATGTGATAAAATTGACGTAAACCAATAGACCAAAAAAATTACCTCTGTAGTGTACTACAAAGTTCGTAACATTCTTCTTCTGTTGTATAGTATAACGACAAAGTATGCCCAGTAAATCCGTCCGTAAATTATTAAAATATGAAACTTTTGCACAAGTAATAGGCCATTTTTTCTAAAAGAGTAGACATTTTGATAAAAAACGTAACTCCATATCACATAAAACCGAAGTAAAATAATTATCAAAGACAGATTAAAACATTCTAAAAAACAAATTAAAAATCATTGAAATACATATAATGTGGCAGCAGTGTTGTGCATATTTCCACGCATATCCGGACCTAAAAATGCAAGCCACTCCAGCACTTGCGGTGGATAGTTGTAACCAGGCGCGTTCCCAGGTGACAAATACCTATTAAAAGGTATACAATAAAAAGTTATGAGTCAATATTTTTATAGCAGGGTAGCACCAATGCTGCGGAGTCCCTCTCCAGTAAAAACTCGGACTGCTCATAAATTTTGAAAAGTGCAACAAATAGAGATGACGGAAATGAAATAGAATAAAGATCCTAAAAGAGATATTAAATTTGCAGATGGTAGATATGATGATATAGTTGGCACCATTCACGGACTGTGGTATATTGTGTATTGAAATAATAGGAAAAGTCCAATCAAATGTTTGCTATACTATATGATTAAAGCGAACAGCAATAAAACAAAGTTCTGTTCATGTTGACATTTTTTTAATAGCTGACGTTTTGTATATTACATTTATACATCTTCTGAGTCTAGAAAACATTTATGGCATAAAACACAGAAATATAAACATGACGTAGTATATTCGATTAATTGCCAGCATTGTGATCAGGTATATATAAGTCAAACCTCACAAAAACTGAAAAAACGCATAACTCAACATAAGAGTGATGTGAAGCTTAAACCTAAATCGACCGCACTTAGTACTCATTGTAATGATACTGGTCATATACATGATTACATAAACACAAAAATCCTAGTTTCTGAAAATAATTTATTTAAACGTAAATTCTACGAAATGTGCCATATACAAGCGCAAAATCAGCCAAAGAATTTTAAGAAGGATGTTGCCGGGTTAAGCAGCATATACAGTTTCTTACTATCACAGCACACTACTCGTGGTAATCCTAATAATGGCACTAGTCGTGCCATAACAAACTAATAATGTATAATGCAAAGTTTATAATAAAATAATTGATGGTTGGTGGGTTGGTTGAATAGCATAATATAGTTATTACTTACCTTGTTTCTGATGTTATACAGTTGATGTTGCCTGTTCTTCGTTTATAATTCAATAATGTACAATTGCACTACCCTGTATTCAGAATTCCCACATAAAGGTTTCTGTAATACCGACCGGACGTAGCTCGTAGCCGGTTAACCCTAAAAAATCAATCTCACAAAACGCATGGCAATAAGACATACCAGCCAAACTAATTACAGCCAACAAAAGTAAACCTCATATTAAGGAGATCCATTTGTTATTTTATTTATACATTGTGCTGTCCATATACACCTACATGTTAGTTTAGTCTATTGACAATCTATTTTAAAATGTTGTAATGTTAAAAAAAAAACCATGGGGAAGTAAGAATATGAGTGCGATTGTGCATATGTCTCTTAACAAAAAATCGCAAAATGTAATTGACTAGAGTAAGTTGGTTTTTATTTTGTTTTTTTTTGTTGTTTTTTTTTGTGTTTAGTGCTATATTTTTTCAATATTTTAATTGCTTCTGTGTTTTATGCCATAAATGTTTTCTAGGCTCAAAAGATGTATAAATGTAATATACGAAACGTCAGCTATTAAAAAAATGTCAACATGAACAGAACTTTGTTTTATTGCTGCTTGCTTTAATCATATAGCAAACATTTGATTGGACATTTCCTATTATTTCAATACACTATGTATATATGGATATAGATGAGAAAGCTAATGAACTCAAATAGTATAAAAGTTAAAAAGGAAAAAAAATTACAAAGAAAAATTGAGATATAAAATATCTAAGCAAATTAAAAGATATCAAAAATGAAATCAAAAAAGAAAATGCTTTACTAACTGGCCTAACCAAAAAACACGTTAGTACTAAAACAGCAAAGGAAGCTATTAGCAGACAGTACCTAACAATTAAAATTTAAAAAAACAATATTATGAAACTTACCAATAAACAAATGAAAATAAAATAAATTAAAATAAAGTAAAGAATCTTTAAGTTTTTAGATGATTTGGAAAGGCTAAGAAAACTTCTGAATATAAAACGGAAAGAAAAAAGAAAAAGATTTTACAAATAAATCATGTAAAAAGAAAGAAATACTAGAACAAAACAAACCCTAATTCTGTACAGTAAGATAACTATAGAGGATAAATTTGTGGCAAAATTTGCAAAGAAAAACCGCAAATTAAAGAAGTAATTGTAATAATTAGATTAAAAATAAAAACTTGCTAATCTTGAGATGCAGTACTTTAATGGAAATAGATAAGATAAGTTGAGCCCCACCAAACAGTAAACAAATATACGTACTAGAAGTGAATGAAAATTCAAAGTAAAATATTATAAAAAATATATACACAAATCAGTGGTTAAGAAAATAATAATTTGAAAGGAATATGCATAAAATGTATTAGCTGTATCTCCAGAGCATAAACAAAGCATAATTCTTGAATACTTCTAGAACTCAAATTAAATAGACAAAAAATTCTCACAAAAACAAAATCAAGTATGGCAAGTTGCAAAAAAAAAGAAGCTTAAATCTAGAATATGGTTAAATTAGAAATCAAAATTATAAAGATAATTCCAATAGACAATGGAAACATTATGATGAGCGTCGTAGAAAAGAAAGAAGTAATGCAATGACCACTATTGAAACCTGGATGGTAGACAGCAAAATCAACAAAAAAATATTTTAAAATAGAAAAATGCATAAATAAAAGACCGGATAAAGTTAAATAGTTAAAAATCTTAATCCATGACGTATGTTGTATACAATGCCCTCGTTCCTAGTATACAAAGTGTGCAAACGCACATATTCATGGAATTGGAATGTTAAACACAAGTCAATAAACAATAACATTGCATTCTCTATTGGTCACGTAGATGCTTATCTGTAATCGTGTCATTGCAATGTTATATCTTTCGATAAGAAAAAATGCACGTTAGTTAAACAAATAAATTGCTATGGAAAAAAGGTTTAACTTAATTAGATTTCTTACACATTAAATTATATATAAATTATTAATCAGATTTGTAAAATTGTTATTAAACCTTTCTTCCACCAATATATAAGTAAAAATAATTGTAAATGTAAGTTAGTTAAGAATTGAGTTGGGAACTATTCTTTGGAGAAGAATAAAAATAAAGCAATATTACATAAAATATTTTAAATTTAATTGTTTCTAGTTTCTATTCATCAATGTGTGCGCTATATATGTAATACATAAATTGTCTAGCAAATCGGTGATTATGCAAGTGTGTGTGTGCGACAAAATATAGTCTGAAAGTAGTTTGTCTAGATTCAGTTTAGAGTAATCCAGTGATTTAGAAAATTCCGAAGAAGATAAGCAAAATAAACAATTAAAAATGCAGAAAGACGAGAGTAACGAGATGGTACCAAACAGCAGTACTGTGGAAACATCAGAACCAAAACCGGCTGCGGCCACTGCATATGATTCAAAAGATGAAGATGACGCATTTTCTATGTCTTTTGATGAGAAACGCCAACTGGTATTAGATATTAATGCATTGCCAGGTGTTAAACTGGAACCGGTTGTACTTATAATACAGTCAAATGAGCCCTTACTTGAGGATTTTAATCCTAATGATTTCATAGTTGATTTTGAAACCCTCAAACCATCAACGTGGCGTAAATTAGAAAGCTACGTTGCATCATGCCAGCCTAAAAAGCCACATAAGAAAATGCCAATAAAATCAAATGATGAACAAAAGGCAGAAACAAAACAGGAACTAGAGAAAGGACTAATTGATGTTAACGATAAAACTGGTAATACAAATAAGGAGGCTCCAAAGAAAGGAGATGATGAAAACATTGCCTAATTTTGCAGCTGGATTTAATTCAACAAATTTTTTACAAACATCACAACCACATCAGGTGCTCCTTGTAACGTTACCTATTAATACAACATCAATTAATATAACAAGTATTCAACTACCAATTGTAACAAGTGTTCCAAACTATGTTTTCAAATCGAACACACCTGCAGTAAGCAATAGAAAACCATCAATTAGTAATGACAACAAACTAGTCATACCACAGCAACCATTTGCAACATCAATTGCACCACCAACAGTACTTCAACCCCTAAACCCCGTACCTTTACCTGACAAACCCAAAGCAAACGTTATATCTTCAATAACTATTACATATACAAATCCTTTTAACAGACTCTAATGTTAAGTTAAGTGCGATTTGTGTGTGTGTTTATGTATTTTGTACTCGTACCTTTTAGTTGTGAATGACTTTTCTTTATTATTAAATTTTATTATTTCTAGTAGGTATCATTATTTTATTTATTTTATAAGTAAATTATCATAATTTTATCAGTTTTCATCTATTTAAATTTTGTTTTTCTAATTTTGTTATACAAAAAAATGTATTCTACAATTTTTTATGTATACAAAAGTGTGCAAATGCACATATACGTGGAATTGGAATGTTATACACACGTCAATAGACAATAACATTGCGTTCTCTATCGGTCACAATTATGCTTATCTAAGATCGTGTCAATGCAATGTTATATCTTCCAATAAGAAGAAATGCATGTTAGATAAAATAATAATTTGTTATGGAAGAAAAGTTTAATTATATTAGATTTCATACACATTAAATTATATTTAAATTTTTAAACAATTTTATAAAACTGTTATTAAACCTTTTCTGCCAATATATATTTAAAAATAATTGTAATTGTAAGTTAGTTGGAAATTGAGTTGAAAACTATTTTTTTTTTTTAAAGAATAAAAATAAAACATAATTACTTAAAATATTTTAAAATTAAATGTTCTATTTTTCATCCATCAATTTGTGCGATATGTATGTATCCGACCCCACAACACGCAGGTAAATGTAGGGCAATTCCACGTCAAGTGAGCAGTTCATTTCACGCGACACTCTCCGATTTAGCTCAAATTTTGTACACTTATTTAAGTACCCAAAATATGACTTCTTGCCAATTTTCAGATCTCTAGGTCACATTGTTTGCTTCGTAGAACCTATTGAATTTTTCGGCAATTGTTAAGTTCAACTTTTAACTTTATTTATCTTAATTGTATTTCAGTCTGGAAAATTTTTAGAATAGTTATAACCGATGGGAAATTTCCCAAGGAATCGAATGCAGCGGTCAGATTTTTGATGTCTTGTCCCGCACCAGCAGAAAACGCAAAAAAAGTTTTTTTTTTAAATTTATTTCTCAAAAGTTGCAACCGATTAAGACTCCAAATTTTGGGCAAAGGCAGCTAAAAGTATGTACTTTAAGATGCTTAAATAAAATTTTCCCACACTAGTAGTAGTTTTTGCTCTAGAGCCTTTTGAACGCACAAAACCATTTTTTAATCAAAATTTTTGATATTAGACTGGTTTTTAAATTTTTTTGTGGAATTTCTTTGTGTGCACCTTCACAAAGTGATTTTTATTCAAAAAAAGTATGCCATGAGAAATTTCAGACCTTAAGATTTAAAAGAACACGTGTCGCATTACCATTGAATTTTTAAAATTAATATACTTAATAAGTATCATTCGCTTCCAGATTTGAGTCAGATGCATACCGTAAGTCTTCAAAAAAGCAAATGAGTACTTGCTAATTAGATTTCACATGAAACTTTACATCAATATAATCTGTGTACATATTTTTTAAATTATAATATTTTTATTATATTTTAAATTTTGAACATAAAATTAGACTCTTAAACTAAAATTATTAGAATTTAATAAGGCTTAGGCCTATAATTTTTTTTTTAATTTGAAAAACTTTTATAATGACGTATTGTATATATTTTTTTTATTCTGTCAAATTTGTAACATTCTATTAATGTTTTTTTAAGTAAGGTTAAAAAATGTTCCCCTTGAAGTTATTTTGAATAGCACACAATCGGTAGAAGCTACATTAAAACATGTTATTAGGTGAAAAATGCTCAATTGAATGGCTTTTAATTTTGAAATTTATTTATTTTTTTAAATTTTTGTTTTTAAACATAGTTTTTAACAAAAATAACAAAAAAAAAAACATTTTTTTATTTATGACATAAGTACGGTTAGAGATAGATCCAGATATGCTGTTAAAAAAAGATGGACAATTTAATTGCCTATAATTTTTATATTCTATTGTTTTTTTTTATTTAGACTTTTAAGAGAGATATTTCGAATATTGTATAAAGAAAAAAAAAATATTTTGTCGAGCAGCTTTTAGGGTGAACATGTTTGCCTATAAGTTTATGATTAAAAAATGTCTCAAATGAACCCTTCTATCCACCCTAAAAGTTTGTTACCCTTATTCATTAACACCCTGTATATTAATCAATATGTGCTAAAATTTTGATTGAAAAATGGTTTTGTGCGTTCAAGAGACTCTAGAGCAAAAACTACCACTAGTGTGGAAAATTTTTATTTAAGCACATACTGTTGGCTATCTTTGCCCAAAATTTGGAGTTTTAATCGGTAGCAACTTTTGAGATATAAAATTTTGAAAACAAAAAACTGGTTTATTGCATATTCTGCGCGTGCGCAACAAGATGTCAAAAATCTGACTCCTGCATTTGATTTCTTGGAAAATTTTCTATCAATTATGACTATTCTAAACATGTTCCAGATTAAAATGCAATTAAGATAAATAAAATTAAAAAAAAAATAAAGTTGAACTTAAAAAATTGCCGTAAAAATCAATTAGCTCTACAAGGCCAACTATGTGACCTAGAAGTCTAAAATTTGGCATGAAATCATATTTTGGTTACTCAAATAAGTGTACAAAACTTGAGCAAAATCGGAGAGGGCCGCGTAAAATGGACTGCTCACTTGACGTGGAATTGCACAATAAGAAAACATGGGCTAGCGGCTTATTAACTCACGCAATTTCTTATCAGGCATGATTTAATTCATACTTGCTAAGAATTAAGGAAGTCAAAAAAAAGCTCAAACTGGAAAAATAAATTGACAATATTATAACAAAAGACAACATAGTTGAACAAGTTAACATTGCTGAGTACAAACCGAAACTGAAGCAAAAATCCATCCATAACTACAGTTTGACACAAATAGTTTGGCCGGTATAATAGGCAACTTAATATACACAAAAATTATGTTAACTGTGGTTGCACTCATGCCTTTGACCATTTTAGCATTTTTCATTTGTGCTTACATTTTACACATTTTACGGGCGACGTTGTTCTAGGATAAAAAGATGCTAAAACGGGCAAAGGCATTAGTGCAACCACAGCCAACATAATTTTTGTGTATATTAAATTGCCTAATATACCGGCCAAACTATTTGTGTCTAGCTGTACATTAAAAAGATTATCATAACAAACAATTGAAAGCAAAGAAAAAATTAAAGATCTATATCTGTACTTACATAATAAACAAAAAAACATCTAAAGACTCATTGTGTGTGTTCGAACGTCTGGCGAAGGCTTTAACTAATACCAAGAATGAGCACAAAATTGCCAATTAAAACTATAGTTTTATTAGGTCACAGCCTTACGCACAGGCTAAAAAAGCTTTCCCAAAACCACATATGAAAAAACTTCCCAACTTAATCAAAAACACAGAACCAACCCAGAACACACTAAGTTAATCTTTTAGAACACCTGCTACAAAATTATTAAAACATTAAATGTACTTAAGGTCATAACATAAACTCTCAAAGTTTGACAGATAAAACTTGTTCAACTAACCTTACAATAGCAAACGTAGCCGCAACCAAGAAACCTTCATCATGTCTCAAAGAAAAGTACTCATCCTTCTACTTTCAAAATGTTATGCAATACGATTAAGAACCTGAAAAAGCGCAACGGATTAAGTCTGGGCTGCTATTCTCGAAGTTAGACAAACGAGTTTTGCACTCGAATCCGCCATATTTGCGTACCATTTTGTGTTTTTGGTATTCTTGAATCGGACGAACGGAATCTTATGCGACTCTTTTGCATGATATTGTTCTACTGCTACAAACCAGTAGTTTTACTCAATTTTCGTCCGAAAGTGAAGCGCAAAACTTAAATTATGATGGAAAATAGCGGAAAAAATAAATAATTGGGCTTTTGTTAATATTTACTTGTTGAATACCGGTTTGTAATTGAAAGATTATAAATTTTATTGAAAGTAAAAACTAATTAACACATTAATTTAATCCTATTATACTTTTCTCTTATTTTATACTTAATACTTTATTAAAAAAATATATAGGAATTAATAGATTTATTACAAGAATATATTGCCATGCAGAGTATATGGTTTAGATATTTCAAGGAAAGTAATAACAAAAAATAAACATATTTATCAATATGTATTACGCACACGACATATTTATTATATTGTGTATTAGAATATCATATATTGCGGTCTTTAACATATTTAATTTTAATTACATTGTTGGATACCAAAAGCAAATTTTGCATCTGAAAGTTACCTAATAAATATTAGTCAAAATATAAATGTATAAACATGCTTTTTATAAAAAGCAAATAAGAATTAAATTAATTAATATAACCTCAAACATAACCCTTAAATATATGCAAAAATAAGTAAAAAAAACCGAAATGACAGAATAATGCCGTGTTGTCACATAGTAATAAAGCAACGCACACGAATTATGTTCATGAGATTCTACGGGTGTTCAAGAATACCAAAACGTGTGGCGCATTGTTCTCATGCGAAACTTTTTACTCGAACCGATTCCTGCACTAACATGTGCGTGTAAATTCGAGAATAGCAGCAAGCAATCAAAAATTACGTCGTCGCAAACTACAAGAACGACACCAAAAAGGTTATATCTTGTTGCGTTTTGGTTAAAATATATGATTTAGAGATCTTTGTGATTTAAGTCTTTTTTTTTAATATTAATATTAGTTTATCATGCTTCACTCTGTCAAACGCTTTGCTTTAATCAATAAAGCATACATTTACCGTACTGTTGAGTATTCCAAAAAAATTAAATTTGAATTTAAAAAATACTAAACAAAATATACTGCAGGTTACAAAAAGTTCTGTTAAAAGAGAAGGTTAATGAGAAACATATTTTTTCCTCAGGTCTACGTTTTACCTTCGTAAGTAAATGTTCAGTACTTTTTGAAACGATTAATTATTACTATTTTTTAATTATAACATAAAAACAAATAAAAATAAATTAAAACAATTTAAGTTTTAAAAATGTGCAAGCTTTCAGTAATTTGATAAACCATTATATATAATTATTTTTATAATTACACTAAAACAAAGTTCTTTAGATACATATCAGTAAATTAATTTTGTTGTTACTTTGATTTATATTAATTTTAAAATAGTTTATAATATGCTATTAAAATTTGTTATATTTAATACATTATTAATTAAAAGTAGTTTTGGTATTTTATATTAATCATTATAATATATTTAAATTATGATTAATTAATAATTAAAAAAAATCAGTAGCAAAATTAATTTGTAATCACAAATAATTAAATATAAAACACATACTATACTATAATCTATAAAACTAAAGAAAACAATCTTAATTTCTTTGATATGCTTAAATTGTATGATTTACAAAATTGCACCAATCAGTAGGAATATATTTTTGTGCAAACTTAACAAACTGATCCAAAGGACAAACCACGCCACAGTTTGGAATCTTTAAATATCTAGGCGTCTTTCCAAAATAGTTTTCATAATAAATCTAAAAATATTCAATTAATAAATTTATTAAAAAGCACCAATATTACTTACTTTAACAGCAAACTCGTCTTCAATTTTGTAAATTTCAAAAATAATATAAGCTGAATAATTAATAACTTCCATATTGTAGTTGTCAAAGATTCCCAACAAAGCAATTAAGTTCATGTCATGTCCAGCATAAAGAATTATTTTATTGTTTAAATTACCATTAATTTTGTTGTATGTGTCTTCTATTATTGATCTAATTAAATTACCTAAAAATAATTAGAAAATTTAATACAAGTTGTTTTAAAAAAATTATATTTTTTTATATATTATATCTTTTACTACATAAATACCTCCTGCATATGAAAGAACTTTAACGTCTTTAGTCATCATTTTCCAGAAATGCATGGCTATGCTTGTGAGTGGTTCAGGCCAAATTGGATCTACCCAATCCGCAAGTTTCATTCCAAATTCGTACTATAAAAATAAAAAACATTCAGAAAACTAAAATTTTGAATTTAATTATAATACCTGTGTTTTTATGGTGTCTTGAATAAAATATAATTGAGAAGGATTTAAGTTGGTCCAGCCTGAATATATTGATAAATATGAATAAAGTTGTTGGCTTTTTTCTTGCATCAATAAGTCGTAATCTATTGTAGGTTGTAACAGTTTGTCACATGATTTATGAATCGCTAATAACTTAAAAATATTTAACATAATTATAAAAAATAGATAAATTTGAAAAAACTTACTTTATCATTTTCAAATGTGATATACTCGTACGGTATTGGCTGCCATTGTAAATCAGGATCGATCATATCAGGTAATGATGGAGGAAACATTCCAGTAAGAACGAGTTGCATAGTGGCCTGACATCTTGAAAATCCTGACGCTACTGCTTTCAATAACTCATGATAATAAACAGGTCCTAAGAAATCATTGTATCTATCACGAAGTGATTTTCCTAATTTGTAAGAAGATTTTTTTCCTTCCTGAAATTTACAACAATTCAACAGCTTGAAATAAATTTGAGCAGTTTGGTTCAATCGTCATTATATTCTCAAATTAATATCATTTATTATTTACCAAAGTTAATTCACCAGGTCCATACGGAAAATATGTTTCATTCGCATACAAATCGGCTGGATAAGTGGCCAATGGATCCGGAGTTCTTTGACCATGTCTTAAAACCTATAAAATTAAAAATTATTGATAAAGAATAACAAATTAAATTTATTTTATAAATATAGAAAAGGTTATTCACCACTGATTCAGACATAATTTATATCAACAGTAAATCTATTTATAAAATGTTTAATAATAATATGATAATACTATTACAATCACAGCATATTTATTTAACTTTATCATTTTTGCTTACAACATGTGTTAATATTAACGTTTCCTTTCCATCTTGCTTTACACAATAACTACCAGCAACAATGCCCATAATAATTGTTAATAAAAGCTTCATTGCATTAGCACTGATGAGATGAAGCAATTAAATGAGTACAATAAAATCAATTGATAATATAAAACAGTTTATAGAATGAAAGAATTAATGATTAGAAAAGGAATGCATAAAATTAAGATAACAAATAAAATTTATTTAAAAAAGTTAATGCCGAAACCAGGGATCGAACCAGGGACCTTTAGATCTTCAGTCTAACGCTCTCCCAACTGAGCTATTTCGGCCGATGTGAAGTTGGCGCTGATACTTGTATATAACTTGTTAGTTGTAGCTTTGTATATTTAGTTGCCTAACTTAAAACTACAATGAAATAATAAAACAATTTATTATTATTTTTATTACTAGTTTATTCTTGTTTTACAGATTACTGAGTTAACTCAGTTAACTTATTACTCTAGTTAAGTTAAAACTAGTAATGTATTAATTTTATATCGCACTGATTTAATAATTAAAGCAAATAATATCTTACCTACCCTATTGTCTTATCTGCTAAACAAATTATTGGTACAAATGTAATATGGGTATTAAATGAAAACAAATAAGGTAACTAGAGCACTATTAAACTTTTAATTATTTATTTTATTTTAATTTATTTATTATTGAATTTGTTTTACATTCTACATAGTAGATAGAGCAAAGATCAGCTTAGTAGTATGCTGTAAAATGGCATATTAAAAAATAAAACAAAATAAATAAATAAGTAAATAACAAAGATAAAATATACTTTCACAAACTATTAAAAACAATAGAATATGCCCACTGACTATAGCTACAAACTTGGACAGACACAAACAACTGCTTCAAGTGCACTACCACTTGCACCTGGCTTGCACAAGACCTACCGGCCAGCACACTTCACCGTAAGTTCTTTCCCAACAATTAGCTATTACTAAAGGAACGTATCTAAGTGAACCACCGCTATGCTCATGTAACTTGTTTGCAACGACGATGAGCGTTGGAGCTTTGCAAGACAACGCGCGACTTACGGTATAGCACACACCGCCGTGAGCCAAATGGAGATCAAACGCCATACATAACAACAAGATTATGGTGGCGCTTCCACAGCAACCCCATAGTCTGCTTCCGGCAAACCATCAGAGAGTGCTATTTCTCGGCTGCATGTTTGTCCCTAACCGAGCAGCACCTACCTCCGCAAGCTATGAAATCAACCAATACGCTTGCCAGAGGTCGAGGGCACTTTCACCAGAATGCACCCAGGCACAAGTTAAATGCCGGGTAACCGTACCAACCGGACAACACGTTCGGACAAGTCACAACGTGTATGACACTGGAAAGAGTAAACTCCAATCAACTCCAGGTAGATAACTACGGTTATATACCTCAAAACAACACCATAACTGGTAGAGAATTCCAGACACCCCTCTTCAACACCAACCACTACCACAAATCAAACCCAAATGCAAACCAACAGGGCAATCCAGACAGCAGATACACAAATCACTGCTAGAGCACTTAGAAACCCAGGTAGCTCTTCTCCAGGCGACCACAAACAAGGTTAGAAAGCTGATATAGTAATAAAACTTTATTTTTATCTATCTATACCACTGCTACAATTTAGTTGTAAACCGAACAAAGTTGGAAAACTCAAGCACCAACATCAAATTTTGTATACAGTACTCTCCACTGCTTCTTACAGAGCTTAAAAAGCAAAGTTATATTAAAGAGTACCTTAACCATGCAACACCACAACCCGCACGAACCTGTAGAATGTTTCTTACGTAGGAATGCAACCTTAATCAACTGGTTGCGGCGGCAATAAAATGCAAGACCAACATTGCCTGTCGGCAAGCGGAAACCGGAAACAAAATTAAAACTTTCAAAAATACTACCACATTGATTTTGGAAACGGATTATGAACCGATCAGAAATCAAACTTAAAACCTCCCCGGTTCGCAACCAAACCACAATTAATAAAAAAACAACTAAAAAACACCAACTACCTCGCATACCTATTATCATCTCTAGAAAACAGGTAGAAGTGCTAGTCAACTTAAAGGTTAGCTACAATTTTACAAAATTGCAACTGCCAAACACTAAAACAGCAATTATAACAATATTGCAAGCCCACCCTATGGCCTACTTGCACACCACCGGAGAAATAAACTTCTAAATTATAGTCGAAGATTAGAATTAGATCTTCCTGCTAGTCGCCAACTATGGGTAAAGACGAGATATTTGGCAACTCATAATTGCTAGATTAAAACGCAACCATGGATTACTCTCGCCATTGCATACACTACAGTCGGGCACAACGCTTCACTGTGTACTAAATTTTACCAAAAGCAAGAACTGCCGCCTCACTCGATCCGATAAAGTTGATTCAAAAATTTCCAACCAACTTTTGTTCAAGCTATTCATATAGCATTGATATTTGAACAAATGGACAAATTGCTAGCTAGCAGAATTATAAAAGGAAGTACCAATAGCTATTGCGCTCCCGTTTTTTTTTAAGTGATGTTCTTTGTGCTAAAAAATGCACTAGCAACATTTCAAAAACTAATGTCTCAGATGCTGGCAGAATTACTGAGGAACATAGTACTAATATACTTAAACAACATACTAGTCTGTTTGAAGAATTACGACAAACACTTAGTGCACTTCCGCCTAGTACTGAAAAGGCTAGAAGTATACCAGTTATGCTGCCATATTCAAAAATAGTTTGGTAAAACACCTGAAACAACAAATCAGCGCAAAAAGAAAAAACAACCGCTCACCCACCATTTACAATTAATAAAAAAACAAAAGCCGTCTTGCAACAAAAAGCAACAACTTTTGTGTAGACCGAATTCGAATCCAAAGCATTTGAAGATAAAAAAACAGCTCTAAACCAACCCCTGATATTTGTTTAACCCAAACCAGGCCTAACGTTTGTCCTCTAGACGGACGCCTGCAACATTGGCGTAGAAACAGTATTAAACCAAAAGAAAGAGTTTAAGCGGAACATCATATCATACAACAGTGCATAGTTGACCTTGTGTCGAACTAGGTATCACTTAAACAAGTTAAAGTTCTTTGCAATTTTATAGACTATCAATAAAAGTAAGGTTTACCATAAAGAACTATTTACACTTTGAACTGACAATCCGGCTTTAGTCTAGCAAGGAAATTATTGCCGCCTCTGTAAACGGTTTTGAAAGGCTACCACCGGAAAGCCAAAATACCGACAAACCTATACCGGCATCTTGGACAATCACAAACCTAGATCGGGTAAAACTAAATTTATTGAAAGAAGAAAATTTGGCTGAGTCGGTACAACAAGCACAACAAACGTGTCAACAGGAAGAAAACATCATCAGGAGATGGCAAAAAATGATAGACAACCTAAAGTGCAATAAGAAGTAATCAAGAGACACTACTCAACAGCCACAGCAGGACTTCTCATGAAAGGCAAAATTGCAGCAGCCATTCTCTAAGCATATTGTTAGCCAAACTTACAAAAAGACGTGCAAACGTTAATTTGCGGGTAAATGGTATGCTTGAAAGTCAAAATCAGGCCAACAATGCCAAAGGCTTTATTAAACCCGCACCCACCAAGCAAGCCGTGGGAAAGAACGGCTACTAAGTACATAGGGTGCGGTACAAAATACCAACTCCAGGCTAACCCGGTAGAACCGCAACAGCCAAAATTTAGAATAGTCTCCAAACCCTAAAAAAAGAACAGCATAATAAACAGTGGAACAAACTCATAACCTAGCTTGCACTGTAATTGCAGAATTAACGCAGCGACACGGGGCAAATACCAAGCAAGCTGCTGTTAGAACAAAATCTGGAAAAACCAAGAAGCTAAAGTGCCCCTAAAAAACATTCCAGAACAAGGATTGCATAACAAGTGCTTAAGCCCAGAAAAGATCATTACCATCGCAGGAACTCACTGCTACTGGGTAGAGAACAATTCTTACCAAACTCCGGTAAAAGTTCATCTGGACAACTCCAACACCAGAAACAGCAATCCAGTTAGTGGGAACAAGAGTTGATGTCGTTTTGTAAGCGGAGTATCAAAAAGTCAATGAAAAACCAGCTAATATAGCCCAAGCGTTTACGGCCAAAAACTAACCAGTATAACTACGGTTTACCTACCTCAAAACAGCACTACATCTAGTAAAGGGTTCCAGACAACCCTTTTTAACACCACCGACTACACCCCTTTTACTAGGCGAGACAGGAACCGGTAATACTACCTCAACATACTTCTAACAATCGCTTTGTACTAAATATTGCCAATGTTTCTCAAAATGTTACTGCAAAACATCAATTTGTCATCGATTGCAGCAACGGTTACGTATTCCACTACGCAACAAATTTTATTTTTATCTAAGTGCCTAAGCAGAAAGAATATCTAAGAGACATTTAAAAAAAAAACGTAATTACACCAAAAAATTCAAGGTCTTGTCATTTCAAGGAATGCTGACATCCATTGGCCGCCAAGATTGTACAATATTACTTCTTTAGATTTTTTTCTTTGAAGTTATTAAAAAAGTAAAATTTGCAGAAAAAAAAAATTCAATGCGACCGAGTCGGCATTAAACCAGCGTTATGCCGGAATGTTATCAAACATTATGACATTCAGATTACGTCATGTAAAAGCAATATAACAATACAATCCAACAAAGACATCAACAATCACCAAACAAAAAAAAAATCACACATAAGAACTTCAAAATATGCAACAGTCAAATGCACACAGACACTAACAACAGAAACCATAAAACAATACAATAATCTGCCAACATATGTAAAAACGCTCAATTACGTACCATTTAAACTAAAAATAAAACACATGTTACTACATGACAAAATATCAATAAAACAACAAAAAAACACAACTTAAACAAGCCCTCAATATCAGCAGCCTGAGATGAAAACGAACACCCGCAAACCTCAAAACGATGAAATAGAAATGAAACCAACCTTTCTTATTTTATGTTATTAAAATACATTTTGTTATTACTAAATAGTTTTAATTTTAATTCTAATTTAATGTATATATATATAATAATATTAACAATAAATTTTCTTCTCTCTTAGGAGCTGAAGCGGTCATTTAAAGAATGTTATTCTTTATGTGTGATTGTAATAAATTGACCTAAAATACTGAACACAAAAATACATATTTTGTTATATATATTTGCAGTTATATTTAACAAATAAAAAATCAATAAAGTGTTAAGTAAAAAAATTACTTTTTAAAAATTAAAAGCTTCATGTAGAATTGTAATCTAAATCATTCTTTATTGGTATTGAATTTAAGTTATATAGTAAAAATTAAAGTTATAGTATAATTTTCAAGGACAAGAAATAAACATTAGTATTATTATTATTAAAGAATATACAAAAATATTAAAAAAATATTTTATATTAGGAGATGAGACGCAAAGAATCATAATAGCTTTCTTAATCGATAGTAAAGTTATAACAAATGTCACAAAAAACTATCACTTTTTTACCAATGTTATTGATAGTAATTTATAAATAAACCATCCAATAAGTCATACTCACAACTGATACAAATTGAAGCGTACTTGTAGGTTTTAATAAAATAAAATTAACATATCCAAAATATATAGCAAGCACAATAACGGAACAGAACCCAATTTTCCACTTCTTATACTGCATTGTAATAACATGTCTAAAAGATTGAGTCTGCTTATGCATATATTTATACAGCATAATATCAACTATAAAATAATCTCAGTGCATTAAACAGGGACGGCCTTCTCCAAAATGGAACTCTAGTGCAAAACATGTTTGCTTCTCCTTCTCCAAATTTCAACTTTATTAATAATTCAATTAAAATGTTGTTTTGTAAAATTTTGAACAAAAATTAATTTCAATAAAATTTATAAATTATAAATATAATTTTTTTTTTGTTTTTTACAGGCCGAGGCCTAGATGCATTGCATTTGTTGCACCCCCTTGTGGACGGCTCTGATATTAAACAAATATATTTTGTGTGTAGTGTTATTGCAGCCAACAAAAAGTGTAATAATTTTTTTATTGCACACTAAGCTGCGTTTAATAATTAATTTATTACTTTTTCATAAAATTAAAATAAAAATTGTGATGGGATTAGTTGAGAGAAACTGATTTAAATATGAAAACCAATTCAATTTATACATAAAACTTTCTAAGTTAATTTGTAATTCTACGTTGTGTTAATAATGAGTCAGGTATTTTATTAAATAACAAATTTTAAAACTGTTGTAACATAATTTAATTTTACTTACTATTCCATACAGATAACAGTGTGTACGCTTACGTAACCTAGATTTAGTAAACAAATATATTTGTAGTTTTAAGTTAGACAACAAAATATGCAGACTTACAGCTGCTAGTCAGTTAAACTGTTGTAATACAATTTAATGTTGTTTATTATTCCATAAAGATATAGTAAAACCTTGATTTGATAAAAAGTGTAAGCAAATATTTATTAATTTAAATTTGTAGTTGTAAGGTAGGTAACTAAATATGCAGAGCTAAAATAAGAAGTTAGATCAATCAAGAGCCGGAATACTTCAAAATTTATAAAAAAGGTTTGGTTCTGGCTTTGGTTTTTTTTATTTGCATAACATCAACTAAAACATTTTAATAATTGATTTTACTAGAACGTATTAGTAGCTAATAATACAGGGTTCGCGAGAAGGCCAGAGGTTTACGATGCAGGCAACCAAGTATACACTTATTGTAAATAAGTGCTCTTAACCATAACTATAGGCGTAACACAAATTTTGTTTTTGTGGTAATTAATGTAATTATAAACAATTAAAATATATACAATGTACATAATAAACAATAATGATAATTTTAAAACTTTATTTAAAAAGAAAAAACAACAATTTCAATGGTTATAAACACAAAATTTAAATAATTAAGTACACTGAAATAAAAATTATGAAAAATAGCAAATGTATATTTTTATAAGGTTAATAATTATTGAAAAATTAATAATCTAGTATAAACATAATAAGAATAATAAGAACAAAAAATTTGTTTGCGGCAACGTTAACAATTAAAATAAATACATAATAAACAACATTGAACTATTTTAAACTTTATGAAAAACAGCAAATGTTTATTTTTATTAGGTTAAATATTAATAAAAATATTAATACTCAGTGTATAACATAATAAAAATAATAGGTAATTCTGGAAAATTGTGAAGTAAAGGATTAAATTATATGTACACAACAATATACATAAAAACATAATGCTTTTATAGTAAATTTTTTTTATCGCAGTAGAACAATCAATGAATATGACACATGTAGTACTCTCTTCAGTCGTATCTAAATCAATTTAATAAAGTTTTATCAAAAAATATAGGTCTATTTATTCTTTACCTTAAAACTGCAACTCAAATACCAATTGAGTGTAACGTTGTTTTTTGTAACTGATAGGGATTGACATCAACCACCAAGCTTTATCGTTAAAAAGGTCTTATTCAATATTTCTCATTATTTATAATGTAAACAACCTCTTCAATTACAATAAACAACCTGAAAGGTGGTTTCATCTTTCAGGTTTCAGTATGCATAACACATAATTCACACTATTTCAAATTTACACTGCACTTTACAATTTATAATTTATTAATAAATTGACCTAAACATATTTTTAATAAACATTAACCTTAAACAATGGCTATTATATAATTTAAATATTCAATTAACATTTCTGTTCAATCACAGTTTGTGCATATAACACTTCAGACTATTTAGAATTTATTCAATACTTTACAATTCACATTTTATAATAGTAAATTAAATTTGACATTATTTAAAAAAAAAAAAAACAACAACTTCTATGAAAATTGACGTTTATTCTAGTAACTTATTTTGTTCAGGGAAAACAGGTTAAAAAACTGATAAACAATAAAATTACTAAAAATGTTTGCAGAAATATTTGAAAAACCTCTTTTTTTGCTGATCTCACTATAGCACAGAACATATTGTGTTACATTAGACAAAGTTGTATCATTACAAAAATCAGCTAAAAGCTGTTAGTTGTTCTTAAAGAAAACGTTAAAAAAAATTAATAAAAACAAACTTATTTGGTAGTAAATTTATATTTATAACTACAAGATATTATAAATCACTCTTTAGACTAGCTATACAATATTTTTTTTAAATAGTTTGTTAATGTCATGTCAAGGTAAGTTCTACAGGTATTTATCAATTAATTTTGTTAAATACGTGGCTCTCTTAAAATCTAATACCGCTTTCGTACTATATTTAAAAGTTTTTGCGTTCCTACACAGTTGACTTTACGTGAATGTCAAATATTAATGTCCTCACTACTACATAGCTACTACCCTGGCAATAAGTAAGGTTAACAAAATATTTTGTAAATCTTTTTTCCGCAAAACTTTTGTTTCTAAACACATAACACCTGCTTTGTCATGTACAACATTTATCGTTGCAAGTATTATCTTATTTCTGAAAAAATCCTATTGAATTAAACAAAATTTAAGAGTGTATTATGTTATTAATTATTAAATTAAGTAGCAGGTTCTAATTTATAATAAATTTAAAATAAATTATGATTAAAATTGATAAAAGAACAATGACAACTATGTTTTACAATTATAAACAGGGTCTATAGAGTACGAGTCTTCTTCTTTTTCTTCCTTTATGTTAGACTATTAGCTTGTTTTTCTTCGTCATATTGCCTTAGTAGGGAGGAGTAAGATTGTCGCTTCATCTTTTTCTTGGGCGTCCAGTTGTTCTGCGTCCCAGAGGTAATTTATCTCGTGCCATTTTTACCAGTCTGGTTTCAGTCATTCTTTCTATATGGTCGTTCCAGTCATTCTTTCTATCCAGTACCCAGGTGTTAACATTGTCGATTTTGCAGATGTTACGGATATTTTCGGTGCGCTCTCTGTCCCACATTGTTTTGCCGGCTATTCTGCGGAGTACCTTCATCTCTGTTGTCTCCATTTCCCTCTTAGTTTTTGCTGATTTGGCTTGTGTTTTGGCAGCAAACGTTATTATGGGTCTGATGGTGGCTTTGTAAATTCTTGCTTTGGCTTCTATGGCAATATGTTTGTTACGCCAGATCAAATTGTTGAGGCACGCTGCTGTTCTTGCTGTCTTTGTTGTTTGCTCTCCCACTTCACGCTCCAAGTCCCCATAACCTGATATATCAATTCCCAGATATTTGAATTGCATTTCTTGGTGTATTATTGTGCCGTCCACTACAAGTTTACATCTTAGTAGTGTTTTTAATGTAGTCATGCATTTGGTTTTTGATGCAGCTTTAGTCATGTTAAAAGTTTTGGCAGTACAATTGAACAGGTGTAAGAATCTTTGCAGGTCGACTTTATTTTCAGCGATCAACACTGCGTCGTCGGCATAGCACAGTATATTTATTTTTCTCTTTCCCATATTGTAACCTTTAAGCTTTTGGATTTTTGAAATTATTTCGTCCATTACAATATTGAACAACGAGTCGCCTTGGTAAATTCCGCCTCCCACTGCTATTTTTTTAGTTAGTTTTTCATTTATCCGTACCTGTATAAAGTTGTTTGTGTAAGCGTTTTCAATTGATTTAATCACATTATATGGAACGTGTCTGTTATACAGCAGATGCAGTACGTCTCTAAGCTGCATTCAATCGAAGGTTAGTTTGTTATCTGTCTTATGATAAAGATGGCATCAGTGCAGGATTTTCCTGTCCGGAATCCTTGTTGTGCATCATTTAGAGTAATCAACTTGTTGATTTTGTTAATTAAAATTTTGGTTGTAAGCTTCAGTGCGCTACTCAGCAGATTTATACTTCTGTAGTTATCGGTTTTTTTGTCTCCCTTTTTAAACATTAGAATCGTGATGCTGGTCCTCTATTTGTCAGGCATACTGTATTGGAATAATTTTTGGTTTATGAGGATTTTTAGTTGTGAAATAAGATTTTCTCTTCCATATTAAATCATTTTGTTTATTATGCCGTCAAGCCCTGGATTCTTTCTATTGTTTAGTTGTTTTATTGATACTATGAGGTCAGATGTCTCCACGTGAAAGTCTTTGTCAGTAACCACATCTGGTGTATTTAGTGCTGTTGTAATGTCTTCTTTTTTATATAGTTCTGAAAAATATTTTATTCATATTTCCTTCTGTATTTGGTTGGATTCTGTGAGTTCGTTTATTTCTTTTCTTGTTTTCTTATCATTCGTCATATTTGCTTTTAAAGACCATAGAAATCTTTCTTCATTTGTTTAGAGAACTGTTCCTAGTACATATTCATGGTATTTCTAACCAGCGTTGTTGTTTCATTTTGGACCCTTTTATATTTTTTGTATGTGTCTTGTGTTTGTAATGTTTTATAGTTTAAGTAAGCTTGTTTTTTTTTTTTGAAATTTCTTTTTGATACCTATGCTAAACCATGGTGTTTTTTTGTGTTTTTTTTTATTTTATGGCTTATTGTTCGAGTACCTAATGCTGCTTTTGTGATGTTTGTTTTTATTTTTTCCCTGCTTTAGTTGGCCATTGATTTATCTTACGTACAGCTAATCAGGGCCCTTCAATTATTTTGACCTGGCCAATTGGCTAAGAGTACATCTTTTGGATAAAAAAAATCTACAGAGTTCTGTTCCCCAAGAATATGCCTGCACTTGTCAACAGAAAAAAAAATTTGTTTTGTTAACTGATCTAACTCAAAACTGTAATTGAATGAGACAAAGCAGGTTGTTGCCCAACACTTCAATCTTATACAAGCTCTAATGGTTGCATCCATTAACTCAAATAATAATTTCTTTAACTGGTGCAATCTTGGCTTTTGATTGTAGTAATTATATGTCCTTTCACTTTTTGCTTTCAAAAACACCACGGAAGCATATGCACTTTTACTTGCATCACAAAAAAACGTGAGAAGTAAGATTTTTAAGTTTGTTCAAGTTTACACAATTTAAAAATAATTTTTAAAATTTAATTAGGTTTTTTTTCAGATTTTCTTATCCCATCCAACGTTTTCCGTCTACATACCTCGCAACAAAAACTTTAAATACATTGGACTGTCAAACTTAATGAGATCAATTATTCTATGTGCACACAAAAAAATGATATTTTTGGACGTTATTTTATTCTCAAACATCGGTTTAATAGATTAATTAATAGAATGCGTATCAATATTTTAATCCCAAATCAGGCTTAAGACTAACACTGCAGTTTTCTCTTGTTGCTTTTTTTATTTTCATTCTCTAACCTAAATAATTAATGCCTCAATATTTGATTTGCTAGTAAACACAGTTATTAATGTAAAAACACCTCACAGTTTGTTTGCTATATTTATTATCTTTCTCATCACATTTTTCTAAATTAGTTTCAAGATAATTTTTTTATAATCTGCAAATCTTCTACAAAAAGTTTTTGTTCTTGGAACATAAACAAAATTGCAAGAAAGCTTTTTTAATATTAGCTGTAATTCCGATCTGGTTTTTTCAAATCAAAACAAAATATCCGGTATTTGCTTGATTAAATGTGTTGCTTTTTCCAAACAATTACTTTAGTACAGCAATGGCTTATGCTTTTTGATGTCAGTTACTTTAATATTGACTGCTTTGAATTTTGTTGTCCTTACTCTAGTATAGTCTGAAAATGTCATTACAAATAAAAACTTGATTGAAAGCCACAAGCAAATTTACTATTTAAACTTTCCAAACTTATATTATATGACTAATGTTTTTGTTGTTTGAATGCATTCTACACGCTTCAACTGATATTTTAATTCTTAGACCGCACGTCTTGGGATGTATATCCGCTGCAACCCCGTGTCAATTATTGCGCGTACTTTTTTTTCATTACTTCCATTGCGCACTCTCACTATTTTAGAAATGCATTCGTCCCCAAATGACTTGATAAATCCACTTCTGTGGTGTAGATAATTTTGATTGATATTACTTGATAAGTTTTTTTTGCCAAGTTTGTAAAAAATTAAACTAGGTGCTCCTTTTCACACATTACACATAAAACGCGTCTTTGCTAAGAACAAGTAATTTTGACAAAAGCTGGAGTACGATGTTATTTATTAATCCTGCCGCTGTTTGTATGTATTCTTTCTAAATCTGAGTTTTCTTCTTTTATTCTAACAGTTGTTAGTACTTAGGCCAAAATTTTAAATAGCAAGCAAGATCTGTTCTGCCTTTCTACTTCTACCTTGGTCTAGCCTTTGCAAACACTTTTCAAAACGGCATAACTTTACCAGAAAGTACAACATGGCGTAATATATCTCTGTGTTTACGCCAAACGTCCTTAGTGTTTTCAGTTGTGTTGTAATTTGGTCGTACAATACAGATATGCCATATTTGAGTTAATTTAAGATAGCATTGTTAAAAACTAATTTGTCAAGTTTTTTAACGTACACCTCCAAAAACAAATCTACTTTTCCAAATTGCTCTTTAAAGCTTTGAATTACCTTCTTGTCATTACCAACCGTTGCTGAAAAGTTATTAACCAAATCACATGCTTTTGTATTATTTGTAACAACTGATTGAAGTTACTATAACTTAGTTTTTGTTGGAAAGTAGGTAGCTTTGTGTATCTTTTTGAACAAGCTCTAAAACAGTATCCATTTACCGCCGAATTTGACAAGTTCAATTTTCTACAAATTGAACTTGTCAAATTTGGCGGTAAAAGTTTAAATCTTTTAATTTACATTACTACCGCTTTTCAAGAGTACTTCACTTTTATACAATTTTATTTTGTTAAAACGAACCAATAACTGCACGAGCTTTAGCTTATATTTGTATCGCGTAACGTATCCGCTTTTGTAATGTTTACTTTTTTTTCTCACCTTTTCACGCTGTCCAGCTTCTTAACCTACCAACTTTTGTTTAGTATGCATAACCCTTAATTTAATAGTAAGGTGCATATTCCACTAAAACGATTTTGCATTGAATTCACCAGAAATCTCTTTTTAAATCTGATTTGCATGCCTATTCTGTGTAGGGTATTTTTCAAGTAATAAATATTATTATTTCAAATAAGTAGCAACTATATATTGTATTTTCATAATAAAGATAAATTCAAGACTTTGCACCAAAGAAGTACCACAAGGTTCTGCACTAGGACAAAAACTGTGAAATCTATTCTGTCTATAATAAGCTACTCAGGATGCGGTTGTTGAAAGAAGTAACAATATGGGCATTTGCGGATGACATAGTACTGGTAGGTGACAAAAAGAATTAATAGGAAAACTGGAAAAATACAAGTAAGGTAACAAATAATAACTATAGGAAAAAAAAATACCTCGAAGTTACACTTGAACCAAAGGGACAAAACAAACAAGTTAAGAAAGAAATACTTAGTAGGCTTATACCAAAGAAGGAAAAATCAAGAGAAGTGACAAGAAAGCTAATGACATAGCGGCGGCTAGAAGTGAAAAGATTAGACATAAAACGGTAAATGTGGGAACTGTAAGCAAGAAGCAAAGAGACGGGCTAGAGAAAATGGTATAAAAAGATGAATGAGAAAAATATGAATGAACAAGAAAACCAATACAAAAAAATAAAAATATAAACCGACAACGTGTACTATACAACGCAACTACTCACCGGACATGAAGCTTTTGGAAAGCATTTACAAAAATAAATAGGTGGGTGTGTTACAACAATTAAACTTAAGATAAAATATCCAGTTTTAGTTATTAAACCCAATTCTGTCCCAAAGATTTAAAACTTAGTAACCGTAACTTAGTTTTAAATCATACCAGCTGCTACCCGATTATTTTGTTAATTAAGAAAACGGACAATGTTAAAAGCATTAATATTATTTTTTTTACTATATATTTTTACACAAATACTATTTATTAAAAAACGTAGTGTTTCATTTTATTATTATTATGGATTATCACACAGTAAACGTCTCAACCATCTTTTATATTAAATTTTTACATAGTAGAAATCACAACTATCACTTATATTAAAATACAAATTTAATTTAATTAGTATTAGGTTTATCTAAACGTACACACAAATTGATATTTTTATAAAACAGTAAATAAAGTGAAATTATGTTACAACAGATTAATTAACTTACTAGTTTAATTCTGCATATTTAGTTGCCTACCTTAAAACTACAAATTTGATTTATTTAATATTTGCTTAATTTTTTCAAGGTTTTGCAAGCGTGCACACAATTGTTATCTTTGTGGAACAGTTAATGAAGTTGAATTATGTTACAACAGTTTCAAAATTCGTTATTTAATAAAACACTTGACTCATTATAACAAATCGTGGACATTAGAAATTAACTAAATTAGTTTTCATATTCAACTGTTATTAGATATAGGAACAACTAATCCCATCCCAAGAGCTTGTGTTGAATCTGTAGAAATAACGAATTTAATTTTATGAAAAGACTAATAAATTAATTATTACACAACGCTTAATATACAATAAAAACATTATTATATTTTTTGTTTAAAAAACCTCCAGACATGCAAATGAACTAAATTGTTTAATTAAATTATGTTAACAAATATATATATATTATAGCTTGAGATAAGAATGGTTTTAATAATAGTATACACAAAATATATTTGCTTAATGTCTATACATTATTTTATAGTTCGCATTAGACAGTATAAATATGCAAGTAGACTCAATCTGTTAGACTCGCTGTTACAATGTTATATAGGAAGTGGAAAATTGGTTTCTGTTCCGTTGTTGTGTTTGTTATAATTCTTGGATGTGTTATTAATTTTGTTATATTAAAACCTACAAGTACGCTTCAATTAGTATCAGTTGTAAGTATAATATATTTGATTGTATATTTCTAAATTAATATGAATTCAAAAGTAGTTCTTATGTCAATAAAATTTGTAAAAAATATTCTTTGCGTTTTATCACACAATAAAATACATTACATTCCGCTACGAACCCCAGTCTAGCACACACGCGAATAAAATTGTCTATTTACTTTAACCATTATTATTATCAGTATCTGTATTTAATCGTTTCAATTGTTGTGAAAGTTACAAGTGTTGTTTGTGGATATCTTCTACAAAAAAAGAGTTTCAGCCCAGGCGGGGCTGAAGCTACATTTAATTATTAAAATGAACAGCGACGGGAAAATTCCATGCGGCCATGAAGACCGAAGCTATGCGGAGAGCCACGCGGGGTCCTTGATGGAGTTTACATACCCCGTATGTAAACTCCATCACAGTCCGATACGAATCAGTGGTGGAACTCCCGTGCGTCGTTTCGCTATCGTATCGAATCGCCTGACGTCATCGTGACGTAGTATTCGATTCGATTGCCGTACGAATAGAATTCCGGTTCTCCAATGTAAATCGTCATGCCCCTTCTCTTTAAATTTGTTAGGAATCGCATCGAAACGAAAACGATACCAGTAAAGCTATCGCATACGTACCGACTATTCAATATGAAACTAAAATGAGTAAAATGCGTTTTAACAAAAACCATCAGCATGTGTTATTTTATTAGATTTTGGTTTGAACAGAATCCACAGCTTGTTACGATGAAGTTTACAACAATTTAAAGCCGGCAAAATTATAGCGCAATGTGGAACGATTTAACCCATACTTTAAACAGTTTGGGGTATGGAAATAATACTAAAGAAAAATGGCAAAAGATAATATTATCGTTTATGTATTAAAAAAGCAAACATTTTGCCGTTTATGAAAGTGTGGTGGAAACCACAGAACATTAAGTTGCACAACCACCCAACCCATCAAGTGAACAGCGTGTAACGAGAAAGGACATAAAGCGTGGTCAGTGAAATGCAATAGGAGACCAACCAAACCAATTGAAGGGATACCTAACATGAAAATCAAATCCGCCAACAAAAGGTCTGCAGAAATTGAGAGCAAAATGTTTATGATCATATCATCGACATGTATGTAGACCAAATGAATTCCCCCAACAATACTGACCAACAAATGCTCATCTAAAAACTAAAAACTAAATTTGTTAACACTTATAATATAGACACAATAGTGTCCTTTTCAAGTAACCGTATGTTTATTGTAATGCTCGACCTCCTTAACTCTGAACAAGCTCCTCCCACCACCCCTGTAAGCGGTATTCAAGTCACCATAACCCAATCCCATAATGTTTAGTTTAAGTGTTTTATATTTCAACATAAACAGTTTTGCCCGCAAAATCATCAATCATTAATAACTTCATCCTAACTATCATATTTCGTGTGCCATGTTTGTCGAAACCAAATCTCCAAATTCCATAACATTCCAGAACTGCTCAAAAATTTAAAATCCTGCTAATATAATCAACCAAAACTTTAGAGGTGGCTCTGTTTTTATGACCCATTCATCTATTTCACTTAGAAAAGATAACCCTCCTAGTATTATTAACCCTTTAAATAATTACATCCATTTTTAATACCTTTTCTTCAAGAGAAACTTCACATATTTCTTGTTTACATCCATCCAACTTTCAATATTGAAGATAACATATTTGTAAAGGCATTCTTATATCCCCATTCTATCATTGTAGGAGACTTCAATCTAAACTTGAGAGAATCCCGTCACCTCCAGCAATTTTTATCAAACTCTGACTCTACTATGATACACACCCCACCAACATTCATTATGAATAATGACCAAAACACCATTCCTGATATTCTTCTTTGTTCATCCAGTATTAAACCTCTTAACCACTCTGTTAATGTTATTCCCAATCTTTGTTCTGACCACATATCAATCACATTTAAAATCGATAAGCAAATATTACCTTTCTCCAAAGAATTTATTTACAATTTAAATAAATGCTACATACTAAAAGTTAACCAAAAATTTTCGTTATTTACTGATTCAGTTCCAAATATATCACCAAACACCATCTCACAATTTTCTAAACTATTAGCATCATCTATTCACCACCATACTCCAAAAACAGTAAAATCCTACTATAACTACTCTCTTCCACCATTCATTTTAAGGTTCATTAAATACAAAAGACACTTATATCGCGTTTAAAAAAACTAATGACAGAACAATAAAAAGACAATTTAATGACTTAAATAAAAAAATACACGACTTAGTTTCTCAGTACAGACAAGACAAATATATAACAACATGCAACGAAAAAAAAGGAAAAAATTGCTTTCAAGAAATCAAAAAGTTGACGAAATACAAACGGACATCATATATACGTTCAATAACAGATCCGGTTTCTAACATTTATTTTTTAACTGATGTCGACATTGCTAATACCTTTCAAAGACATTTATCTCTGACGCTTTTGCTTTTTCAAACTATAACAATTTTGACAGAATTTATTTAGAAAACGTAAATTTATCATATGACAGATTTTGCAAGAAGACTTGCAAAACTCCACGGGCGGAACAATAGACAACGACAAAGGTGTTCCACAAGAATCCCTCGATTTCCTCTCTTGTATAATATTTTTTGTTCTAATATATATATAGCTCTAATCCAACCCACTTTGACCCAACTAGCTACGTTCTGCCGTCCCATGCCAAAACGTAAAAGCAGTCAGTTCATCAATTGCAAACTATCTTAGATAAGACACAACTATGGTTTAATAAATGGCGTTTTTTTGCAAATCTTTCAAAAACTCAACTATTAATTCCTTTAAATTAAGAACCTCTAGTCCCTTTCCAAATATGTTAACAATTAGGCTTAAACTTTGATCCTAAACTAAACTTTAAATTTCACACCTGTTTTATTAAATCAAAAATCAGATTCCGAGCAAAACACTTCCGTTCCTTTACCTACAAAAACGATGAAATCAATATCAAATGTGCTACACACATATACAAAATTATCGGTCTGTTCAAACATACGATTTGGACAGTTTGCAAACCGTCCAAACTATGCACACAAACAAACTACTGTGTATAAGAGATTGCCTAAGGTTGACAAATATTTGTTTGTGTGCACAGTTTGAACGGTTTGCAAACCGTTTAAATTGTATATTGAAACAGACCTTATATGTCGTCCCATCCTGGACTACGCATTCATCATTTTCCTAAACTCAACAATCCTACAATTAATAATTTATACGAAGGAGATAGAGCATCTCTCCGGGCTATTACGAAAGTCCTGTATCCTAACAACCCTTTTTACAATCTTTCAAACGAGCTCTTATATAGTAAAACAAACCTTATCCCACTCTCCGAGCGTCTTTATAAACAGTTTAATTATATCGAGAGACGCATTAATTAGTTCTAAACTTAAGAAACCTGCCATGACATTATTTTAATAAATGCAAACACTCATTAATGACAACGACAACGATTGACTTACTGACAACTGACAACTGATTGACTGACTGACTGACGACTCATACATCATTCTACATTATATTAATCGTTCTTTTTTTTTAATGTATTTGAACAATATAAATTTTAATTCTCTGGCTGAAAGACCACGGTCGATAGCCAGCTTAACAAGAATGCTATTGTATTACCTTACTTTTTGTAATTATCAGTTTGATATATTTTCTTTCTGTATGTAATTCTTTGTTGAATAAATATGATATATATATATATATATATATATATATATATATATATATATATATATATATAATACATTATTCTATACTCTTGTATATTTTGTAATAATAATAATATTAACGTTTATTTCTTGCATTTTGGCATTGAAAATTATACAACTTAACATAATTTTTACCATTTCACTTACATTTAATACTAATATAATGGGGGAGAATAGTAACGCTATTATAAGGGTTTACAAAATAAAACTCTGCAAAAAAACGCCTGTATATAATTGAATAAAATTTTTACACTTATAGAAAAAGTCTAATCTATGTCCTCAAACTTTTAAAAAATTTATCCAATAAATTGTTTCTCCGCAATCAATTTAAGAAAAATCAAGTTTTTATTTAATGCTTTATTAATTTTTTACTTGTTAAATATAACTGCAAATCTTTAACCCAAAGCATAAAGAAATAGAATAATGTATGTAGTTCAACATACAAAATAAGTGATGACTAAAATCTTATTCAAATCAAATCAAATCAAATCAAGTTGTTTATTAATGTTAATATAATACTTTACACAGGTCACAATAAAAATAGAACAGAAATAGATAAAACTATACATTCAAATTAAAATTTAAAATTTAAAAAGTCATCAAATGTATAAAAAGCGTGTGATACTAGAAAAATTTTGAATTTTCACTTAAAAAGTTTGAAAGAAACATTATTGTATTTATCCGCAATTTTATTATAAAATATCGGTGCATAGTAGTTTGAGGGTTTCTACTAGTCTTTAGCCTGAGTTTCTTAGATTAAGTTTTAATCTTGTATCACGACTATGATAGTGCTGGTGTTGACAGTAAGAATGTAAATTTTCCTTAATATGATCAACGCAGTTAAAAATATATAAAAAGGGAAGAGTTAATATCTAAAACTCAATACATTTTTGTTTTACATCATCTCTGAAACCTAAACCAGAAATTATGCGCAGGACTTTGCGCTGTAGTCCAAACAGTTGAGAATAGCGTAGTTTAATTGAGATTGAAATAGGCTATAATATGCTGTTAAAATGACTTCCCTACCAACCAATCTTTTAAGATTTCTGAGATATGCAATTTTAGCAAGCTTATTTAGAACATGGTTTATATGGCATTCTCAAGACAGTGATGGACTTAAGCATACTCCTAAGAATTTAACATATGGAAGATTGTCGTATAATATGTTACGTAAACTAAGTAAAACTTTAACTGTTTTTGCTTCATTCATTTGTAGTTTGTTTACTTGAAACCAATTTAAAGCGTTCGACTGAGAATTCTCTATACTTTCAAGAACTAATCATGTTTTATACTAGAATTTATCAAAGTAGTGTCGTCAGCAAACAAAACAGTATGCGAATTAGGCAAAAAAGATGGAAGGTCATTTATGTAGATTAGAAATAAAATTGGCCATAGTACTGATCCTTGTGGGACCCCATGCTTTACTTTCATAATTCCTGAACTATTGTTTTGAAAAAATACTATTTGTTTCCGGTTACTAAGGTAACAATTAATTAAATCACAACTATCGTTGGAAAAGTTGTAAAACTTTAGTTTGTTTATTAGTATGGAGTGTGACACGCAGTTGAATGCCTTAGAAAGATTACAAAAATCACAATTAATTACAATTAATTCTTGAGTAGCCATAGTAGTATTTTTCATTGTTCTAAAACCAAACTGGCACTTGTTAAGTAAATTATTTAATTTAAAATATTTGTATATTTGATTTTTTAATCAAATCAATAAAAAAAATCCGAGAATTGGTATTAACGATATTGGCCGATAGTTTGTCATTTCTTTTGAAGATCTTTTTTTTTTAATTGGTAAAAGTGTTGATATTTTTAGAGGATCTGGAAAACATCTCATTTTAATGCATTCATTGAGAAGATTAGTGATTGGTGTAATAAGGATATCTTTTAAAACCTTAATTACTTCACTATTTAGCCCATAGTAATCAATAGAACGTTTTGATATCATGTCATTGATTATGTCACGCATTTGATTAAAAGTAATCTCCTTAAACTGCATAGGATACGGCGTCTGTTGAAGCTGCCTATTATTCAAATAATCTGTACTTTCAACACCTTTCATATCTGGAAGACTATCTATAATTGATTGTGCTACATTTATAAAATATTTTTTTAAAATCAGTGGACGATAATAAAGTTTCTGGTTCCTGCAAATTTACCTGTCTTGCGTTATTGATGACATCCTACATTGCTTTTGGTTTATTTTGGGCACGTTTAATAAACGCATCATTTGCTTCTTTTTTTGCTTTATTTATTTCAGACTTATTTATACCCCTTTTGTTATTTAGCACCAATTTTAATTCGTCAGTTTAATAACGTTTATACATTAACTAAGCTAACTGAATTTCATTTCTTAGGTATATAATTTATGATTGTACCAACTTACTTTTGAGTTATCTCTTACTAAATACTTTTTAAGTAGAAATACAGAACACATGGACATAGTTAATGTATTGATTAACATAGTGACTCTACAGTTTAAGTCAATATTATTTCGATAAATTAGATCAAAATTTTCTTTCTTCATCAAATTATACAGTTTAAATAAACCTATGTCTGTAATTGGTCTCGTTAGTTTAGTATTAATAGTTTTACATTTAGCAATGTTAGGCTGTACAAGTGTAGCAAAAACAGCAGAGTGATCTGAGAGAAACGGATTTTCAATATAACACTTATTGTAAAAATATATTGTCAAGACAATCATTTAATCTTGTGTTTTTATTAATAATTAGTTTAAGACCAAAAGAGGTTAATAGATTTAAAAAATAAATTGCAGTTGGCTCTGTCGTATGGTATTTTATTTTGAAATCTCCACATAAGACAACAGTATTAGTAACCAAGTTTAATTACTTAGCACACTATTTATTACATCAAAGTATATGTTAAAATTACCTGATGGGGGTCTGTACACTGATATTATAACACAATTTGCGTATACTATTTTTACTGCGGCTAATTCAATATGCATCTCATTTGATAATTTGCATATATCCTCAATTGTTACATATTTTAAATGATTTTTAATGTATATTATTACCCCACTACGTAAATGCAGTCTTCGTGTAAAATGGGCTGCCATTGAAAAATTGTGTATTGCAGTATTTTCTGCTTCCCCTATTTTTAGCCAATTTAGAAATAAATTGCGAATATATTTCCAGATCTTGCGTATGGTTCCTTAGACTTTGAATATTTAGGTGAACTATGTTAATTTGGTTGTTAGTTGTTTTTAGGTTGGTATTTTGAATGCTTCTTTTGGTAGTTGGATAAAAAAAATGAAATCTTTCAACTGTTATATCGACAGGCCAGAAGTTTGGATTGTAGAGAGTATCTAATAGATTATAATTGGCTTATATTTTAAATGAAGCATTAAAATCGTTTTTTTGTACCAAGTTTTTCAACTTAAAAATTTCCATCAAAGCATTTTTTAACAAGAAATGTTTTTAATCCCTCCTCTGTAGTATCTTGTTAGCAGTTGTCAACATATACCCACACTCTCATTTCTTTAATTGCGGCAGCTTCAAATCTTTCCGTATTAATAGACTCAGATGTTCCTTTTATTTTATTGTTTATTTTAGTAGCTGATAACGAATTTTTATTCTGCTTGTATTTATTTTGTTTTTGTTTATTATTTATTTTATTTTCATTTTGCACTAGAATAAAGTCACTTTTTCCTTTTTTATTGCATGAACTGTTTGTGCTACTGGATTCCATCGAATTGTTTAAAATAAAATCTGTATTTTATTTTACGGATTTTGTTATTTCTGCATTGGTTGAAGACAGCATCTGAATTAATTGGATATTAGTTACTTTTAGAATAACCACTTTGTTTTTAGTACAGCGTACTTCGTCACGTAGTTCCCGTAAAGTGTTTTGTAGATTAGTCAATTGTTCACTAATTACTTTATTAATTAGATCAACTATATCAGCATGTTGATTTTTTTGTCAAAATCATTTTTATGGAATTTTGTTAATATTGTTTTAATTTATATTATAATCACTTTAGAAGCACGTGTGTCTACGACGAACGCCACGCCACGACACGAATGTTTAGATATTGAGTTGGTTGGCGTTTTCTCCTATTTAAATCAATTTTAATTTAAAAACGGCGCTGTACGTGTGTCATTATTTTTATAGTCAAAGCAAACGGTTTACCGATATTTTTGTAGATAGGATTTTAATTTGTAATGTTTGTTAATAATATATTTTCATAACATAGTACTAGCGGACGCGGCGACTAAATTTTCTAGCGTTAATGAATCATTTATATGTTTTGTTTTGATATCTATCTTGGTTTTGTTACCGTCGTTATTCATTTCATTTTTGTTCCATCATTTTCAGTCTTTCCTTCTCATTTGCTCTTCCTTTATTACATTAGATTCTTTCAGCATGTGTTTTATAGATATGGAAAAAAAAAACTTTTTCAACACCCCTTTTTCTCTTAATTTATAACTAGGTACTTTGGTAGTGCATTAGATACAATATGTACATAATTACACTTGTATATCTTCATCTCTCATCATAATTTCCTTTCATATACTTCTTGTACCTTTTTTTTTCTGTTTCTTTACTAGCATATGTATTCCTATTAAATAATTTTCTTTTTCTACATTTTCCCTTATTTTACATTAATTTCTTTCTTTTTTTTATATGTCATTACATGATTACTTGCTTCCACTATTAGTTTATCCATATTTATTTGTTCCATTGCAATGTATGTTGGAATTTTTTTGGTTACTCAATTTCTAGTATTTTATTTTGCCAGTATAGTTTTTTTATTCTCAAATTTCCGTTCTGTACAATAACATACTTTTACTAAAATATCAAAAAAAGTGCATTGAGTATACTGATACTAACGTTCATCGATTTTTAAAAGCATTGAAACAATCAATACCGACACGCAACAATAATCTAACAAATGCTACAGCTAGCATTAAACTACACAAAAACACGGATAAGATGAAAACACGGCACGATGTCTCTTAAATTATTTACAGCAGTCCTTGAATACGCTTTTAAAATCTATTTTTGAAATCGTGGTGGATAGAGAAAAGTTAAGTCACCTGAGATTTTCAGACGACATAGTACTAATCCTAAAGCATCGATGAAACTAAAAAATACGCTTCAATTGGTATCAGTTGTAAGTATGTATAATATATTTGATTGTTTATTTATAAATTACTATTAATTCAAAAGTAGTTTTTATACGTATCAATAAAATTGCTATTATTTTTGGTGACATTTGTTGTCACTTTACATTGATTGAGAAAGCTATTATGATTCGATGCGTTTTATTACACAAATATAATACATTATTCTATACGTTTGTATATTCTGTAATAATAATAATAATAACGTTTATTTCTTTTGCATTTGCTTTTCTCTTATCGCATTGGATTCTTTTAGCATGTGTTCTCTAGATATGCGTTTTCTACACCCTGCACTCTTTTGAAATACATAAGTAATAAATTTTTTTAATAAATTGACATATCTTTTAAATTTTGGTGGAAATGTTCATCCTGCTCATCACTTACATTTTCTAGATTTTCTTAAAATTTGTCTATAAAGATGTATAAAAAACAAACTTTAATGTTCATGTTGCAACCCAAACGATGAAAATTCTTATATAAATCTTTGAACAATTTCGACATAATTGTCTGCTTTTTTATTTTCTAGAAAAATTGTCACAAATAAATTCCATGCATTTTTTCCACCTCCATGAAGGAACTTATAAAATTTGAATAGTTGACTAATTTTCTAATTTGTTGCTCATCAAAAATGCCAGATTTAGTTTTTCAAATCTCAATTTGGAAAATTTATTGCATGTGTATTTAAAACATTGACTATCTAATTTTAAAGTTCTAACAAAATGCTTTATCAGACCCAGTTTTATGTGAAAAAGAAAAGATATAATCTTTGAACGCTCTACTAAAGGTTGGTGTATTACATTTGAGTCTTCAACATTTATACTATTTCTTGCCGGCCAAACTTTCTCAATCGAACCCCTGGCTCTGCTGTCCCATAAACACAAAAAACAAAGATTCTTTGTAAATTCTCCTTGTTGACCAAGTAAGTAGTTGGCCATTTTAAGATACACGTAAATGATTTACTTTTGATCTTCAAGCTCCATCATCTTTTTAATTGTACCGTAGTCTTCTCTGAGAAGTACTGAATGCCCAATTAGAATTGAATTGTATTTATTTTTATTATGAACACTTCAAGCTTCTCTTCGAACTGTCCAAAAACGATCGCCACTCACTTGGGTCATATAGTGTCACATCCATGAAGTTTAATAAGTTAGTAAGTAAAAATTTTGTTTTTTTTGGTACAATAAATTGCAACTTTAATACCTGGCTCAAGCAAATTTTTTAATTAAACTTGGAAGCTAGCAATTTTTATGTTTTTTTGAAAAATTTAAATCTTTTACTAAATCATTTAATTTGGCCTGGTTAAATCTATGAGGTGTAGATTGTGTAAAAAACGGCATTTAAAATCCATATCAGCATCTTGTACGTCAATTTCATTGCAAAACCTCCCGCGTCCTCAAGTAATAGAAATTCCTTAAACACTGGCACAGGTACTTCTTCAGAATGGGATATAGGGCGCATTGCTGATTCTAGAAAATAACAATTATCTGCGTAAGTTTTATGCTCTCGCCATATTATTAGAATGCCAAATGCCAATTTTTAAGACAAGGTTTACATACTTTATGTGGAGCCTAAGACTTGTCTTGGTAAAACAGGTAAGCCGCCGCTATCTGTAACTTGAATCCTAATAAGAAACATATTGGACAATAAAATTCATGTTAAAATTAAAATAGACCAGACTGACACGTGAATAAGTAAAAAAAAAAATGCGATAGAACAAAAACTTGACGTGATAGGCAAAAACTGTTTATATTTTTGAAATCAGCACCCCAAAATTAGTTAACAAGTATCAGATCGTATAAATCAGCAAAAAAAAAAAATTCTTTCCTTATAATCAGACGAAAGTATTTACTTTACAGATTACACAGTCATATTTGTGGACGTAGACTCTGTAATGTCTAACATCTTAAAAAACTATAAAAGTGCTTCATTGTCTTGATCAAGTTGTCTTTAAGTTGATTGTCTTTGAATAAAGCGGTAATTTGTAAAGAATTTGCGGAAGCGGTTTGCTGTTTGTGTAAACTTAACTGGAGATCAAATTCTGGACTCATACAAAAGAAGTGTCTCTACTTAAAACATTTTGAATTGATTTACTTTTATGTCCTATATCTGCTTCTAGTTGGCTGTTGGTTACAAAATAAGTCGTGTTACGCATTGTTTAGCGGCCGTATCAAAAATGTTACTGGTAACGTCACTCACACTTGGTTTGTGTCTATTGTTTTATTGTTAGAAGATGGTGAAAATTAAAAAAAAAATCCTCAACAGGTTCCACTTATGTTTTTGGTGTTACAAATATCAAATGTTTAATATCTTGGAACAACTGATTTTATTCAAAACTTCAGGTTTTTTGGAGGTGTTATGTTCCAATGCACTTGTTGTTTATGTTTCTTTTTGCGAGTGTATCAATTGCTTGGTTCTGTAATATTTGCTTCCGGTAGCAGCCAACACGTGTGCGCTGATAAAACATTGTAAAAAATATTTGTTGTGTTTGTTAATCACTTTGCGTTTAGTAGTTCTTGCCATGTTTTGGTCAACGGTAGCACAAGCTTTTGTTTGGTATTAAACACTAAGTGATGCTAACGGCATGTTTTAAACTAGTTTACCTCTTTGCTTCTTAGATGCGGGTACCCTAACAAGCTTGTTTTATTGCATTTTGTGTAGTTTCCTTTTTTTTGTTTGGAATGTTGATTGTGTAGCAACTCTTTTGCCTATATCTTTTCTGCCACTTTGTACTTTACTATCTTGAAGTTAGTAAATTTATATACTTAGAGTTGAAATAGAAAACGTTGTTGTTGTAAATACCAATGACACAATCCACAGGGTGAGCAGTCTAATTGACGGTACTGACTTGTACTGATATATATTCTACTAAATGTGTAAAATTTCTTAGGATCTAAATTGATACAAAATTAATATATAAACTCTTTCATTTATTGCAAAAAGATTTTTTTTCAAATGAGTATATTTTACTAATATTCATTTTAAACTATCATATAGTATTTTAAATTGGAGACGCGCGGTAACAGTTTGTAATATATTTCAAATACAGCAAAGCAAAGTGCCATTGGAGAGTTATTGGTGAATTAAGTTACAAAAACAATTATAAAACAAAATTTGTTAAGTTGAAAATCTTTACCGGTTCTTGTATATATATTTAAGAATGTGTTATTTATAAAAAAAACACAACACACAACTTTATACAACTCTCAATCAACATCTCATGACTATTCAACTTGTCATGCACATCATTTAAAAACAGATTATTTAAAGTTAAATAGATCTCAAGATAGCCCTAACTGTTTTGCAATTAATTTTTTTAACGCACTGCCAAAGCAAATGAGTCTTAAATGAAACACCATTTAAAACATGGGCAATTCTATTTCAAACGGACCAGAACAGGGGAGAGAAGAGGGTATTGAGAAACTTGTTTTAGTTTTTTGTTTTTGTTTTTTTATTTATTTTTTATTTTTTGATTAGTTCATGAGGGTATAAAACCTTTAAAACAAATCTAAAAAATGCTCCTTTTTGTTCAGCCTACTGAGATAAAAAAAAATGATTTCATAGTTTTTGCGGATTATAGACTTTAAAATGGCGCCAGATTTAAATTCTACAAAAAATTTCTGGTTGATTTCACTAGTAAATTTTTTATTTTTTTTATTTAAAACTGCGATTTAGTCAAAAAACGACAAAAACTAAAAAAAAATTGTAGAACTTTTTTTAAATAGTTTCTTATCCTTATGAATTGTTTGTTATAAAGAAATTGATTGTGTAATTTCCTTCCTCATTCTTATTGACATCTGTCAGTTATTCTGACATGTTAATTAGATGTAGTAACATGGTAGATGGTAGTAAAAATATAAACTTATTGATGAAACTTGGGCGGATGAGCTGTGACACTTTTTTAGACTACAATCTCAAAATTTATTGTAACTGTATTGACAGACTATACACACCTAAAATTTAATTTAAAAACGCTAAATTGATGGCAAGACAATCAAACGTGTATTGTTCACATGCAAGCCTCTTTTCACGCAAAGGAGTTTGTTGGAAATTTACTAGCCTAATATGGCTAGAATAGAAAAAATTCTAAGCACTGTTCTAGCATACATTAAACATATAAGTTGGTCGTGTGTTAAAGCAGTATAATTAAGTTACTACTAAAGGAAACATTAAGACCTAAGCAATTTGGTCATACCGTCTATCTAAAATTCAATGCGTTTATTTTATTTTTAATTAATTAATTACGCAATATTTTAAACATAACTACCACATAGGGTATGGAATAAGCTGAGCATTTAGTAACTCTGATAATTCTGCAAAAGTTAACACTAATTTTTTTTTTTTAATAATTATTTTATGTTATGACCAAAACTTGTAAAATGTTTTGATCACAACTAAGCTAAGCGTTGTTGATCTTTTTGTTCATAATAGATATCTTGCCAAAAAAACTGGGCAATAGTGCTGTTTTGTTGATTTCACGTTATTAAAGTTTATTTTATGTTTAACAAAAAGTGAATCAACCCAATTTAAAACCCATTTTCATAATGGCGCTTTTGGCTGTGTCACTCTTTATGAACTGGGTTGCGACCTCAAATGTCACAGACAAAAACGCCATTAATTTTAGCAATTGTGTCTTTCCTTTCAAATTCTGTTAATGCACAAAAGTACATTTTTGTAAAAAAATAATTTTTGTATATATTTATTACTAACTTACCAAAATTTTATTATTTCAGGTTTTTCGACATGGTGATAGAACACACCGTGGACCCTACAAAAGTGACCCTTACTTTAATGAAATCTACTACCCATATGGCTTTGGACAATTAACAACTGTTAGCAAGTTTTAACGTTAGTACCCACAAAAGTTACAACTTTAATTTTAGGTTGGAAAAAAGACTATGTACAAAGTTGGTAAACAACTTAGATTTAAGTATGGAGATTTTCTAGGAGACGTGTATTATCCAGAAATGTTAAGAGCTCTCACATCACAATTTCCAAGAACAAGAATGTCAATGCAGTTGGTATTAGCTGCATTATTTCCACCTAGTAAACAATATGAAATTGAACCAGGATTGAATTGGCAACCAGTTGATTACGAACATATTAAATTTGAAGAAGATGATGTATAGCAATAATATTTAATTGTATTATTTTATAATTTGTTGCGTTTTAGATGATAGCATTTTGGGGAAAGTGTACAGAATATGTTCCTAATACTTCCAAAATTTTTCATAGTCAACATGCAGATGAAATGGATGCCAAGTTTAAAAGCGTTTATGATTATATTAATAAAAATACGGGAGACAATTTGACCACGTTTTTTGATGCTTGTTGGTATAACGAGATATTTAAAGCACAAGTAAGTTATACTAAAATAAATTAAAAATAGTTGTTAACATAACAAGTTTTGTTTTATTATTATTTTAAAAAAATTCTGAGTTAGTTTTAGCCAAATTGTCTTCACGACTTGCATCATAGAATGTAAATAGAATGTTGATTTTTTTTATTAGGAAGGGTATGGTTTGAAACTGCCAGAATGGACAAAATCAATCTACCCAACACCATTAGATTTAATTTACAAAGAATATTGGATTGCAATTGTAAGCAGTCATAAAGGAATTAAATATACATCTGGTTTGTAATTTAAATTGTACTGATCCAATTAACAAACTAATGTTATAATTTGCAGGAAGATTATTAGAAAAAATTGGAAAAGATTACACTGAAAAAACATTAAAAGAATCAGCAAGAAAACTATATTTATATGCTGGCCATGACTATTCAATAACAGGATTATTAGCAGCTTTTAATATCACCCACAACTTTAGTTTACAATTTGGGTCGTATATTGCTATTGAATTGCATAAAATTGAAGAAGAATATTTTGTGCAGGTACTTAATTAATTAATTAATTGAAAATATTTTTTATCTAAAGTGTTTTGTAGATTTATCATCAGGACCACAGTACTGATTTTCCATTACTGAAAAGTATTGAAGGTTGTGATGAATTATGTCCTTTAAATACATTCATAAAACTAACTGAAATTTATTACGCAAATCCAGATATTTGTGATAATTAGATAAGTGACATTGTATCAGGATTAAATATTATTGTTTTATTGTTTATTTGGCTTACTTAATTTAAATTAATTTATTATATATTAGTGTTCAGTTGTATGTCGTGATGATAGCATATAATTTATTTGAAAGAAAAAAGTTGTGGTGGTACTTTATGGCGTTTCTTGGAGTTATGCTTGTCACGGCTGTGGTGTTGTTGTTGTGTCTTGATGAAGGAGTGCGTTCTGATTTTGGAGAGGAGGCTGAGAATACAATTCAATTAGTTCATATTGTGAGTATTTATATAATCTAAAATCATTGACATATGTACTTAATTAAATAGTTTACATTTTTTTTATGTTTTACTTTTATTACTCATCTCTCATTCCTTATCTATAAGTTTTCTCATTAACACGTCTCAAGTATTTTGGCAATTTATCTCAAATACCTAAATAATAAATTGTTGTGGTTGCTGTTATTTATTTATAACTGTCTAGCTGCTATCGGTTTTTATATAAATCTTGACTGGGTGTATTTTTAGGATGGTTTGTAAACTGATTGTTTATTTAATATTATTAAAATGGTTATAAGTAGAGAGCAGATTCTTAGCTATTATGCTTACGGTAAATAGTTAAAGCATCAAAAATATGTTTAAATATATGCACGAATTGTGAAGAATGTGATCATTTGGCACTAAGTTTTTTACGCTTTTTTTGCTTTTTTAGTACTTTTTTTTAATTTGGTGCTTATTTTAAGATTTTGTGCTTATTTTTAAGCTTTTTTTCCAGTTTTTTTTACATTTTTTTTGATAAATCAGTTCTTCTATGAAATATAGTGGATTGAAATGTAAATAAAAAAAGCGTATATTATTTTATTATTTAGAAAACGTAGAGCAAAATTTACGTATCGAGATTTTGCATACTTTTTATAATATTGTTAAGACAAGTTTAATATAATTCTGTAAATCCCGACTGAGTTCATAGCGTATTTTAGTGCCACCTCTTCAAGCAAGTCAAATAGCTGTATTTTATAATTCCTAAAATAGAACGGAGATTCTCTCAATATTAAAAAAATTAAAAACGTTTTAATACAATTTTCGGATCCTGCAAGTAAGTCAGTGAAAAACTGCCAAGCAGTTCTAAAAAATAAGAAACTTCAAAATAATTTAGCTTTTGGTTTTGTGAGTCATGCCATAAAATTGCTAGAAAAACAAGAAAATACGTTAAATGTAAGTCTAAGTATAATTAGAGATTTTAAAGATGCAATTTTAAAAGTACTAGGCTGTATTAGGCAAACAGTGAAATCAAAATCCAAAGATGTATTTTTGAAAATCAGAGGTTTATCTACATTAAATAAAATAAATTGTATTTTGAGTGGAAAAAATGTTCCAATTTCGATATGAATCCAGCTTTTAAAGCAACATTTAAACATGCACCAATAACAAGTGTGCATGTCGAAAGAAGTCTTTTCCCCCTCAAAAACATTTTCAGTGATTGAAAACAGAATTTTACAATTGAACACTTAAAACTGTTGTAAATATAAATGTTATAAAACCTTTATTAAATTATTTTATAGTTTTAAATTTTTTAAGTTTTTTTTTATTTCAATTGTTTCATGCCTTTTTAATGCTTTTTTACATGTTTGGTGCATTTTTAAGCTTTTTTAGTTTCATTTTTATGCCTTTTTAAGCGCTTTTTTTTGTGTTTTTAATGCTTTTTAATCCGGTTTCTAGTTATAAGTTTATTATAAAATTTAAACTAGATTAAGCCATCGTCGGTGTTAATATATTATAACGTCTAAATATATTAACAATTACAATCAAAACCCCTGTAATAGTTTTTTTTGGTTTGTCGAAAATATTAGCTAACTGTTTTGAATAATTGTTACTTCTACAGCTAGGGTTATTGTACCATTTTACTTAAAATACTTTGTATATATTTCTTTTAATAAAATATTGAGCTTTTAGTAGTGATGCGGTCTAAGGTTTAAGTCCACACATCTTAAGGGTTGACTTTTAACGCGCCCAGCAATCAGCCTTAACATTGCCTACTTTGTTAGAATGTTCTGTTACCCAGCACAGTTTGATGCTATTGACACCGAGCTGCAATGTGATGACATGTTGATATTCTAATATTAGCTTTAATGTGATTTTGGGTTTTTTTAAAGATGAAGTTGTTGCTCTGCTATCAGTTAAAATTTTCATTATTTTATCTTGCTTTAAAGGATGGTCGTATGTGTTCTTAAAGATAAAAATATCAAAATTTCTAGATTTTAATAGTATTTTTTTGATGTAGAACCTGAATATTTTTACATTTAGAGATGCGTTTTTTGCAACTGATTTAGATAGTTGAAGGTTGTTTTTAGCTTAATTCTGGGTCACCAGTTGTGTATAGTACTAATTTTGGAGATAGTCTCCATGTTGTAGCAACAACCCGTCTACATAGCCAATTAACATATATATCTTTTTACATATCATGTTTGTAAAGTTTTCTTGTGAGCTTGTTGCCAAAGATTGCGATTCCAACTATTTTACTTTGGTTGACAGCGTTAGTGAGATGTTTAGGAGTTTTAGTAGATTGAGTTTGGCTAATTTTTAAGAACCTAGTAACAATAATAGCAGTCCGCCCTAAACGCAGCCTTTAGCAACAAATTTAATGACTAATGTGTCACATACAGTGACTGTTACAGCCTTTTTTTTAGTATTTGTTTTATTTATCTACTGATTGTGATGTCAACGCCATGTGTTGATAAACATTTTTTTATTTTGTCAAAAGCATTTTTGATAGCTATGTATACAGCAAAAGTAGGCATCTTATCTTATAGTAATCTTTTAATTTGGTTTTTGACATAGTGTAGCTCTAATTCTGTAGATTGTTACTAGGTGTATGACTGTTGATTTGGCTGTTTTGACGTTGTGGTAAATTCCGTTTTACAAATTCATCTGCACAGAACGTTAAATGTTAAAAATAAGTCAGATTTATAACTAACTACTATACTTTTCTTCATGTTATAAAAATGTACCAAAAAACAATGCAAGTTTTATAGATTTAAACCAGATAGGTTAGGATAAAGTCTTTATTTCATTGTAAAAAAGCCGGAGAAATCTTATCCAGTCCAGGTGCCTTATATAAGGTGGTAAACATGAAGCAAAAATTGAAGAGGTTATTTCTTGGCCTATGCTAAAACATTAAGTCTTATAATAATTTCTGAAAACCTTCTTTGTTTCAAAGATACAAGGTGAACAAAATTTGCAACAACCATATTTGATATTAACAACCAGATGTGAGCAGATAAAAATCCGCATCAGGTTTACATACCTTTGTTTTTATTATCAGTTCTCCTTGAATGTTTGGGTTAGAATTGTGGGCGACTGTCTAATTGGACCAGGAAGACTTATCGGCAAAGTGTATCGCAGCTTTTTTAAAAACATGCTATCTCAGTTTCTGGATGATTACCATTAACAACACAAATTGGAATGTGGTTTAACCGGTAAATTGGTCGAGGTGGGCCACATGACCTGCTCGATTTAGAGACTTAAACCTCTTGGATTATTTTTTATGGAGCTATCTAAAATCATTAGTTTACGCTACTCCAGTTTAGACAACTTGCAAAATCGGATAATTGCTGAGTGTAACTTAATTAAAAACACCCTGGTGTGTTTGAAAAAGTTTGGCACTCAATGACCAGATGATTAAATGCTTGTATCCAGACTGGAGAAAGTCATTTTAAACAAAGATGTTTTTCAGAAATCATCATAGGACAAAATATTCTTAGAATAGGCCAAGAATTTTTTTTCTGCATGTTTACCTAACACACTGTGTAGTGAAAAGGTTTCTGATTACACAGGCTAAGCGCATCTTATAAACAAGGTGATGTTAAGCATCCTAGTTATCCCCTGTTTAGAGTTAAGTTAGGTTAAGTTAGGTCAGTTAACCTAATACAGTCTGTAAAATAAGTTTTCAAAAATATTATAGTTGCTTCCGATAATTGCGTATGTGCCGCTTAAGCGTTTTAAACAACCAATTTGTGGTTGGGGGTCTTTTGATTTTTTTTAGCCTTACAGCAATGAATGTGTTTTTAAATATTGTTTAAGATTGTCACACTACTAGAGTATATATTCTCAAAACAAAAAATCAACTTCAGTAAACAAAAAATTATTTATGTTTGTTTAAAAAAAAAATTACAACTAACCTACGTAATATTTACATTTTAAACATTTCCGTTTACTTAAAACTGTATAAGCACCAAAATTCTAAAATAAGTTTTAAAAAAAAGCAATCGTTCAACCTTGAGTTTTAGTAGAACCTCTGTTTTATTTTGTGTACATGTTTTAATTCAACTTTACCCATCTGTAATCTGTTATTCAGGCCGACGGTAATGCATGTCAGTTCTAAGTTTTGTTTAAAATGCTTATATTTGCCAATGTAATATTTATTATAGTCTGGCTGCTAAATGTCCTTGACTAAGTAGTGGGAGTTTATGTCACATCAAATCAAGATGTTTATATTGCCACTCCTACAATATTGCACTAATTTCTTTAAAACTGTTAAAGGTAATGCATTGTAAGCTAAATATCCGGATGCCTGTAATGTATTTGTTTAGTTTTGTAGCAAAGCTGAGCATACAAAATTTGGTTATATGCTTGCACTTACTATGCCAAAACTACAAACTTTAGATTTTACTATCTATGGTTTCTGGATTATAGTGTATTGCATTACTTCTAGTTTGCGGCATAGTGCTGCCATAGCTGATCAACAGTGATAAAGTAAATGTTGTTTTTTTTTTTAGATGTTTTAAAAATGTGCTTCTACTTTCTGGCTTTGTCCGGATGAGTTTTTTTCCCAGCTCTTTTTTAAATTTTAGAATAAGATATTACAAAATTATTATGTTACATCAACATAAATATACCTTTAAATTTCAACGGGTAGAACCACACTCGCTGAAACAATTACATTAAAAATTGATAGATTTAAGCAGTCTGTAAACTTTGACTTTAAACATTTGTGGCTTATAAGTTTTGGAAAATACTGAATTTATAAGTTTATTGCATGTGTCAATAGTAAAGTTAAAATATTTTTTTTCAAAGTTTTGGTTCTACATCTCTAAGCTGTTAGTAAATATTAGTTAGAATTTTTAGCAAGCCTTGTACTACAAGTAAATATTTGTTTAGATGGCAATATGTCTTTTATTTCATTTAAACAATGTTAATAGAAATATCTATAAAAAATGCAGTCAATTTTGAATTGGCAATGATCTAAATAGAGCATTTTTGAGTAGAGTTTAAGATATATAGTGTAGTTTTCAATGCTCCTTTCAATATTTGGAAACAATATTAAATACAAAAACAAATTTAATGCTTGAGAATTGCCGGGCTTAGTTGCCCTGTCCTGTTGAGGTGCCACTAGCAGAATTGCTGCGGAAAAATATTAAATCCTATCACACCTACAAGAATATCGGTGAACCATTCTCTCTAAAAAGTATTAAAACGTACAACGCCGTTTTTAAATTAAAATTGGTTTATAGGACGAAACGCCAACTAACTCAATATCCAAACAATAAGATTTTAGTCATCTTTTTATATGTTAAACTACATACAATATTCTATGTTTATATCTTCATGTTTTGGTTAAAGTTTTAAAGTTATATTTAACAAGTATAAAACTAATGAAAAACTAATTAAAAACGCAACTTTTAAAAAATTAATTGCGGTAAAACGACTCAAATTTGTAGAAGTTTGATGTAATAAAACTTCTACAAATTTGAGGACACAAACTGAGCTTTCTTCTACAATGTTTGAAAATTTTATTCAATTATATTCAGGCGTTTTCTTGCTGAGTTACATTTTGTAAACTTTTATAAAAGCGCAACTCTTAACATAAATTTTATATATATGCAGAAGCTGAACAAAAGTAAAAAACTTTTTACATTATAAAAAATCCTAGTTTTCTAGACACTTTCAAAGCTATGCCAAAAACAGTTGTTCCGGAGAAGAATTATGCAATATTGTAATCTTTAGAAAACAAATTATAAAAGATTTTGATATGGATTTGTTGTTTAGTTTAATATTTGGTATTGAGATGGTACCTCAAATTTTAATTTTGAAACAAGTAGAAGTTGAGTTTTTTTAGAGTTAAAATTGGCCATGTTGAAAATGCCCTATTTAAATATTGTTTTGAGGTCTATGTTAATAGATGCTACAGATTCTAACCTAAAAAATTTAAGACGATCTGCCATATTTGTCAATATGATCTTTGGAAAGTATAAAGTATGAAAAGTGTTATTATCTGCAAAATTATGTATAAGACTTTTAGTTATTTGAAGAAGTTTGTTCATTAATGTATGTTAAAGTTAAAACCATTAACTCTAATAATAGTTTTTCTATTGACACAAAAACTATTGATAAGGTTTGCAGACTTATGATGCCATACGCTATTAAAAGCTTTAAAATTGTCTAATGCCGCGTGTACATTGAAGATCTGTGAGCGGTGAGCAGTAAGCGGTGCGCTGTGAATAGTGCAAATAAAAAATCAAGTACATTTAAAACACACAGACGTGTGTATATTGACTAGAGCGCTGCGCGGTAGAAGCAATATACACACAAATTGGTTTGCAAAAATATCTGCTTTTCCTTTTTGATTAGTAACTAGATTGTTTTGACTTTTTTGGAGGAAATATTGAAGATTTTGTACTACCTTGCAATTGAATTCATTGTTTTAATTTTTTTTATAGGAAGCAGGGAAATTTGATAAGCTTTGTTTCTAATAATTCTATCTTTTTCAGATTGTATTAGATTGTCACAATGTTTACAAGCTTTTTTACAATCCTGTTTAGTCTGTTTAGAATAATTACGTAAGTGTTTCCTAAATGCGTTTTGTTTTTTATAGTATGCTTTATAAAACTTACACAATCATTATAAAACAAAAATGTCTGAGGGCAAATCTTAAAAAGAAAGAGTGTTAATTATTCAATACAACCATAAACGAAATCATTAAAGTTAATGATAAACAGTAATACGTAATATTTAGTAAAAAATATTTGTAGAAAGTGCGCAAATAGAAAACTTGCGTCATAGTTATTATGACTGATTATACCTACGTATGTATAAAATGAAAACTTTCAGAGCTAAATCTAGTTTTACCTTTTAAAACAGCAAGTAGAAAATATTTTGTTATTGCAAAAGATGGTGTAGCAAAACTTTTTCTGTTGCACGGCTGCTTGCAGCGCGTACGTTGTTAAAATAGTAAAACCAAACTAAAGTAAATCATGCTATTTATAGTTTCTTATTTTCTAAAAATAAAAATAACCAAAAATTAACAAAAACAGAAATTTTTAAAAACATTGTTTTAAACATCTATGATGTAAAGTAATGTACATGCTTGACAAATACATTTGTTTAAAATTATATTGTAAAATTAAAATTGATACAAATGTTGAGTAAATTTGAACAAATTTGTAGTACTGATCAGGCTGATCCGCCATACTCATTTTTTAGTAACCTATACTCTATTTGAAATTAAAATATTTTTTACTCTTTTTAAATTGAAATAACAAATAATATACTCTTTTTTGGTTAAAAACGACTTTTTTTTTTTAATTTATACAATAAAAAACTAACATAAAAGCACCAATTTATTGGAGAAAACCAAAAACCTAGTTCATCTGACCTTCCGTTTGCCACCGGCAATTTTTCGAGTTCTTTGCTCACTTTGGAATGGCCATTCCTTTTCGGTGCAAAAAATCAAAGGGGTATCCACGGCGCTCATTTGATTGTTGTTAAAAATATAAAGTATAAAGTGAGAAATTCTATTAACAAAAAGTCATCAAATAATTAAAAAAATAAAATCCGGCCAAAAACAATTGAAAAGTGTAAAATTCTATTTATAAAGTGTTCTCATAAAGCACTAAAGTCTAGCCATACTGAAAAGTGTAAAATTCTATTTACTGAACATCAAAAATAGCAAAATCGGACTTTAAAACGTTAAAATATTATTATAAAGTGACAATATTCAGCTATAATTTGTTAAAAATAGAAACATTTACATTATAAAATTTTAAAAATAGCAAAACCGAGCTTTGAAACATTATAAAATTGTAAAAAAGTAACAAACTATAAAAAAGTTTTTTTATAAAATGTCAAAATTATCAAAATTATCCGGTCTGAAACATTAAAATATTTTCAGATAGAATCAATATTTGGTCAAAGAACTATCAAAATATTGATGAAAAACACAAAAATTTAAATCACATTCTATATGGGCAATTCCATTTCAACTAGACCAGTGGGGGAGGGGGAGGGGAGGTGCGTCGAGAAACTTTTTTTCCGTTTATTACGGTTTATAAAAAAAAATCTACAACTAATTTTTTTTTTGGTGTTTTTAACTTTGACTTTTAAAAATTATATTTTTTGTTTAAAAATTTAAATTTAAACGCAAAAAAAATTGCTAGTAAAATCGATCAAAGTTTTTTCTTAAAATCCAATTCTGGTCATTTTGACCATTTTTATACACGGAAAAAACCAAAAAACCAATTATTTGGTTCCAGTGGTCTAGGCAAGAGATCTAAAACATAAAAAAACTGCAAAAATAATTCTTTTTGTCTAGACCACTGGAACCAGAATATCAGTTTTTTAGGATTTGCCGCGCATAAAAAGGGGGTGGGATTGTACGAAATATTTCTGATCGATTTCACTAGCAAAATTTTATTGCGTTAAAATTGCAATTTTTACAATTTTTAAAAGAGAATTACAATTTAAAGACAAATGACAAAAAAATTTAAAAAAAGTGATAGAATTTTTTAAGGGTTTTATACCTTCATACACCGATAAAAACTACTAATAAACTATAGAAACTAAAAAAAAATACTAAAATTTTTTAATGCACCTCTCCCCTCTTTCTGCTCTGGTTTGATTGAAATGAAATACCATTAAAAATTTTCAATTTGAATGGTAATAAAAAAAAATTCTTGCTTAAAATTTGCTCGTGAATCACGTATATTATATGAAATTACATAGAAAACATCAAAACTACACTAAAAAGCATTTGTAATAAGAAAGTTGTCTACAAAACTTATGTTTAGAATCAGTTTGCTCAGAAATCATGTTTATTACATAAAATTATTTAAAATTGACGCATAAAACCCGTTTATATCTTATATAAGCAAAATTTTATTATAAAAACTCAAAAAATAAAAACACTGTCCGTCGCAATTAGTGCGTTTTAAATGTAATAAATAAAAAATTATGAAAAAAATTTCAAACAATCGTAATTTGAAATAGTATAATAATTTTGAAATAATGGCGGTAAAGATGCGGGTATAAGCGCAAAAAGTACAAATTTTTCGAACTCTACACGCCAATATAGTAGTATAGTGTAGTATAGTTAGAGTTCAGTTTTTCTGGGTTAAGAATTTAAAGGTAGAAAGTTAGAAAGGTTAATAAAAACACTATATACTCTTTTTTTATTTGCAAAAATCTGGTCACTCTGGTACTGATGATAAATGCGTTGTGCAAACTTTAAGTTAGCTCTAATTAAAGTTAAAAAAATTCTCTCAATTTTTACATTCTAAATGATATGTAACAACCTTTACTGAAACTTTTTTCTAGTGTATGTAGTAATATTTTATGCTTTTCAATCACATTAATTGTTATATTTAATATATTTGTTTAGGTATTTCGGCATGGCGATAGAACACCAGATTTAGAAGACGTGTATCCGAAGGATCCTTACATAAACTACACTTATTACCCATATGGTTATGGCCAGCTAACTAATGTGAGTTAATATAATTTATATAGAAATTGGATAAATTAGTACCAGTTGACGTTATTTACTAATTAACATAATATAAGTGTATTTAGTTGCACAATGCTTGTCATTGTAGACAACAAATATTAAATTGTTATTATTTTTGAAACTAAATTTAATTTACTAGTAAACTTCAACTAATAACAACAACAAAAATGTGTATTCTAATTCGGATTTTAATATAAACACCAAAATAAAAACAACTTTAACATATATATGTCACTGATTGCAAAACTGATAATCTACTTACACACTTATAACTGATAAGATAATACAATAAACGCAATGAGATTATAAGTATCATGTGATAAATAAAAATAAACATAATTAAACAATTAAATTCAGCAGCATCTATCATTAAAAATGTCATAACGTTAATAAGCCAATAAAATTCTTTAAAACTAATGTCATTGTAAACATTTATCTTTATTGTGCTTTAAATTAGTTGTTAATTTATAATTTGATAAAATTGTAAATTGACATTTTTTGATTGCATGAAAATTGCTCATCAATTCTTCATACAATCAAACAATTGAGAAAAACTACTTTTTAAACAAGATTGCAATTTTTTCATAGACATTAACCTTATTTTGTGTACAGACTTGTTATTTTTATAGCAAGAACAATGTGCGACAAATATTTTTATGACGTTACATATTGATGCGCCTTATTTTGATATCATTCTTATGACATTGGTGCACAAAAGGTCATTTATCATTTATTAAACTAAACGTGAGGTAGATTTGTTATTGTTTTCGGAAGCAAACATACAGATGAGATTATCTTTGAGAAATTATTGTTATTTATACGGCGTACATTCTATGTTAATAAAAATTATTCTAATAATTTATATATTTAAATCATTGCTGTGGCAATAAAATATAAATAAATGTTTTAAAAATTATCTAATAAATATTTCTAGTAAATATCTATGCCCTAATAAATTTTATTAGATTAATAAATGCGTTTATTGGGTAGATATTTTATTGACTAGTAGTTATGTGTAGCTATTATAATACAAAAACAATGATAATCAATGCCATAACATAACATTAAAAAACGGTTTATTTAATTGATGTAAAAATGAAAACAAAGAATCTAAAATAAAGTTGTATAATTTTTATTAAAATATCTTTTATAAATACTTAATTTATTTTATTATAATTCGACTTAGTGAGCTTGTTTATATATACTAGTAGCAACACCTCTAGAGCTAGTGATACAAATAGCAAAACTTTGTCTTACCCGACATTAATTGAACTTTGTTATGTATTACCAGAATACAGCTAGCAATACTTACTATTTTTTTGTAGCAAATTGTGTGATATATAAGTGCGTTGCTATAAGTACAATAAGACTCCATATGCAATAAAGTTGCTATTTGAGATTAATTTTGTCAGTAATGCCGTTTGGTGCGACGCTTTTGTCGAATGACACCTTGGCTATAGTCACTGTATGATAAAGCTAATAAAGGACTTCTCTAATGTAATTTTAATACATCTATTATCGAGTAATAATAAATTAAAAATGTTGTGAAACCGTAGTATATTGATACTATTGATTGATTTGGTGTAACGTAAAATTTATAATGTCTAACCAGTATACACCGATCAGTTAAATGTTAATTTAACTTTACCATCGCATTATTATTATTACCACCTTATTATCGATTTATAATTTTATTAACTGTTTTCAATTTTAAAATGCGTTTAGGATGGCAAAAATCGTCAATTCAAATTGGGACAGGAGTTGTACAAGCGCTACCATAATTATATAGGACCGATATATTTTCCAAACGAACTAAAAGCTATCACCAGTGACTATTCCAGAACCAAAATGTCCCTGCAACTAGTATTAGCGGCACTTTATCCAACAGAAGGTGAATTAGCTTGGAATAAAGATTACCCTTGGCAACCAGTATCCTATGATTACACCACATATGCAGATGACTATGTAAGTAAATTAAAACATTGAATCATTGTTGTTAATTAAATAATTAGTTTGTAACATCTGTTAACTATAGTCGTAACCAAACTAGTTGTATTTACATAGTTATGCAAATGTGTTTATAATAATATACATAAATGGGTTATAGATGTTTTTTAGTGGATATCATTGTAAAAATGTTACTCCAGAAATTACTGAAATTTACGCTATGCCTGAAGTCTATGAAAATATAATTAAGCACAAAGATAGTATGGAGTATATTCTAGAAACAACTGGGGTGGATTTATTGCGGTTTCCTTCTAAATCTTGGAAATTGTTTCTCAATTTAGAAACACAGGTAAAACATTTTATAGTTGCTTAATTCAAACGTAAATATTTTAGTAATTACCAAATATTTTACAATAATTTTAATATTTTATGTTTTAAATCTTCTAGTATTTTTTATATTTTCTTTTATTATATTTTATAGAAAGAGTTAAAAATGGATCTGCCTGATTTTATTCACAAGTTTTATCCGCAGCCATTAAAGGATATGGCAATATATCAATATTATTGTATAACTTATACTGATGCAATGAAAAAATACGTTTCTGGTAAGCTATTTAATTTACGTTTTGACGTTAAGTAAAAATATTGTATAAAATGCTTATTATGATTGACACAGTATTAGCAAGATGTGCAATGTGAGATGTAAAGGGTGGGCATTGTAACGTTTAAAATTTAAACTACTGTATATTGTCATTAAAAAATTAAATTTATGAAAAAATATTCTAAACTAAAAAAAAAAAAAAAAAAAAAAAAAACATCTATAGACGCGTTTCGAGGTTTACCTCTCATCAGTATGGCTTTATTTATTTAAACTAATTGATTTTTAACTTACTTCGTCAACATTGTTCACCACCACAATTCAAAGTGAATATTTTAAAGGGTGTATTGACTATTTATACTAACTGACTTAATGACTTTATTTAATGGCTATGGTTAATAGCATCTGAGAATGAACAAATAAACTAATTATTTCGGGATATTAAGCTGATGGTAATGACATGAAAGAATTAAAACGGAAATTTGAAAATTAAAAATAGAATAAATTTTTTTTTTTGCATAAATTATAATTACTATTATACAATTTCGTGTATATCAGAACATATATAAAATATATAAAGAAGAGACGCAATGTCCTCAAAATGAGACAGTTGTAAAAGCAATAATTTCGAATAAAGTCTAGTTAAATAGGTAAATTTATACGAATGCATTCGTATAAATTTACCTATTTAACTAGACTTTATTCGAAATTATTGCTTTTACAACTGTCTCATTTTGAGGACATTGCGTCTCTTCTTTATATATTTTATACTGTATATTGTGTTTTTTTTAAAGTATAATGACATTTATGAGTTGACAGAAATTTAAATAAATGTTTGATATTTACGAAATAAGACGTTTTACACTTTAACAAAGTTGGAAATTAATAAAAACTTACTTTCAAAGTGGCAAGTCTTCTACTCAAACAGTAAGAAATTTACGAAACAAATTTGATAAAAAAGAAGTGCCTTCAACGCAGTTAGTGGACCAATTTGTAAAACAAGTTTGCAAAAGTGGATAGTTAGTGAATAAAACTACACGTTCACGTTTTTCTCTAATGCGTTTATCCAATGCGTTTTCAGTTTGTCCAATAGGTTAAAGATTGTTTAGTCAAAAATTAACATTTTTATAAAAAAAAAATTGTTTTGCAATAAAGCTTATTTTCATCTTGGAAGCTATCAATAAACAAAATCGTCGCATTTGGGGATTAAAGAATCCACACATGACTATTGAACAGCTTATGTATCTACTACAAGTAACCGTTTAGTGTGGTTTTTGCTCCAGCGGCATTATTGCGCTTTATTTTTTTTAATGAACAAGCAGACGCCGTTTTCGTCAATTGCAAACGTTACTGTGCCATGCTAAACAAATTTTTGTTTTCATAAATTAAAAAGTATAAAATGGATGACATTTGGTTTCAACAGAACCACTATATAGCAATACAGCCAACGTAACCATCGGTTTTTTGCGCACTGCTTTTTAAAATTGAATAATCAACCAAAATGCTGATGCAACTGGCTGCCTAGAAACTGTAATTTTAACCGTTGAACCGTTGAACTTTTTTGTACAAAGACTTTAAAGATAAATGTTACGCTAACTATCTAAAAACGATTGCTGCTTGAAACACAAAATCAAAGTTGCCATTCATGCGATTGGAGCCTAAACAATCGAAAATGTACTAAAAAGTTAATCGTATTGGTTACTGTCATTTGAATAATGTTGTATTTCATTCTTAAATAAAAATGTCCAATCTTTCTAATAAACTCATAATTTATTAGTTTTTTATGTATATCCGATTCAAATTCCAAAAGTTAGATAGCCCACCCTTTTCAAGCAGTAGATATTTACTAGACAGTGTGTTTGAAAAATAATAAAAAAGTAGTAGTGTGAATCAGAATAAACAAAAAGTCTTAATAAACATGGGTCCGTAAAAAAACTAACTCCAGTTCTACAGTTATAAAAGTTTTATAAGATAGAGATAATGCCAAGCTACAGTTAGTTACTAAAACCAACAGTAGATTACTTAAAAAAATTAAAGAATTGGTCATTTTAGGTGTTAGTTCTTTGGTTTTCAGTACATCAATTTTTATTACAATGGCTTAGTCACAAGTTAATTTTATATTAAACGTGTGTTTTTAAAACTTTACTTTCTTTGTCATTGAGAAGTGTGGTTTTATTTTTTTATTTTGTAAAAGGGACTGTTATTCTTGTTTATTTCTTAAGTTAATGTTGTTCCACACTACATTGCATTTACATTGTGTCTAAAAATTAACGGTAAGTTAGTTCTGATTCCTATCAACTTCTATAAAGATCCTGTCATGGTCAAAAGCCAGTGTTGACTATAAGTAACACTTACTTATTTACAATATTCACATTAACAAAATAAAGTAACTTTTTGCCGTTACTAAAATCGATACTAAAGAGCAATCTTATCAATTTCTTGCACTTGTGACCTTTTTCTACAAACCTCAAATTGTAACAAATGGGAACAAAACTAAAGCAATTGTGATTCAACCCTAAAACTATAAAAAAAAACGCAAAAAATTACATTATAGCATCTGGACGTAACAGAAAACAAAGATTATACACAATACAATTACGGCAAGCAAACCTTAAGAAAACTTTTTGTCATCCATACCACAATAATCTTGATTGCCTGCAGCTGCGGATTATATACAATCAACAATAACTTAAAACAGACTATGACAGCCAATTTGACATACTACACAATTGCCTGTTGAGTTATACCGTAACTACCCCTAAACAGAAAATAAAACTAAAAAATATTCCGCCACAAATTGAGACCTCTGTAAGTAGGCAGACGGCAACTAAATCAACCCTGAACCACAATCTATCACATAGCGTTTGATGCCTACAACTTCTTACGTGATGATACAAATATTGTATTAAACACTTTGGCGCCTTAAAACACACACGCTAAAATAAAATTAGTAACCAAAAAATTCTATTTTAGATCAATTTGCAACCTGCTTTACAAACCAACGCAAGATAACGTATTGCCGGACTGGTTACCCGGCGGTTTGCCTTTGTTCATCTTTTTTGCAAAGTAGCCGTAATTGTGGTTCAATCGCTTGTTATTTTTCTTACAATATTGCGCCACCTTTCTAAGTTATTAAATTTTCTTGCTGTTTGTAAGACCGTTTGGTTTATTTTTTTGTTTTTATACGGTCAATTCATCTTTTGGCAATTGTCTTCTTGTTTACTTTTTTGTTCATTTATTCCTGTACTATTAGTTTGTTAGTGTTTGTTTATTTAATGGATAATAGACATTTTAGTTCTTTAGGTTGTCTATTTTTTACTAGTTTGTATAGATTTTTAGTGTTATTGCAGCATGTGTCAGTGCATATTCTCAGAAAATATTTTTCTTGTTTTTTTTTTCTGCAAAATTGCCTAATATTTCTACTAAGTTGAGAGTGGATTTTTATTTTCTTTGTTATATAAACCCTTTGCTCTTACTTCCCGTTTTTTGTTAACTATTTTGAAAGTTGGCGCTTTTTAGTCTTTTTTTCTATTTATTATAAGTTTTTTGTTGTATTTGTTATTTTGTTGAAGAAACAGGTTGCTAATAAATTTGTCACTTAATATTTTGCCAAATTTGAAGATATCGTTAGATCGTGGTCTAGGTAATGTTGTTATTCTTTGTGGTACATCAACTTGCAAATTACCCAACGTAGCCGCAATAGATTACAAAGTAGCAAAAACGTAAAATTTAAAAGTGATGACAACAAAGAACTCATTTTTGAAAGTGGGAATTGCTTGCAGTTAAAGTTACTTTATCAAACGTGACAGTGGCAGCTATACCGGATGTAACAGCAGAATACTGCCAAGATACCGACAACAGTAGTCAAACTTTAAAATCTAAAAGTTAGTGGTATATACATCGGCAAATATAAAAAAGAAAAGAAACAAAGCAACACAACACAAAGAACTCATTATCACAAAAATTAAAAACAACCGGCAATCATGCAAAACGCAATAAACAGTGCGTTATTAACGCTAAAAACGTGTTTAAATTGCCGAGTTTAGTCGCCGCGTCCTGTTGGGGTGCCGCTAGTAGTATTGTTATGGAAACATATTAAATTCTATTACATCTAAAAGAATATCGGTAAATATAAGATAAAACGCTAACCAACTCAGTATCCATACAATAAGACTTCAGTCATCACTCTTTTTATATGTTGAACTACATACAATAGTCTTTGTTTTCATTTTTTGGGTTAAAGATTTGAAGTTATATTTAACGAGTAAAAAATTAATAAAAAACTAAATAAAATGCAACTTTTTAAAAATTAATTGCAAAAAAATCTAATAAAGTTAGATTTTTAAAAATTTGATAATACAGATTGGACGTTCTTCTACAATGTGTAAAAATTGTATTCATATTCAAGCGTTTTCTTGCCGAGTTTAATTCTGTAAACCCATATAATAGCGCAACTATTCTTGTTTGCAGATGATTTTGTGTCAGCATCAGAAGTTACCACATTGTTGCTAGACAATCAGTTTGTCTTAAACTAACGTTGTATTATTTCAATAAAGCATTTTGAAACAGCTCCTGCAGAAGATTGCGTAAATAACAAACAGTATGAGCCGTGGCTACATCTTGATAAAACCAGACAGCTTTTGCTCATGACTTAAAATAAAACCTACAATTTAGAGCTGTAAAGTGATCTTTAGTAAATTTTGCAAAGGTTTTCAGTTGCAAAGTAACAATCATTTTATGTGTGCAAGAAAAATAAAAATAAAAACCAGAAAAGTTATTTTGCCTTACCCTGTATATATTACATATAAGTATTAACAGATATTCAGGAAGATATTAAGTTGCTATATTATTATTAATCAATCAGGCTAAGAAAAACAAGATTGGTAAAAACTTTCATGTTATTATATTAATTGATATCATTTTGTGTTGTGCCGTAGTGTAGAGATTATTTGGTAAATAGTAAAATTGAATAATTTACTTCAAAATAGCTAATGTAGAAAATAAAAATTAGAAAAATAGGATAGCTAGTTATATAAAGATAGGTATAACATTTTTGGTGACGTTACGGTTTGAAGTGTAGAATAAAAAGTCAAAGTCAACTATATATATAATTAATAAAAGTAATTAAAAAACTTTTGATTCTTTATTTTTAAATCTAAGCGTATAACTCTATATTATAATATTTGAGATTAACATCTACAAGAGGTTTTCAGTAAATCTTGGATTTGTGATAGCTGGAAACTTTATCATCTTGAACTCCAAACCCGATACACTGTTATTGCCGTTTTAACCCTTACTAGATTTCTGGAATAATATATTTACGGACATTACATAGAGATTTAGTTGATAAAAATAATCTGTCTAAAACGTCTCTATTTGTCTAGTCTTTTTAAATCTAGGATGAGAATAAAAACTGTCATGTAGTTTTGTACATTAAACAAAAGAACTTTCAACATTTTTACTTTTTATTAGATTTCTTGTAGTTGTTTAGCAAACGCTTTTCTTCTTTTGTCTCTTTGACGACAGGCGTCTAAAACGTTATTCTAAAAAAAAAAATCTTCGTTAGTTTATTTTCACATAAATTATATAAAAGTTTATCTTAGAGGTACATCCCCTTTTTCAAATACATTGATTCTATCAAGAATTGAAAATTTGATACATTTTGCTTCTCTGGCATGAGATAGCAGTTGAGGCATCCTTTTACCCTAATGCAATTTTTTTTAAAGTGTCCAAAAAAATCTTGTTTCAGTTATTTTTGGAAAGCCAACATACTGCTGCAGAACAAGTTTCTTATGCTTTTTGGCAAGTTTTTTGGTTATTAAAAAAATATACAAATTTTTGGGTCACTAACGCTTGTTACTAAATAGCATTGCTAGTCCAAAATGGGTTGTCTAAGTTAGACTAAAAAGTATGACTTAGTGGAGGTAACCTTGCCAAAGCAAAATTACCATGTTTATGCAATTGTAAGAAATACAATTTTCTAGTCACATAAAGTATATAAGAATCTAAAACTTAGTAGATTTCTTATTGTATATGGGTAATTCCATTACTTTTCGACCAATTTGAAAAAGTCGACCTCTTTGATTTTGCTAAAATTTTCAGGGATCAAAATATAGATGAAAAAAATGAGATTTCCAAAATTTTAGACCATAGAATATTGCCTGATCAAAATGACAAACATTTGAAGGTCAGAAATTTTAGAATAAAACGTCATTTTTAGCTTATTTTGTATCTCAATTTTTGGGCTTCTGGAAAATGATAAGAAGGTCTACGATAGCTCAAATTATTCCTTATTACATGTACTTTAAAACCCATATTATTAAGTTTAAAATCGTGGCAGTCATTTTGATATATTAAGCTTTAAACATTATTCCAAAAAAAACCGTAAAATTAGCAAAATCGCAAAACTTTGCTTTCTTTAAACCGTTCTAACTTTGTCAAATCTTAACAAAATTTGATTCGCAAGGTCTAGATTTCCTCGTGTTTAATCTCTTTTTGAAGTGATCACACAATACTTATAGAATCAATACGTATACACCATTATTTTGATGCAGGAAGTTGCACATGTTTTCGCGATCTTCAAAACTTGTAATTTTCAGGTCCCAAAAAAGCGCTGTCACCTTTTGTCGATTTTAGTCAAAATTTCAGTAAATACTCTTTAGAACACAAGAAAAAAGGTTATTTATATGAGAAATGGTATATCGGGCATTATCATGAAATTTTTAATATTCAAAAATTGTTAAAATCGGCAAACCGCACATTTTTGTATCTCAATTTTTGGGCCTCTGGAAAAAGACAAGAAGGTCTACGTTGGCTTAAAATATTTCTTATTGCATGTACTTTAAAACCCATATTCGTATATTTAATGTTGGGGCAGTCATTTTGATATATCAAGCTTTTAACATTATTTAAAAAAAAAACGTAAATTTTGAAATATTGCTAAATTATGTTTTGTTTAAATCATTCTAACTTTGTCAAATCTTAAAGAATATTGATCCACGAGGTCTAGATTTCTTCGTGTTCAATCTTTCTTTAAAGTAATTACACTAGACTTATAGAATCAATTTATATTCACAACTATTTTGATGCAGAAAGTTGCACATGTTTTCGCTATTTTCAAAACTTGTAATTTTCAGGTCCCGAAAAAACGCTGTCACTCTATGTCGATTTTAGTCAAAATTTCAGTAAATACTCTTCAGACTACAAGAAAAAAGGTTATTTATATGAAAAATGGTTTATTGGGATTTATCAAGAAGCCATTGAGAAAATGCAAGTCGTTGTGCTACGTCGCCTGGTTGTAGGTGTTTTACTTTTGATAATAATATGGGTGAACATTTTCACTAAAAAACGAGTCAAAAAAGTTGTTTTCTGTCAGGAAATCTCAATTGCTAGGGCATTAACATTACAGAGTCCGTAAATAAAAATGATATCTGCGTATTCTCTATGTTGAACAGCATTTTTATCAAATTTTACTAACCTAACCAAAGATAATTGTTTTAACAAGTATTAAAAGCTTGCATCAATGCACGCTTGTTAAAGTAATGTTGTTTTGTTTGTGATTTTTTGCTAAATAAATTTTTTTTTAAATATTTTGTATTTGTTGACTATCTCAAAAACAAAGCAATATAGACAAAAAGTGATTTAGATTTTCTGAATTTTGACGATTTTTGAATATAAAAAAATTCTTGATAATGCCTAATATACCATTTTTCATATAAATAACCTTTTATTTGTGGTCTGAAGAGTATTTACTAAAAATTTGACTGAAATCGACATAAGGTGACAGCGGTTTTTCGAAACCTAAAAATTACAAGTTTTGAAGAACGCAAAATCATGTGCAACTTCCTGCATCAAATTAGTGGTGAATATGTATAGATTTTATAAGTCTTATGTAATCATTTTAAAGAAAGATTGAACACAAAGATATATAGACCTCGTGGATCAAATTTCTTTAAAATTTAACAAAGTTAGAACGGTTTAAACAAAGCATAATTTTGCAGTTTTGCTTAATTTTCGGTTTTTTTCTGAATAATGTTTGAAGCTTGATGTATCAAAATGACTGGCCTAACATTAAATAGACAAATATGGGTTTTAAAGTACATGTAATAAGGAATATTTTGAGCTATCGTGGACCTTCTAATCTTTTTCTAAAAGCCCAAAAACTGAGATACAAAAATTTGTGGTTTGCCAATTTTGCCAATTGGCCTTTTTTCTTGTGCCCAAAGAGTATTTACTGAAATTTTGACAAAAATCGACATAGGGTGACAGCGCTTTTTTGGGACCTGAAAATTACAAGTTTTGAAGATCGCGAAATTATGTGCAATTTCCTGCATCAAAATAGTGGTGTATACGTATTGATTCTATAAGTCTTGTGTGATTACTTTAAAAAGAAATTAAACACAAAGAAATCTAGACCTTGTGGATTAAGTTTTGTGAAGATTTGACAAAGTTAGAACGGTTTAAAGAAAGCAAAGTTTTGCGATTCTGCTAAATTTACGGTTTTTTTTGGAATAATATTTAAAGCTTAATATATCAAAATGACTGCCACGATTTTAAACTTAATAATATGGGATTTAAAGTACATGTAATTGAGAATAATTTGAGCTATCGTAGACCTTTTTATCATTTTCTAGAAGCCCAAAAATTGAGATAGAAAATAAGCTAAAAATGACGTTTTATTGTAAAATTTCTGACCTTTAAATTTGTGTCATTTTGATCAGGCAATATTCTAAGGTCTAAAATTTTGGAAATCTCATTTTTTTCATCTATATTTTGATCCCTAAAAATTTGAGCAAAATCAAAGAGGTCGACCCATATACATTATTTTTCTAAAATAATTATTGTTGTTTTTTATCAAAAATAGTAAAGTAATAAGTCCAGTCAGATAAGCGCAAAAAGTTAAAAAAAATCTGTCAATTAAAAACAAACAAAAAATACACTATGTTGGTACCAACGTAGTCTTCTTGCATTTTAATAATATATTGTAAAAGTGTTTATTAATTTTAGAAAACAAAACAGCATTTTGAATTGATTTAAACAACTTTGGCAATATTAACTGTTATTCAAAAAATGTTAAATGGCATTTACTTTAAATAAACATGTAATATTATTGTTGCCAAAAAAAAAAAATAGTTACCATGCAAATAACCTTGAAATTGTATCTCAAAAATATATTTTAAATACTACACTAGATTTTTAATTTAAAATTATATTTGAAAAGTATAGATTATTTATTAAATTTTTATTAAATTTATCAAATATTTTAGGAAGATTTGCTAAATATATAGCAGAAGAGACAAAGAAAAAAATTGATGATAAGAACAATGAAAAAAAACTGTATTTATATTCAGCACATGAAATGACTATTGGTGGATTCCTTAGACTACTCGACATTTATGAACCTCACGTTCCACCTTATTCCGCTTACATTGTTGTCGAATTGCATCTAATTGATGGAGAATATGGAATTAAAGTAAATTTAGATTTCAAGACAACAAAACTATTTTAATAACTAAATGTTTTAATTTGTTTACAGATTTACTATCAAGACTACTCATCTGAAAAACTTAAGTTGTACAAAATGCCTAATTGTGAAGAGATCTGCCCGTTTGATACGTTTTATAATATCTTAGAATACTACTTTCTTAATGACAATAATTGTTAATATATTTTAATATTTAAGAAAATATGCTATTTATTTATTAATTTGAAAATAGTTGTATTAAAGCATTAATTAAAATTATCAATTTTTTTTTTAAATTTTTTTTTCAGCTTGTTGATCAATTCATCAACAAATATGTTCTTAAATTTATCAATCAACAAAAAATCTGCATCCAGAAATTTCTACAGGGATAGAATTATTACTTTCCCAATTATGTTTATAAACTTAAAAATACCTGATATTCAAAATATCCATCAATTTCATACAATTCAATACTCACAAAAGCAGTGTACTTGATTAGGACCGCATTGTAACCGTCAAAGGCACCAAACATTCCTATAATGTTGGTATCGTGGCCTGAATATAAGAACAAGTTTTTGTGGTATTGTTTCTGATTTTTTTGTTATACTGTCTTTCTATATTGTATGCAATAAAATGGCTAAAAAAGTAATTTAAAAAAATAAACAAACCAAAAAAATTATTATTACCTACCAACAATTTCAGGAAGAAATTGATTATTGGCATCAATTTCATACTGCATTGCAGCTTTAGTAAAAGTTTTGTTCCATATAGGTTTGGCTCATTTGGGTATATCAAAGCCCAAATCTTGCTAAAAACCAATACTACAAGGGTTGCTATTTATGTATTAAGAACTGGCAACACTGGTACTGCCAGGTGAAATCTGACATTGCTATTGTAAAGTTTGACATTTTTGACATTTGAAGGTATTGGCGCAATGCCCTCTATTAGGAGTAACGTTACTGTTAGTGTGTAAAGGAGACTGTAATACAGTTAAAACTTTTCACGGACTGGTAACGGCATTTTTGGAGCGTTTTATTTGAATAAAAAAAAAGTTTGTTTATACGTACTTAGAACGTTTTGACGTGAAAGCACTATTTGAGTTATTTACAGTAAGTTAAAAATTTGATCTCGGCTAAAAGATAAAATTAAGTCGCAAAAATGTTCGAGCTATGATTTGTTATGACTTTCAACGTTAACTCAAGAACAGTGTTTCAATCAACTGAATTCAACTATTGACAATGAAGCGCCATCCACAGCCACTGAATATTGCTGGTACACTAAATTCAAACGTGGCCGTTGTTCGCTCACGGACAACGTTAATGAAGGTCGTCCAAAATCGGTCGTTGTGCCGGCAAATATAGATGCTGTGCAAAGACAAATTGAAAAAAAAAATTATGTGACATATCGCAAAATTGAGACATGTTTAAGCATTGGTATCACCAGCATACATAAAATTTTGTACAAACATTTGGGTGTTCGGAAACTGTATGCACGTTGGATTCCACATTTGTTGACAAATGCTCAAAAAAATGCTTGTGTCGATTGGTGCCGTAAAATGATTACAAAATACAACTGTGGTGCATTTAAAGCCGTATACAGCATTGTCACAGGTAACAAGTCGTAGATTTATGCATATAAACCAGAATGAAAAAGCCAATTTGCAGTTTAAGTGTTTCAATGTGAAAAAAAGCCAACAAATGTTGTTCGTTCTAAAAGCTTTAAGAAGCAAATGGTGGCGTGTTTCTTTACGAAAGCCGGGCATGTGGCAACTTTGGCTCTTGAAAATCAAAAGGCGGTTAATTCAGCGTAGTATACGACCATTTATTTGCCTGAAGTTTTCGGTAAATTGAAAGACAACAACCCAAAACGACAAATCATTTTGCATCACCAGAATGAGAGCTCACCCACATCGCATGAATCAAACCTACAAAAGATCGAATTGATGGGTCATCCGCCTTACAGCTTTTTTTTTGTTCCTAGTAGTTAAAGATAAACTGCGTGGACAACGATTTTCATCGCCCAAAGAAGCAGTCGAGGGCTTCAAAACGCATGTTTTAGAGCTATCATCTTCTGACTGGACAATGTGCTTAAAAGAGTAGTTCAATTGCATGCAAAAGTGTATACATCTTAAATGCAATTATTTTGAAAAGCAATAAAAATACTTTTGATAAAATTCATTCATTTGTTCTTTCTATTCTCAATACATAAATAGCAACCCTAATATTAAATTAAATTTATAATAACTGAACAGTATCTTTATTTATTACTTTAGTAGCTTTCAATTCATAAATAAAGTATGCAAACTAAAAACTCAAAAGAAGGAATTACCTGTACTAGAAGTGTATTATGAATTGCAAATATATCATAACTATTGTTTTAAGGTACATACATCGATGCCGAAAAAATACCTTTTATTTCCACAACATATTTCCATTGCTTAAACATACAAATTATTATTATTATTAAAATTACTTACAATATGCACTTGTCTGAGTGTGTCAGGTGCATTTTTCACGTTTTCCATAAAATTGTTGTTACTCTATTCAGAAGACTTGCTGTAAATAAATGTAAACTAAAAACAATAAAAATTAATTGATTTTAACTACTTACATTATGTAGACTTTTAATCATTATAAAAAACAATGTTGTTCGAAACAATACAAGATACTGTTATCATATTTATCTTAAAATTGTTGTGATTATAAACTGAGTACAATGGGTTTACAATTAAACTATAAAATATTTTATATATAAATTCACATTTTTTGTAAATTAATATGTTGTGTTAGGTCCAAAACTTATTTACTGTAACTAACAATACAATCAAGCAATAATAAAATATTATTAAAAGATATAAATGTTTGATAAGTTTGTAGTATTTTAATTATGAAAAGTAAAACTATTAATATACATCAATTTATTTGTTTTATATTCTATATAAGATTAACAACTGCGTTTTTTATATACATATTATTATTTATCTAATGTATACATTTTAAAATTGTATTATTTGTAAACATATTTTTAGTATGTTAAACATAATAAATAATATACTAAATCTATATAGATATTCTTACAAATATAAAACAATAAACTGTTGGTGTATACTTAGTTGCCTAACTTGCGTACCCACAAAGTTGTTGGTGATATTAATAAGCAACATTGAATATGTAACGCTGTAAGATCTAATTAAATCCATATACTAGTATTAAATAATTAGTTTATTCAACAAAATTATAAAAAAGTAGATTTAACTAATAATAATTAAAATAATATAAAAAAAAGACTGATGTTTGACCTTACTCAATCTGTTCAAATTAGCTCTAACATTGTTACACTTTTTGTCAAAAATTTAAAAAAGTTGTGTTGCGCACAAAATCTGCAGCTACACAGGCAATGGTTTTAACGGAATTGTAGGCTTAGTAAGCCTTTTCACTAGGTATTGTTTTGCAATTATAATAAAGTCGATTGTGTTTTTACTATACGTATATTTGTTTTCTATATAAAACAAAAAATAGATAAAGAGCAACCTATTTAAAAGGAAGTATTATACATTTATAAAAAGTGTAATAAAAAATAGTTACATCCGGAGGTACTTGCATGTGTTGAACATACTGGCCGCCTTAAATGTGTTCTCTTTCTAAACCTCAATTGGCAGTGGACAGATCCTTGTAATTGCTCTTTTTGTAATTCCGGTTGACATTTGTATTGTTGCAACTTTGGAAACTTCATCAATTCTTGAAAATATTTCCACAATATGTCCTAGCTTCCATTAAAAAGGGGTATTTTGTCATCGCGTATAATAACCATATTGCTTGGTTGCATGGCCTCATTAAGATTGTTTTGTAAACTGCTTTCATTTGGTTCTGATTTGTAATTCAGATAAGTTCTCTTTAGACCACTTTTTCTAGAAATGCTGTTGCATAACATCCCCAATAAAAAAATGTCTAAGTGTTAAAAAATTAAGATCATTTGAATCATCCGATATTGGTGTCAATGGTCGTGAATTTAATATGTCTTTGATTTGGCAAAGTCAAAGTGTTCATTTTGGCGTTGGTTAAATTTGCATTAGTGGCTATTCTCTTTTTACTGTAGTACATAAGCCAACCGTGTGAGGAGATCGAGGTAGAATAAAAGTCCATTTGATGTTTTTCCTTAACATGCTTTTGTTATACGCTCTTGTTCTTCATTCATAAACGATAAAAGTCTACGCAGCTTTTTGTTGGCGCCTAGACAATTAATAGCATTGTCAGACATCATTTTTTGATTTGGATTTTCTTTTTGCGCTACGAATCTCACTAATTCTATGTGCACAGCTTTTGTTAAAAGACAAACAAATATTGCAACATATGCCTTAATTTTTTTTTTGCTGTTCTGTTGACTTTCCTCCATCAAAAATGGCCCACAATAATTACCCGCTGATGCTAAAAATAGACGTGATGGTGTGATTCTGTTTTTAGGCAAACTCCCGTAATGGTTCTCTGTTTACTGGTTTGTGTCTAGCATGTTATGCACTTTCTTATTGTTTTCTTTATTGTGTTTCTAGCTGCCAGAATCCAGTATCTTTTTCCTATAATTGCTAATAATATTTGCATTTTCGCAAGTATTTGTAATTTGTGTTCTTGTTCAATTACTAGTTTAGTGAAGTTGTGTTGGCTAGGTAATATAATTTAGTGTTTTTGATCTATCGACAAAGTTGATTTTTGAAGTCTACATCCAATTTGTAATATTCCTTGTTTGTCCAAAAATGAGTTTAAGCAGATGAGCTTGCTTTGTCGTGGTAGTTTCCTTTTTGTCTTTAAGCAATAAATTTGCTCGCTAAAAGCTAATGTTTGTACCAATGCAACTAACACCTTTGTGGCGTTTCTTATTTCTTTGTGTTTTAGTGTGCGCCTGATACAGTCGTTTTTGTAAGACTTATTAAAGAAGCGCATGTTCCATGCTGTAACTTAAAGTAGTTTATTTGCGCAAGAGTATCTTAAGAATAGTTTGCACTTAAAAAGCTTTATTGTAGGTCTGGCTTTTAAGTCTGGTATCATCACCAATTTTATGTTTTCAGGTTGTTCTGGATGTTGCTTATTAAGTATCCATTTTGGACCATGCCACCATAACTCATTGTTGACCAATTGACTAGGCGACAATCTTTTAGAGCATGGATCAGCTGGGATTTTGTGTGTTTGCACATGCCACCTTTAATTTGAATTAGATACGGAATGTATTTCTTCAACTCTAGTCACAAATCTTTTCCATATTTGCTATTGGACTTTATCCAATTTGACGTAATGGTTGAATCGAAAAACAGATGTATGTCGTTTAATCTTACATTTATAGCTGTTGCTATTTTATTAACAAACTTGGCCAGCATTACCGCTGCACACAATTTTAATCTTAGCAGTGATACTTGTTTGGTAGGTGCTACTCTGGCTGTTGCAGCAATTAGTGACGTGTAAAATTTTTTGTTCGTTTAAATGCGGATTTACTGGCATTCAAAAATCCATAAATTTTTATTAATTCTTTTAGATAGTTGATAACATTTTTGTTGATCTGCATGCCGTTTAATAATTTTAATTCTTTGCAATACTGTTGCCATTTCGTGTCCGTTTGTTGATCTACGGATTCGTCCCAGTTAAGTTTTGATTTCCAAAGTTCTTAAATGATAATTCTTGCGGTTATGGTTACAGGTGCTATTAACCCTACTAGGTCAAACAATTTTGCAACCTCTGCTTTGATATTTATTTTTTTTAGAAAATTTTGATGTTATGTATTGTAAAAAGTGTTTTTTAGATGTTTGTTTTTACACCTATCAACACCGTTTCTAGTGACAGTTAATTTGATACGTAACAGCAAATTTCTGCTCAGTATGTTTTGCAATTTTATTATGAATAGACTTACACCAGAACAACGCTTGCAAATTGTGTAAATTTACAGTAAAAGTCGTGGTTCATCAAAACATACAGTGCACTACGTCCATTTTACGGTTGACATAATCGTCCATCCGAGCAAATTATTTGAAAAATCATAAATCGTTTTTGCACTACGCATAGTCTGATTGATAATGTTGAAGAAGTTGTAACAGCAATTGGAGCTGTGTCCATCCACCTTATAGAAGATTTTGCAAAAAGATCTCGGTTTACGAGCTTACAAGATACAGCTCGTGCAAAAGCTAAAACCACGTGACCATTATATGCGTCGTATGTTCTAGATTTTAATTTTTACAAAAGAAATTTGTTTATCGATGAGGCTCATTTTTGGCTCAATGTCTACGTAAACAAACAAAATTCCCAGATTTGGAGCAAGGAAAATCCAGAAGCCATTATTGAAACTCTGTTACATCCACAAAAACATACTAATTGGTGTGCTTTGTGGGCTAGTAGCATTATTGCCTTATATTTCTTTAAAGTTGCCGGCCAGCACGTGACAGTCAATGGAGAGCGCTATCGATCCATGATTACTGATTTTTTCGTTCCACAGTTAAATGGCGTTAATGTGGAGGAGCTTTGGTTCCAACAAGACGGCGCAACATACCACACAGCACGCAACACAATCAGTTTATTGCAGAAAACACTCGCTGACCGCATAATCTTGCGTAAAGAACCCGTAAATTGGCTTCCACGGTCGTGAAACATTACACCTATAGACTACATTTTTACATTCTGTGGGGATATGTGAAGTCGCTAGTGTACAAACTTTTATTTGCACTTTATTGAAACCAGCCGCGGCGCTCATATGCCCCAAATCATATTTAAGCAGTAATGGCATAAAATTATCTTATCAATAAAGCTAATACCATGGCGTTAATATGATTTTTATGAGTTTCAATTTAGTTCAAAGTTCTACACCTCTAAAAAAACACGCTTTATAAGGTTGTCCTTTATATTTCAATATATTTTTAGAGTTTTTTGTATATCATCTTTGTCCAATGGCAAAATGTAATATTTTTAATTGGATTGAGACTCTTCCTTTAAAATTATTTTGTTATTTGATTTCCAATTTCTCTACTGTTTGTAATAATTTGTCAATCTATTTTCTGATGGCAATTGTCTTTTCTGTTGTGTCTGCACCCATTAGCAGATCATCTACATAAAAATTGCCGATCTCGGTAGCGCAACAAATGAGAGACTAGTTACGGTACTGAAGGTCCTGGGTTCGAATCCTGGTTAAAGGATGTATATTTGTTACGAGAGTTTGTAAAAATTCATATTAAATTACATGGTTGTGATAAAATAAGTGTAATACTCAAAGTAAAAAAAAAACATAAAAATCACGAGCTACTATTTTGCTTGCTATGAGCCATTTTTGTACGTCTTTTTCAACCAACTGTTTAATACATCGAGTCGCCAAATATGAGGCACTGGTGGTACCGTATGTGCGTGTTAGTATATTCGCACATCTTCATTGACGTTGTGTCTCCACAATATACAGAGTAGGTTGGTTTGACTTAGATCTACGTTTATTTAGAAATACATTTTAGTAATGTTTGCCGATATTACATATCAAAGCGTGCGAAATCTCAATAAAATGCAGGTCTTGTACAACTAAGCCTACTATCAAAATATCATTGAGAGACTTGCCACTTGTAGTTTTTGCTAATGCATCAAAGACTACATAATGAGATAGAAAACAACTCTTCACGTTTTTACATGTACGTAGTTTCTATTTATTCCAGTAAGTATTAATGCTTTTATACATTTAAGCAGTCCCAACTAACAACTCAGCTTGGCGGTCATAATGTTGACTTAGGCACCGCTGTCCAATAGCGCACAAGCCTTATAATAGTAATAAAATCATACAATATGGAAATAAAATCTCTGAAAGTATTACAGGTCATAATCTCGTATACTGCGTTTAAAATCTAACATTGCACCTGAAACCTATGCTCCAAAGTCATTTTGATGTTTTTACAATTTTAACTATGCCACATTTCTTGAAGGTCTACAAACTACTCTATTTAATTATAAGCTTTATACTAACAACGTCAATGAAAAAAAATAATATTTTAAATTCATTTATTTTAACGTTGTTTGATCACCACGCTCCTGACAGATCATACACTTACAATAAAAAAAAAGTTGCCTCCATGGATAACATATACCATTAAACAAATGCAGAAAATGAAAGACAACGCATATACCCGTTTAAAAAAATCTAAACTACTTGCACACTAGGACTATTATAAAGAATTACGTAATTTAACAACAAACGCTATAAAAACTGAAAAAAAAGCTTATTATGAATTTGAATTAAGGAACTCGAAACCCAATGCTAAGTAGAATACTTATAAAAAACTAGGGTTACTTGAATATAAAAACGTTGCTATACCATCTAACCTATCTGATCCAAATTAAAAAAAAAACTTGTTTATAGACAACCGTAAAATTGACATAGGATATTGCAACTAAGCTTCATTATTTAAACACACAAAGTAATTCCACCAACTGTTTTAATATTAAATATACTGAAAAAGCAGTTATCATTAAAGTAATCAACCAAATTAAGTTGCAAGCAATAGGCATTGGCGGTATAAGCATAAAAATGATTGATCTGTGGTGTCCACATATCTTGCCATATATATGTCATTTAATTAATTTTTGTATTAGTATGCACACGTATCCATTAACTTGAAAACAAGCAAAAATTATTTCAATAGCAAAAACCAACAACCTTACAGAATATAAACATCTTAGACCTATAAGTATATTGCCTTCAATATATTTGAAAAAATTCATAAAGCGCAACTTGTCAAATATGCATCTAAAAAGATACTACCAGACTGGTTTTCGGTCTGGTTTTAGTTGTAACACAGCTTTAACAACAGTAATTAATGATGTTATATCAGCAACAGACAAAGAAAAAGTTTCATTGTTAGTGCTTTTAGATTACTCTCGAGCATTTGATACAATAAATAATAAAACTCTGTTAATTTTTTTAAAGGTTTTACAAATAATGCTGTTAATTTAATAACAAACAGTAAGTAGTGGAAACAAAGTATGTGATCCTAAAACAATAACTTTTGGGGTACCACAAGGCTTCATTTTATCGCCCACTTTATATTATATTTATACAAGTCAAATGATTAAAAGTATCAAACACTGTCAGTATCATTTATATGCTGATAACACTCAGATGTATCTATCTTTTCCAGAAAGCAAAGTTCATACTGCAATAAACTATATTAACAAAGACATTGAAACAATAGTTCAAGCACTCGAAAACACGCAATGTTAATTAACTCCTCCAAAACGGAGGCTATACTCTCTGGAACAAAAATCAATCAAACACGTGTCATTGACAAAATGAACTCCAATAACTTAACAATATCCGTTGGTAATAATAGTGACTCGTTAAAAAGTCTAGGTATTATAATAGATAATAACCTAAAGTTTAATTTGCATATCAATAAATGTATTAGCAGAGCAAATGGTAACCTCAAAGTATTATATGCGTCACGCAACTGTCTTAATCAGCAAAGTAAGATTATGCTATGCGATTCTCTGGTATTATCGCCCTTTAACTATTGTAATAGTTTATATGATGCTTGTATTGATTCAGTAACTTGCAAAAGAATAGAACGGGTGAAAAAATCTTGCCTTAGGTTTATATTGGTATAAGAAAAAGAGAAAGAATATTACATAAACTTAAAGACTCCAAATGGCTTAATATAAAACAGCGACAAACTCTGCACAAATCATGTTTCAATAAAAACATAATTGTCTCTAAAAAGCGGGCATACCTCTATAATAAAATAACATTTAGATCTGATGTGCATACTATTAATATAAAGTTTAAAGGCACTCTTTCCCCGTCGTTGATAATGGGACATGATTTATGTTTTCATGTTTCTTAACGGTGCTAACGTAATTACTAGCATTGTAAATGGCAAATTCTATGTGGGCTGTCTCCCTGTTTGACAAATGTAGTAAAGTGTTTTTTACCACATTCTCTGCATCCACCTAATTTGCAGGTTGTTACCTAATGATTAGATTGTAAACAATATAGGCACATCATAGTATCTTTCGTTTCACGTCCTTTTAATTCTATTGCTCACTTCAAACTGAAAAAAGTTTTTGCATTTTTAAATGCAGTGATTGCTTCCACAATCATTAATCTGCAAGATTTTGATCTATTAATCTTCATGCTATCATTTGATCAAAATGTTTCCAATAGTCGACATCTTACTGACAAAAACTGTTGCAATTCTTTCATTGTCGGCAACTTGATATCTTCTATTAGTTCTTTCCAATCTCTTTTGGTTTTGTGGTATAGGCTTCGTGCATATGAAATACACAATTACATCATCCCATAAATTCACTGAACGTCCAAGCAATCGTAAAGCACGCATGTGCTGAGACGTGTTTGTGTTGATTCCTTATTTATGTTAAGCATAACAAACATTTCCTTAATATATGTTTGAGTTATAATTCTGGTATTTTTATAACGTTGCTTTAAAAGTTCTAACTCTACAGTATAATTTACGTTAGTGATTTCCAGAAATTTTATTGTCTGATAAGCTTCGCCTTTTAATATGGATTGTAAGTACTGTAGTTTTTGCGACTTGCTTAACTCTTTTAGATATCATTAACATTAGAAAGCTCTATCCACTCAAATATCTTTTAATAACTTCCAAGTCAAACAAATTTGACATTATTCTTCTTTGATTAACAAATTTGACGTTACTATACGGTGCTTAATCTTAGTTAAACATTATAACTCTATCCCTTATTTGTACAATTAAAAAAATAGTTTACAGAAGGTAAGGGGCACCCAGTTTTGATCTTGCCTTGCAATTCCAAAAAAAGTAAAATTTTACATCTTTTATCTAGCTTTTATTGAAATTGTACCTCTTAACTTGATAGCCTACGCATTTTAATTAAACCAACCCTACTACAGAAGCATTCTTCATCTTCTTCTTCATCTTCTTCTTTGTCAACCCGTGTTCGTCCACTCCTGAACATAGGTCTTTTTTATACTCTTCCATTTGTCTCTGTCTTGTGCTTTTTGGTGCCAATCTTTGCTGGCGGTTTGCTTGATGTCATCAATCCATCGTATTTGGAGTCTTCTCCTGCCCCTTTTTGTTTCACTGGGTCACCATTGCGCAATTTTAGCTGTTCAGCGTTCGTCTGTTCGTCATGCGACGTATTCAGCCCATTGCTATTTTGGTTCTGCAATTCTTTGTATTAGGTCTTTTACTCTTGTTCTTTTTCTGACTTCTTTGTTTGATATTTTGTCTTTTAACGTTATGCCAAGCATGGTTTTTTCCATAGCTCTCTGCATCACTTTCCATTTGTTTGCGGTTGTTTGGTTGTTTTTGTTAAGGCGGTTATCTCTAACCCGTAGGTGATTACATGAAGTACACATGTATCAAAAACTTTTAAAATTTATGGGTATGGAGTTATTTCTTAGTATGCATCCTAGCTTTTCAAATGCTGTATTCGTCTTGATATTTCTTTTGATCGGTTCTCCTTTCCTATTAATCACAATATTGTTTATGAGTACAAATGGTTTCTCGGGGTCTGGTTGAGTTGGTCTAAGTCTTCTGATACCAGTATAATGTTGTCTGCAAAACGTAGGTGGCTCAGGTATGCTCCATCAATTTTGATTCCTTTGTTCTCCCATGCGAGTATTTAGAAAACATCTTTTAGGGCACTTGTAAACAATTTTGAAGAAATTGTGTCTTCCTGCTTTACTCCTTGTTCCACTTTGATGGTGTTAGTCAAGTTTCCTTTATTAATTCTTACGTGTAGTAGGGCGTTTGTGTATATATGTTTGATTATTGCTACGTACCTGGAGTAAATTTGTGCAATTTCCATGGATTTCAATATGTGCCAAGTTTTGACTTGTAAATATCGATAAAAGCTATATGGATGAGTACGTTGTATTCCGTGGTTTTTTTAATAAGATTTTGAATTGTTTGTAGATAGTCGGTTGTGCTAAAGTCCTTTTGGAATCCGGTTTGTTTTACCAGTTGATACTTGTCAAATTTAGTTGTTAGTTGGTTGGTTATTATCTTTGTGAAGAGTTTATAAACGTGGTATAATAGACTTATCAATCTGTAGTTCTTTATGTTGGTCGTGTTTCCTTTCTTAAATATAAGTATAACTTCTGCCTCTAGCCACTTTTCAGATATTCTGACTTTATGTAGACATTTGCTGTAGAAGGCCGTGATTGAGTTTAGTAGTGTTTGATCTCCTGGTTTGATCATCTCTGCAGTGATAATGTCGGGTATTCTTCCAAACCCACATTGGTTACATGGGTTCTTGTGCCGTGATCTCTCTTAGTTCTTGAGTAGAGTTTTGCATAAAACATATATAGATCTGTTCTTTTAACCATATTCCTAAGTGTCTTTATTAGATCTAGTGTAGACAAAGGAGGTTTTTTGTTGTTAGTTGTTTTCTTTGCGGTGGTAATGCATAACTTTTTTACGCTTGTTTGGATATTTGTTTCTATGTTTTGAGTTAGTTGCTCAATATTTAGTCCGCCTGTAAGTTGTAATCTTTTTTGAAGCTTGCTATGGTTTTTGTCCTTTTTCAGTGTCAGCTCTTGTATCGTTGGTTAACGTTATGTTCTGCTTAATTTGTTTCTTTCCTTATTTAGGTCAAAATAGAAGTCGGTTCTTACCATGTGGTGGTCGCTGCCCGTGTTCATTTTGTTTAGTACTGTTACATCTTTGCATATAGATCTGATGTTTGATATTATGTAGTCTATTTCGTTTTTTGTAATGCCATCTGGGCTTTTTTATGTCCATTTTTGTTGTGGTTGTTTTTGTATTTAGGAAGGTTTTCTTTAAGTAGAAAGTCTCGCCTCGTGCGTTTGCCTGATCTAAAATTTTTAATGTTTGCATAGCCCCCTTGTATTTGTTGTCCTAATTTGGCATTGAAAACGCCAGTTAAGATGGTTTATTTGGCTTTTAAAATATCCTTGAATACCTCTTCAGCTACTTTGTCATCCGACGTACTAGTTGGTGCATACGTATCTATTATTTGTAGGGTATATTGCTATAAATAAGTGTTTTTTGTTTATAGTTTTGGCTGAGTATAGCACCCAATAATCCAAACGTAGAAACACTATAAAAACTTTCAGACAAATAACAAATAATAACTTTTACTTTCTTCTGACTGCGCGTTTTCTTAGTACCTACGTAAACCATAACTATATTATTTTTTATAGCCTAACCTTGGTGCAACTAGTCAAAACAATAAATGACCGTTCTGATTTAAAAATCAATAATTTAATTATGTTTGTCAATTTCAAACAATCTAATTCACAATTCTTATTTTTTTATATCTTAGATTTTTTTTTGTATATAAATCTATGTTTATTTGCAGTATTTCAGAGTTATATACAAGAAAATTTAATTATTCTGCTTATTTTGTTTCTTTTTTTACATGTCAATCAAAATGCGTATTTTGTGCTTAAGCAATTGCCACTAATACTTGATGCAGTATGGTTAGTAACTTCAATTTTGGTTTGCTTTGATCTAGTTAAGTATTTGGTAACAGCATCACATTTAGATTTTAAAATTATTATTTTCTCATCATTGTGGTGGCTTCTATTCCGTAGAAAAAATATTGGAAATTATAGACCCTTAATGTGTTATAACTCAAACTTGATTGTTAGAAGTGTTATAAATAAAGCGATAACCGTTTTTAATTTCTCTATTTTTTAGGTTAGGTTAGTAAATCAGTTTTTGATTAAGTTCATTAGTAGTTCATCTTTTTCAAAAAGTAGACAAAACAATAAGTCAGCTAAATAAATGAATTAGGGTAGAGTATAATTTATTACTAATTTCAAAAGCCGGTAATTATCATTTTTTTTAATTTGTTGAGCGTTTTTTATATTTTTGAATGGCGTGAATGAGTTAGACTAAAATAAATTGTCAACTAATCTACTTGTATTATGTTTTTATTATTATTATTATTAGTGTTAAAATTCTTATTGTATATCCTGGCAAATTTGGTCATTTTAATTGATTAAACGTAGATATTTGTAAAATTTGTTTTCCAAATGTTATATATTGACCAAGGCCGGTTATGTGTTCTACAATTGCTATGGCTATAAAAATAGTTAAATTTAAACTTTTTTTTAATTTTTTTTATTAATCATTGTTTTTTTTTTATGTTGAGTTCTAATTAGCGTAACCTTACCGTACCTAAACCTTTTTTGCCGTGCAAGTAGTTTAAATAATATTTTTATAATAATAATTATATTTAATAAAACAGTCGCGTTTAAAACATTAAATGAAGTTGCCGGTACATGCTTGTTCTTTACAGCATTAGCAAACGGTAAAAGTTTTCTTCTACAAAAGAGTTCAACAAAAAATTTAGTTTTTTTTTCAACATATTGCTTATTTCAATTAAACACAATCACATATCGCACGCAATAGTATTTTAATTACTATCAGCTAATTAATTTTAATGTTTTATAAACAATTAATAATTTTAAAACAAATTGTAACTTAGAGCTTGATTAAGTGTCGAAAGCATGTACTTAATGCAACTGTATTGAAAGTTGATAAAATAAAAACTAATATTAAATTAAAAAATCAGCAATAGTTTTATATTTGTTAATTCTATAAAAATATGTTATATTATTTATTTTATATTATTGTTTCATACTTTTAAAAATAATAAATTTATTTTGAAAATATAAAACAATAATCTTAAATGAATATTAGTTTTATAGTTTATACAACATAATATGTTATAATTGTGTTAAAATTAATTTCTTAACAAGATTAATTAATTGTATATAAATTGAATCACAACACATCATTTGCCAAACACGTGCGATTACTATTTACATTGATTGGCACCTACTTGGTATAAATTGGCGTCGATACAAAGATGTAATAATGAATATATCAGTTAATAAAAATTGTGCGATGATGTACAGCAAAAAACGTAGAGCACCAGCATCGGTATCATGGGCCGGCAGCGATGTCATCATCCAAATTAATAAGTTCGATGAAGAAGAAGATGAAGAAGAAGCACAACCGGATTTATCGTTATTACAAGAGGGTCAGTGAGTTGCATGTAAGCAATTTATTCAATACATTTAAAGATCCAAATACATAACTTGTGTAGCAACAATTGCACCACAAAATGCTAAAGTGCTTGCAACACTTACAACCGCGGTTGTTGTTCCTGATAGTGATACAATTGTGCCCATACAAATTGAAAGAATAAATTGAGCTAGAAAGACCATGCTTGAAACAATTGCTATATCAGTTCCTAATCCGCGCACCTGTCCTCCAATTACTCCTTCACCTTCTTTATTGATCTCGAACTGTAAATAAATAATGTATTTATATAAATAATCCCACGCGCAACATTCTAAAATAATTAACTCACCGTAGATCTCGAATGATAATGCGCTACTAGTAAATAGGGCATGGTGAACAGAGTTGAATACATGACACCCGCAGTCCAACTAAACAGAATTACCCCAACTTTGTGCTTAGTTAAAGCCATTAGCATCATCCCAGATGAATACACAAGTAACCCACCTACATAAACTCGCTTTGCACTAAAAATATTATAATCAATATTATTATTAATATTTGGAAATATGATTACCCAAAGCGGCCAATCAATCTTTCAATGATTGATGAATAGCAAGCACATGATAGTGAATACATGGACATTCCCCAGCAACCAAATCGCACTCCATCCTCATACAATTGCCTCCGTTCGCTACCCTCTAACGCCTTAAAAAATCAATTCAATTAATTGAAATAAAATTGATGTTATAATACCGTTGGGGATCCATTAAAAACAGCTTCGCCTACAAAATCAGTAAAATACAACGAATAACAAACGTGTGCCATCCAGCAAAATAAATTAGTTAAGCATAAAATACGCAAGCTTCCAGGCATATAAATAATACTTTGTAGGTAAGTAATTAAAGACGCTTCTGGATGCACCATCATGCTTGATTGCTGTTTTATTATCTTAGGCCTTGCGGGAATTGTACCAATTTCAGTATAAATTTGCGTCTCTTCATCCTTAAATATTGATTAATTATTATAAATTAGTAATTAATGGGTGATAATACCTGGTTTAGAGTTCCGTAAGAAGTTTCCTTAATTGTTTCCAGATTTATTGTTTCATCTCCGTTGTCTGGTATGCATAATGTTCCAGTTTCTAATAAGTGGAGAGGAATTTCTTTGAAACTGGTCATTGTGTATGATACGCATATTATAAATATAAATGTTATAAGGGTGAAAACTGCCCGTACATGTCCTCCAAGCATTATACCTGGAATCAAAAATAAATATTAAATTATTTATTTTATATTATTGTTTCAGAATTTTCAAAATAAATTAAGTAGTTCATTCACAACTAGTATAATAAATGAAATACTAAATTTATTTTGAAAATTATGGTAATAATATAAAATAAATAATATAATAAAATAAATATTTTTACCAATAGCTGTAACATCCCAATTGATTCCTCCAAGAGCATACCCAAAAAATCCACCAAGTCCGGCCATTATAGTAAACGTACTCAATCCTTTTGCGTGATCATCTATCAAATAAAAAATTATAAAACTAGTTAAATAACAAATGTTAATTTTTATTGTTACCTTCAACAGTTACATCAAGAAGATAAGTCCTAGCTGGACTTTGACAAGCATCAGCATCAAAATCCAATAATACTGTTCCTAAAATAGTAAAAAACACACCCCACGGATGTGAGTTTGTTGGAACAGGATTATCTTCGTCCAAAGTGTCATTAACAAATTCACCAGCTGAAGTCCGATGTGATGATACAGTTTTCATTGTCATGTTAGGTATTGCGTCTCCTAATGAATATCCTATGTCTTCACCATTTGGTACTAATATCAAGCCTTAAAAACAATGTTTTCTACTGTTTTTGTCATTTTTTTATATATTAATATTTTTTACCAATTAATACTCCTATGGACATGGCAAATATAAACGGTCTTCTGCGTCCAAATTTCATTAAACATTTGTCACTGAGTGATCCGAGTATTGGAGTTAAAAAGAAACCAATTAATGGACTTAATGCCCAAACTAAAGTCATATGTTTGTGCTCCACTCCAATTTTTAGTAATGTTGGTGATACAAATGCAGTTTCGGCTGCATAAGAAAACTCTATTCCCATTACTGCTGCTGATATTCGAATTAGTTCTTTTCTGGTCTTATTTCTGTAACAAAATAAATAAATGTTAAACTAGTTTGATCATTTAAAAATCCGCGGTTAGTCAGTATTTTTATAAATCAAACTATTGTATGGTTATGATACTTTTTTAAAATAAAACGTGTCTTCTAGTCTACATTGTTGCAAAGGGTAAAACAAAAAAAAAACTTTTGTAATCTGAGAAGCGTAATAATTGATTTGTATCTTTGGCTTTGTTTAGCAGAATTGTCAATGAACATTGATTCTTTTGTTGATAATAATCATTTTTTTCACAATTTTAAATTAGTAGATCAACGTAATCAATAATCATAATTATAAACAACAGTATTATATACATTATTTTAAAATTGCTAGTTTTACTATCTCTCACTAGTATGTAAGTCTTTTAATTATACAATTAGCAGATTGACAAACTATAAACAAATCTTAAAACATAAACTTACATTACTGGTTTTAGACAAACGTTAACAGATTCTAAAGAAATGTAGTTAAAGATATTTATAAGCGTTAAACATCATTGAAATAGATTTAAAATTACTAAACGGCCTTAAATAGGTTTAAAAAAATTGTAAACGTTTTGGGAAGCTCTGAGAAATCAAATCACATTAAAAAAACTTAGAAACATTCAATGTTGCCATTCACTGCAGAATTTAACTCTAGTTTGAGTGACAGTTAACTAAAATCTAATTTAAAATTTAAAACCAAAATTGTTACAAACTACACATAATTTAGAACCAAATATACAGGGATGATAATCAGTAAAAAACTAAAAAAATAACTGCGTTTCTTTGGTTATGCTGGACTGCACTTAATTTATCTGCAGTTAAGTGTTTGGAGATTGATACACACAAAATGAACTTACATAATTAGTCAGTCTTAACGGTTTTGAAAAACTTTGAAAATTGTTAAAAAAAAATAAAATCTTAAAAATTACTGAAAAGTTGTAGAATTTTTTACGAAAACTATAAAATTATTTACCAAGTTCTAACTTAAACTGTTTGTAGTCTTAAAAACTGGACAAGCTTTGAGCTTTATTTAGTAAATTCAAACTTTTTTTTTTTAATTAAAAAAAACTTAACTTGTTGACTAAAAAAAATAGTTTTCAGTTAAAGCAGTACCTAATAAAAACTAATTTCATCCGCTAAAAGAGAATACGGCTTTGGTAGTATCAAAACATTGATTAGAAGACAAGAAGACTGTTCACAAGAAAATTATATCTAACCTAAAAATTAAAAAACAAGTTCCAGACCATAGAAAAGTAGAATGTACAGAAACTATCTGGTATGATTATTTTAAAGATCCCAAAATATATCTTTAAAGTTTTTTATTATTTTTTTCCATATGACTCTTATACATTTACACTCAAAATTTTGAGTACTTATCCTTTAACAGTATTAGAAAAAAATGCATAGTCTATTAAACCTTAGCAAATTTAAAAAGTTATTAATAAGTTTTTAGCATAATATTTGAAGGTTTTTTAAGGTATAGGATAAATAAAAAAAATCATAATTTTTTTAACAAATCTGTAGAAACTTTAAATTATTTAAATAATATTTTAAATATTTTAAAGCTCTAGAAGATGTTGTTAGAATTGAGTAAAAAATAGTTAAGAAGATAATAGAAAAATCAAAATAAAAAAACTGAAAAAATAACAGAAACAAAAAAAAGTACGTAAACACAGAAACAAAAATAAGCAAAAGCAGATAGACTAACAAATGCAGACAAAAAATGCTAACAATTGGAAGAGAAATCAAGCAATCAAAAAGAATACACAAAGAAAAATGCAAAAAAAACTTAGGCAAAATTAAAATATATCCAGAAACAAAAACGTTATAAACAGAAGAAGAAGCATAGAAACAAATAAACAGAGACAAAAACCAAAAACAGAACAAAACAATTGCATTGAGAAAATAAAAACACATTTCACAAAACTATTTAAAGAAGCAAACAAAAAAAATCAAAATCAAAATTAAAAAATGTAAATCTCAAAAAATTACAAAAAAAAAATATGTATGGTATGTAAAAAGGTAAAAAGTTTCGTTAGCCAATAAAAGTAGTTCTTGTATGCATAAAACATAACAAGAAAACTGAAAAAAAAAAGCGTAAAACAAGAATGATCATTTAGTCTCAGTTTATTTGCCGCCTATATCGCAGACGTAGATTAAACGTTAAGATTAACGTAAGCAAGCAAAACTGCAGTTGTTAGCATACTGAGACAATATGATTGTTATTGCAAAAAATAAATAATAAAATAACAGATGAATAACAACGACAAAGTTCAGATAAGAAAATAGAACACCTCAGAAAAAATGTAACATGAAAAAAAAAACTGAACAAAGTAAAAATTTTTAAATGGGCAATTTCATTTTAAACGGACCAGAGCAGGGAAGGGGCTGCATTGAGAAATTTGTTTTAGTATTTTTTTCAGTCTCTATAACTTATTAGTAGTCTTTTAATTGGCTTAAAAAGTATCAAACTTAAAAAAAAAAATTTTGTAGTTTTTTGTCGTTTTTTAACTTAAACGCACTTTTCGTTTAAAAATTGCAAAATTAACTAAAAAAAAAAAATTACTAGTAAAATCAATCAAAAATTTTTCGTAGAATCCAATTCTAGCGCCATTTTAAGTCCAGACCCTGTCTTTAAGCCGCAACAGCTATAAAACTATGTTTTTGTTCTCAGTGAGCTGGGCAAAACATTTTTTAGATTTTTTTAACTGCCAAAGTTGACGCATTTTGATGTAAATTAGTTGAAAAATATAAATTTGTTTTTGTATTGAGGTTTTAGAGGTCTAAAATTCGAAAAACTGCAAAATTTTGCCTATTTTTCAACATAAATTCTCAAATACACATTTAGCAGCGTTTAGAAGAACTAGAATTTGAGTTTTGCAAACGATTTTACATAGAAAATAGTCAGTGTCGTGCTTATTTGGCGTAGAAAAGCCTACCTAGAAAAATTTTGTACAGCATTTTTTTACATATTTTTTTTTAAGATTATTTGACATAATTTTTTTAAGCTAATTTTAGAAAATTAACAAAAACATCTTTTGTAGCTTGAATCAATTTTGGGCAATTTTATTTATTGCTTGATAGTTTTTGCGCTTGGGGCACAAATTTAGGCTTGATCTATCGGCGCCAAAATTTAAGAATATTATTATTTTTGGCATTCAAATATAAATCCGCTTAGTGCTTATCAAAATTTAATAAAAAAAAATATAAACCACACCCTAGTGTGTTTATAATTTTTTTTTGTGAATATAAAAATTAAATAATAATTAACGCATTTTTTGACTAAAAATTTTGTTAAAATGTTTTTCTAGATAGATTTTTCTACGGCCGATGAGAACTACAATGATTTTTTTCTATATTTTCCCAAAGTTCATATTTTTAATAATATTTGGTGTATTGTTCCTCTGAGCGCGGCTAAACGTGTATTTGTAAAAGTTTATGTTAAAGAATAAGCCTATTTTTGCATTTTTTTTAAGTTTTAGACCCTTAAAACCCAAATACACAAAACAAATTTATATTTTCTAACTAATTTACATCAAAATACGTTAACTTCGGCGGTTAAAAAAAATCTAAAAAATACTCCTTTTTCAACCCCACTGAGAACAAAAAATTGGTTTTATGGCTACCAATAAGTTATAGAAACAAACAAAAAATACTAAAGCAAATTTCTCGACACCCACCCCCCTGCTCTGGTTCGTTTGAAATGGAATTGCCCAAATATGGATCTGGCATATCAAAGCTCGGATAGCTTTGAATAAAATATCTAGTTTTTGAAAAGCAATGTCATTGCCTCTTCGGTAGATGGCAACTCAGTAAGCCTTGCCCGACATAAAACGACTGCTATAAAACTACCTTAGATCCTTTAACTGAGTATAATGAATAGGAAACTCTGTCTACCGTAGATTGTGGACTAACTAATCTACAAGACAAAATGCCCACAAGGTTATAATACAATTAACTTGGCGGAACAAAACCAAGTTTGTTAAACAAACCCATTTAATTAACCAAACATTGACTTGTTCATCGGCAATTTTAACATAGAAAATTCCATACATTTTTCTTGAGTGAACATTAAATATCCAAATTGCTTTAATCTTGTAGATCCGTTTGTTATCAGCTGACCAACCGAGTGTTTGTGCTTACATCCACAAACATTTTACATTTTTTAAAAAACGTAGAAAATTTAAACCATTAGTTATACAGGGTAATTCGGAAGAACCAAATGTTTTTTAAAGCGCGCAGTACACAGCAAGTAAAAAAGTTAGAGAAATCGGTTGTCATTCAACTCCCCAGGTTATACCATTTTAGTCATGACGCAGTGGAACGTGGGACGTGCAACGTGTGTTCGTGTACGATAATTATGTTAAAAGTGGCGAGTCTTTCAAACACAGCGCTTGTTTGCAAGCACATTGACATAGTTCTGTAAAATGCATTTTACGACTAGATTTAAAATTTCATCCGTATAAGATAGCAATTGGTAAAGAGTTAAGTGAACATCAAGATGGTTGCAACGGTTACTATGTGGAACTTCATAAGTAAATAAAACAACTACTATGTTTTTACCACTAATTTATTGTTGTAAAATTATATATGTATAAAGTATATATATTTTTACAAAATACATTTCACGACTTAAGTTTCAACGTTTTACAGTTATTATCAAGTGAGAAAAAATAAATAAAACAATAAAACAAAACATATACATATATATATATAAGGTAATTGGTGAATTGGTGAGAAAATACAAGGAATTTTACAGAATATTAAAAAGGGGTGGATTATACTGAATTAGATCGATTTGCTCGTTCAAAAAGTTAACGAGCGGATTAAGCTTTGTACCTTTTGTACAGGTATAAAAATTGCTAGTATTGGGGCATGGATAATCCACAAGTAATGTGCTGTAATTAAACCTTATTTTTTTAAGAAACGGTCGCCAACTCACACAGCAAGTTCTTCAATAAAAATTTTTAGTAAAACTTTTCAGAAACAAATTATTTAACGTTTTGGCAATGTGCTTTGTTTGGGTAGTAGTTTTTTATAGTAAGGTTTTCTAAAATTTCATGTTTATGAAGATAAACCTTGAACATTAAAAGAGTCAGAATGACATTTGCCGTAAATTGCAAAAAATTGATCAGCAAATTTAAGCTTGATATTTGCATTTGCAAAAAGATGCCGTCATTTAAGTGGTGTTATTTTTTGCACTTATTTAAACAAAATGGCAGTCTGTAACAAAAATTTTAATGATAATAAAAAAAATATATATAAAATTAACATATTAATTAACATAACTTTGTAATATACGTTTATTTTACAAAAAAAAAGCAACCCTGATAACTTTTTTAAAAGTTTTGTTATTTTGTTAAAAGATTTTAATGTACATAATACTAAATTGTTAAGTCATTCATCTTCTACAACAGTATCCGACCAACAAACTATAATTTTGCTGCTTGTCATAATCTTACTTAATTTAGTTTTCTTGTTGGACTTCTTAGTAAACCAAAATTTAAGATTATTAGATTTGTATTTTTTAACTAATTCAGAGATTGCTGTTAAGACTGTCGATTATTTACTTATTACTGCTATTCATCTATTATTATTCTAAAATAAACATTTTGATTGATGTTGATACTCAATCTCACAAAAATCATTCAGAAAGTCATCAATAAATTTATTATAAAAACCATTTAACAAACTTGTCAGTAATTATCCCGATCAAATTAATTAAAATTATAAAAAAGCTTGTAAACATTGTGGCATCCTAATACAATCTAAAAAGAAAAAAAAAACTGCTTTCTAAAAACAAAACAAAAAACATTAAAAAACAATAAATTCATTGCCAGATATGTCAAAATTTTCAGTACTTCCTCTTTAAAATAATCAAAACAAATAAATTACTAATTAAAAAAAATATTTTCTGCAATTAAATACTAGAAAGCATCAAGTGTATATAAAAAACTAATTTATTATTCTTAAAACATTTACAAATAATAAAATAGCTTTTATTCTAGCTAAAATATTTGATTTATCATACAAGAAAACCATCTCCAATTTATTAGAAATATGCAAATGTTCAATCTATACCTAAAAAAAACATATTTTAAATTATAATCCGCATTACTGTTCAGTCAATATTTTGAATAATATTTTAATTTTTTTATTGTCTAGTTATTCGAACAAAATAACTATATCTCAGATACTCAATATAGATTTTGATCAAAATGTTTGACAACAAATCTTATATCAAATTCTACTTTAGAGAGTAGCTCTACGATTTTTCAAAGAATTTGATAGATATAGCATCCTAATATAGCAAACAGGCTTTATTGTATATAAGTTTTGATTACAAATCTGTAAATCTTATCAATACCTTTCTTAACAACAAAAAATTATAGTTAAAATTAATAAATTTAACAATAACTCCAAAACCATAAATGCTTGTGATCTTTAAGGTCTGGGTCTTTGCAAGCTCTACTTTTGATAACTTAAATAAACTTCCATAAATAACCAAAAAATGTACTATAGTTTTGCTTCATACTTTATAGTATTCCAAAAACTATATCAACAAATATGACAAAAAATCTTAAAATTTCTAAGTCTAAACATCCAGCTTAAGTAAGAAAAAACTTTGAAACAATATCTGATTCATTGAAAAATTTGCTTTAGTATTTTTTTTCAGTTTATATAACTTATTAGTAGTTTTTGATCGGTTTATAAAGTTATAAAACTCAAAAAAAAATTTACTAGTTATATGAATTAAATTTTTTTTGTAGAATTCAAATCTTGGACCATTTTAAGTCTATACCCTGTCTATAAGCCGCAAAAGCCTTAAAACAATGTTTGTGTTCTCAGTGAGCTGGGCAAAAAGGAGCAATTTTTAATATTTTTTTGATCCGCCAAAGTTGATGTACATTAATTGGAAAATATAAATTTGTTTTGTGTATTTGGGTTTTAAAAATCTAAAACTAAAAAAATCTGCAAAGTAGGCCTATTCTTCAACATAAACTCTTACAAATACACGGTTAGCCGCTCTCGGAGAAACAATACACAAAATATTATTAAAAATTTGAATTCTGGGAACAATTTTACATGGAAAATAGTCAGTGTTGTACTAATCGGCCGTAGACAAATCTATCTAAAAAAAATGTTTACAAAATTTTCAGGCTAAAAATGCGTTAAAAATTAATTATTTTTTCATAGTTACAAAAAATATTAAAAATACACAAAAGTGTGGTTTAAAACTTTTTTTATCAAATTTTGATAAGCGCCGGGCGGATTTATGTTTGAATGCCAAAAATAAAAATATTGTCAAATTTTGGCGCCGATAGATTGAGTCTAAATTTGTGACGCAAGCTCATAAAGTATCAAACAAAGAGTAAAATGACCCAACATTGGTTCAAACAACAAAAGATGTTTTTATTAAACTTTTGAAATGAGTTTATAAAAATATAAACCAAATAAACTTAAAAAAAAAAAAAAAAAAATTTTAAGTAACGAAAAAAAGGTGTACATTTTTTTTAAGACTTGAAAAGGCAACAGATTTGAATTCTACAAAAATTTTTTGATTAATTTCACTAGTAATTTTTTTTTTGTGTTAAATTTGCAATTTTTAAACAAAAAATGCGATTAAGTTAAAAACGACAAAAAAACTAAAAAAAAAACGTATTTTTTTTTTAAAGGTTTTATACCCTCAAAGATCAATCAAAATACTTATAAGTTATAGAAACTGAAAAAAAAATACTAAAGCAAATTTCTTAATGCACCCCCCCTCTTCTGGTCCGTTTGAAATGGAATTGCCCAAACAGGTTTTCACTTTTTTTTTACCGTACAACTTTTGCATATACACAAACTAAAATACGTCAATACTGTATCACTTCTAATATTTTTGCATTTTCCATCAACATTGTTTAAACAAAATGCAAAACAAGATATTGAACATTTTCACTGACATTTCAGAGATGTAGAACTTTGGGTTTTTGTGAAAAATTTTGTTTTACCAACTTTTACGATGTAATTTAAAAATCACTTTTAAAACAAAAAAAAAAGTTGTATGAAGCAAAATTGCGGGAATTAAAACACAAAAGGCTAAAGGCAATACAAGCAAAGTGCTGAAAAAGGGTGTACATTGTGCTAGAGCAAGTAAAAATAAACAAACTTAGAATAAAACTAGAAAAAAAAAACAGTAAGGTAAGAAGAACAAAAAAAAACAATAGCAAAATTCTGCAAACCGCAAAAATGTAAAAAAAAACAAAAATAAAAAAAAACAAATATAACTTTTAAAAACTAGGACAAATAAAAGATAATAAAAAAATAATATAAAAATAATAAAAAAATTAAAATATAAAAAAATGGTAAGTGAAAAGAATACAAAAATGCAAAAAATTAAACGTATGTAAACCATTCTAGGTACAGTGAGAAATATGCCTTTATCGTATAAAACAAATTACCACACAAAAAAATTATAGTAAGATTTAAATGTGAAACCAAAGAAAAATTGTGTGGAACGAGTATCAAAAATTATTATATGAAATATTTTGTCAAATTTAAGTTAATTTTGAAAGGTTATTTGCAGTAAGTGTAATACATTTTTATATTTATGTTTAAAAAGCCAAAATGCAAAAAATATACCGATATTATTAAAAAAATATTTAATTGTAATATTAGCATTAAAAAATCTATCAAATACATAAAAAAAAACTTACATTTTTAGAAAAATATGCAAAAGCTACACAAACTCTAAAAGTCTTGACAGATCTTTGTAATATTTAAACGCTTTTACAGTCGATGTGTCAAACAAAAACCAACGTTGACATTTGTTAATTCAATTGTTGTGTATATGTTTGCCCAAAACTTATCAAAGGTAATATTTTTTAATGTTTACTTTATTAATTTGTTTAGCTTTGCTGGTACTAACATAATTCAAATTTTGTGATTTTTAACAATACACAATATGATGTTGTACAGCCGGATTTTGCAATTTCTAAAGTTTATTGAAAAAATTATTTATAATTTATAACAGTTTATGGGCAAATTTTGGTGTTTTTTGAGATAATTGTGATGTTTCAAGACCGTATTTAGCTATGTTTATAAATAGAATTTTGCATTTTTTAATTGTTTTTGGCCGGATTTTTGATTCTTTCTAACATAAATTTATAATTTTATGACCGGATTTTGTTGTTTTTATCATTTTATATCGTCGGTGAAACAAGACCTTGTATTTGCATTTATGTCGAAAATTGTTTTATCTTATTCAAACCTGAGTTGTTCAACATAAACGTGTACAAAACCTCGAATCTTTTAGTTTATTTTAATTATCATATTATGATTCGTTATAATTCAGAAAGATAGAACATAACACTTTTTTATCTATACTTGAAGTATGAAATTTTATCGTCTTCTGTAAAATTTTTGTAAATGCACATACGAGGTCTTACATTTTCACCGACGATATATAAAATATTGCACTTTTTAACAGTTTATGATAGATTTTGGTTCATTCTGACAATATTGTAATATTATATAACCAGATATTGCTATTTTTCACTTTTTATAAGTAGCATTTTGCACTTATTATACAACAGTTTTTGACAAAATTTACTATTAAATTTTTGTTTTCACTTTTTTAAAAATTTATGCCAAATTTTAACATTAAAAAAAATGTTTTTTAACTGTGTTTTGGTTCAATCTAAAAATATTTTAATGTTTTACAACCTGATTTTGATATATTTGACATTTTATAAATTTGTATAAATGTTATTAAATCAAAACTTGTAGAAAAGAAGCGTTTTAGAATACCTAAAAACACCTTAGTTCGGAAAAGTCTAGAAAAAATTGTTTAATTAATAGTTTAGTTAAATATAATGAAATAAATTGTTATTGTTCAAGAAACGGAACACAAGGTAGAAAAAGTACAACATATTTAAAAAAAATATAAAGAAGATTTTTAGTTTAGAATATTTTTTCATAAATTTAATTTTTTAATGTTACAACATATTTATTTTATATAAACATCGGCAATAATTTACAACATTTTTGTAAAAAGATTTTTTTACAAACCATTCACGTGCGCGTGTCTCATCTGTAGACAAAAATTTGCGAGGAATGCATACACCATCAAACAAGACATTACAGGAAAATGTAGAAGATATACGTAATCACATAAACAGATTTCCAGCATATCAACCACACTACACAAAAAGTCATAATCCTAATAGAAAGCACCTAAGCTGAATTTTAAAGTTAAAAATAGTGTACAATCTTTACAAAGACATATGTACTAGTAAACAAATCAATAATCGTGCATCTGAAGCAATATATTTTATAGGTATTTCAATCTTCACTATCGCGTTCTATCAAAAGATACTTGTGCAAAATATGAGTTGCTCAAAGCAAAAATAAATTGTAAAGCTAATAAACAAGAAAAGCAAATGAATACACGGCACACCTTGCACTGAAAAAAACTGAAAAACAAGAACAAATTTAACAAATAATAAGCCTTCGTCAATCCTAAATATAGAAAAAATCTATACATTTCATTTTAAAAAAGCAAAACATATCATTATAGCAAAGCATGTGGCGGGCAAAAGCAAAACTTTAAGCAATGTATATTTTAGCTTAAGCTCTTAGAAAATACGTATACGCAGATAATAGATAATAAATTTTTGGTTTCCGGTCATTCATTCCTACCAAACAACCAAGATTTTGGATAAATAGAACAATACACCAAATATGTAGATCTGGAAATACATTGTTGTTTGCAATATAAAAAAAAGATTTAATTCTACGAAGTTATTGGAAAAATTTGTAACACTTTAAAAGACAAATAAAATTAATACTATTTTAGTAAGGTTTCAAATTCAGTAGTTACATTTAAAAAAAAAAATAAACCAAATAAAATTTTCTATAAACAAACTTTTAATAAAAAATTTCTTTTTAAAGTAACTAATTTGCAACCAAACCAAAAAAAAATATAGCTTAAATTAATTGTTTTAAAACTCTGATCCAAAAATCATAAATAATGGTGCTTTTCAAAGTTTTGCTCTTTTGTCAACTCTATTTTTGTTTTACATTAATAAAAAAATTTAAATAACCAAAAGTCTTATTCATAGTTTGTAAATAATAACACTTCATATTTCATATTTTTCAAAAACCATATTGACAAAACATAGTTTTGAAATTTTTAGACTAAAATCTGTAGCTTTTCTAAATAAAGATCTTGAAACAATATTTAAGGTAAACTAAGTAAAATTTAACTGTAAAAACTTTTTACTGTTCCAAAATCAAAATCCAAGATATTTTTTAGTTTGTCTTCTTAGGTTAACAACCTTACATTATCTTTTTCAGAACAACCATTGAAATAGATATAAAAGTATCTAAAAACTAGAATTTCCTAACATATGTAAATAGTTTTTATGTGAACAAGCATATAAAACTACACTATCTCTTCTAAACTCTGTTCGTAAACTTAGACTTAAATTAAAATTTTTATAAGATAAAAATTACAAGACATATTGCCATTTAAACAAATATTTACTCGTAGTTACAAGGCTTAATACAAATTTTAAGAATTAGACCCTTCCAAATTCATTATTTCTCTAGATTTATAACCTGCAACTAATCAAGATCAATGTTCATAGACTGCTTAAATATCGATTTCAATGTAATCGTTACACATTGAAGTTCAAAGAAATATTTATGTTGTTGTGGCATATTAAGTTATTTTTAAATATCACATATTAAAAATAAGTCTTAAAACTAAGTTAAATTTTTATGCTAATTATAAAAAATAATTGATGCTTTTATTATGTAAAGTTGAATATTTTATAAATAGTTGAAATCGATAGAAATAATTTATAAACTATAATTTTCTAAAATAACTAACGTTTATAGAATTCATTTATAAAGTCAATAACTTCCAATTTATAAAAATTACTATTGTTTTGGTTAATCATATTATGCATACTTTGTAAAACATATATACTAGAGTATATATTTAACTCAATACCATATAAATGGAAAAATAATTAAAATTATTGAAAACATTCTTAGAATTATTTTTTATGTGTATTCTAAAAATAAAATATATTATTTATTTTGATCTAAAATGATTAGTCCTTGAACAATTCATAGAAAAATAAAATAAACTTTAAGATTGAATTACCTATAAACATGTGAGTAATCCTCGTTTTCAGTCCCATCGCAACCGTACAACTTCCCTTTAATATAATCCCTAAATCCGCCAGGATAAGCTTCTTTATAATTAACCCACGACTCCTTCCAACCATCTCTGATACCATGCAGCCTTCCCACAAAACCCTGATACTCATGCAACTTTTCTCCCATAGTTATTTATTTCGCGTAACCACTTGCTGGATTCATCCCGACGTCGCGAACATCTCGCTTACTTCTAACGAGATTTTCGGCTTTGTCTGTAAAGGGATGCCGACGCGCAGCTTGAGTTTGTTTCCAGGCAAAATTATTTTGTGTTTCTAGCACAAATTGACTGCTTTCTTAAGGCGACTGAATGAACTGAAGGGATGATGTAATGACAAACGGGGAAGCCTCATCTATGTACATAATTGGATCAGATCAAAAATCGATAGTGTTGCAAGAAAATTGCAATTAATTGCCTATTTGATTATTAAAAATTATAATGATTCAAATAACATTCAATTTATTTAAAAAAATCAATAATTGTCTCAATTAAATTACGATAAATCATTTGACTTTATCCTCGATGAATGTTAACCGGCGATAAATTACTCAAAGTAGAAGTCGGGCGGTAATTACTTCCAATAGCAGAAAATAGTGTCGCGCAGCATTCTTAGATATCTCCATAAATTATTTGGCCTTAGCTAAAGGACAGGATTTGTTCATTTGTAAAATCCGCACGGCAACGAAATGAAAAAAATATACATATGTGGTACCAAGGAGAAGGAAACATTGGTTCCGATCGTATTAGAGCGTTTATTGAATAGTAAATCCACACGACAATTTGCATAGAAATGAAATTGCGACGACGTGAGTTTGCAATCAAATTAAATAGAAAGTAATAAAAGAAACAATTTAGTAACAAATGTAAATTATTGTATTTTAAATTAAAAGTGATAATGTCTAGCCAAATTAAAAATAAAAGTGCAAACTCATATCTGGCCTAATTCTTTTTGTTTTGATACTTGTTCACATATTAAGAATTCATTTATTAAAATCATACAATCAAATGACTATTACATTTTTGATAATGGCTATTATGAAGATCTTTGTTTGAGTTTTCGGCACTCAAAATAATCGCGAAGGTCATTGCGTGTATTAATAGATTGTCCATACTAAATATAGTACATTGCTTTGTTGCTCGAGTTTTTATTTCCCGTATACCTATTGAATTGATTAGAATCAAATATCGGGATTGCTAATTATAAGTTGATTGGTGCTAAATATAGATTTATGTCTGGTGATCATTGTAAAATAAATTAAAATGTATTAATTGGATGTTTTTATCAGTTATAAATAATCAATAAATGATAAATTAAATAAATTTGACATGTTGCAAGTGGAAGAAAAAATAAATCAATGATTGATTACTATAACATGTTGAGTAAGGTCAAATTGTTGTTATGTCAAATTTCAGTTAAGTTTTAAACAATAAAATTAAAGATTAATAAAATGTGTACTAATTTTAACATTTATCGATATCAAAAAATGATTAAACGTTTAAAGCGATGGTATAGTTTCACTATTGTTAACTAAGAAACCCAAAATGTTACTAGTTAGCAATGAGCGGGTATTTGATACAGATTTGCTATTCCCGGCAGATTGAAATTTTGCAATTTTTTTTTGCAGTTTGTCACATATTTTGTTACTCTATTAACAGAAATTCTCAATGTACTAGCACGTGATGATACTTATTTCACACAACTATAAACACTGCTGCACGATAATACAAAAAAATAACAATTTATGAAATTTTGTTTGTACGCTTTGTTTTTTATAACATTTAACTTACAAGTTTTTGATGGCCCCGTGCGTAATGTTTACTTTTGCGTAATAAATCGTATGAAATCGCATACTTTTCCGTAGTAATAATAGTTGCAACACTATTACAGTAAAAAATAGAAAAGTAGTATGAAGATGTTTTCTATACTAATCAATCTTTTAAATTTTTTATATGCTGCAAATGAAACAGTCTTTTTAATGCATTTTAGGTTATTTTTGTTAACAAGTAAAATTTAAATTGCACTTCATAGCTTATAGTAATTTTGTAGTATCTCTTGTGTTATGGTGATGTTATTTAATTAATTAAAACTTCACTTTAATACTTTAATACTTAAATATTATTTCTTCACTTGAGCCTTGCGGCCCAAGCTCAGAGCTACCGCTCTTTACAGTCTTTAAAATATAACTCCTTAAAACTATTCCTCTCGCACATTTATATTGGTAGATAGGGATGAAACCGACCCTTGACCATAAACAGATGGTTTATAATCTTAATGGGTTTTTACAGTCATAAAATCGGGTTGGGACACAACATTACTTCCCCCTCAAATTAAAAATTTTTATGAAAGAAAAATTTACCAATATAATTATGTGAAGTTTAAAAATTTACATTTATAATAATAATAATTAATTGACTAAAGAAATACAATAAAATTAATAGCTTATAATATTAAACTAAATATATATACATTTATTTTTATTTGAATAAAATATATAAATAGTTGTGTTTCCTTTATTTTACTAAATAAACCGTTTAAAAATGTTTGATTCAATTAATTCAACCTTTACAACTTTTTATGTCAATACTACTTCATATGAAAACTTTTTAATTTTTGAATACTTAAATTTGTCTTACTTTGAAACAAATAAATTACAAACATAGACGCCAGTCTTCTTGAATCGCACATAGCTAAATTTCAAGAGAAGGATACGTCTTGATTTACCCGCCAGCTCTTAGCTAAGGTTTAATCAACTAAAACCATTTACAATCTTCAAAGATTTATGTATTGATTTTCAAAGTTAAAATGTAGAATTATATATTGTTTATGATTTTACAATTACAATTTTAATATAGAGTCAAATCTATTTATAAATTAAATAATGACTATAAAATATGTATGTTTTGTTGATATATGTTTTATACCTTAATAAATTTACTGTAAACACATTTGCACATTTAAACATGATGTGGAGAATAATGTTCACAACACAGCAGCGGAGAAACGGCGAAAATATCTTCGTGCGAGCGGCAACACGATGGCGATATTTTCGATTCTTCGGACGGCGTGGATGGCATTTTGTATGTTATTGGGCAGTGGCAGCGGCGTCGGTGGCGGTGGCGGCAGAACGGCAAAGGTAACTGGAATCTGTTCGATCTCAGCGCTGTCTCCAAAATGTAGTATCTCTTGTGTTATGGTGATGTTATTTAATTAATTAAAACTTCACTTTAATACTTTAATACTTAAATATTATTTCTTCACTTGAGCCTTGCGGCCCAAGCTCAGAGCTACCGCTCTTTACAGTCTTTAAAATATAACTCCTTAAAACTATTCCTCTCGCACATTTATATTGGTAGATAGGGATGAAACCGACCCTTGACCATAAACAGATGGTTTATAATCTTAATGGGTTTTTACAGTCATAAAATCGGGTTGGGACACAACAATTTGTTTTCGTGTACCAAACTTAGCAGTCAATGTAAAATGTACAAACGCTTTTTTAGTTCTTGATAGTGGCGGTATGAATGCATAACGATGTTGAAATTTAACAAATGATTTTTGTTTGTTTATATTTAAATTAGCCAGAAGTTGTCAAACTCTGAAATACAATCCTGTGTTATGTCCAACCCTTTTTTATGTAGTGAGAGCAAGTGTCCCTTGAGAATGATTTACTCATGGCAATATCTTCCGATTTTCTTCTCTGAGTAAATCCAGTTGTTATACTGTCCTCGTCAATGTAGTCTAGATTTGGCTCTAGTTTGAGGTAGGCTGCTCATTGCCTTGCAAATTGTTACGCAGCATCTGCGGCGCGCATGCAGTCCGCGACCCTTTTTTCCCTATAATTCCTACCTTTGTCTTTTTTTTTTTTGACTTATGTAGATTTTTATTTGCACTGGCATCCATCTCTGCTCTCTTTTTTCTCCAACCCCTGTGCTATTTATTCCAATTATTTGGTTAGTCTTCAGGTGCATTCTTAGTTAGTTTTCTAAAGTCTTTGTTCACTTTTTTGTCGTATTCTATTTTTTTCATTAATAGTTTATGCAGTTCCATAAACTGTGTATCTTTGTATTTATATTTTGGATTACTTTTTTGTGTTTCTCGTTGCCAGGTATATTTTGACTATCTTACGTTATTCGTCAACCTCAAAATAATGTATCTACCATTTAATATTTGCCTAGTTAGGCTTTTTTCTTTTTCTTTTTTGGCTTTTATTTTGTGTACTTTTACATTGTTTGCTTTTTTATATTTTTTGTTGTCAATCTCTTTATTTTTTTTCTATTTATTTATATATCTCGGGAATTTTTTAATAATTGTTGTTATATTAACTTTGTTTTTCAGTATTTTTTTTATCCCATGCCTTGCATTCTTTTATAGTGTGTTTTGCATTATCATGTGTTTTTTTTTTGGACAGAATAGACATTTATTCTTTTCTTCTTTTTTTTTTTAATTTTAATACTCCATTCATTTTTTTACTTTCTGGATTAGATCTCTTGTCTATTCTCCTTTTTTTTATACTTCACTGTCTTTTCCATTTATTTATTGCTTTTTTCTGTACTTTTTTTTATTGGTTTCTTTTTTTACTAGTTTCTTTGTTTCTAGCGTTTCTTCCAGTATCACATCCGCCAAAAGTGTTGTCGAAATCATCTCTATCGCCTCCTGTGACACAGTTCTGTAGTCCATGATGGTACTTAACAAGCTTGCTTTCGTAGTTCTTGTTATTTCATTCCTGTTTTGTTTTGTTTTTGTGGCTTTTCTCTTAATGTTTCTGCGGTATATAACATTTTGTTTTTTACTGCTGTTGCTATTACCCTTCAGACTTTTTTCTTGGACATCTCTTGATTATTGAGATTCATATTTGTATCTTATCTATTGCCAATTTTTCCTATAATACTTCCAAGTCTACGTTTGTACCTACTAGTGCTACGTCGTCCGCATTTGCTATTATTGTCACGATTTCAGCTAGCCTCATGCAAAATAGTCCATTATAAACTAGGTTTTACAATTTTGGTTCTAGTGCTGAGCCTTAAGTATCCCTCTGGTTAGTTTTCTTTTCTTTCGGTGTTTCTGTCTTAAACAAAAACATTGTAAACAACAAACTTGAGTGTTTTATTTAAGATAAAAACTTTGCTTAAAAAATTGTAACTGATGAATTTTTTCTACAAAACAAAAGTCCATACAATGAGCCCATAAAAGCTCTCAAACACTTAAAAAGACAATTGTTTGGTCAAAAAGTGATAGCTACAGTTTTCTGGAACGCCAAGAAAATTTCCTTCACTGAGTAAATGCTAAAAAAAAACTACAATAATAAAAAAATATCTACAAAAACGCAATTAAAGACTTGAAAACAGCAATATACAAAAAAACCTTACCAACATGATGGTTTTTTTAATGAAAAACCTTAGCGGGTGGGTATCTTAAAATAATAAACCAAATCACGTACAATTGTTGAATTAGTGTGACGCTCTTACCCTCTATTATAGTATTTAAAAATTAGGCTTTATTTTCTGCTATTATACAAAACAACATTACACAGTAATTAAAGATACGTCTAAAGTAGAATAAGTTATGATTTCCTTGATAAAAAACATTTGGACAGTAATCGACTCAGAAGAATAAACCATCAATTGTTAATCTAGTGTGATCCATCCATCTACCCAAATGTATATTGTCTACTTTCTGCTATTATCAAACATAAAAGAAAAATCTTTTTAAAAACTTGCTTTTTTCTTTCTTCTTCTTCTTCTGCTTCTAGTAGGCAAAGGTCGTCTGTTCATTTTAGAAGCCTCGTTTTATTGTGATTGCTCTTGGAATGTCGACTGCCAACTGTCGCGCCATCTTCTTGGTGGTCTTCCTAAGGGTCTTTTTCCGCCGGGTTTGCCATTGCGGGCAACTTTAGCTACTCTGGTTTCTGACATTTTGGTTCCGTGTTTGTTTCAACAGCGTCTACGCAGCCTTACCCATCGCACCGCATCTTCTACCTTGCATTTTTGTCTTATGTGTGTCGTCCGTTGTTTGTCTCACATCGTGTATCCAGCAATTGTTCTTAGTGCTTTTATCTCTGTTGTCCGCATTTGTCGTTTGGTAGCCGCCGTGTCCGTGTCCGTACACATGTTTTGTAGATTCTTGATTTGCAATCGGTAAAAAAGTATTTGTTTTTCCAGATATTTTGCGTTAGGTGTCCAGATATCATAGCAGTTTTGTTAACCTGGTGTTAGACGTCGTCTTTCAGGTTTCCGTAGCTGGATATTTTACAGCCCAGGTAGAGAAACGACATTACCTGCTCAATTGGGATTTTGTCGATTAAAGACTTGCAAATATTGGAATTACTCTTAAATCTTCTACCGACTTAACTTCTCCCAAGTGATAACAAACAAAGTAGTAACAGCAAATTTTCCGTTGCTTATGCATAAATTTTTTCTTTGCAGGCACACCGCCTGCAAAGAAAAAATTTATGCATATATGCTCTGGCTAGAAATTAAAGTCTAATGTTGAGATGCAGGTGCAGTAAAGCTTGATGTGAAGTAGAGGTAGAACCTTTGTAAGTTGCGTTGTGCAAGCAAATGTTTGCCGCGCATGTGGGATAGGATCTAACACATTTTACGCAAATATACAATAAATTTCACCTGAATACTATAACGCTGTAGACCAGATACGAAGTCTCGTCAGTATCTACAGTACCATAATTTTCTCAAATAACGGGTTCGACAGTATATATTAAGCAATTAATTTACAAGTACATATTCAAAAACAGCTATGAGGTACAATACAAACGTAAGCCCTTTGTGCCTAAAAAGATTGCACAACTTGGTAAGATCTCTTTATTTTTCCGATCTAGAAAAGTAAAACGTAAAACATTGAAACAAGTTTTCTTTCCCTTCCGATGCGTGTAACTAAAAAAATGCATAAGCTAAAGCAACAAGCTCTGCCTTTCAGTAACTTTTTAGGGTTGACTTAAAAAGTGTAGTAAAATCTTTTATTGTTCTCGCAATGTTTCAATACACTTCTGAAATTTAAATCAGATAACGGATGCAGCAGTCGATAGTTAACTTGAAATACGCATAGAAATAAAAGCTTCTTTTATCAACATCTACTGTAGATGATTAAAAAATAAAATTTATGGTTAAATCTAAAAGGTTACTATACTGCCAATATTACTCACCTGGCTGTTAGAAGCAAGTTAAGTGGTTGAAGGCCTTGATAGCCTTGACGACCTTAATTGCACCTAACGTAAGGCTGCTGACTACTAGAGAATGAATTAAACATTCAGTTTTGTTTTAGTTTCTTCATTTTGTTTTTTTTATCTACCATGGTGAATCCCATTTCTAAGGGCAAAGTTTTAGATGAAACAGTGTCAATGTAGTCTTATTAAAACGTTTATCACTTCCTCGTCCTCAAAAGTTGTAGTGTTAATTAAATTTGATGCAAGAAAGATTTGGGTCGGAACTTCCAATGCCGTAAGGATCTAGATAAACTGTTTTAAGTTTGCGGTTTTAAAACAGTTAGCAAAGATTTTCAATGCCAATTTGACATATGTATTTTGTTTGTTTTTTTTTTTTAATTTGTTGGCAATGTTTTGCTTCATTGTGTGCAGTATTTGTCCAGTTAGATTTTTCAATCTGCATAAATTTGCTTTTGATCAGGAAGACAATAAACTTTTTCAAACCTTTGACCTACTTGTCCATCTCGTTGCACAGGTCTTCTATGTTTAAAAACAAAATAAATTAATACTAAATAACGTCAAGTTGACAAATATTTTCTGTACTACAAATTTATGTATAAATGCAAAAAAGATTAACATGGAAACAAGAAAAATGTATCAACCAGATTCTTCATCTTCTATTGCCATACTGCAGCAGGTTTATATTTATGACAAAATAAAATAAATGTAAAATTGAACAGGTTATGTGGAAGAGCAGCAATTTGCTGAACATTGCCTTTTTTTTGTATGTAATATATTTAAAAAACAAAGACTAATACAATACAAAAGTATTATAAAAATAGTGCCAAATTACTAAACCATTTTTTGCTTTGAGTAAACTTTTGCGATCAGTTAAACCCAATTTTTACAATAAACATTTTAAACCGTTTAAATACTAATTATTATTTGCAATTTTTTTGTGATAATTTACCGGTATTTATAAAAAAAAAAATCTTAAGAAAACTCTGTAGCCCCGGCCAATATAAAGAATTACATGTAAAAAATAGGCCATGTAACGTTTGGAATATAAACTATTGTTTACTTTGTTTTTAAAGGTATAATGACATTTATGAGAGAAATTTAGTTTTATGTTTGACACTTACGAACTGGAACAATTTACAATTGAACAAAGTTGGGAAATAATGAAAACTTACTTCCAAAGTGGTGAGTCTTCTACTCAAACGGTAAGAGTTTTACAAAAAAAAAAAGTGCCTTCAACACAGTTTGTGAACTAATTTGTGAAGCAAGTTTGCAAAACTGGATTAAGATAAAACAACACGTTCAAGTTCTCGTTCAGTGCGCTCAATCAAAAAAAAAATGTTGTTGTTCAGAGTGTACTTGAACATGCATTAACATCAACTCGTCATCGTTCTTAGGAACTGAACATTTTTTGCACTTTTCTAAAGAGAATTTTGCATAAAGCCTACGGTTTAAAAGCCTACAACGTTCAATTAGTCAAAGAAATAAAGCTTCATAACCATCCAATGCATTTTCAGTTTGCCAAATGGGCTAAAGATTGTTTGGCCACAGATGAGCATTTTCCGATAAAGTTCATTTTCATCTCGGAGGCTATGTCAATAAGCAAAATTGTTGCATTTAGGGATCAGAGAATTCACACATCACTATTGAACAGCTTATGCAGCTACAACAAGCAACCGATTGGTGTGGTTTTTGATCCGGCGGCATTATTAAACCATTTTTCTTCAAACATGAGCAAGAAACCGCCGTTGCCGTCAATAGCAAACGTTACTGTGTTATGCTAAAAAAATGTTTGGTTCCAAAAATTGAAAAGTATAAAATGGAAACATTTGGTTTCAACAGGACGGCCACTTGTCAAAGTAACCATCGATATTTCGATATTGATTTTGGAAATTGAATAATTAGCCAATATGCTGATGTCAATTAGCAGCCTAAAAACTGTGATTTGACGCCGTTAGATTTTATTGTGAGAAAACCTTAAGTATAAGTGTTACGCTAACCATTTAGAGACGATTGATGATTATAACAAATCAATGACAATGCCTACTAAAAGGCACTACAAGTTGACGGCAAAATTTACAGTCAAAAATTTACAAAAACAATATGAAAAATATCATGCAGCTGCTAACAGCCAAAAATCTTTAAGTTGAAGGCGAGAACATCAAAAAGAGCTAAACACTGTGTAGAATCGTAAGACAACCTCCAAAACTGTATTTTTTTAACTGCTTAAGATAATATTGCTGCTGTCAAAAATACTAGACTAGACAAAACCGATTCAACCCAAAACGCTTTTATTTTAAGACAATAGTATCTATAAGTATGAAATGTGTGACCATCAAAAGATTTTAATATGTTTTTAAATGTTCTGTTCTGTGCTTTCAACAAAATCAATTTTGTTTACAATTTTTTTTAACAGATCATTTTGTTTTGTTTAATGGTAGTGATCCTAATAGGTCCAGACTTTTTGACTTTCTTAGTGGGTATGGCTTAATAAGTAACTTTAATCGTTCTACTAGGTTAGAAAATAGTATCGATAATATTTTTACAAACGTACACCAGAGTCTAGTATCTATGCATACTATTGATACTAGTTTTTCCGACCATATTAGAATTGAATTATCATTCAAATATATAAATAATATTAAAACTAAGTCACGATTATGTCGTCCTTTAACGCAATGCAGGAAAATTTAATTCTTTTTTTTTACCAAGTATAAAAATGGATATGATTTTAGAAATATTATCAACCAACGCTTTCAATGCTTTTTCAGACACAGAACTGCAACCAAGCAAGGACTGCAAACAAAATAAAATCATTTGATTTAACGGAGAATTAATAGCAATGCGTGAAAACTTAAAACTTATAAACAAAGCATGTCTTAGATCAAATAATCCTCAGTTAAAACTAATTAACAAAACAAAATATAACTTAGCAATAAAAAATGTTCGGCTTAATGCTAATAATAAGTATGTAATTAGTCAATGTAACTCTCAAAAAGCTATGTGGAGAACTATTAATCCAATTAATAAAAACTGTGTTACAACCTGTGATATTAGCGCTACTGATTTTAAACATTTCTTTTTAAATGTACCGTCTACTTTAATAGGATCTTTATCTAAATCTGATGTGGATCCTATTATTTTAATGTGTCGTGAAGTAAACAATGCAAACGTCCCAAACTATTTTAATTTTCGTGAATCAACTTTTATTGAAATGAGAGATACAATCAAACTTCTGAAAAAAAGTAAGGTTTTGATTGTTATGATATTATTGTCGCTATGATACACTAATAGTTTCATTAACTAAACTATTTAATGAATGTATTAATAATCAAATATTTCACGATGCTTTAAAACTAGCGGATGTAAAACCTATTTACAAAAAGGACGACATCAATGACCTTTCAAATTATAGACTTATCAGTCTGTTAACAATTGTTTCTAAAAATTTTGAAACTTTGTTAAAGAATCAATTAGTTGATTTTTTTGAATCAGAACATTTATTTTCTAATAGTCAATTTGGATTTTGAAAAAAAAATGTCTACAACTCCAGCTTTACTAAACGTTGTGAACAACACTATCGACTGTTTTGAAAGTGGTGCTTATTCAGTATCTTCCTTTATCAACCTGACCATGGCATTTGATTGTGTTGATCATGAGATTTTACTACGTAAGCTATATAGGTATAATATTAATTTGCTGCGAGATGGTTTTGCAGTAATCTTTTAACTGTAAACTCTAAGAAATCTATTACTCTCACATTTTTGTTACAAAATCATCGGGAAGATACTAAGAATACAAAGTTTTTAGGTCTGTATATTGTTTCAGATTTAAAATGGTCAATGTATGGAGATGCATTGGCAAAAAAGTTATGCAGCAATATTATTTTATTACGTTATTTAAACGGTACTGTTTCTATCTCTGTCTTAAAAACGGCCTACATTTCTCTCTGCCAATTACATATTACATACGGTTTATTGATATGGGGACAGCTTTACAACTTAGTTCCAAACCATATTAGAAATATTCCAGAAAAAGCTTTCTTAAAACATATGAAAGATTATCTAATAAAAGGGCTTTCTATTCTATTGATGATTTTGTAAGAAGTACTTTTAATTAAATTTATGTATTTTGTTTTGCTTTGTATTGTATGTTTTTTTTTTAATTTTTATTGTTCTTTTATTTTTATAATAGTTTGTTACATATTTTTCTCGCTTAAATATGTTACTGTGTATTTTTATTTGTTAATTCAAACCAAATGACCTGACTTGTGTAATACTTTTTGTAGTTGGAGCTAATAAATTCATATTATTATATTATTATTAAAACCCCAAACATCATAAAAGCAATATTCTTAAAATTTTCCAAAAACTTTGTTAGTTAAGTGCTTTAAATGTGGGATAAAAAGATATGTCAACAAGTTTTGCAAAAATAAGCTAGGAGGACTTTTAGTATCAGGACAGCAACCACATCACACATGACGTTTTGAAAGGAATGATCAAATGATCAAAAATGCAAGCAAGTTTAATTAAATTGATGTGGGCAATGTAAACCTGAAAACATTCAATAGACTAGAACCTTAAAAAATGTTTATATGGACTAGAACTGATCAGGTTTCTGTAACACAAATGTTGGATAAAAGATATGTACAGCTTGCTGAGCGCAAGTGTCAATTTTTAAAATTTTTGACCAAAAAATATAGTACCCACGGCCAAGCAAAAAGTTCTTTGAAATAAAGCTTTGTCAAATTAAATTTGAAATTTCTGCTGTTGACTTCGATTAAAACTTGAAATCAGAGTCTTGAACACCAAAATGTCAAGTATGTTAGAAGTATTCTTGACAAGAATAGCATTAAGTACACAAATAATCGGGGAGATTATGTATGTAATAGATGTGTATATGGCAAGAAAAATCTACTTTCATCACAACAACAAAAATTAACTAAAAAAATTTAAATTTGATTTATGTCGTTTTTGCTCTAGAAGAAGCCAAGTATTTATTACTTTTTAACGACATTTTTGTACTATCTAGACCAAACAATACATAAAATACATTAAACATTTTAGAACATAAGATCTACTAGTGAAAAGTTTTTCAAAACAAGTTTAATGCATATATTCCTTAACAAAATAGTAAAATTGAAAGAAAAATGTAAATAGTTAGCATTATTATACATACGCAAAAAAGCTGTTCAGTGTTTTCAATAAATCAAACAGAAACCAACGCAATCAAGGTTTAGAGTCTAACAGAACTTTGCTTTAAACAAAAAATAATGTTCAACAAATTAAAAAACTTTGGGTGTAAATATTATGTACTCATCTCTAATCACAAACAAGGCAAAATAAACGAAAAGTGAAAGAAGAGTATTCTAGTTTGCAACGACGTGAATTTGCGTGCTATCAGATTTAATGGATAAACCAGCGCAATATAATATGTTTAAACAATGTAATTTTTGTAAAAAAAAATAAACTTTAAAATTATAACATGCAGTTTAACCAGAATATAAACGTCAATCAAGAGGAAAACTTAGATAAACTTAGAACAATAAAGAAAAAAAGAATTTGACAGAAGTATCTGCGCAATCAACTTTTGCAAGTGAAGAACCGAAAAGCAGACAAGAAGTAGTAGTCAAACTCCAAAAAACCAAATCTGGGTGAGCGCCAAACCTTAAATCGTTCTGTTCTGATTTTGTAATAGATTATCTTCAAAAAGTAAATCTACTAACAAACAATGGCATTTAACTCCTTGACTAAAATATAGAATCTTATTATTAAATTTCAAAACACGCAAAACCACTGACATGTTGTTGAGTGTTGCTTGAGAAACAATATAGGCGTTTCAGCCCGTTTCAAGAAGATTTGAGCAGAAAATGGTTATCGACTATACTCGCACTTTTAGTCATGTGGCACGTCATGCGTCAATTAAAAATTAATTGAATCATTTCAATTATAGGCAAATACAATACAAAAAGACAAAAATAGCAAATCAATTAAATAGTTCTAAAAGTACCATACCAGAGCAGAAGATGAATTGAGAAATTTGCTTTAGTATTTTTGTTTGGTTTTATAAATTATTAGTAGTTTTTTGATCGGTTTATAAAAGTGTAAAACACTTAAAAAATGTTTAAAATTTAAAAACCGCAATTTTAATTTAAAATAAAAAACTTTACTAGTGAAATTAATAAGAAATTTTTTGTAGAATTCAAATCTGCTATTTCAAATCTACAGATTGGGTAAGGTGTCTATAAGCCGCAAAAGCCATAAAACCAATTTATTGTTGTCAGTGGGACAAGTAAAAAAAGCATTTTAAGATTTTTTTTAACCGCCAAAGTTGACGTATTTTGATGTAAATTAGTTAGAAAATATAAATTTGTTTTGTGTATTTGGGTTTTAAGAGTCTAAAACTCGAAAAAGTAAGCATATTCTTCAACATAAACTCTAAAAAATACACGTTTAGCCGCGTTTAGAGAAACAATACACCAAATATTATTAAAAATTTGAACATTGGGGACAATTCTACATAGAAAGTAGTCAGTGTAGTGCTCTTAGAAAAATCTATCTAGAAAGAAATTCTTACAAAATTTTCAAGCAAAAATGCGTTAAAAATGAATTATTTTTTTTATATTCACAAAAAAGATTATAAACACAATAGTGTGTGATTTAAAACCTTTTTTTATCAAATTTATGTTTGAATGCCAAAAATAATAATATTTTCAAATTTTGGCGTCGATAGATCAAATCTAAATTTGTGCCGCACGCTCAAAAACTATCAAACAAAGAGTAAAATTGCCCAAAACTAGTTCAAGCAACAAAAGATGTTTTTGTTAAACTTCTGAAATGAGCTTAAAAAAATATAAGCCAAATATTCTTATGATAAATTAAAAAAAAAAAATTTAATCAAGAAAAAATGATGTACATTTTTTTTCTAGATTCTACTGACTATTTTCCATGTAGAATTGGTTGCAAATTTTTTTATTAATATTAAATATATAGTTCCACTAATTGATTTCACTAGTAAATTTAAAAATTAACAAAAAAACTATAAAAAAATGTAGAATATTCATTAATGTACCCTTATAAACCAATAAAAAATTACTAATAAGTTATGGGCAATTCCATTTCAAACGGACCAGAAGTGGGGGGGGGGGGTGCATTTAGAAACTTGCTCATGTATTTTTTTTTTTAGTTTTTATAATTCATTAGTAGTCCTTTAATCGGTATGTGAGGATATAAAACTTATTAAAAAAATTCTACAATATTTTTTAGTTTTTTTGTCGTTTTTTAACTTAAACGCATTTCTTGTTTAAAAACCGCCAAACTTGACCTGTTTTAATGTAAATTAATTAAAAAATATAAATTTGTTCTGTGTATTTGGGTTTTAAAAGTCTAAAAAAAAAAAACTGCAAAAATAAGCTTATTTTTCAACATAAACTTTTACAAAAGCACATTTAGCAGTTTTTAGAGAAACTATACACCAAATATTATTAAAAAACTGAATTTTTCAAACAATTCTATATAAAAATAGTCAGTGTCGTGCTTATCTGGCAAAAAAACCCACCTAACAAAAAAAATTGTTCAACATTTACTTAAAAAAAAAAATATTTTTTATTTTTCTTAAAGATTACTTAGATTATAATTTTTTCAGAAGTTTAACAAAAACATCTTTTGTTGCTTGAACCAATTTTGGGCCATTTTACTCTTTGTTTGATAGTTTTTGAGCTTGCGGCACAAATTTTGGCAAGAAAATTTGAAAATATTATTATTTTTAGCATTCAAACATAAATCCTACTGTTTTTTGTAAATATAAAAAAATAATTAATTTTTAACGCATTTTTTGCTTGAAAATGTTGTAAACATTTCTTTCTAGATGGACTTTTCTATAGACGATGAGTACAACACTGACTATTTTTTAAGTAAAATTGTCTCCAGAATTCAATTTTTTAATAATATTTGGTGTATTGTTCCTCTGAGCGCGGCTAAACATGCATTTGTAAAAGTTTATGATTTTTTGAGTTTTTGAGTTTTAGACCTTTAAAACCCAAATACACAGAACAAATTTATATTTTCCAATTATTATAAATCAAAATACGTCAACTTTGGCAGTTAATTTTTTTTTTAAATGTTACTTTTTCCTAGCTTACTGAGAACAAAAACATGGTTTTATGGCTATTGCGGCTTATAGACAGGGTATAGACTTAAAATGGCCAGATTTGGATTCTACAGAAAATTTCTGGTTGATCTCATTAGTAAATTTATTTCTTTTGAGTTAAAATTGCGGTTTTTACACAAAAAATGCGATTAAGTTAAAAAACAACAAAAAAACTAAAAAAAAACCAAAGAATTTTTTTATGGGTGTCATACCTTCATATACCGATCAAAGGACTACTAATAAGTTATAGAAACTAAAAAAAATACATAAGCAAGCTTCTCAATGCACCCCCCCCCCCAGCTCTGGTCCGTTTGAAATAGAATTGCCCTTATACAAACAAACAAAAATACTAAAGCAAAGTTCTCAATGCACTCCCATTCTGCTCTGGTCCGTTTGAAATGGAATTGCCTATATACTTTCTCAAAAATCAAAAATCTATAGACTGTCTCAACTAAAAGTTCATTTGGGTAGTACTAAGCGTAGCAACGTATTTGGTAACAGTCATACAGAGTCTAAACAATTTAACAGTAAATGTCAAAAATAAGTTCTTAAAGGTTAGAACCCTTATACCCTTAACATACGGGAAAAACTTAATAAAAAAGTTTTCTCTGAATAAAATAGGAATTATCATTAAAAAATTAATCTCAATTTATTTATGATATCAATTTAATCGTGACAAAAAAGTCTAAAATGACCAAAATACTTACACAAATAAATATTAAAACCCAAAATTTAAGCTAATAATTGATTGATAAACTGAAAATCGTTCACAGTATAAGCAACCAATAAATTAGAAAAAAATGTTTACTTAAAATTTGAAAGCATATTGAGCAATTTGCTGACGAAGATACGCAACCTATGTCAGCAAATAGCTCAATAAACAAACGCCTTTATGCTGTAAAAACTAGACATAGAAACAATACAATAAAATGCTAACAATATTTTAAACTCGCAGCTAGACGGAAAAACAAGAACCTTAATAAATCATAAAAACGTTCTCCATGTAAGAAAATAAACAAATCAGCAATTACTTTTTATAAAATAGAATAGAATATAGAATAGAATATACATTTATTGTTAAAAATGCTTATTGGCAACAACATCAAGATTACATACTTTAAATAGAATTACAATTAATGTGCTATACATACATACATAAACAAACAAAAAATACTTAAGAATACTTAAGACAACATTCATACTATATAATAAAAACATTAAATATACACAAATTAAAATAATAATAATAATCAACAATAAAATCAATAAAACTACATGCTCGTAGACATTGTACAATTATTAAACTCTTCCAAAGTATAAAAACAGCCGTCTATAAGGAAGCATTTTAATTTGTTTTTAAAAGAAATAATTGATTTGGCCAGTTTACATTAATTTGGCAATTTATTAAAAATATAACTACCTGCATATTTTGAAGATGTTTTGTATCGAGCTGTTCTATATTTGTCAATAAAAATATTGTTAGAAGATCTGATTTTGTATTTGTGCTGCGCTACTTCTTTGCAAGTGCTAAATAGAAGGCCATTCTTAAATACAAATATACATAGTCTGTATATATAGATACAACAAACAGTTAATATTCCCATTTGCTTAAATGTAGTTCTAAATGATTCCTTATAATCTAAGTTAAACATTTGTCAAATTATGCGTTTTTGCATGACAAAAACTCTATTTATATCATTAGACTGACTCTACAAAATTATGTTATAGCTAAGATTGCTGTAAACTAAACTGTAATAAACTGATTTAATATAATTTAAAAATAACTAATTTTTTAAGTTCATTATCGCATATGTTCCTTTTGATATTTTAGAGCAAATATTGTCAATATGGCTAGTCCAGTTTAAATTACAATCTATAGAAATAACCAAAAGTTGTGTAAATTGATATTGATTTATAATATCCAATGAAATATCCTGCTGTATGTTATTGCAAACAACAATGCTAGATGTTTTACTTAAGTTTAAAATTAAGTTGTTAGATGAGCACCATAACTTAAATTTGCTGATAGTGTCTCTAGCTTTTATCTGAAGTTCTTCTGGTGTTGTCGCTTAAATAGTTACTGACGTATCATCTGCGTATATAAACGTATCAACATCAGTTAACTAATTTGGTAAATCGTTGATAAATAATATAAATAAAAGTGGACCAACAATTGAGTCTTGTGGTACCCCAAGGTTTATTTTTATTTTTAATCAGATTGATGTCTGTTTACATTTACTACAACATTTCTATCACTTAAATATAATTTTACCCAACCATGAATTGAACCTTTTATACCAATAGCATACAGTTTTTCTAGAAGAAAATTACGATTAATTACATCAAATGCAGCTGTAAGGTCAAATATTAATGTAGCTACGCATCTCTTTTTGTCTAGTTGGTCGTATATATTTTGAACAACTTGATAAGAAGCTGTTTTCGTTGATTTGTTTTCTCTAAAACGGTGTTGACAAGGATGAAAAATATTGTTTTTATGAAGAAAGTTGTTAACTCTGTTGCAAAATAATTTTTCAAATATTTTGGAAAAATAGCTTAAAAATGTTATTGGGCGATAATTTTTTATATGCGTTCAGTCACCTTTTTTATGTAGAGGAATCACAGAACCCGTTTTCAGTATTGTTGGGAATACTCCTGATGTAAATGATAAATTTACTATATCTGTTAATATACCCGATATTTCTAGTATAATAAGTTTTAATAATGCAATCGGTGTTTCGTCTAGTCCAGTACTTGTTTTGTTTGCCATATTTGAAATTATTTCCTGCATTTCTGTATATAATACTGGTTGTATATATATAGAGTTGGAATTAAAAATTGGACATGTACATGAAATAGATACATTATTTTTAAAATGGTCATTAATTTTATTTTGTGCCACCTTGGCAAAATAATCAGCATACGTATTGCTTAAAAGATTATTATTTTGAATAAGATTATTATTTTTATTTAAAATCTGGATAATATTATTACAAGGTTTACTGCCTGTACTATCCTTTACAATTTTCCATAGGGTTTTTACTTTGTTGTCAGATTTATTTATTTTATTTAAATTGTATTGATGTTTCTCTTGAAAAATTTGCGTCTTTAGATATTTTTTCTGGCTTTTAAATGTCTGCATATCCAATTTAAAAATTTCAGATAATCGTAGTTCTTTTGAAGTTGTACTGAAGGTTTAAACTTTATACTTTGTTTAACGCATTGCCTAATTTGTTTTGGACATACTACATTCATGCACCATAAAAAGTGATCCCAAAACTTGTCAAAATAATTATATACATTGATGTGAAATCTTGAAACATCATAATATGTCATAAAATAATATTTAAACGTAGTCATATTGTTAAAATTAAAAAGTCTTTTTTTCAGCAAAATTTTTATAATCCTTTTTCTTACTTTTCCTTTTTACACAAATTAAAGTGAGTATGCTTTTGTGATCCGATATCATAAATTCATGAACTGCACAATTAATTGCAGTATACTAAATTTGGCACAGTAATTAATATTCTTATACTGTAAGAATTAGACCTAAAAATAAATATTTTGCAGTATACAAGGTAAAAAACTATAAAAAAAATATTACCGAAGAAAATTACTATAACAAGAAAAATCACTGATGTTTCTGACTTTTTGCTAGGTAAATTTTAAAGATATTTTTCAACTTATTATGATTATATTTAATCATAAATCGGATAATGTCTTCATAGTTAATTAAAAAATAAAATGTTTATGTTTTGAAATACATTTATTTTATACTTCCTTTCTTACCAATTGATGAAAAAACTGAAAAAGTAGTCAAAATTAGACACCTCTAATTAAAATACAAGAATCTAGAAGAGTGTTTAAATACCAATAATTACATGCTGCAAATTGATAAAATGCATAGTTCCTTCTTGCACAATTAAATGTATTAATATATTTTTGAAAGCAAAAACTAAAATGTCAAAAATCAGATCTACAATCTACTACTAATGAGAATCAGTTGGTGAGAAGAAAAATAATAATATCCGTTTATATAATTGTATATAAGTAAAAAACCTACAATTGTATAGATGAGCATTGACAGGATAAGGTCAGAGACTAGCAAAATAGACCAAAACCGAGGCAGACTACAAAAAAAATAGGACTTCCACATTCCAAAGGTTAAGTTTAAATTAAATCATTCTTATTAAAACGATCGTTGAATTGTTTTTTTTTTAATTATTGCGGTACAAATAAAGACTAATTTATGCCGAAATAAAATAAAAAAACAAATAAATATTAATCATGTAATATATTAAAGCCGTTACTCATTAAAATTCATAGTGCGTCTGAATAAACATGCCCGAAGACAGATACGGTTTCATCTGACCAAATAAATAACGCGTTTGGTTGTGCCGCAAGCTAATCGGAAGTTAAAATAAAACGGAAATACGCACAAACACGTGCGTGTTTACAGGATGTTGTCGTCGCCTGGCGACTGTGTATCTCCCGCTTTAATAAATCCAAATTTGCAGACTGGTCAAGAGAAACTTGTCCTTTTTGCCGACGCCCTTGACATCCAGCTTGCTGTAGAAGGTCGCGTACTTGAGGTACTTAGGGGAATCGAGCGAGGTGTGAACTGGATTTGAATACCAGATCGAGATTGCACACAAATCTTGTACCCAATTTGTCAATTTCGGCCAAAACCATGCCATTTGTATTTCGGGTATAAACAATTAGAAGGTTAACTTTTATTACCCAACATGAAATTGAACGAAGAGTCGGAAATGTATCTGTTAATTCAATCAACGAAGAGAAATTTATAGCCCTATTAAAAACGGATTAGTGTTAATTTATTACAAATAAATCGATTAATTTTTAATAGTCTTATTAAGAAACTACAAAATAAAAAAAATATTTAAAAGTATACTATATAATTATTTCAATGCTTCTCGCATTTCATGTTAATTATTCCATTAATTATTATAAAAGGTAATAGCAACATCATCATCTCGTTTCCGTACATCTCTATCTCTGTTAAAGGCAACTTAATTCAATTGAGTCCATATTGAGCTGTCCACAAATCATTAAAGAATAATTTAGCGGCTTGTAAACAAGCAGCGTTTACGATTGGTAATGTGCACTTGACAATTACATGCAACGCCTGACCTCAAGTACACGAATTTATGTTAACACATGCATTCATTATTTCTCTCTATATATTATTTAAAAAATAAATACAATAATAAAGGCTATACATATTATGATGAATATAGAACTTAAAATTTATGCTTTACTGGTTTAAAACCATTATCCTGAAAGGTTTATGCAGTACACTAATTTTGTAATAATATGATTTCTTGAATAAATTTCAGTTACATATATTTTCGGTGCAATTGCATCATTAAAGTAATCACTCCGAAACGAAAGTAAAAAACAAAATCGACGATGCGCGTCACGTCCGCGTCCCTTATGTCACGCACAGGACAACCCATGCAAATAACTTGTTACGTATACGTATCAGCACACACCCGAAGGCTCTCTTCGAGAAAAATAATAATCGACAGAGGTGAGACACGCTGCTGCAATGGCAAAGGCCACACACACCAGAATATACTCACTCGGAAATTAGGTTACGGAAAAGTTTCAAATAAATACCATTAGCATAAAGCAGGAGTCATTGTTATAAATTATTGCCACGGATCCAATTAAGTAAATAAATAAATAAATCACACCTGAACCTTCGTTTTCCTATAACAAAAATAAACACGAATGTAATAGCATGAGGTTAAATGGTTTCAATTGTATGTTGGAGGTTGATTTTTTAAATTTTGAGTGATTTAAAAATTTATTATGTTGCGACCTTCATATTTGAAACTGTTTACAAAATTATAGAAACAATTAATAACAAACACAAAATTGGAAATTAACATTCACTTAAAATCAAACTTAGAAGAATAATTTAATAAATGATAACAGCAAATTTTAAAAAATATATAGTAATCACACTTAAGCTTAAGAAATGTTAACAATACAATTAAATCAAATAATTCAATTAAAAAGAGAATTTAACAATAATAAAGAAAAACATAGCAAGGGCTTAAAAAGTTAAGCTGTATTAAATAAGGCCACATCAGTGGAAGCCCCAACTCAACTCTCACAGCCAATTAGTTCCGCATGACCTTTTCTTCGCGAAAAAAATAATATAATCCCAATGGAAATAAATCAATTAAATTAATCCATTTAATATTATCACTCCATTGATTTTTTATTGATGATTTTAATTGAAGTGGCATACATTATCTATATTTTGAATTAAATAAACATTACGAATCAAATCAATCAAAATCAAATAATAATCCGTGAATGATATCGATAGAATGCAGATTTTTTCAATCATTATTTTTTATGTTCTGATGTAATTGTTTCAGTGAATATAAAGAAGACGTTCTTGAGAAAAACTAGGACGGAATAGTTAGTTCCGAGTAAAAAAAACCGGAATTGTATGTTTTTTTTATTTAAAGATAAATTATTCATTGATCATTAATTTTAGTAAGGACAAAGTATATTTGGTTTATAATTAATTTTAATAGAAAAGTAGGTGAAAGTAATATATAATATTTTTTTATATTTGTGTTGAGTTCATGGTATTACTTTTTGTACATAGATCAAAATTTTTAAATATTTTTAAAATATTGGATTTGACAACAGATTATTTTGTTTGCATGTTTATCATTAAGCTCAGAACACACTTCTTCAACTAGAAATATATCATTTCTTTTTCTTTTTCGTTTTTGTTTTCATTTTTTTCATTTTTTTCTTATTTTTTGTTAACTTTTGTATTCTCTTTTTTTTGTGATTCATTTTTTGTAAACCTTTTTTGTTTGTTTGTGAATTTGTTTTCTTTTGAGCAATTTTATTTTCAATTTTGTTAACATGGTTTTTCGTTATATTGCTCGTACAAACTGGAATTTTTATACTTTAAAATTTATTATTGTCATGTCTCTCATGTGGTGTTTAGGATAATTTTTAAATTTGTTATATTTGGTGTTTTAATTTGATTTTTGCGGTTTTGGTTTAAGTTTCTGCTGCACAATGATACAAAGAACCAAACTAACTATGTTTAGGTAAACAAAAAAATATCAGAACAGCGTGCAATCGGTAAAAACCACTCCTGAAGCGGATATAGGATCAGATCATAATCTTTTAATAGCGACTATAAAAGTGAGAATTAAAAAAATAATAAAATCTGACAAAAAGATAGCAGTAAAGAAAACAGTAAAAAACGTGCAAACGCTAAAAAACACCTTCAGAAAGGTTAAAAAGTCACATTCTTAGCCAATGTCCAATAATAATATGGAAGAACTAAATGAATGACAAAATTTGAGAAAAAAACTAAAAAAAGCAAAAAACGTAGATACAACAAAATTAGATAAAATAGTTAAAAAAAAGTCAAAAAAGCAAAAAAAATGATTCAACACAAAAAAATAAAATTGTTAGGCAAACAAACAAAATAGTTTTAATCTACATAAAAGCATCAAAAAAGCTAGTAGATCAAAATGAAAATATAATCTTAAAAAACGTAGAAAAATTGACTTCTAGCAAGAATACAATAATACACTCTTTAAAGATTAAAAAATTGCATACCAGACAACACTTGTATTTCTGGTCCCAGAATACTATGTGAAGAGGTAGAGAAGGTAATTAAGTTACAAAACTTGTTAACAACATATACAACACTGAGTGGTTGCTAATAGCGTTCTTTCTTAATAAAAAAAAAATACAGCTAAAGTTTCTGGAGAAAATCTACACAATCAATTACACAGCAGATGTGAAGTACAAATGTTCAACACCCAGTTTAAAACAAAAAAAACGCTGTAAACTGTAATCTATGCTTGTTTTATAGATTACAAAATGGCTTCCAATACACTAAATCACTCTAAACTAAACATCCTTAGAAAGAAAAAGTGTCAACAATAAAGACTTTAAAATTTCTACTGAAAACAAAGTGCAGACATTAAAGCAGAATAACTTAACATCAAGAGAGTAGCCATACAACGTGAAATCAAGCAATTAAAGTATTATGAAAAAGTTGCAACAACTTTTAAATAATATATTAGCAAAAACAAACAGCATAGGCTCAAAATAAATCAACAAAACTTTGTAGTCCCGAGTACCCGTAGATTGCTTCTGCACAACAAGCAAAAGTAGCATTTACAAAAATTACCAATCACAAAAAACCGTAGTCCCTCACTATAATTAGACTAGTAAAATGCTAAGTTCCCGGTACTTTTGTACAGAGTCAAATCTTGAACGCTCACAAAAATTGCATTAAATTTATTTGAGTTGTGGTTGTACAGAAAAACTTTCAGAATCCGCTAAACAAAACATGTTCAATAGAGTGGTCTTAAAAAAATTGAAGATCAAGGCGGAAGTTATACACACCGTAAAAAGTAAAAAGTTAGAGTATCTTGGATGTATAATAAAACATCTAAAAAAATGTTGCAACAAATACTTCAAGAGAAGGTAGATGGTAGATGGAGGAGGCCAGAAAGTAAAAAAAATCGCAAAAATACTTAAAAAAAGTAGCTCAGTACAACAACAAAAGCTCCAACAAAGTAAAAATTTGTATGTCGATAGAAAATGTTCAATAATGTATAAGCACGTTAAAAAAAAGAACCTATTCAAGCCAAATTAAAATGTTTGTTGTTCTTTAGTTCTTTTGATCATTGTAATGTTCAAAAGTCTTATTACTATGTTAATTTTTCTTTAGGCCTGACAAAAGTTAAAAATAACTTTGAGTTTACTTGGTTTTATTCATGTCAATTTGCAGGTTTTTTTTTTAGTCTATTTGTTTTTACTTAAAATAAAAAAGTTTGGCATGTAAGTAAATTGTTGTTTGGTTTGTTAATTGCTTTTGACAAAAAATGTTTTTAAAATAATGAATTGTCCTGGTTACAACACAAAGCTTTGCGTTAGTGATACTTGATTGACTAACTTCTAATTTTCCCATTTTTACCACGGAGCAATAGTTTTACTAACTATTTTAATATATAAAACTTCACTTTATCTTTTACTAAAATCAATTTGTGTTTTGAGAGGTGACTAGTAAACGTTGTTGGAAATTTTTCACTTGGCCGATCTTTTTTTGACCCTGCAACTTGACCTAGTAACAATTTAGTAAACTACGGCAACATTGCTAAGGTTAATTGGCTTTCGTGTTGATGCCGAGATACGGTTATAATTTGTCCAATGTAGTCTACGAAAAACATTGGATAACGTTATAGAATCAATATTACGCTGCACACAATCCAGCAAAAACTAATGGTTTTAAAAGGTTAATAAATTAATTGTAGCGTTGCTGTTAGGAAAAACCATCTAAACTGCCTAATATTGCTAAGAAAAACCGGTTATAGTTTTGTCTACAAATAAGTAAAAAAAAATCATAATTGATAGTTGTGTTGTAACTGTAACCTCGCAACTTGCAGCATCTATCTAACAATTGTGTGGAGCAATTTTTCATGTTTTTTTCATAATTGGTCTGTAGGTGCCTTTCGTTTTTTGTATGATTTGTCACTAACACTGCAAGTTCTATAATTAATTATAGCAACCGATGAAATTTATTCCATCGTGCTATAGAAAGGGTACGCTGTGCATCTATGCAAAAATTCTCAAAACAAGCTTAGCATTTTCACAAATACCAAGCAGCTCAAGAGCAGTTATAGTAGTAATTATACCAAAAACAAAAACAACCCACGTATGCTTTAGTTAAATCCTACAAACCAATTTACTTAAAGCTCATTATGCAAAAATTATTGAAAAAAATAGTCAACAGATACATACAAAACAAGGCGTTAAAAGCTTGACCACTGCACCAATATCAGTATGCCTACCAAACAAGTAAATCCTGTAAACTAGCTATACACCAGCAAGTCAGCAAGTGCATTAATACTATCCAATGCAAAGAAATAGTTTTGGGTGCTTTTTTGGATATTAAGAAGGCAACAATACTACCTTCAAATTCATTGTAAAGAATAGAGAGCCAAGAAATAGACCCTTCCGTCGTCCAAACATAGGTCAACTCTATGCTCAAGAACCGGACAGTAACTTTAACATTATATAGAAAAACTGTAAGAGCCAAAGTTTCCGCTGGGTGCCTACATGGAGGCGTACTTTTACCCCTATTGTAATGCTAAGTCTAAGATGACTTACTTCAGATACTCAATGACATGAGCATCTTTGCTCTAGGATAAGCAGATAATTTTTCTGTTGTTGCATGTGGAAAGTTTAAAGCACACCAAATACGGTAGAAAAGTGGAGCAAAAAAAAAGTTATATTATGCCGTTTGAAAAACGCAAAACACAATAGACCTATAGAACTTACAAATGTATGGAGCCACGCTCCGGATGCCAAAAAAAGTAAAATATCTGGAACTAACGCTTGACACTAGGCTACACATCAACACACACCTGACAAATATAACAACAAAAGCCATTAGTGTGCTTTTTGCAGCTAAAATGATAGTTGGATGTACATAGGTATTAACACCAAATATTATACACAGTGGTAGTAAAACCTATTATCACATAAAAAGCACTTGTATAAAAAAAACTACTCTTAAGTGTACGGCCAAAAAAACTAGACAACATTCAAAGACTAGCATGTAGATACATGGGAACAGTCAAAGGAACTATCTGGTCCACAGATAGGGCTGAAAACCAAAAGAACACCGGAGCTGGAATTTGCAATGATGAACATCAAGACAAGCAAACTTTACTACCTTTGAGTAAATATGCCTCAACTTTTTAAGCAGAGGTGAGAGATAATCGAAATAGGACTAAAACCTGACAGATTAATAACTTTTATTTCAAACGACAGTGCAGGCCCTGCAACTGCCAGTATTAAAATCTAAACTAGTTATGACTTACATATACAGCCTGGAAGCAGTAACCACAACCTGCAAAAAATGCCAAGTATGGATATCAAAAGAAAATCTTATGGCAAATCAGCTTGTCAAACAAAAAGCAAAAAAAACATTCAAACCCGCTTGTAAAATCCCATACAAGACCGAAAAAGAAATAATCTGCAGCAAACTTGAGGTAAAACATGGTAACCTATGGAAAGGCTGTAAGAGATTGACACATTCAATTCCTAACAGGACCATCACACGATATCAAAATAGTGCTAACACGAATGCGTCGCATTAGTCTGCAAAGATTCACAGGATTGATAACCGGACACTGTAAACTTAACAAATACTTGCATAAAATATGAATAAAAAAAAACTCTTTATGCCGCAGGTGTATGGAAGAAGATGAGACTACAGTACACTTGCTGAATGCATACAAAACTTGCAAACAGCAACGCACAGCCATCTTTGGCAAACATAACCATACCATATCTACAAAACAACCCACTGGCTAAAGATTATGGATTTTATCAAAAAAGAAGAAGTAGAATATCAAAAATGTACAACAGGTCCAACAAGACAAGTAAAAAAGAAAAAAGTATTTTTTTTTTATTTAGTAAAATTCTGACACTACTGAATAGTACAGGCTGTCCAGTGTCTTTTAAAGATTTTTTCCTTTCCTACGCTAAAATAAATTTGTTCACATTATAATTGGCACTGTTTTACTAACTATTAGTTAGTTTTTGCTCTAGAAACGCATTTTGCATTATAGCAAAACTCTTGGAAAAACAATTACCTCCGCGTTTACTTTGCCAAGGCAAACATCAATGGCTTGCTATCTAGATAATGTGACTATTAACGCCATTTGACTACTGTTTGCAACCAAATTGATGGTCGGGTAAGCATAAAAACTATTGCCTCATATGACAAGATGGCCATCAAACGCTAGTATAAAGTAAAAAGTACGGCAACTAAATTAGTACAAAGATTAGCATGTTTTCTAAAAACAAAAACCGTCAACTCTTATGCCAGCCATAGAAACAGTGCTTTAGCTACTACTACAGCAATTAATTGAGATAATAAAATTAAAACAAACAGCGTACCAACTAAAGATAAATTAACACACTGTAAATCTTGGGTGTTACATAAAAAAAACACTGAAGAAAAAATAAAATTTCAAATTATTGCATAGAAATGTATTTGATGTAATAATACCGTTGCAAGACAAATAGACAAATAAGAAATACTCCGGCGCAATCAAAGGAACTATCTGGGGCTTGTCGCACAACTAAATTACTACAATTTATAAGTTATAAGTAAATATTATTAACTATAATTTTATTCTAGGTCTGTTTTAATGGGTAAACTATTTGCTAGTACACAAAATCCTTATCGTTTATTGATAAGGTGATATTAGTTACAATTGTGTATATGTTTTAATTAAGCAACATAATTTTACCAATTACAAGTATTATTACTAATATATGTGCAATAAGTTCTGGATATACAGATAAGGCAAAAAATTATAATAACACCGTACCCAAAACATACAAAAACAGGAACCGGGGACGTCAAAGACGTTATCCCCGAGCAAACATGTTTCAGTATTTTAAACAGAGACAACTGTCATTAAATGCGCTAGAAATAAAACCTAATCTTAACAACACCAACAGACCAATAACCATCATATTGAACAGCCAAGCGACAATATGCTGGCCAGTAATAAAATTGGTAATAGTCCAGTCTAAAAGCATTAGTCTTATCTGGATACTAAAAAAGATAGATTAACTTGCCAAAAAAAAAAACCACAAAGACGTTCATTAAACCCAATTCTAATATTGAAATTCCATACAAAACCAGTAATCAAATTATCCGTAATAAACTTGACATAGAACACAACAACTGCCATATGTTAAAGTTTACAAAATGATTTCTAACTGGACCATCACACATAATCTATACTATGGTAATGCAGATAAACAGAACAAAACTGCAAAAACTTATTAAAAGCTGTGGCCCAAACAAACACAATCATAAAATAAGAATTCAAACAAATATGCTGTAAAAGCTGAAAGTCAAAAAACACATCTGTTGAGTTAGTTTGAGGCGAACACTAAATAATAAAAAAAAGCATAAAACGGTCGTTTAGCAAAAGTTTCTAAAATATATTAAAGGAACAAAACTATTAGTATATTGTTAACTAGAGATGCACAATAGGACCAAAACCGCAAATGTAAAATTAAAACGTTCAAATCTTCTAAATACGCTCATAACTGAACAAAATCTCAGAGATACAGTTAATATTTTGTAAACCAGCCAAGAATAAATATTTGCATTTGTTTATGACTAAAACACTGCTGCATGGTTGTTACCAGACCAAAAAACTCATTGTAAATAAATTTGATGCTGCTTTGTGATAAATTAGACTAAATCTTAATAAACTAAATAAAAATCCTAAATTACGGAAATAACTAAAAACAAAATCATCAGTCTTCAATACCTGTAAAAAAAGTGTATAAAATTTTGTTTAAAGTGTCTTTAAGAAGTTTCTTATCACTTTTGTAATTCCTCTATTTTTTTTCCAGAGTTAATTCTTATGAATAATCTTGTAATAAATTTTTCAAGAACGAGCCATTACTAACTCTTGTAGAGCGTTAATATAAAAAAATTGAAAAACTTATAAAAGATCTAGCTTCAGACTTCAACTTTGCAAACTTTGTAAAAAAATGTGACCCATCAGAATATTATATTTAATAATTGATTTAAAAGTTGGTTGTCAGCACACAGTTTTGTGTTACATTAGCTTTTTTTATCATTGATTTTAAAACGTCTGTCGACGCGGTTCGATCGTCTTGCAGATTCTTTTTGCTCACCCATTTCTGGATGCCGTCATTCCAGGATTTCCTGGGCCTGCCTCGTTTCCTTCTTTTGGAAGGGACCCAATCAAGCGTAATTTTTGGTAGTCGATGATCTGCCATCCTTTTCACGTGTCCGTACCAGATAAGTTGCCGTTTTCTTGCTTCCAGTACGATGTTTTCTTTCAAACCGATTAGTTCTTTTATCTTTGTATTGCGTACCCTATCAAAGCTTGTAGTTCTACATGATCTTCTAATAGTATCTATTTCCAGAGCTTCTAGTCTTCTTTTGTCAGCTTCTGTTCATCTCCATCCTTCTGCTCCGTAGAATACAATACTTTTTATAACTGTGTTGCATATGTTATACTTTCTTTTTTTTTGTAATTTCTTTACTCCACCATATGCCGTTTAGTCTCTTGATACCTCTTCTACTTTGTCCGATTTTTTGCCTAATTTTTTTTTGTCCTTTCCATCTTTTGTATTTTTACCTCCAAATACTGGTAACTATTGCACGCTGATATTATTTCTCCATTCTCAAGTTCCAAGACGTCGGATTCTCCCCCAACACATTGGTATTTAGTTTTGTCGAGGTTTATCGAAAAGCTTGCTTTTTCATATTCTTCTTTCAGTTTTCAAGGAATGTTCAATGTAGATTTTAAATAAAATCGAAGATAAGCAGCATTCTTGTTTAAGATGTACTGATTCCATTCGAGATTGATTCTTCCATCTTCATTTTAATTTTGATATCACGATAAAGTTCTTTAATGGCTTTCATTACTCTCGTACTTATATTGGTGTTTTCTAGAACTTTCCATAGTCTCTGTATGGGCACGTTGTCATACGCTTTTGCCAGGTCTATGAAAAGTAGGTGCAACTCTCTTCCTGTGCTAATTTTCTTTTCCATTAGTAGTTTTAAGCAAAATAAGTTGTCCATGCATGATCGACCTAACCTAAAACCATTTTGTTCCTCTGCTTCTATTAGCTCATATTCTGTTTCAACAAGATCACGTAGTACTCTTCTATACAAGCGACTAAATGTTGATGTAATCGTTATTTTTCTGTAATTTTCGCATTTGCAAGTTTCGCCTTTCTTAAGTATAAGATGACATGAACCCCATTTTCCATTCTTCAGGGACTTTATTTTTGTTGATACATTTATTTAGTAATTTAGTAATCATTTCATAAAGCTTTATTGTCCCGTTTTTTAAGATCTCCGCAGATACATCCCCCGGTCCACTCGCCTTTTCATTCTTCATGTTCTTTATTGTTTTCTGTACCATATCTATTACAATTTCAATGGGCTCTCCATCCACCGTAATATTTATTTGTTCTTCTTTGCCGATATTTGTTCCAGGGGTATTTGCTTCTTGTCTGCTTGTATATTGTTGACAAATCTCCATGCTTCTGTACATCTCTTCCCACCTATGCACATTTCTATCTCTCGGCATTTGTTGTCCCATGTCTTTATTTTATCTCTTTTTACTAGCTTTCTAACAGTATTTCTTTTCCTAGTATACGTTTGTCTGTCTGCTTCTGCTTTAGTATTGAGCCATTTGAAGTACGCCTGCTTTTTGCTTTTAATTTCCTGCTGGTGGGCTTCTTCTTTTCTAACGTACCTAAAGCTTCATATAACGCTTCATGTATGGCTTGCTTTATATGTTCATACATTTCCTCTACATCATTAAATGCGTTATCTGTTAGCTTTTGATCTAATCTCTGTTGGTATATGTATTAAATGCTTTCTTCTTTAAAATTTGCGATATTATACTTTTTTTTGTCTAGTTTTGTTAATTCTTCCTTAGGTTCTCTTCCCATTTTTAATGTTTGTATGTTAAAAGATTTATATGGGAAGTAGAGTAGTCCCTTTACCAGATAATAGTCTGACCCACATTCCGGTCCTCTGTATGCTCTTACATCGATTACTCTGGTTGATTTGTCTTGACTGGTAATGATATAATCAATAATCGATTTTAGCTGTCTGGTGTGCTGAATCCACGTGTATTTATGTATATCTTTGTGTTTAAAGAATCCATTTTCAATTTTTAATGTATTTTGAGTACAAAAATCCGCCAATCTATCTCCATTGTTATTGATATTTACTTCTCCAAATTGTCCAATAACTTTATCGCCTCTTCTACTTCCTGTATGGGCATTAAAGTGTCCCATCAGTATTATCTCTCTATTATCCCTTATGCTATCAAACGCCAGTTGGAGTTCTTTGAAGAATAAATCCTTTAGTAGATCTGTTTCGTCTTCATTAGGTGCATAAATTTCAAAGATGGTTAATTGTTTTTCTAATATATTGATATTCACCTTGATGATCCTTTCATTGATTGCTTCAAAGTTGGTCAGAAATTTTTTAGATTTCTTCTTAATTAACAGTAATACCCCTCTCTTGGCTCTCTCTTATTTTAATACACCACTAAAAAGGTGAATATACTCATCTATTTCTTCAGTTCCAAATCCTTTTTTCTTTGTTTCTGTAAGAGCTACAATATCTATATCCATTTTCTTGATCTCATTTATTACTTTGACTTGTACATTTCACGTTCCCATACTCATAATCCGTTTCCTTTGCTTGATTCGTTTATGTTGGTTGTCGTTTATTTTCCTAGGCTGTTGTCTGTTTTTTTTAGCGGTTGCCTTCTTTTCCGGGTGATGGGCTGCAAACCCTTCGCCCCTACCTCCCCTAAAGAGGACCAGTCAATTTTTATTTATGGTTTTCTTCCATTAGACAGATTGCCTTACTGGGCTATCGGACTCTGTCTATCCCAATCTGGCTCTTTCGCTTTCTTGACCATTGAGATCTAGGATCTTTGTCTGCTCTCGAGACCGTTGACCGTTTTTCACATGTAACCCTAGGCAAGGGGCTCTACAAGGAACTATTAGTCGAAGCCAACTAAACCCTGTTTTTTTACAAGGTTGATACTCCTCCCCTTCTCTTTTCTCATCCGGGCTTGGGACCGGCATTGGCGGAGTTACCTTAGCTTTTTTAGCTTATTTAATACCCAATTAAGCCCGGTTTTATCTAAACGACAAAATCAAGTTAACTCTAAAATTTAAGAAACTTGTTGGGATTTTCTAACAACTTACAAAAGATCAAGCATTAGAAAAAACTTAGTTTACAGTTTTTAAATTCTATGTAAGTTGCATATATAAATTAACATAATTTTAATATAACAATTTTCAAACAATTAATTTTTTGTAATATCATTACAATGGCTTTTGTCATGCGCATTACGTAATTTTTAATTAAATTAATTTATTAATAAAAAAATTGTCATAAATATAACTCCAAAAATTTGTGTAACATTCATGAAAAATCTACATATCTAAAACGTGTGAGAGTTGTTAGTGTGGATTTTAGTCAAGTGGTGTAATTGAACCGTCTCTTTTTAAAAACATTGTAGGAAGAGCATTTTCAATCAATGGAGTGCAGTACAAAAACAAAGAGTATAGATACAGAATCTCTTTTGTCAACAAGATGGCTCCACTTGCTATACAAGTGGTAAAACCATCTCATTCTTGGCAACATCAATTGGCTAACAATATCATGCAATTTGACGTTTTTAGTTTTTTTTAGAGATAATTTACGCTTTCAAAACCAACACCAAAGCCGCAATTACAAAAATTAGGCCGCAATTTTGTAAAAATATAATTGAAAACTTTAAGAAAAGACTCGCAGTTTATAAGAATAGCCGAGTTTGAGTAAAGTAATATTTATAAATAATATACATGTTTCTAGTCTTCTTGCTTATTGTTACTTTTTGTAATTTATTCAAAAAACTAATAGTTTAAAAAATAGTATATTAAGTATCAAGCAAAGCAAGAGCGGCAAACATTAGAGTGCTACAAATGCTTTCTTGTCCATGGTGCTTACGACTATTTTTTGCTCGCCCATGGTTAGTTAAAAAAATTCAAAAAAAAAATTTTCTAATAATTTTTTTAGTCAAACAAAATTTAAAAAATTATGAAAAAAAAATTTTAGCTGGCTGAATATAGATTTTACGTTCATGTTAGCATATAATTTTCCCGCTTAAAAATTACACAAATTAATTTGTAATTAAAATTTTATATTCAACAAATCAAAAATAATACATAATTAACAAAATTTAATATGTTTTTAAACATAATATTGGCTTATTCAATATTTAATATATTAATAAAAATATTCTATAAATAGAAATTACTTTCATTAAACTTGACATTGAAATACACTTTCATCAAGCAAACATTACAACCTACCACCCCATCATACATATACATATAAATAATTAAGTAGATTAAACCAACATCATTGACACATTATGGTTAATTCATACAACCCGATGGGGCAATTAATTGAATTAATCGATTTTCTACATTTTTTCTCCCATTAACGTATCAATCTTCTTGTCGTGCAGGAAAACTTCATCTTGAAATATTTAGTTGTCTAGTATATATGTGTGCTTTAATCATTATTAAAGGTTTGATCTAAAATTGAAATTAAATTGTTCTTTTTAGTTGTTTGCGATTATTTGAAGTGAAAGTGTGAGTGAGGTTTAAGAAGATGTAAAAGTATGTAGTAATTATTCAAAATTAATGTGCACTGAAATTGAACTTTTCAAATTATTTTATTATTTTAGTTCCGGTTTGTATTTGATATCATTAACCTAGCAACCAATTAATGGATTTAATGGATAATCTTATCAATTGCATCAGAATGGATTTAGATAAAATTTATTTAATAAAAAAAAATATATTGCATTAATTTGATTACAATTTAAGCTTTAATGATATATCAATATTGCATGAAAATGATTAATTGCTTTATACTGGGTGATATGATTTCCTAATTATAATTACAAATTAGTTAATAATTTATTTAAAGTCAATTACAAAGCACTAAATCATGTGTGAATAAAATTGTTTAATAAGTTATTTAAATTTAAAATTACTGCTTACTTTTGATAATACATATATTCTATTATTACAAAAACGCCAAATTTATTTTTAAAATTATTTGTCAATAATTTTAATTGTTAACGTACACCACAGAACAGAACTCATATCTTTGACAACATTTACTAAAATAATATACATTGATTTAGCACAAATAATAGTTGTTTTTTTTTTTCATCAATAAAAAATAAAATATGACTAATAACAAATGTTTCTAACATTTTTAGAATAAATTATAAACATTTATTATTAAAATTTATTATTAAGATTTATTTCAAACATTTAATAAACATTTTATTTATATTTTAACATTTTTAATTACTTTCACTAATATGTTTCTTACATTGTTCATAACAAAAGTTGTGTTTTTGTTGACAACTCGCGTAATCTTAGTCTTTTTTTACATATACACAAAAAAAAAATCTTCACCATCCCAAAAAACTGTGGCTATCACTTTTTGCGCAAAAATTTGCATTTTTGCCTTTTTAGGTAGTGAAGATACATTACATAGATTTATGTTTAGTGAGAAAATCTTAGTGGTGTACCTAGGTTTTATCCTCAGTTATAATTCTACAAAAAAATCTATTTTGCAACAAATCAGTCAAATTTTCTTCGCAAAGTTGCTTGCAGTTTAAAATTTCGTTGTGTCGACACTTTTCTCATTCCTAAAATCTTTGTGTAAAATTTTAAAAACTTTTGTTTCTGATTCTTTTCTAATAATAAATAAAATTTTTACTCGACGGCCAATCAAAGAACAAATCTTTAACTTTATCAATAATTTTGTCAGTTTGTGCTTTCTCATGTTGTTCATTGCTGGACGTGAACCTTTTTTCAATTGTTCCATATCTAATTTTTTGTGTTGCTATTTAATGCATTTATTTTCTGCAATCTATTTGATGTCGTCAATTCCTCTTTAAGTGGTTCTTGGTCTCCAGTGTGTTATTTTGTGTGTCTGTTTTTGGTATCTTTCCTGACTATGTGCCGTAACCAGTTCTATTTTAACTTTGTTATTCGATGTATGCTGTTGTTGTTTGGGGTAATGATCTTGATGTTTTTCATGTTCTTTTTGAGACCCACCAATTTGGATGTTACATTTAGTTCTTTGATTATGTTTCCTAATTCTTTGAGGTTTAAACTGATAACTATTTTGTCGGTAAACTTCAGATGGGTAAGTTGTTTTCCGTCTGTGTAATTTCATATTTTTGAAAATAGCTTCTAGGGCAAGTGTAAATAGCTTAGGTAAGATTGTGTTTTCTTGTCTGTCAATTTTGATTTCTTTTACATTTGAGTTTTTGTCTATAGTCACTTAGAAGAAGACAATTGTGCAGATTTGCAGATCTGTTTAAATTCTGGCATTATCTATCAAGGCAAAGACCGCCCATAGTTCAATAGAGTCAAACGCCTTCTTGTAATCGATAAATGCATAGTACAGGTAGACGTTGTATTCTGTAATTTTTTTAACTAGTGTTCTAATAGTTTGTATGTGGTCCGTTGTGGTATATTTTTTGCAAAACCCAGCTTGCTCTAGAGGTTGGTCAAATGTTAGGATTTTTTTAGAATTTTTGTCAATTGCTTATACATATGTGAAAACAGGCTTATAGGTCTGTAGTTTTTACTGTCGGTAATTGTAATTGTAACGCAACTTAAAGTGAGTTATATTTATGCTAATGTAGTAACTAGAATTTAAAATTTGTTGCACATTTTCAACAAACTGATACAGTTTTGCTAAAACCAAAATTAAAAATCCAGTATCGATTGTAAAATGTTTGAAACTATAGTCTAAGGAATAATCTTTATACTTTTAAGTTGCAAACTCTGTCCAAAATTATGTTGGCTAAGTTGCCAAATAATTATTTCAAATTCCAACTTACTTATGGTTTTTTAAAATAGAATCAAATAAATTTTATAAAAATATTTGTAATGAAAACAATATTTGTAATGTTTGTCAAATCCAGTAGAGCTTGATGGTCAATTATGTAAGTAAACAGCACATTTTGGGGCATAATTTGTCGCAAGTTAAAGCCCCAGCTTTGGTCTTCTTTGCACTTAGATGACCAATTTTATGTATTTTTTGAATCATTTGTGTTTGCAAAGTCTCTAGTCAGACCAACAACTAAATGGCTTTTTTCATCTTATTCAGAATGTAATTCTGCAGTACGTACGACACATTTTTTGCTCAAGGAAGCACTGATTCTTATAAGAGTAGTGTTTTCTACGTATATTAGTAATAATAAAGTCCCATTTTAAAATATTTTGATAACGTTTAAAACTTTTAATGACGTTACTTTAGATTTAAAATTTTTGTCAACAATTTTTTTTTGTAACTTTATATTACAATAATTTTAAAAACATTTTTTTTCAGAAACATAGCTTATCTTATCTTGTTACTTTTGTTGTAAGTCTCTCTTGTCCATGATTGTTGTAAACGTTGCACAATCTGTCCTTATTTTAAAAGTATGATTTAGTAAATACACTTTAAATATCTTTAATGCTTCTTACTTATGTAGTAGACTAGATGAAGTTGATTGTCTTAGTTAGACTTTTGTAGTATAGTAGCTCCGTATCCTTCTTGACCATATTATGTGATTCAATATTACTTTTATGGTCGTAGTTTTTTTAAATTAATTTATTGATTAGCAAATCTTTTAGTTGTTAAAATACCTTGAGTTCTTTAAGTTTAAGCTTAACATCTTTCATCAACAAATTATTAAACAGTTTTGAACAAAAATGCTCAGTGAGTTCTACGTAACTTTGAACTTGTTTACTTGTTTATTGTTTTAAAAACATAAACCTTTGTTGTAGAAATGTAAGTACCATCTGATTAATAAAGCTTTGTCTATAATCTGCTTAGTAAGTTAAACCAATTACTAGTCACTACTCTTATAGCTTTACGCTAGAAAAAAAACACGTCATTCAAAATTCTAGAGTGCCCTCAGATAATTATCTCGTAAGTAATATGAGTGTTACATAAAACAAAATACGATGTTCTTAATATAACAACAGATACCTTATAAGCAAGATTTCTTAAAAATAAATTCTGTTGAAAACTTTGCGGCTAATAACATTGTCGTAATTAAAAATTAACAATGAATCTTAAAAATATAGCTAACTCTGTCAATTCATCTGTACACATATTATGCTTTAATCCATTAACACGTGTTTGTTATTAGTATACCATCAAAAAAATTGTGTGCTAGATTTGACAAAACTTGTATTATCCGCATACTATATTACCTTATTTAAATCGCCGATGAATATATTTAAGTTTTTAATAAATATAAAGAACAAAAGTGAGTTAAGTATCAAACGTTGTGGTACGTCTTGTACAATAGATTCCACAATCTAAATGGTATTTTTACAAACTAAATGTGACTTTGATACGTTATTTTATGTACAGCGTGGTTTATAATTGAAATTGGGTTATTTTTTCAGTCTAAAATAAGATTTTTGCCTATACATTTATTTCTAAAAATGTACCTCCTTGAACTAAAAAAAAAAGAAAAAAAATTGCGTTAAGCTTACAACAATTTTGCATAAAATGCTTACTCTCATATTTGTTTTTGTTTGTGTTTGTCAAACTTATAACTGCAAAATCTTTTTTTTTAATGGTAGGTTTTTTGGATTAAACAAAATGTGATGTTTTCCTCAGACGTTGGTTTAGACTAAGAAATTAACTTTCACCCGCGTTGTTATCTTTAATCAAACTACGCTGACATTTAAAAGCACAAATATTAATTTTAGTAAAACGTTTAGATGGGATTCGGCAACAATTTTTTTTTCATGCCCAAATATTCTTGCTTTTTTCAATTTTAGAAAAGACTTTTAATCAATTTTAGACAACATACCTTTAAATGATAGAGTAATTAGAAAATTCCATTTAAATCCAACTCACTACATTTTACCAGTTCAGTAAAAGTTGCACTACAAATTTCTAAAAAAATAAATTTATTGTAATGTTGAACTACAGCCGCCCTTAGCCTCCGTAATCTCTAAACGTTTTTAGATTTTTTGTTTGAGGTACAATAAAAAAAAAGACGGTTTATGCTTGTCACCGTTAAAACTGTCCATTAAAACAAGATTGTTTAAGCAGTCCAGGAAATCATTTCATCAAGATGCAGTGCAACTGCTCAATTTGTAGTCTATACCTACAGCTTTGCATTGAAAATAATTTTGTAAATTTTCAAATTTGTTTTGTAATAAATGTAATGAATCGAGAAGCATTTTTATATTTTTTTAACTGAACGGCAATTTAACAGTTAGTCATTTTTTTTTTAAATCGTCTTAACTAAAAACTTTAGAAATCTGTAATTTTTTAGAACTGATTCTAAATTAAAAAAAAATGATGATCTTTAACTAAATTTTTATTGATCTAAGCTAATTCTTGGTCAATCCTTTTTGCGCACAACTACTGCGCTGGTGTACTGTAAATCTAAGATTATTACAATGCTACCTTTAATCTATTTGATTATTGACTATCTTGCGCTCAAAACAAGAATAGACGTCTAGGAATGCAAGATATATTTCCTTTTTTTACAAAATAATTTTTATTTGCATGCTAACCTCTTTGGTCTTTGATTTATAATATTTGTTTGTGTTGATTAAAGCTACGTAAATCTTAGAGTCAGAATCAACCTTAAAAGTGTCTAATAATTTGTTTACTTTAATTCTCAAAACCGATTAATATCAAGTTCACATCACAAAGTGCCCGTTTTGTGTATTGGCTTAGTCACAACATTAACCCGATTTTATGTATCTATTAGTACATCTATTGTGATGTTGTTTATGCTAATCCTCTTATAAATATTACTCTAACAATACATGGTGGCCAAATTTGTTACATTTGAAGGAATTTTGCGCATCTGGTAGTCTGCTGCCTAGCGACGTAACCTGCTCATCTCCATTTTGTTGCAGCTACGTTTTTTACTTTTGTTTTTCGCTTTATTTCCACATTTTGTATCTTTTCTCTTATGTTTACTTCTAGCATTGCGCGTTCTATTGCTTGCTGTGTGACTCGCAATTTATTGGCACTTTTAATTGTCAGTGCTATAGTCTCTAGACCATATGATATCACGAAAAAGATACACATGTCATAAACTTTCCTTTTTAGATTTATAGAAACGTCGGTATCTTTCAGAATAAAGTTTAGCTTTTCGAATGCAGCTCATGTCATGCGTACTCTTCTCGTAACTTCGGTGTTTTGGTTTGATTAGGTGGTCTAAATACACATACTCTTCTACTTTTCCGATGACTTCTCCTTTGAGTGATAGAGTGTTCGTCTCATCCGGGCTCATAAACTTAGTTTTCCTAGGATTAATTTTCAGACCAACTTCCAGTAACGTTGCATTTAGTTCTTCTAACATTTGTTTTAGTTTGTCCAGGTTACTGCTAAATATGACTATGTAGTCCGCAAACCTTAAGTAGCTTAAGTATTTGTCACCTTTCAGGTAAAGATAGAGGAAGACATGACCACAAACATAATGCCTATAATAAAAAGACCATCTCTCCAAAATTCTTCACTTTGACCATAAAAAATATGTTCAAAACCTTACCTTGGAACAACAAAGGGATCAACATAGATGGCAAATACTTTAGAAAGTAATTTTCCAGTTTTAGTTACTCTTAGGGCTGAGTGAATAGCAAAATTTAGCGTTGTAATCTTCTTTCAATTTACATTTTCCGGTTTTTCTCTATTATTTTTGTATTGTACAATGTGATTTTTTGCTTGAATTTGTCATACGTCTTTACTACATTCAAAATATCTTTTTTGCTAAAGTTTTCTAAAATTGATTTATCGTATATATTAGATAAATACTTTTTCCTAAGTTATTTAGAGACTAGCAGATTCCTTTATTGTCATAAAATATTTTTTGATTGTCTTTGCTTTGCCATCAACAGCTTGTGTACGTCTGCTTTATTGACCTTCATCTTCATTTTTTTTTGCAAGTGATGCGAAATTTGTTATTCTAGTTTTAAACTAAACCAGTAATTTTTCCAAACCATCTAACAATTTTTTTTTGCAAATATCAGTTTCTTCAACTTACTCTAGGGCAAAAACTCTGTCATTTTTTTTTAAATCAACAATCCATTTCGTAATTGAGTAATCTTTTTTACATTTTTGCTATTTTATTTATTATTGATAAAATATCAAAATATTTTTTTACTATTGTTGCCTATCATCTATTTTGCTGTTGTTCTTTTAAACATTTCTTTGCTTTGTTGCTTTTTTTAGTTCAAAAAAGTATCCGTCAAAAACTACAAGAATGTTTGAACTAAATAATTTTTGCACGTAGTTTACATAAATCTTATTAATATATTTTAAACCCAAGCATGCTTTTGCTTTGTATTGAAGTGAATTCTACATTGCATAAACAGTATTAAATGTCTGCTCAAACAATCTCAGATTTGAAAAAAAAAATAATATAACTTAAAACTAAAGTTTCAGCTACCAACTTTTCTAGAAATATAGCACTTTTTTTTTTTAACTTTGCGCAATTTAAAGAAAAAAGTTTGGTTAAAAAATAATGTTTTAAGTCTAAACTGTAGTAGTTTTACATTTTACTTAAAAGAATGGAATGATTTTATTGATTTAACTGTAATAGTTACTAAGAAAAAACTAAAAAAGTGAATAAAAAATAATTTTTTTGTCGTGCCCAAACAATTATTTAATTAATAAGTACCTAGGTAATACACATGCCCAAAAAGACAATCTTTTATTTCCTATATGACTTTTTGTCATATTTTTATAGAAAAGATATGTTAATGCAATATTTTAATAAATTTGAATGAATTATAAAAATTAAATTAAATTAAATAATTAAGAAAATATTATGCTTTTTTTGGCTTTTTATTATTATTATATTTAAACAGCAATTGATAATTAATAAAATCAAATTTAAAATAAAAATAATTTCAATTTCATACATTGAGTTGGTAATTGTTCTTGAAAATTTTCCAAAAATAAATTAAACTGCATAACATTACTTTTAATATTAGAATCCAATTAAGGCATTAGATTAATTAAGCGGTTAATCGTAAAATAATTATACAACAGAACAAATAAAAATCACCAGTTTAGTGCACATAAAAATGCTAGAAAATTGATTGAAAATTATTATTTCTAGCTAGAGAAAACCGGCATTACGCAACACGAAAAATTCCATTAAATATAATGGCAATCGAGCTCAGACAAGTTCGAACCGGTTGACAAAAAAAGGAAAAATTGATAGTATTCATTTTTTCCATTATTATTATTTATAAAATATAATTTAATAACAATCTGGGAGTAGATGAACTTGAGATAATAATATTGATAATGGAGACTTAACCAATGGAATTCAGAGTGTCCTTTGAAGGCTGCTTACTCCTTGGTATGATATTCTCAATCCGCAGCTAAATAATTCTATTGTGGCAGTGACTTCGTCGGAACGAGGATTAATAATATTAAATAAGAGGATTCGTATAGCCGGCGGAATATACGCGCAACTTATATCGGCTAACACAAATTAATACTTTCACAAACATGGGTTAGTTTTAATTTCATTTTTAAATCAATTTATTAGTGCGCGTTTATAGTCAGTTAACTTATTGTTTTTTGGTTTTAGGGTTGGATTTTATCGAGGGCCAAGGGGAGGATTTTGAATTGGCGCTGGAAAGCACAGGTGAGTCTAAAATAATTTTAAATTTAATTTAATTAGAATAATACTGTAAATTTTTAAAATACAATCTTTTTTTAAGAATTTTCAATTTAAACTTAAGACCCTATTAATTTTTGATAAAATATTTTAAATTATTTATTTTAATTAATTCATAATTAATAAACTTTCAAACTTTTTTAATTCAAATTAATTTTGCTTATTTTTAAAAGTTTTTTTTATAAACTTCTTTAATTTTTATTTGAATATTTTTATCAGAGTTAGTTAGATTCTGAAAATATTGTAAAAAAAAGTGATGGGTTTTAATAATATAATTTTCAAATAATTTTATGCAAAGTAGTAAAATTTTTATATATCAATTTTAAAATTATTTAATTAGTAGAATTTTTTTTTTTTCATAAAAAAAATCAATTAAAGTAATTCAATTGCATTATATATTATCATTAATTTAATTGTTATTACAGATATCATATGACAATAAATTAAATTTGCAATAAATTTTATAAAAAACTTTTTTCAACAATTAATTTTATACATATTAATAAAATAGTAATTAATCAGTTTTGAGAGAATTTAATTTGTAACAAATTTTGATACTGATTTAATTTTTTTTTAAATCTTGTAGTTATTTAAATACTCCATTAATACAATCAAGATATCAATAATTTTTTTTACAAGTATTTAATTTAATAAAAAAATTACAAATAATCTTCTATGGCAATGCTGAAATTTAAGATATTGCAAAAACATTTTGGATGTTATTCTAATAAATACCCAATTAATTAAATTATTTTTAATAATAATAAATCAATTTTAAGAAAAGTTAATCTGCATCAAAAATTTTGAAATATGTTTTTGTAACTTGATTGATTCTGTAAATATTGCAACAATTATAGAATTTAAATTAATCTCAATAAATAATTCAATTATTTTTAAAACATAATAAATTGACTTCTATTTTAAAAATAAACATTATCGATTATTGTTATTATTATTCAATACATTACCTGTTGTTCTATCCAATCAAATTAAGAAATGTAAAATTAACATTAGGAAGAAAACAATAACAAACAACTTACCTAATATTTCATTCTCGCTTTTTGTTCATTACAATTGCATAATTAAGTGATCGTACGTGTTGTCCGGTGTATACACAAATCGATTGACAGCTACTAGAATAATTATCATAATTGTTTATACTCAGAGCTAAAAATAAAGAGCACTTAATGTGCTCCAATTAATCATACACAATTATGCTAGAGAGAAATTTTCCTATGATCTATAATGTATGCAGTTCATTTCATTAACAACCTGTTAAGAATTTAAGAAACGTAATTGAATTTGTATAGTTAAAATTTATACAATAAAAAAAATTTAATTTGTTGAAATTATCTAAAATTTTAAGTTAAATACAATTTGAAATTAATATTTTTATTTCTGTTTATCATATGTTTTCTTGTTTCTTAACAAGAAAATTATTATTATTTTGAAACTTTAAGATTAATATTTGCAACTTTTTTTGATGTAGTAATAAATCAATTTTTATTATTAAGTTTAATTAATTGATTTTTTTTAAATAATTAAGAAAATTAAATCATTAATTAAAACTCAATCCAGAGCCCTAGATGAGCTACAACCATTTACGTACATATCCACATTTGTATTTAATTTTTAATACATTTGGTTGAATATATTGCAATTTTCCGCTAATTGAGCAAAAGTGACTTTGCTAAACTAAAATTGTAAAAAATTTATAAATCTATTAGTTTATTGTAGATTAAATTAAAATACTAAGATCTTTTTTTTTAAGAAATTATTTTAGCAATTACAAATATTTATTTGTTCAATACCGCTTTATTTGTTCAATATAAGCGGTATATACCAGTTGTTCTGATCAATACAGATAATTAATTATTTTAAATAATCTGAATTGGTGATCAATAAAAATAAAATATTTTTTTATCAATGCATATTCATTAAATTATCTATTTTGCTTAAATTTAATAAAAATTAAAAAAAAATTGCTAACAAACCAGATGCAACTACAAGTAATTTTCTGATGCGACTAGTAAAGCTGAACACTTTAAATTAAATTAAGATATTATTCCATTCTTGCAATAGCAACTGTCTTAGCTCCAAAGAAGTCTTTGGAGCAGGTGTATGCTTTCGGATACATCGTCCCAACTCAATTTAGACATGTTTTATGAGATTCATGTTCGGGCTAAAAGCTGGCCAATTAAACCGCAAAATTACTACTTCATTTAGATAATCATTGACAACTCTGGCTACGTGAGGTGTAGCATTATCTTGCATGAAAATACCGCGCTCGCCCATAGTTGTCATAAAAGGCATAACATGATCATTAAAAACCTTCATAATATATCTGTAAGCTGTCAGGGTGCCATTTTCTATAAAGACAAATTCTGTGCGTGCTTCAGTAGAAATTCCTGTCCAAACCATTACCGACCCACCGCCAAATGAAAGTTGCTCATCAATACAAAGTGAAGCGTATCTTTCTCTGCGTCTTTTCCACACTTTCCGACGTCCATCTGATCCATTGAGGCAAAAGCGCGACTCAACTGAAAACAGTACTCTGCTCCAGTCCTCATTATTCCATGCCTGTGATTTCGGCCAAAAACCAATTTTGCAAGACAATTTTGGCGTTATAAAGGTGGACTTGTACCATCATTCTACAAAACAATCCAGCAACCCAAAGCTTTAAACTAACGGTCCATTATCTAACATTTACATCTCTATCTTCATAAAGTTGATTTCGTAGATAAACTGCAAAAACTGTTCTATTTCGCAATCTTGTGGACACCAAAAAACGGTAATTTCTGTTTGAAGTGACTTTTTTCTGGTTATCATGGCAGTTTCCAAGTAACGCTAATACACCTTTTGTACAGCACAAAGGCTTTTACCAACAATCCTTGCAGTTTCAAGTTTTTCTTGCCCATCTTTAATCGACGCTATTAATTTTGCCACAACAATAGAGCCTAAAGGCATTATGACCTGTTAAGTACAGTACATCGTGTGAATAACAAGTTTTGCAGAGAAAAATTAACACTAAGTAAAAAAACAACAACAAAATGTAGATTTTCAATTAAAGCAAAATTGATGCTGTTTTTGGTTTACAATTTGCAAACATAAAGTTAAAAAAAAAGAATAAAAAAATAAGTCATAATTTTAAAGTCACTTCTATTTTTTGCTTGCCAGTGTATTAAAACACTATGTAAACACAATTACATTTAGTGTGAGCTACAAAACTTATCTATAAAGATATGGTTACTTCAATTGTAAAACCAGTATTGCTTTTCCTGGACCATTCAAGCCTTGCTGTGCAATGTCGTAAAGTAAAAGATAGACCTAAAGTAGACGACAGGTTGTAATACCAAAAATTACAATTTTTTAGTAAACAGTATTCATAAATACTCTTTGATTATTTAGTACTAAGTAATTATTTCCAATGATTCGCAATGTTGACAAATTTCTTACTATTATTATTATTATACATTTTATAGCTATTTTACATCCCCAGTAAGTCAAAAACTTAGTTTAAAAAGAGTTGATAAAACCAAGTCTATAATTCTCCTAGACGTTTGATATGCAAACGCTCTACCATTAAGCTACCATACCATAATTTCAAAAAACAAAACAAAAATAATTGTCATGTTTTGTGGTGAATCTTAAACGCCTAGACCTAAGTCTAAGTCTGTTTTTTCTGGTTTCTGACCATAAACAACAGCAGCCAAAACACTTCTTCTTTCTTTTTGTCGTTAGCTTGTTATTGTCCACTGACCTAAGTCTCCCTTCTTTACTTCCATATTTCTGTACTTTGTTTTTTTTAGCAATGGTCTTGATATCAACCATCTTTTCAGAAGTCTTGTCATGCTTTTCTTTTAGGTTTTTGGGCGCAAATAGGCCATTCTATTAGTCACTTTTATGTTTTTTGTCTTCTTTTGTGACAATCTTGCCAGTACTTGAGGCTAGTTTTGGCGGTAAATTATATTAATAGCTTTACTTGTTTCTTATTTTTTTTTTTTGAATGTATGCCAAGCAAGCTCAGTTTCATTACTTGTTGTGCAATTCTAAGCCTTTGCCAAAAAATCTGATTCTTGCTTACTAAAAACGTAACCCCTATCAAAATCACTAAGTGTTGATACTCGTGGTTTTTATAAGTAATCAAGATCAAGAAAAAATTAAGAAAAAAACTACTTCTAAATTAAAAACAATTCAATGTATGATAACTGACAATTTTTTTGGGTTTATCTATTAGTTTTGTTAAAATAGTTCAATAAGTATTTTTTTGCTATGCATTATATGTTGATATCTATAAACAATAACATTTCTATTCTGTATACACGGTGTAAGAACAAATTGTCTAATAATGTTGAAACTATTTAATTATAACATAATGTTGCGTTTGATGTATGTTAGAGCAAACCTGCTCATATTTACAAACGTTGTTCAACAATTATCAAATTGCCTGTAGTCGGCATAAATAGGTACACAATATTTTATTTATTAAGCTTAAAATTGCTAAAATCAAACTTAACAGCGACAGAGTGGGTTAGTTGCTTAGATGCTAGCCTCTCGTGCTAGGGGTCTTGAGTTCAAATTCTACTCTGCCGTATATTATTTGTAAATTTGTTCACCGCATTCATGGTTTCAGCAACAAACAAACTTACAAACAGTAATCACCTTGCCTCATTTCATCACTCATACTCGGAAGAACCTTGGGCTTGCTAAAACCAGGTTAATGAGGACGCGTTTTTTTTTCAAAATTAACCTAATTTAAATTATAATTGTAATATTTAAGCCCATAATGAGAAGCCCCAGATACAAAATTCTCCAACCGTTACATACAGTACAGGGAAAGATTAGAAATAAAAATATTAGTAGACGTCGGATATTGTGGCTCAAAAACCAATTGGTTTATTTGATTGTAGTAACACTTAACTACAGTCAATAATGTTTCAATATCTTTGACAATGGCAAACCTGTTGTTTATCATTTTAGCAATTATCGTTTTATTTAACAACGCACGGAAAAGATCTGCTATTGTTGTAGAGAACCATATTTTAAGATATCTCAAACAAACTTTTTTTTGGCCTAGTCATTAATTTTCTAAAATCTTTTTTTTCCGTTTCAACAAATGGTATCTACTTTTATATCTCAATATTTGATCCATATACTATAAACATGTGATCTGTCTACAAGATATTTAAGAACTTGCGGTAGCCACATCTCAAGCGCTGTTAATTTTTTGATAAATGCTTCCATTAAGGTCCACAACTTCACTTAAAAAAATAAAGTGTAATTGTAAATTATTTCATTTTGAAAATTAAATACATTTTTATGTTACTAAAGCTTTCTCAATGCAACACCTTATTTAATGACATACTTCTAGTCTACCTTTTAATATAATCCGTCACTTTGTCTTTACAGTTTTATCTACATATTTGATCTTATTAATTTTATTGTTGTCGATTAATATTTCTTTGATAGTTTTATTTTAGTTTTGCTCAAAGAGTAAATATTGAAAAGTAGTGTTAATAATATGCAGTCTTCACTTACTTCTTCTTGTATGTTATTTTGATTCAGGTATTTTTTTCTTTTGCTGTTTAATTTCAATATACTTTTGCAATTATCCTATTGTGTTTGTTATCTTTTCCGGTTTCTTTTAGGATTCCTATACATGTTTGGTGGTGTACTGTGTCAAGTACTTTGTTTATGTAACAAGCATATATGTTACATAAAAGCCAAAAAAGCTTTTCTTGTGCTTGCTGCGTTTCATAATCTAAACTCAGTTTTAAAAAATTGTTCTTTGCATTTTCTGTACAAACTTCTGGGAATAATTTTTATAAATATTTTTAATCAACAGGACATATAGTTTACACGGACAAGCAACGGCAATTTGGGCACCCACCATCAGTGTGCCTAAAGATTTAACTGTATTACAGTCTCTTTCACACACAAACAGTTCAACGTTTCTCCTAATAAGGGGCATTGCGTCAACACCATCGACACATTACTAAACATAAATTGTTTAAGAGTTACTGTGATTTTATGTAAATTGTCTCTTCAATCAGTAAGATGCTAGGCACACTGATAATGGATGCATACCCTGAAAGACGTATATGTGTGATTATTGTATATATTTCAACAATGAATACGTTAAATCAGAAAATTTTAATAAGTTGATGCATAATTATTATTATTATTTGCCGTTTTTAAGTTTTTCTTATTTCTAATAAACAAATCAATACATATTTTGACTTGAATGGCTTTGTGGTTGTTATAAAACATGTAAGGGACACATTCAAACAAATTTCCACATTTTGCCAAGTTTTCTGAAATGACAAACAATTATAGACCAATCGCTGATAAAATTCTTAGACAGTGTTGGACCACCAGGACTCTTTTGTCTTCTTTCACAACCGTCAAGGGGACCTGTTAACAAAATCCAAAAACTAATTTTTTACTGATTTGTTGTCTCTACGCTGTTATCACCATCTTTAAAGCAAACAAACCACTTTTGGCATGCCCTTACGTTAATTGTTCCTTTGCCAAAAATATCTATTTGTGAACTTAGCGATTTAAGTTCACTAACTTAACGATTTAAGTTCACTGTTACTGTAACGTCATTTTTCTCAAAAAATACGGTCAAATTTTATCTAAAAGAAACTGCACACAAAACTGTGACACGCTCACAGTGAAGTGCAAAAACTTACAAGAGCCCAATAGCAGTTTTGGTATGCCCTTACGTTGATAGTTCATTTGTCAAAAAGATCAACATGTAAACCAAACAATTCAAATTCAGTGTTACTGTAACGTAATTTTTTTCAAAAAATATAGTCAAACTGTGACACATTTACAGTAAAGAAGTATTTTAAAGATGTTGCAAAGATTTACAATGGCCCAATGGCAGTTTTGTCGCTTATTATCACTACTGCAAACAGTGTTGCACCACTAGTACACTTTGTCCTCTTTCAACGCCGTCAAAGGAGCTTGGTTATCAAAATTCAAATATTGATCCCTTACTGGTTTGTTGTTCCTAAACTGAGATCACCATCTTTAAAGCAAACAAACCACTTTTGGTATGCCTTTGAGTTAATTGTTCCTTTGCCAAAAAAAAAAACAATTTGTGATCTTAACAAATTAAGTTCACTGTTACTGTTACATCGTTTTTTTTTTTTAAATACGGTCCAACTTCATCAAAAAAGACAACTGCACACAAAACTGTAATTTGTTCACAGTGGAGAGATTTTTTAAATATGCTTTGAAAAATTTACAGGAACCTAATAGCAGTTTTGTTGCTCATTGTCACTACTTTAAGTTTTCTTCAACAAAAAGCAATTACAGACTGATTAAAGTTGGTTCTAAGACAACGTTGCACCACCAGTACACTTATGTCTTCTTTTACCGCCGTCAGTCATCAAAATTCAAAAATTGATCTTTTACTAGTTTGTCTCTAAGCTGGTATCACAATTTAAAAACAAAATATCACAGACATTTTTCAAGAATGTTGAAAGGATTTGTAGGAGCAAATGTTACCTCGTAAGTGGACCTGCTAATTAATTGGGGCTCCTTATGACTGCTTTTGTAAGCAATGTTTTCCTTGCCCTTCTTCAAATGTCTGGCTGCTTTTCTTGCAACATTTTCTGTTAATCTAAAACCAGTAACCTATTGCAGATTTGTATTGCTAAAATCTGCACTAGAACAGCACTATTCTAAACAATAATAAAATATCGACAAAAAATCCGCTGAGTTGCATTGACGTATTCTACGTAAGCACGTACTGTATTGTGCACTATTTTAACAAAAACTGCAATCCAGCTCAAAGCAAATGTCTTCGAACGCAACTTTCTACTACCACTAATAGCTGTGTATTAGCATTGCTGTACTGTTCATTGCTTCATTGTAACAGAAACTACTTTAAAGCAAGTGTCCTTAATATATGTTTATTATATTTGCATAAATCGGGTATTTGGACCTGCCTGCAAAACTCAATTTATTTGTATGTTACTTCCAAGTAGTTCCTAAAATATTTTTAAGATGTGTATTTTGCATTCATTTCTTCAAATAAAGCTTTAATAAATAAAAAATTTATATTATGGAAGATTTTGTCCCGACCGGGTAAAATTAATTTTGTATTGAACGGACGTTTCTTGGTTTAGCAAGCTTCGATTGTGTGTTTGTCTAGCAATATTTTACGATGGTAGCATTTTTAAGTTTTATCTTTTGAGCAAGAGATTGCAATAAAAGTAAAGTTACTTTAACAAACTGTATTTAATAATTTGAAATAACCTTTTCTGCAACAACTTATTTTACGTTCAATATGTGCAAAAAAGTTAGATTTTCTAGCAGATTAAGGATGTCAGCCGCGGCTATTTTTTAGATTTGTAAATTTTGATCGTGTGTTTGTTAAGCAATATTTTACCATAGCAGCAACTTCACGTTATTTTCTGAGCAAAAGTTTACAATAGGGGTGAAAGTTGTTCCAATAAGTTGCATTTAAGAATCTTAAATAAACCTTTTTGCAAATGTTTTTGAACACTTTTCTCCACATCTTATTTTACAATCAGTGTGATGCAAATGTGGTGTTTTGGGCAAATAAATAAATATTTGCTCAAAATAAATTATTGAAAATATCACCTGTGGTACGCTCTAAAACGCTAGCGAGAATATTTGCTAGATCAAAACTCATATTCTTACTAAGCAATCGTGCTTTAATATAATTAAACAAATGTAAATTATTATGTAGAATACAATTAATATAGAAAGCAGGTCCTTGATAAATTGCTCTATTGTTTGTCGATACACTTCTAGTGATAAATGATGCTTGTAATGTTTTATTTAGCAAAATTGTACGCATCTATTTGCAAAAATTTAGAAGGCACAAAATATCAAACCAAAATTATTGCAATTCTGATCTGACGTCAATGCCAAAAAGCATAACGTCTAATTCTATACAAGGATTTAAGTTTTTTTTTAAATATAAAAAAAGCTCGTGTTGTACTAATTTACACTGCAAATCTTACGAGCACTTTGAAGTATACAAACAAGGTGTACCATAGTATCCCAGTATGTTTAAAACCGTAAAACAAATTTTAAAGACTTGCCAACTGTCTAAACCTACAAAATACTATTTGCCAAAATTGGTACCAATGATTGCTGAGAGTTTGAAAAACCTAACTACAAAAATTTTTTGTATGATCCTTTGCTATGTTTTATTAAAAAACTTAGAGATAGTTAATACTTTTGCCGTGGCCAATTGCTTGGTGAAAAGTATTTTTTACTATCAATACTCTTTTAAATAACAGAAACTTACTATATTAGTTTTTTTGTCAATTTGCCGTCTCTAAGAAAACCTGGTACCAACTATTTTGCCCTTGTAAACTTTATTTTAGAACTCCTTCCCACGCCTCTGTTTATTTACTAAATTTGCCAAACCAAACTTACTGAGGTCATCATCTCAAACTGTTTTATGTTCAAAAACAAATAAAAACAAATAAACGCAATGATTGTCAGATAGGACATAATTTCCAACTTTATGAATCTCAGATACTCCATATAGATTTACTAAAACCGTTCAAAGACAGATGTTATGATATATGTTAATCACAAATAGAATTTTACTTTAGACAAAATTAACTAACAAAATTTTTTTTATCATTTTAAGCTTTATGGTATATATGCTTTTATATCTGTAAGTAAATAACTTTCAAACAAGAGAAAAAAATGTAGTTAAAATTTAGTTTTAACTCTGACCTCAAAACAATAAATATTTTTGACTTACTTTAAAAAACTTTTTTATGTAGTTAAATTCATGGTTTTGTTATGATAATACTTTTCATACTTCACACTTTCAAAAATCATATCAACAAATATTGCAAAACGTTTTGATATATTTAGGTCAGAACCTGTTCCACCTATAAAAAAACTTACAGCAATATCTTAATGGGGTCTACCAACATAGTAAATTTTTAACTCAAAGTTCAAAGTATACGGCTGATACTAAATACTAAGCAAAACAACAAATCTATATCTAAAACTTTTTAGGTTTATTTCTTTGAAGTTATAATCTCACATAAACTTTTCCAAAACATTGTTGATAAAACATTAAAACTATATGAAACAATATGAGTATAACAATAAAAATAAAAAAGTTTCATAGAGTAAATAAAGAAAGCATTGAACATTAAAACTAAGATATCTCAATTGATGTAATGCTTTTCTCTTTGCAAATAATTGTTCTAAATTATTCAAGATTGTCATTATATTTATGATGACTGAAAAAATAGTTACTTTACTACAGATAAATTTGATTTCAATTTTTTTACATTATCTAAGCGTTTTATAGTTCAAGCCCAAATATTAAATACGCACTAAAATTTAATTGTCATCAAAAATAATTTAATTAATTTTTAACTAACATAAAGTAAGCGCTCTATGACTAAATAAATTTACTTTAAGTTAAGTTAGTTAAGTATTTTACCTAACTTAACTATTCTAACCTTTTTTTTTCAACCTAAAAGAGAAGTAATCTTCAAAAGACACCTATATAATATGGGCGTGCCGGATTTAGACTACTCCTGTAGCTGCCTACTGACGAAACCTCCTCTTCTCTTTGCTTTAATCTTTCTTCCTCCTCTTTGGTCTTCATAATTTTTGTAATTACCTTTTTGATAGCATCCCATTTACTATTGCTTTCTAGCATTAAGTTAATTAAGTTTTCTACCGCTACCTGCTCACGTAGTTTATCTTCTACCTCTTTTCTTTCCGTTTCTCATCTCGAGCACTGGAATAGTGTGTGCTCCGGCGTTTCAACCTTCTCGCAGTATAGGCAGTTATCCCGCTGTAGCAGATTCATCCTTTTCAGGTATGCCCCAAAACAGCCATGTCCCGTTAGGAACTTACCTAACCTAAACTTAATTTTTTTTAAGTTAGGTTAAGTTAGTTAGGTATAGTACCTAATATAAGTTACCTAACTTAACTAAAAATTAGTGAGGTATTTTACCTTTTTTTTTGTGAGAAAGAAGTAAAAAATCTTTATAGACGTTGTGCCGGATTTGTCTGGAACGCTGCATCTTGTGCAACTTCGAGACGCCTACCGACTCTTATCAATCTAAGTATTTTGGTATCATCTTTCGGCATTTCTTCTCAGTTACTTAGACCCATGTATGATTTACTTTGCTTGTCTTGTTTTTTCTTCCTCCTTTTTCTTTTTCATAATAGATACCACCATTGCTTCTATCACCTGCCAGTTTTCCAGGCTAAGCAGCATAATTTCGATATTATTATCGCTATTCAAATTTGTTGATAGTTTTGATTTGGCGGATTCCCTGACTGTTGCCCACCTGTCGCAATGAAAGATTGTATGATCCGGCGTGTCTACTATCATGCAGTAGGCGCATTCATAGCTTTCTATCTTTTTCATCATTTTTAGATATGAAGCAAAACAACCGTGTCCAGTTAAAAATTGGGTTAGGAAGTATCCTACGTCTCCGTGCTTCCGTGTAATTCACGGTGTTACCTTCTTGATTAGTTGTCGGCTCCACCTAGCAGTGTCTCCTGGGAGACTCCACTCTTTTTCCCAGCTCTCGATGGTCTTTTGTCTGGCGTTGTTTTTATCCTCTTTGCTGGTTTTATCAGATCACTCTTTTGCCAAAAGGTGTACTGGAATAACCCCTGCTACCACCTGGATAGCTCTGGTAGACGTTGTCCTATAAGCACTTGCAATTCTCAGTGTTGATTTCCGTTGCACTTTCTCAAGTAGTTGCCTGTGGTTGGCCTTTTGAATTTGGTCTCCCCATATTTGAACACCGTAGAGCATAATGGACTCTACAACCAAGCTCATCAATCTTTGTTTTCCCGGTCCTACTTCTCCCACGTTTGGCATCAAACGTCTAAGGGCGTCCGCTGTTTTTTCCGCCTTTTTGAGGTTTCTTTGAGATGATTCCACATGTTCATGTTCCTCCCGATGTGTACTCCGAGATCTTTTACGCTGTTTTAGCTTTGAATTTTGTCCAGGCCAACTTTTACCATCATCTGGTTAAGCGTGTTTTTTCCGGCTATAACAACGGCCTCTGTTTTTTGGTGTTCTAAGTTTAAGCGCTTTTCGTCTAACCAGTTACCAATTTTCCAAATGGCCTATTCCGCCACTTCCTCTACAGCCTTGCTTTTAACGCGAACTACGACACCCAGATCGTCGGCAAACCCAATCAGAGTTACGTCCTCGCCCAGATCCAGTCTCAGCACGTCATCGTAATATAGATTCCACAGCGTAGGGCCAAGAATTGAGCCCTGTGGAACCCCACACGTCATTTCCATAACGCCTTCTTCTCTTACCTTTACTATCCGGTCCTCCAGATAAGAGCAGATGATGTCTTTTAAGTAAAGTAAAAATATTTTTTTTCTAGCACTTCTATTATGCCTTTCCACGGAACGGAATTAAAAGCGTTTTTTACGTCTAGTGTGAATAATGCGGCAAAGTTTTTTTTGTGGTTTCTAGCTTTTTCCGCTAATTTATTCACTTGTTTTAGAGCATCTATCGTAAAGCGCTGTTTGCGAAACCCGTATTGGTTGTCTGCTAATCCGCCCTATGCTTCAATTTCGTTGTGAAGTCTCTGGTTTATAACGTGCTCAAATAATTTCCCCATAGTGTTGAGAAGACAGAGGGGTCTGTATGCAAGTTCTTGTTCCTTTTTTTGGGTTTTTCAAGTAACACCAGCTTGGCCATCTTCCAGATAGGCAAAAAAGTTGTTTCCTTAAACAGTTTATTAATTAAGTTTACTACTGTTTTCGTGTTTAGTTCTACTATTGTTTTTTGCGATTTCTGGAAAAACACCGTCTGGGCCGGCGGCTTTTCCTGGTCTAATTTTTTTTCAGGCTACTCTTACTTCCTTATTACTGCAGATAGAAAGCTCTTCGTTTGTTGTAGAGCTATACTGCCACTTGGTTTTCTCATGGCATGGAAAGAGTTTTTTGGCCAGTTGTTCCTTGTCGCTTATTTTAACTGGGCTCCGTACTCTTAGTTTGCCCGTAATACAGCTTTGACGTAGGGCAGCGATATGTTTTGTCCACCAAAAGACTGGTTTTCTTCCAACTTTATCGTCTGTTATGCGAAAAGTTTTGTCGCATGCGTTTTTTTACAGCGTCTATTAGCACCGCTGCGGAAATCAGTTTGCTATGGCGACTCATTTCTTGCTTGATGTGTAACGAATGAATAGTTTTTTGTTCCTCTTTAAAAAGCCAACCTTTAGTAGTGCTGGTTTTTTGGTTGTTTAACTCTGCTTCGTTTATGTCCATAAAGATGTTTTTATGGTCACTGAGGTTTTATGTCTCACTTACATGCCAATTTAGTACCTTTTTTCGAAGATTTTGGGTGCAAAAAGACACATCAACGTAGGATCTTTTGTTGTTTATTTTATACGTTGGGGTATCCCCTGAGTTGACCACTGCCAAGTCCATGCTGTTTAACCACTCTGTTAATATTTGCCCTCTTCTGTCCTCAACCGTTGATCCCCAGATGGGCAATTTTGCATTAAAATCGCCACTAAGAATGTTGGGTCCATTGGCTTTGATATCTATGCCCATGTCAAGCAAAAATTGTTTGAAGTTTTTGGTCGTTGTGTTGGGAGACAGGTAGCATGAGTAAATAGTTGTGTTACCTACTATTACCCAAACAAATCCTTTGCCGCTGCCTGTTTTAGTGACTTTTATGTGCCTGTCCTCTATAAAAATTGCCTCGTCCATGTTTTAGTCGGTTAACCACTTGGGATTGTTTTTTGTTATTTTTTGGTTTCGTTTGGAGACTATGGACAGGTTTATACTCTTTTCCTCACATGTTTGTCTGTGAAGGTCCATAGCCGCCCTACACTTATTTAGATTTACTTGTAATATTTTCATAATGATGGTTTTTGGGAAAGTTTCCTTCTTTGTCTCCTAACTTCCATTACCGCTTGTCTATACTCTGGACACGCCATGTCGTCGACTTTGTGACTTTCCTTATCACAAATATAGCACCCTCGTTTTTCTTGACAGTCTTTGGCAATGTGTAATTAGGTATTATACCTAACATAACTTACTTAACCTAACCTGGATTTGTTAAGAAAGCAACTAACCAATTTTTAATTTTCAAAAATAGCGCTTACATGGACCTTAGAATAATTATAAATTAATTAATTATTTATTGATGAATTTTTTATTAATCAACTGTATCTATAACAATCCAATAAGTTTAGATTATGAAAGAAAAAATGCTTTATACTCTGTATACCTGTGACTGTAGGACTCAGCAGCCTATTCAAAAGACTACCTACTCACTAAAACCTCCCTTCATTTCTCCGTCTCTCCGCAAGGAATCACCTTTCGGTACTGCGTCTTGCGGATGCTGCCCTTTTTCTATTGCTGATTATGCTCTGTATGATTGTAGCTATCAAGTTTCTGCTATTTGCAAGCATGTAGCTGACGATGTTGTCAGGTGTTAAGTTGGCACCAAAAACCTGTCTCACCTCTTTTTATTTACCATTCCAGTGTAGGCAGATTAGTATTGTGTGTTTGGCAAAGTTGTCTGTGTCACAATACCTGCAATTTTCAATCTATAGAGATAGTCTGCGGTATGCTGAGCTGACTTGCAGTAGCACTTTTGTATGCACCTTGATTAAAATCTCATTGTATTTGCGGGTGTTTAGCCACTCAGCCCATATTAATGCGGCGTATAATGTTGTAGAATTAATGGCATTGCCAATAATTTACATTTTGCTAAGCCTGAGTCCATTTATTTTTTACAGAATTCTGGCTAGCAATGTTGCTGTTTTCTTGGCCTTTTCTGCTGTATTTATAATATGGTAGCCCATGTTTTTGTTTCTGCTTAGGTGAACTCCTAAGTATTATACAGTTTAACTGCTAACAATTTTACTTCTACAGATATTTGCTCTTATCTCTTATGAGTGTCCTATTCAGTTCTAAGATAATCATCTTTGTTTTTTGGAAAGCAATTTTTAGATGCTTATCTTTCATCCAACTTTTGATGCAGATTAGGTATTGTACCTAACATAACTTACCTAACCTAACTTAAAGTTAGTTAGTTATTCTACCTAACATAATATACCTAACCTAAATTAACCTACATTCATTTTCAATTAGCAAAAATAGCGCTAAGATAAAACTTAAGTTAATTTTGAGTTAGTTAATTATTTATGAATGTTGCTTTCAACATAACAACAAATATAAACAACAAAAATGTTAAACTTATTTTTTAGTTATATTCCATTACTATGCGTTAAGCAATAATAACCTCAGCATAACCACAAATAAGCATATAATTAAAAAAAAAAAAATATTTTTTAATATTTCAAAATTAACTTTGATGTAATTATGTTGTTTAGTCATATCTCAAATACGATTTGAGCAAATTATGAGTTTTTAGTTCAAAAATTGTGTCTTCAACATATACAATTTATGGTATTAATCAAAATTTTGAAAATTTGTAATTTTGCTTTTCAGTTTATTTTATTGTTTAGACATATATATAGTATATAGATTTTATGCAAATTATGATTTTTAATTTATGTTAAAATCAAGCTGACCAATTGGCTATAAAACTTAATCGATGCATTTTTATATAATTTGCACATTTAAAGGTTAAATTAGAAATTCAAATTAGTTTAATAAACAAATAACTTAATTAAATTTAATAAAATTTTATATTTCTGCCAAACCTTAACAATTAACAATAAATAATAATAAAAATAAACCCACATTAAACATCGAATTCGTGTCGAAAAACAAATGCTTTCTCAGCAGGTTGCATGATATTAATTTCAAAAACTAAACCACCTTGCACGCTGACACTCGATGTTAAATGGTGCAGGATATTTCAATCAATTATCAATACATTGAACCGATGATATTTACATTTTTTTACAAACATTTCAATTCCGACTTAATTATGTGTTTACATCACATTACGAGTTCAAGATCGGTTGCTGCGAGGGAATAACCGTACGGGTACGGGTACGGATTCCGTAGATATGTCAATGCGAGGCCGGTCGACATTGGATTATCATGAAATTTTGGCACGTCTTGTATACTAAATCAAAGTCACACACTTTGAATTACATTTGGGTCAAGCGCAATCATAATTATGTCCTTATCATTATCATCATCTATTGAATTCGATTGTTTCCTGATTTGGTGAAAATAACCTTGAGTGAATTTAAGCTGGATTGTTTCTTCAAGAATGCGATAAACTACAATTAGCAATGATTTGCATATTTAAATCACAAAAGCGAGTTTCAATTCAATGTGAATTTTATCAATCAAGATTACGTTTAAATAAAGTCCAAATGGAATACAATTAACGGTATTCAAAATGGTAATTTGCCAATTCATTATTAGGAGATTTATTTGTTATCATTACAGAGAACTAAGTATGCAATGAAACAATTAATTTAAAACTAGATATAAGATTATATAATAATAATGTTTAAGGATCTAAACATAATTTAAGTTAAAAACACATTTTTTTAACTAAAAATATACATACTTTCCAATAAAATCAAACATTTTGATCTTTAAAAATATTTAATTTTTTACATAAATTATGTATAACAATAAAAATAAACTTTTTATAATCAATATTACCCAAACTAGTTCAAGCAGGTCCTTCAGAACTACGAAGGGTGAAATAATTAATGTGTAAATTTGTTTGTCAATAACATTTTAATGCCACGAAATGGTTGCCGTGTTAACTAAAAACACAAATAATGTACGGTAGAAAAATCACAGCTTTTTATAAATTAAAATTTGCGGTTTGCGTATTAATTTAACTCTCCTTGATGTGTATACTGTTCTAATCATCGATGGTATCATCATAATTGTACATATTATGAAATTAATTATTAATCAGTTCAATTACCTTCTCAATCTAAATATATTAAAAAATTATAATCCCAACGAAAACAACAACGATGACATTTTGATTAAGAGAAGTACGCAATCGATAAATCACCGCAAAAATAATTAATAAACAATTAATAAAAATTTAATTCATTATCTGTCGATGTAATCTAATGCGTCGGCAATTTATGAGTGTCTCTCGCTGCATGTCGTCGTCACGGAGAGATTTATGCGCGGTTTCATTGTAAACTGCTTCAATGGAAAGTGAAAGCAGAGTTGATTTTTTTATTACAGCGATCGCAAAAGATAATTAAATGTGACACGCTAATCCTGCCAAATTGTTACACTGAATGGCAAAGGTTTAACCCAGTTCTGTCAAATTTTCTCTAATTGCAATGAATTAAATGATCAATTTGCTATTAATTAATAATAAAGGACTGATTTTATCAATTGAGTAATAATTTACTAATCCATCCTTATTTATTAATTAGATGTAAATTAATTTTAAAAACATTTTATTTCGTAATTTTGTATTAGATTTGGAACAATGAACTAAATAAGTATTAAAGTGGAACGATTTAATTTTGAAAATTTTTATTTAATATTTTAAAATCAAGTGCACTTACTTATAATTTTAAATCACATTTACATAATTTAAAAGTGCATTTTTGATAGATTATTGATATGTAAACAAATTCTCTGAATATATTAGCCATTTAGTTGATGGTTTGTTGACTTTTTTAAACTTTATTGGCTATTAATAAAATAATAAGCTTATAGATTTTTCGTTAACCTTATATTAAAAAAAAAAAATAATAATTTATAAACCATGTTTAAACTAAAATTTTAGCAACGAAGGATTAATAATCATTATTTACAACAAAAAGTTTTTGTTTTATTTATTTACTATTTATTATTATTTTAAAAGATGATGGCAATTAAGTTTTGGTACTTTTGAAGACTTTTAATAACATTTTTCATTATGATTACAGTTTATGAGCAATTATGATAGTTTATAATAATTTTATGAAAAGTTTGACAGTTTCAAATTTGCAGTCAATGGTTGCGTTCAGAACGACTTATCAGTCAATCACTGATTGATAATTTACTTGGTCAGCAACCAATGAATGATGAGTAAAATGACAAGCGCTGCCAGCAAACAATGCTCAGCGGTAGTCAGCGAGAGCGTTTAGTACGCATTCTGAACGCGGCCATTGTTTTTCATTTTAGTGAAACATAAACTGATGGACATTTGATACAACTTTGAATTTTAAAAATGACATTTTGTTATTTTTCTAAGACACTCAAAGACAGTTTATAGACATTTTATTGGATTCTACATGACATTAAATATTAAAATTAGTTTGGCATTAGACAATAAAAATTTCGCTTTAAACTTGACATACGTTACCTTGACCAGTATAATTGACTGCTGGCAAGAATAAAAATTTAATAAATATTTTAGTATAAAAAAACCACCTAGTTTGTGGTCATTCCAGTGATATTTTTTGTCAAGCCAATGTCTTCATTGCTGTATAATGTTATTCTAGCGACGGTTTTTGTTATGTACATTATGTTCCGCAAAATTCCAAGGATTGTTTTGGCAAAATCAACCACCTTAGTTCTCTCCCTTATCCGTAGTTTTTTTGTAGTTTCTGAGGGAAATGTGTAGCATTTTTTGTGTTACTAATAACCTAAGCTGCCATTAGTAAAGGATGTAATGCAGTCTATATTGTTAGCAAACAAAATTTTTAAAATAATATTGTTAGCACATAATTAGTCATTGGCAATTTACATCTAGCTTATGTCTAGCAACGTATTTTTCTTCTTTGTTAGCCCGTGTTCGTTCACTCCTGAACATAGGCCTTTCCTATATTCTTCCATTTGTGTCTCTCCTGTGCCTTTTGGTGCCAATTTTTGCCGGTGGTTTGCTTGATGTCATCAATCCGTCGTATTTTGGGTCTTCCTCTGCCCCTTTTTGTTTCCCTGGGTTGCCATTGCGCAATTTTAACTGTCTAGCGTTTGTCTGTTCGTCTTGAAACGTGTCCAGCTCATTTCGATTTTAGTTCTGCGATTCTTTTTAGGTCTTTTACTCTTGTTTTTTTCCTGTTTTTTTCATTGATTCTGTCTCTTATCGTTATGCCGAGCATGGCTCTTTCCATAGCTCTGTGCATCACTCTCAATTCGTTTGCAATTGTTTTTGTTAAGGAAGTAGTCTCTAACCCGTAGGTGGTTACAAGAAGTACACATGTATCGAAAACCTTCCTTTTAAAATTAATGGGTATGGTGTTGTTTTTTAGTATGTATCCTAGTTTTTCGAATGCTGCCCATGACAGCTGTATTTGTCTTGATATTTCTTTTGATCGGTTCTCCTTTCCCAGCACTATTATGTGGCCCAGGAAGTTGTATTCGGTAACATTTTCAATTACAATTTTGTTTATATGTACAAGTGGTTTCTCGGAGCTTATTATTTTCGTTTTGTGTAGTTCAATTCTAACCCTATCGTCTCCAATGCTTGGTTGAGTTTTTTTAGCATTTCAGTGAGTTGGTCTAGGTCTTCTTATCAGTATGATGTTGTCTGCAAAACGTAGGCGGCTCAGATGTGCTCCATCAATCTTGATTCCTTTGTTCTCCCATGTAAGTTTTTTGAAAACACCTTCTACGACACTTGTAAACAATTTTGAAAAAAATGTGTGTTCCAGCCTTACTCCTTGTTTATTTTGATGGTGTTAGTCAAGTCTCCTTTATTTATTCTTACGTGTAGTAGGGCGTGTGTGTATATATGTTTGATGATCGCTGTGTACCTGAAATCAAATTGAGCATTTTCCATGGATTTCAATTAGTACCAAGTTTTGACTGTGTCGAAGGTTTTGTGGAAATATATAAATAAAAGCCATTTGGATGGGTACGTTGTATTCCGTGGTTTTTTCAATAAAATTTCAAATCGTTTGTGCTAAAATTCTTTCAAAATCCGGTTTGTTCTACCGGTTGATACTTGTCAAATTTAGTTGTTAGTCTGTTGGTTATTACCTTTGTGAAAAGTTTATAAACGTGGGATAATAGAATGTAGTTCTCTATGTTGGTTGTGTCTACTTTCTTGAATATTAGTATATATTCTGCCTCTAGCAACTTTTCAGGTATTCTGCCTTCATGTAAACATTTGTTGTAGAGAGGCCTAATTGAGTTTAGTGGTGTTTTATCTCCTAGTTTGATCATCTTTGTAGTGATATTGTCAGTCCTTGGACACTTACTATTTTTTAGTTGTCTTAGAGCCTGCTCCATTTCTTCTGTAGTAAAGTCGGGTATTTCTTCCAAACCCACGTTTGTTACATGGGTTCTTGTGCCGTAATCTCTTTTATTTGTTGAGTAGAGTTTTGCATAGAAATTCTCCACTTCTTGTTGGATAGTATTGTGCCAATTGTTGTTTGTAGCTTGATTATGTGGGATTTGCCGTTAGATAGTCTTGATCGCAGTACATTCATGTTGCAGTTCTGTTTGATAGATTCCTGTACAGTTTTTTTTTATTTTTGTGTATCCCTTTTTTGATGTTTTTATTGGTTTTTTTGTATAGATCTGTTCCTTTAATCATATTCCTGCAAATATAGCAACGTAAAAAATGTAAATAATAAACAATTTTTCGGTGGTTACACCCGTTAGCAATTGTCTTACGTCTATACTATAAAAAGAAAGTAGTTTTCTACAACAAAAGCCTTGTTTGTGAATTTTGCCGCCTCAGAAAATTATGGAATCCCGTACTAATTTTGTAAAAATTCATAATTATATGCTTTAAAACAGTCCGTTTCTTAGAGCTTATGCTCTATAAATGTAATTGCTTGCAAGCCATAATGATCAAGTGTTGAGACAAAGTGACGCAACAAATTCTGATAACTGATACTTGGTTCTTCTTCTTCTCAACCTTTGTCTGTTCACTGCTGGACATAAGCTTCTTCCAAATTATTCCATATGTCCCTATCTAGGGCAAGTTGAAGCCAGGTTTGGCCCACAGACTGTTGAATGTTGTCGAGCTATCTCTTTTATGGTCTTCCAATGCTCCGTTTTGTTAGTCGTGGCCGCTATTTTACTAAACGTATTGTCCACTTTCTGGTGTCTTGCCATGCCACATATCGCACCTATTGCCAAGTTCAGCTACGTGCTCAATTATGTCTTTTATCTTCGTCCCCTTCCTTATTTCTGAATTGCGTATTTTATCTCGTATGCTGATTCTAAGCATGGACATTTCTATGGTTCTTTGTGTTGTTTTGAGAAGTTCTGCATTTTTCTGCGTTCTGCACTTTTCTGTGTTATGGTTGCGGTTTCTAGTCCATACGTGGCTACGGGCAGGATGCATGCATCATATACCTTTCTTTTAAAACTTATAGAATATTTGGATTTTTAAAAATATGTCCTAAATTCCCTTACACCGCCCAGCTCAGTTGTACTCTCCTGGTTATCTCAGACGTTTGATTTTCCTTACCCAATTTAATTGAGTGGCTTAGGTACACGTACTCTTCTACGGTGTCAAACTCGTGGTTGTCTATTGTGATATGTAAGTCGTCCCTACTCATGATTTTGGTCTTCTTCAGTTTCATTTTTAGTCCTACCCGTTGGGACGTTTCATAAAGTTCTGTCATCATACGTTCTAGTTCATTGGGATTTATTAGAATGATATCATCGGTAAAGCGTAGATGGTTAAGGTATACGCCGTCTATGTTTATACGTCTTGCTTTCCAGTGCAACCTTTTAAATACATCTTCCAGGGCTAAGGTAAATAATTTGGGTGAGATAATATCATTTTGCCAAACGCCTCTGCTAATTGGAATTCGATCTGTTACTAAATCCTCGTCAATTAAAACCTGTAGTGTTGCATTTTCATAGATGTACTTTATGAAGTTAGAGTATTTTGTATCAATTCTGGCTGTTTCCATTTCTGTTAGGAATGCCCATGTTTCTGTCAAATCAAATGCTTTGTGATAGTCTATGAATGCCATCTGAAAGGGTATATTATATTCAGCATTTTTTTCTATTAGGTTGTGAATTGTTTGTAAGTGGTCTGTTGTACCAAAACCTTTTTAGAAACCTGCCTTTTTGACTGGTTGGTAAAAGTCAAATTTTCTTGTCAGACGGTTTGAAATTATCTTTGTCAGAAATTTGTAAAAATGCGATAGGAGACTTATTGGTCGATAGTTTTCCATATTAGCAATATCCCTTTTCTTAAAGAGCAAAATAACTTTTGCGTTCTGCCATGCTTTGGAAATCTTTCCTTGATGTAGGCATTTATTTAGAAGTATTCTGATTGCCGCTTCTAATACATCTCCACCCATTTTGATCATTTCAGTTGTTATTTAATTTCCTATTCTTCATTTGGCTAAGCGCTAACCTTATTTCTGCTTTATCTATATCAGGCATATCTTCGGAGTCCACAATTATTCTAGAGTGTTTTGAATCAATTTGGTGTTAGGTGCTCGTATGTCATTTCAAATTTTTTTGCGGATAATTTTGATTTGTTGATTGTATTTAATTGATTCTTTGTTCATATTTCTCCGTTTTTTCATTAGCTTGATCGTGTCGGGTTTAAGCTTAGATACTTTTGATCTTGATCTCATGCATATCTGTTTAGATACTTGGTTGGGTGAATTATATATTATAGTATTACCAAGTAATTGAATGTTACTTACTTCTGCAATATTTCTGTAGTTAAATCAAATAAAAAAATGAGGAATAGATGACATTAATTCCCGTACCAATAGTCAAAACAACTTGGACTGTTCCTAGATTCATAAAACCAAGATTTATTTTGCTAATTGTTGATTGACTCTAAGCCAATTTACGAATATTGTGATGGTAACTTTAGTTCTAGTCTGCCAATGATTCTATTACCAAACGTGAAAATTAATAATTGATACACTAATAAACAATCCAAGATTGATCTTCGATACAAAAATTAAGCAAAGAATATATTGGTCGATTGCGACTAAAATCACCATCACAATATGCGTAAATTGGCTTAAAGCCAATCAACAATTAGCAAAATATATTCATGAATCCATGATCAATCCGAGATTTAATGACTATTAGTACAGGCATAAGTTAAACAAATATTTTTTTTAATAAACTTCTAACAACATAACAAATTTTAAATAATAGTTTTTCTAAGTCATAAACTTTTTTCATCCTAAAAGTTGCTGAATGCAGTTTTATAAATAATTTAAAAAAAAATTGTATAATTTTTTGCATTAACTAGTTTGTTGCATTTGGTTTTCAGAACTATTTTTTTTGCGTGTAAAGAAAAAAGTTTTCATAAGACATTGAGCAGCTTGTATTGTCCAATAATGTCAGATTTTTAATGACTAAAAACTCCACTTTTCTATCTCCTTTCTTTGAGACGGTTTGCTCAGCACCCTATGTAATGCAGTTGGTCTTATTGTGCACACCTCTGGTTGTTGCTCCACTGTTTGTTCCGTTTCTTTAATAAAATCCATAAACTATTAAGCTCTTCTTTAGTAATATAGCTTATGTTTCTCAAAAAAACACTGAGTTTCTCATTGTAAGCTTTGCTCAGCAGATGTAGCAGAGTCTTTTCTTACTCCAATCATTTGCGGTATAGATCCTTTCAAATTCTCATTTTATGCATGTGTTTGTTCAAACCAGTATCAGTTATGAATCCTGTCATCTTTTACAGTTTTGTTTGGCTCGTTTGCATTACTATAGTTTGAGTAGTGCGTAATAGTCTTATTAAAAATAACATTTTGTGTTTCATTCCTTGATAGTTTTGCTACAGATTGCAGTGTTCCGTTACAAGTTTTCTACGGATTATTTGCATTAAAAGCAGGTTTTGGTGCAATTAATGTCTTGTGGTTTTTTTTTTGATAACTGGTTCTTCTTCAAGTTTCCTTCTATGCACTGATTCCTTGCTTATGCTTCCAAACTGGTAATGCAGTCCATAACCAGTTTAGATTTTATCGCCTGTAGTGCAGCTTGGCTGTTAATCATGTTATATTAAAACTGAAGTTCTTCTAGAGACATCGCAACTGACGTCTCTTGGTTTTTGCCTTCATATGTGTACCAGATAATTTTTTTCATGTTTTCCGGGTATTTTTAGTTTATTTACTTTTCTCTAAACAGTATTATTTTTATTTTTGGTATGCTAATTCCAAGATTTACATTATATTTGTTAACCTTTAGTCGGTACGCTGCTTGCATCGCCTTCATCATCACAACTAAATACAATAGTAGTAGTGCCACCAATTTTTCCATGGCAGGTCTAGGAGTTGTTCTCATTGCTACCGTTATCAGCAAAGATGATAATCTTTGTATTTTATTTAGTTTAGTTGACGTTCTTTGTTACCCCATACAAGCGCTCAGTGTGTTAAAAAATCTAGTCACTACAGTATACAACTATTTGGTCTTAGCGGGTTATAATCCCCATGTTTGTCTAACCATCGTATTAGTTGCAAAAATCATCCGGATAGCCTTTGTAGTCACATTTTTCAGATGTGTTTGAAAAGTTAGTTTGGTGTCTAGGGCGAGCACCAGGTATTTTATTTTTTTCATTGTGCAGAGTGTGGCTCCATATAATTTCAGATTGCTTGTGTTTTCTTATCATTCTGCATCATTAATACATTTTCTCCAAATTATATCAATATATTGTAAGGTGTCCACCCAACCGGGACAAACACCAAAAAAAAAAAAGATTTTTCTATATATTTCAATTTCAGTCTTTACAATACAATAACTAATAAAAAATATTATTTTTTTTATATTAACAATAGCATCGCATACACAAACATACACAAGAAGGTACAAAATGTCCACAACTTATAAAATTAAATTAAGAAATGAAATAAATTTTATTAAATTATTTGCCCAAAACTTAAACCGAGACAATTAACTGTCCCGAAAAAAACTTTCGGGACACCGGGACTAGAATGTTAAAACCGGGAGATAACGAGGTATGGACACTTTAGATAGTGAGATCATTGACATAGTCTAGCGCAAAGACGCTCATGTTATCCAATGTTTGGAGTAAACTGTCCAAAACAAGCTACCATAGTAGAGGTGATGAACACACTGTTCTATGCGCTTTTCCTCTTTTGTTTGTCTCTTAATCTTCAATTATTTTCAGTTTCTTATACAGTTTTTGATAAATTCTTCTCTAAATCTTCTAAATTCTTTCAATGTTTCACTGACTTGTTTGCTTACTAGTAGCTCTTTGTTGTTCTTCATTATATAATTTCTTTTATTGAATATTTAGTTTTTGACATTTTTTTTTTCAATCTGTTGCTCATTTTTATTTTCTTTCCCTAAATGTTTAGAATTGCTTCTCTTTCTGTTTGTAGTTTTTGTTATATCTTATCTGATCCATTCTTTGCCTGCCTAATTTAATTAGACTTTTATAACTGCCATAGGTTATTTCATAGCTTTACTGACAGTTGGTAACTAAATTTGTAGTCATAATTTTTGTCATTATTTAAACTTAACAATTAGTAACATTAATACATTAGTAGTTCATATTTAACTGTTGTTTACTTTAAAATGTGTAAAAACATTAAAACTTGAAACAATGTATTATTAAAAATTTACAGATTGTTGCAATTAAATTTAACATTTCTTCAAATGTAATTAAAACTACAATTTTGTCATTAAATTTAATAGTTTGTAACAATAAATAAAGCACTGCAAAATACTTATAATAACTTTTATTTTATTTTTTAGGATTTGGAAGATTCCACTTTGCAATCTTAACAGTATGTGGATTGATCTACTTGAACACAGCTGTTGGCATCACCATAATCTCCTTCGTATTACCATCAGCAACATGCGATTTCCAAATGTCCTCAGCGGACAAGGGATGGTTGACAGCTGCACCTATGCTTGGTAAATATAACATTAATTGTTATTATCTTAATTGAATTAAGCCAAAACCTTTATAAATAAAAGTAATTTAGCTATAAATTTATTGCAAATTCTTGACATTTAAAAAAATTCCAACAACATATCATTGAAAAATAAACATAAAATTTCTAGATTGAATTAATAAATTAATCAAATTTCTTCATTTCTTTCCTTGAAATTCAATGTTTACGTTATCTTATTATTAAAAAATATATCACGTTACTAAACCTGTTGAAATCAATTAATTTCGGGTCAATTGCAACATTATGTTCATCTGACGTAATCCGATGCTTCATTCAATATCGATTACTATCGAATGCCATTTTATAGTGCGAATCTGTGTTTATTAATTAGAACATTAATATCACCTTTAATAAAGGTTGTTCGAGTCAAGGATGTCGCATAAGATGTTTATATTAAATTGAAAGAAAAATACAAATCTATTAATTAAAGGCAGGATATGCAAATGCATATTTGAGGTCGATTGATATATTTTTTTATTTAATAGGAAGTTGAGAAATGACATTGAAATTATTATTAATCTTATTATAGGTATGGTAATTGGGTCATATTTCTGGGGATGTCTGGCTGATACCAAGGGCAGAAAAGTGGTGTTAATTGCTGCTTTATTGATGGATGGTTTATGTGGAATTCTCAGCTCAATTTCGCAATCGTATTTATTGTTTATGTTGCTCAGATTTTTCAATGGATTTGCGTAAGTTTTAATATAATATAATTTTATTATATTACAATATTAATGTAAAATATATTTCAGAATCACAGGAGCTATGGGTATTTGCTTTCCTTATTTAGGAGAGTTTCAGCCTGGAAAGTATCGTGAAACTATTTTATGCTGGATGGAACTCTTCTGGACACTAGGAGTCATTGTTTTGCCAGGTAAAATATTAAATTAAATTTCAAAATAATTATTAAATTTTCAAGAGTTTCATAATAAATAATTAAAAAAGAAAATATTATATATATATATATATATTAAGTTTTTATCATTTCTTGCAGCTATTGCTTGGATTATAATTCCCATGGAATTCGAATATGTTACCGAAAGCTTCAAATATTCTAGTTGGAATCTGTTTGTAACAACCTGCTCAATTCCCAGCATCCTTATTGGATTGTGGCTTTTCTTTTTCCCAGAAAGTCCAAAATTCTTGCTCGAATGTGGTGAAGCTGATGAAGCTTTAGAAGTTTTAAAAAACATGTATGCATCAAATACTGGAAATACTGCAGAAAGTTTTCCTGTAAGTAATAAAATAAAATATATGCTATATTATATAGATTATATAATCTTTATATATTATTTTAGGTGAGAAGTCTTAGAGAAAAAGTACGTACAATGAGTGTCGTTTCACAAAACTCAACAAGAAGTGTAAGAAATTTAAGATTCAGAAAACCCAAGGAATTAAAATTATTATTGCAAGAAATCTGGGAACAAACTAAAGCACTCTGCAAACCACCACATTTACGATACACCATCATCACATGCATGATTCAATTTGGTTTGACTACTAGGTATTTATTTTCTAATTTAGTAACAATTTAATTCTAATAATTATTTTTATCTAGTTATTACACCTTGATGATTTGGTTCCCCGAATTATTCTACCGTTTCGAAGAATTCGATAAATTGCATCCTGGAGAAACTGCTTCTGTATGTGATGTATCCTCAGTTGTAGTTAACAATGCAACACAGACTGAGACAGATTTTTGCGGTGAACCTATGGAAGATTCTGTGTTTTTGCATACATTGATTATTGGTTTGGCTTGTATACCAACTAGTTTCTGGTTACCACTCTGCGTTCACCGATTGGGAGCTAAATTTTTCTTAGGTATGTATACATGTAAAATTCATTTTTGGAATATAAGCTTAAAAAAAATATTAAGCTAAAATATAATTACAACATATGAATATAAAATAATTAAATAATTTATTCAAACTTAATCCAACAATCACAGTATCCAAAAGAATTTATTTATAATTATGATTAATAATTTATGAATGCAGCATTGAATTTTTTGAAAAGTAAATTATATAAAAATTGAATTTAAAAAATGTTGATATTAATTAGATCAATAATGTAGAAAATTGTACAATTAAAGAAACATAAATCTCGTTTTTCAAAAAAAATTACGCGATACCTTTGAAGCTTTAATAATTTTGTGAATACTAATAATAATAATAATGTTAAGATTCTTAACATCAAAAGTTCTTTTTTGTAACTATTAAAATTCAGTACTTTCACCTAGTTTTTACTTTGGATTTTAAAATTTGTAAACAAAAAGTCTTTTAAAATTATATTTAAAAAAATAAAAGAAAAGTTTTTCATGTTTTTAAAATTATAAAAACAATAAAAAAAAAGACTGTTATCAGACAAGCACATAGCCTAATTGTACCTAAAAAATAAGTTATTGCACTGCCCCATAATTATAATAAAAAATATCTCGGTAAAGTTACACAAGTGATTCTGCTGGAGATTAGGAAGTAACAAACTTCAATTAATTACTGAGTAATTTACCTTTACCACTATAGGCAGAGTCTATAATCAAAGGTGCAATTACCTGTAAACAAATGCCTGAAATGCGGAAGAGCCCACTAGCACAAGGAGCCTCTGACGTTCATTTTAAAACATGGAAGAAGAAACATTTACAGGAGTGGAGGTTCTCAAAAACATACATTATAATTGAATGCAATTTTATCAAACGTAACTTAACGCTGCGCTACAGTTTTAGATTAAATCTGTTCATTTTTACCAGGTTTGGTTTATTTGTTGATAATGTTACATACTATTTTTTTGCTAAAAACTGTCAATTTTGATACATTGCTGCTAATTTTTGTACACAAATAAGTTTTATTTTCCGTTTTAATACTTTTTCAAGATTCTAGTAACTGGTTTAAAGTAGAAAATATAACCAGTGTTAGTGTAACTTTTTTGACAATTATTTTTAAAACTTGTTATTTTAGAGAAACTTTTACATGTTTTTATAGATTAATAACATAATTTGATAATTTTAATACTTTGCTTAAAAATGTTGACAGTTTTAGAATATTTTTATATTTCTGCCACATAATTTTCAACTTTTTTACACAAACATTTTGAAATAATTCAGAAACGTACATTCTTAGAGTATTTATACAACTAAATTACTGTTTGAAAGTTCTTCAACTTTTTGGCTAAGTGTAGTAACTTTTTTGATAATTTTTATTTTATTTCAATGTGTCTGGTACGTTTGAGCTAACTTATAATATTTTTACAAATTGTGTGGCATTTTTAATACTTTTTAACAGATGTTAACGTTTATTGACAGTTCAGGTATATTTTCCTTGCTAACTTATAGTAATTTTATACATTACCGTTGCTCTTTTACATTTTGAATAGTTTTTTTAACAAATTTAGTAACATTGTTGACAGTTTAAAATACAATTAAACATATTAAATTGCTAAAAATTGTTTGACAGTTTTTGTAACAATTCAGTTACAGTTTAGAAAGCATTTTTTTAGATTTGAAAAGTTGCATACAACTTATAGTACATTGCACATTGCAGTAATTTTTTTTCAGTTTTTATATTTTTTTAGAAATTTTTAGTAACTTTTTGACAAATGTTACATTTTAAAAAAAAATTAGTATGACAATAATAGTTTGACAGATTTGAATACAATTTGACAGATCAATCTGAAAGATTTTATTAAGTGGTGTAAATTGTTTAAAAGTATTAGTAACTTTTTGAAGTTTTCAGTTACATTTTGAACAGTTTAAAATTTTGTTTGATAAATCTGGCAAATTTATACCAACTTATCACATTGCTAAAAACTATTTACAGATGTAGTAATATTTTTGACAAATGTAATTACAATTTGACATATCAGGTACCACATACTGTAAATTGTTTGACAATGTTAGCCATTTTTTGAAAGATGTTGTAACCTTTTTGACAGTTTAAAAATCAATTTGACAGTTTTTGTAACGGTTTGATAAATGTTGTTGATTTTTGACTATTTAGTAACTTTTTGACAATTGTATTTACATTTTCTGACAGTAAAAAAAAAAAAAACACAGTTTTTGACAAATGTAGTGTCAACATTTTTACATATTACTGAAAACTATTACTGAATCCCAACACTTTAAAAAAATTGTAATTTTTGTTGACAGTTTAAAGTACTATTAGATAGATCTTCTGTCTTATTGTAACTTGTTTGACAGTTTTTGTAACTTATTGATATACATGGTAGATTTTTTAACAAATTAGTATAAAATTTGACTGATTTGGTACTGATTTTCCAAATTATAAACATTTTACACATTTTTGTTTTCTGCAAAATTTTGTGCTTTCTTCCAAAACCGTTTTGATGGAACCCAAACATCTCTCCTCCGCCATTAAGTCTATTATTACTAACCACTACAAACAACATCTAAACCACTTTTTTAGCTTTAAGTATGCATATAACAATAGGCTAAAAAGTGTAAGATTTTGGTCTTGTTGGGGTACTATGTACTTTTTTTCTTCTTAAGATATAAACATAACGTTGCTGCACTTGGCAGAGCTTATTGTCCTTACCAACTTCTACAAACAATAGATAAATCACTTCTTTGGTTTTAAGTATAATATATTTTAAAAAACTAGCAAGTAAAAATAGTTTTAATTTTCTTAGGACTACTGATGTACTTTTTTGTCTAACTTTGATGCACTGCAAACTTGTGGTTCTACTGTACACCTCTGCTTGATACTCCTTTAGTAAATCCGTTCAAAAACTTTGGCAAAAAACCTTAGTTAGCTTGTGTTTGCCAAAAAAAATTTTGTGGCAAGGAAAACCGCCTGTATTTTTGTTTTATTCATGTGATTGTTTAGACCACAGAGTCCAGTCATAAGCAGTCTTGTAAGCTTTTAAATTTTGGTTTGGCTTATCTAAATTACTTTAATTTGAATAATTCTGTCAAAATAAACTTGTTTGCTTCCAAAAAGTTTTTTTTAACAATCATCTGTGTTCCATTTTGAGATTACTACAAATTATTTGTTTTACAATCTCAAAAGAAGTTTCAAATACAATAAACGTATTTGAGGTTTATTGGGCAAATTAGTTGATTTTTTTCTATACACTGATCCTTTAGTATTTAAATCAAGCGTACTCTGTTGTTTGTGGGTAATGCATTCAGACTCGTCCATCACCAGTTTGTATATTATTACTAGTAAGCGTATTGCATGTAGTGGCGCTTGCTTGTTGGGCGCAATGGTAATCGGTCAGTTGAAGTGCTTTTAACACAATGTTTAATGACAGCTATCTCCGCTTAAAAAACTAAAACATGCCCGCTTAAAGATAACCTAATGAACGTGATCTTTAGCCTCATTTTGTATACCAAATAATTCGTTTGATTATTTTTATTTGTCTACTCATAAATGATTTTTCTACCACATACGTAATAATAAGTCTCATCACTACAGTATATAACCATCTTGTCATATTGGGTGTTTTGCATGTTTGTCCGACCATCAATTCGGCAACCAAAGGGTTTCTGTAATCACAATATCCAGATGTGTATAAAAGGTTAGTTTAAGTTAGGTGCCCCAAATTTCCCGCTTACTAATCATGTCATCAAGTAACTGCAGTAAGCTTGTAGGCATCTAATAACGGCTTTAGCTCTAAAGTCTTACAGTATAATGTGATTGCTACAGTTTCTTGAACATTTTAATGTCTAAAATAGTTTTTTTGTAATTAATTGTTTTTAATTAATTTGAATGATTTGTTTATTTGTATGCTAATCATCGACATTGGTGTATAAGTAGAGCCTTTACCTGCCAACTATTTGTTTAATAGTTTTTGGTCTGTAAATTTAGCTAGAGCATAAGTGGATTGTCCTTGCTTTGGTATAAATACTGCATTAACTACTCTTTAGCTGGTGGACTACAAAACGTTTTTTTTTTTGTATTAGAACTTAGAGTTTTTGTTAAAAGTTTTAAAATAGGTTATCTTTTAGAAAAGTTTAGATTTATTTTTAGAATGGTTTGTACTCCACACGCCATAAGAGTTGACCCTTTACGCGACAGCCCGTGAAGGTCAGACGTTATCTACTTTGTGGGAATGTCTATTCACCCAAAGCACCTCGATATTATTTCCATAGGCTGCTAAAGTAATAGAACGATTATATTTAAAACTGAACTTTGATGTGATTTTAATTTGCTTATAACAATTAAAGCCGCATTTCTACCCGTAAGATTTTGGATATTCTTGCCAAATATTTGCGTTTAGTATTTCCATAAAGTTATTTTAACTACTTCTGCTTAAAAAATAGTTGTATATTAGAAGATATTTTGAGGTTCAAGTTTTGCGATAAAATTCCCGTTCTGTCAGGATCAACCGTGTAGATTCTAATTGAATCGATAACCACATTCTGTCCCTTTTGATCATGTGCGCACACGTTGTAGCCTTTGAAACACCACACAAAAAAAGTAAAATGTTATCTGTTTGAGCTCCTAGCAGAAGTGTTTTTTAATGGTCTTTTCCAGAAAAGTACAGTATTTGCCAGCCATCCATGCAGTGTGCCTAAATCTAACTGCGTTCAAAACAAAGCAGCTATTATCGCCATCTTCTTAACGTAAATGTCAAGAGGCAGCAGGCACAACATTGACTCTTTAACTGCAGTTGATGCTGCATGCCATTCGTTGCAACTGATTTAGTTTGATTGCAGACGTTTTCTGTCTAGCTTTCTACCATCATATTAATTCCCCGTACGTAAGCAGAGGCCTTATGACAGCTGTAAGCAACCATAATACTATCTTCAAATACAGCCTTCATGATTTCTTACAGCTCGCTTGCTTGCCAAAAAGACATATAAACTTTTTTACATCTCATGTTAAGATGTATGTGGTACCCATGTATTTAGTCAAAAAGTATTCCATTCCGAGGTATTTTATCTCGATTGATAGCGGTAGTGGAGTATTTAGGAGTTTAGGTAAATTTAGTTTTCTATTTTTCTTATATTGTGAAGAAAACCAGTATGGTTTTCAGAAGCGTAACCGTAAAAGCATGGTCTTTACACTAATTTTTGATTATTCTTAGGTCCTCTTGCATCAACTTACCTTCAAGATTACCGCCTAGCAAGCTCGTTTTACCATCTGCATAACAAATTGTATAGAAACCACAGTCATTGTAAAGCTGTCAACTACTATGTTCCATAGTGATGGAAATAATACTCCCTTGATACATTTTTTTTGCAACAACTTTCCTGTCCATCAAATATTCTACTGTAACTGTGACGGTTCTTTGCTCCAACATATTTTTTATCTATCAACACCATGTGTTCCAAATTTTTTTATTTTATTTAAGGTGATTTTATTGAAAGCGCCTTCAATATTTATAAATACGCCCTTGGTGAACATTTTGTCTTTTAGTGATCGATTCGGTTAGTTACAAGAATCTTAGGGGTATTTTGTTGAGTTAGGTATATTGACTTAGTGATAAAAATCGTTTCCCAAATTGATCTTTCATACAATCGCTTTAATGTCTTCTTTGGTATGAATTCAACTTTAACTTCCTTCCATGCTAGAAGTATGTATCAAAAAGCAATACTTTCTTTATAGATTATTGCCAGGTGAGATGATATCTTTACTCCATTGTAGAAGGTCGAGAAAAAGGAGTTTTTAATTGTCCAGGCTATACACACTTCTTCAACAAGGCGGTAAGCAGTCTTCTTCTGACAAGGTTAGGGTAGCGGCGTCAAACCAGAATTGTGCCGAGGTGGTACAGACTGGGAAGTGAATTTTTAGACTCTGTTGTTTTTGATAGATTGGCTATTTATGAGTAGTCGATTTGTCTCAGGCAACTCAGTTGTTACAGGTTTTTAAATTATTCTATCTTTCTAAATATCTTTGTCTGTTTGGAAGAATTTTAAAACTAAAAAACTTTAAATAATCGTCTAAAGCGTTTTTTAAAAACTGTTTAATATTCAACTTGTTTTTCAAGCATTTTCTTAAGAATGTATTTAAAGACGTTTTATAGCTTTCAAAACGATGTTATTGTACTCCGATTTTTTGTGATCAAATGTTTTCTATAAAAAAACTTGTCTTAATCTTCGTCAGTTATTAGACATTAATAGAACTTAAGAGCAGTTAAAAGTATTAGAGAAATTTAAACATCTTGAATTTCTACAATACGGTTTGCCTAGAATTTTCTTAAGATTTATGTTTATGTATTTTTTTCAAAAGTAAACGTTTCAAAAATTCAAATAGTTCTTAAATTGATTGAATGAGATTTTTGACCAATTTGAAACTTTTTTTTTCAATAATTTATCAAAACCCAACCAAATGTTTTACATCTTAGCTGGTTCCGACAAAACTTCTTATCTCATACTACTCAAATGTGATATTTAAAACCTTCCAATTTCAGTTATAAAAACTGTTCAAATACAAATTTGAGTCCTCAAAGACCAATAACTACCTAATCCTATAACTGTTCCAAAGTCTTTTTAATACCTTTAATATTTATGAAGTATGTCTCCAGTGACCTAGTTAGGCCTCTTCACAACTAAGAGCTCCTTATTTTATATGTAATTTAAATTTTAAGCATTATTTCAGACGTCGATATTACAAACACAAAAGACGTCGCGCTTTAAATAAAACCCACCAGATTAAAGTAAAAAAGTAATAATTGACATCTGATATAACAACACAGCTCAAAGATATAGAAAAGCCCTAAAAACACTAAAAATGTTGGTTAACAAATTTTGAGGCCCCATTTTTTTCTACCGCCAAGGGTCCCGGCTAGTGCAAACATACACTTTTGATAAATCTTTTAAAGTTGTTTTAGAACTTAATTTGTGTTTTTTAATTTATTATAATTCTGAACATTCTATTAAGAACCAAACTCAAAGTATTCTAAATAATTGATAAATTGATATTTCATAATTTAATATATAAGCTACATTTCAAAATTTATTAATTGTTTTTGTATTTCCTTATACTAATTTCTACCTTAGTTTTCAGTTTATTGGTAGCTGGAGCCGTAACAATGGGATTATACTTCGTAACCTCAACCATGGCAAATTTGATTCTATCTTGTATTTTTGAAGCATTGACCAGCTTGGGCATCAGTACTGTGTATTGCGTAATGGTTGATCTTTTTCCAACTAATTTAAGGTAAAAAAAATAAAATTATTAAAATAAATTAATATTAATTGATTTAAAAATTTCCAGGGTAATGGCAGCAGCATTATCACTCACCTTTGGCAGAGGAGGCGCTCTGATAGGAAACCTCGTATTTGGTTTCCTCATCGATCTTAATTGCGTGATACCGATTGTATTGTTTGCTGTAATGTTGTTGGGTAAGAATCATGTTATAATTAATTAAAATCATTAATTTTAATTTGTTTTATAAAATATTAATCTAATTTATATTTTTGCAGCAAGTGGTCTTTTATGTTTGTTGCTTCCAAATACCGGTCAAGGATCTCTAGATTAAGCAACATCAAACACCAATCGAATCGAACAATGTGATAAAAGACTTTTACAAAAAAACCAACAACAACAGAAGTTAGCGTTTTTAATAATAATGTAACAAAATTCAACACTTGTCACTTTCACTTCTTTGTAGATATATTATTTATTATTTATTCCTTAGGCGAATTAAGACAGAGAGAAAAAGTATTATAATAATTTAATTTAAAATAATCAGTAGCGCGCGCAAAGAAAAGTTCTCAAAATTGAGGACTGAATCTAATTAAGCTATGTACATCATTTTTTATTATTAGTTATGTATTTATTTGTAAATAACATTATGGAGTTTTAAAAAATACACAAAACATATTCAACTTGCATTTCTTGATTCTGAAGAACCTGATTCGTCCATACTAGGAACACTAAAAACACATCCCAAAGGTGAATAATATGGTGAAAATAACGTTGAATAAGGAGGTTGTGGTGATGGGGCAAAATAATGTGATGTAAAAAGACCTTGACGTTGTGCCATTTTTAATCGAGTTGTTAGTTGCTTCTTCCATTTTGTTCTTCGATTTTGAAACCACGTTTTTATTTGTACTTCAGTTAAGTTTAAAGCTTTTGATAATTCCATTCGTTTGCTTACGCTCAGGTACTTATCTATTTTGAATTCAGTTTCCAGTTTTTCTAATTGTTTTGCGCTGTATGCTTGGCGTGGTTTGCGGTCTAAACCTGGTTTTCGGGAACGTCGATTTGATGGCTTTGGACCTAAAAGAATAAAAATAATTAGTTAAAGAATGCATTTTATTGGAACTACAAAAAATGAATAACGTTAAAAATTAGCAGTTTTACAGCTTAGTAAAAAGTTTTAAAACATTAAATCTTTTTTTTTTCTGTTGTTGTTCTAATATTCTAGATATAACTTTGATCACTTAGAACAGTTTTAAGACCTTCTTATTTGTTTGGTATAATTAAACTATGGCAACCACACAGAGTTTAGCTATAGAATAAATTGTAGATCAATTGAAAATTCGATTGCAAATTTATAAGTATACAACACTTTATCAACTTAGGATTCAGGTAAAGAGTTCTAGGGTAACAACATTTTACTTAAACTAAAAACCACAACCAAATGCAATATTTGCCAAAAGAATCCTGTCTACACTGTCTTTTAAACTAATGACTAATGCAGTGATTATTTTTAAGTTTAAAACTCTTCAAATTTCTACTAGGTATTTAGTTAGATATCAGAAATTCTAAGTACCTAGCTTAATTGCGCCCTACGTAAGGCCATTTTAAGCTAAAAAAGTAACCGTCTTGTTGTACACCTTCGAAAAAACTTTTAGCAAAAAAAAATTTATACTTATTCATTACTGTCAAACCACATTTGCTTTAGATAAAACTAGCTGCGCCTCGGCTCCGACATCAGATATGCAAGGGTTAGATCTAATTACAAAAGCACTGGAGAACTGAACCCTAATTTAGCTAAGTCAACCACCACCACTGGCCAACATAAAAACCATTTCTACTAAAGGCAAACCTGAAATACTATAGGACGATGCTCATAGAACAGCGCCAAGACAATCTTATCTTGCCACAGATGCAGGTGCTAACGTCTAAAAAAAACACGGTCTTTAAACATTGGCAGCAAAGAACAACATCAACGACCCAGCACCCAAAATCTACGGAAGCAAAGCCTGCAAGACCCCAAGGCAAACCAAAAACAAACTATAATGAGTCAAACCACAATCATTTAATAGTAACAATATCAAAAACTTGCATGACATTAATGTAATTAATCAAAACTAAGCTCATTACGTAGTCTGTTTTTAAAAGTAAGTTTTCAGGAAGCTTTATTTACTGATTTTAATTATTGAAAGCAAAAAACCCGTGATACCCTCTATGGTAAAATAAAATCACAAAAAGATAGAAGGGGAAATTGTTGCAAGCACTGATTTTGTAATAGACGTAGTAGCTTTAAGGTCTATAAAACCCGCCCTGCTACGATGCCGCAAATAAGAAAAGCCTCACTCTACCAGTAACATCACATTTCTTTTATAAATATCAGATATTCACAATCGCACTTTTAGTCAAGTCCGAGCCACTTTTTCCTTGAGAGATAACAACTTTGTTTAAGAACATAGACTGCCGCAATCTAATTACCTACAAGAGTTCAGACGGTAACAAATGGCGCCTAACGAAAGGCAATAAAAGCATGGTGTTTTCACGTCCCTACAACAAAAACCCCGAAAAGAAGAAAAAATTTAAAAAAACGCCAACGACAGTGACGCACAGTAGAAGCACAGCAGATTTCAGCAATCACATCTGATGATGACAAACTAACTAGACATCACGGATCCCAACTAAGTCAAAATCCTGTCGACCAAACCGCTGTGATTCCAGTCAACAAACTCAACGCAATCAGGGGACACTTTCAGACACATATTCTAGACAAACGCAACCAATGTACGGGAAATCCCAATAAGGTCATTTGCGACTTGGAAACAACAACAAACACCGTAATACCTTTGCAACGCGCATTATTTAAACTAAGAAAACCTAAAAAAATAGCTGACGCAAAACAGCAATCTCCACCACTAATAATCCGCAGAAATTTGTCGTACCAATAATCAAATATACGCCAAAACTCGTCAGGTAACATTCAGTGCAGAACACATTAAGAGAGAGTACCACAAATAAGTGCTTCACTTCAACTTTATCTTACCCGCTTTACCGGAGATAACAATAAAGATGAAAGCTTCCTCACGGCCGACATCAAAGTATGATTCATTTTGTTTATATGCATCCAGGAGGTACTAGATAATACTCCGACCGAAAATAAGCGGTTTTTTTTCATATCCCACTTCTCAAAGAAAATCAAACAAGTCACACCGGAACGACCTATATTTGAACAAGCCGAAGTAAGTAAGGTAAGTAAGTAGGTATTACCGACACCTTCTACCACAACAAAAAAGACACACTCGGCACATACAAAACATTCTGGAACCAACGCACCAAAGCCGCAAAAGAGAACGTAAAGAAATCAACCTACATTGATCACCAGTATAGATCGAATGGCACAAAATTATGACATAATGACATAAGTCTTTGTGCGCAAAATATTAAACTGCCTCTATCTGTATTTGCCTCTACGGTTCAGGACAACACAAAAACCACCTTCAAAACCTGGCCATAAATATAGACAGTTTCTGCACGACCACCACCTGGTCGATATCTTCTAGACGTACTGCGAGAGTACAACCAAAACACTTAAGAACCGATATGGGAAAACGACCTTAAAACGAATCACAAAGCATTTTCCACCAGAAAACTTTGTCCTGTAGAGATACTAGCTTTCTTTCAAAGGCATACACAGCCACTCCCAAAACATATCTCTAACAACTTCCGCCAAGACTTATTGGTACCCTAGAAAGTAACCGCTAGACCCATCTGCATCCCCATAACAGTCACTACTACCTGAGGCTATTTTTAAAAATAAGCTAAAACCCCACAATAATTCCTGTCTTCTTGGGCATTAACACTAACCAAAAACAACACGATTGCATGGGATAAAGTCAACTATTCTCCTCTCACTTTGAACAATATATGTAATTTTGACTTATTTTTTGTTTCCTTTCTTGAAGCAAAAGTGCGCACAAATTAAGTGCATATACAGTTTCTTAGTAATAGTTATGTGTTTTAACATCTAAAAAGACAGAGGCAACATATTTTAAATTTGCAGGGGGGTACCATAGTTGGTAGCGACGCCCCTGCAACTAGTAATCAAATAATATAAACAATAACGTTGTACTCTACCATATACAAGTATAATGCATATTTGTTTTATTGACATACTTATAAAAAAAAGCTAAAATCTAAAATTTTAAGAATTGTCATTTTTTGGTACCCCAAACGTGTGTACAAAATTTGAGCAATATGAGAGATGTCAATGTGAGAAAGTTTGTCCGAACTATCGTGAAATTACCCAGTAATATTTTCATGTTACTGGTTACCCAGCAAAACGTCGTAAAAATTCTAAAATTATCTATTAAAACTAACTAACAGCTGGAAACCTTAATGCAAAAGCTAGAATGTAAAAAAAAATGAGGATTATGCAAAAGATGTAATGCTAACATATTGGCTAGAAAACCAGTACTTGGTAATGATAAATGATGGTATATAACCAACTTTTGTAAAAAGAGCATCATACATAAATCTAACATGATGCTCGAAATTAATATATGAAAGTATAAAAGGTTAGAAGCTAGATGAAAAGGAAAATTTGAGTCTTCACCAAAACATTAAGTATAAAATACCTGCAACTAGAAACAACTCTAGGGTAATGAGTAAAACCAAAGTAACTAATAAATAAAAAAACACGTGTATCTGCGTTAACTAAATACAAAACAAAACAAAATGTCATAAAAAGTCCTATACAATAAAGTGGAGAATAATGTGTAGAGAATTAATTACAAATATGTTGCAAACAATCTCAAAAATAGTGCTTGCGTTAATAAAGGTATAACAAAAAAGTTGACACAAGGACTTTTCCCAAACCACAAAAAATCAAATAAAAAAACTTGAATCAAGAACATAAGAAACCAGTATAAAAAAACAAAAAACCAGTAATTTACAAACCATTGCGACTAACTAACTGTTTTAGTAAACCGTTTAAGCTAAAATTAAAGTATCGGAAAATTAATTTGCATTCATAAAAGGCAGATCAGCAATAGGTACTATAAAGAAGGTCATAAAGGTCGTGAAAAAAACTACTTGAAAAACAGTAAAAAATTGAAAGTTTTGTTTGTTGATTCTAGTAGATATTTTGAAATTGTAAAGAAGGACAAAACCACTGCACTTAGGCCTCCTCAAGCCCTTTGTTCCTCCTCCAGTAGTAAACCTTACTATTCCGACCCAACATATAGCCAACATATGTAATTGAAGTATGCTAAGCCATTGTTTAGATAAGTTTCCCTTATACTAGCCATGTCAAGCCATCATTCCGTAAAACAGACTCCCTTGCGTAAAAAAGCGCCGAAACCTTGAAGATTTTGAGCCATAAGTGTAGATTTAAAAGAATTTGTTTTTATCCACTTTTTGCTTTTGTTGTTTACGTGCATTTATATTGTAGGGTCTTTTAAATACAAAGTAAGGAATCATCATGTCTGTTTGCGCTCCTAGTAGATGTGTTTTGCAAATTTTTACCAGATATTTGTAGGGTTACTATTACTATCACCTGATGAGTTATTTCAGCTATCTCTGCCAAGAGGGTAGTCGTATTTGCCTCTAGTGGTAAGAATATTGAAACATAAATTCCCACTCTACAACCTCAAAGAATTTTTGAGCCATAAGTGTAGGTTTGAAAAAGTTTGTTCTTGTCCACTTTTTGCTCTTGTTGTTTATTATACATGTACATTGTAGAGTCTTTTAAATACAAAGTAATGAATGGTGATATCATGTCTGTTTGCGCTCGTAGTAGATGTGTTTTTTTAAAACCTCTTCCAAGAGGAAACAATGTTTGCAGACTCTCCCCTCATTGTAAGTTTTTAGATTATAAATTCAACAAAATCTATCCGACTGGGTCGTTGCAAGCGTAAAGCATGAAACTTAATTTCCCTTCCTGAAGCCAAATTTGCATCTGACTAACTGAACAACTTCCACAAACATTCAAGCGTCTATAAGTAAATGCCAATATAAATTTAAACATAAGATTTCCAAAATATAATTCATAAGAAAACATTCTATTTTAAATCTATAAAAACATCTACAAAATTATTTCAATGTGCAACTACCACTTCCAATAGAAAATCACTTTTAATCTTATCATAAAATCTTCAATACGTAATTTATCCTAATCGTCCCAATTTTTTTTTTTTAAATGTATATAAAATGTCACAATAATTATAATATTGTAACTACAACGCATCAATAAAGTTTACCAAATGATGATGTCGTTTATTGATCAATACCAAATAGATCGTGCAATACTTCAAACAGATTACAAAACTGATATTTCATGCCCAGCAAAATGTTTGCTTTAAAAATAGAAGCTTGCGTAGCAATATGCCATAGGAATCCGTGGTAATGTACTTAATTTAATTGTGTCATTTATATCAAACCGTCAATTGTATGTTGGAATGGATAGGACTTCCTCAGATACATACAACATTACAAAAGGTGTTGTGCAAGGTTCTACATTAGGACCACTTTTGTTCCTGTTATTTATTAATGATCTCCTGGAATTTGTAAATGGAGGTCACATAATCAATTTTGCAGACGACACTACTGTCAATGTAACGGCAAAAACACAGACAGACCTTTTATTTAAAATTTCCATCGGTAACATGCAACTAAACAACTGGTGCAACAAAAATAATCTTATTATTATCTTATTATTATTAAATGCCGACAAAACAGTCATTTTACAATTTCATATTAGGAAATCTCCAGAAAACCCAATCGTTAATGTTTCCGCATGTACAAAACTTTTGGGTAGCTATGTTGATGATAAATTTTCATGGGAAAAGCAGATTGATTATGTGTGCTCCAAACTAAACAGCGCATTTTATGCAATTCTTAAACTAAAAACAAATTTTCTAGAAATGCATTGATGAATGTATATTATGCTTTAGCTTATCATCATTTAGCGTATAATATATTAGCATGGGGTGGATCAGATATATCTGGAGCTTTTATTGCTCAGAAACGCATTATTAGACTAATTTTTAATCTTAAGCAAATGGACACATACAGAGTAGTATTTAAAGAAAATAATATTCTAACTCTTGCTTCTATATATATATTTAAATGTGCCTTGTATGTGCACCAATACTAGCACAAATTTTTAATTAATGGCTCGTATCATGGATATGAAACTAAAAATCGCTTTAATATAAGAGTACCTTCTCACAATACATCATATTATTTAAAAAAACAGCGCTATACTCAGGTACACATATATACAATAAATTGCCAGCGAACATTAAAAACTGTGGTAATATAAACCAGTTTAAAAAATTTCTTAAGCAATTCTTAAAAAATAAATGCTACTACACACTTACTGAATATTATAAATTTAAACCACCAATACTTTGTTTGTTTGTTTTGAGCTATAGATGTACGCCATTTAGTTTTAATATGTTTGTATTGTATTTTAACGTTTTTATTTTTGTTTATTTATATCTGTATCTGTATTATATTTTATATTTTATATTTTATATTTTAATTTATTTAAAGTGATCAATACGCTAAAAACCTGACTTTCGCATCTATTAATGTATGCATTTATGTATTATGTAATGATAGCTTACGTGAATAAAATTTACTTTACTTTACTTTACTTTTCACTATTAACATTACTTTGATTGCACAAACCAGACAGCAACTTCAAAAAACGCCACCAAATAAAGCACAGCTAAAGAAACATATAATTTATTTAAAGTTTGGAGACAGTATACTCGTACAACTAAATATTTAATTAATTTAGCCAAAACAAATAAAAAGTAAAACAATGTTAAAGCACCCAAGGCTATCGCACAAAAAGTTGCATGGCCCAGTATATGCTTAAAGATGTCTTTTACACACCAGACAACTTCTAGTTGTATTTAGCCTTGCGTGCGTAACGAGATACTGCAAAACCGTAAAATCTCCATTAATGCCAAGAACGCAACGGCAAATCCAAACTACATGTAAGCAAAACCTACCAATAAAACAAACAAAGATGACTGTGTCAGAGACGCAACGGCATACCGGACACCACATACACTAGAAACTGTTGCTAGTACAGGATCGCATAAGCAAAACGTCCGGCAAAAAGAAACATATAAAATGAAGAAAAAAGAGACACCATCAAATGTATTGCATTAGCAATAATCACAAAAGGGTACATCGATTGCTCCCTCAACTGTGAAAAGCCTTTAAAACAAACAGTTTTAGAAAAGTTGATGATAAAAAAAAGCAAATATTACCCTATTTTCAAGAATTCATTTATAAAGATCGATTTCTCAAACCACCCGCACAGACGATTCTTCCAAAGAATAGCTTCGTGGCGTATTGGCCAAAATAAACCTCTAAACAAACTTCAGGTCACTGCCTGAAAAACTGCTAAATCCAAAAAGGGTATTAGTGATTAGTATTGCCATTGCCCAAAAACCTTAAAGATAGATAAAGAAAACTCTCTTGCAGCTGCACATGTATCATAGCAAAACACGTACTGAACCTAATGTTATAATGTCTTAATGACATCTAAAGCGACAGAAATAGAAAAAAAAAAAAACAAAAAAGATAATTCTCAAATCCGGACACTTTTCCTACAACCAGTAGGAACTTCCACCACCTGCCAAAATTTAACAGCTTACGAGAAGAGGGGCTAACGCACCGTTACTCATTGAGTGCAATGCAAACGCCTACTAAATAGCATAGAGGATCAAAAACATAAACATAAAAAGTAAAAAACTTTTAAAACTTATAATAAAATCTAGGTTAGGTTAGGTTAGGTTTAAGTGGCAGCTAACGCTCACATAGGCCTCAGATGGGAAGTACAACCCTTCTCAGGAGATTTGGTCAAACCATTTTGAGCCGTGACTGAATCTCATGAGAGTCTGTGCATCTAGTGATGCGAGGTCAGAGAGGTCATCAAAGAAAAGTCGGCCTAAGAAGAGCAATCGTGTTGCGGACAGAGAAGGGCATTGGCATAAGTAATGCTTTCTCCTCGTCCAGGCAGCCTCTGCAATAGTACCGCTTCGCTATACCCAGTCTCTCCGCGTGTTTGCCAATGGGACAGTGTCCCGTGATGACTCCCACTGCCAGTCTGATATCGTTTCTTTTTAGAGAAATGTTGGTGCTTCTTTTCCTGTTTCGGTGAGGCCATACTTGCCTGGTAACCTCGCAGATGTCTTCATTCCTCCACCTTCGCTCCGCTAGGTTCAAGGTTAATACAGCTATGGTCTCCTTGAACGAGGCAAATGGAATACCAATATCCCGTAGTACTTCGGTTGAGTGCAAGCTTGTGCCATTCTTTGCAAGCTCATCCGCTTCTGTGTTACCTGGGATCCCGCTGTGGCTTGGTACCCACATGAGTCTCAAGTTTGTGTGTGCTGCCAGCTTGTTCAGCTTTCTCGGACAGTCAGAGACCACTGTTGAGTTGGTGCACACGCTAGTAATTGCCCTGAGAGCAGCTTGGCTATCGGTGTAAATGTGGAGCCACTCTGCTGTCTCTTTTATGGCGGTTATCTCCGTCTGTAGAACGCTGCAGTAGTCTGGCAGGCATAAGCTAATTCTGAGGTTGAGATCGTTAGAGAAAACTACGCAACCCACTTTGTCCTCCTTCCGTGAGCCGTCTGTGTAAACCTGCGTGTGTCCAGCTGGTATACCTTTCTTCTCCATCCACTCCTCTTTAGAGGGTATCAGGTATGAGAATTTGTTGAAAAAAGCATGTGTTGCTAGACAGCGGTCTGTGTTTTTGGACACCCCTTTAAATTTATTGATTATTCCGGCGTGACCACGATGATCCGATGTCAACATTTGCAAGTTGCTTGCCCATTAGATCGACAGGGGCTATGTCCAGGATTGTCTCCAAAGCTTTCGTAGGCGTTGTTCTCACGGCTCCCGTTATCATGAGCTCCGTCATTCTCTGCACTTTTGTAAGCGCCATTTGATGGACTCTTTTATTAAGTGCCGGCCACCATATGAATACGCCGCAGTAGAGTGTTGGTGTAACTACAGCTCTGTATAGCCAGAAGGTAATCTTGGGGTTGAGGTCCCAGAATTTTCCTACCGCTCTCTTGCAAAAGTACAGCTCCACCATTGCTTTCCATACTCTTTTGTCTATGTTGAGCTTCCATGACAACTTTCGGTCTAGTATGAGACCTAAGTATTTGGAGCTCTCCTCGATCGTCAGTTCAGTGCCCCTTAGCATTGGGAGCTTAAACTCTGGGATGTTATGATTTCTTGTAAAAACGACTAGCTCGGTTTTTGCCGCGTTGACATCTACGCCACACCTTATATTTAGCGTGATGTTTCAAAGCAATGGCGAGAGGACGCCCCCTTGTGGGGTTTCCCTACTCACCTTTCTTTTTAATAAAATCTAACTTTAAAATAAATAAAAAACAAAGGCTTTCCAAAATGTGTGGCGTAGCAAAGTTATCAACCCCACACTAACAAATAAGAAAGCCAGTAAAGTGTTAAATAAGCAGTACAAATCAGACGTTGTCTGATCTTGTATGTATCCGGTTCAGTATTAAATCTTAAATTACGTTCTTTCTAAAAAACAGAAAACCAAAAAAAACTGGAATATATAACAAAATACTAATTGATCAAGTTGGATTCTGTCAAAAGATAGCGAGAACGTCACTCAAGCATAAGCATAAACACTGTCAAATACAACTCCAACAAGATTACTTGAAAAAAGCTTGACGTCTCACTGCATACAACAATAGAAAAGATATTGAAAATGATTAAAAAAAACTTGGAATAAGGCAAACACCATAATTAACAAAAGTTGCTAAGAAAGTAAAATCAATCATGTTTGAAAGCAAATCTAGCACTTTCTCACACACCGAGCAACTGAGAAGGATCAAGCTAATTCTTACAACAAATCAACTTGATATTCTTTATACAAAAACAATTAAAAATAAATAGTCAACAAGACGTGGCTCTAAAGGTTCGGCCACAGCACAAACAAATCCTGCAGACTAGCTGGTGTATGTTAGTGAGCAGGTACAAAGAGACCATACATTGCAAGAAAATTATCAGTAGTGCTTTTTTAGACAACAAAGGATAATTTGATGATACTAACTTCAAACCCATTTTAATGGCAATGAAAATTAAAATTAATCATCTTGACCAACATTTGATAAATTCTATGCTCAAAAATAAGATTGTAACTATAATATTACATGAAAAGACTGTAAGACCTAAAGTTGTTCTCAAGGCAATGTGCTTTCACCTCCACTGTGGCGCCTAGACGGCTTACTACAAATACTTAATGACAAAAGCGTATTTGCTTTAAGTTATGGCAATGATCTTATTGCAAAGAAAGAAAAAATCCAAAAAAAGCGGAGCTATCAGTAAACCTAGGAAAAATAGCAATTGTCCTTTTTATAAGACAACAAAATACCAAAGACCTAAACGCTTAAAAAAGTAAGCTCCAGGTGATTAAGAAATAAGAATTCTTAAAACTTACGCTTAAAACCAGGCCAACCTTTAAAACTCACCTAGAAAATATAACTGGCACTTAGTATAACCAGATAGCTACATACTGTAGTAATCAAACTCATCATTACATACGGAGCATGAGTCAAAAAAATCATCATTAAGAGAACAACTACTAAACTAGACAAAGTACAAGCATTAGTAAGTTTGCTAACAACAAAGGTAATGAAAACAACGCATACAGTAACCATACAAAATATCACTCTCACTACCATTACTAGACTTAGTTGTAATGACTAAGGTAAGTACTGATAAATAAACACACATTAAATCTTAAACTCAAAGACCAAAAACAAGAATTGATATCCAAAAAAAAGTATAATGATAAGGTCGGAGTTTATAAAAAGATTATTAAATTAAAAAAAAAAACCTTTGATGTAACAATACCGCCGAGAAACAAATTAACTTACACAAAATACCCAAGAATACTCAAAAAAACCATCTGGTACTAAAACCAAAATAGCGCCCAAGCTGGTATATACAAAGACAAAAACCGGGCAAACATGCTTCGATATTCTAAGCAAAAATAGCTGCCACCGATTAGTGTAATAAAAACATGTTCGATTTGGAACTCTAACCCACCAATAACTATTTATATCTGATAGCCAAGAGGCATTACAGTCAGTACCTCTGCAACAAATAAAACTAGCTTTAGCTTGTATAAACAGTCTAAAAGCATTGAAAACTAATAACAGAGTACATCTCTCTAGTTTGGGTACCAAAGATCCAGAGTAAAGAAGAAAACCTTAAAGCAAGTCCTGCACGTAAAAAAGCAAGGACAATATTAAAACAAAATCTGCTTTTGGAATCCAATACAAGATCGGAAGAAAAACAATCTAAAGCAAACTAGCAGAAAAACGTAGCAAATTGTAAAAAAACTCTCAAGAAATTCTTCAGAACCATTAAAGCATAAAAAACGTATCAAATATAAGTAAAATCAAAGTATTAAGGTATATAAAACTGGACACTGAGGCCTAAATAAGCACATGTGCAGAATAGGAATAAAAACGGACCTCCTATGACCCAGATGTTAGCAGGAAGATGAGACTCCATAACATTTGCTGGGTGAATGCAAAGTATGTGCAACGCAGGGTTCATTTTAATAAGCACAAACTAACTAAAAAATAGTTAAAAACAATCATGACAAAATGTTTGGACTTTATTGAAAAAGTAAGACGTCAAATGTGCACTGTAGAACAATCTTGCCAGTAGTGAAAAAAAAAACATAAAAACGGATATGGTTAAAGATCCTTGTCTATATTTGTTCAAAAACAAAGTTAAAACAATAGTTAAACATAAACAAAACTAAAATAAAGCTATAAATAAAAATAGTAATCTATGATCTCGTTATCAAATTTAAGCAGGACTGACTTTACCGTTGCTACTTTTAATCTACCAACTGAAATGTATTCATGTGACTATAAAAGTCCTTATCTACCGCTGTACAATATACACAAAAATAAAGTACATTTTGACAAATATATTTTTATCATTGGAACCATTCAAACCGTAGCCCATAAACCAATCTGACAATCCGTGGTTATGTGAAGCAATGGAAGTTATGTAAAACAAAAATAAAGCAGCTGTTCATGAACATGTTTGTAATTGTATAATCGTATGTACCAACTTATTACAACTTCCAGCAATACTAAAAACGATAAAACGATGTGCTCACAATAATCAATACTATTAAAATTCTAATAAAAAAATTGAAACGTACTGTAGAAAAATTGTATAAACAATTGTTAGCAAAAAAATTGCACAAACAAAATTGTAATAACAATTTCCATACAATAAAAAAATACAACAAGGATGTTAACAGAAAATATTCCTTTTTGTTTAACATAAACATTTGCTTATTTAATTCAACTAACAATACTAGTAAGTATATGCTTAAAAAATTATTAACAAAAATAATTGCTAAATCTGATACTGTTACCAAAACAAATTTCATCTAGCTACTCACAATTGAAGATAATAACATTTTTTTAAAAGATGTGCAATATTTATGTGATCCAAACAGACAATCGACTAGAGGGTGCTTCCTCTCACACACTACATTCCCCACATAATAGAGATTAAATAAATGGAGTGATTTGTAAATCGTTGATGCCCTTATAATTCTCAGCATTATCCGTTATCACGCGATCTTGCCATTTTCCAAAGGGGAGCCGTATTATTGTTCATTTGTATTGTGCTATAATGGATGGCAATTTACTTCTATTATGTGATTAATCGAATAGGTGTTAAAACGATTTACGAAAATATTACTTCATTTATCACCTTCTAATTAATTATTTAATTATACTTGCGTGCCAGCAACTAAACAATATAAAAATTAAGCAATATTAAAAGGTTTGTTTAATTTGGACTATATTAGAATCTGTACAAAATTAACATTAATTAATCTAAACCAATTCGTTGATTGTGTTGGAATAACATTGACTTCTCATTAACATTATAACTATGTCTAATAATTATAACATAAAACAAAGAAGCCAAGTTGATTTTTCTATGTAAACCAAATGAGATGTTAATGAGGATGAGAAAACTATGATGGCGACTTCTAGAAATCATTTAACACATTTTAACAGTCGTATAGGCTTTAACTCCTGTGCAAACTCATAAATCTTGCATGTGTTTGGTCTTCTCGGAACGCAACAGACGTGTGAAGAAAAAATTCCATCCACCACATATTTTATTTTTCAAATCTACGCCCTGACAAATCGTTATGATATTTTAATAGTATTGTTATGTAACATGAATGACATATTAAGCGCTAATTTTATTAGCACTAATAATAATGAGGTTGTCAATCATAATTAAATTGTAAACGGCCCGATTTAAAGCAGATTTATTATGTTCTTTTCATATATTCCATGTGACATTCCAGTGTCAAACGGGTCCGCAAACACACGGTGTAGATGTTAATGGATAAATTGCCGCTTTCGTGTGGCTAATTCGTTCAATAAACAATGTTAAAATATGTCCCTTTGTTGGCAATTAACACCTACTAGAGACTGGGTATACGCAGTAAATTATAATTATCGGACTATTTGTTTTATTTCGCACCCGGGCGATGATAATTGGTTTGTTTGGGGTTTTCATTATTGGGAGGTGAAAAATGTTATATGGAAAATACCCTGTAAGCCGAAGATGTGACTAGATCTCTTCTGCTCGTTGGCAAGCCAGTTGGTATACAGCATTGATGAGTTTGATGTTCCTGGATGGTGGAGGTAAGGGAGGTATGATGCGGGGTCGTTTGTATTGTGACTTCCAGGTGATAATTTGCAGCCTGCTATGATGTCCATTAAGCCTGGATCAGGTGGTACTGGGTCGGGTCTGTTGTATTGAGGTACCTCCACCAATGACTGATATAATGCTAAAAACAAAATTTAATTACTTAATGTATGTAATAAATACTAAGTTTATGAAAATAAATAATAAATAAATAATTAAACCAATTAATTATACAGTTAGTAACTATGTTCACTATCTTAAAACGTCATGGTATATATGAATATTGGCTATAGTAAAATAATGATATAAGAAGTGTCCAACTTTCGCATGCAAGAACGTCTTACGAAGACAATACTCTTTAATTTTAAATCATTTCACCAAACTCCATTCTATGTACATTTAATGTTCAATAAATGTTTTTAAATTTATTTATAAGATAACTCAAATTGTTGAGATAAATTTATTTATTTTAGATTTCTTTAAAATGAAAATAGCCTAAAAGTAAATAGATTGAACAATATGATTTCAAATTTTTTAATTTCTAAAATATTTATTAGTTTGTTTTATTAATCTTATGTAATAGCAACCATAAAAATGTTTAAATTTAATGTCGTAAGACGTATAATTGTTAATCTAAATATATATTTTTTAAGCAAACTACGGCTAATACTAATTAAATTAAGTAATTAATTACAACATCTTATTTAGTTGTTTTTTCAAATTTATTTAGCAAAACACAGCATTTTTTAAAATTTTAAAAATATTTATTATGTAATATTAAATTTAAGCTTATAAAAACGTCAAGATCTGATAAATTGGAAAACTATTAAAAATCTATGAGACACATCAGATTAGATATCATGCACAAAATTTACAACAAAATATAAAATATACGACCAAAGATTTATAAAACTTTCCTCTTTCTCCAATCCTCTTTAACATATATCTGGAGGCATACCTTAAGAGCATACCGACCGCTACCTTGATATGTAGTATTTTAACAAAAAACGGCAACTTCCCCTTCATCGCTGCTTCTACAAATAATTTGATAATCGATTTATTTTTTTACTAGTACATTTAGAAAGGATTAAACTATGATATGTCAAAGTCTTTTAGTCAAATAATAGTTAGGAACTAGTCAAAAAAACCCATCAAATATAAACATAAATGCGTTTTTATGTATTTTTGAATGCATTTTGTTGCTATATGCAAATATAATTTTACAAAAAAGACTATCATAGTTTAATCCTTTCTAAATGTACTGATAAAAAAATAAATCAATTATTAAATAATTTGTAGAAGCAGCGATGAAGCCAAAGTTGCCGTTTTTGATAAAATACTACAAACCAAGGTAACGATCGGTATGGTCTTAAAGAGTGGAAAAACAGCTGCGGGCCTATGGGTGTACCTATAGGGGACAATTGCATCTTTACACTAAGTTTCGCCGACGATCAGGATGTGATAGCACAGGACACATATGATTTAGAATTTATGCTTAGAAGACTGCATGCAACATATACCAAATGGGGACTAAGCATAAACTTCAATAAAAGAGAATATCTGGTGACTAGAACTGATGCAAACTTCCAAATAATTATTGACAACACAATTTTTTAAATATTTGGGATGCACAATTAGTAAAAATGGAATAGCTAAAGAAAAAGTTACGAACAAGATAGAAAAAGAAAAAAGTAGTTGGCTGACTAAACTCGATCTGCTGGAACAAACGCATAAGAAAAGAAGTAAAGAAACGGATAGGACGCGCAATGGTAGATACAGTGGTGTCATATAGGGCAGAAGTATGGACACTGGGAGCTGAAGAAAAGCGACAAATAAATACTGTAGAAATGGACGGATAATGAAAGCTAAACAAACACTAGTAGAAAAAGTGGTAAGAAAAAGCCTAAAGTGGTTCGGTCATGTTCTTTAGATAACGGATGATAGATGGCCGCAAAGGTTATGGGAATGGCAACCGCCAAGAAGAAAAAAAAAAGAAAGACCCAAAAGATCATGGAACGATACCATTCGAGATGCGATAAGAGCGAGAGAGCTGGAAGATGAGAGAGCATGCACTGCAAAAACGAGAATGGGGTGTGAAAGTGGGAAGGCGGCACCTAGCTGTATAAACTCAATTAATAAATAAGAAAGAACAAATACTGAACTACAGCGTATGCTAACTAAAATGGAAACACCGTATAAGTTATAAATCTAATACCTAACCTAAACATAAATATATAACACATACTCCCACATAGATTAGAGTTAAAACTGGTGTTTGGTAATACTAAATATGATCTTTAAGTTTTTTTAACCCGTACAGTAATTATATGATAAAGCCCTAAGAGCGGTAAAAAAATCAGTAACTTGTAATACGACAGTAACACGCTTATGATTGCCGCAAAAAATAGACCATACTATGATCAAGCTCGCTATGATCAGCATTAAATATGACCTTAAATTAAACAATAACAAAAGCAAAATTACGTAATAAGTTCACATATTAAAGAAATAGCCAATGTTAACTTGAGGCATCAAAGCTTTAAAAATGTAGATGTACTAGTGCGTGCTTAGAATATCTTTGGTTAGAACAATACAACCACCAATAATGTCAGTATGAAAAGAACAAGGTCAAAGTGTGACTGCTACTTATGATCAAACAAACATAAGTAGGTATAGATTAACATAAAATAACCCACCTAGCTCAAAATACAAAAACCTAAAAAAACACTGACTTACTAAAAAAATATCTGATAGTGCAACTAAACTCCTGCATAGCTACAACAAACAAAAAATAAAAAATAAAAAAATTATTAAAAAAAAACATAATAACTTTTTAATTCAAACAAGAACTAAAAAATATATGCTTTTTAAGCATAAGTAATCCTAATTAAACTTAAAAAAATCTAGTAAAGCATATGAAATCCTTTTATGTGCAAGAAAAAGTCCTGGCATACACCAACATGCATAGGTTGGCTGTGTGTTAAGACAAAGAACAAAAATCCAGTGGTAACTGGAAGAAGTACAAGGATCCTTAAGCAGCCTTAAAGCAGTCAAAACAGTTTCAAAATAATCCTTAAAATGGTTTAAAAAGACACCATAAATATGTAGAATTACTTAAAAACACTTAAAGTGTATAGAAAAGACTACAAAAGTAAGCATTTTAGAAGAACTACTATGTCAAGATAAAACAAGTGTTCCTAATAAATTTTAGTTAAGACCAATTCAACATCTACCAAAAATTTAATTATTCTTATAAACTGTATTATTGCAAAGTAGTAAATTTATTTTCTGAATTTTCCTTATAAGATATAAGGTTAAACCTAGGTTAAATTTCAAAAAACTTATAAAAGTTTTGGTAAAATAAAATAAAGATGCATATCAACTGTTTAACCCTAAGCTCGCTAATTTGTAGTTTCAAAAGCAGATGGTTTAATAAGTCAAAAATAATTTAAAGTTATAAGTTTAGTTGGGCTTGATATTGCACTAGAAGTTACTTAATAAAAGCTTTACTGGCTGCCATAAGTGCATAAAAAACCAATAAAATTTTTGGCAAGTAAAAAAAATTTATTAGGATAAAATTGCTTTGTCATAAGTCATAAACTCAAGTCATAAAACCAAAAGTTCCAAGGTGAGCCTATAAAATATAACAATTCAGATAATATGCACATTTAGCGGTGTTTAGGTAGGCATTAAATCACAGTTTCACATGTCATACCCTAAAATGTAACAGTGATGAGAGATTTAAGTAAATTTCCTGAAACACTGTTCTTACTCAGGTAACTTATGCCAAAATAACAGTTCTTTGCTTTTAGCAGCCCTTATTCGCTTTACTCTTTTATGTTGCAAAAAGGGCTTGAAATCCTACTTTTGATATCAAAGACAAAAAATAGGCATTAGCAGTCTGCCGCTTTTAGCAACATAAAAAAGCAAAACAAATGAAAGTCAAAACAGATAGTTTTTCTATAAGCATGCAAAAATACTCTAATTTTGTCTTGATAAGATTGAATAAGTTAAAAAGTATATGTAAATAAAAAAAAAATGCTGGTAATACTAAAACAAATAAAAAATAAAAATTATTTAACTTCACTTAAAATTCACTATAGTATTTAATTATCAAATGCAAAAAAGCAACGTTTGCAGCATGCTTCGTTCGTGCAGCAAACATCCCAGTGCTGCAAATGCTTTCTTGTCCGTGGTGCTTATGACTATTTTTTTTAAATAAAATAAGTTATAATAAAATAAAAATTCAATTATACAATATTAATTTTTATTTTAAATTATATTTTTTATCAGGCTGCAATAGATTTTATTGCCTACCAAATGTTTCGGCCCTAAAATACGGGCCAAAACAACAATTTAGAGACCCAACGGCTAAAAAGTCATTTGTGATATTTGATTAGCTGTAAATCACAATTTTACATGACGTAATATTTTAAAATGTAAGAGTAGTAACAATAACAGTAATTATAATAAACTTTAAAAATTCCTGAAACAATGTTTTTATTAGGGGCTGAGAAAATAACATTGAGTGTGACTTGCGCTGATATGCTTTAGCAACCCTTGCTTATAGCAACTCTCACTTGCTTGACTCCTTCGTGTTAGGGTTAGCAGTGAGCTGTTAAAGCCTATCTTCAGTTAAATTAAACATAAAAAAGTTATATTCCAATAAGGTTCTAACAGTATTCTAAAAAGTCTAATAGGGTTTTAAAAAACTTGAACCAAACTTAAAAAAATCAAATTGTCAAAAAGTTCAAAATTGCTTAAAAAGGATGGAATAACACACAAGAGATTTTGGCAACAAACAGAAAAACTTTTTTTTTGCCAAATTACCTACTTAGTCACGTTTCGGGGTAAGAAATCAAAGTATCGGGCACACCAAACCACAAAAAAAAACGTGTATGTTTAGACGTCTATACAGAATGTTCAAAAAAAAATGTAAAATATTTAAGAGGATAGTAGTACGAACCACAACAAACAAACAAATCTTAATAAACATGAGTTGTCATAGCAACGGTTTTGGAGATATAAAACATTATTTATTTTTATTATTCTTTTTTCCTCCATTTTTTATTTTTAAAAAAACGTGCATTTTCTTATCATAGTTTGACAGTTGTTGTTAGTGCACAAGTTTTCATTGCTATAGCTGATTACTCTAATGCAGAACTAGCAGACATAGATTTCATGTATGGTCGTGCTAATGGGATTGCCACCAAAGCGCGACGTCTTTATGTAAAAGCTTATCCAAATTCCCAGATTACTTTACATCGTATGTTTGAAAGAATTCACCAGAGATTGAGAGATACCGGTTCACTTCAAAAACAGTGCTATCTTTTCGGCAGATCAACGTCGGTATCTACTTCTAGAGCAGAACAAGAAATTATAACACGGATAGAGCATAATCCAGGAAATATCAGCCGAGGTAAAAATTGATGCTACTTTTGTTTGGAGAACCCTCCACGAGCAGCTGCTTTATCCATACAATGAACAAAGAATAAAATTTAACTGATCATTAGCCACGCTTGGTTTTTTGTCGCTGATTTCTAAGCAAGCATGCTGAAGACCCGTTGTTTCTTGCCAAACATTTTTTTACGGATGAAGCCGAGTTCACTCCAAATAGAGATGTTAATTTTTATAATTCACATCGTTGGGCCGACAAAAATCCACATGCTTTAATTGATTGTAGACATCAGACACGTTTTTTATTAAACATTTGAATACGTATTGTAGGCAACAGGTTTCTAGATCCTGTTGTTTTACCAAACCGATTAACAGGCGCTGCTTACCTCAACTTTCTGCAGAACACAATGTATAATCTTTTGGATGGCATTCCTTTGGCCCACAGACTACAAATGTGGTTCAAGCATGCTAGTGCTTCAACTCATTTTTGGATTGCCGTTAGAGAGCATTTAGATCAAACTTTTCCACACAGGTGGGTAGGAAAAGGCGGACCAGTTTTTTGGCCAGCAAGATTGCCTGATTTTAACCATCTTGATTTTTTTCTTTGGGTATATTTAAAATCATTAGTGTATGATACTCCTGTAAATAGCCTCAAGAAGCTGCAGTTAAAAATTAATGAAAAATCCGAGCTAATGAGAGGGTTTTAGAAAGAGTACAAATATCCTTCAGACAAAGATGTCGTGCCTGTTTGAAAATAGAAGGAGGACATTTCGAACATATACATTGTTTAATAATTGAAAAAAAAAAGTAAAAAATTGACATTTTTAAAAGTTGTGCCCTAAATATCTCGGCACTGGGTAGCACACAAAATCTAAAAAAAAAATCAAAGGACCAGAGTTTATGTTAAAGAACCAATCCCCATGACATAAAAAAATATGTTTCGTAACACTTACATATCTCCGAAACCGTTGCTACGACAACCCATGTTTATTAAGATTTTTTTGTTTGTTGTGGTTCGTAGTACCATCCCGTTAAATATTTTACATTATTTTTGAACACCGTGTATAATGTAATAGATGCATTTGAAAAAAACGCTACTCTCTGCATCACTTTGTTGGGACACCCATCTAACTCGTAACCACTCCGACCGTTGCTTTGTTAACGCTGTTAATCATACATGTCTTAAAAAAAAAATTGTAGATTTCTTAGAATAATCCTCATATTTTCTGAATTGTCAATAGATTATTAAAAAAAAAATGTTGTTATTTTTTCTAAATTTAATGTACCGTAATTCAGATTTGTTATTTTTTTTCTAAATGTCTATATATAAAAGTACTTTTACGCTGGTGTTGATCTGTTGTTTGACGCCATAAACTCACGCAAAGGGTCGTCTATGTCAAAGTACCTTATAAAAAAAAAGCTTTTATAAATTTAATAATGGCAATTATTTTTTAACAAAATTTCAAAAAAAATGTCACTAATCCTAACAAACATATGTATAACCAATATACTAGACAGAACTGATAAATTACAAACAGATCATTTTGTGGTATATACAATAACCAAATACTGTACCAAAATAAATGCAACATTTAAGCAATAATAACGTCTGTTTTGAAAAACCATCCAAAATCAGTCTAAATAAATAAATAATTGCCAAATTGGTTAAAAAAAAACATAAAATTCTATTGTCAAAACTGGAATATTACAGAGTAAAAGAGCCAGCCCTTGCCATGATGCAATCTTATTTAGGTAATAGATCACAATAGGCGTATTTGAATCGTCCTGGGGCACCAGGTGTACCAAAAGTAATCCTATTTCATTGGGAAACAATGACGTCACAGAGTTTGCTACGTTTAAAACTGTAAAATAAATTAAAATCAAACTACAAATATATTGTTTGATTAAAAAATGTAAACAATCAAATTTTATGGTTATAAACTTGACATTCTTTCATTTCCCGTCATGTTTTATGAATTTATCATACCGCAATAGTTGAAGTCATACATTTACACTACCACAAGGGTACCAAAAATCCCGCTCAAATACGCCTAAATTGTATTTTGCAATAAAGAGTATAGCAATGTAGTAAATGTTAATACAAGTGTACCACAAAGTTCAATACTAGGATCTTTGTTGTTTGTAATTTTTAAAAACAATATTCAATCTTATCTACCGGGTCATATAGTTTTATATGCTAATGATACAAGCACGTTGATATGGGATCATAAACAAATTTTTGATACAAAAGATATGCAGGTTGAAAGATATGCCTCTTTAATAAATCAGAGATTGATGCAGTTTTTATCATATATTCATTCATTATTTTATTCTTCAATGACTTATGGTATGCAAGCTTGTTATGTACCTAAAAGAGTGTGGCATGACACAACAACTTTCCTATTTGGTTTAGCAAGGAATGAAATTCACTTACTAAACTAAAAAAAAAATAGCACATAAACGATTTAAATCTTCAGAACTTCTTTCTGATTACAATGAATTTGATTCTCTTCGGACTTCATGTAAAAATACAAATGCACGTTTTTACAAGCAATACATTTTTCGCACGGAGAATAACTTTTGGTCTAATCCAAAACATTTTTAGAGATTTGTAAATGAAGCTAAGAAAACAAATGCTTTTCCAGCTACAATGTATTATGGTGATCAAACCTGTATTAATGGTGACAATCATGTAAACAAATTTGCAGATTTTTTCTCATCCGTTTATAATTCTCAAATTCATCCAACTCCGTTGTTTAAGTTTAATAAAAACGTAATTTATACAAATTTCTCAGTCAGTTTACTAGATATTTTTTAATGGAATAACAAGCCTTAAATCTAATCTTAGCACTGAACCTGACGGCATTCCTTCTATGCTCTTAAAGAATTATATTTATTCAATTTCAAAACCATTACATTTACTTTTTAAAGCTTCATTAAATGAAACTAAATTTCCTGATGTATGGAAACAAACTTATATTATGCCATTGCATAAATCTGGTGCTAAAGAAAATATTACAAACTATAGAGACATTTGCATTCAATCTGCTATCCCAAAATTGTTTGATCAAATTATAACTGGTCAAATACATTGGATGTGCAAAAATATTTTAGTAGAAGAACAGCATGGGTTTCGTAGGGTCGATCTACACTTACCAATCTACTTTCTTATGAAAATTTTTAACTCATTTGAATGCAAAACTCAAGTTGACTCTATTTGTACCAACTTTTCAAAGGCCTTTGATCGTGTAAGCCACAATATTTTTATTGCTAAGCTTCGTGCCTTGGGTTTTCATAATGCAGTGGTTTCTTGGTTATCTTGCTTTTTGAAAAACCGAACGCAGTGTGTAAAAATGAATAACTTTCTACCACAACCTATTTAGTTCCATCAGGTGTTCCTTAGGGATCTTACTGCGGACCAATTTTATTTTTACTTTTTATCAATGATCTTTCTGACTATTAGTTCATCATCATTTCTATTATTTGCAAATGATTTAAAAATTTATAGAAGTATTTTATCTATCGATGATAGAAATCTTTTAGAACAAGATTTAGACTCTGTTAATGCTTGGTGTCTTATTAATAACCTTTTGTTTAATGTTAATAAATGTTTTGCAATCAGTTTTAATAGAACGCTAAGCAAAATTTTGTACGGTTAAATTATCGAAAACAAGGTGCTACAACAAGTGACACAAATTAAAAACTTTGCTGTAATTTTTGATTTTAAACTTACGATTGTTGAGCATATCAGCTACATATGTAATCGTGCTATAAAAATGTTTGTATATAAGATGTCAGCCGATCTTTCTCCATGTACTCTTAAATTACTATACTGTGCATTGGTGCGCTCTCATTTAGAGTATGTTCCGTCAGTCTGTTGCCCTTTTTATGAAATCCATAGTCAGAATATTGAACGTGTTCAAAACAATTTTTTTCATCTGTTGTCCTATAGATCTGGTGTATTGTCGGTTAATTTTGATCGCAATTACATTGCTTTACTATACAATTTACCGTCACTAAAACTTCGGCGCAAAAAATCATATCTCTCATTTTTGCGTGGTCTAGTGATGTCTGAAGTAGACTGTCCTGAGTTACTTACATCTCTTCCATTCTACATTCCTATTAGTGAACGACGTACAAGGCAGACTTTATTATTTAGAGAATTTACACATTCTACTAATTATGGATTTCACAACCCTATTGGTAGAATTTGTAGATTTGCAAACTATTTACTAAACAATTTCAATTTTTTTTGTTCTAAATTTATGTTTAAGATTCAATTATCATATTGATTAAATGTTATGTATTTTATATTATATTATGTTTTTTGTGTCGATCTTTTGCTTCTGTATTTATATTGATTATTTTATATTATGTATTATATTGTTTATATTTATTGTATTTTTATGTAGATGTAAATGGTTTTACTTATACCGTAAATAAAGAATTATTAATTAAGTAAACATCAAAATGCTTATTTCTCTTGTAAAAAAAAGCATTATAAGTAATTTCAATTTTAAACTTTACAATTTGTTTCCAGGCGCTCTCAACATGAAAATGTTTAAACGTACAGCAAAGATCGTATCCAAGCATTTTTTTAACTTTCAATTTAATCAAACTATCAGGCAGAAAATGTTTTAACTGCAACAACTTAAGTCATACCCAACAAAACTGTTGCAGATCACAATCTATATACATCTATAAATGCCAAAGTAGATTGGATATTTGAACGTATCATGTATATACATCAAAAGTGCATACTAGTAGATTAAACTCACAAATGAGCAAAAAAAGTACGGCGTTTTTCCATTTTAAAAAGCTTCAAAAAGTACATAATAGTCCAATTATCTTGTTCCTTTCAAAAGCTATGATATACTATTCTTAATCCAAAACTAAAACCATATGATTTTAAGTATCTATACTGTAAAAAATGCACATACTAAAAAAACGTTCAATGTTTGGCAGCATAACCAGAAATACTACAACTGAAAAGACTAAGAACAGTTAAAATGTAAAATTAGCAAGTTAGGTTTAGATTGCGTGTAAACCAACAGTATCTTAAAAGTGGTCTTGTAATAGCAATCGCAAACTCTTTAACATCACAAAAGATAAAATACTATGCTACAAAATTAAAATGTTTTGTTGTGTTTTTTGCCATTGAAATTTACAATAAATTTATAAAAGCAACTTCATTTATAGTATTAGCCAACCATTCAAGTAATTTTATTATAAAAAAAACTTTTTCTGGGTGTTACAACATATTATAACAGATTAAGTTTAAACACTACGTACCAGATACCCAACCTCACTCAATTGATGAGCGGAGAAAAGATAGCAACAAATGCTGCTGAGCAATCATAACCACAAAATAAAGTTATTTCCATAATCTCAATAACGGAATAACAAGCTACAAAAATTGTAAGTAATACAAAATTAATAATTTTATTAGTATTTGGTATACTTCAAGCCGTTATTTGTGATAACAGCAAATAATACCTTTCAAACTATTTTAAAAAATTATGTAAAACATACATAGTACAAATAAAACAAACTAAATAACCACGCTACAATCAATTTAACCGGGATTTAAAAACAATGATTGCAAAGTGTTTGCTGACAATAACCATTCTCGGACAAAAACAGGGCTTTCAAATATGCTTTCAGAACAAAAACAAATAAAAGAACAGCCGCAAATCTAACATTTGAAAGTTTGGCTTATTAGATGTTAATAAAGGCCAAAAGACTGACTAAACTGCCAAAGTCTTATGTAAAAATCAAACACAACATTAAAAGCTCTTTAAAACATGCCTATTACAACCCGAAGACTCTAGATAAAACAACTTAGTCTAGAATCAAAATTATCAACTATAAAATGCAGATAAATATTTCAATGCTAAATTAGCAGAAGCGTATTGTTAACACGACAATCTTTAAATTTCATAGATAGTTGATAACCTCAAGTACCAGTAGCTGTAAACCTAATGATCACCAGTATCCTTTACTACTAACTACTTTAAATAAACCTTTGCTTTTAGATAGCAGTAGTTTATTATAATTTAATTAAAACATAAATCATTTCAAATCCATGTCACATTTTTTTTGCATAAAACGTTCAGTTAGCCTACTGCTGTCTGCTAACCAAAGCTTTATATGCATCTTCATGAACAGGAGATTAACGTCATGCTATTTTTTAAATGAAACACATCAATGACAATCGGTTCAATCTATAAAAATTGTTTTATTTACAGTTATAGTTTCCAATATAGTATTTAGTAGTAAATACCTTAAAAGCAAAATAATGGCAAACAAAAAAAATATTAGATACAATAAATGCCATTTTATGTTTGTAAATTTGTTATAATGTGTTCTGTCTTTCTTATTATATTTTATTATTTTATATCTGGACCATTACAATATAATCCAAGAAAAATAGTAAAACTTAAAGTTTTCTTCAAAATTCTATTTTAAGATCACTGTTAATTGTGACACCGCTTTACTTGAAAGTAAAAATGGCAAATCACACCAATCGGAAAAAACTATCTGTCAATCGGCAAGCTCATTGGCTATTTATCAGTTTTGAAAACTTTTATATAAAAAAAACTATAAAGCAATGTTTCATAGTACTTAAAATGATGTAAATTTAAATTGTCTTGGCTTTTGACGTTTGTTCCATTTTATTTATTTACAAATTATAATCAGTATAAAAAAAATCAGTTTTATTATTTAACATAAGTTAAAACTTTAATTACATTAGCCAAATTCAAAATTAATTGTTACTTAATAAAAAAATCTAATCAACATTTACATTTTATATTATTTTAAAATTACTAATTTGTTGATGTTAATTGAAATTCTAAAACTACAATAATGTTTTTTAAATATTTTTCAAAATATCTATATCATATTTGTAAAATTTAGTTGCATCATATGTTGATAAAACCTTGTAGAATACATTAAACTATAATTTTATAAAATTGATAAATACCCAAAATAATAATCATTTTTCAAAAATCATATGATTTGATCAAATAAATATAACCTTTTCAATCATTTAACACAGATGAGAATTGTATACATATTTTGTATAATCTTGAACTCAAAATATAAGAAAAAAACAATCGTTTTAAATATTCACAAAACTTTCTGTAAAACTTTATTAACTAAGACTTACTGACTTGACTGACTTAAAATTATTTTTTTACAAATTTTAATAAATACATAAAAGCTATTTAAAACATAAATAAATTTGTCAAATGAAACGTTTTTGGTATTGTTAATTTGGTTTGTAGTTTATATTAAAGTTGGTAAAATAAAGTACTTACCATGTCTGTTTGGTTGCAGCGCCAACGGCTTAACAAATTTGGCTTCTTTAATCCCACTACCACCACTCTCCTCTTCACGTTTTTTTTTCGCGTCATCACTATTAATCCCCAATATCCTGTCAATTGAAAATTTGTTGCTATTGCAAGTGTCCCCTTTAATATTGTCGCCGTGTTTGCTGTATTCGGGACTGCTATTCACAATATCCACGCATTCCTCTTCGTCCGAGCAAAAATCCTCATCGGATTCATCGTCCGACGGTAAATTAGTTTCATGTGAGTAATCCATGTTAATATATATAAATTAATTTTTAGTACGATGTGTTACGCTCGACTGCCGCATGCTACTGTTATAATGGTCCATTAGGTCCTTAGTTGAATCAACTAACACCTTTACACCTTTGGTTTTTGTTCCCCGCCTCGCCTCCTGGATGGGATGTGTTGAGAGAGAGGTGAGGAGGCATCATTCCCGCCTCCACCCCGCTCCGAAAAGCATGCCGCGGCGCTCATCTCGCCGGCCGCCGCCGCAGATTGGTATTTCGCGTGTTTTCAACTTACCCTAAAATCCATTTTCACACCTATACACTACCAGAAGGGATGCCCACGCGGTTCTCAAACAGTTTTACTTAAATAAAACAATATTTGTTAATTAAAATTTAATAATCAATTTAGATTAAATAAAATAATTACCAAAAATTAACAAAATTTAATTTAAAAATAAAAAGTTAAAAAAAAAATAAAAAAATTATTAACCAATAAATTAAATAAATATTGCGTAGAACAAAATTTAAAGAGAAATTATCGTATCGACATTACCCAGCCTGATTTAAGCAAGATAAAGTCCTTTGGATTATGTGAAGTAAAATGACTATACGAATGCAGAGTAAAAGACTTGGGACTTATAAATTCCCTTAATACGCTAATATCTATCTTACTCCTGCAGTTTTTATATATTTTTTTAATGAAAGAAACTAAATTCACGTTGTACTTATATTGAATTTCTGAATGAACTAAAGTTATTGTCGGAGTATATCTAGCTTCTTTCTTCTTTATATAAACAATGACTATCATTATATTTGCTCATACCTGGTTCTATAATACGTCTTGGTTGCAATTTCAACTCGTACATCTCGATTCTAATTTTGTTTAGAATGATGTTCCGTGCTGATGTATTTAAACCTTGATAAACAGGTCCAAATTCATGGTGTATTTCTGAATTTTGTTTTTTTGGCCTTTTGATCAGGCGGATGTTCTTCTATTCCTCGATAAATGAGCAGTGGCGACATTTTTTCTGGCAAAAGAATAATTTTTTCTTCCAATTAGTCCTTAGATCAAATTATATACTAAAAATCTTCTGTTATTATTAACCCTTTGCAGCCCAAATTAAATTTTTAAATATAATTTTAATTTTATTGAATTATATGAATTTTATAGACAAACTTAAGCTAACAAAATAATAAAATAAAATGTTTACTGATTAGCCTGCAAGATGTGGGTACTTTAAATTACCACTGGGCAGTAAATCGTTCTAAAAAAATTGACATAACATTAATACTTTACATACATAAAAGTTAATTTAAACATTTATTTCTAATAAAAAGCTTCAAAACAATTTCTATAAAACTTAAGACACAATCCAATTCTTGCATTTTCACAATGTTTGGCTGACGCTGCTACGTCCCTAGAAAAAATCACCAACTTGTCAACTGATTAACACTTAATGGGTTTGAATACTGTCTAAAATGTCTTACTAAACTTGGAAAAAAGAGGCTACACATTGAAATGTTTGTCAAAATTAAATTTGTAGCTTTTGGTTCATCATTTAAATTACCGCAAAGCTTACGCACATATGTTTTTCCTTAGAAATTTTAGAGCGTGAATGAGTGTGAAAGTAACCAAGTAAACCTTGCAGTAATCTCTCCATATTCTTTGCGCCAATCAATACATTTATTTCTAAAATAAAATAATTTTTTTAGCTGTTGTAGAGTATATGCAACGTCACCTCCATAATTTTGTATATAATACAAAATTGTTTAAAAAAAAAATTCTTTATTATGCCTTCTAAAAAAAATTAAAAAATACGTCCAAAAAAACTGTAATTTCTGTGATTTTTTGCTTTAGTGCCTCTAATGAAATAATAACATCGTCATCCCAACTCGACTCATCACTGCTCAGACAATTTAATAAATTTTCTAAATTGATGCGTTCATAATCTTCTGCTTGCCTGCTTTATAATTTTCCACAACATTATTGATATCTAAAATAACCAACTCACAGTCACTGGGTATATCCTTTAGTAATGCTTTTACCATATCTTCAGTTAGCATTTCCAACTCATTCACGCTCTAAAATTTCTAAGGAAAAACATATGTGCGTAAGCTTCGCGGTAATTAGAAAAGACCACATACAAATTCATGCATAGTGAATAATTCTACAAAAAATTGCAATATAAACTAATTGCACATTACAAACTTACCTAAAAATCTACCAAAAACAACACTGAAACAGTTTTTATCTCAAACGGTATAACCAAACCTAAGTAATAGTTAATTACTAAACGCTCGTAAGTGCGCTTTTTACAGGTAGCGCAAAATAATCGCTGAAGCAGTATACACATTTAAAATAATATTGGTGGTATTCTGACACTACCTCTAATCCTCAAAAATTCAAAGATCTTTTCTTACAATTAGGGCTGTGTAATAAGTCGTTCCTCTAAGAAAACGTCAATGTTTGATAAAACGTCAACTAAAACAGTATTCTTGAATCGAGTTTTTACAAGTAAGTTAGATATCTAGAACAAAAGATTGGTTTAGTTTAGTGTTCAGTGTGCTAAAACCAACATTGCAAGTATAGTCAGTTAGTGCCATGGATTTGTTCCAATGTGTAGAAATTTAATTCGTTGCCAGGAAAAGATGTTAGCCCTAAGAAATGTACTTTGGCTACATACTTGAAAAAAAAATGTCCGGCCATCCACCAAAATTATCACTGGCCCGACATAAGACGGAACGTCAACACACGTCCGTCGTAACGTCAAATGCACCCACATAAAGTAGTGGGTGAACGAAATGGAGCTGTTGGAGAGTAACGGTAAGAAAGTTGGTGATGTGTTTTCTCCTCCTTTTCCAAGGCCAGACCACGGCGGTTTGAGTGTGAATGGCTGTTTTAGCCTTTTCGAAATCAAAAAATTTTGCACTACTATCTAAACTCTTGTGTGATTTCAAGATCTATAATCAGTGCGTTCCAGTTTTGCGGGGTAAGTAAAGGTGTGGAGGAATTGTGCTCTTAAGCATTTTTTGAAGTGCTTAAAAAGAAGAAAGGGCATGTGTCAAAATAATAAAATTAATGTATTAATAGAAGTTAAAAAATAACTGATGTATTCATATTCAATAGTGTAGCTCATAAAACATCGACAATTTTTTTGGAGTTCTTATAAGAAGGAAGAACTATATACACAAGTGTTTGTAATAAAAAAAATATTTATTTCAGTTTTGATGTTCCTGCCTACACATAAAAGAATGTCAATTATATAGAGGATAAAAGCAAACATCTATTTCCTAAATTACAAGCATGGGACCAGGTGAGGAAAACACTAAGGTCAAGTTTGTAAGCGGGTAGTTTGTGTTAATGTACCTTAACCACCCACTCATTACTGATTGTGAAAAAAAATTGGCTATTTTTTCCATTTTTAATGTTCTTCCAGTTCATCATTATCACCCAGTCGCTTCAGTCCAATGTTGAACAGGCCTCCTAAGTTGCGTTTGTCGGCACTTTGTCTCCACTCTTATAGGTTTTTATTCATCGTACGTCTTTTATTCGACCGACGTGATGCCAACTTAATTTGAGTTTTATTATTCGTTTAACTACGTCTACCACTTATTTTTTTCGTAGGTCCTCATTCGTAATGAGGTGCTGTAGAGATACTCAAAAATGATCTTTCCATTTAACGTCGAGTTATTTTAAATTAAGATTTCCAGTCCATATGTAAGCACAAGTAAAATACTTTTCTTTTCAACCATGTTGATATTTTAAATGCAACTAAGCTATCCATCCGCTGCTTAAGCAAGATTGATTTGTCTGTATAGTTCACATTGCTGATTATCTCTGATTATTCTGATTTCATAATCAAGATATATCTATTTGTAGACGTTCCTGTATTAAGTGATCACTCAGTACCAAATTTGTTATTATTTTTGTTCAAAAAATTAATCTCCAAACCAACCTTTAAACATATATTATAAAGTTCTTCTAGACCTGCGTTGACTCTCTTAGGTTGTCAGCTATGTCGTACGCAAAACAAAGATAGTTGAGTTTTTTATATCTATGGTGGTGTCCCAATTAAGCTTATTCCAAAACGGTTATAAACAATTTTGGAAATATAGTATCCCCATCTTATTCTTCTTATGTCGCTGAAATTGTAGCGTGTTAGTAGAAGTTATAGATTAGTTTTGAGTATCTGTAATCTATGCAACATTCTCTCAAAGCCTTCATAACAGCATTTTATTCAACTGTGTCAAAACCTTTATGGAAGTCTATGATTTTTCTACAAGAAATTTGACGCTTTGTAAATGGTCGGTTGTTCCAAACCCCGAGCAAAATTCCTATTGTTTGTTTGATTGGTAAAAATCCAGTTTCTTCCTTAGTCTTAATGTTATTATTCTTGTAAACAATCTGTGGAGTTGATTTAAAAGTGTTATGGGTCGATAGCTTTGCAAGTCAGCCTTATCCTCTTTTTTATTTCTTTGACTATATTGTCTGTTCTAGGCAATTTGTTGTTCTTTGTTTTTGACAAGGCAAGCACGATTGTGATATCAGGTTGTTTCTAAAATTCTTGGTTGACAACAGGTTCTTTTGATGTTGACGTATTTAGATCCACATCATCTACGTGGCAACTAATGTACAGTTTGTTATAGATTTCTTGTACGGTGCGTAGTATTTCCTCTCTTTTCGTTATGATGTTCTATTGCATGTTTTTTAGTTTTATTAATTCTAATTTGTTCATTAAGGTGGGAAAGTTGTCCCATAAAACTATCGTGCAGCTTTTCTCAAAAGTTAATTAAGATAACTCATTTCTGTTTTCGGCATTATTATGAGTATAATAACAACATTTGAATAAGCTATTTTGGTAAAAATATATTAATAAATAAAAAAGTTAAGTGGTAAAAATTGTTCAATTTATTTCAAACTTAGTTCATATTAATGATATTTATATAAAAAAAATTAGGCCGCAAAAATTATCACAAAATGATTATTTGTTTGCTTTAAAAGCAGCACCGAAGATGGGGATACTTTTGGATGTAAACAATAAGCCCAACGATGGCTCCGCCCATTACGTTTGGTACTGTTTTTATTACACAATTGGTAGTTTGATTTTATTGGGTGATCGGCGCCATGGGCGATATTTTATTCCAGTGCGAGTGAAGCGCTCCCGGTGGTTTACCAAGAAACCATTCCTGACAATTCTGTCTTTAAGATTTTTGAGCAATAGCTTTTGCATTTTCCATCATTTTTTTTGCATCATGACCAATTGTTTCTTCTTTTCTGAATCTGCATTCTGATTTTTTTTAATCTATTTAGATTGTGCTTTTTACCATTCAGTGGTCGCTTCCCATTATGCGGTTGTTAAAAAAGTTACGGTTTTGACTATTTGCTTATTATTTGAGATTATAAAATTGACTACGTTACGAGTTCATTACTGACAAGGTTTTTCTATTTGATTTTTTTATAGAAGAACTATTTATTTAAAAAATATTGTTTTATAGAAAAAAGCCCAGCATTATTTCACGACAAGCATTTCTTCCCTTTAATCCGATTTTTTTCAAAAAAACATTTTTTGGATACATTTGTTTTAAGACCGATTTTTGCGTTAAAATCTCCGCAAACTATAGTGAACTAAGTTCTCCAGTTATGTATGTTGCTGCAGCTTAAACTTATAAAAAATGATTGAAAACTGTCGTTAATTAAGAATAAAAAAAGAAGCATACATCTACTTCTTGGATAACAAACACTCAGGCGAGTATACAAAATACTAGGTTGGAAGTGGAAGATAATGCTAGTGAGTAAGAATTAAGATATTTCTTCAGTTTTTTTTTTTTGTTATAACATATAAAAAAAACAATTATCAACTGTCACTTATCTAAAAGAAGAAGCAAGCATCAAATTTTTGAGCAGATAGAACACTAAGCTTAAGTTTTTGAGCATTATTTAATTTCTGAATACAGTTCTAATACTTGAATGTCCTAAACTAAACAAAGATTCCAACATAAAGTTTTATGGTCGAGGGTGTTGACGCAATACCCCCTATTAGGAGAAACGTTGAACTGTTTGTGTGTGAAAGAGACTGTAATACAGTTAAATCCTTACACAAACTTAACTGTATTACAGTCTCCTTCACATTAGTAAACATAAATTGTTTAATAGTTACTGTGATTTTATGTAAATTGGCTCTTCGGCCAGTGAGATGCTAGGCACACTGATAATGGGTGCATATCCTGAAACACGTGTATGTGCCTCTTAATGGATGAAAAGGCAATTTACATAAAATACATCGTTTATTAATTTTAAATAAAATTTTTTGCTTCAATCTAGTTAGGTAACATGTTGCTATGTTTTCCATGTGCTTTCTAGTTTCTTCTTCATGTTTTTTACAAATGTTTTACATACATCCAAGAAGAACAATAAAAAAACATTAAAATCAAGAAATACGTCCGATAGGAATCCATACCATCACATTTAACATATACTTATTCAAAACGTGTATTCCAAGAAACGGTAGAAAAAATAAGAGGTTCTATTAAAATAAATAGCAAATATATAAATAATTTAATTTAGGCGTACAAAACTGTAGTATGCGCCGGCAGAACTAAAAAATCTACAAAAGCTGATAAATAGATTAACAGATCAATCGCCAGCGTGGGTAAGTTGCTCAGGTGCTTGCCTATTATGCGGGAAGTACTGAGTTCAAATACTACTGTGCCGTACATTATTTGTGAATTTGTTCAATACTTTAAGACCTAGTGAACATGATGCAGGCAATGCTACAACAGGGCCCCCAATAACAGAATCAGAGGTGCAAAAGGCACTCTCTAGAATGAAAGATGGCAAGGCAGTAGGGCCAGATGAAGTTCAGGTGGAAGTTTTAAAACTATTAGAGGACAATAGTCTTGACATACTTGCCCGACTATTTAACAAAATCTACGAGTCAGGAAATATTCCACGTGACTGGCTTAAGTCCACTTTCATAGCCCTTCCCAAAAAACCAAACGCAAGAAGATGCGGTGACTATCGTACCATCAGTTTAATGAGTCATGCTCTTAAACTTTTTCTCAAAGTCATCCATGAGAGAATATACCGCAAGTTGGAAGAACGAATAGGACACACACAGTTTAGATTTACAAGCGGCCTTGGAACCAGAGAAGCTTTGTTTTCAGTACAGGTTCTTATTCATCGATGCAGAGATGTCAATAAAACTGTATACGCATGCTTCATCGATTTTGAAAAAGCCTTTGACAAAGTAAAACATCAGAAAATGCTTGATATACTTAAAACCACCGGCTTAGATGATTAGGACGTCAGAATAATTGCTAACCTGTATTGGCAACAGAATGCGACGGTGAGAGTAGAGGACAGCCTCAGCGACGAAATAGAAATACGAAGGGGAGTACGACAAGGTTGCATCCTATCACCACTTCTCTTTAGTGTTTACTCCGAAGAACTTTTTAAAGAGACTCTACAAGATGTGGATGAGGGCATTCAAGTAAACGGCGTAGCAATTAATAACATACGGTACGCGGACGACACCTTGTTAATCGCTGATACGCCTGATGGACTTCAAAGACTACTAAGCAGAGTAGCTGATGCTGGAGAGGACTACGGACTTAAACTAAATGCAGCCAAAACAAAATACATGATCGTAAGCAAAGACACAAATCCAATTGATACTGGTCTCCACGCAAACAACACGGATATTGAAAGAGTGCAACGCATTACTTATCTGGGATGCAATATGAATGAGAACTGGGATCACTCGGCCGAAATTAAAATCAGAATTGCACTTGCTCGGGAAGCCTTCCGGAAGATGAGATTCTTGCTATGTAGTCACAGTCTCAGCTTAAAGCTCAGAATACGCATGGTTAGATGTTACGTTTTTTCGGTGTTACTTTACGGAATGGAGGCGTGGACTCTTACAGAAGCATCATCGAGAAAAATAGAGGCGTTTGAGATGTGGGTTTACCATAGAATATTACAGATCATCTGGGTAGATCGAGTAGATCTTCTGTTTGCAGTTAATCTCTTATAGCGCTGCTTTTTATTTGATCCCGTAGCGTTACGCTTTTTATTGCTCTCAGCGTTTTCATTTCGGTGCTTCTTCACGAGTTGCTTAGTTGTTGTTGTTTTGGCTTAGTGAGTAAGTCTTACACAGGTTTATATATTCTTATCTTGCATTCTGCCAACATATATTTGATTTTCCATATTAGGCTACCGGAAATAAATGATGCTTTGATGCAGTTTGCTCTTACTTTCTCAATCAGGTTTCTGCTGCTCGATATTTGCAACCCTAGGTAGTTGAATTTCATGACCTGTTCTATCGTTTTATTGTCCACCATAAGTTTGCACCTAACAGGCTCTTTGGATATAACCATTGATTTAGTTTTTTCTGTTGATACGATCATGTTGAATTTTTTAGCGGTTTTATTGAGTGAAAATAGTAATCTTTGTAGGTTGTCTTTGTTCTCTGATAATAGTGTAGCACCATCTGCATATCATATTATCTTGAGGCAATTGTTAGTCATTCCATATTCTGTTCCTGCGTTATTAACCTCTTTGACTATTTCATTCATCATGATGTTAAAGAGGGTTGAACTTAAGCTGTACTGTCTAATTCCAGCATTGATGTCAATTTTTTCAGTTAGCGTTTGGTTTGTTTTAATATGTGTGCTATTGTTTTTGTTAAGTCTTTTGTTACGTTAATGTATCTGTCATCCACTCGATGTTGACGTAAAATATTTGTAATGTCATTCAATTGTAAAATATATAAAGAAGAGACGCAATGTCCTCAAAAGAGACAGTTGTAAAAGCAATAATTTCGAATAAAGCCTAGTTAAATAGGTAAATTTATAAGAATGCCACAACGACATATGTAGCGCTCGTTACTATTTGTTCATTTTTTTTTTTTTTTTATTTTTTTTTTTTTTTTTTTTTTAGTTTAGAATATTTTTTCATAAATTTAATTTTTTAATGTCATTCAATTGTATTCGGTCAAATGCTTGTTTGAAGTCAACCATACATAAGTAGACTGGTTTGTCAAATTCAATTCCTTTCTCCGATAGTTGTCGTACTATGAAGATAGCGTCTATTGTTGATCTATTTTTGCGGAATTCCTGCTGTTCTTCTCAGCTTCCCACGGCAGCTTAAATTTTTTCTGCTAATATTTTTGTGAAAATTTTGAGCACTGCACTAAGCAGTGTAATGCCACGGTAGTTCTTAGGATCTTTTTTTGTACTTTTTTTAAAAATTAGTACTGTTATGCTGGTCCTCCATTCTTCTGAAATTCGTTTTTCTTGGAAGATTATTTGAAATAGTTGAGTTATTTCTTTAATGATGGTACTTCCCCCATTTTTTATCATTCCATTGCTGATATTATCTTTTTAATTTTTTAGATTTTTCACTGTCTTGAGTATATCATCTGTTGTAATTAATTGTTCATCGGTTGTGCCGGTGGGTGCCTGTGTTATGTATTCTGCTTCTGTTTAAAATATTGTATCCACTAATCGTGGCTGATGTTAGTCACTTGGATGTCCTCTGTTATTGTTTTTTTTTTGTTTCTGAGTATTTTCCAGATTTTCTTTTAACCTCCATATCGGTCGTGCTGCATTTCGTTAGAGAAGTTTTCCCAGTATCGCTTTTTAAGTTCTTTAATTGCTTGTTTTACTCGGTTTCGTATTTCATTGTGTTTGTGGTATTCTTCGTCATGTTTATTGTTTCTATATGTTATGTACGCTTTACGCTTCTGCTTGGCTAAATCTTTTACTTTTTCTGTGAACCATGGCTTGTTAGCTCTTGTGCCATTTACATTAACTGTTCTTACTCCTATCGCTTCGTTTGCACTTGATGTAATTTTAGATTTGATATTTTCCAGGCTTGATTTACGTTGCACTGTACTGTAATTGAGTTGTTGAGTATTTTCTGTTTTAAACGTTCTTAGTATAGTGTATTGGTGCTTTCATTTCCAAATGATTCAACGTTATATTTTGATATGTGTACTGGGGTCTTTTTTCTGCGTGGGTCAATTTTCTGACGGTATTTGCATAATACCAAACCATGTTCTGTTGTTGCGTTGACTGATGTTAATACTATCTCCTTAGGTTGTATATTCCTATTGGTTATAATGAGGTCTATCATCGATTTTTGCTCTCTATAGAGTTGATAAATGTGTATTTATACTGGAGTTTGTGGTCAAAGTAGGTGTTGTTAATGGTAAGTTCGTGATGGGTGCATGTTGTTAGTAGCATTTCTCCGTTGCTGTTCAGAACATTTTCGTTGAACCGCTGCATTACGCCCGGGATTGCTGTATTGCCAATTCTAGAGTTAAAGTCACCCATCATTAGTAGCTTCTCACTTTTTGATATTCGGCTTATTGTCTTCTAGTTTTTTGAAAAATTGTTCTCTCTCTGCCATTGGCTTACCCATATCCGGCGCATACACGCTTATGATGTTCATCGTGGTATCTTTTGTTTTGATAGATAGTTGCATTATGGTTTCATCTAAGTACTTTAAGTTGTCAACAAGTATTTCGTACCTTTGTGTATCAGTACGCTTACTCCCAAGCACGCTCTTTCGTTTTTTTCCTTGCCACTGTAGAACAATATGTAGTTGTTGTATCTGACATTTTCCTTGCCCTTCCGTTTAGTTTCAGATATTGCGCATATGTCAATTTGGTGTTTTTCTAGCTCTAATAGAATTTCCTAGTCTTTTCTGTTCTCAAGAAATGTAATAAGGAATTTTCATAACAACCATGTGTGGGCAGATAAAAATCCGCATCAGGTATGTGAAGACCGTTTTCAACATCCGTTCTCCTTGAATGTTTAGGTTGGAATTGTGGACAACTGCCTAATTGAACCAGTATTTCTATCAGGAAGACCTACCGGCAAGTTAGTCGCAACTTTTTGGAACACATGCTACCTCAGTTTCTGGATGATGTAACATTGGCAACAAGAATTGCCACAATTCAGTTTGGTTGCTCGTAATTATTTAACAGCAATATATGAATTTGCTAGATTAGTCGAGGTACGCCAAACGCATGGCCTGCTCGATCCCCAAACTTAAACCCCCTGGATTATTTCTTATGGGGTTATCTGAAGTCATTAGTTTACGCTACTCCAATGGAAAATTGGGACGACTAGCAAAACCAAATAATTACTGGGTGTAACTCAATTAGAAACAACCCTAGTAGGTTTGAAAGAGTTTGGCACTCAACGTCGAAAAAAATTGAATGCTTGTATTTGGTGTTTTTCTAGCTCTAATAGGATTTCCTAGTCTTTTCTGTTCTCAAGAAATGTAATAAGGAATTTTCATAACAACCATGTGTGGGCAGATAAAAATCCGCATCAGGTATGTGAAGACCGTTTTCAACATCCGTTCTCATTGAATGTTTAGGTTGGAATTGTGGACAACTGCCTAATTGAACCAGTATTTCTATCAGGAAGACCTACCGGCGAGGTAGTCGCAACTTTTTGGAACACATGCTACCTCAGTTTCTGGATGATGTAACATTGGCAACAAGAATTGCCACATTTCAGTTTGGTTGCTCGTGATTATTTAACAGCAATATACGGATTTGCTAGATTAGTCGAGGTACGCCAAACGCATGGCCTGCTCGATCCCCAAACTTAAACCCCTGAATTATTTCTTATGGGGTTATCTGAAGTCATTAGTTTACGCTACTCCAATGGAAAATTGGGACGACTAGCAAAACCAAATAATTACTGGGTGTAACTCAATTAGAAACAACCCTAGTAGGTTTGAAAGAGTTTGGCACTCAACGTCGAAAAAAATTGAATGCTTGTATCCAGGCTAGAGGAAATCATTTCAAACATTTATTATAGATTCAGCAACTTTACATGTACTTTTTCATAATAAAATGTTGTAACTGTCGCAAATATTTTTCACAATGTATTTTTGAAACAAAAAGTTTTTCAGAAATCACCATTGGACAAAATATTCTTAAAATAAGCCAAAGAATAACCCCTTGAATTTTTGCCGCATGTTTACCTAACACCTTGTATAATAGTTCACCATTTGCATGAACAAAACTTCTTACAAGGTTGACTATAAAAAAAACTATTAAACAAACAAACTATTTAAATAGTTCTTTTAATAATATTTTCATACAGTGCATGACTGAATAATAAGCAAATTATACGGCTTAATTCAAACCTTTATATAATAACAATTATAAGTATTCATGATCAGCTAGGCTAGACTGGCCATAAAAAATCTAGCAAACGGTCAAACTAATTCTTTCAATAGCTTGTGCATAATAAATCTAGTAAATTCTTTACTTTACTAAGTTTTATTGTGTTAAGAAAAACACAAATTTTTATTATTATCTACGTCCAATGTATTGATGTAGATGGTTACAAAAAAACTTGATAATTTGTCTTACGTGCCGTGCCGTATAATATGTTTATATCAGATATTTAATATCACAAAACATACTTATTTAAAAAAAACACCTAATACCAACTAAACTTTTGAAAATGGTTTCAAAATAAATTAATGTAATTCGTAAAATAAATATTATATGTAAAAAATCATGCCAAAAGAAATAAATAAAGTAGAAACAGATTTTTATTGAAAATTTTTCTCCTCCCGCTCGCGCGTGTGTGATAAATGTAATAAGCGGCGCCATTCAACGCGGTGAACAATCTGAAGAGAGCTTTTAAGGGTGATTTATCTGTTTATGTTGCGAACGAGTTCCTGACGGGGGTTTTGCCGCTCCGCACTGTTTTAAACAGGTGCCGTTGACGTAAGTTCTCACATCCCCTTTATAACCTCATACATGTCCCTAATAGGTTTTTATTAGATCATATCCAACACACCACCAGCCACCCTTATTTTCAACACTAAAACTATATGTAAACACACAACATTAAACTACCCCTCATATTAAGTGCTATTCAATAGCGAATTAGGGATTCGAATTACTAATTGATAACATGAAAAAGATTTATTAAGTTATATGTTAATTTTTTTAACTAATAAAAAAACTTTTATTTATATTTATTATATTTGTTCTAATACTTTGCGTATTGTTATTATATACAATTAATTAATTTTGTAAATTGCCTTCAATTAATGAGTATAACATTGTTTTCGTTGTTTTTATTCTATATAAATCCTCCCCTTAAATATAATTAAGCGTTATTTAACGTAATTAATTGAAGTTATTATGATTATACGCGATGCAAATTTCATGTTGTAAAAGGATCACGGCTGGCCACTTAACCACCCACCCATCTCTCTTTCTTACCGTTTGCTTTTCTTCCAGGTGAGAGAGGATAGCAGTGCTCTGCTACTACGAATCCTGTTAACCAGAAGGGGCATTAAATAAGTAACACAAAAGGCGTTAATGCGACTATATCTCGACGTTATGAAAAACTCAAGCCGGTTGAGTAGTGTGGGAGAATCATAATAGGTACGTGTGGTTGCAACCAGCGGTTGCCAAAATATAGAAGACCAGTTGCTGTTTTCCCATTAATGCTGATTTTATATATTTTGTTCTAATAAAGCATTTCATATATAATACTTATTTTCGTAGTTTATTTTATAACTTTATAAAAAATATTGTAATTATTTCTACTCAACTGTAAATATCAAAAGCTCTTGGAAATAACAATCATTTCAATGTTATTGTTATGTAGCTCTTATAACAATCAATAATTTTAATTGTTCTAATTATAAATCAATAAATCTAAAATAATAGTGTTGTGTATGTGCATTTATATTTGTTATTTGAAGTAATTAAGTAAAAAAAGTAAAACGCAACATAATACTACTAGATCTGTACAAAATTTTTCAGTTTAGGACCTTTTAAAATTAACGTTGTTTATTACGTGTAAACCTAAAATTAAAAAAAAATCTTAATTCTATTAAGGTTCTTATAAAAGATTAGTTTATATGGAGTCTCAAAGTGTTGTGTAAGTTTAGACGTCTCAGAGGTTCTAAGACATGAAATAATTAAAATTTTAAAAGCTTCTATAACTCTTTTACTTCTTTTATACTTTAGTCTAGGTTTAAGTCTGTTAAAAGCCTATTTTTGATGAATCAACTCTAGTAACTCTTTTATTCTCATATGTATCAATATTCCTTGGACTTGTTACAGTCTCATATGTCATTATTATTCTTATATCCCAAAATATACTTAATTAATTAATTTTTAGTGTATTAATTTTTTAGTGTTGTCTCAGCTTTAATCACAAAAAGATCAAAGTATAGCAACACTTTATTTAGAAACAATTATTTTATAGTTTTTGAAATAAAAAATTTCAAAGATTTTCAGACAGACAAATATTAAGTTTTTTAAATATTTAATAGAGTAAATTGTTTAAAAAATTAATTATTAAATTTGAAATATTTTATAAATTTAATTTTTTTATTTATATATACAGGGTCAGTCATTTTACCGAAACACCTAAATAATTCTCCAATCGTACAAAATTTCAAAAAAGTTTTGAACAAAATTTTTTGTTTTTTTTACAGGGTGTATATTTTTTTTTATTATTCTAAGACTAATTCTATCCATTATTTTTTTGTAAAAATAACTTTTTTCTTTAACATTTTTCTTCAAATAAATTGCGCAACTCTAGTCCAGACACATACTCCTTACAAGCTTTTATCAGTCTTACATTCATAACAACAACTTATATTGTTTATAATTAAAACTAATATAGTCTTTAAGACATTCTTGTAAAACCAGCAGTACAAGTCTTTACTCTAGTTCTAAACTAACTTCCAAAATGTAATATTTTAGATGTTCTGGTCTCTGGTAGTAAAACTTTTGGTTTAGAGAATTTACTTTGTAAGCAGATAATAGCATAATAAAACCTTTCAATACAGGTTTTAGCAGCTACTGACCGTGTTGCAATCAACATTTTTAGAAATATTATACTATCAAAAAAATTGACAGACTTTTACTTAGACATTGAAGAAGAGAACGTGGCGCAATGGTCTAGGCATCCGGACGTTGCACCAAAGATTGTGGGTTGAATTCCCATATACCGTAATACACTTTTCACATGTTTATACGCTCTCTCACTCCTCAACCCGCCTTGCCAGCGTGGAATTTTACGACTAATACATTCTCTGAAGGAGTGATAAAATCTCTCCAGTGGTTTAGAATCCACTTAAAACTGTAAGTCCCTTGTCATGTAAGTTGCCAGCATTACAAGTAGAGAAGAAACTAAGACTCCAGTAGTGGCGTCAGTAGCGTGTAAATAGTTAGCGAAAGAGATTGAAGAATGTTCACTAGGTAGATGTCCGTTACTTAGTGCTTCTCAACCAAAATTAATACCTTAAAATGACTCCAGTAAGAAATCGAAAAAATTTATCCCATACTCCTATATCCCAAAATTTTGAAAGGAAGCATATTATCGACATAAAATAGTCTTTCCTTAAATTGGTCAAAAGCTAAGCATAACTGAGGAAGGTATTCAGCATCATCATCCATCTAAAAGCAGTAACATTTCTGAAAATAGACTCCTTAGACAGGCGGCCACAAAATATTGATTTCAAACAATTAGAGTCCATTGCTATAAACTAAACAAAAACTCTTAGTCGTTTGGTCTTTATTCATACTGACTAAGTAGTGGGTTCCATTAATTGCAGCTTGCAAAGCTTGTATGATGTCAAGAGCTGCAAAGTTAGGGTCACCAAAAAACTTAAATTGTCTTTAGTGATAAATCCAAGTAGTGATAGTAGATCATTTACCAATGATAGCCATAGGAAAGATCACCGGTTTGAGAAGAAATTTCGAGTTTTCCTTGTTTTTATCAAACATTCTGAATGTACATCGTAACAATGTTACATCCATAATTTATTAAAAACAATATTAGCACTTTTCATAGAGACGATACCAAATGGCAGCTTCCAACAAAATATTGCAACGCTACACTACTGTAATATTACCAAAAGGTACTTAAATCAAGTTCAGATTCAAATAATTCCCTTGCCTTCAAATTCACCAGACTTATCACCAATTGAACCAGTCTGAAACATGTTGCTTAGGCCTCCGGACAATTTGAACGAACTGCAACATCACCTTCAGGTTGCATGGAACAAGAATATCAATCATCTTATATTAAGGATGCCACAAAAAGTAAACTCTGCATTGATGCACGTGGAGATGTCAAACATAATTAATTTAAACATAAAGTACTTTTACCAAGTTTTTAAAACAAATAAAGCATATCCACTGAGTGGTTTATTTTATTAGTAAAAAATTAAAATGACCATCTGTGATAGAGAAATCAAAAGTACATAATAAAAAACGAAAAAATCTACAAGTACTTAAAAAACATAAACATAGAACAACACATACAAAACGTGACGTATCATCTTTTTGGTTTGAATTGAATAACATTTGTCATTTTTATATCAATTTAAAGAGGCAAAAATGAGTAATATGTAACTTGAAGATAGAAGCATCACAAATTGTGTATTGAGAAAAAAAAAAGCAATAGCCCAAAGAAGATTCATGAGAAAATAGTGGTAAAGTATTGAGTAAATAACCCGACCTATTTTCAACTCAAGTAATATTGCAAATATTTTAAATCGAACAGGAAATGCATCCATAATGACCCAAAGTGCAGAAAACCTCTGACAGCATTGTTAAAATTATCAATAAAAGTAAAGATTGGTTGATTTAGCGCCAAGTAAAAGTATCAATTCATCCTAATCAAATAGGAATATCAAAAATGTGCTTAATGTCGGCACAATAGATTCCCAAACTTCTCAGTCCCAAACACCCCAAACAAAAACTATAGACCACAATTTTGCAAAGAAAACTTAATAGCCTTATCCCAAAATTAAAAAAATCTATACAAGGTGTTTCAAAACATGTGTCGGAAAATAAAGGTTGAGATGGATTGGCTAATTATAAGAAAAAAAGTTCCCATTAACATGGTTCCGCAAACGCACCGTTTTCAAGATACAGAGTGGATTTTTTTTTTAAATTTTTTGATCATATCTCATGAACCGTTTGAGATACAAAACTCATCTTTTGCACATCTTAGCATTAATATTAGCTACTTTTCAAGCGCTTATTCAATTTTTTTCATGTGCCATTGACGGAGATTTTAGGGTTGCGTGAGGTTTTTATGACTCTAGTTTCTATGACACTTGGCAAATTGGCATTCTGAAAGCACATTGTAAACCTCCAATATTTTCTACACAAAAAAGGAACTCCTAGCCAAAAGCTCTAACGTAAACCGTTTTAGAGAAATACGGCATTTTATTATGGAAAACATGAAAAAAAGTAGCAACATGTTTTGTTGTTGATAAAAACATTTGTTTTTGATCTAGTCGTCAGCGTTCATGCACTTGTTTCATGCATTTGAGTTATTGACTTTTTTCAAAAGGAGTCAATATCGTGGGAACTTATTATCTTTATTACCCAATTAATTTGCCCTTTCTTAGTATTTTGCTTGCGTGGTGATAGCAAAATGAATAATTACAGTGATAGCAAGATGTGCAATATGCATTTTTTTAAGGCGTTGCCGATGTAAATGCAGCAAAAGCTCGTCGAATTTATCAAGAAAGGTTTCCAAACCAACAGGTACCAAATAAAAAAACATTCATTCACAAACGTCTACATAAACCTGGTAAGTGTACATAAAAGAGCTGCAGGAAATGGGAAACCTCGCCTTCTAACTCCGCAAATTCAAAAAAATGTTCTTCAAGAAGTCGAAGATCTATCAACTAACACTAGAAGAATAGCTTTAAACCTGAAACCTTAGTCACGTTACAGTGTGGAGGATAATAAAAAGCCAGATGTTATATCCCTATCACATACAGCAAGTACAAGCCCTTTTACCAGCAGATTTTCCGCAAAGATTGGCTATGTGTCAATGGTTTCAAGAAAGAATTGCGCAAAATCCTTAATTCTTAGAACAAGTTTTATTTACGGACAAAGCAAATTTTTCTCGCAAAGCAATTATTAAACTTCTATAATAATCATGTATGGGCCGACAAAAATCCACATGCCATAATAGAAGGCCACCATCAGCAAACAATAATGTTTGGGCAGGTGTTGTAGGAGACCATTTAATAAGTCCATATTTTTTGCCGTTTAGTCTAAATGGTCAATCATATCGTAATTTTCTTGAAGAAGAGCTGCCAGAACTTTTAGAGGACGTTATTGTTCAATTAAAAAACGAAATGTGGTTCATGCACGATAGTGCTCCTGCACATTTTAGTTTAGTTGCGCGTCAATTCTTAAATGAACAGTATAGGAGCTGTTGGATAGGTCGAGGAGACCCACAGGCTTAGTCTCCTCGGTCTCCAGATCTAAATGTTTTGAATTTTTTTTGTGGGGTTACTTAAAAAAAAAAAAGTTGCCTTTGGCTATAGGTAAACTGTAGCCATTAACCCGGTCCAGGGGAAACTAGAGTCTTTTCTCTAAATCCACCTGGACAAATCTCGACAGGCGCGTTCACGTCACGGGGGTGAGCCCGTTTCATGAGAAACGGTGGCCAAGTTCTGTCGGGGACCCAGTACAGCGGGGTATATCGCTGTCCCCTGCCCAAGGATACGGGTGAAGACCTCAACGGCAGCGAAGGCGGAGAAGAAGGACTTCGGTACGGCGGAGCTGGCGGAAGGGGCAACCCATGCTTTTTGGGATAGTATAAAGCAAACTCACCAACCCGCCTGGCTAGCGTGGTGTTTTATGGCCACTACCCTAAATATGAATCCAAACCGAAACAAATGGCCCTCGGTTCCCAGCAGCCCGAAAATCCCCGCCCAAGGCAGCGGGCGGAAAGAGAGGAAGGCAGAGGGTGCGAAGAATCACTGGGCACAAACAGGTTGCCAAAAGACGCTACATATCGCAACGTACAATGTAAGATCAATAGCTTCAGAGGAGAGATTAGAAGAGCTGGAACACGAATTAGGAAAAATCAAGTGTTATATACTTGGTATCGGCGAAACAAGGAGAAGAGGAGAACAGAGTGAAATATTAAAATCAGGGCACACTCTATTCCAAAGAGGCAACGCAAACTCAAGCCACGGAGGTGTAGGTATACTTATAAACAAAAAAGTAGCACCTTATATAAAAGAAATGAAGGCAATATCGGATAGAGTTATATACATTACTGTGGAAATAAGCAGATTAATAACTCTACAAATAATACAAGTATACGCACCTACAAGTAGCTATGAAGATGAAGACGTACAAAAATTTTATGAAGACATATCGAGAAGCATAACAGAATGCTCGACAAGGCACGTGATCGTGATGAGTGATTTTAACTGCAAGGTAGGGAGAAAGTTAGACAATGCAGAGCAATATATAGGAGAACACGGACTTGGGACAAGGAATGAAAGAGGCACTATGCTTCTGAATTTCATGGAACAAGAAAATCTATATGTGTCCAATACATTCTTCGAAAAGAAGAACAACAGAAAATGGACTTGGATAAGCCCTGATGGAAATACGAAAAATCAAATCAATTACATACTAACTAAGCAAAAACATATAATACAAGATGTTAACGTACTAAACCGATTTAATACTGGAAGCAACCATCGACTAGTAAGAGCCAAAACAGTTATAAATATAAAATCGGAAAGAGCAATGAAGATTAGTAACAAGAAAAACAAGTGCACAATAATAGACCGACACATGTTACCACAAAAGGCATCAGAATATGAAATGCAACTGGCAACTAGCTTTAAAGAACTCCAAATACAAAACAGCACAGACATAAACGAAAGGAACAATAAAGTAATAGAGATAATAAAAGTTGCCGCAGAACAACATGCGAAATCAAAACCGAACAAGAAAAATAAGCTGAGTGACCGAACGAAACAAATGTTAGAGAAACGAAAAACTCTCATAATGCAGAACAAAAGAAGCACAGTGGAATATGCGGAAGTAAACAAAACGGCGAGGAAGATGGTAAAAGAGGATATAAGAAAATACAAAACTGGTTTGGCCCAGAAACTATTGGAAGAAAATAAAGGCATGAAGATCTTTAGAAAACATACCAACACAAGAAAGGAAATAATAAAAATAAAAAATAAAGAAGGCTGCACGGTGAATAATAGAAACGAAATACTAAAAGTCACAAAAGCGTTTTATGAAGATCTATACAAATCGAAAATTAATAGTGACATCAAAGAACAAGAACGAAAAAGAAAGGTTATAAATGTGAAATAGGAAGTGCTCTAAAGAATATGAAGAACGGCAAAGCGGCAGGGGAAGATAAAATTCTAGCAGAAATGATGAAACACGGAGGAGAAGCAATTTTAAAAGAACTAGCGAAGCTATTCAACCAATGTCTAGAACAAGGAAAAGTCCCAGAAGGATGGACAAATGCTATAGTTATATTATTATACAAAAAGGGAGATAAGGAGAGTCTGGAAAACTACAGACCTATTAGTCTGCTGTCTCAGGTGTACAAACTTTTCTCAAGAATCATTACCAATCGACTAACTAATAAATTGGATTTCTATCAACCGAAAGAACAAGACGGCTTTAGGAAGAATTTCAGTACCATAGAACACCTACAAACTATGAAGATCGTAATTGAAAAGGTAACAGAGTACAACATCCCCCTATGTGTAGCGTTTGTAGACTATAAAAAAGCTTTTGACACGGTAGAAATGTGGGCAATCATACAAGCTCTAAAAAACGCGAGGGTCGACCACAGGTACGCAAATCTTATACAGCATATATACAAGAACGCAACACTTCAGATAAAAATGCACGAGAACACTGAAAAGGTCACAATAGAAAAGGGAGTAAGACAAGGCGACCCAATCTCACCTAAGCTATTCACATTGGTATTAGAAGACGCATTCAAATCTATAGACTGAGGTGAAAGAGGAATAAAGATCTGCGGGGAGATGCTCCAACATCTAAGATTTGCAGACAATATTGTAATATTTGCATTTGACTAAGAAAGAACTACAGAGCATGCTAAACGAGGTGCATGCAGCTTCGCGAAGAGTGGGACTAGAGATCAACTTTAGTAAAACTCAGTTCATGACAAATTCAAAAACACCATGGAAATAGATAATCAGGAGATCCGCAAGGTAGATAAATACAACTATTTAGGTCAACAAATAGCAATAGGAAAGGCAAATCAAGAACTAGAGATAGACAAGAGGATAAAACTAGGCTGGGCTGCATACAGCAAACTAAAAGATGCACTAGCAATAGACATACCACTCAGTCTAAAAGCACAGCTATATGACCAGTGCATACTACCAGTACAGACTTATGGTGCTGAGACCTGGGTTTTTACAAAGAAAATTCTAACAATATTGCGCGTACATCAAAGAGCAATAGAGAGAAGGATACTGGGAATATCACTAAGAGATCATAAAACGAACACCTGGATAAGACAAAAAACTAAAGTACATGACATAGTCACAACAATAGCAAAGCTGAACTGGGGATGGGGTGGACATGTGGCTAGAGGGCAAGATAAATGGAGTGGCAAAGTTTTAAGATAGAAGCCATGGGGAGAGAACAGAGGAAGAGGACGACCACAAATGAGATGGGCCGATGACTTCAAAAGAGCAGCGGGTCTGAACTGGTTCAAGGTCGCACAGGATCGACAGGTTTGGAAAAGTAAAAGGGAGGCTTATATCCAAAGGATAGAAAATGGCTGACTGAAAAAGAAGAAAAAGACTTAAAAAATTTAGTTTGCACTACATCAGTTAATACTGATGAAGAACTAAGAAATTGCATTATTGCATCCTGCAATACAATACGAAACATTCCAGGCTTTTTCGAACGGGTACGTCAGTCGCTAAGACGTAGGTTGGAAGCCTGCGTTACCGTAGGAGAAGGTCATTTTCAACAATTTTTGTGATTTTTTTTGTTTTTTATGTTATTGCTTAGTTTTGTAAAATAAAGGTTTTGTGATCATGTTGCTACTTTTTCTTTCCATTCCTGATATCGTCAAAAAGTTAAAAAAAATTAAATTGCTGCCTGTATTTCAAAAACGGTGCGTTTGCGGAACCATGTTAATAATAGGAACTTTTTTCTTATAATTAGCCTTTATTTTCCGACATATGTTTTGAAACACCCTGTATAAATGTAACTGAAGATAAGACCTGAGTATAGCAGTAAAACTTTCTTACAAAACTAAAATCCATGCAATAGTTTCATAAGCTCTTATGACGGCCCGCTCTTTCAATCAAAAAAGCAAAAACGCAATTTTTGGATCAAAAAGGGTAAACAACAGTTTTTTAGAATGCTGCAAATATTCTCTTAATTTTGTATATGCCAAAAAAGACTACAATGTCTGAAAATGTAAGTAGATTAAAAGTACCTAAGTGTATGATGAGTATTGCATCACATTATCTTACATCCTTATTACTTAAAATTCTAAATCTTGGTACACCATATAAAAGGTGTCCCAAAATTATCAGTTTTTGGTCTTTAGATTATTTATTTATTAAATCATAAAGTACATAAGAAAAGGTTATTTTTAGAATAACATATCGGACAAATGGCCTCCACGGCTTTGCTGGCACATACGCAATTTTTTGTCAAAATTTTGCAATGACCATTCTGCATAAATGTCGCTAAATTTCATTGATGCAGCGTTTAATTTCCGTAAAATATTCGAGTAATTGTGGGCTTATTGACATAGACCTTTGAATTCAAATAACCTCATAATAAGAAATGTAATGGTATTAAATCACGCGATATAAGGTGCCAATTCTGATCACCAAAACAAAAAGAAAGTACACGACCAGGAAATGTCTCATGCAGTAAATAAATTGTTTCACGTTCTGTATGGCATGTGGCATCTCTTGTTGAAATTTTTACTAACCCTAAACTCTCAGCTATCAAATTGGTTTTTTTTTCAGGGTTGACATCAATTTACTGCACAAATGGCGGCAAGTTTTGGGATACCCTTTACGTTGTTATTAGTGTGCAAGTAGAGCGTCTGAAGTTGTGTTAAGGACAAAAAAAACTTATTATAAATTGGTAAGTCTTTACTTTACAAATTCCAAGAGAAAGAAATTTAATTACACAATGACTAAGAAAGCTTTTAGAAGTGTATATCAAAGGTTATTCACACATAGATAAAATAGGATTTTAAAAGTGTATAACTCAAGTTACATTGGCAATAAAGTAATCAAGGTACTGACAGCTAAAACATGTTTGGAAGACTAAAAGATTGTTATTCACACAGTGGCTGTTAAAGTCTTAAGGTTGTGTAATAACATTGTATCTGCAAAAGATTGTCAAGCTTACAGTTGGATCTTCAAGTTATATACAGAGCATATTACATTAGTAAGAAGCAGTTACAAACACACTAGTATTAGAGTATACCTTGGGGTTGTGTTAATTAAATGACTAGTAGTATGTTAAACTTGATGTTATAATGGAAATTCTAGCATTAACCTAACCTATTAAGTTTTACGCTAAAAACAAATTTTATGTTTGCTAATTATACAAAATATATTGGTAATTGTGTGCAGCTTCAATTTATACAGAAATGTACCAAATCAAAGAAAGCAGAGTAGAACAAGAGCAACTTAGAATAGAAAAAAAAAGATTCTCAGTAACTTTTCTGCAGTAAAGAGATGCGGTCAAATGATTTGAAGTTGATTAATATACAACGTAGACGTACGGTGTGGTGGATGGATGGATTAGCGTTCGTTTCGTCAATTATATAAAAAACAACAAATTTGAAGCAAATATTTGAAATAAAACGTAGAAATAAATAGCAAAAATTTAAATATATCATATAGAACTGCCTAGTCAGATATATTAGGTGTCTTAACCTGGTTTCAAAGGCTCTTTTAGCCCATTGCAAAATATAAAAAACGGCTCTAAAAACGGCCCAAACAAACTTTTTTTATTTCAACATGATTTTTGTAGCACGATTTGGATGCGATAGGTTCTGCAATCCGGCATTGGATCGAGACAAGTTTCAGCATTGCTGTCACTAAAAAAAAAACAAAAAAAGTCTTACGCTGAGGTTTAAATAGCAATTGCACTTGAGCTATTGAACTGAAATTACCGACATTTAGCAAGAATAATTTTGAGCTCTGATTTCAAACTCAAATCGTGCCGTCGCATTGATTTTTAATGACAAATGTCAATGTAGTCAGTTTGGTTGCTCATTTTTCAAAAAAATTTGAATACAGTTATAATTTTTTTAAATTTTTGCAACAAAAATAAAAGACAGCATTTAGTTGCACTAACACTAACTTCACCTACAAAAATTTAAAGCTCGAGGTTATAGAGTAAAGTCAACACTGTCATTAAAAGTCAATGTGGTCAGTTGAATTGTCTATTTTTTCATGAAACTTGAAAAGACAGTTATTGATATTTTTGGAATTCCCGCGTTACTAGTTGTTTTGCTGCTCCGCAAAAATTTCCTTAACTGCTTACCATTAGATGTAGACTAGACCAGCACTGTCACTACATTAAAAAACAACAGGAAAATCCTGCAACGGCTTCAAAATGACTGTTATAAACTTTTTTAAATCCGACAATGAAGTCGAGTGCAGACATACCTGAAGCAAATTTACTATTGAATGGTAAATCCTACAAAATATTAGAAATCGGGCTTTAATTCCAAGTCTAAGTCTTGAACTTTTTGCGTTACTGGTTTTGCTGTCCCGAAATTTATTCCAAAACTGTTTGTTGTCCACCGTCAAATGGAAACAAGACCGGCACGGAAATTCTTGCGCCAGGCTCGAAATAACGGACAAATTTATCCATATCCAAATATCCGGTCATAAAATATTAAAATTTGTTAAAAAAAACAATCCCAAAACTAACAAAATCTGGCTATGAAATATCAAAATATTGTACTGTCAAAAAGGCAACATTCTATTTTTAAAGCTTAAAAAATAACATTATTTCCGGCCATAAACATAAAAATATTGTAAGATCAAAATTTGGCTAAAAACAATTACTAATGCAAAATTCTATTTATAAAAAAAAATAAAAATAGTAAAACATGGTCATAAAATATTAAAATATTTATAAAGAAAACAAAAAATTGGCCAACAGCAAAGTTCGGCCATAAACTTTTAAGGTAGTACGACAAACTCTTAAAAAGTGTAAAAAAATCCTAAAGTCTCAAAAATATAAAAAAAACGATAAGCTAACTTGATTCCATTTAAGTCTAAACAATAACCATGAACGCAAATGTTTTCCACATTCGTATACTAGCTAGCAATATATACAATTTATTTAAATGCCTCACCAAAATGTTACTTTTTGCCATCCAAAATTACATTTTTTTTTCAAAAATGTTACTAGCAGAAACTTTTTAATCCATCTGCCTAAACAAATAATAGCTTTTCTACCATTTGATGCAATATTTTTCAAAAGATAATAAAATTTGTAAATATGTTGCAATTAATCATTACACAGAACTTGTTTTTCTTTGTGGCATATTGCAACTTGATGCCCTGATGTTGACCAGTATGCAGTTAAACTGTGGTCGTGCAAAAAATTAAAGTAAAAATTCTGTGTTAATTGTGGAATATATACATCTGACTGAACAATAGTATAATCAAGTTAACAAATATTTTGTAAGAGAACACGTTTTCGCGTTTTCCAATACATTACAATAAAAGGGTAAAACTTAGATGAATTATAAAAATAAAATTACACCCAAACTGGTTCTAGCTGGTCTAAGGTCCTGCTGAGCTATATACTATGTTTATTAAAAAAATGCTATCAATTTTAAGTTTATTTAAAATACAAATATTATAACTATATAAAAACCAAAATATCAGACAAATACTAGCAGATCCAATTTTGTATTAAAAAAAAAAACAAACAAAAATTGACTGTATAATTTGTTTAAAGACTCTTCAAATATGGTCGTAGAATAGATCATATTAGTATAGCAACAAACTTATTCTGATTAAATAACATCATCACAATAAGTAAACAATAGACAATAATTGAATTAATTAGCTCTCTTTAACTAAAATCATTGTTTATTTTATCAACCATTAGCGGACAAACCAATTATAATAAAATTAGCATGTTAGTAAATATTAACACTTAAAAAATTCCAGACAAATAAGAAAATTAGACACATTCATTGCATAATTAAATTCAATTGTGTACGGATTATTTATACATTTGTTTTGAATTATCATTCAATGCTAATTAAAAACTGTTATAATAAAAATATTCCTAACACATAGAAGATGAATTGTGACTTTTAAAATGTTAGTAGTACTACAACAAAAATAATAAATTATTTAATTGTAATGATCATATATTGTGCATTATAAAGTAAATAAGCGATGGGGTTAGCAGGGACGTGTTAATATTAATTATCAATATTCAAGTTTCGTCCCATCTTTAATCTTATTGGTTACAGACATACATGCGCAATATACGATCCACTCTCGACGGCGCGTTCTCGTTTAAATGGCCTTTTATACCTATTCGCTGTTTTCGCAAGGGCCCCATTGTCACGGTTATAAATGATTGCGAGATGTTAAGGGGTTGGCGGTTTTGTAACCCCCGAAAAACGAGCGATAAATGGGGTATATTCGCTTACTCGAAAGCACCTGCAAAGTGTGTTTAGTCTGTTTTTATGAGAAAAATATAAAGGGACTGCGCTTTTATATTGTTTATATTTTTCATATCTGGCTGTAATTTTTAAATTTCAATTTTTTGTTTGTTATTGATTAAAGTTAACACGCAACACTAATTTGTTAGGATGTTTTGTAATGTAATTATCATTGAAATAATAACTTGATTAAAATATTGTTTTGTAAGAGTATAATAACATGACGTTTTGTTATCTGATAGAATCACAAACATAATATTATTAAACTCAATTCATTATGTTATTATTAATTACCTAATTAATTAGACCTAATAATTAGTTAAAATTATAATGCAAATGACTAAAAAGTATGCATTGTTTGGTAAACATATTTAAAGTTGTTCAAATATTGAATTATCAAAGCTGACATAAGTGTTTGAACTTCATTATGATAAGTTAGTGTTTTATTATAAAAAGTTAAAACTTGTTGCTGTTAAAATTATTTCAGGTTGTTAGTAAAAGCTAGTATCACTTTCTTCTATTCCTTATTATATTTAACAAAATTTCACCCACAGACCAAAGCCACAACTGATGCGCACTGAGTGCTTTTACTAACTAGTTTTCACAAAAGTTGCTTCATAAAACAATGCTCCTATAACCAAATAGTTTGTTAAGATATTGATTAGCTTTTAGTCAACTGACAGAACCAGCCCAGAGAAGCAATTCTGATTGCTGTGATTTTTGTCATCGGTGAATTTATTTATAAAATAACGTAATAGAAATTTGCATGTACAATATATTAAACTTTTGCTTTTACTGATTGCTTTTAAGTCAGAAATAAACAATGAATAACTAAATGCAACATTAAATAACTCTCAAACAAATTAACCTAAAATGTAACTGTATAATCTTAAATGAATACATCTTCATAGTATACTTGCAAAAGATACATTAAAGCATCTTAAATTAATAAAACATTTCAAAGCATTCAACGGCATTTAAAGCAGTTTGTAGAAAAACGTTGAAACGTTTGCAAACTTTCATTTGCAGTATTACGATATTTTAAATATTATAATATTGTTTCAAAAATGACCTATATCAATTGGAAATTTTTGTTCTACAACTTTTAATATAATATAATAATGTTTGCTAAAAATGCAAAAAACTATTCAAAAACGCAAAAATTGATATGTATGGACATGTATAGGTCAAGTGTACGGAATGAAAATTTGTTTTTGCTCAAACCATCCTGTACATGAATCCCGATTATGTGATTTTTTTCAGATTTTTTCAGTGAGCCATTTCCGGAGTAATATGCAATCAAAATTTGAAAAAATCGAGTTATTATACTTTTTTTATTGTTTGTAACTTCCCAGGATTGCATTTTTAAGAAAAACTTATACGAAACTTTTTTCTTCAGAATTGTCTAAAAAATAAGTTTCCATCGAAATTTTTTTTTCTTAAATTTTGAAAATTTCGCAAAACTTTTAGACAGTTTTTCTTAAAAAAAAAATAGGGGGCATTTTTTTTAATGTAACGTGATATATGTGCAAAAAATTTCAGGAAGTGCCCTGCACTACGCTCCGAGATATCTTACAATGTATCCACAAAAATACTAAAAATTTGAAATTGAAGTCTTTTTTCTTTTTTGATCGTTTCTAACTTCTCAGGATTGCAATTTTAGAAAAAAATTATCAGGAATTTTCTTCTTCAAAAGTGTTCACAGCTAAAATTTGTTCTCTTTAAATTTTGAAAATTTTGCGGAAATTTAAAAAAACATTTTATCTTAAAAAAAAAATGACAAGTATTTTCTTTTTTCTCAAATATAGATAAAAACGTACTTTTATTGTGCAAAAGATACCCTAAAAATTTCAGAAAGAACCGTGCACTACGCTACTACTACGCACTTCTTAAAAATTTGAAATTTAAGTCTTTTTCACTTTTTGGTCGTTTGTCACTCACTCAAGATTGCATTAAAAAAAAAATTTATTCAAAAAGTTTTCAAAGCCAAAATTTTTTTTTCTTAAATTTTAAAAACTTTTTTTTTTAATAAAATGACAAAAACTTATTCTTTGGATAAATTTGAAAAAAAAAATCTGATAATTTTTTCCTAATAAAGCTGAGAAGTTACAATCGATCAAAAAATTTTGATTGCATATTATTCGGAAATTGCTCACTGAAAAAATCTGAAAAAATTCACATATTTAGAATTCATGTAAAGGAATGCATTTTCAGTGGTTTGAGCAGAAAAAATTTCATTCCGTACACTTGACCCATAAAAGTTGTGGAACGGAAATTTCCAACCAATATAGGTAATTTGAATTTTCCCTTTTTTGATAGAGGTCGGATATATGATTTCATTTTTTGCACTTAAAGCCAAAACTATGCATTTTGGTAAAAAAATACAAAAAACCAAAATTGTAAAAAAAATATTGATATTGACTATTTAGATTTCCTTATAGTGAGCGCATTTTCCGCTAAATAGCGTTGACTGATTTTGCAAATTGTGACCTTCTGCTGATTTTAGATTTGTAGCCATTTTATAATTTATCTAGAAAATGCATACTATTTTCTAGATAAATTATAAAAGACCAAAGTTGTAGAGCGGAAAATTTCCAATCGATTTAGGTTTTTTGACTTTTTCAATAATGTGTGCATTAACAGTCAGAAAAAAAAAATTTCATTTATCTATTAATTTATTATATTTCAACTTGACTATTCGGATAGCTCTGATCAAGCGTACTTGTTAGCAAAGCTGCTGGTCACTGACTAAATTTTTGATTAGTGCAGAAACTCTATTTAACTGCAGACTTTATAGTAGTCTGCAAATTGTTGGTCAAGTAGCAAAAGCATGTCCGCCGTTAAAATGCTGTGCATTTTTTATTGGGTCTTTAAATCATTTTTTTGCCAAATCTACATTATATGACTAAACTATATTAAATTGAACCAATGTTATTTCATCGGTTGGTATTACTTGGAGGTAATTTTCCTCCGTAAGCATCGCTGACGGCAAGAAGTGAACTGGCTATACTTCGCTTCTTAGAACGGGTTCCTCTCTCTTTTGCAGTTGCTGGTCTTTCCTATAAAATCATTCTAAATGTTTAAAGCTGTAAGGTCAATTCTAAATAGGATCTTACTTGAAACTAAGTCAGTGGCAGCGCCAACAAACTATTGAGTTTGATTTTAGGTGATTAGTAGCGTATGCTAAAAGCTTTTCCAACTGTTTGCAATTTCAGCAAAGCTCGTTAATTTAAAACGTTATCAAATATGATAATCTTAAAAAAACCATATTCACAAAAAAGTTGTCAAGTTTGTCTGGGTACCATCTACTATAATAGTTTATCGTGTGTAAAGGTTTATAATCAATAAAAGAACATAACGTTGTAAGGTTGTATGGGCCTACGTATGTCCATCGGTTTTTTTGTTGTTTCAGCAATTTCGTAGGTGCTACAGATTAAGAATCTACGAGTCTTTTTCAATCGGGGTGTCCGGCGTCTTCTACTTTGTTAAAAAACTTCAGAGCAACTTGCTGCATAAAAAAAAAGAAAACACCTGTTGGAAAAAGACTAACTGACAAAAAGATTGATCTTGGACCTAGCCCAGGCTAATATCAACCTCTTTATAATATCTGTCTTCGGCTGGATGACCGTAATAAAAGAAATCCCAAAGCCAACTTTCAGCAGATAGAAGCGTAAAAACTGCTCCACTGTTAAGTGCTACTGCGTTTGACTGTTTGGGCTAATTACAAATTCAAATGAAAACCAATCGCACAACAATAACATACAGCCCGTACAAAGCCAAGCGTGGACACACGCCGCCATTTATTGTCAAACTGTTTTAAACCACACTACTAGCCAAACTCTTAGATCGTGTTTAGACAAAATAAGGCCTTAAAAAAATCAATAGGCCGTACAGTTGCAATCTCTATGCGCACTGAACAGTAAAATTATACCAGTTTCTCTTTAAATGTACGCAACGTTTCTGTCCTTGCTAACATAAAAAGTATTTCACAATAAAAGCGTAAACTAAGAAATTTAATTTTAAACAACGCAAAAGCCAATACTTCAAAACATATTGAATAGAAAAACATTAAATAATACAGAAAACAAAATTTTAAATCCTCTTCTACGGTAATTGGAGTCCAGAAACGCAACTTTTTAGGCTACAGGCACCGACTACGGTAAAGAAAATCAGACAGACTTTATGCTATTTGCTTTTTCTCTTCCAGGTAAAAAAGGTCCCCAAAACTCTACTCTAAAACTAAATCGTTTATATTCACAATTACTAATACTAATCCACACCACCATAAGCTACTACTTCATAAATGCCAGATATAAAGTGGCTCGTTTGATGTCTGACAACAACTATTTAAACAAAAGTTGACGAATTACCCAAAAACTTTTTACCAGGAAGATTCTTTAAAAGAAGCTAACTCAAAGCTAAAGATAATCCATAATGATTTACTGTACATTTTAAACGTTTTTGACAGCAGGTACCATGGACATAGCGGGGGTCGACGTCGAGAGTGAGTGTAGGGTGTTCCCTGTAGAGGAGATTCAGGTCCAATCTCCAGTTGGAAAACGACTCATGGTGGAATGTGCAAGACCATGAGTCGCGTGCAAGTCGGGAGGCAAGGATTGCATTCCCGAGGCAGGCGTCGGTGTAGAGGTTAGCAGGTTCGGGCTTCCAGAAGAATAGGCCAGGGGCATCGCAGGGTCTTCATAGAAATAGCTTCGGTTGTCGCTTGAGGGTCGCATTGTAGGTCGCAGGAAGACGGTTAGGTTCCAGTCTATGGTTCCGTAGACGTTCGTTGCTCGGTAGTGACTAACTGCTTGGCCGTTGACGCTCAAGCTTTATAGGTAGGGGGTTAGCGGTGGTGTGAGCTTGCAGTGGTGCTTTTGGTGGTGCAGTTCCTGCTTTCACCTTTGCGCAGATAAGACATCCTTTGATGAACGTTTTTACGTTCTTACACATATTTGGCCAGTGATAGGCTCTTAGAATAGCTGCCGTGGTCTCGTCTCTGCCTGGGTGACCGGCCGTAATCGTCGAATGGTGTTGTTTAATCACCTCTTGTTGTGCGTTTGGTGGCACTGCTAGTTGGTCGTGGCCCGCTCTCGTCCGAATCAGTTCCCCATGTTCTCCGATTTTATAGCCCAAGTCCATATCTGGCGGGTTTTCTGGGTTGTCAAGCATCTCCTGACGTCGTCGAATGATGAGTTATACTTGCTCACATTCGTTCTGAGCTCGCCGGACTAAGTCTGCTAGCGTTTCGCCGGTCAGCAGGTGTACTTTCCCTCGTGTCGGATTATGGTTTCGGTCCAACCGTTGATATAAACAATGAATGGTTGCTGTTTTCTGCTGGTTTGGGTCTTCTGGTGGTAACACCCGTTCGATTTCTTCTACTGACTCCGTGATTAGGTTGTCACTGGGGTTTCGATTGAGGGCGTCAGGTAGTAGGTTTGTCGCACCCGGAGTGTGTTCCACAGTAAAATCAAACTCCTGGAGAATAAGGGACCATCTGGTGAACTTTGATTTTGCGTCGGTTGAGTTCTCCAGCCAAACCAAAGCTCGGTTGTCCGTCCGTAATGTAAACGGTTCATTCTCAAGATATGCTCCTTGATCGGCGGTGTCTTTCGAGGTGCCCAGTAGATTGTCGATCGGCTTTCTTTGCCATAATGTGCACATTGGCGCAAATAGTCTAGATTTACTTGGTGTGCGTTGAGCCATGGGTCTGCTTGTGCTACGAAGACTGTTGAGGGTTTTAGGTTTCCTAACTCAAGCCGGGTGAAGTTGTGGCTTGCTCCCGAATCAATCAAAGCTTTCATAGTCTTGCACGCTATTGTTACCGTTATTCTCGGTAAGTGTCTATTTCCCACTGCGCCTATGTTGGCTTGATGTTGTGTAGCGGTTTTACACAGCTTCTCCTTCGTCTTCTTCTTCTTTTGGGCCCCGGGTTTCCACCATAACCGGTAGTTGAGCTGTTCCCGAAGGTAATAGTGGTGTCACTTCTGTGTTTGCCAAGAGGTTGTACGTGGGGTACATCCTGGTGTTCGCCTGGTAGGGGCAGTTGACGTGTGGTGTGCCTTCGTGGTTCAAGGTCACACGGCGGGCCTGGGTTGTGTTTCCAGGCACCGCGGGGTAAGGTGCGTTCTGGTTAGGAACGTACCCGCAGCCAGATTGCACACCCCATGGCGTCATTTGCGTTTCCCCAGGGTTCGGGAATTGTCCTACGGCGTGAGGTGCAATGCCGTAGGTGCAGGTGTTGACTAGGGGGTTTTGGTTCGCCCCTAGTGCGTGCGTTGGTGTGAGTGGGTAGCCAGCAGGTACCATGGACATAGCGGGGGTCGGCGTCGAGAGTAAGTGTAGGGTGTTCCCAGTAGAGGAGAGGCAGGTCCAATCTCCAGTTGGGAAACGACTCATGTTGGAATGTGCAAGACCATGAGTCGCGTGCAAGTCGGGAGGCAAGGATTGCATTCCCGAGGCAGGCGTCGGTGTAGAGGCGGCATCAACTGCCATTTTTAGCAAAGAAGGCTCATGCTCTTGCTGCATCGATGTAACCTATCACAAATGTGTTAGTTATAAGCCCTGTCAGTACTGCTCCTGTTGTCGCAGAGGTTAGTTTGCGAATGCGCAAATACTAGTCGCGGTTTCAAGTGGTGCATCCTATGCGCGCGGTGTATTCTAGGCACCACTTATTGTAGAAGACAAAAAAATAGGGTGACAACCATGGCGTCTGGTACATATAACATTCCAATATGCAAAGAGCATGTTTTCTTAACTTGTAAGAAATGCACTTTTGATGGCGATAGCGAGGAAAATAGCAAGTAGTGTTTTTAGATAAGATTTTTTTTGTTGTTTCAATTATTTTTTTTTTTTGTTATAGTCTAATGTTTATAAATATACAATATTTTTGTATTAAGTCCACTATTTATTTGAAACAGCAATCCTATAGTGCCATTTTAAAGCTGGTGCCTGGAATACACCACGCGCGTAGTTACGTTATGGTTAACTGCGCAAGTAGTTAAAGGTTAATAAGTTTATATTAAGTAATACATAATTGCTCAAAGCGACAAAAAAAAGTTTTTAAAATTCATCATAATCAAAAGTACTATGTTTCAAAAGTATTATATTCAAGTAGTAGGGCTAGGCGGGTTCTGGGTCAAAATCCCATAAGGTTTACATGGGGGGTCTAAATTCACTTTACTTCCGGTCTAGCAGCTCAACTCAACATGTGCGACATTATTTCTGGCGGGAAATTATTTTGCGATGGCGTCCCTACTTTACCGACATTTTGGTGTGAAATTCAAATGTAGCGAGTTGTTCATATAGCCCACCCTATCTTGAGCTCTTATCAGTTGTTATCAGTGACATCCGGTATACGCACTCTCTTTTTATACCTCCATAAGAGCCCCTTGTGTGAGAGTGAGAACCAGAAATCGGAAATGGAAGGATGGAAAATATGAGAGGGGGAAATTTCAATGTTTTGTCTCAAGTGTGCGAGTGCAACGCGCGATACCAGCAGCCACCTAGCGGCAGCAAGCGAACGAGCATATATACAGGGTGGTCGAAAGACTTTGTATATACAGGGTGTGTCAAAAATAAATCCAAGATGGCGACCGGAAGTGGCAATCTTTACACAAAATCAAAAATGGCAACCGGAAGTGCGACTTCCGGTGTTGCAAAAAGGGCCTTCATGGTACTCAAATGAAAGCGCCCGTCGCGTACGTCACGAATCTAAAATAAAAACTTGTACTTGACCCGCTCCTAAGCGATAAAAATACAAAAAACCTCCTGGATGGTTTAAAATAAAGAAACAAATGATAACAATATGTTGTTTAAGTGGAGACACTAAATTTAAAAATCAGTTAGTCGTAGATAATGGGGATGTCAAGAACGTCACTCATTAAACGACACCTTTTAAAAAATCGATTGCAAAAACAAAAACAGCAATTAGACTATCGATTGGAAAGTCTATTAAGGCAAATTATAAATGTTAAAAAAATTATTTGTGATTATGAATTGCAAAAGCAACTGTGTGCAAAACTCGACGGTATGCAGCTCCGATGAAAATAGCGAAGTCGAAATAAAATTATTTGAAAATATAAATAAAGCCATTGAATTGTATGATGAATGCAAGTTAACTGGTGAATATGTAAAATATCTGCCTGAAAAATATTTGCGATCGCTATATGGACTAAATTTGGAAAGATTGTGGGACTTCCTGCCTGAAAAATGTAAGAGTGATTTATATTTCCAAATAAGACTTCCTTGTCATAAGCATTACAACCTTCCAACCGATGAGGACCACATAGACGGACCACCTCCGCCCATAAAAAACTGTTTTAGATGCATCGCAGAAAAGTGTATCTGCAAAAAGTGTCAAGATTACCGATCAACTAGAAAAAGTGACAAGAGCACCGAAAATGAATAGCACCGCATTCATACTTTTATCAACTTTGCTTAATGGAACTTTGTTCATCACGAAACCCAAAGATGCCAGACAATGCTACATAACCGCCATTGATAGAGGAATCAATGATAGTTGGCCTTTGGAGTGGAAAATGATGCACCTCGACAATACCACTCATCCAAGAACGTTCAAAATCAACGCCAGCACGATTCCGGGGGTGTCAAATGTGATGAATGCAACTTTTATGTTCCTCGATAAAAATCGATACGTAATGAACGTATCAAATCATTTAATAATCTCGAATGTTGAAAGTAATAACGCAAATTTAATATTGAGTCTAGAAATAATTTTGACTGTTAAATGTGTAATTATAATTTCATATGTATTTTATAAATTATATAAAAGATATATTAACAATCATTAAATAAAAGAAAATCAAATATATGTTATAACTGTGTTTTATTTCATCATTTCATAACAACATGCATGATAACATATCACCAATTTTCAACAGGAAATTATAACATAATCAGAAGTAACAGGATGTAACATCCGCTTTTAACAGAAAAATTGCATCATAATACAAAATCAACAAGAAAATTCTTATCATCATCATCATACCAACCTTGTGATTCACTATAAGTATGAATCATTAAATCTTTATCAGCGCTGTGATTGGTTGAAATTTGATTCTTAAATTAGTAATAATATGGTGATCATGATGCAAAAACTTCACAGTTGATTCAGTGTTTGTGCAGTTCAGTTCACGATAGTTTAGCTACATATACAATAGAGTTCATAATGTCTAACCTCAAAAGGAGTTATTCTACACCTTTAAAACGAGAATACGATGTTAAAAAGCCACATGTAAATCCAATCGAGACCCCAAAAAATTCTATTTTTAAACCTTTCGTTGAGGATATGGAGAGTCGGCCGAGAGATCTACAACCTGAATTATTATACGAGTACATCAACCCTGAAGGTACTTACGGTTTAACACGCAAAGATGCAGAAAAATTCTACAACGTGGGGTACGATTTAGATGATGTGTGCATGCAACAGATTAACCTAAAAAGTCTGGAGTCACAAGATATTATTGAACGTAAGTCTTAAATATATTTTTCTCAAGTGAAATTTATTTTTACATCTAATCATTCTTTTCAGATCCCCCAAAGTTCGAAGATCCAGTGGAGGAAGGCATTCGTAGATACGATGATGACGTCAAGCGTGAGATGCAGCTGATTGGAGAGAGCTCTTATGCAATCAATAACTCTAGAACAAAATTTGTGTCCATTGGTCTAAGTCCAGCACTAGGATTTATACCAATTATCAAAATCCACTGTGGGCATAATGGTACTTTTGGACGCAATGGGGTTTTCTTCACCGCAGAAGAATGGAGTGCATTCTCCAAAATAAATATAACCGAAATTAGAGATGGGGGCACATGGAAGTACTGTGATCACCGCATTTCATATACCTCATACAAACAACTGGATGTTATATTACTCGAGTGTCGGAATTTTAAAATATTAATTTCTTCGATGACATTCAACAACTTGATTAATTTTAAGAATCTTATAAACTTTAAATTAACATTATTAAAATCCTATGAATTTGATTTATATTATAATGTAATTATGGCTAAATGTTTAAAATTAGCTCACGAAGATAACGATTTGTATGGTAAAGTTATCCGCTTATTGAGTGAGAACGATACAAAAGGAGAGCCTGAGTATCTTATGATGGAAGCACTGAACATGTTTTACGGTAAAATGTATTATGACTATGAATGTATGAATATAAACTCCTGATGAATTAAATGTTTAAAAAAAATCAATCTTATTATTTACTCCTTCACATAAATAAAACAATGTGTGTGGGTTACAATATATATTTATTATTATTATTATTATTATTAAAACTAAACTAGTATACGATTAAATTATTATAAAACATTATTTTTATCAATCCAACTATTATGAGTCTTATCAAGTCCCAGCCACTTCACGAAAACTTTAGTTCCTTTTTTCTTTATAATTTTTTCCACTAGATATGCATCATTATGCTTAACAAGTTGAATTTCTTCAGCGTAAAATCCTCCTTTGATTGGACTCCCCCTTGAATCTTCCAACAGGTACACAGTAGGATTTGTGATTTTAATTGAAATCACTTTAAATATTTCGGTGGACCAATTAGGTGTGTATCCCTTCGCAAAAACGGTTTTCTCCTTGCTGATTCGCACAAAGTCTCCAATTTTAAATTTTTGCGGTCCAGCAATCTTGATGTGTGAATAAACGGTTTTCAACAGCATCGATTCTTTATCTTTAGTGACTTCATTTGGTTTCATACCGATGGTACTATGCTTCCGATTGTTGTAATCTTTTGTGATATCAGGTAATACATCAAGCCATTTATATTTGCCTCGTAAACTAAACTCTCTATATAATATTTCTTTAACAGTACGTATCACTCGCTCGGCCATTGCAGCCTTTTTAATAGTAAACGTAGAGTAATGATTAATCGAACGCTTTTTAAGTAAATTTTCAACATGCTTGTTGTAAAACTCTTTACCCAGATCGGTCTGCAAGTTTTTCGGGATCCTACCACCATTAAATATTTTGTCAAATGCACTCTTCACTGACGGTCCGCTTTTATCTTTTAGAGGTTCCGCCCACAAGTATTTGGAGAAGCAATCGATTACAATAAGAATGTGTTTATATCCCTTATTTTCGCGAGAATACAGTATAAAATCAGCCAAATCAGCCTGCCACAGATCATCTAAACCTTTCAAAATGGTTCGTCTTCTAGAGAAATTTATTCGCGCGGGCTTGTGGATTTCAGTAACGATATCTTGTTTTACTTTACTCATTCTTGTTCGAAGAAATCAATTTTTAATGCTCTCTGCTTGAGCTCCCAATAACAAATTCATTTTAATAACAAACTCCCCCCATTTTATTTGAATGTCGCTTCGAATTAGTTCATTTGTCTATTTGCTCGCTAATATCGTGAATTCGATCATTAATGCTGTTAATTTGAACCTTTACACTGTTGTATGTTGTTGTTAAGTTATCACTTATAACTTCAATACGATCATAAACATTCAGTTTGAAGTTTGCATGTGCATTGCTGACCAAGTTCATATTCTGTTCAATTTTATGCAATTCATCCTTAAATGTCAATAACTTTGATTCAATCATTTCAGGAATATCTTTAATGCATAATTGAATTTTCTTATCAAGATCCTCATATTTGATATTAATATGATCAAAATCAGATTTATTTTCGGCGTTTAAATTTTCCAAGAGAGTATTGATAGCGTTCTTATCATCATCAGATTTCTTGAGAAGATTTGTAATTTTAGAGTCGAGGTAGTTGGAAATGTTGTGAACGTACAGCTTAGTCGTGACATCAGTATCATCGATAGGAGCATCAACATTTTTCAAACGCTTGTGAGAAATGTCGAAATTTCCGTCAGCATCGCGCTTAAAACCGTTGCCTGGCGGGCCTCTTACACCAGCAAATGATTTATTTTGCGACGAATGACGTCCGAACTTGTCTACACTCATAGTGATATTGAGATTAAAATAAAAATTAATAGATTATATTTGCTTCTCTCAGCTCTTCTTCGATGGAGGCAATCTCGTTAGCGTGAGATGAATTTCCGGCTCTACGTGAAGCGTGTAGCAACCACAAACGTTCTATTAACTCGTTAGGATTATCCCAGTATGTGTATCGAAAGGGCTTATCTTCAACTTCTAATGTTGAATCGAATCCTTTACCTGCGTACGAATTGACATCTGACACACTCCTGCTGCGATTTGGACGGTGTGTAGTAGTAGTATTAGCAAAGGCCTCTATTATCTCTTCATTCACAGTTTTCTCGTTCACTCTCATTGCTCTCGCTTTTTTACGTTCATCTAACATAGGTTTAACTAACATTTTATATTTTGTTGTACCAATTCCCTGATGTTGCTCTGCAGGATTATGATTTTTAAATAAAGCATTAGTAGCCACTAAAACTTCAAAATAGTCTCTTTTGTCTTGTTCGGTATAATTTTGAGGAGTTTTCTTGAATAATAATTCATACAATCCATCAGTACCTATAAATTTTTTCCCTCTCACATAAAAATCTCCAATCGCATCAATCATTAGCTCTGTGTTTCCAACGATTATCTTGCTGGTATCAATGTCATAATTAACTCCCGTTACCGAAGAGCGATCATAAATAATTTTATCAGCATCTTTGACGTATCCAATAAGTAAAGGCACTAAAACATTAGGATACTGTTCGAGATATTCTCTCAAACCACGTTCAGTAATAGGTTCTGGGTTTTCATTATTTTCAACAACTGTATTATCAATTGTATTATCAACTGTATTATCAACTGTATCATCTGAAGACTCTAACCTACTTTCGTAAGTCTCTTCTTCGGGTTTATAATTTTCCCTCCTAAGTGTGGTTGCATCTGACATACCATCGTAAGAGTTTCTTTCTAAACCTCCTTGTGTTTTATCAAATTGTATCATACTGGGTTCATATTGACCAAAGCTGACCATTTCCTCTGGTTTCGTAGGTGTAGAAGTTCTACCATATCTTCTCTTAGGTCTAATCGGAGTCACTTGCTGTTGCGGTGGTTGCGTAGGAGATTGTTTAATTTGAGGCGTTATATTAAGAACATTTGCAGGACCCGGTGTCAATGTAGAACTCTTTATTAACTCCTTAATTGGTTCAATTAAAGGCTTGTAAGTTTTATTTAAGATTTCATTATCATCGGATTGCCTCAATTTGAGAGCCATTACTTTCTTGCGAATTGCATGCTTTACATTTATGAGTTCCTTATCAACATTGTGTTTCTCCGTATTGAAAGGGTTCCGTAATAGAGAGCGCTTCTTATACCGCATCTCTAAAAACAGCGAGCGCTTTTGTAGCGCTGTACCGCTCGCTATTCCGCTATACCGCTCGCTATTTTGCTATACCGCTCCCTATCCCGCTATACCGCTCGCTATTTCGCTATACCGCTCCCTATCCCGCTATACCGCTCGCTATTTTGCTATACCGCTTGCTATTTCGCTATACCGCTCCCTATCCCGCTATACCACTATACCGCTCCCTATTCCGCTATACCGCTCGCTATTCCGTTTACTGCGCGCTATATCAGGCGCTCTTCAATAGCTACCGCTTTTATACTGCTATATCAATTGCTATATAACTGCTTAATCTTTTTATACTGCTCCACTTCAATAGAGATAGAAATAATAATAACCACACCCCGCTAACGCATGCGCTATACTGATTGAGGTAATTATCAGTTTATTATTATATACTCGTCGAGTCCTTTGCGGTATCTGCCGGCATCAGAATCCTTGTCTATCACAATGAAACCATACTTTTCTTTCCAACATTCTGCACATAGAGTTTTAAACTTCTCGAAACTCATATCGCTGCCCACATGGTCTTGGTATACATGTTTCAAATTTAAATTATCTTGTTTGAAGAGCATTATAAAATTTCCATTATCGCGGATCAAATGCTTAGGGATACGTGTATATGTTTGACATAGGTAAAATGAATCAACATTTTTATGTCTACCCATACTGAAGAAATTTCTAATTTTATCTTGTTTGTCACATGCAACATCGTCAAATATAAAAATTGAATTATTATTTGCTTCACTCGGATCGAGGATTTCGCAGTTTTCGGAAAATGGAAAATATCCAACTTCCGACATCGAGCTTAAAACGTTACTTAACATTTGATATTTTAGTTGAAACAACGACTTTGAGTAAATGTACAAGTTTTCAAATTTTAAACCGTTTTCATGGAAAAGCATTGAAAATAAAACGTTAGTTTTGCCACAATTCGAGGGTCCGCATATTAAAGCTCTTACAGAATTTGGGATTAACGGGCCATGTTTTTCAGATTGTCCAGTCGTATCCCCCACAACTGAGTCTATATTTATAATTGGTAAAGTAACTTTCTGCTTAACGGTTCTCATTATACTAACTAAAACTCTAATTAATATGGCTATATATACACATCATTGATCTGATAAAATTATTAAGCAATGTACCACGGTAGAGGTATCATCAACAGCGCTATAGATAAGTTACCTGTTGAGCTACACTTACCCGGATATAAATATTGCGGTCCCGGCACCAAGTTGAAGAAGCGTTTGATCAGAGGAGATATCGGTATAAACGATTTGGATAAAGCTTGTATGCAGCACGACATTGCCTATTCGAATTCATCCAAGTTAGAAGATCGACATAAGGCAGATAAAAGTTTGGAAAAATCTGCTTGGGGAAGAGTTAAGTCTAAGAACTCTTCGTTAAGCGAAAAAGCAAGCGCTCTAGCGGTAACTGGAATCATGAAAGCCAAAAGGAAATTAGGAATGGGCGTTAAAACTGTAACTCTTCGCGCAGGTGTAGTAAATAAAGCACGAACGGCGTTAAAACCGTTAGCAAAAAAAATTAAAAGTGCAGACGTTATACGAGAAAGTGCTAAAATTGCCTTGATTGCTGCCAAGGATGCTGTTAAGAAAACGGGTGGACGTAATAAAGTCCGCAAACCAAGAGTTCTACCTATTCCAAAACAAGGTGGCTTTCTGCCACTCATACCCCTCTTTGCTGGATTAAGCGCCTTAGGTTCGATCGCGGGAGGTACTAGCGCTATTGTACGAGCAGTAAAATCTACTAAGGAGGCACAAAAGAAACTGCAAGAGTCCGAGCGTCACAACAAAACGATGGAAGCCATCGCTCTCGGAAAGAAGGGAAGCGGTTTATATTTAAAACCATATAAGAAAGGTTTGGGCCTGTACCTGAAAAAATCAAAAAACTGTTAAGTTCGCTGCCCGATAGACCGCTCACAGATTTAGACTTGAAAAAATATACGAAACATATTAAAACGTTTAGAGGAGTATTTATGCGAGATCAGTTACCACATCACCCTCATTATAGAGAGTCAGGTATAATAAATCTGGATAGGGCGGCAGGAGCCGGCACTCATTGGGTAGCGTACAAGAAGAACGGCAGACGCGTGCACTACTTTGATAGTTTTGGAAATTTAAGCCCGCCGCTAGAAGTTGTAAAATATTTCAAAGCATGCGAGATAAAATATAATCACAATCAATATCAGAAATTTAACTCTCACAACTGCGGACATTTATGTTTAGAGTTTTTATATAAATAAAGATGTTAAAATTAATTTTATGTTAGTCATGTCTCGAACGTTCACCCTGCAAGGTGATAGCAGCGAACTATCGGTCAACTATTATCCTCCGATCGAGTTAGATCCGCAACACGAATATTGTTTAGGACACATTGGTTTTCACACATATAATTTCATACCGAACATTGAGGAAGGAATCAACAATAAATTCATTTTCAACGATAATAAATTGATCACACTTTCTACAGGGGCATACGAAATTCGAGACATTGAATTGTATTTACAACGCATGATAATAGGGGGGTTAAATTTACCCGAGTCGGAAGCAGAAGAAATTTTGTCTTTGAAACCCAATCACAACACTCTTCAGTGTGAAATCAAGAGCAAGTATGACATTGATTTTACATCTGATAAAAACACCATCGGGCGTCTCTTAGGGTTTTCCGGGAAAAAAATTTTAAAAGCCGGAATTATTCATAGGTCCGATTTACCCGTGCAAATAATTAAAGTGGAAAGTATAAGAATAGAGTGCAACATCGTTACTGGAGCATATTACGACGATCGTCTGTCGCACACGTTGTTCGAATTTAGTCCCGCAGTGGACCCCGGTTACGCAATTAATATTGAACCTCGAAATATTTTATATTTACCGGTAAACGTTCGCAATAGCATCGACAATATCAATCTCAGAATATTGGATCAAGCGGGGGATCCCATTAATTTTAGGAGAGAAAATATTTTAGTAAGATTGGAATTAAAACCTCTGTAAGATGGGAATTGTTTTCGGTAATAAAAAGAAGAAGAACAATGCGTTCCCCATCAGTTCCCCTTTGCCTACGAAAGAGGTGACACGTCTTAATTTATCCCGATTATTGGCTCTAGGTTACAGAGTGAAACATTATGGGAAAAATTAACATTTTTGATGAAGTGCAATTTGATGAGAGCATCGTTAAAGAACAGTATCATTCTTACCGACCAAGGACTACAAACTTTGATAATAACGATGAAATCAGAATCGCAATTCAGAACCAAGATATTTTTACATGTCCAAGCGAAAGCAGTATATACTTGGTTGGAGAGGTCGAAGGACAGCCATCAGATGGAAAAACATTTAGCATAACCAACAACGTTTTCTCATTCTTGTTCGAAGAAATCCGATATGAGTTAAACGGTGTCGAGATTGATAGAACGAGAGATTTGGGTATCTCGAGCACTATGAAGGGGTTCCTTTCCTACGGAGACGCCGAAGAAATGAAAGTTTTGGGAACTGCCGGGTGGGGCAAAACCGGTCAAATAAAAACATATTTTGTGAATAAAAAGTTTTTTGCTCTTATTCCGCTAAAGTGCTGGTTAGGATTTGCCGAAGACTATCAAAAAATAATGGGATTTGCAATACACGAACTAATTCTACTACGTGCGTCTACTGATGTAAATTGTTTCATAAGCGATGATACTGATAAAAAAGTAACTAGCCTGATTAAATTTAAAATAAACAAAGTCGAGTGGAGAGTACCACATATACAATTAAATGATGAGATTAAATTACAAATGTTGGAACAAGTTAAAACCGATCCTAGAATCTTAATCCCATTTCGCAAATGGGAACTACACGAACTACCCTCTATGAATAAATCTAAAGATAGTGTTTGGTCCGTAAAAACCTCAAACAGTCTAGAGAAATCACGATATGTAATTATAGCTTTTCACGTCAACAAAAAGGGTGTGTCGAGTGAAGACGTTTCCACATTCGATCATTGTAACATTAAAAACATAAGAATCTATCTAAATTCTGAAACATATCCATACGAAAATTTAAATTTGGATTTTGACAATGGCGAATATTTAACCGCCTACGAGATGTACTGTCAGTTTCAAAGTAGTTACTATGATAATGCAAAAAATCAGCCATACTTTTCATTTACTGATTTTAAGAATCACACAATGTTTGTATTTGACGTTTCAAAACAAAATGAAAGCATCAAGTCCTCGACGGTAGACTTGCGCCTTGAAATGGAAGCTTCTCAGATTTTTAAAGACAATACTAGGTGTTATTGTCTCATTTTGAGCGATACCATAGTTGAATACACACCGCTATCAGGGTTGGTTCGAAAACTCGTGTGATGGGAAAAAGAGTGAGATTCAGTGAGCCCGAGTCAACGGTCATTTATTTGCCTGAAGAATGTGGTGACTATAGAAGCGGTGCTGAATGGATGATTGAAGCACAAAATAGACTACGATTTCAACGTAGAATTAAAAAGATTGCAATAACATTGGAAGCAGTAGTGAATCCTGAACGTAGAAAAATGCGTCAAATACCCACCATCAATTGAGCTCTTATTTTAGTCGAGTACAGGCCGTTGATGTGTACACTTCATATAACATGATGATTATATTAGCCATCGATATGCAAGGATTTGTAATTGCAAATCAGTTTATGCCGAAGGAAATAAGTATTGCATCAAATTACAAAAATATTCACACTTACTTGATGAAACCGACAATCGACTACTCGTTTTTAACATCGAAGGAAAAAATTCAAGCCAGATGGTTGGAAAATAATTACCACTCAATTCCATATTCCGGAGGAATTGTTGATATGGCCGATCTTTTACGGATTTACTCAGAATTTATCCGATGTGACGTGCGTGGTCAAGGGTGTTCAAAAAGAAGATTTTTTAAAAAGACATTTCCCGAATTTTACCATATTAAACCTTGAAGGTGAAATTAATTCACCAAAGTTTGAAAAATGTACTCATTTCTGTGCAAATCACACGGATGAGTTTAGTAATTGTTCATTTCAAAATGTAAAAAAAATTTGTACTTATTTAAATGATAATAATAATACTAAATATTATTAAATGTAACTTATTGTGTAATTGGTAATGTTAGATAGTTATGTGACATTATTATTGATAAACGTACAAATTTATCTTGTAATTTTTTTTTTTAAATAATAATAATAAATGTGTTATTAAGATGTTGTGTTTAATTTAACTACCTTTATAATAAACAATATACATTTTTATCAGAAAGTCAATTACATCCTGTTACTTCTGGTTATGTTATAATTTCCTGTTGAAAATTGGTGATATGTTATCATGCACGTTGTTATGAAATGATGAAATAAAACACAGTTATAACATACATTTGATTTTCTTTTATTTAATGATTGTTAATATATCTTTTATATAATTTATGAAATATATATGAAATTATAATTACACATTTAACATTTGTTTCTTTATTTTAAACCATCCAGGAGGTTTTTTGTATTTTTATCGCTTAGGAGCGGGTCAAGTACAAGTTTTTATTTTAGATTCGTGACGTACGCGACGGGCGCTTTCATTTGAGTACCATGAAGGCCCTTTTTGCAACACCGGAAGTCGCACTTCCGGTTGCCATTTTTGATTTTGTGTAAAGATTGCCACTTCCGGTCGCCATCTTGGATTTATTTTTGACACACCCTGTATATACAAAGTCTTTCGACCACCCTGTATATATGCTCGTTCGCTTGCTGCCGCTAGGTGGCTGCTGGTATCGCGCGTTGCACTCGCACACTTGAGACAAAACATTGAAATTTCCCCCTCTCATATTTTCCATCCTTCCATTTCCGATTTCTGGTTCTCACTCTCACACAAGGGGCTCTTATGGAGGTATAAAAAGAGAGTGCGTATACCGGATGTCACTGATAACAACTGATAAGAGCTCAAGATAGGGTGGGCTATATGAACAACTCGCTACATTTGAATTTCACACCAAAATGTCGGTAAAGTAGGGACGCCATCGCAAAATAATTTCCCGCCAGAAATAATGTCGCACATGTTGAGTTGAGCTGCTAGACCGGAAGTAAAGTGAATTTAGACCCCCCATGTAAACCTTATGGGATTTTGACCCAGAACCCGCCTAGCCCTACTACTTATTCATATTTCAAGTTTCCAGGTGAAGCAGAATCAAAGATATTAAATTATCAATAAAATGTATTTTTCCCATTTTCCGCGGAAAATTTCAAAAAACCAAGGGCGGAATCGTGATCTACAAAAATTTCCTATAGGATATACCCTTTTGTAAATGATTTTTGAATATTTTTTGCTTATTTACATCACAAAATCTGAAAACAAAATATTCCTAAAAAATTAAAATTTATACTGTATTGCACCTAAAGATCTAAAATTTTAGGAATCGTCATATTTTGGTACCCCAAACATGTGTACAAAACTTAAGCAAAATCGGAGATGTCAATGTGGGGACGATTGTTCAAACCATCGTGGAATGACCCTGACAGAAAATTTGATTTACAAACCATCGTCAGATTATTTTATTCTTTGATAGTTTTGCGGTTTTTTGTCTTAGTTCTCAGGCTAAGAGACCTGCAAAAGTTACGCAAGCAGCCTCATATTAATCTAAGCAATAGTCCTAAAAGCAACGTGACAGTCGAATAAAGCAGACAGCGCAAACGCTCTGTCTAACAATATAAAGAGAAAACATAAAAGTAGTTTCAATGACAGCGTAGTTAGTTTCTAGACTTACCTCTCATGCTGTATTATTAAACGCTTTGGCAATCATGGTTTTAGCAACAAACACATTTTCAAACATTATTAATTTTACCTCATTTTATCACTCATATTCAAAAGTACCTATGGCCTTCTATACCTTGATGTCGATAGAGTATAAAAACTTCAATTTCATATCACTATTGATATATTACTAGCAACTTGTAACACCTACTTATGTTACACCTTTTATTTCTCCTTACTGTGTCAAACTATCTCAACAAAGTCTTTATTCACTAATTTTTACAAGTCCATACCCTTAGCTAGCTAGATAGTAGATAAAAACAACAAAATGAACGCCATTATACGTGGCTATCCGCTAACCTTGCGGTTTTATGCCGACATCCCTACTGCAGCTCCACAAGCCTACAGGTAGCAAAACCAGTGCGACAGAAACCTACCATATTAACCGCACTCAAAAAAATCAGCTGCAATTTTTTATTGTAACATGAATCGCTATCCGTATACCTGTTATTTTAATAAATACTCTGAGAACTAAATCTAAAAAAATAATTAAATATAGAAGCAATTAATAATCTATTTTAACTGTGTGAGTGCGTTATTCATTAATTCAACGTCAAGTTTGTCAAATAAATTAGGATTCTCTATTTTGTGATCAGTGGATGCAGACATAAAGCATACAACTGAAGTCCCAGAGAATAACGGGTACAAAAAAAAAGAAAGATACATATTTGGACTAACGGCACAGACAGAGACTGAAGAAACAAGCCGGATAGCAAATCGCATAAAAGCGATGAAAACACTAAAAAAGGCCGCACACGAAAAACAAAGACGAAAAATTAATATACCAGCACCGGAAAATATTAGCGGAGAAACAACAAGGAAAGTGGTAAAACATGTATTTAAAAGATCCGACACAAAAGAAGACGAAGATACTAGAGAAGGCAAGGAAGGTACCTAGAAATCAGGGAGATATGGGAACTGTAATAGTCAAATCAGCATGACAGGAGTACGCTTACTTCTTAAAATGGTAAAAGGCAAAATCCTAAAACAAAAGAGACCTCGTAATGTCAGTGGAAGGAGGAGAAGAAGCTGCTAAAAAAGTAAGAGAACTTATCACAAAAGAAGTACAAGACACGGAAGTGAAAATAGAAGGTGGGTAGCAAAAGAAAACCCTTCGCATCATGGGGATAGATGGAGTAACGACACAGGAAGAAGTTATGGATGCGATTACACTGACCGGAGTTAAAAGTCACAAAGCAATTGTAAAATCTATGAGACCGGCGCACGGCGATAACCAGAATGCCACAGTTAAGGTAGGTGAAGATGCAGCATGGACCCTGCTCAAAACCAGAAAAATTAAAATTGGATGGATAAATTGCCGAGTCATAATGCCAAATCGACGCTGTGGGGCTCGGCAAAAAAAGATCGGAAAGGAGATTTATTGGCCAAATGGGCATTAGAAATAGATCTTGTAGTGGCAAATACAGGCGGTATTCCTACTTTTTGCAGAGAGAAAAGTGAATCATACTTAGATGTCACCTTTGTCGCAAACACCATATCAAACAAAATAATGGATTGGAAATTTTTTCAGACCATAGAAATATAACTTTTAGGATCAGGTCGCAGCAAAGTCCAGAAACATCAGCGGGCAAAGCAAGAGAGCAAAAAGGATAGAAAATATCTAGCTTAAAAATGAAGGCTATAGAAGTTAGGCTAAGGCAGAGTGTCCGGAAATGCAGCATTCAGCCTAAAACACCACAAAAACTGTTAAAACTTATCAGTGACACCTGCGATGAGCTTGGCACTAGAAAAGTCATAGTACGCGGAAATAGAACCCCAATATATTAGTGGACATCAGAAATTGCGGAAAGCCGAAAAAAATGTTTGTCCAAAAAAAGAATTAGGACACGTACAAACCAACGCGCAAGCAGTACGGAAGAAGATAAAGAAACCGCAGAAGGACAATACAGACAGCAGAAGACGCAGCTCAAAAAGGCGATAAACATTGCAAAACAAGAAGCCTAGAATAAAGTCATAAGAGAAGTGGAAGATGACATCTGGGGAAAACGTTATTGACTCGCAACCAGCTCACTCCGCCTAAGTCCTTGAAGTAATATACCAGAAGAAGTAGCTATTAAAGAAGCAAAGGCTCTTTTTCCGGAAGACCCGGATATTAATTGGATTCGTAGCACAGTAAACAGTCAAAAAATTCCTCTCTTTACGGAAGAAGAGGTTACAAACGCGGCAAATAATATCAAGCCAAAAAAAGCACCCGGACCTGATGGAATACCTCCCGAGGTTGTAAAAATGGTGGCTAAATCATTAACAGGAGACTACCTGCAAATGATGAACGAACTGTTACAGACCGGCAAGTTTCCACAAATCTGAAAAACAGCTAGATTAGTATTACTTAAAAAACAGCGCAAGCAAAGGCAAGATAAGCCAACTTACAGACTACTATACCTCCTAGACTGTATGGAATAACTGGAAGAGCTGGAAAACACTGGAGGTCTAGCTAAGTCCCAGTATGGCTTTGTAAGGAACAAGTCGACGGTAGATGCGATGGAAAGAGTGCTAGAAGAAGTAGACAAGGCCAAAAATGAAATGAATAACATAGGAAGCTCAGTCTGCTGGTAACAATAGACGTTAAAAATGCTTTCAACTTGGCGCCTTAGAAGGGTATTGTCAGGTCTCTAAGAGAAAAAAACATCCCACCATACCTGCTGCAAATGGTGAAAGCTATTTCTCTCAAGGAACATTGCTAGTGAGAGAGCATACGCTCCAAAAAGTAACGTGCGGTGTCCCGCAGGGATCGATTTTAGGTTCAGTGCTATGGAACGTTTACTACAACAAGGTTCTGCGACTGAAAATGCTACCAAACGTCACAACCGTGGGATATGCAAACGACCTAGCAATTGTAGTCACTGCAAAGACCAAGGAGAACCTAATAGCATCGGCAAACTGTGCAATACAGCAAATCACTAGCTGGATAAAAGAAAATAGATTGGAAATAACTGCGGAGAAAACAGAAGCAGTATTCTTGAGCGACAGCAGAAAAGTCAAAGAAGTTACCGTAGAAGTGTTAGGCAAAAATATCACCACCACTCGCGAGATAAAATACCTAGGCAATACTTTTGATTATGGGGCAAAAATGAAGAGGCACATAATAAACACCAGCAAGAAGGCAGAAACATCTGTCGGGATGCTTGCTTGTCTTATGCCAAATATACAGGGTCCCACAGCACAAAAAAGGAGGCTGTTAGGCGCAGTATCGCATTCCATAATCCTATATGCCGCCCCTATCTGGGCAAGAGGTCTGGCACACTAAAAATACAAAGTCATGCTACTGAAAGTGCAGCGGAAGATGGCCATACGCATATGCAGCGCATACCGAACTGTCTCCACTAACGCAATCCTTGTGCCAACATGCCACCCATAGTCCTTTTGGCGAAAGAAAGGAAAAACGGATATGGAAAAAATCCAGCAGAAAAGCTAACTTTAAGGGGCAATACTTTGAAGAACTGGCAATACCGGTGGGAGAAAACAGAAAATGTAGGAAAATAAACAAAGAATCACAAACATAGAAAAATGGGCAAGGAGAAGGCATGGGGTAACAAACTACTTCTTGACACAGATGTTGACTGAGCATGGGTGTTTTGAGGAGATATAATGAAGGCCAAGGAAAACGAAGAAAGAAGAAGAACAAACAAGGAAATAGCCCAACAAAAAGAAATGTAAAAGACAACGTGGACCAGACGATAACAACTAAGGTCTGCAGAAATGCAGATCCGGGCAAACTCCCCTGAAGTAATGCCGGATGGCAATTCCGGGGCTGAGTTAGTGGAATAGGGGTTTAGCGGATGAGAGCTTTGCACGCAGGCTAGTAGAGCTTCCTCCAGCTAGAACAAAAAAAAAAAAAAGTCGTCCTACCCGGCATTGTTGCAGGGTACAGTCCCTTTTGATAACTTTCTACGCCAACGCTATGTTGAAACGCAGTCCTGCCCTTCCATCAATTTAATCTTTGGCCCGTATCTACTTTACTAACATAAAACAAATATTTGTTCAAAGTCTCTAATTTCTTTCTTCACCAAAATTAGAACCAGCTACAGCTCATCATTAATTAAATAAGGCAGTTAGTCAGTTTAAAAAAGCATTGCAAACGCCAACCCAAAACCGACAAAGACAACCAACGTCTTTCAACAACATCCTCCACTAATCGTTGAATAGGAGAGCAGAAAGTTGACTTTTGCTTGCTTACTAAAAAGTTTAATTACACCGTGTGTACCCCATTATAGCGCTTAGGCAGTCTGCATTTGTCTAACTAAGCCCGGTACTCTACTAATACAGCCAAAATCTAAACCAGAAAAATCCAACGTCTTACAAAAAAACATCTTAACCGCCGGGCGTGAGTTTTTATTCTGCAAAGATTCTTTTTAGTGGAATAGTCCACAACCGAGAAAATTACAGCCAAAATTAGCCCTCTCTTCCACATGTTATAGTCATAGAAGAGGCAATTTCCACTAAAAGAAGACTACTCCCATTTTAAGGATAAGCCCTGACTAACCGCTTGGTTGTGGTATAAATAATGCTTTATTGAAAATAGTAATAGTAATGTATAAATTGTTAATGTATATTGGCATCATAGTGAATAAATAATAAAAAAATAAAACCATGTGAATGTTTGTATGTGTGCAAGCCTTGCATATTTGGTACTGGCAGGCTGCGTTAGCAAGGTATTGTTTAAGTAGCAAAAGCACATGCGCCATCAAAACGCTATATACTTTTTGCCGCATCCTTTCCTATAACAATAACTGAATTATTGAGTTTTTGCTTAACTTTTTTAATTTGTTCTTAGACTTATTTATATTGATTTAAATCTATGTTATTTTACCAATACCTTCCTCAGTAAATAACGCAGTCGCCAAGACGTAGACTTAAAATGATTTGCTTCTTGAAAGCGGTTTTTTTTTTCTCCTCTCCTTACTTGCTGATACTTTCTAAAACCATTCTAGTTGCCTGACCCTGTAAAGTTAATTCCAAGTAGGGAGTGACCTGACTTGGAATTAAATGAATAGCACCACCAAGCGCCGTTGTATGAAGTTTGGTTTTGGGTTATTAGTAGAAAGTCGTTGTCGCTGTAAACATTTTCATCATTTCATAGTTTCTCCAAAGCGCTTCATCATAAATTCAATAGCGTTTTTGAACATAATAATCTTAGATAAACCGCATTAAACTTTGATGTCAAAAGCCACTGAATTCGACCGTTCCTGCTGGCGGTCGTTTGGTACAGTCATATTGTTTTGAGTTACACAATTTGCAATACTTCACGAGCCATCATTGCCAACTTTATTTAAAACAGTAACGCCCGTGGAAGCATTTAGGCACAATTAAACAGATAGTAGCTTTGCACCATCACCTATAGAGCCGGATACAGCAAAGTTAGTATATAGTAACATACTTCTATTCGCCACTTTTATAACCGCCTCTTTAACTTGCAAAGACGGTCCCTACTACTCTACAAGCCTACAACTAGCAAAGCCAGTGCCAATCACACTCCATTAAAATTAGCAGGGTGCAACGCATAAATTGCCACCCATCAATTTATTCTTTGGCACATTACTAGACAATGTTAAGTAATTCAAAACCAAAACTTTGTCCGCGCCCTTCCCCCTTTTTTGCAACAAGGTTTAGAACCTGGTGTAGCAGCGTTAGTAAATATTAAATTTTGTTAGACTACTCATGTGCATACTAATTAAATAACAAGGCATTTGACTACTTTATAAACGCCGCAAACAATAAATAAAATCGGCAAGGACAGCCAACGTACGGCAACAACCTCCACTAAACGTTGGATATAAGCAAACCCCGTTTGCTAGCTTACAATAGAGTTGTACTCCACCGTGTACACTAAAACAATAACACTAGGTCAAAAGCAAAAGGGTCTTATTTTAACATGTTGTTTCCTTGTTGCCTGTAACCATACAAGTCAAATAAGCAGCCCTTGTAATAGAGTCATAACATAACGCTCACACAAAAATCTTTACGCCGTATGAGATAGTCATTATCAATATCAATTTTTATGCAACGATTGGATAAGACTTTGCAACAATTTACTCATCGGTTTAATTTTTCTGCCCCCACACCTAAATAGTCAATCATTTCTTCATTTGTGTCTTGCAATAGTTCCACGACAGTTTTCCAAAAAATAGATCAATTGCAGTCAGGACATCTCCTGCCATTAGCTTCCACGCTCTCCGGACATAACTTTTTTGGACTTTTTGTATAAAGTACAATGAAGGAAAAATTCATAAAAAGCTCGTTAACAACAAAATGACCCTTTAGAAAAGATTTGTTTAAACAGTCCAAAAAACCACTCCAGCAAAGGGCCGTGCAACTGCACAGTAAGTTGTCCGTAAGTGTGAGCTATGCATTAAAAATTGTCAAAACTTATTCGCTTTGTATTAAATGTAATGAAATGAGACGCTTTTTTTTACTCTAGCTTTCAGGGATTGCATTTTGAAAATAAATCCATAGACAAAAATTGTTTAATTTTAACCTGAAAAACCAGCCCATCTAAAAAGCTATAGAAATGAATATATATTTGAAAGCTCTGAAAAAATTGCTGGAATCTTTTTTAAACTTTTTTGCTCATAAAAACCCTTAGAACGTTTTGAAAACCTTTAAAACCAATTGATTCTAATTCTAATTTTGTTCATTAGTAGAATACCTCTACTAAAGAAAAAATTGTGCGTACCTATGACAATATATATAAATAATAACCTAATTGATAAATGTTAAATTGACCACATATCACAAACAAAATGTATTAATTAAATGTATTATTGATGAACAAAACATATTATTATATTTAAAGAATCAAACTATTGTTCCAACTAATAAAATATTTTTTTTAATTAGTTTGCATCTTGGTTTCTACAATATTTGATGTAATTTTCAAGCTAAGTTTGTAATTAATATGTTTAATAATCAATTATGTTTTACTATACATCGTATAATATTTATTTAATTTTACAGAACTAATTATGAGTTATGAATACCAATAATACTTCAAACAAAAAAACTTTCTTTTAACAAAATTATGATTATGATTAATATTTGTTTTATTTATATTTTATATTATTTCTCACGTTTCAATATTAATAATAATTTTTGTTCAAATTTATTTCAGTAATAATTAAACAAAATGTATTGACTAATTTAATTAGCACTTAAAATACTTTGCATACACCAATTAACCTTTAATTACAAATTACCAATTAGCATGATTAATATTTCGTCCATGAAATTAACATAAAAATTGCCCTTTAATGCAATTAAACAATTTACGAATTATAATAAATAAAATTCCGTATAACTATAACGGCAGAAGGAACAAGTAAGTTATGCCCATCACGAGAACTAATAACATTAATATTGTGACCTCGTATAATGCAAATAAAACGGTGCAGACGTTTAATAAGCGTGAAATGTGTTAAATAAAGTTACATGACATTTTCACGGTGTCGAGGAACGGAAAATTATTAAAGATCTGGTCCAAAAAATACGTTAGGATCTTCAGTTTATCTAGATGAGGATTTTGTGTTGCGGGTGTCAGTCGACGAGTGAATCCCGATGTTTCCGGTTGTATTATACTTCGTTGTTGTTGTTTTAAGCCTGTGCGGTAAGTATGTACAGGCGAAATTTGAGAATGTTATCGATATGGATGATATTTTGTCGGCGGATTATATGCCTGGTAGTTTGTTGATGTTGGAGAATCCTGTTGAGAATGCCGCTACTATTACAAATGCTACTAATAATGTATTTCTTAACGAGACGAGTTTGGATGGAGGAATTAATGGAGCCATATCTACCATGAAATACCACAGGTAATATAATTTTTGTATAAAATACATATGCAAGAAAAGTGATCTCATTCACATAAAAAATCTCTAGCGGAAACACTTTTTATGTGAGTAAGAAAACTTTTTTTGAATAAATTTAATTTATTATAAGTCAATGCTCATTTTAATAACCGTCTAAATATACTGCAATCTTAAAGTTGATCACAATAATAATAATTTTTTGTATTTTTGAATAGTATCAAAATATTATTTTAATTTTATTGGTTATATTATTTTTAATTGTTTCGGTTAAAATAGTTGGAAGTACGACCACAATTAAAAAAAAACTAGCGTGCTAATGGTTTATTGCGTTAAATCTTAGCTATAATTGTCAAGGTTTTAAAATTAAATATATCATAAAACTTTAAAATGCACATTCACAATTACTACACTTATTTTTATTGTTTACAATGTCAATTATATATTGAACAAAAAAAAATGTTAATTATACTCACTCCATTAGAATCATTAATATATATATATATATATATATATATATGTGTTATTTTTTAAATTTTCGCGGATATAATTGTTTTTATTTAAATTTATTTTCGGATTATCTCGCGTTGTTTCTTTGAGTTGGACTCGACATTTAAAAACAATAAGCACCTTTTGCTTATAGATTATGACAATTTAAAGATATTTTTGCTTACTTTAAGCCATAGTTGGACTAAATGGTCCTAGTTGTGGTAGTATTTGTGTCTCAAACATGGTTTAAAATATACAGAAGATTTGGTTACTAAAAGTTGTTGGTAAAAGAATAAATCAAAAACATGTTATCACAATTGCTTTTTAGCAAGTTTTATTAAATAAAACTTTGAAGCATATTTTATAAAAATATAATGGCTACAAGCAGTTAATTTTTAATTTTTTTATGATAATGAATGGTTGAGACCTTTACTATGTGATAATACAAAATAATTATAAAATAAAACGATGACTGATTTTTAACCACAAATATATTATTGATATAAAAATATATATCACTAAAGAATATATATCAATACAATATAAGTTCAAGACTTAAATTTCGACTTCTCAAAGTTATTGTCAAATAAGATTTATTGATGATTTTAAGGGATTTAAAAAGTGGTATGATTTGAATTTCATTAAAATTTTGAAAAACCCGCAAAAATATAAAAAAACATTCTTCTAAAATAAAAACATCAGATATATTATTTAATGCTAAAGATAAAATTAATCCCTGTTTATGAAATATAATGTTCCAAATAGCATATATGAAGGTCAAACTTTTATGAGTGCCGGGTGCAGTTATTGCCAAAAAAACAGTTAAAATCGACGTCCAGCTTTTGAGATAAACTTTTTTATTATACAATGTTGTTTTCTACTAGATTTTATCTTTTCATCTGCACTTGCGTCAATTACTGATGACATTATTAGAGCTAATGACAGAAAAGAAAAAACTGCATTAATTTTATTAGATTTTAGTAAAGCTTATGATCAATCATTCAATACTTTACTCAAAACTACACTATATTGGTTTTGACACAGCTTCGGTTAACTTTATTAAAAGTTATTTAACAAATCGCACTCAAAAAGTTGTAATTGGCTCTAGTGTGTCATCTAGTAAAAATATTATAAAAGGTGTACCGCAAGGCTCAGTTTTGGGACCTTTATTATATAACATATATAAATCAGATATTGCATCAGTTGTCAAATACTGTAAGACTCATTTTTATGCCGATGATAGTAAATTATATACATCATTTAAGGTTGACCAAACTCAAACAATAATAAATAGTATAAATTTAGATCTAGAAAACATAACAGAGTTTGCATCAAATCACAATCTAACTATTAATTGTTTAAAATCCAGCGTAATATTTTTTTTAAATAAAAATGATAGAAGTCGAGTTAAAAACTTAAGAATACCTATCTTAATTAATAATAAAACTCTGGACGTTAAAGAAAGCGCAAGACACTTAGGTCTCATATTTGATGAGAGATTGCAATTTGACACGCACTTGTTGGCACTTAAGAAAGCAAGTTACGGAAAATTGAAAGTTCTGTACAGTCATAGAAATGTGTTGCCCATAAAATTGAAAACTCTTATTACTGACTCTCTGATCTTATTAAAATATAATTATGCAGATGTAGTGTATGGTCCATGTTTAAACAAAACCAGAATATATAAAATTGAAAAGGTGCAAAAATCTTGTATTCGATTTATTTATGGAATAAAAAGACGTGATAGAGTATCTTACAAGTTAGTTGATTTGAAGTGGTTAACAATGGAAAAAAACCGACGCAAAGTACATCATGCAAATTTCACACATAAACTTTTAACACAAAAACAGCCTTTGTATCTGTTTGAAAAACTTATAACACGCATTGCCATCCACTCCGTAAACACTCGTCACAACCATTTACTACATATACCTAAATTTAAATTGAATCAATTCAAATGCTCATTTACGTATGCTGCTAGTAAACTATATAACACGCTACCAAATAACATTAAAAATTACTCGGTTGCAACATTTAAAAAATATGTAAAAGAGCACATTTATGCTTTACAGTAGAATTATATTATTCATGTGTTTGTTTTTATTATTTTTTACTATTTTTTTTATTAAGATTTATTATGTTTATGTTTATTTTTTAAAGTTTTATCTTATTAATTTTATATTTCTTAAGTTGAAGAATGTAATTACATTAAGAATTAACTTCTTAATATTTATGTAAATAGGGTTAAGTGGAAGAAATTTTTTTATAATTAACTTCGCCTAAATAAAGACCATTTATTATTATTATTATTATTATTATTATTATTTTCAAATCAATTGTCATTAACTAAAAGGTTATACAATGAAACGTTGCTTGAACGAATGCTTTTCCATCTTTAGCTAGTTCAGTTCTTAACATTAAAACTAAATCCAACCAGATAGTTCAACCAAAAGCAAAAGTTATTTTTGGCAGTGGCCGTAATAATGACAATTTGCAAGCTTATGTACCTACTGCATACATTCACGTATCTAAACTAAAACTTAGGACATAAATAGGTGATATAGTTAATCACATAAAAGCGCAATTTCCGGCAATATCGATTGATGTTGTTTACTTAACTGTCAAATCTGGTTACAGCAGCTTTAAAGTTGCTATTCCTGCCGATTATGCACGGTCCATTTTAAGTAAAGAATTTTGGCCTGCTAATATTGCACTCAGAAGATTTACAAATTATGGTCGTGCGCAAAACGTTCGTTTCTTCTGCTGAGGATTTTTGGAGCCTAGATCCAGCCTACAACCTAGGCCCTACTGTAGAATTACCAACGGCCTCAAAATCTACTACCCAAACGTTGAAGGCATAAAAACCAAACTTAAGGAACTAATGCCGGCCGTAGCAGTTTCTAGTTTAATAGTGTTTACCGAACTTGGCTTATCCAGGATATTGACGATTCTGAGCTTAAATTCGTAGTTACAATTTGTTTAGGTGCAATCGTTCCGCATTAACTAGTTCTAAACTGGATGGTGGGGGTATATTAATTACAATTAGATCTCATCTAAAAGATATATTACTGCACCCCACGTATTCAACACGTGTTTGTTCTTGTTAACTTTAAGTTTGTGTCATATTTAATTAGTGCGGTATATATACCACCAAATTCAGCTATTGATAAATACGGGGACCATTGCTACTCTGTTGAATCAAAAGCAGATATTAATCCCAGTAGTAAACTTAATCTACTGAGAGACTATAATCTACCTGCAGCGTTGTGGATAAATGATGAGTTAGGAGTTGGAGTAGTCTGCAATGAACTTACCCTGCATATTTAGTAACCAATTCTTCGGGATTTTTTAACTGCATTGAATGCATAACAATACACAATAGTAAGGATGTGTTTTTAGACTTGTGTTTTACAAATGATCATAATGTAAAAGTAGCATTGGCTGTTGATGTTCTGTTAAACATAAGCTAACACCACTATGCTTATGTGATAGATGTTAAATGTGATACCAACTGTGATATTTTAAAGTGTAATTATGTTTTTAATAATATTAAATTTGCAGACTTTAGCGCTATCAATGGTTTTTTATTTAGTGTTGATTGGTCTTTACTTCTTTAGAGCTGTGATATTAATGTATGTGTCGATTTTTTTTTGTATTGTGCAATTGATTGTTCGTACCTAAAAAACTGTAGCGTGAAAACAACTTTCTTATTTGTTTTAGCACAGAACTGATTTCACTTATTAAATTGAAAAAAGTTGTTCATAAACGTTTTAAAGCTTCAGAACTTCTATCTGATTATAATGAGTTTGAATCTATTCGCACTTCATATAAAAATCTTAGCCTTTACAAGCAGTATATTGCACGAACCAAGAGTAATATTCAAACAAATCCAAAGCATTTCTGGAGATTTGTCAACAAAACCACAAAATCTAATGGTTTTCCGTCTACAATGTACTATGGAGACCTAATCTGCACTAATGGGGATGATTATGTCAACAAATTTGCAGAATCAGAATTTTTTCTTCTGTTTACGATTCTGAAGTTCATACATCTCCAACGTTCGAGTTTCAAAACAACGTAATACATTCAAATTATTCAATTAGTTTGTTTGATGTTTTCAAAGGTAGTGAATACATTCAAAGTAACCTTAGCACTGGCCCAGACGGCATCCCTTCCATGATGTTAAAAGAACGCATTTATTTCATTTCTACGCCGTTACATCTACTTTTTAATGCTTTCTTAAGCAAATCTAAGTTTTCTGTTATGTAGAAGCAAAGCTACATTATGCCTTTATTTAAATCTGGGGCTAATAAAAACATAACTAACTAATAAATTATTTGATCAACTTGTAACTGAACAAATACAATGGATGTGCAAAAGTATTATAATTGATGAACAGCATTTTTCGTGAGAATCGTTCCACACTTACTAACTTATTTTGCTACGAAAATTATATTTTGAAGGCTTTTCAATCAAGAGTACAAAATGATTCTATTTACACCGACTTTTCAAAAGCTTTTGATAGTTTGAGCCACAGTATTTTGTTAGCTAAGCTTCATGCTTAGGTTTTCATCATGCTGTGGATTCGTATTTAGTTTTGGAAAATCGTACTCAATGTTTAAAAATTAATAATTTTCTTTCACAGCCAATTCCTGTATCTTCAGGTGTTCTCCAGGGATCAGACTGCGGTCCAATTCTGTTCCTGCTTTTTATCAATGATATTTCTCAGTGTGATCATTCATCGTCTTTTCTTTTATTTGCTGATGATCTAAAGCTTTATAGTAAAATATCATCTGTTAATGATTACCATCTGTTACAACGGGATTTAGATTTCGTAAATGCATGGTGTCATAATAATTATCTTTTTCTTAACGTTAACAAATGTTTTTCAGTTAGATTTATTAGAACACTGAATAAAATACTTTACGATTATGATATTAATCATAAACCGTAAAAACAAGTTTCACAAATAAAAGACTTGGGCGTAATCTTTGATCACAAACTCACATTTGTTGAACATATTAACTATGTGTGTAACCGGGCTATAAAAATGCTAGGTTTTGTTTACAGAATGTCAGCTCTCATTTAGAATACGCTCCGTCGGTCTGGTACCCGTCTTACAAAATTCATATTCAAAGTATTGAACGAATTCAAAATAAGTTTGCTTCTTATAAATCGGGGATTTTAGCGGTTGATTTTGATCGCATGTTTGTACAATTTGTGACCACTAAAACTTTGTCGCTGATCTTTTGTTTTTGGGCGGACTAGTAACGTCTGAAGTAGACTGTCCTATGCTTCTTGCATCTCTACCATTCAGTATACCTATTAGCGATCGACGTACAAGGCAGGTGCTATTGTTAAGAGAATTTACACATTTTACATATTATGGGTGCAACAACCCACTTGTTAGGATGTGTAAACTGGCAAATTGTTTGCCAAGTAATTTTAAATGGTTTTGTACCAAATCGCAGCTTAGGTTGCAATTAAATCATATTGATTGCATTGTGTACCTAAATTGTATTTTAGATTAAACTTGTTTTTATGTATTTTTTGTACATTATGTATATTATTTTAGTTGATGTAATATGTTTATTTATATATTATAGTGTAGATGTAAATGGTTTAACTTTTACAGTGAATAAAGAATTATTATTATCAAAATTGTGAATGGCTAACAGTTAGCAAAGATAACATCAGGGTTGTAAAACCTTAAACCATATATCACAATATAAATGAGATGAAAATTAAGAAACTCTGTAATCCTAAAACCAAACTTAATCTAATATTACAGATAAACAGATAAATCAATGATCGCATAAGATGATTCTTATTACACGCTTTTCTTCCGAAGGTTGGCAATCTAAATAGCAATTCTTGTATTTGACACAGTTGCACCGAAAATTACTAATAATTTGCAGCCAAAGCATCGGAGTAGGTCTTTGAGCTACGAGTGCGGTCTTCTCTCATCCGATCAGTTTTTCCTGAACTTTTCCTTTAAGTATTACCTAGAATAGCTTATCTTTTTCCTCTTATGATGTGGGACAGTACTTCGGCGTTTGTTACTTTTTGTACCTAAGGAATCTTTAGCATGCGCCCGTATGTGTACATATCAAATGCTAATTAATTTTCTTTTCTATTGTCGCATCCATACAGTAGTAATGTGAATATGTAGCATCAAAGCATACGGGTTCTTGTTTCCAGGGTTATGTCTGGTGTGATGAAGAAGTTCCGTATATTAGGGAACGTAGCTCTTGCCTCTTACATTATCGATCTGACTTCTTTTGTCATGTTTTATTGTAGCACCGAAATTTTTAAAATTGACTACCTGTTCTAAGACTTTGTCGTTGATTGTTATGACAGTGTTTGCCGGCTATTTTGAAAATCCAATTATTTTCGTTTTTACTATGTTCACATATAAACCCATCATTTCGCTATCCTGTACTATGCAATTTACAATTTGTTGTAGCTTAGTTTGGGTGATTGATATAAGAACTGTATCGGCAGCGTATCTAAGATTGTTTATTGTTGTTTTAATCTGCTGTTTAATCAAAAGCATCATTGAAAATTGTCTCTAAGTACATATTAAACGCTTTTTTATGTGGGTACTTTCAGTGGTTGTATGTGTGTGGCCTATTCTAATTTCAGCTGTTTGGTTCCAGTATAGTTCTGTGATGATCTGTATATCTCTTCTGTATTTTTTTTTATATATGTTGATCATTTTTTCATGCTGCATGCAATCAAATGCCTTGCAGTATGGCACAGGTATGTAGGTCACAGTTTATGTCTCGGCATTGTTGGGCTAATACATTCAGGAAAATCAACACTCCACATGTTCAGACTCCAATTCAAAATACACTATCTTTCTTTAACCGTACTATCGACAATTGGAATAAACTTCCAAATCAGCTTTTCTGTTTTTCTGAAACTTTATTACGTAAATAGCGACTTCTTTAAACATTTCAGGTCCTAATTTTTCTACATATGCTACCAATGATCCCACGATGTTTAATTATCTTTAAAAAGTGTCTCTACATATTGTGTCCACCACATAAGCTGATCTTCTATTTGTACTATTATTTTGTTGTCTGCATCTCTCAGGATAGCTGTTTATTACTTTCAGCTTTTGTTAAATGTATCTTATTTTGCTTGTAAGTCTTCGTTCTGTACATTTTCCGCTTAGGTTTGTTGGCCTCCCTCATTTTTTTACTTATTGTTGTATTCGTTGTTTTATATCTTTGTAGGTTTATTGTTTTTCTTTTGTTCATTAGACTCAATATTTCTATGGTCATATATTCCTGTTTTTTATTACTTTCGACAAACCATATTTGGTTCATTTAGATGTCGATCAATGTTGTTTCGATAGTGTTCCAAATCGTTTCTATCTTTGTTATCAGTTTTATAAATCAATGAAGTGGCTAGAATTAACAAAGTCATGCATTTTTTAAATTGTGGCTTAGGAGTATGTAGTCAATTTGGTTTCTTATGATGTGTTTTATCGTTTCGACCAGAAAGACCCATGTGTATAGACGTCTTTGGGGGTGTTTGAAAAAGGTATTGGCTATGAATATCTATATCGGTCAGTACAGAATTGTACAATTAGTTGTTTGCCTTTGACTATTTTTTTTTTCTCCTAGTATATTGATCTTAGGTCTTATGTCGACCTTAAAGATGAAGTCTCCTGTGACAAATGTAATTTTGCCTTTTTTGTGAGATGTATGATTTCTTCTAAGTCCTTGTAAAAGGTTTTTTTTCATCATCATATTTGTCATTTGAGGGTGCATAGACCTGTATTATGTTCATTTTTGCTATGCTTTTTAAAGTCCAAACATCATGACTTTACCATTTAATGGTATGAAGTCCACGACTGACCGCGCAATATCGTCTCTAATCGTAACTGCAACGCCGTATTGGTGTTTGGTTTCGGATCCGCTAAAGTAATATATACATCCGTGGTTTGTTTTTTGTCGTCGTTTGCCTGGCCAATTGACTCTAGACAGACCAAGTATGCCAATGCTTAGTAGGTTCATTTTCTTCTACGTTTGCTAGTTTTTTTACCTTAAAGAAGCTACGTATACTCCAGGTGGCTACTCGTATATTGTTGTCGTATATTCGTAGCTTTAAGTTATTTGGGTTATTTCGCTTGTCGTATAGCTCGTTGAGGGGTTGATTCTTAGCACCCTCTTCCCATCTAAAAAAGATCGCGGACTGATGATCGTGTTTTTATTTTTGTTTGTCATTTGAATTAGTTTAGAATTGAGGTCTTGTGGTAGGCTAAAAGTTCCGTTTACTTTCCGGACTTAAGATGTAAATAGCTCGAGGCTCGGCCAGATTATGATTACCATCGAATAGTTTGAACTGAAGAGACCACCCGCCAACCCAAGTGTTTGTTATCAAATAATTGAAAGTCTGTTAGGGGTGGCTGGGTTACTCCAGATCATGATTACTATCAAACAGTTTGAATTGGAGTGACCACCCACCCGCCCAAAAGTTTGTTATCAAAGATTTAGAAATTTCTTCTTTCTGCAAGTGTTAGAAGTTCCATAGTCAGCGGAGTTGGTTGTTATATCCAATCTCTTCATGACTTTCACTTGGGATGGTCATTTCAAATTATGATTACCGTCATGTAGTTTGAACTGGAGTGATCGCCTACCCGCCCAAAAATTTCTTATCAAAATTTAAATGTTTCTCTTCTCTGCAAGTGTTAGAAGTCCTTTACTCAGAGGAGGAGAAGGTTATATCCAATCTTTTGATAAAAAACACTTAGGCTGATGGGTGGGTCACTCTAGATCATGATTACCAGGAAGTAGTTAGTAGTAGTTAGTTGATAATGATACAAAAACCAACAAAACAGCATTTTAAGTATCTGAGAATCTAGTAACTCTCTCTCTGCGTACCCTTTATATGATTGGAAAAACACTGGACAAATTGCAAAAAAACCTACATTCAAAATTTTTTTGCAATTTGTGTTCAAGGATCAATTTGTGCTTAAAAAGAAAAAGTCTTATCAAGCACAAACCTTAAAAAACAGAATTTTGTTACATATTTTTGTTCACCTTTGAGAAAAACCGGTTTTCTAAACATAAAGTTTTTGTGTTTGTAGAGGTCCCACCTGTACTTTAAATATTAATGAAAAATTCATAAACTATCAACATTAGCTTGGCCTAATCTCTAAATCAAATTTATATTAAATTTTTATTACGTAAATATGATGACGCTTTGAGCCTCTTGAAACAGTTTTAGAATAGTTTAAGAACCACAAAAGAAATTTTATGGCAAGTTTATAACAATATAAATACAATTTACCTCTAATCACAATTTTAGATCCATGATGAACGAGTATCTATGCCGAAACTTTGTAGCCGAACAAATAATAGACGATATGTCTATAACAAGAATGAGAAGACGACTTGGAGGTCCTGAAACTACAAGACTTAAAGATCTCAACCAAAAACACAAAATGTTTTCAATGAGAGACAATATGATCGAAGACGAAGGATCATCAAATTATAAAAACTGGCTTTCCAAGTAACCAAAAAAATATCTATTAAATACAAACAATTTAATTACATAAAATTTTAGAAGCACAACTTTAGAGGACATTTATAAGCATTACCAAGATATTGAAAAACGTGATGAAGATGATGATGACAAAGACGATGATCAGGATGGCGATTATGATCAACAAGTTGGAGGATACTTTTCACCACCACAGAGTCAGGTACCTTTAGGTCCTGCAAAGTTAGGCCACAGTGCTATTGGTGGTGTTTATCCAACTGCTGGATCTTATGGATATGGAGGAGCTAATTTGCATGGTACTGCTGGAGGCCATTCACCACCAATTCAGTATGGATATAGCGGACATGGAGGAAGTGGAGGAGCACCCAGCAGCCATGGAGGATATGGATATAGTGGACCTGCTTTATGTACGTTAAATAAAATTGTTTAAGTTTTTTTTACATTTTCGTAAAATTAATTGATTTTGAGATAATTATATAAACTGTAATTTTAATCGTCAACATTTTGGCAACGTTGTTGACTTTATTTGTTAATTGTTAATGAAAAATAATAACGGGTTTTAAAGCTCTTATAAAAGCAATAACGTTGCCGAAACGATAACCATTAAAGTCACAGTTATAAGCTCATATATCCAATCACAGCTAAGGATTTTTTCTAATTTGTAGCACATCATGGATATGATGAAATTCCAAACCACATCCATATTCATCACGATTCACCACCAAAATCGCATGGACATCATGACAGCGGAGGAGGAAAGGATATGAGCGAGCTGTTTGAAATTGCGTTGACCGCCTTGGCGTACCTCTCCTTCGGAATGTTTTTAGTGCACTTAGTAGTGTGTATCTCTCAGGGGGTAAGCTTTATAATTTAGACTCCCAAGTGTGTAGAATTTAGTGGTTAGTTATATTGCTGCGTTTTCTTTTTATTTTGCAGAAGAAAAAGGATGACATGTATTACATGTCAATGCAGCCAGAGGGTACGGTAGGAACTGGAATGTCCGGTGGTGGAGGCATGAGCATGATGGGAATGATGATGGGCATGGATGGGGATGGGGGCGATATGATGGGTGGCGATGGTGGGGATGATATGGGTGGTGGGGATGATATGGGAGGTGGTGATGATATGGGTGGAGATGATATGGGTGGCGGTGACGATATGGGTGGAGGTGATGATATGGGTGGAGGAGATGATATGGGTGGAGGAGATGATATGGGTGGTGGTGATGATATGGGTGGTGGTGATGATATGGGTGGAGGAGATGACATGGGAGGAGGAGATGATATGGGTGGAGGTGACGATATGGGTGGAGGTGATGACATGGGTGGAGGAGATGATATGGGTGGCGGAGATGATGGTGGTGGTGGAGATGACGGTGGCGGAGGCGATAACGGAGGAGGTGGTGATGGTGGTGACGGTGGTGACGGTGACGGTGGCAATGGTGGTGACGGTGGCAACGGTGCCGACGGTGGCGATGGTGGTGACGGTGCCGACGGTGGCGATGGCGGTGATGGTGGCGGTAATGGAGGTGATGGTGGCGATGGTGGCGGTGATGGAGGTGATGACGGTGGTGGTGGTGATGATGGTGACGGGGGTGATGGAGACGGTGGTGATGATGATGGAGGAGAGGCTCGCGAAAAATGGTTTAAACTTGGGCAAAAAGGTTGGGGGGTTGGGAAAGGACGGGGGGTTGGTAGCACAGGTGAAGGTAGTGCAGACACATCAACCATCAACTTGATATACTAACAACTACTTCGTTTCCTAGTTGTAACAATAAACACCAGCATTGCCGGACGCAGACGCAGGAGAAGAAGCGTACCAGAAATGCCCATCATTACAAATCCCAATAATCAGGCTTTAAATGAACTAGCCAGACACGTGCTGACTTCAATAGAGGCGGCATTGGTTGCCCATCAGGATGACGGATCGTGTCTGAGGAAGGCGCTTTGCGAAAACAATCGGTATTCGAGGACAGCAAAGAACAGCAACAAAATTTGGATTCCGGTTTGGAGGTATGGAATAGTTTGATATTTTATTTTACCACTTGTCATTACTTGAATCAATATTAGCAAAATAGAATAATGAAAACTTTTATTTAATAATATTTCTAATGTCTAGTAAAATAAAGATAGTACCACCATATATATACAAACTTCTCTAATAAAAAATAAATTAAATAAATATAATAAATTAGCATTAATTAGTAGATCTAAACTAAATGAAATATAATTCTAATATTAAATATAAGTTTGCTATCTTACTTTTTCCATGTTTTATAGGAATTTGCTACCATAATTGTTTTACAAAATGAATAAACAATAATTATTATTTTGACAACTAAATATAGAGGTTTAATTAAAATATTTGAGAAGAACAAAGTTTAGAGTAGGGACAATAAATATTAATATCCAGTTGATTAGAGTATAACTAGTTAAAACAGTGTACAGGTTTTATATCAAGCGTTTTCAAGTTTGCATATGGATAGTGTTTTTCACCTGTGCTTGTGGGGTTAGTTTCTTAGAAGACAGGGATTTTTTAAGTTTGAGTCGCATATGGCTAGTGTTTTTTACTTGTCTCTGCGAGGCTGGAGTGTTAACAGAGAGTGGACTAATGTTTCCGAAAGACGGCCTTTTTGCGGTTTTCCGCTTCACACCACGTATCCACTTGACTAACCAAGTTAGAAAACCGTAAGAAGAATAAGACAAAACACCATCATAGTCAAGATATTACACTATTGTCTGGCGGCCAGCGGCGCTCATGAGCACAGTGAGCGATCCCTTGAGTCCTCGCCATGCTTGCGGCCTTGCACTACAGGCGAAGACAAGATGGGGTCCGCGCACACCTCCATCTGGCCCACACAAAATACAAATATACCAAAACTTCACTCCACCCCCGTCAGCAGGGTGGCGAAGCCAACCCCTACCCTAGCAGGGCAACGCTGACAACAAATGTCGCTCAACGTAGGGCAATTGACAGCATAGAACTTTCCGTCGCCCCAAAACCAACCAGAAAAAGAAGACTCCAAAGAAGATAACACAAAGTACATAAAACTAAAAAAAAAAACAGAAACTAGAACCAGAACCCAAGGACATTTACCAAACCGGGAAGGCACCCAAGCACTCACCTGAAAGTCAACAAAAAATATACCCAATGACCAACCTTTAAGAAAAAGAAGACTAAAAAAATAACACAAAGTATATAAAACGACAGAAAACGGACCTAGAACCCAAAGGCTCTCAGCAAATCAGAAAAGCACTCATCTGATAGTTAACCAAAAAATATACTTAAAAACTAATAAGAAAAAAAAACCTTAAAGAAGATAACACAAAATAAGTATATCTAAAAAGACAAAAGCTGGATCCAAGTACCGAGCATTGGTACCAAAAGAGCAACCAGCAAAGAAGAAAGACAACAACATCTCCTTAAAGGAGTTAAATTTACACCCAGACGCAGCATAAAAATTTCTATCTCCATTAGACTGAGAAATAAGTTACTAAGAAGATACAGCTCAGCCTCTCCTAGCACACCGGAGAGGCATTTACCCCAAATATACACCGGATGACCGAAAGTTAAACCGGAAAAGCAAAACCCCAAGACGACAACGAGATATGACAGAAATCATAAATGCTATGGCCGCAGCCGTGAAGCAAACAAGAGCTATGTGAGAGGAAGCCAACATCTTCTTCTTATACGTAGACGCAGTACGGAAATTTCCACTTGAGGAAGATAATTATTTACTAAGAATATACTGCCCGGCTTTTTCTATGGCACTCAATTGAAATAAACAAAACTCAATGTTAAAATTTGAAAAACTGCTATTGTCATCGTCATATCTACAAAACAAAGATTTTCATTGACAACGTCACTAAAGACGTCAGCAAGGTTTTAAGCAAAGCAATGAACAGGAAAAACAATCTATCGCATGACAAAAATTCCGCAAGCAAACCCGATGCGATTTCGGTTATTTCGGAGGAAACTTTTCTAAAAACTCAACACGTATCGGATTCACTTCACGAAGAAAGTGTCTACCAAATTTATTCACCAGTCTTTCAATACGTCTTCAAAGACCGGTGGTGGCTTTTTGTAGCCTCGAAGTGACCACCATGGGTAACCTTGAAGAGCATAGTGCTACGTCGTCAGCATATTATGCCATTTTTACCCCGCACGGCCTGCTTAAAAGCATGTCAGCAACAAACAGGTTAAATAGAAGAAGAGAAAGCATGGATCCTTGAGGAATTTCTGCCGTAATCTGCCGTGAGGTAGAAATGTGGATCAAAATTTTGACTGCCAGAGTTTTGCGGTTTAGGCATTAGTCTTATAAGATGCAGATTTGCAGGTGTAGTTTATAGAAAAGTCCTTTTCGCCAGATTTTGTTAAAGTTTTTTTGAAAAAGACCAACACCGTGGCAGCTGAAAAAGATTATTAGCTTCCGTGTGGTCTTGAATTTTATCTTGGATCACCCTTTATATGATCTCTAGGAAAACTTTCAATCTTTACCCGGTTAGTGTATATTTATCATAAGTGAGCCTTTCAAATCTGTAGGAAAGTGCCCGGTGCGTACAATCGCAATGTTGGGGAGTGCCATTCTTGTTTTATGCAAAAATTACTTTAGCGTTCTGTTAGTTAGTTTATCAAGGCCAGAAGCAGATCAAATTTTTATTTTTTTGATAATTTCTCTTATTCAAGTAGTTCAAACGCTTTTCAGCAGCCCATCGTCGTCAGAGTCTTTCAGGATGTCGTTGATTATCTGGTGGACCCGTTCGACGTACTTTAGATCAGTATCCTTGGTATGTAAGAGGAAGTACTGGAGTACGAGGCAATCGCCAAATGCTTCAGCCTTTCCGTCAATGGTGTATTAAACCCCATTTTAGCCATGGATAGCTGAAATAAGGACTCGTCTGTTCCGCAAGGCTTTGGAAATCTTCCACACAGAGTTGTGATTCTCTGTGATCGATTACAAAGTTTTTTTTCCAGCACACTTATTTGTGCAACCTTATGGCCCTTCTCTCACTCACTGTGAAGCGAGCTTAAGATTTTGCGATCTCTAGGGTCTCAATGCTTCTGCTATTAATGTTTGGCGGCATTACTTCTACAGATCAATGCCTTGGTGTTTCTAAATAATTCAAGAAGATAATCGGCGCAAACCTAAAGGGCTTTAAAAGTTTTTTCTGTGGGTTGGAAGATTTAATTAGTTAAAAGTGCTCTTTGCCCTCAACCGATTTTACTGTGGATTGTAAAAAGAGAGCTTAATTCGTATGTGTTACAATTTTTTTTTGCTCCCAGGTTGTTCTCTCTCCCGTAGAGCTCCAGTAGTACTGGGTTGTGGTCAGAAGTAAGGTCATTGATGACATGTACATTGACTTAAAAGTTCTTGAGTATTGCTACGGTAAAAACCTCCCCATGATGACCCGCAGAGCTGTAATGTGTTCTTTCGGACCCACTACTTGTAATCCCTTTTGCTGTACATGGTTGATTAAAGCTCAACTTTTGGTGTTAGTTCTGAAGCTGTTTCAAGCCGGGTGCTTAGAATTAAAGTCTCCAGCAAACATTGTGGAAAAAAAGATTTGCAAAGGTCGTATCAACAATCGCCATTTCAAAACTATTTGTCTAAAGTATGCTGAAAAGATCTCGATTGTGCTCAGCTCAGGCACATCCACCACTACCGTATTTGCTTCAAGCAGAGATCATGTCGAGGTATACACTTTGAAATGGTCTAAAGATCTGATCTTTTTGCAAAGATCAGTATTTTACGCTTCATGGATACCACAGAGGTATCCAAGTACGTGAAAATTGTCCAAACAACAACTGCGGAGGATTGTTTTGCGTCCAGCTGTTAAACGAAAATAGACTCTCACTGGTCAGTACATTGGAAAAATCCCTCCTGCAAACAGGTTAAAGTAATAATGTTTCCGTCGCAAATATTGCATGTCTTGTTAAAATCTAGGGGTTATCAAAACAAAATCGACTACCTTCAGTAAAAATTTCACAAAAATCTATCGCGCCAGTTTTGAGATTTAGAGCTTTTAAATCTAAACTTTAGACTTTAATAACTTTTTAAATAATGGTACTAAAAATGCGAATGTGGGACCAAAAAGTACAGAGTTACTATCGGTTAGTTGATGGAGTGCAGTTTTTCCAAAGCTATTTGTAAAAATTGATATTGCGTAGTACTTGTTATCAATCTAATAATTTTATAATTATAATTAATATAGTTACCTTTTTATTTTTCAGCCTTGGTATGAGCTGGGTGTCAGGAAAACTAACAAAAGGCATCCCGCCAGCGACATCTATGCTCGATAGTTTAAAGGCCTCCATTCTAGGTTTGGGTAAAGCCAACTGCGAGATCATCTACCAGGAATGCGATCTCAGGAAAGAACGCGAAGTACGTAGGAAAAGGAGGAAGAAGTGACTAACCGTTAGAAAAACCAACGAAGAAAGAAACCTGCAAAGAAAAATACCATTAAGACATAAAATTATTTATTGAAATTATTTATTTATTTATTTATTAATTATTAAAATTGAAAAATTAGTGATGATATAATTTAAGGAAATGGGATTATAGAACATTAAAATTGTAAATAAAAAACAAAATTGATCTTTATAATATTCTGGATCAATATACATTGTATAAAACTCTTCATAAAGAATTTAAATTCATTATAGTATTCTCTATGCAATTACAGGTTACTCTACTTATCGCTTTAACAAATCAATAAATAACCTCCGATTTGAGAGTTAAAAAATGGTAACCTGTAATTCATATAATATTATCTTTACCTTAAATTTATTTTATTTTAGATTATTTATTAATAAATTATTTCCATATTAGAACAATATTTATTGAATAAAATCAATTCCAAAATAAATAATTACAGATTTCTTTAAGTTGATTCAACCCCTCAACACTGCTCATATTAAAATCAATAAAATTACAGCTTCCTTTTACCCTCCAAGTTACGCAATCGAAAACAAAACTTTCCCAAATCTATAATTACATAACTCTACGATGATGATATTTCCGCCCCCTTTTAATCCCAACCTCTGATAGAGAAAAGGGGTTTATGTTTTCTCTCTTCTTTCAAACATTTTCTCATTTCTTTTAAGGCTAACTTTTTTTCGCTTCCAGTTCGGAGATGTTTAAACTTCGCGTATTAAATGGAGGGTGAAAAACTAATGACGAAATCCGAGATCTTTTGCAGTAAGGGGGTTGAAGCAAAAAAAAATGTGATGGCCGAGTAAATATCTGGACTGGAAATAAACAGGCTTGCGAAGTTTTATAATATTAGCGGGGCTAATGTGCTAAGGGGAAAAATGTGGTAAGGGATGTTATCTAGATTGATTAAGAGATGATGCTGTGGGTTGGGAGTAGTTTACGCAGGGGTTAGAATAAAGTCTTAGGTAACTTTGGCAAGTTTATTATTTAGGGAAACAAATTGCAGTTTAGGGAAGATTAATGATAACTACATAGAAAATTATTATAATTAATTTTATGCGTTGGTACGTTTCGTTTAAATTACATTAAAATGATAAAAAAAATAAAATTGATTAATTACTCTAAAAAAATAATAAATTTTTCAAACATCAAATACTACTGTCAATTTTTGCAATTAGGTATGGTATTATTTCTGATATCAAAAACTTGTAAAATAAAAGTTCTTATTAAACAATTTGTATTCTTCTTTAAAAATTAACCGTAACAATGATATTACTTATGCCTTTGATTTGTAATTTAATTTTGTATATATTATGTAACTTTTTTTGTTGATATTACATAATTTGTATTTGAAGTCAAATAAATCGATAAAGAATTCCTAAAAAATCCTATTTGCAGTTTGATTGAACATTTATTAAATGCGTGGGACAATCCAATCACATTTCTATTACCTTGCATCATCCAATATTCACAGCCTGGAAATTATGATTCTGGCCCAGAAATGAAGTACCGGTGTATGTCATCCGGCAGTGCCAATAGTCACCAGCCAAAACCGTGTGCAACCATCTGTAAAGGTGTAGGGGAGGGATGAAAGGGTGTTGAGTAACATGCATCCTAACATGTGTAAATTGGCTGTGCTAATAGCTCAATGTTCCCCAATATATGTAAATTCAACATAAGGGATACGCTTTTGGCTGCACACAAGACTCTCATCAATGATTTAATATAATATATTATAACCCTTAACATATTATATTCAATTAAAATATTATATTTTTGTAAATTAATGATGTTTTTAATGCTAACCCATTGTTTTCTGTTTTTGCATTGTTATTTTAATGTGTGTCGCGTGAAATATGGATTAGCGACGTGCCATTGTGGCCGGTTTTATAATCGATTTGAATTCTGTACAGCACAGGGGGTTGGTTTTAAGGTGCACCGTAGTAAAATGATAAGGGGCGACGTGGTGGCGTAAACTGACGGCCGGATTATTAAGTTTATTGGATTGTATTTTTAATACATAAAATTGCTGTACAATATTTTGATGGATTTTTATTTCACATTTAAAAACAATTAATACAGTTTAATTCTTTCCGAATGTACTGTGAAAAAATAAATAAATTATTAAGTCGTCGCTTTTGTTTCGGAAATATAACAATCTTCGCAAATTATGTGTTTGCAAAAAATACAGCAAAATTATTTTAGTTATTTATTCCAACATTTTGACAATTTTTGGTTATTTATGTAACCGTTCAACAGTTTCAATTAACAATCTGATAATTTTGCCAACTTTTAACTGTTATATAGTAACAGAATATTGTTAGGAAGCAAAGCAACCAATTTTAGATATTTATAACTTGTACATTACTTTAAAGATCATTTTTTGATAGATTTTGACAAATTTTAACGGGTTCAAAACATAATTTGATAACTTTAATACTTCAATTTGAAATTTTGACAGTTTTAGAAGATATTGTTACACTTCTAACAAAAGATTTTCAACAAATAATTCCACCAAACAATTTGAAATATTTTAATAATGGACAACCTTGAATTTTTTGAAAGCATTAGTTATTTTTAATGTTTTTAGTGCTTCTTTTGCTAAATTTGCTCTATGGATAAGTAATAAGTTGAAACAAATTTGACATAAATATCAACTTTATTATGCTTAATTTTAGTTCATAAAAATTACTTTATATTAATGGCTTCCTTGAGCCCTGATACAGTACAACAATCTTTGTCTAAAGTTTTGCATATTCTCAACAATTGTGGTCCAATACTTTCTATTTCTTCTAAAATACGTTTTTTATTTTAATGTCTTGCATTGTTTGAAGACGCTTCTCATAGACTTTTTGTTTCAGATATCCCCACAAAAAAAAATTAGGAGCCGCCAAATCAAGGTAAATGTTACTAAACTTTAAAATCAAGTGACCAGGAATAATGTTTTGCAACACAATTCAAGTTTTCATGCACTCTTAGTTATGCCCAAATCTGCGTAACTCCTTCTTCTTCTTCTTCTTTAGCCTGATTTTGTCCATTTCTGAACATAGGCCTCTTCCATACGCTTCCACGTCGATCTTTGTTGGGCAGTCTAGATCTAGTTCAGTATGTCTTCCTTCCATCTCATTTGGAGGCGGCTAACGATTCTCCTAGATACTCAAGGTCTCCACTGTAATATTGTCTTGGACTCATTTTCTTTTGCCACGTGTCCCGCTCTTTGCCATTTAAAATGTGCCATTCGTTGTATGACATCTGTAATTCCACCTCTTGCCTTATTTCCTCGTTGGGGATTTTATATCATAAGCTGTTTCTTGTAAAGGCCGTAGTTTCTAGCCCGTATGTAGTGACAGGTAATATACATGTATTATACACTTTTCTTTTTAGGTTTATTGGAATTTTAGGTTTTTGTAGGATGTATCCTAGTTTGCCAAAAGCTGCCCATGTCAATTCGATGCGCCTTATGATCTCTGTTGTTTGGTTGGCCTCTCCTAATTTAATGCTAGACCCCAAGTATATATATTTCTCAACTTTTTCTAGAGTGTAATTCTTGATAGTGACCCTTTTGTTACTCTGACTCATGATTTTTGTTTTCTGCATGTTCATTTGCAGGCCCACAGTTGATGATGAGGTTTTGTCGAGTTGGCGTAGCATTTTATCCATTTCTTGCTAAGTCATTGCTAATGAAAACGAGATCATCGGCAAAACAAAGGTAATTTAGACGGTTACCATCAATGCTTACTCCCTTTCTCTCCCACGATAATTTTTCGAACACGTCTTCCAGCGCTAAAGTGAATAATTTTAATTAATTTAATTTTTTTGATGGGTACTTTCCTCGTCGTTCAATTTTTTCTCATTTTGACGTGTAGGGTTGCGTGTTAATAGATATATTTAAGCAAGTTTGTTTTGTGTATCTGGAGTCAATTTGGCAATGTCAATTGCTTTTTACAGGGCCTCTCTTCTAGTCATCAGCTTTTCGCTAGTTATTTGATTTTCGCATTGTGTTTTGTTGTTCTTCAGATGATGTAAGGCTGCTCTTAGTTCTGCTTTATCAAACTCTTGATGTTATTCGGATCCGCTGATCTATTGAACTACTTAGCTGTACAAGTTTACGTACAATCTTTCGATGGTTTCTTGTTTTTTTTTAACAATTTCTTCTTTGTCATTTTTCATCTTATGTATTGCTGCCTTTGTCTGCCATGTTGGTGTTGATTTGAACAACTTTATAAATTTGTTTTGTGTTGAATTCTCTGCAGTCTTTCCTTATAACTTTTTTGATCTTTTTGTTAAAAGTTAAATATTTCAAAGAGCCTTTGCCTATTGCTTTCCGTTCCTTGATCAGTACTTGGATTTTATCGCTGTTCTGATGCTTGTAGTAAGTCATTTAGTTCTAACTCTTGTAGCTCCTCCACCATCATATCCGCGGGAGGTGTTGCCGCAATTACCACTACTGCCTCTTGTGACACTGTTCTGTAAGCTCTACAAATCCTTAGCGAGCTTGCTCTTGTGGCTCCTCTTACTTCCTTTCTGTATTTTTTTGTTTTCATGGCTTCTCCCCATGTTTCTGCGGCGTACAGCAATTTGCTTCTTGCTGCCGTTGCTATTAGCCTTCTGCTCTCTTCTCCTGGACCTCCGTTGTTTGGCATAAGTCTACCAAGCTTTCTCTCAATTTTCTTTGTTCCAATGACCGCTTCCTTAACCTGTTCATTCCATCCCTTCGAGTGTCACTCCAAGGTATTTGATTTTTTTTCCTATAGTTATCTCTTGATCTCCCACCTGTATTTTACCTGTTCCTCTTAGTCGATAGCCATGCCGCCTCAGTTTTTTGTGTTGCTAGTTTTAAGCCCTTACTTCTCATCCATATTTGTATCATATCAATTGCCAGCTCTAATCTTCCTTTTAGTACTTCTATTTCTACGTCTCTGCCTACTACTGCTATGTCGTCCGCAAATGCTGTTATTGACACGCCTTCCGGCATCTTCATTCGAAGTAACTCGTTATAGACAAGGTTCCACAGTTTTGGTCCCAGTGCTGAGCCCTGCGGTACCCCTCTAGTAAGTTTGAATCTTCCATTTTTGGTCACTAGGTTTTTGTCCTGTAAGTAGCTCCATATAATCTTGATTGTTTTTCTGTTCAGTTCTTTCTTTTTTGCCGCCTCTATGATTGCTGCCCATGATACGCTATTAAACGCGTTCTGTATGTCCAAAGAATAGAAATAAAAAAACTTGTAAAAGAAGGAACGAGTAAAAAAGAAGCAAAGATAAGAGCAAGAGAGAAGACTATGGAAAGATGGCAGAGAAAATGGGATACAGAAGAAAAGGGGAAATGGACGAAAGAATTAATCCCAGACATAAAAGAATGGGTAGAGAAGAAACCCGAGACGTGCTATTATACAACACAAATACTGACCGGGCACGGAGCATTTGAAAAATTCTTGCAAAAAATTAAAAAAATAAATGAAGAAGAAAGGTGTACATTTTGTCAGGAAGAAACACACGATAACGCAGAACACACTCTAGTAGAATGCGAGGCGTGGGAGAAAGATAGAAAAAAAAAAAACTAGAATATATACTAGGAAGCAAAGTGGATAAAAGAACAATCATTAACAAATGCTTAAAAGATGAAAATAAATTTAGGGCGTTAAAAAACTTTGCAACAAGTGTACTAAAAAAAAAAAATTGAAGAGTTTGACAATAGAAGAATATAGAAAAACAAACAATGGAAACAAACACTCAAACTAAAAGCCATAGAAGAGAAAGGAAAGAGATGAGAGAAGCTAAATGGAAACAAGAAAACAGAGAAAAAGATAAAAAAAAATAAGAAAGGACATGACAATTGTGCATACCAAGAAACAGAAGAAAAAAGAAGAACATTTACAGAGACTACGATACCAAACGAAATTGCAGAGATAAGGAGAAGGAGAAAAGAAATATTGAAGGAAAGCAGAATAACAGAAATAACAAGACAAATACCAAATGGTAGATATGCTATCTCGAGGATGACTGAGAACGCAACCTTTCAGATAGTCAGAATATACCTGGCAACGAGAAGACACAAAGAAGTAATTCCTGATGGAAATACAAGGATATCACTAGAGGTAAAACTTACAAATCTAGGACTGCCAAAAGGAATACAACTGATGGAACTGCATAAATTATTCATGAAGGAGAGGGGATACGATAAAGAAGAAGTGAACAAAAACCTTAGTAAGCTAAAAGCACATCTGAAAACAAATTATATAATTAGAGTAAATAACACAAAGATGGGAGAAAGAAGAGAATGCAGAGGTAGATGCCAGTGCAGATATAGGGAGAGAGGGGCCGGGGACAGCATGCGTGCCGCAGATGATGCGTGAAAATCCGCGAAGCAAAAACCAGCCCGCCTCAAACTAGCACCAAATGTAGGTTAGTTTAGACAGAGACATTAAAACAACAGGATTTGCGCAGAGAAGAAAACCGGAAGGTATTACTATGCGTAAGTTATTCTTAAGAGCCACTTGTTGAGAGCCAACAACTCACTACGTCGTAAAAAATTAAAAAAATTAAAAAAACCTCTTGTAGCTCAGTTGGATGTAGGCTCTTGATGATTTGGGCGTTGTATTTTCTTTCCCTTTGAGTTCTGACATGGTGGGTCGGATTCTCTTCTCCATTTGTCGCTTCCTCTCTAGTTGGACGTTGAATTGTATTTTAGATCTTACTATTCTGTGATCACATCCTGCGTCAAACAGATTTAAGACTGATACGTCCAAACATATGCGTTTGTCATTTGCTAGGACGTAGTCTATATCATGTTTTGTCGTGTTGTCTAGACTTTTCCAATTCTAATTCCTATTTGGGTGTTTTTTAAAGAAAAGGTTTAAGCAGTACATCTTCTTTAAGTCTTTGTAACTACGGCCTTAAAAATAATTCCAGCATATAAATGTAACGTTCAGAGTTAATGATAACCGTTTGATCAATATTTTTTTAAACATATGGTCTTACAACTCCAAATATTAAAACACCACACCAAACGGTTACTTTACAATTATAAAAAAGTTTTTTATAAAGCTGGTGTGGATTCTTTATAGCCGAGTAGCAAAACTTTCAATAAAAAATTTATTTGATTTCATTATTCTCCAAAATTTGCAAAATTGTCTGCATTAGTTTATAGTGATCTTTTAGCTGTGTAGTCACTGTTTAGAATAAATTTAACAGATTTAGTTGTTATAGTTACTTCTTTGTCACATTTTTGGCAACTTTGTTTATATAGATTAAAAATGTAAACTGTTTGATAGTTTTAGTAACTTTTTGACCAGTGTAGTTATTCTAAAGTACAACTTTCCGATTCTTGTAAAGACCTGCAAACTTACAATATTTTCATACGTTACTACAAACTATATGACAATTTAAAATGTAATTTGACAGACTTGATACGTTTCTGCCAAACTGTGACATAATTGTAAACTATTTAACAGTTTTAGTAAGTTTTTGTCAGATTTAGTAACGTTTTTAACAATTTTAAATTAAAAAATTATTCATTTTATTCACGTTTGGCAGATTGTATGGGTTTTAACTGTTTAATAATTGTGTTTGTAGAAGAGAACTGTTACGGTAACTATCCCTCTATCCAAATTTAAACTATTGTTAGACGTTAACAGTCTACAAAAATTGTCAACTTTTAAAGTGTCTTGACCGCACAAACAAAACTTCTAATCTATACCAGAATTAAATGGTGAGAATGACAACCGCAAAGTTTTTATTTCAAACTAAAGAAGTATTTATCCTAGTGGTATATTGGCCAGTCCGTCAGTTCTTTGGTAAAACTATAAAAATTGTATAACAATAGTAATTCAGAAAATAAGATCATTAAAAAAATTCTTGAATGCAAAAAAAAAACAAAGAGAGCTGCTCTGTTTATGCAGATACTTAAATATGGACTACACCGGTGTTCGTCTGAAAGCAAAAGCTGAAAGAATATGAATATTGTGCATCCAAAGGTATTTAAAAAGAGAATAAAAAATTTGATCAAAACTCTCACACTAAATGAAAGTCTTGTCCAAATAACTAAAAAAATATTCAATTCAATATTGTTGCAAAACACCTACCACTTCTCGTGGTTGTAAAACAAAGTTATATCACAATTAGATTGCTATATAAGTTAAAAATCTACGAATTTTGCCAATCAGCTAGACCAGTTTGTATAAACATTGGGCTACACCTACTGCTATCATCCCTTTGGTCTTAAAACACTGCAGCAACAACACAACGAGCACTGCTCCAGCCCTAGCAGGATATCCTTGCTCACCTAAATTAAAATATAAGATATTTTAACTTTTCATCATTTATTACTGTACTAAGGTAACTATAATGCAAATAATGGTCAAAATGTAAAGCAAACAATGTGGATACTATTCTAAAGTCCGCACAATAAAAAGTTTGACTCTTTGTCAACTTTTTCATGAAATCTAATAACCTAAAGCTTCTTACCAAATCAATAGAAATAAGTAGAAAGATGCAAAAGTTACTACTAAAAGCAGGACTCAAAAAACTTGCCTTTGCCATAAATATTAAAGAAGTTGTAGTTAATTCATATTAAATCTAATTTTTTTTTATTGACCATTTGCACCTTCACCAGACGTGGAAATTAAACAAATAGGCTCAACATAAACTGTCAAATGATAACAAATCAAACTGCCTTACCATTTGTTTGTTTGCAAACTCTTTATTCAATTTTTTTTTTTAATGTTTCACAAACCTGGTGCCATCAGAAAAAATCCAACATGTTTACTTTGAATGCTTTTAATAATAAAACTATACAATTTTTATAATCAATAAATAAAATTGTAAAAAATAAAGACAGTAAAAACAAAGGCAAGCAGAATTTTGTTTTGAAACGTAGCTCGACGACAAGAATCACGAGTTCTAGGAGTGCATAACATAAAGAGAAAAGTTGAAAAGTTCAACATGCCAGCCTAATACATCTGAAAATAAGAAATAAGTCAAAGAAGAGGATGAGGTTATTGAAAATAAAGGAATACAAGAACGAAGCTTTTTGAAGAGAGGAGAAAAATATGAAGCAATAACAGTATATAGCAGAGATATGAAAAACACTAGGCAAAAGTAATAAATAATACCAGAAACTCAAGGAAAAAAATTGAGGGTACTTCATCACAAAAATTGGAAACAAAAAACAGAGAATCAAAAGATACCACAGAAAATAGAGAGGACCTTTTAAATGGAAACGTCACAGAGTATTTGTAAACGAAGAGGTAAAGATAGTCAATTTTAAAGTAGGAATAGAGGAGTTGAGTCAGACCAACAGCTATTAGAACTCAGCTTAACTAGAGAAACTATAAAAAAACAAAAAAATGCAAAAAAAAGTAAAAAGAGAATAATATAGATAGAAGAAAGAGTGATAAAGTACAAAAAGAATTATAGAAAACGGAAAAAAATTCAAGGAAATAATGAGGGAATTGGAGGAAACAACAAGAGAAGCAATAGTACAAAATAACATAATGAAGAACAGAAGAAAAAATTTAAAAAAAAAACAAATAGTGGAACAGCAAATGTAAAAAGAACTAGAAGCCAGAAAGATATTAAGACACTGGAAAAACAACAAAAGCACGAAAGAAAAATATCTTAAAGAACAAAAAGAACGCAGAAATCAGTGTAAAATAGCTAAAAGTAAATTTTAAAAAAATGAAATAAAAATTTAAAAAAACAAAGACAAAAACAGAAGCATAGAAATACATAAACAAAAAAATAAGAAAAAACAGGGAGATATTGAGGCAATACCAATGGATGCGTAGAAGAAACACTTTTCGAGTTTATTTGGAGGAAAAAAAAAACTGTACAGACAAGAGCCAATCCAGCAAGCGGAAGAAAAAAAACAATATAAAAAAGTTAAAAAAATATTAATAAATAGGATACAGAATAAAGCGTGGTTGTAAAGTACAAAAGAGCTGGTTGAGAGATTAAGTGAGTTAATAAATAGATTATGGAAGGGAGAAAGGTTTTCGAGACAATGGAGAGAAAGTCTTATATGCGCTATACACAAAAGTAGAACCAAAAAGCTAGTAAATAACTACAGTGTTATTCACTACTGGATATGGCATGATATTAGAAAAAAAGTTTAACGAGGAACTGAGTATAAATAAGAAAATTCTAGGCCGACAAGCCAGCTTTAAAAAAGGGAAAAGGTACCATGAATAACGTACATATTTTACACCATATTGTAGAAAAAAAATAGCAGAAAAAGGGGAAAAAGTATATGCGTTATTCTTGGATCTAAAGGCGGCATTTGATAGCGTAGATAGAGAAAAACTGTGGAAGTGTATAAAACAGAAAAGAATTAGCAAGCACCTGGTAAGAAGAATAGAAGAAGTGTATGAAGAATAAACGAAAAAATGAAAGTAAAAGATTTTGGACAACAAAAGAAATAAGACATAGCTGTCCATTGAGTCTCACTTTGGTTGCAACCTACATGACAGAAAAAAAAAAGTTGGCTCAAGCAGGAGGGGTAGTAGTTGGTAGAGAAAAAGTGTACTATACTAGCAAAAGAAGCTAAGGAAATAAAAGAAATAACAAAAAGTTTTGAGTAAAAAAGTAGAGGACTGGAATAGGAATTTGGCAAGGTATTACAAAAAATAAAATATTTTAAACATTTGGGATATGTTTTTGTGCACAAATAACACCGAGAGCGAGCACATTAAAAGATAGCTCAACAAGCAAATAAAGTAGTGGGACAAGTTTAGAAAATAAGTAAAAAAAATTTAAATGTATGAGAATAAAAGAACTTATGTTTGATAGTTTAATTAAGAGTAAAATATTGTATAGGTCAGAAATATGGGGATAGATGGGACAAACAAAATTAGAAGCAATACATGTAAAACATTAGAGATGGGTGCTAAGTTTAAACAGAGAAACTTCAGCATATATTGTGCTAGAAAAAATTAAAAAAAAAAATTAAGAGTAGAAGCAGAAAAAAAAGCAATGAAGTATGAAAAAAAATGAGACAGGGAAATGTAAAACCTTATAAAAATGCATAAAAGAAAAAATGAGAGCAACAAATAGAAAGCTAGAGAAAATCAAAAAAAAATTATTACAATAGAAATAGTTATGCTATCCAAAAATTTTAAAAAATGAGAGAATCTGGGAGAGAAACAGGGCACAAAATTATAAAAAGATCTACCAAATTATAAACATATTATAGAAAGTGAACTGCCAATGAACCTAGAGAGCGATAGATAATAGTAAAGATGATAAAAAGGATGATTGCAAGATTCAGATGTGGTAATAAAGAGCGAGTGACAAAATTTTGGATAGAAAAGGATTTGAAAATGTGAAGAATGTGCAAAGAGACTAAGGAAACTATGGAACATATGTTAAGAGTGTAACAAAATAAGAAAAGAACAGATGGAAAAAAATGAGATATTGAAAAAAGGCAGAAGAAGAATGAAATAGATAGTGAAAAAACAAAAAAGAGAAAAAAAAAATTAATTGTGTCAATTTTATAAGGATTATGATTTATTACTTTGGGAAGTTATAAATATATTTGTAAATGTAATTTTTAACCGAAAAGCAGGAAATAAACATATTAATAATAGTATATTGCGTTTTACACCTACCGCTAGGTTGGTTATTGTTAGTTGTTAGGTTACAATATAAGTTTTATAGAGGACAAAGTATTATGATTTCAGGGCAGTGGGTTCGGGTAAGTCAGTCACCAGTCCTCAAAAGCTAAATTCAGTTTCGTTTAGAATAAGTAAAAATAAAGTATTTTAAAACCAGCACACAATAGATCTGACTACTTGAAGCCAGAATATTGTATTTTATGTATGTTTTTGTCGTTGTAGAAATAAATGATTTTTTTATTATTATTATTGCCCATCGGCAACTTTAATTCCTCGGGCCATAAGCCCTCAAGCTAGAATATGACACGCTCTATGCATTATAATTATTAGAGTGCACTTGGTGCATAAATAATTATGTAAATTTAAAAAAATTATATTTATCATCAAAAACCGCATATAAACTTTTTTGTTACCTGATCGTTTAGTAATTTAATTTAGATTCTGTTATCGTGGGGACAATTTCATTGTCTTATGCTTAATCATGTTGGGTTCTAGCATTAGAAATTACCATGCCATTTTTTGTCATCGAAGAGCTTGATAATATGCATGTCATTACTGTCATAATAGGTTTGAGGTTCAATTTTATTTATTTATTACAATTATTATTTAAAATGTTATTCTTGCTAACTGTGATATTAGTTTAAAGTATTTATTTAATTATTGCATACATTTACAACAATTTTTATTTTATTAGATGTTGTCTTACTTAAATAAGTAAGAGAAAACTAAAGACTCTGGCACCAAAATAATGCAATTAATGCATATCAAGCTAACAATATCAAAAAATCAAACATCCTGATTAAATAATTTTGAGTCTGATTTCATGTTACTTATATGTCAATAAAACTTTACAGTTCCAAGTATTTAGAATTTGTTAATTTGCTGGTTAAGTAAAGTCTGACTTCAGGCGACTAATTCGTTGAACACATAAACTAAATGTTGAATTTATCTGTAATTAGCTTCAAACTTTTTGTAATAGACAGTATCAAAATTTATATATTTAAAATATTTGTTTGTTAAACTTAAAAATTTGCTGAAGTTACATATTCTTAAAATGGTACTTATAATATACTTTGAGTATAATTTTACTGTTAAATTGGCAATTCGTAAGTCAATGAAGGCTATTAACACGTGAACTCTTATCCATCATGTACGGACGTAATCCGGGCAGTCCGTGCGGAAGTTTATGAGCCGTGCACCCAAATAAAAAAAAAGTGTCAAAGTATAATTACAAAGACAAAGCGCAAGAGGGCCGCTTAATCCTGCACCGCCGCTAGCCGTCCCAAATACAATCGGGGCCGGCGCACCCCGAAGAGAAGCGCGCCCCTATCTCGGCGACGACGTCGACGCGCCGCATCCGGCCCCAGTACGCTGATGATGCGTGCCGAGCTGTAGTAAGCGTCGCGACGCCACACCATCCACATACAAGAGGTGTTTGTGTGTACTGATAACAACATGCGTTTCGGGATCGGGAGTTTGAGTGTCGGTGGTGGTCCGCAGTGTGGCTCTAGAGTGCCGCGGTGCCGCGTCGCGATGCCCCCCACAGCAGCGGAGACGTTGCGTGCCTGGCTGCTGTCTGCACTGGTGGTGCATGGGGCCGTCGCCGGGAATCCCGATGCTAAGCGCCTTTATGACGACCTCCTCTCCAACTACAACAAACTAGTGCGCCCGGTGGTCAACACCTCCGACGTCCTTAGGGTGTGCATCAAGCTCAAACTCTCACAACTTATTGATGTGGTAAGAGGATTTATTTAACAGGGATATCATAATATAAAGAACAATAGTAATAAAGAAAAAAATCATATTACATATTTATCTGACAATAAGAAAGAAATAACAAAGAAAGCAAAATAATATTACAATGGAATTGATATGGAATCACCATACAATGATAAATTGTTTATTTTCAGACCATGATTTTATATTTCAGCTTCCACTAGTGTTTGTTTGGTTCTGAGCACAATACTTCCATGATGTCATACTTTAAAATGAAAAATAATAATTAGAAATTACTGTGTAACAACGAGAATCAAAGATAATAATATTTTATGATGAAAAAACTAACTGAAAAATTCTTTGTTCGTGCTATAATTTACAAACTTCAAAATAAAATATTTTCAAATTTAATAAACATGTACAAATTTAGGTTTCAAGATTATAATATAAATTTTAACTTTAAGTTTTGTAAAAACTATAATTTATTACATTGTTTATTTAACAATGGAAAGGGCATAATTGTTTAAGTTAATACTTTGGGTATTATGTAATCATACAACCCAAATTAGGAGTAAATACAAAAATATAATTTATTATTGTTAATTGATTGTGTGTTTATTTTTATAACAATATATGTAGGATTGAATTTGAAATTCAAATCAGCAAAATTTGATTCAGATTACCATTTTCAGACTAAACTAACCTGGCATTGTACAAGCTATATTTAATAATTTTTAATGTAATATTTTAGAAATCATGACCTCAGTACATAAAGCCATAATCTAATAAAGGATTCCAAAGTGCAAAAAATATATTAATAATATTTTCGGTTATGGAGAAAATATCATTTTCACATAACAATTAAAATTTGCATTTTTTTTTAATTCTTTAAACTTAAATCTACTCATTAATGCCTTTGATCATTTTTTAAAATTTGAATTGCTATTATTTGCAAGTTTTACAAAAATATTTAGATTAATTGTTTATTTTGAGTAAAATTCTGAAATAATAGCTCGGAAATGTTTATTTAATTTAGAAAAAAGATAATCTACAAACTATGTTTTTTTGACATTCGCTCAATATAATGCATAATATACAATGTTGTCCACGGAAACATAAAAACGTTATTTCATGATATAATTGATGTTTGTGATCTCTAATACGTGATAATTTGTACTTATGAAGTAATAAAACAATTTACTGTTTTTTATCACAAGTTTATTCTTACAATTACATTACTAGTAAAAAGCTCTAATCAAGCCAAAATTAGTAATGTATTCGTAAGAATAATCTAGTAATAAAAAAATAGTAAATTGTTATTTCATAATTTACTTTTTTTTAATGTATTAAATGCAAATAATAGTGTATGTAATATTTAGTTATGTCTCCTCAAAACAATGATTCTAAAAGGTCATTAACAATAGTGCAAAAATTATTTGTAGGATGCTTAATCTCCAAAAGTGGAGACATATAATGGCCGTTGGTTGCAGTAAGATTTTTTGTGAAATTTTAGAGATCAATGGTTTTGATTGATTAACCAAAAAATCTTCAAGAATTTAGAACAAATATGACAAGCATATAAAGAATGGGACACATATTTATATGCTTGTATTATTAAATAAAATATAAACTACCTTGCAATTCTTAAACATTCCAATTAAATACTTTCTATCTAAAAAAAAATTTTTAAATTTTTCTTATTTATATTATTAAATTAAATCAAAAAATTGTGAATTATTATAGACGTCATCGTTAAAATTGTATCTATTCTATAAAAATTCTATTTTCCAATAAGAAGTCTTAATTTGTGTCAGAGTTAAGCAAAGCCCAGAAAATTTTTGGTGCAGCACTGCAATTGAAGACCACTTTATAATGAATTCTTATAATATACAAATTCTTTTATTGTTTAAAATAATAACGAGATATGTAAGTTACATATATAATCGTCGCTTGATGGTTGTCTAGTTGTATTTTGTATAGTGCGTTGAGTATGATAACAGGACGCACACCATTCTTCTATATTTACTCTTAATACTTACTTTGAACAATATCCACTTATCATTCTAGGATCTTCAATTGTTTCACGGCTTGTGTGACTCGTAGCGCTATCCTGCTTAAAATAAAAATTGTCCAATTTAGACTAATAAAAATCAGTTAGCATTCTACAGTAGCAATCCGCATTGACTGCAATCGCAGCATCTTTCTGTCTATTGACAAACCCACTAAGATGGAAATGGGCTTCGCCTCAAAAATAATTTGTCTAAAAAAGGCAAAATTCCCTGCCTGCATTTCCAACAAATAAAAGTTTGCTTTGTTTATGATCAGCCGGCTTCAATTCCTGCGTCAGCTGCACTATATAAGCATATAGACTAAGATCTTTATGCAGTATACAATAAAGACTGGACTGTGAGATCCTTAATTGCTACACACATCTTGGAATAGGGATGTTTTGAGCTGACCTGTCAGTACAAGTTCAAACTGGCAATTTTACATCAATAACTTTTGAAATTCTGGAAAAAATTTAAAATCCAAGGAAAAAAGATTTTGAAGAAAAAAGTTTGTCATAATTTTTTCCTAAAAATGCATCCTGAAAAGTTACAAACAATCAAAAAATGTAAGAAAACGCCAAAAAATCGATTTTTTCAAATTTTGATTGCTTATTACTCAAAAATTGCTAACTGAAAAAATTCACATAATTAGGATTCATGTAAAGAAAGGTATTTTCAGTGGTTTGAGCAAAAAAAAAATCATTTTGTATACTTGACTCATAGATGGCCCTATACAAATTCTCATTTAGATGGCGTTGTTAAAAAACTGCTGAAAATACTCATAAATTAGTTACAAAACAAAACTCCATAGTCCAATAGTCAATGTTTGATGTGGCGTAGGATCATTTGGTATAATTGGTCCCTATTTTTTGAAATATTAAAATAATCAATTTGTAACAGTTTGTAAGGTTTCTTATCACTAAACTGATTAGACAAAAATAACTAAATGGTGCGATGTTATTCCAACAACAACTCATACGGCCAAAAACTGAATTCTGCAAAAATCTTTAACGACCGTATAATTTCTCGATTCAAAATTGTAAATTGTATTAAAGACAATAGAGGGCATTAAACAAACTTTATTTTCAAAAATTAACTAAATGTTTACTTGACTTGTCTATGAATACCACCTTAAATCTATAAAAGAATATCATTGATTTCGGATATTGAACTGTCCTATTTAAACGAGATGATCAGAAGTAGTTTGAAAAAACTTCCCAGTTTATTGTGTTAAAACGATAAACATTTTATGCTGATTATAATAGAAACAGTCTCATTATAAAACCTTAACGTAGTTTAAGTTGCCGTATTCTTCATTAAAAAAATATCATTTTTACACTTATGTATCTAAAAAAACTAAAATTGAATTAAATGTGGTTTGCGGTTACAAATTTTTTGACATAAAATTCCCTTGGCAGAGTAGCTCTGTATATCAAAAAGCAGACAAAATATAAACTAAGCTATTAGAAATTTTAAAACAAACACCAAAACAACCGCGCAATTGGTGGCAAAGATGGTAACATGCTGAGAATTTTGTGCGTATTTTATATACAAATTTGCTTTCTTTTTTAGTATAATAAAAGTTACGAAGTTTGTTAAAAATTAATAATAAAAAATATTGAAAAATGTGCAAATGACTTTTGAAGAAATCAAATTTAAATTAAAAATATGCTTGCCAAAGTAGCAAAATTTTTAATAAAATTCAAATTATACCGTAGACAATGCAATAAATGTCAGTTGATATTTCTATTTTATTGTGACTTTTATTTTGAATAAATATGCAGATATGTATATGGCATATGGTTATTGCAATGACAATTCAAATGCAGCCAAAGATAAATATCAAAACAGATTCCCTAATCATCGCCAACCTTCAACAAATGTAATGTGTCGTCTTGATCAAAGACTGCGCGAGACTGATCAGTTAATTCCTCTAAATGCAGGTAGACCACACAGACGGCGTGCCATTGCATTGGAAGAGATCATTTTAGCTATTGTAGCAAATGACTCATGCATAAGCAAAAGTCAACTTACACGGCAATTAAATATTCTAAACAACAAAACTGTACGTACGGCATTCACTCTTATCATTTTACTAAAACTCAACCGTTTGATGCTATAGACCCGAATTTCAAGATTAATTTTTGTAATTGATTCCTTAAAAAATCAAATAAATCCACAATTTCATCACAATATTATGTGGACAGATGAATGTAATTTTTCGCAAGGTAGTGTGTTGAAGTTGCTTTATTACAATTATGACAATCACCATGTTGCGCGAGAATATAGACATCAAACTCGCTTCTCGGCGAATGTGTGGATTGGTATCGTTGGACACCGAATAATTAGACCAACTATTTTACCTGATCGGCTAAATAGCCAGAATTATTTCAAATTCATAAATAATATGTATGAGAATTTGTCTTTAAATGTCATACAAAATTTAACTTTTATGCACGATGAAGCGCCTACACATGCAAGTCGTGCTGTGAACTAATGGTTAAATATTAATTTTAACAACAACTGAACTGGGTGATTTGAACCACAATGATGATTTAGTATATAAAACACCAGTGCGCAATTATAAAAAATTAATTAAAAAAATTAATATAACCGTTCAGACAAATACGCCGGTGGTGCTTGAAAACGTCATGAATTTGATTCGTCGTTGCCTACATTATAGGTTTAAATTTAGAAATAAAATTTTTGCTACGTTGCCAAGCGATACGAAACTTTGAGGATTTTGTGACGCCAAACAAAGAGTTTCTCAGCATTTTAGAATTAAAATTGTTGTTTTCTTTTGACACGGTCTAAAAAGTTACCTGGCGTTTGTCCGTTAATTAATCTACACCTTGTATATAGATCAATGGCAAAACAACTCAAACAAAAAATATTTTATATAAATAAAGTCTGCATAATATCTCTAATTTATCTACAGAATTTTAATTTACTAAAAAAAAAGTAAAACGTAACGGCTTTTAAGTTGATATAAGTAACATTAAAGTTTAGGAACATAATTAATAACATACAATATATACAATAACAACACCGAAAGAAATAATTTTTTATTTTGTTTAGTCTTTAGTGACAGAATTAAAGACGTGGCTTTTATACATACAATATTTATATCCAGTTAGTTACTAATACAAACTGTGTGTAATTTTTGTAATGTGCAACATCAGTAATCCCAGTACAGCTTGGCAACTTAATATAAACAAAAATACGAGATTGTTTGCAGCTGTAATATTTTCTCAACGGATTTTTTCATCCAGTGCAGTTATGACTCGTCTGAGCATATCTCGCCAACTGGTCCTGTTGGAAGATCCTCTACCCGAGCTCTCTATGTGCGTGTATAGGAGTTGTTGTATAATGTCCATCAAGCGTGTACGAGATTTTCTTCTTTTCCGTCTACCATCTGGTAGGGTACACTTAAAAATGCGGCTGTAGACTATACCAGAAACTCGTTTAGGTGTAATTTCATTAACAATCAATGTGTTATATTCATAGATGTTCATGACACTCTAAGCATCCTTCGACGGTCTGCCACGAGTACTGTCCAGGTTTCTGCCCCATTAATAAATACGGAAAATACAAAGATGTGAACTAGATTATACTTTGTGCTGCGTGTTATATTAGGGTTGGGACATGGTGGATATTTCTAGTTCTACATAGCGGCAAATTTCCGCTTTGCAGCAACCCTGATTATTGATTATAGCCCCCACATATATAAACTACTTGACTACTTCACCAGTTATTATTTGTACAATCAACTAACGTTGCCTTAGTCTTTTGAATATTAACTTCTAATCCACATTCAAGGCCAGACGTTCCTAACCTGTGGTACGCAAATGTTGAGCACATAATTGAGAAAAGAATACGACAACGTGACTCATGGTTAAAATCATATGTGTCTGTAATAAACTTATGTGTTTCTGTGTCGACCCGCTCTGGCTATCTGTATCAATTTGTATTTATTCATGTTTTAAAGTCACCACTTAAAAAAATATTTTTTTTTAAGGCCCTATTGGTACGCCACTATAATGTCTACTTATCCAATAAAACAACTTCAAAAGGTTAGAAACCTCTGTTCTAGTCTCTTAGATTAGGATAAGATTAAGTCATCTTCGCTTAATGCAAGTAGTAGTGCACAATCTACAAATCCTAAATTGGAAAACTTTATGACACCGCACAACTTTGCGCATTATATATTCGCTGTATAAGTTGAATAGCATTAGTGACAGAATAGATCCCTATCTCACGCCTAACTTTACATTGGTCTGATAGATAGTTTTCAACCTTTACCACGGCAGTACTATCTTCATATACTCTTTATTAATTGTACGAAATGATTTATGCCAAGGGTTTTTGATCCTTTTTTATGCAAGGGGACAATTGTTGCTGTTGTCTATTCCTTAGGCCATTTAGCAGTTTTCCATACTAGTTCGCATATTTTGTGCACCTTCTGGACCTATATTTTTCAAAATCTCTCTTTATACTTGGTCTTTTATTTCAAGCCTGTTTCTTTATAGCTGCTCGTACCTCCTGCATCAGTATATCTGGTTGTTCCTCCCAATTGGTGTTATCTGCAGACTGTATATTTTCCTCGGTGTGGAGATCTTCACAATAGTCCTTCCATACTTTAATTAATGGCTGGAGTCTGTTTTTGTCACACTATCTAAGAAAACGTGGCCAAAAACATGCGGAGACTACCACATGATAAGCATAATAAGCCATACGCTAAAAATTTTGCTCAAAATAATACATGGTCAATTATGTTGTAAATGCCAGGAACACCTTTCTGATATTCAATTTGGATTTCGGAACGAGCTTAAAACCAGAGAGGCCCTATTTGGCATACAGGTCCTAATACAGACATGTCCACCGATGTATACGCGTATTTTATCGCGTTTAAAGCATTTGACTGTGTTGACCACGGAAAACTTATCAACCTCCTTCACAATATGAACTTGGATGGCAGAGACGTCCGCATTATAAAAAATCTGTATTACAACCAAATCGTTGCTGTCAAAATTGAAGACATAACTACCGAGAATGTTTCCATTCAGCGAGATGTAAAACAAAAAGCTGTGTCCTCTCTCCACTGCTCTTTAACATATATTCTGAGCAAATTTTCGCCGAAGCATTGGACGAAGCACAGGAAAAAATTGTTGTCAACGGAGATGTAATGAACAACTTGCGTTATTCGGACGATACTGTTCTACTGGCAGGAAGTGCTGATGACTTGCAGGCGTTACTGGAGAGAGTTGTGGCTAAAAGCAATGAAAGGGGACTCAAGTTAAATATCAGCAAGACCAAAGCTGTGCTTATTAGCAAGAATGGTGAGCTTCCAGCAAACCTGAGTACAGGCAACCAACAAATTCATCAAGTCTCCAGCTTTGAATATCTGGGATGCTTATTGAGCAGTAAGTAAGATAGCATGCAGAAAATAAGATCCCGCATCGAGCAGGCTAGAGCAGCATTTAGCAACATGAAGAAGGTGCTTACATATCGTCACTTGTCAATACCCCTACGTATTCGTTTACTACGGTGCTACGTCTTTCCAATTCTGTACCACGGAATGGAAAAGTAAACTTTAACAAAGGTAATGGTGCTACCGTCGCCTGCTTAAAATATCATGGGTAGACTAGAGTCCATAACACGGAGGTGACTGCCCGTCTCCAGAAGCAACCAGAGGTCATGTTTACCATCAAAACACGCAAGCTGGAATACTTTGGACATGTTATGAGAGGTGAAAAGTACCGTATCTTGCAGAACATCATGCAAGGCAAAATCCAAGGCTGACAAGGATCAGGAAGAAAACGCACGTCCTGACTGAAAAACCTGAGAGAGTAGTATGGTGTCAGTTCAACAAGCTTGTTCTGTGCCGCTGCCAATAAAATAAAAATCACAATGATGATCGCCGACGTCCTCCGAGGACATGGCACGTAAAGAAGCAGAAAAAGATAACTTTGATTACATCGTCTATATATGTCACTAGATCATTATTTGTGTCACAAATTGTCGTGAACAATCCGTGAATTTGTTTACATTTAGTCCAGCGTGGATTTGATTTTAGTATAGTACATTGGCTTTTATTGTTTTTCTAGTTTCAATTAAGGTAAACGGTTCTGTAGTTATCCAGTGGTGTTTGGTGGTCAACTTATGCGCAGGTTTTGGCTTACCATTTTACATACTTTTAATTTTATGCGAAAAGTGCAGACTAAAAGTTTGTGGTCAGAGCTGCAATCTAGTGTTTTTGCAGATATAATAGATGTACGCAAATGAATGCTTATAAGAATATGTTGTTTTTATGCAAAATTGCAACATCATTTCCCTCTTTTCATTTCTTGTTTCAATGCCATATCGCCCAAAAATTCTATAGAGGTGATCGTCGCCGTTTGTGTATCCGACTTTTTCATTAATGTAGCCTAATATGATTACAATTTTGCTATTGGAAATCTAGCAAGTTACTGTTTACACATAATCATAGAAATCTTCTATAACTACGTCACTTGCTTGTGTCGTTTGTGCATATATTTTCATTATATTTATAATGCAGATTTTTGCATTTATGAAGTTTTTGAAAATATTTGCTTACCATTATCGCTACGCCTCACCGGCTTGCATCATTTAAGCCAGAAAAGTATACCTAGAAGTCTGTAGTACCAAAATATTTGCGGCTACGCCTGTGTCTTTCAGAAATTTAGCAATCTTAATCTTAGAACGTTTTAGTTTGTTTTCTAGTATTCTCAGCTTAATTAGTTGTAGTAGTCCTTGAATACTCTATGTAGCTACCCGCGTTTTCTTTAATAGTCAAAAATTTTGAATGTGGAGCCCATCGGTCCACTGCCACATGCACAATAGCTGATTTGACACTGTCTACTCTAAACATAAAGCAGCACTAATCGTTAATCGATTCGCCAAACCAAACGTTAAAAGTAGAGTTTAACAATACATTTCTGTTTTCATGGCAAAATAGTACAAGTAGGGTCTTATGTCTTTCTTTACCGCAGTGCTCCAGTCGTTGAAGTGAAGTAAAGTCATTCTTCGGCCGTCTTATTGTAGTATTAGTAGACCTGTTGCCTACTACAAATTTTTTATCGTATCTGGCTACCCTTACTTAATTTTGCCTGCATGTCGATGCAGTTGCCCGGGGTGTGGCACGTAGAACCATAAATGAAAGTTAGAGCCTCCGTGAGGACCAGTTGTCACTAACCATTTCCCGTCTATAAAGCTTAATGCAATAATACTGATAAAAGATGCTACCTATACGGCGTACCCCCACACACATCTTCACTCACCGTCATTATGACAACTTAATATACATAAAACTATCGTTTGCTTTATTGTACTCATGCCATCGCGCGTTTTAGCATCCTTTTCTCACAATCACATTTATAACATTTTATGGCCAGTGATACTTTTAATCTCATTTGTTTTATAATTTCTTACTTATTGTAAAAATTGTTTAAAATACTTCAATTATTTTTTTCGGCTGAAAAACCAATAAATACAAACTTTTGGTATTTTAAAAGATCCAATTTAATATTAGAAACTATAATCATTCTACAATACGTTTATAGTCACTAATAGCAAATTCATTAGCCAAATTGCAAATTATGCATGTTGCACGAGGGAGACTTTGAGCTGGGACATACTGTTTGCACAGTCGACGCATGCTATTAAGCAACAATGTTAATCAAAATGTTTGTAAATATTGTGTTAAAGTCTAATATATTTATTTGATTCTATTCTTTGTAAAAAAATCAAATAATTATATGGGTATGACAACAAACTACTCACATTCTTTGAAACATCGCAATTTTTAAAACGTTTACAGGTTTACAAGTTTATATTAAAATATTTTTTCATGAACATCATTAGAAATAAAATGTATCTTCTTATATTATTACATAGATTTATTTATGTTATAATATCGATAGAACATCGGATTACAATTTTATAACAGTTCATTATAGTTAGATAAAAACTAATAACTTGTCATGCTAGTGATGTCTACTATATATTTAAATTTTTGTTATGTTACAAACTAAATGAGGAATCCCTTGATCTATGCCCAAGGTCTCACATTGCAATTTCGCGAGTCTGTTGCCGAGGAGAGGGCGTAGAGAGAGATAGTTGGTGGTATTGGCACGTAGTGTGCATTCCCTGCGAGTCTATAAACTAGCTGTAGGGATGATAGGGGATCTGAGGGACGGGGGATGCTAAGTGCGTATTTAGGATGTAGTTTGAATGTTGCTCGGCAAACCCAGTGAGAACGGGGGAGGAAGCTTGTTCGGGTTAATAATAAAATATATACGTTGTGGGAGCGATATTTAGAGTTTAGGAGTTAATAATGCTGTGAGCCGGTTTATTAATTAAGTGGTTCAATTGTTTTCGGTTTGTAATTCGGTGGATTCAATGAAATTTTATGCAATCGGGGTTAATACTGAAACTGTTTATACAAACAAATCCAATAATCATATCTTATAATAATAACGAGTGATGCATTATATCAAATGTTTAATAAATTAAAAATCAGATTAAATTTGTTGTCTCGCATCACAGGATTATAGCTCTAATTCAGTTTTAAATTATCATAACATTTATAGCAATATGTGATTTACTGACTATTTGTTAAAACGCAAATGCAAACGTAAAATTTGGACATAAAACTTAATAATACAAATAATAAAATTTCATTGCATAATATTAACTGTTTAAATTATTTTACAGACAATTTTAGAACCAATATTATCAACAGAACTTATTTAATTGTATTTTTAATAAATGCAAAATATTATTCTCGTCTTTATTGCATTGTCCCTCGCAATATAATAAGGACGTTGTTGGTGAGATGAGTATAATTAAATTGGCGCAATTTTCCTGGCGACACGTAAAAGAATTAATTAAATATTTTTTAACGTCCCACACAGTTCTTTCCGTGATGGAAATGAATACCATTTCATTATTTTTAAATGAACCATTATATTTTCAACACTAACACTCGGAAACGGATTCAAAATGCAATCAATCAATACACATATCAAACGTTAATATGGATGTTTACATTTCGCTACTGACATTTCCTGATATCCGTGTGTGTTTGGCGTGGAAATTGTAGCTCAATCCAGATGCATGCACATTTGAAATCATTTTAAATGTGATGGAAAACATTTTACATTCCTTCAGGACATGCAAAAAGATTTCAAATCTTAGACATATTTTGTTGTGAATAAAATAATATTTTTTATTTCTTATCTAGTCTTGTACCAACGCAAATTTACATAATTATAAAATATGCTTACATAGTCTTTTTTATGCATACTTTATATTTTACAGACACGCAGGAGAGAGTTACGATTTTTTTACTTCTGCAGGGGATTTTCGCAAATTTATTCTAGTGTTTAACTGCGACCAAAGTTTTATAGGGCCGCAGCTACGTAGGGCGCATTACAATCCACAATGTTTGGCAGGGTAAAAGTGAAACTGTATTTTTTCAGATATAAATTTCTCGCTACTCCTCGGGCACGTTTTATTTTAAAAGTTGCGAGACTAATAAGACTTCTTCGGTTAATTGATGTCGCGCTGTTTATATACAAAAAGTTTTGTACTAATTAGTAAAAAATATACAGTTGCTTGTTTGAGACTTATTTTTATAAAACAACTAGTAAATAATTACGTAATTGTAAATGGTTTTAATTATGTCATATTTTACTATTACAATTTTAACTTTTTAATATAAAATAATGGTTGAGGTAAAAAAGAATTTTTCAAAACAAATTACTCCATATGTGTTATTTAATTTCTTTTATTCAACCAAAATTAAACGATTTTAATCTTTTTTTTTCAAACTCACCCCATTGCTATTTAATTCGAGCTTTATTATTTATTTTTTTTATAAACGCGTTAACACACCCTCGCATGTAATTACACGCGCCTCAAAATAATAAAAAAAAGGTTTCGCTTTATCGCCCCAGTAAAACTTTAATTAAATCTAACTTTCGTTGAAAGTATTTGGATTATAAATCAATCGAATTAATGACAAAAGAAAAGAAAATAAAGTAGAAGGGTAAATTAAATCGAAACCAAAATAAATCATAATTATTTCAGGGTTATTTGGGGAAATTGATATGAAATCAATATGTGACTACTTAACTAATATGAATTTCGATATCATTTATTGTAATGTAGTAAGATATTACATGATTATTTTAAAAATAATTTTACGCACTTATTTATATCTTTTCCAAAAATCACCATTACAGTTTGCAATTTAAGTTTTTGTTACTTCCAGCTTATTTTATACTTTTTGAAGTATGTTGGTCTTAAATATTGATATTGTGCAATTAAGAACACGAAGTTGAAAATAAATAATTACAAAATATCCAAAATCAATACTTTACGGAGTCTCATTTTTGTTTTTTAATTGTCTGTAGTTTAAAAGCTCATATGCCATTTTCTGCTTTTCTAAGCTTATAGATGTAGGTTATTGATTTGCACCTGATTTTAGCTCTGTATTTGATCCAAAACAATAAATTGACACAGCTTTTCTCTTTCGCCGAGTCCTGTCTTAACTGAAAGTTTAGTTATCTACTGCTGAATCCTAAATATTTAGAACAAGTTTACTAAAAATACTATGCTTCAATTCTTGCCAAACCAAAATAATTTCTATATAAGTAAAACCACCCAAAAGCTGCAATTCTTACCTTGTGCCAAATAAAAATATTAGACAATAACCAGCATAAATTATTTCTAATCTGTTCAATAAATATTTAAATATTATCTTTTTGCCACAACTATAAAGCACAATTTGTGCAAATTAACAAGGATCTCTTCCTAAAAATCCACTACTATATTACTAAACTAGTTTTAAATTTTAAATCCTATCTTGACAACATAGAACGGGGTGTTAAATATGATGAGTTCTAATTTAATGTATATAAAGCTCAATTGTTACTCAATAGTCAATCTTAATTTTGCTGTATTTTCTTATTGTGTATCAACAATGTTAATAATATAATAATGCATAAATCTTGTTTCTGACAATTATCTAAAAATTGTAACCATAAATGACGATGCTATAGCATTACAGGTCAAACTAACAAAAACTGACATAATTAAGCCAATAATAATATATTAAGTATCAAAGGCAGACAAACATTGCTTGCAGCACGCCAATGTTTGCTCACACAAGCAAAGCATAAGCTGCTGACAGCAATGTTCCAAAAATGCTTTCTTGTAGATTAAAAATTCGAATAAAAAAAAACTAAAGAGGATTTTCCAAGTAACCGATAAACTTTCTCGATCACGTAAAAGAAGCAAACAACTATAGAATGTTAATGTTAAGAAAGAAGTAAGATAATTAAATTAATTTTTTATATATATATATATATATATATATATATATATATATATTTGTTCTACATTCTCTTCTTTTTCGTTTTCTCTTTTTTCAAAGAGGTCAAAATTATAGTTTTCCCGCCATCATTCTCTGTTCCTGGATTCCCATGTTGCTTGAGTAAGCGTGTTGTTTGTTATTCTCTTGATAGTGGCAGTCCATCTCTTCGATGATATACCTCTCGGTCAATTCCTTCCATTTTCTCCTGTACCACCAGTTTTTCTAGGTTATCAACCCTCCTATTGATGTGCCAAAAAAATTTTAGGATTCTTGCAAAAGCAGTTTGTAATAGTCTCTGTGGTTCATTTATTTCTTTCTTAATAGATAGGTTCTGTGAGCTGTCCACGCATCTCACATGCATCAATTTGTCTTCTAACCTGTGTTTTAATTATCCATAATTCAAAGAGTTAAGAATGATATCATTATTTTTCCATTTTTCTTTTCATATTTAATGATTTTATGATTGTTTTATTATTTGTTTTTGATATTATTGAACTTCTTATCCGTTTAAAGTTCAAAACTTTGATTTATTTGTTTATATCCCAAAAATGGTGCGTTTTATAAAAAAAAATAAGTGTTCCTTTTGAAAAAAGTTAAACATTATTTATTTTATAAAATAGTTTTTTAAAACCAAAAAAATTTTGTTTAAAACTTTTTTTGATTTTTTTTACGGTTAGAGAATTATTTAAGTGTTCCGGTAATTTTGACTAACCCTGTATATTATTTGACGACATTGTATCCATTTATAAATGTTATGTCTGTAGTATTGTTGTTGCCTCGGTCTATAATCATAATTTTTGTTTTGCTCATGCTAATTTTTAGTTTGTAGTTCTCACTTTCTATTTTCAATTTCTGCACCAGGACTGTAAGTTCTTTTGCAGTTAATGTTAACAAGACAGAGTCAGCATACCAAAGATTGTTTATGGGGTTTTTCCTACAACTATACCTTTATTCCAATTTTATAGGACTCTCCTCATTATGTATTCTGTATATATAATAAAGAGATGGGAGACCCCCATTTCGCGTAGTATGATCCAGAGTTTTTCATATTTAATACTGTCAAAAGCTTTATGATAGTCAACAAAGCACACGAATATTGTTTTGTTGATTTCTTGGGCTTTCTCAATAATTCGTCTTAGGTTAGAAATTTGAAAGTAGCCTCTTCCTTTCACAAATACAGCTTGATGTGGTGAAATTTGCCATAACAGGTGAGGTTTGAGTATTTTGTTAATAATTTTAAAGAAGATCTTACTGGCGTGTGACATTAGTACAATCATCCAATAGTTCTCACATTTATCTTTAGGACCTTTTTTGTGTTATGATATGAATACCGATTCTACCCAGTCCCCAGGCCATTGTCCGGTTGTCTATACTCCATTACATATTTTATGTAATATGTCGACCCCACTTTATCCTATTGTTTTAATAATTTCGGCTGTGATGTTATCTGCTTTCGAGGGATTTTGGGGGCTTGAGCATTTGTATTGCATTGTTTATTTCTTCCTTTAAGATAGTTGGCTCTTCCTCCATATATTGTTGTTTATAGTTACCTGTTCTTTCATGGTCATTAAATAGTTCTTTGCAGTACTCTTTCCATACTTCAAGAGTTTCGTCTAGATTTGTAATTTTTTTGCATTCATTAATTTCAATGATCCATCATCGATTTTACTATTTGATACAGATATTTTGTATTGTTATTTTCAACATGTCCCTGGGCTTTGCTACAGATTCTCAGTAGGTGTGTGTTTTTATCCTTTCTGCAGCTTCGTTGTATAGCTCTGCTGAGTTTGTTGTATTTTTTTTTTTTTGTATCTAAACCACTTGCTCTTATTTTTTTTTCGTCATTCATCACTAAAATTTTAAAATGCTTGTATTTATATCCAAGAAATTTACAAACCAAAAACAAGATCAAAAACTAACTACAGATTAATTTAGCTCTCTTATTACTCTACGCGCTTTTTTTTTTTAAAAGTACATACCAACTGAACCCTTTGAACATTTCTGTCCTTAAACTGTCCTAAAATTTGTTGTAAAAACTTTAGATCGATTTATTGAAAATTGGTTAATATATGTTTTTCAAGTTTTAGACCCTGGCGTCCTACATTTACATCTTAAATTTTAGTTGCTACAACATTGAGAAGTTTTGTTTAATCTTCTTTAATAAATGACAATTACCCTTTCTTAAACAAAATTGCAGAAACACCAAAATATAAAAAAAAATCAATTTGCTTGATAATTGGGCGACTGCGCCAGTCATATACTACAAAACGATTCTTAGCGGGTAGTTAAACTACTGTACCAGTGTGTTTGTCATCAAAGAGTTTCTTAATTAATCTTTTTGTGCTATGATTTTAATACACCCTCTTTTAAACCAAGTTGCAAAATTATCAGAAAGTCTAAAACATCAATTTACTTAATAAAAATAATAAGTTGGCAAAACATATTAGTACTAAAACTCTTAGCGAGTAGTTTAATTGGTATACCCTAACCACCCATCCAAATGTTTGCTACCAACAAATTTCTAAACTAATTTTCCACTGCTATGTTTTTGACACTGAAACACTTATAACAGTTGCAAAAATATCCGAAGAATAAAAGACTTCAATTTGCTTGATAAATATTTAGTATGGGCAGGCAGGCAGAAGATAATACCATACAAAATTTTGTTGTGTAGTTTGGTAGTCAATCAAGTAAGCAAGGTTTACTAATACAAGAATTGTTAATGGGTAAATTAATTAGTGTATTATAAAGTGTTTATCGTCAAAAAGTTTCTTAATTATTCTTTCTCTGACATGGTTTTTAATAATTGACATTCACCTTTTCTTAAACTAATTTATAGGTATATTGAACAGGTGAAAAACATCAATTTGAATAATCAAAAATAATCGGCGAGTGAACGTGTCAAAATATTACAAACATTGTTAGCTGGTATTGGTGTTAATTAATCTACTATGCTATGTTTTTGAAAACTTAAACTTTTCTTAAAAATCCAATCAGAATTTGTTGACAGCTGCCCTGAATAACTCGGCGGATGTGCATCTAAACCAGTCCCTTAAGTTGCAAAACCACAAAATTCTTCTTTCAATCAAACCTTTTTTTTTTCCTTAAATTAGAGATGTTATATCTGCCTCTTCTTAGGATGTAGCCAAGGCAGTCTAGTTTTCTGTTTTTATTGTGGTAGCAACTTCTCTGGTTTTACGCATTCGGTGCATTACTGTTTTGTTAGTGACCTTGTCAGTCCATAAAATTCTGAGCAACCTCCTGTAGCACCACATTTCAAATGCTACCAGGTTCTTGATATTTTCTACTTTTATTGTCCAGGCCTCTACTCCCTATAATAAAGTGAAGAATATGTATCACTTTAATACTCTTGCTCTAGTTTGAGTTTTAGTTTCATATTACGATTACAAAAGATTTTATTTTTATTTTTGTGAAGTCGCAGTGGGCTATCTCTATTCTACTTTTTATCATTTTTGTGTGTTCCGTGTTTTCCGTTACCCACGTTACTAGGTATTTGTGAGAGGGTACCCATTCTATAGTTTCATTGTTAATGTGTATAGATGGTCTGTTTTGATTTAGGTTTTCTGTTGTGGCCATAACTTTAATTTTTTTTAATGTTTATGTCTAAGTCATATCTTTGGCAGTTGGTGTTGTTTAGTGATTCAATTAAGTACTGGAGATCTTCGGTGCTGTCAGTTATCATGTTAGTATCAACAATGCTTCTTCATATACTTTCACTGTACACATTAAATAGCAGAGCTCACAGTACGCACCCTTGTCTGACTCCCCGACATGTCGCAACTTCTTCAATCAAATTTTTTACGACTTTGAACTTTGATGCTTGATGCCATTGAAAGTTAAAGTTATTCTTATATTTCTGCTGTCAATATTTCTCTTCTTTAGTATCTCTAACAACTTTGAGTGTTGGATTCTATCAAAGGCTACGTTTATTCTAAATAGTGCTTCACTGATTCCCTAGCCTCTCCAAAAATCCATATACGTGTCGCTGATGTCTTTATCTAGTTTTCTAAAAAAGCAATTGTATATTATTTTTAGGAAGATTTTCAGAGTGTAACTCATTTGGGCAATAATTCTGTAGTCATCCGCAATTCATAAACTATTTTATTTTATATTCGGTTGATAACTTCACCAGAAGTCGTGTGTTGCAACATCGTCATATAGTGACTCTGTGGAGGTGTTGCAAATTTTTAGGTTTACTTGTCAGTGGTTTGATCTTAGACGTAGATTTGGTTGTTCAATCTTGCCGTAAAGTGTATATCGTTGCTTGTAAAAAGTAATTCATTTAGTAAATTTAAAAAAAAAAATTAAAACCCAAAAAAATTATTTTTATCGGGTAATCTTTATAATCATGCAAAAGAACCAATTTGTACATTTATTTTTTTTAAATGTTGCTGTAACTACGGCTAACATGGTTCATTCAAAAGTTCCAATTTTTAATGGCGTGATCAAGCATTTTGAGTGGTATTTGGCAAATAAAGGAAGTAATGTTGGTTTTCAAGGTGCAATATTACATGATCGTTCTCGCAATAAAGCCATGGTTTCAAGGGCTATGTGGCAAGTAGCGCCGTTTTGTTAAAACCAAATGTCGTCGAGATCACCGGTTTTAATTTTAGACAGCAATAGTCTGTTATCATTGGGCGATAACGAGCGCCATTCACAATTACGTTCCGGCTGGCCTTATTTTTGAAGAAATGTTGAACCAGGCATAAACCACACCAAACCGTTGTTTTATTTGTACGTAATGGCAGCTTTTAAATCTTCTCTGGTTGTTCTTCAGCTCAAATACGGCAATTTCTCTTATTAAGCCAGAACATAGTCTCATCGCTAAACAAAATTTTGGTCAAAAACAGTAGATCCTCTTAAAGCTTTTCAAGAGCCCAAAGCCTAAAACAGTGACGATTTGAAAAGTCAGCCGGCTTCAACTCTTACATGAATTAAATTTAGTATGCTTTTAACCTAAGCAATAACAAAATCCAACTTGTAAATTTCTTTTCCGTGACCTGTCCTGCTTAGAAGTCAGTTTAGACTTAATCAGTTAGCTCTAGCTACTTGGTAAGTTGTTAGACACATTTCAAAAATTGTGTTTTCTGCCCAAGACCGCCGTTTCTGCCACAAGGTTAATAACATAGTTAAATAATGTTTGAATTGGTAGTTGGAATAACATTAGACTGTTTTTATGATAACGATAAATGTGAAGTCCTTAATATTACATTTGTAATGTTGTAAGAAATATTACCTACTTATAAATAACAGATCCTAAGGCTATTTTTGCCCCATTTATATAAGGACCAAATATAAATTTAGATTTGTAAGTCTCAGAATATTAGGGTGAGAGCAAATATGTTTGAAATATTGTGCAGTGTTCCTGATACCAGTTAACCTCTTTATGTATTGTGTTCTACATAGTCCAAGTCTAGACCGATATCATAGACCAGCAAACAGTTCAAAGCTGTCCACACATGCTTAGACATGGTTTCTCCTTAGGTCCTCGTAGAGATTTCAATTGCAAGATACTTAATTTCACTTAATTAATGTTGAATGCTCTCATCATTTTGAAACAATCTAACCTTTTCCTCTCTTATAAAGCTACTAAACCAGAACAATAGTAATTTAAATTATATTTAAGAGTTTTGCATTTGGTAACAGCTACAACGTATTCAGATATTTGTTTTACTAGCTCTTTTCAAATTGAACTAGAAAGAAAATTAACAATCAAGTAAAATTATATTGAAGTGATTTATTTGCTTTTGCGTATTGTTTATCAGATCAGTGCACGAAAAAAAATTACAATGTTTATCACCTAAATAATAACCTAATATTAATAAACATGATTATGTAAGATAAGTGCTTAAACATAAGAAGCCCAATACATGATTAACAATGGCGTAAGTAGATAGAAGGAAGGAGGATGGGAAAAAGAACAATACGGATTTACCAAAGGAAAAACAACCTTAGGAGCTATTGAAAAAGTGAAAGCAATAGCAAAAGAAGCAAACAGCGGAACGCAGAGGAAAAGGCAACACTGTGTAATGATAGCGTTGGACATACAGAACGCGTTTAATAGCGTATCATGGGCAGCAATCATAGAGGCGGCAAAGAAGAAAGAACTGAACAGAAAAACAATCAAGATTATATGGAGCTACTTACAGGACAGAAATCTATTGACCAAAAATGGAAGATTCAAACTTACTAGAGGGGTACCGCAGGGCTCAGCACTGGGACCAAAACTGTGGAACCTTGTCTATAACGAGTTACTTCGAATGAAGATGCCGGAAGGCGTGTCAATAACTGCATTTGCGGACGACATAGCAGTAGTAGGTAGAGACGTAGAAATAGAAGTACTAAAAGGAAGATTAGAGCTGGCAATTGATATGATACAAATATGGATGAGAAGTAAGGGCTTAAAACTAGCAACACAAAAAACTGAGGCGGCATGGCTATCGACTAAGAGGAATAATAGAGGAACAGGTAAGATACAGGTGGGAGATCAAGAGATAACCATAGGGAAAAAAATCAAATACCTTGGAGTGACACTCGAAGCAAAGGAATGAACAGGTTAAGGAAGCGGTCATTGGAACAAAGGAAATTGAGAGAAAGCTTGGTAGACATGCCAAACAACGGAGGTCCAGGAGAAGAAAGCAGAAGGCTAATAGCAACGGCAGCAAGAAGCAAATTGCTGTACGCCGCAGAAACATGGGGAGAAGCCATGAAAACAAAAAAAAACAGAAAGGAAGTAAGAGGAGCCACAAGAGCAAGCTCGCTAAGGATTTGTAGAGCTTACAGAACAGTGTCACAAGAGGCAGTAGAGGTAATTGCGGCAACACCTCCCGCGGATATGATGGTGGAGGAAAGAATAGAAATAAAAAAACTTGTAAAAGAAGGAACGAGTAAAAAAGAAGCAAAGATAAGAGCAAGAGAGAAGACTATGGAAAGATGGCAGAGAAAATGGGATACAGGAGAAAAGGGGAAATGGACGAGAGAATTAATCCCAGACATAAAAGAATGGGTAGAGAAGAAACCCGAGACGTGTTATTATACAACACAAATACTGACCGGGCACGGAGCATTTGGAAAATTCTTGCAAAAAAATTAAAAAAATAAATGAAGAAGAAAGGTGTACATTTTGTCAGGAAGAAACACACGATAACGCAGAACACACTCTAGTAGAATGCGAGGCGTGGGAGGAAGATAGAAAAAAACTAGAATATATACTAGAAAGCAAAGTGGATAAAAGAACAATCATTAACAAATGCTTAAAAGATGAAAATAAATGGAGGGCGTTAAAAAACTTTGCAACAAGTGTACAAAAAAAAAAATTGAAGAGTTTGACAATAGAAGAATATAGAAAAACAAACAATGGAAACAAACACACAAACTAAAAGCCATAGAAGAGAAAGGAAAGAGATGAGAGAAGCTAAATGGAAACAAGAAAACAGAGAAAAAGATCAAAAAGAAAAAAATAAAAAAGGATATGACAATTGTGCATACCAAGAAACAGAAGAAAAAAGAAGAACATTTACAGAGACTACGATACCAAACGAAATTGCAGAGATAAGGAGAAGGAGAAAAGAAATATTGAAGGAAAGCAGAATAACAGAAATAACAAGGCATATACCAAATGGTAGATATGCTATCTCGAGGATGACTGAGAACGCAACCTTTCAGATAGTCAGAATATACCTGGCAACGAGAGGACATGAAGAAGTAATTCCTGATGGAGATACAAGGATATCACTGGAGGTAAAACTTACAAATCTAGGACTGCCAAAAGGAATACAACTGATGGAACTGCATAAATTATTCATGAAAGAGAGGGGATATGATAAAGAAGAAGTGAACGAAGACCTTAGTAAGCTAAGAGCACATCTGAGAACAAATTATATAATTAGAGTAAATAACACAAAGATGGGAGAAAGAAGAGAATGCAGAGGTAGATGCCAGTGCAGATAAGAAAAGGCAAAATGACAAAAGAGACAGACAAAGGTAGGGGCTATAGGGAGAGAGGGGCCGGGGACAGCATGCGTGCCGCAGATGATGCGTGAAAATCCGCGAAGCAAAAACCAGCCCGCCTCAAACTAGCACCAAATGTAGGTTAGTTTAGACAGGGACATTAAAACAACAGGATTTGCGCAGAGAAAAAAACCGGAAGGTATTACCATGCGTAAGTTATTCTTAAGGGCCACTTGTTGAGAGCCAAACAACTCACTACGTCCTAAAAAAAATTAAAAAAAAAAAAAAAAAAAAAGATAGAAGGAAGGAATAATATACACTTCAGTTTGAGTTGCAATTAATACATAATAAACGCGAAAATATTTTAAATAAATAAATTTACGACCTAAAAATTGTATCACAACTACGTTCAACTTAGTGACGCAAAATATTTTTCAAAGAGAGTGGAATAAATTTAAATTTATCTATCAACTTTAACGTGTGTATAATCAAATACTAAATTCGCTAACAACATATAATTCAGACAATTTTACTAATTGTGTCAACCTATTTAAATCGCTCAATATAACAAAACAAAGTTGAAATCTGTAATAAAAACGTATACATAGCAATTATTTAAGTATGCTTAGTCTAATAAAGAAGGCACATATCAAACGGAAAAACTAAAACTTATAAAATACAAAACAACGAGGGTGCCATTATTTCTATACAAAACTGTACTCCTTCTCCAGAAACAAACCATTAGCAAATAACACCACACTAACGTAAACTCCAAAAAAAATGCCAGATGTCAATACCCATGAACTACGGATGGCACTAAATTATATGAACATTTTCGGGTACAGATAGAATAACTAGAAAAATGCTGAAAATGGGAAGAGATACCTTAATAGAGGCTGTGCAAATTCTACTAAATAAATGTTTAAAAGAAGAAAAAATACCAACAGAATGGCAAAATACTCAAGTTACCGTAATTCACAAAAAGAGCAACAATACAAACATTGAAAACTACCGCTCAATCAGCATACTCTTACACCTGTATAAATTGCTCACAAAAGTTAACGAACCGCCTAACAAACAAATTCGACTTCGACCTGCCCCCTGAGCAGGCAGGTTTTCGAAAGGGATTAAGTACAGTAGACCACCTCCTTACTATTCGATTGCTAATCAAAAAATCTTCGACTCGATCGAGATATGAGCAGTATTAAATGCAATGACCAACGCACGTATTGACTCCAGATACTCGAACCTACTGAACTACATCCATGAACATAAGACACTCCAAATTAAGCTGGACAATGACACCATTACTAACAAGGTTCCTATTAGAAGAGAAGTAAGGAAGAGTGATACCATCTCACCAAAACTTTTCACGCTCGCAATAGAAGATGTCTTTAAACGCTTGGACTGGGAGAAGAATGGTGTAAACACACAACTAAATTTAGTATCCAAAGAAGTCAAATTTAAGATGATCCTCAAGAAGACCAAAATTATAAGTGATTCTAAAATTCCCATCTCTATAAAACAAAATGTGCTGGAAAATGTAGCAGAATATGTGTACTTGGGTCATGTGATCAGATTTAGAAAAGAAAACCAGTGCGCCGAAGTAAAACGCAGAATTAAGATGAGTTGTTCAGCATTCGGTAAACTGAGTTACATACTGAAAAACAACGCATCCCATATAGACTAAAAAGAGAGGTGCACAATAAGTGCAACCTCCCCGTAACTACGTATAGTGAACTACCCTTACCAACAGATCAGCAGACAAGCTGCAAACTTGCCAAAGAGGAATGAAAAGGTCCATGTTAGGTGTAAGCCTAAAGAATCACATTCGAAACACCAAAATCCGCAAACAAACAGGTGTCGAGAATGTTATCACACGAGTCGCAAACCTAAGTAGAGCTGAGCAAGCCATGTTGCAAGGCAGAACCCAGCAGCAAGTGGACAATACGAGTTATGCAGAGGAGACTACGGACCTCTAAGAGAAGTGTGGGAAGACCCCAAAAAAAGGTAGAAAGACGACATCCGAGAAGTCGCCGGCTATTCGTGGCAACAGAATCCTAAAGATAGATAGATACAGGCTGAAGAAGAAAAATAAAAAGAGTAATAAAGTTCAAATTTATAAACATCGCATTCTGTGCTGCAAAACAGCAGAATACAAATTTTGGAAACATTGCAAAATTAACCATTTTCAACACAAAATAAAAAATGTAACCAATTACAAGATCTGCTAATTTTCTAACAGCTTTAAAGCGGTCGTCTTACTATTACCAAAAAGATCCTGGTTTCATAAAAAAACTTCTTCAACAACAACGTTTCAATTTTGACAAAAATTTGCAAGCACTATTTTAATAATTAATATATCAGCATCGTCTTCAGATTGCTTGACTGAGCAACATTGAAATTAATCTAGATTTGTTTTTATTATTAACAAAAAAAAATTCTTGACTCACCATTGCATTCAGTGTCTCATAAAGCATAATTTAGACCGTTAAAAATTTTAAGGATCTACGGAATAATTCCATAGTTTTCACAATTATACTATGTGATTCGCATTTTCACTTTTGTAGAAATGTTATTGGTTCAAAGCAGTAAAAAAATAACTTTTTCGTTTAGAGAATGCCAGTTTCAACAGAGAGTAATAAGAGATATCACGCTTATTCATATTCAAAACGTTCTTTGACAGATTTGGTTCAACGGTAATTCTTTAAAACAGCAGTAATAGATTAACATGTACCGCCGTATCGTAAACTTCATTGTTTCATTTAGAGATACTCTTTTCAAAAATTAAAAAAAAGTCAATATTATCAGGTAATCTCTATTATCATACAAAAGAACTATTTTTTACAATTATCTTTTAAAGATTATTTCTTTCAAATGTTGGCAGTAACTGTGGTAAACATGATCTTTTCTAAAGTTTTATATGACGCGTTTTTAATGGTATGTGGTAAATCACGCAAGTTATGCTTCCAATTCCTCAATCGTAGCTAGCTTATGCATGTAGATTTAATTTTACATAACCCCAAAAAAAAGTCTAGAGGTATGATATTACATAATCTAGACGGCCAATTCACCGTTCCAAATCGTAAAATTAACTATTCACCAATTTATTCTTGCAATAAGCCATAGTCTCACGGACTGTGTGGCAAGTTTGTTAGAACTAAATGTCGTCGAGATTACGATCTTCAATGTCAGGCAACAAATTGTCCGTATATATGGCGCAATAAAGGGCGCACATCACAATTACGTTCGACCAAAACGTAACTGTGATGTAGGCACACCTAATTTTTGAACAAATGATTCCAGTAGCTCATAAACCACACTACACCGTTGTTTTGTCTAGGTGTAATGGCAGCTCTTAAACCTTGACGTAGCCATTAAGCCATTTCTGGCCTTCATCCCTGAACAAAATTTTGGTCAGACATTAGATTTTCTTCAAAGTTTTCAAAAGCTAAAAAACTGAAAAAGAAATGGAAGGTGTATGGTTTTAAAACAAGGTCTTTACATAAAATACGTAAAGTTGTTCCGTACGACAATTGATGCCAATCGATTCATCTCTATATTTTCTTCACTACGTAGCTGGATTTAGTCAAACTACCCAATAATAAAAATTGGGTTTTACATTTTTTAATGGTACAGTAAATTGTGCGTTCGGTAGGCTGATTATGTGGTCCTTAAGTTGCTCAAAATGCACAAAACACATTCGTTGCAAACAGCTAATTCTTGTAATACAGCTGAATAATTTCCATGGTGAAATGTCAAACAATACTGAGCAAAAATACCATGACTAGGCGCTCGCTTGATCTGTTATAACATCCCTACTGAAAAAGTACCTCTAAATGAATCACCCAATACTAACAGTTAATAATGAAAGTTTTCTAAACCAATATCTTACTTCTGTAACAGTTTATTTTCATCATTTGTCAATCCCGTTGCAATAAACATACATTTTTGATTATGCAGAAAGTTCGGATAGTTTCTGGATCTCTTAGTAGATCTAAGTTGTTCTTCATTGCTAAAAACCACAAAAACTTTTAAGCATTATATTAATAACCAGAAATATCACTCGCTAAAATTAGTCCAGTAATTCTTTCTTCTCAAAATGCTTTCCTTAGTGTTTCTTTCATGAGCAAAACCTTATTTTAATTTCAAAAACGTTATCAGAGTCTGTACGACAATAATATACTACAGATAATTTTGGTTTGACTGCATTACAGACTAGTTTCTGCATATCCTAAGTGCATACAAGATTATTTCTTTGTACAGATAATAGCTATCAATTTCTCTGCAGACTTATCTTATACCTGAAGTCAATGCAACTTTTACGCCCTATAATTCCTGAACCTTAAGATCAAATCAGAAGTAAAAAAATTGATTTTTATATTTCAGAATTAAAAAAAAAACAAATATTTATCATCAAAAATGGCTTTATTGTTTTCAAAGTAAAATCAATACATTTTTGAATGTGTTTCAAAGCACTTTTTTTCACTCCGATAGAGAATGCATTTGAACACAGTAACCGCAACTTTAGATGTCTTGCAATTTATTTTTAATGTGCAAGAATAAAATCATTAAGTGCTAAATCAGGATTATATGACGGATGACCCATCAAGTCTACGTTTTAATTGCTCAAATTTTGCCAATGTGTGCAAGATCGTATTGTCGTGTTGGATTTTGTCGGTTAGTTTCCCTTATTTTCCAAAAGACTTCTGGCAAATAAATAGTTGTGTACCATTTAGAATTGATCATTCTATGTTGCACTAATACGGTTGCAACATCGTCCAGTTTTTCTGCAAACAACTTTTTTTGGATATGGCTCATCTTATAATTCCACATGCGTAGATTCACTATTCGTCACCTATCACAGACATGTTTTGAAGCATCGCGGTCGTATTTTTTAAGCATTTCTTTTGATTAATTGACATAAATCATTTTTTTGTGATTGTCAAATTAAATGGGAACCAACTCTAACAAATATTTTTGATGGCTAATTGTTTATGCAATATTAAATGTACTTCAGTCCTATTAATGCCCAAGAATGCTTCAATCTCACAATACATCACACGACAATCTTGTAGTATCAGTTCACGCTCAGCATCAATGTTTTCTAGAACAACAACTGATTTTAAACAACCTATACAAAATTCGTCGTTCAGCAACTTACGGCCTCAATTAATATTGATGAACAATCAATAAACACTGATCCTTGATAGTCCTTTAAAGCCAAAAATCGAATTAAGTTCAACGACGCACTGGTGTTTAGTTAATCCACGTCAAAAGTTGTAAAACATAATCGCAAAAAACGTTTACGATTTAACTAATTTTTTTTGCCAAAGTAAAACACATAGCTTCAAAATGTCAAAGTTTACAATAAAAACATCAGTTTCCAGATGGCAGCACTAGAGTTGCCCATTCCAGAAATATAAAAAGCAACTTTCGTACTTAATTATTAAAAAAACTAAGGCAGTAATATAAAACGTACATCAAAGCGGTTTATGCTTTCATCACGCGCATATTAATGCCAGTTTTGTATATGGTAGATGTATTTGAAAAATGCGTTCCGTATAACAACGCAAAATTTCTGCGTCTAGATAGGTCAGCAATTCCGTATCTTAGATACGTTATACGTAGATACATTTAAAGCGACTGCTTTGTCATATAATAGGTGAAAACATTGTTTACCTAAATCAACTCCTTAATGAGCAATATAATAATCTACAGAACAGTATTTGTAAAAAAGGCTTGTATACGATACTACAAAATGTAGGTTCTACGTGTAAAAGAGGAAAACAATAAGTATATTGAACACAGATAAATAAAACAAGTAAAAAAATGGTTAGTTAAAGAATAAAATTCTACCATTTTATACTGCCAACTCCTAATATAACATAATTCATAAAATACCTTTAATCTGATTTTTTAATTAAATTTCTAATCTGCATATGAATATTTTTATTTTTTATTTTATTTAATTACAATCAGGAATTGCATTTAAAGCATGCCTTAATCAGTATTACTAGTCCACAACATACAGCAATTTAATTACGACAATGTAGTTCGTAGTTTACAAGTTTTTCCGGCTTGTAGAATCGAAATATTTGAAGTAAGTTTTCCAATTAAGTTTCTATTGCACAAGAGTCCTTCAGTCAGCTGTAATATTTTTTACTATGAAATCCAATCCTCATCTTAAAATACTTTTAATTAATTGAACAGCAATTAGCTTCCTAGGATGAGTTACAAAGTACATAAAATCCATTGATTTTTAAAAACCCCACCCGATAATTATTAATATTAAAAAAACATGCAATGCAGAGTAAATTAGCATTTACAAATCGCGTGCAGAATAGTTAACGATTAAAATCAACAGGATTAATTATTTATTTATTTTAGCTAATGGAAACATCTAGTACAAAGAGCATGCGTTATGCCATCATCAATTTTGACTGTCATCAATGTTTTGAAACTTTATTTAATATATTATAAATTTACTGTTACATTATTGATTTTCCAAAATAAAAAACTTTATATTAATTTCGCTTTATTAAAAAAGCTAATATCTATCAATCCAAATGGTGACATTCGTCAACCCGTTGCACAAACACACATTTCCTTTCCTGATACATGTTTTATTTATCCCAATTCCATTTGATTGATTGACGCATCTGCAAGCATTTCCACTACATAAAAAATTACATTTGTATATATAAAAAAAAATCGAATAATAAATAAATTTTCTAGAAGGAAATGAAAAGAAGCGGACCTTAACGTTGTGAAACTTTAATACTAATGCTACACCTGGAGAGCGTTAAAGGCTGTCACTATTTTCACCGTTACTAATGAATGTTTGTAAATTTCAAATTCACACACGCGCGGTTTATATTTTCTTTCGGGTGGCCCTGTCGCTCGTAAATCATCAGGTGCGCGCCTTTTTTTCTCTACCCTCACTTGTGTTATTAGGTAGGAAAAAATCGATTGTGGGGATGGTGTAATTAATATCTTTACATTATTTATCACGTAAAACCACGTTATTTATATGATGAAATAATTAAAATATTTTTTTATTAATTTCTTACAAAATCATATAAATTCAGAAATGTTTAATATCTAATTTCAATTCTGTTGATTCGCAAATCCATTAAGCCCATTATATTCTCACATTGAATCAACAATATAACTGATTTGCAGTAAAATATCTTCCATTAATAATATACCACAATTGTTTTATCTTTTAATATTTATGCTCGTTTCACACACACAAACATTATTTTTGTCTTCATAAAATGTTTGCGTGTTCTCACGCGAAACGACTCGCAGTGAAGAGCTCACTTTTACCTGTTTAACTTTTTATGCCGGTTCAAACCGGCATAAAAGTCCACTTTATTCGTCGGGTTTTTAGAAAAAATATATAAATAAGATAAAAAGAAACGTTTTTGCAAAATGCACACACGTAATGTATAAAATAGAGTGTTGATGAAGGTAATCATGAATAAAATAATGCATACATATTTATTCAACTACTTAATTATTACAACCTATCCCAAGTAAAGAAAAAAAAAATCGGTAGATTACAAAATAATATTCAGTCAGTTTGTGATCTCGATCATTTTTGTTTTCTGTTTCTGCCAGTGGTCTATATTCACAGCGTTTGTTAAAATCATTAATAACCGACAGCGTTTTTAGACGGCAGCACTAGCTGCACTTTGTGCAACCATATTGAAATATATTTTTTTATTTACGTATTTTCTCATACTTTATATTCTATATGTTAAGAGCATATCGACCGCTACCTTCGTTTCTAGTATTTTAGTTGCTTTTGGGGTCATTCCTATTTCCACATTGAATTTGATAATCAATTTTTTTTTACAAGTACATTCAGAAAGGTTCAAACTATATTTGGTCAGAGCATTTTAGTCAAATATTAATAGGCCAAAATGCATTTTAATGCTGTTCGCAAATATAATTTGAATAAAATACTCTGGCAAAATATATTTTAATCCTTTCTGAATGTACAGGTGAAAAAATAAATGAATTATCAAAAAATATGTGAAAATAGGAATAACGCCAAAGTATCGGTTTTCACTATAATATCAAAATCAAGGCAGCGGTCGGTATGCTCTTAAGTTAAGACCGAACACTGATAGTCAAAGTAGCTTTTCACCTCTAAAAAGTTCCAAAAATTTTAAAACTTTGTACACTGATTTATAGGTACCTAGTGAAAGAAATCACGAAAAACAGAGCACTTTTTCGGTTTTTTGTTAATATCTCGAGAACTGAAAGTCGGAGGTAAAAGTTATTAACTATATACACAATGAAAGCTGATAAAATTTGCAATAAAAATGATCATATACATTTTTCTAGTATTTTTAGCGGTTACAGAATTATAGAGCACTAATGATTGCGTTTAAAAAAAAATAGTTAGCACGGCACAATCTGTATTTTATTGAAGATGCCAAAGCAAGAAAAAATAAGTGTTCTTTTTGCCATCATTTGTTAGATACTTGTAAATCAATAATTGTTTTGCCTACACTTTTAGATACGTTGGATCATTGTGGGAATGGGGTTATACATTTTCAAGAAATGAGACTGAAGACTGCCACAGATTCTGCTGCGTCTTCTGTAGTTACTGGGATCAACCGGCTGGCTCAAACATCCAACCCCACTGTTCTAGAGGAAGTGCATTTCCTAGCCCGACTTGGATTTGGTTGTATACACAAAAAGCATGCTGCATTGCTGCTTCTTTTGTGGACGACAGCGCAGAGAGGTCTGGTTTAACATTCAAAACTGATTTGATAAAAGCTTTGTAACAATGCATTTTGTTTGTGAGGTGCACTGTACCATGTCAAGAATATTTTGTTTTCAGCTTCAGCTTTATTACATCAGTAACACTTTGCAGTGTAGCTCGCTTCTTAAGCAAATTAAAACAAACAAGTTTCCATTTTTGATATGCAGCGGAAGTCGTATCACATCCGCTGAATGCATGCACAAGAAGCATGCAGATTTTTATTCCTATAGTTTGCAATTGCTGACTCAAATATACCTTCCTTTCTACTCTGCCGTGGCTTGGTTTAACAAATAATACCAACATCCTTGCCAATTATTGCTACTTTGTCACTAGTTTAAGATTTTATGACTCCTGTGCGGATGATCAATTTAACAGCGTCTTGTTTTGTTTTAATTCCATGGTCGTGAAGAGCAGTTAAGAGAAATGAAATGAATGGATTTATTGTGTTCATTAAAAAGAAAACCATCCTGTTTGACCGTGATTTGTGTTTTGTGTTCAAAGTTTATGTCAACTGACCTCTTTAGCTTGTACTTTGGTTCTATTCAGCTGTCTACGTACTGGTGCTGCTGAATAGCCATCAAACGCAACGGTACAGCTCTTGCCGGAATAATGCTTGAAAACATAGGCGACATAACATTGACAAGTTGTTGAGATTGAAGATTTTTGGGCCATACCACCTTGTAAACAATGTCAAAATCAAAAAGATTGGCTTCTTCTTGTAGTACAGGAAAAGTATCGTATAAGACGGATTTGTTTGTTTTCAGCATTTCAGTTTCTTCAAATAAAGATAAAGGATAAGAAGCAAGCTTATGTTATAAGTAGTTGTTTAAGTCCTTATTACTCTGCTCGTTGATAGCTATCTTTAGAAACATCGTTAAGGGGTTGATTACCACCTTTCTTCATAATCATGTGGAAGAAAGAGCAGGTAGTTGGGGGAGAGGGGTAGAGGGGAAACAAAAGAGACTTCTTGGCTCGTAACAATACAAAAAAACTTTTTTTTCTATTCTTTAGCGCCCTATAACTCAGTAACCGCTGTAAATACAAAAAAATGTATATGATCATTTATTTTTATCAGCTTTCATTAAGTATATTGTCAACTTTTACCTCCTACCTACAGTTCTTAAGATATTAACAAAAAACCAAAAAAAAGTGCCCTGTTTTAAGTCACCGCTAAAGCTCGCGTCATATTTTTTAGGACTTTTAGTATATTTTTTATTAGGTACCTATAAATCAGTGTACACAGTTTTAAAACTTTTGGAATTTTTTAGAGGTGAGATCAATATTTGAGCATATTTGACTGGCCTATAATATTGAAAACCGACATTATTTCATTTGAATATCGTTCACTGTCTTTTAAAAACGTTAGTTATCAACCATTTTAATAAAAAATGTATGGTGGTGGTCGTTACTATGTGTTCATTATAAAATAAATACTTGTTTGTATCACCGTCCGATGATGGCCTTATGAAACTAGTTACGGTTTTTTAAATATATTTGTGATTTTAATAACGTCACTTCGGTGAAATGATTAAAGCGATAGACCACACAGTCGGTAAACTGTATAACTTTACAAATTTCATCGTTTATTCTCTCCAAACAAAAATTACTGCAGTACAACGAACGCAACAAAATTTGGGTATATTAGTATCATGTTGGAACCGCGTTCGCATTTGAAGTGAAAAAAAACTTGTAGAATACGCGTATGTAACGTTAAAATCTGAATTGATTTTTGCAATAACAGAAAACGTTTTAGAATGCAAGAATTGACAAGACAGTTCCTGTGACATCTCTAAGGTTTGCTTAAATTATATTTTTTATAATTAATTGTTTCAAACCCAGTAAAAAAATGTTTTAATAAATTTTGAAACCTGTAGAATCAAATGTGACGTGATAGTTTTTAAGAGAGTGGTTTTAAAACTGATGTTGGTAAAGTTTACTATAATTAGCTGGTAAAAACTAAGATCGACTTTGAGACTGAATATCTGTTTTGATTCAGTTGTTGCTACTTACGTTTGTGTATTGTGGTTTCGGAGTTTGAGACCAACTCCTGTATAAATAAAAAACTTTAGTGAGAAAACATAATATAAGCTTGGATCTGCTGTTCTTGTCATGGTCCGTCAAAACGCTGTAAAAATGGGAAATTCTGTCGGTGTTCTGCTACTAAAATATGAAACCATATCTTTCTTCACTGAAAGAATAAAGTTACAAAAGCAGTAATGCTTCTCGATAGTAATCTATTAATGATGAGAACAAATTTTCTTTCCGGGGCAACAATTAAATCTTGTTATGGGTATTTGCTAAGTTCTATAAGCAATGCGTTTCTAGGTTGTGCAGGCATTGAATCCAGTTAGAAGCTCCTGATTTTTTTTGTCAAAATAATCAATTGTAAAATTACTCAGCACTAGTTTTTCAGAAGTTGGTTTTAATTCATCCTTTTTAAGTTGAAACTATATTCATTTTTATTTAATAATATATTTAACTATATGCTGGTAATTATAAATTGAATTGACCCACCCACCCACCTAAATGTTGGTCATCAGTAGATTTAATAGAAATTCTTTTCCTCGAACATAAAAAGTTCTAATGCTTGGAAGGGAGATCAACATACATTCATAACAAACTCTTAGGCGAGTGAGTTCCAGTGCAAACTATTTGCTGATAAGTATAAATTGGAATTAGCCACCCACCCCCCACAGTGTTGGTAATCAAGAGATTGGATATCACCTTCTCCTTAAACATACAAACTTCGAATGCTTGTAAGGAAGATCAACATACAATCTCTTGATAACACTGGCACACTAATACTCCGGTTCAAACTATTTGCTGGTAATTATAAATTGAAGTGACCCAACCACCCGCCCAACTGTTGGTCATCAAGAGACCAACATTTCCTTCTTGAACAGAAAAACTTCTAATGCTTAGAAGGAGATTCAACTTTCAATCTTTTCATAACAAATTATTGGGTGGGAGGGTGAGCACTTCAGTTTGCTTATTTGCTGATAATTATAAATTGAAGTAAGCACAAATGTTAGTAATCAAAAGATTAAATATCACCTTCTCCTTCTTGAAGATAGAAACTTTTAATGCTTACAAGAAGGATCAACTTTCAATCTCTTGGGAGGGTGAGTAAAACTTCAGTTAAAACTTATTATTGATAATCATTAATTGGAGTGACCCACCCACCCGCCTAAGTGTTGGTTATAGAAAAAGTAAAGATTACCTTATTTTTCTTAAACATAGAAACTTCTAATGCTTGCAAAAAAGACCAACATTCAATCTCTTGATAACATTCTTGATAACTCAAATAAGTGGGCAAATTAAACTATTTGCTGAAAATTATAAATTAGAGTGAACCACCTAGACCCAAGTGTTGGTTATCAATGTATTAAAAAGACTTCTAACGCTTGCAAGGAAAAGCAAACTACTTGTTAGTAATCATGAACTAATGTGATCTACACACCCTCCAAGTGTTGGCCATCAAGAGGTTGGAAATATCACCTTCTCCTTCTTATACAAAGAGATTTATAACGCTTGCAAAGAAGAGCAGCATTCAATTTCTTACTAACAAACTTTTGGAAAAAACGCAAAAAAAATTCAGAAAGTGACATTTTCGGGAAAAATATTGTTTGTGTCTGTCGTTAGAATACTAAAACTCAACAAAGCAAATTGAAACTATTTCTAAAGATGCACTATTTTATGTAGATTTACGTGCTTAAATCGGTTTGTATAAGCTTCGTGAGTCTCTAAGCAAAACTGCTTGCTAGTAATCATAAACTGAAATAACCCTCCCACCCTAAGTGTTGGTAATTAAAAAAATAGATATCACCATAATTTCCTTGGACATAAAAACTTCTTAGGCTTCCAAGGAAAAACAACATCAAATTCGTTTATAACTCACTTTTGGGCAAGCATGTGAGCATTGTTTAAACAACTCGTTAGTAATTACAAAATTAGAGTGACCCACTCACCTTTCAAGTGTTAGTCATTAATAGACTGGATATCAGCATCTTTTCCGAAGACATAAAAACTTTAACATTTTTTTGATAACAAACTCTTGAACGGGTGGGTGAGCACTCACACAGTTTAAACTACAAAGTGGTCATCATAAACAGTGTGTTGCGGTCTAAATCTGTCAAAAGCGGCTGCAAATGGTGGTTCTTTTAGCTGATAGTATGCCTGAAAAATACGGGAATTAATAATGTAGGTAGTGCAAGTCGGGTCGTTCTATTTTCTCTAAAAATTGCCGCGGGAGTGGAAACTGAGCGTTTTAACTTACAATTATTTTTTGACAAGGAAAAGCTTGTTATGTCCAACAATTTGTTTGCTTGGATTATTTTTGCTAGGTCTCAAAACAGTTTTTTATATTATGAAGTCAGATCAAAAGAAACTAAAGTCAAATTTATTTAAAAGCTAATTAGATATAGTCCTTTAGATTTTGTGTTAAACTTTTTCTTGGTTGTATCAATAACCGCAAGATATTCATCATAGTTTTTGCCTTCTGTTCTTGTTTTTATTTAGCCTTTACATACAGAAAAAATCTAGTTATAATTAGTAAAATAAAAACTGTTAAAAATATATAATACAAAGTCTGTCCTCTTTTTGTGAATGATTTCTTATAAATACTTTCAACAAGAAACGTTCTTTAGTATTCTAATGACACTAATATTAATACAGATGCAAAACTTGATTTAGATAGAATACAAAAGTATATTGTCTACAAATTAAGCTACAATATGAATGAATGCCAATTGCCTCTAAATTAATGCCAGCAAATCAGTTGAGATGATATTTTCAATAAATAATAGTAGTAATGTATACACTACTAAGTTCTTGAGAGTGCAGTTTGGTAATAAATTAAAATGTCTTTCTCATTATAAGTATGTTTCTAAAAATCTAAGCAAAAATAGCTATGTACTAAGAAATTATTTGTGTCTAGAGAATACTTTATTGTTGCATATTTTGCTATTTGTCAAAGTCACTTTATCTATTGTATTTTGGCTGAGTACACTAAGCAATAAGACTTAGGTTATTCGTTGTAAGTTGAAATCTATTCTTCTTAGAATATTAACGCTAAAAGTGTACTTAAATGCATTAAATATGTTAGAAGTGACCTATGTTTTGGTGCGTATTAGTATCATCCCTACAGTACTTGCACAATATCTACGCTCAATCAATATAATTAAAAAAATCGCAAACTACCACATCATAATTTATTTTAATAAATTTTAAAAAATCAAAACTTTCTCGTGTTGGAGTTGCGTATCTTCGACATAGGCAGCTAATCTACAAGCAGTCTACTCTACTCTTTGCTAAGGTTTTCTTAGGGCTGCTTTAAGGCAATTCTGAACTATTCACCAGTCAAAAACAGTTCAAAACTCCTGCCCTGTCATTTTAATTATAGTTGGGCACTAAGAGTACCTTTAGCTAAAAGTAAGATCATATAATCGCAGTGATCGCTTATTTCTTAAAAGTGGGTTTTAGAATCCTAAACCTCCTTGGGTTTAGCAAGGTTGGTTATGTCTAGTACTTCTAGCTGGGCATGTGTTGCTTGGATTACCGTTATATATATAATCAGATCTAAGTTGGACTTATGGCTTTCTTCAATTTTGTTCTGGTGTAAAATGTCGTGATCTTTTGCAACAGACATCTTAACATGTTTCCTCCTGTAGCTGAAAAAGCTGACAGCAGAAAAAAAGTTTGAATGAATGAAAATAAAAGAAACAATGTTTGATAGTCTAGTTAGAAGCATAATGCTTTAAGAGTCAGAAATTTAGCGGTGAAACCCCAGCATACATTGTGTTAGAGAAAGTAAAAAATAAAATAAAAGTAGAAGCAAAAAAAAGAGCGTTATGATATAAAAAAAATTGAGGAGAAGAAATGAATTAAAAACTTTGCTAGATTATTAAAAAAAAACGAATAAAAGATATAAAATAATAAAAAGAAATATGACTACAACAAGTAGAAAAAACAAAAAATAGAAAAATTGTTTTTTTTTTCGCATCGGCGTGAAAAACAAGAGTGAATAAATCGAAGTACAAAATATGCATTGATTATAAAAAATACCCCAAATAATTAAAAGTACATAAAAACACACAAAAAATACTAGCAAGATTTAGATGTGGAAATGAAGAAAAAGATGGCAAATTTTGAATAAATAAGGAAAGCTAAATGTGCAGAGTAGAGGATAAAACTATAGAACATATCTTAAACAAATGTATTGAGATGAGAGAAAAACAAATAGAAAAAAATATGTGTTAAAAAAAGATGGAAAAAAAATTGCAAATGAAAAGCGCCATTAAAAAAAGAAAAAAAACAAAGATTGTAGAATTTAAGTCTTATTAAATATAGATTTCATATAAGTAATGTATTAAAATGTAACATGCAATTACTTTTCAAGGCCAAATGGCAAGAAAATAAACTATTATTATTACAAATTCTTGATGCTTTGGTACAAATACACTATTAAAGAAGCCAACAAAATACTTACGCTTTAACGTCGATATATTTGCATTTTGCGATCTAATTCTGAATCAAACATAATTTTGCCGTTCGTTATATTGTCTGCACAGCTGTTTTAGATAAAAAAAGGTGTTCCATTAATGGTGACGCATGTTGTTTGTAAAATAATACAAAGATTTAATGTTAATATAACGTTGACCTGCAAAGTTGTGTAATGTTGCTGCGTTGTTAGCGTATACTTAAGTCTTAACATAACCCAAGAAAAACAGTCTAGTGGTGTTAAATCGCACAAGCAAAATGATAATTTTCTAGAACATTTATTGAAATAATTAACTCATCAAACTTCTCTTTAAGTAATTTTCAAGTATTTCTAAAGCTCAATTTCTGTATCAGCAACACATCAAATGATTATTTGGTTTGAGTGCTTAAGTAATACTGCAAAATGTTAAAAGTCTGCAATTGTCAACAAATTAACAAATTTTAATCTTTACAAACACTCTGACGTACAGCTGCAATATTCTCGTTGCCTTTTGTCTCACTGTCGTAAAATGTTATGAAGTAAATGTGTTAATTTAAATTTTTGCACAAAAAGTTTAAATGTTTTTTAACTTGGACAATTACCTCAACTATAAATTGAAATTAATGCACGTAAAGTGTTCGCAACAGAAAGTGAATTTCAAAAAAAAAAAAAAAATTGATAAACGTTGTTAAAACGAGTACCGTTCCGTGATATAATAACAAGCACTAACAAACAACACTAACAAACACAAATGTCCAAATAACAAACTCAAGAGAGCTGCCATTTAAAACAAATTTAATTTAAAAATACGCTAACCTTCATACCATTTACTTCATTAAAAAGTTGCATGCAGCTTGAGCAGTAAAAAATTTATTGTTTTTTGCTTAATCCTAAGCCTGTTACTGTCTAAACCTGAATCACACATGATTTTGCCGCAATGTTGTTGTCGTACACTAAAGTCTTAACATAACCCGACAGAAAGTAGTCTGTGGATTTTAAATTGCACAAGGAAAGATAATAATTGGCTAAGACATTTATTAAAATTAGTTAGTTTAGATTTATGTCATATCAGCCTAAAGAAAGTATTAATGTATATTGAACTTATTGATTCACCAAACTTCTTTTTTATTTGGTTAGCAGTGTAACGGCAAGTTGCAGGATATTGCTAAAACCACATTTATGCAAAAAAAACAGTCAATATTGGACGGTAGCAAGCTTCAAAGTAACCAGCAAGTTTCTCAAAAGCCCGATCCTAAATCAGCAAAGCAACAAATGATCGTTTGGTTTGAGTGCTTGAGTTATAGTAGACTTGTAAACATCAAGCTCAAGATTTTATTTCTAAAAATTTGCCACAAACTAATGTTTCAAACGTTCAAAATCTGCAATCGACAATAAATTAACAAATTTTCAAATCTTCGTGAACACTCTAAAGTACAACTGCAATATTTTTATTGTTACTTGGACTGTTTGGCTCACTGACGCAAGAACGTTAGAAAGTAAATGTGTTGATTCAAATTTTTGCACAAAACGTTCAATTTCTTTTGACTTAGAGAATTAGAACCAATAAATTTTGATCTTCTTCTGCTGCATATCCACTAATGAATGTTTGCGATCACATGCTTCATTTCTTATCTCTTTCTTGCTGTGATAAAAAGTTCTTAGACTGTCCTCATGCCTGGCCAGGCTCTGATGTTTTGCAACCATGACATTTTCTTGCTTCCAATTCCCTTTTATCCTTCTATCTTGCCCTGCAGGATAAAGTGTAATATGTAGTACTTTGATTTTCGCATGACATAGACAAAATATGCCGTCTTTCGACGTTTAATGCAAATTAGAAGCCTATTCATTGTGACAACTTTTAATGTCCACGCTTCATTCCATACAGCAGTACTGACCATACATAGCATTGTATAAATCGTATTCTCAGGTTTAAGTCAAATTCACTATTTGTCAGCACTTTTTTGTACTTTATAAAAGCGCTTCGATTCGAGTCCCATTTATTATGTAGCCATAACAGAAACGTTCAAATAATTAGTAAACGTTGTTAAAGCGTGTTACGTTCCATGATGAAGTAGTAAACACTAACAACCACAATAACAACAAACTCAAGAAAGCTGCTATCTAAAACAAATTCAATTTAAAAATACGCCACACTTCATCTTTTACTTATCAAAAAGTTGCCTCTTTAAACAGTTAATAGTTTGGTGTGTTTTGTAAAAGCAAAAGGATAACTGAATCTGCAAAGAAGCCCTGGGTGGCAGTTTATTGTTTGGTGCTTAATCATAAATTTAAATGTGTATACTTTCTGACAGTTAATTGTAAATAAATAAGAACGGATATCTAACTGATTTTATTAAAATCTTTATAATAATTTTTTTTTGTAAAGTGATGACCGCCTGATTTCTAAATAAACTTGAATGTGTCTCAGCGTTAAAAACATTTCAAACTCATAATAATTTTAATAAATTTTTACGGAACACTTATTCATTTTCCGCAAAACATAGTATAGGAAACCGTAGTCTAGTTGCTTTCGTAAAAGATCGAAAATAGTCTCTCATAATTTCTATTACGACAATTGTTAATATTACAAAAATATAAAAAATGCCACATACATGTCCTTCTACATAAAACATTTTTTGTAACCAAAAAAATGTTATGTAATAATGAGTAGCGTGTGAAAATATTATTATAAGTAAAGTGAGCGCTTAATTTTTAAACATACTTTAATGTGTCTCAGCAATAAAAACATTTCAAGCTCATATTAATTTTAATAACTTATCACAAAACACTGATGTTTTGCTTAACATAGTTTTTCAAAACCCTGGTCTAAGCTATAGTTTTACAAAGCTACTTTTTAATCAAAATCTTTAGCACCATCGTTATTTACTAATACCTTACAAAATTTGGACGCAGCGCAACAAAGAATACTCAAAACCAATTTTTTGCACTGTACTACCAATAAAAAACAACCTTCCTTGCTGAATCAAAAAATGCAATAAAATAAAACACTAAATATATAAAACTGTAAAATTGACTCACTTGCACAAACTTCTGGTAAAACTTTCAGCAGTTTTAAGACTACACGCTGTAGCAAAAATAGTAAACATCAAGATAAACATTTCATTAAAACAAGCAAAACTTCCTGTAGCACACATTCCATGATAATTAAATTAAAACATAAAGCAAAGAGACAAAAAAATATGGCGTGTTAATACTTGGTGTTGCTAGACCATTTCAGACTTATTAGTTTTCCCCGCTTCATATGGTAAAAAAAATGCACAAACTAAAACCTTTTAACTAGGAAAAACATCAGTAAAATAAACATCAGAAGCAGAATTAAAATTTCTAGCAAAAGCAGCGTTACTTGACCATACCACATATTTAACGTGGATGCAACTCTTAAACAAAAAATCTGTTAACACGTTGACTGTCAACTACGAGATGACTTGACGTCCAAATTTTAGGCCGGGTAAGCAACTACTAGTTGCTATTGCCTTGCAACTAAAAATCTGTTTGAAAAATTTTAATGTAAATAAGCAACTCACTCACAATGACAGAATATTAATAAATAAATAAACAGAAAATATAAATAAAATAAGATAAAACCGCCGTGCCAGTCAACGTGTTAAAACTATTAAAGATACCAAACCCTCAAATAAACCCCGCAATCAAACTTACTTAAAGACATTGCTACATTTAGCCATGATTAAAAAAAATGCAAACGGTGAGCTTGTAGCTGTTCGCCTAAGTAGTACGTTTTATTTTAAAACCACGGTTTACCTCACAGCAACCAAAAGCATAGTTAAAAGATGTTTTTGAAGAACCACTCCAACTGCTATAAAATATATCATAATTTGTAACAACTTTAAAAGAAAATATGCAAAATCTACAAAGTTTTGAAACTATTAAACATGTGTACAATATAATGGACCCGCAAGATTTTTACAACTACCATATTACGATGATAAAAAGCGATAAAGGTAGTTACAACACGAACTCCAGTTACGCTCACCATTAAAAAAATCAAGTTACGCACACCCATGAGTAAAAAACTCAATGTTCGTTTTATGAAATCGTTTCTAGCTAGGTTTATCGTGATCTAAACCTCTTGTCAGGGGGTACTGTACATTTCAAAATAGATAATGTAATATTATGTGATTGTTCTGATCTGAGCTTAATAAGAGTGGAAACATCCGGTGATTCAAAGAATGGTACTAAGTGGTTGGATAATCTAACAATGTATAAATGTATTTTTAATAATATTCTAAACTGCTAATAACTTGGTCTGAGTTTTTTTTAAAGCTATACGCTATATAAATTTACTAAGTTAATTAATATCCAACTTGTCTCATTTACATTATCACAAACTATTACCAATATATATTGAAAATAATATTTCTGTCAATTTTTTACATTAAAAAAATGTATAACAAAATTGTATATTAAAAAAAAAAAATGTTTTACATTGGTTATAAATTATTCGAGTTTCCGATTTTACTTTTATAGCTAATGATTAGAAATCAACCCTCCGCGTACCAAAGTGCAAACTAGTAACAATCCTAATTAAATTCGAAACTTGTAGCAACTATATAATTACCAATCGGTGTAAATTAAAGTATACTATTTAATCGCATCACTATATTAATTAATTAATCGAATAAAGCCACCAGATTAAGCTGTCGACGTTACCACGCTAGCAGCAATTTCCATCGGCATCCGAACGGAATTTTCCGCCCCATTATATTGCATTCACACCTTTCCTGAAAATCCATCTCCTTATAATTACGTCCGATAATTAAATTGTATTTAATTAATATATAATATTTTAATCCATGAGAAAATAGCTTTAACTTCAGCATAAAATATTATGCTATAAATTTAAATAATTTTATTATATAATTATATTAATCCACTTGACCTGGTTATATGTCTTCTTTTATATGAATTATTTTAGTGGAAGAGGTAAAAGGGTGTGTGTGTGTGCATGTATCGATTCGTAAGGGTGATTAAGATTTATTACTGGAGCGCGTGGCTTGCAGCTCCTTTGTGTCATGGTCTCGCTTTGATGTAGCGGATTTAGGTTCAGGATCAATTAAGATGGGAACGCAATTAACATTTTGTAAAATGCCTGCATGCAATTAGTAATGTGGGAGTCGTAATTTCGTATCATTAAAGTATTATTTGTACCAGCAGAAATGTTTACCAAAAACAAATTATTAGATGTTTGTATGATTACATAATTAAGAACGTAACAAGGTTTTTAGTAAATGATTATATTTATAAAACATATATACTCAAGAGAACATGTTAGTTATATAATCAACAAAAAAATAGATTCCTTCAGTATGAATTGTAAAACGTGATTTTTTTTTAAACTTTTGTATAACAGCGAACATATTGGGAAAATAAAAACATCAAGCTTGTAACGTCAAAAACAGCTCACATATAAAAAACAGCAAACATATAAAAAAAAGAAGTCGGCTAAATGTTTCATGTTTGTGCCATTTTATAAAACATTTTGAAATTTTAACTTTATAATATTTTACAAAATTATATTTTAAATAGGTTAAAACTTTGCTAAATTATAATAATATATACTAAGTTCTGCTCTATAATATAATAAAAGTGCCAATGTAAATAGTCTCTTGACTATTGAGTATATAATTAGCGTGCAAAAAAGTCGTAGAGCTTTATAATTTATAGTACAATTTTTCAAATATAATGTATCCTATACTTCGTTTAAAAAGTAGTACAACTATAAAGACATTGATTTAATATTGGGGCTTTCACAGTGTTTGTTATAGCCTACCCTTCAATTGTCTTTAGTAGTATCATGTGAACACAACATAACCCATAAATGCAATATAATGTAGTGGAAATATATTCATTAATAGTTATTAGATTTTCAATAATAACATACATACATTAATTATTTTAATCTGAAATTAATAGTAAAATTCAACAACATTAAAATATTGATTTAGTAAATGAAATAATCCTGATTGATTTTATTAAGAAAAATTATTAATTTCTTATTAATCCTACCTTTATTTCTACAGCAATGTGATTCCTCAAGATTCTGTGGACCATTTGGTAATAATTGATTAACACTAAAACCGGCTATTATATCAAATTAATTAATAGTAAATGTAAAGAAATGTGTTGAATATACGACGCACAAGCACTCGACTGAGACCCAAACGGTCAGCGCGCACGCTCACTTGCAGATAAGAGCGTAGCAAAAAAAGTAAAATTTCTTCGAACGCTCGACTCCGATGAAAGACAAAAAAACAATAGATAAGATTTTTATGAGCTAACATTACTTAAATAAAATATTGAAATATGTGTTTAACATGGAAATAACATTTACATTTTAATTAATAAATAGTATTGTAAAATATAAAAATGTAATTACTGAGTATTCAATATTCATGGTAAAATATGTGACCCATTGTTGTATCAATAATTTACCCAGTTGCATTTACTCATAAAATATCAATTTTTATCTAATTAAAATATTTAAATATTGGAATAAAAATCTGCTTTTACGGAATTTGAAATGATTTATTTTTAAGACAAAAAAATCGTACAATAAACATTTTTATTCATTGTTATTTTGAAAATATAACAAAATAAAATAGAATGATGTGATTGTTGCGCACTACATGTAAAGGATTTATTTAAGTATGTTAATTTTAATGTTGACATATTGTAATAATAACGTCATTATGCTTTATACTTATAAAATACACAGATCTAAGACCTATAAATCTGTGTATCTCCATCAATGGTAACCTTAGTTCGTTCTCCTAACACATAGCCCTATGTGGTTGATGTAAAGGGGTTTGCTTTATACTGGCCATCTCAATCCTGGTGCTTTATATAGTGAGAAGTTTTTGTTTGCTTAAGTATTACGTGCTTATTTTACAAGTTTTAGTCTTGATGAGTCTTCTTTGTGTTAACTTTTTTTAAAGTTTAAGGTGTTTCTTCAAACGTAATCAATGTTTTGACCGCTTTTAAGGTAGAGCTGACTGGGCCTTGGTAGTTTTACTTAGGCTGGTTAGCGACAGCTACTTAAAGATGCTTTAATCCAACTTTTTTATAGCTAATTTCTACATTTTTCTGTGTTTTTAGGACTGGACTGGATAACTCAACAAGTTGAAGACATTGTAGATTAAGTGCTTAAAAACAAGCCTATGCTGTTTGTGGTTGTTGACAGAATATCCAAAGACCCATTCATTACAGTTTTTAATAATGTTTTTTCAACAATTTAATTCTTTTTGTTGAAACTTGCTTTTGTGTATGTATACTTTCTAAAAGTGGAAAACGTATACTACATACTGAAAACTATTAAAGCTGCAGTCTTCTGATACCAAATATGTGAGTTGTCGGTCATTTGTCTAAACAACGTACACAATTAAATAAAATGTTTAGACATTCTGTTAAAACAAATCTGGCAAGAATAAAGTATTGCCAAGAGTTTAAAATGCATTTCTAAGTTGAATTTATTTTAAATAGTTATTAGACAGTGCGAGCAAGCTATTAGCTTGTATTGTACACAATATGTTTAAGATTAAAAGAAGTTACCAGTCCTGCATACAAAAATATCTGCTTAACAGCTTCCAAAGGCACTGTCTTGCGTTTTTTAAATTTAGGACCACAAAGTCTATGTTTTTGAAGACTGGTCTATTAGATTGTTAAGTCGTAATCATAGAGAATTAGGTCTACAGAGGACGCGCTTATGCTGTTTGTAATTGTTTGCAGGGTATTTAATTGATTAAACATCACAGTTTTAGTATCCTACAAGTCATAGAAACGGTAAATATGAAAACTTTAACAACTCTATTGCTAAAGCTAGCAAAACAGCAAAACAGGCACTAGAAGTGGGTACCACACACCAAAAACACTTAATTGCGCACCACTCTACTAGGTACACGTTGGTCATTTTTTTACCAAACAACAACAAAATAATTGCAATTAGACTAAAACTACGCTTTTTACTGTAATATCACAAACTTGGCTAAGTGTTCATTACTGTATCTTTTTGTTAATAAATACTTCTCAATCTTAATTTGCTTTTAGATAAAATGGCAAAGCTATTGACTTGCATTTCATTTAAGGTTAAAAGAGGTTGTTAGCATTGTCTATAAAGATGTTTGTCTGCACTCCAGCTTTCCAACGGCTTGTTTTACGTCTTTTGATATAATGACCTATGTTTATGTTTTTAAAAATACGGTCTGTTAGGTTGTTGAATCGTCGACAATTTAAAAGTAGATGCTTACATTACATGCTGCTTGTGGTTGTTGAAAGGTTATCAAAAAACGCATCCATGCAAGTTTTTGCCAAATAATCCAAAGACGCACTTGGTGTTAATATTTTTCTCAGCATTTTTTTTTTCAATTTTTTTTACGATGGCTTTTGTTTTTTTAGTTTTTTCCAAGTCCAAGGACTAACTTTTTTGGCCATCTGACTAAACACAGCCTAATAATCAAAATGGGTAAAAAAAAACCTAGGCCAAAGTGGAGTGATGCCAGGCTTTTTTACAAAGCTGCAACGGACTATTTGTAATTAGTTTAAAAGTACGTTTCTAGCCGCATAGCAGTTTAAGGTTTTAATACAGGAAGAATTTTTTCCGACCAGAACTAGTAACTTTGGTGAGATTCAACTTTAGTTCATTGTGCTCTCTTTTCTAAAGACCCAAGTTATCAACCATCTCACTAAGCAATACAACTAAATAATTAAAGAAAGTAAACTCATCTTTATGTTTAAAAAAAATTTAAACCGTTGTAGAGTGTTAGCAGGTTCTACAAACTTATTTCAAAAAAGAGCAAAATGAAAATTAAATTGGTAGAGCACTTAAATACAGACTCAAAGTACACACTCACAAAAATCACAACTGCACTTTTTCGAAACACTTACAAATACACAAACACACTTTCAATATCAAAAATAAAAATAATATAAAACTCCTACACCAATGTAAAAAAGGCTTAAAAATGACAATACTAGAATCATATGAAATAGACAAATTAAAAAACAATAAAAATTACAGATGCCTAAACGAACAAATCAATAACCCATACCAACATATCTATACATTTTTAAAAAACAATAACCACACTACAGTTAATCACTCGACAACAATAACCACAATACACAATAACCAATTAATGTAACAGTAACCACAACAAATTCACACCACCCGCAACACACAACAACACCTGTGAAAAGAAAAGAAAAGTAAGTTTTGTTAAAATCATCTATGTAACACATATATATTTATAATTAATGTAATATTTTAGAACTGATGATGGCCTAACCGCCGAAACCGGTCTTAATATATAAAAATAAAATCAGCACAATAAAGTATAAAATTTTTATTAAAATACCCTAACCTCAATTAGTTTAATAATGTTATTGTTGGAAACATTTAAAATAAAAAAAAACAACTTAATTGAAATGATGCTGAAACTAGCTGAAACACTCACGCAAATAACTATATTGACAATCTAAATTTACCCTAAAAAATCTGACATAAATTGCCAAACTACTTTATTTTAAAACAACTAGCAAGTTGTTCAGTTTTTTCAGTTATTAGCACACACCGTTTGTAAAGGTTTAGCTTTAAAATTGTACTGTGTCTTATGGGTCTATTCTGAACATATTTTAACATCGATGTTAGCTAACATTGCTGTAGAAATTGATTTTTAACCAATCAGGTATCGAGTTATTTAAATATTGCCTAGCAACGTTCGAAATGTTAATTAACATCGCTGTAAAAAATGTTCAGAATACGGCTATTAGTCAATCAGTTATAAGATGTTGTAAGTTATATATTCGATCAAACTATATTTTTTTACCATAAGCATACTGTGCTGTTAATTAGTTTGTGTTAGACATACTCTTATTAGGGTCGCCAAGTTGCCAACATTGTCTAAAAAGATGTTTATCGTATCTGCTTCCTAACGCGCTTTCTAACGCGCTTTTTACGTTTTTGGTTCCAGGTTTGATATCTGATTTCTTAAGTTATTAAGTCGTAGACACTGCACATTAAGCATTTAAAAAAGATACGTTCTTGCTGTTTGTGGTTATTGACAAAGTATTTAAAGAAGGACCCATCAAGATATTTAAAGACGCACTTATTTTTTTTACTAAAAAAAAACTTGCAGTTTATAATGCATTATTTTTTTCTTCTTTTCTGCATTTTTATGCCTTTATCTGTTTTGTTTGTTTTAATGTTGATATTTTGTTCTACTTAGTTTTTCAAAAACCACTAGTATTGGTAGTTACTCGGTTTGACTTAGCTCTATCTGGTTATTCTTATCTAGTTTAGCATGTTAGTTAAAGAAATTTACCAAAATGTTTCCCTCAAATGTGAATAAAGTTTAGTCTAGTTTTCCACTTAAAACTAACCCTACAGGTTATTTGCCTACAAAAGTGTGTAAAACGTTGACACGTTTATGCTGTTTTTGGCTGTTGGCAAGATAACTAAAGATACACTTTGTATTGAAATTTTTTGAAAGATTTAATTATATGTGTTTCTAACTCCTCACAAACAATTAAGCCCGCAAATGCAACGACGTAAAAAAATCGAATTGCAAAAGCTGCCAAAAAATAAGTGTGTAAATGCATCTGTTTAAAAAGAAACCAAAGCCAATGTAAAGTGTTGTCAGGCCGACGCGTCTTTTTTAATGGTGGATTCATTTACCAAGTTTGTCATACCCTCTTACCAGATTTTACGCACAACAAAAACACGCGGGTAGTCTATTTACAAAACCGCAACGGAATAATCGTGATTAGTCTAAAACTTGATGCTGTTTACATGATAATTTAAGATTTCTATACGGAAAGCCTTTTTTACTAAAACCACCAATGTTGCATAGGTGCATTAGAATACGTAAACCGTACATCCACGATAAGGTCACAATTTGTTTTCTTTCTTTTTAGCATTTTGTAGAAACAATTAATACAAAATGCCGTATAAAGTCGTCGGTTGTTTGCTCATTAAACTATAAATTTTTCAACCATAAGCATACTGAATCTTCTTGTAAAGAAATAAATCTTAATTTGTCTCTAGGCTATTGGCTTGTATTGGACACACTTTGTTTGGAGAGGTTGCAAGCTTTGCTTATAAAACGTTTATCTGTTTTGCTCCAGTCAAATGCGCTTGCTTACGTCTTTTGGATATAGAACTACAAAGCCCGTATTTAAGAAGAGGTCTGTTAAGTTGCTCATACATAGACATTGTAAATTGAATGTTGAAAAAGTATTTAAAGCCATCACAGTTGTTGCCAAGGTATCCAAAAACTCACTTTTTGTTTTTTTTGTAATTTGGTTTCAATGTTTTTGTAGAATAAAACTTGCTTCTTTGACTCCATACAAAAGACTCCAAATGTTAAAACGTCGAAAATCCCATTGCTAAATCTATCAAAAAAGTATAGTCACTGGAAAGAAGATGTACTTAAACGGGCACCACACACTTAAAACTAAAACTTTGTTACTGGTCTGTTATGCTGTCAAATTGTGGACATTCCAAATTGAGGTGCAAAAAAGATGCAATCACCGTTTTTTTGCCAAAGACTTACAAAAATTTTTATCTTCCGTGTTTTTTACAATAAAACTATTTTTTTTAGCTTTTCACAAGCCTTAGTACCTGGAATTGTAAAAATATTAATAACCAATATTTAAAGCTTCCAAAAAAGTATAGTCGCCGAAAATGCGCAACTTGCTGCGCGTTCTTTAAATACTAAAGATTAAAGCTATTGGTCATTATACTAAAAAACCCAAAAAGTTATTTAAAGTGGATTTGTTTTAGTTTAAATAGAAATTTAGAGCAAAACAAAGTGTTTTAAAATTTCTTTAAAGTTTCTTTTATATTTCCTTACAAGTTTCCATGCACGATATAAACATGCGGGTAGTCTTTTTACAGAATAAAAAAAAGATAACCATAATTAGTCTAAAACTTTACTTTTAGCCGCATGACGGTTTATTGTTTTGATACAGAAAGCTTCCGTTGTAACTAAAATAACCAAATTTGCTAAGAGTTTATTAAAACACGTACATCTTTCAACCACTACAAGATTTCGGTTTGTTGTTATTTGGTTTCCTTTTTAAAACAGTACTCATACACATTGTTTTGTTAAATTAATTGTGAAAGCACTTATTTGTTTAACTATAAATTTTTAACTATGAACATTCTGTATTTTCTAAATAAAAAATAGTTATCTTAATTAGTTATTAAATCAAATGGGTAGGATATTAGTTTAAATTAGACACAGTCCGTTGAAAGTTAAATTAATCTGCCTTGTTCACAATAGTATTAGTCTGTTCTGAAGCTGCTAAACGCGTTTTTTTAAGATTACAGAGTATGTGTTTTTGAAGATTAGTTTGTTGGGTTATTAAATTGTAAACATTGTAAATTGTAAAAAATGTGCTTATGCTGCTTGTGGTTATTCATAGTGTGTTCAAAGCACGCAAATCATATTTTTTTCAGGGTTTCTAAAAACGGTCTTAGTATTTAGTTTTTTTAGAAATTCAATTTTTTATGTTTTTCTTGTTCGTTATGATTTTCTACAAAGCATAAAAGCGGCAAATATATTAACTTTAGAAACTCAATTGTTAGAGTTTGCAAAAAAGTATAGTCATCAGTATAGTTAGTGAGTGCAGCACCTAAAAAACCATTAAATGCGCTGTTTGCTGTGCACTCATTTTTTAAAAAGTACTTTTTTTTTAATTTTTCTGCAAAAAAAATCAGTTTAGTAAAGTGTTTCCAAGTGTTTTAAAAACGCGTCTGTGGAGGTAACTATAAGTAAGAAAGAATATATTTGCAATTTATCTAGAACTATGCTTCTAGCAGCGTGATGGCTTGAGGTATTAATACTACAAAATTTATTGAGGGTTTTTATCTTTTACTTAAAAAATACTTATCTTAATTAATCCTTATATAAAATGGGAAGGCTAATAACTTGTAATGGACACAATCCGGTGAAGGTTAAAAAAAGTTGCTAGCTTTGCCCACTATGGTGATTGTTTGCTTTGCTTGTTTACAAGTTATCAAAAAACGTAAAGATCATAGTTTTTTGAAGGTATATAACAAGGATGTTATACTATATACTGGATTGGCAACCACCGTATATTAACATAGGGAAATAGTGTGTCCAAATCCGTGGGTAGGCAACTTGCCGTTGTGCCGTATAAATTTGTATGTTTTACTCTGTCGCACTAGTCACTACGCCATGTACGGTTTAAATGAGCAATATTAACAAGCGAAATAATAGTTAAATACTGGGTTGCATTTGGATGTAAATTTTTGAAACAAATAGGAAATGGAATTTAATTTCATTAGTAAGCATTTGCAATTAAAATATGTTATGCAGTTTAATATAAAAATTATATTAAATGCAAGTAAACAATATTGTTGGGTAATAATTATACTTTTATATGCTAGTTTTGAGTTTTAATTTTATTTAGAATAATTATTACCTTTCCCTTAAATATCTTATATATAAAATATATGCAAAAGTTCACAACAAACATTTTGTATTGTGATTAATTGTTGTTTTTGATCATTCTATTAATATTTATATCATTGTAGTTGTAATAATTTTATAAAGTAGATCTTTATGTTTAATACATTTAGACTCAATGTAGCTTATTATTAATACTTTACTTTCGAGTTTATGCACTTCTTTTAAATTATTTGTAATAAAATATAATAAAATGATTACTTTTTTAAAAATTACTAACTCTAATTTTTTAACCGTGTAAAAAATCTATTACTGTTTCTATTAAGTAACTTAAGAGTTAATAAATAAATTTCTTTTGTAAGATGTATCAGGTACAAGTAAAAACTGACATACGAATGCGTAACTTTAAAGCACGCATTATTCACGGTTTGGTTAACAAATTATTATGTGAGTACTATATTTTGTATATTTGTCAATATATTTTATATTTTAAACAAATGTACAAGTTAGTTTTACTTTTTTATTATTATTCTTGAATATATTGAGTGTCTGTAATAAGAAATTTTGTTTTATTTTTTTATAAATCTTATTAAAGTCATTAATAATTGAAATTATGTTACTTTTTTTATGAGAAAGATTAGTAATACTTGGTAGTATAATTTGATATATAAAATAGTAAAATACAGTTTATAATTATTGTTTTAAATCAATTTTTCTAAAATTCTGTCTCTCTTGCCTCGTATACAACTGTGAGATAAAAAGAGATGCTAAAGCGGCACAACGGCGGATTGCATATTTCGATATTTTTCCTCACTTTAAGGGGCTTGGTTGCCAATCCAGTATATAATATAACATCCTTGGTATATAAAGACACAATTGATGTTAATTTTTTTTAAACATTTTATTTTACATGTTTTTTAAGATGATTCTGCCTTTTTTGATTTTCTACAATTCATAGAGACTGGAAATGTGTGGGCGTCAAAAAACTCAATGCTGAAGTTTTAAACAAATATAGTCACCAAAAGTAAATTGTATATGACAGAGTACCGCATACTTAAAATTAATAAAAGCGCAATACACTGAGCACTTTTCCGCTACCAATGACTTAAAAATCAAAATAAAATACTTTTAATTTTCTGTTTAAAAAAGTATTCAGGCTAAAGCAGAATGTTTCTAAACTCCAAAAACGCGTTTGTCAGACTCACAGCACAAACTAGTGGTTTTCTTATAAAGCTGCAACGGAATAATCGTGATTAGTCTGAAACCACACTTATAGCTGCAAAGCGGTTCTAATACAGGGAGTTTTTTTTACCAGAAACACTAATTTTGGTGAAGGTTCTTAAATAAAATGAGCAAACTATTGAACACACTTTGTTTAGTATTAAAAGAAGTTGACAGCTTTTTTAACGAAGTTGTTTAATTGTCTGCTCTGCAATCCCCAAACGTGTTTTTTTATTTTGAAATCACGTATGCGATGTTTTTTGAGTACTGGTCTGTTATGTTGTAAATCCTAGAGATCTGCATTGGGTGCTAAAAAAAACATGCCTATGTTGTTTATAAAAATGCATTTGTTACAGTTTTTGCAAAAAAATAAAAAATGCACTTTAAGTTAAGATTTTTTCATAATATTGATTTTACATATTTTTGAAAAACAAATTTGTTTCTCTGACTTCTCACAAACTTTTCAACTTTCAAATATAAAAACACCAAAAACCCATTGCCAAAGCTGCCACAAAAGTCGCAGTAATGTGTTGTACACTAACAAGTACTGTACACTTAAAACTATTAAATGCGTGCTCACTGTGCATTTTTCCGCTAAAGACACAAGTTGTCAACTATCTGATTAAACAATACAACCAAAAAACTGAAATGTTTAAAACAAAAGGCAAAAAAGTTTCAAAAGCAACTTCTGCAAACTAATATTAGAAAGTCTAGGAAGGTAATTTAAAGAATATTGCTGAAGGTTAACTAGTTCCTAAAAATAAGACGCGCAATGGACATTAAAAACCAATTGCCAAATAATTCATAATACACACCAAAAATTATTGCTTGTTTTTACTTTTAAGTTATGAAACTATAGCAAGATTACAAACAAAAGTTATTTGTTTTTTTTTTTCTTTAAAATTATATAGAAGCAATGTAAACGCTTTCAACTTGTTTAGTCCATTGTAAAAGTATTGGTTAATTAACTATAAATTTTGAATGAAAATGAGGTTAGCTCAAACAGGAGAAGTAATAGTCGGTAGAGAAAAAGTGTGGTCGCTAGCATATGCAGACGACATGTTAATTTTAGCAAAAGAAGCAAAGGAAATGAAAGAAATTATGAAAAGTCTGGAAAAATACTTTAGAAAAAAGTTTAGAAGTTAATGAAGATAAAACAAAAATATGGTGTTTAGAAAGGGGGGGTGGGAGAAAAAAGTGGAAGACTGGAAATGGAATGGTCAAGGTATTAAGGAAGTAAATTTCTTTTAAATATTTGGGATATGTTTTTTGCACGAATAACACATTAAAGCACATTAAAGAGATGACTCGAAAAGCAAAAAAAATAGTGGGACAAGTTTGGGGAATAAGTAAAAGAAAATTTGAATGTATGAGAATAAAAAGACTAATGTTTGATAGTTAAGTTAAGAGTATGATATTGTAATTGTCAGAAATATGGGAATTGAAACAACAAGAAAAATTAGAAGCAATACACATAAAATATTGGAGATGAGTGCTAGGTTTAAATAGAGCAAATCCAGCATATATTGTGTTAGAGGAAATAAAAAAAAAGATAAGTTAAGAGTAGGAAAAAAAGTAATAAAATATGAAGAAAAAATGAGACAGAGACACAAATGTACAATCCTACAAGAATGCATAGAAAAGAGAAGGAAAGGAAGAAATGGAAATCTAGAAAAGATTACGGATAATTATTACAATAGAAATGGGTATGCTAGCCAAGAAATTAAAAATAATGAGAAAATCTGGAAAGGCAAGAAAGGAGAATACAAGTAAAAAAGTTTAGGTACAATGCAAATTATGAACACATTATAAAAAGTAAACTGCCAATGTACGTAGAGAGCGAAAGATATAGTAAAGATGATAAACAGATTATTGCAAGATTCAGATGTGGTATTGAAGAGTGAGTGACAAGATTGTATAAAATTGTGCGGAATGTGAGGAGAGACTAAAGAAATCATAGAAGAAATGTTGAAAGAGTGTAACAAAATGAGAGAAGAACATATGGAAAAAATAAAATTCTAAAAGGGGACGGAAGAGGGATAGAATGAATGAGAGCAGTTAAAAACAAAAAAAAGAAGTAGACAAACAGAAAAGAAAATATTTTTAATTGTGTTGACTTTATAAAGATTAGGTTTTATAATTTTGGAAAGTTATAAATGTAATTGTAAATGTAATTTACAAGGCCAAAAGGCAAGAAATAAACGTATTACCATTATTAACTATAAATTTTGAACCATAAACATACTACATTCTATTGTCAAGAAATATTTATTTTAATTAAATTGCTAGCATTGCGTACAATGATATTTGTCTACACTGCTCCCAAATGCAATTTCTTACGTCTTTGGGTTTCATAAGAACCACTTATTTTTAAAGAATATTCTGTTATTTATTGAATTGTGGACACTGCAAATTTAGAATTTGTCTGCTCACTTAGTGTTTTTCAAAAATTTGATTCATTTTATTTCTCAATTCTTAACAATTTTATAAACAATCTAGGTAAAATAACATCAAACAGCGTAGCAAGTTAATTTAAAATCTATCACTTAAGTTTAACTACCATTTAGTTCCAAACAAGCCAATTGCCAAAGCTTTCAAAGCGGATATTGTACACCAAAAACTAATATATACGTAGTTTGCTAAGCACTCTTACGCTAATAAAAACTCAAGTTGTTGGCCATCTAACAAACAACATTGTTAATTAATCAAAGTAGATCAGTATAACTTTTATCTTAAAAAAAAATTAGCCCAAAATGGAGTTATGCTGGGCTTTTGAAACGTGTCTGTAAAAGACACTCAGCCACCAACTTTTTTACGAGTTTTTACGTACTTCACCATCAAGCAAATGTTGTTATCACAAAACCGCAATTGTTGATAGTCTAAAACTTTGATCTTCGTCTTCAAATGAAAACACTTTTTCCTAACTATTAACTTTGCTATAACTTTAGCAAGGTTACAATTTTTTATAATCTTATGTAAAGGCTATGTAGAAGCTTTAAATCAAACGCATATACAGTAGCTTGCTAAATCAGTTATAAAAGCATCTGTTGATTAAATATAAATTTTGAACCATAAACATTCTGTCATCTATTATCAAGAAATAACTTTAATAATTTACCTGTATTGAGCACGGTCCGTTTAGAGTTAAAAAGGTTGATAGTATTGCCTACAAAAATGTTTGTCCACACTGCCTCCAAATGCGTTTTTTGGTATTAAGAATTTATATTTTTATGGATTAGTTTGTTAAGCTTTTAAATTGTAAGCACTGCAGATTAGACGACAGGGTATCCAAAAACACATTTATCACAATTTTTGCTAAGGTATCCAAAGCTTCTTTGATCTTGAATTTATTTTAAAGATTTGATTTTTAGATGTTTGGCTTTTAGTTTAAGACTTACCCATTAGGTTTTAAACAAGTATTTTGCGTATCTGTGACTAATTTTCTGTTTCTGTTCTGTAGTTATGCTGTTAGTTATTTCTAATTTTGGTATTTTTTTATTTCACGTTTAACTTTCAGTTTATTTAAAGTTTTTTTATTAAAGTTTAGTTTTTTTTTATATTCTGACTTTGTTACAAAACAGTTTTTAGATAGTATTTTTGTTTGTCTTTCTTTTTATAACTTTTGTTGGTTATCTACTTCTGTTCAGCATTGGGTTTTTTTTTCAAAATAGTTTTAATAAACTATTTGTACTAATTTGAATTTACAATTATTTATAACTTTTAAGTTTTGATATTTTTTCTTAGCATTTAGTGTTTCTAAATTTTTTCTGTTTATAAAGTTTGATAGTTTTTACTTAAACGGTTAATACTTATATTTTCTATAATAATTTCTTTATTGTTTTTTGGGTTAAATGCGTACTTTAGCTATTAGTGGGTTATGGTTTAAAACAGACGTAATTTTCAGTTCTATTATAGTTGTATAGTGCAAGATTCTATGTGTATAATCTTGTATCAAAGAGTCTGCAAAATGTGTTACTATTATTTTATTTCTTCTAACAAAATTGCAGTAGTCTATTGCCTTTTTTTGATGTCGTTAGCCTGTATATACCTAAAAGTTTGTTGCAATTTCTTTTTTCTAGTTTTTGCATTCAAAAGTTTGAATAATTTTTTTAATGTTTTTTCTGTAACTCATTGTGCTCGACATCTTTATTGCCTATTCCAAAAAGGAACGGCGTGACTAGGTATACATATTTTTGTTAAACTATTTTTATAGAAAATTGGTTTAAATTTAGCAATTTTATTTTGCTAATATAGTATTTAGATTTTGTTTTTCTATATTATGCAGGACGTTGTGCATCTTTCCTAATTTATACATGCTTTTCACATTTCATGTATTTATTTTCATAGTTTTGCTTGGCACCACCAAAGATTTAATTAGAAAACTTGTGACTCAAAATTTATATTTAGTTCTAAGCACTACCAAAATATTTGTAATAGAAAAACTTTTGCAAAATCTTTAATTTGTTTGATTTTGTTATGCTTTTTGTAGTTCTATGCTGTTAACAGTGTTTGTTTGTCTATCTTTAATCTACCAACGCTAACCTACCAAAATTGGTGCACACCGAGACGTATGTATACAACAATAGCCAATTATTCACTGTGAACAATGTGTTTTTGTTACGACTGATAAGTAATAGCATTCATTAACTTTTCATAGCTAATCCTGCAATAATGACTAACTCTTACAAGCCCACAAAAGATCTAAAGTCAAACTCAATCGCATTAAAGTTTTGTAAACTTAAAAGAAGATATTGATTGAGTAGCAAACATATTCAAACATAGCACGCTTACATCTACATGTACAGCTAACATTTGAGAACAACCGCTATAAAATAGCTGACTTAACTACAATTGGACAAACTGAACAATTACAATCACCCGCTAGCAACAATCAAATAAAAGTTATAGGTATTTGCAGGCAATGTTTTGTTGCAGTTAAGGGTTTGTGTATTACAAATACATTTTTACTGCGCACCCCAATAGTAAGAAGCCACTTTAATTTATTTATCTGACCATCATGTCTATCCAACCTCTTTCAACCTCGATTGCAACAATAAACACTGCAACAAACTTTTGTAACAACAGGCAAAGCAATAATTGTTATCTATATATCTAATCTACCTTGTTTCTAAATAAAATGTTTTTTTTTACAAGAAAATAAAGTTTAACCACTTGATGAAATCAAAAATAATTTTTCCATTCACTAGATGTCTGGTTTCTAACGGTAAAATTAAAAACTTTACTTACAAACTCAAACTCACAAAGAATAACAAGAATAAACACGTTGTTTTAAATATTGTAAAAACAAATTAAATTTTATATATATATATATATTTACATCTCGGTATCTATAAAGCGTCCGCTATGAGAAACTGTCATAGGGCGTCCCTTACAAAAAAACGTACTTCTAGTGCTCGCAGGTGAATATACTCGAGCTCAAAAAGATTAACGCGGTTTTCTTATTAAATACAAACTAAAACATTTTTCTATTGTACATAAAACTACTTTTTAGCGTCCGTACATTTTTCTGTTTTTGAGCGTCTAACATATACACAAAAAACATGAATATGTGTTATAGAGCGTCCTGTTTGCTACCTTAAAGCGTCCGGCAGTGTTGCAACATGTTTTCTATTGTAGATATACATATTTGACAAGGATCGTGCATACTATAAAGCGTCCAAACCAGTTTGACCAGTCTATTTATAGAATATCTGTGGTACATTAACTATACGGCGTCCATCAAAAAATAAACAATAATATACCCACTTAGTATTGATTGAATAATTCTTTTGGTTTTTAGATTTAAGTAGAAAATAATATAAAATTCACTGCATTTTTAGTGTCGGAAACATTTTGGATAACTCAGGCTTTGCAAATCTATCGATGCCCTCTAACAGGTGTCTTGAATTGAAATGCAGAATATTAAAATTGTATCTGCTTTTTCTTGGAAACAATACCGTCTAACAATTTTGAAATATTAAAATTTATAAAAAAATTTTGTCTTGAATCAAAATAATGCAAAAATTAAAATGACGACACTAAATCTTTTTGCTAATGTTTAGAGTAGCATGCAAAGATAAAAAAATATTGAATACAAATATTGTATAAGTTCCTTCTTAAAAACAGTAGTGCCCAAAAGTTTGTAAACACTAAAAATTTAAAAAATTGAAAAGTTTTTAAATAATTACAGTTTATGTCTAAGTGTATTACTCAAAATAATTTGTGTATTTAATTTATTAACATGTATTTGAAATATAGGGTTTTCCAATAAGAGGTTTCATTTCATTTCATTTTATTTGATATTAAAAAAAAAACGGGACATTTTTTAAGAAACGCAATAAATGTTTATTTCATTGTAAAGAGAAAGGTATGCTATTAACATTTGAAAACAATATCGGTCAAATAGCCGCCACGGTTACGGTTGCAGTACCACATTCTTTTTATTAAATTTTTCATGACCAATTCGCACATTTGAGGCTGTATGTCCTTGATAACTTCACAAATTTCATTTTTAAGGTTTTGAATCGATTGTAGAGCATTGGCATAAACCTTGTTTTTTACGTGACCACAAAGAAAAAAGTCTAAAGATGTTGAATCACAAGATCTCGGTGGTCAATTGTGATCACCTCTTTGAGAAAAACACGACCAGAAAACTTTTCTTGCAAAATTGCGATTGTTTTGTTGCTTGTGTGGCACAAAGCGCCGTTTTGCTGAAAATAAACGTCGTCCACAGCAATATCTTTCAATTCTGGCCATAAATCTGGCCATAATCATTAATCATAGCTTGGTAGCGCCATCCATTCACCGTAATAGTTGCACCAGCCTCATATTTAAAAAAAAGTAGGGTCCAATCACACCGCCAGCTTAAAAACCGCACCAAACAGTGACACGTTGAGGGTGCAAAGACTTTTCAACTACCATTCTTGGATTTTCTGAGCTACAATTGCGACAATTCTGCTTATTAACGTAGCTTCCCAGTAAAAATGGGCCTCATCACTGAAGATGATTTTTTTATGAAATTTCAAATCATTTTGATGTATTTGAAGGACCCAATCTGCAAAGAAACGACGTGGTGATCGACCAATTTGAGTTCTTGTGGTAACTGAATTTTAAAAGCCTTAAGACTTAAGTCAAAAGTGCAAAATACAATTTAATGTCGTTTGTAAAATGTCTAATTGCAAAGATCAACAAGGAATCAACAAACCTGGGTTTTTTTTAACACTACGCGCTACATCAGCAATATTCTCATGTGTTCTTAAGCGATGCACACGCTTTTAATTCTTTACATCACAAACTTGTTCCAACAGCTTAAATTATTCCACTAAGTTGACTATTGCCGGCCGAGAAGGTGCTTTACGACGACCAAAAAGTGTTTTAGTTTTGCGAACTGTGACTGAAATTTTTTCACCATTTTTGTAGTAAATTTTAATAATTTTAATGCGTTGTTGAAGTGTGTATCGTTCCATTTTTAATAACGGCGTAGTTTTTACTTGTCAAATGTCAAAAGATAATAGCTTCAAAATTGACAGCTGCCCAAATAGCCTGCTATTCAAAATGAAACTTCTTATTGGAAAACCCTTTACAATAGAATGTTATTAAGTTTTCAAAATTAAATGTGGTATGTATTACAATTGCGTTTTTTAATCTTTTCGCATAACGTGGATCATTAATTATTTTGATATTATAACGAGACTATACAGTTTTAAATTCATTATGAATAGTTTCACCAGCATGTTCCTACCATCTACCCAAACCTAAACTCAAGTAATATATCGCATGAGGTAATTGGTATAAAATAATATGAAGTTTTGTTTCGATAAAGTCCGTTGCTTCAAAATATTTTTTCAAGTTTCTAAATTTAAGATTTTTTTATCCGGTTTTGATGTAGAGAAACATAGATTTACAATTTTATCCATTGATTTGAAACATAATACGTATGGAATAATTATCAATGAGCTGATATTTCCTACTATATTGTCACTAACAAAAATATCAGTTTTTCAACATTGTTCGCCAAGCATTCCCCGCAAAAACTTTGCCATTGTAATTTTTTGATATTATTTTTAACTGTTTTGGCCAAAGATGAGCTTGTTTACGATCTAAATTTTTGATTAATTTGCTTCAAACTATGAATTTTTGAATAACAGTTACATATATTATCGTATTCATTGAAGAGTAGAAGATTCACTACTGATTTGCTTAACATAGCAAATTTCTTATTACTTCCATTAGATTGAAATATTTTAAAGAAATTTCTTAAATTTCCGAACGGCTTCAGCCTGAAGCATTTGTTTTCTATTTTCAAATTTGCAAATTCAAACAATTAATTTAAGAAATATAAAATTAAATTTAATTAAACTGCAATAAAAACTTATTAATGTTATTATTTTCTTCCTCGTCGTCATTTTTAATACCAACTAATAATTCATTATAATATTCAGAGCAGTTGCTTACCTTTTCTTGCAAATATACATAGCGGTATAGGCAAGGATACTTTGCAGATGCAATTTGTTGACCGTTTACAATGAAATTTATTTTTAAATCGCCGATGAATTTGAATGAGAAATCATTCAAAACAATTTTCATTAAATTTAAATTTCTATAACTTTCCTTCACATCGGGAAATATACATAACAAAATAATCTTTTTTTTTACATTTGTAGCTTTTTCAAATTTTTTAAGTCCGCACTGCTTTTATATGTAGATCTCAACAATCTTTCATTTGTGTTATTTTCTAGCTCAGGTAATATGCTAAAAGATATTTAAAAAAAAATGCCATCTGCCATAATTTTAATGTCAACATTACCATTTTCTCCACGTTTATTAATTACCATATTAAATATTTCAGAAACGTTACCCCACACTATTGGTTTTTTAATTGTTTTGGTTGAATTTCCATTACCAACATCAAACCTAGAAAATCAATTTTTATAATGGAATCAAAGTCTAATTTCCTATTCTTCATATCTTCGAGCGCTACATATGTCGTTGTGGCATTCGTATAAATTTACCTATTTAACTAGGCTTTATTCGAAATTATTGCTTTTACAACTGTCTCATTTGAGGACATTGCGTCTCTTCTTTATATATTTTATATATGTTCTGATATACACGAAATTGTATAATAGTAATTATAATTTATGCTAAAAAATTTATTCTATTTTTAATTTTAATTTTCAAATTTCTTTTTTAATTCTTTCATGTCATTACCATCAGCTAAATATCCCGAAATAATTAGTTTCTCAGAATGCTATTAACCATAGCCATTAAATAAAGTCATTAAGTCAGTTAGTATAAATAGTCAATACATCCTTTAAAATATTCACTTTGAATTGTGGTGGTGAACAATGTTGACGAAGTAAGTTAAAAATCAATTATTAAATTTAAATAAATAAAGCCATACTGATGAGAGGTAAACCTCGAAACGCGTCTATGGATGTTTTTAGTTTAGAATATTTTTTCATAAATTTAATTTTTTAACGAAAAAAGTAAGTTCGTTTTTTGTATATATAATGCAGACACATTCATGATAGATTTATAATTCAATAATTTCTCCAAACTGATCTGAATCCTTTGAATTTGTTTGGGAAACTTTCATTTTTTTTTTAGAGCTGCTGTATGATGCAATTTTTTATTGATCAGACAGTTCCGCAACCATATTGTTTGTTATGTTACTGGTTGCTTATTTTGAAGAACATATATTAGATTGATTCTTTTCTATGGTTGAAAAACATTTTGTGCAGACAATTGTTGCAGTGTTGGGTTTAGGATTTTTTTTTTCATTTTCTGAACTGATTTTTTATAATTTACTGATGCTATCGTACCAAACTTAATTTGTTTATATACTTTTATTACTGCAGATCTATAGTTCTTTTTTGCAGTTATACTTATATAGCAATTACAATCAATTTTAATTCGAGTTCCTTTAAGAAAAACATTTTTTTCAAAATTCGGTATTGTAGAAATGTTTCGTTTAGGATTATCATTCTTTCTATCTTTTAGTGCTAAACAACAAGTGGTACATATAATTTTTGGAAAATGTAAATCTTGAGTATTAAATTTAGGATTTGAATGTCTTATTAATTCAGCTGTGTTTTTATTAACGTGGAAAAAAAATCCTATTTTGTGCGCAAAAAAAAATTCCACAATACATACAATTAAAACTGACTATTATTAGTAGTATTAGTATGAGAAACCATTTTCACAAACTCTTTATCACAAATCAATCAACACTTTGACAATATACTCAGTAAAATATTTTTTTGATCATAAATATTTAATTAAAACAATTGTTAATATTTAAAACTATTCACATCAGCCAAATCCTTCAGATCAGAAAGTACAATTGACTGCTTATGGAATCAAGTAAAACTAAAATAATACAACAGAATCCTCATAAAAACAAACTTAATTTTTTAATTTGTATCGTATCGGCCTACTTAGAACAATAATCGTATTGTTGTTGAATTTTTTATTTATGCTAACTCAAGTCAGACAATTTGTGAAATTTCAATTTTATAAACTTTTGGGCACCATTGTGCTTCAAGAAGGAGCAAATACAATATTCGTATTCAGTATTTTTTGATCTTTGCATGCTACTCTAATCATTAGAGAAGAGATTTAGTGACGTCATTTTAATTTTTGCATTATTTCGATTTGGGACCAATTTTTTGATAAATTTTATAAATTCTAAACTTTTGGGCGGTACTGTTTCCAAGAAAGAGCAAATACAATTTTATTATTTTGCATTTTGTAATCTACCAAAGCTACCCTGTAATGATGAGTTCCAGCGTTATTTTTAATTATTTTTTTTTCCATTAGGACACTCTGACTTGCTTCGCGACGTTGAACAAGAAAGTTACGTCTATACGGTAGTGCCCAAGACTATAAATCCGACGGCTCCAATCAAAACATTTTTTTTTTAATATTGTAAATCTTTAAAAACCATTCTGTCAAAGAATTTTTTTGAAATTAAATTTTTAGCCCAGATTTTTGGTCAAAAGTGCAAAAAGAAACTTTTTTGGGTAAAATTTGGAGCAACATTTTAAACAAAATTTGGGCGACTTATTTAAAAAAAAATCATAAAGATGCTGCGTTCATTAGCTATTCGACAAAAAAAAAGAACTTAGCTCAAACCATTACCGAACTACGTTGATCCAAGTCGGGCAAATCACGCTTTTGGGGTTACTTTGAGCGGAACGCATTTGAATTGCACTGAAGCGCTTTGACACAGCTTGGTCGGAACACTTTCAATGTTTAGTATCAGAAATATTTTTGCTAACTTGTCTTCCAAATTCAATAATGTTTTCGGGTTTGCTCTGCAACCTAAGACATGAAAATTATGTCTATACGCACAAGGCGGTAAAATATTAGAGCTTCACCCCGAATGGACTTGACTGAGCATTGAGGCGAGAAGACATGGCCAAAAATCCGACGGTTCCGATTAGAACAAACTTTCTAGCTGCAACCGTTACTTAGCTACGTCGATCCAAGTCGGGTCGCCTTTTGGGGTCGTTTTGAGCGCGACGCATTTGAATTGCACAGAGGTGCTTTGACCGTTACTGCTTGGTCGGATAACTTCTGATTTTTAGTGTCAGATATATTTTAATTAACTCTGGCCTTGCAACGGGGTCAGGGCTTGGCTGGGCAAATTGAAACGGGAAAACATGACATGAACAAAAATTTTGTGGAAGTTTTTTCATTTTTTGAAAACCATCCTGTTTAAGAATTTTTTTAAATTTTTGTTTTAAGATTTATGGTCCGAAGTGCAAATGATGACTTTTTTGGGTCAAGTTTGGAACGAAATTTAGACAAAATTTAGGCAGTTTATTAAAAAAAAAATGAAGATAGCTGAGTTTATTAGATTTTCAACAAACAAAGTATCTAGCTGCAACCGTTACCAAACTATGTCTATCCATATCAGACGGGTCACTTTTTGGAGTTTTAAGCGCGACGCATTTGAATTGAACGAATGCGTTTTGACCGTCACAGCTCGGATGGATCACTTCTGATTTTTAGTGTCGTGAATATTCTGGCTTATTCATGCCTTGCAAATTTATTTCTGCCCTCAAAATTGCATTACAATTTTGGACAAAAAAGTTAGAACTTACTGAACAAATCAGAATATTTTTTTAACGTCCCAGAGCGATGCAATTTTCACGATTCTTTTTTTGATGCCAAAATTAGACTGTTGTTTATTACATTATTATTTAAACCCAAATATTTGTGATAAATGTTAAAATTTTGCACTTTTGCAATTATGTTTTAAGCTGTTGATCCCATCAAACCACTTTAAACAAGTCGTAGACTTACTGTGGCGATGTAAAATAGCCGTAAAAAGCATAAATAAATAAAAAAAAATGTAATTTTTTAACACCGTTGAGTTAGGTACCTCATTAATAATTTTTGATAATACCATTACAGTTGGCAAACTTAGTTTACTGAATTTTATTTGAATCCATAGTTATACAACACATGACTTTGCTCGCCCGGCATTAACTAGCAACCAAGCCAAGCAAATTTTGCCCGTCAAATTTATCTTGCAACTTGCAGGGATTTACCGTCTTTAACCCGCTAGGCTTTTAGGCATAAAAATCGGTTAGTCTGTAACTAGATCGAGCAGCACAGACTTCCGCCCGCCGGTTTTACATAAGAACTAATCATCTATCAAGATAAGAAACTAATTATATTGCTAACTCAGCCTCCGCAGCTGTGTTTATGAACGGCCACTTACAAGGACATTATGCCGTTTCAACGCCGCTCGACTTCGAAACTCCTGGTTGCACCCACATATGGATGTTTTCAACCAACGGGGAGCTCAACCAGACAATCCAAGCCACGGTATATTAAACCGAGGCCTTTCCGGCGTCACTGCCCGCGACGCCGATATTCTCACACAGACGCCCTAGGGTAACTTCTCACCGGGAAACTTTTTCCGGGAGATTACTTAAAACCCGGCCCAACACAGCACCGGGCAAACAACAAACAAATAATTTTTATTTTCAAATAAATCTTTAAAATCCAAAACCACCTGTGTTTTAATTAATAAAATTTTTACAACGCTACTTTAAATATTCAAAATCTTATATTATTATTGTAAGCGGGAGTTTTCAATTCTTTAGTAATTCTTATATAAAAAAATTGTAAAAATAAAATGTAAATATACAATTTGGCGTCCGTTAGATAATATATGCCGACGTGCCTATAAATAGAAAAAGTAATTCTAATTTTAACTTGCGATCGATATTTTAAATGCGGTGTTGCCATATTACGCGGACGCTTAGTAATGCATTTTTTGTACAGAAAAATATACTTGTAAATATACGCCAAGCTCTTTACCGCCTCCTTGCGGCAAATGGTGTGAACTAAAAATATGCACGAAAATATACATTTTTACACAAATCGCCATATAGAGCGTCTTGGACTGAATTTTTTTTATATGTATCTTTCGACTCGCCTTGATGCGCATAATCAATTTATAAAGGTTTCCTTTTGGCGTCCGTATACGGACGCTCTATTCTTCTCGGACGCTTCAAAGTGCGTAAAAGGACAATGTATGGACGCTCTATAGTTAGGTTGATGTAAATATATATATATATATATATATATATATAGAATTAAAATTACACAAAAAGTTTGTTTGAAACGTTTACCATTGATAAAGTTATTCGGAATTAATTGGAACTAATTAACATCATAAGGCGATCGCATGGCTTAAAACATATTTACAGAAAAGTTATAATTGCATGCTTTAAATTTCCCATTTTCTGGGTAACGTCTTTTCAAGCGGGCTCATATAATGGGCATAAAAGGCTGCTAAATTGACCCCTTGAACGAAAGTATATTAACCTTATTAATGGCCGCTTAAACTTTCAAGATTTCGGAAACTGGCTTTCAGCAGGCATTGTAAGGTGGTAATTACTAAGAAATCTATTATTTATGAAATAAAGTGCTAATTACTGCATATCGTGTACGCTTTAATAGCCAGCAGGTATCATTAGTGACGATAAAATGTAAACATGATGTTACACATATTTTTATACTTGAGATAGCTGTAATTTATCTTTTCATAAAATATGATTGTGTAGATGATGTTTCTGTATGGGACAAGTGTCCCAGTCCACCATACTATCACCCATGTCACGTCAGCCGACTAATGTAACTTATGTTGCGACATTTGCATCCTGTGTACGCTGCTCTTGTCATGGAGGATATGTAAATTTTATACACAAAAAAAAAATACAACTAGAAAGAGATTTGAAATGGACGCGTTTTAATGCAGACCTACTTTGAATAACTCATTCGTTGGCACATTTTCAATTACTTGTAAATTTTTATTTAAACAAGTTCTGTCACGATGGGGAAATAAGAGAGAGGTTTTTTTTGCTTTCCTTTTATACTTTTCTTTGTGTTGTGAAGAATGCTGTCTTGTCTCGTTTGAGGGTGATGAAAAAATGTTCACCCCTGTGGTCTGTGACAATTTTTTCGACGTATTAAACAAACAAATCGATACAAATGTCTACGGTTGTACATTATTGCTTTTTCTTGTAAGAGTTTATTTGGTAACAGCAATCGGAGTTAATAATGTTTTGTTTTTTAGCAGAAAAGTAAACTCAATAATTCAAAATTAAAAATAAATTTATCTAGAAAAAATAAAAACAAAATCAATAAAAGAAGGCGAAACGTAATCGATCGACACGCAACTCTCTATGCGTGAGATCGGTGTGTTTCAATTTCTTATATGTGTTAAATCGACAGAAACCTTTTATAAAAATCAATGTATTTTTATGCAAATTACTAAATGCTAAGCGCACTGATACTGTTGGGTGCAAAAATGTGCTTTAAATCAGATTAAATGATTTTTTGCGAAAACTTAATTGTATCATGTTTTGATAAGATTTTAACTAACTTTGTAATATTATGTAGCTTATAAGATATTAAGAAATTCAAAGTAATTTATCATGTTTGCCGCATTGTTAAACAGTGGTAAATCCGACAGCTCATTATAAAATATTCAAATTGAGCCATTTTACATAACAATACATACCGCCTAGAGAATCAATACTCATACGCCACAGAAATTATACATCGTAAAGTGTAATCCAATATAAAAATTAGCATATGGCTAAAGTATTGGGTACCATTAAATAGCATAAAATTTGCAACACGCAAAAATAATTTATCATTTCTTTCAAATTCAGGATAGAATTTGGAGTTTAATTAATTTTTCCGACAGTAATCAAAAGGACATTTTTATGGGAATGGAGATACTTCCCAGGTGGTAAAAGTTTGGTTACTCGTGTAAAAAGCCCATTAATAAGCTTAATAGACTTCGATGGGTCGTAAAAGAGGGAACATGTTATTAATTGGTTTTCTTTTATTTACAAAATTTTCCTTGATTACATTCGAAGTAAATGCAAAGACAACCCAAACCATCTGTTAATTTAAAGTATCTTAATTGCAAATGTAATTGCTTACAAAGGAAATTAATTTCGTATATCGTGTAGTTAAATCTTTAATAACATAAAGCAATCAAGTATAATTCATATTCAGATTATAACAGACCGTGCAGCAATTATAAAATACTTTTAATATATCTTCTGTTATATTTTTTATTTCTTTTTATGCTGCATGTTAGAAAGCAAAAGTACTTTTAATGAAACGATTTTACATGCTTTGTAAAATGTGTTACAATGTTTTTAATATTTTCTCTGTAAGTGCAGAGATGTTTCTATTCCCTTATTCCAGATTAACAAAACACATTACTGTAAGTGATAACTAATCCATACATTTAAAAGCATTAGTGATTTCTACAAATAATCTGCTTGCTTACTTGCGACTTAAAACTGAAAATATTACACTACTGGCAAGTAAATGTGTTTTAAAACCTATTAGTGGTTTTCAAAGCTATTATTGATTTGTTATAAAATGTTGGTTTTTTCATTTTTAATGAGTTGTAATTATATCAGTAAACTTTAAATTTATCAGCTTTTTATTTATTGTTTGATATTATTTGGGTTTGTTTTAAGTTTGTTATCTATTGGTCTATTTTGTCCATGGTTATTTCTGGTAGAATTTCCGAATTAACGTTATTCGTTTCAAAAGGTTTAATTTTAATTTTTGGTTTTTTGTTCAAACTGTACAAGTCGTAGAATAATACAGTTTTCTGGATAATGTATTTGTTGTCTTTCTTTTCTTCTTCTTGTTTTGTTTTCAAATAAACTTTTTCTTTCCCGGGTTTGATCCCTGTGCTTTCATTCTTCGATTTTTTTCTATTACCATTTGTATGCTTTCTTATTGATGATCTTTTATGTTTTGTATAATTTGTTTAATTCTTACAGTTCTGCACAGCATTGTTTGTGTTTGTTTAGCATTTTAAGTCGTTCTAGCAGCATAACTTACAATGTCTGCTTTAGATTAGAATTTTTTGTTTTCTGTTTGCTGTATATTTTTGAGTTTGTTTTCATTATTTATATTCATTTTGTTTTTATTTTGGATCTGGGTTTTCTCTAGTTCCTCTCTGTATTATATATTATTTTTTTTAGAAGAATTTTATTCACTATTTGGTGTTTGTTATGGTATTTTTATCTACCCAATTTTAAAATCTAAAAAAAAATTGTAAAAATTATTAACAAGTTACTGAATTTTCAAAATTGTCAATAAAATCTGAAGCTTTTAGTAAGTGTCTAGAGCTAATTACTAAATTCTTCATCTAATTCAAAACTTGTAAAATCCATCTGCAACATCTAAATCTAAAAAAAATCCTTTTAGAAATTTTTAGGAATTGTTGTAAAATTTGAAACATGTCAGTAATTATTAGTATTTATTTGAATTTTTTATAGTCTGTCAACGAATTTTTAAATCCGTTTTGCATATCTAATATAATTTTTTTTTTGTAGAAGGTTGTTTAAAACATTGCTTTATAGGCTAAGTTTTGGATTTTGTTTTGGATGTGGTTTTACTCACTTTGCGTTAGAAGTTACTCAGCTACTATTAAGTTCACCGGTCGTTTGTTGATACAATTTTTTTGATCTAATTTGGTAAGTCTATTATTATTATTATTATTATTATTATATGTCTTTATTTACCCAAAAAAAAAAAAAAATAATACAGTTTCAAGATAACAATATAATCAGGCGAAGTTCAGTTTTACCGCAGAAACGGCAAACCTGCTCTTCCACTTAACCTGGAAAATTAAAAATAACAATACATATTTGAAATTAACAATAATCATTAAATAAACATAAAAACACACTTAAACACTAACAAAACTAATGTTAAAATGTATGCCAACAACACATTTTCAAAACATATATATCTATTGGTTTTCAAGAAGATATTTTTTAAAAACTTTCTTAAATTTTATTATTGGTAGATCTTTAATCCATTGAAGTATTGCATTATACAACTTTGGAACATTATAAGAAAACGATCTTTCATAAAATGTTGTTTTATGAGCTAGTGGAATTATCATACTATGAAGCCTTAAATTTAAGTTATGAATGTCAGTTCTAAAACGAATTTTGCGGTAAAGATATTGAGGCGTTTTGAGAGTTAATAAAATAATTTTATGATAAAGTGTACAACAATGAAGTGAACGTCGATTAGCCATATTTAACCAGCCCAGCTTGTACATCCCTTCAGAAGTTCTGCTTGATCTACGTAAGCCAAATATAAATCTAACACACGAGTTTTGTATTCGTTGAATTCTTTTCTTGGTTTTTCCATTAATGCACGTATTGTAGACAACGTCTGCGAAATTAAAATTACTTAACACAAGAGCCTCACAAAGTAATTTCTTAGTATTTATACTCAAAATATGTCTATTAGAAAATAACAATTTTATGGCACCAAAATCAGATCAGGATTGGTTATAGCCATTATTGCTTTATGCAATAACGATTTCAAAGCATTGATAGAAATTTTATCCGGACCAGGGGCAAAGCGTCATTTGAATCTTTTAATCATTTTTCTGATTCGAAAAGGTCTAACGCTGTCTAGTGTAGTGTCATTGTCAGCGGTTCTCAGTAAGTCTTTGCTTTTCCTGCGAACCCTTTCAATGTGTTCCAGATCCGTATAATCAGTGTACAGATCGGCGCATTGGAGTTTGAGGCTGTCTGCAAATGCTTCGGTTTTTTCTCAGTTGTGTAATTTATCCCTCTCTTACCGTGAATGGCAGCAATAGAAACCCGTCTGCTCCTAAGGGTTTTAGAAATCCTCCACATCAGATTTTTATCTTCCGTGAAAGATTCTAGAGAATTTTTTCAGCACTGGTTTTTGTGATCCCTTATAGCGATTCAAACTTTGTTATGAAGTCGATTTAAGATCTCGCAATTTTTGAGGTCGCAATGCTTTTGCCATTGATATTTAACGGCATTTTTTGTTTAGATCAATGCTTTTGTTTCCCGTGGTAATCCTAAAAGATTATCGACGCAAACCTGAAAGGTTTTAGAAGCCTTTCCCGAGACTTGTTGGACTTGAGTAATCAAAAGTCTTTTGATATTTATAGCTGTTTGTACTGAGCTCAGGCTATCAATGCTATCTTCTAATCTTCTAGGCATAAAAAAAGAGTCCAATCCGTCTGTATGACAAATTTTTCTCTCTTTCCGGACCCCTTTCCGAGTGCTACGTCAAAAACGTTTTCTCTTTGGCCCGCGGAGCTGTGAAAAGTGTGTTTGTCCTGACCAAATACCTGCAAATCATTTTGCTCAACATATTCTAACAAAGCTCGACTCTTGGCGTTGGTTATTTGGCTATTCCACAATTTCTGCCTAAAATTGAAGTCTTCTGCAATTATTGTGGGATGTGGATTAGCAAAAATTGTATCAAATGTATTCGGAAGCGATCCTGACCGTGCCAAGCCCTGACACAGTCAACACTATTGCGTTTGATTTGAGTAAAATTAAGTCGGGTGTATCCACATTGAAGTGGTCTAATGATCTTTTTACAAAGATCAAAACTCCACGCTTTGTGGGTACCACCGCCGGTCCCAGATACGTAATCGTATTTAGGATTTTTACTGCTTGATTGCGTTTGTGAACCGACTCTGACACCAGCAAGATGTCTAAGGTCTGATCGAAGAAGTACTCTTCCACTTCACCCATTTTTTCTGTAATGCCGTTGGCTTTCTAGAAACAGACTTGGAGTAATACATTATCTGTTTTATTATCCATTTTAGTCGATAAGAGTGGAGTGGTCAACCATCTCATTTGAGATTTGCCCATCTCTTTCAAAATGTTGTCAATTTTGCAACTATTGGCTTTTATAAGTAAAACAACATTATATATAAGTTTATAAACTACAAAAGGGGAGAGGTGAAAAAAGGTGAGAAGATTACAATAATGAGCATGCAATACTAATGGTAAAACAGTTTAAAAAATACGTGGTGATTAAAATGGATTAATTAATGGCTTAAAATATTGAGGAACAAGCATTAGTCATATTTGAAAGGACCTTTGGCCTGTTATAACCAGGTTAGTGAGGTCAATAGAGTAATAAAATTACTTTTAAACAAGTTTCCTGTTGTTTTTTTATAACTATCTATAAATTTGCCAAGAAATTTGAGCAGGAGAGAATAGATTGCTCTATGGAGTTAAGACATAGGAGTAACTACTTGGCTTCTTTAAAACATTAAATTGGTGACTCACAAAATTTTTAAAAAAATTGTACAGTTCTTCTTACTCAGTGCAGAGTCTTTAAGAAAGTTTATAGTTTAATTTTTTTAACGTGAAAATTAAGCAGTTATTATGACCGCTGCAAAAAACTATATAAAATTATGTAAAAAAAAAACTTGAAATAATGTTAAAAATTAAAATAAATTGTCAAAATATTTTAGATTATTTTTTTGAAATAATTAGTATGATATAAGAACTAACGAGACAGTTAGTAATTAAGGTGCAAAATCTTTTTTTTTTTCAACTAGTTCTAGAATTTAAATAATACCTTAATGCATTTTAAATTCCTACCCTGCATCTACGTTGTATAATAATAAATTTAACGGTAATTTACTTTGGAACAACCATATTTAAATAACCAGTGGAATATAAAAGTTCTTTAGATAATTCTGGAACTAATTAATAAATTGCAAAATGTATGAGTGCGTTCTAGATTTTGTCAGCAAGTTCTAAAGTTTACATAAATTAATGTTAAACCTTGAGTAGATTATGCTAAGTTATTCTAAAACATGTTGCAAGATATTGGGATAGTCAATCTGTTCTAAGACCTTTAATAATTCTTATCAAATTAGACTTTTTCAACGACTGTAAAAAATATGGTTAATTTTTAAAATATATTAAAGGTAATTTTATCATAAAATTTTCAAATTTATTGAGTTTCAAAAAATATTAATAAGTTTCAGCTTCTATTATTGATTTCTAAAACTTATTTGTAGATTTTAAAACTTCTCAAACTGATTTAGAAATTACTAATGTGAGCCAAATTCTAGAATCTGTCAGCAAATGTTAGGATTGAATTAATCTGTGCTAATTCACAATATTGACGCATGTGTAACATAGCCACTGGTGTTTTAAATTCTTTAAACTTTTTTTGTAGTTTGCAAAGAAATTTTTTTAAAGACTGAGTGTCGGATTTATTATTTAATGGCAAGCGCTTAACGATTAATTTTCCATCTATAAAAAATAGATTGTTTAGGAAATGGTTGGTAAGGACACCCTATAGCTGTGGGTATGTTAGATAAGATATAAGTATCTCGTGTTCAAATTGTAACAATACTGGAGGGAGGTCCTCCAGTTTTAAGATCATTGTAACATTTTTTTTCTTTTAAAAATGATCATTATTGGAATATATAGACCAGCGGCACTAATAGTACACAACATAGTTTTATTGACGCCGCCAAGTTCACCACTTGTTAGACTTCCTACCTGGTCCTTTTTTTGACAAGCAACTATTTTTAGAAAACTCTTTTGCACAGTGGTAAACCCAAATTTGTCCACGTTAAATATAGTGTTGGCTGCAAATTTATGCTCATCAACAATCCGTTCTAAGAGATCAAAAGATTGATTGTCATTCTCTCTATTAAAGCCTCTGGCTCTAGCCATTGAGCCATTTTTACCAGCAATTTTTTTATCTTTATTAAAACTATGTGGCAAGTCATAATTTTTAGCAACTTTAAAAACCTATTTTCTAATTTCCTTAATTGTTAAACTGAAAAAGCATTCTTTAAGGTAAAAAATAAAAGTATTCTTTCTATATCTGCAGAATATATTGGCGGTCTACCCAATGCATTAAATTAATTGCTAACGGCGTTCTTTTTATCAGCATGTTTCTTGATAGTTGTCTTAGAAAATCCATACATGCGACTGCATTTATTCAAACCGTAATCATTATTTTTGTATGCCGCAATAGGTAACAATAAACCATTTTCAGACAATAGTGCATAGCGCCCTTTTTTTGACATTCTAACATCTTCATAAAAATATTTTTTCAATTTTAACTTTCATATAAAAGAAATATCGTTACCAAAGTTGGATATTTAATGTTTAATATTGTACAAAAACCAAAATCAAAATTGTACCGGCAAATAATAGATAAATATGTAAATTTTGTGATAATATAATACGACTTGTAGTTACTAATGTTTAGATAAATTAACGGCTTTCACTCTTACGTCAAAATAACTAATTTTCTATTTAGTCAACCAAATAACTCTTCAGACTCTTCTCTCAATGCAACCACAAGGTGGTCCAAATTAGGCTACTTTACATTTAAAGTTTTTTATATTTCAATTTAAAAAAAAATTACAATTTTACAATTTTAAGATATACAAAGTAAACAGTTAGTTAGTTGCAAAATCTATTTTCTTGTTTGCAAGTTCTAGAATTAAGATAAATAATTGTACAAATGCAAATTAAGATGTACAATTTGATGTAAGTTGTAGAATTTTAAAATTAATTTTAAAACTAAGTTCTACAATTTCTTAGCTGTTCCTCTCAGTTAATAAAACTCAGTAGGTGCAAAACACTACCACCACATAGTATAAAAAATTATAATTGTCTTCTAAAATATACCAAAAATTAGTTGAATCTGTTTATAGAATTTATCAGTAAATTTTATAACCTATCAGTAATTAAAAAAAAAAGAAATTATTAAGTTCTAGAACTTAATATCAAATTCTAGAAGTTATTTGTAATTTAAATCCTTTCAAAATTTTGTAGCCGTTGCTAATGTGTGCCAATTATTAATTTCTAAATCTTGTTATCAAATTATCAAATTCTAAAAACTGTCAGTAAATTTTAAGACTAATAACTGCAAATTGACAATCTTGTTGTATGAGTAATGCAGACAATATTGTTTTAAGTTTTTTAAACTTAATTCTCAAAAAGAAAATGTTTCCCCACTAATCCTGAAGCAAACTTAGCGGGTTAAGACCGTAAAGTTTATGTACCTTCCGTTTGGAGAATAATTTATTTAGGAAAAGGTTGGTAATGATACTTTACACTATGTAATGTATGTGTGTGAAGTGAACTAATTCACATTTATCCAGTTAACTACAGTACTTATTGGGCCTATGTCGTAAAAAGATGTTATTGTTTAACTCTAAACAAGCCAGATTAAGATTGTCCGGAAAGTAGCTCAGTTGAGTAAAGCGCCTAACTCAAATCGCCACATAATTTGTCGTAGTTTTGTGTCCCAACTCAATCGTAATTTTGAGGCAAATTATTAAGTATTCAATCAAAATTTGTTCCTGCGGGCCATTACCGCTGAATAAAGATTGGCAAGTATTTTTTGTCATTTTGGCTTTGTTTAGTATAAGCTTGTACATGTAGTCAATACATTAATATTTTGTTAAAAGTTACGCCTAAATATTTTGCCAAACTGGGCCACTTTTAATTGGCAAAAAAAAAGAAATAAAACTATAAAACCTTTCATAGAATTGATATATGATTAAGTATTTTGACGGTTAGGGATCTGTGTATTAAATATGAAGCTATTAATTCTAAATTTTCAATCTTCTAAAAACTTAATGTATTGGATTCACTTTCCAAAAGTATGGCTTCCTTTTACTTTTTGTGCAAATACCAAAAAGTTTCACACATTTCTGTGTACAACCTTCCTGTGTCTTATAGGTGACGTTTTTGAAAAATAATTAAAAGTATTTGCCAGCCTTGTAGTATGTATGTTGATTTTGTATGAAGGCGGTTGAAGAACCATGAATTACTTATACAGCAGCATGTTAATTGGTTGCTTGTATTTTGAAAACTGTGTGTCTTGTACAGTAATTTTATTAAAGATTTTTTTTGCTATGATCAACTGTAATCTCTGTGAGGTTTTGAGAATCTTTCTTAAAATGATTTTATTCTGTTACGATAGGAAAAACCATCTATACCCATAGCTAAACATGCGTATAATAGAGTAGATAATTTGGAATAGTTTTAACTTGTTGTTAGTACTCATATTGCTATTGAATAAACCAAACCTTAAATGAGCTATTTTTACACCAACAAATATGACACCAGTAGCTTGTTTTGTACAAAAATCAGTTTGAATTTGATTAGTAGCTTTGGTGAGTTGATGGGTTGTAGAGAGCTCATATCTAAAGTCATGCTGATGAATTAGCAAAAGGTTTTCAGCCCCGTGTGATTTCATAATCCATCCAAGATTACAGTTTCCTCCACTTTATTTAGGGTCAATAAAAAATTAATTGGGCGGCAATTTTGTGGAAAATGTATAATCTTTGTGAAAATTTGTAAATTACATTTTTTATGAAAACGGAAAATGCAACGTTCTTAGCATTGCATTTGCAATGTATGTAAAGAACGTTACAGCCTTCTGAGAAAATGCTCTCAAAGCATTGTTCAGAATGCAATCCGGACCAGGTGCTAAATTGAGTTTAAAATGAGTGATGCTATCTTTCCCTCTAGTGTATTGTAGACACTGTCTACGTAGTTGAAGTGTAAGTCTATATTGTAGACCGATGCGCATTGAAGTTCAAAGCTGTTATCAAATGCTTTGGCCTTGCCTCACAAAGTGTATCTAATGCTTTTTTGCTATGACTGAAAGAAAGCGAAGTAATGTTAGATATTTAAACAAAAATGTGCATAACATATTAAATATAGAAACAAAATGCTTTTTAGCGAGCATATTTGTAAACTTTATCAATCATGTTTATAAGCACAGAAATAATTATTCAAATTTGTCTTTTGCTATCATGCCGTGGCTATACAAAGCACACTGACAAAGTTTGTAGACCCAAAACAATTGTTTGTGCTTGCTCCTTGGCAGCTAATTGTTAGATTTAGTTTAAATAAATTATTAATATAGTTCTTAATTAATTCATTGACAATTCAAAAATTAATTGAACTTTTTTTTGATTAATGCGATCATTTAGTAATAAACTGTGCTTGCTAGAACCACAGTTGTTCGTTTGAATATTTAAAAACATATAATCAAAATTTATTTATAAATTAAATTAAAACTCAATAATACATATGATTCAGAAAACACACACTATTACTATTATTGAAAATATGTAAAATGCTTTTGCATGCTTATTTATTAATTAATTAAGGATTTAATTGCAAATTCTGAAAGAGTTGTATTTTCTGAATTTCTAACTTAATGACACAAAATTAAAAAAAAAACGCTTTGTTTGATAATTTTATTAACAATTTTGACAGTGTTTTTGTTGTTATTATTATTTCAAGGTCAGTAACAAAGCCATACATTTTACGCAAATCATATTAATTTTTTTGTGTCATAACTGGTGTGGCGTATACTTAACACAATAGTGTACCCAGTTTTTACTAATTCATTCATGTTTTTTAATCTTTTTATGATTACCAAAACCTATTATTTTTTTGCAATTGTTATTTAGGAATTTAGATTTATAATAAGTATTTTTTTAATAGTTAAAAATAATTTTACAATTTATTTAGTATAATAATGTAAAATGTTACAAAAAACTCATTTGAGATGAAACGTACAAGTGAAGACAGAGCTTATATTGTTTAATATTTTGTGACCTCATCTCCTGTCCATCCTGCTTTACCCTGCAACAACAAAAAGGTTTCCTTTTTTATTATAAATGTCATAAAACTACACAGAAAAGAAATTATGTCAATCGCTAAAGTTTTCTACTCGACGGAAACTTTTCGCACAAGGAAAGCTTTACCAATTGGGGGGATTTGAAAGAATTAAGCCAAAAATTATGTACAAAGAGAATAAAATAATGATCTTTTTTTGTTTAATAATATTTATAATAAAAAATAATTACAAAGTTTTAAGACAATATTGATTAATATAATAAAGAAATTTAAACTTATTGGATTTCAGGAAGTTATCTATTCTATCCAGCAGGAAAGACTTACACGATAAGTGAAACGGATTACCGTAAGCCGACGGTTGGTTTGGGGATGATCTGCCATAAAATATTTCCAACTCGTTTCAGCACAGAGTATTTTAATTAAAATTGTTTTCCTCGTACAAAAAAATATTAATATAAACTTTTCATTTTTAATTTCATAATTTATGCAAAACTTTTTTAATAAATTTATTTTAAAAAGTTTCAAATTGCAATTGATATATATTTGCTGGCTGTATCTGTCGAAGGTTATCACGAGAACATATGAAGGCAAAAGTTTCCAGTTGAAAGGGTTTTCTGCGGTAAAGTTTTGTCAGGATTTATCGTGCAAAACTTTAAGATTCAGAATAATGAGAGTTTGCAACGGCTGCTAGTATTGACAGTAAGCAAGAGTTAAGAGATGCTGAAAGAAAGGATTTATTTGTATTTATTTTATACTGAAATAAACATCAAAGAGTCCGAGCAATAAATAATTCATGTTGCATAAATTAATTGCTTAACCGGTTAAATTTCTTACCGCAATAAAATGTATTGTGGATCAAACTTTTACAAAAAATGAATATAAAAACAGCGCTTGTAAAATAAAAGCGTTGGTCTCGCACGGTGAATCCCGTAAATTACAAAACTGTATTTGAATCTGGGTCAGTGATACAAATCACCCGGTTCCCTCCCCTTATAGTCTGAACGGGATTCCGGTCCCGAAAACCGTACTTTACTGTTATCGTAGTTTTTGTTTTCTTCCTGCAGCACGTCCGTCAATTTATTCCTACAAGAAAAATGTCAATTTTAATGAAAAATATCTTTTGGTCATTTACACCAGAATATATTTAGTGGACCATTTATAAACGTCAAGACGTTAATCTACGGACAGTATTACTCATATTATATATGCTAATAAGTACCCGTTTTCAGGATAGATGTAACGATCGATGACGATGCCAGAAAAACTGTCCGAAAGTGGAGAAGAGCGCGCTTCGGTGAAACCAGAAAGGCTATGATTTATGATGTTTTGTATCTATGGTAGAGAGAAGAGGGAATGTTTACATCTGCCGATTTTATTGCTTGATTTTATACATCAAAAGATATTTATTTTATGTTTTTCGTTTAAGCTAACAAAAGAGACATATACCCGGAGGTTAATTTTGTATAAAAATATTATGACATTTTTAACCTGCAGACTAATTAATTAGTTTTTTTTAAATAAAATAGAATCTATTTATAGATACAAATAAAACAATTTTATATATTCTAATCTTATAATGTTTGCTACATTGCTTTTAAATAATTGCACATTTTAATTAAAATTTTAGCCCAGTTATTTATAAATTTTGTGTCAAAACTTAAGTCACATATCTGAAAATAGAAACTTAAAATTAGGTATAGTTCTAATAAAGAACTGATAAGGAGAGTAACTTCAAAATAGATTTACATTGGAAATATTATAATTTATATTATAATATCTTAACGTTATTTATAGTATAGTATGTTAACGACAAAATGATTAATTGGTCATTATTTATATTGTCTATGCAATATAAATAATGCTCAAAATTACTGAATATTTTTGTAAACGTTGATTATTTTTTTACATGTGATAGGACATTAGAATGTCATAATGCATTTGGGTATATTATAAAATTTTATGATAAAATTAAAAACAAAAAATGTTGATGGTATTATAGCATACTAAATCTTGCATACTAAACTTTTCATATAGAAATGTACATATAAATGAAATCAATAAAGTGTTTAAACTCATTTTATTTTAGGCACTTTGAACCATTTTTGTTTTTTATATTTTAGTATGAATCTTTAGCCAACACTTCTTTCAGTTTTTATTTTATTGTTTATTATTTATTGCATAAATGTTTGTTTTTCTACTGCTTTTTGATGTTTTGGTTTTCTCTACTATTGCTTGATTTTTCTATTGTCAATAAGTAACTTAAAATAATGCAGGCTTCTATTTGCATCGGAATTACATACTGTAAAATCTAATTTTTGTTTTTTGCTTACTTTTTAAATGCCAACCAAAATACGTATTTTTCTGTTGATTTGTTCAGCTTGGAAAACCACCGTGTTATATCTCTGGCAAGGTCTTCTAAAACATCTGCTGAATTCTCCGCAAAGAACACGTGATGGCAATTTTTGATTTGATATCAGAATCTTCTTGAGGTGGATTGAATCCAATCCAATGTAATTATAGAATCCAACCAAAAATATGGTTAATGTTCTTGATGTCTAGAGCTACTCTAGTTGTTTTTATTGGTTGCGCCAGAACCACATAGTTCTAATCATAGCATTGATTGTGTCTTTAATAGAGTAATTCTTGGCTTTTCACATAGTAATTTTATGCGATTAGTTCTATTGTTGTTCAAAGATCTGACATATAACAGCATCATAAGCTGATTCTAAAGCGTCACAAAACCTATGCAATTTTATTAAAGTTGTTTAGAACAGATATTTTTAAATTTTGGTATGACTGACTCAGTGTGAATATAGTTAAAACTGAGTCCGAATTTATATGCAATTTTTACAATTTTTGAATGATTAATTTTGCTTGTAAAGTGTTTGGACCTAATATGCTATGTGGGTGAAACACGCTTGCTATTTTAGACAAAATGATGCGTTTTTTTTTTTTTTTTATTGCAATTTTATAGCAGTCCAAACGTTTTAGCTGTGAATTCCTTGTCAATTATTTTTGTGTACATGATATATTTTAATAAATCTTTGTAATTTAATCATAACTTTCTTAATTGCAACTTTCCAACTTTTATAATGCTGGCTAGTTTTTGTTGGAGTGTTTTAGTTTAATGATATTAGCTCTTCTTATGCAGTTGTCCTCATAAAAAAATCTTTTAATTGTAGATTCTGCAAGTAGAAATATGTAACTTTCTTTTTTGGCACATTGATGTAAACATCTTATTGCCAGAAATAAAGCGGACGCTGTTTTGTTTTGTTGTTTTTGTTTTTAATTTGTAGAAAGACACTACTTCAGATTTATAAAATTACCAGAAAACTTTCTAATATCGTTGGTCTCCATTGTGCATTAGAACTATTCTACACATTTTTTTTTTAAATTGCTGTTTAGGTTAGGTTATGTTAAGTTTGGTTAAGTTATGTTCTTTTTAAAGTCTTTTTAGTTGCTAAATAGTATTAGCTCTTGTTTTGCAGTTGTCTTCATTAAAGTCTTTTAGAAAAATATTATCTTCTTCTGTGGCTAATTAATATAATATTGTGTTGCTAGAATTAAGACAGATGCATTGTATGTCACCGTTTTTAGTTTTTAAGCGGACAATGTTTCAAATTTATTAAATCTTTTGAAAATTTTCTGATATTGTTAATGTTTGTTTATACATTTTTTCAATTTTCCAAGTTAGTCCACAGTTAAATTGATAGAATTGTATCAAAACTGATAGAAGATTGTCTAAAACTGTAGCACCAATTTAAAATGTTGTTGATGACACCTTTATAGATGTTTCTGCTGACCTATCAAATTCTACGCGTAATTTTGTTGATGTACCGTCGTCTTTGATCACGCAATGTGTTGCAAATATTAGTCTGTAACATGTGGTCCAATATTTTGTACTCTGCAAGAAACCTTAAATACTCTTCTTGTGTTTGCAATTCTTTTCTCCAACGATCAATTTGTTGCCAAGTTTAAAAAATCCTAAGAAGCCATTTTCAAAGTTAAATAGCTGTCTTACTTGTTGTGCATCTTGGTTGTTGTGGTATACAAAGTGTTAGTTATTTACTACACGTGGTGTTTGGCTTACAAATTAAACTGTAAAGTGCCACTTCTTTAGAAGTTGAAGGAAAAAGACTCCATAATTACAATTAAACTTCACTTTATTTTCTATACTTAAACTTTACATATGATATTTACATAAAATGATACACTCCGATGGACATGTATATTTTGTCGGGTCTCTTGCTGTCTGTCTACTTTTACCTTGTTTTGGACCCAGAAATTTTTCTTTCTTAATATTATCTAAACATACTATCATCAAAAGAAAACAATACTCAGTTTATTTTATTATATACGTGATGTGGCTATAAAGTTTTAAGACTGATTTTATTGTGGCAAATTGAGTAGTTCTATCTATATGCGGTCAACGGTACTACGTAGTGGAAAATTTTCCAAAAAAATGGTAATTTTTTTATCAATACACGTGTTTTCGTAAATCGTGTTTTTTATCTTTGTCATGGAAACACAATGTACAGCGTTCAGAAATTAAGTTTTATTTTAAAATCGGTAAAGAACCACAAAAACGTATCAACTGTTACAAACGGCTTAAGGTGAAGAGTGCATATCACGTCCAACTGCGTTTCAGTGGTTCAAGAAGTTTTGTATTGGCCGAAACAGTGTGAGAGACGTTGAAAGGATAAAACAAACAAAAACATCAAAACTGTGCTTTTTGCGCTGTATTCTGATTGTCGATCAACCATCAGAATAATAGCAAACAATTTAAATAAGAATAAAGAAACCGTCCTTCAAAAAATCAAACCACACAGAAACAATCCGGGATTTTTGGAAAAAATTGTAAACGGCAATAAATTGTGGTGCATTGCGTATGGCCCTGAGACCAAAAAATAGTGTGCCGAGTGGAAAGGCTAAGAATCTCTAAAAACTGCATGTCAAAACCACGTTGAGTATTTTCTTTGACTACCGGGAAATATGCTATAAAGAATTTGTTCAACCTGGTTAAAAAGTCAATGATGAGTTTTATAAAGGTGTTAGACCGTTTGCGCGAGTTCTCCCAAAATTGTTTGATACTTCTGAATTGATTTTTAGAATCTGACGTGTTATAAATAGTCTATTTAAATGTTTTTTGATAATTAGCTTTTTATTTTAAAAGTAACAATTGTTCAGTTTAAACAGCACAAGTGCCTCCTTATAGTTTGTTGAGGTTAAAGCAAATGAATGATTGTTTCAGCTGTTTGACAATTTTTTTTGTACTTCTAATTATCTTTAAGCACTTTTAATACAATTTTTTTTTTATTAAGTTTTGTTATATTAATTTAACAGAATTTTTCTAATTTTACAAGCAGAGATGCTAATTAAACCGACATTCTCTGTAATTGTTGCAAAAAGAATACCATTGTGATGGACTCTTTAATTATAAGAAAAACATAAAAATTAAATAAATAGGTCTTCCATAAATTGTCAAATAATGTCAAGTAAAACCATGTGTTTGCAAAATTTATGCCACAACAAAAATATATATTTTTTGATTGGTGGTTAGCTACTTAACTGTTGTTTTTATTGGTAGCCACCAACAGTTTTTCTTGACAAATTAAAAGAAAATGCTATTTTTAAAAGATAATGCTAAATTATTTATTGCACAAGTAACTCGGTTAAAATGTTCTGAACTTAGCTAAGAAACGTTACCGCCTTCTTGGTTTTTAATAACTGTACAAGATGTAGGCCGTTTAAAACTTAAGTAGATGTATAAGTTTTTGCAATAACAAAGTACAAAAATTATTTAGTGTAGTTTATTTAGTGTAATAGTATTTATTTTAATAAATAATAGTGTATAGTGTTTCTAATTAATTTTTTTTTTGTCAAAATCTGCAAAAAAAATTTAATTAATTAATAATGCAAATACTCAAAATTAGTACAAACTAAAACATTGATACTACTATTATAACTTTCAGGTTATTTCTAAAAAATCTTTCTACAACCCAAACAATTAAAGCGTTTACGCTGGTAATGCTGTTCACGGCATAAACCAATCACCGTAAGAGTTGAATTCTTGCGCAACCAGCAAACAATTTTGACTTTGCTTACATCAATTGTAGTATCTTTTTACTTAATTCAAAATTTAATAATTTCTGAAATATGGTTTAACTGCAAAAAACAATCATTAAAACTCTAAGTCAAATTCTAGCATGTCACATTTTCTAAAAATAGTTTTTATGTCTTATCAACAGCTTGTCTACATACATACCCTTTTTACAATTTGGGTTTTAATGTAATTTTATCAAATATTACTACCAGATATTAAAAAAAAAAGTTTTTTCAATTTTGCTTATTTATTTGTTTTTGACGTTGTCTGAAGCGATCAAACTTTACAGCTAAAAACTTTTTGTAAAGCTGCTTTTTTCTGCGCTATTCAAGCAATTTTTGATTTTTTTTCTTTTTATGCAATCATTAGTGCACCATAAAACATGTTTGATTCTACTACCCTAAACATTGCCATTCTGCTACTCGCTATGACTCATTCTAGGTATAAACTTTGCGTTTGTTGTCTTCTTTGTCTTGTCAGTGGTTTCCACAATGTAGGGCTCGTTGGTTGTTGGCTCGTTACCACTTTCCGATCTACTAACTGCGTGATCTAATTTATATTTGAACCAGCTATTATCAGCGCCTCCGTATTTTTAAGTTCTAATTGAAAACTCCTTTCTTTCAAACATGTAGTTATTTTGATGATTGCATATTGCGCATTCTACACAATATATTTTACATTTTTGTTTCTGGGAGGTCGATTTTGAAGATGTTATCATAATAGATGTTCCACAGAATTAGTTCTAAGATCAAATCTTGTGGTACACCACACATCATTTTTTTTCTTTTTTATAAGTATACTCCTATCAGGTTTATCAAGTATTGCAAGATAGTTTTTCTTAAGCAGCTGAGTTAAAAAGTATTTTTAAAATTCAGTGTAACCAAAATGACTTTTATTTTTTTTATTTGCCTTTTTGAATGCTGAATTAACTGTTTGAATGGCATCTACGGTTAAACATTTTGTTCTAAAACTATACTGTTGGTCGGATAGCCCACCACACTTTATGTTTTTCAGTTAATCTGCCAATTATAATTATTTCAAATTAATTAGTTATTTTATTTATTCTGTTTGTGAAGCACTATATTTATTTGGTTTTTCTAAAAGTGTCTTCTGTATGTTTGGAAATATGTTTTTAGTAAAAAATCCACCAAAAAAGCAAACAGTAATTCCGTATTACGATAAGAAAAAGCTCTAACAACATCAACACTGAAGCACCTCTATTATCTTAACTTAACTAAAATAAATAAAACTACTCAAACTTATCAATAGGTTGAAACAGTTTTTGCTCGTTATACTACAACAAAATTGAGTTTTTATGTTTATAACTGACAATCACTTTAGTAATCATTTATAAAATTTAAATGATTTGTTATCTGTTGATTGTAACTAAAAAAAATGTTTTTCTTTCTAGAAACCACAACTAACATTTTGTGTTATGGATAACCGCAAAAAAAAGAAATATAACCAGCTATAAGTTTAATTAAGTATATATCAAAGCAACGCCTATTACAATACATAAAAAAAATCAAACGGTACGTCAGGCATTAGCGTAGCATTAACAAGATAAATGTTGTAAGACATATGTCGGTTATTGTCACTTCCCTTCTGTAGCTTATGCAAGAAAAAAATAGATTAATTTGCATACTTGTACTTTGTTCATTGTTTAGAATAAGTGACATTAGCAAAGGTTAACTTAGCAAAAGCAACTCCTGCTTTTCTTAGGTTGGCCTTGCCGTCAGTTTTTAAAAAGCAGTCTCTTGTAAAAAAAGGTTTTAGCAAAAACGGTGGTTCAAGTCCACCAAGAATGGCAGCAGTAAATCAGTAAACAATTTTAGATCAATTTTATGTACTAAAATAGGTTTTTATGCAATTTTCTAGCTTTAAAGGTTTTTTTGCAAAACTTTTATGAATTTTTAGCGGTAATTAGGTGTTCTACAAAAGAAAATAATTTTTATAAACAACTTTTTGCGATAAATAAGGTTTCTATGCATTTTTTTGTGCAATAAATAGATTTTTTTTTTAATTTTTGTGAATTCCTTGCAGACAATGAGTATATCTACAAGGTTTTTGGTCAGTTTGAATAAAAAATAGTTTTCATAATCATTTTTTGATAAATTTTATGAGATACATGAGGTTTCTATCCGATTTTCTAGTATTAAGAAAGCTTTTTTGCAAAACCTTTATAATTTTTTTGTTGTAATTGGGTTTTCTACAACAGAAAATAATTTTTATGAACAATTTTTAATCAATTTTATGCGATAAATGAGGTTTCTATGCTTTAGGTTTTTGGCCAGTTTAAAGTACAATATAGTTTTTACAATTAATTTTATAAAATAAATAAGGTTTTTATGCAATTTTCTAGCATTAAAGCGGCTTTTTGCAAAATGCTTATAAATTCTTTTCGGTAATTAGGAATTTTACAAAAGAAAATAATTTTTGTAAACAATTTTAGATCAATTTAATGCAATATATGAAAATTCTTTGTAATTTTTTTGTAATAAGTAAATTATCTTTTTAAAGTTTTCTAAATTTATTGCGGTCAATAAGTTACCTACAAGGTTTTTGGCTAGTTAAAAGTTAAAAATAAAAAAGTAATTTTTTTGCAATAAATAAGGTCTCTATGCAATTTTTATTAATTATTTGCGGTTACTGGGTTTTGTATAATAGGAAATAATTTTTATAAACAATTTTTGTTTAATTTTATGCAATATATGAGGTTTTTATGCAATTTTCTTGCAATAAGTAGACTTTCTATTCAAATTTTTGTAGATTCATTGCAGTCAATAAATTATCTACAAAGTTTTTAGTCTGTTTAAAGTAGAAAATACTTTTCATAATTATTTTTAATAAATTTTATGCAATAAATAAGGTTTTTATGCAATTTTCAAGCATTAATAAGATTCTTTGCAAAACTTTTATAAATGTTTTGTGGCAATTGTGTATTCTACAACAGAAAATATTTTTATGAACAATTTTTGATCAACTTTGTGCAATAAATGAGGTTTCTATGCAATTTTTTTGCAATAAATAAACATTCTTTTAAAATTTTTGTTGATTCACTGCGGTCAATTAAGTTTTTGGCTAGTTTATAGTAAGAAATAGTTTTCATAATTATTTATTAGCAATAAAAGTTTTTTTTTGCAAAACATTTATGAATTCTTTGCGGTAATTAAGTATTCTACAAAATAAAAATTAAAAACAATTTTATGTGGTAAATAAGGTTTTTAAGCAATTTTCTTGCAATAAGTATACTTTCTTTTCAAATTTTTGTGGATTCCTTGCTGTCCATAAGTTATCTACTAGGTTTTTAGTTAGTTTAAAGTAAAAAATAACTTTTATTATTATTTTTGATCAATTTTATGCGATAAATGAGTTTCTATGCAATTTTCTAACATTAAAAGAGCTATTTTGCAAAATTTTTATAAATTCTTTGCGGTCATTGGCTATTCTACTACAGAAAATAATTTCTATGAACAGTTTTTGATCAACTTTATGCGATAAATGAGTTTAAAGTAAAAAATAGTTTTCAGTCTATACTTCTTTTGTAACGGGGCCTTTCTATTACTATGTTTTTGTTTTGACGTTTGAGCTAAGATTGAACAAAATCGATTAAAAAAGTTTTTTGATAATAGTTTTATTTATCGTAATGCCTCCTTTGTACCGGTAACACAGCGTTGGCTACTAAATACTAAAACAATCATATTTATTAAAAAAAAAACAGAAAAAAACTCCATACCTAGACGTATGTGTACAATCAGTCATTGTCAACAACCGCTATCCTACAAGTAACATTTAACAATAAGCAAAGCGTAAGCGTGTTTTGCGTAAAATCTATGGAAATTAACTGAATGCATTAACTAAAACCGGTTAAATAGTTTTTTTTTATTTTCTGGTCTATTCACTAGTAGAAGATAATAATTGGTCTCAAGGCAGTAGTGCAACGCTTAAAGTAAGACTCCAAAGACCTTCTGTATGCCTTTGAACGTTGCATCAGTGTTGCCTTAAAGTTTGAAGTTGCATAGTGTGTGAAACTGAATTGTTCGGTTGATATTGGTACGTTTTTGACAAGGTTTGTAGGTTGTGTTGGAGTATATATCAATAACACAAATTATATTCACTGTATATAATACAACAATACAACCGGTTTAAGCCATTTGACTACTACTACTAAAACTCTGTAGTGGTTTTATATGAAGGGAATCTGTTTACATCATTTCTCCCATGCTGCCTATTCTTTTCATTTTGCCCATTCCTGCCATACCACAAGCACAAAGCATTTGAAAATCATCTTTAGGTATGCCTGTAATTACTGCTTTTGCTGTTATGAGAAGTGAAGCAACACCGAATGCATCTGTGATTGCTGTGCGGACAACTTTATTTTGATCAATAATTCTTAATTTTTTTATATTAACAAATTTGTTGGTATTGCATCATAATCTTTTTTTTTGTGCTTCTACTTTCGCAACAACTTAAGCACTATCAACACCTGCATTTGTAGCAATTGTCATTCATAGATATTTTTTATGATTTTCTTACAATTTTAATTTTCATAGCTTAATCACTGTTAATTTCTTTAATAGTAACTCTTGATACACCAAATGAGAGCGGTTTGCGTTCGCACAATACGGCTACACCTAAAGCAAGACAAACAAAACTTTTTTGATTTTTTTTTACACTCAGAGATGGTGGTATCGATTTGATAACGGATTTTATCAGCACGTTTATCTACATCTTCCTTTATATTTTTGCCATTCAACACCAAAGTATTATTTTTAGTTATAGCTATTCCATCAACCTGTTCCAAATGTGAAAGCTTAATGTCTAGTTTGACAATATTGGCTTCATCTCTAAAAACAATTCTACCAGTTGAGATAGCTATGTTCATAAAAATTGTTTTACTGTTATCATCAAAATCTGAAGCTTTAATTGCAGCAACCTGAAAACTAACAATTGTAGCACTTAACTTCTCTATCAACACTTGCGGCAATAATAATCAATAGTTTGCGTTCAGTGTTGGCTAACTCTAAAGCAAGTACAATGCTTTAAACTAAAAAAAAAAAAATTACTTAAAAATTAAAAGAGCATCCTGGTATTCAATCTTAGCACTCTAAGTGCTATTAACAAAATAGAGTAAAATGTATTTACGATCAAATTTCATTCTTTCAATGATTTCTAATTTATTATTTAATATTTTGCTACCTTTGACAGTAATGATTTTTTTCTTGCCAACATGTTTTATAGCATCGGCAATTAGTTTACCAGATGGCAGAATTTTTATTTGGTAGAAATCGTTGCTATTTGTGCAACTTTATCGGCGGTTGAGACTTGTTTCAAAAATGCTTTTAATGTTTCAGTGTATCAATAGCTATCATAATACTTATAAGTTTCAACTGAATTAGTACCTTTGCCCAAACTTTAAAGCTTTTTTACTTATGGAACAAGCTAAAACTGTGGCAGTTGTTGTGCCATTACCGGTTTCTTTATTGGTATTATCAGCAACATCTTGAACTAAACGGGTAACAATGTTTTGGAATTTATCATTCAATTTAATACCTTTAGATACTGTAAATTTATCCTTAGTTATTTTAAGTGATTCTTATAATTGTTTAATAATTATATTACAACACTTTAGTTTCATAAAAACTAGTAGGCAATACATCTAATAAGAGCACAAAAACTACTAACAAAGTTTAACAAATTTTATGATAAATATAATTTTAATTTATCATCTTATTGAAGACGCTTTGTCTACATCTAGTATTTAGAATTACTTTCTCCAACTTTGAATATAAAGGTTTTTTGAATGTGTTATTGTCAAAGTTTGATGGTAATATAGTTAAAACAGTTGTTTTTGCTAGGGTTAGGCAAAAGTTTCTATAACATTTTTTTTGTGTTGTGTTTTTGATCTAAAAATGCATGTTTTTTTTTAAATTTATTTTTGGAGAGCGTTATTGTTTATATAAGAGACAACAATTAGTGTTAATTAGATAGTTATAGTCAAAAAAAGTCGTTAAGATGGTTGCATTCTTCATTCACTGTAGTTCTTGTTGGGTGATTTGGTTGCGTTTGATAGAAACTTGTAATTTCTAGTCATTGCTGTTTTTTTTTAGATTTTCAAAATTGTTAGTAATTCCAACGCTTTCAGTGACTTGATTAGAATGTAGTCATGAGTCTCTGCGCCTGGTTTGGTCAGATTTGTTATAGGTGTTTGCTGCTAACAAAGCTCTTGTATCCGTTTTCTACAACAATAAACAAGTTGTTATTGATGTTATTATTATATCTTTGACATTCATAACATAATTGGTTGTCTGATTGGCATCGGTGTTCCAACTGTATTAAATACATTTGGGTTGAAGAGTACCAGAAGTTGGTGGAAGTAGTTTTTGCAATTACAAATTGATTTTACGGATTGCAACAAACTTCTAATAATTTTCCAAATTATTTTTTTTTATTTTCTGAGATTTTAGTTTTTTTTTTAAAATGATTATAATGAAGGCTAGGAAATCTTGAGAATAAAAACCAGCCGCCGATGAGACGGTAGTTTTAAAAACCTTGTTTAGTTACTCTTAGCCCCACTAACCAACAGGACGACCAAATAATATTTTGGCGACGTTATGTAGACAACATTTTTTGCATACTTAGAGGTTTTCAAAACAATATAAATAATCTACACCAATACATCAATCAACTACACCTCAATATTGATTTTACACTAGAAATCAACAACAAACTAAATTTTCTAAATCTTACCATACATAACTAAAATCAACAACCATCTTGAATTCAACATTTATTGCACACTTACTAACCCTGGAATCTTAATGATTACAAACCAATGTAACGTCCATAAGTTCTCTTCTTTTCACTCTCTCTTACACAGAACCATCACCATCACCATCCCGCTTACTCCTGTTATCCAAAACTATGAATTTAACATCATTAGACGATTAGCTTTAATCAATAAATTCCTAATAGCTTCTATTAATAAAATCATCTATAAACACTCCCATAGATCACAATTAAATAATTTATAAGTTACCTTAGCCAACGACCATATATCAAATAACCACACAAGTGAAAAGCTTAAAAAACTTCTTTATAAATATGACATAAAAGCCACTTTAACAGCATCCAACACATTGCTATCTGTAATAATAAACAAAAAACAGACATACTTGAAAAATCAGGAGTTTACAAAATCAGCTACGTAGGCCAAACTGGACAAGCCCTCAAACATAAAGTGAACAAACACCTTTGCAAAAATAAAATTTTAAATTTCTCTAAACGCATCCATTTTAATAACCATAAAATCAATAAAATTTAAAACTTTTACATAACTGCTCATAAAGACTAAAAATGACCATTTTAGAATCTCTATAAACTGACAAAATAAAAAATAATCCAAATATAATTTGCCTAAATGATCAACTTAACAATAATTTTCCTAAAAACTAATTAATCATAAATATAAATTAAAAATTACACCCGAACAAAACTACAAACGCCATCCCACGTAAATATCAATAACTTTTTAAGCACCAACAAGAATAACACTTTTCCTAACCTAACCTACACATATGTTACGGTACAAACGCTAGTGTCTATAAATAAATGTAAGTCATTTTATTATATTTTTTATATTTTTATCTTCTAACTTATAATATGTACCATTTGACAATTGTATATCTTATGTTTATATTTTCTGTATATTAAACTTACAGAGCCAGAAGCTGACAATCTAATTGTCGAACATGTCGCTACATAAATAAACACCACAAAACAGCATACTTGAGTATCAATTATACCTAACTCATCTAATAACTAATTATTATAATTTGAATTGTAAAAAACCAAGCTATCTACAACAAACTTTGTATTAAACCATCTTACAAATATGTAACATAAGCATTGTTTATTGTTTAAACTTAATATCGTTTGTATTAATTTCTGAAATCTATTCATCAAGCATAAACTATTGTATTATTATGTTGTGACAATAGTGAAAGATAATACATTATTAAGGTAATAAACCGATTTATATTACATTACCTAAGAAGCAATATTGTAATGAAATACAGTAGCAAGATGTCTGGACTTGAACATCATAATTAACATTTATAGATATGGATCAATTACTCAAAACTAAACTCTATTAATATTCCATATGCAGATGAACCCAAATTTCAATCCCAATCGACCATATCTAAACCGATTAGCACTGCCAATCATTAAATTCCCAAGCCCTGAAGACGCACAATTTAATTAAATTAATTAATTAAAACGATTTTCAACTCTCGATATTATTTGATTTTCAATTTTGTACATTTCTTATTAAAAATATTAAACAAACCTCAACGATTTTAATTAAAATGTTGTATACATAATGTGGAGAAGGGAGGATTGCGCTCAGTATTTACCTTGTGAATAAATTCCAGCAGAATTTAAAGAGGATCTTAATTTTAGGGGTAAATATTACAAAATTTTAATTTGTTTGTAGAATTAATTGTGTTGAATTATAAAAGTCAAATTTTTAAAGTAGTCAGCTTTAATATGTCAATGAGTAATATAATATTAAGTAATAAATTCGGTTAAAAATGTTTCTTTATAAACAATCAATTACTAGTATATTTTATTATCTTTCTCAAGAGATGGGGTGTGTTAGTTTAGTTAAAGATTGCCTCGTGGGTTTATTTATCGCCCTCCTTGAGGAGATTGAAAGGTCAGTGGAATAAATATTGCTGCTGGACGCGAAGCACCCACAGAAAACGCAATTATTTCTAGGGGGCTGAAGCAATTCCCGCACAGTCCGCAGAACCAGAGAGGTCCGAGATTTAGCTATAAATCTTGTTCGAGTGGTGCAGATCGATGCCGTATTCTTTTACTTATTTTATTTTTTTAAGCAGACATAATAAAGTGCATGTTTAGAATAGACTAAAACATTTTGTTAAACAATTCATGCATATTTGAATTTTTAATTCATTCATGCAAAATCATGGATAGGAATTTTTCATAATAAATCTTGCCCTAGATTAGAAAACTGCACAAAGGAAAATCATTTGCCATCAATCTCCTGATTACACGGGAGATTTTAATTAGCAAGCTTCCCCTATTGATGGGTTATTTCTGGTCGGTAATTCCAATTAATGCGACCCCTATTATATACATTTTCCAAGAACTCATTATCCTACCATCCTTTTGTTACCGATATTCACATAAAAATGCTGCAATATTTTCATGCAACTTTTTAGTGAACAACTTAAATAGAATTAATGGCCCGAACCGATGTAGCTTTTATGCAGTTGAAGACATTAAGTGCGATTCTAAATTAATAATGACAGTTATAGGGAAGGAATTATTGGACGCAATAAATATTTTAGTGCAACCAATAATAAATTTGTTATGATTGTAACAAGATGTTTCTTGAAAGTAGTAACAAATAATCACAACAGCAATAAAAACTTTTCTTTTGTAATAGTTTATCGCCTTATTAGATTAAAATTAATACTAGTGATTATTTTACGCCGTTTTTGTGTAACGGAGCCGTTGTTACATTGGCGACAGAACGCGAAGCAAGCGTTGGTGTAATTTTCCAAAAGATAAACGATAATCATACTTCGGGTTCAAACCCAAGACTTTCAGTATGTGTTTTATCACAAGCTTTTTAAAATAAAAATTTAATCTAATAATCTATTACAATAACATTTTTTTTATAAAGAGATACTTATTACATAAAAACAACTTAATTAAAAATTATTATTATTAATGATCTATTAGAGTTTTATTTATTAATTTACTCACATATTTATCGACATTTGTAGTTTGGCATAATTTCATTTCAATCAAGATTGCTTCAAGCTCCACACATGCATTTTGCAAAAGTGACCAGTTCTTTAAATAACACTATAAAAATTTAAATCGTGCATTAAAACGTTTTACTGCTAATTCATTTTTATATAGCATGGGAGTTTTAATCTCAGGATCGTGGTTTTAGGTGAAATGCAATAAAGCAAATTGCTGAGAATATATGAATGTAGCATTTTATATACTCAACATAATCAACCTGTTCAGAGAAAGATTATTCGAAGTATGCAAGGTGATAAAAAGCAAGATAATTATTGTTTATTAATTTGTTTGCTAAAACCACTAATTCACAAATAATTTATTGCATACTAAAATTCATATTATATTAATACTCTCATCATAAAAGCCAAGCATCTTAGAAACAAATCTACTCGGTCGCCTTGTTGATCAAAATATTTGTTTCTTGTAATTGTAAACTGTTTTCTAAATTCTTTTTTTAGAGTTTAAATAGGTGGCCTACAAACTGACAGTTAGGGGGTTTGTTTAAAACTTATTGTTAAGATGTCACTTTAAGCATGGTTTCATGAATTAACTCAAATATAGCTAAACACGTTTTTTTATGGCACTGGAAGAACTTTGGATGTATTAAAGAACAACAATATATTTGGTTTTAGTATTAAAGTTTTTAATGATTGCATCTTTTCTTTATTACACTTTTATCATTCTAAATTCTAAATTTAAATAATAAAATTCACTGCATGAAGCCTAATCATTAAATCCTTTGTACTTCTTTCAGTGATAACTTTAGTATATTGACCCAACACACAACTAACCCGTGGTTGATAAATACTGATTATGTCAAGTTATGTAGGAATTGTCTTCAAAAATGGTACTATTGCTATATACAGCTGTCATAAGACTTATTATCACCTATGGAGCAATAGTCTTGTAGCCAAGAACCAAGCTAAAAACGTTAACAAACTAACTAAATCAGAAATTAATGTTGTGTTTACTAGCCCTTGACTTGTCAAGGAAGTAGCAACATCAGCAGCACTAAGCCTCAAAACAACCAAATTTTGACACAATGCCCTTTTTTCTTGGAAGAGGCTGTAACCTCAGCTAGGAGCGCAATCATGCAACTCGATTTTGTATTTAAAAAACTTTAGATTGTACACACACAAACACAAAAAAAGTAAAAATCGGACCCTTTAAATCTACACCAATGGTTTAAAAACTCATTAAAACTTTTAGATTTTTAAGATCTAAACGTCCCAATATTCTTACCATTAGCAGAATAATCCATGGGGTGATCAAAATAGTAACCCGGGAAATAGCTTAAAAAAAAGTGCAAATTCTAACGGCTAGCAAAACAGCAATTTTAGCTATAAAAAAATTAAAAATCACATCAAGGCTATTACTAGAATGCTATAAAGCCCTCACATAGGCAGCTTGCGCAAAGAGCATTGAGTTGTGCTAGGTAAACTCACAAGATGTGTAGACTTGAACCCTGGACCGTACTACCACTAAAAAACCTCAGCATTATACTAAAAGCAAATACAAGCATTTCATTTAAATAACGATAATATACCAACCCGGGATGTAGACAAGCAAATAGGCAATGATTGCCCCAAATTCTAAAACGGCCAATTTATTTACAATAAGAACCCTGATAGAGCACTTTCAACTAAAAAAATAAACGCATATAATTAGCATTGTGAACAGCCTATTATGTAGAGAATGTGAAATAGACAATGAAACAACCAAGCACGTACTGTGCCTATTTTAAGGAATTGCAGGCTTGACATGGTCAGCATAAAAAAATCCTTTCCAAGCTAAGCTGTAACATACATCAACTAGATATGCTAACATTGCTAGGATGAAGAAATGCAGTTTATCACTTGAGGAAGTACAAAGCGCCTAATGAGGCTTATGCACTTAAGGCGATTCCTTACGTGCCGAGTAGTTTCTAAGGGACGCAGCGGCAGGGAACGAGGTAGCGAGAGGGCCGACCCGAAAAGTTTACCCCACTACCACAAATAGGCTCTATTCTTTGCTAATAAAGTGAGACCGTCGCACAGAAGCACACGCATGTTTACTGAAACGAAGAGCGGAGAGTACATATTAGCCAGGGCGGAATTCTATCTTAGAAATGAAATATAAAAATTATATATTTCATATATAAATTAATTTATCCGAAACTTTAAACTTGCTAACGCAATGCTGTAATGGTTAATAAAAATATAATGTTGTCAATTACATGATTACATTATTGTGAACAAAAAAAAAAGATATTTTTTATAATAATTGTTAATTAATAACTAATAATCTTTTAATTAAATTTAATAAAAGTAATATATCGCCGGAGAAAGAAAAAACGTTGCGTTTGAATACTAAAAAAGCAAACGTAATAAAAATTTAACAAAGATTAAATTAAAAGAAAAACGGATGTGAGAAATTAGTAAAATAAATTTTGCGGTAGTAATATTTTTTGGATACGAACACAATATTGTATCCTTTACTAAATCTGTTGAGTTACATTTTATGGGTACGCAGCGACAGGAGACGAGGTAGTATTCCCACTGCCCCAAATATGCATATATACTTTACAAATAAAGTGAAGCAGTCGCAAACATTAAACGCATGAGTCACATGACAAATACGGCGGGCATGGAGCACGCACATATTTTTAAATACTATAATAATTATATTATATTATTAAATATTTGAATAATATAATTACATATTTGAACATATCGCTTCTATTCATTATTATCATTTCAGCTTTCTGCTTTCTGCTTCAATATTATCAATAATCATAAAAAAAACTATTATTGTTGTTTACAGTTTCATAAATTAATTTTCTACAAACATCATAATATATTACTTTTTATCATATAGGAATCTTTCAAATTAACTTTAGAATTAATAATAATAATACACAAACAAAAACTTTTAATTTTTTTATTTCACTAAAACAATAAGATTCTTTATAACAATAATAAAACAAAACAACATGTAATCGATGTTACACACATGACTAATAAAGTTATATAATAATATTTGTCTACGACGATTTTATAATAACTTATTATATTAGTATTTTACTACAAAAAAAAATGAACTAAGAACTGTCTCTAACGATATGGTTACAGCAGATGGTATCAGCATTTCATATTTTTCACTACCAATTATAGTCTTTACAATATATGTAAATATAAATATATAAAAAATTATAATATATAAACTAGTCGCACAAGTAAAAAAGTGAAGCGCAACATCTTACACTAATTTATCACTGTTATCACTTTCTCATAATTTTTCATTTTGTTCTTTTTTCGTTTATTTTGCGCTTCAATTATAGCATCTGGATCTCTAATCTCCATATTGCGATCTAGTCTACTATCTAAAATTTCGGGCAACAAACAGTCCATAAAAAAATTGATTAGTTTTCTTTCCATTTTCTCTTTCCAAAATATGTCATCTCTATGAACTTCTTGAATTTTTATTCCATTAAATGTCCAAACAGCAAAATAACACATATTTTTTTTAGAAATGTGCAACTGACCTTGAATCTGATAGTACCATTTATGATTGAAATTAATAGTTCCATCTTTTTTCCAAAATTTGATTAATCCCAATATAATTGCATCTTCCGGTGTATGATTTTTTGAAGTATATGGACACTTTACTTCTACTATATTGTTTTCGTCAACCAATCCATCAAGACTTGCAGCTAAATATGGTTAATTAGTATCAATAAATAATCCACATGGTTGTATTTCTTTTTTAATTTCTTTCGATAAAAAATGAATTGCCAACGCTTCATGTTGCATACCATGTTGTATTGCTGGTACCGTAATTATTTTTGTACTTAATATATTTTTTACTAAATTTTTACAGCTAGTGTAATTACGCCTTGTACAAATCTCGCCAAATCTGGATGCTGTTAATTTATTTCTTCTATAATTAAACCATGCTTGGCATTCTCTTTGCTGTTTAGTTTTATCTTGAATTTCCCGATGTTGGTTTACTTCACATTTTAGTTTGTCCAAAAAAATATTTTTTCGCAACTCCATTTCTTCTGGGTTAATATCGGGTTTATTGCAACTACTTCCGTAATCTTTATCTTGCAATGTTACAGATCGCACAAACAATTTTTTGGGAATCATCCGTGTTGCATTGCGTCGTATTTTAGTTTTATCAACCCTGTCTATATTTCGTTGCTCAAGCCTTTTCAAAAATTTTCCGGGACTTCTATTGTTATTTAATTTCTTATGTACATAGTACATGCTTCTTCTGGTGTTGTGTGAAATGACTGCTGCAAAGCAACGGCTTTCATACGATCTGCCTTTTGTAAAATTTATTCTTTTGCCACCAATAAATTTTGCAATTATGGAGTTAAATTGTTCAACAGCATTGTTGTCCACATCGCATATCAAACTTTTAGCATGATTTGCAATGTAGTTATTAGCGCTCATCAGTTTTTCATGTAAATTTGTCAGTTTTAAGTCGGAAAAGACACTACATTCTTTATAATCTTCCTTACAAAAATAGTCTAATTGTTTACATTTGGCGTGTTCTCCAAGTATGTGACTACAACTATTTGAAATATCCGCTTTAAGAAGCTCTACTTTTGTATTGTCACATTTTTCATTTTTTCTGTACTTTATAGCTTTTGTGATGGCTCCACGAAATCTCAATAAATTGATTCGTAATTTTCTTCTTAAAATTAAAGGCCCAGCTGAAGTATCTTTGGATAAATCACTTATTTTGTTGATATAATTTCGCAGAAGATGATTTCTACATTCCACTTTTTGTACTTTTACTTGGTAATCTTTATATGGATCTTTTTCTAAGATTCGTTTGAAAGTACTACTATCACCATCTGCTACGAATGTATCATAAATAACACCATACATCAAAATGCTGTTTTCAAACCCGTCTAATATTATATCGGCCTCCATGCTAGTCGACGAGCCCGAGTAATTTTTGTAGCAGTGATGTTCCTTTGGTGCTTCGTTTTTCAGTTCACTAAATTTGCATATGGTACAAAACTTGTTGCGAACCCCAAGAAATACCACCTTTTTTGTTGCTACTCCTACAATTGCAGCACAACCGGATGATGAATTATAAGCTCCAGATCTATAGGAACGTTTGGCCCAGGAACCATCGCACACTACTTTAATTAATGGATATCCATTCTTAATTCGGCCGCACTTTCGAGCAATTTCTTTTTCCTCCTCTATAGCCGATTGCATAGAGTCCTTAGCACTTTCTTGCCATGCATTTGAAATTACATCATGAACCTGTTTATACTTTGTATTTGACATTGATGGCATGTCCAAAGATGCGCAAAACTGTTCAAGTTGCGAATGACCTGCGCCTATATTCATAATTCCAATAACTGCCGCATGATTGACGTCAACTGAATTGCCATCGGTGTTGATTGATGTCGAGTATCCACACATATTACATTTAAAAAATAATGTTGAGTTCAATCCTATTCTTATTTCTTTTTGCAATACCATATTGTTAAAATTGCACCCAAAACATTCTCCATGCGAGTTTAACATTTTGATGCAATTTAAAAAGTAGTTCAAATCTACTAATCTCCGTCCTTCAATTTCTAAAATAGTTTGACTTTCCGTTGTCCTGTCTACTTCGTATTCATGAGTCTCAAACATTTCTGGAGAAATACTTCTGGGTCCATTGTTTGTGTGGTCCAATTGATCTTCTGTTGATAACTCTTTGGATGTAGAAGGTTGTGCATTGTCTATTGCCAACTGCTTGGCTGCCAGCTATAATAATATTTAAAATAAATAAAATGTATTCGTAACAAATAAAGAGTTGTAGACTGAAAAGTTTTTGAGTTTGCAACACGATCTAATATGTCACTACATATTGTAATTTTTTTTAGAATTTTAAAAATTGCTAAATGAATTAATATTACTAATTGTTATATTTTAAAAATAAATTATATATAAATTATACTACTATACATGTATGTAGTTATTATAATTATTATGATAAAATGTAGATAGTGTAAGTCAAATAATTTCCTACCTACAACACTTGATATGATACACATTACCAATTTATTTAATTTTAAATTTCACTTACCTCCATTTTTATTGCTTGTTTTTTTCTTAAATTGCCGCCTGTTTTTCGCCTTTTTGCACTCAAGCGAAGACGTGTCTTTTTTCCTCTACGATATGTAGGTTCCGTTTGATCCGCTGTATTCATTTTAAAATAATCACTACACTAGATAACACTAAGATACAAGACTAAATTATCAAATTGCAGAAAACATACATATGTTAGAGATATTGGAATAGGGGAGCGGACGGGGTTGTTTCCTATTGGACTATGCAGGGGAATACCCGGACGATGCGGGGAATTACCGCCAGCTTAAATAAGCTTTTCCACGGGTATATGCAGTGTTGTTTTTATGCAAAAACCGCAAACCGCAATTTGGGCGATTTCAGACAAGCCTTTTGATATTTTCCGACAATCGTTTGATGTAGCCGGCCAGAAGAATTGTACAAACTCTACTACTACTTTCCCACAATATTAGTATATAAACATTATTTTTATTCAAAAATTAATCACTTTCACTGGAACCATCCGCGCTGTAGTACCCGTAATGATTGTGTTGTATGTTTAATTAAAGTTTATTAAATTTAACAAAGTAATTATTTAATTACTTGGTGTTATTTTTATGGCTGTGCTAATAAAATAATGTTTAAAGGCGATCAATTTTAATTTTGGCGCCATGTAATTTGCTTAGTTGCGTTTTTGGGCGCGTTTTTAACTAAAAGTTTGCGCCACGGCTTTCTAAAATCTGACAACACTGGGTATATGCGGCAGAGAAGATTCACACGTGTTAGGGTGAGGATCGTTTCTTGGCGACCGCAGCCCCGTTCATTATTAATACATTTAATGTTAATTAAACTTAGTGAATACAACCATTTGAGTTTGATAATCAATTCATTTATTTCAGTATTATTTTAATTAAACTATCACATATACAGGGTGTTTCAAAACATTTGTCGGAAAATAAAGGGTGGGATTGGTTGGCTAATTATAAGAAAAAAAGTTCCCATTAACATGGTTTCGCAAACGAACCGTATTCAAGATATAGGTTGTAAATTTTTTTATTTTTTTTATTTTTGACTGAGTTTTGTATTTCAAACGGTTCCTGAGATAAACCGTTTGAAATACAAAACTCAGCTTTTGTACACATCTTAGCAATAATATTAACTACTTTTTAAGCGCTTATTCAATATTTTTATGTGCCATTGACGGAGATTTTAGGGTTGCGTGAGGTTTTTACGGTTCTAATTTCTATCACACTTGGGAAATAGGCATTCTGAAAGCACATTGTGAACCACCAATATTTTCAACACAAAAAAGGTACTCCTACTCAAAAGCTCTAACGTTAACCGTTTTAGAGAAATACGGCATTTTATGATGGAAAACATAAAAAAAAGATGTTATATTCTTATCACATACAGCAAGTACAAGCCCTTTTACCAGCGGATTATCCGCAAAGATTGGCTATGTGTCAATGGTTTCAAGAAAGAATTGCGTAAAATCCTCGATTATTAGAACAAGTTTTATTTACGGACAAAGCAAATTTTTCTCGCGATGCGATTATGAACCTCCATAATAATCATATATGAGCCGACAAAAATCCACATGCCATAATGGAAGGCCATCATCAGCAAACATTTTCCGTTAATGTTTGGTCAGGTGTTGTAAGAGACCATTTAATAGGTCTATATTTTTTGCCGTTTAAGCTAAATGGTCAATCATATTGTAATTTTCTTGAAGAAGAGCTGCCAAAACTTTTAGAGAACGTTCCGGTTCAATTAAGAAACGAAATGTGGTTTATGCACGATGGTGCTCCTGCACATTTTAGTTTAGTTGCGCGTCAATTCTTAAATGAACAGTATAGGAACCGTTGGATAGATCAAGGAAGTCCACAGGCTTGGTCTCCTCGGTCTCCAGATCTAAATGTTTTGGATTTTTTGGGGGGTCTTAAAAAGTTTAGTTTACACTACATCAGTTAATACTGATGAAAAACTAAGAAATTGCATTATTGCATCCTGCAATACGATACGAAACACTAGGCATTTTTGAACAGGTACGTCAGTCACTAAGACGTAGGTTGGAAGTCTGCGTTACCGTAAGAAGAGGTCATTTTCAACCATTTTTGTAATTTTTCTTGTTTTTTATGTTATTGCTAAGATTTGTAAAATAAAGATTTTGTGATCATGTTGCTACTTTTTCTTTCCGTTCTTGAATTAAAAACAAAATATATTTTTTTACACACTGTATCTCGAAAACGGTGGGTTTGCGGAACCATGTTAATAGGAACTTTTTTTTAATAATTAACCAAGTAATCCCACCCTTTATTTTCCGTAGTAAATGAAAAATTAGATTTGTATAATTCACCAATTTTAGATATGTTATTAAAATAAATTTATTTAATAAACAAAAACTTCAGATGTAATTATTTAATGTTCAAAATATGACGTACATCTAACCTTAAAAATCAAAATTTGAAGTAAATCATAATAACAATCAAATTTTGTTAAATATACGCAAATATTGAATATGCTGATTATTTAGTGAAACCCGGTTTATGTATATTATATAAAAATAAATATAAAAACATAAATAAAATTATTAATTAATTAAAAAATGAATATAATTAAATTCTATAAAATTAACGAAGAAAATATTAATAATCCACTATTATTATCTTAGACGCATTATACCATTAAATTTGTGCAAAATAATAAATAAACAAATAATACATATTAATCATATTATATATAATAATACCAATGAAATATAATAAATTTAAATTGGCATTGTATAGCGCCTTAATTTTAAACGTATTTTTAGCTGCTTCACATCTGTTAATTGTCGCCGCAATAGGCAAGAGTTGATCCAAACTTTATTTATTATTTTTCTTTCAATATATTTGTGCTAAAACACACCCTTTTCGTGTGAGCGAGTGGGGCATAGCAATGCTTCTCGCTTCACCGAACATCTATCCAGTCACAGCATATTAATACTAGTGCACGTGATTCGTCGCTAGATAGAAGCACATTCTGTTAAGATTATTTCAAATAAATGTGTATTTGTAATTGATGATTTACTAATTGTTTTTTTGACATTTTACTATTTTAAAAAAATATATTGATAGTATTATAATTAGTCTATGCTTCTGTGTAAAAAAATTGACAAATTCTAATACTAACTTCATTTTATTGCAAGTTAAATCAAGTTTCAAAATTTAAAATTATAAAAATTTAATATTTATCGACACTTAGGCATAGAATAAATAATTTACAAAATATTAAAAAAAAAATCGATTCGATTTGATGAAAATTGACACCACAATTGGATTACTACTGTGAAGGTAAATATTCGCGCGCCGTGATTCCTCTTAAGTGCATTAAAAATAGTTTCACACTTCCACTCAAACTCAAAATCTAGAAATCCAAAGAATATGCTAAGCTAGCAATTTTAAGATTATGTTGGGTAGAAAAAAAATCGCATTTTGATGTACATACCGGGATATCAATAACGTCTATTGAATGCATTGATTTTTTTTTTGTCAATATTTGTCATGTATGAGTCAAGTGTACGAAATGATTTTTGTTTTGTTTAAACTATTAAAAATGCCTTTTTTTACATGAATGATGATTATGAATTTTTTTTAGTGAGCCATTTCTTATAAGCAACAAAATTTGAAAAAATAGACTTTTTTCGTTTTTTTTACATTTTTGGATCGTGTGTACTTCTCAGAATTTTATAAAAAAAAAATTAAATATTTTTTTCTTCAGATCACAAACAAAAGTTTTTTTTCTTAAATTTTGAAAATTTTGCAGAACTTTTTTTTATGATTTTTAGTTTTTCTCAAATATAGATAAAAACGTGCTTGAAAATTTCAGGAAGTGCCGTGCGCTACGCTCCTAGATATCGTACAATGTATCCACAGAAATACTTAAAAATAGCGAAAAAGGCTTAATTTTTTGTGGATACAATTTTCAGAGTATCTTTTGCACATTTAAAGCACGCTTTTGTCTATATTTGAAAAAAAAGAAAATTCTCGTTTTCTTTTTTTTTAAACTGTCTTGAATTTTAACAATTTTTTCAAAATTAAAGGAAAAAAAATGTTGGCAGTGAAAACTTATTTTTGAATAATTTTGAAAAAAAGTACCTTATATTTTTTTTCTAAAAATGCAATTACAAAAAGAAGTTACAAACGATCAAAAAATAAAAAAGCTTAAATTTCAAATTTTTAAGTATATTTGTGGATACATTCTAACATATCTAGGAGAGTAGTGCACTGTACCGCCTGAAATTTTCTTTTGCACATATAAAAGCACCTTTTTTATCTATATTATGAACAAAAATACCCGTCATTTTTTTTTAAGAAAAACTGTTTGTTAAAATTCGGATTTTTTTTTTCAAAATCCTAGAAAAAAAAAAATGTGGCTGTAAAATATTATTTTTTAAACAATTTAAAAAAAATAGGATTTAACAACTTTTTCTTAAAAATGCAACCCTAAAAAGTTACAAACAATAAAAAAAAGTGAAAAAACGCAATATTTGTTTTTTAAATTTTGATTGCTTATTGCTCTGAAGTGTCTAACTCAAAAAATCTGAAAAAACTCACATGATCAGGATTTATGTAAAGAAAGACATTTTCAGTGGTTTGAGCAAATTCGTTTCGTACACTTTACTCACACATGGCCATATATAATTAAATAGATATAAAGATATTAGTTAGTAGTTTGAACTACAAACAACATATACCTAGCAAAACCTTAAACAAAACAAATAAAAAACACAAATAGGCAAAAACTACTATTTTTTTAAAACAAATTAATAAAAGTCAAAAGAATAACAAACACTAACAAAAAAAAGATTTATTAGTATCAATAACAAGAAAAAACATAATCTTAATTTAATCAACTTTACTCAAACAAGCTTAAATCTGCTGTTTTCAATATAATTAGCCATAACTTTCAAACAAATCATTGGATTTTGATACCGTTTGGTACCAATATACTTCAACATGATAAGTTTATTTTATATTAACTTGATTTATTTTGACACAATAGATTTTACATAACTTCAATTTTACCAACCTCACTAAGCAAGCTAAAACTTTTTGTTCTTAATATTATAATTAACTATAACTTTTAAACCAATTATTGGATTTTGATACAATTTTGTAAAAATATATTTTAATATATTTAGTTCATTTTGTATTAATTTTATTTATTTTAACAAGTTCAATTTTACATAACCTCAATTTAAACAACATTACTTAAACAAGCTTAAAACTCTCGTTTTAATATAAATAGCCATTACTTTCAAACCAATAAATGAATTTTGTTACAATTTTGTATAAAGATACTTTAATATAATAAGTTTATTTTATATTAATTTTATTAATTTTGGCAAGATGGATTTTACATAACCTTAATTTAACCCACTTTACTCAATCAAGCTATAAATTCTTGTTGTCAATATAATCACCTATAACTTCTAAACCAATCATTGAATTTTGATACAGTTTGGTACCAATATACTTTAATATAATTAGTTTATTTTGTATTAATTTTATTTATTTTGACAAGATGGATTTTACATAATCAACCTCATTCCAATACTACGTTTAAATTTTGTGGTCATGAGGTTTGGAATGATGTTCCCGTTCACCTGTCCGAGTTTAAATTATTTTGACATGTGGTCTGGAGTTTTGTTTTTAACCAACCCGTCCGAGTGAGTCTGGTTTAATTTTTTGTTTACATACACTTGGATGAGTGGGCGTTCAATACGTTTTTTTTTTGGATTTGTGTTTTCTAACCAATTGCAATTTGTGCTTTAATTTCTTGATCACAAATACTTGAGTAGGTAGGTAAGTATGTTTAACTAAATTGAGCATGTGATTTGGAGTTATGTTACCCACCCATTCTCCCAAGTGCTTGTGTTCAAAATTCTTGATCAGAAACACTCGGGTGGGCGTGCGGTAACTAAGTTTAAATTATTTGAGCTTGTGGTTTGGAATTGTGTTTCCTACTCACCAGCAGATTCTGCGTCAGTTTCTCGATCACAAAAATTTGAACGGGTGGGCGGGAATTAAGTTTAAATTATTTGGGCGTGGGGCTTAGAATTGTGTTTTCAACCAACCCGCCCAAGGAATTTTGTTTCAATTTGTTGTTCACAAACACTTGGGTAGAGGGAAGTAAGTTTAAACTAGAAGTACAAATAGGCGCAGATATACACTTTAATCACAACTCGGTTGCAGCAATCTTCAGACTTAAACTCAAAAGAGCCCACCGATCACGACCAAGCCAAAGAATCAATATCAAACAATTGAAAAACGACACCATTTGAACTGCAATAACAACCGGATTGAACCAAGGATTAAGGACCATGCGGATCAATAATAATGACAACATAGAAAACCAGTGGAAATCGTTGAATCATAAGATAATACAGGTTGGGAAACAAGAAAGAAGCAAAATTAAACAAAATTCCATGAAGAAATTGATGACAGATTAAATATTTGCGCTCATGAACTAAAGACGGGAAGCAAAAGGCAAGAAAAAAAAATGTACAAAATCATACATAAAAGATTTAAAAAATGTATCAAAGGGCCAAAAGAAATGGTTAGCAAAAAATTGCAGATGAATTGAAAAGCTTAAATGGAAGCATGACCTACTAATCTTACATCGGAAACTAAAAAAAATAGCGGGCATATACAAGAAAACTCAAATACCTGTGTTAACTGACAGACAAGAAAAAGTTCTACTAAGAAATTAAGAAATTATCAATCATGGGAAGAATTTATCATTAAGTTCTTTGATGACATAAGATCAGAAAAAGAAAAATACAAAAGCTAACCGGACCAGCAATACTAAAATCTGAAGCTATACAAGCCATTAAAACCAGCAAAATAGGAGAGCATGCGGTACGGATACAATAAACACAGAGATAATAAAATTAGTGGAAGAAAATAATATAAAGGCCGCTTCTACAATTGTTAGATATGTGTCGGATAACTATACCTGGAATAAATTTATATATAATATATGTTAGTTATACCCCTGTTATGTTCTATTTAACTTAATGAAACGTCAATGTTGACTATATAAGTTGTTTATACGCCAATTTGTTGCTCGCGTTACTTGGTTACTATACTATAGATATCTACTGATTCAAGCACTAGATAAGCTACCTCTGCTTTATTTCCCTTCAAAAACCTAATTTTATTATGCTGGAAATTGTAAAAACGCATTTGGTAAAACTTTTTAACAACGTTTACGATGCGGGAGAAATACCGGAGGACTAGTAAGCTAAGGTAAGGTTTGAAAATCGCTATCTAAAAAAAAACTAATGCCTAAATATGTAAGTAATATAAACTAATTAGTTTAATGAGTTACGTATTAAAGGTACTTTTAAAAATCGTGCAAAAACGAATTTACACAAAATTCAAAAACAAGGTGAGTAAAACTCAATTTTTCTTTCAAAATGGACTAGGCACTCGTGAGGCACAACTTGCTCTACAAGTCCTTGTGCAAAAATGCTTACACCATAATAAAAAAGTATATATGCTTTTTGGATAATAAAAAAGCTTTTAATGCAGTAAACCATGTAGAAATAATAAAAAAACTAAAAGAGAGTACTTGACGGGAAAGATCTCTCAATAATCTAGAACCTATACTGGAACTAAAAAGCGACACTTAAAGTAGCAAACGGGGAAACAAATAAAATACCGATTAGACAAAAAGTCAGACAAAGATGTATTCTTTCTCATATAATATTCAACCTGAACTCAGAATCAATACTCACAAATCTTGAAGAAATAAATAGTGGTATTAAGATTAATGGAAAGTGGATCAATACGTTATTAATTTGCCGATGACACGGTAATAATAGCAAAAAATGAGACAGACCTGCAAGAGCTATTGACTATGATACAAGAAGAAAGTAATTCAATGGTGTTAAAAATCAATGTAAAAAAAAACAAAAACAATGGCAGTCAGTGAACAAGAACGGAGGATGAATATCACATTGGGTAGGGAGAACATAAAGTTAAACAATAAAATATTATATTTACACTGTTCTTCTACGGCATAAAAACATGGACTCTCAAAAGTATCCAAATTGTGGGTCTGCCGCAGGATGCTTAGGATCTTATAGGTCAAAACGGTGCGGAACACAACAGTACTTAAAATCGTAAACTAGGATAGAGAACTAATTACAAAAATCAAGAAATGCAAAACTGCTTACCTCGGTTACATAATACGCAATAACAAATACAAACTGCTTCAAGTAATATTGGAAGGGCGCGGGATTAGTAGAAGATTGTTAGCATGATTAAGGAACATTCAAAATTGGAGTGAAAGAAATTTTTAGAAAAGCTGCAGATAGTTATTCAAAGAAGTGGTCGCAAACCTTCAGTATTGGAGACGCACCAGGAAAAAAGAAGAAGTAATAAACTAGCTATAGATTAATATTGTTGTTGATGGATAGATTTGGTGAAAATTTATCTTACAACATTCAAGAAAAAAAGAATAAATATAAAGTTAACATGTTTCAAAATTAAGATTATTGCTCGTTTTTTAGTTAAGAGTTTTAGAAATGATGCAATTCAGAACTAAAGTCTACAGTTTTTGAGGGATGACTATATGCGCGCCAAGCCATCAGATTTTATATTATCTACAATAATTAAAGAATATTTTTACCCTGCGCTGTTTAATGTCGTTATAAAATGAGAACAAGTTATTATTCTGATATTAGCCTAAATGTAAACTTATGATTTTATTGCCTATTTTTGGATTACTTGATGACCTGAAAAACAAAAATCTTTGTAGGCAAAAATGTTGAAAGGTAGACTTTACAAGTAGTTCAAAGTTTCAAGAGTATTTAAGCTTTCAAAATAAAAAATAAAATTCTTGTTCAGAATTTACTTTTGATTAACATGCATGTGTACACTATAAGCAAAGGCGGCTCTAGTTTGCATGGCGCTTTATTTCATAAACCAAATTCTTGATTCCGTGCTTCTTTTTTTTTTAATTAAAAGAGACACATATATATTATATAGTAGTATTATATAGTGAGGAAATAAATTTTACTTCTTTAGTTAACTAAGGAAGTAAAATTTACTTCCTCACATAACGTTATGATTTGCAATATAGATATTAAAAGCCGTCAGTCCAATTTGCTTCAACTTTAAATTAAAATAAATAAAACTTGTAACTTGTTTCAATTTTAGTGGCAACTAAAAACATAATAAAACTAGATGTACTAACTCAACTAAAAAGTACTACAATCTTACACCGAACTAAATTAAGTACTGCTGAAATATTATCTATTGTCAACCGCTGGAGAACTAACCGCAGGGGAACTGGACCTGCCATTCGGGGCCAAAATTCCGGCATTTACAGCTAGGATTCTGGCTTTGAGTAGACTCATTCAGTTTTTGAAAAGTAGTGTCCTTGCGTAAATTAGTTAGTAGTTAATTGATGATTGATTTCTCAAGGTTTTGCTCTTTTGCAAACTTTATTTTTGATTTACATTAATAAATTTTTTAAATAACTAAAAGTCCTATTTATAATTTTGCAGATGATAACTAATTATACTTTCCAAAAAACCATATCAATAAATAAGAAATTTCTAAGTTTTGTATCATCTATAAATAAAGACCTCAAAACAATATCTGAATGGGGCATGCTCAACACGTTTATTTTGGGAGCATTGAAAAATACTTTACAATGCAGGCGTGTTGTTTGAATGAAATATTAGACATGTTGCCAACTAAACAAATATTTAGTCACAGAATAAGGCTTGCTAGGAGTTTTAATATATATTTACCGACAGTTCAAAGATGTAGAACCGAAACTTTTAAGAAATATTTCTTTAACCGTACTACCAACACATAGAATAAACTTCTAAATTCAGTTTTTCCTGAGACTTATAAGCCGGAAATATTCAAAGTCAATGTTCACAATAAATAAATCACCACAACTAACTAACTTCAACCTATGAGCCATGCTCTTTGAATACATTTTTTTTAAGAAATATGTAGCTAAAAAATCAAAAATTCAATATAACTTTATCTTAACCGATTTTATACCAAACGTCTAACCTTTATACAGATAGAATCAGTAAAAAAGTCTTAAAAACCTGATACATTATTTACTATTAATATTTTATAAATATATTTAATATCAGTTTAATTATTTTTCAGTTCTAATAACTAAAAGTGAATTGAAAAACCAATTCAGAGATTTAAGAAAAGTTGAAAACAATCTAAATATTGTCAACAAATTTAAAATTATTTCTACGACTTTTTAAATTTATTATTATTGATAAAATAGTTTCAAGTTGCAAAACTTATTTAAAAAATCAAAAGAATTTAAAAAGCTTTTTAGTGATTACTGCACCTTTTAAGATTTCTAATACGAGGGACACTGCTAAAGTTAGCGGAAAATGTAAAACAAAACCCAAATTACGTTAAGTACATTGCTTTATTGCTTCTCAAAATATTCTCCTTTAAAATCTATACATTTTTGTATTTGATGAAACCAATCTTCAAAACAATTTTGCCACTCAGAGCGAGCTACCTCCGAAACAAGTGATTTAAATGGTTTAACGGCCTCTTCAGGCGATGAAAAACGCTCGCCACGCATTTTATATTTGATATGTCGAAATAGGAAGAAGTCATTGGGCGATAAATCAGACAAATATGGGCAATGAGTCATTAATTGGATGTTGTTACTCGTCAAAAACTTTTCAGTTTGTCGTGCTGTGTGAACGCTTGCATTGTCATGATGAACAATGATTTGCCGGTTTATGTTGTTCCTTCTGATTTTAGCGATAACCTCCGGCAAACAAATTGAAGTATACCAGTCAGCATTAACTGTTCTTTAATCCTGTAATGCAACAGTTGCAACATGACCCGTTTTTTTAAACAAGAAATCATTCTTTTCGAAACGCTTCGTGAACGCACCACTTTTGTGGGTTTAGGTTCATTTTGAAACTGTCTAGTTTCAGGCTCATATGAATATATCCAAGATTCGTCACCTGTTACAATGTTATATATCAAATTTGAACGACCTCCTTCGAATTTCTTTAGCAATTCCTTGCATCATTTGACACGTGCCTGTTTTTGTTTTTTTTTTTTCAAATTGTGTGGGATCCAACGACTGCAAAGCTTCCTGACATGCAAATGATCGTGCAAAATCGTATGTATTTGTTTTGTTGCAATGCCTAAGGGTGCCTCTATCTCACTATGGATCACATGCCGATCTGACAAAATCATTTCACGCACAGCATCAATATTGTTTGAGACAACAGAGGTGCATGGACGACCTTTGCAAAGATCATCATCAAACGTTGGTCTTCCACTTGAATTCTGCAAACCATTTGTAAACCATAGTTTTGTATGGTGCTTTATCTGCAAATAACAAACTAAGTTTTTCCACACATTGCTGCGATGTTAAACCATATCGAAAATTATAAAAAATCATCACTCGGAAGTCACGATTTGAAATATCCATTTTACACACAATTATTACTCTTGTTAAATTTTGTTGATACGAAACCGAGCAGTTTGAAATCGAACTGTCAACTAAATTATAGGTGAAAAACGTAAAATTTTACGAATATGACAATTGCAAAATGCTGGCAATACAGGCAGTACTTTAGCAGTGCCTCTCGTATAAGCTTATACCTGTATGTATGATATAGTTCGAGTATTATTTCAAGTTTAATAGTTTTGAATATAAGCAAGAATTAAGAAAAGTTTTATTTATAATTAATAAAAAAATAGATATTCAAAATAACGTTATTAAAGAACATACTTTGAACAATCGATCAAATTACAATTCTGCATTATATAATCTGATTTGCGTTCTCCACATTGCTCCACTCGGTGTTCTCCTCTTTAAAGCGTCTCACAAGGTAAGATCGATAAGGCATAATCTCGATTGTGAAAATTTATTTCCCGTACAATCCTGCATTGAATAGTTGCGAATTTGGCAAGTTTCTTTTTCATCCTTGCTATTATTACGTCCCATTTGCCTCCGACGATTATCGATTGCGCACGCCTTTGCTAACCGAGCGCCCGGCACGCTTCCAACAATATAAAACAATTAAACGACTACCCCGAGTAGGGATGATGGCCATTGTTTATTCAGCAGGAATAATATTTATGACCTGATCCTAAAGCATGTGTTTTTATCAATTATATCAAATGTAAAGATCAACATGAAAGAACTAAAGTTTTAGTTGAAGTAAAATTAATTAAAAAATAGAATATTTATTGTTGTAAAGAAAATTGAGACATTTAAAAAAAAACGTTAATTTAAATTAAATAAATGACATAATAAGTGCCAACTTCTACTACCATGTTACACAAATTGCAACCAATCTTGTCAACCCTTAATATTTCATCATTTGTATTAAACGTTATTCAATTAAATCAATCGATGATATTTTCTTTTAATCAATTAATGGGGTGGGCGTTTAAGTTCAAGGTGAATAATATGAATCGTCGTCGTAAATGGCAAACTAAATAATTCAGCAGAGGGTCACACAATCCTTCCCCAGCAGGAAGCCACAAATAAAGACGGACTTTGCCGTATAATAACGCCATTTCCTGTTGCACCCAAACTAATACCCTGCTGAAAAGAATAAGGAAGATAAAAAAAAACACTTTATTTTCTCATGTGTGTTGAATTTAATCTGATGATGTCGTCGGAGGGTGATGATGGAACTAAAGTCGGATTTAAGGGAAAGCAAACTTTGCCAGTTAGGTGCTTCATATATACTTCAATTGCTACATAATGTCAAGTACTACACTCGTCATCTCCGCTCTACTCCTATGCGTGGATTAATTAGTTCCTCAAATCCGCAGAACAACCGAATTTAAATGCTAATGCGTTCTATTCAATTCTTAACAATTGTTATCCTCTACTTCACTAATTTGCTTACGCACCAAATTGATCAAATACTTAAAATTCTTTGCATAGTTTGCAAAATCAATTTAGCTTATTCTATAAAACCGGCGTTAAAATGTTACATGTCTAAAACACCATTAGTTTCTTTTTTACAATCTTTCGCCTAAACTCTATTGCAAGAAAAAAAATTAAATTGAATACGGAACAAATTGTAAATTCCCGATTTCATTGCGGCTTTTCTTTTTTATCCGTGTCCAGGACTTTAAAATCCCTAAGGGATTGTCCTAACCGTCCTCGGGGGTGGAAAATACTTGATTAACTATAAGCGAGATCAAGGGGATGAAATCTTTTCTTTTACATTTATTTTTTCTTTGTGTAAGGGGCTGAATTTATATCAACTTAAATGGTTTGAGAAGATGTTTAGGCTTATGCTGATGTAATTTTGTGTAGAGCTCATTCAATCATTGCTTTGAGGCAATTTAAATATGATTTATATTTGATACAAACTAACTTAATTAGTCTTAAACATTTAGACTATAGATAAAACTGGTCAATAGTATATGTAAATAAAAACCTATTTTGCATTTCCTCAGTTCAAGTAGAATATAAAATAGAAACCATCCGGCTGTCTATATTCAAAGCAATCATTAGGACGTCAAACGTCGGAGCGAATGAAGACATTGCTGAAACACATCACGCACCCCATATAAAATCAAACAAGAATTCTTTTACGTTTTTGCATACGTCTGTTCCAACCCTTCATAACGTATTACTAACATGCAGGACTCACTTTTCACTAATATTTATAACGTAACTGGACACCCATCATGAACAGCACGATAGAGCCTAATCGCTGTATTTAATACGTGCCGAGGATTGTTGTCATTTTTCATTTGCAGTTGAGCGCAGAGAGAAAATAAATATGATAAAGTAGGACGGCGGTGCATCATAAAATTATTTATCTTTCGCAATCCGGTTGAGTTTTTTTTCGTTTGCTTGAGAAATATAAAAGCGCTGCATAAAGTTTAATACTTGAGTGTATTTTTACAATGTGTACGTTTTAAGAGAACCGGTTAAAACGTATTGCACAAATTGTTGTTGATATTGTCAACATTTTATTTTGATTAAATGCATTTCAGATGATGGAAACTGTAAAATGTTACATACTGTTTGAAATTATTGTGTTTCAATTGAAAATTGAATGCTTTTGTAGCAACTGATTGTAAATCAAACTATATTTTAAACAAAATAAAATTGTTTCTATTTTTGTAATCATCAATACAGGGTGAGTCGGAAGAAACGGACCACATTCTAGGAGTATATTGTACACGTGAAAATAATATATATAACTCAATTATCTATCTCTATCAGTTGCAGCTCAAAACAATTCCTCAACTGTTACCTGTTTATTGTTTGATATTGCGCAGCCATGAGGGATTCTTACGTCCTATCTATCTCTTTCCCTCGACTTTCCTTTATATAATTAGGCGTAATAGATGATATTTTGTTGTTCTGACAATAAGCCCAAAATATTTGGTTTTCCTTCTTTAGATTTAACACTTCTTTGTTAGATGTGCGTTGCCCTGGATAGTTTCAGAATGCGGCAATAACAACATAGCGCAAGTATCGCATCTATACAACAGAACTGACCACACATAAAAATCTTTTTACAAAGATTAATGGGTAAGTTTCAATTAGTTAAAATAGTTTTTTATGAGTTGAATGCAACTCAATACGCGCAAAGATCTTTTTATTGGAGTTATTTGCCACATTTATCCAGCTGCCAAGATATTTGAAGTGTTCCACGCGTTTAATAAGTTGCCTTTTAATTAGTAGCATACTGTTTCCGACGTTTATTTTTCCGACTACCATACATTAAGTTTTTTTGGTATTAATCTTTAATCCTTTGTTAGAGCTTGTCTTGTTTAGTGCGTTAAGTAGATTTTGCAGATTCTCTAAACTCTTGGTATTATGGCTACATTATCTGCAAATCTTATGTTATTAATGTTTCCTCTCCAATATCCATCTTGTGTAGACTTCCATGTATGTAGCCGGTTTTTTGGTAAATAATATCATGTGTTGGTTATGTGAAATTCTTTTTCAGACAGAAATTTACCCAACCATATTGCTGAATTTGCCCATAAGCATTATGATTTTATGTGGTTTGTAACCCTTTTGTGGCCCTGACCCTTGAGTATTTGTTGGTAAAAAATGTATATCTCTTCCTCCTATGTTATCTGCCGTTGGAGTATAGACCTGGATAATGTTGATGTTTACCGGCTGTGCATGCAGTTCTATTAGCATTACTCGATCTGATATTGGTATAAAATGAGCTACTAATCTGCTAGTAAGTTTTTTCATAGTGACTGCTATCCCATTCTTGTGTTCCGGTTTATTATTTTAGTGAAATAGATCTCATATTTGTTTGATTTAAGTTTTTTCATTTTAAGTGACAGGTTTCTTAGTTTCCTGTTTTGTACAAAGTTCACGTTTTATTTTGTCCTTTATTTCTGGGATACTCAAGTCTTCCCAAAGATCCACGTTTGGGAATTGAAACTCCCAATATTAATTTAGAGTTAAATATTACCACTATAATGATTTTCTTAGGGAAATTTGTTTGGATCTTAAGAAATTTGTGTTGATGTCAATCACCAACCCTTTATATTTTGGCTATGTTTTTGTCTATTTATCTAATTAAAGCCTTTGACCAATTGTTAAAAAAGATTTATTAATATTGATGAATTTGACGGATTGGGTATTGATCTGTGCATTTGATTTTTTGTGCTATTTGAAATGAAGAAGACCAAAGTTAGCATCACCAATTTTTTTATGGCTGTTTGATTTATGTCTCAAAAAATTGTCATAAATTGTGTGATATAGAAAAGCTTGATTGTTTTAGTTTTAATACTTTTGATGCATGTTGTAGACATAAAATGTGTAAAGAATTACCAAGACTTTGGTTTTTATTGTAAGCTTTGTACTGGCTTAACAAATGTAGTGGAGGTTCTTTATCTTCCAGACATCTGTCACATAAGTGATTCTTTTAGATTCCAATTCCAAGTCAGCAGTACGGCAGAGAGGACATCTATTATTATCAACGGCATCTAAAGTTAAGCAACGGCTGGAGCGGTTGCAAGATGGATGGGTGTCCAAAGTGATGCATAGCATAGCGTTCATTTCAAATGGATCCGTTACCTCGTATAGGTATTCAAACATACATACGCATGTTTTCTCTGTAGCTCGGTGTAAACGACACCTCAATTGTTTACTCCAAAACAGAAAGCGTGACTAGTTATATACCTGGAATAATTTTACTTTAATTCAACAAATGGTTAGTTATTAGTCATGTAAACTTCTAAAGTTTTGTTTAACTCATTTTTAATTTCATTGCGAAAGTTTATGTAGTGTATAATGTCCTGTTACTGAATCTATTCCTGCATTATTTCTTGACAGTTTTGCCATTAGTTTTTTTTAACTTTTAAAACAAATAGTAGAATGCAAACAAACCAACGTCAGTTATTAGGCAGGTTTTGTTTAGTTCTATTGGCAAACGTTTTTTTATGTTACATAATTACGTATACTACGTTGCTTTGCGTTAAAATTCAGTGTGGTAGAAACAAATGCCACTGGCTTGTTAGCAGTTATGTTAACTTGACCTTTGGCAAGATTTTAATTTACAAAATCTCACTTAAACATTACCGTTGTTTACACAATTGTTTACCAATTAACGTGACTAGTTTGTTGATAGAGTTGCGTTGTTTAGAAGTCACCGCTGTTTCTGCAATCATGGTCAATGTGACGTTAAATTTATGCTATATACAATTGATTCTGCTATATTTTTAGAAAGTTAGGTTAACTTAGGTATACCTTCTTTATTAATTATTTTATGCAACCCTGCAAATTTTAATAAAAGTGATAACTATTATTTTAAAAGATACTTAAAGAAAAATGTTTTCTAAAAGTTGACAAATAATGTTTTTTTTTTTAATTTTTGATCAAGTTTTAAAAAGTTGTTGAGATAGCAATCTTTCTTGTTGGATAATTAAATTTTAGACAAATAAAACTGGTTTACAAATTTGTTTGATTTTATAAATTGTTCTAAATATTAGTTTCTAGCTGATTGGCTACTTGTCTTTTTTATAAAAAAAAAACTTGTTATTTGCATGGCTGAAGAAACTATTCTCACCATAACAATTTTAATTACAAAACGTTTGTTTTATGTTTTTGAGTGATCACAAAATACAATAAAAATAATCATAAAAAACTAAAAAAGTACAAGGCTCTGGTTTTGTCTAGAGTCAACTACTGCTTGGTGTACAGATCCAACAAAAAATGTTGGTTAAAAGCCTTAAACATTGTCTACAATACAAGCAAGTAACGCAAACAAAACTTACATCAAAACTATAGTGCAAGTCAAGTGTACCCTTGCTAGCCGCTTGTACTTTTTTTGCCAAAAGCCGCAAATGCATGTCTTATCTGTCTACCTACTTCTACAGTTTGGTTTGCATTTTCTAACTTGATTGTGTAGTCTAGGTACGCATACTGTTTGAAACATTTTATGTGTGCTATCTAACTAATTGTGGGGATTTACTGAACTGATCATTTTTGTTTTATCTATGTTCATTTTAAGTTTTACCTTTTTTACTGCTTTATTGAGTTGTTGTAGCATTTGCTTTAGCTTTATGACGTCTTTATTACGATATTATAAAGCAAACAAATATAATTGAAGTCAACATTAGCCATTTTTGTTTATATTGCAGTTTTTTTTAAACGCGCAATTATATTTAATGTTGCTTTGTAAATAATATTTTTAATTATAGCAGTATACCTTAAATCTATGCTTATGGCTTTTAGAATTGACTGAATGTTTCTACTAAGTTGAACGTTATGTAAAAATCTATAACGGCTAGGTGTGTTGACAAATTGTACTCCGTAGTTTTTTCAATCGGCAAGCATAGTGTTTGTAAATAGTTTATAGTGCTGTATCCGTTGCATTAACCGGCTTGTTCTGGTGGCTGGCAGAAATCTAGTTTTGCAGTTAAACTGTTGCAGACAATTTTTGTAAATAATAATTTGTAGAGATGTAATAACAAAATAATAGAATTCTTGATTTTTGCTTTACACTAATCTTTAGAGATTGTTTTATCTTCCATTAATTTGTTTAGCAGACTTTGTATTTTTTTTAACAGATCTTTTACGCAGCTTTACTTTTTTTAAAGTGATGTGATCTTTTCCCAAACATTTTGCCATTTTTCATTTTTGCTAAGCCGGATCTTATTTTTTGTATTGATACTTTGAGTATCTTATTTAATCTAACGTTCAGCATCTGGACTTGTGGTTCTGGTGCCCGGTCAGAGATTTTAGATAAATATAGGTCGCCACAAAATTCTTTGGTGAGTTTAGAAATTTGTTCCAGGTTTGATACTACTATTCTTTGCATGTTGAGTTTATTTATTCTTGTTTTTTATAAAGATTTTTAATCTTAGCACTTTAATGTTGAAGTTGTTTTTGATTGTGGTCTGAATATATTTAGTTTTGTATTTTCGTATATTTTTTCTGAATTTTTTTTATACTTTAACCGATACGTATATCTACTTTGTATTGGTCTGTATCCTGTTTTAACTCTTTTTTTGTTGTGTGCTTTTGGTTGTTTCTGCACTTAGATTTAGGTCGCTTGGACGCTTTAGTTTACAGCAGATCTTCTTTGTTTTTATTATATCCGTTAACTAATCTACATCCAGTTCTGCAAAGTGTGTTGATTCCAGGTGTTTTTCTACTTTTTCTTGATAGCTTCAATATTGGCTTTTTGACTAATTGGAAATGTACCAACTTAGTAATTTAATGGTTAGCTTACTTGGCTGCTACAGAGGTCTTGGGTTCTAATACCCTATTTGAAGAGTCAGTTTTTTAGGTTAGAAAAAATTAGTTGTGATATTTTAGATAAAAAGAGAAACTTTAATTAGGTACAGGAGTCTTGATGTTGCTTGCAATAATTTAGGTTGGAATTCCTGAATTTGTGGCAAAATTCCAAAATGTAGTAGTTTTATTTCTGGCGCCGGGAATTGGCCATGGCATCAAAAATAGACCAACGTTAAATAACTAAGTAAATTTGAAATTTAGGTTTTGATATTAATTTGTTTCTCTCAGTCCTCAAGTCAAATCGTAAGCATGCTTGAGCAATATTATGGTCACTCCCGTTATCAAACCTACTACATCATTGCATGTTATCCGACTATTAAAATAAAGTCAATCTTGTTTTTTGTTGCCTGGGCGTTCCCATATCCACCGATATTGGAATAGTTTCTTAAAAGCGTATTTAATTATTATATACAATTTCTCTTTGTTAAGAAAGTTTGCAAACATTCTGCTCCTGTGATTTCTGTCTTAATTTCCGGTGAATTTGTTGTCTGTATCTATTTGATTTTGATGTTTAAATTTTCCATTAATATTTTTAAGTGTGTACGTTGCATCTGCTTTGCTTTTGTTATATCCTCGTTCACTTGCTTTTCTTCTTCGTTTTTCAAAAAGTGTGTTGACTTAACTTTACGGTAATGTATATTACTCGGTTATATATAGACGTAAGATGTTTTTCCACTAAACTTTTAACCCATTTTTGGTCTCTTTTTAAAAAGATATTTGTTTTTGGGATGTCCCAAAATAATATTGTCTTATGTTTTTGCTCGAAACTGAATAAAAAACGGCAAAAAGCTTTTTGTAGAAACAAAATCAAGCTTTTAGATAATGCTGATGCCATTTTTTTTAAACAATTTGCTTAGGCGCTACAGCATTACATGTTTTTATACATTAATTAAACGATAATTAAATTTTAATAAAAAAAGCAATTAAAATAAGTATCCTGACTCAAGCACAAAAACGAACTAACTGGGCACTTTTGTTTAAACAAAATGTTTTCAATCATGAATTGTACTACGCCGTACACCCGCTCAAATGTTAGTATGAAATAAATTAAAAATTACTTTATTTATAATAATGTAGCGTTTGCAGTTTTTAATCTCTCATTCACAAACATTAAGGCGCGACACTCCGGTTCAAACTATTTGTTTGCAATCATAAAGTAGAGTACTTTGTTCACCCGTCTTAGTATTTGTAATCAAGTGTAGTTTTGTTTAAGCTCCACAGACTTATGTTTAACCTTAATGATGAGTTTTTATAAGGAGAGAGTTGGGCATAGAATATAAATAAAAATATGATATTTTACTATGAAATTAGAAGATGTTCTGTGAACCTGTGTGTTAAAAATTAAGACACGAGTTTTCTTTTACTTATTTTATGAATACTTTAATTGTACTGTTATTTTAAGAGAAGCATTTAAAAATAAAATATTTGTTGAATTGCAGTCATAAAGTTTGAATTGTAACAAATGCTTAATAGAGGTTTAGCAAAAATCCTAATTTGTAATGTCAAATTTTTTTAAATTTTAATCTTGCGGACTTTTACCGATCTCACTACTTTGTTATGCGGTGGTGTTTAGAGTGGTTAGTAACGGCTGATTTCTGTGTTTGTTGACAATGATTAAAGTGTCGAGGTTGTTTTTTGGTGTCTGCCCTACAATGTTTTGGTAGAGATTGTAATTGTTGTTGTCAATAAAGGTGCACATGTGTAGGTTACAACTGTTGTGCTAAAGATTAGGCCAGGTTTTGTTGTAGATCTTACCGATTTAAGTTGCTTGGTTTGAACAAGGTTTATCTTATTTACAAGATAACAATGCATGTGGGTGGTTGCATAACAAGTCTAAACTTGTCATTTTTTTGTTGCAGTTAGAGTAAACAGTCTATAAACTCTAAACGGTTTCAATAGTTGTACCGTTTACGCTGATTTGTAGTCAGCTAATCTGGCTAAAAATTATTTAGCAAATCTCAAAAGGTTTTGGTTGAATTATCAGACATTTTTAGATATAGAACGGTATTGAAAAAAAAACAAAAAAATGTTAAGATCTCCATAACTTCATAAAAGTTGCCAGTACTTGTAAGCAAAATTTAAAAAGTTACAAAAAAATATAATATTTCAGCTTTTTTGTTGTATTTTCTGAACAACAGGGACATACCAAACATATTCTTATAATGAAAAACATTTTGAAAGATTACCAAACCTACCTACCTACGGTAATTAGGTAAAACTACTTAATAAACTAGCGTTTATTTTATTCAATAAAATGTTTATAAATAGTGCTTGCAGTTTCTAAAATGACACAATAATGCCCGTCTATAATCATATTTTGATTTATGCAGCGTTTCCTTTAACTACCCATTTCATCTGATATTTTAAAAACCCTACTAAATCAAGAAAAAAATATTTTATTACTGTACCTTAAACATCTAGTTTTGTTGAATTAATAATGTCTTAAACGTTTGATCAATTTACAACTTTCGACACTAAATGCAAAATTGTGTGTTACCTGGCAAAGCAAATCTCTATCTATTCTTGTAATTTCTTTTCAAATGCGGTATTTTAGCACTTCAATTGTTGCAGAACAACTTATCAAGATCTTATTCTTTAAATATCTCCACAGTAAATAATTGGATGCTTTTAAGTCAGAGAAACTAGAAGACCAAGGCAATTATTATACTAAATGATTCTACGCTACACTAAATAACAACTTTTAGACAATAGTTTTTTTGTAAGCAATTTATTTGTTGGTCATTAACAAAATTGTGTATTGATTCTCGATACAAATATAAAAATGTTTGACAAAAGTTTAACGTTTCATAATCATAATTGCTAAAGTATTGTATTTGTAAAAATTAAATTTTAAATTTTTATAAAGGATTCTGTGAAGATTTTTTTTACATATTCCTAAAGCAAGTAATTGCCATTTAGCAGAGGTGTTAAATTTTTTGTAAACGCAGCTTTCACTTGTTTAATATTTGCAGACATACAAACCGTTCTTCAACGTTCAGAGTTTTTATTGCTTTCTACAGAACCATTTTTACGCCAGTGATAAACCCATACCATGACTGTTAATCCGCTATTATCTTTGTTGTTGTTACTAAACTGTTGTTAAAATGCACGCCGAGCTTCTTCTCCTGAACCAGTTCTAATGTAGATATCCACGAACACGTTGTTGCACTAAATAATCCATACTATTGCACAAATGTTGTTGTTTAATTGTTTTATCTTTTTTGCATTGAAGTTAGGTTTAAGCATATAAGTTTTTATTTAAGCTAATTACTGTGATATTAGGCTTTAAGTTTTATTCAATTTATTTATAAGTTTTTAATGGCATAATTAGCTTTTTTTATAATCTCTAATGCTACTCTTACTAACTGTGATATTATTTTGAATATTTTATTGTTAAACAACATAATACCGAAGTCTTTTACAACTCAAATATCAATAAAAATAATAATTGGTTTTATTATAAACTAAAATTTTCAAAATTGAAACTTACTATTTCTTATTAATTAAAAAAGTCTGAAAAATGTACTCCCAACAGTACCAAAATAAAGCAGTAATGATAGAATGCAATTTACAATATTCTAAAAAACAAGATTTTTTCTAAAATGCAAATTACCAATTAACCTCATGTTTATTTTAGTCATGCAAATTGTACCTAACAAAATATTACCATTATGCTGACATTATAATTCTCTGTCAAGACGAAGCAATATTGAATAAACTTCTTCTCTAATTTATATGCAAAAACAGTGGCAATCCATTAACTATATTATAAATGCAACAAATTTAATGAAAATCAAACGATATTAATAAACTTGATTATGCAATGGGTGGGTGTATTGTTATGCAGTTCTAAACTCTGCAGGATTTGTGTATTGATTGAATAAACAATGGCCATGCTTTAATAAAGCAAGAGGGCAAACAGCACACCTGCCCGCTATGCAAATTTAACGACCGCAATAATTTTCCTCTGCCATCAAGAACAACAAAAAAATGAAATATTACAACACTCTCATGTCTACAAAAGTGTATTATGATAACTAATGCAGCAGAAATTTAATTAGTATATTATTAATAATATTTGATTAATGTAATTTTATTAATTTTAAAATTAATACTGAACTGAATTTATTTCAATGATGTAACATACACAATATGTGCACACACCAAATCGTTTATTTATTGAGTGTTTAAATCACTCCGATTGATCAGCCGTATCGAGAAGAGGCTATAAATTGACTAAGCTCGAGTGGGGCAAGTATAGAAGGTCGAAAGACTGGACACAATGTTTTTTTGCGTAGCTGATTTTTTTACTGGAAATAAAAACGTTTGAAACAACTACGTATTACAATATTGTAAACTCGGTAATTTCTTTGTCAGTATAAAAACGTTTATTCCAAAAAATACATACTCAATGATTGTGCAGAAGATTATGGGTTTAAAATATAAATATATAAATATTAAAAAAAATTGTAGAACGAAAATAAAATATTAATTGTTGTAGTGTATCACAGATTTTGTAATAAAATAAAGTTTATTAAATTATAATACATCAAAAGTAAATATATAAAATAAAAATGTTTTATTCTAGGGTATTGTAAATCATGGTTTAAATAACCGTTAAAGGAAGATATATTAGAAAAAATATAAGCAGCTACTAATAGATCTCAAAAACTATACAAAAGATGCGAACTTTTGTATAGTTTTGGAGATCTATATAGTATAGTATGGTTCTGTACCGGGCAATTACATATAACTCCATCCAACTATAACATTTTGCTTTTCCAATCAGACTTAGTACTAACAATTCAAAAGTTTACTGACGTTGTGTAGAGAGTATCTACTAGTAGTATTAATAAGCAATTATAAGTTGGTATCGGTTTAAAGATTTTCTTTTCACACAATAAAAAAAACGTGAAGTTGCATTTAACTGGACTAGTTTACTGTAAACCAAAAATCTGCAAAAAACTTAGATTTTATCTAAATTTTTAATATAAAACTTAAAAATAATTTTATTGTTTTTTTTAATTGAAAATTTTATATGATTTTTATTAAGCACAGTTTTTGAAAACATACTTTGAGGCAATTATTTGAGTTATTTATATTACCCATAACTAAAAGCTTTGTTGAAGAATGTTACCAGTGGCTTAGCTACCTGTAAACAAGAGTCTGCAATGCTGAAAGGCCTATGAGCTTAGGGACGGTTGTTTTAAAAATCTACTTCGAAAGAGGCCCACTCAATATTTTGGGGTAGAGTCCAAGTTTTTGTAAATCGCAGTTTATATAATTCAGTTTTAGATAGTAATGTGAAAGAAGATAATGGTCAGGTTGTTGTTGCATCCTGATATTTCCGTAGCTATATTCATTGTATTGATTTACAAACTAGTTTTTTGATTTATTGTAGGACTTCTGATCTAAAAATACAACTGTTTTTTGGTACTCTTAAACAAAAGTGTCTATAATCTTAAGCTTGTTGTTTAGGTAACATTCCTAAAGACTGATGAGCTTGCGACTGTTAATGAAGGTATTGTCATTTCTAACTGTCACCAAGTTATGTCCACTATTTTTTTCATAGCATAGATAGTTATTAAAATGTTACTTATGCCATTTTGAGTTTGCTCTGTGGACAAAAATAAAGATAATATGTCTGCTACAGTTTGGTTAAGTACCCATATTTTGTTAGTTGAAGTTGACAATATTGCGCAAAAATATGTTTTTTTACTATGAAAATCATGGTTGGTACATATTAGTTAAAAATGATGTTGCCTTAAGTCAGTGGTGCGTTTTGGTACGTTCAAGCTGACACTCTTTGGTGTAATTAAAAAAAAAAAACTATATTTAACAGTTTTTGGCAAGTTATGCTATCGAAACTTTGTTTTTATCACGAGATTCTTATAGAAAAACAAAAATAGCTCTCGTTTTTGAACTTATGCTAGTTAGACATTGTTGCAGGTTTCTTGTTTGCTACTTGAGTTGTAGCAAATATTATGAGTACGTCACCAAAAACAGTTTGTTTATAAAAGTTATGGGCACATACTATGATTGACTACTGGACTTTGGGTAGAACAAATTGACTGTTCAAATGTTGCAGTTGTTGCTGCTAGACATATCTTGGTGGCACTGTTAATACGCTGATTGACCATTGTGCAATTAAGATTGTCCGAGGACATATCTGTTGGCGGTTCTATCAATTGCCGTTCTTCAATTCCATCTTTGATAACTGGTATTTTGTTGCATTTTATTTCGTTTAACCTAAAGTCTTTAAAAAAAAAATATTTGTCAAATTTTTATTGGACACTAAGTAGCGTAGTTGATAGGTGGTGTTTCTATTCAGACATTTGCAGTTTCTTGATTGCTTTTGTTAATTTTTTATGGAATTCTTAGCGAATACTGGCACAACTTTGCACCCTGGTAATTTAAATTGATATATTTTTTAAAGAAAATAAAGACAACTAAGAGGCTGGCGGCAATAAAATGATTTTTTTATCATTTTTGTAAGTTAAATAAATGTTGTTAGTGTTGGACACATTTTGGTGGCATTGTCAATATAGTGATTAATCAAGAACATATCTGGCGCAGTTGATTGCTGTTGTTTAATTTCATCGTTAATAGAAACGTTAGCCAATGCTAGTACAATATTGCGTTCTAGTACGTTTAAGCAGGTATCTTTTTGAAAAAAATGTTTGGCAAATTCTTATAAGATACCAAATTGACGTAGTGGGTAGGTGTTTATTTTTATTTAACGTTGTCGATGAAACTGTTTTAGGATATTTTTGTGAGTTAAATAAAACTTAACAACTGTGGTATTAACCGATATAGTGCCGGTGTATCCACGTACACAGAAAGATTGTTTTAGTCCAATTAATATATGGTTGTATGTTTGTCTTAGAAAGTTCTTTGTAGGTTTTCTAAGAAGTTGTAGATCATGCACATTTTTTCAATAAGTGTTTACTAAGCATCAAATACTGTTACTTGTTATTTTAACATATTTTGTCAGGAGTCTTGGTTTGCTCTGCTAGATTGTGCAACAAACAAAAATTGGAATTCCTTTCTTCTGACGGTGGTCTTGTAATTTTGGTGAATTTTATTTGTTTTGATTTTATAAAGAAAAAAAATTCAAGCTCAATAAAGTGTTTTTCAATTTTATCTTTTTAGTCTATGCCCTCTTCTCTTAGTTTTATTTGTTAATTTTAAAATTTTGTAAATAATTATTGTTAGTTCTTTCTGATGGTTTTACTTGTTGGATATTAACAAGCCTTTAGTGTATGTTGCAATAACGATAGTTAAGTGTAAAGCATAACTTTTTGATTGTTCCCAAAAAGAGTTTTTGAATATGATCTTAATCCAGCTTTTTAGATTTTGGTGGCCTTATAGCAAGTGGCTGCTTTAGGAGATTTAGTAATACCATTACAGCGCGTGAAAATTGCTGTAGCTCATCGATACGAGAGAAGAATAATAGCTGCTTGAAACGTTTGTTAAAATTGCAAACTCATGTCATATTTGAGATATTTGACAAACTTTATTAAGATTTTGTATTCATGCTTTACATCTTTAAACATGTGCGTTAGTTTATAAGCATCTTTATGATCTTTAGGTCCTCTTCTGTCCCTTTCCCTCTCTCCATATGGATAGTATATTTAATTCTAAGATAAAACACTGAATAAAATACTTGATAATATAAATCTTGGCAGCTAATGTAGCAAATTAAAATTAAAATAAACAAAAATTATTTTTTTTAAGAATATTGCATTTTTGACTTCGAAGTTTTATTTGACTTTGCAATCTGAAAAGCTAACAAAATACTCTTTCTTAAGAGAACCACTGCAGATTTTAGTTAAAATTGCACTCTTTATAAATGTTCTATTTTTTAGTGAAATCACACCTTGAGTTGAGTATACTAGCGTTATATGGTTTTCAAATTCAAAAACTCATATTGACAGATTGGAATAAATTCAAACTAAATTTAACAAATATGTAACGTTCAATCGTTGATTTATCATTTAAATATACTGGCATTTATATGAGAAAATAAAGAAAGTTTGTATTTTAAATACTAAACGTATTAAACTACTCTGATCAAACCTTTGATATGATGAATATCCATGTGCTTTCACGTGTAGTTAGCATAGCAAAACTAACTAAGGTTTGCACAACCCAGTCTCTCTTATTATATAACATGTTAATAATGTGTTAAATTATTTTTATTTTATAAGCATTTTTATATAAAAATTTTAAATGAAACTTGGCGCATAATAAAGTGTTTTAGAATTGCAAAACACTATTTTATTTTTAATGTTTTTCAGCACAAAATAAACAAAAAACAAAAACAAACAAAACAAACAAACAAACATATTTTTTAAGTTAATTTATTACCAAAATATTAAAAGTTAAATTACGAATAAATATCAAAAAGTCCAAAGTTAATTAAATACCTAGATAACAATTGCATATCATTTATTTGTGTAACAGTTGATTAAACATCTGTAATTAAATGTTAATTAGTATTAAACACTCTTTGTATTAAACAATTTAAGTAAATAACCTATTTAACTAGTTCATTCGTGTGAGTGAAACTTTAAAGATTTTTCAGTTTTTTTTGTCATAGAAGACACCAAAAATTTGTTCATTTTAGCTTTTAATATAGCAAGGTATACAAAAATAGCAAAATTTCAGTAATTAATTTGACAATCCACACACAATTCCAGTTTGAGCTTGAGCTTGAGCTGCTTGCTGGTTATTAATGAATCATGCTTTACAAGAAATAGTATACATTATCTGTATTTCTAGCAATTTTTGCTATGTTGATTGTAAGTCATAACTAGATTTCTTTTATATTTATGATTAATTAAAGGAATCTTATTTCTGACGGAAATAGTATAGTATAGCAAGCTTCCTTGTTTGATTTTTTACTAACATGATTAATTATGTTAAAGCTTGCCTGGAATATTTGTTTACTTGTTAGCAAAAGCAAAATTTTGTAATTTTTTTTTACTTCTAGAATTTTTTTGGAATTGATTTTTTTTTGCATATTTTTTAGCTTTGACTACATACTTTATTAATTTCTAAAGTCCTGGCTTAAGGAAAAACATAAGAAATCAGTGTTTTTAAACAAACTACATTGCTTAAACATTTATCGTCAAGCAAAAATGACTTACTACAGCATTGCCAATAAAAACCTAACCTAACCTAACCTAACTAAATTTTTTTGCAAAAAAAATGTTTTATGCATGACAGTGCTTTTCTCATTTTTTTTTATATGATCACTAATTATTTAAACGTATATGTTTCCTATTATTTGTTCGAATTGCACTTCTTAAATAACCACCACGATTATCTGATCTAACGCTATTAGATTATTTTGTGAAAGGTTGGATAAAGTCTATGGTTTGTTCTACGTCTACTGGCATAAAAAAAAGCTTAGCAATTACATTGTGGCTGTTACATCAACCATCAATAGATATTCTGATACTATAAAACTTGCAAAAGAAAGATGGATTTGTTGTGCCAAATGCTTAAAAAAAAACATCTTTAACTTTTAATATCCCAACAATCAACTAATTTGAAAGAGGTTTGTATAAACATACTTCAAATAGTACCGTGCAATTTTGAAACAAACTATCTAATACTTAAACTACCAAATTGTGTAAATTTTGTTTGATATATTTTAAATTTATTTATTGTGAACAGTTTTATGTAATTATTTTTGTGTCAATGCTGTTGTATTAATAAATGATAATGACATAAAAATATTCAAACATACATACACATGTCTCCTCTGTGGCTCGGTGTGCCTGACACCTCAATTGTCTACCTGAAAAGAAAACGGCGCGACTAGGTATACAGGTATCAACAACAATATGTAGTTTTTATAAAACCATAACAAATAATTTTCTTCTATTAAAAGTTTATTGCATTTTAACAAATTCTGCAAAACACCTGCGTCTGAATACTTGTATCTAATACATTTTATAAGTTGTTTTGTAGATACATTTTTAAACTATTTTGGCAAAACATTTATATAATTTTAATTAAATAAAGAATTAAGTTGTAATTTCTTTTTATTCTTAACAATGTAATAACATAAATATGAAAAGTAACAAACAAATCTTGATATTAATTTGAGTAATATGAGCTGGTAATATTTTATAAAGACTATGTTATTTATGCCTCAAATGCTGAGAAAGGATGACATAAAAAACTTCAATAAACAACACAAAAATGCGCATGCTTAACTTTTTAATCCAGTTCCAAATTAAACATAAAATGTACCAAAATGTTAGGGCACACCTGTTTCTGAACGTCTTTACATTATTTATAATTTTGAATAGAACAACCAAAGTACCAGGCTTAGTGTAACGCCAAATCAAAATCTATACGTAGAGAATCCGTTAAACTAGTGAAAATTGTTATTAAGAACTTGCTTTAATGTTGGATACCACCAGCGCCCAACCTGTATGCTTTTTGTAGCAATACACACTAAACAACTTACCTAATTCTTGAATAACGCGTTTAACAAGGTTAGGTTGTGCATATCTACTGCTGCAATGTACGTGCTGTATCTTTAGAAATTTTAACGTATTAAAGTAAATTGAGTGATATTACCGGTTTGAAATTGTTTTGGATATTCAAATTTAGGGAAAAGTTGCGTTTTAAACCGACGTATAACAACTTTATTGTTAGCACAGTTTAAGCAATACAAAGTAACGTAATTTAGTAAAACAATCAAGCACAGAGCACAATTTCAACAAAATACGACAAAAAGGTCATATAAATTCAGAACAAAAAAAAAATTAATCAAAAACATAAAATTTGAAGCTAGTTAAGTAATTAACTAATCTTAGTGATTTGACAAATTTTCTATACGCCATTTTAGCATTTGAACAATGGTTTTGTAAAAAATAATTGTATTTTAGTAAATGTTTTGATACAAAAATAAGTAAAACATTTTATTTTGCAAGATTAAATAAGATGTTTATAGTTTATCTGCGTTAAGACTGCAGTGATGAGAGTGGTTTATTAAGTCAGTATCACACAACTATAAGCAACATCTACAAGTTGTTTATTCTTATTGGTTTTAGAATACACTTAACTTTACTTTGTTTAGCATATAACGAGGTCTGGCTATTAAATAACAAGACTGCAATTGCAGAAAGCGTGCTAGAGGCTACTAATCCAGTTTTTCCAGTACAAAAACTCATTTTTGTCGCTGCAGTACTGTTTTTTTCCTATAAAGGTTAGAAACAAACATGATTTTTTCTCGTGCCAATAACAATGTGTGAAGAAAAACACGAGCAACGAATCACTGTAAAATTTCTTGTTAAATTAAAAATACTTCGACTGAGTACTATAAGTTGTTGAAAAGGCTAATGACAAGAATTCTCTATCTTGTGCGCGTGTTTTCCAATAGTATAAACGGTTTTTTAAAGGCGGAGAGAGCACCGAAGATGACCAACGTCCAGGTCGACTTGTCTCTGTTTCAACTCTGCGGCGCAAACAGTGACTAAATACAATCGTAATGACTGAATGGGTTCCAGAGGGTCAAACTGTAATTCAAATTTACTATTTGAAAGTTTTGGCAACACTGCGAGAGCGAGTTTGTAAAAAACGGCCGGAGTTGTGGAGAATCGCTCTGTCTGCGAAGCGTTATTTTGCCGCTAGAGGCACTCCAGTGCTTGAACACGTGCCGTACTTGCCTGATTTAGCACCCTGTGACTTTTTTCTGTTTCCGAAAATCAAGTTTGCATTAAAAGAAACCCGGTTTGAGTCGATGGAAGAGGTGAAGCGAAAATCGGCGGAGCTCCTAAATGCTCTTGCAAAAAAGACTTCCAGCATTGCATTTACTAATGGAAAAATCGAATAGAACGGTGTGTGGCGAGAGGAAGAGACTACATTGAAGGGGAACATTTACAAAAATTGGCAACAAATAATAAATAAAATGATTTTAAATGATTTAAAAATTTGAGTAAAAACAATAGTTGATATACTCGTATATTCTATTATCAATATATTTAAGTTAATTTATAGAAGTAACTTTAATTTGTTTATTAATTTATCTCTAGAATTGCATGACGTTTGGTCTTTTACATCAGTTTTTAAGGTTATACTGTAAGTCAGTAGTAACAAATTGTATTTTAAAATTGAACAACATATAGATATTTATAAATACGTTAATCTTATTATAAAAATTTATAAATAATATAATGTAAAAGACGTTAACTGAATTTATTTGAATGTATTTGAATAACTTTGTGTTAACCCAGCATATATTCTATTGTAAATTGGGAGGGCCTCTAAGCCAATCAGAGCATTGTTTCCCAGTTTCTTTAAGAACTACAACTGCAGTCTTAACGCGGACAGGCTATAGATAAAATATACAGTACAAAGTTTGCAAATCTGTTTGATTTTTATTTAAGTAATTTAACTAGCATCGCCAAGAAAGTAACTAACTTACTGCAAAAAGTTTAGTCGTTTTCTAAAAAAAACATTTTTTTAAATTTATACACCCCCCCGCACAGAGATGCATCTGCTAAATAACACCGGTTATCAGTCCTGTAAGCCTTTGCAGTTTGATTTGACTCATTTGTGTTACTAATGTTTTGGCATGTGATTGTTCTTTTAAAAAGAGTGTGTCATTCACTTACAGTATTTTTAACAAGTTCCTGTGGTTAACATTAAATTTGTTGCGGATTATTTAGATCCGTAAGCGTATGGATTTTGATCAGTTTTGCACATTTTGTACTAATAATATGATCTTTGTTGGTACTGAATTGCATCAATTTTCAATGTACCGTTCTTGACTTATGAGCAATAATGTTATCTTCTTTAACTTCTTATTTTGCAAAACAATGCTCATTTATTTGAGGTTATGAGAAATTGAGCGTATGGATTTTGATCAATTTTTTCTTATTTGGTACTAATGATATTAATCTGTGTTAGTATTTGAATTGCACCAATTTCCAATGTACCGTTTTTGACTTGTAAGGAATAATGTTATTGCTTATGTTTTCTGAATCTGCATAACAATGTTAATTGATTTGAGGTTTTGAGAAATTGACCGTATGGATTTTGATCAATTTTGCTGATTTGGTACTAATGGTATTAAGCTGTGTTAGTACTAAGTTGCATCACTTTTCAATGTACCGTTTTTAACTTATAAGCAAAAATGTTATCTTCTATGACTTCTCTTTCTGCAAAATGATGTTTATTGATTTGATATTATGTCAAATTGAGCAGATGAGTTTTGATTAATTTTGCACAGTTGGTACTAACAATACTGACCTATATTTGTAACAAATTGCATCAATTTCCAATGTACTGTTTATGAGTTATAAAAAGTTATAATGTCTTCATAGACGCCTGAATCTGTTAAGTTAGGTTAATTGATTTGAGATTACGTCAAATTAAGCGTATAAATTTTAAATAATTTTGCACTAATAATATTAAGCTATGTTGGTACCAAACTGCATCATTTTTCAATTTATTGTTCAAGAGTTATATATAATTTTATTGTCTTCAATAACTCCTGATTTTGTTAAGTCAGGAGGATCCATTTTAAATTATTTCAAATTGAGCGTATGGATCTTGATTATTTTTGCAAAGTTAAAACTTTGAGCTATGTTGGTACTAAATTACTTCAACTTCCATTGTACTGCTTTTAGGTTATGAGAAGCTATTTTGCTTTCTACAACTCCCTTTTATGTTAAGTTAGCTGAATCAATTTAAAATTATGCCAAATTGAACGTATGGATTTTAATCAATTTTGCTCAGTTAGTAGTAATAGTATTGAACTTTAATGGTATAAATCACAAAAGTTCCCAATCTACGGTTTCTGAGTTATGAGTAGTTACATTAACTTTAATAACTTCTCATTTATAAGTTAGGTTAATTGAGTTCAAGTTATATTAAATTGAGCGTATGGATTTTGATCAATTTTACTCAATTGGTACTAATAGCGTTGAGTTAAATTAATTTGTATTTATTTTCAATTTGCGAGTTATCGGTAATTAAGTTATCTTCTGTGTTTTTTTATTTAACTAAACAAGGCTGATTAAATTAACATTACGTCAAATTCAACGTATGGATTTTAATTAAATTTATGCAGTTGGTACTAATGGTAATAAGCTATATTTGTATCAAATTTTCAATGTAACGTTTTCAGGTTATAAGTAATTTCTTAGTTTCCTTAGCTAGGTGGATTGAATTCAGGTTATGTCAAATTAAGCGTATGGATTTTGATCAATTTTATACAGTTGGTTTAACAGTATTGAGCTATGTTGAAACCAAATTGCAATAATTTCTAATGTTTTTGATTAACAAATTAGATAAAGAACTCCAGTTAAAACTATTGTCCTGCACTGAATGCCCCGACCACCCACTCAAGTAAAAAATTAGATTATAAACATTGAGCAGGTGAGCAAAAAATCTAGTTAAAACTACTGTCTCGTAATAAATAAACTGTCTCTTTAAAAACGTTTTTTGAAAAATTAACTTTATAACCAATTGCATCTTTTAAGGAATATCCTGTTGAAAAAAAAAAATGTTTTTGTCAACACCTATCCGGCCAATAATTGTTGGTGGGACTACCTGGCCTAGTATTTGCTTGAGCTACATGGACAATGATCTGAACAATATAATTATTGTTAGAGTTATTGGAGCAATTGAGAACTTGCTACCATGTGAGTATTGGCTTGTTGTTGGAGTAGTAGTATAATGAAATTTTGCTTGCCTAAATTTAGCTAAGATATTGTACTAATAAAACACGTTGTTAGAGGGTAAACTCAATCAATCGTGACAACTAACATGCTTGTCATATCACAGGCAAAAACCTAATTGTATATAAATTAATTCCCTAAATCATATACAAAATCCTACGGCACTGTTTATTAATTTATTTATTTATCGTCGATCTATTTCTGCTGAAAAGCTAATCCCCAACGCCAGAAGTTACCACATTTGGGAATTTTGTCGCGAATTTAATATTGAGCTCTTTAATGTGCAAACAACGAAAGAAGGCTCATAACAACACATGTTTTTAAATAAATCTTAAAATATTTAGTTATCTGCCCTAAAAATGTTTATTGCTGGTATACTTTGTCGTTTATCATTATGATTATCTATTAAAGAGTTGACAATGTTGTTAACAAAATAAATTTTTATTGCTATTTTTAAAGTTATTATATCAAAATTCAATGCTAAAACGTTGTTGAAAAAAATCTTGACTACTAACAAGTAATAGTAATAATTTTTGAAAATGTATTGCCAATATTTTTGCCTTGTTTTAAGAAAACTTTTTTATTTTAGCATTGTATGCTGTAAATTCAATCAACTGTTTGTCTAAAAAAAAGTTCTTTTATAAGAAAAGAATTTGTTGACTGACCAGAATTGCTGATTCTTGTATTAGTTAAAACAACTTAAATTTTTATTGACATATATCTAAACTGGCAATAAATAACCGTAATTGTAAAGTTGTTCTAGTGAATTATCTTTTTTTGGATTTTTGTCAAAAGCAAATGGCTAAAGTTATTATTTTTAAAAATGCATTTTATATCACAAAAAGAATTGTTTGTATTTTAGTATTTTTAAAATCTAAATAATTTAAGTGGTTAATAGCAATGCTCTAAAAAGATACGGTTAGATTAAAAGTACCTTTTCAAAGATATTTTTTAAAGTAGTAAAACTGGTAGTAGGTTTTTTCATAAATAAAACTTGCTTACCACAACATTTTGTCTATAAAAACGTTTTACAAAATAGCAGCATTTAAAAGGTTTACTAACCCCAGCAACAAAGTACTACAATGAGATACAGATTATAAATGAAATAATTATGATAATAACTCTTTCTATTGTATTACCTACAGCTAAATTTATTATGATTTCAAACAATGTATTCTTTATTCTTTAATAAAATCAATGCTTTTATTACACTGTAACATTTGACATCCAATTTAAACAACATTTCTGTTGATGGAGTATATTTCCCTGTATTGTCTAAGATACATCAAACGTTTTCACCCTTCTGACAAGGAAAAAAAATAGTAGCCAATTCCACCTTTTATTGCGGCGACCGTAAAAATAACCATCCAATCATTCCAACCGTGTACAAACAGCATTTATTTTCCTTGGCATGATGTGAGGGGAATTAATAATTCTAGGTGAATGAGATGTCACCCTCATATTTTTTTGTCAACGTAGGTGTGATTAACGGTGTGACAAAATCCATCTTCATACAGGAAAAAAAAAACTAACACGCAGTACAGGTTTAATTTTTCTTCCAGACATAATTTTCACATAAAAATTCAAATTGTGCTATCGATCAAATTGGTGAAAAAGTAATTTCCATTTACCACCTTTGGGAAATCGATCGATTTAGTTTTAGATTTAAAAATGATTCTATAATGAGTAATTTTCCATCAAGTAATTAATTTAATCGTGCCTCAGCGTCCGTCAATGCGTCTTATATCATCATCCATTTGCATCCTTCCTGTCTGCTGTCTACCCTAATCATTCTGCTTTCACCCCTAGAGTAAAATCGGAACGACACTGCTACTTTACCCGGACTATCATCCACTTCAATAACCGAAGGCGACTGATTCATTTTTTTTCCTTCTCAAAAATCCCATTACTTTGAGTAGTTGATTTATTTACAAATAACTATAACAATTTTTTAAATCTTTTGAATATACGGGCAAAAGAAGCTATTATTTATATGAAACCGTTTAGTAAAATTCGTATGTATAAAAGAAGCCATTAGTCGCAAAGGAAGATTGCGCCTACTATTGAAAGAAACTCTTTAAAGTAATGAGGGTGGGACGCGTCTCAAAGCAGCATGGAAACAAGACAAACATTTCATATTTATGAAGCACAATATATATGCTTAATTGCTTGCAAAAAAACCAATAAGCCTAGTTTAAAGTTTCATTGTGAATTCATTAATACCTTTTGTTTGTATGGATTTCGGGTTGCGTCGAGGCTTTGTGTGCGTAAATTTGATTCGAATAGTTAAAGGATAAAAGGGATGAGGAATGAGACGGGATGAGTTTATCGTGGCACGTGAGTTTGAACCTGCCCCTATTTCGGCGATAGGCACGCAGATATGTGTCACACACATATTCCTTTCTACCACCCCATTTTACATCGCCCCCACGCTCTCATCCTGCGGTTCCGTATAAATTGGTTATAAAGGAACACGAACACGAGTTGCCTTCTTTTATTCATGCACACGCAGTAATCTATACTTCTAGTATAAGAAGTATATAACTCTCTGAATCATTAAATTTGTAGTAGAATATAAAAAATTGTTGCAATATTTTATAATATTATATTTACAATGACATTTTATTTTTAAACTGCACAAACCATCTCGTTGAGAACATATGTTGCTTCGCGACTAACACTAATCCGGTAAACCTTAATGTAACTACACCCAGGGGTTTTATGTTGCGTGAAGACATCCAACTACCCTCTTGAGTTTCCTGTCGTCCTATGGGCATTTCTAACTTAATAATATTATGAACGTTTTGCATCGCCTTTAAGCAAATGAACAATATGTCACATAATTATGATGGAATTTGCTAAAGCTTGTAGCAATTATAAAGTATTTTAAAAATTTCAGTAGACTTGTAAAAAAAATTTAGCAAATTTTGATAATTTTTTTAATTGTTTGACTTTTTTTGTTAAAGTAATTGTAATTACATTTTATTGTTTAAGGAAACAATTTAAAAATGATTTTTTTAATACTATTTTGTGGATATTGTAAAAATTTTAAAAACAAGTTAAATGTAATTATTGTGGACATGCCAGTTTTAAAAATATCTAACTTTTAAATTTGTTTTTAAACACTTTTTTTTGTTATTTTTTTAAGTATTGTATGAACTTTAGAAAGTTTTTTAAATATTTAAAAAATCTTTTAAAAACTTTTAATGATGCTTGTATAAAGCAACAACAGCAATGTGTGAATAAATGTAAATTTTTTGTACTAGTTTTTAGTTTTGTAAACTCTTTAAAGTTATCATAAGCTCAGAGCTTATGTAATCTGAAAAACTTAATTTTGTAAAACATTTTTTTTAAATAACTTTATCAATTAGTGCTTGTAAAAAACTGCTGCAAGTGTCGCAAACTAAGATATTTTGGGTATCATATCTTAGAACAAAAAAACAGTTATCATTCTATAAACATTAAACAAAAAAACTGAAATAATAACACAAATAGGTTTAACGTGAAAAATTAAAAAAAATCAATCTGGACTTTTGTAAACACTCTAAATGTTGGAAATATGGTAAAAAATTGTCAAGAACTCTAGAGCTAGGATAAAGAAACAAGCCGCAAATATCTGCTGATCAATTGCAAGGCTTACAATACGCAACATAGTGCTTTATAGCTAACTAAAGAATAATCTTTGGTAAAAGTTTCTGCATTTAATTGAAGAAACGGAAGTACAAGAATAACTCAAAATGAATAATAAAATTAAAAGGCCGCAGTGCAAGAACGTTAAAACTGCCACCTTGAGTTTTTTTTTTTCAAATTGAGAGGAGAATCTTTCTAAATACTTGAAAAGTGTCGGATTTACTCTCACGGACGCTTACCGATTAAACTTTTCCCTCTACAATTTCTTGAAGTTTGCATTTACAAGTGCAAGTATCTTTCTACCTTAAGAATGCACGTTTGGTGCCAGCCATATAGGCGTTGAATAGTGATTAAGAAAAACTTGTAGCCTGACTATATCTGGAATTTAGGCAATGGACTCAAAAACACGAACCAGATTAGGTTCTTGTTTTTGAGGTTAAAAGATTTATTAAAAATAATAATATTTTTTGTTTGCTTGAGCCAAGCGGACAAAAAGATGATTTTTATCTGATAATGTGTTAGCGTTTTGCATGCGCCCAACTTTTCTTTGCTTGTACATAAGATTGCTTTTTGTTGTTGTTGGGAGTCATTAGAAGAAGAACGGGAGTTTGTTTGTAAGAAGTGGACGCTTTGGAATGGGGTTTAGAAGATTAGCTAGACTTCAGCTTAAGATAAACTGGGCAACTTTTATAACTGCGGTGTGCAGCAGTAAGTCACAACAATAAATCTTTTCTCCTTGGGTAGAACTTTTATGTAGTCATTAATTTTGCTGTTTGGTTCCATGGTCTTTTTCTCTTTGGAGGTGCTGGACTAGCTTGTGTTTAGACTACCTTTTGAAATATTGCATAACTGCATCAGTTAGAGAAAAATATATGTTTTTTGGGACCTCTGCGAAAAAGGTCAAGACCAAAGTTTTTGGTGGAGTAGCTGGCTCTTTATAGTGATGTTGTTGCGCAGAGCAAGAATGGTATTGGCAACAATGTCAATCCTATCGCATTTTTGTTTAAACATTTTTTTTAATGCGGTTTTTAGTTTGCAGATCTTCTCGTTCTGCTTCTTTAAGTGGGCCTCCACTCTCTGGAACTAAATGTAGAGAAAGCTCAAGATCTGCTTATCAGTCATTTTGGAGACGGGCTTCATACTGAAAAAAAATTTGAATTAACGAATTATTTTTTTAACTAATTAATTCAAATAGTTAAACACAATCAAATTATCAATAAAAATTGCAATTATTCGGTCTACGGTCTCGTTTCTTTTAGGGTGGTAAAGTGAAGGGTTTTCGGTTAAAGAGAACAACTAAGTTGTAAAACATAAATCAACGCTGAACGTTTTAAAAACTAGACCAGCCGTAAAAATATTGCAAAAGCATGCCAAATTATGTGTCGTAGTAGCAAAAGCAAGATCTTTTAATATTAATTAAAACAAAAGGAGAAAACACAGAAAATTTGTGAGTGGATTTACAATAAAAAATAAAGTTTTTATTTATCTCAAAATTAATAAACATTTACTTAACACGTTGACTGCCAAAGGACTTTTTAGGACTTAATATTGTTTAAAACCGCAATTATAGTATACATGATGTAGCAGGAGGAATGGTACATAATGTAATATGTTATAGTATTGTTTATTTTGGGGACAAAAATACAAAAATTTGTTTTCACTATGGCTAGTGCTACACAAATAAGAGGGCGTTAACTAAAATAGCAACATATGCTGAACATGATGGTGGTGGAATTTAATAAATCAAATAATTTTGTTTTTAATTCAACTGATTGTATCTCAATTAACATAGAGACATGTTTTTATCATTATCTTTTTCTCAAAATGAACGACACTAACATTTTACAGTTTGTACCATTTCTCTATAGACACCCGTTTAATAAATTACAATAAACTGCATTTCATTTAACTGCATTTGAATACATTTGAATTGAATTGAAAAACAATTTTTTTTTAAACAGCTTGTTGTTGCATTTCCAGGCTAGAATTTAAACAAGCTATCAAACACAATACTAATATAAAAGTAGTTATAGACTAATGTTTAATTAATAAATGCCATAATTTTTTTAAATTTTCTGCCAGAGCTGGGCCCTTAAACCTGCGACAAATTATGCGCCAAGATTTAAGTTAGGCGCTTCATCCAACTAAGCCACTCTCTGCTCTTCACAAAAATTTTGATAAACTTTTTGTTCTTACTGATTTATATACCCGTTATTGTTTTTATAATCAGTGTATTTTATTTGTCATTTGTTTAAAAAAAGACATTAAAATTTTTCTCTTTTGCATTTCTTCCGTAGATCATCCAAGATTATCTTATTATTTTGGATTAGTAAGTATGAAGAAGCTTTTTATGCAGATTAAAATTGTCATGTAGAGTATTTAGTTGATCAATTTTTTAAAATTCTTGTTTGAGCTACTCATTTTTAGCTATTCTAGTTTTGTTACTTAATGTTTTGTGTATATTTTTATATTTGATTACATTGCTTTGGTTTTTCTACTTTTTTGCCTGCCTCTAGAAAAACCAACTGTTTTCTGTTTTGGCCATAAAATGCTGGACAAATCGACAATTTAGAGAAATCATTTGCGGTATTTGATTGGATTTAAATCACAATTTGCTTCTTCATGCTGCTAAAAGCGGCAGGCTTTTAAAACCAATTTTTAGTCCTTGATACACTACACACTGTTGTCAGTGCTTGATTTGTATTTTTTTGTTTTCATTTTTCTAAATTTATTATACTTAATTTGAGTGTTGCTTTCTTTAATATTAAGACTATGATGTTAATTTCTGCTACTAATAACATAAAGTAGTTTCACTAATTTCTTATAATATTTTGCATCTAGTTCTATGCGTGTAGACAACGTTTTTGTAGCCAAAACAATGTATTACAAACTTTTATGTTTTCTTCTTAGTCGACTCTTAATTCATTATGTTTCCCAATTGTGCATAGATGATAATATTTACTTTATTTTTAGTATTTTTTATTTATCATGTGCGGTGTTAGTCAGCGCATATGTCTAGATAATATTGAGGATTACAAGTTTGGTATTGGTTATAGCGCGTCAAAAAATATAAAAGTAACTTTTTTCTTAATACGTAGAAAGGAGAAAATCTTTAAAAGACATTGGAGCCCGTACTGTTCTGTGAGGTTTGGTTTTACTGACTAAAACTTTACTATTGTCTTTCTTTTTTTAGAGGCGATTTAGTTATTTTTCTGGTAAATTCATTTATTTGATAAAGTTTATAAACTTTTGCTAAAAATTGTTTTAAGTTTTTTTTTTAGTTAACTTGTTTTTTTCTAACAATAAAAAATTGCGTTTCCTATTGTAATTTTTGTGTTTACTCACCAGATGTAGCAAAGTTTCTGTGTTCTGCTTTAAAGTTTTTTAAAATTATTTATGTACCGGTCTTGTATGGAATATCAAAAACAAGTCCAATAAACGCTTTTGTAGTTTTCTTTTTGGTGAACAGGTTTGCTTTAAAGTCCTTTACTAAGCTCTGTTTTTTTAGTGTCCAGATTATGCTGTTTTTACGTAATGCTTCTGACTGATTTATTACCAATTTGGACTTTAGAACGGGCAAACCTATTGCATTTAATGTTGCTCGGCTGTTGGACATAATAGTTATTGGTTTGCTAACGCGTAGTCTTGAGTGTTTAAGCGCACCAATTAATAGCAGCTATTTTTGCTTGAAAAATTGAAGAAGTATTCACAGGGACAACGTAACTGACGTTTTTTGGTTTTTGCCTTCATTTATACCGGTTTAGTATAATTAGTATTTTTTGTTTAACATCTTTTTTCAAGACAGTATTATCACATTAAACGACTTTTGTATGCAATAATCTTTCATAAAATCTGATCTAATTTTTAGTGTTTTTTCTTCAGGTAACAGATTTATTTTATTATATATATATTTAAGTTCTGTAAAGCCCAAGATTTAGAAAATATTTGTCAATTTTTAGTTGGTACGCTGTTTGTCTCGCCGTCATCATCACAACTAACTGCAGTAGTAGTAGTGATAGCATTGTTTCTTTGGCATCTGTAGGAGTTGTTTTCATTGCTCCCGTTATTTATTAGCAGATATGCTAACCTTGTTTTGCGTAAGAAGGGAAATTAAAAAAAAAAAAAAAACAATAAGCACTCCGTACTGTTTTGTACTGTCAGGTTTTTACTGACTAAAATAACTATCTTATTTTTTTTACTTTGAGGTGGTTTGCTTGACGCCTATTGCACAGCGGTTATGTTAGAACTGTTGTACACCTCTAATGTTCTATTTTTTAAACAGCTCCGTTTTTTTTAATGAAGTCCAGTATCTTTAGTCAATGGGTTGTTTTTAATACATCTGCGGTTAGGTTATGTTTGCTAAAGATGGCTGTGCATTGCTGTTCGTAAGCTTCGCATTCATTCAGCAAGTGTATCAAAGTATCATCTTAGTCTATGCGCTTGCGGCACAAAGGGTCTTTTTCTATTCTCGTTTTTCAGTGTCTGGTTATCAAAGCTGTAAGCTTTTGCAGTTTAATGCAACTCATTTGTGTTACCACTGTTTTGATATCATGTGATGGTCTTGTTAAAAATATTCTTAAATGTGTCAATCCTTTACAACCTTTCTACAGGTTGTTGTTTTCAGTTAAGTTTGCTGCGGATTTTTTTTTTCTGGTCTTGTATGAAATCCATATTAAGGCTTCTGGTCTAGTAAATGTCTCCTTTGGTTTTTGTTTGGCAAACTAATTTTTTATTTTCTTCTGGTCTTTCAGTATCCACACTAGGCAAATTTTGCAGGTTGTGGCTACTGACTGTATTTGCAGGTCATAACCAGTTTGAATTTTATTACCTGCAATGCCGTTTGACTGTTTAACATTTATTTATTTAGTTATTAAATTATTATCCCAACAAAACTAATAGTTCTAACATAAGGATAATATACAGACATAGGTAGATAAATACAAGAAAAAAATTATCCATTTGTTTTGATTACATCAAATTTCTTACGGATGCAGTAGCTCTTTATAAAATCCGACCTTAACATTAGAGTTTCTTCTTCATGCAACACGTTTGTTATGGTCTCATAGTTTACATTGTGTTCATTTATCCACAGTCTGTATTCTGCTTGTCTTGCTTCCGCCTTTACTATTAGGTGAAGTAGAGGTAACGATTGTAGTACTTTCATAGCTGCTGGTCGTTCTTATTGTCCCAATTATCAGCAGACATGCTAGTCTCTGAATGTTGTCACGTTTTTTTGCCGTACTGTTGGGAGTAGTTTTTTCTTCTTATACAAGCGTTCCGTATGTGATAATTAATTTTATCATCACCGTAATAATAATAACTATGTGGTCATATTCAGTGTTAATACCTAGGTACATCATTTAGGTTTATGTGTGTTAATAATAATAATAATAATTCTTTATTCACGGTTAAAGTTTAGTCTAGTGTCAAGCGTTCGTTCAAGATTATTTACTTCCTTTGACATTGTGAGCGTGACCATCTTGTAAACGGTACAATTGTAATTTTTCCTTGATTCACAATACCTCTAACTGTATTAAGTCATTCATGACTAAACACCACAGTATGGGTAAAATACGCCCTTCTGCAAGCACCCGCCGGCGACTTTGGCTTTAACAGTTTTTTCATATAATGTTATGGTTACAGTCCGGTTTTTGAGCATAGAAGTAACCATTGTTGGACAAAAGAATTGATTTCTCGGCTTTGCATTGCCTTTGCAATAAATTTGAAAGTAATATTGTCAAATGTCTCCTCAATATCCAGAAAAGCACCCGATGCTATTTCTTTGCTTGTTGAATAGTATACTTGCATTTGCTGACTAACTGGTGTATAGCTAGCTTGCAGGATTTACCTGTTCAGTAGGCATACTGATGTTGGTGGAGTGATTGGACCCGTTACGTATGTACCTGTCAATTATTTCCAACAATTTTTGCATAAAAGATGTTAAGCTGATTGGTCTGTAAGATTTAGCCAGGGCATACGTAGGTTTTCCCGGTTTTGATATAAATTCCACCTTAACTGCTCTCTAGCTCCTTGGTATTTGTGAAAGTGCTAAGCTTGCTCTGAGGATCTTGCATAGAAGCTTTTTCAGCATTGCGTATCTTTTCTGTAGCATGATGGGATAAATTCTATCAGGTCCTGGCAACATAAATAGTTTGAATGTGTTGATTCCCCATCTCAAGTTGCCGTAATTGATTATGGTTTTTTGTTTTTTCTAGTTCGTTGTTGTTTGCCATTTTGTTTGGCAATTCCAAGTTTGTTTAATTAGGAGTTTCCGACAGCATAATGCCCTGATAGCTCTTGCTCTCTGTCTATTTTCCGTTTTTGGTCTGCAGGGATCCAATGTTCCCAGTATGGTCTGTGTTTAAAGCTTTCAAGAGTCGTTACGTTGTAGAACCGTTTTAAATGTATCAGTATCTCTTTCACAATTCTTTTTTGATTTTTTTTATAGCTTTATTATATGTCGTAAGACTGGTTTTATATGTAACCCAGTCACCGTTATTTTTAGCTTTATTAAACAGCTTTCTCTTGCTTTGTCTGGTCTCTTGTTCCACAAAATAATCTTGTTAGAGGTGCGCTTGACAGTGCTAGAGCTGCTTCCTTCTGTCGTTGTCTCCAGTTCTTGTGATGTGTTTGCTGTCTTTGGATAGACCCCAATTTGGCTAACTAGTATTTTGTTGTAAAAATCCTAATTTTCGGGTTTTTGTATTCCAAAAAAAGAATTGAATCGGATGTATGCATGATCAGACAATGAGAGCTCGTCCGACACGTACCACTTTTTAACCACTTTACACTTGGTTTGTTATGTCAATAACCTTGCTATTGCAAAACGTTGGCGCATTACCTTTGTTTGTGATATTGAGCTTCCCCGCTGCTCGTCAGCTGCAGTAGTTCTGCAGGTGATGGTGTTACCTGCTGGTTGTAGGGAAGTTATCCAGATCCGAGAATTATCTCTTTCTCGGTTCCTTTTCTTGCTTAAGTTGGCTCAGTTGCCTAAGCCCGCTGTGCACCTCTTTGTCTTTTGAGCTTATGCCTGGCCGCCCCCGAAAGCCTAGGCTTTGCGGTTTCAAAAGTGACAAACCCGTGCAACTATTACACTTCTAATCTAATTCATTGCCTTTAAGTAACAAACATTAATTTTGTACATAATAAAAAGTATAAAAAATCCTAAACTATAACTTTTCATAAATAATAAATCATAACAGTATACAGTAAAAAGTAGAGAAAAAGTGTTCACTATGACTGCTGCAATATTGTTTTGGTTAATTATAAAATAATTCAAATTAGAAGAGCCAATTTGAAATAAAACAAATTAGGCACTCAATCATAAAATCAAAAACGACAACGATAACTACGTGTACTTGAATTTTCCAAGAGAGTAAAATCATGCGGATTATTCCGAATTAATTTCTACTGGATTAAATTTAATTTGCTTGCTTTCTGAAAGTCCCCCATACCCTATTATGAATCCAGGAGTTTGAATAAGTAGTCGTCCGATTACGTAGAACAAAGCACAAACTATTTGCATTCTTAACTATCACTAGTAAAAATAAAGCACTAATTTAAATGAAAATTCTATAAGCAGAACTTAATTTGTTAATGATTTTACACATTTTACACAGTTATGCAAACTATTGTTTGCAAATAGAATAATTTAAATATACAGAATTATTTAGTACAATTTGCTGCGTTTCAACAAGCATAATTTATATTTTAAGCATTACCACTACAATTAACATTTTTAACAAATAATTTGACATAATTAATTAAAATTTTATATTTACTAATATTATTTTCATACAAAATCCGTTGAATTAAAACAGGGTGCATTAACAGGATTAAATGCAATTAGTGAGGATTTTTAAATTAATTTAATTCACAACCGGATTAAATATGTTTGAAATCTAAAAATATATAAAAGGGCAACTGTGGATCGATTCCAGTTCCGGATTTAATTGACTTTCTGCTCTCTTCACCATCCATTCGTTACGCTTTATCAATCATCGCCTATTCGTAGAATACAATAAAAAAAATACACACATTCGACCATCAATTAGTTGCAATGCAATAAAAAGATCTTTATTTGAAACTGATGCGATTTAAAAAAAAGTAAACGTAGAAAGCCATATAATGAAGTCACTACTGAAAAAGGCTCGCAGGAGAAAAGAAAGCTGCGCCTTTAGTGTCTTCAGTCGAATGCATGTACAGAGAATGAATATAACAGGAGCTTTGTGTCGGGAATGGAGCTTCGGGTCGCTCTATATTGTGTGCTTTAACTAATATTTGATTTAGTACGGCTGCGGAATCACTTTGACTAAGATGGGTTGTTCCATTAAAGTTGTAAAAGAGAACAAAGATCAAATGCAATGCAATTGCTATGTTTTTCTTTACGCTGCAATGATCTGGAATTAATTTAACACAAACTCATATTTTATAAACTTTTATTCAGCATAATATATTTTCTATGCAACTGGATGTTGTTTACGTTATACACTGAATTGGTTTAATTAACTCAATCAAGTAATCACTATTTGTGACTGCCCTCTTAATTAATGATTTCAGCAAAATAATAGCAGCAGTTTCTATGTGCATATCAACCTACATCAAATTAAAGTATTTGTGCTTTTACTATGTTCTAGACAATTCTTAACTTACGGCAAATTATTTTACTTTTTAGTTTATGGACAGTTAGAAAATGTATGGTACTACTAATTACCTAAAAAAAAACAGATTATTTCTGCAGTATGCTATGCTTCAATCTAACTCTAAATAATAAACTATTTTGTTACGGCAGTAATAACTATATATTATAACAAAATATATCTTTTGATGCATTTCAACTAACTCTAAGTAAATCTTGTTTTATTGCTTTCCTGCCAAATAAACTAATCAATTTAAATTTCTGCTAAACTTAATCAAAATTACTCTTAATACAAAATTAAAGAAAATAAATTTCTTATCATCTTTCTTGCAACCTAATTCGACACCCATTTTACATCAAACATTCTAAATTATCATCATCCCTAACTCTCCAGAAAAAGCAACATCAATTTTCGAATGTTTGTCAAAATATAAATCCAGTCGCTGTCCTCATTTATTTCGTCCGTTAGTGTCATCGTATATAATTATGGAAATTTTCATCGGGAATAATTCGCCCGGACGAATCATTATAATTTCGACACGGCAGATAAATTAGATTTTCGCGAGCATGGATCCATTAACCGAGGAAAAGGCAAAGCTGGAGAAAAAGCAAAAAAAAAATCTCTGATTTATTGCCTTGCTTTTTAATAACACACACGAAATTATATTTAAAACTTTTTTAATTGAAGCTATTATAACTCATCTTGATTGAGAGTTTACACTAGTTTTTAAAGAATAGTATTTGTTTAGTAATTTATAATTTTCAAAGTTTTATTCAAATATTTAACTTTATTAGTAATTATGAATAACAGTTGTAAAAACGTCTCAGTTAAACAATTCTATCCAAACTCGCGTTTGTTTTATTTGAATTTCTCTCGTTGTTTACATTTCGCGTTTCATATCCTCTCCAAGCAGCATATGTCTATTATGGTCCACTTACCACTGTTTCGACATATGCTGGGGACTCCTTTTCGCCCACCTTATTCATTCGCTATGTATAAATTTCCTTCGGAACGGATTATTCAATCCCTTACGGGTCTGTATGTAGTTTTTTTGTTAAATAAATATAAAACGTCGACGCTGGCTTATTCCGAAGAGATCGTAAAAATATTATAAATAAACGGTTGGATATCGAAAACTCTGATGGTTTTATTCCAAGATTTGCCTTCAATTCCGTTGAAGGAAGTTGAATCAATCTTTGAGAAATGTTTACTGTAAACTGCACCGCCACGCTGTTGTTATTGCTTGCATGGATGCGTATTTATGTAAGCGGAATCAATATGTTTTCCTACAATCGTTATCACAACACTTTTATAACTTTGAGTTACGGTAATAATATTTGATTTAGACATTTAAAGAATATAATGGCTCGGGTAGCAGTTAATTTACTTTGGCAATATTATTGTGTAATTGCAGATGTTTAAAGATAAAACTGTAATGCTTTTTTTAGACATAATGGTGACTACTTATTTAGCTAAATATTGGATAAAATTTAAGTAATAGTTGCAAAAGAGATTGTTTTACAATATAAAACCCATAGAAACAAACAAAATAATATTTTGCCAATTTAGAACAAAACTTTTTTCTACATTTTTTAAGACCATTCCGACCGTTACCTTGATTTGGAATATTTTAATAAAAACAGCAACTTTATTGTTATTGTTGTTTCTACATATAATTTGATAATTGATTTTTTTTTATCAGTACGTTCAGAGAGGATGAAAATATGATATGTCAATATTTTAGTCAAAAATTAGTTTATATAGAATTTAATGCGTTTTTATAATATTTTGTATACATTTTGTTGCTATTTGCAAATATATTTTTTTAAAAATGTTTAATTTTATTGAAAGTCTTCTGTGGAGTAATGAATCCACTTTTACAGAGGTGATCATCATCAATACTCACACCATGAGTTTCTAGATTACCGGATCTGAATCTTTTGGATTTCTTTTTTTGGAGACATGCTGCAAACAAAGCGGTTGTGCTTCAGTTTTAAATTATTCTAATGCTTGCCTTCAAGTAATAAAATTTTGTAAAGTTAAATGTATTTTTTTTAGATACTATATATAAAAATGTTTACTCTTAATTTTTTGTTTGTTCTGGTCTAGTGAATTAAATTTCTAAAGCACAGGCTTTTTGACAAAAAAAAATCAATATAATTATTTTATTTATAGTAAAACATGACAATCAATTTCAACCAAGAATTCTATTCTAAAAAGTTTTACAATAGTTAGTTTTCAACATTTAAATGATAATATAACATTGGGTTTATTGTTCTTGGAATAACGACAAAAGAAAACATTTTCATAACTTTTTTCACATCAAAATTTCTTGTGTATTGTAAATTTTTTTTCTAACTTTTCCTACAAACCAACCAAATTGTGATTTTCTCTTAAACTTAATTAATCTTCATTATTGCAATATTGATGTTATCAAATACTAGCCTAATTGGTGTTAAAGTAAGATTAAACAAAATAATAAAAACCTGCTTTATTAACATAGTTTTGAACAACATTAAATAGTTTTATGTCATTAGCATTTTTTTTTAACAATGAGAGAATGTTGTTGTTAGCATATGCAGATAACATGGTAATTGTGGCATTGTGACATTTCAGAAAAACAGGGGTTTTAAATATTTAAAAAATGGAAAGGAAGACATAAAAAAAAAGATGAAAATGGGAAGAACAAAATATTGAAGAATGAAAATCACTCAATTATTTAGGGTATGTATTTAGTGCAAATAATAATAAAAAAAAGCACATACAAAATTTAACAAAAAAGGTTCACAAGGTGGTAGAACAGATGTGGGGAGAAGAAAAAAGAAAGTTTGAATGTATCAAAATAAAAGGGACAATGTTTGATGGTTTAGTTTGGTGCATAATGCTTTATTGTGCAAAAATTTGCGGGTAATAAAAACAGAATAAACTAGAAACTATACACGCAAATTACTAAAAATAGGTTTTTTTCTCTATGTGCCCCCTTTGTTTTAAAAGTTGGCAAACATTATCGCTATGCGGACTTTTGATACTAAACTATTTTCGTAGGTTTTTTAACCATAAATAGCGTTTTATTCTGATATTTTTTTTATATTTTTTATTGTATTATTATTTGGAAAAGGTAGAATTTTTTTTCTCTCATAACGTATATTGTAACTTTTGATGATACCCATAGTTCAAATGCTTCTAACTTTTTGATGTCTGCTTTTGTTATTGATCACGCTTTTGATCTTTATAATAGTATTTATAATTTTTTTCATAAAAGTAGTTCTTGCTTTTACAATTTTTATTCTTATAATCTCTGAACTATCGTTGACTTGGATTATAGATATACCTAAGTAGCTGTATTTTGTATTGTTTTTGTTATTGCCAAAAATTTGGTTTTTTAAGGTCTTCTAAGTTGGTTACAATTATAGCTTTGACATTGACATATGTTGTTGATTGACAACCATTGTTTTTTCTTCTTTTATAATCTTCTTTGCATACGTGTTGAATAAGGTGGCTAATAGTATGCATCGTTGTCGGACCTATTTTTATTTCAATTGATGTACTTTATTAAATGTTTTGTTGTAGTCGATAAAAATATGTACAGGTCTTGGTTTATATCTAAGCATCTCTGCATTAAGACGTTTAAAGAAAAAAAATTTCTTCAGTGCCAAGACCATTTATAAACTGTGTTTTGTTAAGTTTTTTTTTTCGAGTTTATTATGTATTCTGTCTTGTATCACTTTGCTACGTTCTGGTTAATTTTTTGTTGTATGTTGTTTTGTAGTAATTCCTAGTCTATTGTCTTTTTAGAGTAATATGACAAATATCTAAACTTTGTTGTAAATATTTGATATTTTTACATTTGTGTTTATACCACTCTTCTTTCGTTGTTTATTAGTTGCATTGTTTTAGGAATCATTCATTAGTGTGGTTTTTTAAAGTTGTTTGTGAGTTTGTGTTGCTTGGTTCTATTAGCGCTTGATTTATGGTTTCCACTTAAACTTAATAATTATTTTTGCATCGTTAGTTTGTATAATTTGTAAGATGTGCAAATTATTTTTTATTTTGTTTTGTTGCTTCTGTCTTTTACTTTAATCTTTTATTTCAAAGATGTCTATGCTGTAGGTTTTTTGTTTGACTGGCTTCCTTTTTTAGTTTGATGTTGAACTATTAATAGGTTGTAATTGAACAATGCATCAGCACTCAGGTAACCTTGTAAATGTTTGATAATGTTTCTGAATCTCTTATTTATTAAAATATAGTCAATTTTGATCATCTTTTTCGTGGCAATTTCTATGTGTATAGTCATCTTTTTAGTAGTTAGTAAAAACTGTTTGTTATAATAAAGTGTTCTTTTTGACTAAATTGTTCTAATCGGTCACCTCTATTGTTTCTCGATCCTAGACTATATTTCCCAATGTGGTTTTTGTTTTTTTCTTTGCCAATTTTAGCATTAAAATTAAGTATTGTAAACTCACGTGATTTAATTGACCTTAAGATTGTCAAAACTTGTCTATTTCTTTGTCTGGTTTCTCTGGGATGCGAGTTATAGTGTTGTGTCTGTAGCTGCAGTAGCATTACGCAATGTAATATTAGAATAAAATTTAATATTTGTGTTTTTTAATACCATCATTGCCATTCCATATTTATGGTAAAAATCGTCGTTTCCTAAGTAGTAAATGATTCCGTTGTCTGTATTGCCATTGTTAGCAATCTTGCTTCGTTTATGACTAAACTGTTTTGGTTTATTTTTTCATTTTTTTGTGTTTTTTCAGGTTTGTACATGCTGCAAACGTTTCATACTCCATTTTTTATAATATTTTTCATAATTGTTTTACATGGAAATCCAATCGGAAAATTTTTAGCTCCGGAATATTTTATTTTAAAATTAGTTATGATGATAATTTGAACAAAGCACATCCTTATAGCTCCTTAATGCAATGGTTTTTCCTTTTGCAGCCTTATGATATTTACCATCATTTGCCTTTAAGGACAATTTTTGAATTTTAGGACAAACAGCGCCTTACCTATTATTCTATCCAAATTTATTGATCAATTAAGATGCTCATGTTTGTTGATATGGTGTGGATATCGTATTTGCAAAAGTATTTTTGTTTTGTTTTTAATAAAGTTTATTAACATACAAAAATAATTGAATTAGGAGACATATTCAATAAATCATTTTGATACAATTGAGATGCCATCTTATCAAAATTATTGCTAAATGTAGTAGTTTCTATACTGCAAACATTTGGTCATGTTTGTTCAAAATTAAATTCAAAGCCAAATTGTTGACAAAAAACATCTTTGTAGCATTGGCTAGTAGTAAAATTTTCTTTTAATTTGCAAAATAGTTTTTTTTAGGTACAAGTTAAACATTTGCATTTTTTTTACAACTCTAAAAATTTAATGCAAATATTTTAGTCAGAATAATAATAATACGTTTATTTCTTGCCTTTTGGCTTTGAAAATTACATTTGCAAATACATTTACAACTTCTCAAAATAATAAAACTTAATCCTTATAAAATTAACACAATTAAAAATATTTTCTTTTCTGTTTGTCTATTTCTTTTCTTCGTTTTTTAACTGCCCTCATCCATTCCACCCCTCTTCCGTCCTTTTTCTATATCTTATTTTTTCTCATCTGTTCTTCTCTCATTTTGTTACACTCTTTCAACATATGTTCTATAGTTTCCTTAATCTCCGCACATTCTGCACATTTTTAAATCCTCTTTTATCCAAAATCTTGTCACTTGCTCTTCATTACCACATCTGAATCTTGCAATCATTTTTTTGTTATCTTTACTATATCTATCGCTCTCTAAATACATTAACAATTCACTTTTTATAATATGTTCATATATTGCGATGTACCTAGACTCTTTCACTCGCATTTTCCTTTCTTGCTTTTGTATATCTCTATTTTTTTCTATAATTTTGTACCATGTCTCTCTCCCAGATTCTCTCATTCTTTCAATTTCTTGGCTCGCATTTCTATTGTAATTATTTTCTTTGATCTCCCCTAGCTTTTCATATTTTGCTCTCATTTTCTCTTTCATGCATTCTTGTAATATTTTGCATTCGTGTCTCTGTCTCATTCTTTCTTCATATTTCATTGCTCTTTTTTCTGCTTCTACTCTTAACTTATCTTTTTTGACTTTCTCCAGCACAATATATGCTGGAGTTTTTCTATTTAAACCTAGAACCCACTTCCAATATTTTACATGTATTGCTTTTGTTTACTTATTCCCCAAACTTGTCCCACTACTTTATTTGCTTTTCGAGCCATCTGTTTAATGTGCTCGCTCTCGGTGTTATGCGTACAAAAAACATATCCCAAATATTTAAAAGATTTTATTTCCGTAATACCTTGCCCATTCCATTTCCAATCCTCCACTTTTTTTTTTCTCCCACCCCTCTTTCTGAACACCATAATTTTTATAAAATATATAAAGAAGAGACGCAATGTCCTCAAATGAGACAGTTGTAAAAGCAATAATTTCGAATAAAGCCTAGTTAAATAGGTAAATTTATAAGAATGCCACAACGACATATGTAGCGCTCGTTACTATTTGTTCAATCGGACAACCCAATAATAACATTAAAAAATTAAATTTATGAAAAAATATTCTAAACTAAAAAGAAGTTTTAGTTTTTTTTTTTTTTTTTTTTTTTAGTTTAGAATATTTTTTCATAAATTTAATTTTTTAATGTTACCATAATTTTTGTTTTTTCTACATTAACTTCTGAACTTTTTTTTCTAAAATATTTTTCTAAACTTTTTATCATTTTTTTCATTTCCTTCGCTTTTTTTGCTAGTATTACCATGTCGTCTACATATGCTAGCAACCACACTTTTTCTCTACCAACTATTACCCCTCCTGCTTGAGCCAACCTCGATTTTTTTTCTACATCTGCTATGTAGGTTGCATATAAAGTAGGACTCAATAAACAGCCCTGTCTTACTCTTTTTGTTGTCCAAAATCTTTCACTCATTTTTCCGTTAACACATACCCTACTTGCTGTCTCCTCATACACGTTTTCTATTCTTCTTACCAGGTGCTTGCTAATTTCTTTCTCTCTCATACACTTCCACAGATTCTCTCTATCCACACTATCAAATGCCGCTTTTAGATCAAGGAATAACGCATATACTTTCCCCCCTTTTTCTGCTATTTTCTTTTCCACAATATGATGTAAAATATATACGTTATGCATGGTACCTCTTCCCTTCCTGAAGCCGGCTTGCCCATCTGGAATTATCTCATTCATACTTAGTTCCTCATTCAACTTTTTTTCAAATATTATGGCGTAGATCTTGTATGCCGTACCCAGTAGTGTTATTCCCTCGTAGTTATTTACTAGCTTTTTGAATTCACTTTTGTGTATAGGGCATACAAGACCTTCTCTCCATTGACTCCAAAACCCTTCTTTCTTCTATACTCTGTTTATTAACTCACTCAATCTTTCAATTGGCTCTTGTCTCTCTAGTTTTTTTTCTTTTTTCTTTTCTCCTCCAAACAAACTTGAAAAATGTTCCTTCCACGCTTCCATTGGTATTTCCTCAATATCTCTCTGTTTTCTTCTTATTCCTTTGTTTATGTATTTTCATGCTTCTGCTTCTGTCTTTATTTTTTTAATTTTTATTTCTTCTTTTTTTATAAATTCACTTTTATATTTTTTACATTGATTTTTGTAAGCCTTTTGTTTTTTCATATATTCTTTTTGTGTGCTTTTGTTGTTTTTCCAGTGCCTTAACGTCTTTCTGGTTTCTTGTTTTTTTTTAGTACATTTGCTGTTCCATTATTTGCTCTTTTTAATTTATTTTTTTTTCTATATGGTTTTTTTACTACCGCATCTCAAATTGTTTCCTCTAATTCCCTCATTATCTCTTCGACATTTCTTCCGTTTTCTCTAATTTTTCTCAGATTTGTTTTGTACTTCTTTACACTTTCTTCCGTCAATGTTATCCTTTCTTCACTTTTTTCTTTATTTTTCTGTCTTCTTACAGTTTCTCCAGTTAAGTTGTGTTCTAATGGCTGGTGGTCTGATTCAACTCTTATTCCTACTTTAAGATTGTCTATCTCTTCCCACGCCTCCTCATTTACAACTACGTAGTCTATTACTGATTGCCCGTTTGTCCCTATATAAGTAAATTTTTCCTCTTCATCTCCTGTGATGTTTCCATTTAAAATGTCCCAACCTCTCTCTTCTATAATTTCTGACATTTCTTTTCCTTCTCTATTTTCTGTGGTATCTTTTAATTCTTTGTTTCTTGTGACTTTGTGTTTGATTTTTTCTCCCTTCCTTTTAATTCTTGCGTTAAAGTCCCCTCCTATAATCAATTTTTTTTTTCAGTTTTTGGTATTAGCGTATCTAACTTTTGTCTAGTGTGTTTCATGCCTATATACTGTTATTGCTTTATATTTTTCTTTTCTCCTCAAAAAGTTTCGTTCTTGTATTCCCTCCATTTCAATAACATCATCCTCTTTTTGACTTATTTCTTTTTTTATGCCGGTAATTATGCCTCCTTTGGTTCTTCCTTTTTATTTTTCTTTTATAGCTGGTTGGCATTTCCAGATGTATTTGGCTGGCATGTTGAGCTTCAACTTTTTCCATTTCTTGTCATCTATCCACGTCTCTACCATTCCAATTATGTCAAAAGTTTTTATGTACTCCCAGAACTCGTGATCTTTGTTGTCTATCTCAGCTTAGTTTCAAAACAAAATTGTTTGTTTTTTTGCACTGTCTTTATTTTTTACTATTTTTTGTTTTTTTCTATTTTCTGTATCTAAGTCATGTCCTTGGTCTTTGCATGCGTTGTCTACTTTTTTTGTGTTGATGCTACAAATTACTTTTTTGATTTGCGTTTGCTCTTTTTTGAAATCTTGATCACTCCAATTGTTTATCTTTCTATCTATTTCCAATTTTCTGTACTGTACTCATACTCTTTTGCCCTTTGATTTTTCGTCTCTTGCTATGTCTCTTAATTTTTTCTGAACTCGTCTTTCTTTCAAGGTCAAGTCATTTTCAATGTATATGTTTGTGCCTCTCAGTTTGTTTTTGTTCTTCTTCTTTTGTTTTTCTTTATTTCTTACAGAATAGGCAGAAATTATTTCAGTCTTTATTTTTAAGTTTTTTTGTATTATTTTTCTATGGTTTTTTTTCTTTTCCTGACTGTACCTCTACTCCTCTTATTACAAACTTGTTTTTTCTCTCTTCTCTTTCTTTTCGTTCTAGCTTGTCTTCAATTGCTTTTATTTTACTCTTTAGTTTTTTTCTCTACTTCTCACTTTTCTTTTTATCATTTCTTTCTTTATATTTCTTACTTCTTCTGTGTTTTTTTTCATTTCTACTATCATCTGTTTCATCATTCCTTTAATTTCCTCCATTTCTTTATCTTCTTCTGAACAACGTTTTTCGGGCTCGTTTGTCACCTTTATTTTTCTTTGCTCCGGTGATCTGAGTATTTTTTTGCTTTTTTGAAATGATTCTGGTTTATCATCACTATCTCTATTTCTTTAGAAACATATGTCTCAAAATGCTAGGTAGTATTTTATCTAATATCTTTTTAGTAGTTAGTCTAAAAAATTATTTTCTGATAAGCCGATAATGTAATCAACCAAGTGGCATTGTAATTATGTATAACAATTAAAAGATTAAAATAGTAAATTTAGATGCAAATGCATAGTATTTACATTGCCAAAAACACACAATTTATTGGAAAAATCCAAATTTTATTGTTATTAAAGTAAAATACAGGCTTGGTAATTATTTATAAAATATGATGTCGGCCAAATGCTCTCTAAAGTTTTTGAAATTAGTTTCAATAAACGCGGTTTGATTTTAGCAATTGCAGGTCTGTTGTTCTCTTTTAGTTTTTGAAATTCTAACAAGTTTGTTGACATAGACCTTTTCTTTCAAATAGCCCCAGAAAAATAAAATCTAATATAGTTAGATTGCAATACCTCGCTGGCTATTTGATGTCGTCCCTCTGAAAGACAACATAACCTGGAAATTTAGTTTGAAGTAAGGTTTAAAAAATGTGCTGTATGTTGTGCATTATAGGCTGGATGAATCATTGGCTCGTACTTTTTTGAGGACAATGTTAGTAACGCTGTTACTGTCAATAGTGTACGCTATCGGAAAATGCTTAACTTTTTTTTCAATAATGTACCACCCCCGCAAGAGTCACGTTGCTACCTTACGGTAGTTGCAGCTATGCTAGTCGGGTGGGTCGGGATTCTTCAAAGTCTTGGTCGGCGGGCTCCAATTGTTTTTATTATGTCCCGGTTATTGCCAGATAGACGGGCACACCCTAGGGTAAAACAATAAAATTCCTAGGATGGGTTAAGAGAAAAAAAAGTAATACCCGAAACACAAGATTTATTACGACCACTGACTTAAAAACATTAAAACAAACAAGGTATTGGCTTTAAAATATAAAGTAAGAGTAACAGAAACTATCTATGTTCAAAATATAAAGTAACATAACACTACTACTCTACTCATTGACCGTTATATGTTTTCCCCATAAACACACAAACATAATTTATAACATACTGAATAACTCCATAAGCAAAATTGCTAAGTCCCATAAATTAGTTCTGGGATTTCTCCCGAACATAATTTATAATATAACAAACCAAATAGGGGAGTCGTTCGGTACACCTACCACGATTCGGACCCCCTTATTGAACTTGGAAGGTAAGGTCGGTTCAGTTCCACGATCAGACTTCCTCGAATGAACTTCTGCATCCGCTTATAAAGCAAAAGCAAATAAAGTGGGGAACATAAACCGTGCCTGATTGGCCCTTGGAAACACGTGGCTCACCCCACCAAAATAGCAGAATAGCCGCGAGCAGGTGTTCCAACTCACTAACAAAAACAGTGTTTACAACTGTAGGAAATAATAAAACTAAAATAGGAAACGGGATAATACTAAACTATTGCACACGCAATAATATTAATAATTGATTCATGCAACTACTGCACCGGAATTATTCGAAATAAAAGCAATCAGTTAATAGAATAAGAAATAACACGTGGTGCACTCTTGGTTGCCTATGTTAACTATCCACAAGCAAGCAATACTCGCAAACAAAACAACTTCACGGCACAGCTGTTGACCATGAAAAACTTGTGGAATGTTGTTGTGATTGTGCGTGCATAATAGTGAATCAATTAAATAATAATACAACATACTACAAAGTGAAACAACGGTGATTAATGTGAGTAGTGTGCATCAACCACGGACGTGGCTGAATAAAGCGGGTAAGTAAACACATTAATTAATACGGACTTGCCGGACTCCTAACCCAACTCCAAAACAAAACATAGAACGGCAAAGAGTAGTTTAAGCGCTATTTAATCCTTAAAAATTAAAATAAACAATAATAATAGTAAATAAACCAACATAAATCAAAAAAATAATTACTAAATAAAGTGTACATCGCGAATGATCGCACTAACTCACAAATCGTCCCGCGGTAATGTCTTAGGGTTCCTGAAGAACTTAAGTGTCTCCGTGTCTGAGACACGCATACGGTAACGTCGCACTCGGGGTTTGGTGCCTCTCCGGTTGCGCTTCTTGGGACGAGCAGCTGGCGTTGGAGTTGGTGCCGGAGGTGGACGCGGACGAGTGACAAGCACGGCCCCCCTTTCTGCCAACCACGGATGCTCTAGTGCCGATGGGAGCGTATACATAGATTGTAGAAGCATCAATGGAGGTGCACTAGGACCTGGAATTGCTTCTAACCTGGTGATGGCGTCTGGCACGGCTTCTGAGGGACCTGGAGCAGCTTGGCTGACCACGCCACCCCTTGGGATGGGCGGCAGAGGACTGATCCAGTCAGAAGACGCCTTCGGAGAGCTGTTCGGTACTGTAGAGGCCAGCGATGGGGTTGGAGAAGGCCAGGTTTTTGGTGGCGTATACAAACCAAATAACATTGCCTTTCGGAGTCTCCATTGGGCTTGTAGCTCCGCTTCACGGCTTGGTGATGGTGGTAAGGATATCGGGGAGGCGTTGAGTTCAAGAACTTCCATGATGCAAATCTATACAGACTCAAAGGTAAGGTATTTGCACACAACATTACCATACCCCAGGTTCCTTACACACACAAGACAGCACGGAAAAACATCACAAAGGTAGACACTAACGACTAGTAATTAACAACCGCTAACACACTTACTTACTTGAGAGATCAAATTGTCTCTTATTAAATAAACTTGTAGGGATAAGTATAAAAGGAAAGCAGCATCCTTCATGGCAAATCCTGAGGCAAATTAAGACTGGATAACGAAATAGTATTCACACACCTGTGAATTACATCAACTCCGGAGAGACTTGCATGGGATTAGATGCACTTGGACAGTCCCAACCAATCAACAATAAGTATCAGCCTAAAAAGGTAAGTATAAAACTGTTGTGGTTAATAAGTAAAAGTAGTCTTATTAAAAATCCCTAAAACAATAACGAAACTTTAATAACCAAATTAATATCTCAATAATAACCCTATAAAATCTAACAACTAAAACTTAATTAACAGTAGAGAGGCCTTAAAACTCAATTATTACCGTTACAGGAGCATCGCCGCTTGGGGCATGCTACACTACCCCCCTCCAAGGAAAGAAAATATGACGAAGGAGTATTTTCAAAACCCTGGGAGCACAAGGAAAAATAAAAAATATTTTTTGACTTAGAAACAGGACGTCTATGGCGATTCCGACTTAAAGAGGCCACAACTACATTCGCTCAACACACACTCACACAGACATCTATATATTGCGCATCACTACTACTCACCATTCGCACGTTGTGGTAACTCCGCTGGAATCGTCTGCATTCGGGAAAATGCTTCAACAATTGACACTGAACCCAGCACAGCAGGAATACCATTGACATCGTGAATATCTTAACTGCTATAACCTTTGGTAATAACTAAAATAACACATGCCTCTAACATAAATCTAAGCTGTATAAACCTAACCATGTTACTCACGAAATTTGCCTAACTTACTATTAAGCTGCAGAAAACTAAATACAACCATAACTAACAACTTGCTATGGCCTAACACGTATTTCGTCACTAAATTAGGACGAGACAGTCTCGGTAGCCTGTCCCTGACAAGTATGGAGATTAACTCGTTTCCACCGCAACTCTCATCCTTTATCAGACTTAAATCTGATCAATTAGACAATTCCTGCTTAACAGCACTTGCTAAAAAGTAACTATACCCTAAAATAACTGATCATACATACTTCTGTACAAAAACCACTTTTCTGTACAATAATCTATCCCAGCACAAATATAAGTGGGAATTGAAAGAAACACCCAGTAACTTGACATACATATCTTACCTAAAATGATATAGGTAGAACGAAAGTGCTTCTCACTCACTTAATTTAATCTTGGCCTGTAGGTCCCTCTCCTAGGTATGGCTTCAAATCCTTGATATGCCATCTACCGAGGTTTTTCCCATCTGACTCGAGTTCATACACGAGAGGACTCACTACTCTAACAATCCTACACAGAATAAACTTGGGAGCTAGTTTGGCAGAAAACCCTACTGCCGCGTCTGACAGAACCTTGTTGGCTTTCCAAACTAATTGCCCTTCCTCAAAAGTAAAATCTCTCTTTCTGAGATTGTAGGCTTTAGCGTTGCGCTCGTAAGCCTTATGAAGGTGAGAGGCAACATCTTCATACACACTCCTTAAGTGGCCTACATTCTTTACGTATTTATCATACGTCTCTCTTACGGATGCATTCTGATTGTTCCTTACCAGAATTTCATAGAAACTTCCATCGGATGCTACTTCTCTTCCGAACACTAAGGCATTGGGAGAATAATTTGTCACTTCATGTACTGCTGACCTAAGGGCGCTTCCAATTCGGAATACTTCTTCATCCCAACACTTGTGAGGGTTCTTACCGAGGTATGATCTGATGGCTGTTCCTACTACTTTATTCACACGTTCTGTGAAGTTGACCTGAGGGTGGTATCTCGCATTATACCATACCTTCTTGACCTGGTATTTCTCCATTAATCGCTTGAAAACTCCTCCGGTAAACTGGGGCCCATTATCTGCCATCAAGATTTTCGGCACTCCAAATACTAGAAACACGTAGTTTTCAAGGTACTTTACCACCTCGGGTGCCGTTGCTTTCCTGAGAGGCTGTATTAGAGGAAACTTGGAAAACCAATCCGTAACCACTAAAAGCCAAGAATTCCCTTTCGTTGACCGCGGTAGTGGTCCCATTAAGTCTAAAGAAACAACCTCGAAAGGAAGACTTGCTTGTTTCTCCTTTCCCATTGGTCCCGCACGGGCCACATTAGTATGCTTCTGCGAAGCACAGATGTTGCATTGTCTCACATACTTAAAAACTTCTTTCTTCATTCCCCTCCAGTAGTATTTATTGCTCACTCGTCTTAGCGTCTTGAAGTATCCGAAATGTCCTGCAGTCGCGTCATCATGACTTTCACGCAAAACCTGCGCTATTCTTTCTGCTGGGAGAACTTCTTTCCACTCCGTAGTCGTAATTGGTATCGGTGACTTCTTGTCAAAGTGGCGGAATAACTTTCCACCTTCTAGGAGCCAATCTGGGTATTTAGCTGGGTCTTTTCTAACCTTCTCTAAAATATCTGTAAACCATAGATCTGACGTTAAAGGCAACTCACCCTCCAATAAGTGTATTCGGGAAAGCGCGTCTGGCACTACCATTTCCTTTCCCTTCCGGTGAATCAGGTTTATCCTAAATTGGGATAGTCTCATGGCCCATCTGGCCAATCTTCCAACCGGGTCCTTTAAGGTCTGTAGCCACAGCAAGGAATGGTGGTCAGTAATTGCGGTGACCTCAACTCCCTCAATAAATGGCCTAAATTTTTCCAGCGCGAATAGTAGAGCTAAACATTCGCGCTCCGTCACCGTGTAGTTTCTTTCGGTTCTTGTCAGAGTCCTACTGGCATAAGCGATGGCGCACTCTCTGCCATCCTCGTCCAGTTGAGAAAGACATGCCCCGACGCCGCTGTCAGATGCGTCGCTTTGGATGGTGAAAGGTTTTTCGAAATGAGGGGTGGCCAAGATCGGTGTCGTGACTAGGCTCTGCTTAAGTCTTAGGAAAGCTTTATCGGCTTCTTGAGTCCACCCAACCTTCTGGCCCTTCTTCTTGCCTTTCAACAGGTCAGTTATTGGTGACATTATCATTGAAAAGCCTGGAATAAACCTGCGGTACCAGCCGCAAAGTCCGACGAATCGCTTAATCTCTGTTGCTGTGCGAGGCACTGGGTAGGCTATCATACTACTTATTTTGTCTGGGTCGGTCCTCAAGCCGTGCTGGTCTACCACAAATCCTAAATATTTTAACTCAGGTTTACAGAAGTGGCACTTACTTGTGTTGACAGTGAGGTTGGCGTTCTTCAATCTTTGGAAGACCTCCTTCAGGGTTTCGAGATGCTCATCAAATGTACTATTCACTATCACAATATCGTCTAAATAAACGAATACCTTGGGCTCTATCTCCGGTCCGAACAGCGAATCCATTAACCTCTGCTGTACCTGCGCCGCATTACTGAGTCCAAAGGGAAGGACTTCGAATTGAAAAAGACCTCTTCCGGGTATTGCAAATGCCGTCTTTTCTTTGGAATCTTCATCTAGCGGTATTTGCCAAAAAGCTGATTTCAAGTCAATGCTAGATAAATATTTAGCGTCTCGTAATTTATTCAGTATGGTATCGAGGCGCGGCAAGGGGTAGGCGAGTGGCTTGGTCACGGAGTTCAGCTTTCTCCCATCAAAGCAGAAACGATACTCCGAAGGTGATTTTTGTACCAATAGTACTGGAGAACACCAAGCGCTCGCTGAGGGTGTGATGACACCCATTTTAATCATCTTGTCCACTTCCTGATTGAGGTGGACTGCCATGTATGGAGACAAGGGGTACGGTCGTTGCTTAATCGGCAGGCTATCTCCTGTATCTATCTGATGGGTGTACAGGTGTGTGCGGCCTAACTTCACCGTCGACATTTCGAGCTGCTCAAACAGGGCTCTTACCTCTCTTAGGCGTATTACTTTGGTCTGGTCTAGACTGTTCTCCTGTGCGATTCCCGCAACTATGCCGGTCTTCACCCTGTTCATTAATTCGGCACCAGTTCCTAATGAGTAGGATTGATCCCCTAGGTTTAGTCTCAGAAGGTTCTTTGTAGCAAAGTCCGAACCTAGCACGAATCCCAAAGGAAACGAAGGAATTACCAAGATCCTTGTGACATATATCATACTACCTATTCTGATCGGCAATTCCATGGATCCACACACTTCTCCTTTCGTTCCGTCGGCAGTGGACACCTGCGACATCTCCGGCGCTTCCATAACTAAATTCAGCTTTAGTAGCTTCTTATAAGCTTCTCTTCCAACTACCGATACGTTAGCCCCTGTATCTATGAGAGCCACAAAAGGTAATCCGTAGATGTCTATGTTAATGTGAGGTCTATTATCATTCTTGTTATGATGTAAGAGGGGTTTGACTACTGGGGCTGGTAACAAAAATTCTCTTACCTTAGTCAGCCATTTGCTCCACTCTTCATCTTTCTCGACCGCTTGTGTTGTTTCCGAGGCGGGGCGGTCGGTGACCCTCACCTTCACTAATCGTTTTTTTGGCACTTAGGACACGTAGCCACTATCACTCCTTGTGTCCCACATTTCATACAAAACTTCCGTTCTCGTTTTGCTTTACAATAACGAAAAATGTGTCCTTTCTTTCCACAATTCCAGCACTCACCTCTCATGGGTCTTGCAATACCTGTGCTGTCGGTAGCTGGTATGGGCACCTCTCTGTTGGTCTGGATGGTTGAAACGTCCGTTCTATTGGGCTCGTAATGGCTGATGGCAGGTAAGTCCGCTTCTAGCTTTCGACAGCACACCGCTAATTCTGCCATGTTATTCACTTCTACAAGGCTGATGTAACCAAGGTAGCTATGGAGTAGGTTCTTTCTTACTGCTCTCAGTCTCTGGTCTTCTGGCGGGATTACGGACAGCCTTTGGAAAAGATTCTCCATGGACGCAATATAAATGGCCACTTTTTCTCCTGGTCTCTGTTTACGCACTCTTATCTGCTCCCAAATATGATCGTCGTGGTGTGGCGGAAGAAAATCTTGTTTTAATTTGGCCACTAACTCAACCCAATCGTTTACTCCAGATCTTACTGATCTGAACCAGATCAACCCGGCTCCAGCAAACAAGTCTATTGCCGACAACAGCAAATCTCTGTGAGAGGCTCCTCTCGCTACTCTCAACTCCTCCACTCGTTCTAAAAAGGAAAGGACGTCATCCTTGCTATCACCGGAAAATGTCACTCCCCATTTATAGGCCCGGACAAAGTTGTTTGGTCTCTTTGGCTCTGATGGTGCGGGAAATGGTGTTGACGTCATTGCCAAGTCTAATTGTCTCAACTTCTCTTCGCCTGAAGATTCATCGTCATCCGATTCTCTGCCGGGTTTCATGATGAACGTACTCTTCATGGCTTCCACTAAAGTTTCCTTATTTACTGTTATTTTTGTTTCCTGGTCTATGCATCTGTCTCTCAAATCACTCGCTATTTGTTCGAGGTTTGGCTTCGCAAAAGTTTGGTATCGGTCCAGCCTTTGCTTAAGGTGCATAAGCCTATGTTTTACTTTCTGCTCACAATACCGTCCATCATCACCTGGATAGTTAGAGATCAGACCATCAATCTCTTTGGATGTCTGTCGGATCTCGTCTGCCTCCTTGTTTGTTAGGGCCGTTCTTATATCTGGTTGGCAAGCGTCCTTCTTTTTGTTTCTAAATAGTACTTGTAGTTGTTTTTGGCTCAGATCCCACGGACCTTCGTAACCTCTTAGTTCCAGCTCGTAAGCTATCTCGTACTTTTTCAAATACCTCGCATTTAACGACATTTTCGCTACGAACTTCACTAACCAAACTACTAAATCCTAAACTGCTAAAAACCAGTCTCATTAACTTGTAATGACTAAACGAATTATAGACAACAAATACCACATACAAATTCCAAAAAAATAAAGATAGTGTATGTCAAAATTACAGTGCTCTTACTCGCATGCGAATCCTCTGTCCAATAAGTCAATCTAATCCTTCTTAACAACAAATCCAGTCTTGCTCGTCGGGCCCCACGTTGGGCTCCAAATTCGTGTACCACCCCCGCAAGAGTCACGTTGCTACCTTACGGTAGTTGCAGCTATGCTAGTCGGGTGGGTCGGGATTCTTCAAAGTCTTGGTCGGCGGGCTCCAATTGTTTTTATTATGTCCCGGTTATTGCCAGATAGACGGGCACACCCTAGGGTAAAACAATAAAATTCCTAGGATGGGTTAAGAGAAAAAAAAGTAATACCCGAAACACAAGATTTATTACGACCACTGACTTAAAAACATTAAAACAAACAAGGTATTGGCTTTAAAATATAAAGTAAGAGTAACAGAAACTATCTATGTTCAAAATATAAAGTAACATAACACTACTACTCTACTCATTGACCGTTATATGTTTTCCCCATAAACACACAAACATAATTTATAACATACTGAATAACTCCATAAGCAAAATTGCTAAGTCCCATAAATTAGTTCTGGGATTTCTCCCGAACATAATTTATAATATAACAAACCAAATAGGGGAGTCGTTCGGTACACCTACCACGATTCGGACCCCCTTATTGAACTTGGAAGGTAAGGTCGGTTCAGTTCCACGATCAGACTTCCTCGAATGAACTTCTGCATCCGCTTATAAAGCAAAAGCAAATAAAGTGGGGAACATAAACCGTGCCTGATTGGCCCTTGGAAACACGTGGCTCACCCCACCAAAATAGCAGAATAGCCGCGAGCAGGTGTTCCAACTCACTAACAAAAACAGTGTTTACAACTGTAGGAAATAATAAAACTAAAATAGGAAACGGGATAATACTAAACTATTGCACACGCAATAATATTAATAATTGATTCATGCAACTACTGCACCGGAATTATTCGAAATAAAAGCAATCAGTTAATAGAATAAGAAATAACACGTGGTGCACTCTTGGTTGCCTATGTTAACTATCCACAAGCAAGCAATACTCGCAAACAAAACAACTTCACGGCACAGCTGTTGACCATGAAAAACTTGTGGAATGTTGTTGTGATTGTGCGTGCATAATAGTGAATCAATTAAATAATAATACAACATACTACAAAGTGAAACAACGGTGATTAATGTGAGTAGTGTGCATCAACCACGGACGTGGCTGAATAAAGCGGGTAAGTAAACACATTAATTAATACGGACTTGCCGGACTCCTAACCCAACTCCAAAACAAAACATAGAACGGCAAAGAGTAGTTTAAGCGCTATTTAATCCTTAAAAATTAAAATAAACAATAATAATAGTAAATAAACCAACATAAATCAAAAAAATAATTACTAAATAAAGTGTACATCGCGAATGATCGCACTAACTCACAAATCGTCCCGCGGTAATGTCTTAGGGTTCCTGAAGAACTTAAGTGTCTCCGTGTCTGAGACACGCATACGGTAACGTCGCACTCGGGGTTTGGTGCCTCTCCGGTTGCGCTTCTTGGGACGAGCAGCTGGCGTTGGAGTTGGTGCCGGAGGTGGACGCGGACGAGTGACAAGCACGGCCCCCCTTTCTGCCAACCACGGATGCTCTAGTGCCGATGGGAGCGTATACATAGATTGTAGAAGCATCAATGGAGGTGCACTAGGACCTGGAATTGCTTCTAACCTGGTGATGGCGTCTGGCACGGCTTCTGAGGGACCTGGAGCAGCTTGGCTGACCACGCCACCCCTTGGGATGGGCGGCAGAGGACTGATCCAGTCAGAAGACGCCTTCGGAGAGCTGTTCGGTACTGTAGAGGCCAGCGATGGGGTTGGAGAAGGCCAGGTTTTTGGTGGCGTATACAAACCAAATAACATTGCCTTTCGGAGTCTCCATTGGGCTTGTAGCTCCGCTTCACGGCTTGGTGATGGTGGTAAGGATATCGGGGAGGCGTTGAGTTCAAGAACTTCCATGATGCAAATCTATACAGACTCAAAGGTAAGGTATTTGCACACAACATTACCATACCCCAGGTTCCTTACACACACAAGACAGCACGGAAAAACATCACAAAGGTAGACACTAACGACTAGTAATTAACAACCGCTAACACACTTACTTACTTGAGAGATCAAATTGTCTCTTATTAAATAAACTTGTAGGGATAAGTATAAAAGGAAAGCAGCATCCTTCATGGCAAATCCTGAGGCAAATTAAGACTGGATAACGAAATAGTATTCACACACCTGTGAATTACATCAACTCCGGAGAGACTTGCATGGGATTAGATGCACTTGGACAGTCCCAACCAATCAACAATAAGTATCAGCCTAAAAAGGTAAGTATAAAACTGTTGTGGTTAATAAGTAAAAGTAGTCTTATTAAAAATCCCTAAAACAATAACGAAACTTTAATAACCAAATTAATATCTCAATAATAACCCTATAAAATCTAACAACTAAAACTTAATTAACAGTAGAGAGGCCTTAAAACTCAATTATTACCGTTACAGGAGCATCGCCGCTTGGGGCATGCTACAATAAAACCAACGTTTTGAACGTAAACTGTAAAACACTCACTTTGCTTCAAACTTAATTTCCTGGTCATGTTGTCTCTTAGAAAAGCGACATTGAATTAAAACAAGAACATCAAACGTGCAACTGTTGAAATCAAAAAGTTGTGCAGGGCATTTAGTCGACATCACATTTTAAGTCTGCACTTTACGCTAATAACAATAAATTTTGGATTAACATATCGTGTTTTATTCAAAAATCAAATCCTAAAGCCCAAATTGGATTACCCTATACATACTGTAAACTTTGTAGTGGGTGACCTCATACAAATTCAAAAAACAAAAAATAGTGTTTTTCTATAATGTACATCTTAAAATACTAATAGATTAATCGCAATTTGTGTTTACGACTAATATTTTCAAAGACGCATCATTTGTAGCTGTTGTAATCTATGAAATAGTTGAAATATATTTATTTAATATTTTTAGTTGTTAAATAAATTGAGTAAGGTCATAAAAAGCAATATCATATAGTTAACTATTCAATATTATATATAATATTATCTCCTAACAAACCAACTCTATATTGTTTGTGGTTATTTAAAAAAGCTTATAAAGTCAAAATATTTATTGAAAAATTTTTACTTTGCTTAATTTGGGAAGCAATAATATTATTAGAAATGGTCTTATCAAAAAAATTTAATTTAAGTAACATGCTATTATTATAGTATAAGAGCTAGCAACGTCGAGAAAAAGTTCATTTCTGGTCAACTATTTTGTGAATATCTTCCATCCTTATTGACGCTAGGTAGGGACGCGCCGCGTCTGGCAACAGGGAGCGGTTGCGTATACCTGTGCTTTAAAGTACTAGGAAAAACAGTTTTTCTTAAAAAAAATGACGGTTGTTTTCTTTTTTTTTACAAATATGGATAAAAACGTGTTTTTATATGTGCAAGAACTACCCAAAATATTTCAGGAAGTGCCGTGCACTACGCTCCGAGATATCTTACAATGTATCCACAAAAAACACGTAAAAATAGCAAAAAAAACTTAAATTTTAACTAATTTTTATCTAAAAAGACAATCCTGAAAAGTTACAAATGATCAAAAAAATGTGAAAAACGCAAAAAAATTTTTTTTTTTAATTTTGATAGTTTATTACTCGGAAATAGCTTACAGAAAAAATCACATGATCAAGATTCATGTAGAGAAAAGCATTTACAGTAGTTTTAACAAAAAAAAATTATTTCGTACACTTGGTTTAGACATGGCCTTATACATTTTAAAATAACCTATATGTATGCTTCTAGAAAAGCAGATGTAATAATTGACGAACTGTATATACATCATAAAGTACTGACCTATCTTTCCATGGTTTCCTTGTCTTGTACTATTAATTTATCTGTCATATGATAAAAATAGTTTAAATAAAACTTCATTAGGAACTAGTGTGTTTTGACATTTTAAAAGATTGTCCTAAATCTGCTCTTTGAAGAAATTATATTCAACTGTTATAGGTTTTAAAATTGTTTAATATGCAACATTTGCAAACTAAGAGCTATCAAAAATTGCAAATGTTTACAACGGTTAAAATGTAGCTCTTTAATAATCTGGTTAATCAATCTACTAGCTATAATTTTATAATTTTGCTCTCAAACGTTATGTGCGACAATCCAGATTTAAGAATATGCCAGTTTATTTAAAATATGCCATCATTAAGACCATACCGACCAATATCTTGATTTGTAGTATTTTAACAAAAACGGAAACTTTGGCTTCATCGCTGCTTCTACAAATAATTTGATAATCGATTTATTTTTTTACCAGTACATTCAGAAAGGATTAAACTAAAATACGTCGATATCTTTTTTGTGAAATTATATTTGGAAATAGCAACAAAATGCATTTAAAAATACAGAAAAATGCATTTAATTCTATATTTGATGGTTTTTTTCGGCTATTTCCTAACTATTGTTTGAATAAAAGACTTTGACATATTATAGTTCTTTCTTTCTTAATGTACTGGTAAAAAAATAAATCGATTATCAAATTATTTGTAGAAGCAGCAATGAAGCCAGAGTTAAAAATAAAATTCCATGTAATCAAAGGTTTAAATTACTAAAAGTAAATTTCAACTCTTATGGAATTTTTATAAGGGCAGTATACAGAGTTTATGGGGCTGAAAAAAATTGTGTTTGAAGACCACCCAAAACCCTACTTTTATGATTTATTTTAGAGTTTTTCATTCAATAGATGCAAAGAAAAAAAATAAAAACAAAAAAATGCAATTTTTGCTCCTATGGAAAAAGGGGAGGTATCGAAATTTTAAAATCTTATCAAACATGTTTTTTTGTTGCTACGAAAGTAATTTTTGAGGTAATTTTACCTATGTTAACCGGGGCGACCTTTTATTTGTACAAATTTGTAGATTGTTTGTAACTAACTACAGTTTATATACAATAAATGTGTATTTATACTAACTTTAATCTATTTCATGTAGAAAAAAAACTTTAAAATATTTTTAAGATAAGTATAATTTTAAGCTAAGTTAACTAAATTTAAAGCAACAAATGAGATTTATAAAATAGTTTTATTCAAAAATTTATAGACATTTTCTTGCAATTATCGTCTTTCTATTCGACTATTTCTAAAATTTGTAAAATAAATGTATTTTTAAGTACTTTTTTAATGTCAATAGAATTAAACTACTAAATTTAATTACAATTTAATAAATTATAAATGCAAAATTAATAAAAGTAGTATAAATAACTTTTATTAAAAAATGTCTTTCAAAAAACTTTTCTTTGGATTTGTTGATTAAACTTAGCAATGAAAATGTGTCATACAAAACTTTGTTTTACTTTTTAGTACTCTAAACTAGTAGCGTATATTTAGCTGCTTATATTAAATCACTTTTATAGGATGATATAAACTTTAAACTTTACTCAAATTTTATTTTTGACGTTTAATTATTAAATAAATTATTTTAAATTAAATAATTGCTTTTAAAATAGTTAAATATTTAGCATACAAGAAATCTAAAAATTCTAAGAAATTATTATAATATGCAATAAGATATAAAGCGTACATAATCTATTTGTTGTTGACAGTTGTGTCACGGTATGCACCTAACCTAAAAATACTGCATCCAATTTGTCCAATTTTATTATTAATAATCATATCATAGTACATTTTTTTTGTCATGATGACATGTTTCAAAATTATCTGTGTTTATTTAAATCTAAATTAATAAAGTATAATATTTGCGGTAGTCGTATCAGGATGTAGTTGGTGACCCTTGGAAAAGGCTACTAGCTAAATACTGCATTAAGTCCTAAGACATGGCTGCAACATGGCGAGTATTGCCGCCATAAAATAAGCATATCCTCGGGCGATGGGTAGCAGCAGGCGTCTGTACTGGGTTAAGGCAGAGAGGAAAATTCTTGGTACGGCTTAAGACTAGACAATCACAAGCGGCGACAAAATAATTTTCCAACTGGTAGTGATACTGCTATTGAGGAAGGCAACGCAAAACCACCTTAATTATTTTCCTCAGGAAATTTATCAAACATGACTACACAACCAAATGCAACGGCCCTCAGTCCCCGGCAGATCTTAAATGGTTAGAGGGTGCTAAGAATCTTCGGAAAAGTCATGATGAAAATAGCTACATGAAACGCCAGAAGTATGTAAGCGGCGGGAAAGATAGAAAATACCATCAGAGAAATGAAAAGAATAAATATTGAAATGCTTGGAATAAGCGAAATAAGGTGGATTGGCTCCGGAGAGTGTACCATAGATGGCTTTCAAGTCAACTATGCCGGCAACGACAACCCAAGTCATTATAATGGAGTTGCTATAATAATAACTAAGGAAGTATCTAGAGCAGTTAAAACTTTTATACCAATATCTAATTGAGTAATTATACAACAATTACAGGCCCAACCAGTGAATATAAACATAATTCAAGTATATGCACCCACAAGTACCAATACAGATCAGGAAATTAAGGAATTCTATGTACAAGTCACGAATGTCTTAAAACTCACTAAGAACTCCGAGTTAACAATGGTACTAGGCGACTTTAACGCCAAAGTTGGTAAAGGTGTGGAGATATTGTTGGTAACTACGGGCTAGGAAAACGAAACGACCGTGGTGATAGATTTATCAAATTTTGTGAACAACCTTGTCATAACAAATACGTTTTTCAAATTACCACCTAGAAGACTCTATACGTGGAAATCTAATGCCGATAACTCAAACAGATTGGTACGTAATAAAATTGATTATGTATTAATCAAGAAACGGTTTACAAACTGCATAACATCTACAAAAACGTACCCCGGAAGCGACATAGGTTTTGATCATAACCCAATACTAGTTTCTGCATGGCTTAGACTTAAGAAATGTAACGTCCAACGTCCGCAGAAGAAAATAGATATCTTACAATTATCAGACATAAATATCAAAGCAAATACAAGAACAAAACTAAATACAAGACTTCAAACTATCAACATTACAGAAGATGCAGTGGAATTGGCGTGGAACAACATCAAAGATGTAATTCTGAGTACGGGCGAGAAATATCTTAAACCAGACCCACAAATCAAAAAGAAAACATGGATGACTTTTGAAATACTGCAAGTAATGGATAATAGACAAACGGCAAAGCATGACAGTGAAGCTTATAAAGTATTGCAACGGAATACCCGTAAAAAGATCAGAGAAGCAAAGGTGCAAAGGCTAAGTAAGGAGTGCAAAGCGATAGAAAGCTTGGATAGTAAATACGACACACTCGGCATGCACAAGAAAGTAAAAGAAGCTGCCGGCCTCAGCAAACCCAGGAAATATGCATGCTGCTCGACAACCAAGGAAAAGTTATTCTAGACCTAGAAAAGAAGCTAGCAAAATGGAAAAACTATATCCAAGAACTTTTTCAAGATCAAAGAGTGGATCATCCGGCAGAATACGATGTGACAGAAGGACCGGCAATAACAAGAACTAAAGTAATACATGCAATAAAAATGTCCAAAGAAGGTAAAACACCAGAGCCAGATAACATATCATCAGAAATGTTAAAACTTATTGAAGAAGATCGAGCTTTAAACGTACTTGTGGACTTCTTTAATACCATTTATGCAACCGGAAACATTCCTAAGGTTAACCTCTGTTTTTGTAACACTGCCAAAGAAAGCTGTAATAAATGAATGTTCCTTTCATTTATTGTCGTTGTCTCGGAGAAGGAATATTTATACATCGAGGTAGTTTGACGGATAGTATTTATTATTAAACGTTGTTGACTATACATAATGATTACATGATTGATTAGGTACTAATATTCTACTAATCTTTCTAATCATATACGAGTTCTCTACGAATCTCTTTTACTAATTATTATTAACTCTAACTGATTATTATTGACTATAAAAAACTATCTCTGATTAATTAATTCGTCACTTATATATGTGAACGAATGTCCGGTCAGCACTTTTCAATGTCAGCTGTGTTTATACACATCTGCTTAGGAATGTGTTGATCGACAAGGCAAAGTGCAATGTCGCGGCCATGCAATGTTATTATAATATAACATTGCATCATCGCTCTGGTTCACTACAAAGCAGCTGCTAAAAACTGTGGTGACTTCATCAGCCTTATGAGTTACGTCTTGACGATTTTCTTGAAGATCATCCAAGCAAGAATATACCGTAAATGTGAAACTTGCTTAAGTGATACTCAATTTAGGTTTTGCAATGGAGTGGGAACACGTGCTTTGTTCTGTATCTAGGTACTAATTCAACTATGCCAAGACGTGTCTGTAGACGTGTAAGCGTGCTTTATAGATTATCAAAAAGCGTTTGACCGTGTAAAACATAGCAAGCTCATAGCAATCCTGTAAGAACTAGGTTTAGATGGCAGAGACAATCGTATCATTGAAAAACTTTATTGGCACCAATTTGCATCCGTGAGAGTAGATAACAACAATACAGATGAAGTAGAAATCCAAAGAGGGGTTAGACAAGGGTGCGTGTTATCACCACATTTATTCAACATATACTCCGAACAAATATTTGCCGAAGCCTTGGATGGAAAATCTGAAGGTATCTTACTAACTAACTAACTAAGGTGGTGAATAACTTGCGGTACGCAGATGATACGGTCCTGCTGGCAAATAAGGAGAAAGATCTTCAAGAATTGCTGAATTGTGTCGTGGCTAATAGTGAACAAGCAGGCCTAGAACTAAACATAAACAAGACCAAAGTCATCGTAGTCAGTAAAGAGCGCAATGTGGTGACAAACTTAAAAATAGGAAACCAGCAAATTGAACTAGTTGCCCAATTTAAATATTTAGGGTGCTCCCTGAATCAACAATGGGACCAATCGAAAGAAATTAGATCCAGAATAGAACAAGCTCGCACGGCCTTCAATAAAATGAAGCAAGTTATGTGCCACAGGGATCTTAATCTCAATCTGCGAGTTCGGTTGTAGTTAAATAAAGTTATTTTTTTCAAAGTAAGCTATAAAGATTTGCGTAGTTTATTTCAAGTGCAATTTTATAAAATAGTGCGTTTTTTGAAGTATTTTTAATAAATAGCCCATATGGTATACGCATGTATTTTATAAAAAACGGGTTTTTGCCTCGTTATTATATTTTATCTAAAAAATTGTCAGATTTGCCACGCTGTCTGATGTAATATTTATTTATTGTTGTGTATTGTTAAAAATCAAGATTTGTTAAAATGACAGTTTATATTATTAGCAAGCAAGAATTGCTAAAATGATAGTTCATATTGTTAGTTAACAATATGTAACTTGCTTACTTTTAAGAATGTTCATAGAGAATGGCCCCGATTGGACAATTTTACGTAAAATCCATACAATAATATTGTTTTATAAGCAATTATAATAGGTTTCTATTACTGTATGCATTTTTAAAATTATTTTTGATGTTTTTTATATTTTTTATTGAATTTGTTATATTATGAGCAAGTATCAACGTCCTACAAATGTGTTTAAGTGCAAAAAAATACGAAATGATTAACAAACACAAATTAAAATACTAATTTAAAATATACTGATAAAATTAATTAAAATTTAATTTAGTAATAGACTTTGGAAAAATATTGATCATCCACAGATGTTCAATAATTACTTCCTGAATGTCAGATATTTTCCCCATATGAACAGAGATCGGTAATTAATACCATTAAAACTTTTTCAATTAATCAAAATTGCTTGGTACGCGCAACAAAATCCGGTTTGACACGAACCGATTGGGGGAGTCTGTAATGAAAAACAACGCACGCAAACATTCCAAAATTGTAAATAAAAATTATTAAAGTGTGTAATGAAGTGGTATAAGTTGAATATGTTTTTTGACGTATAATTTTAGCTTATATTGATTATCTGTCAGAGAATGATACAGCAAATCAGAATAATTGATTAATATTTTCTTAGGAAATAAAGCATATGTTTTCAAATAATTTTATTTCATACAACAATTTAATTTTGATAAAAGTAAAAGCATTAATAAATTAATTTAGAATGAATGAGGAAAGTTTTCAACAAAGTTGTGATAATACCGCAACGCCAATAAAGCCCCGATTGAAGGGATACACAACAACACGGACGCGATGGCCGAGAAACAGCCTAGTTGCAAAACACATCAAACAGTACGGAAACACCCATCGACAAACTCATTATTGCCAAATAAAATATGGACTAGTAGTATTTGCAACAAACTTTACCTATATAAAAACAACTTAGCAACCCTTATTTAATCACAATGATATGGTGAAAGCGCCGGGTGCTTCAATATTAATGAAAAAATAATATATTACAAGAAAAATAATATAGTTTGTTGATTTTGTAAGCAATCCACAGTATATTTTATGTTGTTTAAATAGGACCGGGTTAATTTAAGGGTCAATTAATCGGTCGACATTGCTGGAATGCCTAAAGTTGCCGAACTATTAAAACCGATGATTAAGGGCAGGAATTAGGTGCAAAGGGGAGCAAATATTATTTATCACATTATAGTATATTACATTTTTTTTAATCTAATAATTTTCTTTTTATTTCAGAATTTAAAGAATCAAATAATGACAACAAATCTGTGGGTGGAACAGGTAAATCCAGCCCTGATTATAATATAAGATCCCATACCTAACAATTTACTTCCGCAGTCGTGGTACGACTACAAATTAAGATGGGAGCCTAAGGAGTACGGCGGTGTACAGATGTTGCACGTACCTTCAGATCACATATGGCGACCGGATATAGTATTATATAACAAGTAAGTTGCATAAAATTATCTAATTTTATTCTTTCATTAGTTGTAGCCTTGTAGAGTAGTTCATTACACTAACAGTATTTTTCAGATATTTCCCAGCACAATAACGCAATTTATTAATTATAATAACTAATTGTATTGTTTTATCATTTTTATTTTTATTTATTATAATATTGGTTAAGTTTTCCTGCTAAAAATACTCTTTTCCTGCTCGGTTAAAATATTAATGGACTGAATCCCAGTATGGGTTAATAATTCAGTGTGCGTTAGAGTCTCTTGGCTTTTTTCATATTTTTTTAGGTAATTATACCGTCGTAATGCGTTTTTCGTATGTTGAGGCATATTAATGCTCATGATTTATTTATCACTCACAGAAATGAAGAAAATTAAGGTTATAAAAATGTATTATTCTTTAAATATATGTTTAATAACAAACGGTTTATAAAATATAATTGGAATAATTCATTAATCTAGTTGTTGAGTTGTGAACAAAGAATATAAAAACTATTTCTTGTGGTTAATATTAAACTAAACTTAGTAATCAGTAATGTTTTCAATATAAAAGTTTTTGTTTACTAGATCAAAGCTCTGCAACGTTTTACAATTAAAACACATTTTTTAGATAATGACTATTACTATGCAGAGGCGACAGGAAAAATCACAGTCACTTGCAGTAATAATTAATGCATTTTACACACAAATTTTAGTTTAAAAATATCAGAAAATATAACGTTTTATTTTAAAGTTCATCAATTAAAACATTACAAAAAACAAATTTCGAAATCATTTGTGTTCATTGTGTAAGTAGTAAATTAAGCTATTTATTAATTAATTAATTTTTTATAGTAACAATAAGTAGCAGTATTTTTGTTGTTAATTAACTTTCAATTATTATTGCAACATTCAAACACGCCGTTTCTGGAATATTTAACTTTTTTACCAGTAGCGTAATTACAATTTTAGTTTATCATTTTCTTTAAGAAATAATAATAATAATTTTTTTGTTATTACTGCCGCATTTCTATAGTTAATCCGTGTTTGTTTTATATTTAGTCAAATAATGGACTGCACCGGTGTGAAATTTACCGGTGTAATATATATAATTTTTATATTTGTATTTTTTACCATAACTGGCTTTACTTAGGGCAAAAGTGTAGCATAATCTGGAAAAACATAAAGATTTTGTTGCTATTTGCTACAAAAATGTCATTGTAGTGCTTTATTTAATTTTACAGAATCTAAAATTTTTAAACTGTTCAAACAAAACAACATTACGCTTTTTTAGATATTGTAAGTAAAGTTTTGTTGTTAACCTGAACATGCTAATTAATGTTAAGTCAATTTAATTGTTTCCAACAAAAAAACAATCAAAAAAATCTTCTTCTATTCAGTAATTCTACAAAAACAATTTTTTGCTGTAGTCTAGCCTATAACCAGCTGCGAGCCTACGTTCTTTTATTATTTATTTATGTATCAAAACTTAAGCGTAAAACAAACTAAATTGATATAGTGAACTATTTTGCAGCTAATATACCATCTGTCTCAATGTTGTTGAGTTAGTAATGACATCTGGAAGCAGTGTTAGAGTATCTGTTGTAACTTACGGCTTCCTATTTTACTACCAAACTATTAGGGCTATAAAAACTAAATTGATTAAGCTTTTATTAACCGTATCCTAATTGTATCTCATACAGAAATGTATATCTTTGTTTGTATCCGCCAGAATGGACAAACTAGAATTTGAGTAAGATTTGTGATTAGCACAGTATTTTTTGACAACAGATTTAAAATGCTGTCACAATAGCAGGATGTATAGGTGGATACAATTTTTTTTGTTCCTAACGTACCAAAAAACTCCTACAATCCAACGCAAGGTTAGACTTTTAATTCTTCTAGACAATAGAGGTAAGCGTTTGCCGCTGTTCTCCAGATTAACGATGCAAACTAATTTGAAGTCTGATAATGCTCGTGTATGTTCAAAATTTATTTTTGGTTGATAACCCGCTGTTCCAACAAAGCATTAGAACTAGCAGGTTTTTTTCCAACTTGGTTTTATTCAGACTATCCTGGACGTACAATTTATACGTCAGTTTTTGCAAATATTATTCTCAGATACTTTGCAGAATCTGACTACAAAGTAAATAATTCATCAAAAAAGACGTTATTGTAAGATATGGTGTAACGCCGTGAAAAGAAGACAGCATTTCTCTAGGACCATTTTGACTTGCCAGTCGTTTAGCCAATTTTAAAGATCACTGGTAAATTTTTGAAGCTTTATGGTGAAAACTTTACTGACCTTGAACTTGTTAGCGTATTGTGCTATTTCAACCACGTGTTTTTAGCCTGATAGCATGTTGGCAACGTAATAGTTGAGTTTTGGCGTAATTTGCCGTGAGGTAGAAACATGGTTTTGGAGTGTTACAGATAGTTTTTTTCATTGTGTCTATGCAGTTTTAGTAAATCTTTGTGGCAGACTTTATCAAAAGCTTTCTTACGTAAAAAGCCACTTTTGTAGTTTTTGTCAATTTAAAATTTTGAGATTTAGATGATAAACAAATGAGTATTTACTCCAAAACCCATATTGATGGGCGGGCAGAAGAGAATTAACTTTTGCGTGTTCTTGGATACTATCCAGGATTACTTTTTCTATGAGTTTGCTAAAGATGCATAAGAAACTGATTGGCTAGTTGTTTTGAGAAAACTGTTGGTTTTTCTCAGGTTTTGATGTGTTGATTACGTGCAAAACTTTTCCAATTTTTAGAAAGTTTTCTGTACGTAAGATTGCATTAGCACTATTGGTAAGAGGTATTATTACTTTGTGCAAGAAAAATTTCAATACTTTATTTGGAGAACCGTCAGGACCCGCTGCAAATCAAGCTTTGAGTTTTGATATTATTCTTCAAATACTAAACTTTAGATTTTCTTTAAGAGCATCCTTAAAAAGTTATTTTTGTGCAAAAAATATCACGTGTCGCACTGTCTTTGAAGTTTTAAACAGAGTATATTTGTGTATAGTTTTATGTGGAACCAAATTAACAAGTACTAAATTGCTTTCTTTTGGACCCAGGGTATGCATCTGACTCAAATCTGGAAGCTATAATACTTATTAAGTAAATTAATTTTGAAAATTTAAAGGTAGTGCGACAAGTGTTCATTTGAGAGTGCACACACAAAAATTGCACATTTTTTTTTAAGAACCAGTTTAGTATATACATATCCGTTTTATGACCTAATTGTAAGTAACAAGTTTAACAAAATACAAAATAAGTTTATGATTTCTAAAAATTAATTTTGTAAATAAATAATTTATGAAGTCTTTATAAGCCAGTCAACAAGAAGACTGATATTGGCTTAAATCAAGAAATCGATTTATTTACTGGAATCGGTTTATTGTAGGCTTAATTTATTATATTTATTAATCACACTTGTTTTCCTTTGGAATATCTTTCTAAAATTAATAATTATTAAAATGAAAGATAATTAAATTCTTGATTGAAAAGATTTTTACACATTTTTACGTAATATTAATATTCTTACATGCTACAAGCAGGAGAAGTTGCATAGTTTATTGGACTGATGCAATATATCTACACTTTTCTACATTACCACGATCTCTATTCTCTTTACCACGCTTTGTTTTTACTTTTTTTAAGTTTGTTGATGACGTCAAGCAGATTTTGTGTTTTTATCAGATGCATTGGTGGGGTACACTACATACTTAGCTGGTAAAGAAGTAAATTTTGTTGATGGCGCTACGCAACTTAGTGAAACAAAAACCCACTATCAATAACGTGCTCTTTATATATAAGTTAAATCTTCTTCTTTAGCTTTTATTTACCTGAGTATAGGCTTCTTCCATACTTTTCTATATGTCTTTATCTTGAGCAATTTGGTGCCAGTTTCTGCCCGTAGGTTTGGTGTAGTCAAGCCAACACTGTTGAAGTCTTTTGCTTTGTTAGTCTTAGTCACAAATCTGTTAAGTTAATTATAAAAGTGTTAATCACTAAAATAAATAAATATAATACATCAAAATAAATTATAAATTTAGATTTTTGTGTTTCTTGTATCTCACATCAAAAGGTAAAAGCGGATAAGAAACCAGTTCAAACTAAAAGTATTGCTGCAATTCTTTAAACCCATTATTATAATAAAATTGTTGATTTGATTCAAACTGTTAGTTAGAACGTTGGCAATCATGTCACTTGTAAAAACATGTTTAGGTTTAATGGCTTTTTCTTAAATGTTTTGTGTCAAAAAATGATACTATATATTGTGCTTACTGCGGGCGTATAATAATTTTATTTTTTTTTATTGTTTATTATGTCTAATATTTTAGGTTATTATCCAGTTCTTGCAAAAATTTTGCTAAAATAATCTACTAATTGTTTGCATGCAACATTTGTATATGGATTTGTGGTTTGCTTGGTTTTTGTTAACTTTTGATTTGGTTCTAAAACTGTTGTTTTACTCAAAAGTAAACTTAAACAAGTGCCTCTTCAAATACTTTTATACTCTTGAGAAGCACTTGTATAAATTTATTCTTTAGTAAAATGGCAGTTAACAGTATTTAGATTTGTATTTGGTTTAGTATTTGTGTTTTGCCAACTTTTGATTTGGTCCTACAGCGGTTTTTCTATTTAAGAGTAAATTTAAACAAATCCCTAAATACGTTTGTACTTTCAAGAAACACTCATTGTTACCTTCATCTAAAAACATAACAATTTTAATTAACATAAGCAACAACAAATACAATAAATTATTAATAGCAACGTCAAAGACATAACAAAAAACATACTTTTAAAAACATACATCTACAATCATTTTCAATTAAATATACTTGATTTACCTTTAAATGTTATTATAATTGTCATATGTATTAAAAATTCTTTCATCATCACGTACACAGACACTGTAAAAAAGTTTATTATTGCAATGTTTTACATCAAGTTCAAAATGGCTGCTTTGTTTAACATTGTAGGCATTCTAAGGTATTCTCTAAAAAATAATCTGGAGACGTAAAATTAAGAGAACGTAAGAGTCATAATCTTTTAAAGATGATATGCAATGTATGAGAATTTTTGGTTAAACCACGCTTTATCAGAAAAAAAAATACGGCCAAGTTTTTCAATTCCGTAGTTGTTGACAATTGTAAAATGGCTGCTTTTTCAGTAACGCACGCACAAACTCGTTTTGTTATGTTTGAGATCAGTCTATGCAGTACGTTTACACTGATGTTGTTAATATCTTTTATTTTGATTATATTCAGTTTATCCAATGAGTGCGGTCTGTTTTTTTAAACCTTTCTTTTGAGTTATCCTTAAAGGAAATAATTTTTAGACGTTAAATTAAGCAAACATGGGTGCCATAATTCTTTGGAGAAAGAAAAGAAAACTAGCGTAAGAAATACATTGTTTCATTAGATGTGAGACATGTAGACCCGTCCAGCAAGAGCCAACAATCACGTTCATCGTTATCATACTACACTACTGTAGTATCAAAAAAAGGCCCACTATTTGACGACACACTACACTTAATTTGCAACAATGCAAAAGGTTTTTATGCAAGACATGAAAATTTTTGGTTGACAAGCCTCATTAGTAAAAAAATATGATCACGCTTTTGAATTCTATAGTCGACAAATGTCCAAAACCATACACAGTACACTAGGCGTTTTTGTTTATCCAAATTCGTAAACACTACAAACATGACATGCACAAAATTTTAATTTCTTTGTCACTTTCTGAGCTAATAGTCTTTCCAAGTTTTTAAAGACAAGCGCAGCATCACATTTCTAATGTCAATCAGTTAAGCGTCAGTCAGAATGGTAAATTTCCTGGTTCTCTTCTTGTCGGCAAATAATCCATTCTTACAGAAACGAACAATTTATCTCATTATTGTTGAATTGTTGCAGCATTTATATACTTTTTGTTTTTGGGAGAAGATGATGTTTACAAACCAGTAAACTCCGCCATACTACAGACGTCAAGTAACAAGTTTCTATTACATCTATGTGTGTTGTTGGTAATACCTGTGATTTAACAAAACTACTATTTACAAAAACATTCCATCTCAAAATCATTGTTTAAATTGCTTAAATTTGCCCTAACTAACAATTTTTTTTTTCATGATTGTATAAAAAAAACAGTTTGTAGCAAAGAAATTACATTATTTCTAAAGTTATTGAATTATCCATTAAATTTGTTTTAAAATAGTTTTAATATAACTTATTGCTTAGAAACCAAAATAATATGTTGTAACATTTGAGTTCAAAAAAGTTAATTCTGTATAATTTTTTAAGCATTGCTTAAATTTATGTGAATTAATCTTAAATAAGATTTAATTCAATTGCTTAAAACCAAAATATTGTGTTGTTGATTAAATCAAGATAGCATGATTAAGGTTAAGAGTTTTAAGATGCGGTTTGAAAGTTTTAGTTTAGAAAGATTAATTCCGTATAGAATTTAATTTTTTTTTTGCAAACCTAATTGAATTAGCTTTAAATAAACCTTAACCTATCACAAAAAAAGTTATGGTTAAAAAATTGAAATGCAGTTTTATAACTAAAAATTAGAATGCAAATTCTGTATGTAAATTTCTAAATTTATCTTTAAATTTATTTAAATTAACTGAAGTTAATTTAAATGAGTTTTAATTTAACATTGAGTTGAAATCAAAATTTAATAGCATTTTTGTTGATTAAATTAATATAGCATGGTTACGGATAGAAACTTTGGGATGCTGTTTATTTGTAAATGTTCATTTTATATAGAATTTTATTTTTCAAGTTGCTCAATTTTGCTCAAAATGTGCTTTGACTCACTTTAATGATTAAAAACAAAAATATAAATTTTTCATTAAATGGTGATTAAAAAAAGTAGTAAAGAATTTTAGAATGCGGTTAAATGTTTTTCTTTTTGTAGTCCTTTTCCTATCAAAGGTTAAACACTTTATCCACCGCAGCTCTAAATGATTCTGTTCTGGTACAACCAAGCCACTTATACAGATGTCTCAACTATAGCATCCTACGCCTACTAATGCTTTTGTTTTTCTTTATTTAAAAAAACAATTAATTTTTTTTTTTTTGCCAGACACAATTTAAAAAATTAAAAAATAATAATTGGTCAACTGAGTTTAAATAAATGCTATTGCTATCTAGTTGACTACAACAAGGTTATTTAGACTGAAGAGGAATCATTATCCTGTGAAGAGAATGAAGAAGCCAATTCGGATAATACATCATATTTGCTAAATTGATTTTGACGCTTAAACTCGGACTGAGAAACTTGCTTATGTATTTTTTTTTAGTTTCTATAACTTATTAGTAGTCTTTCCTTTGATTGGTATATGAGGGTATAAAACCCATAAAAAAAATTCTACGATTTTAAGTTTTTTTGTCATTTTTTAACTTAATCGCATTTTTTGTTTAAATACCGCAATTTTAACTCAAAAAAATAAATTAATTAATGAAATAAATCAGAATTTTTTTGTAGAATCCAAATCTGGCACCATTTTAAATCTATACCCTATCTATAAGCTGAAAAAGCCAAAAAAACATGTTTTTGATCTCAGTGGGCTGGGCAAAAGGGAGCATTTTTTAAATATCTTTTAACCGCCAAAGTTGACGTGTTTTGATGTAAATTAATGGAAAAATATAAATTTGTTTTGTGTATTTCGGTTTTAAAGGTCTAAAACTCAAAAAAACTGCAAAATTGAGCCATACATAAACTTTTACAAATGCACATTTAGCAGTTTTCAGAGAAACTATACATCAAATATTATAAAAAAATTGAGTTTTGCAAACAATTCTACATAAAAAATAGTTAGTGTCGTGCTTATCTGGCAAAGAAAAATCCATCTAGAAAAAAAAAATTTCAATATTTACTTAAATTTTCTTTTTTGTTTTTCTTAAAGATTATTTGGATTATATTTTTTTAAGCTTATTTCAGAAGTTTAACAAAGACATCTTTTGTCGCTTGAACCAATTTTGGGCCATCTTACTCTTTGTTTGATAGTTTTTGCGCTTGCGGCACAAATTTAGACTCGATCTATCAGCGCCAAAATTTAAAAATATTTTTATTTTTGGCATTCAAACATAAATCCGCCTGGCGCTTATCAAAATTTGTTAAAAAAAAGTTTAAACCACACCCTAGTGTGTCTATAATATAAAAAAATAATTAATTTTTAACCCATTTTTTGCCTGAAAATTTTGTAAACATTTCTTTCTAGATAGACTTTTCTATAGACGATGAGTACAACATAGACTATTTTCAAATGTAATATTCCTAGTGCATAGAATATTGCCGATAATTTATTGGAATCTCACGAATAGGCAATCGGCACTCGCCTGCGGCTCGTGCCGATTGCCGTCCGCAAAAATGCAATATTCTATGCACGAGGGATATTTAATAAGACTATTTCCTGAGCGACATTACATCTTTCAGAATGACATTTTAATATTAAAAAATTATAAAATTCAAATTGCGTATGCTTATGTCTATTGTTATGTTCATTTATTGTCATAGCAACATATAAACAATTATGCAAAAAAATTAAACATTTTTTTTTAAATGTCAAGCAAACGTTTTGGTACAAATTCTATCGAGAATATAAATATTTTATTTTATTATGTTGTCAATGACAACGTAACAATTATTTCGGCAATTTTGCATTAAACAAATTACAGCGACAATGTTTACGTCATTACTGACAATACCACAATAACAAAAATTGTCGCTAAATACGTACGTGATTGGTCGAATTTCTGATATTTGCTAAATGTGATTGGTTGCTTTGACGGACGGATGACGGGAGGGAAATAGTCTATGTAATTGTCCCCAGAATTCAAATTTTTAATAATATTTAGTGTATTGTTCCTCTGAGCGCAGCTAAACGTGCATTTGTAAGAGTTTACGATGAAGATTAGGCCTACTTTGCAGATTTTTTGAGTTTTAGACACCTAAAACTCAAATACACAGAACAAATTTATATTTGTCAATTAATTTACATTAAAATACGTCAACTTTGGCGGTTAAAAAAAATTTAAAAAATGCTTGTTTTTGCCCAGCCTACTGAGATCAAAAACATGGTTTTATGGCTTTTGCGGCTTATAGACAGGGCATAGACTTGAAATGGCTTCCGATTTGGATTCTATGAAAAATTTCTGATTGATTTCATTAGTAAATTTCTTCTCTTAATTGTAGAATTTTTTTTATGGGTTCATATATCGATTCATGGCTCATATATCGATCAAAGGACTACTTATAAGTTATTGAAACTAAAAAAATACATAAGCATGTTTCTCAATTCACCGCCCCCTCCCCAGCTCTGGTCCGTTTGAAATGGAATTGCCCATTTATGAAGTGCGTAATTCTTGCGATGTCAATTATGTAAGATTTCACTTATTTTTCAGTACGTTTCAATTCAAAAATCCAGAAAATGTTTCGGAATTATTACGAGTTCAATATGTAAAATTTTGGATATAATATCCGATTTTGCTATCTCTAAGAGATTCTAGTTGGACTATTAAGAATATATGACATTTTAAGCTAGACCTGTGAGACCGTCCACCGATTCCACCGTCTCTCTCAAATGCTTTTTGTCGCCGCTATCTCTGTCACGCACCTAAGAAATTACATGCCGCACTCTTCAGACTTGCCTATTTTTCCCGGAACTTAAAATGATCAATTTTCTAACTAAAAAACCAAATTTTTGTCTGGCAAAATTAATAGTATATTCTTTTTTCAAGGAATTACAATATATTAAACTGCCAGACGTTTTAAATTGTTTTTAAAATGATTATTTAAATTATGTCGGGCACAATGTTAACAATGGCAAAATGTCTGACAATAATTGAGGTTAGGGTATTTTAATAAAAATTTATATACTTTATTGTGCTGATTTTACTTTTTTTATATATTAAGACCGGTTTTGGCTGTTAGGCCATCATCAGTTCTAAAAATATTATTAGAACTGATGAACAGCCGAAAAAAAGTAAAATCAGCACAATAAAGTATATAAATTTTTATTAAAATACCTTAACCTCAATTATTTTAAACTGTGCAGCAATCAGAAACAAATACTAGATTTATAATAGTAAAATAACGTAAAAAATTATGATTTTTTTTTTAATTTTAAATTGTTTTGAAAATGGTCAATTTTTACCTGTACAGGAGGGCTGCGCACAGGTATACGCAACCGCTCCCACCTGCCAGACGCGGCACGTCCTTTCCTATCGTCTATAAGGAAGGAAAATATTCACAAACTAGTCGACCTGAAATAAACTTTTTCGCGAAGTTGCTAGCTTTCTTGCTAAGTGGTAATGTAGAAAAACGTAAATATAATGCTTCAATTCCATACAAGACGCAACTTTCAAAATAATAGAAATCTTAGTTATATACAGGGTGTTAGACAAAAAACGTACGGCTGAACAACTTCGTTATTTTTTAACCGGTTTATATAATTCAAAAACCATTTTAAATGGTTTGTTGAGTATTATAAAGGCAGGTACACACATGTATTTTCTTTTTAGTATAGTTCTATGGTAACCAACTTTATTTTTTTAAATGGCAACTTACATTTTTATTTATTTTTTGAATCTTTATGATAAAAAAAAAATTAAAATGTATGTTGCCAATTAAAAAAATAAAGATGGTTGCCATAGCAATGATGTTTATTATATCTAACATTCTAGGTTATAATATGATTTTTGCAGGAATTTTGCTACAATAAACTACTTCTTGTTTGTCTGCAACATATATAGTTGGATTTGTATTTTGTGATTTTTGTGTTTTGTCAACTTTTAATTTGGTTCTAAAGCTGTTACTTGATAGTAAGTTTAAGCAAAAGCTTTTTAAAATACTTTTATACTCTCTAGAAACAATTCTCCAAATTTACTCCTAAATAGAACAGCAGTTAAGAGAATTTGGATTTGTATTTTGCTTAGTCTTTGTGTTTTTTCAACTTTTCATTTGGTTTTTAAGTTATTGCTCTATTCAAACGTAAATTTAAGCAAGTGTTTTTTGATTTTTTTTATATTCCCGAGAAACATTTGTTTAAATCCTAAGACTTGGCTTATAATACAGTCAAATTGAAGAACAAATCAATTTAATTAACCTGAAACTAATTTTATCTTATTTATAGTGTAATTTTTTTTCTGACGTATTTTCACCTTAATATTATAAAATTGTATGTTATAAGTAGTGAAATTGCTAAGTTGTTTAAGCAAGATATGTTAAACACAAATAAAATTATATTTTAGACAAACATGAAGATTATATTGCAGTATTGCATAATTGCATGGTTGTGATTAAAGATTTCAATAATTTAATTTTAAGTCGCGTACACCAAACTTTTTATAATGATTAGAACATGTTATAACCTTATATCGTCTACACTTGTTTTACATCATGTTCAAAACTGCCATGTTTGAGACATGCAACACGATTACACAGATGTTGTTGATATGTTTATTTTTAGTTTATCCAGTGTGTACGTCTTATTTTTGTAAACCCTTTCGTTGAGGTATTTCCAAAAAAAAAAAAATCTGGAAACGTTAAACTGTGATAACGTATAGACAATAATCTTTTAGAAATGATACGTTTTCCAAAAAACTAGCATTCATTGTTTCATTAAATGTGTTACATGTGGCTCCGTCTTATAACAACTAACATTTTGTTCATTGTTTTTAGACAAAAAAATAAACTGTGTAATAATGTTTTGGTATAAAACACTGTTCTCTGTAGTATCAAAAACGCTTACTATTTGACGACGTAATGCACAACTTACTTCAATTTTTTGACAGGATTTTTTGCTGACTAAAATTTTTGTGTTTTGACTTTTTACGTATCCACTACGTGAATCCACTCTTTATTAATAAAGAAAATGTGGTTTTTAACAAATGTCCAAAACTTAAAATAGTTGCTTTGTTTAGTAATGCACGCACAAACTTTTTTTGCCTTTTTTGACTACTCTATTCCGCACGTTTACATTAATGTTGTTAATCTCCGTTTTGTTTGTCTTCAATTTATCTAGTGTGTGGCAGCCTGTTTTTGTAACCTTTGAGGTATTCCAAAAAAAAAAATGATCTCAAGACGTTAAATTGGGAAACGTGGAAACCATGATCCTTGTGCATTGTTTCCATTAAAAGTGTGACATAAGGCTCCATCTTGAAACAAATTGTTATGCAAATTTTTAGTTAATCAAGCTTTTATTTTGACTATTTACAAATCCACTACGATAAAACAACGCCTCATCGGTCAAGAAAACATGGTTAAGCTTTTCAATTGTTGTGGTTGTCAACAAATGTTTAAAACCATTCTGCAAAAATTTTAACTTATTTATTGCTTTCTCAGCACTATCATACAAAAACTGAGTACGTGCTGATTATCTTTTCAAATTTTTTGAAGATAAGCGTAACATTACATTTCTAATGTCAGTCAGAATGGTAGGTCTTTCGGTTTGTTTCTTGTATATTCATTGAAACAAGCAATTAGTTTTGTTATTGTTAAATTGTTGTTTACATATTTTTTATAAAATTTTTAAAAAAAAATACTGTTGTTGGAAAAGAAGATGTTTATAAAGCAGTGAACTCCGCAATACTACAGACGTCAAGTGACAAGTTTTCATTACAATTGCGTCTAAGTTTGTTGTTGGTATTACCTGTGATGCTATTTTGCGGTAACCAATAGAAATATTTTAACAAAACTAATATTTTGATGTGAGCAACTTTTTAATCTAAAAATTATTGTTTAAATCATCTTAGCTGGGTCTTAATTTAACCTATTGGTTAAAAACAAAATTTATTGTTCATGATTATATACAGAAACAGTTTGTAGCAAAAAGATTTTAATTTTAAAGTTATTAAAGTTGTTATAAAACAATTTTAATTTGACTTATTGCTTAAAAACTAAAATAATAAGTTGTTGGTTAAATTAAGGTTTTTTATTTTAAATTCTGGAATAAGGTTTAAAAATTTAAAGTTTTTCTGGACACCTTAAGCAAACCAGCGCTCTCTTTTTTTTTTCTATTTTTCATGCATAATAAATTACAAGAAAGCATATTTGAAACCTTTTATAACATGACCTATGATTTTTTTTTTCTTTATGAAAAGTATCAGCTAACATTCTTTGTTTATTCTTTGTTGGTGATTTTATCAGTCGAGTTTATTTGCCACGTTTTGTGGTATGGCATTTTTTTTTTTAATCAGAACAAAAGTAAACAATAACCACTGCAGCTGTATAACACCTTTTTCATATATTGTAATAAACATATCTAGATTACCATCTATCAAGTTTTTATTGAATAGTTTTAATATCTCTGCTAAAATCTCATCATGTAATGTTTTTTGGCTTTATACTTTATAAAAAATGTTCCAAACGCATAGGTTTTTTTACGTTTTTAGTTTTTTTACGTCAGTTAATATACGTTTATGTTTATCTTTAATCACGTGATAGGTATTTAGCTTTTATCGTTTTTTAATTTTTTTGTGCATTCATATTATAAGCAATCCAAGCTACTTTAACTAACTTTGTTATATTTTTCTTAATCTGTTTCTCTAGGGTTTTGAGTTTTATTTTATCTTTTAATAGTTCAGTATCTATTTTGTTGTTTTGTTTTTTAAGGTGTTTTTAAATTTTAGTTGTTTGTCTGCTATTACCCGGTTGTAGTCGGGGTAGATGTTAGCTCCTGGGTACGCTTTAGCTAATTTTACATCAATTTCTGATGAGAACGTTGCCAATCTAATTTTTTACGTTTTTTTTTTTGGTTAAAAATTTTCAAGTATAGAGTTTTCTCAAAATATGTGTTTATAATTGAAAAATCAAAAAACTGGATTAGTCTATTACTTTGATTGTTTTGAATTACAACAATAACTCCACAACGTTTTTCTATTTTTATGTTGTTTGTCACTTATGCAATTCATTTGCCTTTGAAGTCAATTTCTTTGTGCTCTTAAATTGGCTTGCTCTTTTATCAAGAGCTAATGACCAGCAAATAGTAATAATCTATTTCGGTGATCATTTAGTTTTGCAGATACACAACTTAACGCAGTTGTCGTGGTGCTTGTTCTTTTAAAGTTATAAAGGTTAAACTAATACAAAATTTATTAAATTATTTTTTAAATTCAAGAAAAACATAACTTAATCAAAACTAATTATGACTAAAAACGCAATCATCTAGACTACGTGTTAGAATAAAATAACATCATCTAATATGTTAACTTCTTAACACCAAAAATAATCCTAAAACATTTTAGTTTTTACGAGTATTATATAAGATTGATCAACCAGAAAACTTAACAAAAACTTTAAAAAAAAATTTTGCGCTAAACAGAGTATCAAAATAAATCAAAACGGTGCTATATTACATATGTTAAGAAAAACGCTTGATTTGTGAGTCTGATTACAAAATCAACCTCACAATTTGTATGTTTTTTGCTCATTTTTAAGTTTTACTTGTTTAAATTTAAAGTTATTTTTATGTTGTTATACATATTCGGGTATTTCTAAACAACACGTTTTAAAATTTATAAGTTAATTTTATTTTACTTACCATAACCTTTAGAATTTGGAACCGCCCAAAATTATTATTGATAAAATTAAATTTTTCACATTCTCTACTTTTTTTTCTTTATTTTTATTTGATCTTAAACTGAAACTAAGTTTTTTTACTACCGTACTCGCTACGAGCGTAGGTGTCCCTCTCGTATATTTGTGTTGTGCGATAATAGTTCTACACAAACATGCGGGACCTAGAGTTTAACGTGAAATCAGAACCACACCACTAGAGGGGTTTACTAGGCAAATAGTTTGATGAGAGGAGACGACCGCATCAAAATATTTTTGACAAATTAAATATTGCTGCTACTGGGAATCAAAACCAGATTGCCTGCTCAACAGTTCTCGCACTAGACCATTGAGTTACGCTTGTTTAGTAGTCATTTTTCTTTCGGGTTCTAAATATCGAGAAGCAAATTACCGAAATGACGTATCTAATAAAAGAACTTCTTAATAATTATCAGCTCTTCTGTAACATAACAATTTTGTTCTAAAAGCATAACAAAAAATATGGTTATAATATTCAGAAAGTTTTATTAATTTTATTTTAATAAAGTCACAAACTGTCAAAGAACAATTTAAAATTCGTTTTATTACCATCTCATAAAATTATTAAACAGAAAATTGAATTATAAAAACTTAAAATAGTTTCCATGAATAAAATTAATAAAAGTAGCAATTAATTTTTAACTTTTCTGTAATCAAAATGAGTGACAGTAATGCAATGTAAAATTGCAAGATTCTTGCAAAGAATCTAATTCCATTAAAACTAGAAGCCGGCACAATGCGCCAGAGCTCTATAAAATTATATTAAAATTGGTATCTGAACTGAAAATAATTCCCGTAGCGAGGCGCTGCGGGACTCAAATTTAATTTTTATCCGAGCCGCGCAATCATCGAGTCGCAGACTTTCCTAACACAATAAAATTCTGTAACTGGCCTAATATATGGATTTTTTAGCAGACAATGTCATAGACAACAGTAGGGACACCCTGTGGCTAATGCAGGGTCGCAATATAATGGAAAATACGTGTCAACCGCGACACTAAACGGCTTTAACACTTTGCGTTTTAAAAGAATGCATAAAAAAGGGTAACTGGAATGTATGGGTTATTCATTAATCCTTGGAGAGTTATTTAAAAAGAAAGAATGTATAATATTGTAAGATATTAGAATTAAATCTAAAGTGATTGCATTGTGTGGGTATTAGTGAACATTTATCCTGAGGCTCTAGCAATTTGATGCGCCTCTGGTATAATTAATAGCGTACATCCTAAGGGTACACCCTTCGCGATTACATGTAATGAGACTAATTAAACCTGGCGGTATATCAGCGTCACCATGTAACGTCGCTTTGTACTTAAAGATTTTTCAATACTTGTAATGTTTGTGTAAAGGGCTTTTAGTCATTTTAACGAAGGGTCATTAGGGTAGGGTACTTTTTCATGGCTGGATAATTTTAATGGGAACGCTAATAAATCCTGATTTTCCATCAGGGATGTATGTGTTTGCTGGAAGCTAGCAAATTTTCAACAGGGGTGATTTAATTCTTCATTATATTAACATTCTAAAAGCTATATTGTCTAATTGATGATAATTATTCTGTTGCTGACTTTAAGTAGTTTGATTTGATTTCAAAATTTTATTTAGATTTTTACTGTATTAATTGTTTTAGTAGAAAATCTAATATATAATTTTTGTTTATAAGCTACATTGTACAAATAAAGATTATTTAGACATTAGAAGTATTACTAATAACTTTAAAGACAAACAAATGTTACAAACTAAAAAAAAGTAATTTCTGCAAATATCAAAAAACAAAACTACAAATTTTTTAAATGTTTTAAGTTGCATGAATGCAAAACACGCTTTGAAAGACTATTATTTAGATTTTGTTTTATATTGGATTATTGGTTACTTTTGATCAGCACTTTACTGAAAGTGTCTACGGAACTAACTAAAGAGTATCGATTTATCCTAAAAAGTACAAAAATTTACCCAAAACTTAAATTTGATTTTAAGAAATTATGAAACCATGTGTGAAGTAAAAGAAACTGAATAATGTTTATACCAACTTTGCAATGTTGATAAAGAGTTTTAATTATTAATTAGATTAACATCATACCAACCTAAAGTAATATTTGAACAGGTTTATAAATATATCAACTGCACATTAGAGTTAGTTTAGGTTAGGTTAAGTTAGGTTAGGTTAGGTTAGGTTAGGTTAAGTAAGGTTAGGTTAAATTGTCCTTAAAAGTACAAAGTTTTAAAAATTACTCATAACTTAAGTTAGGTTTAAAGAAGTTTTGAAGTTATGTATGCAAAAAACTGAATAATGTTCATACCAACTTTGCAAAAATAATAAAAAGTTTTATTTATTAATGAGATTAACAGTTTTATAGAAACTTAAAGTATAATTTTATTAATACAGGTTTATAAATTTATCAGCATGAGCTGCACAGTAGTGTTAGGTTAGGTTGGGTTAGGTTAAGTTAGAGTATTAAATTGTCTTAAAAAGTACAAAATGAGCTTTTTGCTCTTTTACTTTGTTTAGTTTTATTTAACCAATCCTGTTTTTCTAGCAATAGATGGGCAAGCCTGCCTGAGTTTGGAAGTTTTCTACGGTTATCTCTATTCTTCCTCTATTGCACCGGAAGAAAGATATGCTCTGCCATATCAGTTTTGCCACAGACTTTGCATGCATGCGTCCAGACATAATGATGATGATTTGTTGAAAGCTCCCGTGTTAGCAGTTGTTTAAGACCATAAAAATACTCTCCGTACTCCTGATCGACTCACAAGTTATGTTTGTTATGTTATGTTATGTACTGTTTTTCTCTATTGTTGCTGCTAACTCTACATGCTCAGGCGCGTTTTAATCTTTTAATGATTATTTAAATCACAAAACTATATCTCATAAAAACAGTTTATTATCTTTGTAAGATCTGGACATTTGTTTTACCCGGAATGCACTCTTAACTTAACAAAAAAATATAGTTGTTAATCAACCTACTTTAATTTGTTTACCAACTGGTATCACAATTTAACTAAATTATCTAAAAGAAATCATAACTGCTATTCAAGGAAACGCATGTATTATTACAAATTAAAATAAATCATATATCTGGTAAGTTAAGCGTTCACAGAAATTTACAATTGACTGCTGAAATTGAGCATTAAACATGGAAAAATGTATTGGCACAAACTACAATAATTTTGAATTTGATATTAAAGTTTAAGAAAAAAATATGCTATAACAACTTTAACACAGAAAGAATATGACCATATAATCCTAAATTATATCAAAAATACTTTTGAAAATTTTGCAAAAAAGTTTTACTAGAAAGCTTTGAATAAGCTTGCCGTTTGTATTGTTGAACCCGTCAAAAACCTTACTAGTTTCTTTAAAAAATAGACAAAAAAAACGGAAAATTTATTAGTAAGCTCGGATATGACCCAATATTTTCAAAACATGTCAGTGCGGTGCAAATAAATGCTTTAAACGTAACTATTTATGTTTTAATATTAAAATCTCTGAGAAATGTGCGGGGAGATTTAAAAAAAGCTTATTTAAAAAAAAAAAATACTACGTGTAATAGGATGCTTTTAACGCCCAATAAATTTTGAAGTGACCGGTATCTTTATAGTATAAAAAATTTCCAGTTGGTCCCAATAAATTTTCTAAATGGAAATTCTCAATAAGAAAAAAATTACAATTTTTGTAATCAACTTTACAGTTGTAACTTATTTAAATAAATCAGGAATAGGATAGCACAGTTATAGAGCATTAGAATAGCACGGTAACAGTCCATAGAAGTCACCTAATAAGCCGATGGTAATATCAACCCCCTTCAAACAAGTCGTAAGACTTCTGGGGCTATGTAAAATAACTGTAAAACTGACCAAAAATTACTAGTTACGGAAGTGCTTCATCCATTTAGTTAATCAAAGCATCAACTCTCGGGTAATTATTAAATTATATTTGTTAAAATTAGATCGTGAAAAAACGCATGTTTGTTAAAAATTGCGATATATCCGATAATCATTGTTGCTATCGGTATATTACCTTCAATAAACATGTTTAAGAGTGGCGATTTTGCTAAGACAATGTTTACTTTTGTTTCAATAATGCACTTTTATTGTTAGTTTACTATAAGCAATTTTTATTTACGTTTGGGTTTTGTAAAAAATAACTAAATAAACAACTGCTTCAAAAATTCTGCGTTTACTCGTGCATAGTTTGGTTTTGTTGGGCATAATTAGCATGCTGCCACAGATTTTTCCGCTTTTTGCGTTGTTTCTTTTACCTGTGTGGTAAAACACAGTGCTTTGTTCATCTACATCTAAAGTAACGTTTCTCGTTGTGCACGTCTTCTAGATGTCTACCAAGAAAAAAAAAAACAAATCTTTTTGAACCTACAATAACCAAGGCTTTGTTTTTGTCTGTTGTTATCTGCAGACTATGTTGCTGCTTGTAATTTATTACTAAGACAATGACGTAGTTAGCTTTCACTTTTATCTTAATCTCAGGTTCTGTTCTTGTGAAAGTTGCCAAATCATCAGCATAATCTACTTGCGTCATTCTTTTTAAAACTGGTAGATCTAGTATGTTGTTGTGATATAGGTTAGTATAGAACTCTGGCTACTACGCTTGCCAAGTTTAAGTCCACACCCGTACTCAAAGTGAGTGTGCGCTTTGTAAAATAGGTAGCTATCATAACCGCTATTTAACACTTTTATAATTCTGCTTTTAAAATAGTGTTAAAAAATTTATGTCTACAGTTACAAACTTGTTTGAATACCTTAGCCCTTTCTGCAATTTTTCTGGTCTTGAGCATCGCGAGTGCCCAAACTTTTTTTACAAAATTGTTTTATTCTTCAGTTTGTTTAATATTGAGTATTCTAAGTGCTTGCTTTCTGCCTACAACAGACACAGAAATCTTTACTCGGAGGTCTTCTTTCTTTGTTTCTTAAAAAGGACAAATCTGGCTACTTTTTAACTGTCAAGAAACTGGTCTCCAAAAGCAAAAAGTTTGGTTTCATATAAAAAATTAAATTCTTCCAAAAAACTTTTGGCAATACTCTTTGAATGAACTAGCCAAGTTTTCTTCGCATGTTGTAAGAAAAACAACCTTGCTATTGTTTTTCCTAATGTGTGCGTCATAACACAAATTAATTGTGTAGACCACTTCTTTGTGATAATTTTGTTTAAAACGTTTTTGTAGACCTTTTCTCAAGTTTTTTTTTTTAAAGGTTTTCAGTACATCTTCAACTATTTAGTTAAAATATATCTTTGTTGAAATCTGTTTTTAGTTTTAGCTGGCGTTTTTTTGTGCAGACAACATTTTTTGCAAGCATTGAAAATTACACTTGATAGAACCTTGGTCGTAATTGATTTTGATTCGACACCCCATTTTTTCCTCAAACTTTGATTAACCTATCCAGCCCAGCTGAGTTAATATATTATTTCACTGAAATGCTTTTGACATGGTCACCACTTTTACACCTGTATCTTGCCTAATTAAAAAAAAAACTCAACAATGGTAGCATTATAGTAGATTAAAATCAGAAAGATACACAAAATTTAAAATTTAATAAAAAGCAAAACCTACATAATAAAAAATCGTAAGATCAAGCTAGAAACAAAAATCAATAAACCAATAAAACATTAAAAAAATTATTTCTAAAAAAGACTTAAAATGGTCTAGGTTGGTGTGTACGGATTTTAAAAACTAAAATTATATTTAAAAAATCAAAACGGTTTTCAAACCTATCTATTGAATAAATATTTTTTGACATAAAATAAAAACTGTATTAAAAACTTAATATTAATAATAATAATAAATTTATTCAATAATTATACATATATACATATACTTATACAAAAGACTAGTAGAGCATGTAAATAGTACAAATAAGAAATAGGGTCAGAAAAAAATATTAATTGAAAAATTCCCCTAAGTTATAGGGTTCAATATTACAAATATGTGTGTATTGTGTAGTTTAAAATTGATTGATGTTGTTAATTTTTTTAATATGTTTTGAAAATCTATTATAAGCTTTCAAAGCTGCATATAGAGGCCCTTTTTCACTTGCTTGTAATCTTTGTATAGGGTAAGTATAGTTCCTTACGAATCTGGTGTTATACTTATGATGATTTAGATTTTGAGAGAAAAGTGGTTTATATTTAAAGTTAAACAGAAGTAGCTCGTATATATACAGACCTGTAACTGTGAGTATGTTATTCTGTTTAAAGAGCTCTCTACATGTTTCATTATATTTGAGTTGGTGCATGAATCTAATTGCACGTTTTTGTGTTATAAAGAAATCTTGAATATGCGAACTACTTCCATAAAATATAAGTCCATATCTTATGTGAGTTTCAAAGTTAGCATAATAGATTACTTTTAATGTTTTCATGTCGATGAGGTATCTTAATATTCTGATTATGTAGCAAGTCTTTTTTAGTTTATTATTTACTTATTGGCAGTGATATTTTCAGGTTAGATTTTGGTCAATATACATTCCTAACATTTTTACACAGTTATTTCTGTTTACAATTTGATTTCCAATGTTTATAAAATCTGGTGGTTTGTTTATCTGTAAATAGTTACAGCTAAAGAATATGACTTGTGTTTTGTAAACATTTAATAATAATTTATTTTCAGTAAACCACAATTCTGCTTTTTTAAAAGTTTGTGTTGCAATATTGATTGTGTCTTGGATTGATTTTCCAGAAACTAGAAAATTAGTGTCGTCTGCATAATTTTGAGTCATAACGTTATTATCAATCATTTTATCTAATAAATCATTAATGTATATCGCAAATAATGTTGGTCCTAAAATACTTCCTTGCGGAACACTATTTTTAACAAGTAAATAATTAGACTGTTCGTTTTTTATTACTAGTTTCTGTTTACTGCTCTGTAGGTATGACGTAATGAGCTTCAATCCAACTCCTCTAATGCCATGTATACAACTTATCCAATAAAATTTGATGGTTTACACTATCAAATGCTTTTGATAAGTCTATGCTAATCCCAAGTGTTGTGTTGTTTTGTTTAAGAGAATGTAATATGTGACTAACAAAATTAAAGTTTACTGTTGTTGTTGATTTTCTCTTTATAAATCCATGTTGGTTCTCATTAAACGTATTATGGAGACCAAAAAAGTCTACAAAGCGTGTATTGATATTTTTTTTTGTATTTTAGAAAATGTGGTTAATAGACTTATAGGTCTGTAATTAGAAAGCAAAGTTGGATCTCCTTTTTTGTATATTGGTTTAACTATAGCTAGTTTTAAATGGTCGGAAAAAGTTCCACTTTTAAGACATAAATTAAATAGATAAGTGAGAGCAGGTAATATTTCAACGGCAATGGCTTTTGTAAGTTTGGAGCTAATTTCATCTTAACCAGAACTGTTATTATTTTTTAGAGCAACAATAATATTAAAAATTTTGGTTTCTGTAGTGGGTCTTAAATATAAGTTATACTTATTTGATTGTATTTCAGTAGCAGATATAACATTTGGTAGCTTGTTTATGAGGTTTTGAATAGATTCAATAAAAAATAAATTTAAATCATTTGTGTTGCACGTTGGTGTGACAGTTGATTTAACATTACTTTTGCCAGTATGTTCTGATATAGTTTCCCAGGAAGTTTTATTTATATTATCAGACTGTAAAATTCTTCTATTAATATTTTATTTATTAACATCTTGGAGCAAATTTTTATATTTTTTATTTAATTCATTAAACATAATGTTACCTTCTCTACTATATTCTTTTAAAACGGATAAAACATTTAAAGTATTATTACAAGTTACAATTTCAGGGCTAGTATAAATTGTCTTGTAAGTATACTTCTGAGTAGTATAAAACATTCATTAAAATTTAACAAGATAATTTCCATAAATGTGTTCCAGTTTTTGTTTACACCATTGGGGTTGTCATATATTGGTAACGAATTAACATTGCGTAAACAATCTATAAACACGTTAATATTGCAGGTACTAAATATTCTTTTATAGGATCGTTTGCTAGTTGGGCAGTTGTTAAGTATAGTCAGTTTTTGTGCAAAATGGTCTGATATGTGTGTTGGAATAACATCCGATGTATTAACCTGTTGATAAATTAGTAATAATGTTATTAAGTAAGGATTTACTCTGATTAACAATTCTTGTTGGTTTTGTAACATTAGTCAGCTTAACCCCATATGTTTCTAATATACTGATAAACTCAACAGTTATTTTGCAATTTTTGTTTAATATATTAATGTTAAAATCTCCTAAGATAAAAAATAACTTATTTTCCTCTGTTAATTTGTCAAGAAGAGTTGTTGAAAAAATTGAAACAGTCTGCTTCTGGTGTGCGATATATGACAACACATATATAATTCCGTTTTAAATGGGTCCATTCAATCGCTGCCATTTCAAATGAATCCAGACACGACAGCAGTTGATAATCGTCGCGAGTTTTGCATATTGCATCTCTTTTTACACATATAGCAGCTCCACCATATACTGTATCTTTTCGAATTGTTTTATTTCTAGCAAAAAATGCTACTAATCTAAAATTTTTAATTGAAAACAGCTTAAGATTATCTGCTGTCTGCCAATGTTCTGTTAACGCTAATATTTGACAATCTAAACAATCATCAAGAATAGATTTAATTTTAAATACGCTACTGTTTATGGAACGGATGTTATTATGTACTAGACATTTATAAATTTATTTTTATTTATTGAGGATTGTCTAAAAAAGCATTATTAGAGAAACTATATTTAAAGTAAGCTACACCTGCAGGCCAGAAATTATTCGCATAAACATCATCTTTAAATTTAAATTCTACACCTAGTTTAAAACATTTATTGTCTTTTTTATTATAATTTGTTTCAATATGAGAAACAATTACTTATTCTACTGGACATTTAAGTTTATCTGATACGTATTTTTGTATAACATCTGTGTTAACGTTATCCCTGATCCTCGATAAACAAAGTCATATTTTCTTATCTGCATTTGTCCTCCCAAAAAAAGAAACATTGCAATCTTCATTTAGTTTGGATGCTGTACCAATATTTTTTTTAATTGTATTTATTCTCTCTCTATTTGAACGGACTGGAATTAAACCCTCTTCATTATCATTTCTCTCTTGATTGACATATTTTTCTTCCGTAAAAATTACATTTTTTTTTGCTGCGTTCTTCTTGTTAAAAGTTTTTGCCTTTTCTCTCGTTTTTAAGGTTATCTGTTCTTTTTATATTTTTTTTCTTTAGTTGATTCGTATCAATTTGTTTAGAAATACTATTTACAATTGTTTTTTCAGGAATAATACTTACAATTGTTTTTTCAGATTGAGTACAATTTTTATTGAAAATTGTTAAATCTTTACCAACAGATGTCGCTGAATGATTGTTTATTAAGCTATTTATTATTTCATAACAATTAAGTTTATTTTTATGTTTAATTAACTCTTTCAGGTTCATTATTACATTACTTGCTTTAGTAGATAATAAATTAAATATAGTTGATGTAGATGAACTTGACTCAGGAGTATTGTTTATCTTTGAGGTTATGTTTGTATTCTCACAGGATCCACAATACCATTCCTTTATTTTGCTTGTTTGCTTTAGTTCACAAAACTGTTCTTTGGAGAAGAACTTTGATTGCATAATCGTATAACAATCTAAAAAAAGCAGTATTTATAAAATTTTCTACTAAAATGTATTATGATGTACAAATACTTTAAAAATGCTACTGGTGTGTAACAATTTTTGATTACCAAGTAAAAACTTAAAAACCTACAATATTGCAACAGTATAATAAACATTTGAAAAAAATTGCTGTCAGGGTATTGCAAAATCTTTCAAGAATTGATCCCTATTGTATAATATAATACAAATTTAAATTATTTTAATTTGCTTGGATCTAAAACTGGCCTAATAACAAAAAAAAAAAACATATCAAAACAAAACAAAACAACTCTATTAACCATTAAAGACCTACAAAAATTGCTAACACTTATTTGCTAGGTCCGCACAGTCAAAATAAAATCTAAATTTATAATTTTTTCAACTGTCTACAAAAACATGTGAAAAAAAAAAAAAAATGCCACTAGAATGGTTTTCAAACACTAAAAGTTGCAATTTGCAAGGCATCTAGATTTATTCAAAACGTGTAATTTATATAAATTTAGGAAAGTTTTCAAACGCCTTAAACAATTTTTATGTAATTTTTTTAATAAAAAAATCAATATCCTATAATAAATAAACATTGTACGATAGATTATTGTATACGCTATGAAATAGTTGTTTTATTAATATTTTGCATAAACCAAGTAATGTGCAGGGCAGCTGAAGAAGTTTTCTTTTAATAAATACAACAATGAAATATCTACAAAAAAGTGTAAATGTTTTTTGCTTGAACAAGAAATGCTATTTTGTTTGATAAGTTCTGGGTTTTAAAAGTAATTTCAAATTACTGAACTGATTAACTTGCTAAAATGACTAACAATTTAATCAGTTTTTCAAGATTTTGTTTTAAACCTATTGGAGTAGATTAAACCTTTAAATTCTAGGCAATAGACGTTGGCAATGTAAACACAACTATGTCTTACAACCGTCGTTAACAACTAATTTTTATTTGCATACTTTATTTAAAAAAAAACATACACTTTGATGTGACAATAGTTTAAAGTACAAAGTCTTAATAAATGCTCAGTTTAGTCAAATGACCACGTTGGAAAAGCCTACTTACTAGATTTTCCAAATAGTGTAATTTTGAACTCTTTTGGATCATAACTTTTTTTGAAAAATATTTAACATTTTAGAAAGTAATAATTGCCGTATAAGTTGGTGTAAGCAAGTATAACTGTGAATTGTTAATTGGCTTATTTTGAATTAGGTTGCAATTGGTAAAAAGTAATGTGGTGAGTGATAATGATAGTGTAAGGTGTTGAAAATCATTTTTTTTTGGTTTCCAACCGTTTTTTTTGTCTTGTCTAGGTTGCATGTGATACTTATGTGAGAAGTGTATTTGTGTGTGTAGTGTATGTTGGTTAGATGCTCGTTTCAGCAGTAGAATAATCAAATTACAAAAATCCCACTCAATTTAAAACCATAGAATTCCTACTAACACAAATTTTGGGAATCGTTTCTTAAAATGTAGTTTTTTAATAAATGCGTGCGTACAGAAAAGAGTGCACTACTAATCTCATCTTAAACTGAGTAGGTTTAGTGTTGTGTGGTGTTTTTCTGAGTATCTAGTCATTCTTCTTACTACTTTTGATTTTCTGCTACAATTACTATAAGCTAATGACATCACTTTATGTTTGTTTGAGTTATGGACTAGTTATTTGGGATTTTTTTTTACTAATATTGGAGACAATAATAATCTATACTTACAATTTATTTCCTGTAACAAAGTCTCAGGATTTGCTAGGTCTTCAATAAGTGAAGCTTATCTGTTTGGAATTTTTTTAAGACGGATTTGCAGCTAGTAAACTAACAAGTGGCTCCAAACACTTTTCTGTTTTCTTTATATTTGTTCAGTTCGATTTTTGCCAAACGCTCAAAAACCCAAAAAAATCATTCTTAGTTAGAATTCTTATTGCCACTACTAACGAAATTTTTGTTTGTTTTATTGTATAATCAGTTTGGGGTAATGTTGGTTAATAGTCCTTGAGAACTAATTCTTGTGTTTTGCATTTTGTTTTAATTTTTTTAATTTAAGCAAAATGCTGTGTTTTAAGTTGATTTCAGTTATTGTAGATGATTGGTGTAGAGTTAACTTTTGTTTACCTTTAAGTAATAGTCTTTAATTTACTTTTGTTGATCTTTTAACGTGATTTTACTAGAGTTAACTGTGACGTTCAGTTGCAATCAGTTGCACACGCTTGTGTAATGTGTTTTTTGTTTGTTTTTATTAAAAGCAGATAGTATCCTAAGAATACGGTCTAATTAAAAACTAATCAAAAATCATTCCTAGCTCAAAATTTAAAAACTATTTCAAACAAAAATAAAACAACCTGATAAAATATTAAAAAAATTACAACAACTCAAATTTATTTTTTATTCCACCAAAATTTATGATCTTTTTGTGAGTTTTTTGAGACTATTCAACTATTGCAAAATATTTTTATTTCATTATTCTGAATGGTTTAATTGTCTGTAGAAACTAATGGACAGGCTGACGTAGAAATGTAGATGTAACATTTTTTATTGCGTTAGTAGAAACGTGTCTTTATAGACATCTATTTAACGTATTAATGCTTAGTTTTTGCTTGACGTTCTATCTATTTAATGTTTTATTTAGGTTTATAATGTGATAAGCGCTGCTTTAATATATCGTTAGCCATGATTTTGGTTGGTAACAGTAATTATTAATTAAAACTGACGCAAATTTGTAAAAGGCACACACTATTCTAAAAATGTTAATTATGACTACTTTGAGGATTAAATCTTGTTAGAAACTGGTAATAGTAAAAAAAACTTGAGTAAGACACTGAGCAGCCCGTACTGTCTAATAGTGTCAGGTTTTTACTGACTAAATACACAACTTTTTTTTTTCTTTTTTTGAAGTGTTGAAGCTTGATTTCACCTTGTACTGCGGTTTGATTGGTCCTGTTGCATACCTCTGTTGATTTACTCCTTTAACAGCTCTATTTATTTAATAAAATCTAGCATGTTTTGACAAGGAATTACTTTCAACTCTGTTTTGGTAAGATTGGGTTTGCCAAAAGGGGGTACGCGGTAATTTGTAAGTTTTGCATTTACTCATCTATTTTTATTATCCCTCGGCATAAAAAAATCATTTTTATTCCCATTCTATACATGTCTGATTATTAGTTCTAGAAATCTTTGTAATATGTTAGGAATGTACTTGAGTTTATTACAGCTCTTCTACAAATTGTTGTGTTTTGCCTTAAGTCCGCTGCTAGTATTTTCGGTTTTTTATGAAACCCAAAATCAGTTTCTAGTTCAGTAAATGTCCTTTTTGTTTTTTTTTTTTGGCTAGTTCAATTATCATAAAGTTTCTTTTATCTTCTGGTTTTCTGGTATCTAGACCAGGCAAACTCTGCAGATTGTATCTTTGCTTTCAGATTGTTTATGCAGCCCATGTTGCTTGACTACTTGACATAGTAGTTATTAATCAGTCAAGGTATAGTCCCGTCTCAATAATGTCTCTGACGCAGTACTCGATGGCAGTCAGTTTTGCCTAAAAAACCAAGACATATTTGCCAAATGAAAGCAAAGTTTGCCCTCGTTGGTCTTTGTTCTCGTAGATTTCAGCGCCATTATTCTTCAAATGTCTTTCTAATGTTTTGACCTTTCATAAAATCTGACTTTATGGTTGTAGTTTTTTTCTCATGCAACACATATTTTATGCTAGGTGTGTGGGTCCCAAGGCTTACAGTAGATTTATTTATCCGCAGTCGGTATGCCGTTTGTCTTGCCTCCGCCATGACTATCAAGTAAAGTGACGGTAGCAAGAGTAATACTTCCATAGCTGCTGTGAGCGATGTTCTTAATGCTTCCGTTATCAGCAAACATGCAAGTTTTTAAATTTTACGTAGTTTGTTGGCCATGCACTTAAATGTGGCTTTTTCCTTTATGCAAGCAATCAAATATCTTTTGTGGTTATATTAGTTAGATGTGTGTAAATGTGTAGCTTAGTATCAAGCGTGAGTCTTAAATATTTTACTTTATTTGTCATCTGTAGTGTTTTGTAAACGGTACAATCACCGTTTTACTTGAATTTATTAATAGATTTTTTTTTATTTTGTGCACTATAGTAGTAAGTATAGTGAGATTATCGACGTAACCCAAAGCAAAGATGCCCTTGTTGTTGAGTATCTGTAGTAAGTCGTCCATTACTAAACATCACACTAAGCTAAAAATACACATTCCTGTACTTTTGCTTCTACAGTTTTTCCATCTAATGTTATAGCTATAGTTTGGTAAAAAGCACTCAAAGCTTTTTCTTGGTTGATACTTTTGCAATTGCTGATTGGTCTATAGAATTTAACTACTGTAAATGTAAGTTGCTATGATATAAATACATCTTTCACTGCTTTTTAGCTGCTTGATATGAGTACAAATGCTTAACTTGCTGTGAAAATCTTGCATAAAAGCTTTTTCAAAACTACAAACCCTTTGTGTAACATGAGGAAATAAATGTATTTGATTTCTAGCAATTTGATTGATTCAAATTTGTTGATTCCCCATTTCAGGTGGCCCTAATTGATTATGGTTTTTGCCTTATTCCAGTCCTTTCTGTTTGCAATTTTATTTGGCAGTTCTAGATTCTCTGGATCAAGAGTTTTTATCAACGTAGAACTCGGGAAGTGTGTCTGCAGCAGCTCTTGACCAATTCTGTGTATTTCCCGTTTTTGCTCTGCAGAGATTTATTATTTTGAAAGGTTTTTGTTTAAAGCTTTTTAGAATCGGAAGCATCACAGACCGCTTTGAATGTCTTTACAGTATGTCTTCTACAAATTGATTTGATTTGATATTGAATTGGATGTATGCATGATCAGACAATTAAAGCTCGTCTAAAAAAAAAATTGTTACTTAAATGTCAAATGTGGTTACAGTTAACTAAAAATTTGTCTAAAGAAAACTTAAAAAAATTTGAAACCTGTTAAAACACAATCTTCCAGTCAACCGCCAACTTACTTGCTAGTCATACTAAAGTTGAAACTAACAAATTGATTGCGAACATAAAACTGTATCTATAAAATCCTGAATAATAATTACAAATTCTTTGCAAATCTGCAAAAACTTTTTCAAAAATTTAGAAAGAAATCTTTAAAGTTGAATATATAACAACGATTTTAAAGTTATAAAATCTATGTGTAGACGAAACACTTTACAAAATGGTGTACAAAATGGAAAACAACTTTTTCAATATACGTAACAATTTCTTTCACTGTCAACATACAAACTAGAAAAAAAACATTGTGTACTTATTTATAGAATTGATATAAGCCTATGTAGCTACAAAAGTTTAGTAGTTTAAAAAAAACTAAGAACTAAATTTCTAAAAAACTTAAAAAAAACTATTTAATCTAAATTAAATTTAGATATTGACAATTCTTTCAAAGTTCCTAAATGCATTTAAGTAAAACTTAAAACTTAAAAAATTGTCAATATATACCAACCAGTATCTTACAACTACACAAAAAAATTTCAGAAAATAGTTTTTGAATTTTTTTAAATTTATAGCTCTTACGTCTATACGTTAATAAAATTATTTGAATCCGACGTTTATTCAGATTATATACATAATCTAACTAGACAAATAGAAAAACTGAATAAAAGTTCCACATTCTAACTTTGCATCAAATTGCATCAATACTAATAATCCTTTGGAACTATAGAGATTGAAATTAATCAATCGGAAAATTGGATTTCGATCTGCAATATCCGATTTGCGATAAGGCAATAAGGGTTCTAATTTTATATAAAAAAGTAGCTACCTTATTTATGATCCCATGCAAGAGACACAGCAAATTTACGAGTGATTTCAGAGAAAATATTAGTTTTAGCATTGCCGTTGATTGAGGGCCTTAAGGGTTATTTAAATTTCTTGCTCTCAACACACCCTCGAAACGTGTTAATGCGGGAATTATCCCCGCTTGTGGCAGCAAAGATGAAGCATTTTGTGACCAGTCAGATTATAATATTTTAATTAAAAAAGTTTTATTTTTAAGGAAATTATATTTTATCTATCTAACAAATTTTTATTATTGAAATGCAATTGTCTGTTGAAATAATTATTTTCTTTATCTTTGCTCCCCTTCAAATAGAAACAATTGCTGTAGCTTTTGGGAGGTATTTTGGGAATAAAAAGGTTAGAGAGTTTAAGAGTACGGAGTTAACTAAATTGAAAGCGAATTGTAAAAGTTTTAATCCATGGAATAAATCTTATATTTCGGGCGCTGAAGGGAAATTAATCACAACTGGAATGTCTCCCGCCTTTAGTAGTCCTATACATACACTTTTTTTACCCTCCTTGGTGCCATCTTTAACCAACTTTATTTTCCAAGTGTGCAGGAATTCCCAATGTAGGTCGCAGGCAGCGATTTACATATTACTTAATGGAAATAATACCGAAAAAATACTTACTTGATAGATTGAAATCGTTAAGAAATTTTTGATACAATTTTAAAATTCTAATAAGTTTTAGTGAAACTTTGTGGGTATAAACTAATTAAAATAATATGAAGCCAATAATAAATGCTTTACAAATGTAGTCCTATGCATTACACTCAAACGTGATACTTTCGTATATATTTTTACCTTATTTCTCCGTTTCGCTTTGAATTTATCTCCCCTTTGAACCCAATCCCCCTTTTGCTTCAAGAGTCCTCGGGCATTGTTACTACACGATTCATTCCCTGGCGCCCTGTTTAACCGATACAGTAAATAATTTATAGGCACCTCAACTTCTCACAAAACTCCGACAATACTTTTTTATTTTTATTCTACTTACAACAATCAATGGTTGAGTTGAAAGAAAGTAAAGAAATATCATTATTATTATAGAAAGCACAATTAAGTTTATTTGCAAATAAAGAAAGTTTCCGCTTGTTAATTTCACCGCATTAATTTCTTTCTGTTAGGGTACGTTAAATAACAATATTTTACGTTTGGCCACGTTTTAATTTTATTTAGCTTTTCAAGCGAGTGAGTTGCGAATCGCTGAATTTTATGTTGCTCGTAAATTTGACAAAGTTATATTATTATTTTCAGGTCTGAGATATAATAATGTTCATTTTAATTATTTAAAGCATTACTAATATATAAATTTATCCAAAACTTTTTATCAAATTTTTGTTTAATTCAACTATTTCTGTAAAATCTAAAAATTACAAACATTTCAAAAACAATTATGCTTTTTCCATTTGATATTCAACGCCGATTTATATAATAAAATATGAATGTACGGATATTAAAAAATTGTTCTGTATCTAGTTCATAACTGACGAACAGAATGAAATTGCAAATCGAATTAGCATCGCGAGAAGCACCCAACATTCAAACAGCAGCATAATAACAATTTTAGCATTGTGTGATATAATTCCATTGATACGAGCCGTGACTGCGAACGCCTCGCCACATTTGCATCAGTAATTTCAGGCATCACAGTTGTTATCAATATCGTGCATTCATATTAAATTGTAACATATTTTTATAAAAAAAATAAAATAAAACTTTTTTATGATGATTTAACTATATTAAAAAAGTTTAAGGATGTTTTCATCATATTAAAAGCATTTTTTTAAGTACAATAATAAAGTTTAATTTAATTTTTGATTTAAGTTTTAGTAAACAAAATATTTTTTCCCCAACAAAATCCAATTTTCTATCACTAAGATATAAATCCCCTTCGTTCTATTCGAATAAATTTTATGCACCGATTAAGCATTTCATTCAGATAGGGTTATTTGTCAGTCGCGCCACAAACTAAAATTGTGTCTTCCGGAATTATCTCGCCTTAAATATATTTTTTATCGGCCTCCTCACGCAACCCTGCATTAGCATAAAACACTTTTTTCATTCTTTCTTAGTTGGAGTTGATTTATTAATCGCGCTCATGATAGGTTTATTTATTACTAAGAAATAAAAAAATTGTGTGAACCGAAAGAAATGCCTAAAAAATGTACAAAAAGCAATTAATTCAAGTTAATTAAATTTTAAAATTTAATGGGTTTGAAAAACAAAATTAGAATGGACTTGTTTCTTTTTTGAGTTGGACTAATACTATGTTTGTGTTAGCTGATTAAAACTTGTTACAGATATTTAATGTAGCTCAGTTACAACGTTAAAGGGACAAAACATTCAGATGTGTAAACTATAGAAGTATAGAATTCAGATATAAATAATTTGCCAATTTACTAGATGTTGCAAATTAAATCAAACTATTGATGCTGCAAAAAATGTTGTTTGAATTAAGCTCATTATTAATCACAACAGATTTTGCATTTGAATTCCTAAATTTGCAAAATAATTTAAAAAAATGCTTTAATATAATTGTTAATTGGTACGGCTAAAGTCAATAAAATATCAATATGATCTTAATGAAAACTACTACTTGACACCCTTTTATTGCTACAAATATTTCAAACTCAGCTACCATACCTACTAAGTTGAACACCTTTGCCATAACAACTACACAAACTAGCATTTTCTATTAATTAAGAGTTTTTTAATAAATTTTCAACATTTTTTAAGTACCTAAAACAATTAATATGGTAAAATTAAAAGAAAAAAATGATGAGAACAAAAAGTTTACAAATTCACTTAAAAAATGGCGATGTAGTTTAATTTCCTTTTACAATCTCTATGTAGGTTTATCAAAATGATGGGCAATTGGCTAAACATACAAATATTTTAAAGTTTAATAACCCATTCAATTATGCTCGGTTTAAAAAATCAAACCTGCAAAAAAAAAATTATGCAAAAACATCTAAAAATCTCAAGTATACGACCAAGAAATCTAAATTCTACATAAATCTTACAGATTTCTATGATAAATTAAATATTCGTAAAATATTTTAATTCACTAAATGCTATTTATTATTTAGTATACTATTGAATGACTAAATAAATCTTAAAAAGTCTATAAGTTTGTTAGTTACACTCGAAAAAATCTGGGTAAATTTGATTAAAAATTCATTAAAAGCTCTAGAAAAAAATGAAATAAAAAGAAAATAACAAATTAAAACAAAAAGTTGAAGATTTGTAGAAGTAGTAAAGGTGCTTAAAACAACTAAGATATCTAAAAAAAAAATCAATAAAAAATTCTAAAAACTATAAAAAAAAATAAAAGTAAAGATTTTATACATAGTAAAATATTTGTGGTCGTTAAGAAAATATTTATAATTGTAGGTACCTGAACTTGGATTCTATAAATGTAATCTTTGTACTTTTCTAATAATCATTAATATACCTTAAGCTATACTCATACTTCATAAATCCCATTTTATTGCCTTACAACCCTGTCCCTGTAACGTGTATTTTGAGTCAAGCAAGGCTGTGTATAGACTTTACTAAAAAATATATAATTACAAATCTCAACTTTCCTAATACCGAGTGGGGTCCAAACGGACCCCACAACCAGATTTTTTTAGTTTTCTTTATAATTTTTAGTTTTTTTTAAATATTTTTTTTTATTTTTGTAGAACATAGTTATATATAAATTCATTTTTTTATATAACTAACGCAAGGCACGCTAATCAATCCCAATCACCACTACGTTCTTAAACGACGTATATTAATTAACTTAACACTATTTAGCAATAATATCTTTAATAATGAACTGACGTCAAACCATCTGACCGCATCGCTTTACTTTGTATTTTTTTTTTGTGCTAGGAGGAGAATCTTCCTAAAAACTCGCAAAGTGTCGGATTCACCCTCGCGGACTAAACTCCCCCCGACTTTGACTGCTGGAAGTTCGTCCTTTTAGGACATTGCCTTCCTGAATGGTTGTGTGTTCAACACGGGAAATATTTACATAATGCACATGTTTGCCAACCATATAGGTGTGCCTAGAATGAGTGGGATCTAGTTCCACTTCTAGGTCTGAGTTTCAGACTGAAGGGCCGTGTCTAAAATTATTAGACGTCAAGTCATCTAATAGAACTTTAGAAGCTTTTAGTAGCTTGACGAAGTCATCATTACTTGCTTGCGATAAGCAAAGTAACAGCTGATCTTTAGCTGATAGAAGAGAGGCGCTTGGCGCCGATCCCGCAGCTTGTGCAAAGGATTTCTCCCCGCTTGCATTGGGACCGCTCCGTGGTGGAGCACGAGACTGCTTACGGGGAGCAGGTGTCTTACCGGTGGCATGGCTGTTGCGGCTAGCCTTTAGTTTCTGGTAAGCCAGGCAGCCCTTATAACTTGCCGTGTGGTCCCCACCACACGCGACGCATTTTGCTAAATGGCCGCTCTCTTTGGTAAGAGTGCAACCGGCGCTCGGATAAGCTCCGGCGCACTTGACGCAGCGATATGGTGCGTGGCACCGGGATGCCCCGTGGCCGTAACGTTGGCAACGGTGACATTGGCGATCTCGGGGCCTTTGAGTTTGACCTCTGTGGTCACGCGAAGCCCGAGCAACTTAGTTAGAGACAGGATCTCTCTGTTTTTGGCTTTCTGGGGAAGCTGGACGTACACCATTGGAAAGTCTTTCCCGTTTCTTCCCATTCGTGTAGTCAATTTTGGAGTGTACCCCTGAGCGATGAGCTCAGCCTGCACTATTTCAACTTTAATGCAGGTGGGCACACCCCGAATAACGTATTTTAAGGACTTTTCGGACCCTAGTTGGTAGGTGTGGTGAAAGATGTCATGCTCTGTGCAATAATCGATCACCGCCCTGAAGTCATCCTGCGTTAGGGGGTGCAGGAGAATGCCATCGACCACGTTTACTGCGCGATCAATGGTGATGTTTAACGACTCGAAGGTCGCCTTTAGCCCTAGGTTCACATCCTTATCATGGATGGTAATAAGAAGAGGGCGGCGTGCACCGGCTTCCACTGTGGGCGCCGGCTGTGTTGACTGGCCTAAGGTGCAAGTAGCCGGACCAGTGTTGATCGGCTTTGCCTTAGGGGCGGGCCGGGTTGAAGACCCTTTGGCCTTGGTAGCTGATGGCCCTTGATGGTGCTGAAGGCACCTGACGTGTGGGGCCGGCTGAAGGTCTATTAGAGCAAGAAGGTTGAGAGGGCTCACCTAGTTCCTTCTTCATCTTCTTCAACTTTGCTTTCTTCCCTTCGACCAAGATGAATTTGTCCTTTTTGGACGGGTCTTCTTGGTGGAGGTCGACCTCGCTTTGGGCGGTTTCCATTTCTTCCTCCTCGGAGGAGATGAAGTTGGGCGGTCCGGCGGCAGGTCTCTTGAGGGAGGCCTGGGCCTGGGTGGCCGCTGTATAGCGCTTAGAACCTGGTTGCAGGTTTCCATTGGGGCCTCTTTGGTGGTGGTCGAGGCTGGTGCTATTGGAGGTGTGAGCTGGATGGGCAGCTCGGCGAGAGTGGATTTGATGGAGGTTTTTATTTTGCTAATGGCGGCCTTTGCCTCCTTAGCATCTCTTCGGATCGCTTTAACCTGGGCGTCCTGCTCGGTAATTCTCTTCGTCTGGCATTCCATCATTGCCATGAGTTGGGATTCTAGCAAGTGGAAGATTCTTCGCCTGGTTTTCGATGATCATCTCGTTCTTCTCCACTACGGCATACATTAGCTCAAGAATCTCCCGGTCCGACATCTTGCCGTCGGGGTCTATGCTGGAATAAAATGTTTAATTAATTAATTAAATTAATAATTAATTAATTAAACAATTGAATTAGTTGTGGATGGCAGTATCTTTCAACTGTTCATCCGCGCCTAGCGTGAAATGATAATTGCAATTATCCTCGATTGGATCCAGTAGCAGGTGCGTCTCTTGGATCGTTCTCGTAGTGGACTAGTCTGGTCGGCTGCTGACAGTCGACTCTCGCTTCACTTTGTAAAAGTTACCAAGGCTTTTTTGTACGTCCCGCGTCCGACCCTTGCTTCAAGTTGCTATGCCCCACTTTATTCGATTTGTGCCGGCTTGCTCCAACTCATATGAGTAACTATTTTTTAATGCAATAAATACAACTAAAAACGCAACCAACAATAATTCTGGTTTAACAAATCAAACACATACTCTGCACAGATGCGCAAAACATAAATTCTTCATATGACTACTTAAATCACAAAGTCTTATTTGAACAACGATATTACTACACTATACTCAACATACATCTACTCTGAACAGTCCACAGGTGTGTTACTACTAACACGCAATACACCGTTTAATACAGCAACATAGTATCTAAAGAAAAACAATGTATCTCAAAGTATATATTTCTGGTAAAATTGTTTTATTCAGTTTACTCCCGTATTGTTTAGAAACATTTAAAACAATATTTTACTTTGTTCCACAAAAATACAGATACTAACTTTCAAATACTCTAGAAACGACTAGTTTTTCTTGTAATAAAAACCCAAAACGCAAAAAACAGTCCTGACTTCTACAACAAACTAAATCCAAAACACAAATGCTATTATTTGCAATATTGACACCATAGTCAACAATTGCCTCCAAAACAAAACAACACTTGCTCCGCTCTAGAACCCACTGCCACCAAAGTAAAAAAAAAACATTACTAGATCTCACAAGTATCTTACCACATTGACAAACACCAATATCAGACTCACAAATTTAAACCATTAGTTACAACAACAACACAAGACGTCAACGGTTGTTCTTAAATCTTGCACTTGCTCCGCTCTAAAACACAAAGCCACTCAAGTAAGAAAAGACTAAAAACCTTCAAACGTTTTTCACCGCATTGACAATGTCAAATGTGATAGGTTTGCAAACTCAACCCAGTTTGCCTCAAAAACTCTGACATCAACTACCGTAATAGCTATATAATCCAAAACGTTTATAAATAAAATGCATAACCATATTTTCAGTGTCAAAGCTTCAAACAATATAGGGCTTTCCGTCAACACTACTTCTACACAGTTAATTGCAAATATGTTTCTTAAACGCGTATTAATTTTATTTGGACTTTTCTACTGTTAGATCAATCCAACACAAATCTTGAATACATCGTTGAATAAATAATTAAATCAAAAGGGTTTTAAACTATGTGCATGGCATTAAATCTCATCAACACACAACTGAATTCTTCTACATACAAATGGTCTACAAAAAAACAAATCTTTTGTTTAAAAAAAGAAATTATTATCCTCAAACAAACAATCTGTAGCTAGGAGTCTACAGCAACACCTTTTTTGCATTTAGAGGAACTCATAAAATTCATTGATGACAACATAAGCTTTTACATTTTTTTAAGTTTTACTTCTGATTTTCTACAAAGCCCAAAGCCTTTTAAGATATTAATATGGCCCTATTTAAAAAAAATAACCAAAGCTTGTACACCAGCTGCATCTAAAAACTTGCATTTTGTCTAAAAATCCTTAATTAATTCTATATTATTTGATGATTGTTAATCTCAACAATTTACAATAGTTAACAAGCCCGCTCTGTCTGGCAAATAGCACACTTTTTTATCATTAATGACCACATCCAATGGTTGCAATCAACCAAACTGAATCAAATTGGAAAATTCGTTCTAATTAAAGGTCAAGACCATTGCCAACAATGCCACTACATTCTTTATCAAACAACAATTCCGCATGAACCGCCGATAACTTGATAACTTAACCAACACAAATAAAAAAAGTTGCAACAAAAATTCCACTATACACATAGTGCAACTCTCACTAATTGCATCATGCACTAACTCATAGAATTGAGAAACAATCAGTTATAGTCATATCATTAACTGAAGGTAATTAATAGAATACAAACACCGTAACCACAAAATATACTTGCAGCAACCATATTTGTCGTTTTTTTAAATTACAGAATGACGAGTTATACAGGGAGTTTATAAATGAATGGGATTATGTAATCACTTTAAATGTGCCGCTTTTGTTAAATTGTTCACTAAACTATTTGTTTTGACAGATCAACTTTGACAGCTGTCAAGCAAACATATGAAAACATATGTAGTATAGTAGACAATTTTAAAAAAGCGGCATATTTAAAGTGATTACATAATCCCATTAATTTATAAACTCCCTGTACAACTCACAGCACAACCGCTGCCCCTGTAAAATATTTATTTTTACTCTGCTAGATATTTCCAAATTCGTCGATGCATGCAGTCACCAATCGGTCTTATATAATTGCCAATCCACAATTTGTGTAATGTAATATTTGTTACAGGATTTTTGGCATCACAATTAATTGGAATCTATCAACACATAAAATATCGGTGAACCTTTTTTTCTTGAAAAATATTGACACGTTTATAAATTACAACTGGTTTTTAAAGGACAAAACTCCAACTCAATATCGAAAAGATAAGATTTCAGTAATCATTTTTTTTTAATGTTTAACTACATACAATATTCTATGCCTTTTTTGAGTTGAAGATTTGCAGTTATATTTAACGAGTAAAACATTAATGAAATTTTAAAAACTCCAATTTTAAAAAAATATATATTCAGGCGTTTTCTTGATTCTGTGAATCCTTATAATAGCGCAACTATTCCTTAAGTATTACTAAATTGAGATAAAAATGCGACAGATTAAATTCTTTAATAACAAACAGTCAAGTAGGTAGACGGAGCACTCATTTCATTAACGCGGGCGAGTAACTTTATCATAAGTTAAAGTGCTTCCGCCCACTTTAGTTATTACTCACTTAAGATTTGCCTCCTCAGTAAATGTTAACTTGTCACTATACAAAGGAGAAGGGTTACAAATTTAATCTTTTAGTGACAAATAATCAGGAATGTCAACGGTGCACATAGTTCATTAATTTTAGGCGTGTGGTTTAAATTGGAGTACCTTAACCACCCAACCAAGTGTTAGTTATCCTAAAATTAAATATTTTTCTCTGGTGGAAGTATCATATAAATTCAATATCTTAATGACAAACAATCAAATTACGGACTTGTGACTTAAATTAGAGTGCCCCAACCACATACTCAAGTGTTAGTCATCATTAGGTTTGATGATTCTTTTCGGAACAAATATCAGCTAGTAATAAATTCAATTTCGTAACAAAAAGAAATCAAATGTTGGGAGTGTGGCTTAAATTGAAGTGCCCAAAACACCTATATCAGTCAGTCTTAATCATCTAGAATTAAGATTTTTTTTTATATGTATCAGCTGTTATTATATTATATTAAGGACGGAATGTTACAGATCTTTAATAACAAAGAGTGGAGTAGGTGGGCAGAGCACGCACTTTATAAATTACGTGTGACTTAAATTGAAACGGGGCACTCACCATTAGTTGTTTCTCTTTGGTAAGAATGTCAAATGTCACTATATTGTATCATTAAATTAAGGCAAAATAGTGACAGATTCGATATTTTTAATAACAAACTGTTAGGAGAGTAGACGGTGCATTTACTAACTGAAAGCGTTTGTCTTAAATTGAAGTGCTTTGCCTACTCACACAAATAAGTAATCCAAAATATATATATATGTATTTTCTTTTTGCAAATATCAGCAGCTACATTACTAGCAGAGAAATGTTAGCGTTAGCAAATTATCTATCATTAAATAAGATGTTTTCTACGGTTTCTCATTCCACTCTATTTTTAAGTTCTATAGTAGCTGTTTACATCTAATTCCTTTTCTATTTTCTGTCTTTTTTAATCTTTTGTTTGTACTACCATCTGTTGTTTATTAGTGTACTTACCGTATTGTTTGCGTATCTAATGTTATTGATTGTAGTTCCGTTTAGTTTACAGCCAAGTTCTAGATTATGGAAGGCTTTTGTAAATATTGTGTGTTAAATAGCATTAGTAACATTTAGTATTCTTGGCGTACCTCTTTTTTTACCTTAATTTTGTATATCGTGGTTTGGTTGTTGAGTTTGACATTGGTTAATTGTTGCTAGTACTGGTTTTAGAGAATTTAGAGTATTTTTATTTATGTTAGCGTTTTTTAGGTAATTGATAAGGCGTGTGTGGTTGATACTGCTAAACCCGTTTTTGTAGTTAATAAAGCACAGAAAGATGCTTTTCTTTTGGTCTTGTATACAGAGTTAGTACAGACAATTAAATTTAAAATACAATACCTTAAAATACAGTCATCTGCTTCTTCTTTTCAGCCTGTGCTTATCCACTCCTGAATATAGGCCTCTTCCATATTTTTCCATGCGATTGGGCAATTTGATGCCCGTAATTGGTTTTATATCATTAAGCCAACTTTTTTGAGGTCTTCCTACCCTCCGTTTTGATTGTCGTGGCCGCTATTTAACAATGCGGATTGTCCATTTGTTGGAATCTTGCCTTACATGTCCCACCCATCGCCACTTTAGCTCAGCTACCCGCTCGATGATGTCTTTTACCTGTATCTGTATTGCGTATTTTATCTCGCAAGCTTATTCCGAGCATGAATCTTTCCATTGCTTTCTGCGTTGTTCTAAGACGTTTTGCACTTTTCTGTGTTAGGGTTGCAGTTTCCAAACCATAAGTAGCTACTGGCAAAACACAGGCATCATATACCTTCCTCTTGAGATTAATAGGTATATTCACATCTTTTAGGATATGCCCCAACTTCCCGTATGCAGCCCAACTCATTCGTATTCTTCTGGTGATTTCAGCAGTCTGATTATCTTTACCAAGTTGGACAGAATGACCGAGATAAACATATTTTCTTACCGTTTTGGTTGTCGATAGTTATATGTAATTCTTACAGTAAAGGTGACTAAAAATTTTTTTAAAAACATCAACCATTCAAATTTTTTTCTTAAAGTAGTACGTCTGACTGAACTGCAATTTTTTGGTACTATTGTGCACCACTGGTTATTATTTCAGTAGTTCCGTTTCTTTAATAAAGTTCAAAAACTTTTGCCAGATTACTGTCTAATCTATGCATATTTGTACAGAATACAGTGTCAAGTTATAAGTTGTATAAGCTTTTGCAGTTTTTTTTTGTTTATCTGCATTACAGCGGTTTAGGTAAAATGTGATGGTCCTGTTAGGTTAAGTTTAGCCTTGTGTACTTCATGTTTTGTTTTAAGTTTACTACAAGTTAATGGCTATTTTGATCTAGTATAAGATTGCTAATGCAAAATTAGGTCAAAAGAAAAGGGTTTATGTTTTTCTTTTTGGCAAGCTGCTTTAAAGTTATGGCATCCATACCTTGTTCCTTTTGTACTTAAATTAGTGTACTTTTTAGACTAATGCCCAACTAATTTTACAGTCTATAAAAAGTTTAGTGTTTTTTAGTGGCAAGCGTGTTGTTTGTTTGTAGTGCCGCTAGGCTGTTTAAAATTATGAATATCAATTTGATAAATGTTGTCTTGATTTCAATATGTTTCTAGACTACCATTTAATGATTATATCAAGTGTTTGTCTGGCCATCGATTTAGTTGCAAAAAACACTCGGATGATCAGTCAAATAATCCAGATGAGTATAAAAGGTTAGTTTGGTATCATCCGGAAGTCCCAAATACTTCACTTCTTTTGTTATTGGGAATATGGCATTTTCAGCTTTTTTTCAGTCTTTGTTGTTTTGACATCTAGACGCATCATGTTAAGCGCAGTTGCTCCAAACTTACCGTTTACCAAAATGGTCATCATCAATGTAGCCTAAAGCAAAAACGCCCATAATACTAACGACCCATAAAAAATGTAAAAGACGTTTAAATTAGTCAAAATAAAAAGTCTTTAAAAGTCTTTATAACTATCAAAAAATTTAATACAAAAATCTAAAAATTTAAATCCAAGTACTAGTCACTTAAACTGTAGAAGCCGCAACAAATTTTAAACGTGATTAACATTTTATAAAAAATTGGTAAAAATTAACAAAAAACTAATAATTAAATAAGAAATTAAAATATTTTAAAATAAAACTATGCACAGTTTTAAGCAAATAAAAATGACCATATCAGTTTTAACAAAAAAAAAACAAACTGCTTTACCAAGTTAAAAAGTTTTTAAATTTTTTTAAAGTTCCAAAGCTTTCAAAAATCCTAAAAGCTTTTAAATAACCATAATATGTTTAAAAAGTCTAAACAGCTTCCAGCAAGTTTTTAACAAAGTCTTTCAGCTAAAAATTAGAAATGTTTATTGCTTGTTACCATTAAACTATAAAACAATTCTAAGAAAACCAATTTTTAAATGGCAAAGACTTGGGCACGTAGGCAAGTTACTTGTGTCAATGTTTTAATTCAAAAAAATTAATTTAAATAAAAGATGTAAACCCTTTTTTTCTTTTTTGAGTTTTTAGTTTAATAATATATTGTAATTTTGATACCACAGTTGACTGACAATTCTTAATAAATTTGCGAAAATTTTTCTTAACTGTTATTTGTTCTACTGTAAGCTAAATAGGTTTTTTAAAAATTTCTTTACAATTCTGCGTCAGTATCTCTTACGATACATTTGCCAGTAATTATAAAACAGTTTTATTGCTTGCAATCTTTGAGTGACCTGTAGTAAATTACAGAAAACATATTTTGGTCTACTTTGGTGTTTTTCAGGCAATTTCTCATAATTGTAAATTTTCAGTATTTCCGTTAGCTTGTCAAAGCCTTGTTTAAACTTACTAAGAATAAAAAGCTTAATAGTGAAGTATTGCTTCTTCATACAACGCTTCAACAGTGCTTTTCCATTGCTGCAACTTAAAAAACTCTTATTTGAACACCCTTTTTTGGTTTCAAATTTTTTTTTAGTGTAATTTTAAACGAATTTTGGATAATTTTTGCAATAATATGTTTGCAAATCTTAATGATTGTTGTATTGGTCAGTCAGAACGTCATTTTTGCTAAGTGATAAATTATCCATCTAATTAGCTAGACGTTTTACAAAAAATAAGATTGTCTCTATAAAATCATAGACGCTTGCCAAGCAAAGTAACAGATAAGGTTGCGTTTTGCGCATTAGTTTTAGCTTGCGCGTAAGATTGTTCTTTGCAGACGGTGGGAGTGCTCCTAGATGAAGCAAAAAAATATTATTTACCGTGGGGTTTGCTGTTGTTTTAGTTTGTTTTCAATTTGAAGTAACCTGGACAGTTTTTATAATTTCCGGTGTGTGGCCTACTGCACGCGGCGCCTGGACTCTTTGGTAGTTTTGCATTTGCAAGTTGGTTAGAATCCGGCGCATTTAACACACGCATAAGGTGAGTTAATTGCATCTAAATGCCGTATGGTTGTAGCTTTGGTAACGGTGGCAATGTGCAATCTCGGTGGTTTTGTGTAAGTATTCAACAATGACATGAACCCGCATAATTTAGTGAAAGACAGGTTCTTTTTATTTTTGCAAAAGTAGTGTTTATTCAAATTCCATCAATCACTTTAGATATTTAGTTTGTTCATAGCATTGAACGTTACCGATAGCTCTGAAAACATGGTTTTATCGCATATGACAATGGGCGTACGGCGTCTTGTGTTAGCATCTTCTCATCCCCAGAAGGATTGAGAAGGCTTGTGGGGGGACTTAAGAAACTAGTTTTCGGACCAAAGTTGGTTGTCTGGTCCTTAGGGGCCGGCGGAATTAAAAATTTGGCCTTGGTGACGGATAGCGTTGATTGAGCTGAAGGTTCCTGACTTGAGGCGGTTGATAATCTGTAGTTTTGTTTTTTTTTTTAACTTTTTTGTATTTTTTAGCATGGTGTGTAACAACGGTAGTGGTGTCTTGCTGAACCTCTATAACCTTTTTATTCACTAAAAATGCAAGGCCTGGGCCAAGATTTTGCTTGACTTGCTGAGCCAGCTAGTCTAGCTCAGAGATGCTAAGAGTAACAGGTTTATCAGAATTTTTTAGTGGAGTTTAAAACCAGAGCATCCGGTGGAGTAGTGGGTTGGGTGGGCAGCTTAATGATAGCGGTCTTCAGGCCGCTTAGTGCTAGCTTTAATGTTTTATCTAATAAATTTATTTTTGTAGATGTAGATTTTTTCTGATTGACCTTCTACTAGAGTCACTATAAGGGTCTCAAAAGAATTGATCATCTTGAGGATGTCGTTCGCGCTCTTGTAGTCGTCTATGCTAAAAAAAATAAATTATATAAGTAATTTCTTAATTAATCAATTTAATAGATTAGTGAGTTGAAAATTAATTAAGTAATTAAACTCAATTGATCATCTGTAACTATGTGCAGTTATCCGTTGTGGGGTTTTTCAAACGGGTGATGCTGCGTAGTTTCCTCTCGATGTGCTCTGGACTGTTTGGGTGCTTGCAGTCAATTCTGTACTGTTATTAACTTTCAACAAAATATAAGCTGCTTTATATGATTAGCTGAACTTTTTTATACTTTAAATAAACTGAAAAAAAGTTTTTCAGAGCTGGAACTGGATTAAAGAGGTTTTTTGCCAACTTTTATTATATCATAGAAATAATTAAATTCTAGCAAAATTTTACTATATGTCTTCTTTTAATATTTTTTATATAATTAATATTACCTCTAAAATTATATAAAATTCATCCATTAAAAAACCAATAATTCAATACGCTTAAAGTAATAATTAAAAAAAAATTGTACAAATTTTATATCAAGTCTAACATAAAATACATTAAATTATTAAAAAATATTCTATTATTTTAATTCCAACACAAGTTTATAAAATATGTATTAAAATCAAAATATATGTATATATGTATTTCTGTTATATATAACGATTTGTTCCCAACTTTTAGTAAATTGTAATGCAGAATATTTTTATTCATACATTACCATACTCGATGCATATTCTCCGCTGAAGCAAACATTGAAAACAAACATGCATCACGCCAACAAGTCTCTTAAGTCAATAGCAACGTAAGTGCTTTCGTTGACGGAAACTATAAGATTACCATAAATTTCACGCAAAAAAAGTTCAATATTTTTTTATTATTGCAAAATAGCATCGCGCGTAATCTGCGGCGCAAAATTCAATTCCAACGAAAAAAAAAAGTATTTAATAACGCACGGGGTTGGATGGATGTAGGGTAATTGAAATTGCGCCCCGAAAATATGCTATAAAAACGTCTGCTTTGAATTTGCAACAAGGGACTTGTAGTTACAACCTTGGTGTTATTAATACTTGTAATATAGTCGAGAAAAAAATGTTGTAATAAATTTAGGCTTTCACAGTTTTTTTAATAAAGAATATAAATATTCACACATTTCAGCAGTTTTCTGACATTTAATTAATCTTTATGCAAAGATAAATATTTGTTGCCAAATGAAGAGGATTTCAGACGCAAAACATTTGAATTTTATATTAAATTGTTTATTAACTCATTTGAACTTAATTACCGAAAGATTTAAACAATTTATCAACTGTGTCTTATGTCATTGCCATTAAGCTGTCACAAAACTGTCCGCTACATGTTGACGTCTAAATTAATCGTGCATTAAACATAACTTTTAAAACAATGTTAGAAATCGTTGAAGATTATAGAAATCTTAAATTTATGGAAGAGCGCCTATTAAGGGAAAATGAAGACCACGAGGACGATAGGTTAATGTTAAAGATTAAAAAAATTCGTGAAACTACGGATTACTTAAAATATAAACTGGCAAAAGAAAAAGAGGAGCTTGATAGGGAACGGTGGAGAACTAACTCTGTTGCATCTATGCCACCGCAACAGACTATGGTAATTTAACTCGTTCTTTTTTTTTATTTTCCGCAATCTGTTTAACACAGATAAGTTGTAATATGAGAGCAATCAAATACATGTGGTTGGATGATGTGTTTGCTTGAGACAAAGGGAGTTAACATTGACTTTTCTAGGTGACGCCGAATTACATGTCGTATCCCAGCTACCCCTCGGTCCAGCAATTGCCTCTAGCACCTTACTGTTATAACAATGTGCCGCCTGATTGGGGACGTTATAACCCACAAATGGCTAGAATTCCTTATCCCTTAAATGTTCCCGAAACTTGCTACGTACCTCGTAAGTAGCATAATGTTTAAAGAAATTAATTTACTATTAGAGAAGTTTTAAATTATCAAATTTACCCGGGTGTATAGTGGTGAGTTACTTTTGTATTATTAATATCACGTAAAAGCCATTTTAGAACATAATAAATTTACATAACATTTTGATATTAAGCAACTAAATAATAACTACATGATGCCGTATTATATAAACTCTGTTAACAATTTGATATTAAAACAGATGTAGCATAGAGCATACATTCACTCAACATTTTTAAAACATGTTATCACTAAACCTTAATTGTTATTTAAAATCCATTAAATACATAATATATTAGACAGACTAATTTGAGAAAAATAAAAATAAAAAAATCATCAATCAAACAGACTTTTTGAGCAGCTCCATCTAGTGTAGCATATTTTTGCAAAAGTTAGTTGCGGCTAATTCTAATTGACTTTAGTACATTCTGACAAGACCTTTATCTTCTGATAATTCAAACAATTTACAAACTAAACGCTAGATTTATATTTTATTCTAAAAAAGTTTGTATAGGTTATGAACTACCTGGTTTTTAATACTTTTTTAAATTGAGTGCAAATACAAATTACAAAAAGTATTGTACATTAAAGATACACTGTTTCTCTGGTGCTGCTATCTATTGTAGTCAAAATTCATTTATTACCGTTGGTCTTATCGTACGGCTTCATATAGTCAATCAAAATAATCTTCCAAAGTTGTTGGTTGTAGAGAAAGTGGTTTGGGTGTAATTATTTTGTTGCAACTGGCGTGACCAACAAGTCTACCCCGTGGTGGACTTTAACATTTTCATTGCAAAAGGCACTACAAACTTTGTTGTTGAGTCTAAATGCGGTACAAAATCCTGGTAGGGTTTTGAGTTTGTTAAGAAAGTTTGAACAAAATTAGCCTTAAATAAATAAAAGTATTTTGAACAATTTGTCCAACAATTTTAATGTTTTAAAAAAAAAAACCGTTGATTATGGACTAACCTTTAGTGTCTGGGTTTTTGTTTACCAACTTTAACCTTTTATTATAAGCAACATTCTGTTGGTATTCTAATTTTTTTTTCACTAAAATAGTCGTCTCAAACTGTATAAAATTGACAGTTTGATGGGGTGCAACCGATTGTATAGAACGGTTTTTTTAAAACTAATATGGTTTCTACAAATCTAAAGAACGGCTTAAAACTATTGAGTAGTTGTTGCGTGCATGTCTCATACAATAAATTCTTAGATTTTTATAGTTTAGAACAGTTTTGTGTAGATTTAAAGCCGTAATATTTACCTTTTAATAAAGTACTTATTAGCAACATAATTAGTAGATGTAGTAACCGGCGGTTTTTCTTGTCGCCGTTTTGTATTTTTTAGAAAGATTCAAAAAGTTAATCGTAGCTTTTTGGGCGTTTAAACAAATCTGTTTACCCGTTGCTAATACATTTGAACCTCCTTAAACCTCTGGCGGTATTTATTTCTTTGTTGACTGTTTTGGTAGCTTTACTTGTTGAAGTCACACGCTTCACTAAGAATTTGCACACACCTTGTACAAATGTTGCATTTATGGTTGACTTATTCAAACGTTTAGCTTTTTCTTACATTTAATGTTTTGATTTTGAGAGGATGCGTAGCTCTCAACTGAAAAACAAGTTTTAAAATCGTTTATTGTCTTTTAGATGCGTAGCAAAAATACAACTTCTTTTTGTGTTGCGTCTCTTTTAAAGATATTCCGGTCAATTTTAAATCCCCTAAATAGCCATCTGTTTCTACAACCTTTTTAGACTTTCAAACAAATCTGTTTACCTGCCGCAAATACATTTGAACTCTCAATATGATTTCTTAAACCACTTTGCTTTTAATGCTTCTTTTTTAACTGTTTTGGTGACTTCTTAGATTTTTGGCGGATTTAGTTCAGACCACCACTGTTTGCAGCATTATAAGTATTTGTGGTTAATTTTTATTAAAATAAAAAAATTGTTGCTACTCTAACGTCTTCTACTTTCCTAAAGTCTCACAAAATGTTGGATTCATCCTGGAAGATTGTCATATCTTGGTGGCATAGACCTACCTGATGTTTTCATTGTGAGTTTTAATATTATATAATGCACCTTTGTGTCGCCCTATAAGCGTAACTTGGGATTTGTGGTGAACTTGTACCATGTCTACGATTCAGACTATCAAACACTTGTCTGCTATGATTAGTTATTTAGGCCAGAAGCGTTGCTGAAGATGCAAGCAAAGAAAAAGCAAAGCAACAGCTGACTCTTAACTTGCTAAATTGCGCTTACATTGGTTGTGATCTTGAAAGAAGCGTGAGTCTGTTGTTGATAAACAGGTGTCTTACCGTGGGCTTGGCTGTTGCGGTTAGGTTTCAAATTGTAATAAACTGAGCAATCTTTGTAACAAGTGGTGTGCGGCTCACCGCACGTGGTGCATGTAGCTACTGGATCGGACTCTTTAATTAGATAGCGCGTTTGACGCATGCGTATGGTGCATATTGCTGGCAACGGTGGCACTGTGCTATATCAACGGCAATGCAAAGCCCGCACATCTTGGTAAGAGACAGGATGACTCAATATTTTAGATTACTACACAAAAGTCCGCATGCGGTTACCATCAAACACTGGATAATTAATTTTATCCTGAATTGTAATAAGCAGACGGCTGCCTGAGCCAGCTCCCTCTGTAGGTGTAGGGATTCAGGGAACTAGTTGTACCTAAGTTAGCCCACGGCGCCTTAGGTACTGGCCGGGCCAAAAACCATTAGGTCTTGATAGCTGATTGCCTTGATGGCGCTGAAGACATCTTACTTGAAAGGCTGGTTGTTTGCCTAGTAGAAGCAGAAGTTAAAATATGCTCATCCTGCTGTCTTTAGTTTCTTTGTTTTATACTTTTTAATGATCGGGACAAATTTTTTCTTTGTTTTGGTGGACCTCCATGTCGTCCTCCTTCTCGGACAAAGCAGCATCAGACTCGACTTGGTCGCCGACAAGTCTCTTGAGGAAGGCCGTAGGCGGGATCACAGCTTGCTTAATCAATAGGACCCCGTTGTATGCGACGGTTTTAAAGCTGCCTCTTTCTTGATGGGGAAGGCGGTTGCGTTCAAAGAAGGACTGGGTTTGGTAGGCTGCCCAGAAATTGTCTTCATCATTGCGTCTTCCATCTGCTTTTTTAACAAGTGTTTGAAGTCTTTCTGGTCAATTTGGATTTGCTTGAACTTATCTTTGTGGATGTCAATTCTTTCAGATTGATCTTTCAACGAGCGTTGCAATAAACTGCGCTTGAGCTAGTTGATCTTGGCCGCCTGCTTCTTGATCAACTGTTTGTTCTTCTGCAACTGCCAAAGCGGCGACGGCGACCATGTTGCAAGATATTATGAATTAGTTAATTAATTTCTTAATTAACTAGTTTAAGTAAATTATGTTGAGATGACTTGCAGTCAACTCGTTTGCATTCTTTTGCAGAACTTTTAAAGAGGCCCATTCCGAGTTCCATCAGTTACAATTAATTCCGCAACGAAATAATTGTACGGTAAACATCAGACGTTTTTTTCACTCAACGTTTGCTTTCTTAACACTAAATTTTAAAAAAATATATATCTAGAGACATACACGTTTTTCTAATTGAAATCACACGCTTCACCGAGGATCTGAACACACCTTGCAGAGATGTTGCATTTATAGTTGACTTATTCAAACGTTTAAAATTTTCTTGCACTTAATGCTTTGGTTGGCTGCTAGCTACGCATTTTCTCAACTGCGTTCAAAATCTTTCATTAACATTGTCTATGTATCTAAAAATGCAAATCAGGTTGTATTTCATGAAGCTACAGCTGAAAATATGCTGTTTTAAATAAGAGTTTTCACCATTAGAATTTAAAAAATGTTGTAGTTTTTTACATCTTTGTTTTTCACTGTAACTCTACGCTTCTTTCAACGTTTTCCAGTAGTTTTTAGATAACCAAAAAAGAGTCAGTTTTGCCGTTGTCGTTTTGTAGTTTTTAAAGAAGCTTAAAAGAATAACGTTGGTTTTTTAGGTTTTTAAAGGATACTGAGTTCTTTTTTGATAAGATTTTTTAAGATAGCATGGTGAGTTTTCGAACCTGTTTGTTCTTTACCAGTTGTGTCAAACTTTTTTGGTAGTTTGTTAAACCATTGCTGGTATTTATTTTTTGCCTTTAATTTTTTTTAAATTTTATATTTGTTGCTAATTTACATGTTGCAGGTCTTTTTTTCGTAGGGTAATAAAGCATTGGATTAATTTTGAGCTTTAGTTGCAACAATTTCTTTTGCTAAAAAAGTAACTTTGTAGGTAACAACAGACATTTTGTTACCAGTAACGTTTGCTGCATTAAGTGCAAAATTCTTTTAATCTGAAGACCGCTGTACTTGTCAAAGCCACACGTCTCACTCTTTTATTGCCTTCATTTTCTTTTGTTAAGTTGTGATTTATTAAAATTGAAAAAATTCAGACATTGTTAAATCACAATTTGTCTTTGTAATAGTTTTGTACAATTTTAAGAAGGTGTTTTTTCGTTGCAACTACTAACGTTTTGTTCTTAATATCTCTTGCAGAACTGTGCGTCTTCTCGGTGGCTTTTCGGACTAACAAAAATGTCTTTTTACTGCTTCGGTTGCTAAGCAACGGATTAATTTTGAGCTTTAACCGCAAAAATCTTTTTTGCAAAGAGACGTCTACTCTTGCATTGTTTGCCCAACAATAATTCTGTTTGTCTGAGAACCCCATACACGCTTTACTTGTTGAAACTACATGCCTCACTAAAGATTTGTACACACCTTACAAGGAGGTTGCATTTGTAGTTGACTTATTCTTTTGTCTAGATTTTTTTGCACGTGTTCTTTGCCATTGCAAGTGTTTTTTGCAAAGCTTATCTTTTTTACAAAAACCAGAAACACGCACTTTTGCATTGTGTTTCTCTGCGTATTTATTACACTAAAACGTAAATTTGCACGCCTTTGGCAAGAGCCTTCATTGTTGATAACCAAAGTAAAGGGCTAGCTCAATTTGTCCCCAAAACATTTTAACTTTTGTATCATTACAACAATTATCAAAAAATTTTAAAGTTTTTCTTGGCAACCGTGTCGGATGCAGGCAAATAAAGTAAAAATAATAGAATTTGCTAAGTTTAAGCTGATAGACTTGCTTAAAGTCTATTTGTTAGTCTTTTCAGTTGTTGTTTTACTGCTGTAGGTTTAGTTTGAAAAAGTTAGTGCAATAAAGATGTGCAAAAAAGCTGCATACGGTACACAATAGATTTATGATATTTCTTCATTGTGTCAAATAAAATTTTGACAAAATCTTTAAGGTTTTTAGTATCAAAACTATTGCAAAAGGGCCTTTAAATACACGCAATTTTGAAAGTAATTGCAGTTTTGCACCTATATCAGTTGCACGTGAGTACTAAACTTTGAATTGTTAGTTGTTTTTATACAACTCTTAAAGAGTTATGCCCTAAAACAAAGTACTTATTTTATTGATAAGTTAAAAATAAACCCTACAACTTTGCGGAAGGTTTCAGCAGCAAACCACCGGCTCGGCCAAAGTAAAAATATAGAAGCGATTAAGTTTTTTTTTGGCAAAAGAAAAAAAGTTTTGCTGTATTTTTTTACATTTTTGTTTTCTACCGTAATTCTACGCCGATTTGAATGTTTTTGGATTACCAAAAAAATTTGTTTTGCCGTCGACGTTTTCCGTTTTTTAGAAAACTTTAAATTTAGTTTTCAAAGGAGCGTGTGCTTCTGTTTGTCAAAAATGTTCAAAGTATTATATTGAACATTCAAGAAAACCTTTTATCCGTAAGTTGCATGTTGGCGCTGTCTGTTTTGATAACAGATTGCTATAAAAATTTGGAATTTTGATAAGTTTGTTGAGACATTTCTAATTTGCTTTTTGCACCACTCTCCGTAATAAATTTTGCACTTCAATAAAAGTGTTTTATCTGTTTTTTGTACTAACAAAAAGGTCTTTTTTGCCGTTGCGGTTGCTAAGCAACAATCACTTTTACAAAAAAATCTAATGTGCAAAAAATGTTAGACGTTTTTCTACCACTCTTCTCAGCAGCATTATTTGTTATCCTAATTATAAACGCAAAATTTATTTTATTCTAGAAAGCTTTTTGATCTTGTTTCAAATCATTTGATATTTGCATAAAATTCATAAATTAAAAACGCACAAAATAAACGCTGCACTAACCTGATACCAAGTCTAAAACTCAAAATATTTAGTCAGTAGACATGATAATAATTGACTCATAATGTATGTTAGATTATTTTAACAATTTCTTATATATCACTTTTAATACCAATTTGTTATTTTTTAAAATGGCTAAAAGATTTACAAAGTAATCATTTATTTAAATGTAATAGTTATACTTAAATTCTAGCAAGGATGCAAGTATCCAGTCTATACAAAGACCATTTAGACGACGTGGATAGAATGTGTAAAATAGAATTCCTAAGAATGCAATCTAATATGGATAATTTACGTAAAGTGAAGCGAATATGGCAAGACACAACACCCCAACAAGAAGAAAGGCAATATCAAAGAAAAATAAGGCGTCGAATAAGACGACGCATTTATTACTCAGACGAAACCAATTGAATGTCCTTGTTAATATTATCATCATTGTTCTTTTTTTATAAATATATACCCCCGTTTGTCGATGCAGATCAGGAATGTATTATCATTTATTTGCAGATCGATACGTAATATACCGTAAGCAATAAGGAAATTAAGCGGCGAAAGCATCGGCATGCGGATGGAAATTGTGAGTTCAAATTGTCTGGAAATAAATGCGAGCTTAACTGCAAAGAGACGTGGCTGCATTTTTTAAGCTACATTACAGGCAATGCAATAAATGCAATAGACATGAAACGTTCACAACTAGACTGTTTAATATTAATTACACATTTCTGTTGCAATGAAATTCAATTTAATTATAATGATTGCTTTTAAATATTTAGCAATAGTAACTATTTTACTATTTTGGCTAACAAATATTAAAAAAGTAGGCGCTAATAATAATTATTTGTAAAAGGTAACTGCTGTGTCGCAATAATTCTAAAAAAACATATAATTTAATTTAAATAACGGTTACAATTAATCCCCAGATTTGCATTTATTAGTTGACCATAAAAAGCAGATCGGATCTGTCTACATATTCATTTTTGTGTCTTCATTATGTACGCGATACATATTCATAAAGGCTGTGGCACGAGGGAAGCAAAAAACGAGGAGATCCGTAAGCGGTTAACCGTGTAATACGGTTTTTACGGCGCTTATTTACGTGCTGCATTTTTTACCATCCTTATATTACACTTTCTACCCTTTATCAGTACCCGTTATGGATATTTCGGCACGTTTCCATCTAATTCGGAAATTCCGCAAATATTTGTAAGACGTGCATGGAATATCACCATCAATTAAACTGAATTGATGAGTGAGAATATTATTATTATTATTATTATATATTTTAAGGAAACTTTCCTATACATAAAATTGCATAATAAATTATGTGATCATCATCGGATTTCGATTTAAGTAAGTTTGAAACTGTGTCTATCTTTTGCGAAGGGAGAGGTCTTCGTCCTCTCGACTTGATTGCCAAGAAGTAGGCGAGTAGTAGTTACAGTGGAGGGAAGGAAGAGCGCCCTTATCGATTCCGTAAGTCTGCAGGGGGGAATGAAACAATGAGGATTCTTGGCGGGTCGGACGGCTGGCGTACGGGGATCACGAGTGTGCCACAAGGGCGCCTCTGCTCAAACTACAAACGGTATTTATCTGGGTTATCCGCACCACGATATCTCAACACCCTTCACTTTATCTGATACATGTGATGCACGATATCGTATCATTAAAGTTAACTATTCAAACAAATTTCTATTCTTTTTTTATATAATTAAATTATAAAATTGTTGACATTTTCAGCACTGTTTTTATTAATTATTAATTTCATTGTTTGATAAAACTGTTCGCTGTTGTAATCGCAAATTTATCGATTAAACGTATTGAAAATGCCAGCAACGCTGCATTCTAATTAGTGTTAATAAAACGTTGATAATATATATGCACGATGGCCACGTTGCGCGTTGGTGGTAATATTAATCATAATTAAAGGTAGCGCTGCATGTTTCCATCCGCAATAAAGTAATGCAAATGAAAGTTATTCCAGATTGTGTTTAAATCTGAGTTAGTTTATGATTTATAGGGTTTACCTTTTTTAGTAATTAGATCAAATCAGATTTTTTAAACGTGCAGAGAATTTTTAAATTAAAATGTTTTGAAAATTGTTATTTGTAAAATTGTAGCTTTACATTCAAAATATAATTTTGCTAAAATAATAAAAACTATTGATAAAATGACAAAAAATAAAAGCTTACATGTTACCATTTAATAATAAAATAGTCAAATTATGTTCTGAAAATGATTTCAGACAGTTAACGTCCGTTTTATGCAACTTCTTTTGTGATGGCTTCTTTCAAGTCTTGCAAGTTTTGAGGTTTATTGACGTAGAACTTTATTTTTAATTGTCCCTATAAAAAATAATCAGAAGCTATGAAGTTTTGGCTAACGAGGGGCCTACGGCACATCATCAAAACTGGAGATTACGTGTCTAGGAAAAATACGAAACACAACTTCCATTGAGGCTTTGCTGTTTAGGCTCTGGCATTTTGTTGAAACCAAAAATTTCTTGTAGTAATTTTTTGTCGCTGCAATTTTGGAATCAAAAAGTTTTCTAACATGAAAACATATTGCTCGAAGTTTAAGGTTACAGCTACCTTTCTAGCATTTTTGCTTTTAGAAAAAAATTCCAAGATGTGTTTAAATACTCATTCAAAGTGCAGCACTTGTTTCTACAAAAGTAAGTGTTCATACATTTTGGAAACAGCCTTGAAGTTTTGGATTAATTGCTGATGTTGTTCTAAAATTCTGCATCTAACTGTTTTAGAATTAAACCGTTACAACCAATATTAATTCGTTGGCAAAACGCGGCTGCACGACAATTTTAGGTACTCCTCAACTGCAAACGCAACTAACAAACAGAAAGCACTCTTAAATCAAATGACATCAATTGCATGCTTTTATCGCTATCTCTTTGCGTGCAATACTTGTTCTAAAACCGCTTTTCCATTCCGTCGTAAAAGTTTCTGGGTTAAGTGTTGTCTGTTGCCATTAACTTTTTTTAAAGTTTTTCTGGTACAAGCGTAGCTAAGTACATTTTGTTGATTTAAGTTTCGATTTTGTGTAGTATTAAATAATGCTACTAGCCTCCACCTCTAAGAAACAAACTTTGCTATACTGTAGCTTGCATACGTATATTCTGATTGGCACTATTTATTGTCGCAGTGTTACTGTGAGTTGTTGAAGCAGCGTTACTAAAAAAATATTTATTAGAACTAACGTCAACGCTTCTTTGACGTAAATTTGAATATAGTTTTAAACATTTTTATTCAAAGTCAAGTTTCTGTAAGTATCAAAAACAGTTTGCGTAATTGGACATCTTTTAAACTAAAGTATATGAAGCACAAAAATGGTTAATTTCTATATTTTTATCACGTTTAAGTTAAAAATGCTTTTTTTAACTACAAGTGCTTATATATTAGGGCTTACTACCTCACAAGCTGCTTTTGAATATGTACTTAACAACACAAATATATACTATTGCACCCGTTAGTTGAAAGAATGGAGGCGCTGTAGATACTGACAAAACCTTGTGTCTGGTCCACAAACCCAAATTTTGTTGCGTCGGTTGTAACTTTTACAACCGTAAAGTTTTTTGAATAAAAAATATAAACGATACAATTTAATTTAGTTTTAATTAGTTTAATACCAATCACGTCAAGGTTACCAATTTTGCAATTATGTGCAACAGACATTAATAAAATACTGTTGGGCTGCACTTAACAAAGTTTCTTTTATCAACGAATGCCGCTAGTTTTATTTTGTAAATCAGGACATATCTCGATTTAATAAACTGTGTTCTGCTGTCCCAGTTAATAAACTAATTGTGTCGGTTTGGAAATCAAATTATTTTAAATATAAACTTTTACACTTTTTAGTGTAGAACGGATACCGCTGCAAGTTTATTTCAAAGTAGCATCTAGTTTTTAGTTTTAGAGACTGGTGATGGTCTATTTTTTTTTTTAATTTCATTTATGGTGACCTGCAAAATTTAGCATTGAAAAATTATTTTTGTTTATTTTATATTTCTTTTCAGTACTAACCTCAAAATATTTGTCTGCTTTTTGTTCTTTAACCTGAAAAGATCTTAATAAAAGGACGTAGTGCGCAACAGGGTATTAATAGTTTAAAATTTTTCTATTAGTTTTAAAGATCTGTGGAAAATGAGGTAGAAATATAAATGTTGTTGCTTTGTGGTCAAAAAGTGGAGACAGATTTTGGTATTGGAAAAATTTTACCTTGAAAAAAAACTACATTTTTTCTATCGGGATGCATTATTAATGGCAGAATACTAAAACAATAACACCGCAACTGCCGTAAGTAAATCTAGTTTTTAGATTTAGAATTCCTAGCCATTACAAGTGTTAAACTGAAACTGTCTTTAAATATCGATATTTAAAGGTTTGATGGTTTGTTAACAATTACCTATTTTTAGAGCGATATGATAGTAGTTAAGGTATACTAAGTATAGTTTTTCTGGTACACCAGCAGTAGGGCGTCGATTTGTAGAAATGGACAAGTATGCAGTGAAAAACTTATCCAAACTTGTTGTTGGCAAGATTTTGGTACTAACTGTTTTAATTTAATTTTGTTTTAAAGTAGGTTGTCAAATGTACATAAAGAGCTTGTTTGATTTAGAAAATGGTGTAAAAGTTAACTTTTGGGCTAAAGATGTCAATGTTGTCGGTCAATACGGCTTGTATCTTATCTCAACACTAGAGATTTTAAAGTAGTGATTGCTTTTAGTTTTGAGACATTCTACCATAACAATACTTATAATTCCTTTTGTCAAGATAATTTGTTAGTATCGGAATACCAAAACAATAATTTCTCAAATGCCGTAAAATTGTTTAAGTACTTCGAGAGCTACTTGGAGGTGTTACTAGTTTGGGGTTTGTAAATATTGTAAATATAAGGTTCCTTGCTTTTACTTGTCCGGACTTTTTGTTAGCGTAACATTGAATGGTATTGTTCCAATTTTCTTGTATTGCCTTAAAGTTAGGTGCCGCTGCATTTAGAGTTTATTTTATATAAGCAATCTTAATGAGAGTCGGTTACAACTTGTTCTTGGGACCAACATTTTTGTCTAACAATTAGAAGTTGCCGCCGCCGCTACATCTGTGCAACTGCTTGCGGAGTTTTTTGGGACTAAAGAAGGAAATTTTTAAAAATAAATGTGTCAAATTTACTTATCAAAAATATGGCCTTAACTAACCCTATTCTCTTTTCTTCTTTATCTTTTTTTTTCAGTCATAATTTATTCACTCTTGAATGTAGGCCTCTTCCAAAAATTTCTACGTCTTCCTATTTGCTGCAGTTTTTTTCTGCGTAATTTTAGATATCATTTTGCCATCTTCTTTGGGGTCTGTGAGCATTTTGTTTGGTCTCTCTCGGACGCCAAGTTGTGATCCTCATTGTTCACCTGTCCGGGTCCTGCCTTGTTATGTGGCAAGTCTATCGCCACTTAAGCTACGTCATCCTAGTAAGTACCTCTGTCACACCGGTTTTTCTTCGGATTTTCTCATTAGAAACTCTGTACTTCAAAAGAATTTTGAGCATAGACTTCTCTATTGCTCTCTTTGTGGTTTGCAGTCTGATAAATGTTTTTTGGGTAATGGACATTGTTTCATGGCCGTGAGCACTGGCATCACCCAGGATTTAAATACCTTCCTTATGAGGTTTATAGGTAACTCTTTAAATTTAAAGATATGGCTTAATTTGCCAAAAGCCGCCTAAGAAAGACCTATTCTTCTTGAGTTTTTGGAAATCTGATTTTCTTTACCAAGTTAAATTTTATGGTCAAGATAAATGTATGTAGATATTTGTTTAATAGATTGATTATTAATTTTTACACCTGGATATTTCTTGGGCTTATGACTTTGGCTTTTGACACGCTCATTTCAAGTCCGATTTTTACTGACTCTTGATGAAATTCTTGAAGCATGCTCTTAAGTTCTTCTGCAGTGCTGCTAATGACAACAATATTGTCTGCAAATTGCAAATGATTAAAGCAAACTCCGTCGATATATATTCTTATTTTATGCCAGTTTAAGATTTTGAAGACAACTTCCAAGGCTAATATAAAAAGTTTTAGAAAGATTGTATTTTTTTGCCGCACTCCTTTTTTAATTGAGTTATTATCTGTCTTTGAGTCTTCGTCACTTTTAAATTGGATGGTCGCGTTTTCATAGATCTATTTGATAAGGTTTGAGTATCTTTAGTCGATTCTTGCATTGTCTAGCTATCTTAGTATCGGCTAAGTTTCGACGGAGTCAAAAGCTTTCTTGTAATCCACAAAGGTTATGTGCATTGTTAAATTATACTCAGTGCTTTTTTTAATGAGAGTACGAAGTGTCTGCAGGTGGTCTATAGTTCCAAATCTTTTGCGGAATTCTGCTTGTTTGCATGGTTGTTATAAATCTATTCTGTGAGTTTATCGGTTTGTTACAATTTTTGTATAAATGTGACAGCCAGCTGATAGGACCGTAATTCTCGATGTTGTTTCTGTCACCTTTTTTGCATAGCAGAATAACTTTGGCATTTTGCTATTTGTTTGGGATTCTTCCTTTTTTGTTTAGTAAAATTTGTACACTTTTCAGAACGGCTTTGCCTCCCATTTTGGCTTTAATTTGCTATTAGTTTATCTGTGTCTTTAATTTCTTCCAAGCCCACGTTATGAGTTTTTAATTTCTGGTATTGATTATCCTGGGTTATAAAGGTATATAGTTTTTTTATAGAAGTCCTGAACATCATCTTAGATCTCTTTCCGTTTTTTGACTATGCCATCTTTGTTTCTAAATTTGTTTTTTTTTTAATTCCATTTGATGCTTGGATATGAGAACCTTTATGCTTTTGTTATTTTTGATTTCTTATCAGTTTTGTTTTATATTCCTTTTGGTCTTTTTGGATATTCTTGCTAATGTCTTTAATAATTTTTTTATAGATTTCTGCTTCCCGATCCATTTCTCTTCTTACTTCTATTAGGTTTATTATGTTTGTGCTAATTTTGTTTTAGGTTTCTTTGTGTTTTGAGCATATTCCTTTTTTTGCAACTTGTATGCTTTTTGCGATGTACTCAAACAGTTTGTCTATTCCGAATTGTGAGAGTATTTTCAGTTAGGCGAACTTAGTGTTTAGAGTACTTTGGAATGCGTCTTTGTTTCCGCTCAGAACCTCAACTGTTGAGTATAGTATTAGTTTATTTTTTTTCAAATTTGGGTTTATTTGTAAGGTTGTTTCGACTAAACGATAGTCGCTATTAGTATCAAATCGGTTTAGAACGATAACATTCTGGCATATATTCCTACCTGGTGTAACCCCAAAAAGTTATAACATTTTTGTTTACTACCTTCCATTCTAACTGCGCCTTTTAAGTATCGTTATTGAAAGATCATTAAAAGTTTGCATCTTGCGTCAGTTTTGTAAACGTTGTTTTGTGTGATAACGCATTAAGAGCCACAATTATCTTTTTGGAGTAAAAATATTGATTGGTCACTTATGTATAAAAATATATTATTTTTTTTAGCATAATAATATAACTTAAAATCTGTGTCTTCTTTTTTTTTCCACTTTTTGTAAATTTGTCAACTTGTTAATTCTGAAGCTGCCTCCACATGATTTCCTGATCTTTTAGGTAATCTTGTGTCATGTGAGTTGCTTTCTAAGATAGTTTTTAAAAATCTGATTTTGTCTATTAGCGTTACATGACTGCGCCATTGTCTCTTGCACTGCCTTTCTCATCTTCTATGTCTTTTAGATCGCATTGCTTTTTGATGTTTGTATTTTTCACTCTGTTTTTTTTTTTGTTTTTTCTACTATTGTTCTCAGTGTTTTCTTCTTGGCCACTTTTTACATGTTTCTTTGTGTTTTTGCGCACGTTTGTGCCGTATGTCATAATGGGTCTAATGCAGGTCTTATAGGTTCCAGTTTTGCTATCTGGGTGCATATTGACGTTTAACTATGCTATGTCTTGTAAGAATTCTTCAATCTTTATTAATGACATATCTGATACTTTATGCTGTCACCACCTGTTATTTGCAGATGATTTATAGGTAAATCGTAGAGTTAGAGCACTATTGTTGATTGTCTTACCATAAGGATTTACTAGCGGTCCATAAATGGTGTGTTCTTAACCTCATGGATCTTAATATTAAAAAATGTCAGTATATATCATTTTCAAGAAACAAAAATCCTGTTAATTTCATTTATACTTTAAACGGAAAAAGTTGATCTAGGAGTCTTGCTTGATTTCAAACTGTAATTCAATCTTCATTTACATTTTGTTATTAATAAAGCTAACAAAATGTTCGGATTTCTTAAAAGATCTACAGCTGATTATCTTTTCTTCTAGCTCACTGTATTGCACGACACGCTAACTGTGTATTTTGTACGAGACGTTCAAAGCTAATTTAAGAAGATTAATGTAACACCTTAGCTAATGTGTAAGAATGTATGTATGTATGTATGTATGTATCTATGTATCTATATGTTTGTAAACAATTTTTATGTAATTTAACATGTAAATGCAGTTGCGTTAATAAATTATTATTAATATTATTATTATTATTATTATTATTATTCTGATAGTGCAGATATTTTGTTAACTGGAAATCTCAAACTTTTAGCTAAGCTGTAGGCGCTTGTTATATCTAGCTCCAGATATCTTATATCACAAGCTTGCATTTGATCGAGTCTTTTGAAATAGTCATGCATTTGATTTTGTTTGTAGAGATGTTTCATGTGATTTCTGATGGTGTTAAAAAAACTAACATAAAATCTTAGTTGATTGTTACGTATGTAGTAAGGTGCTTTGAGAATCTTTCTCAGACTTAAACTAAAGATAGGAAGATGCTTGCAAAACCGTTTTCTGTTATCCAATCTGTTTGCGTGTGTTGGTTGAACGCATTGCAAAAAAAGCGCCACTTAACGGCCGCAACAGTACTGTTAGGTTTCCAAACGTACAATTAAGGGTGCAAAGCATCTAGTAAGATAACTCTACGTGCGGAAGGCTTGCTAAATAGTCATCTGCTAGGTGAATGAGGTCCAAGTGCATCATTTTACTTAAATAAAGTTTTTGGCCAACCGTTAGGCGTAGTATAATGTTAGGATGTGCGTCAATAATTATTGCCCGACTAAAGCTTTTGTTTGTAGTACACGGACTGCTAACAAAACACTGTTACCTTGTATGTCCTTCTAATAGAATTGCAGTAAATAGATTATACTTGTTAAATTAATTAAACAAACTTAAAAATGTCGCATTGCAAATAAATTGCTTCAATTGTATATATAGGCACATGCCGCATAATAAACAGGAAACATAAATTATCATTGCTGGTAAAGAAAAACACAGATTGTGTTGTGAGTGATTTTTAACAGTAATGCGCTAAACTTTCTTTAAAATTATTGTTGCTAATTTGGAAAAAGTGCTTTAATTTATTTTAGACGTTTTATTTTTTACTTTTTATTGTGTGTTTTACAGCTATTTTACATTGCACCAGAAATCTTACAATTTGTTTGAAAGGGGTTAATGGGACCAACAGTTTATTAGGTGATTTTCAAATTACCCCGATGGATAAAGTGCAAGTTATTAACTTTAGGCATATTTTGGGGACTATTATGTGCTCTATAACTGAACTATGTTACCAAAAGCCCTGTAGCTTGTGACCTTTTCGCATTGCAAATCCTTGCTAATAGTAGCTACACCACTGTTCTTAGATACTTATGATATATTTTTGGTTAATAATGTTGTTTTAATGTGATATAAGTAGCCAGTTGGACCTAAACTGCTCCAAATTGTACCCAAAATGTTCTAAGCTATTAATTAGCCTAGTAAGGTTGTTAATGTTCCAATAAGTAATGAGTTGCATTTAATGGTTCTAAAATACATCTAAACTGTTTTTAATTGTGTTTGAGCTGTTTAAAGCTGCTCTTAAACTGTTACTAACTATTCCAATTAAAATTGATTTGTTTTATATTAAATTTGAATTGCACTCAAGTGTTTTAAGTATCACTTACACTGTTTCCAAGTGTATTTAAAATGTTTTTAAGTTATTTTCTCAATGTATTAGAAATTACTCTAAAGTGTTCCAAAATGTATCATAACTTTTCCCAACTAAAATATTTCAAACATTTTTGAGTTTACTGGCTATTTCAGTTTCAATTATTCTGTTTTTATGTAATTCAAATTTCTCTCTTAGCAACTCACGTTTCTAATTAATTTTAATTTTTAAGTGTATAGTGTTGGAAAATGCTCTAAAGCGTTCTGAAACTATTCCCAACTGCACCAAATTATTGCAAACTGTCTTTGAACGTCAATTCCAATTAATCCTGATAATTTTAATTTAATTTGAGTTGTCCCCAAGTGTTCTCAGTTGTACTTGAAGTGTTTCCAAGTGTATTTAAAATGATACCAAAGTTAGTGAACTGTTTTGAACAAGTTCTAAAGCATTTTTAAAGTGTTAAAAATTGCACTAAAATGTAATGACACTGTTTTCAACTGCACCTAAAGCAGTTTAAGCAATTTCTTGGTTGTACTGATTTAAATTGTTTTCAACAGTTTTAAAATATATTTAAACATTAAGTTATTTACTGAAATGTTACTATGTAATATTAAGCTTTTAATGTATTGTGAGTTATTCCTAAAAATTTTCAGTTGCATCTAAATTCTTTTTAACTACACCTAAGGTGTTCCAAACTGGTTTCAAGTGTAGTAAAATACGTTTGATTAATGTTGATTTGTTCTAGTGCAATTTAAGTTTTTATTCTTAACTATTCCTATCTGTACCTTTTTTGCATTTAAATTTGAGTAAATTTATGAGCCCTGCCGCATTGCAAACCTATGTTTTGTAATTTTAATAAATGCCACATTAATTGCAAACAAATTTTCAAATTATTTTAGGAATATACCAGTTTTAAAATTATCAAGTAGAACAAACATTTTTAGAAAAAAATAATTACAATAAGCAATTATTAAAAAAATCCCAATGTCACAAACTTTAAAAGTAATTTGGAATTAAATAGTTTTGTGTCCATACGTACACTGCCGTCCGTTTTTGTTGTCTGCAAACTTTGGCGCATTCTTTACGGATGCTGCTGGCCAACTGGATGTTCTTAGACATGATAGTGACATGGTTTGTGTCTTCAAAGAGATCAATAAAGTAATCTTGCTTGCTTGCTTGTTTTCTAGAAGCCCATGACGACGGATCTCTGGAAATGTCATTGAAATTCTGGGCAATCTCGCGCAAATTATTAATAGTTCACTATGCAGACCAGAAATTTGCTTTTCTGGTAGTAAATGATTTTATAAAGGCTAAAGTACCGCAACTGTATTAATGGGTTTGTTTAGCTCTTGTTTTTGGTTTTAATAGCAAAGCGTTTTGCCTCTAGTCTATTACAGGCTGTCTAGTTGGTAGGTGCCACCATTGTTTGTATGTAACTCTACCAAGGCGTAATATTTATAAAAATTAAATAAGTGCTTGCACATAAAAAACAATTTGTTTTACAGAATCTTTACAACATTTAAGTCTTACAACAGACTCATATTTTTTTTTTTAATCAATTAGTCAAAAAATAAGGTTTTTGTAGTAGTTTTTAGTATAACAAAAAAAAATCAAAAAACAAGCTGCAATGGTAAAATAATACAAATTTACATTTGCCATCCTCCAAAACATAAATTCGTTTCTATTTTAGTCCCATTCAACACCATCAACATTTGCAATCAAAAAGAATTCTGTTAAATAATTTATTACTAAATCGTAGTAACTTGATATGTAAATTTAGAGGGTTAGTATGACAAACTTGCATTAAGTTGGTTATACAGGGTCTTTATAAATGTCTGAGATTATGTAATCACTTTAAATATGCCGCCTTTTTAAAATTGTGCACCAAGCTATTTACTTTGTTTTGACAGTTCAACTTCAACTGTATTTACGAAAACCAATCTTGAACTCACTATTTCACTAGTGGCACAACCGTACATTAAATGGTTGCATAATCCCTAACTTATATAATGACCCTAATTATCTAAATGGTTCAAACATTTATGGGAATTGTTTTTAAGATTAGTTTAAAAACTGCATTCCTTGCTTTAATAAAAACAAATGGGGCTTAAGAACAAACATGCGTCCCTATTTTCTTAATTCAATACCTGATTCTTTTTTATAACACTTAACTATTCCCTAAAGAAGAAAAAAAAAACAAATTAGAATGTATCACCTGAAAAAGAAAATGAAATTCCTCCATCTACAATGACAATAGATCACGTGAGATTAAACAGAGCTGACGTGGCACTTTCTAACGCCGCTACGTGATAAGAGCTTCTTCTTCCCTTATTTCTTCTCTCTTTGTTTTTTTACACACACATACACACACTGACTGGCTTTATTCCCCTGCTTAGAATACGTGACTCCTCGTCGCCCATTCAAGTCGCAAATCGTGTCGCACGTACTCACTCTGACACCCAGGACTCGTTATCTTTGAACGCAGCAGCGTACTTTTAAAACTTGACCAGGAGGGCATATTCCTCTAATTGCTATGCCTTCTAACTAACTATTCCACTTTAACAGTTTCCGGGTAGTTCCTAATCTCATGAAATATGCACACGATATAATGCAAACCACACGTCTTGCAATTTCCAATTCAAATTAGTTAATAAAACTTTATTATCAGATTTACCAATGTTTAATGCAATGCAACACACAAACAATATGTAATAATTAATTAAATCAATTAGTGGTAACGACTTAATTAAAATTTGTTAAAGTATAAACCATTATTAACTTTTGAATTAATTGTTACAATGCATAAATTAAATCCAGGAACAAATTAAACGTTTTTGTTGTCTACTAATTGCTAATTAATAATAATATTATAGGTATTGTTAATTTAATTGCACCCATAGTGTGAGTATTTATGAAGTTGCTTTACGCTGACCACAACATATATTCACTTCGCCAACAATCAATTAGTTAATTACAATTTAATTAAAAGCTCAATAACGCTGCAGAACGCTCTGTTATCTTATGTTATGAACAAATTTCTTATAATAGAAGAACGTTAACTAAACATTTAACTTAAGTCAATAAAACCAACAAAAAAGTTCATCAATTTTCAAAAGCCACAAGAATGTTAGTTAAGGTCAACACAATATAATCTACCTTTCCATTATTCCCATTCCTAAATATACCATCCGTTAACATTGATTTATCTTTATAATTTTAAATATTCATTCGATTTTCCCTTCTACAACAATGGGGGAGATCCTCGCAGAGCGAAAACTTATGTAAAATAATAAACGTTGCGTCTCTCCACATTAATGGAAATTGGATCAATAGCAAATTGTCGACAGCGTGAATTATTCACACTTTGCGAATTTTATTATGCACCGGCCTCTGGCACAGTTTTGGTAGAGGGTTTTGTGAAAAGTGGGGTGGGTCAGAATGGCAGTGTTGTGTCGAATGTCTATTTGAATAACAATGTTATCTCGTTTTGTGCTGGGGCTTCGATTACGTAACGGCAGATAAGTGGAGGTGTAAATTAGAAATGTAGCCAGGCAAACTGAATAAAAAGGGAAGAATAATGGAATGCAAGAAATGTAGAAATAAAATGTATTATTGAACGAAGTTTAAAATTTAACAAATAAAATACATCGATTCTCTTTTAGAATCATTTGCTTTAATATATTGATGGTAGAAGTTCAGAGTTTTATCTAACCATTGTCCAAGCGGAATTTGTTATTAGTTTTATCCCAAATATTTTTAGCAAACTTTAAGAACTCTTTAATTATTAACGGTGCCGAAGCCAGAATTTTCCAAATAACATTGAAAATTTATGAAACCCTAGCTCAAATATCATCTATAATTTAATCTGATGTTAAAATAGTTTACAAAATAAAAAGACTATTAGTGGAGCAATATAATAGTAGCAAAAAATTGACAATGAATTAAAAAGAAATGTGCACATTTATTAATTAGTTGTTTTAATATATTGATGTTAACGCAATAGTTTTTTAAAAAACAATTTAAAAATTTATCAAAAAAGTTTGTTATTATTAAAAATTAAATTTACAAAATTAGTAGTAATGTTGATTAAATATGTAGAAGCTTTGAAGTTACTTTATGTAAATATGTTGATGATAAAGCCACTATATTTTTTTAAATATATTCCTGTTATTACTTAATCATAATTTTGAAAAAAAAAACTTTTTTCAGACATAATACTTTTAATTGTAATCCAAATGTCTTCAAGTTGCTTGGTTTTTATCTTTGGCATCTAAATCCAATTTTATCAAACTGCTATTTGCTTATATAGTTCTTGGATTCCATAACTGCAGTAAAAACGTCAAATACTATTTTAAAATACCAACAACATCTAATTCGGAAACTACACTTGCGAGCAAAAAATAGAAGTCACTTTAAAATTATGACTTAGTTTTAAATTTTTTGTTTTAACCTTATGTTAGTAAATATATATATAAACAATAGTACTGTGATTTGCACACTAAATTAAAAAAAATAATGTTGAGTCGTAAAGCATATTTATTAATTTTATTCCGTATTTTGGAAATATCACAAATTTGAGTTCAACAAAGTTCAAACTTTTGTTTCTAAAACTAATATGGAACAGAAACTATGAAAAAAAAAACATATCACTAATAATAAGTATTACCTCGTTTTGTATTGAATTAAATTAAGGATCAGATTTTGGTCGATATTATTTCATTTCTGCAACAGCAACTGTTTTAGCTTCTGAGCAGTTCTTGGAGCAGGTGTATGCTTTTGGGTACGTCGTCCCAACTCATCCCAGACATGTTTTATGGGATTCATGTTCGGGCTAAAAGCTGGCCAATCAAACCGCAAAATTCCCACTTCATCTAAATAATCTCTGACAACTCTGGTTACGTGAGGTCTAGCATTATCTTGCATAAAAATGTCGCGCTCGCCCATAGTAGTTATGAAAAACATAAGATGATTTTTGAGAACCTCTATAATATATCTGTAAGCTGCCGGATGTCATTCTCTATAAACACCAACTATGTGCGTGCTTCAGTAAAAATTCTTGCCCAAACAATAACCGTCCATCAATACAAACTGAAGCGTATCTTTCTCCGCGTCTACTCTACACTTTCCGACGTCCGTTTTATCTGTTGAGGCAATTCATCTGAAAATAGTACTTTGCTTCAGTCCTCATTATTCCATGCGCGGTGATTTTGGGCAAAAGCCAATCTTGCAACACCATGTCGCCGTTGTAAAAGTAGACCTGTAGCCATCTTTCTACAAAACAATCCAGCAGCCCAAAGCTATTTCCTAACAGTCCATTTACTTACATTTACATTTTTAACTTTATGGAGTTGATTTCGTAGATTAACTGCAGAAGCTGTTCTATTCCGCAAACTTGTGGACACCAAAAAACGGTCATTTTTGTTTGTGGTACTTTTTTTTGCCCAAATCCTGATCTTCTGGTTAGCAAGCCAAGTAATGCTGATACACATTTTGTACAGCACAAAGGCTTTTACTAACAATTTTTGCAAGTTCACGTTTATAATTTTTGCCACAACAATAAGGTTTAAAGGCATTATTACCTGTTAAGTACAGTACACCGTATGAATGACAAGTATTGCAAAGAAAAATTAACACTAAATAAATAAACAACAACGAAATATAGGTTTTTAATTAGATCAAAATGGATGCTGTTTCATAAAAGTCTACGGTGATGATAACTGACAAAGTTAAAACAAAAAATTCCAAAAATAAATCATAATTTTAAAGTGACCTCTATTTTTTGCTTGCCATATTTTAAAAATATTGATTCTATTTTGCATTATAGTTCTGTGGTTATTTTATCATTTCTATAGTCAATTGTATTCTTTTTGTCAATACTCCCAAATCAGTCTTATTTTTTTTAGGTCTAAATTTTCAATGTGCTTGTTGCAAACCTTATTGTAAGCAAATCACACAAAGCAGTAAATTTCAAATGTTTTGTAACATGATGATTTTGATATTATATTTGCAACAAAAGTGATGATAATCGGCGTGTAGCTTAAATAAATGCTACCCACCTAAGATTAAATATTTGCCTTCTTTGTAAATATCAATTGTTACTATACTTAGGAAGGAGACAACCAATTGCTTAACAGCAATTAGTCAGAAGTGTAGTCGCTGCACTTAGTTCATTGATTTGAGTAGTGTGACTTTCAGTGTTTTAACTACCACTTTAGTGTTAATCATTCTGAGATTAGATGCTTCTCTCCGGTAGAAATGTCAGCTGCTGCTATACAAGAAAATAAACTAACAAATCAAATCTCTTAATGACAAACAACCAACTTGCACACTCTACTTTCCTGACAAATCCAATTTCTTAATAAGAAAACAGCAGGTTTGTTGCTTAAACTAGAGTGCCCCACTATTCTCATTCTCAGATTAAATGTTTCTTTTTGATACGAATGTCAGCTATCAGCGAAAGACTGAATAAAATAGTAACAAATTCAATCCCCTAATGATAAATACTCAAATTTCTTAAATTTATGTGCCCTTACTACCGTTAATAATCTAAAAATTGAAAATATTTTTCTCTACAAATATCAGTTGTTAGTGTACTAGGAACGGAAAATTTTTGGGGTTTAAAAGAAATTTCTTCAAAAAACTCAAAGTTTCAGATTTACTCTCTGAAGAAAAGTAAACCCATTTCAGGTTAGCATTTGGTTGACCGGTCTCCTTTAAAAGTAGTCTTTCTTATTTGGCTCAACCAGTCCGGCCAGATCGGAGTTAGAGTGGAAGGTAAGGTGTACTAAGGACGGAGTGTTTTTGTGGTTTAAGAAAAAAAAAATCAAAAAACTCAACGTGTCAGATTTACTCTCACAAGAAAAGTAAACCCGTTTCAGGTTAGTGTTTGGTTGACTCAACCAGTCTGGCCAGATCGGAGTTAGAATGGACGGTAAAATCTGCAAAGTATTTTTTGTCTAAAGCTACGCTACGGCAATATTTTGAATATTGCCGTAGCGCTATGATGCCTAGGTCGTTGTGAATGTCTTCATTTCTGACGTACCCATGGTAAGTGGCTTTGACAATGCAACGCAAAATTAAATTTTCAAAAAACTTTAGGACAATTGAAGTGAGTGTTTACGATTGTTTTCTAGTTTGGCGATGCAAACGTAATTTGAGGTCTAATGATGAAATATTTAGATTATTTGAACATTTTGCTGTTCCGCCAAAGCATTAAAACCTCATATAAACCACCATTAATAATTTTTAGCTGTAGAGTAGTCTTGTATTGTCAGCGTATTGTGTCATTGTAACCCTGTGCTTCCAGCCCAAAAGCATGTCTGCGACATTTAAGTTAAATAGCATAAGCGAGAAGATTGAGCTTTGAGATACTACTGCCGTGATCTGCCGTGGAACACGATTTAGGAGTTTGACAGCCAAAGTTCTGCGGTTTTAATATAAAACTCTTAGCTTAATAAAACGCAGAGAAAATTTAAATTTGTGCAGTTTTAGTAGAAGTTCTTTGTGCCATATCTAGTCAAAAACTTTTTTGACGTCAAAAAAGACCATTTTTGTAGTTTTTATTAATCTTAAATCTTTAACAATGTAATCTGTCATGCGGTTCACCTGATGTATAACAGAATATTTTGGTCAATGGGCAAGTAGAAGCATATTTACTTCCGAGTGTTATTAGATTATGTCTAGGATTACTTTTTCTATAACGTTGTCTATGTTTTGAAGAAACTTTCAGTCTTTCCTATGTTTTAGGATGTTAATTACGTGCAAGCTTTTCCAAACTTTTGAAAAGTGCCTTGTACATAGGATTGTATTAGCAATATTGGTAAGAGCTTTTATTGTTTTGTGCAAAAAAGAATTTAATGTTTTGTTAGGAGTTTTGTCAGAGCTTGGCGTAGATCAAGTTTTGAGTTTTGATATAATTCCTCTAATACAAGACGAACGCTGTTCAGCGTGGTGTAGTCGTCAAAGTCTTCTAAAAAAATATTGACTTCTTTGTAAACTTTTTGAACGTGTTCCAGATCGGTTTTCTTTGCCATAGAGCTTTTCCAAGCTTTTGGAAAATGCCCTGTACGTAGGATCGTATTAGCATTATTGGTAAGAGCCTTTATTGTTTTGTGCAAAACAGACTTCAACGTTTTGTTAGGAGTTCCGTCAGAGCCTGGCGTAGATCAAGCTTTGAGTTTTGATATAATTTCTCTGATACAAGACAAACGCTGTTCAGCGTTGTGTTGTCGTCAGAGTATTCTAAGAAGATAATGACTTCTTTGTAAATTTTTTGAACGTGCACCAGATCGGTGATGTCAAAGAAAGGAAACATTGGAGTTTAAGCATTGAAACGAATGTTTTGGCCTTTTCTTTGATAGAGTATTGAAACTTATTCTTGCCATGAATGACTAAAATAATAACTTTTCTATTGCGCAAAGCATTCTCTTATGGCTGACCTAACTTCCTTATAAAGACTATTAAGGATATCATGATTTCTAAGAATCGATATGCTTTTGCCATTAATGCTTAACGGCAGATTTTCTACAAATCAACGCTTTTTGAACGCATAATAATCGTACGGGATTATGAGTTTACTTACTTAACGGTTTGACGGCTCTTTTGATATCCGTAACCGTTCGTACTGAAACTAGTTTTTTAGGTATCTAAAAAAATGTCCAATTTGTGTAGGTAACGAATTGTTCTTCCTCTTGTTTGATGCCCTTACTTACAATTTTAGTATAACTGGGTTGTAGTCACAGCTTAGATCATTTATTGTCTTAATCTTAATTTGCAAGTTGACGTTTTAGTATTGCTACATCCAAAGCAACCCCTCGGTGACCAGCGAAACTGTAATAAGTAAGTTTGGCTAAACCTAAGACTCAACAGTCTTGCAATGCTCAATCTTTTACGTAGGTTGTAAGATTGATTCACGCCGGCTGTTTTAAATTAAAGTTTTTAGTAATTATGATGAAGAGGGAAGACAAGAAAATTGTTTTGAAATCCGCAGATTTTATATGGTTAGATGGGTTGATGTACCCAAGTGCAAGTTTGAGGGTGCCTAACCCCGGCATCTTTACAACAATCGCATATGATACCAATTTAAAAGTATCTGAGGTGTCCACTTTAAAGTGGTTTAGCAACTTTTTTGCAAAGATTACTGTCTCACGCTTTGGGTCTACCTCCAACGTTTTCAAAGATGTGAAAGTATTTGGAATTCTCAGCGCACGCTTGAGTCTTAGATTTAACTTACAATATTTGTATATAATTCAGAACTGATTTAATAAGAATTCAATCCAAATTACTTTTAAACAAAACATTTCCTTTTACTTTAAAAACTTTATAAAAGTAACTTTGTAAGCTGCTTCCGATACACCGTTGTAAACTATTAATTAGCGAAAAACTTTTCTCTTGCATTAAATCTTTTGTGATGTTTGAAAACAACATTTTAGATGTATGAAATATATATTAATACAAATATGTTGTTAAATTAATTAATTTTATAATGAATTTTGGAATTCAACCGTAGATTTCCGAGTTCAAAGCTCAGGAATTTTATTTCTACAAACATAATTGAATTCGGTATGCCTCTGAATAATATATTTGATTAACTTCAGCATGTCGTAGCATTCCGCTGTAAGACAATGGATTATATGATTTAATCTTAATTTTCCTAGAAACCACTGGAATGTTGCGGATGGGAAATATATATTTTATGAAATTAAAATTAGATAAATATAATTTGTTAAATATGATATTAAATAACAATGTACCTTATCACAATGTTTATGTATTATAGGTAAAAGCTGAGATATTTTAGTAGTTATGCAAATCTTTAATGCCAAAATCCGTAGTGAAAATCTGAATAATTTAATTATTAATGCATATTGAGATTCATTAACTAGTTTTTTTTCAAATATTATCAATTTTAATTTTTTATTTTCCAGGTTGGATTCTGTAGTTAAGATACATTCTTTATTAATTAAAGACCAATAACAGTTCAATTTTTGAGTATATAATTTAATTTCTTTTAATAAAAAAAACTTTTAAATTTATGGCCGGAGTTGTTACGACGGAATTCTTAAGTTTTATTATTTATTAAACCGAATTTGTGATGTTATTGTCAATGCCACTAGCACTGCATTCTAATTAGTACACATGAGTAATGAGTAATTAAAATACATTAGTAAAGATACATTTTTCTGCAGCTAACATTAATTTCAGTTTAAAATTACTCTTTTAGTACTTGTTTCATATGTATTGATTTCAAAATCAAAAAAGGTATTATAAACATTATTTTTTTATATTTAATTACTATAACAATCTGTTGCTCTAATAGTAACTAACTTGTCGTTTTCTTTATAAAAGACATACTAATATTGTTTCAAACAAACTAGTTTATTGTATTTCACTTTTCTTGACACTTCATTACAGCATAACAAAATAGATCTTGATGTATGCTGTAAATATTTTAAAAAGCATTTTAAATAAATATATTCTAAAGACTATTACGTGTAAATCATTGTCTAGATATGCTTGGCGATTTACTACTAATTTCTCTGTTGCAATACAGCCACATCTCTAGTTTGATTATTGATGTTGTTTTAAGCATCAATCCTTCTATATCACAGAAGAGTAGTAGCATTTATAAATTGCATTTAAATCAAAATCCGTGTTAAGAAAAAAAAATTGAAACTTGCTTTTACGGTCTATCCTTCAATCTTTCCTTGTATAATTTCCAAAGTATTTGATTTTTCTTATATTTAAATATTTTTTAAATTTATATTTGATTTAATACTTCTTCGTTGGATGTGTGCGTTGTGCGTGAATTTACCACTCGTAGCAAGCACTTGAGAACTCTTTTATAAAGATTAATGGGTAGGTTTCAGTTAGTTAAAATAGTTTTCCCTAATCTGAATGCAACTTGAGGCATCTTGATACGCACAATGAACTCTTTATCAGAGTTTATTGCTACATACGTCCAGCTCCTTCAATTCATTTCTGAAATCCAAATTGTTTCTGTTTCTGTGTTGTTTTTGCATCGTAAGTATATGCGGTTATGTAAGATTTTAAAGATTTTAAGAGTACTGCTCATTAAACTAACTAGCCTTAAGCTTAACCTTTGATAGTGCTATAAATAGTGGTTCTAACCAGTCTACTAGTATTTGGTCATTATGATAGATTCTATCTATCTAGAACAGTTTTGTTATGACATTTAAGCTTTGTTTTTTGTCATCTAGTAGCTTGAATTGCGCAAATGGAATAATATAATAGCGTGTTCTATATTCCTACAGTTGTAGTTCTAGAATTCTTTACAGCGTTTGTCATTTTTGAATATAATCTTCTTATTGGCGTTCTTTAGTATAGTTGCGTGTCTTGTTTTTTGCTGTTCTATTTCTGTACATGAGTTACTGAGCCAGATTTTTTTTGTTTTTAAATTTCCAATTAAATCACCTTATTGACTTTGAAGCAATCTCTTTTGTCTTTGTTCTTAAATCCTCTACGCTCAAGGTTTTGTCATCCATAACTTTATTATCGTGTTTTTTGTTTCTAAGATGTTTTCTGCTGCATTAACTACCATAGTTCTAATGCTCCATCATTGTTCATTTATGCTTTGGTTCTTCCTGTTTCAGTCATCTTGTGTGTTTTGTTATTATCTTCTGTTGTCAGTTTTTCAAGTTTTTTAGTGCCTCTATAGCTACATATTTTGTTTGATTTTCTAGCATTTGTTTTTTATTTTATTTTATTTTTTTTTTTAAATTGTAATGAAGCGCATAAAAGTTGTTAGAATTTTTAACTGCTCCAAGATATGTTTTAATGACGTTCTTGTAACGATGGTTTATCGTATTAAAATCAGTTTGGTTTTTTACAATCCTGTCTTGATAATCTATCTTGTGGGGACTTAAATGTGTATTTTTGGCAAATCATACTGCTTCAGATTTTGTGATTTTTTTTCAGGCGTTTACCTTTTTCATTTTGTTTTTCCAGTCCAAACTCCCTAGTAACTTCATCCGTCTGTCCTTTTCCAATTTTATTGTTAAAATCGCCTATAACGGGCTGTATAATTTTGATATAATTTAAGTTACCGATCTGCTGTTGGCTCCTTTTATGATAACTGCTATCCCATGCCTGTGCTCCAGATTTCTGTATTTTGCCATTTTGTTTTGCTTACTCAAAAGATAGAGATATCAAGTCTGTTTACTTCTAGTAACAGATTTCTTAGTTTTCTTGTCTGGTACAAAGTTGTGACATTCCATGTAGCAATTTTGTGTAAGTTTTTGATTTTTATTTTGTCCTTAATTTCTAAGTTATTCAACTCTTTTTCCCTCAAAGATCCAAGTTAAAAAATTAAAGCTCCAGATACTAATTTTGAGTTGAATATTGCTATCATGATAATTTTCATAAAAAAATCTGTTTGGATCTTTAATGCAGTAGTTAGCTTAGAAAAGTTGTTTTTAATTCTAATGGTAATTGGATGCCGTTACTCTTGCTGGTTCTTCTACTCGTAGTTGTTGGTCAGCAAGAAGAGACTGCTTCCAGCAGAATGCACCCGTGCAGGTAAAGTTGTTATTTGGATTGATGTCTATCACCCAACCCCTTACATAGTTTGCATATAAGATGTTACTTATCTAAATTTCATTAACCTTTGTGATTTCTTTTATGTTAAAAGTAAGTTTTTTGGAATAGCAAGTATAAATTATACAGAAGTGGTTAAAAAACGTGTTTTGTCTAACCCCAAACATGTTGGTTTAATTTTTTTTCAATTTTAACTTTTTCTGGTTCAAGTCTGATGTTTTAAACATATAAGGGTTTAAACTACTTATTCTTCCAGCAGAAATGCGGCAGGAAATTATTTTTTTTATCAACACCTGGTGTTGGTTATCTAAAGTTTTTCTTATTTTTTACATTATTTGCTATAGCAGCATGAATTGGTATGAAGAAAATGTATTTAATTTTATGGCGACAAAACACAGGCGGGCGTATGGAGAACACCAGTTTAAACCATACGCTTGCAGTTCATAAACTAAGTGTTCCGCCCACCTACCCAAGTGTTTGTTATCTGCAGTTTTGTTGCGTTTTTTCTTTTTATAACTTAATGACATATGTCACTTAGATGTTATAGCAGGAAAAATTTGGTATGAGGAAATTGTATTTAATTTTTTAGTGACAAACACCTAAACGGGCGGGCGGGGAACACAAGTTTAAAATATACGCTTACTTGTAGTTCATAAATTAAGTTGTTCACCTACCTACTCAAGTGTTTGTTATTATGAGTTTGGATTGGTGGAAAAAAATATAACGTTTATAACAAAAATAAAGATTAATTGCAGTTTATAAAAACCTGAGTGTAATTATTAATTTGGTTTCTTTTCTAATGCTCGAGCCGTGGGTGCTTAAATATTGGAAAACACGTGGTATTTTTAAGTCCATTTCTATTTGGGTTGCCGTAAATCCAGGGATTTAAATTATCTCCAAAGTTAGCATCTCTCTTATTGGCATCCTTGTATAACTACTAGTAATTGCATTAAGCGGACACAAATTAGAAAAAAGTTAAGGCAGAGGCTAAAAACGCTAAATGGTAATCGGACGGGACAATGTAGTTTGTTGTACAATAGATCGGAAAAGACCCCGTAAGGGAGTTTGATCACAAACGTAAAAACACGGTTATTGGTTAATTTTTTGCAAAAAACTTGGATAATTTTTTTAATAAAATTTTTAGTGTTTTATAATCAAAGAGATCATCAGGTTGTAGAAAACAACATACGGTACTTATCAGTTTATTTAATAAACGTTAATAAGCAATAACGATAATGTACGTATACACGAAAGAAAATGCATTTCTGCAAAATAAACTTAACAGAGATTATTAATGAAAATTTGAGTTGAATAAAATTTTAATAGTTTGTATTGCCTTCTCAAGCCTTAACTATTGCCTGCATACGGCCTATGCCACTACTGAGCTCACGAGCATTCTGTGACGCATCACGCAGAATGCGGTCTCGCGTTATCTTGCATAAAGCCATTGCCAATAAATGGAGCAAATGGGACTACGTAATTTTCCAAAACCACCTTAATATACCTCTGTGCAGTCAGCGATTGTCCATCAATGACAATCAATTTGGTGCAGGCATTCATTGATATTCTTGCCTATACCATCAGGAAACTTCCATCATGGCTAAGCCCGTGCTTAAAAGTGCATTTAGCAAATTGTTTTTCCGTTTGTCTTCATACTTGTTTTTTTTTTTTTTATTTTGTAAATGTAAGCAGAATCTAGATTCGTCAGTGAACAGTACAGCCCTACATTGTGCCAATGTCTAATTTAAATGTTTGCGAGAAAATTTGAGTCTGGTTACTCGATGACGTGAGAATAATTTTGGTCCAGCTGCTGGTCTACAAGATTTTAAGCCAGTTTCTTGTAACTTTTGAAAAATTGTCTACACACTTTTAGCTCACGGAGTTGGTTTCTGGTCTCCACTGAAGTCACTTGACAATTTTGTAGAGTAGTACAAACTATAAATCGGTCATAGATAGCAATCGTTTTTTGTTTCCTGCTAGATCCTGGCTTCCGAGTATTTTTGCCGGTATCTCTAAACCTACATTCTGATGGTCTTTTTTATTAAAAAACACTAACAGTTTTCTAAAAAAAAAATTTTTGCATCTGAGTGTATTTATTTTTTTATTATCTCAACAAATTGAATTGAATTGAATAATGTTATTAATTATTTAAGATACGTAAATATAACTACGCAAAAATATGTACGATAAAAACACAAACTATGCAATTAAAAAAAAGAAAACGTTACAATACCCTCTTCTTTTACAAAATGTTTTCTGGAAGGATACTTTCTAACTAATTACCATGTACACACCATCCACACACCAATTATTCAATCAAACGCAGCTCTTGTTCCCTGACTTACAACCAAATCACCCACATTCACACGTACTACTTTCTGGGCCCTATTTATCCATAGTGGAACAGTTTGGGAGTAATTGCTAATTTAAAAGACTACTGCATACAGTTTTCTATCGACAGATTCTAGCCGGTATAAATGTTGGGCACTACAGATTTCACTTGGTTTAACACGTACTTTGGCAACAACTTTCAGCCGTTTTAGATAGACTCATATTTTTTCTGCAAAGCAAGTCGCCAACCGTTTGTGACCTTTCCCTAAGGTTGTACTGACGCAAAATAACTTTGTAACTTGTTTTCAAACGAGCCTTAATATTTTGTTAGACCGTTGGCAATTTATCCAAGAAAAGGTAATAATCTTTTAGGTTCATTATAGTAAAACCTTCCTTAGGACTATAGTCTTTATAATTCTTTTTCATATAATGCCGTGCTACCTACGAGCGTAGGCTCCCCTCTCGTATGTTTGCAATAGTTAGTACACAAACATGCGGGACCTACAGTTTTACTTGGAATCCGAACCACACAACTAGAGGGGTTTACTAAACAAATACTTTGCTGGTTCGCCATTGCCTTGCGAAGGAAACGACCTCATCAAAATATATTCGACAAATTAAATATTGCCGCTGTCGGGAATTAAACCCAGGCTGCCTGTTTAACAGTCCTTGCACTAGACCATTGTGCTACCGTCTTTATAATAAACTCCATTAATTGTTATGTTCCTATCATAAACCAAAGCATTTGGCAAGTAGCCAATGACTTCATGTACTGTCGACCAGCATTGTATATATTTTGAAAACTTTTTTATCCCAATATGCATGTTCCTTTTTTTATATAGGATCTTATAGCAGTACCTATTACTCAATTTACTCATTCGATAAAGTTTAACTGTAGGTTGTATTTGGCTTTATATACAAGCTCGGCACTTAGTATTACTGAAGTAACTCCTTAAAATGGTTATTAATAAATTGCGGCACAATATTGATCAGTATCGTGTGCGGTACTCCAAAATATCAGGAATAAGTGGTTTTCTACAAATCTACTAATTTCAAAAGCGGTAGTTTTACGCAAAAGCTGGAACAGTATAAATTTGTTAAATAAGTTTGCAATAACTAACAAAAAACGATTCTTGTTTTTGGATCTAGTGAAAAATCTATTCGAATCCATCAATATGGTCTGAAATGGCAGGTCTACAGTTTTATGCTTACTCATTAGTCTGGGTCTGGCAACATTTGAGCTTTTCTGTGGTCCACAAACTTTACATGTTTTTACATATTCCTTGACGTCAGCTTTCATGGATTGCCAAAAATACGTTTGTTGAACTTTTTTTATGGTTTTGAAAAACCCAAAATGTCCAGAAGTTGGTCTTATATGATTGCCTTTAATTGCGGCAGTCTAAAAGTAATACAATTTTTCAATCCGGATTATTTATGGGGTAAAACCGTATATTTTGCTCAAACTTGTACAACTTACTCTCTTTAAATCTTTAATTTGGAAACTTGTCTGGCGTCTCAGAAACGTTTTTAAACCTAGCAACATACCATTCGTCTTTTACATCCGTAACCTGGATGGAAGACACTTGTAGAATCCTAGATAATGCATCCGGCACAACTAACAACGTATCTTTTCTATAAACTAATGTTATATTGTTGGCTCAATTTTATTGTCTAACAAGCTTAACCGGGTTTTTAAAATTCTTTAACCAAAAGAGTGAGTAGTGGTTTGTAGCAGCAATAAAGTGCGTCCCTTCAATATACGGCCTAAATTGTTTAATTGCAAAAAGTAATGCTAAACAATCTTGTTTCGTTATTGAATAGTTCTACTTAAGGTTCTGCTAGCATATGCAGTTACTTGTTCCCAATTTTCCTCGTCTTTCTGTAGTAACACAGCATCTAACCTAACTTCTGAAGCATCAAACGGTTGGCTAAAATCTGGAACTTTTAATATTGAGGTACTAACCAACTCTTCTTTAATCTTTTCAAAAGCTTTAGCTTTTATTGGTGTCTACTGAATTTTTTGTTTTTTCTTTTGCTCATTGATCAGATCGTGTGTAGGGGCCATTACTGTAGAACAATTTGAAGGTACCATGAACATAACCCAATTAAACGCTTTACCTCTGTAGTATTAGTTGCAATTGGGTATGCTAATATACTTGCAATTGTATCAAAATCCGTTCGCAGAGCTTCTTTGTCTACCACAAAACTTAGGTTTTTAGTGAAGATTTGCAAAACGCGTACTTCTGCACATTTACGGTTAAATTGGCACGGACTTACCTTGCATAAACTTTCTTAAGTGTTTTAATGTGCTCTTCAAAAGTTTTATTTATGACGATAATATTGTCTAAATAGACGAATACATTAAGTTCCATTTTAGGCCCAAATAATGTGTCCATTAGGCGTTGCTGAACCTGAGCAGCATCGTTCAACCCTAAAGACAAAACATTTAACTCATAAAGTCTCCTGCCAAGAATCAAAAACGCTGTTTTTTCTTTAGATTCTTCTATGAGCAAAAATTGACAAAAAACCTTTTATGCTAATTGTTCAGATAATTTGCTTTGATTGTTAAAAAATTACCTACTAATTGTTATGCTTGTGTGCGAGGTATGATAGCTTGTATCAAAAATTAATTTTTATTTTTATCTTCATTATTTGTTTTGAATAACAGCTGTTTGCAAATAGTTTTACATAACACGCGTCAAGTTTTGCTGTGGTTTGGCTAAATTTTGTTTTTTTTTGTCTAATATTTAATATTTATTAGCATCATTGGTGATTTCTGACAAGGTTTTTATATTTTATAAACAGATAATTTTGACATTCTATGAATAAAGCTTTGCACTTTTTGGCAATTTTTGGCTAAATTTTGGTTTGTTTTAACAATATTTTTGATATTTTATATCTGGATTTTGCTATTTTTTACTAAAAAAATTAAGTTTTGCGACTCAGAAGTGACGTAGATCTATGAAGACTAAAGCCAAAGTCTACAATATAAAATAGCGACACAACTGCCTTCTAGTGGGAATAAATTTAAGCTAGAAATACGTCGCTTTTCTATAACGATGAAGCAAATACTTTTTTCACAAGTGCATAATATAGTATTAAATTAACCGTTTCGCGCCGACTTTTTTTTGCCGCCCGTGCCAGGTTAATATGGCCTATTGAGGGTCTTTAAAGGTTTCTAATATTTTTTTTAGTTTTCTAAACTTAAATTTGATTTTGGGACATATTGCCCTACCAGTGTTTCGAATTGGAACATATATGTCCTAACAGACTTAGAATACGTTCAGGAGTAACAATAAGTTTATTAAAAAAAAAGTATTTTACAAACTAAAATATCTTATATATGGAACGGAGTGAAACAACTTTTGCACAATAGTATATTGCACATGGTACACAAAGTCTTTGTGCAAAATTCTTTTTTCTGCAGCGAACATTGCTAGCATCTTCTACGAGATGTTCTTTCTACCGGCAGATGATCGCCGACATTAAGAGGGTGTCTTGATGTAGCAGAAGGTCGTCCTAATCCTCTCTTTCTAATTACTTTAACGTTTTCTCTTCCCTTTCCAATCATTACCTCCGCCAAATCGATCAAAATTGTGAGTGTAGATTCTTTCTTATAGTGAATTTCTTTGTAGAGTATGCAAGCGTTTTTATGGAAGTCATAAGTAGCTTGTAATACACCTTTCGTTACCATTTTCCGGATCTACAATCAAAATCGTATAGAGTGGAAGCTGATCGGACAAATCAACTCCCCCCATAAGTTTGTTGTAATCTTGGGCTAACTTTTCACTATGATTTGGCATATTTTTTCCATTTCTCATGCAAGTGCCTATAGCTGCAATTGGCAGATTATAAAGCAACTTTACTGAGGTAAAAAATCTGTCAAAGCAAACAAACACGTCTTCATTACGCGGTATAAATCTCACGAGTTTGTTCACCACCCGCTCTCCTAGCGTAGATTCTTGAGTATACGCAGCATTCGTACCGGCATATATATCAATGTTGTAGACAAATCCTGATTTCGAATGACAAAGTCCCAAATTTTTATTCCCTGTCTTATGGGTTTTAGGGGCAGGTATTGTTTTAGCGATGACCTGCCCTTGAACTTTACCATGGATTTGTCTATACTCATATGTGAACGCAAATTTCGGGCAGATTGAAATCTTTGCTTTTAGCACTCAAACAACTCGTCAACATAGTAAGTCTTGCTGGGGTTTTCTGGCTTTTCGGGATTAGCAAAATACATTATAGAAAACAAATATGTACAACTTATTGCATCTTTGATACAATTATTTCCTAGGCTCATCTTATTTGACCAATAATCATAAAATGAAGGTAAGCAATTGTAGCTCATTACCAACATACACCCTGTTACTATCATAATCTCGGACGCATCCGTTGCAACACATTGTCTTCAATTTTTTGCATTTTTGATGTAGATTCGTTTATTTGTATTTTTAGCAATGTACAAGAATAAACTTTATGGAAATACTTGCAAAAAGCAATCAATGGATGAACTCATATTCAGCTTTGCCAATACAATTGCATTCCTAACTTGAAGCATAGTTTTTTTGGGTTGAAAAGTTTTGATTTTGTTAATATCATACCAGTGTACCACATCATCGTTATTTTTGTTATTTGGTTGGGGGTTCTTCATCCGAATCGGAAGATAAGTTTGAAAAGTTATTTGACAAATTTTGATTTTCATCATAATTGTTGTCATTTTTTAATCGTTTTGCTGGAGTTTCTTCTTCAGAAGGCTCAAAATCTGAATCTGAGTCATCACTACAATGAACTGGATTCTCATCTTTGTTGAAAATATTGTTGATTTCTTTTTTCAAATCTTTTTGGGTAAGATATTTTAGACCCATTCTGTAGGAAAATATGAACCAACGTTCTATTTATAAGCGAAAATCATCAAAAACAAACATTTTCCAGATGTTCTGCAAAGTCTCTAGTACTTACGTTTTAGTTTCACAGTAATACATAATTTGGTACATTTTTGCCTGCGTTGGAAACTAACACAACCTGCTGCCACCAAGAATCATGTCACTCTGCACTGCTCTGCACTAAACAAGTACGAATTGTACCGAAAATTTTCAAATATACACGACGACAACGTGAATACTGGTATGACATCGATTTATTGTAAATTGACGTACCTATTAATCCACCAAAATTTTCAAAAGTCGTCTGGGACATATACGTTCCAACAGGCGTGAAAGGGTTAAAATGGTACAGTAATGAGTTGTGTCACTTTCCTATGTCACGTGCGTTATAATGATTTTTACGCAACAGTTTATAGCTGGATTTTAGAACTTTCTGTTATTGTTCAAGGCTAGATTTTGTAGGTTTCAAAAGTTTTTTCTCGGATTTTATTTTTTTAATGTTTTAATGAGTGGATTTTTGTAATTTATAAGATTTATAAATACAATTTGGCTTTTTTCAAACAATTTATGCCAGATTTTGCTGCTTTTTTAAATATTTAAATATTTTATAGCCAAATTTTAGACGTTCCATGAATAGAAGTTTGCACTTTTTGGTAGTTTATGGCCGAATTTTGTTTTTTTTATCCAAGCAAATTTTTGGGTATTAAATTAAAAAAAATTGCATTTTCAACAGTTTTTACCCAATTTTTTTTTTTTTTTTTAATTAATATTTTGACGCATTTTACTATTTTTGATTTTTTATAAATAAAATTTTACATTTTTTAGCAGTTTTTAACCAGATTTTGTTGTAGTTTGGCTTTATTTTCATACTTTATGACTTTCATAAATTTGTTGATTTTTACATTCTATAAATAACATATTGCTCCAACAGTTTATGGCCAATATTTGTTTTTTTGTGTCTAATATTTGATATTTCATAACATCTATATACCTTTTAACAGTTTATGGCTAGATTCTGGTTTTTCCAACAATATTTTTATTTCAAGGCTATTTTTTTTACTTTTAAACATAGTTTAACGTTTTATGACCAAATTTTACTATTTTTAATTTTTTATAAATAGAATTTTGTATTTTTGAAAAATTTATCATCATAAATGAACAATTAAACACTAAATACCAACACATATACACTTTTCTCAAACCAAACACAAATACAAAAATACAATAATTTTATAACAATTAACATTAAACATTATTCATTATACTACACTTCATTTTATATTTGTCAATTTTATTGTCAAAAATTTAATTTTATAATTTTTTTAATTTTTATTCATCTATTTACAGTTTATAATTATTATACCGAAGATTCTAATCTCCGAAACTAGTCTACTTTACATAGATTTTTATGTCTGGATTTTGCTATTTACAGAATTTTATAAAGATTTTTACACTGGTTTTTAGAACTTTCTGCCAATTGTTTAAAATTTCAAAGCTGGATTTTTTATTTTTGACATTTTAAGAACAAAATTTTGTCGGTTTTAAAAGTTTCTTGTCGGATTACGTTTTTTTAATGTTTTAAATTTTAAATTTTTGTCATTTTTGACTTTTATAAATAGAATTTGGTATTTTTTAAACAATTTATGCCAGATTTAGTTGTTTCTAAAAATATTTTCATATTTTATAGCCGGATTTTAGTGTTTTCTGACATTCCATAAATATAAGTTTCCACTTTATGGTAGTTTATGGCCAGATTTTGCAAATTTTTGAGTCTTCAATAAAAGAATTTTGCACTTTTTAACAGTTTATGGCCAAATTATAAATTTTCATAGCCAGACTGTTTTATTGCGAGATGTTGGTGCTTTTTAACAATATCTTGATATTTCATAGCCGGATTTTGCTACTTTTAAGATTTTATGAAATAAATCACTTTTTACATTTTTCAACAGCTTCTGAACAAATTTTAGTGCTTTCTAACAATATTTTGATGTTTGATGAAGACCAGATTTGCTTATTTTTGACATTTAATGAATAAAATATTGCACTTAAAAGTGTTTTACTGTTTTGATTCTATCTAATAATATTTTAATGATTTATAACCACTGCAGTTAGTTTAACTTTTTATAAGTAGAATTTTGCACTTTTCAACAGTTTATAGCCGGATTTTTGGTATTTCTAACAATATTTTGATATTTTATCTAAATTTGGCAGTTTTAAATTTTATGAGTTTTTTAACACTTTTTAACAATTTGTGATGGTTTGGTGCTTTTCAACAATGTTTTAATGTTTCAAAGACAGGCTGATTTTGTTATTTTGACTTTTTATAAGTAAAATTTTACATTTTTTAAAGTACTAACTATAAAGGTTAAATTTGCTATTTCTAACATTTTATGAAAAAAAATGCAATTTTTTTGGTGTTTCTTGACAATACTTGATTTTAATAAAATTTTGCAATTTTCAACTGAATTTTGGTTCTTTCTAAAAATATTGTATGACTGGACATTGTTATTTGCACTTTTCAATAGTTTATCATCGAGTTTAATAAAAATGACAAAATTAAGTACGCTTTTTTCCAAAATTGTCAGAATATTTTGCAGTGGGCCCCAAAAAACTTAGCTACGCCACTGAAGTTAACAGCAACTATTCTTGATTATGAAGTAAAATCTTACATAACGGCACATAAGTTTTATCAATAAAATAGAACCTAACCTAAGGTTATTTAATTGTAATAATTCTTCAAAATATCCGCCTAACCCTTGTTTGTGTTTTCCTCAAACCGATGACATAGAAAGTTTTAAAGTCACACAAATATTTTCATCAGCATCCATTCATCTTTTTGGTTATGGCCGTCATGTGACGGGACACCTTGTTTAAATTTGTTTTCAATTTTGTTTTATTTATTAGCAAAATTGTACAGTGTTAAGACCGGATTTTTTAGTTAATATACCAAATTTGCAATATTACCGATGATATAACACAACTTTTACTTAAAGTTTTAATTGTTAAAACAGTTTTTTTAGCATATAACTAAAATTAGTCTACTACTACCAAAAATTGTCCTACTGCAGCAATATACACAATTGACTAATATAGCGTCTAAAATATGTTGCTTCAATAACAGAAAACATAATTTTTCCAATATTTTTTATTAGAACTATAGTTTTATTTAATATTTAATCTTTAGGCATTATTAGTGACATTTAATCAAATATCTAAAACCAAATCTAAAGTTATAAAATTACTACTAGCTACTCAATAACAATTGATTTATTTTGTTTTTAGCAAATACAGTATAACTTAATTCAATCACAGCATATTACGATAGACATAATGACATTTTTTTCTATTTTTTGCGATGTTATAATTACTTAAGATATACATAATTACTATGTTACTGTGCTTATCTAACATCAATATGCATTATCAAAGTTAACAAAACTAATACCATGCCATTTATTTACGTTACTATGGCTACCTAATTTAACGTTACTGTGTTCGCTCACCGGAAGTAGTTGTAATGAATGGTGACGCATAATGAAATATTTTTAGCAGGAAAACAGACAAATTAATTGCAAATTCCGTGCGTAAAAAGGCGTTATAATAGTTCCGCCTCCCGTGTAGCCGCCAAAAATAGTTACGATTTAATCTGCCGGATTGATATTTTATTGCGGGCGGCAAGATAGCCGTCGCAGCGATACAATAACAATAAACTTTTACGGCCGCACAGAAATCTTATGCTTATTAATTAATTAATTTATGATTTGAGTAAGTAGTGATTTTATTTGATTTGTTTTCTGTAAAGGCGACAGCAACTGCAAAAAACGTATCTAACTCGATTTTCTAAAAAAATATTTAAAAAATTTTGGTTACGGTTGCTGGTCGTTGTTGATTCACTTTCAGCGCTGACGGCAACTTCGAAGTAACACTGGCCACGAAGGCAACCATCTACAGTCAGGGTTTGGTTGAGTGGAAACCCCCTGCCATTTACAAGTCTTCCTGTGAGATTGACGTTGAGTATTTTCCCTTTGACGAGCAAACCTGTGTCCTCAAATTCGGTAGTTGGACGTATGACGGCTTCAAGGTAAGAGCATGCTGGGCTGGATTTCACAAATTTAACCATGTTAACCAATATATATTGTCAATATAATGTGTAATATATTCAAGTCATATAACGATTATGAGTAGCCAATCAACATTTTTTTTATAAACTTTCAGCTTACATTATTAATCGACATATGGCTTGAATCGTTATAAATGTTTCCTTTCTGTATTATTTTTCTATTATCATTTCCTCATTATTGTTCTCTCATCACATCCTGTCCACATGTTGTCACAATGCGGATGTGCTGATGATGTATTCTTTTGTTGTGTTTTTTTTTTCTGTTTTCTCTCCCCTCACCGAAATCAGGCTACTTTCGTGACCAGTCAATATGCCACTCGAAGCATTGGACTGTTCTGAAGGACTGATTTAATTTTAAAAATAAATGGAAGCGTTTACAGGTTGATAGGTTTGAATGTAATATCAGAAAAATAATATTGTTGTTCCGGGAGGACAAAGGAGACATTTTTACTCTGTAAAATTCCAACTGCGGAAGAATGATAACATTCTTGAAATATGGTTGAAACAAAGTAAAATTACAATTAATTTCCTGCTATTTTTGTAGTTTAATTAAATTAAATGTATGTCATATATATCTTGATATATGCTTTGTTAAATTAAAATCAAACAAAACTTAATTAAAATTAGTTCGTGATTTGTTTAATTAAAAATATTAATTATAAAAATTATTTTGACTTTGATTCAAGGGGGAGAATCATACAATACACAATAGATCAAATAAAAGTCTATTAAACTACATTCTTAAACTAGTTGAATGGACATTATAGTTAATTAAAATATTATTATTGAAAATTTGATGATAATAGAACTGTTCTACAAAAGTATATAAGAAAATTTCAATGAAATACTGCTACATTATTAACTGCATTAAATAAATGTTTTACAATTTGCTTACAAAAAATTCATCAAAAACAAAATTAAATATATATAGTTTTTAAAAATTTGTATAACAGTAAATTAAACTTAATCTAACGATTGCATCAACCACAATCGTTGGTTTAAGTATTTATCTTTATTTATGTTGATTAAAATCTCTTCAAAGCGCTAGTTTGTTTCAAATATTTAATTAGATTTACTTAAAAACCCAAAAAGTTGCTCAAAAGCGCAATTATTGTTAAACCTAGTAAAAACATTTTTTGTTTGATAATATAACATTGTTCTTAAAATATCTGGAGTATAGGCTAACAAAATAGATTGCCATACAAGTTAATAGTAATAAATAATTATATTAATTATGATTCTAGATCGGTAACAACGCGTTCGTGGTCACGGTAGCACATCACGAGGCAAGCTTATCAGGTCAAAACACGTGAGCAAGGCCATAAATGCAGCTAACTATATTATATTTTTTTATGATAAATATTTAACCATTTAAAATGCATTTATTTAAATTAAATAATAAAATTGTTAGTGCTCTGAATTGCAGATAACAATTTATTTAACAAAGTTCAGCCGGTAAAATAGCAAAAATTAATTTGTATAAAGGTAAAATTTTGTTACTTTTTTAACAGATGACATAAAACTTAAAACATAATTCAAATGTGACTTTAGAACTTTAAATGAATAAATTTAAATAAAATAAAATATTTTTTGTTTGTTAAATGTTCTGCATACAAAAAATAATAATACAATACACAACTGGTGGCTGCATTTAAGGCTTTGTTAGTTCAGTAATGACTTACTAGCTTGCCAAACTAGAATTGTAAATAGTTGTTATTAGTGAAATCAATTTTTTTTATATTTTTTTTTTAATATTGTTTTTTGTAAACGTAACAAAAAGTTATTAACTGCTACCGGCTTAGGTACACCTTACCAGCATTGTTGATAAACTGCAAAAAACGCAATGGTTCTAACAATGTACCTAAAATATGCTGTAACAATGCTTTCACCGTATCAGTTTAATAAAAACATTATTAACAAATTATTTTTTTGTAAATCCAAAAACAGCAGGAAACGCATTTATTGCAGGAATTTTACTAAAAATAACACAAAATTTGACAAAAAATGAAATACAATAATAACAAAATTAGTGCAAATCATTAAATAAAATATTTATGAAATATATCCAACAAATAATTTGACAAAAATTGGTTGTAAATGCATTTGTTTCATAAAAATTACCAAAATCCTCAACTAGATAAAAGGATTTTACCATAAGGTTGACTAAAATTTAGTCAGATATAGTATATATTAATTAAGAATATTTGATTTAAATCTGCACAAAATATTGCACAAATGAACAACGTCCGCTAAGCAAAACCACAAAAGTTAATTTGTTGTTCCTTTTTCAAAAGTTGATATCAAACTTAAAATATAATTTAAATTTGACATTTAATGATTTAAAATGAATATATGTTCAGCATATAAAAAAAAAATAAGCTATATTTATAGTCTAGTGTAGTAGTGATTTACTAGCTTGGCTATTAACACTTTGCGACCAGATTAGAATTGTAAATAAATATTATTTAAAAATCAAATATCAAAAATAATTTTTTTTTATTAACTTTAATGTCATTCTTTGCAAAAGTAACAAATATTATTGCTTTAATATAAAATAATTTTATCTACCGGACGTCGTCAAAGGTGCTATTATCTGTTAGCAGCCTAGGTCGGTAAATAAAAATTGCAATGATAAAAAAAATAACTAAAAATAGCTTTGAATAATTATCATAAATTGATAAACTTAACAAAAAACGCATTTATTGTAAGAGTTTGAGCAAAAACAATACAAAAACAAATTTATTGCAAAGACTAAAAAACGTAAAATAAAATTTTGCGCAAATAATTACAAATGCTAAACAAAAAAACAAAATTATTGCAAATTATTTAAAAATATCTAAAAAAATCTTAGCAACAAAATTGTTTTTATTCCTTAAAAGTAAATAATCACCAATCAGATGAGAGGTTAAGATGATAAAAAGGTTACACAAAATTTAGACAGAGTTAGTAGAAAATAAACCAAAAATAAGTGTTTATTGATTATAATTGATTAAAATTTGCACAAAAAAATGCATTTTTTGCTCAATCATAATTAAACTAAAATTTGCTAAAATCGCATTTGTTTCATTAAATTTACCTAGAAATGCTTAAGATACGCATTTTCATTCAAATTTTTTTAGTAAATGGAAAAATTTAACCAAATTTTTTTATAACTATATCTTCAAAAAATACTTTTTTCTATAAAAGTTATTATAGGTTTCTCAGAAAAAATATTTTTAGTCTGCCTTCTATAAAAAAAAATTATTTTTCTTGTATTTTAGATACAAACAAAACATTTTAAAACCGTAGAAGAAGAAAAACTTTTGAAACTTGATATAAATCTTATAACCTTTATTTACGGAGGAGAGCAGACAAAAAGTAGTCTTAAGCCTACTTTGCTGTCTACCGTTCTATCGTTTTGCTCGTACATAATTTTGGTGTACTACAAACAGCGCATTTCTGCAATATTATCATTCAACCATAATACAATCATAAAACTCATTTTTTGACAATAGAAATTTTGCACAAAAAACGCGTTTATAAGTTAACACTTGATCAAATTTGTTCAAAAAACGCAGTAATTGTTTTTTATACTAATAAAAATTACGTAAAAAACACAAAAAATAACCAAAAATCAAATAAACGGAGATGTATTTAATTAAAAACCACGTATATAAAACATATGGTAACCAAAAACTGCTCAGCGCATTTATTAAAAGTATTTTATAAAAATTTACCCAAAAAACTTATGAATTGCAAGAAATTAACTAAATAATGTTCAAAAATGCATATCTATATAAAGTTATTTTATATTTATTTAAAGTTAATCAGTAATTATACAGAAAATATAAGGCAAAGCATATAAGGCCATGTCCGAGTCAAGTGTACAGAACAAAAATTTGATTTTGCTGAAAATGCCTTTCTATACATGAGTTTTGACTCTGTGAATTTTTTTAGATTTTTTTAATAAGCCAGTTTTATGTAATAAGCAATCAAAATTTGAAAGAAATTTTTTTTTTTTGCATTTTTTAACATTTTTTGATTGTTTGTAACTTCTCAGGGTTGCATTTTTAGGAAAAAACTGTTATGAACTTGTTTTTAAATTGTTTAAAGAGTAATTTTTTTCAGCTATAATTTATTTTTCTTAAATTTTAAAATTTTTGCAGATCTTTAAAAAACATTTTTTCTTAAAAAAAGATTTTGTGTATTTTTTTTAAATAAGGATAAAAACGTGTTTTTATATGTGCAAAAGATACCCAAAAATTATAGGAAGTGCCGTGTGCTACGTTCCAAGATATCTTACAATGCATTCACAGAGAAATACTTAAAAATAGCGAAACAAGACTTATATTCTAAATTTACATTTTTTGATCGTTTGTAACTTATCAGGATTGCATTTTTAGAAAAAAAAAATTAAATTCTTTCATAAACAAATTTTTTTTTTCTTTGAATTTTGAATATTTTGCATAACTTTAAATGACTAAAAAAAAAACAGATTTTTCTTAATATAGATAAAAACGTGGTATTATATGTAAAGTACGTTTTTATATATATTTGAGAAAAAATGAAAATACCTATTAACTTTTTTTTAAGAAAAACTGTTACTCAAAGTTTTTCAAATTATCAAAATTTAAAAAAAAAATTGTCTGTGAAAACTTATTCTTTAAACAATTTTTTAAAGAAAAATGTTCTGCAATTTTCAAAATTTAAGAAAAAACAATTTTGGCTGTAAAAAAATATTTTTTAAACAATTTAAAAAAAAAGGTTATTGCTTATTACTCAAAAATGGCTTATTGAAAAAATCTTAAAAAATTTACAAAATCAGGAGAAAGGCATTTTTAGTGGTTTAAGCAAAATCCAATTTTTGTCCCGTACACTTGACTTTGACATGGTCATAATTCTTTTTTTTTTAATTTTTTTTTTATTATTGCGTTTAAAAAAAGTTTGTTTAACAAACGTATTTATTCTTATTACTCAACCAAAAATTGCACATAAAATTAAAAATTTTACAAAAAGAATGCATTTTGCATTTTTTTTTTATATTCAATCAAATGTGTTTAGTACATGGACGAATTTATCTAAAATTTTACCTAAACTAACTTGAAAAAAAAAAATCTCAAATAATATTTCTATTACAATACAATTTGTTCAAAAAACATTATTATCAAAAATCATTAATCAATAACAAACTTCATTTTTTGACAATTAATAATAAAAATTTGCTCAAAAGATGCATTTATAACTTTATAAAAATTTATCAGCAAAAGCATTATGAAACATATTTTATAAAAATTTATTCAAAATAATTTTGAGAATAAATAGAAATCAACCAAAAGCCGTCCAGAAAACGATTTTTTTAATAATAAGTTTATTAATATTTTATCAGTATTAATCACCAAAAAACTCAGATTATGTACTCTCAACTAAATCTTAGCAACAATGTCAGGTAGGTTCTTTTTTATGTTCTAGGCAGGTAGCAAATGATGATTGTAAAAGATCACAAAAACAAATTAACAATAAATAACAATGTCAATTTGTTTTTGTGTAACTATTACGAAATATCAATGCAAATTTAAAAACGATCGATAGTTACGTTTATTTTACCTTAACCATAAACGGTTTGCTACTAGCCTATTAATGCTAACTACAACGCATAGAATCAAACAAAACTAAACCAAAAGTTACACAAATATTAAAATTTTATTCAAAAAACGTACGTAAAACGTAATTCATAAATTTAACAAAAAGTCGTTAAAAAAATGCATTTATTTATTATAACATATAATTGTATAAAAAATTGCTCAAAAAAAACACATGTAAAAAAAATTATTAAAAACTCACACTTACTTATTATAAATTATTAAAATTTTATGAAAAATGTATTAATTGCAAAAATTTAAACATAATTTAGAAATTATACAAACCTATTAAAAATAAATATTTATTAAAATAACTTGCGCAAAAACTAATTGACTGCAAGAATTTATTAAAAAACGTATTTATTCTTTGCGGTTTATTAAAACTTGTAGAAAAAACGTATTTATTGCAAAAACTAAACAAAAAAATATACTAAAAAATTACTCAAAAAACGCACATGTGAAATATGATTATTAAAATTTAACAAAATTTTTTTTTATTGTAATATATTCATTAAAAACTAAACCAAAAGTTGCACTTAATTTTAAATATGCTCAAAAAACGCAATGTATAACAAATTTAAAAATTTGCTCTTAAAGCGTACGTAAAATTGTTTTTTTTAGAGGCAGAATAACTTTAAATTGTTATAAAACACAGAATTTTTTAAAACTCACGAAATTGGCCAAATTTGACAGATAATTTTATGGCATTAATGTTTAAATATGATTTTGGGCATGTGACCGCTGAGGCTAGAACGTACATGGCATTATTTGGCAGTCCAGTTTTCACACACTGTTTGCAGTAATTCAGACTGTATTTTGGCAATAATGCATCAAATATTGGCTTCCAAGTGCTCAATTGTTTTTGGTTTATTGGTGTAGACATGGAACTTTACTTATTCCCAGATAAAATAATCTAATGACGTCAAAAGGTAACCACTTAACAGGTTCATTTTTTGAATTTAATTTGTTTTAATTGTCCTACTGAAACCACATGTTTGCAACATTAATGCTGTCCAATTGATACACGAAAAAGTTGGAAATCATGTCTCTATACCGCTCACCGTTGACTGTAACGTTCCGACCATCACAATTTTAAAGACATATAGACCAATGATTCCGCCGGTCTATAAAGCGCATCAAACGGTAATTTTTTCTGGATGTAATATTGTTTTGACAATAGCTACGGATTATTATTGCTCCAACTGCAACAATTTTGTTTGTTCACATTTCCATTTAATCAAAAATGTGCTTCATCACTAAACAAAATTTTCAATTTTTGTGGATCAATAGCAATGTTTTCCTCAACCCATTTACCAAATGATTGTGTGACTGTACAAGTTGAATCTTGTAAACTCGTAAACCAACATTTTTTTGCATAAAATTCCATAAAGTAGATGGGCACGATGACAAATTGACACATTTGGATCATCATTACCACTACGCTGCACACTATCAATTGCTTCTTGTTTGCGGACTGTACGACGTCGTACTAGATGCTTAACCTTTATGTGACTGGAAAATAAAACACCTTCTAATGACGGCATGGGCACCCGGGTACTCCGTAACAAAAACATGTTATGCACATGCCGTTTGTTGCTTCTGATAAAAAAGTATATGTTTTGGAACTACAAAATTGGAACAATCTGATGTAAAAACAATCCAAATATTTAAATAAAATGTTCCGATTCAGATGAAAGAGCAATAAAGATGAAACGCTTCCACAAAGTGCACTTTTAGTTGGTAAAGTTGGATTAACTGGTATGGTTCTTTAATAATACCAGTTCAAATGTTCAAATAATAAGGCAAAATATTCTGCGTTTAGTAAAGAAGCAACCTTATGCTCTCTAAGAAGAACAAATCCGTTGTTTTTTTGTCATTGATGCATACAACAGCTTTGTAGAAATAGTTCTTGAACGTCGAATAATAGATCTCGCTGCTGCAATCATTAAACATCAAGCTTGCAATGCTTTTAGAAGTACTTTGGTAGTTGAAAAATGTTATATTTGTTAACAGGTTAACACGAACAACAAGTAATTTTTGTGCTAAACTTGTTTGCAATGAGCGCGGCGTTACGAAGACATTACGCGGTAATAATTGTGAACAATTACCAAATTAGCCATATTATATGTACTGTTAATTTTGTATTAATTTCAATATAGTTGTAAAAATACATTTGTTCAATTAATTACAATAGTTTTTATCTTATTTTATTATAAACTACCGAAAGTACCCAGATACCCAAACCGTCACGTCCGTATGTAAAAAGTTTAGACGTTAATTTCTCAGTATGAAAGAAAAACTTAATAATAAAAATAATGTAATAAGGTACATTAAAGATAGTTAAGAGATGTCACTGAATCTCAAAACTTAAAAATTTTAAACGCCAAAAATGTATATGTTTAAAGTTCAAAAAAGTACCCGGGTACCCTGTCAGTCACACAAAGATTAATATTGTTTAGATTACACGTATTGCAAAAACGATGCACAGTTTTTCAAACTGAACCATGTTTTTCAAAATAATTTTGCAAAAAAAAAACTGAAAACTGTCAAAACAGCAGATAAAAGTTTTGCTAATTTAAAGTTTGCCTGCCGCTTCTAAAAAAAACACCGCTTATAAAAAATACTTATTTAAAATTTTACAGAAATCTAATTAATTAAAAAAATAATTATTTACAAAAATTCAAAAAGTTGCTCAAAAAACGCAGGTACCAGTTAAAATTTGAGCAGAATACTAAATAACTGCAATTAACAAATTTGAAAAACGCATTAATTTTTTACTGAACTAAAAATTAAACACAATATTAAAAATTTGCTCAGAAAACGCGCGTATATAAAATATTTATTAACAATTGAGCAAAACAAAATAATTAACTGCAACAATTTAACAAAAAGTTGTTAAAAAATGCAATCATTCATTACAATTTTTAAAATTTGTTAAAAAAACGTTTTATACAAAAGTTTAAAAAAAAACCTTCTAAAAACTATTAGAATTTTTTAAAAACAAGTATTTATTGCAAAAACTAAAACAAAAATCTTACATACAAATTGAAAAAATGTGTGTATAAAAGATTTTCATGCAAAAAACTAATTATCTGCAAAAAAAGTAAAAATTTAGTAAAAAACTTATTTACTGCGTTCAGTTTTTGCAAAAAAAATTGATAAAAAAATTTGGTCAGCAAACGATTTTGTAAATGTAATTAAGAATTGCAAAGAAAAATAATTAACTGCAAGTATTTAACAAAAAATTATTAGAAAAACTAATTTAATTATTGCAGTTTATTAAAATTTGAGCAAAATACTAAATAACTGCAAACTTTTAATAAACAATTGCTAAAAATTGCATTTATTTTCTTCAATTTATGCAGTTTGTTAACAAAATTAAGAATATGCACATAAAATTTGAAAATTTACTCAAAAACGCACGTAAGGTATTTATTAGAAACTTATTTATTGCAGTTTATTAAAACTAACCCAAAATTTACACAGCAAATTTGAAAATGTTCTTAGATAACGCACGTATCAAAAATATTTTTTTTAATATAAAAAGAAAACTAAATTAGAAGAATTCAACAAAAAACCGTTTGAAAAACGCATAATCATTTAATTGCAGTTAGAGCGTTATCGTACCTCGCTAACAGTCCGAGGTTTGATCAACATATACAGGGTGTCCGGAAAATACGTGTACAACGTTTGACGACAGACTCCTGACGTCAAAATAGGTCGATCTAAGCCGACTTAGTTATATCCAAAATTGTCTCGTTTAGCCGGTAGAGGGCGTCAAAAATTTGTAAATATTAAAAAGAAATTACCTGTAACAATAATTTTTTAAGTGACCTTGTTGCTATGGCGTTTAATAATTTGACAATTATTGACAAATTGTCACCAGTCTATGAAATTTACTCAAGTATACGATCAACATTCTTGAATTACAAGTTCATTTTACCATTAAAAATGGAAAATTATACAAACTCTCAGAAAGTTGACATGCTCCTGGTATACGGGTTTTGTCAAAGAAAAAAAAAAAAAAAAAAATTTTAAAGAGTGTTAATAAGTGTATTCAGCAAGATGGCGGTCATTTTACACATTTGCTTAAGTAATGTTTTTGTTTTACTTAGTTTCTTACAATAGATACTTTCAACTTTGTTATACTTTTGTTTTTTTTTTACGCCCTCTACCGGCTAAACGAGACAATTTTGGATATAACTAAGTCGGCTTAGATCGACCTATTTTGACGTCAGGAGTCTGTCGTCTAACGTTGTACACGTATTTTCCGGACACCCTGTATAACTAAAAATAATAACTTTATCTTTATCCACCGGGGTGATTTGGAAGTCACCTAATAAATTGTTGGTTCCATCAACCCCCTTCAAACAAGTTGTAAGACTTCTGGGGCGATTTAAAATAGCTGTAAAACAAGCAATAAAGAAGAAAACACCTCTGCAACGTCTAATAATGAAATAACAAAACTTGATTGCAAAATTGTTTACAAAATCTCTCAGCAAATACACAATTGAAAGCTGTATGTACTCTAGCATGTATAATTGCCTTGCTACGGGCTCAATATCTAAATGAACTAAAATTGAACAAAACATCAAAAAATGCATTGTTTAGCAAAAGCATTTATTAAATCTTTTTATAAAAATTAGCTTAAACCCGTTTGACACTGTCTATAATTATGTCTTGAGTTATACATATAATTTTTAATAGAATTTGTGCCATAATTCCATATATAAAATTTATATCCTGTATGACACTGTAAATAATTCTTTATATAATTATAAAACCACGCCTGCGCCTTATCTATGATCTGTCAAATCAAGTTTCAATGTTTACTATACTTTGCAGGTTATGTCATTTGTTTTGAATTGATTATTGCTTCAGTTAGTTATACAATTAATGAAAATAATAAAAAATGGAAACAGAACAAATTAAAAAAGTGGTAGCAATTGCTATATGTAGAACTGCAGTGGTAAAATTGAAAAAAAATTACAAATTACAAAATAATATGCGCACATCACGTTCGCGTCGATTATAGATGGGAAAATAGAACATGTTCTAAATTTTTCAAGATATAATTGTGACCTTGATAATTTGTGTGTTTTACACACGGAAATGGTCGATCTATAATTATATATATAATTCAAGACATAATTATAGACAGTGTCATACAGGTTTTAGAAAACTTATGTACTGCAAAAATTTAACAAAAAGGTATTGAAAAACGCATAATCATTGCAGTTTATTAAAAAGATATTTATTAAAAACTGTGCAGAAAATCAATTAGTGGTGAAAGTTTAACAAAAAGTTGTTTAAAAATTGCATTTATACATTAAAATACTCTTAGAAAAAGCAAGATATCTATTGAAAATGGCGGAAAAAATAATTAATTGTAATAATTTAACAAAAAGTTTTTTAAAGACTCATTTAAACATTGCAATTTATTAAAATTTGTTGCAACAAAATTTTTATTAAAAAAATTAAAACAAAAATTTCACATAGGTACAAATTAATATTTTTTATAAACGATACATGCGTTGTAAAAGATATTATTACAAATTGCGTACAAAAGTGCAAAAAATGGACAAAATCTTTTTCAAAAACACATTTATACAGTGCTATTTATTGAAATTTAATCAAAAAACTAGTTTTCTAACAGTTATTTATTAAAATTTAAAAATGAAACGGTTTTTTTATTGTTATTTATTAAAAAAAATATATACATGGTGTTATATAAACATGCGGCAAAAATTTAAGGGGTTATTTCTTGGCATGTTCTAAGAACATGTTGTCTTATGTTGATTTCTGAAAAAGCTTTTTGTTTTAAAGATACAGGGTAAACAAAATTTGCGACAGTTACATCATTTTATTATCAAAAAGTACATGTAAAGAAGCTGACTCTACAATAAATGTTTGAAATGACTTTTTCCAGCCTGGATATAAGCATTCAATCATCTCGTCATTGAATGCCAAACTTTTTCTAACATACCAGAGTTGTTTCTAATTGAGTTACACCCAGCAATTATCCAATTTTGCAAGTCGTCTAAATTCTTTACTAGAGTAGCGTAAACTAATGACTTTAGATAGCCCCATAAGAAATAATCCAGGGGGTTTTAAGTCTGGGGATTGAGCAGGACATGCGTGTGGCCCACGTCCACCAATTTAGCAATCTCCGTAAGTTGCTGTTAAATAATCACGAGCAACCACATTGTAATTCTTGTTGCCAATGGTACATTATTTAAAAACTGAGGTAGCATGTGTTCCAAAAAGTTGCGATACATCTTGCAGGTAAGTCTTCTTGGTAGAAATACTGGTCCAATTAAACAATCACCCACTTTTTACATACCTGATACGGATTTTCATCTGCTCACACATGTTTGTTATAAAAAAAATTTATTAAATTTTTTGAGAACTGGCTTCATTGGTGAAAAGAATATTTGTCAGGAATTGAAGGATTAGAATTAATAATTGCAAAAGCCATTGACATAACGCAATACATGAAGAAAAATCAGCAGGTAGTAGTGCCTGAACAGGCTGAATGTAGTATGGATACAACAAATTAATTTTAAACATTTTTTAAACTGTCCAATGACTTACATTCAAAGTATTGGCATTTTTTTGCGTAGAACTATTTGGATCTTCTCCTATTATGTCCAGCACATTCTGTCAAATAGACAAACGTCACTAAATCTAAACAACTGCGACCAATACATGATGATCAATGACAAAACGTATTCAAATGAAATCCACTTTTACTTTACTAGATAAAACCGTTCCAAGTTATCGTTAACAATTTTTGGTACTTGATAAACTTATTAATTGGTTGTACTTGATATACTTATTAGCGTACGCTATACTTTTATTTCAACAATTATAGAACATGGTTATTCGCAAATTTTGTTCACCCTGTATCTTCAAAACAAAAAGATTTTTCAGAAATCATCATAGGACAAAATATTCTTAGACTATTCTAAGGAATAACCCCTTAAATTTTTGTCGCATGTTTACCTAACACCCTGTATATTGCAACAAAAATACAAAAAAATTTACACAAAACTGCACTTATGTAAGATTATTTATTAATAATAGTTCAAAAAAAACAAATTATTTCAAAAATTAACAACAAATATTTAAAAAAACGCATTTATCAAAAACGCAATTCATTATTTGTTAAATTTTAACGTATTTATCTCAAAAACCAACCCAGAAATTGCACATGAAAATTGAAAATTTGTTCATAAACCGCATGTATAAAAGCTTGTTAAAAATTGAGCTAAAAATTAAAAAACTGCAAATATTTAATAAAAAATTGTTCATGTGTACTTTTTAAATTAGTTTGACCAACATTGCTAATATAATTTTATTTATGATTCATAAAAAATGGATTTTTTTTAATAAAACTATTCTAATAATCGGTTAAACAACAATTTATTAATTACATTTTATTTGCTTTTAACCAAGAATCATATATAAAACGCTCTTATTGTATAAAATTTTCCTAATAAACAAATTTAATTAGCAACAAAAAACAAAATTTAATTTATTTTTATTCTAAGAATTTAATTGAAAAATCTGGCGAGATAGATAGCTAAGTCTTTTATACTATCAAAAATTAGGTTTAATGAATGTAATTTGTTAAATATTATTACACTCTACTTAATTGTATACCATGTAAAAAACGCAGTTTACAGAATTATTAGCTTAAATTTCAATTATTCTACAACCAAGCAACATAATAAATAAACTTGTCATTATTTTGTGGTGCCAGTATAAGCGACGGAGGAGGCTATATTTCTCTACTCCGATAGACCACAATGTCCGTATATTATGTTCGCAGTATTGTGTTTGAATTGCTGCCATTTCCCCCTTCAAGCCGTGCACTAACACACATCCTTGTTGTGTGCGTGAGTATTATTTGCTTTAAGCAATCCTATCACAACTGATAATTAATATGCATATTACACCCTTGCACGTGTGTCTGTTTGTATGCATGATCAATCAAACTATAATCTAAATGCAAAACCACAGGTAGAGATCTATAAACCTAAATTTAGTTACTGCTCAAATCAACACTATATTAGTTAGTGGTTATGTTCAAACCTAATAAAGCAAATTTGATTTTGAATTAAAAAGATGATGATTTTGCTAATTAATTTTTAATTTTGATTAAGCAAAAAAATACTTCATTTTGTTTCAGGTAAAAACTATAATTTCAAAAATATAAGGTTGAAATCAAATGTAAGAGCAAAAGTTTTGAAAATTATCAACAACAACAACAACATGCAAAAATATATAAATTATTGCTTAATGTGAAACAAAATATATTGTTTCTAATGAAATAAATTGTAGACAAAACAAACACGACATTAGATATAAAGCAACATTTTTGAGGTTCCTAAATATACTCTCACTTAAAAATTTAATGGTGGTGGCCATTGCTATGTGATAGTTCACTATAAAATAAAACATATTTATTATAAATATATTTAAAAACTGTAACTAGTTTCAACCATTACTAGAGCATCAACAAAAGGTGATACAAACAAGTATAAATATAAAAGAAAACTTAAATATATATAAATTTGCTTTAAATTTTTTTTATAAGTATTTATAGTTTATATCACCGTCCAATGATAATAAATTAATAATAGTTTAAACTAGTTACGGTTATTAAATATACTTGTGATATAGTATATAGTAAATGTGTTTTATTTATATATATAAAAAAAAAAGATGTACTAAGTACATGAGAATTAAGGTTTTTAATCATTAAGATGGTTAACTGGCTTAATTAATGGCACTTTTTCAAAAATATATTAATTAACTTTTTGTAATAAAACTTATTATTCCTTTCGAGAACTTGAAAATGATTTTATTTAAAATAATAATAATATTATAATTATAGTCTCTAGTTTATGGTAATTTGTGTTAGTTTGTAAATTTGTGTTTATACTATATAAACATTTATAATTCACATACATCTAAAAGATATTATTATTCTTATATTTTTATAATTTAATAGGCAGTATTAACGTTTATACAATAACTCCGATAAACATTGTAGTGAAAATACATTAATCAAACTAATTGTATAAAATATTTCTTATTTAACAAATTTATAATTTAACAATAATAACAAACTATTGTACATAATTTAGCATTAAGTTAAGATATATATAAGATAACGTTTAAACAATACATAACAACGCTTAATACTTGTTCAGTTCTTAAAATATATACGTAAAGATTAAAACAAAAGAGAGAATAGTTTCAATACTCAATGGTTTTCAAAATATAGTTTAATGGAATATAAAATAACTACATTAATGGATTCAGTGCAATTGAAGTATGTATTCGGAATGTGTGAGTAAAAGATTTACCCACAGTATTGAAGATTAAGTTTGGAAATCTTGGAAACCATATAACAGAACCTTTCTAGTGTTACCAGAATGTTTGTCTGAGATAGTCAAATAACGGCCATTGCAAGAAGCAATTGCAATCTATGGTTTTGCCATTAGGTCTTCTTATTTATGAGACTGACGTAAGTGCGTGCAACTTTGTACTTTGTATGTTGTTTGTACCGTACAGCATTTGCCTTCTGTTATTGCGTCATACGCTCACACAAAATATGTCATTTGTGTGTTATAACGTGATGAGTTAAACCAGCAATAGGGGCCGAACAAAATTACTTTTGGCATGGTGCGCAAGTTGTAGATAGTTGTGCAAGTTGTCGCATAGATTCAAGTGCATAACACAAAATAGATGATTAGCGTTGCTAGGTTTTGATCTGGTGATTGGAAGCTACTGTCGTGGATGATTTTCCAAAAACGCAAACGGATTTCTGGTCTATAAACCTTAGCGTTCTATTTTGACTACTGTTGCTACTTTTTTTTGTATGTTGAAAAGAATAATTTTTAAAAGAGAGTATTGAATTTGCCCAGTTTGGTATACTTGGAACTACTTTTACTGGTTATAACATTTGTTGTAATAAAAAAGAACTCATTGCAGAACAAATGAAAAAAATTATTAAAAAATTACTTAAAAAACGTAACTGACGTGGCTAGAAGTGCACCACAAAGCATTTGTTGTTTTATTTTTAGATGTGTCCGGCGATCGGATAGCGTCTTGTGGAGATGTGTTAGCGTAGTGTGTGAAAATGTTGGAAAAGTATGTGAGTGTTACTTGTTTATATGTATGTGTGTATAGGTGTAAAAAGTAGAATCAAGCCAGTTTGATAGCTACTACCACCTGCAGAGTCATTTTCTGCCTCTATACTCACCCGTGTTTGTTTGCGGTCTAATAATATTTCTGGTTATCTGCCCTTTAACGTTAGAGAAATGCGCTAGCAGTTGGTATTGAATACGTTCTTCTCGGTCAGCTGCTAATTTGTTTGTTTGTTTGTTGACTGACTGTTTAGCCATTTGCCAAGTTATGTAAACATTGTCGGAGTCTCCTGACTAATATCGTCTTTATCAAGAATGATAGTCGGTTGCTTTTCATAGAAACACAAGCGTTATATAAAGAGCTTGACAATCGTTTTCCTATGATGCTGTCCTACTTGCTATACATTAAAAGAAGTAGTTTGACGTATGACAACGATATTAATTTTGTTTTTTCAACTTTTATTATGTTTGGAACAGAAACACCTTGACCTGTCTCTTTGTCTGTCTAGTTTTTGACGTCTGAGCATATGCCTGCACTTTTTTTGTAACATGCGGTTTTAAGTAAATTAATGTTCAGAGTAAATTCTTGGTTTTAAGTTGCAAATAACTAGTAGACTGCAGGTCTAGAGTTTGTCCGGCATGTGTTCATAAACTTGTCTCATGGCTGCAGTGTATTTGAGTGCGCTGTTAACCTGAATTTGTAGTGTCAGATGTTCAACAACAAAGTAAAAATACTCTATTGCATGCAAATATAAGTTTGTTTAGCAGCAAGTTTTTAAACAAAATAAAGTGACTAATCCGATGTAGACTGGTTCCATGTTTTCAATTAGGAGTTTGTCGGTTGTTATGCCAGACTGCGTTAAGAACGCTACTCTGCTTTTGTATAACTAGTATCACAATCGGGTGTTGGTCAATGCAGGTCTTAACTTAGTTGAAGGGCGTGGTGTTGTAGCCACCCAGAGGACTTGATCGGTAGTCATTGTCAAAGATGGTTAAATCAAGCTTTTTCTAATTCTTCTTGGGGTGTTGTATTATATTCTACCTACAAGAAGTGGGTAAATTAAGAATGGATGTAAAATTTTATTTTTAATCAGTACGGAAAATATAACATTTAGTTAGATGGTTACAAGTTTACCTGTTGTTTCCCGTGATTTAAGACAACGTGAAAAAGTATAGGTAACCGTAGGCCAAGCGAATGTGTGTTGCCAAATTTGGTTTAGGGCTGCGGTATATTTATTTATGCATAAGCACTTTCTGACTGAAAAACGCTAAAGATTTAAGAACAAATCTGCAGCATGAGGTGCAGTGCTGCAATCCGTGAGCGTAGGTGCTTTGGTACTACAATTAATTTTTTTTAAATTTTAAATAATACTTACAGAGTTTAGAAGCATACTTCCAGCTATTGGTGCACAACCGTAAAATTTGTAATAACTGGGAAACAGAGTAGATCTGATGCGGTTGTCGGTGTAGAAGTTGTTTATACTGAATGTTCCATAAGCATAGAGCAGGTTAAATAATGTAGACTGTTAGTAAGTTGTGGCAAATGCACTTCTAGCGTGTTCATTCTTCCTAACTATAAGATGTGACGTTTTCATAAAGGTATTAAAAGTGCACCTTGTAGACGATGATTTTGTGTGGTGGTTGTTGAATAACCACAATTTTACTAATGCAGCAAACATGTTAATTAATTGCTTGTATTTCAAAATCTGTTTGTTTTTTTTAGCAAAACAAGATAACATAAAAGATTAACAATTTTATCAAAGAAGTTCGTTGCTGATACAAATCTTTTCTCAGACTTTTACTTTAAAATTATTCTATTCTGTTAAGACAGAAAGAAGAAATTATTTTTCATGCTGGACATGTCAGTATTGGGCAAATGATTTAAATAGTTGGAATTTGTTGCTTGTACTCATATTTCTGTCCTTTTGTAACTACAAAATCAAAAAATTATTTGCTATCTTAGCCTTACAAAGTATGACCATAATGTGAAATCTGACCTTTATATAACTTTTTTAGTTACAAATCTATAGAATCGGAGCGCAATTGAGGTAAATGTCCTTGCAAGGAGTTAGCAAATTAAGAAGCAATGAGTTTCAGAAATAGACTTTGGTGCCAGACCTTATCAAAAACTTTTTTAACATCAAAATATATAATACCAGTAGCTTGATTTATACAAAAATCAATGTTGATTGGATTAAAAAATCTGATTAACTGATAAGTTATAGAGAACTCATGTGTGAAGCTACGTTGATGATTTGGAAACCTTATTTATAGTCATCAAATGACTAATTGGGTGGTAATTTTGTAAAAAAGTCATATTTTTTTTATTTTTCAGGGATAGGAATGACATTTTATTTTTTCTACAAAGACAAAAATTGCAACGTTTTAGCATTGTATTTGTAATGTATGTGAGAAACATTAAAGTTTTGTAAAAATTGCTCTTAATTTGTTTAAAATGTAATCTGGTTTGATGCCAATTTGGAAATGTTATAAAAAATATAATTTTTACTCTAGACGGCTGAACCAATTACATAATTAATACAATGTTGGTGCGCCGTAGGCTTGCTCTTTTGTAGAACCCTTTCTACGTAGTCTAAGTTTAAGTCTTTGCTGTAGATTGGCATGTTTTGAAACTCAAAGATGTTAACAAAAGTTTTTGCTTTGTCTTTCAATATATATATAGAAGACTTCTTTTATTACAAATTAAAAGAAGCGGTGTAGTTTATTTTAAAGAGTTTTAGCAATCTTTTACATTAGATTTTTATTTTTATTAAAAGAGCAAAAAGTGGATTGCCAACAATGTTATTTGTGTTTCCTGATTGCCTTCTTTATTTTATTATTGATCCCATTTAGCTTGGTCGTGAAACCTTTGAGATTTGTGTCTAGCATAATTTCAAAACTGAATAAGTTCTCTGGTATCTTCTTAAAACTCAATCAGTTCAATTTTTTTTTTGTAAGATCTTTTTATTGCTAGCAAAATGAGGCAAGTAAAGTTAACAACAATGCTGTCAGCTCTTTCAACTATTCAAATATCAAGTATTAATATTATGCAATGGTTTTGTATATTTTATAAAAATTAAAGACTACTGAGCTGTGGTCTGAGCAAAAGTAGTTAACAACTAAAACAGAAATTTGAGTTTAGATGTTTTTAAATAAAACAATATTAAATACATTTCCGAATAATTCCTGATATCTATAAGTTGGCATGTCTGGTCTAATTACGGTATAGTTTTATTGCAGCAAATAAAGACAAAGAGACTGCCAAGTGGTTAGCTGATTTTTTTATGATGATTGCAAAATAAGGGTTTTGTACTTCAAATGTTTTTCCCAACAATGTGAAACTGTTTGGAATGTTGTATACTTTTTGAAAAACTAATTAGGTAATTAAGTAATTACATTAATGCTATTTAAAAAAACTAATCTTTTATTTTTTTAACATGAATTTACTATACTAAGTGAATTAAAATACGGTCTTATAAATTCTTTATTGCCGGTCATTGTTAATCTTGCCAAAAGATTTTGGCGGACGTCAGTTGATAAATTATCATTAAGTGCCAAAATCCGCTGCCTAAACGATCAAAACACTTATAAACCAATGCTTACTTGTGCACTAGCACCTTTTAAAATTGACAATTTAAAATTGTTTGGCTTTGCCGAACGGTACTCAACTAATCTATCTATTTCCAAACCATTAATTTTAATAGTCAAACCTCATTCAATAGCCAGGATGTGTAGAGATTAGAGGAGTCTTTCTTTTATCTTGTTTTTATTATCAATTTATGATCATTATAACGTAGTCGACTACTTTTGTGTAAGCAATAAGCGTTATATCAAGGCCGGGCTTTACAGTTAGTTTTTTTTTTTAATCCTGTCTTCGTTAATATCTACCAAATGTCTTCTATTATGTTTAGCGTAACAGCGTAAAACGCTTTTTCAAAACTAAACCAAAACCTGTTTTTTTGGAGCATTTAAATAAAAGTAAGTTGCTGTTTTGAGTAAAGGTGTTTTGTGAAATTTTTCTGGTTAAAACCTAGTGTTTATCCGGCATGAGCTCATAGACGTGTCCCATAGTTGTAGTGTTTTTGTGTGCGTTGTCAATTTAATTGTGTTGGGTCCAATGTGTTAGTCACAAAGATAGTAATACTCTCTTAAATGCCATTATAAAGTTGTTTTGTAGCAAATCTCCAATTAAAATAACGTGGCAAATAGAATAAAGGCTGTTTCGTGGCTTCTAACTAAGAGTTTATCATTCTTTATGCCAAACCGCGTTAAGAAAACGGGCTTTGCATTTCAACTCGTATTTTTTTGTAGCTTACGTGACTATTAGTGCCAAACTGACTAAAATTGCAACTGTATAATAATTATATTTATTATAAATATTACCAGTTTCCATTTAGTTATGGGGCGTGGAGTTGTAGCCACCCAGATGACCTGGTGAATGGCTATTGTCAATGATATATGCATCAAGTTTCCTCTTAATCTTTTGAAAGTGTTTTATTGAAAGAAGCGTGCTTTCTGTTGCGCCAGGTCACCAGCAGCAACTCCCATGTCATTTGGTTAAATAATTACAAGTTCAAGTAATACTTTCTGTAGTTTAGGAACAAGGTAAAAGTGTATGAGTAACCATTCGCCAAGCAAGCGTGTGTTGCCGTGTTTGGTCTACGACCTCAATGCATTTTTCGAGTGATAAATACCTACTTCTGTTTTTAACAGTTATTTTGCATTGCCCTAGTAAATCTATCTAGATAAAAAGCAATTTCTCCATTAGTTATGTTAGAGATTAAACTCCGCACTGTTTACGTAATATGCAAGTTTCTAAGCAGTAGAAGTGGATTAACACTTTATTGAGACTATATTGTTTTTGAGGTTTTCTAGGGTAGAGGTTGGATACGTTGGTGTTAAAATTAATTAGTTTTTAGTGACGCTTTTGTTTGTGTATTAAATAGTTTACACAAACGGTGGGGTGTGGCAAATACATTTCTATCGCAAGACAAACAAAAAGTTCTGTGTAATAACTACGGGTTTGAACGTTTGATAGACACACTGCTGCTGTATAGTTTCTTTGGAGGCTCAAAAAAAATCGTCAAAAGACTTAATTTGTCTGATTCACTTTACAAAAATAAGAAATTGCCTACCGACTCTGAAGGGACTCATATGAGTTTTTTGTTAGAAATGCAGTAAGATGCTTTAAAAACTTTCTTAAAGTCTTCTTTAAGACAATTTTATCCTGTTTATTTAGAAACAACCAGCCATACCGCAAGCTAGACCCACATACGTCAGAATTAGGCAAATAATTAATTTGAATAGTCGCATTTGCTGCCTATACTTGTTGCTGTCGTTGCTGAGAGGAGTCAAAAAATTGCTTGCCATCTTGACCTTACCAACTGTCGCCGTTATGTGTAATTTGAAACAAAACTTTTATCTAATTTGATTCTTTGATATATAGCTGTATTTATTCATGGAATCAAAACGCTATTAAAATAAACGTTTATGTAAAGAGTTAGTGATCATTTTCTAAAAAAAAGTAAAATCTTGTTTTTTTAAAGGTTAATTTTTATTTTCTAGTTAAGTAAGTTTTGACTTAATTACTGTTTGGTGTCTTAAAGTGTACAACAGTGCTGTATTGCCAGCGTTCTGAGCAATTTTGACACCAGACGTGATGCATAGTATGTCTTATGTATCAATTAAAAGAAATTAAAATTAGGACTAAACACTTAGAAACTCCTGGTTTAATTGTACGGTGGTAAACACGAGCCCAAACAACTTTACGGCTACTGTCGCTAACTAACTAAGGCCAATTGAACTGATTAGGTTCTTTAAAAAAGGTTTTATAACAAAATCATGTATGCTGACTGTGAATTTTCAATCAAAATTTTAAAAAAACTTTAAAGTTGTTGTCTTAATTTTTAGTCATTTAAAAAAAAAAAATATTTTAATCTCACTTTAAAGACTAACTAAGTCCAACGTGCACACAATTAAGTCTCTAAAGTAAAGTTTCTTAATAAAATCAGCTTATTTTGAATGAGCAAACTTGAACATAATTCAATACCCTAAGTGTTATCCTATTTCTGGATCACTAACACTTGGGTGAGTGGACGGAAACTCTAAATAAAACTACTGCCTCGTAATCAATAATCTGAGTGGGCGCTCAGCTACCCGATTGTTTGTTACCAAGAAGTTGGATTACCAACACTTGAGTAAGCACTAATGTCTACTTCAAATAAGAAATAAAATTTTATCAGTCCTTGAATCTAAAGCTGAAATTTTAAATATTTTAACTTTACACTTGTGTAACAATCATTAAAAAAATGTGTGCAAAAAAGGTAGTTGCTATCTAACAGTAGATAATACCGGCAAAGTAAAATAAATATTTTTAAGAGTTTGTTAAACAAACATATAATTTACGTCAAAAGCTTTGTTTATTAACTGAGCACTCACACAAATATTAATATAATCTTTATCATTAACATTTTTAATGTTTTTTCTACAAACTGTCCGAGGTAGCAGACCTCTTATTGCTTTAACTTAACGGCTTAAAACATTTTTTTTTTTTTTAATTTAATTTGTAACGTTAGTAGAATAAGACGGAATAGGTCTCTAATATATTTTTGCTGGTAAATTTATCAAGCTTTGAAGTCAGAAACTTTTTTGTAGTAAAAAACTATTTTAAAGTGTTAAGAAAACATTTAGAAATTTCGTGCTTGATTTTTTCTTTGAATTGGAATTCTTAACTTTTGTATAAATTTTATGCTATTAATTGATACCAAGAGATATTTTTGATGAGTTTTATGAAGCAAATGCGTTTTTACCAACTTTAAGCTGCATTAGTTAGGTATTGTAGACGGTTTTTTGCAAATTTGCATAAAAATTAGCGTTCTAATCTATTTTTTTGCAATAAATGTGGTGTGAGCAAAAAAATTTTTTTTAATGCAAATTTTATGCCATAAATGGTTTTTTGTTCAGTTTAGTCATGAATTAATGTTTAATAATTTAGATGCTATAAAGCATTTTCTATGTGAATTTTATGCAATAAAGGGGTTTTAATATTTCTTAAATAAATTGATATTCTGTAAGCAATTAAAAAAAAAATTAATAAAATATTTTTTGTTTAATATTCTGTAATTGGTTAAAGCACTTTAGACTAACTAAATAAAAGAGCAAAAACAAATGTTGCTGAAAAAACATTTTTTGCGTAAATTATGATTGTATTTAAGAAAAAAGGAAAAACTTGCTCAGCTAACGTATTTGAAGAAAAAACCCGGCAAAAATTGTTAAAAATATCGTTTGCAAAACAAAAAAGTTTACTGATATACATATTTATGGGTTATTCCATTACTTTTCGACTAATTTGAAAAAGTTGACCTTTTTGATTATGCTCAAATCTTTAAAGATCAAAATATGGATGAAAAATATGAGATTTTTAAAATAATGGATCTTAGAATATTGCCTGTTCAAAATGACATACATTTAAAGGTCAAAAATTTCACAATAAAACGTCTTTTTTAGCTTATTTTGTATCTCAATTTTTGGGCTTCTGGAAAAAGATAAAAAGGTCCACGAAAGCTCAAATTATTCCTTATTACATGTTCTTTAAAACCCATATTTTTATGTTAAATATCGTGGCAGTCATTTTAGTATATTAAGCTTGAAACATTATTCCAAAAAAATCCGTAAATTTAGAAAAATTGGAAAATTTTGCTTTCTTTAAACCGTTATAACTTTATCAAATCTTAACAAAATTTGATCCGCAAGGTTTAGAATTCTTTGTGTTTAATTTCTTTTTAAAGTAATCACAGAAGACTTATAGAATTAATACGTATACACCACTATTTTGATGCAAGAAGTTGCACATATTTTTGCGATTTTCTAAACTTGTAATTTTTAGGTCCCAAAAAAACGCTGTTACCTTATGTCGATTTCAGTCAAAATTTCAGTAAATACTTTTCAGACCACAAGAAAATAGGTTATTTATATGAAAAATGGTATATTGGGCATTATCAAGAATTTCTTTACAGTCAAAAATCGTCAAAATCGGCATTGTTCTTCAGAAAATCTAAATCACTTTTTGTCTATCTTGCTTTGTTTTTGAGATAGTCAACAAATACAAAATATTTAAAAAACTTTTTACTTAGCAAAATAACACAAACAAAACAACATTACTTTAACAAGTGTGCATTGATGCAAGCTTTTGATACTTGTTGAAACAGTTTTCTTTGGTTCAATTAGTAAAAATTGATAAAAATGCTGTTCAACAACGAGAATGCGCAGATATCATTTTTGTTTACGGATTCTGTAATGGTAAGGCCCTAGCAATTGAGATTTCTTGACAGAAAGCAACTTTTTTGACGCGTTTTTTAGTGAAAATGTTTACCCATAATATTATCAAAAGTACAATACCTACAACTAGGCGACGCAGCACAACGACTTGCATTTTCTCAATGACTTCTTGATAATACGCGATATACCATTTTTCATATAAATAACATTTTTTCTTGTGGTCTGAAGAGTATTTACTAAAATTTTGACTAAAATCGACATAGGGTGACAGCGTTTTTTCGGGACCTGAAAATTACAAGTTTTGAAGATTGCGAAAACATGTGCAACTTCCTGCATCAAAATAGTGGTGAATATAAATTGATTCTATAAGTCTAGTATGATTACTTTAAAAAAAGATTGAACACAAAGAAATCTAGACATTGTGGATCAAATTTCTTTAAGATTTGACAAAATTAGATCGGTTTAAACAAAGCATAATTTTGAAATTTTTAAAAATTTACGGTTTTTTTTTTTTAAATAATGTATAAAGCTTGATATATCAAAATGACTGTCCTTCCTACATTAAATATACAAATATGGGTTTTAAAGTACATGCAATAAGGAATATTTTGAGCCACCGTAAACCTTCTTATCTTTTTCCAGAAGCTAAAAAATTGAGATACAAAAATGTGCCGTTTGCCGATTTTTGGGACCTGAAAATTACAAGTTTTGAAGATCGCGAAAACATGTGGAACTTCCTGCATCAAAATAATGGTGTATAAGTATTGATTCCATAAGTTTTGTGTGATCACTTTAAAAAGAGATTAAACACGAGAAAATCTAGACCTTGCGGATCAAATTTTGTTAAGATTTGATAAAGTTATAACAGTTTAAAGAAAGCAAAATTTTGCGATTTTGCTAAATTTACGAGTTTTTTTGGAATAATGTTTGAAGCTTAATATAATAAAATAACTGCCACAATATTTAACATAAAAATATGGGTTTTAAAGTACATGTAATAAAGAATAATTTGAGCCTTTTTTATCTTTTTCCAGAAGCCCAAAAATTGAGATACAAAATAAACTAAAAAAGACGTTTTATTGAGAAATTTTTGACCTTTATATGTGTGTCATTTTGAACAGGCAATATTCTAAGATCCAAAATTTTGGGAATCTCATTTTTTTCATCCATAATTTGATTCCTGAAAATTTAAACATAATAAAAGAGGTCGACTTTTTCAAATTAGTCGAAAAGTAATGGAAACCCATATACATACATCAAATATTGCCTACAGTTATTATTAAAAATTGTATATGAAATGTAATCAAACAAAAAATGTGAAAAATTATTGTCAATGTACATATTTTTAAAAAATGAGCAAAAAAATCGTGTAAACAATCATTTTTTGCACTAATTATTTTACAAATTGCGTATAGATACTTCAATTATTGAAACAAAGATAAACGTATTTATTTTTTAATATTTTTTTAATTTTATTTTTTTAAATAAAATATAAACAGTTTTACTTTTATTATCTAGTATGCTTCTAACAGAAGAGCTTCAATATTTTAATATAATTTTTAATGTAAGATTTTTTGCTTAAAATAAATTAAAATATTGCAAAAAATAAATAATTAACCGCATACAAATTGCACAAAAAATTAACTAACCAATATTTTAAAACAAAACAAAAAAAATATTTTTAAAACATACATATAAAGATAACACTCAAAATTAATCAACAATACCATTTATATTGTATATACAGTTCAATTGAGTTTAAAATATGTAAAATAAAGTAATTTGTTAATTAACAAAACGTGTAATATGATTTTATAAAATCCTATTACTTTTCAATAGCTACCTATTGAAATTCAAATTTTTTGATTGAAAAAATATATACCATTTGATTCTCCCCCAACAACAGTCATAACATTTATAGCAGCGAATAAAGCAGTTTGCAATTCATGCCTTTTATTTTTATTTTTTCACCGCCTGTCGAATGTAGACAGAAAAAAAAATGGATTTACAAAACCGCGGGCTTCAGATGTAATGGGCCGGATAAACGAGGTAAATCGTCGGGCTTGCTACAATCGGTCGCCCCTTTTAACGTGCCATTTATATAAATATATACTCTTTTTTTTTATTTTGAGCCATCGACAATGGATTGTATTTTATTTTTAACAAAAAATAAAATACATCCAGTCGTATATTTTGAATGTTTAAAAATTGATTTTAAATAGTCATAACTAAATTTTATTGTAATGTTTTGTAAAATTTTGATTCTTATTAGGTGATGGTGAATGCGCCGGGCTTATACCAATAAATAGCTAATTAAAGCAACCAATAAAAGTAGCAATATCAAGGCAGACAATCTATGCTGTTAAATTCAAGTGTTTATAACTAGATAGGGCATTGTTCCCTTTATAACTTTATAGCATGGGGCAGTTAGATGGTAATCTTGCTCAGCAATCAACCTGTAATCGCTTTTTTGTGTGTCGAGTCCGTTCAGATATGTCCTTTGCAATAAAAGTGTCGGTGTCCTCGTGGACGGTTTTAGCGAGAGATGGGTCGCGCATTGGCACTGTCAGTGTGTTTTCTTGCAGCGCCGATGGGAACTATGAGGTCACATTGATGACAAAGGCCACCGTCTACTTCAACGGATTTGTGGTTTGGCAGCCGCCGGCCGTTTATAAGTCCTCGTGCGCTATTGACGTAGAGTTCTTTCCGTACGACGTCCAAACATGCGTGTTGAAGTTAGGAAGTTGGACGTACGATGGGTTTAAGGTTCGCGTGGTGTTTTTGATGTTTGTTTAGAGAGTTGCGCTCCCTGTACATAATTCTACTTTTGTTTACACTTTGGGAAAGGTATAAAATTAATAAAAACAAATATCACACAGAACAGATGAACATCAGCAAGTGTACGTTTTATTTTTTACTGTTTTTTAAATCCTTTTACTCTTTTTATCATTATACAGAAAGAAAGCTGATATTAAGTCAAGGTTTACAGATTCAATCTCCGCTAATTATTACTAAAAATGAAAAATAAGCAATATTAAAAGTAAAATTTTAACAACTAAAAACAATTTATTATTTATTTATATCTAAAACATAAAATATTAAAATAAATTATATGCATAGCTATGGTAAAAAAAATTAAATCTATCTTAAACATAATTTGTGGATTACAATACTTTATAAAAATCATCAAAATTACAACAAAAAATATAAATAATGTTAATTAAATCAATTTATATTTTTTGTACACTGAAGGATTAATAAATAGGCTATGGGTAGATATTATAAATTTAAATTATAAAACTAATTTTACCTTCAAAAATAATTAATTGTTTTAAAATTTTTCTCAACAATAAGTTGCTCGTAAATATTCTTATGAATAAAAGTTTATGCTTATACTTAATAGATAGCAAAAACAAACTTAAACATAAGAACAATTATTTAATTACAATTTATTTTGTATTTTTTATCTTGAATTTGGTTTAAATTCGATATAATATGTAAATATTTTTATTAAGGGGGGAGAATAGTTGCGCTATTATAAAGGTTTACAGCATCCAACTCAGCAAGAAAACGCCTGAATATAATTGAATCAAATTTTCAGACATTGTAGAATAAAGTCCAATCTGTGTCCTCAAACTTGTAGAAATTTGATGCAATAAGTCATTTCTTTGCAATAAAGTTTTAAAAAGTGACGTATTAAATCAGTTCTTTATTAATTTTTTACTTGTTAAATGTAACTTTAAATCTTTAACCAAAAACATAAAGACATAGAATATTATATGTAGTTCAACATATAAAAAGAGTGATGACTAAAATCTTATCGTTTGGATATTGAGTTGGTTGGCGTTTTGTCGTATAAGAACCAATTTTATTTTAAAAACGGCGCTGTACGTGTCAATATTTTTCTAGAGAGAAAGGTTCACCGATATTCTCGTAGATGTGATAGGATTTAATATTTTTCCATAACATAAATACTAGTGGCACCACAACAGGACTGAGCGACTAAACCAGCAATTCTCTAGCGTTAATTAAGTTAATTTTTGTTACTAATTTATATGTTAAAAATAATCAAAAGAAAATACTGTGTGTATGAATAAAAGAATCAAACCAAGTTTGAGTGTATAGTAACAGAAGATGTTGGTTTAATTCCTATATGGTGCGTTTCAACACAAAAACGTCAAAATTTTTTTATTTATTTATTTATTTATTTATTTATTTATTTATTTATTTATTAAATTATTATCCCAACAGAACTAATAGTTCCAACATGGAGATAATATACAGACATAGGTAAATAGATACAAGGAAAGAACATAATTATGATACAATAAAATTAAATAAAGAAATTATGATATAAGACAAAACAAAAAACAAAAAAATATGAATGAACAAAAAATAAACAAAAGTTTTACAGAAATATACAAAAATTATATAAAATAAAATGGTTAAAAAAATGCTTGATTGGGCGCTACGGAGTTTACAGCATTCATTACTCTGTTTATCGGAGCATTTAGTCCTAAATTACTGTGCGACCTAAAACAAGTAAATGTTGGTTGGTTTCTAGCTGCTAGCCTTGGTACATGGAAGTTCAAACTGCTTAATAGGATTGGACAATCCACATCTCCGCAAACCAGCTTAGTGGCCAGCGATATATCAGCACTTTTACGACGATCTTGAAGAGAGTCAAAATCAAAACGGCTTAATAGGGCGTTATAATCTGTACGACCACGAGGCGGGTAGTGGCCATCTTCTCGGTAACACATATACTTTAAATAACGTCTTTGAACTTTTTCCAGAGCATAGGAATAGGTTGCGTAGTAAGGAGACCACACCGTACTACAATACTCTAATTTACTTCTGACAAAAGCAAAATAGAGTACGTGCAAAGATTCTTTATTAGAGAATGGTTTTGCTGACCTAATAATAAATCCTAGCGATTTTAATGCTGAGTTGACAATATTGTCTATGTGACTATTAAATGTTAATTGATTGTCGAACAGCACACCAAGGTCTTTGTAGGTTGTAATTGTTGATAAAGGTTGGTTGTCAATGGCATAATCAAAAACTATAATTGATTTTTTGCGAGAGTATGTCATCGTACAGCATTTTGATATATTTAGTTGCAAGTAGTTCGTTTTACACCACATAGATAACATTTGAATGTCAGATTGAAGGGATATGCAATCTGCCATAGATGAAATTGTAGAAAATATTTTTAAATCGTCAGCATATAGTAGACATTGATTTTTTAAGGTTTTGAAAATATCATTAATAAAAATGATAAAAATTAACGGCCCTAAGTTGGACCCTTGGGGAACACCACTAAGTGCTGGATAGTTAGCGGATTTGAAGTTTAAAACCTCAACATACTGCAATCTGTCATTAAGATATGACTGTAATAGATTACAAAGATTGTTATCGCATCCAACAACACGTAGTTTATCTATTATAATCCCGTGATCTAATGTGTCAAATGCTTTACTGAAATCAGTGTATATTACATCCACTTGTTGTCGCATATCAAGCGATGTGGAAACAAATTCGGTAAAACATAGCAAATTTGACGCAGTAGACCTCTTCTTAACAAAACCGTGCTGGTTATCTGATATTAGACTTTTTACTCCAAAATAAAGCCGTTCTGATATTATCCGTTCAAAAACTTTGGCAAAGTTGTTAATTAAAGCAATTGGACGATAGTTTGATATGTCTTCTTTGTTTCCCTTTTTGAAAATTGGGCTGATACGGGCAATTTTTAATAGTTTTGGAAAAGTTGAAGTTTTTAATATTAAGTTAAACAAATAATGCAGTGGATTGGCTAAGACAGTAGCGCAGTCTTTGACTAAGAAAGAGGGAATGCCATCAGGACCTGACGTGTATTTTGCTTTTAGACGTTTAGAAGCTTGCACAACTTCATCGGATGATATGGATTTAATTCCAAATGGAATAGTATTGTTGACGGAATTAGAATTTGATGGAAGATTTGAAGTTTTGTAAACACTACTAAAAAAATTTGCAAATGAGTTTACGATTTCTTGTTGGTTTGACGTCATAATTCCGTTATGAATCATAAATGATGGAATTCTTGAACTGTTTTTCAAGCAATTAATGTATGACCAAAATTGGTTTGGATCGTTTTTCAATTTTGCTTCAGCTGCAGTAGTAAACATTTTTCTGTCCAATGAAATACGGCGTTTTGTTTCTCCTCGAAGGTTGAAATACTTTAGCCGATAATAATTGGTTTTATGTTGACTATATAACTTGTGGTAACGCTTTTTTTTGCCAAGAAGTTTGCATAAATCAGTGCTGAACCACCGAGGATATCTAGACGACGATTTACGTGGAATTGACTTTGGAACATGTCTGTCCAATATTTTTGATATTGTTTGGTAAATCTTATCACAGCATACGTCAACATCTGTCTCAGCATACACTAATGACCAATCAGTGTCAAGAAAAGCAGTGTACAAGTTGGATAAGTTAGCTTTTTTAAAACAATATTTGTATGTCTGTTGTGGACAAAACGGCAAATTAGTAGTTGTAGAAACTTTAATGTCAAAAGCAAGAGCTGGATGGTGTGTATCCTCAATTACAAATGGGGAATAACAACGTGAAAGTGAACATTTAATATTAGAGGACGTTAAAACAAGGTCAAGTGTTCTATCATTAGCATTTAGAATATTATTATGTTGCAAAAGATTGTTATAGTTTAAGAAATTTAAAAAGTTACTGCTTAACTGATCAGGATGATGACCAGACAGTGATTGTTGAAGATTACGAATATTAAAGTCACCTACAATAATTGTATTAGTGCTGATATCAAAGTTTTCTTCTATAAATTCATAAAATGCTTCATGTACAGTTGTTGATTGAGAGGGTGGTATATAACAAACAATTATCAAAAGAGTTAGCTTGTATTTATGAAAATGAATGGTAGCTGCGGAAAAATCTATTTCAACAATTGGACAGTGCGCATTAGTAATTGGAATGCATTGTGCAGTAGCATCATCAACAGCAATTAAAACACCACCAGCTTTACATCGTGTACGATCAACTCTATGCACAAAATAAGATTCTGGAAATAGTTCCCTACTGAGCGTTCCGTCTTTTAACCAGGTTTCACTAATTGCTATAATATTAAAATTAGAAGAACATACGCTATCAAAGAAAGTTTGTGTTTTTGTGTTTAATCCTTGTGTGTTTTGATAGTAAAAATGAGCTACTAATTCATTCTGTTGGGACAATGTTAGTTTTTTTGTACAAGTATTGTAGGAGTACCGTTTATATACTTAATATAAAGGTTTTTTTCGCCGTTATCAATGCGAGATTTTAAAGAAGCACGAATAATTTTTTCGTACTCTTGTTGTTGGGGAGTTTTGTCGGAATTAATAAAAATTTTGTTATATGTAGCAGAACTACGCAACTTTTTTGCTTCTTTTAATACTTTTACAGCGTCTGTCCTGCTAGTAAAAATTACTTTAATCGGGCGTGGTTTATTTATTAAAAAAAGATAGTAGTAGCCCGAAGAATGTTCATCAGAGAACGGTGGATGTGTATGAAAAAAATAGCTCATTGTATTAAGCAAGGAATTTGAGCGCATTATCTCAAGACAAAGACATTTTTATAAAATTGTAACTTGGAATAACCTGTGTACACCACTAAGATCTGTATACAAATCAATAATTCATGCAATAAGTTTATATTAAAAACGCAAATTTTTGAGCAAAATGTGGTTTTCAGTTTTTGGGACGCTAAAGATATTTTCTTTTTGTGTATATGCCAAAAAGGATTATAATAACAAAAAATATCTACACAGACAGAAGTTAGAACTTAAAAGCAGTTCTACACAAAAAATGGTTTAGAAAACTCAAGAAATAGTCAATGAATGCAGTTATAAGAAATTACATAGTTACATAATCCACTTTATATTTTCAACTTTGTCCCTATGACTATTATCTGTAGTATCTCTAAAGCTCAAAAATCAATTGAGAAAGAGAGTAGTATTTTGCTTTTTTTAATATTTAGTGCTCATTCAATCAGGTAGCGTAGTGTTCAAAAGTATTCTATTGTACTAAAGTTTTTTTTTTTCTAAAATTCTGCTTTTAACTCATTGCAAATATGGGTTAAAACCAAAGCATTAAACAAGACAAAAACTGACTCATGATATACGAACCTACTAAAAAATTTCAACTCCAAAATGATAAACTACAAATAAAACTAGATGAAAATACTACACCAAACAATACCAACATCAGAATAAGGATTTGACAAAGGGACACAATAACGCTAACATTATTATTTTTGCTATGAAGAGCATCTTGAGAGAAAAAGTGCCAACATAGATAGAGTTCACCTTAGCAACCCATTAACCATTTTAAACTGGCGCCAGGATGTGCTATTACCGCATATATACGTTTTAGGTTTTTACTAATGTGTGCAATTGGTACTTTTATACGTACGAGAAATTTATTCAAGTATAAATTGTAGCGGCATTTTTTGGCTTTTCAATGCAGTAATTTTTTTAAAAATTAATTTGAATATTATTGAAAATAGAGAGGTTTCGTGACAAGGTGTGCGCGTGCTAAATATTATATGAAAATAAATGGTTTTGTTGGACAAAGTGACATTAAAAATAACAAACAAATAAGCACTAAATCGGAAAGTATTGATAATAGTTTTAATAATAACAAAAAATAACAATACCATTTTAAATGCGAATGCGGATTTGAATGAGAAAACGGATGCTGATGGAAAAACTCTTTATTATAAACATATTATTCTGACTTCTGTTATGTATTTTATAATTTTCTATGTTTGTATAAAAAAAGGAATAATTGATTGTGACCACAATTCAAATAATTTTGTGCGTTATATATACGTAAGAGGATATACAAGAAAATAATAGATCGCATGATATATACCGTATATATATATACGTACGAAAAACTATTTCCGCATTTATACGTTTTAGACGTTTCCTAACCAAGCATACAGATTCCACATTGTGTTTCCTGGCGTAGCAGTTGAAGGGTTAAGTGTCCTTTTAGGCCATTATGCCATAAATCTAAACACTTAACCAAACAACGTTTTGCGGACAATGTTGTCCTTATAATCCATGACATCAAAAAACAAAAATGCTACAAGAACTCATTAAAATTTTAAACGCGGTAAGCCTAGAGATTAACTGAGCTGAAAAAAATCATAACTCAAGACAACATCCAGATAAATACAAACCACAACAGAAACATTCAAACAAAATATACACTTAGATCAAACTAGGTATAACTAACCAAACAACAAGCGTTCAAAAACTTTGCATACTTACTAAAAAATACAAAATTTCTTAATTAATGAAAACAAAAATGTAAAATACATGTATCCAGCAAATATTCACATATGAGCTAGAAACAACAACTCTAACAGAAATAAGTTAAAAAAATGTAGCGTACCATGCTTAACGTATGTTTTAGAGAGCCCAAAATCAATAAAAACCGAAAGCGCATTAAAGTAACCAACATAAATTTTAGAGAGCTTAAAATTAATGAAATCCGCAGGTGCAGTAAAATAACCAATATAATAAACGAGTAACTAATCTCAAATGCAACTGGGTAGATCATATTGCAAGGCAAGTCCTAGAAAATAATTTAACGCACGGTAAAAGAGACCACAAAACGTTGGTTTAATGATGTACAAATCATAACTGAGCAAAAATGATATTAATCCGCAGAAAAACAGAAACAACTGAAATAATATGAGAAAAACCTATGTCTAACAGTGGACAAAGTGGGCTGAAAAATAAAGAAAAGAAAAAATGTCTAAGAACATTTTTGCCAAAAAAACTTTAGAATAAGTGTATTTATATAAACTAAATGAATACATAATTTTAATAATTGCATTTTTTATTAAAGTTTGTTAATGGTTTGTAAAATAAACATTAAGTATTTGACTGTTGTTGTCAGTGCACACGTTTTTGTTAGTTAAGGCTCTTTAGGTTTGATACTCATACATTTATTTCATGTATGGTTGTGCTTATGGAATTACATCGCATCGTCTTTAGGTTAGAGCTTACCCAATTTATGCCACATTCTTTTAAATTGTATTTTTGGACCAAGGTTGGTATGTACTACTAGAGCAAAAGAAGAAATGTAATCACGTATAGAACATAATCCAAAGAAATGTACGGAGAATATCAGCAAAAGTAGGAATTAGTGCTCCTCTTGTTTAGAAAATTATCTACAAGCAGCTGCTTTATCCTTACCATGTACAACAAGTGCAGGCCTTAAATGAAGTTTGGTTTATACAAATAAAAGTTAATTTTTACAATCTACATGTTTAGGCCGACAAAACTCCCCATGCTTTTCTTTAAACATTTGGATGGGTATTGTAGGCAACATGATTTTAGGTTCTGTTGTTTTACTAAACCAATTAACAAGCGCTGCTTACCTAAACTTTCTGCGGAACACATGTATGATCTTTTTGAAGACATAATTATTGACGAATAGCAACAAATGTGGTTTCAGCATAATATTGCTCTAGCTTATAGTAAACTCAAACAAAAGAAAAATTGTAAAAAGGGTGGTTACCGTTTTGTTTGACAAAATACCTAAAACTTGAAGTATTTAGAAATGTATGAAAATACGATTCCAATGACAAAGGAACTAAAGTATTTGGGACTCACGTTTGATACTAAACTAACATCTTATCATATGCTTTTTGCAATCAAATCTATGGTAAAACAAATACCCGATATGACCAGATGGCTAAACAGAGTGTAAAAAATAGATTGTAAAGTATTTAAAGATGTAGAAGTATGAACTAAAATAAACAAGAAAGTCTAATTAAACATGGGTCGCCAAGTTACAGTTTTGGAGATAAAAAAATTTATTTTATTTTTTTCTAGCAAAAACAAAAACAAAGTTACATAAGATGTTCAAAGTGCTTTCTTTCCATTTTTAACAGCCATGAAAACCCGTACATTGATTTGCATTTGTTGGCATTTTTCATTAATTTGAAGTTGCAGCTCCTACAGGCTCCTTACAAAAGTAGCTTATTGTTTTCAAATATTTCCAAAGAATAAAATCTTGAGGATTTATTTGATTAATTAGGCAATCTTGCAAGCCATAAAACAGGTTTGCCCGTTTCTACCCAGCTACGTGAAAAAGTTTGATTTAAAGCAAACAAAAATTTAAATTTATTGTGCTTCTAGGTCGTTTTATTATTGCTTTTTCTAAATTGTAAATTTTCTTAAAATATTCCAAAACTGTAAAGTTTTAGCAACGTTATAAAACTGCTCACTACAGAGCATTTTAATAATTCTGGCTGAAGTAATACTCTGCTTAACAGCAGTAATTTGTTTTTCTGAGAAGAATTGAGTTGCAACCATATCTGTTATAAGAAGCATTTAGGAACTACTAATTTCTGAGAAAACAAATAAATTATTCATGGAAATCAAAAGTTAGTTTTCAAAATTATAATATTTAATAAAAAAATGTAAGCAAATCATACAAAAAAAGCAAAGTTTAATAATTTTAATTATAATTTGTAATACAAAATGCTGTTGTCGATGTAGTTTTAGATGTTAAGCTGCAGAAGGTGTGCCAAAAGCAGATTTTTATGTTGGCAAATAAATTAGAAATAAGCTGTACTTTTTAAATAAAAGAATTATATTTGTTTCTGCGGCTGCTCTAAATTTGTTGTTTATAGACATTGCTACATATAAATTCTTTAACAAAAATTTTATAATTAATTTCCGATACTGAGTGCAAGGTATTGGTGTAGTTTAGCATCGATTTTATATCAAATACTCAAAAATTAGAAGCAATAATACGAGACGATACTGTCGTTCTTTAAGTAATATTATTTGTCAGAACAAGAAATTCTAAATTTTTTACCCTCTTAATTTCACTACAATCTATTTATTTTAAAGATAAAATGCAGAAAAATAAACGCTGCGCATAACCAGCTATATTGGCACATCTAACACTGCATGTTATAAAACGGTCAGTGCACAATGCTGAAATGATATATGCTGCCCTGTGTAATAGTTGCCATATAAACTTGTCAGGCAAAAATCATAACAAACTGCCGTACAAACAAAATGGATTTTTATCAACTTCCATACTGAGCTGTGTTTTGCAAGAAGTACAGCACAAGTACTATAGACCAATGTTTTCAAATATTCCCAAAGGAAGAAATCTAGAAGGTTTATATCAAGCAATCTTGAAGGCCATAAAACAAATCCGCTCTTTTCTACCCATCTACTTGGAAAAGTTTAATGTAAATGCTCTCTAACGGCAACCAAAAAATGAGCTGAAACACCATCATGCTGGAACCACATTTGTTGCCTTTGGTTAATAGTATTTTCGTCAAAAAAATCATACATTATGTTTTACAGAAAGTTTAGGTAAGCAGCGCTTATTAATCGGTTTGATAAAACAACAGAACTTGGAAACATGTTGCCTACAATACACATCCAAATGTTTAATAAAAAAACGTGTCTGATGTTTAGATTCCATTAGAGCATGAAGATTTTTGTCGTCACAAACATAGTAATGATATAACATTTTTAACACCATTTTGTGTAAACTTGGCTTCATCCGTAAAAAACACTGGCAAAAAAACGGAAGTTTTCAGCAATATTGCGTAGAAACCACCGACAAAAAACCATACGTGCTTGATGATCAAGTTAATTTAAGGCTTGCACTCGTTATGCATGGTACAGATGCTGCTGCTTGTGGAAGATTGTCCAAATAAGAAGAGCACTAATTTTTACTTTTGATGATATTCTTCGCACACTTCTCCCTGGATTATGCTCTATTCGTGCTAGAATTTCTTTTTTTTGCTTGAAGAGTAGATATTAATCTTAGTCTTCTGGATAAATGACATTGTTTGCTAAATAAACCAGTATCTTTGATAAACTCTTCCAAACATACGATGTGAAGGATTTGAATAAACTTTAAAAGAAAGTCTGCGTTAGGTAAACAGCCATAGCAAACATAAACTTGTGCACTGACAACAACAACAGTCAAACACTTAATGCTTATTTCACAAACCATTAACTAACAATAATAAAAAACTGCAAATTAAAAAAAAAAAAAAGTTAAAAAAAAATAATCCATATCTTCAAAACCGTTACTTTGCAGACCCATGTTTATTAAAACTTTTTTGCAAAGATGCTATATTTCTTATTATTATTATATTATTTACGCTTGTCTTAGAAGATATTTTTATAAACATAGAGAAAAGATTTGATCAATTTGCAGCCACAGAAATGTTAAAAAATTTATAATATATGTAAAATATCAAATAAAATAAAGCAAAAAAACAAACAGCAAAAGAATTTACAACAACGAAAGTAAAACAAAATTGAGCTGTTTTTGGCAAATTCAAATACACATTGTACTGCCTTAAACAAAAAGTAAAGACAGGTGTGTATTACTAGTTACTACATACAAGCTTGAATAAAAAATGCCAATAAAATAATAATTATTAAACAAGCAACGGCATAAGCTTAAAAAACAGAATCACAAACAAAGAAATAAAAAAAATAAAGTAAAGTAAAAAATGTGATAAAACGAGAGAGGTGAGACATGTAGTCAGAAGACACCATCAAATAGATTTTACGAACTTATCTAATGGATGCCAAGTACCACTTAAGAAAGCACTGAAAGACCACATAAAAATGGGTCAAACAAAAATACATGGATGAATTAAAAAAAACAACGTTTACAGTAGATTACTATAAATTAAAAAAAAGAAAAAGAAAAAGAGAAAAAAATTTAATGCTGATTACGTAACTATAAAATAAATCTAAGTTGGCAATTTCTGCTAACACTTAAAATGTGTGTATAATAAGAAATTACTTGAATGTGATAATAATATTAAAACTTGTACTTTTTGCTCATTATAATCATTAAAAAAGTTTTAAATGTTACAATGTACCGATGATATGGAAATAGTAACTGCTGCAAAAAACAGCAATACCTCCTGCAACAATAAACAGCGTAGAAATACAAAGTTTTTATGCAAAAAAATAATTTAAAAACTATAACAAAAAGCACCTTTTTTAGCTAAATAAACAGGCAAATGTAACTATCAACTCCAGATGTTTTTTGTTAACTATTGCTGACTACCCAAAGGTTGTAAGCAAAACAACATTTTTATTATAATCACCGGCGCATGTACCGTAAGAGATACTGACAAAGAAGTCTAAAGAGAGTCTAGAAAACGCCATCTGGTTAATCGGTCAACAAATAACAGTTACTTGAATACTGAAAAAGAAATAAACTTACTAAAGACGTCTACACGCTTATGATATTGTCAATTAAACAGAAAAAGTTACAATCTACGACATGTACTATAAACTTATAGAAAACTAAAAAGTTTCCAATATTTTAGATTAAATATTTACTGCAAAACCGTTGATTAAATAAAAAAACATACATGAATACATGTGTATTCAAAATACTAGTGTGTCTTTTTTACTCATACAATCGTTAGCAACAATGCGCCAAATTTTGAAAAATTATTAATATTATTATTATTATTAAACTAAATAGGTTTTGAGATTTGAAAACAACAAATAGTTGCTAACTTGTGTGTAAATAACATAGATACACTTACACACTTATACATTTTGCATGCAGAGTACGCTTTGCGTTTTTTGTGCGTGAGTGGAGAACACCAATGCAAACAAACTATTTGCATACAATCACATTCTGAGTGACTCTTTCACCCGCTCATTTTTTTGTCATCCAAAATTGGTTAGGTAATAATTCTCAAGTAATTTATTGACAACTGGCATTCAATAGTAGAAGAAATATTTATTTTTTTATTTTTTTTGTGGTTTACGAATAGAATCTTCTAAAGACTCAAAGTCTTGAATTAATTAAAAAAAAAAGTGCTAGTTAGTAGGCACTTTTTTTTTTAAATGAATTTAAGACTTTGAGTCTTTAGAAGATTCTTTCTATAGTTCTATAGTTACTTAAAACCTGGAAATTTGAGACCGTAAAGTTCATGCACCTTCTATTTGAAAATGTAAAGGACATGAGTTAGGATGGGACGCCCTATAGGCTGTTGAGTGAGGCTTTAGTGTAGCTTACTTCTAAAAAAAAACGGTCATTTATAGAAATGTACTTCAGATCAGAGTTTTAGTGGAATTTAAGATTTGCAAAGTATTTATTGGAGAAAGCATCAAAATGCTGTTGCAACGGCTAGATGCCTAAGTCGTTATAATTATTTTTTTCTGACATATCAACAATCCAACGCAAGGTTAGACTCAAGTCAATTGAAGTGAGTGTTTGCAGCTGTTCCCCGAATTAAGAATGCAAACGGGATTTGAAGACTGATGATGATTGTGTATATTCAAAGTTTTTTCCAGATCAACAACTCGCTATTTTGCCGTTGCATTAGAACTAACAGGTTTTTAATTAAGCATTATCTAAAATGAACTGAACGTGCAATTTGTACGTCAGTTCATTATTGAAGGTAATTTCCAAATACTTTGCAAAGTCAGATCACAAAATAAAAACGTCATCAAAGATAATGTTTTTGTAAAATATAGTGCGTTGTCGTGAAAAAGATCAATTTGACTTGCTAGTTGTTTAATCAGTCTTGATAATTGCTGGTTGTTTTTTAAAACTTTGCGGTAAGCTTTGATAAGTTGAATAGCATATGCAAAAGAAGCGAGCTTTGAGGTTCTTCTGCCGTAATCTGCTGTGAGGTAGAGACATAGTTTTAAAGATTTACTGTTAGAGTTTTGCGCTTTAGATATAAAGCTATCAGCTTTATAAGATGCAGGAAGACTTTTAGTCTGTTCAGTTTTAGTAGTAAACCTTTGTGCAAAACGTTATCGAGGACTTTTTTGCAGTCTAAAACCAATAATGTGATCTGTGACACTGCGTAGCTAATACAGAGTATTTACGCCGAAACACATGTTGATGAGCGGTAAAAAAAAGTTGATTTTTGCACAATCTTAAACTATCTAATATTACTTTTTCTATGACCTTGTTTAAGATGCATAGGATACTAATTAACCGTAGTTTAAAAAAAAATGGTTTTTTCCAGATTTTGAGATGTTGATTAGGTACAAATCTTGTTATGCTTTTGGAAAGTGCCTTGTACGTAATACCGCCAATATTGTTTTGTACAAAAAAAGAATTTAATGCTGTTAGAAATTCTGTCTTGGTTTGGCGCAAATCGAGATCTCATATGACTTTTCTAGTCTAGTTTGAGAAGGTCAAACGCTGTTCAGCGGTGTCGTTATCAGTGCACACAAAAAATTGTTGACTTTTTGGATAACTCATTTGACGTACTCCAGATCCGTGTTCTCTGTTATAGAGGAAGAGCATTGGAGTTCAAAGCTGTTAGTAAATATTTTAGCCTTTTGATCAATAGTAAAATTGAAGCCCGTTCTCACCATACATGACTAGTATATAAACTTTTTTGTTATGCAAGGGTTTAGAGATCTTTCACATTAGATTTTCATTATCTGTGGTGGATTTTAAAGTCTTTTGCCAGCACTGATTTTGTATGCAATACAGTTGCCGTTGCAGTTTTGACTTTCTTGTAGAGTATGTTGAGAATCTTGCGTTCTTTGGAATTGCAATGCTTTTCCATTGGCGTTTAGAAGCATTTTTTTTGCAACACATACCTGATGGACGTTTTGAAGCCTTTTCTGTGGCTTTCTGGATCAGATTTGTAAACAGTGAGTAAGAACGGTTGCAGACATAGAAAAAGCTATGTCTGCAACCGTTCTTACTCAGACTATTTGGCTTAAGCTTTCTTCCAAATATTTTTAAAAGAGTCAAATTTGTGTGGTTAACGGATCTTATTTTCTCCTCATGTGATCCCTTTTTAAAGAATTCTAGTATTACTGGGTAGTTAAAGTTTAGGTCTTTAATTGCCTTAAACTTAATTTGCAAATTGACGTTCTTTAGTACAGCTACGTCAAGGATCTCTTCTCGGTGACCCGCAACGTGGTAATGAGTAGGTCTTTTTGGACCCAAAATTCGATATTCTTTTTGTTTAACGTAGTCTTGCAATTTTTAATCTTTTACATTAGTTGTGCGACTAATCCTCGCTAGGTTTTTAAAGTTTCCCAGCTGTTATGGTGGGAATGAAAGTCAAGAAAACCGTATTAAAATCCGTCGTTTTAATAAAGTTACTTAAGTTAATGTACCCAGATGCAATCTTGAAGATGCTCAGCCCCGGATTTTTTTTTTGCAAATATCACTTTTTTATGTTTCCAGTTCAGTTCAACTTTCCTAAATACGTGAACGTGTTTGGGATTTTTAGCGAGTATCTGGAGCGGTGGTTTGACTCACACCAATGACATCAATAATTAAGAGTTTTAAAATAATTTTTGATTGAAAATTATTGTGTGGTTATTTGTGATTTTGCGTTTGCAATAGCCGGAATTAGAACTGATGAAGTGACCAATCTAGTAAACAATCTATTTGCTGATACAATTGTGGTTTTGCAAAAACCGGAACTTTGTGAGAAAGACAAAGCTTGAGATGTTGCTGTCTCAATAGCTAGTCTAGTGTTTTGTTTGTTTTTGGCTATGGAAGCCATCATTATAACATAAGATTTGCAACTTAGGGACTTAGCGGTATAAGAGCCAGAGCAAAAAACGCACTTTGAAAAACTGCTTTTTGGGCAGGTCAACTAATGGTGAGGCTCAGAATGGTTTTTTGCATGTTTAGCAAAAACTATGCATTTTGGCCAAAAATTATCTCTATTAAAAGTTGTAGAACGGAAAATTTTCAATCGATATTGGTCAATCGAATTTTCCTTTAATTTTTTGTTTTTCCGCTAGAAGGCGCGGAAAATAAAGTAAATATTTTATTTTTTTGCGCTTAGAACCAATACTATGCATTTTGGTGAAAAATTACAAAAGATCAAAATTGTAGAGCAAAAAATTTCTGATTGGATTTCCCGATACTGAGAGCATTTTCCGCTAAATAATGTTGAAAAACGTTGCAAATTGTGACCTTTTGCTGATTTTTTGTATTTTCAACCAAATACATCTAAATATACAGGTCGGCAAGCTGTGGGTAAAATTTCTCTAAAACGTCGGTTTCTTGTCTAATTTGAAGGGACTACTAAGAATATAATTTTTCACAATTTTTTTTTAAAATATGCTATATTTAAAAAAAATGGTTTGCTAAAGTTTACTTTATTTACTTTTAATACATTTTGCAAATATTCTGTACAAATTATGCAGTTTATGAATCAATCCCGATATAACGTAAAATAAACTTAATAATATTTAAATTGTGAATAGTATAGTATAGACTGTAGCCAGTTCTGTTAAAAAATGGCATTAAACACTGATTGCAATTAGCAAAATAATGATTCAAACAGAGCATTATTTTGTAAAGATCATTCAATTAAGATTTGTTAAAATGACAGTTTATATTGTTAGCAAACAAGATTTGTTAAAATGACAGTTTATATTGTTAGCAAACAAGATTTGTTAAAATAACAGTTTATATGGTTAACTAACAATATATATCTTGCTTACTTCTAGAAATGTGCTAGAGAATTGCCCCGAATGATAAATGTTTCTCAATTTATAATCGCATTACATTGTTTACCAAATAAAATGTAATTAAATGAATTAAGTACAAATCTAAAAAAAAAAAAAAAACAAATTGAAGGGAACATTGCTTAAACAAACAACAACAAAATAATATTTGAATCTGCAACCTTAAAATATCCTCTATACTGCTCAAGAAACTACATATCAATAGCAATAAATAATAAAACATATTTCATGTTGATTTCCAACTTGATAATTTAGTTAATCTGGCGTGCATTGTAAATTTTAAAATTGTGTTATAATCAAATAATTTCCACAATGCTCGTAGGAGCAGAAATACACGCATTTTATACATTCTACTTTCTACGATAAAAAACAATCCAGAATGTATAAAAAATTGCCCGCGCTATACCATAGAATTGAACAAAGTAAAGGCATAAACATTCAAAATAATATTTATTAAATAGTTTTTAATTTAGTTAAATTCAATAATCTAATATTTTGATATTTAAATATTTTTTTAATATTTATCAGGCGATTGAATAAATCTGTAAACCTTGACTATTTTTTCCAAACAAAATTAAAATAAATTTAAAACAAAACAAACACAAGCAAACGCACACTGATCTTAAAAAGTGAATCTGAACCAACCGAACTGTTCTACCATATTTTTATTCTTTTTCTTCAACTATTTTTTATTTTTAAAATGACTAACTCATCCCATCAGCTTAATACAAACCCTAAATTACAAAAAAATGCATGTCGCTAAAATAATGCGAATGCAAACAAATTAATAAATAAAAGCACAACCAAAAATTAAATCCACCTTCTCTATTTTATAATTTCCATTTCTTCAAATCATTATGTGTGTATTATCATCAAAAAAATTAAAAATATCAGTTAATAAAATTAAATTATCAAACAGGACGATGTTATTTTTTTTATTGACTTGGTATAGATTGCATGGTGCCTGATTGTATAATGATAATGCCGCATGGTTTTACAGGAAGGTGGGACCCTCTTCGCGGATATTACAATTTAATCGCCAATTAAATTGGGGAACTTTGTCGTCGCTTTTCTTAGCTACAGGATTGTAATTAAATTGGTTTGTGTGCGTGTGTGGAAGGCGATTGTACCGTCGTTAAAGAGAAACCGGTTGAATTTCTAATGAAGGGGTTGCTTTAATATTTTACAATGTTATAGAGATTAAATGTTATCTTGGATGGTGATATCATTAAACGGTTATTAGATTTAGTAAATAAAAACTGATTTATCCATATATAATATATTGTCACATTTTTTTTTTCAAATAAAAACATTTTGTTGCTTTAAAGTATCGTATCGACAGCAACACGTCTTCTACTAAGTAATTCAATTTAAAATCAATTTACGTTTAAGAAGCGATAGCTTTATGGAATTGCATGGCATATTCAGGTCAAGTCTGTTCTGAAAATGGGTCATAGATGGGTGTTTTGGCGCAGCTACTTCGAATCTGTTCACATCTCGTCGAACACATATTTATTCATGTTTCAGTGGGCGATCCTAACACACAATATATATTATAGCGACGAGAACTGCGCACTCATTATTCAGAGATGCAAATTGTGTTGAATGCATATTTTATTTTGCATGGAAGGTATTCAAGTGAAATTTAATTTGTTAACGCTTTAATATAAAAAAAATATAAACGGATTTTAATGGAAAAATGTATTTGTATGTAGCAGATTTATAAAATTTTACATGCTGAAAGCGTTTAGAAAAAAGTTTTAATCTTAAGTATTTTTAAGGATTAGTCTGTAATTTGAATAAAAAATTCATTTATTAATGTGGTAAATTCGCATATCTTTTAATTGACCATAAAATAATAAATCCAGATTAAAATAATAATGTAAAACAGAAAAAAAAATTAAGTATTTTAATGTAAGAAAAAAAATAGATCTTAGAATAAAATAAAAATGTAAAACAGAAAAAGTTTGCTTTAATTTCTTATTTTTTATTAATGAATCTGGAATTGAACTTTATTATATGTTAATAGAAAAGAATATAAAGATTTTTTTATATGCAAAATTTTACAGGCAAAATCATAAGATGAAAACTGAAACTAGAGTAAAATGTCTGGCATCAAAATACGAAATATAAAACTGGAATTATTAAATATTTAAATAAGAAATATTTTCAGTTACAGGAATAAAATTTTGGTTTATTTTAAAATAAAAAAGTAAAATATTTATTTTTTTTAATTTAAATTTTTAATATCTTAAATATTAAACATAAAATAAATAATAAAAATAAATAATTAATGAAATAAAAATTTGGCTTCAACAGCATAACTAGAAGATTATACAAAATAAATAAATTAATGATAAATATTTTAAAATAAATAAAAATGTAATAATAATAAAAAAGCATGATCTTAAAGTTGTATTGGGATCAAAAACCAGCCCTATAGAGAAAAACAAAAACTACATTGTTATTATTAAATATTTTTTACATACTTTTTAAAAATATAGTATTTGTGAGAGTAGTTATATTTACTATTGTATGCTGTGATGTTAAATTATGTTATGATCTACTTGGTTATTTTCTGGTTATTTAGTATATAGATACATTTGTATTAGTAATGTGATAATAACAGTAAATAAAAATAAAATAAAAATAAAACTACAAATGTAATGAAACAATTTAAATATAAAACGGTATCAAAACTAGAGGCGTTTTAAAGTATATAAACCACACCAGTGGTCGGCTAAATTAGTATCAAACTGTAGTGTATAATAGAAGTAAAAATACATACTCTAGACAACAAAGTGTTCTTGTGGCTTCAAAACTCCCGGACGTTTCAGATAAATTTACCAAGTGGTTCCAGCTGGCCACCCGGAATGTGACAAGATATTTTCCGTAACTAACACTACAGAAGAGACAGCAAACTTCATTTTATCCAAATATGTATGCCTAAGTAAAATGTTTACTAAAGTAATCTAGCAAAAAGAACATTTTAGACCAACATCATTTACTGAGCACTTGGCTACTATGTGCTATATATGATGCATTATTCCTCAACAAAAAAAATTGTCAGTAATCATTGTGAATTGCAACTCTACTTAGAACAATTCCCTAGACAAAATGCAAAAAGATAGTGCTTGTACAACAACAGCTGTCAAAAGAAAGACTACTAGTTAAATACTATGCATTATCAAAAGGGTGTTGTTAACAAAATAAGTGTAAGACCTCCAAAATGTAGCAAAACAAAAAATCTCACTATTCCAGTCATCAAGAAAACAATGGTCCAAAGCACAATAACCTATTGTGTACCTCTAAAATGGACCGACAAGATTTGTTTATAAAAAAAACAGGCAAAAACGCACCTTTATCTGCACCAAACGCCTTTTTACCAAATGCTCAGTTAAGCAATAATTTGTAAATCCAAGACAAATAAAATATTCGATAATAAATAAAAATATTAAAAAGGAAATCTAAGATGCAAAGGTTGGTTGGTTCAAAACTGCAATAAAATCAAGAAACTCCAAAAACAAAATAACGCTTTCAACCTACACAAAAAAGTAAAAAAACTAACTAGGACTCAAAGGAGAGTTACACCCTCTATTATAAAGACAAAAGAAGGAAAAATTATATCCGACTAAGCATAAAAACTATGATGATGGAAGGAAAACATTAAAGAACTATTCAGCAACCACAGAGGATCTCCAAATAATACACAAAAAAACATAAGCAGTCCAACAACAAAAGATGAAGTGCAGTTTGCCATCAAAAGTATGAAAACAGGTAAAACCGTTGCACCAGATAAGGTCCCAATTGAAGTATTAAAACTCATTGAAGACAACCAAGTAGAAATCATTACAGACTTATATAATACAATATTTAAAACAGGAATAATCTTAAATAAATAGTTAGGATCTACATTCACAACTTTACCCAAAAAGCCAAATAGAAGGGAGTGTAGAGACCGTAAGTCTTATGAGCCACACCCTAAAAGCATTCCTTAAAATTATACACAAAGACTATAAATACTAAATTAGAGGAAGAGATTAATGATACGCAATTTGGTTTTAGAAACGGATTGAGCACACGGGAAGCACTGTTCGGATTCTAAGTGTTGATACAAAGATGTATGGACATGAATAAAAGAGTACACGCATGTTTCATTGACTATAAGAAGACCTTTAATAGAGTTTAACATAAAAAATTAGTAAAACTATTGAAAGACAAAAACATCGATGCGGAGAACATACGGATTATAGAAAACCTATATTGGGATAAACGGAAAAGATGAGAGTGGATGACAAATATACAGAGAGCATCAACATACAAAGAGGAGTCAGACAAGGATGCATATTGTTACCAATGCTTCTTAATCTGTACTCGGAAGCAGTTTTTCAGAAAGCAATACCCAACGAAGAACAAGCTAGACTGGTGGTTAACGGGCAACCGATTAACACAATTAGGTATGCAGACAATACAGTGATATTAGCAGACAGCCAACATGATCTACAAAGAATGTTAAAACAAGTAAATGGTGTTTGCTCAAAATACGGGTTAAATATAAACTTAAAAAAAAAAAAACAGATATATGATTATCTCAAAATCAAGAATACCAAATGATGACCATTGGAAACACCCAGATTTAAAGAATACCTCAAAACAAATATCTTCGGACATGGATAACTAGCACCAACAAACAGACAATACAAATTAAAAACAGAATTAAACTAGCTAGAAATGCCTTTCTCAAAATGAGACAAATGTTCAGCAATCGCAATCTAAACCAAGAACTCACAAATAAACTCCAAGTTTTTGAAATGTGGATATATAGAAGAATTCTAAAGATCTCATAGACTAATAAAAATACAGAAGAAGAGGTGCTATAAAGGATGGGAAATAAACTTGAAGTCATCAATACAATTAAAACTAGGAAACTGGAATATCTAGGTCATCCATGCGTAGGGACAAGTATAAAATACTGCAACCAATAATGCAGGAAAAAATTGAGGGGAAAAGAAACCGGATTTTCTAGTTAAATAATCTTAGAAACTGGTTAAAGTGTACTTCAAAGGACCTGTTTAAAGCAGCAGTACCAAAAGTAAAAATAACCATGTTAATTGCTAACCTCTTTGTAGGAGATGGCACATGAAGAAAAAGGCAAATCCCTTATTATACAGCAACATTTAAAGAGTTATGTTGACCAAAAGCGCATTCAAAAAAAGTGTCGCCAATTAACATGTTTTGGGACACAACACAGAAACATCAAAAAATAAAAATGTTATAGGTACGGTTTTTGGTCTATTATAGTATACAAATTTTGATCGCAAAAGCTCTTTATCTTGGACTTATCTTAAATATTTTTTGTGGCATACTAGGATTTTTGCAAGAATTGTATTAAAAAAAACTTACAAAACAGTGGTTCCGAGCTTTTTACATCAATAACTGTTTTTGAGTTATTGCTTATCTAAAAATAAATTTTACGGTTTTAAATCGTAGCTGTAGAATTTAAAAAAATAGTTAATTTCATCTTAGTCTTCATTAAGATAAAATGCAGGAAAAAAAAACAACGCAAATGCAAACTAAAAAAACAAAAGTCAAGGCCCAAATACCCATAAAACTACAAAGATCAATAGTAAAAATTACAAAAACTATTGCCGATCAATTTTACAGATTTTTATTACAAACGCGCTTTGCTCAAAATTCTAGTTTTAAAACTGCAGAAGGATAATTTTCTTGCAGAATGCAAAAAAATCAATATGCAAGACCAAACTAAAAAAAAAAATGTTTACAAAGGCCATGTATTACCTCTATATAAAATTTAAATTTAAAGTTTAAGAAGACCTATGCTTGTCACAAACAACCTACTGATAGGCTTTCTTATTTGCATAATACTAAATTGCAAAAGTAATGCCCAGTTTTGAGCTTAAAAATCATAGGACCTAATTGTTTTCTTAAATAATTCTGTGTTATTTCCAATTTTTAACCTTAGATCTAGACAATGACAAAACCGGTAATCAATATTTCGGATAACAACGCTCATTTTGGGTCTTAACAAACCGACCAAAAAAATATATTTTATACCCCAAAAATGGACTATCCTGCATCAGACGCTTTTTTTCTAAAAGCCAAATTGTTGAATGATCTACAAACCACTGCAGGTTTGTAAAAAATTTCAAACATCATTAAAAAATTGATAAGAATTTTTTTGAAAAACAACATCTACGGAATTGGGTTGACTAACCGCGCATTTACAATTTTGATTGACGTTTTTAGAACAAAACACAAACACAACAGCAAAAAAAAATTTTTTTAGGTAAGGTTTTTGATCAACTGGTATACATTTTTTGCGTCCAAAGACTTATTACGTCGGACTTTAAACTTTTTAAAATAACATAATTTTTAACTTAAAATAACGCATTTTTTTGACGCCTGCTGGTTGATCTTTAAAATTGTCGCACAAAAACAAGAAAAAACTATTAAAAAAAAAAACATATCAGTGAGTCTAGAAGATTCTTACAACACAAATTGTTTAAACAATTGCCAATTTTTGTTTTACAGTCTCAAGTTGTAGACAGATTTAGCATTAAAAATTAGACTATTTAGAAGAGAACGACACACAATAAAAAAAAAACCAAAGCGCAAAAGCGCAAAAGCCCATAAAGTTGCAAAACAACTATAAAAACAGATTTAAATTATTTTAAGTTAGTGAAAAAATTACAACAACTGTTGCTAACAAATTTTGAGCACGTCATTCCATTTCATACGCAATTCTGCTTAAAGCTCTAGTTTTGAAAACTGTAGGAAAGTAGTTTTTGCGCAAAGAAATTGCGCAAAAAATCAATAAGCGGTGCAAAGACAGATCAAAATTAACAAATTTACAAAATCATTTGGTGTTCAAAACAATTATGACCAGGTCCTCTTATATCAAAGCAAAAGCACTCTTAAAACGACCTGAAACGTTGTATAAAGTTTGAAAAACCCGTAACAAGCAACGTATCGGAAGACTTCCTTTTCTACATTTATCCAAATTGTCAAAATTAACCAAAATTATTATTTTGAAAAGAAAAAAAAAATTAACCTTACATCTGGAAACAAACAACAACAATGCTCATTTCAAGTATTAATACGTTCACTAAAAGATTAAATTTTAATCTTCTATAAGAAAAAGTGCAATCAAAAACAAACAACGCGGATGCAAAAATAAAGACCTTAGCACAAAAATCCAAAAAATTGCAAAAACAGACAGACAATTTATTTTTTAAATCAGCAAGAAATTTACAAAAAAACAGTTGTTAAATTAATTTTGCACGTGTTTTTTACTATATACGCAATTTTGCACAACACTCCCACAACACTCCTGCTTCAAATCTATAGAAAGATAGTTTTAATGCAAACAACCTTTCAAAAAAGCTGCGATTTTGTTATCAGATTGCGCATTAAGATAAAGATCGATAAGCCAAGTACAAATAGAAAACGATTTTAAAAAATAATTTATATAAAAAAAATTAAATCAATTTAGTGCAAGCTGAGTAAAACGCCTAAAATAGGCCAATGCGTAATAAACAAAGCTTAATAAACAGTTTCGTACAAAGTTTGGAAAAAAAACAACGGACAAGCAGCATATTGATAGACCTACCTCTCCGCATCGATAAAAATTGCCAAATTATGCCAAAGTTTTGGTCTTTGAAAAAAAATATTTTAAAAGCATTATTTAAACTTTTTTTGTTTAAATAACTTTTGCACGCCAATAGTGCCCAGACGCGTTGTTGGTTAACGATGTCAATCACAAATTTACAATCTGCGTTCTTTCCGGTAACAACGGCCTAATCTTAAAACCAAAACAAAAACACAAATTTTACGTAAACAGAAAGACAAATCATTAAATATATATGTACTTAACAACTGAGGCAAATAAGTTCCATTATTATGTCATTTTATTAAAAATAAATACCTTACGATAGCAAAAAACACAAAATTCTAACTAAATAGTAAGCTTTGTAGTGCACGCAGCAAAGAACTTGTTGAGTAAAAGTAAAAATCATAAAAAAATTACAAACAATTTAGGTTCAGAAAAAGGATGGGGACAAAAGATGCAGTTGGTATAGTAAGAACAATTAGAAAAAAAAAAAATTTACGTTAGACCTAAAAAAAATTAAATGATGCAAAACATTTTTGTAACTGCATAGACGATCTTTGCAGGAGTATTAATAAACGAACTTCAAAACATTTTAGTGGTTCCTACAACAGAAACTGCTTAAGTTGTTGCAGATTTTTGTTTTACGGTCTCAAATCGTAAATATGTCATCAAATTAAAAAAACCAATGCAGATACAAACAACAACGGCCTCGGTGCAGAAATTTATAAAGCTGCAAAAAAACTATTAAGTTAAATTTTTTTTTAAATTTTGTAGCCGATATTTTGTTGCTACAATTATATGCGTATTTTTTTACTACATACGCACATCTCACCTAAAGGTTCAGTTTTAAAACTGTAAAAAAATAGTTTTCTCACAAGCAACTTTTCAAAAATATTACAAATACAGCAAATTTTTGTGTCCATAATTAAAAAAAAACTATTTGCTAAGGCCGGTAGTATGCCTCCAAATAAAAAATTTAAAACTGGTTTATTGAAATCAATGTTGGCCGGGTTTGCTGTAGTCACAGCAAAAACACATCTTAAATGACCTTTTGTGCAATAACCGACAATAAGCAACGTCGTATAAAGTTTAAAAAGATCCTACAAAACCCGTGGCCAGCAACGTATGTGCATTGATCAAAATTGCCAAAGTTATGCTCAATTTCGATTTTTGAGAAAAAAACCTATTGCTATCATTTTTGAAAAAAACAAACAAACGGATAACAGAAACGAGAATTTGTATCCAAACAACAACGCTCATTTTGGGTTTTAACGGCTCACTAAAAAGTTCCATCTCAATCTTCCGAAAGAAAAAATGCAAACAACGCAAATTGAAACAATAAAGAAACAAAAACAAAAGCGCAGAAACCCATAAAGTTGTAATAAACAACACAAACAGATTTGTTACAAAAACCGTTACACACATCTTTTACTAGAAATGCAACCTCGTCTAAACTTCAGCTTCAAAACGGCAAAAAGATATTTTTCCTGCAAACTTAAAAAAATTTGGCCAATTTTGTCGTCAAATGTTGCGATTAAATAAAATAGTGCAAAAAGATTGATAAGCAGTGCGAAGATTGATCAAAAACAATAATTTTGAAAAACTGTCTAGAATTGTAGATACACCAAACAGAAAATCTAAAATTTGAGCAAAACAATACCAACTGAAGCCGCCTTGATTGGAGCACCTGGTTGCCTAAAATAATCTATTGCAAAAGGTACAACAGACACAGTTGCAAGCAACATATTGGTAGACCTTCTTATTATATACAAATGATTTATTAAAGAAAGAGGATACGACGAGGAAGAAGTTAATAAAGATATAGAAAATCTAAGAACAATGCAAATTTTTAGGCTGAATAACACAAGAATGGGAGAAAAGAGAAGATAATGCCAATGTAGGAAGTAGGGCAGAAAAATAGAGTATTGGGAGAGATGGGCCGGGGACAGCATGTGTTGCCGCAGCAGACTGCGTGAATTCCGCAAGACCGAAACCAGCTTACTTCAAACTAGTACCACAATAGAGACAATGACTAGGACAAATTAACAGCAGGACTTTTGCAGAGAAAAAACTACTTGTAGAGGCCAACACTTCACTACGTCCTTAAAAAAAAAAATGCTGATAGAAACGGTAATTGCTTTTCCAGAAGATGACACTTGTTTTGGATCTTAAAGGACACATTAAAAACATATTTTGTGCATTGGCGGCATTAAAAAAGCCAATTTTGTAAATATTTTTTTCCCAAAAACAACTTTTGTACGCCAATAGTTAGGAGCTATTGTCGATCACGTTTTTCCCGGTAACAACGGTTAAATTTTGGAACCAAAAGATATGCAAAGAACTAAGTATTAATAACTTTGTCTGAGTGAGGGAATCAATGAGCTAATATTCCAAATATTCAGAAAATATTAGTTTTCAAAAATGTAAGTTTCAATAAAGAAAAATCATTTATTCAAAGAAGATATACCGTTTTTATTATGGAATTGATTAAAAAAATAAAAATAAAGATTAAATTACCAAGAAAAAGGCAACAACGCAAAACACAAAACTAAAAAATAATCTATACAACTTTCCATCATTCCTGCAATAGTGTGAACTGAAGAAGAACTAAACCTACCTGATGAAATTCTAAACACATATAAAAAAGCCATCAGCCGTAAAGAAAAAGCTCATAACACTTTCAAAAAAGAAAAAAAGTACACTGATGATTTGTGAAAAAACTCAAACAGTTATGAAGGCCAATACAAAGCTTGATTACTTGCCAAAAGTTATAGTCAAATCAATTAAATTAATTATAAAAAAACTTTTATAACAATAGTATAGTATGATACTATCAAAACAGACTAGCGTTGCTGCCAAGAACAAATGTTAAAAAAATTAACTAAAAATATGACATTAAACTTAAAATCCGGCTATAAATTAATAAATTTTTGATTATTCCATAATAATATTGCTATAATGCGTCTTAAAATCATAAATTCAAGTTTAAGTATAACAAAATTATTAACCTAAAATTCAAATAAAAAATTCAAAATCAAATTTAAAAAAAATTATAAAAAAATTAAATAAAAAATAATAAATTCAAATATTAGATAAAGTTTTGTTATATATAACTTGCCAATAAAATCAAATATTCAAAATTGTAAAGCAATTATTTGTATGCGCATTAACAAATATAAAAGGGTAAAACAAAATAAAGTAATTTTTAAATAAAATTAAAATAAATTTCCTAATACTAGTCAACCTAACTTAATTTTAGGACCAAAAATCTTCATAATTTTAGGTTGATTATAGTTATATATTTGTCCATTTTAGCAATTTACTAATACTATGTTTCTCACATAATTTAAATCATTCAATTATTTGTTAAATAATATGTTTTGCTAATTATTATATACTATCTATAATGATATTTTAACTATCATAATCTTATAGCTAGAAGATAGACAAAATCTAAAACAAATGAACGTACATAGTATACTTGTATATGAGTAAATTACCTATATTTCTAAAAAAGTATGCAAATAATATTTAACTGAAAAAATAATTAAATAATAATTAAACAAAACAATAATAAATATTACTTCTATATTCAATCTAATTTTTGCTAAAACTGTTTTAATAATTAAATTATTAAAATACATCAAAAAATATTTCTAAATTTTTTTCATTCCATTTGTCTACAATCAAACTAACTAAATCTTTCACTTTGAATTGATAATTTTGTACATCAATCAATCTTATATTCACTTACATTTTCTATTCATCGTTCCTCAAGAAAACGAAACAAACTTCACATTTTTCCATCCGTTATTCAACAAAACTTTCCATCTCATTCTCACAAACGTCACGAATAAAATTTAAATTTAAAACTTGTATATCACTATCGTAAGATACGCACGCACTTTATTTGAAATATGAGAGAAATCTAAATTCAAAACATCTGATTAACATGAAATAAATAGGAATAAAATACAGATGCCGTGAATTCGATGAAATTGTTCAATCTAGAGAGAAATATAACAATCAATTTACGGGGAGTAAAAAAAATCAATTTCCCGGCCGAAAAAAAAAAGTAATAATAACAAGGGACATTACTGTTTATTAGTGTCGTGTAGCGGCTGTAAAAAATGATATATAAGTTGGAATCAAAGGGTGATAAAATGATGTAATTATAAGGCTAAAAAACATCTCTCGGGAAATTACGCAAAACTACAACTAGAGATGAAATATTTCCCATTTCAGCTATAATTAATGCGGATAGTTATTACGCAAGAAGTTGTTTAAATATAATCCTTACCAAACTTGTATGAAGCTTCTATATGTTATAATGAAACGCTAACCTGCAACAAAAAGAAATTTAAATTACTTTTAATGTTACACATTGTTGGTTAAATTTGACGTATAACATTTATTCAGTCTAGAGTAGTAGATGATAAACTGAATTTTAATTATAAATTTATTTAGAGTAAATCACGTAGCGACACACAAATTCAGTTACAAAGCAAGAATAGTTGTACGGATTTATATCCTCACAAAATAAGTTAATCTTCTATCAAGGTTTTTTTGACTTTCTTGCAGAAACAAGACTTTTTTTTTTCGAGTTGACCTTTGACTTTTGCAGGCAACTTTACACCTTGTTTGATACGTGATTGATTTTTGACCTAACTTGTCCGGTTTACATTTTTTTTCTCAAACTTGGTGGCATTAACTATTGCTTATTGTCTTCTTTGCTGCAATAAAAATTATATTTAGTGGTACATAGCTACGTGCTTGCTTTCTTTTAAATATTTTGATTGCTCCTTAAAAGTGAAGTATCAAAAAAGTCCTGGCTGCTGCTAGTGTCTAGTAATTAGACTAGTTTCGATAGGTTTAAAAAACTTTTTTTTTGTTTTACATTTGGTTCAGTGTTGTTTTTATTAGTTGTAGTGCTAGAATCATTTAGAAATTTTCTATTTATACCTAAATTAACAGCTTCATTTTTATTTAGAAGTTTTCATTTTATAGACAAGTATGCATTTGTCTTTGTAAAATTGATCTTATAATGAACAAAATATTAATGCACCTAGTGTGCTAGTCATATAAATATTGCATAGAGTTAATGGCAAACTTATGCCACAATCATGTTTGGTATCAAACGGTTAAACAAATAATCTATTATTTACTGCTTAGGCTAAAAGATGCATTGCAAATATATCTCCTTAAAATCAAAGTCACTTGCTTGCAAAGTTGAGTTTTGCACTGGTATTTCCCTTGGCTTAGCATGGAATTTCTAATTCTGGGCGTTGGATAGAAATTGGAAGCTGGAGTCTGTTGCTGAAAAGTAGGTGCAGTGAGTGGGAACTTTGGTTGAGTATTAATTTGACTTTAACTTGAGATAAACTATGCAAGCTTTAAAGCTTGCTGTGTGCGGCTCTTTGCACGCGACGCATGTTGCTACGTGCCCAAACTATTTAAACTTGTTGCAGGTAAAACTGGCTTACACTCTGGCGCATTTAACTCAAACATTTAAAAAATTGCATTTGGTTGCCGTGTAGTAATAACAGTGGCAAACTTGCAAATGTATTAAACGCAGACCACGCCGACTATGAGATCACACATTTTTCTGCTTTTTTTGTTATTGGAAAGTCAAACGTATAGTTTTGGAAAAGGTTTCATATTCCTTTCTATGCGCTTTTGATTGAAAGGAGTGCATACCCTAGAGCTAAAAGTTTCGCATGCATTGCACCAGTTTAGATACAATCTTGTATATTTCTTATGACATATTTGAGCAACTTTTCATTGCTGACTTAGAAAGTGCAATAAAAGAAGTCAAGGACCTTACAATTTTTTTTACACTTTTTAAACCCCAATAAGAAAATGGATGTAATGGGATGCTATTAACTACGTTTACTTTAAGGTCGATAGTTATGTTTATAGATTTTAACGTGGCCGTCAGTCGTTAAACTACACTTTTATCTTGTACAACAACGAGAGAAAAGGGTCTAGTAACAACATCTTCTTCTGCGGATGCTAAAAATGTTGGGATGCATGTTAGACCTATTTTGTTTGCCTGAACCTTAGAAGCCAGGCATGTTAAGCATATTTTGGTCTTGTTGGTTGATAGCCTAGATAGTGCTGGAACGGAGCTTCAAGTTGAACTATGTTGATGGGGTCTGTTAAATGATTATCACGTCCTCATCCTTTAGGGTTGTAGTTTTAATTGGGTTTGATGCAGGTCTTTTCAAAAAAGCTTAAGCCGGGACTTTTAATGTTCTATTGTTAAAATTTGTTTTTCAAGAAATTTTTTTTGCAATTTTGTTGTTTGATTGTTTTCTAAAAGTAAAATATTAAAAAAACTGGCTGCTGCTAGTGTCTGGTAAATGGACTAGTTTAGTAGGAATTGGAAAGATTTTCTTTTTTTTAGCACCTCGTCCAGTGTTGTCCTTATTGGTTGTCATGAAGTAAGGCAGAAACTAAAAAAAAAAAAAAAATTAACCGTACTTTTAACACATGGAATAAATTTCCAAATTCAGTATTTTTCCAGACTTATTAGCCGCAAATATTCAAGGTCATAGTTTATAGATTGCATAAATTTAGTCTTCAATGTGATACTTTCAGCAAGTATTTCACTTCATAAAATTCAAAGGTATTTTTATGTGGTTGTGAGATATTAAGTAAGTCCTAAATGTCATATTTTAAATGTTAAAAAAAATGCTGGATTTATTTGGAAGTTTTTTTTTCTTGCCTAATTTAGTAGCCTAGTTTTTACCTTTTATAAAAGCGTCAGTTTTCTGTGGCTTGTCTGTCTCTAAAATCAAACAGTTGGACAAATAGTCATTAGCTTTTTGTAAAATAAAAATATTTTCTTGAAATCAGTATTACTCGCTTGAGTCAAGCTGAGCAAAAACTGATTTATGAAGTAGTGTCGTTTAAAGCTGGTTTTCCTATTTCCTTAACGTTAGATTTTTGCTTGGAAGCGTTGAATGCTTTTAAATAAAAAGATGAAGTTTGCTTTTAGCTTAAAATAAACTAAGCAACCTTTATAGTTTGATTCTTTAGTCTTGTTCTAGGTAAAACTGTGATATGTTCTAGAGCATTTAATACAAACATGTAAAAAATTGCATCTGAAAGTTTTTCATCTTTTCCCTTTGTGTTTATTGAAAAGGGCATTTAACTCTGTCTGCACTGCATCAATTTGCAGTTGCAGTTAGGTATGTTGTTTATGATATACTTTAATTTTTAGTACCGACTTGAAAAGTGTAATATAAAATGTCGTTGTCCTCATAATGCATTTTACACTTCAAAAATCCAAATAAAAAAGCAGATGCATTTGGATGCTATCAACTACGTTTAGGGTGCAGTCAAAAATTATGTTCATAAATTTAAACGTAGCCAACAGCTTTTGAAATTCATTTTTGTTGCTTACTACAACGAGAATGTATCAACATCTTCTAGATGTTAAAAAGGTTGGGGGTTTGTTAGGACTTTTTTTGATCTTATCGTAGGGCAAAAGGCACCTGACGTACAACGCCTGATTGCCCATTAGAAATTAAATAATCAAAAGTTTCATCCAGTTCTTATTTTTGATTTTTCGTCTTTTTCTTGCGGCCGTAGTAAATCCGTCAATGGGGTGCTATTGGACGTTTATCAATTTTTTATCCTCGGAGGTTACGGACTTGGTACAGTTTGATGCAGTTTTTTTTTAGAAAGGCTTGCGCCAAAAATTTCGACGTTGTAGATAGCTGGTTGAGCTTAAGTTTACGGTTAGGAAACAAATAAAAAAATTCTATGGCGCCTTTTGAAAGAAACCTTGGCAGAATCTTTTGGTGACATGAGAAGTTAGATAAGCAACTTAGTATATGCGGGTTTAAGACATCTGACAAAGTGCCGTTTTGGTAAAAACTTTGCTTTCTTCTGTATTCAACGGCTGCTCAACTCTCTCTGCTCTGTAGCTGTTTGAGTTTTGAAATTGTATAAGTTTAGTCGGTGAATTAAACTGTCTGTTTTCCACTTTTACCGTTTGCTCACTTCATTTTATCTTGTTTTTTAATTTTTTTTTTGAAAATTGTCTAGTAGCCTCTTAACCGATTCAGGCAAGCTGAAAACTACCTCTTTGTTTTTTGCAGGTTTTAATATGTTGATTGGATAAATTTACTCTACTTAGTCAGGGTCTTGTGAGTAAACTTGTAAAAACGTTTCAAGTATTGGCTTGAGGTTTGCTAGATGTTTGCCAAATTTCTCTTTCTCTTTACTTTTCTTGATTGCTGTTTTCAATTTGTTAAATCAACAAGTCAAAAATTAAAAAAAAACGTGGATGATACCTCTTAGGTTTCCAATTTTTGGCATCTGAATCTGTAAAAACCGGCTTTGTCCAACCAGGAGACCGGGCGCAGAACAAAATGTCACAAAAAAAAAAATTAAACAAAATTTGATAAAGAAAAAAAATGATAGTTTATATGTAAAGCAGTTTACACAATTTCTTTTTTAATTATGACATTTGGTATTAAGTCATGTTTTAGTTTATAACAAATTTAGAATAAATGATTACTGAAATTGATAAATGATCAATGACAGTTGTTAGCGGCTGTATTCTTCAATACGTTAAGAGTATCGCAGTGTATGCCTTTGGAAGCGTTGTGTTAGCTCAAACTTGCTCAACAAAAGAGAGAGGTTTTTTGATTCCTATAGGGTTAGTTTTCCATATCAGTTCTCGTTTGAATGTTGTGTACTCTAGTAGAGGTGCAAACGCAAAGTACGGGATTGCAATAACCTTGGAGTATCATAAGAAAGTCTATTACTTGGTGGTCAACACCGTGAATGTGGTAGGTGACTCTTCTAATGTGTTTTGCTTGCTTTTCAAATGCGACTGACTTTCAAATGTAAAAAACGAGTATTTATAAAAGTGAACAACTAAGATCTACGGTGCCATTGGTAGAATGAGGCTCTGCTCACAAAACGGCATCAAATAACCTGCTCCCTCAAACTAGGCTTTCGACTCTCTTTTATGATGATAGTGTTTAGGTAGTTTAGTAGATCATATTATAACAAAAGTTTACTAGATCTTCACTATAGTTTGAGTGTTGCGGGTTCAATATATTTGATGCACTCGCAGCAAAGGCATGTTTGTAATTGTTCAAGTTTTGGGTTTTGGCAGTATGTCCTGCGGTGTTCGACACTGTGGTGGCACTAGCAAAATGTATAACAACTGGAACTGAAAGCGTTAGAATTCGGTTTTGCTTTTAACGGCATAGTTGTGCTGCGTGTACTTCTGTCACTTTCTAATCCAAAGAAATACTCGGGTACACGCTGGAAACTCTTCTCTCTTCAACAAGCAAGACCAGATTAATATATGAGTGTTTCAGTTGTTATACATTTTACTAGGTGGCTCATACTGTTTAAGCTCTCCCGCGCCAGTTTATTATTATCGCACAAATTTCACATAGGGCTGTGATTGACGTGAGTTGTCTTTTTCTTTTGAGTATGTTTGTTTACTAGATGCATGTTTTTTTTTACAAGACCGATGTGTAGTTTTTAAAGTACCCTGCGTGCTAAGGTTATCTGCTTTGTCGTGACGGACGACGATGACAGGGTGATATGCACATAGAGTAAGCATGTTGCGTAAAGGAATTAACTGCAGATTATTTCGGTTAAACGTCCTTGTTTTTTTCTGGAAGGTCAAATATGCAAATAGACAAAACATTTTCTACAATGCTTTTGGGGGCAGAAACTAGCAATTTCACTGGTGTTGGTGACAGTGGGCAAGGTCAACATGTAAAACGACTTTGTGGCACTCGACGTGTTCTACGGTATCTGGAGTAATATGGTCTTTGTTGGCACTTGATGTTTGACCTCTATGATGTTCACTTGTCAAGGTCGGATTAGTTGCAGTACGAGTTCCTAGACTTTTCGGTAAGCACATTAAGATTAGCTTGTTTTAGTTGACTTTCTCTCTCGGTTGTTCATGTAGTTGGCTACATCCAACAAGTACATCTGTGCCTTGTGCGCAACCTGCGGATGTACTGGGGATTTTTAAGCATTGTCATTAGGTCCGTTATTCCTTGTAGAAATCAATGTATAACGTCGTAACTAGTAGTATCTTTGTGTAGTTCTGAATCTACTTGGAAAGCATTTATTAGGTAGGTCAGGTGTCTTGTATGTTATGGAGACCGTATTGTTATGATAACCCAGATGACTCGTTGCTTTGTCATCATCAGAAACGGTAGCTGAAGTTTATTCAAGTTCTTTAGAACGTCTTTCTTGCCTGGTCTTTCTCTTGACTTTTCTTTTCAAGTAGTCTAAAACTTGAATTGTTTTTAAACATTTTGATATTATCAATAGGATTTAATGCTTATAGAAAGTTATAAGATAAAATTAAAATAATGTGTTTTGCATCAACTTCAGTTTTATGAACTCAAAACTTCATCTGAAAATAATTTTGTAAACTGGTTAACTATTCGTAAATACGCAAAGTTAGCTTATTTACTCAGATCTTTTTTTAATATTTTCTGGTATTGCATAATGCCAATGCAAGTTTTTTTGTTTGTTAAATTTTTATAAACATTTTGACCAGTATTTAGTTTGTTTACAGTTTTGTAATCATTTAATTTTGTTAAAAAATCATTATAGTCGGCATTAGGGCAGAGAGAACAAGTATGATATCACCGCTAACAAAAGTTAAGCAACCAAGACTTAGATGAGTAACTAACAAAGTTATGCAGAGCGTAGCGTTCTTCCCAATTGGGTCACTTGCCTCATATAGGCATGCAAACATACACTTGTCTTCTCTGTGGCTCGGTGTGCCCTAAGCTTCGACACCTAACGGTATAAAAAATTGTAGATTATAGAATATAAATAATCATCATTATTTAGTCTGAAGCAAAACTCAAATGTTTAAACATTATGTTAGTAGAGACTATTGATACGATATTTGATAAGTTATTTTAGAATAATGCTCCGGTTGCTTAAGTTTGGAACTAGCCAAAACCAACCTATTGATGTTGAGTATGCTAATATCCCTCAGTTTACTGATAAAAACATCAATCATTTAAGAGAAAACAAAACCTGTTTTCTTAATTTTTGAAACTGTTAGTTATAGAATTCAACTAATAATAATACAATCAAGCTAATTTAAGTTTGAATTTGAGATTTGTTACTCAAATATAACAAGTAAATATTGAATTAATTGAATTAATTCCAAACAAATACAAACAATGTATCAACCGACTTAAGAGTCACCACAAGAACAATTTATAGTTTTAGTATATAATCAATCAATTTGATCTACCATTAAACTGAAAGTGACAAGAGATTTCACTAAGTAGTTAAGCCAGCTCGGAATAAATCGATACTAGGAACACAATCTTTAACGCCTCTAAAATTAAACGACGTTGATACTCAAATAGATAGGAAACTTAGATGATAATCGCCAATACCAATAGATGTATCCATTAGTCGCTATACAATCATTTAAAATTAAGAATAACTTAGATAAAATATTAAAGCAATTTCACTAACAATGTTTTTGTATTAAATTAATTGGCTGAAATCCAGTGAGCAACAATTAACTTAACCCTAGCTGAGACTAAACTGAAAGTAACAAACTGGAAGTACAGCAATATAATTCGTTAAGAATTAACTCTAATCTTAGATTATTCTTATCTAGAGACAAGTTAATTATTTGTTTATCAGTACAATCACGCATTTCATTGTACTGATATAAAACAACTTAATTAAAATTAAAAAAAAAAATTAATAATAAATTTCACAACGCCAAAATTCCTTCCAAAAACGCACACACATCGAGAAAGGATCGCCCGTTATAAATTCAACCCTTAAAGGATTTTTGATCGGTACTTAATCTGAATATACGGGAATAGATTTACCAGGTCCGAAGAGATTAATGGTCGCTTTGTGCCCGCTAAGAGGGTAAATAAGCGCCTTTTTGTTGGTTTATGGCTTCCGAATGTTATATTGCACTTTATTATTTTTAATTTTCTATAAACACACACATTACCTGCATGTAAATCAACCCCTCTATCTTCTATACTATTATAATAAAAAGCTGGCAGCAAACTTAAACCAAAAATTAATAAAATATATTAAAATAATAAATAATAAAACCTCCCTACAATAAAAAAATATTTTTTTGCAGCATGATGATATTTTTGATAAATGTTGTTTTTATCAAAGAAACCCCAGTACTGGTTTCTTGTATGTATTTTATTATATAATTAAACAAAAAACATAAATAAATTATAAATAATGAAATAGGATGTTGTATAATTTTTTTTAAAGAAAAGGAGAACCGCGGCTTAATTTTTTTTTGTGGTGTAATGTGATTTTTGACGCACCATGAAATTTTATACCTTTTCCATTAAGGGAGGTTAGTGTTTTAGAGCGTAATTGATAAATGTTTTAGGTTTATGTCGCTAGCTTATGAAAGGCTTGCATGGATTATGCAAGGCAGATTAAATAAACAAGGCTTTTGTTCGATCGGAGATTTGATCAGGATTAAAACGCGCACATTATTACATTGTCCAACTAGAATGGATGATTGCGCATTGGGTATTTGTTTGATTTTAGTTAACAGAAATCGAAGAATGAATCAGATTTGTAATTTAGTTATAAGCAAAAAGATTATTATTTTGATTAAAAAATGTTAAACAATAGGAAACATAAAACGGCATTGTTTGTGGTTCATTATATATAATTGTAACAATGTGAATTTTATTAATAATTAAAATACAGGTGGTTATGGGTTTCAAAGAGTTTTATTTACCACTCATGTAATTTAATATTGTAAGCACTACACTAACTAAAATAACCCAAAGTATATAAAATAATGCAGCATGATATTTTTTATATAATAAAATTAAATATTCTACAAAAGATATAATAATTTGGATTAAGACCATACCGACCGCTACCTTGATTTGTAGTATTTTAACAAAAACGGCAACTTTGGCTTCATTGCTGCTTATACAAATAATTTGATAATCGATAATTTTTTTACAAGTATATTAAGAAAGGATTAAACTATGATATGTCGAAGTCTTTTTTGTGAAATTATATTTGCAAATAGCAACAAAATGCATTTAAAAATACAGAATAACGCATTTAATTCTATATTAGATGGGTTTTTTCAGCTATTTCCTATTATTTGACTAATAGACTTCGAGATTTCATAGTTTAATTCTTTCTTAATGTACTGGTAAAAAAATACATCAATTATCAAATTATTTGTAGAAGCAGCAATGAAGCCAGAGTTGCCGTTTTTGTTAAAATACTACAAATCAGGGTAGCGGTCGGTTTGCTCTTAAAAGGCAAATAGAAATAAATTGACAGAAATTTTCAATCATTTTTAATTCACCTACAGTATACACAACAATAGTTTTACCAGTTTTTATAGATAGAATAAAATAATCCTAAAAATCTCTATGCAAAATTTCAAATTAATTTAAGTAACCTGCAAAACTTTAGAAAAAAGTCTACAATCAACCAAAAATTGTAAAAATGTAGCATTGAAAACTGTGCTCAACTCTATGTTGTACAAAATCTAAGGCAAAACTTTAAATAATTTTCAAAAATATATAAATTTAGGCAAACCTTGACTAACGGCAAGTATTCAGACTGTACAGTAATCTAAAAAATTTTGCTTTATCGAAGGTTATACGTAATTATCTACAATACCTACAAAATAGATTAAAACTTAAAATTTTCTAAATTAGAACATTTATAGTTAACCCGAATTTGCATAAAAGGATCACAAAACTTGAAAAACTTTACTAGGATATAAAGATACACCAGTGCAGTAGAATAAATACACTAAATTGCATATAATAACTCAAATAAACCTACCAAGAAAAAAAGAAATGAATAAAACCTGGAACAAAATTGGTGTTTTTCTTAATAGGTTCACATGAAAGTTTGAACATTTTTTTTAATGTTTGTGATCAAACTATTTGCACTTTTAACTTAAAGTTAAACAAACGAGTTCCACAAAAATTGACAAATAATAACCAACCGTCTTACCAATTGTTTGGAAAACTATTCACGCAAAAATAAATATCTGCTTAGTATGTTGTCTACAGCAACAAAAAGTAGATACTGCACTCTAATTCTAGGTATTCTTATTATTGGTTGTCAACAATTAATCTTATACCACACACTTCAAAGCTTTTCTTGCACCCAAAACAAGATTTTATTGTGTGTTTTGTAGATTGCAGCCGGAATTATCCATTATGAGTTTTTGGAAACTTATCAACTTATCACTTACCACAGCTTTTTTATTTTTTTGATAGTTTGCAAAATAATTACTTCTTAACAATTCTATAAGACGTAAGTTGGTCAATACTCAAGTGAATGTATTAAATGCAATCAATTTCCATGGATTTTTACAATAACAAAATACCGAAACTATATTTTGATGAATAGCAGTGTATTACTGGTTTCTAATATTTTTTATACATAAAATAAAAAATTGTATAATCTATGTTTTTGCCTGACTACCAAATCTATCTTTTTTGGCCATAAAATTAAGGCCAAAATGACAATCTTGTGCTTAAAAAACTTTTGTGTAATTTAATTGGTATATCAATATTTCACATGACGTCAAACCTTAGAATCTGGCAGTAGTGACAGAATATAATTAAAAAAAATGTAAAAAAAGTTTTTATTTTGGGGCAGCACAAGTTACACTCAATATTTTATTGAGTGTAACTTGTGCTAACATATTTTAACAGCCCTTTGCTTTCAGCAGCCCTCACTCGCTTTGCTTTTTTGTAATACAGTTACATAAAAATGTTTAGATACAACTTTCATGCAAATAAAATAATAGAAATATAAAAAATAAACATATTATAATTATAGACCAACTTTACCAAAACATATAAGTTTAAATCAAATTAGTCCAATACTTACATCGTCATATATAGTCTCTACAGGTTATCAAACTACTGAAAAAACACAACAATATACAGAGTGTTAGGTAAACATGCGGAAAAAATTCAACGGGTTATTTTTAAGAATATTTTGTTCCTTGATGATTTCTGAAAAACACCTTTGTTTCAAAGTTTAAAATTTGCGACAGTTACAATATTTTATTATCAAAAAGTACAAGTAAAGTTGTTGAATCTACAATAAATGTTCGAAATAACTTCCTCCAGCCTGGATACAAGCATTAAATCTTATAGTCATTGAGTGCCAAACTCTTTCAAACACACCAGGGTTGTTTCTAATTGAGTTTCACCTAGCAGTTATCTGATTTTGCAAGTCGTCCAAATTTTCTACTAGAGTACTGTAAACTAACAACTTTAGATAGTTCCATAAGAAATAATTCAGGGGGTTTAAGTCTAAGAATCGACCAGGCCTAGCGTGTGGCCCACCTCGACTAATCCAGCGATCTCCGTATGTTGCTGTTAAATAATCACAAGCAACCGAACTAAAATGTAGCGGTGCACCATTGTGCATAAACCACATTGCAATTCTTGTTGCCAATAGCACATCATAGAGAAACTGAGGTAGCTTGTATTCCAAAAAGTTGCAATACACCTCGCCAGTAAGTCTTCCTTGTAGAAATACTGTCCAATTAGACAGTCGTCCATAATTCCAACTCAAACATTCAAGAAAAACTGATGTTGAAATCTATTTTCACATACCTGCTGCGGATTTTTATCTGCCCACACATAGTTGTTATGAAAATTCCTTATTGCATTTCTTGAAAAACTGGCTTCATTGGTGAAAAGAATATGTGTCAGGAATTGAGGGATTAGAATTAATGTTTGCAAAAGCTATTGACATAACGCAATACGTAAAAAAAAGTTAGCAGGTAGTAGTGCCTAAACACGCTGAATGTGGTATGGATACAACAAATTACCCTTAAATATTTTCCAAACTGTCCAATGACTTAAATTCAAAGTATTGGCAATTTTTCGCGTAGAATTACTTGGATTTTATTCTATCATGTTCAGCACATTTTGTTCCAGTTGTACCGGTTTTACTGTCATTGATCTTCCTGGCCCTCTATTTTATTTCAATGTGTCTGTTTCACAATGATGTCCATAAATGTTTTTGGAGATTTTTTGGTCGGGAATATCACGGCCAGAAAACCGATCAATGTACAATCGTCTAGCTTGTAATGAATTGCCATCAGCAAGTTCGACGTTCGTATAGTGATTCATAGTAAAGGAATACACTAACTATTAAAAACACGTCAAACAGCCAAAAGTCACTAAATCTAAACAACTACGACCAATACATGTGATGATCAATGACAAGACGTATTTAAAAGAAATCCACTTGTACATTAGGAGATAAACAGCCGTTCCAAGTTATCGTTATCAATTGTTTGTACTTAATAAACTTATTAATTTTTTGTACTTGATATATTCATTGGCGTACGTTATACTTTTATTTACATTACTGATTTCAACAAATATCGAATATGTTTGTCGCAAACTTTGTTCACTCTGTATCTTCAAAACAAAAGGTTTTTTTTAGAAATCACAAAAAGACAAAACATTCTTAGAATATGCCAAGGAATAACCCCTGAACTTTTGCCGCATGTTTACGTAACACCTTGTTTAACAGCATAATCACATATAAAAGTGAAATATAAACAAAGCAGAAATCGCAATAAAGGCAACAAAAATTATTTTTCAAAAAAAATCAAGAATGGAAAGAATTATTAACGACAAAATTCAAGAAATCATAGAATTAACGTACGATATAATAGAGGGCATCACAATATATCAGCTAAAATGGTTTCAACATGTTTAAAAAATGTCGGACAAAATACTCAACAAATGGACACCATAAAGAAGAAAGTGAAGAGAAAGACAAACCTGGTTTATACTAAAAAATAAAAATTTGTATTTGAGATTGGATTTTAAATAAAAAATACAAAATAACTTTTTTCCCGATCGGCCTTTGTTTTGAAGATATCGAGACGTAAAGTTTTCTAAAAATTTATTGGTGACGCCACTGGATTATTTTAATATTCTTGCAAAAAAATAATGTTTGTTGATTTCTAAACAAGTTGTCTTAAGGAGTCGTCCAAAAATTAATGATTTTGACCGTGGTAACAGTACAGTCAGTTTTTTTTAACAAAAAAAAACAAAAATAAACAAAAATTATCAATTTTTTTTTTATGAAAAAATTTTACAAATGACAATCAAAAAAGTTGTTGAAATAAATAAATAAAATAGTTTACCAACTAGTAGTAGAAGCAAGTATTTTAAAGAAAATGGTAAAAACTGGAAGTACATACTCTTGTGTCAAGATTATAGTGATTTTTTATATCAATCAATTTAAAAAAAAAATATTGAAATTGTCCAAAAAACAACTAAAAAGCAAGAGCCAATCCGGAAAAAAGTTTTGCTTTTTTGTATAAATTACTCTGCGTATTTAAAAGAAAAATGGTTAATAGATAAATATTGAAATGTGCTTATTAAAAAAAATGATTTTTTTTTAATGTATAAAAATAAAAATAATTCCCGCAAAAACAATAAAGCAGCAACAATGTGTTAATATACAATAATAGCAACCTCATTGTAGAGCAGAAAGACAAACTGTCAAATCTAGATTTAAAATGTTCTTGCACAGAAATGCTAAACAAAACTCATACATGCAAACAAAAACTGTAAACCCATAAAAGTAGGAAGACCTGACAAAGTACCTGTTGATCTATTAAAGATTATTAGAGAAGATTTTATAGAGGTTCTACTGAAATTGTTTATGAGCATTTATGAGACGGACAAAATTTCTAGCAACTGGCTAGTCAAAACATTCGTCTTGTCAAAAAACATAACCGCATATATAAAGTATTAGAAGAAGATAGTAGCAACACACAAATAACTATTAGAAGTTCTTTGGATTAAACATAATAAGACAAAGGTATCTAGATATAAATTATAACATATACATCTGCTTTATTACTTAAATATAAAGTCTACTCAAACGCTCAAAATTAAAAACACACACGACTTAAAAATAATTTCAAATTTCTATTGGAATCAAACAAAACAAAAGTCTAAGTCTAAGAAGATCTAAACAACTGTACTGTCGTCTTTCTTATTTAATGTATATAGTTAAAATAGCCAATAGTTTAGAAAACTTAGCAGTAAGTGGAAATAACAAGTATTTATTGTTAGAGATAAATGTAACAAAAAAAAAACTACGCCATAGTAATTACAAAAAACTAAAACAAATAGGCCATCTTTAAAGAATAGTAATGATTCTTAGATAAAGTATCTTTCTATAAATATCTTGGCACTTAGATAACTAAAAAAACAAAACAGAACAAAAAAAGACAAGTATTAAATTCGCTTGCATAAATATTCAAAAAGTACTGTGCAACTGAGATATGAAATTAGAACCTAAAACCAATATGCTAAATTGCCATTAATTTTCCGGCTTATTATATAAAATGGAATTTTAAGACATTAAATAAATAATAGCGTTTAAAATATAACTATATGGAAAATACTATAAACCGACAAGGATTTAATAAAAAAACATTACGCTAAATTGACACACAAAAAAGATTAAAAGTAGGATAGAATAAAAACCGTGCTTCGCCTTAACAAAAATTTTAAAAAAAAATCCTTTGTAATCTTAATATGAAACCAGAACTCAAAACTTGAATATTGAAGTGTTACATATTAGAGGCCTGAAGAACAAGAACAAAAAATATCAAGAAATGTGATGCTACAAGAAAATGCTTAGAATTGTATGTACTGTCAGGGTTACCAAAAACAGTAATGCACCAATCAGATTAAACCAGAAAAGTCACTACCACAATAAAAAAACAGAATATCTCAGTCACATCCAGAGAGGAAGCAGATATAATATCCTTAAACTAATAATTCGAGAAAAAACTAAAGGAAAAGGATCAATGAAAGAGTGGTTTGTATGCACATCTGCCCAACTATTCCTGTCTTGTCAACAATATATGCATAATAAAGATTAATAAAGAAAAAGAAATTAACAAGTCAAAAAAATTACTAACACTACCAATAGAAACTAAACTTAGAATATATAAAACATGTTCTGAGAAGAGATAGATACAATAATTTAAGGCAAAGTTAAAAACAAAGAAACGGTTGACAGCAGAAGATAAAGTCCGAGTAGTAATAATAATTTTTAATTTTTATTCAAAAAGAAAAAAAACCTTAAAATAAGATTGTAGATATGCTTCATAGCTTAACAAATTAAAGGATAATTATAAAAAAGTCTCTACAAATACCAAAAATTACAAAAAAAGTAAATGCAAATAAAAAAAATTATCATAAATGAAATAAGATAAGCATACAATATATATTTGACATTTCTAATAGATATAAAATGCATTTAATGCCCGTACTAATAGTCAGAGATTGAATCTCGTATTAATCATGGATTCATCAATCTTAGATTTATTTATTTTGATGTAAGGCAAAGTTTGTGGAGTATAGAGTAGTATACTTATACTCCATAGATCTTGTTTGTACCAGTAAAACATAATTGTTATTGATTATTTATCAATTTCAATTATTATTTATTTAAAATAATTTTTAAATTGAAACATAACCTGTTACCAAATATTAGAATTAATATATTGACATACTAATAAACAATCTAAAATTAATCTTGGGTGGTCCCAAGATTATTTAAATCTAGGATTATATTGTCGATTGCATAGAGTTAAACAAGGAATACATTAGCCAATTGCAACTACAATCGACGTCACAATATCCGTAAATTGGCCTAGAGCCAATCAACGACTAGCAAAATGAATCTCGGATTCATGAATCCAGGATTAATCCAAGATTTAATCTCTTAACATTAGTAATAATTTAGTTAAATAAATACAGATCTGTAACAAAGTAAAATTAACTTAAAACTAATAATCTATAGTTTATCATTAACTTTAATGCAGATCAGAAAAACTCAACATTTACAAAATTCTACATATACCAATTGAACTACTTGACATTCCTCTACAGTCAAATTAAGTAAATTTATAGATTAAAAAAATCAATTTCTGACTACTTCAAATACTATTAAATAAATCAGTACAAAAACACAATGCACCAAATTAGATTTGACTTGTTTATAGAAATACGAAGTTTCTGAACTAGCTAAATACTGAAAAATTAGTCTTCTAAGTACGGTATTAAAACTCCTCATAAAAATCTTTGAGAAAGAAATGGTGGCTGCCTATAAAATATTCAAAAAGCAACAAAGATTTAGAAAGAACAGGTCCACTATTGAAACAATATTTATCATCCGATAAATAACCGAGAAAATCAACAAACTAACTTTTATGAGTTTTGTCAAGCTTTCCCAGTTCTTTGACAGAGTAACACTAGACGACATTGTGCCTTTTCCACAAAAAAGGAATATACACCCAAGTATAATAACCATCATCACTCAACTAAACACACATTTATAAACATAATAGACAAATTGTCCAGTAATGTACCCATATTAACTTAAATAAAACAAAAAAAACATAAATCTTGCTTTATTTAACATTATAATAGACAAAATAATTACAGCGATCAAAACGGTAAATATCAAATAGGGAACAAAGAAATCAGAGTGGTATGCTATGCTAATAACGCTGTGTTATTATCCAAGAACAAAAACTTTTTACAAATAGAAAAACTAGAAAAACTGCTTCAAAGTATCTAAGAAGCCACGCAGATGCAAACTTGCACTATACAACAAAAGCGTAAAACAAGATATTTATGCTATACTTCGGCGCTAATATAATTAATAATAAAGATCTAGAAGAGAAAAGAAAGTCCAAACCACGCAAGCGACGTTAATATCTGATTACTTGATAAATATATCTGTGGAAACAAGGCAAAAGTTTACAAAACCTGCGTTACACCTATCATGACATACGCAATGAAAACTAGAACGGAAAACGCTACAACAAAGCAACTCATCAGATCAGCAGAGATAAAAAATTTAAGATCCATAAAAGGCTTTAGTCTACAAAATCACTTAAAAAAACAATGACATTAGAACTTAGGGCAACATACAAAATGTTGTGAGATAGGCCCTTAGTAATTATTTTAAAAACTTTCAAATGTTTTAAAGTTTTTTCCACTCTCACCAACATAATTGAAAAAGACTTGACAATTTCTGTATAAACGGTCTCCTTAGAAATTCTTGTAAGGTTCAAAAATATTGTTTAAAAACTTTTGCTTTGTACTCTTATAAGAAAAAAATACAGAAGCTTAAGCCGCGTGACCATTATATGCGTCGTACGTTTTGAGAATGAGCCAAAAACAAGATTGTTTTTGATTTTTATTTTCACTAAAAAATTTTCTTCTGCAATGAAGATCATTTTTGGCTCAATAGCTACGTAAACAAACAAAATTGCCGGATTTTTAACGAAGAAAATCTAGAAGCCATGATTGAAACGCCGTTACATTCACAAAAACACACTCTTTGATGTGCTTTGTGGGCTGGTAGAATCATTGGCTCATTTTTTTTTTAATTGGTTCCTGCTAACACGTGACAGTCAATAGAGAGCGCTATCGATCCATGATTACTGACTTTTTTGTTCCCCAGTTGAATGGCGTTAATGTGGAGGAGCTTTGGCTCTAACATAAAACACAGCTCGCGACAAAATCAATTTATTCCAGAAAACATTTGCTGACATCTTAACCTCGCGTAACAGTCCCGTGAATTGGCCTCCACAACTCCCGGCTGCTAAAAATAGTAGTCAAAAATTGGATTTCCAGATTGCACTTTATTCAAACTATATTTATGCAGTAATGGCATAAAATAATCTTTCTAATAATGCTAATACTATGGCGTTAACTTGATTGATATAAGTTTTATTTTATTTCAAAATTCTACACTTCTAAAAAAACACTCTTTACATACAAATACTTAAGTTTTTTAGCAACTGAGCAACAAACACAAAAATCATAATAAATCTAATACAATAAATAGTTGTATACAAACCTATAGAATCATGAATAAACAACAAAGTATGAACAAAAACTCCAACAAAAACTTTGCAAAATTTAAAAAATGTTCTGAAACACGCTTAAATTTAATCAAAAATTAAATAATACCACACTATTAACACTGATATAAGTATTCTGTCAAACTAAATAATCTTAAAACATTTACATTTCAAAAATACTAGATTGCATATAGGTTAGAATTACTTATGTGAATTATAAAAGTCTATTGAACAAAAACAAGTTATAAAAAATATTCTTTATTAAAAAAAAATTATAAGTCTTTCCAACCTTATAATGTCTGCAGAGACCTACAATAATTTTTATTTAATTAAAAAATATAACTTGAAAACTTAAAGAACTTGATTAACTTAAATAAGTTTTTGTAATAAACAAATAATACTTTTTAGATAAACAATGCAGCCTGAGAATGGTCTACAAATTATCTGAAGTTATTGAAAAATATAACTAATATCAACAATATCTAATGAAACGTAACAAGTATTTAAAAAACCTAAAACTATGTAAAACTTTTATAAGTATTCCGATAATTATTATGATCTATAAAAAATACTTATCAGATTGATAAATTTTAACAGTTTAAATTATATAGTAAATGTAGTGCTTACAATATCTACGGTGGTGGTTAATACATTATGATGTATTGTAAGAAGTACAAACAAATTAGCATTGTTACATTTTAATCTAAATTTTGCAATAAATTAATGTTATATTATAGCTTTGTCTACATTACTAATTTATTAAAAACTTTTTTTAAATTATTTGAAATGTTACTGTAGTCTTTACTTTAAGCGTAAAGCTGGTGCTGCCATAAAACGTTGCTTTTAATGTATGCATAGCGTTCTTTGAAGTACGCGGTTGCTAGTTTTAAAAAGTGGTAATGTAAACCTATAAAATAAATATTAGCTTGCAATAAAGCTGAAATTTTTAAGTGGAACTAAAATATTTCACAATTGCCAATATTGAATAATAATTTTAAAAACACCCAATGTTTTTTTACTAAATATTGTATCCTGATCAAATTCCGATTTTGCAAAAAAATATTTTCACAAAAATCAATCCCCGCATCAATAAATAATGATGACTAAATTGTGAAAACTTGTCCCTGCAAAACTAAAATACGACTGTATAAAAATCCTGCATTTATGTTTTTATTTTTATCATCTATTATTATTATTATTTTCTTTCCATATTTACGATGCGATTATGCAATGCCCGCGGGGAGATTGATGGCAGAAAAGAGAATGATGTTAACATGTCGATTTTTACATCCGACGAAAAGCGGAGGGGAAAATATGATGAATAGACTGGGATTCCTTCGACGGAGCGCCAGGTCCGGCTCGGAATTATCAATTTTCTAGATTGAATGGATTTCCATCTTCTCTCCTCCACGCGATCGGATATCTGTGTATATTTTTCTATATATTTTTTTATGATGTTCGGCCAATCGCGGATATAAGCTCTTTGTGTGGAGGAAAATCAGCTCCGGAAATAAAGTAACGCATAATATTTATTGAGTTTTATTATATTCGTGCGATGTTTATTTTTCTGCTGTTGTTGCAATGTCAACAGTTTTAAAAATATTGGATACATAAACATAAATAAATATTGGTTCTTATCATAACAGAATTATCATTGAGTAACTTGATGGCATACAATTTAATATTGAATGATTTTCTTTTGTTGAAAGAAATATTTCTTTACTGGGAATAGATTATATAGATGCCATAGTTACTTAATTTACATGAATTATGTATTTTCTCCATTGTACAAATACATAATTATCTTTATAAAAAGAGTAGTTTTTTAAAAACATTTTCATATGCTGTTTAGTATATTTATTTAAGCTGACCAGATTCATGGCAGTAGCCTTATTGTTGAGACTATAAAAATTATATAATCACTTAATTAAATACATATATAAAATAGAAGTAGTTTAAAAAAATATACTTTATATGTGCAAAAATAATTTATCAAACTGGAGAGAAATTTGAATCAAACTCATCATTTAATGTTTGTTTTATAAATTAGAGTAAGTTTACGTTTTAAATAAAAATTTACAATGTAAGCAATGATTTTGTAGTTTTGATAATATTTAGAATATATACTTTAATGACTTATACAAAATTTTTATCATTTCATTCATTCAAGTTTTTGATATAAACATATGTCTTTTGAGATTTTTTTCAAACAAAAATTTTTGTCATTGAATAGTACGCTAAGGACATAATTAACTTGGAACAACACCTACTTCTAATATATGTAAGTGCTACACTCGCCAACCTGGTGACAAACTCCATAACAAGATGTAGTATCAAATTTATAGAAAAAAACCTTACGACGGACCAGCAAAAAGCAAACAACAAAGACGTATATTGGATTTAAATCTTCTTTTCAAACCCCATAAAAGACCGGAAAACAGACAATTTACAGTGAACTTAAAAAAACGGTGCACAACCTGTTAAGAAACTATTAAAATATAAAAACACAAAACTATTCTTAGCAGGACCACAATATATTCAAACTCCAGGCTTTTAAAAATGCAAACTAGTTTTTTTACAAAAAAAAAATTAAAAAATTTATTCATGTTGTTCTGCTAAAACGTAATGCTGTCAACAAAAGTACTAGTATGGCTAAACACTGAAAAGTTGAAATCAAAAAGTGGCTGACACCCCTTAACATCTACGTTAAAAAAAGTAGTAAACAGAATAGTAAATAAATTTTATTACACTGCAAAAATGGCTTGCAGACACTGTTCTCTCCTACAAAAAAGTATTAAAAAACCACTACTAGCTGGAGTGCAAACAAGCAGATGCAAGAACAACCAAAACAGAAAATAGATAAGTTATACTCTTACAAATCTACAACAAATGGGCCTTAAACATCTTAAATCTTCCAGATAAGATATAGATTTTTTAATATCTTCATCCCTATAAACGCATACAAGAATCCTTCAATTCAAAATAGCCGGAAATATTTTTAAAGTGATGAAAATAGCAACCCAAAAAAAATCTGGTAAAAATATGCAACTTAACCTAACAAACACCAAAACATTAATCTAACAATAAACAAACCCAAGATTACACAAAGTACATCAAAGCTAATATTAAAATGACCTTTTTCACAGCTGGTTGACCGCCCATGTCTTCAGTTAGTTATCCGGCATGTCCCAAAATACTTCATTGTTCAAGAAGTGAGTTTTGCGTTAGAATCACTCCCACAAATATTTATCGCATAAACAATTAATTTATCTGATTCTTTATTATATTAGTGGAACTTTCAACATCCCAAATTTGACCTAAATTTAAAAATTTTGGTCAAATCAAAGATACGTGGCAAAGACATTCCACAATGCCAAAAGTGCCAGTGACTTGAGCATACCGCTAAACAATGTTTCACAACTAAGATCATTTGTCACATCTTGTCAAGGCCTCATCAATCGTTGACCTGCACCAAAAAACCACCGCCCAAGTGTGCATTATGTTTTGTCATTTATCTCGACAACTTAATAAAATGCATACCAAACAATTATTGTTTCTCATAGGAAAGACAATAAATACGTCAGACCGGCAACTGCGTTTGCGCCAGCCCCGGCCCCGTTTTTATCTCAAAGTGCAGATTTCTGCAAACCTGCCACGACTACAGCATACAAACGCTGTATCTCCACCAGCACCTTATCTAGCACTTAACAAACAAAAAATTGCTCATCTCGCCGACATCAATTATTTGCACCAAAAAATCATGTCTGTTACTTAAGATTTATTTCTAGAACGCCAACAACATTACAAAAAAAATTGGTGAAGTAGAAAAGTCTTTATCAAACCAAACACCGACGTCATGTAAGTGTCTGAGTCAAACCACATTCTTATTCAAGCGTTAAATCTCCCAAATACCTTCACTTATCTTGAAATGTTGGTAGTAAATCTGAGGCATAGAACTGCAATCTTAGCAAAACAAATTTTGGACCATTTTAAAGTATATATACCGAACACGATCACGCTCATATTAAATGCAATTGTAGTAAACATCTGTCTGGCAAGTGACTCAGTTAGGTAAAGCCCCTAACTCAAATCTCGACGCAAGTTCAAGCTTCAGCTCCGGCAGAAAACTTTAAGAAATTCTGGAGTTTATTAAATCAGAACGTCTAATGTATGATTAGTGTCTATTTAATCATAATTACATTTAAAATAAAAGTGAAGGTGGGCCAGATACTAGGCCTCGTCAATATTTACAGAGCCTTCATTTTCTCAACTAACGGGTGTAATAGTATATATTTGTTTTCTTCTCAAGTACACATTCAAAGGCAGTTTGTGTAGTAAAAGCATAAGCGTAAGTCCTAAAATATCGGACTTGCAAATAAAAAAAAAAATTGCCTGGGCTGGGAACAATCTAGAACGTATCTGACTACATCAAATTGTTCAAACATCTTCTGTTTGAACGGGCTGATATAGTCCTCACATACATTTTCCGCACATTAATTGCTGTGGACTTTAACTTTAAGCACTCGGCGTGGAACAACTTACAAATAAACTCTAAAGATCAAGCGTTGTTTAACTAAGTGTAGCAAAAAAGATTGCAAGTAAAAAGACTGGACAAACCCACATATTACAGTTCTAGAAGTCTTTAATGAAACGTTCTTGACGTAGCACTTAAAAACGTCAACTTTGAAGTCAGCGTTTAAGCAATCAATGAGTGCAACTCCGGCTACTACCCAGTACTACTGGAGTTTTTTAGAATAAAATCAACTGAAGGAAAAAAAGATAAGTGAAACATACGCCTTTTTTTTCACTATTACTAAAAGAAAGCATTAGCATCTTGGCCTCAGTAAAAACAGTTGAGGATATAGAAACAACCGTTGCAATTTTGACAAACCTTATCCACCTAACTTTGAAAAAAACTTTTATAACCAATTAGGTTTGGATTATACCAATTTACAAAAACCTTGATCTATAAAAAAACGCTATTAGGCATCAATGCCAGAAGCATCGCAACATTGCCAGATCTTAAATTTGCTTTACAGAGATGTGAAAAAAGCTATAAATAGTTGCACGCAAATTTGTACTCAAAAAATACTTTAGAACCCAACCAGAAAATGACAATCTAATATAGAAAATCTCCAAAGCATTACGAAACAGACAAATTCATAAAAAGCATTTTTCGACAGCTATAAACAATGCTCACTTTCAACCACAAAAAACATTAATTTGAAGCACGTCAAAAGGATTCATTAAAAATTAAACAATTTCCTGGTAACCGCTGACAACAGCGCCGCTGAAAAACGTTTGAGCTTTTTAAAACCAAATAAATCATTAAAAGTTTTAAAATTTTTGGTTTCAAGAAAATACCAAACAAAACTTTAAGATTATTTTTGCATAAAGCAATAAGGATGCTCACCTACTTTGCTATTGCAATTTTTTTAACCAAACTTTTTTTGCAGAATAGTAAAGCTCACTTGTAATAAACATTTTAAAACCTTAGGAACAAACCAAAAGTTTCTTCAAACTTACCGTCTTATAGTTTTTATGCACTTTAAGTAAAGTCATAGAAAGGGTAATTTTAAGTTTAATTCAAGACCTTGAGAAATCTCCCTCCTCCCACCAACATGGGTTGAAATGTAGTCATTCAGCTGTCTAGTAATTAAATCGCGTAACTGATCACATTGTTGAAGGTTTCAGACTGAAAAAGACCACTAGGGTTCCTAAAAGCTCTATCGTCCATCCTTTGCTATTTAAGCTATTCGTTGCAGACATGCTCTCGAGATGGACGCACGGGGTAAAAATGACTCGATACGCTGATAATACAGCATTTGTGTTTACTCCTCAAAGTTACCGATAGTGGTCACTTCAAAACTACAAAAAGCCATCACTGATCTTGGTTTCAAACTGAAAATTACTATAGGGGTGGTTTCTCAAGAATTTATTTGTTTTTTTCTATTTAACCTGTTTGTCGCAAACATGCTTTTAGGATAGACGCACGTGATAAAAATAATTCAATAAGCAACACAACACTTCTAAATTCCTTAAAATCACCTATGGTAATAATCTCTAAACTACGAAAAACTAGCACTAATCTTGAAGACCAGTTGAATGACTGGCAAGTCAAAGTGAATCTGGAAAAAAACAACTCTTCACACGGCGACGGACCATCCCCTATAAAAAAATCTTTTTTAACGACGTTTTCTTACCATAATCTAATGCTGATAATTTTTGACAAAAGATTCGTTCACAAATTGCACGTGCAGTCCATTCTCAATAAAGCCAACTCTGCACTTTTACCATCAGAACAATGGTCACTTATACGTCTCCCATCTGAAGATTAGCTGCGCAATAGCAACCCAATTGTCTCAAGTCCTTCTAAAGTCTGATTTTGCAAATGCTTGTCTTGAGCTCCATGGTTTATTTGAATAGCCAGATAAAAAAGTTTCTGTCTTTAACCGATTGGTTAACCAATTAGTGAAAACACACTTAATCATAGTAGGCAACATCACCACCAATCCAAAGCTTTATTATTCTACTAAAAGCAACTACGTACAAAGCACTTAAAGTATGATAGTTTGGTACCGCAGACTGCAGACAGTCAAAAAAACAATAAGCACCTAATACCTTAAAAGTGAATCTATGCACGATACTTCTCAACAACAAAAATATAGACCAAGTAGAGAAATACACATATCTAAACACATGCGTGAATAAACTCTGGGATCATTTAGCAAAAATCAAATGCAGGATAGAAAAAGCGAGAACAATATTTATCCAAATGAGAAAAGTTTTTAACAGCCCAGACTTGAGCATGCAAATTAAGATTAAATAATGATGCGCTGCTATGTTTTCTAACACTAATGTACGGCGTTGAATCCTGGATCCTTTCAAAAGATACAGAGAAAAAACTAGAGGCTTTCGAACTATGGACATATTGTTGTATCCTGAATATCTTATGGAAAAAGCACATTAGTAATGAGGAGGTTCTGCAGAGAATGGGCAAGGAACAGGAAGTATTAAAAGCTGTAAAGGTTAGAAAAATGGAATATCTCTTCATACTTTAAAAATCTACGGCAGTAGTTTGACATGACATTGCTGCAACTTTTTTGCGGACAAGGAAAAGATCGTGATGATGATTGCTAATATCCGAAGCGGATGAAACACGCCAAGAAGAAGATAAAATAAAATCATATTCTAGACAGATCCCTCATGCCGCGGATGTCTGAAAGCCGCTACATCTGCTGAGCGAGTGCAAAGATTACAAACACGCAATAAGCTAAACACATCAAACAAAGAAGACAATGCTTACTCCTTACAAGCCAACAAACTTATCAAAAATGTATTTTAAAACAAGTTTGAGACAGTGATAAAAAAATTATGACAACTTAAAATAAACATCGGAGAAAAAATCAAAAACCAAAAAAAAAAATTTAAAATTACAGCATAAAAAAAAAACATAGGACAAATAAGATAAATTAGGCACATAACTAAAATGGAATATCGAAGACATATAAAGCAAATGTGAATAGCAAACTTGGAAAGCCAGTGTAGTAAGCAATAAATCAAAGGAAAAACCATGAAAGATTTGAAACTTAACAGAGCTCGAGACCACGTGGTTTTGTCAGATGGATTTGGGAGTTTGCAAGGGGTTTGCTTACCCCTTGACGCCCCACGAAAGCCAAACATACCCAAGCCAATTTAGTGTTTAAATTGACGTATAATTTGATGGGGGCGCCACTTTATTACTCTCTAAATAAACTAATTGTAAACCCATATAACTACGTTAATATTTACTAAAAAGCTTTGATGAATATGATATAAAACAATAGATAAAGAATTTAATTTAAGATTAAATTATAGTATCACAATTTCTAATTTTTTTTAATTTTAAATATTATTATTAATAAAATCGGAAAATCAAAAAAAAAAAAAAAAAAATCGTGAAAATTAAACATAGTTTGAAGTATATGTATTAATTCATTTTAGTTGCATGAATTACTGAATTGTTTGGTAGCCTATAATCAGTTTTAGTAAGTATCACAAATTAAAATAAAATGTTTTAATTTTCCGTTAATGTCAACATATTGCTTTAAGTTGATTGAAAATAGTTTTTCAGTAAATTTGATTATTTAAAAAATATGAATTACCAATATATATTAATTAAAAACAAAATAAATTTGTATCTTTTATTTGACTTTTCTTTAAAATAATTATTCCCGTACAGCAAAAACTTAATAGAAAAATATTTATCCAGGAATTTAAAAACAAATTTCCGAGCGTTGCATTTTAAAACCAGTTACAGCAGGAATTAATTTTAAAAACGACATTGAATGACCCACTTCTCCTTGCAAACTTCGCAAATACTAAAGTGGAAATAAACTCAGTTTTAATCTGATTCCATTTACTCTATTTTTTTTGTAGAACTACTAATACTTCCCACAGTCTCCGTCTTTACTGAAACGATGTTAAAAGAAATAAAATATATTAGTAATGAGAAAATATATTAAAGAAAAGAAAATTTATAAAGGAAAAAAAAGTGCTTTGCATTCGGCGACATCGCGATAAAAAAGAACTAATTTGTGATTAAAGTAATTAATTGGGGACATTAAAGAATGATTTTAAAATATTTTGTATAATTAGCATTTTTTTAATAGAGTAATTAGTTTTAAATCCAGATTAAATGAATCCAACTGTATTATAAATTAAATTAAATCACATAAATTAAAATCATTTTTAAATAAATTAAATTAGAACCAATAAAATAATAAAATAAATCAAATTATATTTTATAGCTGATCTAGTTCATTCAAGCTCAGATTGCAAGCATAAAAATAACTTGATCATAAAAAATATAACATAAAACACTAAACGGGGTTGCATTGAAACATTAGTGTATGTCAGCTAGAAGGAAATTATTTATTGATTCCTGGATGCAAAACCTAGTTAAAATATAAAAAAAACTAAAAAAACTCATAGATTACATTATTTTTTGAGATGCTAGACACGCTGATGATGAGTGCATACCCTGAAACACTAATGTATGTGTCTCTTACTGGATGAAAATGCATTTTACATAAAATACATTATAAATTAATTATACATATTAAAGTTGACTGTTTTTACATCATATTGAGAATACAAAATTAAAATGTGATAAAGTAAATAAAATAAAATTATAAAAAAACAATAACTCATTAACGCATTATCTTTTTTAATACAAAGTTGTTATAGCAATAGAAAATTTCTCTATTGTGAAATAGTAAGCTTTTGCAAAATAATCATACATTTAACAATCTAGCAACTAATATGAGTTTGAAAAACAAAAATTTCTAAAATAACATGTTGTTTGCACTAAAAAACTATGCAACGACAGTACTGAATAAACTTTAAGATTTAGTTAAACTAAAATGGAAGAAAACACACAGATCAAAAGTCACAAAAGACACACAAAAAATGAACGAGAAGCTAAATAAAAGCAAAAAACAAAGAAAACCAAGACAATTATGCCTATTACTAATAGACGGTGAAAAGATAGACAAGAGAAAAACATTTATTAAAACATTAGTACCAACCAAAATTGCAGAGATATAGAAAAAAAGAAAAGAACTGCTCAAGGAAAGCAAACTGAATGAATTGAGTAAGCAATGAATCTTGAGATAGCTGGTCCAGACTATTTAAAACTAGTGAAGTAGTTTATCTAAAGTGTTTAAAGGCATGCGTTAACAACGTTTTGTCCATCATATCTCAGACATGTTTCATAGTAAAGTTCTAAATAGTTTATTCTGATTTGTTTTAAGAAGTATTTACGTTAGTGGTAGAAAATTGCGTTTTATCTTGCTGGAGAACTGCCCTTGGATAGTCTTGTATGAATGGAAATAGAAATGGTGAAATGGCTCAGTTATAGAGCATTAGCGTAGTACGCTAACAGTCCAGAGTTTGATCCCCAAATATGACTAAAATAATAACTTGTTCTTTATTTACCGGGGTGATTCGGAAGTCACCTAGTAAGGTGTTGGTCTCATAAACCCCCTTCAAACAAGTTTCAAGATTTCTGGGGCGATTTTAAATAGCTGTAAAACACGCAATAAAGAAAAACAGTTTTAAGACTGCATACATGTAACGGTACGCGTTTAATAATTGCAATATGAATATTGAAGAAGATTTTTAGCAAGTTACCCCCTCAAACTATTAAACCAGCAGTTAATGCCGTGTGTCGATTAAATGAATTGTATATTTTGTTTTTCACCTCAAGGTGTCTAACTCTTAAATGTCTGTCAGAGTGCTTCAACAAAATTTGGATGACTGAAGACAAACTCTGCCTGACCATGAAGCCAGTTCTGACTATCCTGGCACTACTGCAGCGTGTTCGTCATAAATTCTTAAAAAAGACAAAAATAAGGCTATAAATTAGGCTTTCTTTTTATCAAAATTTTAAAATTTGAAGCAACTATAAAATTAGCAAAAAAAACTATCAAAAAAAATCCAAGATCATACGGAGTAACCTTCAGTTGAGAAATCTATTAACCAAAACTAAAAAATTTAGGCTTACCAGAGAAGTACCACAGGGTTCCGCACTAAAACCTAAACTGTGGAATCTGGTTTATAATGAGCTACTCAGGATGTGACTGTAGCACAATGGTCTAGTACAAAGACTGTTGTGCAGGCAGCCCGGGTTTGATTCCCAGCAGTCTCCTTTGCAAGGCAATGGCAAACCAGCAAAGAATTTGCCTAGTAAACCCATCTAGTGGTGTGATTTGGATTCTACGTTAAACTGTAAGTCCCGTATGTTTGTGTAAAATTATTATTGCAAACCGGGGTGCCGACGCTCATAGCAAGTATGGCACTATAAGAAAAAGAAGGATGTGACTGCCGGAAAGAGTAATTATTGACGGATGGCGTGATTCTAGTAGACAAGAATATAGACATAGAAATATTATAAAAAAGGTTAAAGTTGGCAAAAGAAATGTTATAGATATGGATAAAAAATAAAGTGTTTGATCTGGCTCCGCAGTCAAGTTCGGAGTTACACTTGCAACAAATAACAAGAAGAACAAACAAAATGAACGAAATTTTGCTAAACAAAGAAATACCAGAAAAAAGGACAAAAAAGGCTAATAGCAACGGCAGCTAGAAGTAAACTATTGTACTCCGCAAAAACATAAAGAAACGCTTTGAAAACAAAACAAAACCAACCAAAAATGAAATAAAAAGAGCAGGGCCTACAAGACGATGTTGCAGGAGGGATTAGAGTTAACCGCGGTGACACTACCCGCAGATTTGAAAGTAGAAGATAGATTAGACATAAAATTAAATGCTAAATAAGGAACTAGTTGATAGAAAGATAGCAAAAACAGTAAAAAAGAAAAATAAAAATATTCTAAACTAACACCAGAAAGAATAAACCGGCAACGTATTACCATACAACACAACTACTCACTAGACATGAAAACTACAAAAAACAAATTAGATGGTGAAAAAAGAAAGATGCATATTCTGTCAAAAAGACGCAGAATCTACGCTAGTAGAGTTCAAATCGTGAAAGGAAGAAAAGAAAATGTTAGACAAAGTACTGAAAAACAAAATTAACAAATCTAAAGCAATAAATAATATAGTGACAAAAACAAATAGAGAGCACTAAAAAACTATGCAATTGCAATACTGAGAAAAAAATATAAAAAAGTTTAAAGCCTTATAATTTAGATAAACCAAAATGAAAGATGTACACAGATTAAGCCACAGAAGACAAGGAGGAGCAAAAAAATAAGGTATAAGGAATGATGAACCGGGGACAGCAAACAATTTTATAATAAAACTCCACACACTTGGCCCACAGTTCCTTTCACTGCCAAAAACACTTTTCTTGGAATAGTGTTCAATTCCGCTAATGTTCTTTTCTACTTTAAAAACGAGATCTCTTTAATGCTATATTTAATTTCTTAAACAACCAAAAATCAAAAAACCAAGTTTGAAGACTAAGGATGTTAGCAAATTTTGCAACCACTCTGCGCATGTTTATATTTTTACGCAAAATTGAATGTGCTTAATCAGTACTGATCTAAATTTCTTTGAAAATCTCTTGTACGATCAAACAACAATCTCCTATTATTAGATTTTTTACCCTCTCAATTTTATTATTCCCACAGCATCGTCTCCAAATACCTGTTGAATCTTATGGCTAGTAGGCAACAACTGACGCACCAAAACGCCAAAAAAAAAAAATCAACCATGCTCATTAAACTATCTGTCTCCACTAGTGAAATGCATAACAACTGGAACGCGCATACAAATGAAAGTTTGAGTTAGAATTTGGTCTTGATTTAGAACGGCAAAATATACACGCCGCAACATCTGTCCTTTTCTAACGCACGACTTAAAAAAAGTTATCATACACGCCGGAACCTTGTCTCTCTTCAACATTCATCATTCCAGTTATTATGCATTTACTGGCCTCTACTGTGCAAAGTGGTGCGCCCTGGCCTAGCATCAGTACTATGTACGGGAATTTTTATGGTCGGATACTCTTTAGACAGACCTCGTATACATTAAAAATGATTTGACTTTGGAAGAAGAATAGTTCAGAAAGAATTAAAAATATGGCAGAGATAAGAACTTAAAAAGCAAAATTGTATAGGTACGGTAAGGAAAATTAAAAATAGATGAAGAAGTATACAAGTGGACTGATGAAATAGGATTAAAAAAGAGTAAACAATAAACAGAAAAACAATGGATACTAGAATAAATTGAGAAAGCAAGAAACTGGTAACAATTAAAAAGAAAGAAAAGAAAAACTTATTTACAAAGGAGCAAATTGGCAATCCGTAATAGTTGTGAATGAGGCAGCGTGGAAAGAATACACACATTTAAAATAGGAATAAGAGTAGAATCATTAGAATTGAGCATAACTGGAAAAACAGTAAGAAAATAAAAAAAAATAAGAAAAATAAGAAAAAAAGGTAATTTGGACTGAAAAAAGTGTGTTAATGTATAACAAAATCTAAGATAAATTAGAAAAAACTTAAAAATGTAAAAGAAATAATAAGAAAATAGTAAAAAAACAAAACAATACAAAATTAAAAAAAAAAACAAGTGGTGAAACAGCAAATGTATTTAAAAAAAGAGATAGAAACCAAAAGGCGCCGAATAAACAAAAAAGAAACAACAGAAAAATATCTTAGCAAACAGAAAGCATACAAACAACAATGCAAAATGGCTATTTATAAAAAAAAGACAGAAACAAAAGCGTAGAAATACATAAACAAAAAAATTAAAAAAAAAATAGGGAGATATTAAGGCTAATCCAATAAAGCTGTAAAAAAAATACTTTTCAAATTTATTTGAAAAAGAAAATAAAAAATAAAATAAAACAAACAGACAACAGCCAATCCAAGTAGCGGACAAAAAAATTAAAAAAAAAACCTAATAAAAAAGGGCCAAATAAGATGAAAAGAAAAGGTCTTGTACGCCCGTTACACAAAAATACGTAAAAATATAAGAAAAAATTAAGTAAATAACTACAAAAAACTAACATTATTAGTACAAAATTCAAGATTTCGCCATGATGTTTGAAACAAAAAATGAAAAGTATATGCGTTATTCTTGTATCTAAATGCGGCATTTAATAGTGTGGATAAAGAAAAACTGTAGAAGTGTATAAGAGAGAAACTATTTTTAGACAAAAAACTATTGTAAAACCTTACTAAATACACAGAAAGGCAAAAGAACTGGCTGAAATAATAAGTCACTTCAGCCGTGGTTACAATATATACCTGTAAGCTTGTAAATAATGGGACGGAAAAGCTGTATTCCGAACTAGCTACAATGTTCACAAAATGGGTAAACGGAGAACCAATATCGGAAGAAGCTAAGGAGTCGCATATAATATCAATTTATAAGAAAGGATCAAAAAAAGAATGTTTGAATTACAGTGGCATAGCCGTTACCAGCACCCTCAGCAGACTCTACGACAGAATACTAAAGGACCTGATAGAAGAAGAGCAACCCCACATATCTGAAGAACAGTCAGGTTTTCGGGCAAGAAGATCATGCAACGACAACCTATTTGCCCTGAAATAAATCATAGAAAAGAAAACTAACACCTACAAAAAATTACATCTGCTACTTGTGAATCTAGCCAAGGCATATGATAGCGTACCACACAACAAATTATGGAACGTTCTACACCAATCATCTATTAACACCACATTTATAAACGCAATAAAACACTTATACGAAAATTCAACTTGCAGGGTAAAGATAGGCGGAAAACTGTCGGAAAGCTTCTATATCAGCAATGGACTCCGCCAGAGATGCTGCCTATCTCCCACACTGTTCAACATATACATTGAGCATGCAATGAAGCAATGGAAGAGGAAATGTAGAAATATGGGAATTCCCCTATCCGATGAAACGATGCTATACACGTTGTAATTTGCGGACGACCAGGTCGTAATAGCGCAGAATAAGGAGGACCTGGAATACATGAGCCGTAAACTCATAGAAGAATACAAAAGATGGGGAATGACCATGAACATAGGGAAAACCAAGTATATGTGCATTGGCGGGAAAGCAGAAGACCTTGACTTGAAAAACCACGTACATATTGGCCCGGTTAACGAGTATAAATATTTGGGCGCATGGTTCTACAAGTCAGGAACGGACAACAGAGAAATAAGACAACGAATAGCACAAGCAAAAAAGCTAATAAACGCGTTAAACGGACTGTTGTGGAGTAAAGATATTAACACAAAGAGAAAGCTAAATATATACAACACGATGATTAAGAGCTACCTACTATACGGATGCGAAACGTGGAAAGCAACTAATGTATGGGAAAATAAACTTAGGGCAGTGGAAATGGATGTTATAAGAAGGTCACTACGGGTATCCAAATTGGACAAAATCAGGAACGATAAACTAAAGAAAAACATAGATCTCAAAGAAGACATAATCAAGGAAATCCAAACTTGACAATTAATATGGTATGGACATGTCCAGCGCATGCAACCAACAAGGATACCAAACCTAGCCCTAGAATGGAGACGCCTAGGAAAAAACAGTAGAGGAAGACCAAAAAAAAAATGGGAGCAAGGAATTTCAAGAGCTATGAGCAAGAAAAACTTGAAGACTGGACAATGGGAAGATAGGAGAGAATGGAAAGCGGGTATCGGACAACGTCGCAGAACGGTCTAAAACCGAGAATATATATAAGACTAACGTAGGAATGTTATATGTTTATAAGAAAAAACTCAAGTTTTATGCAAAACTAATCTAATGAGTTAAACCATTTTTTTTTTTCAAACTTTACAAAAATTTGCTGTTACTCCTGAATCCTACCACTTACGCTGACATATCAGTTTGTTGCATTCAGTTACTCATGTCAAAACTGTGAGCAAGTAAGTTGCATTGAAACACCCCGCTCTCTCCGCGCCAGTGTCTTGATTAGAAAATTGAAGGTTTCAACTACTGTTGATGTTTCTGCACTATAGTGTTAAAACTATTGAATACAAATTATCATTCAACTATAGATTGCATAAAAAAAACTAGCAATTAGTAAGAAAAATAGAAAAAATGTATCAGAAAACAGCAAGCAGGGTGTGGGTTAACGGAAAAATGAGTATATAAGTTCTGAACAACAAAATGAGACAGAGTTACTTATTGAATTCTATTTTGTTTACAACTTACATAGCAGATGTAGAAGAGAAGCTGAGATTGGCCAAAAATAAAAATTAAATAAAATATTGGAATTTAATGTAGAAAAAACAAAAATGATGATATAAATTAATAATTTATTCAAAATCAGTCAATCGAATCACAGCTTCCAATGATCAATCATAGACAATTATTTTGGTTCTACAAACCTCGTCAGTATGAATCTTCTTGGCCATGTTTAAATGTAACAGGTAGCATATAAACAGAACTGCTGCTATCAAAATAATGCTGTGTTTGTCAAACTTTGACATCAACGTCAAAAAAGTAACAACAGTAGCAACACTAATCTTATATACAAACAGAGTCTAGCACATTGTAGGCAGTTTCCAAAAAGACGTAGTAAAAACAAAAACTTCACATAATTTTGTATTTTAAAAACTTCATACCAAATGTCAAATATTGTCAGTAAAGTGTGATGCCTTATTAACGTATATTTACAATTTTAACTCTCTACTTTATTTAATCTTGTAGTAATATCCAGGCAGACATCGTTAGGTTTCAACTATGCCAGATTAACAAAAAAATTGAGTAGCAAACAGTCTTCAAATTTTTCACATTGAATGGTTTTACTCTTATTCAATGAACAAAGATTGGATGGCGTATATGGTAAAGATTCATCATCATATTTTACTGTGATAAAGTGAACCAAAAGATTTAAGATGGGTTGAAGTGATAACAAAAAATTTGCCTTTATTGAAAAACTGGTCCAGAGTGAGAGTATTATCAACAATGTCAGAACTGTCAAATACATCGATTTGCCGAGTATTTTAAGCTCTATAAGGGAAACAAAAAGAATTTCTGCAATCTATTGTTACGGAAGATTATCTTATATTATGATCATCTGTCCAAAAAAGAATCCATGGAATTGTCAGCTTGCAGGTGAACCACTACCAAGATAAACCAGAGTATCCCCGTCAATCAAAAAGATCATGGCCACAATTTTTTTTAAATTGTGAGAGAATCCTGATGATTAATTTTAAAGAAAGAAATACCATAATAAATAGCGCTTATTAAGCTACCTTATTACATAGATTAAGTAAAAATATTCTGGCAAAGTATCAACAAAAAATTACAACGAAATTGAGGTTGATGCACGACATTGCACTTGTGCACACAACTTGTCTTAAGAGAATGCGGCTTTCAAAAAAATCATCTTTCCTATAGTCCAGAATTGCCCCTAGCAACTACTTGTTTGTAACATTTTAAAAAAATCTTTGAGTTAAATTTCTTGACGACAAAGAAGGGAAAACTGCTGTTTTAGAGCATTTTGACGACAAATCTTCAGGATATTTTTATAAGGGGATAGAATAACTAATTAAGCAATGTAATAATTGTGTTGAGGTTATGAGGTTATAATTTCTTGCTTAGGCTAGAAATGTATGGAGGTTACCACGTATACAATATATTTAAAATAAAATGATACATTTATCCAGGTTTTGGACAAACAAAAAAAGCAATATTTGTTTCAAATCTTAAACCAACTTTACTTTAAGTTTTCTAGAAATAATCTGCAAATTGTAACAGAGTACTCTTAACTTAAAAAACCCAGTAAGCTTTGTTTCTTACGAACTTGTAAACAAAATTTAAAAATATTAATTAAATTGTATTTTTGGTATTAGGTAGCAAATAGCTTATTTACAAAAATGCATATATTTCATTAATTCAAAACTTTGATGGAGACCCGTCCTTAAATTACAATTTAAATTGCTTCAAAGGTGTTCGTTTGTAGTCAGCGACAGCGACCACTAGCCGACAACGGAGGCTGGCAACAATGAAATCACAAGTACAATATAATTTAACGCAGCTTTGTTTAAAGTGCGCAACAACGATACACGTTCGGTTGTAGTAATTTATATCATATTGTCTCTGTATTCGGTCTTCGGTCGTTAGCTAGAAATAAGCACCTCTAGACGGCAAAACTGTTCATTATAAAAGAAACATTAAATATGAGTTTAAAACCATTAATACTACTAATAACATTACTTTAAATTAACCAAAACAAAAGTAATGTAATAATAACATTTTTACAATTATTCTTTATTAACATATGAACCAATCTTAAAAGTACAAAAAACAACCATTAGCACAGATATAATAAAAACTCTATTCATAAAAGCATAATAATTCTAATATTATGTTCCTATAATTATGGCCAGTATTGTACAAATATAGACACAAGCACAGTATGCTTATTTTATTATTAATGACTCTTTGCGCTACTAAAAATGCAGTAAGTTGCGATAAAACTGCGTCGCAAAACACTTAATATTTTTAGTGCATTTTTTTGCACAATTAGTACGTTTTTATACTAATTACATTTTTAATATGAAGTAATTAGCATTTTTAAACAATAATTAAAACATTAATTAAAATTAACAAAGTACAAACAAAATTGCCGCTAAATTGGTTGCTATGACAACCAATTAATGACATAAGACACATCATAACTCACGCCACTATCCCCAAAAAAATCCACAATTTATTTATAATTTCATTTCAAGAATGTCCTTTAAGCGCATAGTTATGTGTGTTTGGCATGCATTACTGTATAATATTCGGCATTAATTTATTAACGGAGACTCATTCTCATACCTCTTTTTACCTGTTTACTTTATACACTCAAAACTATTGTATATATAAACAACACGAAATTTTTTGTTAAGGGTTTAAATTATTATTTTTAATGAATCAGGGAGGAATTCCAACCAACTCGAAACTGCGCGGTTATATAATAATTATGATTAAAAAGTAATATAATTGGGGATGATTTACGCGAAGGTGCAGAAAGGGAGCGCGCTTTTGTTTATTCAGAATTTCTGTTTTTTTTTTTCTATCTCGGGGTGATAAATCTGCACAATTTTGTTCATTTCTGTGCGCGCGTGAGGGAGAAATGTATGTAGATTAAGGGTTGGGGTTTTAGGAATGGCGGCGTGGAAAAGTGTAGCATTTCCGCTCTTGTATATACCTTTAAGATATCTGTGTGTGTACAGTTTTTGTTTTTTATATTTTCTTGAATGTCTTTTTGATTTTGATGAAATGTTTTTCAGTGTTAGTGTGTGTTCTAGAAAGGTCTTAACAATGTCTTATTGTGTCTCTAAATTGACCTACGTTTGCTTAGGTCGATCTGAGGCATATGGATGAAAAGGCTGGCAGCAATGTTGTCGAGGTGGGCGTCGATCTATCTGAGTTCTACATGTCCGTCGAATGGGACATCCTTGAAGTACCTGCTGTTAGGTGAGCAACCCTTTATTTATTAATAATTTTCTTTCAATCATTACATTAAAATATCTTAATTTTGTTAGCATTACTTTAAAAACATTACATTAAATCAATCAACATAAATTGATTTTTTTAATTAAAATTTAAAAAATTACTATTTACTAATCAACGGTAGTTTTAAAATTTATTTGAAATAATCTGTATAGTTGTAATAATTTATTTATTATGGCTTTTATAAGTATTGGTCGCAAATTATAAATATACAATAGGACTAAAAAATTAAACTATATATTATTATAATTAGTTATTTTATTATTTCTACTAACTTTAACAGTTTTAATAATAATAAAATTTTTCTTAAGAAATCATCTTTAAAAAACTGCTTTTTAATACTAAATAATTCATTCTATTTCTTGTTAATCTATTAAAAAACCTGAAATAACTCAAGATTGTTTTTCTAGTATATTTGAAAATTACTAGATTTTAACTAAATTTTAAAATTTATTATATAGTTAATAGACATTATACAAAGAAAACGTAAGATTATGGTCTCCATGCTTCCGACTGCTGCATCAAATATTTTGGGTTAAAATCTCGTTACTGAAAATTATTTAAACGTTTGTACACTATTTTTAGAAAGTAGTTAGTGTAGACTTTAGACATAGCAACATACAAAACTATTAATGTCTTGTGAAGTAGCCAATCTACGTTGCCAATGTAGAGTTTTATGGCTGAGATTTTTGTTTGGTCCAAAATAGATAATAAATTTCTTTAGTAGTTCAAAATCTACTTAAACCTGTAGATCTACCCGTAAAGTTATTTTTTTTTTAATTTCAGTATTTTTGTAAAAAAAAATTTCAAATTCAATGTTGAATCAGATATACGGATAATTGCTGTTTGACCATGCATGCATCCAATTAAACATTTAAACAAAATCTTACATAAATACAGAAACCCAAAAAGATCTAATTAAAATTTATGTGACAATACACTAAATAGTCAAATCTATGGCAATAAATACAGCAATAAAAAATCAGAAACTGGAAATAATGACAGACACTCTATAAAAAATCAAATTTTGAAAAAACTGCCAACACTATGTCAAACATATCACCAAAAAGATTACTTGGTAATAATAAATAGCTTAATAAAGCAAAAGCTAGCAATAGAAAGTTGTTTAACAATGCCAAAGAAAACGGCAATTAAACCTCAAACAGAATTTGGTTCACAGCATAAAAAAGCCAAAAGAGACTCCTAGAGTGAATATTGTAAGAACGTTTAAAACAATCTCACATGCTCTTGTTAGTTTTTAACTAAAAAAAACTTAAAACGCATAACAAAAAGGTTTTAGTAGGGACAAACGCCATAGTGCTTAAAATAGACAATTAGCACGTTTAAGTCATCAGATACGAGGTTGCTATTTATGTATTGAGAAAAATAAGAACAAATAAATGAATTTTTTTTTTAAATATTTTTATTGTTTTTCAAAATAATTGCTTTTAAGATTTATACACTTTTGCATGCGATTGAACCACCCTTCAAAGCACTTTGTCTAAAACATGCGTTTTGAAGGCCTCAACCGCCTCTTCGGGCAATAAAAATTGTTGTCCACGCAGTTAATCTTTAATTACTGAGAAAAAAAAATTAAGTGCTAGGTTAAGGTTGTAAGGCGGATGACCCATCAACTCAATCTTTTGTGTGTCTAAATATTTGTTTGTTTCATGTGATGTGTGTGAGCTCGCATTGTTGTAATGCAAAGTGATTCGTCGTTTTAGGTAGATGTCTCTCAATTTACCAATAACTTTATGCAAATACATGGTCGTATATTACGCTGAATTAACCGTCTTTTGATTTTTAAGAGCCACAGTTGCCACATGCCCGGCTTTTGTGAAGAAACACGCCACTATTTGCTTCTTAACGCTTCGAGAACAAACAACTTTTGTTAGCTTTTCTTCACATTGAAACACCCTTTTGGCCTTTTTTTTTCTGGTTTATATGCATAAATTTACGACTAGTCACCTGTGACGATACTGTATACGGCTTTGGATGCAGCAAAATTGTATTTTGTAATCATTATACGGCACCAATCAACACAAGCATTTTTTAAGCATCTGTCAACAAATGTGAAATTTAACGTGCACACTGCTTCCAAACACCCAAATGTTTGTGCAAAATCTTAAGTATGCTGGTCATACTAATGCTTAAACATGTCTCGATTTCGTGATATGTCACATGACAATTTTCTTCAATTAGTTTTTGCACAGCATCAATATTTTCCGGCACAACGATCGATTTTGGACAACCTTCTATAACTTTGTCTGTGAGGGAACTACCACGTTTGAATTCAGTGTACCAGCGATAAATCTGTGGATGGCGCTTTATCGCCAAATGTTGAAATCAGTTGATTGAAGCACTGTTCTTGAGTTAGACCACGTCAAAAATCATAATAAATCATAGCTCAAACATTATTGCAACATAATTCTATCTTTAGGCCGAGATGAAATTTTCAACTTAGTGTAAACAACACAAATAGAGCTTGCACGTCAAAACGTTCTGAGTACGTATAATGTCAAAAATGTCAAATTTTACGATAACAATGTCAGATTTCACCTGGCAATACCAGTGTTGCCAGTTCTCAATACATAAATAGCAACCCTCGTAGTGACTGTATCTATTATAATAGAGAAAGGGGTTGCTGCTTTAAAAGAGTTTTATGTAAAATTTTCAAAACTAATTAAACACTAACATATATACCAAACAACTGGAAAACAAACAAGGTGGTATTTATACCAAAACCGCAAAAACTCTCGTATGCTCTGTTTAAATTTTACAAACCATACAGTCTAATATTTTTGATACTAAAAACACTCTCTTATCACAAAAACCAATCTGCATACCAATCAAAGCAAAATATCAAAAGTAAGCATTGCAAAAAAATTGCTCTAAGAGTATTTTTAGATATTGTAATTTTTTTTAAAACATTATCTTTGCATTCCTTGCAAAGAAAATAAAAAGCATACCACTTTTTGTCTAATATAAAGTAAGCTTTATGCTAAAAAGTCAAACTATAAAAACTACTTAATAATGTAAAACTAAAGTTACAAAGCGTTTTATTATCATTTATACTGTTATGTCTTTATCTAATTTTTAAATTTTGAGTTAGAAAGTAAGCCAAAGTTTGCTGCACGTAGGCCTTATTAGGCTCTTTGTACCTCCTCTAGTGCAGACCTTACTTTGTTGTTTCGGCATTCAACCTCTTATGTGGTAAGCTTATAAACTTATAACTGAACAATGTGGCTTGAGCAATTACATGCACAAAATAGGATATCAGTCAAATCTTATATGTTGCAGATAATTCTGGAACAAAGAAATTCTACTGACTATGTGTAAAGTTTACGGTACGTAAAGTATAAACTAGTAGTAGCAAATAAAAACTAACTAAAAAAAACTTAAGACAATCTATTGGCAATAGTTTTTGAACTTAATGAAAATAAACAAAAAAGTAACAAACAGAGACGCACAATATAAACAAGAACCCGCAGTGAAAGGGCACAAGATGTACCATTACTTAAGATAAGAACATTTTAAACAGAAAAGATACTATTTCAATATTAGTAGAAAGTATACGGCTAAAAAAAAAGTAGATAATTTTTTGGATTAGTTTTAATTTAGCGTTAATCACTGTTTATATCAAGTTTGTAACATGACAGTCAACTAATTTTAAAATTGTTTTAGTTGACAAAACTAGCATAATTTTAAAGTCGCTTAACAAAATTATTCTCAAAAGTAAGCCCACGGTCTTTTCACAAACCTGTTGTTATCTTAAACTTTCAAATATATATGATGCCTTTGGATTAAAAGCATTAGTGGTTAAAATTCATTATTAAACTGTCGATGATAATTCAAATAAATTGTTTATTGGTTTACCAGGTTCGTTACAAATGTTCCGGTGCTGCCATATTTGAATCACAGAAAATCAAATGTCTAGTCTTCTTCTTCTTCTTCTTTTGTCCACCAGATGGTGTCCGTTGGCTGTTGCTTGTGTTTGATTACTCAGCCTCCGCTGGTGTTCAACATTCCCTTCATCTATTTTAGGGCCTTCCTGGATTTCTGTTACTTACTCTTTGATTTGTTGTTTTTGGCCGCTTTCGCTATTCTGGAGTCAATCATTCGTTCGACATGTTTGTTCTATTCTCTTCTTTTCCTCCTTACAAGCTTTGCGATATTGGTTATTTTGCTGATTTCTTTGATGTCGTCACTACTCATACAGTCTAGTAGTGTTTTCCCATGGATGGTTCTTAGAATTTTTATCTCTGCCGTCCTCATCATCTGTATGGGTTTTGTTGTGTTGGGCCTCGTCTCTGTCGCATAGGTTATTACCGGTCTAGTGACTGCCTTGTATATTCTGACTTTTATTTTTGGTTTTAGGTATTTATTTCTCCATATTAACTCGTGCATACATCAAGATATACATGTTGCTTTCAGGGTTTGGTGTCAAACGTCTCTATGTAGGTTCCCGTAACTATGGATACTCACCCACAGATAGTTAAATTGCAATATTTGTTTTATAATACTACCGTCCAGTTCCAGCTTGCATTTTGTGGGAGATTTTGATATTACTTACACTTGGTTTTATCTTTATTTATGGATATGTTGAGTTCTTTGACTTTCTGGTTAAACGCATGAAGCATTCGCTGTAGGTTGTGTTAGGAGTTTAATATGAGAACAATATCATCCGCATAGCATATCACTTTGAATTCGTGAGTTCCCATTTTGTAACTTCTGTTGTCTAGTAGTACTTCTATTATTTTGTTTATTATGTGGTTGAACAACATGGGGCTCAATAAATCGCCCTGTCTCACTCTATGTTTACTCTTATTGTTTTGACGTGCTCTTGCCAATCTTTACTAATGTTTTACAGTTTGTGTTTATGTTGATGATGCTATTTATTATACCGTGGTTTATCTTTGATGCTCTCAAGATGGTTATAATGTTGTTTAGGCGGACTCTATCAAAAGTCTTTTACATGTCCAATGACTTTTCAACTATCTGCTTGAGAATAAAAATAGAGTCTACGGTGATTCTATTTTTCTTGAAATCTTGTTGTTCATTTGCTATTTTTATATCGTTGTTTATTATTTCCTTTATGAGTTTTGTAAATAGTTTCAGGATGCAGTCGAGAAGAGTTATTCTCCTATAATTGTCCGGATTTGTGCGTTCCTCTTTTTTGAAGATGGGGATCGACGTACTGTGTTTCCATTCATCTGGAACTTTTTCTTTTTTTAGTATATTATTGAACAGGTTTGTAATTTCAGCGTTTAAGTGTCTCCACCATATTTAAGCATTTCATTGCTTATGAGGTTGGGTCCTGGTGCCTTTCGGTTTTTAAAAGCTTTTATCTGCACTGCCACTTCTTTTATTGACACTTTGATATTGTCGTCGTTTATTTCTACTCTCTCGTATAGTGTTACAAAATATTTTTCCCATTCTTCTTTATTTATTTTTGTAAGTTTGCACCGTGTCTTTTATGTCTTTTGGTAAATCTCCCATAATATGGTTCTTTAAGTCTTCGGATCTCTCTCTGTGCTGCATTCCTTATAGTTTTGTAGTGTATGTAGGGTCTTTGGTAATTATCTCTGAGATATGCTATGTATGCTTCCTTTCTATGTTTGTATTGTTGTATCACTTCACTGGTAAACCTTGATTATTTCCGTCCTTCTCTGTGCTTTACAGTTCTAAATCCTATTGCTTTTGTATCGGCGTCGATAATGTTTTTAGCGTTTCCCACTGTGTATTTACGCCATCCTCGTCTGTGATTGGATTGTTAAACATGTGGTCCTTTAACCTGTTACTATATAAATGTTTTGTGCTTTTATTGGCCAGTGATTTAGTGTTAAACTTTTGAATGAGTTGATCTTTTGTTTGTGTGATCTTGTGTTTGAAGTGATTGATGTTTATTTTGCCTAAGACAAGTTTGTAGTCGCTTCAGACTTTTGCTGTATTTAATGTCCGCACATTCAAGGTGTGACTTCTTGGTCTTTTGTGGTCTACAACATTATACTCCATGTGCCAATTCTCAGTGCGTGTTGTTTGAGGTTGTGTTTCCTTTTTTGCGCCAGTTTCCTCAACCCTCTTTCTTTATCTGGGCTTGGTACCGGCGGTATTTTTGCACAACTACTCAATCCGTTGTGCATTCATACCAGCAAAGTTCAAAACTTTAGCAACATTAAGTACATACAATGTTTGCTAAGAGTAACAGAGTAAAAATATCTAAATTAATGCTGATTAACAATGTTTTATTGACTTATTTAGTTTTACAAAAGAGTGGCGTAGTAATCCAGGCATCTGACTGTTGCACTAAAAATCTTTTATTTGGAATAAACTCAAAATTGTAGGTCTACCTGCAATGTAAGTTGCGGACAGAGAAAAGGCTAATAAGCTAGCAGTGGCATCTATACGGCTAAAAAATTATAATTATTTATAAATACAGTGTAAAGTATTGGTATCTACTATCAAGTATTAGATATTAATAGCATAAGTATTAGTACTTGATATCAAAAAATATTTATTTTACACGATACTAGATTCAGGAAAAGACAAATTTGTATATCTAGTTTGGCTAATTATATTAAGTTGAAAATACTTAATATAAATTTTGGCAAATTGGCTAAATTTTGTTTGTGCTTTTTCATCTAAGTTTTTCAAAAAAACTAAAAGAATCGGGTTCACTCTTACGGAATGACTGTCTACCGACTAAACTCCACCTAATAAGCCAGTCCTACAAATTGGGCACACAATATGTGTAGTTTTTTTCCTCTTTTGTTGATTTGCAGTTTGATTTTAGTAGTGCGTATTCTGCGCAAATCTTATAAAAAGTGTTTTAAAATTGTGGCTAGGTGAGTGCTACAAAATTATGCGTTTAGTGTACTGAATGATCTCTTAAGCCTGGCGTTTTCTCCGTCTAGTTGGCAAACCGGGCAAGATCTTGATTGTTTTGTCATTTTATTGTAGAGTCTTATCTAGACGTTCCAAACGTGCCATGGTGCATTAAAAATTTTTCTCAAAATTTTGTTCTAAAATGCTTCTATCAGTACATTCTGAGGTGCCTATTGTACCCCATGCTGGACTAGCGAGCAGATGATTGTTGTTTAAAGTCTAATTTTTTTCTTCTCCTTTTTCTGTTAGATTTTATTAGCGGCGATAGACAGTTGAATGCTAATCTGACTTTGTCTATCGTTTTCTAGACGTAAAGTTTAAAGTTTAGACGTTTATCTGAATGTAGTTCTAAGAATTTAGTTGAGTTCTTCTATGTTATCTTAGTGTATTTAACTACTTTAGATTAACTTGGATGCGCCAGATGTTTATCTAATTCTTGTATTTAAGAGCTGCTGCCTGTACCTAACCTAACCTAAATAATGCATAATAGCGGTATTGTTAGCGTATTGCGCAATCTGCACACCCTATTTGATCATTTTTTAATCAAAAACAAATACCCAAAATAAAATTGGCAATAAAATTGAACCCTTTGGCTATAATTGGACTAGACGCCGAAACGTGGTCTTTTAACTTAGCGGCCAGTATCCTGATCTTTAATTAAAATGCAATCAATTTAAGTAGTTTTGTTTTAAAATTAAAGTGTTTTAGTTTGTACAAAAAACTTTTGTGCCAAACCTTGTCTAAAGCATTTTCAAAGTCAAAAAAGACTATTCTCGTGTTTTTTTAGTCTAAAAAACCAATTTATGATGTAGCTAGTATGCTAGTAGTTCGACAGCAAGAACTCTATTTCGGTGTAATTTTAAAGTTTTTTCAAAATTACATTTTCTGTTATTTTACTTTTTTTTCAATTATCTTAAGTTTATCTTTAGACATAGACTCTCATCTATCTAAACCCAGCATGCTTCTTAGTGTCGTTGCCCCAATATATGAGCGCAATTTTAAAATAACGTAGTTCCATCTTCCGTATATTTGCTTTGCGTTGTGACTAGCAAAATTTGCATAATTACTACTGCCCGGATAGCATCAGTCACTTTAAACTTATTTCAAATCTTGGCAAATGCTTCTTTCGGTCTCATAGGGTGATATGAAACATTTGTCGTTCCATGCCTCTTTGTGTCGTTGTTATTTTGTCTATGTTCTTTTGTGTTAGCGTTCATGTCTGCAAACTTTAGATTAGTACTGGCACTACACATTGATTAAAAACCGTTGTCTTCAGATGTTGTAGAATATTTTTTTTTTGGAGAAAGTAGTTTAATTTTCCAAATGCTGCCCAGCCAAGTCTTGTCTTTTGTAGTACCTCTGCTTCTTGATTGTTGTTTGTCGGTTTAATAACTACTTGGATATACATATTGATCTACTTGCTCAATCTTTTCTTCATTTATTTCTATGTTTAGAATATTTGCTGTTGTTATCATGACTTTAGTTTGTCATATTCATTTTTAACCTAATCCTGTTAGATGTTGAGATCTTCAAACATATATGACAAGTCTTTTATGTTGTTAAAGAATATGATAAGGGCTTCCATTTATGTTTATCAGTTGTTTAAAGATATTTTCTAATGCCATATTAAATAGCTTGGATAATATTGGGTCATCCTGCCTTACGTTTCTTTCAATAGGAATGTCGCCAGTTTATTTGTTGAGCTTGATAGTCATTGTGGCTCTTTCATAAACTTTCTTTAAAAGCGCTAAACACCTGTAATAAATACGGCCGTTCTGTAAGGCTTCTAACTGTCCAAGTTTCTATACTATCAAAGGCTGTAGAGTAGTCAATAAATGACATGTATATTGTGTGATGGTATTTGTTTGCTTATTTTACAAGAACACTCATAGTCAATAAATGATCACTGGTGCTATACCCTTTGCAAATCCCGGCCTGATCAATTCCTTCATACAATTCAAATTTATTTGTCAGGCGTTTCGTAATTATTTTGGTAAAAACTTTATATATCTGAGAAAGAAGTGCGATAAGCCTATAGTTTTTAAGTTTGCTTCTAATCTCATTCTGCTTGTCTGTCTCTGATTTAGGTATGTTAATAAATATTGAGCGTTTATACTCAATTGGAAAATATCGAAGACAAAGAATTCCGTTAATTATGTTTGTGAAAGACATAATTATTTTAAAAGAAATGACTTTTAAAGTCTTATTAGGAATACCATCATGGCCTGAATTAAACCTGCTGGATAAAGAGCAAGTATTTATTTTAGTCATATTTCGGAGATCAAACCCCGGACTGACATCAGCGTGCTACGTTAACGCTCTATAAATGAGCTATTACACCATTAAAATAAACTACAATCTCCTTAACCGTTATTGGCCAAACACTCTCAAATAAAGCGTTGTCGGCATTATCCCTCAAGAGGTGGTTAACTTTTTGTTTTGTCTTAGTAAACCGGAGAACACTGCAGCTTAAAATTGTCAGCAAATGATTTTGCCTTATCTTTAGTTGTGTAAGTTCAGGCCATAAATATCCGGAATTAATATTCTATTGCTTCAAAGTGCATTAGTAAAATAGTCTAAAGTAGCTAAAAAAATTGCGTTAAAATCTGTAGTTTTTATTGTATTACTTGGGTTTAGATAAGCCAAAATGAGTTTAATTGAAACTAGATCAGGCGCACTAATTATAATGGAGTTTTTCTCCAGTGTATCTGTGTTGGAAGTGACAACTTCAAAATAGTCTGTCTGACAATGATTGCCGTACCATGCCACTGATCCATGTTGCCGTCACCCAAATAAGTAAAGGTATTTGGGATATTTACTGTAAGATTTGTCTCTCTAACACTAACATTACTTCAATTTTATTTTCAAAAAAGTCTCTTCAACTTTGTCTATTTTTTATTTTATACCATTATCTATCGTGTTAGCTATATTATTACTAAAAATCAGCTAGAAAAAAAAAACAAACTGTCATTGAATATTTAACAACATTGCCGGACCTATAATATTACATATTTTGCGGAGTACACAAGGTCCTTTCTTGAACCGTTAGTGTGCAACCGCAGTGATTTTCAATATTTTGCAAATATCTCCAAAAACTTACTCTTAAAGATGTCAAGTCCAAACATAACTTTATAGTTGACAACAACCAGGAATAAACAATTAATATTTAGACTCAATGTAGAACTAGTCCAAAAGTTTTAAGTACATGGTTACGGTTAAGTATCAATCATGATCTTAAAACCTTCTTAAACTTGCAGTGACAAATCTTTGAACTACGTTTAAACTCTTGTTTAAAGAGTCCAAAAAAAAAACGTTTAAAAACTATTTAGTTAGAATCAAAAGCGCAGACTTCTTACGCGGTACAAAACCAAAAACTAGTTAAGAGTCTCAATGACGGTTTAAACTAATAGTAAAGAGAGTGCCGCTAATGATTAACCGTTGGGAAACACCGTTCTCTAGCACAAATCATTGAAAACTTAAATTTGCAATTTTAGACACAAAGACAACAAGTCTCTAGTTTACACATTCATATGTGCATACATTTTTTTGTGGTGTAAAATCTTGTATACCTATTATTGGTCTGTTTGTTATTGTTTCTTATGTAATTACTAACGTTCTTTTTGGTAAAATTTGTAACGGTTTGCTCATCCACAAAAAATTAAAATTTTACGGTAAAGCCAACAACAACAAATAGAAGTAAAATTGAATTTGACCTAAATTCTTGTGCATATGAATTTAGAATAAAATACCAAAACGATCTATTTTGTCTAATAAAAAGTTGTTGTTCAGTCGTTTTGATTCTCAATATCGATTGTTTTGCCCTCCTAATTTCTTAAACCATTGTTAGACAAAAGTTAATTTTCAAACTTTTAAGCACGGTTTGTTTTGCTATAATTTACAGAGTGTGCAATAATAAAAAAGAGATATGTTTTCATTTTCACAATTAGAGTTGCCGTTAGGATTTACAATTGAGACTCAAGTTTTATCTAAAAGTTAGTTTTGCAACTATTAAATCTGAACTTAGCAATTATAATAGCATTTTTTTTATTGGAGACTGTTTAGAATTTAGATGAATGGTAGACAACAATCAGATACAACATAGTACAGACGCGATTGAAACATATTAATATAGTTTAAAATTTATCCGTTATATCGTTTTGCAACACTTAGTTACTCTCATTTCTAAGCGCAACGATCAGTTTCACACGGAAAAAGACCTGACTTGCTTGTGCCTGCTTTAGCTAAGATTTTTTTAATATAATAATTCTATTTCTGTCTGTGTTTTACTGAACAGTTTGTATATACTTTTAAACATTTAATACAATTAAAAAAAATTAAATGCAAAAATAGCATTAAAAAAAAACTAATTTCTATATTTCATTTAATGGTGTCATAAGCTACATTTAATAATTACAACAAAACTTGAAAATATTAATTGTTTTCTAATATTTTTTTATTACTTTATTCTTGTTGAACAATTTATTTTTTACTATCAATATTTAGAAAATATATTAAATATAAATCAAAAAAATTTCTCCGTTTTACTTACTATGGTAATAACATTTAACGTTAAATTTTCAACATACATCAAAATTTATTATTTTTCCTCATTATTCATTCGCTTTACTCATTAGAAGTTGTTTAAGCGATTATAATACCACTTTAATTAAAAGTTGTACCCGTTTTCTATAAGCTCTACAACTTTTGCTAATGAGATTTACTAACTTATATATCACATGTAAACGCAGAATGTTTCCAATTATTTATTTTTGTTTGATTTTGATGTTTACATAATTATTAATCACTTACAAATGGAAATTTCTGAAAATCAAGTTTTCTTACAATTGAATATAAATATATTTGAATTATCTTAAAACAAATGAAATGTAAATAAGATAATATATAATCATTGTATTAAATAACGATCTAAAGCGACATCCTCTTTCGTGGATTTAGACGGGAGGGCAAAACTGGGAGAGCACTCTATTCACACAACACACTCCGGCATTACATCCAGAATAATTATAATTACACTCGACGCGACTTCCCCTTGTACTTGTACATTATATATCGTCGGGAATGCGTTTAAAGCATTAAACAATATAATATTTGCGACGTTATAACTATAATTTATACGAGTTTCGGGATGCGAGGCTCGGCATCGTGTACGACGGCAAAGTTTTCGCGGACTCAACTTTGATCGTTAAATAAATAAAGTTGGCAATTGCTACTAATAAGTTTCTGTGCAAATATTTAAAATTATGCGCATTGTGTGTCGATTTATGTGACGTCTCTATAATTACATATTTCATCGTAGCTTCGTTTGAGCTTAACTAACTTCATAATGTTACAATAACGAAACAATCAAATTAAGTTATATTATGATAGTTTACACAAACTGACTTGTTATTACAAAGTGACTAAATTAATATTTGTACCTAATTTTGTACTAAGTACAGGTGTTTAACTACGTTACAAATGCAAATTATACAGTTTGTAGAAAAATAAGTTAAGGTGCAAATCTAAGTTAAATGTTGTGTCTGCTGCTAGAATAAATAGAATATTTTATATAATTTAGACAATCATTTGTGTTAATATTTACAATTTTATTGTTTAAAAGTGAATAATAAAAAAAGTTAAACCAAATAAAATATTTCATGCAGTACAGTAAAATTGTAAAACATACAATAGTTTTATTATTATATAATAAAGTTTTTGGTGGAATTCTTTTTCCTAATAAGTTACTCTTGGTTGGAAAGTTTTCTTTAGCCAAACCCATAATCAAACTTGCAACAATCTATATGACTTAGGTAATAACTTGGCACACCAGATTAGTGGATAAGAAATAGTTACTTGACCACAAGAAATGGGATAAAAAATATGTACAAACTTTAAGAGCTGGTAACTAAACAAAGTTACTTGGTACAATACAAAAACAATTTGCAAAATAAAAAATAATACTGTATTAAGATTCTAAAAAGCAGTAACACAAGAATAAAAGTTATTGTCAAAATCTGAATAAAATCGATAGTTTTGATAAAAAATTATTAGAATTCCAACTGTGCAGGAATAATAGAAACGAACGAAAAAGTTGAATATTGTAAAAAAAGCTCTAAAATTTAAAATAAAACTGAAAAAGTTGAAAATGCAAATCGATTCTCAATGTTTGTTTCAAAATATAAGTTTTTGCAAAAATATATAAAATTCTTAGATCACAAGTAATTACCAAAAAACAAAAAATACAAAAACAAGTCAAAATAATATTTATTCCAAATAGCCAAAGCATTCAGCAAATGTTCGGTGTAGTAAAGTAAAATTAAAAATCAAGACTTTTAAAATTTTATTTTATATAATAAAAATAAAGTGTTGCTTTTAAAAGAATTAAAAGAAACTCTTGTTGTCTATAGATGACTAAAAATTAAACTTTATAGAATAACAAAGCTATCAGAAACCTATGCGTATAAGCAATCTAAACTAAAAACTAAGATTTTTATGGCCAGTTTCTCTTCTGTATGTAGTTTGAAATAAAAAAAAAAATAATGTTGGTACAATATTTATTATTAAATGATCTCTGAAAATACAAAATGAGTGGTAAATAAAAGTATTTGTAAGTGTAAGTGTTTACAAACTCAAAACTAAAAACATACAGGGTTGGCCAACAGGTATTGACGATTTTTATGGTAGGATTGTAAGTTTATTGATTGAAGCACAGAAATGAGCATGATAGAATATATTAAATACATACATAATGCAGTTTTTATTGGTTTGACAAATGCGTTCAATTCAATCTTTTGCATTCTTGGAGCCGATAGCAAAATGATTGCATGATCCGGACTAATGGCTTTTATTTACCGTCTAATTTTTGTCTTAACTCTTCTAATGTAAACGTACGTTTTTGACTTCAAATATCCCTATAAAAAAAAATCACAGGGAGTTAATTGCAGAGATCTTGCAGGTCAATTAACATCGCCGTTTTGTAAAACCAATTTCCTAGAAACATCTGCCTCAAACGCCGTGATACACACTCAGCTCTTGCTTGGTAAACTGCCGAACGTTGTGAACTTTGCTGTACCGCTTGTCGCACTCTTTTGATGTTATTTGGGGTACGTACCAATTTTTGGGGCCCTTGATAAATGTTGTTTACATTTCTAGTTTACATAACGTTAGTGCCATTGCAATATGGTGTTTCTGAAAGAAATTTTACGCAGCCGAGAAACGCTACAATGTCTCACAAATTGTCTCTGAACTTTAATTATGGATTCGGTTGTGACAAATGCTGTTACACAAAAAATTTGCTGATGCACCGGCAACAAATCCATGGTTACTAAAATTGCATTATATTTTAAACAAGTTACCCACTTAATTTTTTTCCAATTTTTTTTGTTCCTCTACCATAACGCTCCGAAATTTGTCAATACCTGTTAGCGGACTGTATTTAGAAAACTATAACGCGAAAGACCTTAATTTTCGTAGTTCCAAAATGTAATTGTTCTTAGGTTATTATAAAAAATAAGATTTTAGGGTTTTTCATAAGAAAAACAAAAAATTTTAATACAAAAAATATATACAAACCCGTGAGTTTAATTAAATGCACCTTTTCACATAGTGTTATCTTCATAATATACAAATAACAGTCATAGAGGCAACGCTGTGCATGCCAGTTACGGTAAACATATAGCAACAGCGGTAGCATTGCGTCTGAATGCAACTAAACTTTTCTGAAAAACGCTATTATTATTGTATTTTAAAAACCCCACACTTTAAAGACACAAAAGCAGCAAGAACAAAATTAAGATTACAAATCTACACCTAAAACATCCTAAAGCTCTAGATCAAAAATCTACTCACTTTATGATATTGGTTTTTTTTTTGTTCTATTTTGCTGTTATCTATAACTATTTTGGTTTTAGAGATAAACTAATAATTTTTGTTTGTCAAAAAAACTAAAAAGAAAAAAAAAGAATAAAGATAAGACTTACATATTTGTGATTAAGTTATTTTGTTCTAAAATCTTGACATGGACAGATGAAACAGTAATTCAAATAATCTACAATTTGAAGAATATAGGTTAAACATTTACAATTTTCCAACAATACTAAAAAAAAATTGTCATATGATAAAGCAAATTTTTGAGTCAGAATAAAAACTAATTTATTTTCAAATGTTTTAAGTATAAGAGTGGAATTTTATTTATTCATGATGCATGTCTGGTTTTTAATTTAAAAAGATAACTTTTAACAATTTGCTGCCAAAGTGATCCATTTTTTAAATACTTACCAACATTTCATAGAACAATATAAAATAACTAAAAAAATTTAAAAATTTATTTTATTCGTTTAGTCTAGGAATAATAAGATTTCTTCATTAACATAGATTTAATTACATGTTTTAGTTCTTTTCATTGCATTGCTTTAATTTATGCCGGTAATATGCTATACATTTTAAGTTAAATTATGAGTAACCTTGGTTAAACTAAGAGATCTGTGGCGTGTATTATAATTATGACGAGCATTTGTTAACTCAAATAAATTTATAATTTTTTGCATGGATCTATAGTTCGAATATACTTGTACTGTGAAGACAGCGTTAAAATATTTAATATCAAAAAATGAAACTTACATGAATCAACGGTTGCTAAGAGTAACATGTTTTTTATAGCTATCTTCTGCAGTCAATTATTCTATTGGTAATGTACTTGACGCCGCACCCCAACAAGTAATTAAAAAAATCTATAAATGATTGTTTCAAACGTAAAATGATACAATATTTTATTAACATACAAGTTAGAAATGTATGAACAAATTTTTAGGGTATAACAAATTGATGCTAATTTTGAGCATATGTTATGAATTAAAGTCCAAATGATAATTTTTTTAAAAATAAATGCCTAAAAATTTACAATTTTGTAATTGCTAAATAGATTTAATGTTTTATAAAATATAAATTATTGTCAATTTCTCTAGCATAAAATTTATAAACTTGGATTTATTAGGATAGGACACTAATTTGCAATATTGTTAGTGTGTACAATTAGTTTATTTATATTGTCAGACCTAAATAGAAAGTTTTGTTAGCAAACATTACAAGCTTATCACCAATTTGACAGATCGTCTGTATATAAAACGTGTAAAATAAGATAGATTTTTTGAGCGTTTTTTTAGTAGATTAGTACTACTTGCTCTATAATCCACGGTAGACAAAATGTTGTGCACATTAGATTGCATTTATACTTGCGGCCACGTCGAGTTTAGAAGTTATTGTTAGAAAATAAGTTTTATAAAAGACAAAGTACTAGTCCCGAAGCAGATTAAAAGTATTTTAAATCTACTAGAATTTGAGTACGCAAAAGTGGCATCTTTCTCAAAACTTAGATTAGTCTCTTTGAAGCCAAATCCTGATTTTTTTTCCACAAGACTAAATGCCTGTTTAAAATAACATTGAATTATGCGCTGAATAAAAAGACATTCCAACGCAGTAAGCAACAATAAAGCCCATGAGCTGACGCGTAAAATGTTCAGCATAAAAATATGTGGACCGCAACACCTCCTACGTTCAGTAGTTTAGTACCCCAAGTGTAGACAAAAAAAAGCAAACTCCAAAATGTCTTATTAAAGCATTGCTAACTTAGGATAGAAGTCCACGTTTTAAGCATTAAAAAGAGGCCAACATGTTAAAGATGCATTAATGACATGACAATTGAGCATGTATTATACCGCATGCATAACTGTATCAATTTTTTTTTTAGAATGCGTCAAAACTGGATGAGGTACAAAGAGTCTTCACTAAAAATCTATATACAAAATCCGTAAAAAATGCTACAAATAAAAAAAAAAAAAAACAATTTTTGATAGTATGAAATAAAAGTGAGGTTTAAAGTGTTTTGGTATTTCTTTTTCTGATAGTGTTGTACTTACTACATGTTGGCACCTTTGTCATATGTTTATAGTGTGGAATAACAGTTCTAAACAAACATGCAAGGTATAAAGTTTAACTTAAAAACAACACCCTACCAATCAAATTTTATTATTTAAAATAAGAAATTCCAGCATATAAGGTTTTACCTTATAATTATATATAATAGTACAATTAACGTTATTAGGTATTAAGTAATATATCCGATTTTTTAATTTATAAAATCAACTTTTTATGATCAAATTTGTAGTTTTATGCAGTAATTTGCGTATAAATCCGGCTCTATTATGTATTTTTACAGCTCAGTGATAATAGGATGACAAGAATAAGAGCACCCCTTTGTCCTAGGGACAAAAAACCGTTCCTAAAAGCGGACAAATCAACAAGTGACCACCGGCATGGCAATGCAGAAAAAAAACGGGAATCCCTGCATTAAAAATTTCTAAGGATATCCCTAGTCAAACCAACAAATAATTGCGGCATGGCTCAATTCTACGCAAAATAGTTCCGCGTTAATAGTTTAAATCTCTGGTTTTAAAGAAAGCTATCAGATGAAAAGCAGAAATGCAATTTGATACTTAGAACATTAGAAGTATGCTTCAAACAGGAAAAGTTGACAACGTAATAAACAAAATGCGCAGGTTAGGATAAACATATTGGAAAATTAGAAATGTAAAAATTTAAAAAACAAACTAAAGAAGGTGTAAACGCAAGTATTCAGAAAATAGCTAAAAAAACATCCCAACTAGATAACGTCTATGGAAAATAGGACAAAATATAAGAGAAAAAAGTAATGTTTTATTAGAACCTGACAAATGAACTCTACAACACCAATGGATGACAAAAAAAAAATTTATAACTTGTAAAAAAGCAAAAGCTATCACACAATATACATGGAGATTAAAAGAAAGATCAAAAGAATGATTCGAGAAGCAAAAGAAGAGTACCTGTCTGACATATGCAGAAACATTGAAAAGTTATAAAAATAATACAACAATTTCAATCTTTACAAAAAGTTAAAGAACTAACGAGAACTAAGAGAATAATAATAATAATAATAATAATAATAATAATAATAATAATAATAATAATAATAATAATTTATTGCATGTTATCACAGAATGTTTACATATGTCACATATTTGAGAAAAAAAAAATGTTAATAGGAACTGCATGATAAAATAAAATAGTTTACTGTATATAAAAAGAAATATAATAATAAAGGATAAAAAAGAAATTAATGTATAGAATAAAAATCGACTAGAATGTTAAAATAATAAAACTAGCATAAAACAAAAAATACAAAATGTTCACAATTTAACATAAACCGCTGCCATTAAGCTATATATCTTCAAAATTGTTATTTAAATAATCCTCAAAACTGTAAAAAGCTTTTTGGACCATATAAGTTTTTAACGTTGTTAGAAATTGCTTACTTTCAAGGTCTTTTATGCGGTTTGGCAGAACGTTGAAAAGCTTAATAACATAAAAGTTAGTGCCTGTTTGCAATTTGTACAGTCTTAAGCAATTTGGATAAACCATAGATTTGCCTCTTGTATTGTATGCATGTTTATCCTTGTGTACTAAAAGCATTCATGTTGGTTATGATATATTTTAAGCATTCGTATATATATATATATATATATATATATTTATATAGGCAAGGTAGTGTGACAATACGTAGCGTTATGAAAGATGATTTACAATCGTCTCTGTATTGTAAACCGGCTAGTATTTTTATGGCTTTTCTTTGTAACAAGGAAACCCTTTCTTTGATAGCCGAGTGCTTCCATGCAATTAATCCGTAAGTTATATGACTTTGGCATAATGCAAAATAAGCAATTCGAACAACCTCATTGCTGGCATTGTTTTTTAAATTTCTTATTAGAAATATATTTGATGATAGTTTACTCGCTAAAGAATCGCCATGTTCTTTCCAGGTTAGTTCTGAATCAATGTGCAATCCTAGAAACTTAGTACACTTATCATATTCCGTCTTTACTGTTCTTAAAGAGAACATAACTGATACGAATTTAGATTCATTAATACAGAGACGATTGCTTTCAAACCATTGTGTCGCTAGTTGCATTGCCAATATGCTTTGAGACTGAACAAAATTGATTTCACTTCCTTGAGTTGTAATGGTTGTGTCATCTGCAAACAAAATAACGTTAGCGTTATCTATGTTATAAGGAAGGTCGTTAATATAGATGAGAAATAATAAGGGCCCCAATACAGATCCCTGTGGGACCCCGCAAGTAATCTCAATCATATCTGAGACCTTACCATTAACACTGACTTGTTGCTTACGACTTTTCAAATAAGATAAAATCATTCTGCAGCAGGTTAGGTGTAGATTATACACATACAGTTTACGTAAAAGAATTTTGTGAGATCAAATGCCTTCGTAAGATCTATGAATGATGATAAGGAATATAAACCTTTTGCAAAACCATTAATAGTTTCTTGAATAAGGCTTAAAATAGCATCAGTAGTAGAACGTTTTTTTCTGAAACCAAACTGTTCATTACAGAGCATATTTTGGCTTTTTAGATGCTCTATCAGTTGGTCTTTTAAAAGCTTTTCAAATATTTTTGAAATAATAGGCAACAGACTACCAATAGAACTGTTAAAACTCGTAAAAAACAAACAAATTGATGTCACTACAAACCTGTACAACACCATATATAAAACAAGAATGTTGCCAGACGAGAGGTCAACATCAAGATACAAAAAATGCCAAAAAGTGTAGCTACTACCAAACTATAAAATTCATAAATGCCTTAAAAGTATTTCTAAAAATAATACATAAAAGACTATACAACAAATTAGAATGGCATGGGCATTTGCAAAGCGCTATTTAGCATTAACGTATTGACACAAAGATGTATAGATGAGAACCTAGAGGTACATGCATTACTTTACAACACAGTCATAATGGTGCATTTTCTATAAATATTTTAATAAATATTGTTCAAAAGAAATACAAGACATTCTGCCATCTAAACAAATAATTATTTGTAGTACTAGGTTTGCTAAGAATTTTAGAATTCTAACAAATTTTCACTGATTCTATAACAGTACTATCGACAAATAGAATAAACTTCCAAATTTAGTATTTTAGGAGATTTATAAGCCACAAATATTTAAAGTAAATGTTCATAGACTGCTTAAATTTAGTTTTCAATGTGATAGTTTAAGCGAGTGTAGTTTCACTCGTTAAAATTCAAAAGTATTTTTATGCTGTTGTAGCATATTATGTGATTCCTAAATATTACATTTTAAAATTTAAAAAAATGCTAGCTTTATAGGCTATGAAAATGCATTTGACAAGATCAAAATCTAAAATGTGAAGCAAAATTTAATATCTTTTGCAACACAGTCGAGCAACACATTTTTTGATCGTTCCAAGAAAAAATTACCTTCACAAGTTCTAAAAAGTGTTTCAGTTGGTTCTTCAATAATTTAATAGAAATAAGTAAGACACTTATGTTGTTAAGAAGTGCTAGCATAAAATATCAAGATATAAAACCTAACTACATTAGTTATACAAATAAATACTCTCATACTTTGAAAATCACAAGAATAGCACACAACTCAAAACTTATTAGGGAATCCGGCAATAACCCAAAAGTTATCTGGTTTCTAATTAATCAAGATACACCTTCTAACAGCACTTTATGTGACTGATGAACGCATATTTTAGCCAAGTTGCGGAAGACTTAGTAAAGTTTTACCAAATACAAATACTGATCCAATATCTCTTTTTAATCAGGTGCACACAACCATTCCTAGTAATTACTTTAAATTTCAAAAAGTTAGTTTATTAAATATTATTCATACCATACACAAATTGAAACCAAGTTATAGTAAGGTTATTTACGGTATAATAACACATTTGTTAAAATGTGTTATTAATTCTATATTGAAACCATTAACTACGCTCATAAACGCATGCATAACATCTAGCATATTTCCAGTTTGTTTACAAAGAGCGTGTGTCATTCCAATTTACTAAAAAGTTGACATAAATAACCATAATATTTATAGGTCAATCTGTATTCTGCCTATATTTTCTAAAATTATAAAAAGAATTGGAACAAATGCTCAAATTTTTAGAAAACAACAATCATTTATCTAACCAACAAAATGGTTTTTGCGGAGGAAGGTCTACGGAGAACGCAATCAATTTTCAAATTTACTCAGACAGTATATGACAGTTTTGAAAGAGGGGAATACTCTGTTGCAACTTTCATGGACCTGTCAAAGGCTTTTGATTGCGAATCTCATGACATCCTCCTGCTAAAGCTATACTGCTACAATTTTTGCCCAAGTAGCTGTCGTATGATCTATTCCTACTTATTGAAGGGATACTAAAAAGTATGACTTAATAAAAAGTTGCCATCAGAATTAGCCATTAAACACGGGGTTCCGCAAGGGTCCATTTTCGGCCCTTTGCTTTTTGTACTAATTAATGACTTGCCAAATCATTGCATTTTGTTTCCAATGCTATTTAATTTGTACTCAGAGGCAATATTTCAGAAAGCAATCTTTGATGAAGAACAAGCAAGGCAGATTGTAAACGGACAACCAATCAAAATAAGACACGCGGATGACACAGTGATACTGGCAGAAATATAAAAGACCTGCAAAGAATTGTAAAAAAACGAAAATTATTAGCTTGCAATAAGGGTTTAAAATAAATCTTAAAAAAACTAAATATATGATCATTTCAAAAGCAGCAACACCTAATGCTAACCTTATCATCGACAATATCCACATTGTGAAGGTATATATACAAGTAAGACAAAAAAAATCAAATTATAATTGAACTAACCAGAGCTGGCTTTATTAAAATAAAAGACTTGTTTTGCAATCGTGATCTTAAGGGTCCTTGCTACGGTCTTTCCAGTTTCTTAAAGGGGCGCCCGTAAGGGGAAAGAGCGTTTGAGGCGTGATGTTTAGAAAAATATTATGCTACATTATTGGTTAAAAATTTAAATACCCCAGCATTGTCCGAACGGAAGTAAGTTTTGTCTATTAAGCGTCTTTTCTGCCTGATTTGATGACTCCGAAGTATTCTGATATACGCACATTTTCAACTACATATTGAATTAATCACAATACAATTTAAACGAAATATGATATTATATAAATTTATGCGAAACGTTTTAATTAAGTTTTATCAATGGAGTATTTCATTTTTCTTTTTGAATTGCTGCCGTGTAAATTCGGCAAAATATATTTGTTTATTTTTATGTGATTACGTGATTTTAAAGAAGTGAACTTTTGTAAAATATTCAGAATCTTTGTATACAAGGAATAGATAAGTAAGAGATAGATATAAAAAAACTGTTTCAAAATAAAACTTTAATTCCCTGTACATACATAAATTATGTTTCGCAACACAGAATCTATAGGCAGAATATAGAAAATAAATATAACTATAATTATAATATTGACAGTAAAATAAATGACATTGACAATATTAATTAATTATGACGCACAATAATTAAATATATAACAATATATTTTAATTCAATTTTAATTTATATAAAATATATAAATTTAATTTTTTAATCAATTTTAATTAATAATAAATTTTATTTTTTGGTCTTTTTTTAATTTTTATAATTTATATCAGACCGGTTTCGATATATTTGTTCTATTTTCAATTTATATTATTGAAAATGATATAAATATGTATAGGGTTTTCCAATAAGAGGTTTTATTTTGATATTTAAAGAAAACGGATATTTTTTAAGAGAAATCAATAAATGCTTATTTCATTGTAAAGAGGAAAGTATGCCATTAACATTTGAAAACGATATCAGTCAAATGGCCACATTCTTTTCATGAAATTTTTCATGACCAATTTGGACATTTGCGGCTGTATGTCCTCGATAATTTCACAAATTTCATCTTTAAGGTCTTGAATCGATTGTGGAGCATTGGCATAGACCTTATCTTTCACGTGGCCCCAAAGAAAAAAGTTTAAAGGTGTTAAATCACAAGATCTCTGTGGCTAATTGTGATCACCTCTTCGAAAAATAACCGGTCAGGAAAGTTTTCTTGCAAAATTGCTTTGTTGCTTGTGTGGCACGTAGCGCCGTTTTGCTGAAAATAAACGTCGTCCACATCAATATCTTCAAATTCTGGCCATAAAAAATTATTGATCATAGCTCGGTAGCGCTATCGTTCCAATTTTAATATTGGCGTAGTTTTTACTTGTCAAATGTCAAAAGATAATAGTCTACTATTTAAAATGAAAGTTCTTATTGGAAAACCCTTTATATCGAAATCGGTCAGATGTAAATTATAATAATAAAAAAGACCAAAGAGTAGAATTTATTATTATTAATAATAAATAATATATAAAAAAGTAAATAAATAGCTCATAATATAATAAATATAATATTTCCATAATTAAAACAGAGATTTTCCCACCAAACTTTCACTCCGTATGAGGATTGCACTATATAATGAATAATTTTAGTTTCTGGACGGATTACGTATAGTTAAACTTCGGCAATGCCTCGGATCTAATATTTCTGGAAGCAAACATCTTTCATAAAATATAGTCAACTTTTTAATAAATTCTTCGCAAAATAGCTCATCTTTTACAACTTCAATAATTTCAATTCCAATTTGTGTGTATATTACAAAATAACATAAATTACGCCCCGTGATGTGCATTTGCCCTTGTACTTGATAATAATATGGATGATTCTTTTTTAAAATAATGGTATCATTATCTATTTGTGCAAATCTTATTTTTTTTTGTAAAATACCTTCTTTTGGCGATAAATTTCGGGCACTAAATGGACATTTTATCTCAACGACTATATCCGTATCAATTAAACCATCTGGACTAGCAGCTAGAAATGGATGACATTGATCCACAAATAAACCACATTCTCTTACAGTCTTATGAATTGTATATTCTAGTGCCTTGATAGCTGCAGGTTCGTGAGTTATACCATATGCCGTTCCAATACTACCTTTAAAATTGCCATACAAAAGTGCTTTTATTGTATTTGCACACGAAGTTGTAGCTTTTAATCGGCAAATTTTCCCAAAGTTAGAAGCAGTAATTCTAATTTTTCGATGATGAAACCAAACAGGATTTTGATTTTGGCCTAACGTCGCCTTCTCAATTTCAATGGATCTTTCTGGAGTCATTGCCAACTCTTTTAGAAATTTTAGCTTCTTTTGCTCATATTCCATCAAAGGCAAATCTTCTTCGTTAGAAGCTGCATTTGGTCCATAATCCGCATCAAATGAGACAACTGCTTCCAATCGCTTTTTTTTTGTCTGATCCTATTTCGAATTACTGCTTTCTTAGCTATAAATTTTTTTGTATATTTTCCAATTCTTTCCTTGTGCAGCATAGAAATGTATTTATGTTTTGCCGTAAATGCCAAAGCAGCAGCTTCACATCGCAGATTATAGCCACCTCGCTTGCAATAATTTTTGACAAAATGAACAATATTTATTTTTTATGCCAATAAATAGAGGTTTCTTTGTAACAGCCCCCATAATACAGGCAACTCCCGATGAAGCATTGTAGTTAGACCTATATGAACGTTTACTCCAAGCACCGTCTGCAATAACTGATATTTCAGGAATCCCGTCTGTGTCAATATTGCCTGCTTGTATGGCCAAAGCATGTTCTTCTTTGCCGTTTTGTTTTAAACATTCCCATAAATTTGAGTGTACATCATCTGCAACTTTTTTGGAACATGTATTATATGTATTTTGGGACATATTTGGGATATTAAGGTGCCCTAAAATTTCATCCAACTGCGAAAAACCGCATCCAGATGATACAATACCAATAACTGCTGCATTATTTGTGTCAATGGCGCAATTTTTGTGATTATCAAGGTCAATTTCAATTTTTCGACAACACATTTGACATTCGAACATAACCACACTTCTTAGACCCAACTGGCATTCTTTAATAAATATGCAATTTTGCCATCCACAATCAAATGGCTTATGAACGGAAACCTCCAGTATTTGTTCAAATAAACCGCCAATATCAACAATTCTACGTCCAGACAAAATCGGTGAATTTAAGTTAGCCTGGACAACATTTGTTGAAGGTGTGAGCAAATTTGGATAATCTTCCTCTAAGAAGGTTTCCGAGATTTGAATATCGCTTCCTTCCACGGCCTGGCTAAAAGTGGATTCCGCATTTGAAATGTCCATATTATCGGCGTTGGATGTATTGGCATCGTTTAACTTTTTGAGTTTTAGTGCTGCGGACACCCTGCAATGTTTATTCTACTTTTATCATTTATTTATCAATTTTAATTGTAGAAAACCTTCATAACCTTAGTCCCAGTGCCCTCATCTACTAAAGCAATTAATTTATCCCACAACAAATAAATATAAAAATGAAAAAATGAATTTATTTTGAATCTTGAATGGTTGTTTAACCCGTATGACACTTTCCATAATTATGTCTTGAATTATCTATATATAATTATAGATCAGACCATTTATGTGTGTAAAACGCACTAACTATCAAGGTCACAATTATATCGATGCGAACGTGATGTGCGCATATCATTTTGTATTTTCTTATATTTTTTTAATTTTACCACTTCAGCTCCACATATAGCAATTGCTACCACTTTTTTAATTTGTTCTGCTTCCATTTTTCATTATTTTCATTAATTGTATTACTTACTGTAGCAATAATCAATTCAAAACTAATGACATAACCTGCAAAGTGTAGTAAACGTTGAAACATGATTTGACAAAGCATAATTATAGGCAGTGTCAAACGGGTTTTAGAATAAATTACTAAGGTTATGTTTTCATATCTAAAAATTACGACACATACCTCTTCATCTTATTTCGGACACTTAGATTGCGAGATTTATAACGCGGCATAGTTGATATCAAAAATAATAAAATCACAAGATTTACAGTAACTAGGAACAATGCGAGACGCAGGGTTGTCAGTATGGGTAATATATTGCAAATTGGGCGATGTAAAAAAGGGGTTTTAGGGAATTTTTAAACATTTTACTTTATAAACAACTTTTTAAGAACTTCAAATAATATTATTATTCATTTGATGCCAAAAAAAAAACTGGATATATTATTATAGTAATAAAAAACAGGAATAGAATGATTTTATTTAACAAAAACGAAAAACAGCATAAATAAAGGCCGCAGTTTTTGTGCCTATTTTTTGCTGGGTTTGTCACGATCGAGCCGAGCGCTTACATACGAAACGCTACGTGAGGGTACGTGTAAGAATAAAGAGATAAATTAATATAAATTTTACCCCCAAAAATTTATATGCAATTTACAAATTGGGTGATTTGGGCGATAACTGGTGATGTTTTTCTTTTTGATTAGATTGCACATTGAGGCATGCTAAAGCATGCCGACATATGCATAATGTGACATATTTTACTTCTTATATGATGGTAATTTCAGTAACAAAATATATGTAGAATGAATTTATAAGAGTATAGATACAAAATTAATTTATAATTAAATTGCTAAATAAAATCTTTTGGGTTGCTGGTATAACCGTTGTGGTATTCTCTGTTTTTAGCTTTGCATCTCCTTTCAATAGTAAATATAATAAATCTGTTATTGTTGAACGGCATCGTGAGCGAAATGCAGACGGGTAGTGCGTGGACACGTAAAATATCAAAACTTACTTCCAACTAGGCAGAGCCAAATTTTTAATTTTATTATTATACGGAAGAGGCAGCACCTGCTTGTCGTTCAATTTTAATTAAAACAAAGTCAAATTACTCAGTAAATTTAAAATATAAAGTTATGAATTTTTGCATACGGACTAATTTATCTATTGTCTAGGTAAACTCGGTCGAAAATTTTAAATTAAGATTATAATATGACAAATCTGAAGAGGTAGCCCAAACAGTACACAAATTAATTATTTACGCAAAAACAAAAAAACAAAATCGCAAAACTCGATCGTATTGACTTTACTAAATGTTTAAGGAATCTATGTTTCAAATTTCAAAATTATATGTTTATTAGCAGCAGAGTAAAATGATTTTATGTTAACATGGAGTTTCATATGTGCTATAGGAACTATCAAACCGCCTTAAACTGGAACTTTAAATTAAAATGGTGAGATGCAACGAGTAGAAGCATGAACACTAAATCAACAGCTTACAAATAAATTCCAAGCTTTCAAAATGCGAGTGCGTAGAAAAGTCCTAATATATATCGTACACGGTTAATGGGGAGGTGTTACAAAAGATGGGAAAAGAGCTAAAAATTATAGTATCTAGTAATGCAGGATCTACAATATCTGGGATATACTATGAGAAGAGAAAGATATAAAATACTACAGCTTATAATACAGGGAAAGATTGCAGGAAGTAAAAATCTCAAGATATTGGTTCTGGTCTATTTTGACAAAACTGTTCAGAGCAACAGTATCAAAAGTGTACGAGTAAGAGACGGCATTAAAAAAATAAGAAGCTAAAATCAAGCTTTATTTGTTATAATAATAATGTTTTGCACAAATTTGGTATTTTTTACATTTTTGTAAGTTTGAAGATTAAATTTAGTTGTATTACATTCATGTAATTTTAAAAACTCTCGCTCTCTATTAGCAAAAATTTGGCCATTAAACGACGAAACTTGGCAGTGATCACAATTTTAACGTTTAATAGTTAAATTCCTTTTGTAAAGCATAAATCCAACTTATTAATTTATAAATCTAGCCGTTTATACACAAATCTGGTATTATACGCGCAAAGCAAGCATAAATGTACACAAGTCCGAAGTTTTTGTAAGTAAATTAAACTTTATCAAGACAAAGTTTGGCATTACTATCTCAAAATTTAGTTTTATACAGATCTCTGGCATATTATTTCTAAGAAGCGGGTTCTTGAATAAATCCGACTTTATTATGTATACATTTTTAATTATATTTAATACACCTAGTTCTTTATTGAGAACGACTGATTTGTTATAAGAAAATTTGGCATTATGCAAGAATCCGCTTTTTTCAATAAAATTAAGCTTGTGAGTTTAAAAATGCAACTGTTAATATAATTTAAATTAGTGAATGCAGCAAATAAAATCAATTTATATTGCAAAATTTGTAAGGTTAACTTTTAGTTACTTAATTGAAACATTAATTGGACTAAATAAATTTTAAAGTTTTAACATCAACAATCAAATAATTTTTTAAACGCCAAATCTAAGTTTGATTATCATTATGTTGTATAAAACTGCAAACTTAGCTAGCAACGTGTTTCAACAAATTTGTCTGCTCTGATGATCAACTAATAATTTATTCAACACTATTAATTCAAAAATTTGTAATTAGTGTTTAAAGCTCTAGTTAAAAAAAAAATTAATTGTATTTTAGGTTAACAATAAAAAAGAAGCATTTACATACTTAATTTTGTTATTATTTATTATTATATTAGATTTATTTTAGTTAAAAAAGCAATAAAATTATTATTTTATCTACAAAAAAAATCGATTAATATCAACACAAAGAAAATTAGTTTAAAAAAAAGTATATTAGAGATTTAGATTGCTGAAATTGTTTAGATTATTAAAAATTTAAAATAAAAAAGCAATGAAAATAATTCTGCTGACAATCGGCTAATATTGTAGCTTCTAGTTTTTTCTAAAATTTTTGTAGAAATTTTAAAGCTGCGCCTTTACAAATATTTGGAATTAAATAATATATTTAGTACGGATTTTGTAATAAAATAGACTAATAGTCATTCTAAATCTAACAGATAAAATTATTAAAACTTCAATTTGTTAATGATGTATCTCACATAATTTATATTAACACATTGTATGCTTTCAGTTTTATCCTAACAATCGCAATTTTAAATGTTATTACAAGTATTAATCTATATTGCTATTTAAAATCCAAATCAAACTCAAACAGTTAAAATTTAAGGTTCAAAAATGCCGACCAATGCTAATCGAATTTGATATTTATTTCAATCTATTTTAATAAGTTGATTATTTTTTAGTCCTATTGAATGCAAATTATAAAGATTAATCTTTTTTTTTCAGGAACGAAAAATTCTACACATGCTGTGATGAACCATATCTCGATATAACATTCAACATAACGATGCGAAGAAAGACGTTATTTTATACAGTAAACATCATCATTCCGTGTATGGGAATCTCATTTCTCACAGTGCTAACGTTCTATCTACCATCAGACAGCGGAGAGAAGGTAATACACTTTTTTTTTTCTCTTTAGAATTCGCAGGGATGTATTATAAGAACGCCAATATAGTGAAATATGACGCCACCATTTTCTTTGCTTCCTCTTCACATACAATACTTTTTTTACTATAGGTGGCACACGTCGCTTCTTATAAGAAAGCCTTATTAGATTTAATAATAATGTGATGTCGGGGTTATGGGTCTTATTAGATTGCAACGTTGTAAGTGATTACAATCAAGTGTAATCTATGTGATTGAATTTAATAATTTTATATTAATCTTTTGTATTTTATATCGATATATTATATTAAAGTATTGAAAGCGATTTATTAAAAGACTTTAATAATAGAGAAAAAGTTTTCCTTTTATTAGCTTTGATCTACAGAAATGTAAACAAAAGTAATATGATTGCTGCAATTTAGAGTCGCAATATTGAACTTCTAATAATCTATTAACAAAATAACCTGTTTTTAGCGTAAATATTATTATGCTTTATATAGCCATTTATAGCAAGTAAACACATTGATTGTTTAGTTTATTAGCTGCTCCAAGATGTTAATAAAAAAATTAAGTTTATTCTTAATCAATAAAATAATAAATAACAGTGTTTGCGTCTACAGTATATTTTTTTAATGTTATTGGGAATTATCTGTTTGGCGAAGAAACTTGAATAAACATTTTTAACGCAGGATAAATTTCATTACGGTTTCCAAAAAAATGTTTAAGAGCTTTCTTAAAAGCCGTCTCTGTCGGCGTAGTCCCTTGCAATATTGGGTAACGACGTTGAGTAAATTATGGAGTTTTCCATCATTCATCATTAATCCAGATGTGAATATTCGATGGAGATAAAAAAGTTTATTTTTGAAGAATATATTATAGATTCGAATATCATATTGTAAATAATAGTTTTATATTATTTTAAAAACAATATTTAAATATTAACAGTTCTATGCTGCAGCAAAACCTATCTAAGAAAGTTAATCATAATTACTTAAATCATAAACTCAAAATAGTTTTGTGTAAAATTATATTAAATATAAAAGTTAGTCATAATTTATCACAAAGTTTTTACAATAAGTATGTAGCTGTATTTAGTCACCAATTATCATAAAAGTTATTTTCTGATGCTGTACTTATTCATAATTACATTGAAATAACAAATATTATCTGCACGTTATGACTCATATTAATTACATAAATTTTATTAAGTCTTCTACCAATGTCGCCTTAATTATATGTTTCCCCACTTACCCAACGACAAAAGTTAGTTATTATTATTCGTAAAGTAAATGTAATAAATTATTAAAATACATTTTTATCTATCAACATTCACAAGCCATTTTGATCCGAAGAAATAGCATGTTTCACCGTTATTTGAATTAAAGATTATTTCCATCCCTTATTTTTTTTAACCGTACCGCATTTTATTTGCTAAAACAATAAATGTAGCCAAAAACAAATATCATTATTAATACAAAACTCAAACATAACAAAAAATCGTATGTATAAACGCACAGAAAAATATTTCCACATAAAACACTCTATTTTCCATTAAGGTAAAAAGGAATAGAAATATTCCCTGAAGTATCATCTTCCTAGAATACTATTCAATTGATTTAATACAAGGAACAATAGTAGATACAGTTACAAATGATATCAGGTGTTAACACTTGATTGAAATTTATCAAAAGAAACATTGTTGCAAAGGAAAGCACACATTGTAGTTACTCGTAAAGTTAAATTTAATTGAAGGTTTATACAAGACTATACTAAACTTGATTAAGCTTTTATTATGTAATTAAAATTTATATCATCGGTTAGAAATGCACTAAACTTATCATTATGACTGACTTAAAACACTAAACGTGTTGTCTTGCAGAATAATGAATATTAATTATTTGATAAAACTATAATAAAAATTTTACAAAATAGGTATTTAGTATTATTAGCAATAAATCAGCTGATTGCAATATACAAATATAAAATACAATTTTATCTTTTATGTTTTTGTACCAAAGATTTAAAATTAACAGTAAAATATGTATTAATTTAGTTTACCTGAAACAAACAAAATTAAAATTAAACTATTTTTATATAAAATAATCATCACAGCTTAATGTTTTTGTAGCAAATACATATTCCATTCACTGCAAATGAGTTTTAAATAATTTGTTAAATTATTTTTAAGTAAGCAAAACAAATAATCACTTTTCATGTTAACGTATGCAACTGCTTACAACGCAAATTCAGTACTATAGCAACTGAGGTAATGCTGACCAGCAACAGCATGCGCACAAAGAAGCATGCGGAGATTTAAATCAATTGATAAAACACTTTTTGTTTAATTTGATCAAATATAATTTTTGATTATAAAAAATAATTTATTTACTTGACTAAAGTGAATTCATATTGTAATAGTGTATTACAATAAATAAAAAAATAAATAATTACAATTCTATGGCACTTTGGAATGCTGTAGTTATACAAAGCACTTGTTCCAAACGTGATTTTAGAACTATATAAATATTTTCAAATTGATCAATTGGTCAAAACTGCTTTTATAATATTACTGTTTTAAACAGGCATAATGTTTTGTTACACTTAGTTGTACATTCACTGTACTTTTGTTCATATTTTCTAAAACTGTCTTGCATTTTTTGAAAAGCAACCATTAGTGCTTACTACTGGTAAATTTATATTATTAATTTGAAATTATTTTTTTTTTGTAATTTAAGATCTTTTAAATCATATACAGTATCTCTCAAAGTTCATCTAAGTATCAGCAAATAGTTTTACAATTCAATCATGATTTTTAAATGTATATTTTGTACTAAATTTCCAAATTTGCCAAGTAGCTAAAATGTATACACACAACGCGTTGTGGGTAAAAATACTAATACCCACAACGTGTTGTGGATATATGCCTTAGTTATGCTCTTCACATGGATTAAAAAACATATTATATAAATAAATAATCATGATAATATCTTCTATATAAAAATATGTAATAACAGCAAAGATTTTAAGGAAGAGATCGAGGTGACCTTAAACAAACTTTATGTCAATTCCAACCACAAATGCACTTTTGAAAGCAGATTATAAGTTAATTAATTATTAATGCTATTATAACTAATTTTCGTACGTCGCCTGTCTAGAATATGCTTGTTGTTTGTAGATGATAGCACAAACACCCATTGGTCAGCAAATAAATGTTCATGATAATAATCGGAGTCTACTAAATTAAAATGATCTGGATCTTTATTGCTTACTTTGGTTTCCGCCGAGAAGAGGATATAAGGTTTCCTATGATTAAGATGTTGATAAACAGATTTTTATTTTTTTTTTAGACCGCATAGTTTTTATTTGTAAAACAATACAAAAACGCAATGTTAACAACAATTTATTTGTACAGACAGCTTCTATCTAGCTGAATTACATAATTTAAATAAACTGACCAACCTTAACAAGCTGCTTAATATCAGCAAATCAGTTTTCTGAATTGCTTGACTAATAAAATATTAAAAAGTCTAAGTAGTAAAAGTATAATTTAGAATAATTTTTTTTATGATTTGCTAGTAAGAATTTATATCAATGCACAAATGTGTTGCAAGTTTCAAAAATTTAGTCGTGTGCAATACAATTGACTAAAACCCTGCATAAAGAGTTGCTACGCGTGGATCTTATCAAATGCGTATAATGCAGTGTTGTCTTTAGACTTTGTTAAATCATACAACTATGTAGTTTACAAAAAAAAAATTAATGACAAAAAAATACATTGGTATAAAAGAACATTAATTAAACACAAAGAAACAGTCAATTTTGCATAAGGGACCGGCTCCTGCTTTTAATCAGACAGATCAGTTTTACAAAAGAACTTAAAGAACGTTCCCTAATTATAAGAAAAAATCTTAAACAAATAATACCAAACACTGATCGGGTCACTTTTCAATCAAATTTTACTATTTTAAACTGATTATAATTCTGGTAAATAAAATCCGCTATAGATTTTTAGACTATTACATTTCTAAAAACTTTGAACAAGTCAAGCATTGTCAGTATAAAGTGTGATGCTTTAAGATAAGATAAACTTTATTTGCATAAACATAGTAAAATAATGTGGTACAAAAACGTCAGGTTTATTAACGTACATGTGCAATTTTAACCCTCTACTTTAATTAGTCTTGTAGTGATATCCAAACAGATTTAGGTTTTAATTATGCCAGATTTGCAAAAAAAAATAATTATAAAAATTTTCACAAAAAAAAGTCTTACCCCTCATCAAATTAAACAAAAAATTGGATAAAGTATACGGTAAAGATTCACCGTAAATAATTTCAAGGTTGGCCTCAAAACTTCTACTTGCTGTTCAAAAACAACTTCAAGTTGATTGTTTTTGATCTTTTTTAAAGCAGGTGAAGGTAAACCCCTACCAAAAAAAGCCATGGTATCCCATAAGTCAATCAAAAAGATCATGGTCACAATCTTTTGAGATTGTGAGGGCATGTTGATTTAAAAAAAAAAATACCACGGTAAATGGCGCTTATTATACTATAGTACACACGTTAAAAAAAGAAAATATTTAGGCAAAACGTTGAGGAAAATTAACAATCAATTTACCATAAAAGAATGAGGCGTTCAAAAAATCACATATTCTTCCAGTCTAGACTTAGCTCCTAGCAACTATTTCTTGTTTTTTAAATTAAAAGAACACCTTTGAAGTAGTCTATTTCTTGACAATAAAGAGGTGAAAACTGCTGTTTTGCTATTTTGATAACAAATTTTCCAGAATATTTTTTATACTGGGATAGAATTACTAATTAATCGATGTAACAAGTGTGTTGAACTAAAAAGGAATAATATTAAAAAATAATAAATTTTCCTTAGTGCATGATTTCTTGATTAGCAAATTTATGACGGTTACTTCGTATGTGCTTTCAAGAAACCTCTGAAAAAAATATTTATTGAAGTAATACTTGCATTAGAAATAATGTTATATCAAGAATTTTTATATTTCAAAGAAAAACCTTTTATTTCGAACATTTTTATACAAAAGTAGACCTTAAGTTAATGCCGATCAAACATCTTATTAGAAATGACCGATTGTAACCTGTATATTTTTTAGAGTTAAAATATGGAAAATTTACACAACTTTTATGAAGTTTAAAAAAATGGGTAAAGTTATCTGATTGAAATATGATTAAATCAAAACAACGCGAGTTTCCTCAAGTTATAGGTTTTTTAGCACAAAAAGTTGATTTTTTCCAAAAAAAAATACTTATTTTAATATTTTGCTCAATTAGCAAAATTTTTGACTATGTTTACAATCCTAATTAAAACCAACGTTCAACCGGTAAAACAAACCGTCTTCCGGCACTGGTATCTCCAACCCAATCTTTGTTGAAAAACGTAAACGTCAAATTGCCGTAAATTATTTTACGCTGTGTCAAGTTTATTCCAAAGATTATCAGGAAATTAGTTTGTTCTTCCGTTTTTTGGTGGTGGTGATTAAGTTAACTTATAATAATAAAAAAGAAAACTTTTGATCTAAACAAACTCAGCCGTTAAAAATTACATGATTTGCATAAAAAAACAGAAAAATTCTTAAAAACAAAACTAAGTCGTTGAAAAGCTACATTTTAAAAACATCATCAATTCTTACGCAGAAGATAATCTCTAAAAACTAACATACAAATTCTACCTTACATCAAAAAATTGCAATATGAACCTTTTATAAAACAAAAAACATTTTTAAAAAACCTTACAAAATGCAAACTAAAAATAGTTAACAACATAGTCAAACAGGCATTGCAATTCTAATAGCTTCAGATCCAGCATTATTAGGATATTTTAGAGACATAATATGGTGCAAAGAGGAGGTAGAAACAATAGAATAAATTAGCTAATAGGCAAAATACTGGAGATGGGTACTAGGATTAAATAGGGAAACCCAGCATACATTGTATTAGAGGAAGTAAAAAAAGATTGAATAAAAGTGGAGCAGGAAAAAGAGCAGTAAGACATAAAGAAAGATTGAGAGAAAGAAATGAATGCAAAATTCTGCAAGAATGTCTGAAAAAAGATGAACAAAAAGAATAAAACAATAGAAGTAGAAAGAAAAAAAAAATTACAATAGAAAGACTGTAAGGTAAGGAAGTAAATAGAAGAAAGTTGTGTGGCAAGAAATAACGATGGGTTATAGAGATATAAAAATGCAAGAGAGAAAATTAAGAGTCAATCAAATATGCAATTAATATAGAAAATAATAACCCAAAATACTTTAATAACTAAAAATACACAAAAACAGAAAAAAAAAATACTAGCAAGATTTAAATAAAGAAATAAAGAAAAAGTTTGCAACTTTTAGATAAATGAGGAAAGCAAAATGTGCAAAATGTGTAGAAAAGCCAATAAAACAACAGAACATATGTTAAAAGAATGTATTGAGATGAGGAAAAAACAAATGGAAAGAAAAGATGTGTTGAAAAAAGATGGAAAAGGAATAGTGTGAATAAAAAGCGTCATTAAAAAAAGAAAAAAAATTACAAAGATTGTATAGTTTAAGTTGTAAAATATATAAAGCCTGTGTAAAACCAATAATGACGTACGGTATAGAAACAAAGGCAGACACCAGCAAGGCACAGCAAGTATTGTCCTTAAAATGAAAACGGCACAAATCATACTAGAAAAAACACTAAAATTAAAGCAAACATAAGAAAAATGTGCAAAATAGAAGCAATCATCCAATAGAGAAAACAAAGAAAAAGATACCGGTGTAATGTACCCAAAAATATATTAGCTTTATTACTTTGACTTATCGGATTAACTCATTAGTAATCTCCTTGGGGGTCCATTAAATGAGTACTTAACAATCTTTCATCTTTTATACCTGTACTAAGGCGGTAAAACAATTTTTTCAAAAGAAAACAAAGCATGTAAGAATAATTTTAATACAACTCCTGCTATTATAGTATTCATATAACATTTTAATAGCCCAATCTGTACAGGTATAAAAAATGGGAGATTGTTAAGTATTCAGTTAATAGACCCCCAAGGAGACTACTAATAAACTAATCCAATAAGTCAAAGTAATAAAGCCGATATAACTTTGGGTACACTATACTAACATGTCAACAGAATAAACACCGGACAACAGATTAGCTCGCAATCGGTCAACCTTTCGACCACCAAAAAAACCACCCAAGAAATAAAAAAACAGTTAAACATCCGTTTCACAAAAGTTTTTATACTAATTAGTTAAATAACAGATCGCAAGATCTACAGCAAAACAAAAAAAAAACAATAAAAAATTTAAATTAAGAAGATAACTAAAAACTATTAGATTTTATCATTAAGATTTTGAAAAATAATGTGGGGTAAAGCGGCTCTAATTGCTACAAACAAGCCTAAAATCACATCAAAGCTAATTTTTAAATGTCATCGTGCCCTTACTTTAGCAGTCTATGGAAACAGCATCGAGCTGCTCTGGTAAAAAGACACTTAAACAAAGTAGGTAACATTGAGGCGGACAAACTGGCGCGTCCTGAACCTTGGACTGCATTAACATTCAAAAGCTTAAATAATCTACTAAAAATTAACACACACAATGCACTGAGACGGCGTCGGGATGACACTCCGGATTGCAGATACGCAAAGGAAGCTATGCTCCAAACGCTAAAACAGCCGATTACTACTTGCATATGTCCAAAAAGAACTTGCAAATTATGACAGGAATCTTGACAAGACACTGCTAACTAAAGAAACACATGCACACGATTGGTATTGAAGACAATCTAACGTGTAGAGGATGTAAAAAGGACGACGAGACGATTGAGCACGTGCTATGCACACGCCCGGCCCTCTCATACACAAGAGAGTCTATGTTGGAAAACTGCTGGCTTGACATAGCCAGTATAAGGGAGACTTCTAAGCGCAGTACTTTTATACATCAGCCACATAGGGTGGTTGAATGCCAAGATAACTGAGTAAGGTCACCACTGGAAGAGGTACAAAGAACCTAATGAAGCCTACTTGCAGTAGACTTTAGTTTACTCTCCAACTTTTAATTCAGAATCTAGAAAAAAATGTGGCTTATAGCTATAAAAAAGAAGTCTTCAAGACAACAATTTTTAAATTACAACATTAAAACTTTAGAAGACACTAGTTAATCATATTTCATATCATATTTCCAAATATCAAATTTTTTAATAAATAAAGCATCATCAAACATAAATATACCGTTATATGCGTTTTATCTTAATTGCCTACTTGATATAGTAATGTAAATAAATTAATATTAATACTTGCTTACATCTAGTGATCAATTTTGTAGATAACTTTAAAAGATATTATTTTTGAAAAAAATACTAATATTGTAAAATAAATTCATTCAAGATTGTCTAACTTAGAGATTAGAACTTAAGATCATGCTTTGTCCAATGCTTTTTTAGAAATAATAAGAAAAGTGCTGACAAAAATTAGAGTTATATAGTATATTTTGTCGTCTATTTTCTAAAAATTAATTCATTTTGTTAAAATATTTATTATTTTAGATTGTTTTTTTTTTATTTCTTTTTTATTGTTTAAAAGTCGGTTTGAGTAATAATGCTTTTTTTGTGCTTTTTACGGCTATTTTACATCGCCACAGTAAGTCTACGACTTGTTTAAAGTGGTTTGATGGGACCAACAGCTTAATACGTGACTTCCGAACCACGCTGGTGGATAAAGAGCAAGTTATCATTTCAGCCATATTTCGGGGATCGAACCCGGGACTGCTCGCATGATATGCAAGTGCTCTACCATTGAGCTATCACACCATGTAAGAATAATAATAATTAATAATAATAGTGTTTATTCATTTTGCAAAAATATAATTTTGATATGAAAAGACAGTTTAAAATTAAAATTAAAATGTAGTTATAAGATGGACACTTTAAAATTTACACATAATACACAATATTACAAAATAATTTACAACACAATATAATACTGCTTACAAATTAAAACTTGTGAAATTTTCATCTAAGTTTTCCTTCACTGAATAATACGCCTTCGAAATTAACAAATCTTTTGAAATAATTTTAAATCTATTTAATGGTAGTTCTTTTATGCTTACCTGTAAAACATTGTAGCATTTTATAGACATATATCTTGTACTCTTCTCATACATTGCTATTCGATGGTTTGGTTTATTGTACATAGGTTACTAGATAGTTATCTAATTGTTGCTTTAGTTTAAGTAAAAAAAGCTTTTGTATGGGTTTGCATTTGTAATTAATTATAATAATAATGAGCAAAAATAGTATATATTTTGATTTTTTTTTTTTTTTCAGATTATTAACTTTATTGAATGCCAAAAATATTTACCATGGACTATCTTACGTTTTTTTCTAGCTTGCCAAAAAAATACTACGTTGTATATTGTAAACCACTTGCTCAGAATATGTAGTAAGTTTTTACGTGCAAAATTTCCATTTTACGCATGGCTTTGTTTAAGCTACTGTGTCCAGTTATAAATTTTATAAGTTTTTACAATTTTGGCTCATCTGCATTCCATGGTTTGTGTAACAGTCCTGTTAAGAATAACTTTGTGTGTATTACTCTTTGACAGTTTTCTATAAGTTGTTGTGTTTCATTTTAAGTTTAGTACAAACTATTTTTTCCGGTCTCATATAAGATCTCCAAAACAATTTTGGTTTTAATAATCGTCTATGTGGTTCCCTTTTTAGCAAACCAGTCCGCTAAAAGGTTACCTCTAAAATACTGATCCTTTGGTATCCTGATCAAGCGTCCCGTGTTTTCTGTTACTTGTTATGCAGCCTGTTTAGATTTTATTATTGACAAACGTATTGCCTGCAATGTCACTTGGCTACTAAACTTCATAGTTATTGGTCTGTTAAAGTTTTGTCTCGTTTATATTCAAACGCACCTACCAATGGCAACTATCTCCGCTTAAGTAATTGAAACATTTGTAAAACATATGTTATTTCCGGTCAGTACACCACGATAACAACATAGTATATTATAAACATATGGTTATATTGTGTGCTAGTTCTTTTTTTTTGTCCGACTATCAAATTGATTGCAAAAAGTACCTGAATAGCTTTTGTAGTTACAATATTTAAATCAGTAAAAAAGGTTAGTTTAGTATAAAATCCCAAGTATTTTACTTTTTTTGTTAGCAAGAATATGTTTCATTTATTCTCAGATACAGTAACTGAAGTGAGGTGATAACACATCGTCATGCTCGCTGGCAACTTAAGCTACTAATTACTACTAATTATTGAGCATAAAGTTTACTCATTATTAGACAAAAAGTAGTATGTCTCCGTTTTTTATTACAGTGGTAGAGTTGTTAAAACCCCTTTAATATCTTAAAAGGCTCCCAAAACAATTTATTTGCAGTGTATAGTCTTTTTTAAATTTGTTAACTAGGTAATGTCAAGCCAGTTTACATTTTTTTTTCTGATTGATATGCATATTGGTATCGGTGAAGAAACAAAGCTTTTAGTGCCCCATCCTATAATAACCTGTCAAATATTTATATCTTATAGATTTAGTATAAAAAATGTTAAATTGATTGGTCTAAAAAAATTTAGTATTTGGTATAAATACTATAAATAATATAAGTCCCCTCAGAGCAACAAATTTTATCTGTGTAGTTTAAACATGCTAGTTTCTCATTTTAAAACTACTTTGTTCACGATGGCGTCTTATTCACTTATGTTTCCTTTTTAATTAGACATTTTCAAATATTCTTGGTTAGAAACTTTTAAGAGCATAAGTCTTAAAAAACGTGTGTTTGGTAGTTTTTTGTGCTTAAACAGCTTTATCAAAAAAGATAAAGTTAAAAAACATGTCCATCATTATCTTTGCAACTTTTTTTTTTTTTTTTAATGGCCTCACTTCAATGACAACAACAAGATGTTGTTGGCTTGGTATTCGAGACCTAATATTTTATTTTTAGCATACATTTTTTTTACATAATATACAGTTTTTTTACATAATATACAGTTCTTTAAAAGTAGTGTTAGTATAGTGGTTAACTTTTTTTTTTACATGAATTTTAATATATGTAACTTCTTCTCGCTATTATTGAACAGGCCCTAATTTGACTATTTTGTTATACAAATCTCAGTTACTTGATTTAAAAAAAATTTAACAAAATTCTTTTTTCTGTAAAACGTTAAAAAGTATGAATCATTTTACAATTTTGAGAAAATGTTCTAAAATAGACTAAATCATTTTAAAACACTTCCAAAAATGTACGAAGATAGTAAAACAATACTGTAGATACTACTAGTTTTTAAACTACTAAAAAAATTTAGGTCATTTCTACTATTTTCAAAATTTAAAAAAAACGCTTAAAAATAACTGTACTAGTAAAAAAAAATCATAAAGTTTAAGTGTCCGTATTCATTGTTAAAATTAATATTATCTGATTAAGTTTTTGGATGACCTCACTAGCTGTAGATGCTTTAACACAAACATGTTTGCAAAATATCTAATATTTTTGTTTAAACTTTTGTTTGTATGAAATTATATTTATAAATTGCCTTCTATAAATAAATATACAAACATACTCTTCATTGTCAAAACAAATACATCTACCACTAAAGTAGCACTGTTTCATAATTAGTAAAAGGCATATAAAACCTGATAATTTGACAAAGTAATGCAAAAAATGGTTTGCATTTTTACATAACAAAAAAATAATGGTATTGTCAAACTTCTTGATGCGTTAGACCACATTGTATTTAAAACCAAACATTTAAAAATATTTAAATGAATTTATTAAAATATTATTTAAAAAGTACATAAAAAATTTCTAATGATTATATTTATGTGCGTTTCCTTTGTCAGTCAATCAATTTAACTGATAACAACTTACATTATAAAAGTCACAATCTGCAAAGACTAAAGTATATAAAAAGTTTTTACAGTAAAGCAATTGAATTTAATCTTGGAAACTATTAAATAAATGATTCTATTAAATCATCACCTGACTACATAAAGCGGATTATATATTGAATTATATTGCGATTATAAACATCCATTGGCATCTTAACGCCACCGCATATATAATAATAAAGTAAATCCTCGCCTGACAATATGAAAATTGAATTTCAACTTTATACCAGCTATAAAATCGAGCTCAAACAACCAATAAAGTACAAATTATTAAAGTCATCTATTTATATAACATCAATGGTTTACGTATATAAATAGATCAATCGCATTGCGGTTTGCATAATGGCCGTCTGACATTAAATCTATTGACATAGAATGCTGATTGTAAACATTTTAATGTTGTAATCAGCAGTTAAAACGTTAGTTGAATTAATATTGTATAATGAGGGAAATGTTAATTTAACCTAAAAACGTTTTAGTTTTTATCTTCAATTTAAATTTAATTATCTTACTTTAATAAAATATAAATTCACAGAAGAATATTTCATTCAAATGCAACTGATTAAGATAAAACTTAATAGTTTTTACCTTCGTTTGAGGGGCCGCATTTGAAATTCTGACAATGACAAACGATAAGTTCTCATGCCATTTACTCTGACCTGCATTTTCAAGTGTTATTGCACTTCGCATACATATATAGTGTCGAATCGATATTGCACCGTCAAAATTTGCGCACACCAACAAAACATCCCCGGGCATTAATTCACCCCTCACGATTTACATTATCCTTCAGTAAACATACGGAAAAAGAAAAAAAAAAGTTTGCGTAGAAATACTTTACTCCAGGGATTAACACACGCTTGTATTTGATTTTTTCCATTCCCTCTTCAATTTCTATGCATTCCCTCACGCATATAAAAATAGAAACGACTTCAAAGGCTTCGATTTTGATAGTAATTACAGTTTTGCGTCGTTGCAGTTGTTGGAAAGGTCTGAGTGGTGCATGATTTAATATCATCTTGGGTTTGGCCGAAATTATCGAACTTTCCACCACTGACACGGCGGGGGATCGTAATTTAACCGCGATTGCATGGCGGTTTCTACGCTTGCATAACATGTTCAAAACTTTAGCAGCAGGATTCATCACTTACATAATTGTTTTATGGAGGATTATTTACTTAAGAAGTGAACTTATAATTCAAACCTATCTATTTTATGTATGTTATAATCATTGTTTATTGTAACTAAATAAATGTAAGTATTTTGTTACTAAATTGTAATTTTTGATCATTCATAATATAGCTTATTCTACAAGTAAATTTACCTAAATTTTACATCAAAATATACTTTAGTATACAATTATTCTGTTTCGGCACCTTAAATAAACTTGTTTGGATAATGCAGGCGGAGCAGCTGACTGTGTGACTTCACTACTATTAACCTATTAAAAAATATCTATAGTAAAGGTACTTACTACTAGTTTTTATTAAAAAAAATTGTATACTCAGTAGAATACCGTTTGTTTTGATTCAACTAAACTCTAAAATAATCTAAATAATCAAACAAACAACATTTATGCAGTTGGCTGGAATTTTGCGGATAATAAATCATTTTGAATTGTCAATGAACTAATAATGAAATAATCTAATAACTTATTTAAAGTTAATCTAACAATTGCTGTAGCTAAAAGTCAAGGACCAGGTTTGGGACTACAAACTCTGTCAGTGTACTTTAATTGAATACAACATTGCATAATGGTACAAGACAAAATTGAACAAATAATTCTGTGCTTATAAACACAATACATTTTTTTGATTTTATTATTGTTTGTCAGCAAGTTTTTGTTTAGTTTTACTTGTAGAGTTGGTTTTTGTTTAATATGTTCTTTAGAAGAATTAAGTAATGAAAATCGATTCTTGTATAATAGACCAGATTTTAATAGAGTCAAAAACTTTATAGTAATGTAGTTTGTAGTATGTTGTTATCGGTTATTTTTTTATGCCAATAGATAGATGGTAATGCTGTTTCTTTTTCAAAAACCTGCCTATTTGAGTGGCTGGCACGCATCGAATTTGCTGGTTAATCAATTTGTCACAATTTTAGTCAGCAATTTATATAGGTTCCCACCTATATTTTATTCTTCATTTATTTAAGTTGTTTACGTATCTCCGGTTTTGTAATGTTAGGTATTTTTGCCAAGCCCATATTGCGTACGTAAATGTTTAATGTTCTCGAATATGATGCAATAACGTAAATAGACGGGCGTACAAATCTTCAAAAGTGTGCAACAATGTCTTTGTTCTTTCTTTATCTCTATTATTTTTTGAAACCATTGACACATAGCTGATCTTTGCGGAAAATCCGCTGGAAAAAGGCTTTAACTCGCTGTATATGATAAAGATATAACATATGGCTTTTTATTATTCTCCACACTGTAACGTGACTAAGGTTTAGGTTTAAAGCTATTTTTCTAGTGCTAGTTGATGGATTGTCTTTGATTTCTTGAAGAACATTTTCTTCATTTTTGGATGTAGCAGGCAAGGTCACCCATTTTTTGCAGCTCTTTTATGTACACTTCCAATTTGATGTAGACATTCGTGAATACAAATGAATGTTCTTTCATTTGGTACCTGTTGGTTTGGAAACTTTTCTTGATAAATTCGATAAGCTTTTGCTGCATTTCCATTGGCAACGCCATGAACAAAATGCATATCGCATACCTTGTTATTACTGTATATATTCATTTTGCTATAACCACGCAAGCAAAATACTAAAAATGAGCAAATTAATTGGATAATAAGTTCCCGCGATATTGACTCCTTTTAGAAAAAGGTTATAAAACAACTATAATTATCAATAACTCAAATGCATACAACAAATGCATAAACACTGACGACTAGATCAAAAACAAATGTTTTTATAAACAACAAAACATGTTGCTATTTTTTTATGTTTTCAATCATTTTATGATTTTATTTTTTTAAAACGGTTTACGTTAGAGCTTTAGACTAGGAATACCTTTTTTGTGTAGAAAATATTGGTGTGCTTTCAGAATGCCAATTTTCTAAGTGTCATAGAAATTAGAGCCAAATAAAACTTCACGCAACCCTAAATATCCGTCAATGGCACATGAAAAAAATTTAATAAGCGCTTAAAATGTAGCTAATATTAATGTTAAAATGTCTACAAAAGCTGAGTTTTTTATCTCAAACGGTTCCTAAGATATCGTCAAAAATAAAATACATCTTGAAAATGATGCGTTTTGCGGAACCATGTTAATGGTACCTTTTTTTTCTTATAATTAGCCAACCAATCCCACCTTTTATTTTCCGACACATGTTTTGAAACACCCTGTATTTTACCGTTTACCTGGGCTTATGGCATACCGTGCATGCCATAAGCCCAGGTCACGCTTGCCGAACGCTAAGGCACCAGTAAATTGCATTTTCTCAATTCTCATTGAAAACGATTATACCGCTGTGATTAGATAGCCAGAACTTTGTTTGTTGTCTAACAGGGTGCACTAAATATAATGACTCCTAATAAATGCTAAATGCTACTAATCAATGCGGACATTTAGTATTAAATTGCACTAGCAAAAGCCACCGTCATTTGTTTGATTATTAACATAATTTCGTGCTTATAGACACAATGCCAAAAATTCCTGTTGCCTGTCCGTGTAAGGGTTTAACTGTATTACAGTCTGCTTCACACACAAACAGTTCAACGTTTTTCCTAATAAGGGGCATTGCGTTAACACTTTTGACAATTAGTAGTCTATAAGCACAAAATTATTTATTCAAATTTGTCTTTTGCTACCATAAAATACCGTAGTCATACAAGGCACACTGATGAGGTTTCTAAAATGAAAACAATTATCAGTACTTAACACTTGGTCTCATTTAGCTTGAACGAACATTTCAGTAAACATAAATATCATATATCATTCAAATATAGTATCTAAAACTAACGAAACAGATAAAAATAAAAAAAGCAACAACAAAATATTAAAAAAACCAACAAACCAAAAATAATTATTATTATGAGCAACATAAACATAAAGTTACAAAAAAGGCGTAAAATTGTTGGTAATTATGGTTTAAGCACAAAATAAAAATTTAAAAAAAATGCAAAAACGGAAAAACTTTCTATAAATAACCTAAAAAAACTATACCTACTAGTTCGTGTCAAAACCTTCTGAGATCTCAGTAAAAACGCCTTGACCAAAATGTTTGAAATATTTAACAATCATTTTTTGAATAATAAAAAACTTAATATTGTTTTTTTTTTAAATTTTAAATTGAAAACAACGTTTTACTGTCAAAAGTGACGTACATTTGCTTTCCTCTAGAAAGTGACGTTTGAGTCAAAATCATTATGTAAGGTTTAACTGTCAAAATCATTCTTAGACTTTTAACTGTCGAAGAAAAATTTTAACTTAAAAAACTATTTTTTTAAATATAAAAGTGACATTGTGTTGTTTTTTTATTTTTTTGTTAATATTCAAAAATGACGTTTATCTGTTGCAATGATATTTTGCCACGCAACACGCCCGTACCGTTTCGTCTCTAGTAACGCGTGGCATAACTTACTACTAAAAAAATAATAAAAGTAATGCCAAAAACCTTTATTAATAAGTTTTTAAATCTTATGTTACACCTCAACGGTTACAGGTAGTTTTTCTTAGCCATAATTATTAACAGTTAAGGTCTTGGAGTTGCACAATAACTGCAAAAGATTGTCAAGCTTACACAGGCCAGTTGGGTCATGAGGTTGTATGCAAGGCACATTACATTAGTAAGGAGCTGTTATAAACACACTAGTATTAGAGTATACCTTGGGGATGTGTTAATTAGGTAATTGATGTAATTGTAGAGATTGCGGTATGACTACCATCATACCGTCATATGCTGCAGAGAAATTATATGTTTGTTGGTCAGTTATATAAAAAAATAAAATTGTATAATTGGGCGTAACATATCAGAAGTAGAATCTAAACAAAAAAACGATTCAGATTTAATTTAAATTTATTATTACTTATAGCAATGGAATCATACACATGGATGAATCTGTATGATAGTATTGTAAATTATATCATTGAGTTAGTACATGGATATGGAATGGGATACTGGATCCGGATAATTTTAACCGGGACTTAAATTACATTTACCTGAATCTGGGCAAGTTGACGTAGACTCAGTTAAATTAGTGCATCAATTTAAATCAATCTTATCAAATTTAAATAAATGAATAGATTGTTGCAAGAGTATTGTGGATTGTGAGTGAAATGAATTAGTGCATCGATGTGTTGATAGATTCCAATCAATTGCTAATGCAAAAACGGAAAACTTGTTACGTGAATATTCCTGTGTTTGTGTAATTGTGATGCCAATAATCCTGTAACAAATATTACATTACACAAATTGTAGATTGGCAATTATTTGAGACCGATTGGTGACTGTATGCATCGACAAATTTAGACCGGGCGCTGATAAAATAACTAGCAGAGTAAAAATAAATATTTGTGCTGTGAGTTGTATAACTCGTCATTCTGTAATTTAAAAAAAACGTCAAATATGCTTTACGCATGGGTTTTAGATAAATATGTTTACACATGGACTTTGCTATATTTCTTAAACGGGGTGGGTTATAAACAAATATGCTTACGCATAGGGTGGTTTTTGGAGTTTCTTGGCAATAGTCTTTTAAGACTAATATGTCAGAAATTAAACTTGTTGCTTTCTGAGTTTAGAGAAAATTTTAAAATGTTAATGCAGTTCAGTATTATATATTTCCAATCGGCTTGTCAGAAATTTGGTTGATGCAAGTATATTTTGTGGTTACGTGTTTTTTCTTCTTCTTTTTCTCCTAGGCAGCACTGCCTGTTCATTTTTTTATGCCTCTTGGTCCTATGGACCTAGGTTAACGTTCCATCTCTTTCTTGGGCTACCTATGGATCTGCGGCCCCTTTGCGATTTGTATCTGGCTATCCTGGTAATTCGGTCTTTTTCCATTCTGTTTATGTGTGCATTCCATTTTCTTTTCCGTTATGACCACTCCGTGACACTGGTTATTCCACATCTTCTTCTAATTTCTTTGTTCAAGATTCTGTCCCTCAGTGTTTTTCTCTCGATCCTGCGTAATATTTTTATTTCTGCAGTTGTTACCGTTTGCTCTGTACGTGTTGTTTTTGGGCACGTCTCGACCATGTAAGTTAGTATCGGCCTGACTACTGCTTTGTATATTCTTACCTTCGTTTCGTTTCTTATGTGTTTTTTGTTCCAAATCGTGTCGTTTAGGCTTCTTGCTATATGTGTTGCTTTTTTGGCTTGCATTTTGACTTCTTCCTTAGAGGGATTCCTAAATATTTAAATTCCATTACTTGCTCGATTATGGTCCCATCGATTTTGAGTTTGCATCTTGTTGGGTTGGTTGCTATGACCATGCACTTTGTCTTCTCCGCCGAGATCTGCATGTTAAAATTTTAAGATGTTGTGTGGAACGTATGCAGCAATCTTTGGCGTTCTTGTTTTGCGCTACAACCACTGCGTCGTCAGCGAAGCAAACAATCTTCACTTGTTTTGCCATTGCGTATCCCTTTTTCATCCTAACTTTCTTAATTATTTTGTCCATGATCAGGTTAAAAAGCTGCGGACTGAGTGAATCCTCTTGTCTTACTCTATTTTGGGCTTCTATTGCATCAGTCATTGACAGATGCTTGAATGGTATTGTTTGTGTATATGTCTTTAATTGTTTCTACCACATCCGGGGCGATACCTCTTTGGTGTAGTATTTCCAGGACGTCTCGTAGCATTACACGATCAAATGCCTTTGTAAGATCAATGAAGCATGTGTACGCTGGCCTGTTCCATTCTACAGATTTTTCTCTGATTTGCCTAAATATAAATACGGCATCTGTACATAATCTTCCTCGACGGAATCCTTGCTGTTCGTCAGTAAGCTCTATGTTCTCGTTTAGCTTGTCTGCATTAATTTGCTTACTAACTTTAGTCCTGTATATAGTAAGGTTTTAAACATTAGTAATAGATAGCTGTTCTTCCACTCTGTCGGCAGTTTTTTCTGTTTTATGATGTTGTTGTTCATTACTATAAGCTGTTGTGTTAGTTGTGCTTCTCCATACTTTAATAGTTCGATGTATATCCCATCTGGGCCAGCCGCTTTTCTGTTTCTTAGTTTCCTTAGTGTTTCTTCAACATGTTCTTCTTTAATCGTTGTTGTATCTTTTGATGTGACCGCAAGTATTGGTTGTTGTTGTTCTTCACCAGGGCTGTATAACGCCTTCAAATATGCTATCCATGTTGTTGTTTCAATGTTTTGTGCATTGACCAGTTCTCTTGTCTCCTTCCTTTACCCTCTTAGCATCCACCATATTTCTTTTTGTGTACCGCTAAAGTCGTGTTCCATTTGCTTGGAGAACCTCTCTCAGTGTTCTGTTTTTATTTTTCTCACTAATGCGTGTGTTTTTCTTCGGATTCGTTTGTAACGGTTGTATGCTTGCTGTGTGCGTTGTTCTCTGTATTGCTGGTACGCCAGTTTCTTCTCAGCGCATTTTTCTTTAATCTCATGCCTGAACCAAGGTGTTTTTTGCGCAAAAGGGTTATAGCGCTCACTTTACGGAGTCCAAGTGTTTCTGCTCTCGCTTCTTGGATGTTATTTTGGATTTTTTTCCCACATTGTCTTCCGCTGCTATCGTGTTGTCGGATATTTTTTGACCTAGGCGTCTCTCATATAGATTCCTTGTTGATTCATGCTCCAATCCTTTAATCTTTATTGTAGTTTTTACTATTTTTTTTGTTTTTCTTACATATCTATTCAGCTTGGTCTTAAATTTTTGCTTGCATAGCACAAGGTTGTGGTCACTGCCAGTGTCTGCGGCTGTTAGGCATCTTACATCTAAAATAGTCTCTGGCCGTATTTTTCTGTTGGATAAAATGTAGTCGATTAAAGACCTGTTGTACGTGAACTTGTGTTGTTCTTTGTGTTTATGGAAGGTATTGTTTATTCTTAGTTCATTGATGTTGCTTAGATTAACTAGTAACTCTCCATTACTGTTTTCATGTGGCTTGTTGAAGCGTTGTTTTATGCCGGGAATTGTACGATTTCCAACTCTTGCAATGAAATTGCCAAGAATGATTGTGGAGATGTTCATGTTTGTTTTGTCAATAGTTGGTTGCAGGTTGTCATAGAATCCTTCTCGGATTTCCTGTGTTCTGTTTTTTTTCTGGACCTTATACACTGATTTTGTTAATGGCTTAGTTCTTTAGGGTTATCTTTAATGCTATGATTTTCTTTGAAATATAGTGGCATTCAGTAATGTTATCTGCATGTTTCTTTTGTATTAGTATGGCTACTCCTTCCTTTGCACGTGAATTTTTATTGACAAGTATTGCTTGCCCCTTGCCCTTTTTATGCGTTTTCTGTAACGTGCAGATGTCTATTTTGTTTTCTCTAAGTTCTTTCTCCAGTTCCTGGTCTCTATTTGTCAGTGTTTTGATGTTCTATTTGCAACTTTTTTATCTGTGTTGGTTGGGTTATCAAGTTAACGGCGGTTCATGCAAAATTGTTGTTTGATAAAAAATATAGTGGCGTTGTCGGCAATGGTGCTGATCTTTAATTAGAACGAGTTTTCTAATTTGGTTTAGTTTGGTTAATTGCAACCATCGGATGTGGTGTTCAAGGATAAAAAGTGTGCCATTTGCCAGACAGAGCGGGTTTGTTAACTATTGTAAATTATTGAAATTTACAATCATCTAATAATATAGAATTAGTTAAGGATTCTAAGACGCAATGTAAGTTTTAAGATGCAACTTGTAAGACTTAAAAGTTGGTGTACAAGCTTTAGTTAGTTTTTTAACTAAAGCCATATTCATATCTAAAAGGGCTTTGGGCTATGTAGAAAGCCGCAAGTAAAATTTAAAGAATATGGAATCTTATGTTGTCATCAATGGACTTGATGAGTTCCTCTAAATGCAGAAAAGGTGTTGCTGTAGACACCTAGCTACTGTTTGTTTGTTTGAGAGAGATTCATGTTGTAACTTGGAAAGAATATTTGAGAATAGTCATTTCTTTTTTTAAGCAAAAGGTTTGTTCTTTTGTAGACCATTTTTATGTAAAAAAATGAAATAGTGTGTTAATGAGATTTTATGCCATGCACATAGTTTGAAACCTTTTTGATTTATATATTTGTTAAGAATTCAACAGTGTATTTAGGATTTGTGTTGAATTGATCTAACAGTAAAAAAGTCCAAATAAAATTAATACGCGTTTAAAAACATATTTGCAGGGTGTCTAACTGTGTAGAAGTTGTGTTGTCGGAGAGCTCTTTATTGGTTGAAGCGTTGACACTGAAAATGTAGTTATGCATTTTATTCATAAACGTTTTGGATTATACAGCTATTATAGTTGTAGATGTCGGAGTTGTTGAGGCAAATAAGGTTGAGTTTGCAAACCTATCACATTTGACATTGTCAATGGTTTTTAGTTTTTTCTTAGCTGGAAAATGTGGCAATGTGTTCTAGAGCGGAACAAGTATTTTTGAGTTTTAAGAGCAACCTTTGGCGTCGTGTGTTAATGTTGTAACTAATAGTTTGTGAGTCTGATATTGGTGATTGTCAATGTGGTAAGATACTTTTGAGATCTGGTAATGTTTCCTTACATGGGTGGCTGTGTGTTCTAGAGCGGAGCAATTGTTGTTTTGTTTTGGAGGCAATTGTTGACTAAGGTGTCAATATTGCAACTAATAGCTTTTGTGTTTTGGACTTAGTTTGTTTTTAGGATTTAGTTTGTTTTTAGGACTGTTTCTTGCGTTTTGAGTTTTTATTACAAAAAAAACTAGTTGTTTCTAGAGTACTTGATATTTCTAGAAGTTAATATCTGTACTTTTGTGGAATAAAGTAAAATATTGTTTTAAATAATTATAAACAATACGGGAGTAAACTAAATAAAACATTTTTTTCAGAAAAATATACTTTAAGTTACATTGTTTTTCTTTAGATACTATTTTGCTGAATTAAACTGTGTATTGCGTGTTAGTAGTAACACACCTGTGGACTGTTTAGAGTAGAAGTATGTTGAGTATAGTGTAGTAATATCTTAGTTCAAATAAGACTTTGTGACTTAAGTAAACATATAAAGAATTTACGTTTTGCTCATCTGTGCGGAGTATGTGTTCGTTTTGTTGAACCAGAATGATTGTTGATTGCGTTTTTATTGCATTTTGTCTTTAGTGAAAACAGATGCAAAAAAAGTAATTACTCAAAACTAAGTATAAGTAATATCTTCTATTTTGTGGAATTTTGTTGAGTAGTTGTTGGATAGAGAACATGTTTTGCAGTGTGATGGTTTTTTGTTGAAAGATTGGACAGTTGTTTGGGTGCTGTGGTCAATTTTAGTGTTTTGGTGTTGTTATGCATTAAAATGAGATGTTTTCCAGATCCTCTACAAATATCAAAAGTTTTACCAATTTAAATAAAAGGATCCTAAAAAAAAATGACTAACTATCGGCCGTATCGTTAATACTAATTCTAAGATTTTTTTTTTGAAATGGCATTAAAAAATCAAATATGTGAATATCTTGAATTAAATAAATTACTTAACAAGTGCCAGTTTAGTTTTAGAACAATTAAAAATTCATCTATGGTTATTCAAAAATTAATTAACCATATCGTTGATAGTTTTGAAAATAGAACCTATGTGAGTTCAGTTTTTTGTGATCTTTCTAAGGCATTCGACTGCGTGTCTCACTCCATACTTATAAACAAACTGAAGTTTTCCAACTTTTCCAACGACAGTTTTGATTTAATCAAGTGTTATCTTAGTAACCGAAAACAAATAGTATCTTTTCAAAACAATAGTTCAGGAGTTATGGATGTAAAGCATGGGGTCCCACAAAGATCAGTACTGGGGCTAATTTTATTTCTAATCTACATAAATGACCTTTCATCTTCTTTACCAGATTCGCATACTGTTTTGATTGCTGACGACACTACTTTGATAAATTCAAGTACAAAACATGATGTAGTACTTGAAAGTATGGAAAATTTTCAGTCAATAGCTTTAAATTAGTTTCAAGTAAACAAACTACAAATGAATGAAGCAAAAACAGTTAAAGTTTTATTTAGCTTACGTAACATATCATACAACAATCCTCCATATGTTAAATTCTTGGGAGTATGCTTAAGTCCATCACTGTCTTAGGAATGCCATATAAACTATGTCTTAAATAAGCTTGATAAAATTGTATATCTCATTAGAAATTTTAAAAGATCGGTTAGTAAGGAAGTCATTTTAACAGCATATTATAGCCTTTTTCAATCTCAATTAAACAACGCTATTCTCAATTGGGGGCATTCCTCACATTGCTATCTATTATTTGGACTACCGCGCAAAGTCCTAAGCATCATTTCTGGTTTAGGTTTCAGAGATGATGTAAAGCAAAAATTTATTGAGTTCCAGATATTAATTCTTTATATATTTTTAACTGCGTTGTTCATATTAAAGAAAATTTACATTCTTACTGTCAACACCAGCACTATCATAGTCATGATACAAGAATAAAACTTAATCTAAGAAACTCTTACCTCAGGTTAAACACTAGTAGAAATGCTACAAACTACTATGCACGAATATTTTATAATAAAATTGCGGATAAATACAAAAATATTTCTTTTAACTTTTTAAGTAGAAATTTAAAACTTTTCTAGTATCACACGCTTTTTATACATTCGATGACTTATTAAATTTTAAATTTTAATTTGTATGTATAGTTTTATCTATTTCTGTACTATTTTTATTGTGACCTGTGTAAAGTATTATATTATACTATTAACATTAATAAATGATTTGATTTGATTTGATTTTAGTGCAAAAAAATGAATAAAACAAAGAAATTTTTAACATTTAATAGTTATGTTCTTAATATTTTGCAAAATGTTTAAAGCAAAAGTAGGTTTTTTATTTGTAGTACTACCCAAAAAAGTTATAAGCTCTAAATAAATAAAATGACAAACATTAAATGCACTACCTCTCAAAACTCTAAATTTAAGTAAATCACTAAATATTATCAAAAATATACAAAACGCACATGAATCTATCAGAAATCAAAACTATAAAAGTTTTAAAAACAAGAAAAACTCAATTGGTTGTCCAAATCCTAGTACAAAAATTAAAAAAAAAATTAAAATGTTTTGTAAAAAAATTAAAAGTAAATCATGTGTTTGATTGGCAAACCTTTTAAAAACATTTACTTTAACCGTATCATCTGTGCTGTCCTCGCAATTTTGTGTATAGCTATTGCACTTTAAATAAAACTTTTAATTAACGTCCGGACACTGTTTGAGAAAGTGCCAAAAACCGTTAGATGTTATTAATAAAAAGTAATTTAAGGAAAATAGAGCTCGAACCCATATTTTCCAAACTGCAGAAAACTATTTAAATAAACAATCAAAAACAAATAAATTTGTCAAAATAGCCCTAGCACAAACAAAAAAAAAACAGTGCAAATAAAATAGTTGTCAGTAGATAAACAGAAAAAGTAAACACAGCAAATTTTTTCTAAGATAATAAAACATCTATTTGCTATCCAAATTGCGTAGATTTAGCCTGCAATGTACATTATGTTTAACAGCATCCGTAATATAGAGATAAATTAAGATCAAAATCAAAATAAGTATGCGACAATACTCAACAATTCTTTAAAATGCGGTTAAAGTCATAGACGCAATAATGAATGTCAACAAAAAAATCACAAACAACGTAAAATACGTAAATAAAAACAGTTTGTTTTGTAACAAAAATGACTAAAAATATTGTTAAATGCCAACATCTTAAAATTTGTAACAACTTTTTTAAGAATAATATCCAGTATTTTTAGTTAACTCTTTAAGCAATTAACAAAAAGCAAAAAAGCATAATATAACACTAATTGTTTCGATGAAATTAATCAAAATTATTTTAAAAAAATTGTAAATATTGCAACAATCTAAAAAAGATAAAATTGACAAGGACAAAAAATTCTTATAGACTATAAATTTATTGCAGGATAGTTCAAACTAATACAAATTAGCTGATTTTTTAGCAATCTACTCTGCATCTAACGCTAACTATCTAGGCCTATCAAAATAATAGTTGCAATTTACTTAAAACATTTGCAATTAAACTAGCTCTTATTCTTATTCAAATATTTGTTGTATCATATAAAAAACATTCCCAAGTTGTTGAAAAATTGCAAGTGACCAATATTTAAAAAAGGAGACAAGTATGATTCTGCAAACTATAAACACCCATCTGTTCAAATTTTTGAAAAAAATATTAATTACCATTAGCTGCGTCCAGAACTACTCATCAGTTGCAGGCGTTATCAATCGGCAATAGAATTCCTGTGAACGTTGTATTTTAGACTATAGCCAGCTGTGTAAACGTTTACTAATTTAAATAAATTAAATAGCTTATAACGCCTTTACTTAAAAGCAGGAAATTTTTACATTAAGTCGTAATTTGCAATTTTCTTAAAAAGTATTAGTCATAACAAATTTAAAAAACAAAATTTATATGTAAAAATGAACAATGAAAAGCATGAATATGTTATTTCTTTAAAAAACATTATTTTAAAATTTATTATTGTTTCTAATTGAATAAATTTACGATAAACATTTATTTTGGTTTTATGCTCTAGAAAACAATTACTTAAGAGTCAATTTTAAAACTTAAATCTATATGTTGATAATCATTGAATTTCATTGCAAAATTAAATATTAATAATAATTGGATGCGTGCGTCAAAATTTAGTTCAACGCGTTGCTCGCATGTAGCGCTCCGGCAAAATTCAGCGAATCCTATAGAAGACGACCACGTGTGAATATATTCGGGGCGTGTTTTCGTGTTTGCATGAGCAAAACATTGTTATAGTTATGTTATAATATTATTATAGTAAATAATAACATTATTTGGGGCAATTCTCTATGTACATTTCTATAAGTAAGCAAGATATATACTGCTAGCTAAAGATTTTTGTGTTACTTTACTTTACAATTTTTTTTATTATTTACGTTTTTTACGTATATTGCTAGCAAGCAAGGGCGCTAAAATCTATTAAAGCTTTCTAAAAAAGAATATAATTTTCCAAAAAAAATGTTGAAAAGTATGGTATTTTATTTTGTTTGATTGACAAAAAAACAAACAAAAATTGAAAATTTTGAAAATTGTAAAAAAATTAAGTTTTTACAAAAATTTGTTGTTGTTACATTTTTTGCTTGATAACAAGATTACTATTTAGCATTATCTTCCTTATTGCGCGTTTAACAGCTATTTTACATTGCCCCAGAATCTTACAACTTGTTTGAAGGGACCAACGGCTTATTAGGCGCTTTCCAAATCACCCCGATTATCTATCGGGATAGATAAAAAGCAAGATATTATTTTAGTCATATTTGGGAATCAAACCCCGGACGCTAACGCTTTAAAACTAAGCTATCTCACCGTTCAATATCCATAGAGAATTGGACAAAACATCTAATAAATTAAATTAACAAATTATAAATATGTATTATACACATTAGTGTAGTGTTAGTATGTAACTTGTTCCTTATTAAAATTAATAATTATTTTTATTGCATACGTAAATTAAAATGTTAAGTTAAGTAGTAATAACAGAAACGAAACAAACGCTACAAAACACGCATCCAAATGCAACATCGAAACATGCCGATGCGATCATCTCTGACTACTACTAGAACCCTTTCCATCGTTCGTTCGTTCTCTCTTTAGGCGGTTTTCTCACAAGCGCTCACCAGATTTCGGTACCTTCATCTTATCGACAAAATAGACTTAATATACTTCCAATACTTAATGCTATTTAATCCCACTTTGTAATATTTTTTAACTTGATTATCATATTTTTTTTATATTTTTTAATCTTTCCAAGCTAGTACAGCCTTAATATAACGTTGTAATCCCTTATCTTTTATAATTATTGTGTTGTCCCGTCTCCAATTTTTTTAATGTAACTTTTTTTTTGTATTAAAATATTGTATTAAAAAACTTATTAGAAGCATTTATCAGCAAGCAAGCGTGCCTAAAAGTGTAATATGTAAAATGCCAAGCGCTACCAGCAAATAATAATCTAGCGGTAGTCAGCAGCGGAGTTCAATTTACATGATTAGGAATGTTAAGTCGTTCAAAACGCAGCTATTGTCAAAGTCTTTAAAACAAAATAACTATTAGAAAAAGTGCCACAACAAAAACGTAAGGCACCAGTCCCTAACAACACCGACAATAAACTTTCAAAACTACTCAATGCAATCAAAATTAAATATATCACAAAAGTGTTCAGCATATTTAAATGGCAAAATATCCAACGCATAACTAAAATCTTTATTTGTACTTTTCAAGTGTTAAATTCTATGATGACTTACAGTACTACAAATTTAATGAACCATTCCATACAACTCTATAACTATAGAAGTCAAAACTTTGGTATCAACTTTATTTTTATTTGAACAATAAACAAAAATATGTCCTTAAGAATGGATTTAGCATGTTTAAAATTTAAAGTGCTGCTGGTAAACTTTAATTTACTTATTTTCTGAAGTAAACGTTTGTTGTGTGCTAAGCACTAAGTAAAACCAAAAAATGTATGCCAATTAATTCAACACATTTAAGTCATAAATTGATGTTTTTTGAATTTTCAACTGTAAATTCAGGCAATTGGTACTTTTTTAAAGATCGTTTCAGTTTTAATTTCTGCAACACTTATGTCATTTGGGTCACAGTTCAATATAATTCTGACGTTCTTTTTAAAATGTTGTTGCACACAAAAAATACTTCCGTCAGTTATATAAAGATGTCTGTATGCAAAGGTTTGAAAGCGTTATATAACAATAGATTTGTTTTTTTTTGTATTATGTTTTTATTAAACAAAGAGAATAGAAACGGGGCAAAACTGTATCAAAATCTTCAAATACATTTTCATGTCAGTCTCGGAGTTGTTTGCAAATCACATTCTTTGAAAAAATAAAAATGAGTTGATCTGAACTGGTAAAGCGTTGATTGTAATGCTGCCATTAACGGTTGCTAGCGGAAGCTTTTTATCTTTTCTCTTGAATAATAAAAAACCTAAAATTTTCTAACATGATTTTATTAATCATGTCGCAACTAGTTTTGTTTGCAAAATGTATGTTCTAGTTTACAACAACTCCTAAATTGTTTTTTTTTTCTTTTAATTCTGAAAAAGTATGATGCTATGCAAACCACATGTCCAGTTTTTTAATGTCAAAATTGTTGCAAAGAATTTGCGTGGGCCTTATGTCGTGCTGTTTGGTTGTTAAAGAAAATACTTTAACAAAATTTTCAATTAGCTTACAAATGTTTTAAAGCTAAAACATGCTCAAAGTGCGCAATAATATTGTACTCTTGGTGATTTTATTGGCTTTTTAATGTTTTTATAGATCGCAAGTGTTTGCTCTATTAGAATGTTTGGTATAATATCAGACCAGAATTTGTTCGTTTTTAAATCGTTAAATAGTCAGGTCTTATAATATATGTCATACTCTTTAGCAAATATTTTTTCATGCTAATTTTGCATATAAATGACTTTGCACGTAGAAACTATACTAGACTCATAGTTTTAATAATATGGCCATTCAAAATTAAATTGAAAGTATTTATTAACAAAATAAAAGGCATTTTTCAACAGTACATTTACGTTTTTGATTTTGTTGATCTCTCCAACAGTCGGCAGATTGATTGAAAGCCTCAGCCGCGTTTTCATTAAAGCCACGTGTGACAAAATGTAAGCACGTATAGTTCTTACATCGTTGGCGGATGAACAATAGGTATTTATATTGGAAAGACCTTGCACAGACGCCGTGTTTGTCATACCATAAGACAAATAACAAAGAAATCGATTGCATACAACAGGCCAGCGTTTGTATGTTTTGTTGATTTAACCAGAGCATTTGACCGTATCTAGCTAAATACGTTATGCATCTCCTCTACAACAGGCAAATCTTTTACAATCTTATCAAAACCATAGGAAACATATATCCAAACAATAAAACACAAGCACAAATAAAAACTGACCTTAACAAACCAATACCAGCGGGCAGCGGGCAGCGGCATTTGTCAGAGAGACTCCCTGAGCCCTCTTCAATTTAATAACAGAAGAAATTATTCAAAATGGCCGACGACAAAAAGGATACAATATGGGGGATGCAGAAATCAAAATATTGTATATAAGTATGACTGGAAAAACACTGTTTGCATAAAAAAAAAGCAAATCTATCAGAACAACATGTAAGGTCAAGAACATCAACGACTGGGTAAGAGACAGGAAGAAGGAATGAAACAAACACATAAGCAGGATAGATGACTGCAGACTTGTGAAAATTGCTGGCGACAAGTCTCCACTGGGATGAAGGTCGTTGGGCGCCCCAGAAAACGATGGAATGACAGCCTCATGCAAGTGGACGATGATTAAACAGACAACTTGCCTAAAATGCAGAAAAAAGAAGAAGAAAAAGAAGAAGAAGTATAGTTTTTTCAAACTCATGACCAAAAAAAATTTATTTTATTTTTATTTGCTATATCAAATCATTTGCTCGTCGGAATATTTTGTTAAAAAAAGTAAATTTCCCGACATTGTCTAAATTGTTCCTTCTTAGTCCCCTTAGCAGCTAGTGTACGCAAATTGCATTCTTAATGATAATGAGCTTTTACATCAACGAGATCAAGTACATGCTGAATACGGTCCAAGATTAAAAGAGTAAAATTATTTGTTCATCAAGATGATCTCATTCTTCCAATACAATATTTTTTGTCAACTTATCGGTAATTTAATTTTATTTGTAATTACTTTTTTATTGGGTTTGTTTGGCTAAAAGTCACTTTGTTGAGATATAAACAACGTTAATCTTTCTATAATTTTGTAGCACGCACTGTAAGCACTCATTTGCTAATGTTCCTTTTGTCTTCTTATTACGCTTGCTACTAAAAGAGTCTAAACAACCCTTTTCCAGGCCACGTAAATGTTTCCAATCAAAAGTTTCTTTGCAAATAAATCAATCACCCATTTTTACAAGAGATTTGTTTTAAATACGTACGATCGCTCTGGAATGCTTAAAATAACTGCTTAAAATGCTACAAAACTATGTTCCACAACAGAAATGTGTCTATTTGCCCTTTTTCTAAAATTCCAAAAAATATAAAAAATAGCACTTTTGATTCATTTGCATGTACCTATTTATTGTTTGGGCCTAGTGACAGAAAAACAAGAAAAATTCTATTTAGCATCCAAGACTTAATACAAAAATGCGTAGATATAACCTGCAGTATGATTAATAGATAATGTCTTTTTTTTTTCAAATACTGATGAATAGAATATTTGTTCTACTGTCCGTTTAGCCCTTAGACCATACACACTTATAGACACGTCTTTTGCCGACACAGTCAAGCCAGCATAATCAATGTGACGTCAGTTGTGGGCTATAAGAAAATGTTTGGTGTTAAACGCATGAATGAAAACACATTTTTATGCACTTAATCTACCAAAACTCAATAAATCTTGTTATAGAGCACTTGGTCATACATTATTTATTTCACATAAATATTTGATAATTGACAATATATGCTCAAAATTAGCGCATGATGTCAGTCGTGGGAATAGGACGTTGTTATGTTGGCTTCACTTCTAACAAACAAAAAATACTACACGGCACGTCTATAAGTGTGTATAGTCTAAGGTTTAGCCAGTAGGACAAAAAAGTTTCACTTGTTTAAAGCATTTATTTCTAATACGTACGTTTTCTGTTTTCTTCTATTTCTAACTATTTATCCTTATATAAAGTACATGAAATTAATTTATTGTTCTCCAAGCGTATATTTGGTGCATTTTTAGATTTAAACAAAACGTCTCTTTTTAATGTTTATCAATTCCCAACCTCGTACAAAAATTGGAAAAAATCAGCTAAACTAAATTATAACTGAAACGCATATTAAACAGAAATCAATTTGTTTTAATAAAATTATAATTTTTATTTAAAAACAATGCATCTATGGAGTTTACGATAAAAATTACATCAACTTAGACCCATGTAGAGTTTTAAATAAAACTCGCAATACAATTGTAAATTAAAATAGACGTAAAAACCATACACAAATTCTGTTTTATTTGATTAAAAAGCTTTTGCTTTGAAAGCAAATTATTTATTGCAACCATGCAATAGTTGAAAATTTTAAAATAAACATTAATTACACTTAAAATGTGTAAAATGTATTACAATAATTCTTATTTTGAATATTCATAAAATTATATGATTAGATTAAGATCTTTAAGACTTAACAACTGGTGAGAGCGTGGTTATTAACTTAAAGATTATTTATAGCTACAAATATGTGTTTAGACAATCAAAATACTTATCAACGTATTTTATTGTCAGTTATTAATACGTAAAGAACAAATAAATAATTAGTTTAAATTATGTCACGTGAAATATAAATTATTTTAAAGAATAATATAACAAATAATCTCGTAATCTTATTTTTTAAATTTTAAAAAATATGCCGAAGTATGTCTGGCGTTGTGTTTATAAGTGACACAACGTCAGTTACTAATACATAAGTATCAAATTCATAAATAATATTCTCAGTGTAAAACAATAGTTATTAGACAATATTTAAATTTTACTTACTTTCATCATTTGTTAAATGCATTAATTAAATTAAATTTTAACATTAAGAATTCGTAAAGTTGTGGTAACAAATTTTAATTTTATGAGTTTAGTTTAATTAATTTATTACAAAAAAATACTACATTTTTCTTGCTCAGTATATTTTGTAATAGCTTTAAAATATTGTTTTAAAAAATCAGTCATTTACGTAATTATTAAGAGAATTGGGATTTAACAAAAAAACTTTCATTTTAAGCAAAATCCTAAAACCCACCAAAATTTCATCGTTGTAATGAGAGTTGCCCCCTCATTAATAACTGATGTCTCATGGCAAAAATGAAATTCCACATAAAACGTAATGTTGGTTAATGGATCACTGGCAGTTCTTGTCCCAATTTTCACCCCTCTAACATTAGCAGCCATTACCGTATCTCCATCACAACTTCTTATAACACACTCTCTAAAAAATATGTAACAAATCGCAACCGAACAATTTACACCCTAATAATATGTGTTGTATTTATATAAATCAACCCTTAAATGAATGCAATATTAACTTGAAGAATTTAAATTATTCCTTAAACTAAAAGGGGTGACAAATGGCGGCAAACAAACACATTGCCTGTAAATTATAAAAATTGTATCCCCCTCACGGAAACTTACAGCAAATAAAGAGAGGAAGGTTTCGTAATAAATTTCCTGTAATAAACTTTCCTTAAAGTTTTCAAGTCAGCCCTAGGCTGTCTGGAGTTTATAAGCGATTGTGTCACCCGTCCCCCATACCCAATAAAGGGTTAAAATGAAAAAATCAAATAATTTGTTCATGATAAATCAATTAAGTTCATTGTTTGCAAATTATCACAGTTGATGCATATTCCTTGCAACTAGTAATTAGTCAGGTGTGTGGTGCAGCTAATGGCGTGTATTGTAGGTAATTTAGTAGTCAGGAGAGTCGTGTAACTAAATGCAATCGCCCGGTTCTTCCTGTAAATGGCTGGACATCACATGTAGTTGAGTCTCTCTCCACGGACCGCTCATTTGATACGTTTATTTCTAAATGGCCGTGTGTCCGAGCCAGATGGAAGGTCGGCTGGTGTTTTGGGGGGTGGGAAATAAATTACGAGCCAAATGGTGAAGCGGGAATTAATGCTAATGATGAAAAAAATGCGAAGCACACGAGAGAAGCGAATACTTTTACCGTTTTATTCTGTGTTAATTAATTTGTTGATTACAACGGAGTTTTTGTTTAACTATTTATAAATTTGTTATAAAAATTCTTTTTATATGTTTCAGGTTACATTATCAATTTCAATCCTCATTAGTCTTCACGTGTTCTTCCTGCTGGTAGTAGAGATCATCCCACCGACATCGTTAGTCGTTCCTCTACTTGGAAAGTACCTGATATTCGCCATGATATTAGTTTCAATAAGGTAATAAACTAAATACATTTTACACCATTATAAAATATTTCAATTAAAACTAATTATAATTTAGTTCATTGAACATACAAATAAACGAGATGACAGTTGCATCTAAATTTTAATCATTATAAAACTTTTTATGTGCGCTTTATGTTTTTCCTCTCGTTTGGGTGCGAATGGATGGGATGAGGATAAAATAATTTACGATTATTACCACCCAACCAGATAATACAATTTTCAGATCATATTACATAGTTTATAGAAGAGAATTTATTTTTCACAGAAACAACAAAAATTATACAGTCCAATTAAATTAATTCTATACGAGCAATTAAACTCTAGTTAATAATAAATAGGAGTCATTAATTTGCTTTCAAACTGCCAGTTTAATAACAGCGCGGATGGGCATTTAATAGTTTCATGCATGGGTTATTATTGTCAGGGTGCATTGATTGCATCATTCCGTTGTTTCCAGTTTTTACTGACATACATAATTATAAGCGGAGTCATCAAAATTTTCATATTTATTAGGTTTGTATTTGTATGTGTTGATTATATGGCTTCAATAAATTATCATCTACTAATTTATTATTTTAGTTTATAGTTTACACAATTTGAAGAAGCTTAATTTTGTAATAAAGTCAAATTATTTTATTTGCAACATACCTTAATTATACATTTTTTAAAATTCTGGAATGACACGTATCTCAAATAAGCCTATACGCCAATTGTAATAAGGCACAAAAGATTAGAAAGTAAAAAGACTTATTTTATGGTATCAGCTGATAACAAAAAGAAGCATTGCAAGACGACTGTTTGGATATACTGCAGTTACATGTCCAAGTAAATGTGCAAAATATACTAAATAAAAATATGATCCTAATGCGTAAACTGAGTTGGTAAGCCTCACATTTATTTTCAAGACTGTCTCAAAATGAAGAACGACGGAGTTGAGATTAAAGTAACCAATTAAATTTCTTAATTTGATGATCAGAAAAGATATACAACATTTGCGGTTTTTACTATTTCTAAATGAAAACTCCATTTTAAAATGTTAAACATTAATCATAGACTCATCAAACTAAAAATTACAACAAATAGAAACTTAATCTAGTCTTAGTTAAAACCTCTACAGGCTCAGACTCAATCTGCATCAAAACTTACAAAAGTGGCAACTTCTATGCCACATAAAAACTTTAATCAGAAAATAATGGTAATGGCTGGAGTACATCTTTATTTTCTAGCCTAGGGCCTCTACCTAAAGGGCTATTACCTCCACTTCATAGCCTTTTTCTCCTGCTTTACGCCCATTTTTTAATAATATTGCAACGTTTACAATTACTGCGTTGAGTTTATATCTTCTACTGTTCTGTTGGCATGCGACTTGACAAGATTGCTTTTGCAAGCCAGTCTTGAACAGCATTGTGACGTTTGAATGCATCTGGTAATAGATAGAATGTGCGAGAAAATTTTGTTAGCATTTCCGCATCTCTTGCATCTTTTATCACTATTTCCAAAACACCTAATGGCATTAAAGAGAACACAATCGAGTCGGGCGCGGTAGATAAAGTTCTAATTCCCAAATCTAGTACCAAACCCAGTTCTCAGTTAGTGGTTGCTGGATGACTATAACAATAATAAACAAAAACCTTTGCCTTGATCTGGTTTGGCTAGAAGTTTTTATTAATTACCTTTTCAGCAAGGCTCTTGCGGTTAGAGGGATTGTCACGGAGCCATCTCTGACGTGCAGTTTAAGAGAAATAGATGACGGGTCAATTGAGTCCTGGATCTAACTAAAGTTCAGTTTTTCCCTCATTGCCTTTGTGCTCAACAACGCTATGTTGCCGCTCACAAGGTTTCCCTTCAGTAAGCCAAAATGGTAGTCGCCAAGTCCTTGATTTCAAAATTAAACTCTTGTAGTGATAACACCCACCGGGTTATCTTGGCTGATAAAAGGCGACACGATTGAAGGTAAGAAAGAGATCTGTGATCACTTAAAATAATAAATAGTTTACCGAGAAGATAGAGCCTCCATTTATTTAGTGCCCAGACAATGAAAAGGGCTTCTTTTTCTGGTACACTGTAATTGCTCTCTCTATCTAATAATAAACGGCAAGCGTATGCAATTATTTGCTTATTTGTCCCGTTATACTGCCACAAAGAAGCACCTAGTTCATAGACACATGCATCCGTTTGGATGAAAAAGGTAGCGGATAGGTTAAGGTGATATATTAAGGTCTGCTATGCAACAAGTTATCTTAATTGGTTAAAGGCCGCTTGGTGTTCGTCCAACCAAGGTCATTTACATTTCCGACGTAATAGCTGTACCAGCGGTTCAGATATAGATGCAAAATTTTGGCAAAAGGCTCGGTCATAACTGCACAAGCCTAAAAACGCGTGTAATTGCTTGGGAACAGGGAATTCGTTAATTGCTTGAGCACGAGACGGATCGGTGCGAATTCCTTTTTGGCCTAACACGTACCCTTAGAACATAGCCTCTGTTTTGAAAAATTTACATTTTTTTAGCTTAAATGTAAAACCTGTGTCCTGTAGACAAGACAATACTAAATCTAAATGCCAAAGGTGATTTGCGTACGAAGCCGAATGTATCAACAAGTCGTCGATATAAGCAGTGGTAAATCCTCTAAACTCTGTTTTATGAGAAATTTACCAGTACAAACTAGTTAAATCTAGAGTAGAAATAAATTTAATTTCTCCTAGATTACATACTATTTCCTCGACTGGATGAAGTAGTTCTGAATCTGCTTCCATGACGCTATTCAACCTGCAAGCGTTCAAACAAACGCGTACAGAACCGTCCTTCTTTACGACTGTAAGTAGCGAGGAGCTGTGGGAAAAATTACTTCTCTCAATAATTCCGTATTGTTCTATCTTATCCAGTTTGTCCTAAACAGCCTTGCGATGTGCAAATGGAATAGGATACGGTTTTACCTGAAAAGGCGTATTGTTTGTCAAACGAATATCATGGAAATATTCGGTAGTACGACCGGGAATCTCAGAGAAAGCATTCGTATGTTTAGCAAGTAGTTGTTTAAATACCACCATTTGTTTTGATGTTAACTTGGTATCTCTTAATATTTTATTTACCTCCAAGTCGGAAATGTGGTCTGGTTTTCCAGGATTAGTAAATTGGGTAGAGTTACGATTTAGCAAACATATTTTAAATTTTGGCGGCTCTATTGCCGCAAATTTATGGTCTAATTTGACTTTAGGAATTGTTAAATTATGATCAGGTAAAATTAAAGCAGATTTGTTTAGTTCCAGCCGAGCCTTTACTAACCGTAACCAATCTACGCCTATAATTATGGGATATGCCAGTTCCGGAATTAGCAAAAATTTATGGGTGAATTTCGTTTTTTTTACTCTAAATGATAACAGCAGTTGGTGTGAAATTGTACGTTTGGCACCACGAAATGCTCCCGAGACACAAACTTTAGAGGCGGAGAAGATTGGAATATTTTTATCAAACTCCTATATTTGGTCCCATACTGAACTAGGCAGACAGCAAATCTCACTGCTCGTGTCGATCAGTGCTTGAAATTCAAATCCGTAAAGATTTAGCAGAATAATAGGTGAGCTTCAGCGGTGTGATCGTATTGGCACATGTCTTGTGTTAAGTCATCACAAGGGTTATTATTTTTGAAATTAACCCCTTTTGTTATAACCCTGCGGGCTATCATGAGTTACTGATTTTAGTTTTCCAAGATCTTGAATGAAACACTGTGTGGACTAGGGTTTCGTTCATTGTTGAATTTTCTATTTGGGCTTTGTGATTGGAAATTAGACCGGTCACTACGCGCGTCATTATTAAATTATGCGAAGACGTAGCTCGGCAAAAATCAGCTTGACGGAGTCTGTCTAGAACTTGGTTCATATTAGATGTGCCTATTAACGACGATGCTATCATAGGTGGATAACCCCGACTAATTATGGCAACCAGTACAGCTTCAGGGTAGGTGGGTTGTAGATATTTAACCTTTGATACTGCATTTAAAAAATATTCGACATATGAACCATTTTCATATCTACTCGTTTCTAGGTCAAAACGCGCCTGAGACTGACGAATAGGTTCCCAAAATTGTTTTAGGAATCCATCCCAAAACTGCGCAAAATTTTGAAATCCACTAACAAAGGCGTTTGCCCAAGCCCAAATTACATTTTAATATTGGAAATAGGATATCTGATAAAGCTAACATTGACTTTAATTTTTCAATATAGTCTACTGAGTGAGAGGTGATGGCATTGTCAAATTTAGGTAGAAATTTAATAATAAAAACCGGTCACAACTTATAATTATATTCTATACATAGTATTGTAAGTGGGAAAATACACTCAACATACTGCCTATCTTAAAATAATAAATTTAAATTCAATTAATTAATTGGTAATACACATAAATTTCTAACAATACATTTTATATTGCCCTTGGTTGTTCTAACTGTTGCGGTACAAATCATTCCATCTGCTCCTGCGTGAACTTTTTTAATTCTTCCTAGTTTCCATTGTAATGGTGGAATGTGTTGCTCCTTGATGCATACTAGGTTATTCATCTTTGGTGATGCGTTATGAGATGATGTCTATTTACTTCTTCCTTGCAGATTGTTAAGGTACTCTTTCGACCATTGTGTCCAAAAAACTTGCTTTATTTTAGATATATTGTCAGTAAGATAATTGATTGCTTGGAAATCCTTGGACGTTTGATTCTGGTAGGACGGTTAGCTTTGAATTCTTCATAATTAAAGAGATTATTGCCAACCACTCGTTTTAAGTGGTGTTTGGTACTTTTGACTGCAGCTTCCCACAATCCGCCAAAGTGTGGAAATTTTGGTGGAATAAATTGTTCCGACAAAATTAGTCCCGTTGTCCTAGTATATGGAATGTGGTTTTTCTTTCCGTGCAGTAAATCTCTTTAAACATTTTAAGTAATGCTTCTGTTGTGAGGCTAGTGACCATTTCAAAATGTACAGCTTTTGTACAAAAACATACAAATACAGTTATGTATCCTTTTTGTTTACGGGATCCTTTTGTTTGATAAGGTTTTATGTTAAATGGCCCACAAAACTCCACACCGCAATGGCAAAAAGGTCGAAATGTCGTTATTCTTTCTTTGGGTAATTGGCCCATTATTGGTTGTGCGAATACTGGTTTAGCCCGGCAACAATTTACACACTCTTGCGGTATCTTTTTTGCTGTTGATTTTTTACCAATTTTTAGAACGCAAAGAAACAGTAGTAAATTTACCCCACCGTGTAGTTGTTTAAGGTAAGCGTAGTATATGATCATCTTAGTTATTGTGTGTTTTTTTGGCAAAATAATTGGATGTTGTTGATTATAAGCCAGCTCTGAATGTAACAAACGTCTTCCAACTTGCACTATATTATTACAATCCAGAATGAATTCAATCTAATCAATTTGCTTGATTTTTTTATTTTAGTTGATGTTTTCAAATCCATGATGTCAATGGCAAATTCGGATGTCTGTTCCAGTCAAATCAGTTAAAGTAGTGCTCTTTCTAATTCTTTAACCGATAGTGCTCTATAATTACGTTCCTCCTTAGACTTAAATTTGCAGTTTGAGGCAAATCGTAGACAATAGGCCATAATGCGTTTTAGACGAATCAATAACGTTGTTTGGTTAAAAATATATTGTGAATCACCGTTCAAAATCATCAAACTGACTGTTGTAAATTTAAAATCTAATAGTTTAGATTTTTGATATAGTGATGGTGGCCATTGTTATTCACTTTTTGTTAAAAATTTTGGTCCGTGCCACCACAAAGAAAGAGAAGTTAGTTGAATTGGATTTGTTCCTTTCGAGATTGCATTTGCTGGATTGTTCAAAGATGCCACATAATGCTATTGACTTGCCTAAGTTAATGATTGTATTTCGCTAATTCTACTTGCTACAAATGTTTTATAAAATTTTGATTGATTTATTTTGATCTTATCTAGAACTATTGTAGAATCTGTTCAATAATATTCTTTTGTAATATTTTCATGTACAAAAGATGCACTTTTGTAGCTGCGATAAGTTGAACTAGTAACAAGGCACCGCACAGCTCAAGACAAACAATTTATTCTAATGTATAAACATGCTCCATATGCCAAAGCGTCACAAAAACCGTGCAATTCAATTTGATTTCCTTCCTTTACTCTTTTGGGTATCTTCATTTGATTCAGCATTTCTAATTTTTTTTTCATATGTTATCCACCTTGAATAGAGATTCATTAGAGCTCATTTGTCTAAATCAAGTTTTAACTCCCTTATGTTTTGTATAATTATCTTAGCAGTTATAATGACTGCTCTAAGTAATCCCAATGAGTTGATAATTACACGTTTTGTAATCTTTTCATCGTTTTTGATCACTGATGGGTGAGAAAACTAAAGTTTGTTTTCATTACTGTTTCGTAATAATTCTAATGTTTTAAATGTTGAGCATTCTTTGAAGTGTCATCTATTATTTTGTTTAAATCCTTTTGGAGTAATTGTTGCAACTCCTCTTGTATTAGACCTAGCATGTCATCAGAATTTGCTCCAGTAATGCAATTATCTACCTAGAAATATTTTTTCAAAATTTGCTTTGCATATGAATATTGGTCCTCTTCAGAATTTGATAATGTAAACATTTGATGGCTTGGAACGGAGCTGATGATCTTTCATATGTAATGGTTGTTAGTTTGTACGGTGCTGAAGTAACAGGTTGTATTATGACCGGTACCATATGTGCTGCTAGACACAATCCATCTTATCTTGTTTTTTGTAGTATTGGCCTTTGTATGTTCTTTGTTAATGACAGCTGGCCAATGGAAAGTAGTTCCCAGAATATATTTGCTCCTAATAAAATGTCAATCCAAGTTTTGGCTAATGGTGTATTATTGGGAGTTGTGTATTTTGATGTGTCCAATAGTATTGATGATTGATAATAGTGGATATTACTATAAATTCCACTTTTTTTAGAAAATGATTGGTTTGTGGAGTTAATTGTTGTTGTTGTTCTGTGCGATATGTTAGTCGTAGAGTTGCCAATTCCGTTGACTGAAATATTGACAGGCACTTAGTTAACACGTAATTTTTGACACAATTGTTTGGTGATGAAGTTAGATTGTGATCCATTGTCTAGAAGTGAACGACAGAATGTTTTTTGCCGTTTTTGTCATTGATATAAACACTGGCTGTTGCAAGAATAACGTATTGGTGTCTGTTTTCTTTAATTGCAGCGCATTATGTAACTACTGCTACGTTTGCTAAGGTAAAGAAGGCTATTGAGCTTCTCATTGCAAGTTTGGCAGCGTCTCGATTTGAATTGATCCAACAAGTGATCCTTTTCTAGACAGTTTATGCCTAGCTTTAAGCTTTTGCTAATTTATCCTCACAAGATAAATTGAGAAACGTGGTGCAGTTGTAGATGCCATAGTTTTGACTGTATACATAGCATTTAAAACTGGTTCAAGCTGCCAACTTATCAGTGAATCGAGGTTTTAGCGGTCTCAAAGATGTAAATCGTGCTTCCAAAACCTGACATTGCTGATGCAGAAAATCAATTGCGTTTTTTAATGTTGGATTTGTTGTATTTTAATGCTATGTTCTTCCCATTTATCATTGGTTAAACAATCTAATTTGGATGTTCACAAATAGAGCAGTAATGTGTCTTTGCTTAATTTGTTTATTGCATTTAATGCACACAAGTTTATGGTGAATTCATTGACGTAATTCCTTATTGATATCGCTGAATCTTTGTCAACCCTTTTCAATTCAAACAACCGCCGAAGATAATTTTTGACAATAAGGTTTTTGTTTTTAAAACGATCTTTTAATTGTGATCGTGCTACTGAATAGTTTGCAGATGTGGTCGATATAGAAGCTATTACTTGTTGAGCTTCTTCTGACATGATAGAAAATACCAAAATTTTTGGATGTCACTCAATGCCTTGTTTGTGTCTACTAATGAATTGAACACATCAATAAATGAAATCCATTCTTTAACTGCGCTATTGAATTTGGGCAGAGAAATTGTTGGCAATTTTACAAATGTTTTGACCGATAAATGACTTGTGGCTATATTTGTTGATTTGCGTGTTAATGCGTTTGAAAATGCAGTAGCACGATATGACTTTTCAAAGTTTGATATTTCCTGGCATTGGTATTCATCGAGATTGAATAACTCTTCTGTTTCAATAATTTTGATTTCGGCTTGAACTACTTCAAATTTGATTGTTGTCTTTCAGCTTGTCAACTTGCAACTGATAGCAAATTGTTGAAGTCGAGTGAATGTTTGTTTGAAAACTCCACTTTTGAGTTTTAACTCTTTCAATGTCATTTTGAAACTTTATTTTGAATGACGAGCCTCGCGGAATTATTCTGTAGGTTCGATTTCTTATTTTGAATATCTCTGCTTTGAAATCTTTCGGAACAGAAGCAAGCTCACAGATGTCATAATTATCTGAAATACCATGCAAATGCACCTTTGTGAATGAAATGAATAATACTGTCTTAAATGTTTATTTATAAATATTGATATATATCTAATGTTAATGAAATAAAATTTATTCATATCTTGATCCAAATTTGACTTGACAAGGTGTTTTGTGACTTGCCTAATTGTGGTTTAGTTAAGGTTATATTTGCGTAAGGTTCATTCTGAAATTCTTTATACGCAGTAGACCTCACGGTGCTACTGGCGGTACTGCGGTTTGTTATGTTTTTGGGAATGCTTAAATACTCAATAATTTATTTTTCAAAATCTGCCGCTTTCATAAATGATTGCGGCCACCAATTAAGCTTGCAAGCTACGTATACGTCTTTGAAGAAAATTTATTTGTGTAATTTGACTAATATTGTGGCTTCTAATGGAAGACAGAAAGATGAAGTGTGAGTGATTCACCCAGTCGCCCAAGTGTTAATCAACAAAAAATTGATATCGCTTGCAAAGAAAAACAAATTCCAACTTCTTGGCTCTACTATCGAAAAAACACGCCTAACCCGATGGCATTAATTTCCCTCAATTTGTTTTTAATAAAGACATTTTTAAAAGTTGGAGTCTGCCGTGTGGAGTTGGTCTATGGTGTTCTTTTTCCAGCTTTCCTTCTTCAAAAACATTTTAAACTTCTTGGTCAGCTTTACTGTATGATTATCAATTTAGCTTTAGATAATTGTTTGAAGCGGCATGTTTGTGTCAGGGGTGAAATGTGTCACAAGGGCGGCGCCAATTCTTTCCCATGCGACTTAGGTTTGGGTTTTTTTCTGGTTTTCTAAAAGGGTTTTATGTCGTGAATTGTTTCAGAAATATAGTTTTAAGTATTTTTTTGTACCGTTCAGTTGAGTGAATGCAGTTTATTTCTTAGCAATTTTTTACGTTTTGGTGGTTAGTAGTCAAACTTCTGCTGTTTGGTTCCATTTCTGGCATGGTTCTTGTAACTTTTGCCACTTTGTTGCGGTCGGCAGAGTTTGCAGCATTGTTTGTATCCAACATGTTTGTTTTGCTATATTTTCTTATCCGAAGACAACGGGGAAGGCAGATTAAACTGTTACATATTCTCTTTTTGTCTTGATGCCGGTCTTATAAGTATAAGGTTTTGCTAACTGATTCTTCTTTTGGGTTATATTTTACTTTGTTTGGTGATTGGACCTTTACGTCTTTAAAAACAGACTTTTCAATACTAGTTTAAACGTAAGTTTACCTAAACAATGTTTTATTTATTTTATTTTATATTTTTTTGTTACATTTTGTTAAATTTAAACAAAATCTTATAAACGCACTGTAAACATATATATCCATTTTCAATTAATCAACAAAGATATTGTGATAATAGTCTTTAAATGAAATTTTATCCACGTATTATTATAATCATATTATATTACTGATGGAACACACACAATCAGTTAAATTTTCTCATTTATTTTTTTAATATTTCCACATTAATTGTACAGATTGGTATAAACTACATCAAAACATTGCCGTCATAAGCCTATAGGCATGCGCAATTCGAATAAAACCGGTTAATTAAGTTTAAATATAGTTTAACTCACTATTGAAAATCGCGTAAATACTTTGTTGATGACATAGTTTACTGTGGCTACTTCTTTAGCTTTGCAGTGTTTGGCGGGGTCTTCTTTTTTCTTCATTTTAGGTGTCTGTTTAATTATCGTCCACTTGCAAGAGGTTGTCGCTCCATCGTTTCTGCGGTATATGTCATTACCAGCATCACCATGGTTTTATAGATCCTAGATTTAATGTCAGTTTTTATCATTTTATTGCACCATATTGTATTCGTGTAGCCGGCTATTCGAATTGCTTTTGTTGTTTGGTCTTTTACCTCTGCATCAATATCACTGAAGTCGGAAAGTTCTATACCCAGGTACTTAAATTAACTTTTCTGCTTGATCACTTTACCGTCAAGTTTAAGTTTGCATCTTAGTGGGGTTTTTGATGTTGGTAAGCAATTTGTTTTGGTCGATGATATTTCTATATTTAGAAACTTGACTGTTAGGTTGAATGAGTGTAATAATTTTTGTAATTCGTTCTAATTTTCTGCAATAAGAGCGGCATTGTCAGCATAGTACAATATTTTGATTTCTGCTTCCCGCATTTTATATTCCTTTTTGTCCTAGGACATTTTAAATAATTTCTTCCATTATTAAATTGAAGAGGGTAGTGCTCGGGGAGTCTCCCTGACGGATACCGCTGCCCTCTGGTATTGGTTCAGTAAGGTCACCTTCTATTTGTGCTCGTATTTTATTGTTTGTATATATGTTTTTTATGGTTTTGATAAGATTGTAAGGGATTTGCCTTTTGTAGAGGAGATGCAAAACGTCTTTTAACTGGACACGTTCAAATGCTTTGGTGAAATCAACAAAACATACAAACGCTGGCATGTTGTACTCGATCGATTTCTCTGTTATTTGTCTTAAGACGAACACGGCGTCTGCGCAAGATCTTCCCGATCCTAATCCTTGTTGTTCATCCGCCAACGATGTAAAACTGTTGATTTTGTTGGAAATTACCTTGGTCGTTAGTTTTAGGGCAGTGCTTAAAAGGTTTATTCCTCTATAATTTGTTGGTATTTCCTTGTTTGCCATTTATCTAGGATTTTGTGTTGATATATAATTTTCTGTATTAAAATTAATTCTTCTATTAGTTTTTGCCCACCGTACTTGAGTAATTCGTTTTGTATACCGTTTTGTCCGGCGTTATTCCTGTTTCTTAGTTTCTGTAGTGCATTTTTTATGTTGGATGTACTGATCGTAGCATCTTCGTTAATGGCTTTTTCTGGTGTGTTAAGCTCGTCTGCTGCGTTTACCATTTTATACAAATTGGTTAGATCCACTCTTCTTTTTTATGTGGTTTGGTTCTAGAAGTTCATTGACCTATTTTCTCTGCAATCGTATGAATTGCCATATCTGCTTCTGAAGCTTGTAGAAACCATTCTTGATTTGACGGGGTACACAGTAAAAATGTTAAACGTTTCTGGTAGTTTTTAGGGTATTTTATATTTTGGTGCAAGATGTGTTTGTCAATTCCGTGTCAAACTGACTTAGATCTCAATACACATTTTGGTAGCTGCAGATAGTTTCTGTTGTTTGAGAGCGTTTATATAGTTGCAACATAGGCATTCTGCCAGCTGGATGCAGTTGGTTACATTGTCTTCTTTGTCGGTGGGTATATCATAATATTTTTGTTGTTAATTTTTGCATCAAAATGTTTGTAGCTGCATTTATAATTAAATTGCTTAATACTTCAGAGATATTCTACTGTTGGTTGTAAGTCTTTGACTTTAGCAATCATGATGTTCTCTATGTAGTACTTTTCAATTTCAAGAATTGTTTGAATGTCAGTAAAAACACCATGTTTTTGGTTGCCTACGTTCAGCGCCATTTATTGCAAGCTGCATATTTGTTAGTAACGTAACGGACGCCCAACAAACAAACACAGAGTTTTTTGACCACCTTGATTAAAGTTTGCGTTTAAGGCATTCTTTGTGTAGTGGATTGTTAAGCAGAGAATTTGTCCAGATGGTATAAATCAATTATACTTCTTCTACTTGGTCATGTTGTTTAAGGTGTTTTTTGTTTCACTAATTTTATGTGAGTCAATTTTTTTTCAACAGTAGTTGTACTCTCAATTATGCTCAGAATTTCATTTATTTATTTTTTAATGTGTGCAGTTTATATAGATGTTTAGCCACAGTCTGCTTCTTTGTTCCGACTAGCAGACTCAAACCGGTTTACATCACTTTGTTTTTCAGGGCTCTGGATATCGGATAGCCTCACCCAACATCAATGTTTGTTAACATAATTGATTATTATGACAGTGTTTAAAAATGTATCACATGCAAGAATTTAGTTGGTATCAGCAAAACTTTGTACTCATTCCTTGGTAAAATTTCTAGTGTTGTCAACAGCTCCTTTTCACTTTTAGCTTTTTTCCTAAAGATTGAGAAGTAGAAAAACGTATAATAATACATATATAGTATTTAAAATAATGTTTGTTGTAAGATTTGAACCTACAATTTTTGGTGCAGCGGTCAAATGCCTAGAATACTGCGCCACGCTTCAGAGGTAAAATAAAACATAAAAAGCGCTTTGGATAACAATGTTAGTTTTGCGTTTAAAACTGGATTTATAATCTATGGCTCAGCAGTTTGATCCAAATTACCTATTGTGGGTTTTATACACCTTACTAGATGCAAGTTTATCTTTGGCGTAAAATCTTGATTGTTAGGTACACAGCAAAACTATAACAACATTTTCTATTGTGCATAATAATGGTCTTAATAGTTTATACAGCATCAACATACGGTTGCAAAAACTGTGATCTTTCTTAGATGTTCCAACGTCCAAAATTAAATAATGCATCTATAGCCGTAATACCTAATTCCTAATAAAGCACCTAATAAGCTATTAATTGAATAACCTAACTTTTAATTTAATTTATTTTAACATATAAATTTATAACTAATAAAAACATAAAACATATAATTTATAAGCTGCTTAAAGGTGTTAATAAAATAAATCAAATTAAATTTTAAGAAAGTTATGTTATTTATCTAAAAGTTTATTAAGTGCTTCATTAGAAGTTGGATATTACGGCCCTTTTAATAATAAACAAGGCATCATGTTTACCAATTCAGTATCTAGTTGATTTTGTAAAATTTCACTAAATGCTACTTAGATATTTACCAATAACTCAAAAAGTAGCAAAGATATAGATTACATTTTTATGTTAGATAAGCTGAAGTTTACATTCAGCTTGCCAGAAAGCACAGAAAAGTTCTAAACAATAACAAATTTAGAACATTTACAAAAAAACATAGAAAACTGTTGACAAATAATCCAAAATCTGTGAAACCTTTCCAGATCTACAAAATTCTATGAAAAAATGAGCGTTTTCAATAATATATAATTACTAAACAAATATTATCAAGAAATTTAAATACACAGAAAACGTCTAAACAATAAAAGATAGTAATTTGTAAGATTAAATACCTAATAAAACATAGTAAATAGTAAAAGTCGCAATCAGTTATAATAATAACATTATTTAGTAACACATTTTTATAAATATTATAAAATAAATTTGTGTGCCTACGCATATCTTATTAGAGAGTATGGAGCTATATATGCTATGTTTAGGCACTATGCAAATAGTTGCTTTGTTGTTGTAAATCCATTACACCGTTTTGATTAATTTATAATTAAATCCTTGTTTGTAGATTGTTTCACAGTGATGTTTGCTACTGATACTATCATAAGCTACCTTTATATCTCCAACTAACACATATAACACTTTTACGTGTATAAATGCATGTTCAATTTATCCACTTAAACCTGTATCAGTCACCCCCTTATTCCCTAACTTAATCTGATCGTTTTCAAACAAGTTAAGCTTCTTATCCTCACTGTAAGGATAACTGCATACATTTAATACATAACAGAAATTATGTTTCAATACAATTCAACACGACACATTAAATTCTATAAAAGCAGTAATTGGTTTACAATAAAAATTGTTATAAATATTCAGTCACCAATAATGTTATCAATCAATCAAACAATGAAAACTTTCTTTACCTTAATTGTTACCCGGGACAAGTCGTTCCTTCAGCATCAACAATCATTCGCAACATACGAACTTCACCGATTTCATCCATTCCTTTGGAATAAACATTAATTACAACACAAACACTACATGTTTTATCTATTTCCGAAACTGAATTTCTATTGATTTTCAATATAATTAGATCGATAAACTAATCAAAGTAACAACCCGCACGACCTGTCACTTACTGCTGTTGATGCGCGCGCGGATCTGATCAGCTGATTCAGAATATTATTTATATTAAGAAAGCCAAGTTTTGTAATCAATAAATAATATTTTTGATGTTTATTTAATACAGATTAAAATTAATTAGTTTTTGTATAAAAATGTTTGATGATTTAATTAATGTGTATTCAGTCATATTCAATGATTTATCGATTTAATTTTAATAAAAATCATTACAAAATTATTAATTTTTTAATGAGTGGTAGTGCCTGAAATGGTAAAATTTGTTAGTGATTGTGTTGAATATCATTATTTTAATAATGTGGTTGGTTGGTTCAGTAAAATGATAATAAAAAGCTACAATTGATAACCAGTTTATAAAGTTGATTCTTTAATCACAGCCATGTGGTTAAGTGATGCTTGTTAAATTATAATAATATTTTCAGAAAAAGTTTCTTGATTTTATATATAAAATGTATACAGAGTAATTTCTTACTTATTAAATACAGAAAGGAAGTATTTAAGTATTTAAAAAAAAAAAGTGCGCGGTGATGTAAAATGCAAAAAAAGAAAACCATAGTAATTGAGTATTGGATGTTTGGAAAAATGATAGATCTAACACACTACTTTAGTCTTAACTTCTTGCAAAACAAAAGTTTATATTTAACCCAGTTTTAATCAATCGGCAGTATGTCATGATGACATGTTTCAAAATTATCTGTGTTTATTTAAATCCAAATTATTAAAGTATAAGGAAGGCAACGGGAAACCACCTCAATTATTTTCTCCAGGAAATTCATCAAACATGACTACACAACCAAATGCAACGGCCCTCAGTCCCCGGCAGATCTTAAATGGTCAGAGGGTGCTAAGAATCTCCGGAAGAGTCATGTTGAAAATAGCAACATGGAACGCCAGAAGTATGTATGCGGCGGGAAAGATAGAAAATACCATCAGAGATATAAAAAGAATGAATTTTAAAATGCTTGGAATAAGCGAAATGAGGTGTATTGGCTCCGGAGAGTGTACCATAGATGGCAATCAAGTCTACTATGCCGGCAACGACAACCCAAGTCATTATAATGGAGTTGCTATAATAATAACTAAGGAAGTATCTAGAGCAGTTAAAACTTTTATACCAATATCTGATCGAGTAATTATACTACAATTACAGGCCCAACCAGTGAATATAAACATAATTCAAGTATATGCACCCACAAGTACCAGTACAGATCAGGAAATTGAGGAATTCTATGTACAAGTCACAAATGCTTTAAAACTCACTAAGAACTCCGAGTTAGCAATGGTACTAGGCGACTTTAACGCCAAGGTTAGTAAATGTGCTTGTGGAGATATTGTTGGTAACTACGGGCTAGGAACACAAAACGACCGTGGTGATAGATTTATCAAATTCTGGGAAGAGCATGCATGACCTTGTTATAACAAATACGTTTTTCAAATTACCACCAAGTAGACTCTATACGTGGAAATCTAATGCCGATAACTCAAACAGATTGGTACGTAATAAAATTGATTATGTATTAATCAAGAAACGGTTTAGAAACTGCATAACATCTGCAAAAACTTACCCTGGAAACGACATAGGTTCTGATCATAACCCAGTAGTAGTTTCTGCAAGGCTTAGACTTAAGAAATGTATCGTCCAACGTCCGCAGAAGAAAATAGATATCTCACGATTATCAGACATAAATATCAAAGCAAATACAAGAACAGACTTAAAACAAAACTTCAAACCATCAACATTACAGAAGATGCAGTGGAATTGGCGTGGAACAACATCAAAGATGTAATTCTGAGTACGGGCAAGAAATATCTCAAACCAGATCCACAAATTAAAAAGAAAACATGGATGACTTTTGAAATACTGGAACTAATGGATAATAGGCGAGCGGAAAAGCATGACTGTGAAGCTTATAAAGTATTGCAACGGAATATCCGTAAAAATATCAGAGAAGCAAAGGTGCAATGGCTAATTAAGGAGTGCAAAGAGATAGAAAGCTTGGATAGTAATTACGACACACTCGGCATGCACAAGAAAGTAAAAGAAGCTGCCGGCCTCAGCAAACCCAGGAAATATGCAATGTCATCAAGGAAAAGTTATTCTAGACCTAGAAAAGAAGCTAGCGAAATAAAAGAACTATATTGAAGAACTTTTTCAAGATCAAAGAGTGGATCATTCGGCAGAATACGATGTGACAGAAGGACCCGCAATAACAAAAACCGAAGTAATACATGCAATAAAAATGTCCAAAGAAAGTAAAACACCAGGGCCAGATAACATGAGAAATGTTAAAACTCATTGAAGAAGATCGAGCTTTAAACGTACTTGTGGACTTCTTTAATACCATTTATGCAACCGGAAACATCTCTAAGGATTGGTTAACCTGCGTTTTCGTAACACTGCCAAAGAAAGCAGCTGCTAAAAACTGTGGTGACTATAGAACCATCAGCCTTATGAGCCACGTCTTGAAGATTTTCTTGAAGATCATCCAAGCAAGAATATATTGTAAATGTGAAGCTTGCCTAAGTGATACTCAATTTGGGTTTTGCGATGGGATGGGAACACGTGAAACTTTGTTCAGTATTATGGTACTAACTCAGCGTTGCCAAGTCGTGTCTGCAGACGTGTACGCGTGCTTTATAGACTATCAAAAAGCGTTTGACCGTGTAAAACATAGCAAGCTCATAGTGATCCTGCAAGAACTAGATTTAGATGGCAGAGACATTGGTATCATTGAAAAACTTTACTGGCACCAATCCGCATCCGTGAGAGTAGATAACAACAATACAGATGAAGTAGAAATCCAAAGAGGGGTTAGACAAGGGTACGTGTTATCACCACTTTTATTCAACATATACTCCGAACGAATATTTGCCGAAGCCTTGGATGGAAAATCTGAAGGTATTTTACTAAACGGGGAGGTGGTGAATAACTTGCGGTACGCAGATAATACGGTCCGGCTGGCAAATACGGAGAAAAATCTTCAAGAATTTCTGAATTGTGTCGTGGCTAATAGTGAACAAGCAGGCCTAGAACTAAACATAAACAAGACCAAGGTCAGCAATGTGGTGACAAACATATAAGTAGGAAATCAGCAAATTGAACAAGTCGCCCAATTCAAATATTTAGGGTGCTCCCTGAATCAGCAATGGGACCAATCGAAAGAAATTAGATCCAGACTAGAACAAGCTTGCACTGCCTTCAATAAAATGAAGCAAGTTATGTGCCACAGGGATCTTAATCTCAATCTGCGAGTTTGGTTGCTACGTTGTTATGTTTTCTCCATATTAATGTATGGCGCAGAGACCTGGACGCTCACAGATGCTATGTGCAAAAAGTTAGAAGCATTCGAGATGTGGTCATACAGAAAGATGCTACTTATAGTATGAACAGATAGAATATCTAATGCCCAAGTTCTTGCACGCCTCAATAAGGACACAAAAATTCTATATCTTCTGACAAAACGCAAGCTTGAGTATCTTGGCCATATCATGCGAGGCTCGAAGTATAGATTACTGCAAAATATAATGCAGGGAAAGATAGCTGGTAGGCGAGGGCCAGGTCGCAGAAAGACGTCCTGGTTGAAAAACCTACGACAGTGGTTTGGGGTCAGCACTACAACTTTTTTTTTGTAGAGCTGTCAACAAGATCTAAATAATGTTGATGATTGCCAACGTTCGTGGAGGACAAGGCACGTAAAGAAGAAGAAGTTAAGTTTGTGTTTGCAAATGTTTTTTATTTGCATAAATAAAACTTATATCGTTTGATTAGTCTTGGCAACTACATTAGTTTGCGGTGTTGGATTCTATATGTGGCTCTATGGTAGATAGGAACAATAAAAATATAGTTTATGGAGCTCATGAAAGGGTTAACTTATAAACTTTTAACCAAACCTGTTATTCAATTACGGAGCAAGTAGTATTAACAAAATTTAAAAAAGTTCTTGATTGATAATTGTTCAAAATATGGTAAAAACTTCAATAAAGTTTTTTTATAAGTCTAATTCAAAAATTTGTAAAACAATTTAAAATATACAGTACAAAGTCAGATCTTGTTAGAATGCACGTCTTTGCAACAAATTGTAAAGTAAAACCACATATATCTCTAAACATTAGCAAAAAAGTAGTTTTTTTTAAATCCAGCTATTAAATACAAAAAATATAAGGTAGAGCTTGTTTTTTAGAGAGTAATTAACTGCAAGCGCCTAATTTGAAAACATTGGTCATACAATACAACGTATATGATTTTTACTTTTGACTCTGGCAGACTATCTAAAATCAGACGCTCAAGTTTTGCAATTTGTAGTAAATGCAGTAAAACTAATCATAATCCAAATAAATGTGCAAACCTTTTGTAAAATTGTAAAAGTAAACATTTTTTTTGTATTTACGTGACTGTACTTTTAGCTACTACTTTTGTAGATCATTTTTTGGTGTTGTTAAAACTTTTGTTAATAAGTGTAATGCAGTACAAAAAAGTATTACAGTTTTTAAAAAATATTTAAAAAAAACTCACTAAAAAGTCAAAACTTGGTTGCAAGCACATCATATTTAAATCCAAAAAAGACAACTGTGCAAAAACCAAAACCACTACTGCTACTAAATTAGACTAAAACATTCAAGGCTACAGTTTGTTCTAGACCTAATGTTTGGCTTTGGCAAAGACTAGTTTTAAGTCAAAACCATACTAGATAGCAACTTGCCTTAAATAATGAAACAAAAGACTTGTATCCCTTAGCCGCTGTGATTTGATTGACTGATTTTGAATAAATTATTAATTTATTTCATAACTTGTCGTAAGTCAAATTTTATAAAAAAAAACAGCTTAAAATAGTTTTTATCCGTTTAAGCTCAGGTTATTAGCAGGCTTATGATTAATGACCCTCAAAATATTCACAAATTGGCAGAATTAATAAATGTGGATTGTAAATGCTATCAATCCTGACAAATGAGGTGTTGTCAAACAAAACAGAATCAAGTAACGCAATCAAAAGAATATATATCAGAACTTAAAATAAAAACGCCCAAAAAAGTTGCAAAAAGCTAAAATAAAATAATTTTAAAAACTTCCTGTTGGAAAGATGAAAAAAAAGTTATAAACAATCTAGACAAACTGCATATGTACCTATTAGCAAGTTGTTGTCAAATGATCAACTTATTACCAAACCTGTCAATATCACAAATTTTTCTCTCTTTCATTTGTTATGACCGATCTTGATTGTTGGCTGTCATATTGACTATGATCGCTGCACGGAAAAGCTGGGCTGATGTTTTTCCAAACCATTGGCAAACATTTTTTAGTCATGATGTTGTACGACGTCCCACGCTTCTTTTTTCAATTGTTTTACTCTAGATTATTAGATGAAGCAGTTTGTAATTTTTTAGGTGCCTTATTACGTGTCCAAAATACTCTAGTTTACGTTGTTTTATTATGTTTAAAATCTCAAAATTTTTGTTAATTTTTTGGATGACTGCTTCATTCGTAACTCTTTGTACCCAGCTGATCCGCAGAACTCGTCTATACATCCATATTTCGAACGCGTTTCACTTTTTGTTTAATATTTCCGTTAGCGTCTAAACCTCTGCCCCGTTTAGTAGAACCGGGAAGATGTAGCATTGTACCATTTTTATGCGCAATTTTAGGTTTAAGTTGTCGCTGCACAGAACGTTTCTAAGTTTCATAAAATTTATTCTTGTTTGTGCAATTCTGGTTTTGATTTCTACGCTTGAATCCTATTTATCGTTATTAATCGTGTCTAGATATTTTAGTTTATTTAATTGCTTTAATTGGTCTTCTTATATTACTATGCCATTGTCTCGTACGTTATTGTTTTTTGCTAATGACTAGATACTTGTTTTTTTTTGTATTCAGTTTTAGTCCGTATTCTCTGCATGTTTTCACTAAGCAATCGATAAGCGTCTGTAATTTTTTAGCCTATGTTTATTTTTTGACTTTTAGCAATAACAATTACAAAAAGAATTTTTGATAAAATCAAAAGTAACAATAAAAATATCATATGTCGTTTATCTTTGACAATTTCTGTTAGCACTCTATAACCAAATATGGTTAGCAAGATATTAAATTGTGGAAACTTGCTATTGTAGTACTAGTTGTGATACTTTTTTAGTAATAGAAAATTCTTATTAAACCCATATCTTAAACTAGCTGCTAATGCAAGTCACTAGAAAAATAACTATAATACGTCTTATTTCTTACACAGAATTATATACGTGAATCTAAAATTTAATAAGAAATGTACAGTGCAAATGGCACCTACATCCACGTCGGACACAGAAAATAGAAAAGTATATCTAACGTAAAAAACTCAAAGAAAGTGTCACTAGTATTAATAATAAAAAACAAGAAAATTAGTCAACAGAAACAGAATGACTTGCCAAACATAAAAAAACTTTAGTGTGGAAAAACGAAACAAAAAAAAAACAATATGCTTTCTGCAATACCTAAAAAGTGAACCTAAAGACGTTGCGGAAACCACAACTAAAAAATAAAAAACAAAACTTATTTTATCATTACTAAAAAAGAAAATATTGCATAGATTCAGTACTCAACAAATGCAGACAGCAAACACAGGATAGAAAGAGCTTTATTTAAAATATACCTAAAAGTAGAAAGACGAAATATACATTATAACACTAAAAAATAACGAAACATATAAAGCAAACTGAAAGCAGACCTAAACTAGATAACGTCTGAAATACTAAAAAAAAGGAAACAAACTACTAGAAGCGTTACTAGTACTACTCAACAAATGTGTTGGGAAAAAAATCTTTATTGGCAAAAATAGCAAGGTCATACTGCTGTTTAAGTGGTCCTAATTGGTAAAGCAACTGAGTACGATATTCGTTTTTACATAGCTGCGATCGACTATAAAAAAGTATTTGACATACATAAAATTTTTCAACTTTATATACACGGAATGTACAATGTCAGTCAAGTTAGAAGAAAACCAGAAAACGGAATAAATTATGATCAACAAAAAGTAAGACAAAACAACCTAATCTTCTCCAAATTATTTACTATAGCCCTAGATAATGTATTCAAAAAACTTGACTGGGAAATAAAACAGAATTATTATTGTATTAATTAATAAAAACCAAAAAGAACTAAAAATCATGATTAAACATATGAACCAAGCTCCAAAAAGTAAGATTTTAAATAAAAATTTAGAAAACAAACATCCTTTGTTTAAAAATGTAATAATAAATATATATTTAAAAGAAAAGTAAATAACTGCATAAATCTGGATGAGTTTGCTGGATGGCTTTTGTTATAATAATAATAATAATAATAATAATAATAATAATAATAATAATAATAATAATAATAATAATAATATAATTTTATTCCTCTCGATCTTTACAGACATGGAATACGTCAGGTACATAATATTAAGTATAAAATAAAAATAAAAATAGTAAAAATAAAAAATTCTACTGTTGTTATGTTGACTTTAAGAGCATCAATTGTTTGGGGTTTATTTAGATAGACTTGCAATTTAAGATAAATAAAAATAAGTCTAAAGTTGGTAAAATGCTCAACTTTGGTAGCCAGTTTACGTCGCCGCCGCAAGAAACACCCATGCCCTCAAATTGCTTGTGCAGAATGTTCATCGTGCGCTGGGTGGCACGTAGCACCGCCCTCATATTGTCGGTAACCATATCATCTATTTTAAGCCACAAAAAGTTACTTGTTGTCAATCTCTAGCGCATGCCCTTGACGGTTATAAAAATGCCAGTTTTATTTTAAGAAGTACGGACTGATGATTTTGCCATACCAAAATCCGCACTAAACAGTAACTTTTTGTGCTGGTTTATCTTTTGTGAATTGGTATGGCTCTAAATTTGACAATTGCTTGTTCACATACTTATTTATTCAAAAATGGTTTTTGTTGCTAACTATGATTTTTTGCTAAAATGTAGGTAAACTTTCAATAAGCAAACGCACGTTGCTTACTTTTAAATTTTCTAAATTAGTTTATTTTATAAAAAAAACAAGTTTTTGTAAACAACAAAAAGCAGCAGACCTTGGGGTGTTGGCTGTTTATTAATCAAACTAAATAACTTGACTTTGTTCACCAAACGTGTAATAGTCGACTCGGCAAAATGATTGTGGCAAGGCTAAAAACCACGTATTACACAAAGCGTTAATAAAAATTGATAGTTTTTACATGTTCTGGGTTTTGGGTTAAAAATTGAAGGGTACACTAGAATCTACTGCATGCAGGCCTTGTTAGGCTCTTTGTACCTTTTCTAGTAATGACCTCACTTTGTTGTTCTGGCATTTAACCACTCTATGTGGCTGATGTATGCAAGTACAACGCTTGGAGAGGTCTCCCTTATAATTGTCATGTCAAGCCAGCAGCTCCCCAACATGGACTTTCTATTGTATGAGAGGGCCGGGCATGTACATAACACTTTCTTGATTGTCTTGTCATCCATTTCACATCCTCTACTCGTTGGATTGTCTCTAATACCAATTGTGTGCATGTGATTTTTTGGTTGGCAGTGTCCTGTCAAGATTCGTCATAATTTGCAAGTTTTTTTCTGGGCAGTTGCAAATAGTAATCGGCTGTCTTAGCGTTTGGAGCAATTATTGCTTTTTTTTACCTGTGTGCAGCCGGGAGTACATTGTGTGTGTTATTGTTTAGTAGGTTACTTAAGCTTTTGAGTGTTAAAGCGGTCTAGAGTTCAAATCCACACGCCATAAAGGTTGATCCAGCCAGCTCGTCTGCCTCAATGTTCACACGTTTTAAACTCTTATGGTGATTTGCCATACAATACTAAACAATTTACAACAAATTTATCAAATGTTTTTAAAACAACATGTCTGCTATAACCTTACACATTTTGTGGGTTCTATTGAAAGACCTTTTACGTGTACTTCCGGTTAACACATACAGACTAGAAATTATGATACTTTTAAAAAATAGCCTACATAGGCTTAGAACTATTCAGACAGCCTTAAAATAAAAACAAAAGTTGGGAATTAATCTGCAAAAGATATCAGACAGACATAACCAAAAGAGTGGCAATAAGCTCGACACGTATCCAGAAAAAACGACAATAATTCTCCAGCAGTAGAGATAAAGAGGCTCATAAACAAGAAAAAATAAAAAAAATCTTACTTGGTTATTAAATTCAAGAGGTTTAATTTACTAATATTTTATGTGGTTTAAGGCGTTATTACTCTACGACTGATTGCTTTGATTGCAACGGCAACTAAAAACAAAAACGTTTTTACAGATTCAACTCTATGTTAAAAGTTTTATTTTAAACGTGACACCTTTTTTGATAGTTTTTAACGGTTTCAGTCAGTTCACTCAACATCTGGTAGACGGATGTATATATGTTTATGGCACAGTGGTCTATTGTGCTTCCAAGAATATGCTAACATTAGATTGCCCACTTCAAATAAATATCAACCGCATTATATAAACTGGGCTAAAAGCAATAGGTTTGCGTTACTTTTTTATTTTTGCATACAACAAACTTTACACGGTAATTTTTTACAATATTTTAAGAAACAGTTTAAACCGAAAAATGTTTGTTTTTTAGTGTTATAATTGACCTAGTTTTGACTTCATTTCCATTTAAAAAATCTAAAATTAAGATGTGTTCCGACACCAAATTTGCTTATTTTGTTAAGTGGAAAACTATGGGGAGCAGATCTGTAAACTATGCTACTATTGCATTGCATTTTAGTGCGTTTAGAACTACATATAATGGTTTCACAATCTATACTTCCACAGTTTTATCTACATTATGTATTATAAATTTTTGTACATCATACAGTAATTTGTTTAACATCTAGCACGTTTTGCATTAGCTTTATTGCTAATGTTTTAATAAAGCAGTTAAACCATCTCTTGTCTGTTTTGTTTTTAGTTTTGCGGCCAAATACGCTTACGTTCAACGTTTTCTGTCGTGTATACCTGTTGAGGTAACCGCCATAAATTCCTAGGCTAACCAAGAAATCATGAAGAAGATATTTTATAATTTTTTAATATAATCTTCCTTAACCTCAACACATTTATTGTTACATTGCGTAATTAGTAATTTTGTCCTTTCATAAAAATATTCTAAAGATTTGTTTTCAAATGCTCTAAAACAGCAGTTTTCATTATATTATATTATATTTTATCTCTTTGACGTTAAGAAATTGTCTACACCAAAAGTTTTTTTTATTTTGAAAAGAAGAAGTAATTTCTAGAGGCCAAGTCTAGATTATAAGGAAGATAATCAATTTATTGAAAGCCGCATTTTCTAATGAAAAGTTGAGCAACTACAGCGGTGTGCACAGGTGATTCTTTGACGTTTTGCCCAAATATTTTTCCTAAACCTATGTAAAAAGATATCATAATAAACTTTATTTACAGTAAGATTTTTTTTATTAAATCAATCATCAAGATACCTTCACAATACCAAAAGAATACCTTGGTTTTTTTGGTGGTAGTTTACTTGCAGGTCGCCATAGCATGGATTCCCTTTTGGACAAAAAACTATTATTCAAAATCATCTTCTTTTTCTTGTCCACCATAACAGAACTTGGTGAATCAATGTATCTGATAGCTCTGAAATTGCTGATAACTCCTTCTCTTTTAGTCAACAATTTTTTTAGACCAGTTTTTCAATAAAAGCGATCGATTTTTCTGGGATCACTTTAACTAGTCGACCAGAACGTAAGTCAACTTCTAATTACTCATAGCCTATCTTAAACCTTTTGGCTAATTTTTTCACGATAGAATAAAAAAATGAATCTTTACCGTATACGTCATCTAATCTTTGTTTAATCTGATGAGGAGTAAATTCTGTCAATGTGATGAATTTGATAACCGCTCGGTACTCAATTTCTCGCAATTCATTTGCATAGTTGAAACTTGACAATGTCTGTCTGGATATTAATACAAGACTAATAGAAATTGCACATGTACGTTAATAAAGCATCTTACTTTACTGATATTATTTGAGGTTTGTTACCTCGTAGATCTTGAGATCAAGTTACTGTAGCAAAAACCAATTGCTGTAAAGAATTGCAATATATTTTAAAAACTAGATTCCAAACTTCTACAGACCAATTACCAACTTTATTATATAATTGTGAAGTTTTTCCGTTTCAACGTCCAAAATTAAATACAGCAATTACAAAAATAAGCATGCTATTAACTTTACCAATTAGAATATTGGCTTGAATTTGCAAAAAATAAAGTTCTTAAATGCTACTTGAATATTTACCTACGCCTCCAAAAGTAGCAAAAATTAGAGTTGTGTTTTTGTGATAAATGAGCTGCAATTTCACTTAGTTTGCCAAGTGTATAAGAAGCCATAGATTACCAATATGATAATCATTATTTGCTAAAACAAATTTATTCAATTTTCTTTTAGGTATCTGAAGTAAATAATTTAGTAACTATGAAAAAACAGACAAGCTTGTAAAGCTAGCAATAACTAACATCAAAAGCAATACAAATGTGTCAAAAATATTTGTAGTTCTATTACAAAGTAATTAGTTTTGACAAACTTTGATAAAATTTAAAATTTTATAAACATTACACCAATTTTGAAAGTTTGACCAATAACAATAATTTGTAACAACTAATGTATATTATTCATATTATAGAAATAATGATTTTATTTATTTTGAATAATATAAAAGGATTTTATAAAATAAATATAGAAAATATAAAACTAATGTATATTTTATAGTATTTTGCCAACTTGACAATAAATTGTAAAAACTCAGATCAATTTACTCAATTCTAATCATTTAAACTTATTCTACTTTTTTACATAGGAAGGAACGGAAGCGTCTGTTATGACTTGTTCTATAAACAAGTTTTAATATAAATTTTCTAATTAAAAAACTTTTTTTTTCATATTTTTAACTTTTGGATACAAAAATAAGATTAATGTCAATTACTTTGTTGTTCAAAGTTAAGAAATATCTTTACCTGTGTGTAGTCAAAGTTAAGAAATATCTTTACCTGTGTGTAGCTATTCAAAATTAACTAAAGCAATATTTTTATAAATGTCTGTTTCGAAATCCAAAAGGCAAAACTGAAACGTATCTCAATATCAAGCATTTTGTACTCTAACTATCATTTTATTCAAATTAAAAATTTCAAGATTTTATCAGGCTGAGCCATTTTATTCAATGTTGATCTTGAAATCTATTCTTCATGTCTTCTAACTAGCAAACACATTTTGTAAAATAAAAAATTTAAAACAAATATCTTGTAACTAAATAAACATTTTTCTCAAGTCCAAAAAACTATTGTAATGCAAAATTTAAGCGTGAATCTTTTAATTAAAAGAAATCTGCACTGAATCTGTTTAAATAAAAATGCTCTTTTTCAATTCATATTAAAGCTCAAATGTGAATATATTTTAATATTGACTATTTTTATCTAAAATGTTTATTACCTTAAGAACAAAAAGTATACTCATAAATAAAAAAGATTTTTATTCATTAAAAAAAAACATAAAATTTTAATACTTAAAGCAACAATTCTACATTTAGAATAATGTATTTAGATTATTCAAAAGCATTGTAATAAATTATTTACATCAATGTTTTACGCAGTTCCATATTTATTTTGGTTGTTGTTGTCTCATACAAATTTCATATGCAGAACTCGTATCGCTATTTTTTATTATTTTTTTATTGTAAGACAAGCCAATACTGTTGGAACTGTTGTCGTGGGTCCCATTGATACGAATTGCACATGTAAATTTATACTTTTTTATGCAGATATAAACATACGCTATAAAATATGCGAAACAAGAAAGAATAAATATTGAATACTATAAAGAATTTAAAGTATAAACGATAACAATATTAAATAATTAATTATAATTTCAGTATATGCGTGACGGTGGTCGTATTAAATGTCCACTTCCGCTCACCACAGACGCACAAAATGTCTCCATGGGTGAAACGAGTCTTCATCCACATATTACCGAGACTACTAGTAATGCGGAGGCCTCAATACATGTTCGAAACAAATAGGTAAGAAATTTGTTTATTTTTATGCAACTCTATTAAATAATAAGCATCTGTTGATAGACTTATTTGCATAAAAATATTATAAATTACGACCCTCGCGAGTGTGCTTTCCTTTCACACATGATTAATGCCATTAAATGTAAGCTTTAATTCCGGCAGGTACGTTTCGGGTCGTCTCTTAATGAGGGGTCGGCAATTTTCCACGTGTCTCTACCCGTACAAGTCGACCGTGCAAACCGAGGACTGCAGTCCCAGGAGGTTCCCCAGCAGGACGCCGTCCAAGGAAGATCTTTCCCCAGGGTATGATTTTGATGTATTAAAACTAATATTTATAGGTAGTGGTATTAAAATTGAAGAATAATTTATATTTAATGATGTCCGCGTAGCCAATTTACTAATAGGTAGTTCAGTTTTCAGTGTATATAAAAATATAGAAAATAATAAAAGTATTTTAGTTTTCATGTTGGTTTTATCGCTTTTCAATTAGTCATATATATATATAGTTTTATGAAATAAAATTTTATTTGATAACTAAAGATAAATACTGAGTTAAAACAAATGACTCAAACAAATTTTAATAACTTATTTATTTACATCTATAGCTCAAAACCAAGAGTTTATGACTTATAAACGAATGCTGTAGACTAAAAATGGTTGCCCGTTGAGTGTCAGAGCTGAAGTGCCTAAGCCTACTTGGCTTGCTTTGTTGATAGATATTGATTTTCATTTTCAAACATACTCAATTCTGTTAAACACTAATAGTTGCTTTGGTATCTAAATCTATAATAATTTTGCAAGACAAAAAAATGTTTATACAAAATGAACAAAAAAATCTAAAGATATCTTATATACTTAATTTTGGCGAGCGAGAGTACGATGCAAACGTAGGAGCAAGGAGCAATGTCTTATGGCCGCTTTACTCTAATATATTTTAATTCTCTTTGTACATATTTTGCTGCATTGTAATTAATTATAAATAAATTTAATCCAATTATAATCCGTAATGAATTTCTTAAATAAAACAACTAAATTCTCAAGCAAATAAATCTGTTTCATCAAGATACTTTAAATAGTTTTACAATTAATTTAAAATTGAGTAAACGTGCTTAAAATGCGACGAGTTTCTTTGCGACTAAAACAACTTTATTTCATTTGCACATCTTATTTGCCTTTTAATTAGTAATAAATAGATCCAATACTACTAAACTTTATCAACTGATTTATAATTAAGTTTAAATTAAATGAGTCTGCTTTAAATTTCAAAAGTTTTTTTTTGTTATTTATAACAAATGCACCCAATTTATTTTTTGTGTTGGTTTGTGATTTATCATGAACTAATTTAAACTCATTAAAATATTATAAGTCAAACTACGATTGATTACTAGTAATCATAAAAAGATTTAATCCTACCAGAACATAAGTTACTAAGCAATTTACACTAAAACAATTTAAACCCATTTACACGTTTTAGACAGATTGAATCATATCAAACTGTATGAGTCACATTGCGATTGATTTTGAATTGATTGAATGCGCTGTAAATGCCAGCAGTTGTCCTGCTAAAACATTTTTATACCTTACACAGCTTACACCACATCGCAAACAGATTTAATTATTTGAACAGATGTTTTAAAATAAGCCGCAAATCCTGTTGCAATTAACACTACAACAATGCAATTTTTTTCAATCAGCGGTAGTAGTAATCAATATTATGTAAGAAATAAATTAATAAAATCCTTTCTCTAGTTCCAAAAGACCGTAGACAGAATTATAAAAAATGAATTTAATATGATCAGAGTTCTGTTTGAACTTGCTGTATTTACCTTTGATCATAAAAGAGTATCTAAGTACTACAAAATACAAAAAAAAAACTGGGCTAGTGATTTTATTGAGTTTTTTTTTTTAATTTAACTTAAGAACCAAAAGAAGCGAGAAAAATTATGGAAATAGCGGGAAGAAGAACCAAGACAAAAATGAGAATGTGCATACCGCCACAACTACAAACTGCGCAAATAACTCGGGAAAAGAGACCTGAAACAGGAGCTATAGTGGTGAGCAAAGAAGGTGTAACATATGCAGATCTATTAAAACAGGCAAAAATTCATATGAAAGGTACGACATTTAAAGAAATAAGAGAAACAAAGAAAGGAGAGTTGCTATTAATTACAAACGCAAATGAGACTGAAAAAGAAATAGAAAAGATAAGAGAAGGAATGGAAGGATTTAATATAAGAGAAGCGAGCAAAGAGCTAACAGGAGAACTGGTTATGATTAAAGGTATAAGTCCAGAGATCAGCAGAGAGGAGCTGATTAAAGAAATTAATGGGAAAGTGGACAATAAAGAAATTGTGATTATATCTCTAAAGAAAGGGTACAGGGAAATACAAACGGCCATAATTAAGATGGACAAAGACTCAGCAAAAAATATAATAAAAATAGGAAGTATAAATATAGGACTCATAAGATGCAGAATGGAAAGAGCAAAAGCGAATGAGAGCCAATGCTATAAATGTTGGATAAAGGGACACGTAGCGGCGGAATGCAGAAGGAAAGACAGATTGTCGTTGTGCATAAAATGCGGAAAAGAAGGACACAAAATAGCAAACTGCAAGAACAAAGAATATTGCATAGAAAGTAAAGTGTTAGGCCATCGAACTGGAGGAAGAAGATGCCCCGCTACAATTAGAAGAGAAACTAGAAGACCAAGAAAGAATATAGAGGACAACAACCCAGAAAGTTGGAATCAACACGGAAGGGAACCTATAACCGAAAATGTATAACATTATCCAAACAAATATAGGGAGGGGAAGAGAGGCACATGACCTTCTGGTAGCAACTGCGAAGAGAGAAAAAATAAACATAGTGATAGTAAGCGAACCAAATAAAAAAAAAGTTAAGCGGGGAATGGATCAAAGATAGAGAATCAGACGCGGCCATCCTAGCAAGGAGGAAGTGTAAAGACAAGGTGGAAAGGTGGGGAACTTCTAAAGAAGGAATAGTATGGGCTGATATAGGAAATATGATAGTATACAGCTGCTACATCAGTCCAAACTGCGGTATAGAATATTATTAAGAGTGGATTGAAAAACTAGAAAATAGCTTAAGAAAACAGAAGAGCAAGAAAATCCTAATAGGAGGAGATTTCAACGCAAAAACACCCAAGTGGGGAGGAACAAAGAGCGATAGGAGAGGACAAATTCTAGAAAAAATGACTGCTACAGTAAATCTAACGATATGCAACCATGGCGACAGACCAACATTTGTAAGAAGAAGATCTAAGTCTCATATCGATATTACCATAGCAACGTGGGAAACAGCAGGAGTAGTGGGCAGCTGGAACGTGACAGATGAAGAATTGCTGAGCCTACATAAATATATAAAATACAACACGATCGGAAATGGGGAAAAAGAAGATACAAGAAAAGGAGGATGGAACGTGCAAAGGATGGACAGAGAGAAGATAAAAAGAGCCATGGAGGTAGAAGAAGTAAGAGAAAGCGAAAACATAGAGGAAAGATGCAAACGGTACTCGGAAAAACTGAGAAAGGCAGCGGAAGAAGCAATCTCCAGGTATAGGGAAGGAGGAAGAAAGGGGCCGTACTGGTGGTGCAATGAGATAAAGGAAAGCAAGAAAAAAGCAATACAAACCGGAAGGAAGATCAAAATACAGAAACAAAAATGGGAGGACACTGCAGAGACAAAAGCAGAATTAAAAATGGACAGAAAAGCACTGAGAAAAGCGATAAAAAACAGCAAGAAGAGATGCTGGAAAGAAATGATAGATTCCATAGATAGGGACCCCTGGGGAAAGCCGTACACAATTGCAATGAATAAACTGGGAAGAAGATCAAAGAGAGTGTGCTTAGAGGAGGAGGAAAAGGAAGAAATAAGAATTGAGAAATTGTTTTCCAAAGGAAGAGCGGTAAAAGAACCAACAGATACAAGTGAAGAAGAGGAAGCAGATATGACAACAGTGGACTACCTAACAATAAGGCACCAGGTTCGGACGAGATAACAGCGGAGATAGTGAAAGCAGCGTTAGAAGGAAACGAAATAGAACTAACACAAATAATAAACAGATGCCTAAATGAAGGAACATTCCCGAAATGTTGGATAGAGGCAAACTTAGTGCTGATTGAGAAGAAGAAAGAAGCAGGTAAATCAAAGACGTATAGACCGATTTGTTTAATCAATACATTAGCAACGATACAATACGGATTTACCAAAGGGAGATCGACGCTAGGAGCTATCGAGAAGGTAAAAACGGTAGCAAAAGAAGCAAACAGCGGCCCACATAGGAAAAGACAGCATTGCATCATAATAGCGTTGGATATACAAAACGCGTTTAATAGCGTACTATGGGAAGCAATTATAGAAGCAGCAAAAAAGAAAGAATTGACAAAGAAAACGATCAAGATAATATGGAGTTATCTACAAAGAAAAAAGTTAGTGACCAAGAAGGGTAAATTTAGACTGACCAGAGGGGTACCACAAGGCTCAGCACTATGACCCAAATTATGGAACTTAGTATATAATGAGCTTTTCGGAATGCGGCTGCCAGACGGGGTAAAGATAACGGCATTTGCTGACGACTTAGCTTTAGTAGGTAGGGATGCAGACATAGAAGTACTAAAGAAAAGGCTAGAGTTGACAATTAGTATGAAAAAGAGATGGATAAAAAGTAAAGGGCTAGAATTAGCACCGCAGAAAACGGAAGCGGCATGGTTATCGACAAAGAGGACAAAAGAGGAACCGGAAAAATACAGGTAGGTGAACAAATAATAACCATAGGGAAGAAGATTAAATACCTTGGAGTTACACTGGAAGCAAAAGTATGGAATGAACAGATTAAGGAAGCGGTAAGAGGAACAAAGAAAATGGAAGGAATGCTTAGTAGGCTTATGCCAAACAAGGGAGGACCAGGACAAGAGGCAAGAAGGCTAATAGCAACGGCGGCCAAAAGTAAACTATTATACGCCGCAGATGCCTTAAAGACAAAAAAAACAGAAAAGAAATAAGAGGAGCCACTAGAGCAAGCTCGTTAAAGATAGGTAGGGCTTACAGAACGGTGTCGCAAGAAGCGCTAGAGGTAATCGCGGCGACACTACCCGCAGACTTGATGGTAGAAGAAAGATTAAACATAAAGAAACTGGTAAATGAAAGATATAGTAAACAAGAAGCAAAGAGACAAGCAAGAGATAAGACAATGAAAAAATGGCAGACACAGTGGAAAGACGGAGAAAAAGGTGAATGGACAAAAGAGTTAATACCAGCAATAAAGTATTTACAAAATATAAATAAAATGGAGAAAGAAAAGAAATGTATATTCTGCCAAGAAGACACGTATGACGACGCAGAACATACGCTAATAGAGTGCAAAGCGTGGAAGAATGATAGGAGAGAGTTAAAGAATGTATTGGAAAACAAAATTGATAAATCTTCAATAAATAATATTTGCCTGAATGACGAAAACAAATGGAGAACATTAAGAAACTATGCAACGGCAATAATGATAAAAAAAGATAGAGGAGTTTGAAAACTCAAGATTAAGATAAACGAAAATGGAAGTAAACACACACATCAAAAGCCACAGAAGACAAAGGAAGGAGGAAAGAGAAGCAAAAGAACATAGAAAAAAGCAATAACGAGAAAGAAGAGATGAACGACAGTATAGGACAGACAACAAATAGGGTATAGGGAGAGGTGAACCGGGGACAGCATGTGTTGCCGCAGCAGTTTGTTTGAATCCCACAAGGCCGAAACCAGCTCATCTCAAACTAATAATACACTAAAGACAAACATGATAAGGACAAAATGACAACAGAACTAACGTAGAGAAGAAAACCGAAAGGTATTGCCCTGCGTTAGTTATTCTCAAGGGCCACTTGTTGAGGCCAAGACCTCACTACGTCCTTTATAATAAAAAAAAAAAATCTAACTTAACAACCTCAACTGTTTGTTCACACACAATTTTTCTCCAAAATATTCAACTAGTGAAAGCAAGTTCATACTTAAATAAATTCAATTTAATAAATCCCATGGTTAAAGAGGATTTTCAAAAGATTTAATGTGTCACATTTACTTTTTATAAGTATAAAAACGTCTATCAACTAGTCAACTGTCAGTTTTGGGCAAAGAATTGTTTTGAATAGTCGCAACTTGTTGCTACATATGTTGCTGTCCTTGCGCAGCAGCAGAGTTAAAAAATTAGTCGCCATCTTGGCTTTATCTAGTAAAGAGTTTTAAAAAATTTTCAGTCACAGCAAAATTAAAGCACTTATTGGTCGTTGTAAATTATTTTCTCGGCCAGCAATAGTAAACCTGGTGGAAAAATTTGAACTGTTGGGACAAGTTTGTGATGTAAAGAATTGAAACAGTGTGCATCGCTCAAGAACACATGAGATTATTGCTGATGTAGCCGGTAGTATTGAAGAAAACTTAGGTTTGTCGATTCCTCGTCGATCTTTGGAATTAGACATTCCACAAACACCATTACACCGTATTTTGCATAAAATCTTAAGGCTTGTAAAGTAGTTAACACAAGAACTCAAGCCCGTCGATCACCATAAACGTCGTATCTTTGCTGATTGGTTCTTTCAAATGCATCAAAATGATCCGGAATTTCATCGAAAAATCATCTTCAGTGATGAGGCCCATTTTTACCTCAAAGGCTACGTTAATAAGCAGAATTGTCGCATTTGCGGCTCAGAAAATCCAAGAATGATTGTTGAAAAGTCTTTGCGTCCTCAACGTGTCACTGTTTGGTGCGGTTTTTGGTCTGGCGGTGTGACTGGACTCTATTTTTTAGAAAATGAGGCTTGTGCAACTAGTGCTACCGAGCTATGATTAATGATTTTTTATTGCCGGAATTGGAAGATATTAATGTGGACGACGTTTATTTTCAGCAAGATGATGCTACGTGCCACACAAACAATGAAACAATCGCAATTTTGCAAGAAAAGTTTCCTGAACGTGTTATTTTTTAAAGAGGTTATCGCAATTGATCACCAAGATCATGTAATTTAACATCTTTAAACTTTTTTTTTTGGGCCACATGAAAGATATGGTCTATGCCAATACTCCACAATTGATTCAAGATGGACGTGACGTTATCGAGGACATACAGCCGCAAATGTGCAAATTGGTCATGAAAAATTTCTTGAAAAGAATGTGGTACTGCAACCGTAACCGTGGCGGCCATTTGACTGATATCGTTTTCAAATGTTAATGGCATACCTTCCTCTTTACAATAAAATAAACATTTATTGATTTCTCTTAAAAAATATCCGTTTTTTTTTAAATATCAAAATGAAACCTCTTATTGGAAAACCTTATATAACCGCTATGTGCAATCTAAAAGTTAAGCCTCGACCTAACTCTATTTCTTAGTACTATGCAGTATTCATCGAATCAATATTGAAATGAGATTGAACGTTTTTGTAAACAAATAATTTTTGTAGTAAAGTATACCTTTCTTTTTATCAAGGTTGATTTTTACCGTTTAGTACCTTAACTAAGTTTCAAGTACTTTACAAGTCGGGTGATGACTTTTGGATGCCAGCGTATTGAGCAGTTTTGACAACAAGTGTAATATATTGTATGTCTGATACATATAAATTAAAGAATGATGATAGATATTAAACCCTGCGGAACCCCTACCTTAATTGATTGCTCATATAGCTTTATGGTCAGTGTCCTTTGTTTATTTATATAGAAAGTTATCAATTTATCAACCTTAAATTGCTGAAATTTTACGAGAAGATTTTAGAGGTTAACTTTATCCACGTCAAAATATAATACCAATAGCTTGTTTTAACAAAAACCAGTTTTGGTTTAATCTGCAACTCTATGAAGAGCTCATATCTGAAGCCATGTTGATGATTTGGCAACGGCTTCTATCCAAGACAACAGTTTATGCCTGCCATTTCACTTAAGGTTACATCTTTTTCATAAAAAAAGAAAATGCAATGTTTTTAACTTTGTATATGTAATGTTTGTAACGAACATTAAATGCCAATTTTAGTTTGAGATGATGATAATATTTCTCACCTTAAACGGCTAAACCAAATTCATTGGAGTTTAAGGCTGTTAGCAAATGCTTTGGTCTTGCATTCTAAATTGTATTTAAAACTTATTTTACTATAAATGAAACAAAGCAGTGTACGTTTATTTTGAATGCAACTGTCCTTACTGGCTTGGTTCGGACAGTGGGTTTCAAGGAAACCTTTGCCATTTGTGCCTGGCACAATGTTTAAGCTCAGATAAGTTTTTTATCTTTCTGTTAAGACTCAATAGGTTTGATTATATTTTTGGCAAAGCATTAATAAACTTTATTATAGTTAACGAGATCAATCTAGTAAAAGCAATAAAAGCGTTGTCAATTCCTTTAACCGTTTCAATATCAGGTAATTATGCTTTTCTTTAAGATATAAAAAACAAAGAGCAGTTAGGCTTGTAAACCGACTTGTCCCTTTCCTCACTTTTTCTATAAAAATCTAAGACTACAACTCTGGTCTGAGCTAAGATTGTTAATGATTGAAATAAAAGTTTGAGATGAAACGTTCTAGAGTACAGCAATTTCAAAAACATCTTCAAAGAACTCTTGGTAGCTGTGATAAGTTGGCATGTCTAGCCCCAGTACAGTATAGCCCTTACCCTAACTGTGTACTTAAACAGTACTTTATCTTTAGTTTGGTTAGTCTGCTGTACCAAGATGAATACTATGAGTTAAAGTTTCCTGCAACAATTGTTGGAAACTGGTCATCGAGTATAGCATCAAAATCTGCTGTTACTAGCTGATTGCAATTGTATGTTCCAATGCTTTTAAAAAAAAAAAAGTTCTTAGTTCTTATTTCTTTTTATTTATGACGTTTACTATTCCTAAAGCAAATACAAAGTAAAGGGTTTTTAGTTGGCGCAAGTAGATTTTGGTGACAACTATCAAATCTTTTGTTTATTATTCATTTACTTATGCCAAATCACCATGGCAAGTTACACGATTGATCAGCACTTTTAAATAATAATACTTTATTATTAAAATGAGTGTTTGTTAGTGCAAAAGTTGCGCGCATTGCGCCTATTTTACGGTAAACGTGGTGGCCTTTTACAGGTCGACTTTTTAACGTTTGGTGGCCAAAGAAACAACGGATTTGGTAAATAATGAGTCAACACCTGTACGTTCAAGAAAAGCAAGATTGGCGGAGAACATTGCCGCGGTCAGTGAAAGTGTACAGCAGAACCCGAAGCAGTTGATTTCTTTCCGTGCACAAGAACTCGGACTTTTCCAGACTTTAATTTAGAGAATTTTGCGTCGGGACGTAGGCTTACACCCGTACAAGATCAAATTGACTCAGGAACTCAAAGTTCATGACCATAGACAACGTTGTTTGTTTGCTGACTGGGCTTCAAATCGTTTAGAAGAGGATTCCAATTTTGGCGGAAAAATCATCTCTAACGACGAAGCGCATTTTTGGATAAATATCTATGTTAACAAGTAAAACTGTTGTATATGAGGCGATACCAACCCACACAAGGTTTACCAGATGATAATGCATCCTCAAAAAGTTACCGTTAGGTGTGGACTTTGGGCCGACGGCGTCATTGGTTCGTATTCTTTCAAAAACGACGTTGATGAGGCGGTCCCGTCAACGGCGAGCGCTACAAAACGATGATAACCGGTTTCTTATGGCCCAAATTGAACCATATAAACCTAGACATGTGCCACACAGCGGACGCTACAGTTGACATTCTGCATGAACGTTGTAAGGGTAAGGTTATTTCTCGCAGGGGTAATGTGAATTGGCCACTAAGGTCATGCGATTTGACCCCGCTAGACTTTTTCTTGTGAGGTTTTTTGAAGCCGTAGGTCTACGCAAATAAATTACAATCGACAATGCCATACATGGGTCTTTTAAATAAAAAAGATTTTTGTTAATACCTCACACACAGCTTGTTTTATTTCATTTCAACACCCAAAACTATTATAAAACTACTATATAAATCAAGATACAATTTTGTGATTTTTTTGCTTCATATCATCAATCTCGCTAGGAGATTTTTGCGAGCATCTGTTATTAATTTGAGAAACTGGCGTTTGTATTTCTATTTTAACAATTTGAATCAATGCTTGTTAGTGCACTAAGCATCCTCTGAAGATGACTGTGTGAGCTTCCTGGCATAGGGCATATTTAAAAAGTAAGTAGGTTTATTTTTAACGTTTTCTTAGGAATACTGGTCTGTTAGATGAGACATTGTACTTATTGGCCCAACCTTTTACATATGCAGCATTGGCTAACAATACCCAATTTACGTCTAACCTCTACCTTGATGTTATAGCTTTTAGCCGTATAAACAAGTTGGACGTACAATATGGCAAAACCAATTAATGCAAACGTATAGTATTAAATTGCACTAACTGGTGCTATCAGTCATTCATTTCATTATTATTGTCTATTAATCTTTTTAATGATTAGAGATGGTCGTTTGTGTTAAATCCAGATCAAAAACCGGCTTGCTCTCTAGGTTGGTACATGTCAAATTTTCTTTAGTCTTGTAATTTTAATGTTGTACATTTTGTACAGATGGTTGGGGAAAATAATTGGTCTGTAGTTTTCCAAGTCTGTGATAATGTTTTTTTTTGTTATAGTAGGATCATGAGTAAACTGTGTAGGCAAAAGTTGAATAAGTTCCAAATCTTGTTTATTACCGTTTGTCTTTTAATTTTGATGGCTTTTATGACAATGCCATCTTCCCCAGATGCTTTGTTGTTTTTTACCTTTCTAAGAACATGGTGTATTTTCCTGTTTAAAATGTCTGGAATTTTTTCTAATTCTACGTTTTGCACCTTTTGAAGTGAGTCTATAAGATTCCTCTTTAAGATTTTTATGTAAGTAGAGGTTTTGTTCTTCATTTGTTATATTTTTTCCAAATTAGAATATTTTTTTATTTCTTACATTATTTTCTTTGTTTTTTAATTTAGTTTTTTTGTTTGATTTTGTTGGTCTCAGATTTGTTTGCGGCTTAGTGTATTCTGTGCTTTAGTTATTGTGTCTTATGCGTTTAGGTTAAAGTTGTTTATGTCTTCCGTTGTCTCTTGTCTTTTCAAAGTGCTGTTTATGAGCTTAACAGAGTTTTCAATACTTTCTGTGAGTATTTATTTGATTATAGTTTAATGTTGACTCTAACTATTCTGTGACTGCTTGATATTGCAAACTTGATCATTACGTTCATGTTTGTGACTATGCGTTACGCCATCTGGACTTACCCATGGTCATGTTTTTTTTATTTGTAAAAAAAACTGTTTATATGGTAGAAGTTCTGCAGTAACTGCTTCCGCGCAAACTTCAAAATTAAGTACTAATACCTTAACTGAACAGAGTCATGTTGAAAACCAGAAAAACACAATCATACGTTAAAAAGATTTCAAATTAGGAAAACGTCAAAACAAATTTTGAGGATGCGTTACCGAAAACAATAGTTATTCAATAAACAACAATTACAAACGTGTTCTAGATTGAGTACAATTTTTTTTTTAATTGGCCAAGTAACTAAAATACTAATACAAAAATTGTGGAAAATACAATCAAAATAGTAAGAATCGGTACCAACCCACAATTTCAGAATGAATTAAAATGGTTGGAACGGGTTGCCAATGTACTACACATCTATGAATAAAGTCAGCACGGTCGGTGCCAAAGGCAATGAGTAACGCATAAATTGACTCAAGATATACCAACCTGGCATTAAAAAACATTTGTAAGAATTTGACATTTCAGCAAATGAGAGTCAACATAGACGGGAGATTCTTAAACCATCTCTGGTTCAACGATGATAATGTGATTATGAACAATTGCCAGAAAGAACTTAAGATGTTGTGTAAACTGAAGGAAGCGTTACAGACTGTAGGAATAGAAATAAGTTTCCAAAAAACAAAAGTTATGAGTTCAGACAACATCCATGTTACTATCGATAACAACACACTTCAAGTAATGGAAAACTATATATCTTGGACACAACACTAGGTTAGGCAAGAGCAACTGAGATAAAGAAGAGAATCAGTTTAACATGGGCTGTAATAAATTTGAACCAAAAAATATATGATGTTTGCGTATTTTCAGTCATAATGTAGAGGCTCAAGACAGTCACTCTGATAAAGAAAAGTGCACAACAACTTCAAATTTGCAACGTGATAAAGATCAAACATTGTATAACGTGTTTTAAAGCCATACTCTGATCATGTGACAATAAGATAGAAAAAATGCCGAATGCAGCAACATTGCCTATCCCAAAACACCATTCATTGTAGATTACTGTTGTCCTATCTATATAAAAAATGAGAAAAAATCAAAAATACATTAAAAGCATGCACTGCCGAAATTGTATGTATAAACAAAACTGCAATACGTTTAGAATTGACAATAACATTGACTTCAAATTTTTTTTTACTACGTTGAATCATTTTTAACTTAAAATTGAAATATTCAGACACAATAGAACCAATTAAAAACCATATTTACCGCAGTGTAGCACTTTACACCACCAAAAGATTTACACTTTCTACTAGTAGCCTGTCAACTAGAAGACATAAAATCGAGTAACGTCATAAGGTATCTTAAGTTAATTTAGCCAGTTCATAAACAGACCTAAAGCAACAAATATCGTTAGAAATAGTAAAAATTATTATACGCGGTACAACTTTAAATCCAACAGTTAAAATCAATTTTACACAACACAAATCAACTTAAGTATATCAGACCCAAAATTATAATCAATTCAATTTGCAGAGTAACCATATAAAACAAACCATAATTGTCATAGAATTATAGGAGCTTTACACACAACAAACTTATTATGGCACTTACAGAAACCGATTTGTAGTATTATTGCAAAACAAGCAACTTTGGCGTACTTCTAAATTAATCTATTTATTTTTTACCAGTCTTTTCAGAAAAGCAGCATTCAAAAGTACCTAAATCGTATTTGTTTTTATATTTGGATTAACTAAAATACTTTAGTAAAATTTAGTTTGATCTTTTCTGAATGTATTAGTGAATGTTGGTCGGGATGCCTTTATACTTTTGTATATTAACGATTTCCACAATTAATTTCATCTTAATTTTCCAATCAACCATAACATATATTATGGTACAAGAAAATTTCTTTAAGACTAAAAACGGTTTTAATTCTAGCTGGTAGTAGTTGCCTTATATTTAACAAAATATCAAATGAACAGTTAATAAAGCAAGAGGTCATTACTAAGACATATATTATTCAGAAAGTACCAAACAAAACAATAACCAACATGAATCAAACCATCATTAGAATGCGTGTATGTAGATTTGTTACCAACACACACATCAATAAAAAGATAGCAACATTTTTTACACAATTAATAGTTAAAAGTATGTAATTAATATAAACGACCTCTAGTTACACAAAATAAAGAATTTGTTATAAAATGATCATAATAATAATATTAATAAATGAATAAATCTCAATTCATTAAACTATTCAATTATGCAGAGATTCAGTAGCAAAAATGGCCCAATTAAACATTTCCACGGTTTATTAATTCCATTTTTTTAATGGTCCATTCCCTCCGACGACGAGTTCATTCCCTAGTCGGTGCACGTCGAGTTTGTAATTGTTTGAGTTCTCCCTCATTTTTTTATTATATATATATTTTCGTGTGCAGGGTTTTATCTGTGAAACTTTTACGAAACTAAAAGTTAAACGTTTTGGCCGGGAGGTACAACAATATTTATTATTAATTAAGGGGATTTCTCGGGAATTATGTGATGTTTCAATAGGAAATATTAAAAGCTACAACCACGCTATTAGAGTTTGTTAAATTGTTTGAGTTTTTTTATTGCAACTTTGCATGCAGATAGCAAATTTGTAATTATTAAAGTTTATTAATTACTGCGAATCATATTTGCCACTGACAAGCAATTACATAAACTGCAACATGCAATTTTACTTTTTTCACAAACATTAATTTGCATATTTACAATAGCTCACTAATTGATTATAATATTATTATAATTTATATTTTTTATCCAATAAATTGAATATAAATTATTATTTTTTCTTTGTTATAGATTGGCAGATGGTTTGGGTGGTTTAGGCGGCCCCTTCGGTGGTAGCTGTCAGATTCACGGTCCTCTGGCGATGCCACAGTCTGAATCGGAAGACCTAACAGTGTCTGGACTTGACGGAGATCCGGGTATCAAAAGTCCTGTCCTTAGAAATCCAGCGTTCTCGCATTCACGTTGTCCACCAGAGATTCACAAGTCCTGCTTCTGTGTACGTTTCATCGCGGAGCATACAAAAATGCTGGAGGATTCTACTAAGGTAAAAAATATATTTTATTAATATTTATACTTTTATTATACATATATAAAATAATTGGAAATAATAAAAATAAGCCAGTTTGCTTCTAATATGTTCAAGTAAAGAAATATATTGAAAAAGTAATATATTAATTAACTCTGCTGTGGTTATTTAGATTAGTTTAAATTAAAAAAAAAACACTTGCAATCGTAAAATGAATTTGTTAAACTTGTGTTCCTTGGGTCATACAGACTCCTATGTTATAATTTGCAATATTAATTTTGTATTATAAAAATATTTTTGCTACTAATGTTGTAAAAATAAATTATTACACGTTAACATTAAATTCAAAAAACTAGTACATACAGTATTTTATATTTCACAAAAAAGAATGAAAAAATTATTATTAATTTTATTTATGACAATGTCATGTAATTTTTGGTTAGAATGTCTTTATCAAATGTTGTTAACTAATATAAAAATTATCATAGTTTAATATATTATGACATTTATATGAACAAGTATTCAAGCTATTATAAAAAATATCTAAGCTTTTATAGATTTACAAAACCAGTATTGAAACTTTAATCAAACATCTCCAAGTTTTTATTAATTTAGAATACAAGTATATACTATCGCACTCGTTAATTGAGAGAATGGAGGCGAAGAAGATACTGAAGAGGCCTAGTATCTTGTCCACCCACACTCTCATATATTACACTAATCATATATTAGACTAATGTCTTGAATTTATAAATGTGATAATTTCTTAAAATTTTCTGCCGAAGCTGGGGCTTGAACCTGCGACAAACTATGCGTTGAGATTCAAGTTAGGAATTTTACCCAACAAAAAACGTGGACGCAAAAAACTTAGATCTTTACCAGAGTCTAGAAGTTAACAAACAAAAAATTACAAAAAAAAGCTATTAATTTACAAATTTTAAACAAGTGAAAAGTATGCCTATTGAGGAAACCAAGTTATAAAAACGAGCACAGTTTTAAGTTTAAAAGATATTTGCAAACAAACTGTTATTAACTTTTTGACTATTTGTAAAATTTGTAGCAAGAGTTATGTCAATGGAGTTCTTTAAACGTTGTTAAAAACAACAATTAAAAGGTTCACACTAAATTTAGCTTGTTTAACTTCAGAATAAATCTAATTTGACTGGACCATTCATAATTCATTTTTTAAAACATTAAACTGTTTAAGGTAGCATTAGCAATTTATTTGAAGTCAAAGCCTCAACAGGCTACTACGCAATCTACAATTCTGCGTCTATAAAACCTAATACTGACCAGATGCTTACGGACTAACTTTTTTTTCTTTGTGAAAACAGAAAAAGCAATGAAAAAACTAAGCAAAAAAAAATACATAATCTGTCCATGTTTAAATATAATGGGTCTAATTTTTTAACTCCCGCAAGTAAGTGTTTTCTATTGTGCTATTTTACTTGGATCAAATCATACTATATTAGTGCGGTATATATCGGTTTTTTTAACAACTTCTACTATAAGCATCAGACGGTTTATTGTGTTTGCAGTTTTTTTGCCTTATAGTTGCTTGCTCTTTATGAGCCTACATATCTATACTTTGTTAGTTTAACAAAAGACCAAGGTATCTAATTTGGCTTTATTTTCTATCACTATTTTTATTTTGATATTTTTAGATTGTTTTTTCTATTTATTATAACAATTTCTGTTTTTGCAAGTTTATTCTCTTTTAGCTTATCAATGGTAATCTGCATACTACCACGGTTAGATTGTCTGCTTTTTTGTTACTTTTGTCTCATAAATTTTTTTAGTGTTTTTTTCATCATTTATTCTTCTGATATGTCCATACCATCTCAATTGACCGTCCGTTATTTTTTCTTGTATTGGTTATATTTTTAAATTTGTCCTGTATGTCTCGTTCCTTATTTTATCTTTTCTTGTTTTGTTTTCAATCTTCCTAAGAAATTTCATTTGCATTTATTTTTTCTATTTATTTTCTTATCATTGTCTATGTTTTGCCACTATATGTTAATGTTGGTCTGATATTTTTTTTTATAATTTCTGTTTTTGTGGTTTTTGATTTTTTTTTTGGTTGGAAAAAGTGTTTTTTAACACTTTATATATTTTTGCTGTTTTTCCTATTTTCCTCTATCTCTTTGTTTAGTTTTCCGTTGATTTGTATTATTGTTTCTAGGTATCTGTATTGTTCAACCTTTTCTATTATCTTTTCTTTTATTTTGATGTAGTGGTTTAGTTATTTTCTTGCAATTATCATGGTTTTTGTTTTTTTCTTAGTTTATTTTCTTGTTTATTTTCTTTAATTGTTTTTCTAGTATTTTTTTTATTACTGCCATATCAGTTCTGCTATTTTTATTTCTTTTATCTTCCAATACCCGATGTTTAACATTTTTATCTTTTTTTGTTTGTTTTAAAGCCTTATCTAATACAATTAAAAATAGCATAGCTCTAAACACGCATTCTTGTTTCACCCTTTTCTTTGTTTGGAATTCTTTCGATTTCTCGTTGTTCATTTTTACTACACTTCTATTTTCTGTCTACATGTTTTTAATTATTTTTATTATTTCCTTCTCAATTCCTCTCTTTTAAAGTTATAATTATTTCATATATCCTCCCTCTTGGTCCTGTCAAATGCTTATTCGAGGTCAACAAAGCATACGTGCATTATTGTATTTTTTCTTATCATCTTCTCACTTAGCTGTCTTATTATAAATATTAGGTCTTCTATGCTTCCTCTTTTAAATTCACATTGGCTGTCTTCTATAACTCTTGTTAATATCTTGCTTGGTATGCTCGTTAATGTGATTCCTCTGTAGTTTTTATACTTTCTTTTATTTCCGTTTATGTATGGGTAAGATTATTTTTTTATTCCATTCCCACGATGTTTTCCCATTTCTAATCAAGTCATTTATTAGTCCTGTTATTTGTGCTGTGGCGTCTCGCTGACGGTAGCTCGTATGCTCGGGGCAGGTCGGGGTTCGAATTAAAAACGGTAGTTGGACGCCAATTGTTTTTTATTATCTCCGAGTTTAATTTTAAAATTTATAAAAAAACAATAAAAAAGATGTTATAGAATTAATAATATAAAAAAAAAATATCGCCATCACCAGCTGGTAATTTACACCGAAATAACTTAGTTACTTAATAAACTTAACATACACGATATATTGATTATTAAAAAAAATAAAAACTAAAGATAATTATAAAAATATACGACTTATCCTGGTCCTTTGTGACGGGCTTCGTCCTTCTCGATTTCCCTGGCGGTGTCTTTAATTATTCGGACATCTTGCCGGGATTATTTAAATTCACCACTGCGAACATTTATTGGTGGTCATCTCGCATGGAATATTTTAGATACGACAGTACAATCCACGTGTGCTGGATAGTCCGATGGATATTTTGTCATACGGTAGATAAGTCGGTAAGAAAGAGTCTATAATAATTGAATTCAAATACGGGAGTTATTATGTTTTTTACACTTACCAATTATTTCAATTGACTCTCGATATTCGAGTAAATTTTAATTTACTATTGGGCAGTACTTAAGCAACGTATATATATATATATATGTTTAACGCGTGCTCGCGTTGAACGCTCGATACGAAAAGACCCGCTCCTCGAAATGCCTCGCGGAATTTTTGCGATTCAATTTTTTACAATTGTGAAATAAAAACAATTTAAAACAAATAAATTTTAATATACGGCGTATTGCGAAAAACAAAACATACGCTAACGTAAATAGTATTTATGCGTTATATTTATTTTAAATTACTCACTAAGTAAACTGGAACGTTATACTACTCCCTTCCGATACAAATATGTTTGTGTCATACACACACATATTAATGTTCAAAAACTTGAATATGTCTGATAACCTTGGTTGTGAATACTACTAGAATTAACTCAATCAACATTACATTCATACATCATACATCAATTCACACTGCGGCCGCCATTTAGTTTGCTAATTCGAATAGATTCACGATGGTCTTCTTTACCGATCCAGGTCGTCTCCAAGGTATGGCTTTAAATCTTTCATATGCCAACGACCGACATAATCGCCCTTTTCGTTTAATAGGCTGTATACTAACGGAGAGTGCACTTCCTTGACACTACACAAAATATATCTGGGAGCTAGTTTAGCAGCAAATTTGTCGACAGCGCTAGATAAAACTTTATTTCGACGAAACACTAAGTCACCCTTTTCGAAAGCAATATTTTTCTTCCTTAAATCGTATGCAGTTTTGTTACGGTTATACGCTTGATTTAATGACTTCACCACATCGTCGTATAATAAAGACAATTCGCCTAATCTTTTAACATAAACATCTCTTGATTTGGTAGAAATAGTAATCGGTAGAGAAATAGATTCTTCGTCTTGATAAACGTCAGCACTATAGGGTAGGTTACGTCCAAACACCAAGTTATTTGGAGAATGATTAGTTACTTCGTGAACTGCTGTTCTAATTGCAGCTCCAATCTGATAAACATTTTCATCCCATTTTCTATGATCAGGGTCATCTCCAATATATGAACGTATCGCTGTCCCAATGACACGATTTACCCTTTCGGTAAAATTAACCTGAGGATGGTATAATGCGTTGTACCAAAAATGTTTTATACAGTATTTTTTAAGAAGTTGTCTAAAACATTGTCCTATAAATTGTTTTCCGTTGTCAACCATCACAATTTTTGGTACACCAAACAATAAAAATACTCTGTTTTCCAAAAACTTAGACACGGCAGCGGAAGTTGCTTGTCTTAAAGGTTCCACAATTACAAACTTTGAAAACCAGTCGGTTATTACCAATAACCAACAGTTTCCAGATTTTGATCTCGGTAATGGACCTATCAAGTCTAGGGACAATATTTCAAACGGAAATTTGACAATTTTTTCTCTCCCCATTAATCCAGCTCTAGCTACATTTGGCACTTTCTGAGCTCCACAAACCTTGCACGCCCGTATATACCTGAGTATCTCGTCCTTCATGTTTGGCCAGAAGTAACTCTGCACAATTTTTCGGTAAGTTTTATAAAAACCAAAATGTCCCGATAGAGGATCGTCATGACACTTTAACAATACGGATCTTCGGTCCTTTTTGTGCACGACTAATTTCCATTCAGGAACACGGATTGGTAATCGTTGTTGAATTAACATTAAGCGATATAACTTACCGTCAGTAATTCTCCAGTCCGGGTTATTGTCTGGATCTTGTTCTACTGCTGAGTACTTGTGATTATACCAGTCATCTTTAAATTTTTTGATAGTAGTTACTATGTTTACCTGATTATTTTCCGGCACCACTCGTGAAAGAGCGTCTGGTACTACCATTAGAATTCCCTTTCGGTGTACTAACTCCATATCAAACTGGGATAATCTTAACGACCATCTTGCCAGTCTTCCTGCAGGATCTTTCTTGTTTTGCAACCAAAGAAGAGAATAATGATCGGTTACGGCTGTAAATTTTGTCCTTTCAACATAAGGTCGAAATTTTTCAATTGCGTGAATAAGAGCAAGACATTCTCGTTCCATAACATTGTAATTTTTTTCAGCACGACTTAGAACACGCCCAGTATACGCAATTACATGCTCATTCCCATCTTTATCTAATTGAAGAAGACATCCGCCTATACCAATATCGGACGCGTCACTTTGGATAATAAATTTTTCATTGAAATTAGGAGACGCCAGTACAGGAGCGTTAATAAGCGCTTTTTTTAAAGTTTCAAAAGAAGCCTGTGCTTCGTTAATCCAACATATACCTTGACCCTTTTTTCTACCTTTAATCAATCCGCTAATTGGAGCTATAATAGTTGAAAATTTTGGGATAAATCTTTTATACCATGAGCAAAGTCCTACAAAACGTTTAACTTCGGTTGTAGTTTTTGGTGAGGGGTAACTGACCATAATGCTAACTTTTTCGGGATCCGTTCGTAGTCCTTCTTTATCCACGATATGACCGAGGTATTTAAGGGAAGCTCTACAAAACTCGCTTTTCTCATGATTGATGGTAAGGTTTGCCTTGTCTAACCTTTCATAAACGGTTTTCTAACGTTTTAAGATGGTCTTCAAAATTATTGTTGACAACAATAATATCGTCAAGGTATACAAAAACGTATGGTTCCAACTCCGGGCCAAAAACTTGATCCATCAGTCTTTGTTGGACCTGAGCGGCATTATTAAGTCCAAAAGGTAACACGTTGAACTCAAAAAGACCTCTGCCTAAAATAGCAAATGCTGTTTTCTCTTTTGACAGTTCGTCCAACGGAACTTGCCAAAAAGCGCATTTCAAGTCCACGCTAGATATAAACCGTGCGTCTCTAAGTTTATTTAAAATGCTGTCTAATCTAGGTAAAGGATAGGCAAGACGTTTAGTTACTGAATTGAGTTTGCGGCCGTCAAAACAAAATCTAAACTCTCCATTAGGTTTTGTTACTAACAGTACTGGTGAACACCATGAACTTGAAGAAGGTCGGATTACTTTTAGATCTAACATTTTATCTATTTCTTTATCGAGATGGTTTTTCATAAAAGGGGAAAAATTGTATGGTCTTTGACGTATTGGTTCAGCTGAGCCCGTATCAATAGAGTGAGTGTATAGATGTGTAGTCCCAAGTTTCCTATTACCCAAAGAAGCAAATTTTGATTTCATCTTTATTAATCTATAATTTTCCTCTTGGTTTAAATTAGAATTTTCGCTACATATAGCCAAAACGTTAGTTTGAGCTAAATTCCAAGTGTTATTGCTGAAATCAAATTTTATGGAATGTTTCTTAATAAAATCTGCTCCCAGGATGATGCCTAGTGGTAATGATTTAACCACTAAAAATTTCATTATACACAATACATCTGATAATTTAAGTTTTAATGTGATTACGCCATTTACAGCATGTTTGCCTCCATCTGCCGTTCTCACAATTGTCATATCAGAAGTATCTAACAAAGGCATTGGATTTATAAATTTTAATGCTTTACTCCCAATTAAGGAAGAATTAGCGCCAGTATCAACAAGAGCATTAAACATTACACCAGAAACATCTATTTTTAAAAATGGGCGATTGTCACCTTGAACATTAACAAACAATGGACTTACAATACATTCACGTGTAAACATTTCCTTAACTCTACTTAACCATACCACCCAGTCATTACTATTTCGGTCGGTGTGGCAATTCTTTTGGATACGATTACCGACACATCGAATCCTATCTACTAGTTTTTTGACTTTGTACAATTTTTGCAAGTAGCAACAGTCTGGTCTTTCTCTCCACATCGATAGCAAAATTTCTTTCTTGCTTCCTTACAGTTGCCATATAAATGCCCATCTTTTCCGCAATTCCAACAAGTACGTTTTGATACTTTTAGCTTTCCCGTTTCCACTACTGCCACTCGAGGTTGCGAAGCAGATGGTTTTTGAGAGTAGTTTGTTAGAGTCGATTCAATTCGCCTACAAAGTTCTGACAATTTAGCAATAGAGTTTATCTCAACAAGGCTCAATCTGGCGATATATACAGGTAACAAATTTTTTCGAATATAGTTTAACCTTGTGACTTCACTTGGAATTGCAGACAGTCTATAGAAAAGATTCTCTATTATGGCTATAAAGATACTTACACTCTCGCCTCTCTGTTGGTGTCGGTTCCTAATTTCTTCCCAAATATTATCTTCATAATCAGGAGGTAAGAAATCTTGCTTTAATGTAGTAACTAATGTATCCCAATTAGCAACTCTGGTTCTTGCTGAGCGATACCAAGCTAATGCGTTTCCAGAAAATAAGTCAAGAGCTGACAAAAATAAATCTTGTTTACTAAAATTTCGTGCAATTCTAAGTTCTTCCACTCTTTCTAAAAATGGTAATAATTTTTCTGATGGCTGAGAACCGTCAAACGTCAAATCCCATTTATGTACAGGCAACGATCTTGGACCTACTGCAGCTCGTCTAGGAGAACTTGAATTGATTGGTACGGGCGTTCTGTACAGCGCTTCATTGTCAATTTCTTCACCGGATGATGTATCGCTATTTTCCTGGAACAGCTTATCTTCATCAACTACACGATTCTCTTCTTTAAAAGTACTGGTGAATGCTTTGACCATATTCTTTACTTTTCTGGCACTTTGAGTTTCTAAAAGTAAACATTCATTGCCTACCTCCGTATAATAGGTTTCAAGTTCTTTATCAATCTCACTGTATCTTTTAATTCGACCGATTAGGTGATTTAGTCTAGTACGAATTCTTCTGTCAGAAATTTTTGCGTCAGCACCAGGGTATTCATCAACATGTTGCTTAATATCAGATAAACTTTCAGCGACTTCTTTCTTTTCGGCAGCATTAAATTTTACAGCATAGTTTGGAGAGATGGCGGAAGGACCTTCTTGCAACTTCTTGCTTAAAATAGACCGCAAATCTTTCGCATTTACATCAGCAACTTGTGTAAAACCACGGATGATTAACTCATACTCTAACTCATTGCGTTTTAAAAAGGTGGGATTGATATTAGTGTTATCAGCCATACTACAAGATTACTTCAATGCAATAGAATAAAATAATTACAACAACATAAACAACAGATGTTCACAATAAAACCGATAATATAAAAAAATTATAAGACGCAATATCCGCAAAGGTATTTCAGAAAACTTATAGAGCCAATTGCAATAACCGCAAGCATCAAAACATAAGTCAATATAATATACTTAAAAATTTCCGTATTTAAATTTTTTCAGCAATTGCAAATACTCCAGGCGAGAACCAAAATATAAATTCATATGACAATACAATGTTTAAATTTGAATCATGATTTAAAAGGACAAAGATAAGAAATATTTTTCTATTAATTTGGTAAAACCGTTTTGATAACCCAAAACGACGCTAGCCCCACGTTGTGGCGCCAATTTATGTGGCGTCTCGCTGACGGTAGCTCGTATGCTCGGGGCAGGTCGGGGTTCGAATTAAAAACGGTAGTTGGACGCCAATTGTTTTTTATTATCTCCGAGTTTAATTTTAAAATTTATAAAAAAACAATAAAAAAGATGTTATAGAATTAATAATATAAAAAAAAAATATCGCCATCACCAGCTGGTAATTTACACCGAAATAACTTAGTTACTTAATAAACTTAACATACACGATATATTGATTATTAAAAAAAATAAAAACTAAAGATAATTATAAAAATATACGACTTATCCTGGTCCTTTGTGACGGGCTTCGTCCTTCTCGATTTCCCTGGCGGTGTCTTTAATTATTCGGACATCTTGCCGGGATTATTTAAATTCACCACTGCGAACATTTATTGGTGGTCATCTCGCATGGAATATTTTAGATACGACAGTACAATCCACGTGTGCTGGATAGTCCGATGGATATTTTGTCATACGGTAGATAAGTCGGTAAGAAAGAGTCTATAATAATTGAATTCAAATACGGGAGTTATTATGTTTTTTACACTTACCAATTATTTCAATTGACTCTCGATATTCGAGTAAATTTTAATTTACTATTGGGCAGTACTTAAGCAACGTATATATATATATATATGTTTAACGCGTGCTCGCGTTGAACGCTCGATACGAAAAGACCCGCTCCTCGAAATGCCTCGCGGAATTTTTGCGATTCAATTTTTTACAATTGTGAAATAAAAACAATTTAAAACAAATAAATTTTAATATACGGCGTATTGCGAAAAACAAAACATACGCTAACGTAAATAGTATTTATGCGTTATATTTATTTTAAATTACTCACTAAGTAAACTGGAACGTTATAGTGCAACTCCCTCTTCTTCCATTTTATCATTTCCGACGTTATTTCATCTGTTCCTGGTGCCTTTCTATTCTTTAATTTTACGATTGCTTTTATTACTTTGTCTTTATTAATTTTATCTATTCTGCCCTGTATCATCTTTTTATCTTTTTTTCTACTTTTTGTTTTGTTAGTTCTTGGAAGTATTCCCTCTTCTTTCTTTCTTCCGTTATTATTTTTCTATTTATATCTTTTGGGTAATTTTAATTTAGTTTGGACAATCGTCCCTACATTGACATCTCCGATTTTGCTCAAATTTTGTACACACATGTTTGGAGTACTAAAATATGACGATTTGTAAAAATTTAAATCTCTAGGTGCAATATTGTGTAAATGGCGGTAATTTTAATTTTTTAGAAATATTTTGTCTTTTTTTTAGTTTTTGCGCTGTAAATAAGCAAAAATAAGCAAAAAATAGTCAAATTTTTAATTTAAAAGGATGTATCTTATTGAAAATTTCTTGTAAAACGCAATTTTTATGTCATTTTTTATTTATTTTTTTTGAAAATCCGAAAAAAAATCCTTAAAAGTAACCCATTTTTAACAATTTTATATTATATTTTACCCTGAGACAAGTGATTCCAGTTTTTTTTTATTTTGCGATCAAAAGTACTATGTTTCAGGAGTATCAATTCTAATTTCAAGTTTCCAGGTGTAGCGGAATCAAAGATATTAAAGTTTTCATAAAATGGTATTTTTCCGATTTTTTGCGGTAAATTTTGAAAAACCTAGGGCGGGATCGTGTTCTACGGAAAATTTTCTATAAGATACATTCTTTTGAATATGAGGTTTAACTATTTTTTGTTTATTTACAGTGCAAAAACTGAATAGACAAAATATTCTATTGCACCTAGAGATCTTAAACTTTAGGAATTTTTGTTTTGTTTTAAATGTTTTAACATTCCGTAGAATAGTTTTTGGTTCTGGTTGAAGATCTCATTCATTTCTTTTCCAAATTTAGTCCATGATTTTAACTTTGCTTCTTTTATTAATTTCTTTGTTTCATATGTTATCGATAATGTTTGTAAATCTGATCAATTTTAGATTAACTAGTTAATCTGCAAATTATTTAGCCAAACAAGTTAAAGTGCAAAATCTTAGTTTTAATCTGCAGATTATGCAAGAAATACTCAGATTTCCTACTAAACCTTAGTTAAAATGCATTAATTATTGAAATAAATTATATGTGAAGTTACAATTAAAGTTTTTTAATACTTTTATATTAAGGGAAATGCATTTTGCACATTGTTTATGGTTCCCGGTTACTTGTATACCCACAAAACTCTAATTCTCTATATTGTCTTGAAGTTGCGGAATCACCGTTGTGGTATTATTACACAAGCCTAAGACACTTTTTATTTTTGGCTTCTAAGTTTTGCCATCTCTTCTTCTTCTTTTGTAGTTAACATATCAATAGCCATCTAGTTGTTTGCATTTTCTAGCATACGTGAGTTTATATTGCTGACGGGTATCTTTTTGACTTTATTTTAATGTCCTTCTAACAAAAACCTTTTGCAAGTGTATGCTCTAGGTTTTATATGTTTGGCCATAGTAGAAGCAGCTGTCATGTACCTTAAGACACATTTTTTTTTAGTTATGGCCCAAAGCAATCACGGTCTGTAAAGATCTGTGTAAAATGGTAGTTAAGGTTTTTACGTTTTTTGTTTATCCACGTTGTTTACCAAAGGTTTAAAAGTCTGCATTTATTTGGCGACATCAGTAGACATGGTACATACAAACATAATATACATACATTACATACATAACAATGGGTTAGTACACATGTTCGAAACAGGTCAAAGTGAAAATATCTCGTATATTTACATGATTGTAAAATTTGCTTAAATCATATGGTTTGATTGCACATATAAAAGTAACAACTTTTTGAACAAAAAACTTTTTATCAAAAAAGAGCAAGTCTTTAATTTTTTGATTTGCCATTTTTCCTCTTATTCTTTATTGTCTCTATTCTATTGGTTTTTCTCTGTTTCTTCAGTTATTTTCCTATCTTTATGTTTTTAGTTCTTGGACTAAAAGCATACATCTTTTGGATTGTTTTTGTTATTGCTTGTATAACCTTAGTTGATGTTGTTTGGCAAGCACTTTATAGTCTGATTGTCATTTTTTTTCTGATTCTTTCTAGAATTGCTCTGTATTTTTTTATGTTACAGCTTCCTTTCTATATAAGCACAAAGTACAACAGTATTGAGTCTACTGATGCTTTTATTAGTTTACGCTTCTCCGCTCTCGAGTCTCCCTCGTTTGGCATTATTTGTGCTAGATTCATTTTTTTTTTTTTAAATTTTGCTTGCCCTCTGTTATGTGAAGTTTCATGTTCCAGTATTTAATGCTATTTTGAGATTTGAATGTAGTATCTCTTAATTATGATGTCTTTCTTTCTGCCCACCAGATCTACAGTTTTGGTCTTTAGTATTGCCAGCTGCCATCTTTTTGATCTATTTCTAAATTATTCCAAATCATGCAAGTTTTGCGCTATCTTTTATTTTCTTTATACTATTACTCCTTACAACTATGGCAAGATAGTTGGCATAGGCTATTATGCTAATTTTAAATGGCATCTGTACTCTCAGCAGACTATCATAGTAAATGTTTCACAGGGTGGGGCACAGCACAAAACCCTGTGCTAAACTACAAGTTATACCTAGAGTTTCTCTGGAACTGCTGACTTATCTTATAGTTATTAGCATTTTATTAATATACTAGATAGCGCAAAAGTTGTCACCCGATGTTGTTTGGCTGTAATATTTTTAATAAATGAAAAACATTAGTTTTGCTTTTGGATTGTGTTTGATATTGGCCAAGTGGCCGCCGCCAGAATTGATAACCATATGAGCTCGATTTATGGCATTTTCTATCACTCTTGCCAAAACTTCCAGCAATAATTTTTCTTATTTTTGACAGATATTCTCTTAGAGGGCTTGTTGTGACTTCATGATACCCCACAAAAAGAAATCTAGAACAGTTAAATTGGGCGATTTTGCTGGCCAATGCAAATCACCAAAACGAGAGATTAGGCAACCCGAAAATGTAGCCCTCAGAATTTTAGTTGTGAGTCGTGCAGTATGCGCCGTTGCTCCATCCCGTTGGAACCACATGATCTCCAGTTCCAATTTGTTTATTTGAAAAAGAAAAAAGTTGTTGAGCATGGATTTGTAGCGCTTGCCGTTCACAAAAGTCGTCTGGCCCGCGGCGTTTTCAAAAAAATAAGGCCCGCTGACGGTTCTAGCGTAGACACCACACTATACAGTAACTTTATGCAGGCGTAATGGTTCTTCGTGTGTTATACGCGGATTTTTGGTACCCCAGAAGCAATAATTCTGCTCATTTCCATCACTGTCTGCACTTTGTAAGAGAACATCTTCAAGTCCTTCACCAAAATTCTCTGTAAAAATATGGATACTCCGGGGTTCTTTGCGACATCTTCAGCTACATCTGCAATATTCTCAGAAAAACTGCTGCTTCGAGGCCGCCCAGACCTGACAGCATCTCGTGTTGACCTATACTCTTCTAGACAAGCAGCTAAACGTAGTGTTTGCCCAGTTGGTGTCGAACGACCGGGAAATCTACGTCTAAATTCACGCGTTGCCAACACCACTGACAAATTATTACGCAAAAAAATTCCGCGATTTTGAGGAGTATAGCGATTCATGTCTTATTGGCGTGTATTTTGTATCTGTTTACTTCACAAATATCAAAGCAGAACTGACATTTACCGCCATTTGCAAAAATTATAGCATTTTCCGATAGGGTAGTGACTTTTGCGCCATCTAGTATATTGATATATTTCTTTGCTTTAGTTTTTTTATTAGCTTTCTCTTTGACCTGAACCAAAAAATTGGTTTGTTGCGGTTTGGCGTAAAGAATCTTTTATGCTAAGATCTTTTGTAAAACTTTTATTTTACTAACACTGATAACTACCTTGTAAAATCCATTATTAGTTTTATGAAGAATTACTGCTAATATTAAACAAGTATTTGTTTTTGCTTTATTTACATCTGCCACATTAATTCTTAAATTAATACCAATTATTGGGTGATTAACATCAGATATTTTATGGCTTTTACTAATTTGACTACTTTTTGCAAATTATACCAAACATATTTTCCAAACGCTCTTCTTTAGACTGGGCCATTCCACTACTTTTCTGTCTAAGCCCAATACTGGGTCGTGGTTTGGAGGTAGATCTTTAGAATTAAATGAAAATTTATTATCTTTTGTAATTGCTGACTGGCTCAGTTTTCTCAAATATTTTGAAGTGCAAATGAAGCAAGTTCTATTTTTTCACAACAACCAAACATTGCTTTGTAGTCCATACGTTTAATACAAAAATGGTAAGCGTAATTTTACATAAATACAATTTGCACATCTATGTTCCATTTCTCAGTCTTGTCAGTCATTTGTGTGTTTAGCGCATGTTTGATTTGCTTGTTCCACACTGCTCTGACTGGTTTTGTTTTGTTTACGTCTGATTTGGTTCCACTTGTATTTAGCACTGACACGTTACAACCTGTAAGCGTAAGCATTAATAGTAGAAAGCGATGTAACTGCAACATATACTTTTGTATGCATTCCGCGCTTTAATAATAGTTTTACAGTAATGTGCAGATTACCTAGGTAAATTATATAATAGTTCCTACATTAACTGAGTATTCTAGTTAATGTGCACATTATCGAGATGCTGTGTACATTAACGACTTTTGCGTTTTATTGATAAATTGATAACAAATATATACTACTTGATTAAAATTTGCCATTGTGACCAGTAAATAGAAATAAGTATACGCTATTTCTTTGTTTTGATTATTTATAATAACAGTAGCTCTTCAACTTTTATTTGTTGGAAAGCTTGTTTAAGCTTAGTTTGCTTCTTATTATTTTGTGTCCAGTCCCATAGGTTTTTTCCTTTATTTGTTGTTAAGATGTACTGTTTATATAAGCTTGTTTTAGTTTGTCTTTTTGTTATTTGTCAGTGCTTTATCTGTCATTTGATGTGGCAATTCCTCTTCTTGTTTTGATTTTGTTTAGTTTTGCAATATCTTCATTTCACCAGAAAAACGGTTTGTTACTAATGTTTGTACTATTTGGAAAAAAAAGTATTTCTAAATTCTTTTGTTAAAAACATTGTTTCTGTACTGTAACGTTTGTGTCTATTTTTCTGCACTTAGTTGTTGTATAACTCTTTTTTTGATCTGTTTTTGCATTGGATACGTTCAGCAGTTTTTACCTGCATATTAAGAAAAGCTTGTTTTAGTTTGTCTTTGATGGTCTGGTCCAAAAGTTTAGCGTATATTTTCTGGAAAACTCCGCCGAGCTTTGTTTTTAGCTCAATTTATATAATTTTTGCTGTTGTGTTTTTTCTATGTCTCGAAGCATAAATGTATGTACCTTCTGTTTTATGTCTACTTCCAGCAAGTTTACCATCTTTTAAGAGATACCATCTTTGAAGACTTTTTATACTATTGTTTTGATAAAGTTGTATACGTTAATGTTTCAGTATCTACCCGTTCCTTTATGTTTTTTATTATGTTTGCATAAGATAATCCTGTTTTGGGTTTCAATATTACAGTGCAGGTGGTTTTCGGTATACGCTTTATGACCGTGCTCTCCATCTTTACTATTGCTAATCTTTGTTTTGATTGCTTGATTTATGTGTGTTGTAAAATCCACACTCTTGACACTGTATCATTTAGTTATCTTCGGTTATTGGTTTTAATCGTATGTGATAATTTATTTTACTGTAGTTATTTATTTATTTTTTTTTTATATTTTTAAATTCAACTTTAAAGTATTTATATATACAGTTAGAAGCATTAATAATTGTGCGATTGCACCTTTATTTAAATTAAATATATAAATTCATTGGTTGATAATATATTATATTGTCTATAGTGCTTTGACATATGTAACAAAGCATATTGTATCAATGTATGTATTGTTTCCTATTTGCCTTATGTACTAAAGTTTCCAGACATGGCTTTGTCAGTCAAACTATGTCATTCTCGAACCATGTCACCAGTAAACCAATACTAAACAATAAACTTAATTTCAGGTGAAAGAAGATTGGAAATATGTAGCGATGGTACTTGACAGACTATTCCTATGGATATTCACACTAGCCGTGTTAGTGGGTACGGCTGGCATAATACTCCAAGCTCCCACACTCTACGACGACCGCATCCCGATCGACAAGAAGTTTTCGGAATTCGCCACCACCACAGTCGTCCGTTGCCCTCCGCCCCAGTAACCAACCACAAAACAAAACGCAATAAATTTCGTAAATAATATCACAGGCGCCCCAAAACGTGAAGGCCGCCTCATCAATAATAATTAATAATCTCGTACCTTGTTATGTACATACCAGATTTAAATATCATCATCATTTATATAATAATAAAAGATTAATAAAAATGAATGTGTTGCACAAATATTGTTATGAATTGTGGACTGAGACTGAAATCTTATGATTAAATTATAGGCGAAAAATTGTATAATTTAATTTTTTCATTTTTTCATTTATAAATATTTGCTCAAACTAAAATTGAACGCATTAGATTAGTAATTAAAATTATTGTATTTTTATAAATATAGGATGATGAAGATGATGATGATGATATAAATAAATAAATAAAATCGACAGTCTTTGTCCACAGAAACCACAATGTCGTCCTCAATATATTTAATTAGCAGAAACACCTTATAAATATTGAATAAATATATTTTAAATACCCAAAAAATATTGAGAGGATTTAATTAATTTGTGATATGATTTTCTTACACATATTTGAAACTGTAGTGCCATTAAGATATTATATTATAAATAAAAATGGAAATAAATATGGTGTTTTATAGCACATTAAATGAAATATGAAATATAATATATATAGAGATAAATAAAAAATGAATAATTAGTGTTTTTAGATAAATATATTATTATTAAAACTGGAAATAAATATTGTATATTATATATAATGTTTAGTTATATAGACTGCCTAAAAGACATAACGGGAACACTATTTGTAAATAGGTTTTACTTGATTGTTTAGGAATGTAGTGTAACTGTGGAGTGATGATAATGATGGGATGTAATTGGGTTTATGCGATCCGGTTGTAATTATTATTATTAGTTAATAAGGAGTTGTTATACGTTGTTGCTTGGTTTTATAATCATGCTTCGTAATAAAGGGTTTTAAAGGAATTGATCTTGCGGTGAATTATTTATGTATCCTTTCATTAATATCAAGGCAAAGATTATTAATTAGTTTGCAAAGTAATATAAATTACTTTATTTTCAATTTATTCGTGTTTCGAGGCAGCAATAAGGTAAGAATTATTATATGTATGTATAAAGTGAGTGTGGTTGTTTGAATATAAAATAATTAATGTTGGAGTGTATAGAAGACTTCTTATTTATTTAGTTAATTGAGTATATAAACTTTGTTATTATTGAAACAATGTCTGTGACTTGGTGGTAATTTTAAATAGATTCAAGCAACCTCGATATGACGTCTATTATGTTCGCATAATGTGTCAATGTATGAGTTTTAAGGTCCGTTTAAGTCTAATAATAAAACCAGATTTGAAAAAAAAAACTTTAGATTTAAAATTATTGTGTAAATTTTGTAAGGTTAAGTGGTAGAACAGACCTAGTCTAAACTTCGCCTTTTTCTATTTGTAATTTTAAAATAGAAATAAAGTTTATTATTATTATTATTATTATTAAAAGTCCAAAGTAGAGTGAAAAACAAAATTTAATAATAATAATAAGCTATAATATAATAGAACTCCGGGTTCTGTAGGAATAAAGCAGAGTTAATATAGCCGCAAGTACTTTCATACTTGTACTTTGATTGTATAGCGCGGGGTCGATCTCAAATGTCTTATTTAGAGGACTTTAATCCACGCTCGGGGGCTGCAGAATAAGTGGTCCGTACAAAGTTTTGTAAGTGCAATTGAGCAGAGACAATAGTGTTAAACGTTAACGGGTCAATAGTTTGGGTGGCAGATTCTCTACTTCGGAACTGGTTGTCAAATTCTTTTGTTTTGTTGAGTTAATCCAGACGCGCGGGCCGCTTATAAAACGCCGGTGAAATCGTTGGTGCGTCGCTGGTGCTAAAACAGAGCAGAAGAAATTAAGTTGTTCCAGTCCTTTTTGGAGTTTTTGGTTATAAGGATTCGTAAATTCTTTTTCAGTTTTCCATGTGAACGTTCTATTGGATTGGCGTGAGAGTGGTACGCAGCAGTGATGTAATAAAAGCTGTTTTACTTCCTTTTAATGAATTCTTTTACGTCCATAGTAAAGTTTGACCAGTGATATGCTTTGCAAATAATTTAGATGGTCTCATCAGGTCTAAGGTGTCCAACGGTATTTTCTTACAGTTTTATGTATCTCTGGGAATACAACTAACTGGTCTAGTTTTTTTGCGTTCTGGTTAATGCACCGTTTTTGTCTACTTGGCATCCGATGTTAGTCGATCAGCCGGGTTTTTGTCTTTATTTAGCAGCTTTCCAAATTGGTGGTGATTTTCTTTAGTAAACTGGTAGTCCTTCTAGGCGCGTTTTATCTTAACAACAAGGGTTTCTACTTCAACTGCTTAGCCCGTGTTGACTATTTCCGGTTCAGTATAGCGTTGGGGTAACGCCATTTGGTCCACGTGAATTTCTTTGCCGTCTAGTTGTTAGGAAAGGGCGTCAGGTAAGTGGTTGGTTTTCCCGGGAACGTATTTTACCTAAAAATTAAACTCGGTAAATAAGATAAACTAACTAGTGATCTTAAATTTGAGATTGAATAAAAAGTTTAGCCAAACCAGGGTTCGGTTGTCTGGCAAAATAAACAACTAGTCTTTTAGGTACGTTCGGCATTTTTGTATTGTCTAGCAAGAACTGGTGTAGAAAACCTTTCAATCTTACCTATTATTTTGGTGGTTGCCGTTCATCTGCAGCACAAACTTCAAGCTTAGCCAGAGTCGGTGTAAGTGTAATGGTCTGTCAAGGGCTGCTTTTATTTCTTCAAATGCTTAATCGGTTTTTTTGTCCTGTCAGAACAACCGTTTTTTTTTGTAGGTTGGTTTACAAAGCAGCAATGTCCACGTATTTTTGCAGCCAAGTGCAGATGCCTATAAAACTTTTTGCCTGTTATTTTGTCGTAAGTTATGGGTAGCTTAGAATCAAAGTCTGTTGAGTGTTAAAGAGTTTGTTGTTTTTGGCGGTAACCCGAAGACCCAGGCGTTCGATTTCAGATGGTTTAAACACACATTTTATAAATTTGCACGCTAGACCGTATCCCTGCAGTCTCTCACGTACTCTTCTTAGGTAGGTTAGATGTCCTTTATAGTTTCTGAGAAACACAACAATATTGTCAAGGTACATAAAAGCGATCTTACAAAGTAAACCCACTAATACTCTAGCCATCAGTTTCTGATAGGTAACTGAAATATTCTTCAGTCGAAAAAGCAACACCTGAAACTAGTACGTGGTGCCGTCAGGACTAGCAAACGCGGTCAGGTGTTTTACATTTTTTCTATTGGAACCTGCCAGTATCCGGTCTTTAGATTTATCTTAGTAAATAGGCTTGCTTCTGTGAGGTTGTAGTACTTGCTTGAGCTGGGCTTGATGATTTTGTCGGCAAAAAATTGTTTCACTTTTCCACAAATGAATTCCTCGGTGCTCGGTAACAAAAAGTTGGAAACCTTGTGGTTACAGCGGTCATCAATTCCCAAAATTTATGATGGTCTGAGAAATCGTTTTTTAAGACTACCGTTTTAGAGAGGGTTGAATCGGTGGTTGTTAACTTGGTGGGGTGTGCCTAATTCAACAGGCCGTAGTCTAGGTTTGCTTCCATGTCCAAGTCCCAAAATCACCTATTCTTCTGATTGGTAGATAAGATTTGTTTACCTAAATGTCTGCTTTGGTCATTCCAATTATGACAAAGTGTAACTTGTTGGCTTGGGCTTTAAGCGTTTTGTTTGAGCAGAAGTTAAAGCTTACTCCGCTGGCTGTAAGGGCAGTTTGAAGTTGGCCTTTGATTATGACCTGGATTTAGTAAACTTTTGTGAAACTCCTATGACTCTTCAAGTAGGAATACTTGAGCTGGGGATGTAGGTATTTTTATTGGTCTTAGGTTTTTCCGACTAATTACAAGCCTGTTTTGGCTTAAGTTGGTAACGGTCATCAATGCTAGCTTTGATTCTTATAGTTAGCGCCATCAAGTTGTCAAATGACAACGTGGATCAAACATATTAATTAGTGCATTGACTATTTTATACAACAACCTACTCTTTAGTAAGAACGTTTCCACGGGTTTTTCGGTTCTTTGGTGGCTAGTGCACAACTCCTTTGATAGATTAGCCATCAGGAATAAGTCACCGTACTGGCGAAAATTCTGTAAAGTATTTCTCTAGTTTTTCAAAGATCTCCGGATGCTTGTGAAAATACTCGTTAAATATTTGAAGGTTTAGAATCAGGCAGTTTTTTTTCTGTTTTAATTTTAATCTTTTCTTTGCGTGCTAATATAATTTGCTCTCAGATTCGAAGTTCTAGCTCTCGTATTCTCAGAGTTTGAATGACAATAAAGAAAGCGTTTACAATAAATAACGTAATGTGGCGGCAGTTGGTGTGATGGCTTCTTTAACACAGTTAATAAGGCGGCGGTTTAAGTCGGGTTTGACGATTTTGTAATTTGTGATGCAATGCTCTTCTTCCCATCTTAAAATGCGGTTTTAGTCCGGTATATATTTAAAAAAAGTTAAAAACTATTTTATTAACTTTTTGGTACAAAACTACACAAAAATTTAGAATTTATTTTTCAATTTCTTCCATCTAGCAAAGAGTTTGTTTTAAAAGTACAAATCAAAAAAATTTTGTGCGTTAAGTTAAACCAGGATCTCGTACCGCTCACGTCTGTTCTTGGACTATAGAGCGCCGTATCTTGGCCGCTTTTGAAGCAACCCTTTGCAACTGCTACAAATTTAAAACTGTTGCTGGACTATTGTAGGAAAAAGCTTATTAACCACGCAGATTTGTCTACAATTGCGTAATTGACAAAGTTGTCAGTCGCTGCCGTTGTATAAAAAATGCAAAATTGCGAGCATTTGTGCGCCTAACGTGGAGCAATTTCTAAAGCATGGTATCACAATCTAACACTGAGAATAAAACATAAACACACTCCTAATGCAACTAAAAAATATTTTGAAAAAAATTTAATCACATTTAGAAAATTATTTCAAATTTCAAATTCAAATCTGCGGTGCAAACGGAAAATTTGTATTAAACAACCCTAAACTTAAACCCAAAATGCATATAATGAGCATCAACGGAATCAAAGTAGATCATGTGCTAAAGCCTAATTCTAATAAATTATAACCGTTACTTTTCCGTTCATGGAAGCAAAAACTTTTTAATTGGCCTGGACCTTACCGTACTCAAAAGTATAAGTTTTTAACTACGCCTTAAATAACCAGTAAAAAGCTTGCAACGAAATTTTATTGCTGTTTACCAAACAATGCACATGCATTCTATCCTAACTTTGCATAGCACTACTAATCGCGCAGAACTAAAAAATGTCAACACCAAACCGGCTAGTAGACTCAATTGCAAGAAATAGTCGATTGTTAAATCTGTTGCTAACAAAACTTGCTATTCCGGAAGCAGGTTTGTGTGTATTGTTCGAATCAATTGGATGCAATAAACTCTAAGTGCAATAAAACGTAGCAAGGTTTAACGACGTTATGCTAATTCAAAGAGTAGCCAGATGGCTAATGTAAAAAAGCTGATGACGAGAAGTGCAATCACTAAGTAAATTTACTTGTTCCAAAACTCATTACTGTTCTTGTAGCTAAGTTTTCTTTCTTGCGATTTTGCTAACTTTGCAATGCAGCATAAATTTTTTTTACATATGCACTGAGTCTTGGATTTATAAAACTATAAGTAATTCTTTAAGTTTATTAGTTGCCAGATAGTTGTAGCCGTATTTCGATATTTTTAAAATGTATATCTGCCGGCACAACTCAACTTTTCTAGGCTGCATTGTAGATGTTAATTGATCCGTTCTGCACACTATCAAGTAAATGAGTACACGTCATGCTGTCTTGGTTTCAACTTTGATTTTGACTCTACTAGTAGACTGCCCCGACTGACAAAAAGTGAAAAACTGCATTTTTTTAAAGCAAAACACAAGCGATTTGTCTTTTTTATTTTCTAATTAATCAAATTTTATAGGTAATCAACACTAATTTTCAAAATTCCCCATTTTTGTTTGGTTTTTGTAAAAAATGTTGTCGTGGGTTGTCGCTGGTGTTAATAAACTAGTAATTGTTAATTGCGGCGTGGCTTTAAAGTGATTAGATCTTTGATTGCCTCTATGTTTATTTTAATAGTTGATTTAATTTACTACTGGTGATGTTGGCCGCCAAAGGACTTTATTAGTATTATAAGTAGCTTAGTTTTTTGGTGTTAGATTTTCTTTTTCCATCATTGTTTTTTTTTTAATCTAGCATTATATGCATAACAGCAAAAAACTTAAGTTCAATGCAATGAGTTGTGGTCTTGGTAAATTCTGCAGAAAACAAACAATCTGCAAGTGGGTAATGTTTCCGGTTTAAAAGTATGATTGCTTATTAGATTTGGCCATCAAAAAAGACAAAAAAGTTTGTTTTACTATAAATACTGTATTTTTTGCCGTCAGTCAATAAGCAAGCAAGCCGACCAGAAAAGTTTACCCCGACAAGAACTCCACAGCCCTACCCGACTGAGGAACCGATAAAGGAAAACTGCAATTCTTACTGAAAATGAGGTACGGATGATTAATTTGATCAACTTACCCAATTAACATCCACCCCTTAATTCAATTTAAATTAATTAATTATTAATTTAATTAGTTAATTCAAATTCTTTTCCAGCATAGGCACTGACTGGTTCGTGACGGACTCCAAGATCTTGAACAAGATGTACTTTCAACTAGACAAAAATCAACGGTTTGAAATCTTACATTTTGTCCCTAATAAAAAAAAAAAACAAACTGCCAGGATAAACGATCACAAAGGCCAAGTAAAGCATCTGAGGCGCGCCTAGACAGAAACTCTTTCCAAAATAGATCTAAGCATAAAGACCGCAACCAACGGGCTATATAGGTAATTAGTCACCAAGACCATAAGGTTCTTAACCCGGCCAGCCACTAAAATGCAGTCGACCAACTCCGGTTCGACTACAAATGCGCCTGCGCCCACAGCGGGTACTGGCCTACTTCGCTCTTAGCCCATCACTATTAGGTTGGCAACGTTAAAAGTATTAAACGTAATTATCAACCGGACAATGCATGCAGCAGTTAATCATTGTGAAGCTATATGCAGAGAAATCTTGTCTCTCTGTGAATTATGCGAAAAGCACATCCAACGCTTAGAACAAAAAATTCTATATGCAAGCAACAGGACCGGCGCAAAAATCAGCTGTTACTTTGCTTGTCCCAAGCGAGTAACAAAAATTTTAAACATTTTCTTGATAGTCTAAAACCCCCACAAAATCTAAGCAACGCTTATAGAACAGAACTAAAAGTGCAATACGTAAAATAACCCGTAATGAGTATTTTGCCAAAAAAGCAATGTCAAATTAGTGACCAACTTCCAGCGTTCATTTACAGAGAGGGTCCCTAGTCGGCGCTCTTAGAGAGTGAATCCGACGCTATGTAATGTTTTAGAATTTAGTTTGTTACCTGACAGCGTGCAGAATTAACTAAACAACATTTACAAGGCAGCCTAGGCAAATTTATTTGTGCCGGTGGTATCAAAACAAGCAAACATCTATATTCAATCAATCCAATGTTTTAACACATTTTGAAGACAATCCACTTAACAATATTGGACAATCAAAAAGATGTCAAATTGTGCCGGAATAATAGCAAAAGTTCTCGGTTCTGCATTGACTACCATAAACTAAACGCGGCCGCTAAAAGCAAATCAAAGATTTTATTAAAGATTCAAAAACATTCTAGATTTTAGAAATACACTAGCGTCCTTATAATAATAAGGTCTAAAGTCATTGAACTTCTTCTAGAAATTTTGGTGTTGGTATACCTTTACGGCATTCTATAACAAGCTCGCCAAGCATCTTTACTATCTAAAGCGCGTCCTAAAAAAATTGCAAGATTATATACTGCTTAAAAAAAAGTGAGTTTGATAGCAATTCTGTGTAGTACTTAAGCCACCGTGTAAGCAATTAAAGTAACAAGCAAATATCCGAGCATTGGTGTAGCTGGCAAATTTTTGTTAATGCAAAAATTTGACTTTACGGTTAAACATATCTTTGGAGTACTTAACCCGGTGCACTATCCAAAAAACTTAAAAATAAGTTAACTATTGTTTGATGCTATCAGAAGAAAAGTTTAAAATTGACAAATTTAAAAAACGTATACATACACTTGCTAGAAAGCTGTGTTAAAACTGGTGGGGAAATACCAACAAGAGTGTGCACAAACCCAAGAGATCATTCAGCACTTAGGACTGTGATTGAACATGACCAGCTAGTTGTGCTTTGCGGCGCAAGCAAGGCAGTTATCCAACAACACCACAACTATCTACTAATCTAGTTTTGCTAAACTCTAACAGCTGCTTACCATGATCATACATCATAAGGCTCCAAATTGATTTCTTAAAGCAGAAACTCAGTGACAATAAAATCTACATTCATTTAAAAAATCCTGTTTTTAATTTTTTAAACTTATAATATTTAATCAAGGTGTCAAAAAATGAAAGCCAAAATGTTGTAAATTCTTATGAACACTCTAAAAAGCCTTTATTTCATTGTTAGGGTACAAAACCTCTTGTTTCGGCTCTATCGTCAGTACCGTCTCCAAAACTGTCATCCAATTTTAAAACATAAGATAAATAAACTCAATCAATTAATGTTATTAATTACAATTTTAACATTTTAAACGAAACAAATACTTAATTTTATTAAGGCAATAAACAAAGTAAAGTTTCAAAAAACTTTATTTTTACTTAAAAATCTTATAAAATTTATTATTATTTATTTGGTATGCACTTTTTGAAAGTTCTATTAATCTTATATAGGATATAAACAGTTTTAAAAAATATATAACAAACAATATATTATAAACTAAAACAGTTTCTGTCTAGAAAATTGAATAAACGCAGGTATATTATATTTCAAAATAAATCCAACATTATTTTCAATTTATAATAATTTTCATGCTGTCATATACAATGTATTTTTTTCTAGTTTGACTGATGCTAGCGATATAATGCAAACACATTTTGTGTCAAAAACATATTGTGCGAGGCATTTTATTCAGTGATTGCATCCGGTGTGCACTATGATAAACGAGGACTGCATAACAATATAATTTATCCCCGCTTACACACACCACCACCCCTCTAAACAAATAAATAGTGAAACTGACCAAAAAATATTAATGCACTGCGATAACGGTTGAAATGCGTAATAGATTATCCATGCCAAATAGTCAATCATATCAACTGTAAAAATCATCACAGTAGGGAAAATAATATTTGAATAATATACAGGTAGACTCAAAATTGTTAAAAATTTGATAAAAATAAATTAAATTTGATTCGCATTTTGTTAATAAAAGTTTCCATTCATTATCGTCAAACACAAACAATTCTTTTTTTTTTATGATAACATCATAAAAATTTTGTTGCAAACTTTGTACTGTAGTTAAGAAGAATCTAGAAACGCTATACGTTTCCATTGTTATCCACTCGAACAATAAGCAGACAAAAGGAAACCGATTATGGTTTATTAAATGAGGGTCAATCGTGTTTGAGCATTATAAATAAACAGCCGGCATTTTTGGTGTTAAGGCTTAGTAGTTATCAGTGCTGCGTTGAACTCGACGTTGATTAGATTTACAAACTATTGATTTTTGAAATATATTTTTATAATGCAGGTTAGAGTTTATCTCGCATTATATTGCGTGCTTTTTGCGAGAACCAGTCTCGCAACGGAATCTGAGCTAGAATTGGTGCAAGTTGTAAGTAATATTATTATTATTGATTTAATATATAAATTGTTTCAATATTTGCTTAAATATTTATATATTTAAACATATTTGAATATTTTATTCCATAAAGCCAATCTTAAGAAAACAAAAACACTATTTATAACATAGTTAAATTACTCCGAAATGAAAGTGTTATAATTAAATAAATTGTTACATGGATCAAGATTTTATTTTATTTATATTATATATAGGTTAAATTGCGATAATTTAGTTCTCATTTTAAACTGACTATAGTAAAGTAAATATTCTATTCAGTTGCTGCTATTTTTAACAAAATTAAGTATGGGTGAAATTTTCTTAATAAAACTATCCAGGTTAAAGTATCAGTTTAATTTAAATTATCTCAGTTTTATATATAACTTTACTATAGATAGTTGACTATTTTGTAATAATTGTATTTTTTTTATAGAAAATCAAATTTTAATGCAATCTTCTTAACCTAATTTTGTATTTGCTATAATTATATTATTTTTTAAACTTGGTTAGACTCCAATCGTTCTAACTTAACCTTGTTTTTTTTATAATGTATCACAATAAATGCACTCGGTTTTATAAATAGGCTAAAATTTATTAACTTAACTAAGTTAAATTAGTATCAAATAATTTTTAATTTATTTTAGTTTGATAATATACAGAGTGTCCCGAATTAACTAGTCATAAAATAAATGCCAGAAACTACAAGCAAATTGAGTAATATTGACCTAATAAAGTAGTATATTATATTTAATTAATTTGGAGTTATAGCTTTTTAAAGTTTAAAGACATTTTTGTTTTTTTTTAATTGTCAGCTTTAATTTTTAATATTTTTAACATTTTTTTGTTATTTATACAAACTGTTAAAGTTTGAATAAAAAAAGTCTTGGGAAAGATAATTTTTTAACATTTTTTAGATGTTTAACTTATAGAACTTTTAAATTTTTAGGTAAATCTATTTTTTTTGGTTATTTAGCTTTGTGAAAAATTTAATTTGAAAACGTTTCTGTCTCTTGAGAAATTTTGATCAGAAACACGGTTTTTGAAAAAATCAAGTGAAACCAAAAATCATTATTTCTTAAAAATAATAAAAAATATAACGTCACAAATTATTTGGGTGTAATTGTGCTTTCTTTAATTTTTTGCGTTCCGGTTTTTGTCGCTCAGGGTACATTTCGGCGTAACGTCTGGCTGCTGCCGCTGCATTTCCTAAAGACTAGATGCATATCACTCATCTCCCTGTTACTGTACCGATACATTTCAAGAAAAAAAAATTAATTAAAAAAGCACAATTACAATCAAGCAATTTGTCATCCCTCTCGACTGAGTATTTTACAATGATTCTTTCTTCATTCTTATGTTTTTTACCTGGTAATTCCTAATTGTGTGGTTATTAATATTGCAATAGTTTGCTCCAGGCCATCTCATCTTATTGATCCCCATAATCTTAGTATTCAATCTTTTCATCTTTTTTAAGGCATTATGTGCCTTTCCTGTGTAGCCATTGAACTTACGTTCGACGTGCTTATTTTGATTGTAGTTTTGTCTGTGTTAGTACATATTTTGTTGCTATTTTCAATAGAAAAACCAATTGGGAAAAAATATATCTGGAAAACTTTGTACTGAAATTAGCCTATAATTTTCTAGGAATATCCCGTTAGATTTTCAATGTTTTCGTTTCCCGTTGCGTTTAACATTTTATGCCGTTGGTTCATCTGCTTTTTGGTGTATTTTACTTCGCTCAGAGACAGACGTTGCGTTGTGGGGTGTGCTTATTTAATGGCGGCACTACTCACCATGTCACAATATTTTTGTTAGATATGTGTAGTTTATGTTCTGATTGATCGTTTCCAGGGATTACTCATCTACATCTTTCAGTATCGCCGCTATTTTGTCCCCGCTTATTCAGTGTATTTGCAGCTTCTATGTCTAAAGGACGTATACTATATGTCATTTGTGATCCTACTAGTAATCATTAGCTAAGCCTTGGTAAATATTACTTATTGCTGAAAATGTTATAATTTTAAAGAAAACAACTTAACGCTAGAGAATTGCCACTAGTAGTATTGATATAAACAAATATTAAATCCTATCACATCTCCGATAATATCGGTGAATTTTTCTCTCTAAAAAAATATTGACCCGTTCAACGCCGTTTTTAAATTAAAATTGGTTCTTATAGAACAAAACGTCAACCAACTCAAGATTTTAGTCATCACTCTTTTTATATGTTGAACTACATACAATATTCTATGTCTTCATGTTTTTAATTAAAGATTTGAAGTTACATTTAACGAGTAAAAAATTAATAAAGAATTGATTAAAAACGGCACTTTTTAAAAATTAATTGCAAAGAAACGACTTATTGCATCCAATTTTTACATTTGAGGACACAGATTGGACTTTTTATTCAACTATATGTGTGGAATTTTTATTCAACTATATTCAGGCTTTTTCTTGCTGAGTTGGATGCTGTGAACCCTTATAATAGCAAAACTCCTTAACTCTAATTTCTTTAATTTAGGCTAAATATATAACTCTATCTAGACTAAATTAGTAGCATTTTGATCATAATTTGAACTTAAATATATTACGTAAGTGAAGTAACAAGGTTATTTAGTTAAGAATTTTGGACAAAAAATCTATATTGATGTAACCCGCTTGCTTGTCCGCACGCCTGCACTAGTGTTTGTAATCAAAACATTAAATATTTATTTTGTTTTTGATATTTAAGCTGCTATTACCTTAGAGGAATAAATCTAGTTTGTTAGTAAATTACAGCGGAAAAAACAGATAACTAAATTCTTGTTTACAAGTACTTGGAAGGTTTTTTTATATCTTGAGTATGAACAAGAAATTTGTATTGATGTAGCTTAAGTTTTTTTATTAAAATAATAGTTATCTATCTTTCTTGTTGGAATTTAATAACAACTTACATTCATCATAAAAACTAGAAAATAGTTCAATCTCTAAATTATAAACACTGAAGCAAGTGGGCTAGTTGAACCAATACAAATCTATCGTACACAATCATAAACTAAGTGAAAAACCCACTCGCAAAGTGTTTGTCAACTAAAAAGTTCATTATCTGTTTATCCTTCTGTAACTGACATTTATACTTTAAATTTAATAACAGCAAAAACATCAAAACTAAAAAGAAATTCAATCTTTTAATCCAAAACAGTTAATCGAATCACTTAATTTGTTACCATAGACAAGAGATTTGTATTGGTTTAACCTCCCCCGCCTTCCTCACATGCCCAAGTGTTAGTCATCAAGAAACTAGTTATTTATCTGTTCTGATGTGATTTATCAATAACTGACAATCATTACTGATGCGTATAACTATAGACAAAAGATTTGTATTAGTAGAACTTGCCCGCTTGCCCAAATGTTTGTCATCCAAAAATGTTTTTAAACTAGTCTGGTCATTTAATTATTATAGACAAAGTTTTTGTATTGTTTATCTCATCACGGTCATTCCTCATATGCGATAACAACAAAAAACATCAATAATGGGAAAAAAATATAATTTCCTAATTTCAAACAGTTAGGCGGGTCACTGAGTTTATGATTTGAAACTTTTTTTTGTAAGAGTGGTAAATCTTGATCAAGATATATGTGTTTACAGATAATGTCGGGTTTCACTGACTAACATTCTTTTCTTTATCTCACATGATGTGTGTTACATAATTTGCGTTGTTTTTATGTCACCTTTTTTTATTTTATTTTCTTTTATTATCTTTGTTACTATTTCTTCTATGACATCACATTTTTTTTTTCTCTTTTTGGCATTCTATTAATTATATTATTTGATTCTATTTTGTTTTTGACCAGTCTTTCCGTTTCTTCTTTAAGAGTTGCCTATTTGTTACAGTAGAGTTTTGAAAGCATTTATATCCAGTTAGAAATTGAGTTAAGTGATAGTTGGTTTGTCCGTGTTTTTGTTTGACTCAGCTTATGATGTCCGGGATTAGTTGTTTGGTCTATTGTCTTTTGTTTCTGTTGTTTAGCCATGTTTATTGCCATTTTGAAACTGTTAGGTTTCTTAACTTTTTTTTCCTGCTTTGTTTTTCTTATAGTTTTTTTCTTTTCGATACTTAAAAGTGATGTTAGTATTGTTTTGGCAAAAACCATATAATTCTCTGTAAAAATTGTAAAAATCTGTGGAAGGCACTTTTTTTTAGTTTTTTTAGTAAGTTTTTGTATTTTTAGATGTTTAAAGCGTTTGTCTAAATTTTTATTGTTTGATTTTATTTTCTTCTAGTATAAAGCTAACATTTTTAAATTGTTTCAGTCTTTTTCACTGCCAGCTCAAGCTTGTTTTGTTTTAACCATTTACTAATATTTTGCAAAATTTTCTTTATTTTCTTTATTTTCATTAAGACTTTTTTTGGTTTTATTTGGTTTTATTTAGCACAACAACAGCCAGATTGTCTGCGTTGACTATCAATTCTATTCTTACATATCTATGTTCAGGATATTATCATAAAGAGTGTTCTACAGCACTGGACCGATTACCGATCTTTGTGGAACCACACAATTATTTCTCATTCTATATTGCTTTTGTGTACTATGTTTCTATTAAAAAGGTGACGACTAGTCATTTTAGATAAGGAAGCGCTGTTGAACGTGACGTCTACTGTTTTACCCAACCTCTTTATTCAGTAGCTTGTCCTTGTTTTGCGTGTGGCAATTTTTTAATTCTATCAATTGCTTCTATTACTTGATCTTCCTTTTCTGAAGCCATATTAATTTATAGACAGGCCGGTTTTTTTTTTCGATTTTGTTTTATAGTTGCCTGACTATAATTAGGTTTTTTAATTAATACTAGCTTTTCTTTTTTTAAAAATCAGAAAAATTTCTTTTTTTTAAGACTATGTGCATTAAACCGGTAACTACTTTTGGTTTTTCTTTCTTTACTAGTTTTATAATTTTAAGTAGGATGTTGTCTGGGCCTGGTGCTTCTTATACTCTTCTTCCGACAGTTTTTTCTACTTTGCTACATAGCTACTACCATTTGTTGTTTTGCTCTTAGCTTTTATTGTTTTAAGCTCTTTTCTTTCTTGTTTGTACTTTGTTTCTTTGGAGACTTTTTTGTTCTGTTCTATCTTTTGTTTTCTGCCTCTGCTTATTGCTTTTCTTAATTTTATGCACTTGTTATTCAGATATTGGCTTGTTGCACCAAATTTTACCTATTTTTTTTTTCTTTTATCGCTGGCTTTGCTTTGATACAAGATTTACTTATCATCATCATCATCAACCAACCCGTTTGTCTACTGCTGGACATAGGCCTCCTCTCTCTCTATTAACTTCTGTCTTGAGTTTTGTGGATCCAGTTGTTTGCAATCCTTTCTAAGTCCTCGGTCCAACGCGTAGATGGTTTTCCTCTGCTTCGTTTATTGGCTCTTGGTCTCCACTCTAGTATTTTCTTTATCCATTTTTTATTTGACCCACGTGGCCAGCCCATCTCCACTTGAGTTTAGTTATACGTTCCATCACGTCTGCCACTTTAGCTTTTTTTGTAGATCCTCATTGGTAGTATGGTGGTGTAGGGTTACTCCAATCATTGATTTTTCCATTTTTTGTTGGGTTATTTTAAGTTTTCTTGCCGTATTGGATATTAGAGTTAAGTTTTCCGCCCCATATGTAAGGACAGGCAGAATACATTGGTCATGTACTTTCCTTTTCAGACATATCGGAGTTTTGCTTTTAAAGATATGGTTGAATTTTCTATATGCTGCCCAAGCAAGGTTGGTTTTTTTCTGCAATTCTTAAGTCTGGTTATCTCTAGATATTCTAATTTGCTTATGCTAGTTGTTGATTTGTTTACTGTTATATTTGTGGTATATTCCTCCAGTGCCGGGTTCAAATGTTTTGTAAAAACCTTTGAGTTTAATTTATTAAGTTTTCACTTCCTAAAATCTTTTCTGTGTTTAGCTGAGTTGTCCATCAATACAAAATAAACGTAATAGTGGGGGCTTAGCGTCTTTTTATTTAGTACCAAATTTGGAAATATTATTAGCACATTTCTCTGAGCTACAAGTAAGGTCAATTATAATTATTGACAATTGCTTTCTTCTTATAAATGTCGACCTGTTTATCAAATTTTGTTTAGCCCACTCCGGTGATTTTGAATTAAAATTACCTGCAATTATTAGGTTCTTGATAGTTGATTTAAATATTTTTTCAACTTTTTCTAAATAATTTGTGCACTCTTTAATTTGTATGTTTTGAGAAATATAACATGAGTAAAACCTGTGATTCTCAATTTTCAGTCTTGATTTTTTTACTTGTAATTGTATTGCCGTATCCAGTCTTTTGTCTGTTCCTCAGCTTTCTTCCTTGTTTACGTATTTTTTATTTGGCTTGCTAACTATTGCTATGTCAATATAAATGTCTTTTCATGTAGATTTAAATAGGTCATGTCATGTTTTACTCCTATTTGTATTGATCTGTAGAAAATTTATGCTATTTTGTTTCTTTTCTAGATATTTTTTATATTTTGAAGGTGTTTCTCTTTTTTTGACGTTGTTTTTTTTAGTTTTTCTTTTCTTCTTTTTTGTTGAATTTTTTTTTGTCCAACCCGTGTCTACTTTTTTAAATTTGAGAGTACAGTAAAGCTTCGCTAATCCGGATCAATTAAAACATGGCTTGAATTCGAATTTTTGAACAATCCGGATTACTAGAACAATAATAAAATAATTAAGCAAAAACCACATTATGTAATAAAGTTTTTATTATAATGACAATAGAACAAATTTTCAAGAAAAAATTAAACCTCTTAAGAAAAACTACGATATTTTACTCTAGCGAATGCAACCTTGCTTAACCTCCATTGCGCAACTTTTGTATTATTTTTTTGTTTTTTTACTAGAATTAATGTTTTGTGTGGCCGTTGTGGTGCCGTGTTGAAATAAACTAAAAATTCTCGGATTTCCCTTTTTTTTGTTGCTAGGTACGGAAAACCGTGGTCGGTCGGCCAATCCGGATTAAATTGGTTCGGATTACAAGGTACATAATGTAAAACTTACATTTTTCAATTTTGTCCTAACTACAAGGACATCCGGATTAAAGCGATTCGGATTAGCGGAACCTTACTGTATATGTATTTCTTGTTTACAACTTTTAGATAAGTGTCTAATTTTTCTTTTTGTGTTCTTTGTTCTTTACAAGTTGCAATTAAGTGTCTATATTTTTGACCGTTATTGCATCTTTTTAGCTCAATTCTCCACCTTGTAGACCATTTTATTGGTGTCTCTTTTGCTTACCAATTTTATATGTTTGTTTTTGTTTTGTTTTGGTAACCTTTTGTATTTTTAGTCAACTTTTGTGTCAACTTTATTTTTTATTATTTTGACCATTTCCGCGTAAATTTTTTCTAAGTAGATTAAGATTTCCATAGATGAGGGCAAAAAAGCACATTTTTTTAATGTTGCTAAAGCAGTGGATATCCAGCTTCTTGCGTCCCGTCTCTCTTAGTTTATTAGAAAATGTTTTTAAAATGTTATAGTATTCTTCTTCTTGTTGTTTTGTGTTTTGAAGTTTGGCCACCCATTTTTTGTGGTTGACTTTTTTGCCATCTGTCCTCACTGTAGTGTTTACTGTAATCAGTCCAACCTTTTCATTAAGCGCCTAGTTTGATTATTGCAGCTTCTCTATTTTGTTAATCGTTTCTGGTGTCGGTCTCTTTTGTGCAAAATTCTGCTATCTTTAAGACAAAACGTGTTAAATATTTATAGTTCTTTTTAATCTAACTCTTGTGTTTTGACGTATTTTTGTAGGTTCTTGACTCTGAGCTAATAAAAGTTGTTGCGGTCTTTTAAATAATGTCAGTGGGCTATTAAGTGTTTGAGGTTTTCTTTTTTGTCAAGTTACCTGGACGTCTTCTTCACTGCTTCTCTTTTTACTTTCCTCGGTTTTTTATTTGATGTGTTTTGCAGGTGTTTTGTTTTTTTGCCTTATTTAAGTCCTTTATTGTGCTGTGATCAAATACCTCTGCATCAGCTACCAAACCTGCAGCTGTATGACGTCATCCGCTCAATTTCTTTTCTTTTTGGGGGATCTCCAAAGGGAATTTTTCAACCTCGCGTTGAGTTCTATTTTTGTTGTTCAATTTATCGCTGGTGCAGTTATTTGATTTATAATTTAGGTTGCGCCACCCAGAATCCACGAAGCAACCCCCTTCTACAGACGGGGATTAAACTTTTCTGCATTATCTATTTTGATGACAGCCATAATTCCATTTTTTGAGAACCTTGACAGTCTTGCGCTTTTTTATTAAGTATTTTAGTAGCCAAAAGACTCTCGATATCTAATAGTGTTGGTAACTACGAAGTGGACCAAGAGAGACCAAAGACTTGCCCAAAAGCGGAAAATCGTTCATAGAAGAAAAATAAGAGAGAAATAGTAGTCCGCTTCAAAACCTGGGGAAGCGTCTGGTAAAGGTTACTCCTCCATATGCAGGTTATGACTAAAAACTAAAGATTTGTAATAGTTTAAGATGGGCATTAATCACCAAAATGTCATCAAAAAATTATAATTTTTTTGTTTTTATTGAGATAGTTTAATATCATTTTACATTCATCTTGTAAACGTGATAACATCAGCAACATAAAAAGTAGAAAAAAATCTAATATTTAGATTAAAAACACTTAAGCGGTTAAGTCAACCAATCCTAAGTTGCCTAAGTTTTAACATACAAAATATTTATCTGTCTCAAGCTGTAGTTTATTAAAATAACAGTTATCTCTCAAACGTGATTGCATCAACAACATCAAAAGTGAGATAACAATCCAATCAATTAATCACAAGCACTTGAAATAAGCACTTAAATTTTAATTAAATTCAACAATTTCATTGTACAAAAACCAAACCCATTATTGTACCCATACCAATATTTTACTAATTTAGACCAAAATCTAGAATAAACTAAATGAATATAAATTTGTAAGCAACTATTTTATTATAAGAGACACGAGACTAATTTATCATTTAATATTAAATGCGCGCAAAGGTTTTTGATGCAAGAAAATAGGAGACTGTTCTAATTTATTGGACAAAGCGATTAAATATAATATTAAAATTAGACCGTTCTAAGAACCTAAACCTTAATTTTAGAAACAATTTTACTAAACTGGTATAAACATTAAACTAATTTGATACCAATTTGTCACTAATTTAATTTAATTTATACAAACTTAAATTACTGAAGGTTTTTTTATCTGGAAATAAAATTATTATTAGACAAAAAATATAAACAAAAAATTATTCTAAAATTAAAATATAAAATAAAATGGGCAAATATTTAATGTTCTTAACACAAAATATAAATAATAATTAAAACAAACATTGTTTCAAAAATTATTTGATAAATTGCGACATGTTTTACCACGCAGTGGCATCATCAGGCAGATGATCTTTGAAACCCAAACAAGGTTAGTTTAAATTTTTAATCTTATATAAAGTTTCAACAGCCAACTCAATAACATAATATAAAGTTTATGTGCGTATTTTAATAAAATTAATTCAGTTCACATTTTGCAATAATGTAAGCAAGAATTAAGTAAAATTAGAAGCAATCTTATTCTAATCTATTTTACAATATTACAGCAATGTAATTGATTTTAACATAAAACGTAAAACATGCAATAACATTTTTTGTGTAACTATAACAAAATATTTTTAAGTAACTGAAACTGGATTAAATTAGTTCAAATTTGTTGACAATTTAACAAATTGATAGTATTTCTGCAGCAGATCATACCGGTTATTTAACACAAATTATAAATTTGTTCTATTTTTGCCAGCATTGAATCTTTTATCTAATTATAAATATAAATAAAAAAACATTACAACATTTTATGTTTTGAGTGATTATTTATATTTAGAAAAAAAATATCTTTTGTAACTCGTCACAATTTCAGCATCATCGCATAATTCTCATTTTCTAGACAACATTGTTTAAAACTAGATTGTAATAAAATAGTCAGTAATCAATATTATAATATAATTCCTGTTAATTAATAACGTCACCATATTTCTTTGTGCATCCGTATTAATTCATTGATAAATTGAGCAATTTCACGCACAATCAAACGCGCAACCTTTGACACAATTTGCATCAATTGCACTGACAACATAATCGCAATAAAATGTTGACTCGGCGTTGCAATTTTTTAATTCTATTACCAACGCGTGTAACGAGATAATAATGTGAAACATATAATAGTTTAATAATATTATTAGCAAACATAAATTGTCATATTATTTAGTTCAATTTTGTTTAAAAACTTAGCTTTAACACAAATGAAGCTGTTTTAAGAAAAAATTACTATAGATTCTTTAATGTTAAACATTAATTGCACCATTTCTAACGTTGAGTTGATTGACATGCGACAATATATTTATATATCAAAACTAGTTGTAAACAAATAAATAAAAATAAACTGATTTATTTTAATAGTGTGAAACAAATATAATAATATAAAATATAAAATATAAAATATACAATATACAATATAATAATAAGTTTTACAGACAAACTGAGAAAATATAGAATAATTTAATAATAATGTTACATTTTACCAACTGAAAAGACATTTTGTCCTTTATGGTCATTTTGATAAAAGTATAAAAATATGTGCTTGAAAATATATATATATAAAAAGTAAAATATATTGTATTAAATATAGACGTATTAGAAAACTTTTCTTCTCAAAATCAATAAAAACCAAAGAACTGTTAATTATTTAATGTTCTTTGCCACGCTTGTCGGGGCTGCTGACCAGGTGCTTGTCGCCACCCGGCTACTGGGTGTGGGTTGGCTGAATGGTAGAGGATGGTTGGGTTTAGGGCGCCACTGGGTAATACTACCCAGACAAATAATAATTACGAAATTACAGCACAGCACATTTATTAACAACACAAACTATTAAGTCCGCTAGGCGAATTCAAACGGTACTCCACACACGTGGGCCGTTCACAAGTGTTTCTTTCGATGTCCTCTTCGAGACTCCTCAAGACACACTTCCCCTAGTCTTCCTCTTCCGGAACACACTTAAGTCGCACTTGCGCAACACGATACACTACATATACATACAATAGTACATTTATAAACAATATACATAGACAACACACATTACAATTACAATCACTACGTCACAACTCTCCTCCCTGCTTACGAGAAAAAAACCTTTTTTCCCATTTAATACCTATGTACTAAATATAAATCTATTATTTTTACTAAACCTAACCCTATCTTAAAGTAACAACTAAACTATCTTATAATAAATATCTAATCCTAATTTTAACCTAACCTAACCTAATTTAACCTATCTTATAGTAAAGACTAAACTACCTTATAAATAACCTAACCTATTTTAACCTATCTTATAGTAACAACTAAACCACCTTATAATAAATATCTAATCCTGAGTTTCAATCTAACCAGGGTCTATTTTAAGATCTTTTATGTGATGGGTACCTGATAACTTTTTCCCTTCGGGAGTTTCCAACACGTACGTTGTTGCCGAAATTTTCTTTTTCACTCTGCAAAGCGTGAACTTGGGTGCCAGTTTAGCAGAAAAATAAGCCCCAGCATCAGAAAGGAAATGATTCCTCTTCCAAACCATGTCACCAACCGTAAATTCAAGAGGTCTACGCCTTAAGTTGTAATGTCGGGCGTTTTGTTGAGAGGTTTTTGCCAGATTAGCTCGAACTTTTGCAAAGATTTCCGGTAGCCGATCTAACCTTTTATCAATTTCTTGGCGATCCGCAAAGTTAAACGGCATATTGTTACCTAGAGGTGGGTACTGATTCCCTGAATGAATCAACTCGCGGCCAAATGTTAAAAACGCTGGCGTAAACCCAGTGACTTCATGTACGCTAGTACGTAACGCATATCCAAATTTTGAAAGGTGTTCATCCCATTCCCGGTGATTATCTTTAATGAATGAAGCTATCATTGTTTTTAGCGTACGATTGTATCGTTCAGTCGGGTTTGCTTGTGGATGAAACATGGGTGTATATAAAATTTTAACATGGTGAGACGCACACATGTTATTAAACTTAGTACTTACATACTGCTTACCGTTATCAGAAATAATACACTGCGGTATACAAAACAACATAAAAACATCATTTTCAATGATTCGCGTAATTCTAGCTGAATCAGCTTTTGGTAGCGCAAACAATAAAACATTTTTTGTAAACAAGTCACAAACAACAAGAATAAATCGATTTCGTTTGTGTGAAAGTGGAAAAGGTCCCATTAAGTCAGTCGAGAGCAATTGAAAAGGACGATCGATTGTATGATGCCCCATTAGACCACACGGCCTATCCTGCTCTACTTTATGGGCAAGACATACTGCACAATGACGGCAGTATCTCACTATGTCCGCATACATGCGAGGCCAAAAGTATAATTCAGATACACGTTTAAAAGTTTTAAAAATCCTGAGATGTCCCGCGGAAGCCACGTCGTGATTTTCAGATAAAACTTTATTTCTTAATGGTTTAGGCACAACCGTTTTCCAAGGGTTTTCAAACCCTAACGAACACTTCGTTTCTCTAACTAATTTAAACAACTTATTGTTCTCCACTTTCCATGTAATAAAATCATTAGGGTTTTCCGTTACCCTTCCTAACATTCTGCGATACCATTCATCACAGTCATTTTCTTCAATATTTAATATAGTTAACTCTATACTCTCTACGCCAATGGCCCGAGATAACGCATCTGGAGCTTGGTGTTTGACGCCTGGTCTATGTACAACCTGAAATGAATATTGCTGAAGAGTCATAAGCCATCGGAACACTCTTGCTGGTGGGTCCTTCAACTCCCATAGCCATTTGAGTGAATGATGGTCGGTTATTACTTTAAATTCAGTTGCTTCAATGTAGTCTCGGAATTTTCGAATGCTAAATATTAAAGCCAAGCACTCTAGTTCCATTGCCCCATAGTTCTTTTCCTGCGCCGTTGTTGACCTACTGGCATATGCTATTACCCTATTCCCTTCTTGAAAATTTTGACTTAGAATACATCCCAATCCCGCAGACGAAGCGTCACACTCGATAATAAAAGGTAAGTCAAAATTTGGAACGGCTAGTATTGGCGCTGACACTAATCGCTGTTTTAAATCGTCAAAGGCTATCTGTTGATCTTTTCCCCAACACCAATGGCTTTGTTTCCTTGTCAGTTTTGTCAAAGGAGCCGATATGGTGGAAAAGTTTGGGACAAACCGTCGGTACCAGCCAGACAGTCCAATAAAACGGCGTATCTCACTAGGATTTCTAGGTTTTGGAAAATTTACTACTGCTTTTACCTTTTCGGGATCAACAAGCAATCCATTGCCATTAATCACATAGCCTAAATACCGCAATTCCTGTCTAGCAAAGTGGCACTTCTCTTGGTTTAAAGTGAGACCCGCTTTTGACAACCGCTTAAATACTTCACTTAAGATTTCCAAATGAAGCTCAAAAGTTTCAGTAATGATGATGATGTCATCGAGGTATTTAAAAACGTACGGGTCAAGTTCGGGACCCAACACTTGATCGATTAATCGCTGGAAGGTACTAGGGCTATTATGTAATCCAAAAGGCATTTTTATGAATTGATACAATCCATGACCCGGAACAGCAAAAGCAGTAATTTCTTTGCTAGATGTAGTAAGATTGATTTGCCAATATGCAGAAGCAATGTCAAGTGAAGATATATATTTTGCCGCTTTTAACCTATTCAATATAGCAGACACTTGTGGTAAAGCATATGAGTCGCGTTTTGTAACCGCGTTAACCTTCCTAAAATCTATACAAAACCTGTACTCTCCCGAATTCTTTTTTTACCATAACAATTGGTGAACTCCATGGTGAATAACTTGGTTCAATCACGCCCAACTTTAACATTTTTTCTACTTCCAGGTTTATTATCTTTTGCATAGCTGGCGAAACGGGATAATATCGCTGCTTTATAGGTGCAGCGTTGCCAACATCAATATGATGTTGAACTTGTTGAGTGCAACCTATCCCATTGCCTATTTTGTTAAAATAAAACGAAGTTAATTGGACAATCTGAGATCTTTCTGAAGAAGATAAATTGTTATCGTTGATGGCATCCAACCTAAACTGTTGTGTCGGAAGAAAGTACACGTTTTTTCCTAAATCAGGAATTATCCCAGATTTTAACCAAAAATCTATGCCTAAAACTAACTTACAAACTAAGTTCTCTAACACTAAACAAGATATCAAATAAACTCCCCCCTCAAACCTTAATGGAAGCTCGACTATACCAAGCACTAATGTCTCATTTCCATTAGCAACCTTTACCGATTTTATATCTCTAGAAGTTCTTAAATCTACACCTAATTTATTTAATCTAATATATACATTTTTGGACACACAAGTCTGCGAACAACCACTGTCCAGTAAAGCATCCAACTCCATACCATAAATAGATACTTTAAGGTATGGTTGACAATCACCAACTACCCTGCTCAAAACTTGTGTCAGTTGTTCACGCTTGATAGTCGAATTCGGTTTTTGGATAACGCGAGGACTGCATCGATCTCGAATTACGACCTCGCGACGCCATTTCCCGCTCTTGTACATTTAACACAATTGTTTCTTTGCGTTCCTAGTTTACCGCAACCTGTACAAAACTTGTTTTGTGCTTGTTTACATTTAGAAAAGGGATGACCTTTCTCCCCGCAATTCCAGCAATGAATAGGATTAGCATAACTACGTGCTGTCAATGGTTGTCTATATCCTCTAGATGCTGCTAAATCGGGCTCTATTTTTAAATTTTTAAAATCTCATTGTGATTTGTTTGCTAACCATCGATTTGATTCGAGTATATTGCAGCGTTGACGCAACTCATCAATCAATTTAATTTCATCAAAACCCAATCTTTCAATATAATACGAGTTTAAGTTCCGTTTGATGGTGTTTAGCTTTTCCTGATCTATTACTAACCCCGGTACGCGGTTAAATAATGATAGCATACTTGCAAAATACCCACTTATTGATTCATTTTCTAGTTGAAGCCTCGCATCAATTTCCCTCCGCAACTCATACGCGTAATCTATCGGTTGGTATTCTGCACGTAATTTAAAAACAAATTCCGGCCAACATTGAAAACTACTTTTGTAGGCTCGATACCAGGTTAAAGCCCGATCACATAAAATTTCAGGAATACACCTAAAAAGTTCTTCATCAGTTACCCCATTAATTTCTCTAAGTTCTGTAATCCTTTCTAAGAAAGCACCTACACTAATATCTGAATTATTTCCTGTAAATTTAATCTTCCAGTCCGTAACGTGTTTTCGACCAAAAGATCCAACTTTTATTTCTTGTATTTGTTTACAAGACTGACCAATAAAACTACTATTTGGTGTTGCAACATCAGTGTCACCCGTTATACACTTGTCTTCTATTATCCCTTCTAGTTCTTCAAGCCTGGTTGTATAGCTTTCTACTAGTTGAAAAGCTGCTTTATCAATTCCCTTTGGAATTCTACCTAACCGTCCTGCTAGATGAATCAACTTAGTTTTAATTGATTTAGCCGACCCTGACAATCTATCTCCATCATATGCATCAACTAATTCACCTAAGTACGCTAATTTTTGCTTAATAATTGATAATTCCCTATTCCAATCTAATGCATCTATTTCTAGAGGAGTTAATAACTCATCAGCTAGCAGGGGTGAGAGCTTAGAGCGCAATTGATTGATTGTGAAAAACCTAGTGCATACATAGCCATGCGCTGACAATTCATAAATTATTTCGTCTTTGCTCAAACGTAATATATCCATTTTAATAACTTAATTTTTAATAATATTAATTAAAATTATAATAAAAGAACTTTAATATGAATACGCAAAAATTGATATATTACCTTTGTAAACAATAAAACAAAGAACAAAACTCCTAACCTATTAAGTAATTTAAATTTACAAATATTACAAAAAATATTAATAACTAAATAATTAAATTCAATTTAAATAAACAAATTGATAATAAAGTAAAATGAAAAATTGAAAGAAAACTTTATGCTAAATTTGCAAATATTGCAGAATTATAAAAACTATTTAAATTTATTAAATCTAAAAGAAAATAAAACAACCAAAAAATTATATATTTAATAAATCATATTTATATTCTCCAAAATCTTTTATCAATGTTCAATGCTCTTAAACAATTTTTAATCACATTAACCACATGAAATCTTATGTATTTACTACATCCAATTATATTTTTCAATGTGTATAATGTATAATTTAATAACTACAAATATTGTTTTATTTAAAACAATTTTTTTCTCGTGATAAAAAAAAAGTTTATTTTATTATATTTTCACACACGACAAAAGAAAGGAATGCGAACAAAAATATACGCCATAAAATTATTAATTTACTGTCTATTTATTTGCGTATATAAATTGCAGTGCTCTAACCTTTTTGGATACTATGCGGCCCTGACGGTGATCCTTGCGGTGCATCGGGCGCTGTCTCGCTGCGGGTAACTTGTTGCCTCGTGGTACTTAGATCATGCGGATTGATTTTACAGGTTTCCTTGATGTAGATGAAACTGCTCCAGCTCCGTGACCATGCAGCAAGTTGTCGGCGTTTTTTTCCTGGTTGCCTTCTATCCGTTGTCCTTGTGTGTGCTTTTTCTTTCCTCTACCACAGATGTAACAGCCCGTGGTCTAAGTATTATATTAGGGACCACGTTGGTGCGCCAATTTGCCACGCTGGTCGGGGCTGCTGACCAGGTGCTTGTCGCCACCCGGCTACTGGGTGTGGGTTGGCTGAATGGTAGAGGATGGTTGGGTTTAGGGCGCCACTGGGTAATACTACCCAGACAAATAATAATTACGAAATTACAGCACAGCGCATTTATTAACAACACAAACTATTAAGTCCGCTAGGCGAATTCAAACGGTACTCCACACACGTGGGCCGTTCACAAGTCTTTCTTTCGATGTCCTCTTCGAGACTCCTCAAGACACACTCCCCCTAGTCTTCCTCTTCCGGAACACACTTAAGTCGCACTTGCGCAACACGATACACTACATATACATACAATAGTACATTTATAAACAATATACATAGACAACACACATTACAATTACAATCACTACGTCACATCATTTTTTTTAAGTTGTAACCAGTTTAGTTATTATTAGAAGCGCAATCTACTGTAATCTAAAAGCGGTATTCATAGACAAATCTGCCGTGAAGTAAAAATAGGATTTTTAAGCTTAACTGTCAGACTTCTGCGGTTTTAGTAGCTTTAAAAGACTCAGGGTAAAGTTTTGTCTGATCAGTTTTAAAGAAAACCCTTATGCCAAACCTTATTAAGTTTTTTCTACGTCAAAAAAGACCACTCCTGTGGTTTTTCTATGTTTGAAACCTTTGACAACGTAGTCTGTCATGCAATTTAGTTAATGGACAGCTGAATTACCCAATCTAAACCCATGTTGATGGAAGGGAAAAAAAATTATTAGCTTTTGTGTAGTCTTGGATTATGTCGTGTTATTTGACGTGATCGAGAATAGTGTCTTTGGTGATTAAAAAGGAGCATTAGAGTTTGATATTGTCAACAAATGCTTCAATTATAATAAAAACAAAGCTGTTCCGTAACGTTTTGAAAATTCTTCACATTGGATTGTTATCCTCTGTGATAGATTCCAAAGTGTTATTCCATCACAAGTTTTTGTATTATAATTTTGCAAATTCTGGCCATGCCTTTGTAGCCCGGAATAATCTTAGAAGTTTGCAGAAATCTTGAGCAGAAGCACCAATCCGTATGGGTAATAATTGTTCCTCTCTCTTTGACTGATCCTTTTCCATAAAGCTTCAGTAGTACTTAGATGTGTTTGGAGATAAAATCATTGTTTGTTCGGATTTCAACTTGGAAGTTGACGTTTTTATGTATTCCATTAGCATTGGTGCTTAAGCTGTTTTACGCTAGGTGCTTTGAGTTAAACTCCCCAGCAATTTGCAGAAACCGTATTAAAATTCGCCGTTTTGATAAGTTTGATCAGATTCATATAAGTAGATGCGCTCTTGATTGTGCTCAGCCCAGACACGTTTACCACAATTTCATTGGTTTCTAGCGTAAACGTAACGAATTTTTTTTTCAAATACGTAAAAACATTTGAAAATCTTATTGCTTGAGTAGGTTTGTAGATTGATTCAGACACTAGCATAATGTCAAAATTTTGTTCAAAAAAGATCTCTTTTACTTTGTTCATTTTTCTGTAATGCCATGAGCATTCCAAAAACAAACACGGAATAATCTCAGGTGTATTATTCATTACTTAAAAAGGAGAGATGCAATAATTTTTTGCTGACATACATTAATTTTTTTGAGAAAAGCTTTTACCGTTAGATACCATTTTTAGTGCTGGTAAAACGACATTTGCAAATGATTTGTTTGCTGTTGCCGCTGCAAGTTTGCAAGGACCTGCAGTTTTAGTGAAAAAAAAAAATTGAAACAGACTCAAGTTTAGTAGCCGGTCTGGTGTTTTTGATAACTTTTCAATGCAATGCCATTGTCATGCATCTCTTAAAGTTGACGTAATGAAGGCCAGAACAAAAAGCACATTTGAGTAGTGTATTTTTGGAGCAAGCTTCCAATTAGTGTGGCCCCGAGCAGATGCGGCAGATCTGAAATGGGTTGCAAAATGTGCCGCAGTCACAGGAGGCAACTGGGGAGCAAAACCGCCCTTTGAGTAATTTTACGGGTGGAATTCTTTGATGTATTGGAATTTCCTTTGGTGGCGGTAGCAGAAAAATAGGTTGATTTCTTGGTCTTTTCTCAGTGGTGGTGTTGGATGACGATTTCCCGTATCTTGCCAGTTGGTCTTTTGCAAGTGCTTTGTTTTTATCCACTTGGTATCCGGTCTAGGTTGACCGCGTATTTGTCTCTGTGCCGCAATTTTTTTTTTAATTGGAGGAGTATTTCTTTTATGTACAAGTACTTTTTTTAGACGCATAGTACCTTAGCAACAAGTGTTTTCACTATTTGGCCCGTGTTACTTTTGGTCCAATATAGCGTTGGGTAACAATATTCGGTTTACGTCTTTGCCTGTCTTTTCAACTTGTTTGCCGTCTGGTTGTCGGGCGTAGGACAAATAGTTGGTTTTCCCGGTTGGTTCTACCTATCTTGTTATTTTAGACTTAGAGACTACTCTTGGTAAAAGACTGCTCATAGATTCAGAAAGCTGGCGTCCGTTTGCAATTTAAGTTTCAAACCTGGTCTTAGTCGATTTATGTGTAGTGGTTAGTCAAAGGCTGTTTTTTTTAAGACTTGGTTGCCTTTTTGTTTTAGCTTGATCTTTCCTTGTAGATCGGTTAGCTGAGCAGCAATGTCCAAAAACTTGTGGAGTATTCTTGCAACCAAGTGCAAACGGCAAACCATCAGCTAGTAACGATGAACAAACGCTTGCATACCAAGAATTTAAAAAAAAAAAGAAGGAAAAACCGTAAAAAGGCAAATAAAAAACTAAAAATACGTAGCAAAATCTGTGCAAAAGAGTGGACAGAAAAGTCTAGAAAACAAATTACACAATTTGTGGTCACAACTGGAAATAGACCCAAAGCGATACCAACATGCACTTTAGATGAAGTAACGGTAACTACCAAAAGTCGCCAAAGCTACCACCAAAAATCTGGAGAATGTGATCTGCAGAGTCGTAAGTCACATGACAAAGGCCTACCAAACAACATGCCTAACATGATGAGCAAACTTTTAGAACAATTATTAATAAACAACAAAAAAATAACAGAGAGTACGGTGGACTAGCTGACATGCAGTTTGGGTTTTGAGAAGTACAATCCATAAGCTAGTGGCCGTAGTCAACAAGAGTACGTTGCGGTCGTAATTCTAGACGTACAAAATGACTTTAGTTCATTGTGCAAAACGTTTCCCCGTACATGCGGAAAATCATAAGAAGTCACCTGCAAGACAGAAAAGTCTTGATCGACAAGAGCCAAAAGATGCAAATGACCTGCGGTGTACTACAAGGCTCCGTGATTGGGCTTACACTCTTAAACATCTTATACGACGGCGTACTGAAGCCGTTAAATAACTGGGAGTTGTCTTCATCGAGGTAATCATAGAAAACGCAGGCAAAGCAGCAAGCACTTTAAGCAAGCTAAAGAGCTATGTACTCGGTGACTAATTCAACTCTTATGTACCAGTGTAGTGCAAACACACAAGAACCGGCAGGCACAAAAAAAATGCTGGAACAAGTGCAGAAGCAGGCTGTAATACGCATCGCAAGAGTTTATAAAACCGTGTCTACAAGGGCAATGCAACTAGAAGCTAGCACGATCCCTATCTACCTGCGGGCGGAAGAAAGATAGTACAGAAAGTAAGAGAACCAAACGGCATCTTAGAACGCAGCTAAAGATAAAACCTTTAAAAAATGGGAACAGAAGTAAAACAAAACAAAAACACTAAAAAATGAACAAAAACACTTATCCCCAAGGTAAAACCATGGCCAAACAGAAAGCGTAGCAAAGTGAACTACTTCCTAACCTACTTCCTCACAGGACATGGTATTTTAGATCTTTTTTTAAGAGAATGGGCATTGCGAATTGTCACTGCATGTACTGCGGGTATATGGACGCTCCTAAACACACACTCAGCAAACTGAACACAGAACAAGGACTGACTAATACTGGAAACATTGTTAAGTATATGCTCGATAGTGAGGAGAAATGGGACACAAGCAAATGTCATAATGTAAAAAAAGCTAGCTGCAAAAAAGTAGCTAAACAAAAAAAAACTTTCTTCTTTAAACTGTAATAATCCGTGATAAACTGGATATTACCGTGTCTTTTTCAAAACGAGTAGTAAAACTTTTGATTAATGTAAACTGTTCTGTTTGGTTAATTTTACCAACTCATTTTCTTTTATTAATATAATTATTTAGCAGAGGCCAGATGACAGCAAAGAAATTTTGCAAAGGAATCCCACTGTCACCCTTAGAGTGAAGAGAACGGGGGTGTTTTAGTTGGTCGGCGTTTGGGAAACTTTCCCAAACAAATTTGGCACGTTTATGAAAAAAAAAAATGCAGACGCTTAAAAAACTTCGTAGTTTCAGATCAGGATTAGGTAATTGCTTAGGAAGTACTTAATCTCAAATTTTTTAAACTCGCATTTTGAGAGTTTGCACGTTTGCATCCGTAGACTCCAAGTCTCTACAGTACTTTTTGCAATTGAGTTATATATTGTTTGTAGTTCCTAAAAAAAACAACAATATTATCAATGTATATTAGAACAATATTCACTTAGTAAGCCCGCAAAACTCTAGTTATTAGTTTCTGCAAGGTTGCCGAAGCATTCTTCAGTCCAAATAAAATTACCCAAAACTGGTACGTTGAGCCATTGGGAGTGGCAAACTACTCCTAAAGTTGTAAAGCGCGGCAAACTTCTTTTAGGTGACGTCGTTTAGCTTCCGGTAATCTACGTATAAACTAAGCGTACCGTCATTCTTTCTTACAAATTTCTTATGCTTTGGGAAGCCGTACGATTGTTTTGGTAGAAATGTTATGCCCATAGTCCAAGTTTGCATCCATCTCTACCAGCCAAGGGTTTTCCAGGATCACTTTTTTTAATAATTGCTTGACTACAAAGAAGTAGATTTGATGTTCTTTACCTGGATTTTTACTTAAGTCACTCTAAAGATAACCATGTGACTAGTCGGCTAATCCGCTGTCGATAAGAACAACTTGGGGTTTGCTGTTGATGGTTACTTAGATCTGCAAAAGTTTTTCAGCTTAAATATTAAATATGATTATATAAGAATTATGTTGACTATAGGCAAATCAAACTTGAAGTTAAATATTTACATTTGCACTAATCATGCGCTTACTAAATTTAAGTTTACGCCCACCTACTCAAGTGATTGCAAACAAGAGATTAGATCACAAACAATTGGGCGGGTGGGCGGAGAACACTAATATAAATCACACGTTCATAACATTTAAACTTGGTTCCTGTCTACCCACTCAAGTGTTTGTGGTCAAGAAATTGAAACACTTAAGCGGGTGGGTGGGAGGAAACACTATTCCAAGCAAAGTTTAAACTAAGTTCCAGCCTAGCCTCTTAATTGTTTGTGAAAAAGAAGTTGGATTACAAACACTCAGGCGGGTGGGCAATGAACAATTTTCTGAAAAAAGATTAAATTTAGATCCCGCCTACTCACTCAAGTGTTAGCAATCAAGAAATTGGATCACAAACACCTGGGCGGGTGGGTGGGAAGCACCAATCCAAACCACGCGCCTACTAAATGTAAACTTAATTTTTGCCTACCCACATAAATGTTTGTGATTAAAAAATTGAATCACACTTGAGCACCAGTTTAAACCACGCATTCACTAAATATAAATTTAGTACCCGCCCACCCACACAAGTGTAAACGATCAAGAAAGTAGATCACAAACACTTGAGCGGGTAGGTGGAGAGCACCAATCTAAAACAAATGTAAATTTTGTTTCCACCCACCCACCCAAGTATTAGTGATCAAAAAATTGGATCAAAAACACTTGGGCGGGTAGTTGGAAAGCACCAATCCCAACCACGCGCCCACTAATTGCAAACTTAATCCACACCTACCCACCCAAATGTTTGTGATTAAGAAATTTGATTACAAATACATGAGCGGGTGGGTTGGTAGTACAAATTTAAATCACGCGCCCACTAATTGTAAACTTAGTTTCCACCCACCCACTCAAGCGTTTGTAATCAAAAAATTAGATCACAAAGACTCGAGCGGGTGGGTGGTCAACGCCAGTCTAAACCACGCGCCCACTAAATGTAACTTTGTTCTTGCCTATCTACAAGTGTTAGTGATTAAGAAATTGAATCACACACACTCCTGCGACTGGGTGTAAAGCACAAATCCAAACCACGCGCCAATTAAATGTAAGCTTAGTTTCCGACTACCCACTCAAATATTTGTGATAAAGAAATTAAATAACAATCACTTGGACGGGTAGGTGGAGAGCACAAATCTAATCCACCAGTCTACTAAATGTAAACTTAGTATCAGCCCACCCACCGGAGTGTTTGTAATAAAAAAATTAGATAACAACAACACTTGGGTTGGTGGGAAAACTTAGTTCCCGCCCGCTCACCGAAGTGATTGTGATTAAGATATTATATTACAAACACTCGGGCGGGTGAAAGGGGGAAATAACAAATTATTTTTATGTTAATATTGCTTTTAACTTCAATTTTTATAATTTATTTAATTCTATGTACTTATTAAGAAATATGTTAACTACATTAAATAACTATAAATTCAAATATTAAATGAATAACTTATGAAATGAATTAATAATTTATTCAAAATCAGTCAATCGAATCACTTATAATAATAATAACTTATGTTAAATTAAAATATTGTAAATAACACAAATAATGTGTATTTCAGTTTTTCAGACATGGATGCAGAACACCAGAGTATAAGGACACTTACCCAACTGACCCTTACACTGAAAAGGACTTCCTGCCGATGGGATGGGGCCAGCTGACGAACGTGAGTCCTCAAGCGAACCTCATTTCTTCCCCCATTAAACAAAACAACTTTCCTTTTCATAAAATACACGACATTTTTCATCCCAGGCCGGCAAACTGCAGGCATACCAATTGGGACAGCTGCTAAGGAAACGCTACGGACAATTCTTGGGGGATGTTTATACACCGGAAACGGCCGTCACGCTTGCTACCGACTTTGACAGGACGAAAATAAGCGCACTATTGGCGCTATCTGGTCTCTTCCCTCCATCACCAGTACAAAAATGGCACGATGAAATTCCATGGAATCCCATCCCTTATCAATATCTCCCAGCAGATAACGATTACGTAATTAATTTAATTGAATAGTTAATTTAATTTAATTGGTAGTTTTTAAGGAGACCTACGCATTATTGCCGGGCTTACGTAGACGAATTGGAGCGTGTTTTTAGGTCGGAAATTACATCAACTATTTTGAAAGAAAACTTAGAAACATTAGATTATATTGGAACCAATACGGGGAAACCAATGAAAATTATGATGGATGTTTTTAGAGTATACCAAACTTTGAATGCGGAGGATTGTTTAAATATGACTCTACCTGCTTGGACCGAAAGTATATATCCAGAAAAGATACACGATTTAGCAGCAAAACAATGTTATTTAGAAAATTCGAGCGTATTATTAAAGCGACTCAATGGGGGTATGTTGTTTGGGGTAATTAAAATTGGATAAATTTATAGTTGATGTTTTATAGGGCGCTCGTTGGCAAGGATTATAGAAAACATGAGGGCTAAGGTGAAAAATGCCACTCCAGGGACGAAGATCTATCTTTATTCCGGGCATGAGAATAATGTAGTTAATGTGTTAGCCGCGCTTAATCTATTCGAGCCTCACTTTCCTAAATACTCATCGGCTGTTATCATTGAAATGCATCGCATGAAGAAGGATGGAATACATGCAGTTAAGGTAATTTATAAACAATAAATCAAGTATTAATAAACATGCAGATATAAAAGGGGAAAGTAGGTTGCTCCAGTTTTACTGAAAATGCGAATTTTATGCACAATTTGTAGCCGGGAGATGCACGTAAATACGGCGATTTAGAAAGGGTATGCAAATTCAAGGCGGGGTTGTCATCGGGGCTTTTTATAACCGTATCTTTCAAGAGACCATCAGTAAAATCAAAGCACCTTTTACATCATCATCCTTCAATATAAATCATCTAAAAAATAAATATGGTTAATTCTGTATTTTAGATTGTTTACGTAAGAGATGTTGAAGATAAGCCAGAAGAACTGACACTAAATGGTTGCGATCTCCTTTGTCCTTTCGATGCGTTTATAAACGTAACGTTGAATTATGTGCCGGTGAACTATACCTTGGAGTGCGAATCACGCATAAATCTAGGATGAATTAATATTTACTGCCGTCCGTGTTGTTAAAATGTATATCCTAATCTAGACACGGCATGTATTTCCATTTAGTTTTGCGGGGATGCTCCGTCCCTATTCCCATGCATTACAATTCCGGCTGAGATATTTTTAACCCTGCACAAACAAACCCCAATCCCGCACGTCCTATGTTTTAGTTTTGTATTTATATGTGTTTTGGTAATACAGATTAAAAGTTATTTTGTTTTATCTATCCTACAATCTATTTTAATTCCATTCTTTATTACAAGATAAGATAGTTTTAGGTTTATATTGTAAAGCATTCATACACACTTGAAAAATATATTATATAAAAGTTATAAATATTAAAAAATTTAATTTTAAGTAACTAGTTTAAATAAATATATAAGTTTTTTTTTTAATTATTACAAATATTAGCTCTGATTGGTTTGCAAATGGTTCAAAATATGCATACAAACAAATTAATGTGCATAAAAAAATGCCGAATTTTGTTTGGGTGCACGGTTTAAACAAACTGAACAAAAGTCAGTAAAGTCTGCTTTAAAACAATAGTCCATATTGTTTTAAAGCAAACTTTTAGTTTAAAACATAAATTTTTTTTTTTTAATAATAAAAAAGTTATATTAAGAATTATTTAATATGTCATAACAACATAGCTATCATTATATTATTCTGTACGTTCTTAAATTGTATTGTTTTGAATTTATCTTAGTTACTCGTTAAAAAGTGACAATTAGAAAAATGTTTATTCTTCATTTGTTTTGGCGTGTTGAATCAGATTTTAAGAGCACTTATGTCACTTTTGGACAAAAGATTTAGACAAGTTAATTGATAATACCTAAAATTTTAATTTTTTAAATTGGTTAGCCCCACTCAGGAGCCATATAATAATTATTACTAAAAATATGTATATGCACACAGTTTGCACGCTGTTGCATCAACAAAAGAAACAAAGAAAGAGTTAAGATTACATACGAGTATATCTCTCAGACTGAGACAAAAATGGCCGTTTTGTTTTTTATGCTATTATGTTGTACGTTACGTTTTAAGCTAGAGTTGAAGTCTGAAAAAGTAGAAACTAATAGGTTTCTGGCTATTGTTTCTCCTTGAAAGTTGCAACAAAGAATAATAACAATTGCAAAGGTTTTCTGTCCCCTCAAGAAATTGCGTACTTTAAATGGGTGAGCGGTTACCTTGTACCGTTTCACCAGATTTTGACGGAAGTTGTTGGAGATATTTTCCAGACTTAAGTCTTAAAATGGGTAGTCTAAATCTATTGTAGTATACACAATTTTTTTTGTGGTTTTTTAGTGAATCAAAGTTAAATGTAACGGCTTCAAAGCTGACGATAGAACTGACTGTGAAGTTTTTAGCACGGCGGTGCTTTGTTAGCGGAACGAGAAATTGTTGAAGAAGACTCCAACCGTCACAAGTACAGTCAATCAAAGTTACTACTGCATTAGTTTACTGTAATTGATTTCAGCCTTTGAACGTGGTCTCACACACGCTCAAGTCATCTTCTCTGCGCACAATTAGGTATCTCTCAGCTGGCGCGTCCAAGTTGCAAAGTGAACCTAACTTTGAGAAAATGGTGACAGAGTTTAGCTGAGGATCCAGTATCGCAAAGTATATCGTTTTACTCTTACCCAGGGTTACTGGTGAAAACCACATTAGCAAAAAAAACGGAGAAGAAAGACCTCGATACGGCAAATTTGGCGTAGGTGTCAACCCAGCGTTTAGGGAGAGTATAAAAGCAGTAGCGCTTGTCTTAAAATAAGCGGCTACAGGCAGCGTCTGTTCTCATATTGGGCAGCTGATACAAACACTTTCTAACATGAAAGGTCATGGCTATTAAGCCCTCTTTATAATTAGACAAATTCTAAAACAAAAGCAACAATACACCAGGAGGGTACACCCAAATCCCACACCTCAAAAAAACCAAACAACCACGATTCACCTACCTACGTACAACATTAGAACTATGAAAACTAAGGATTACCAAAAAGAACTAAATGAAGAACTAACAAAAATTAAATGGGATATTTTGGGCCTATGCAAAACCAGATAAAACCAAAAAACCAAAATAACTCCAAGGAAAATACACATATAGGAGGAGTAGCCGTTATGATACATAAAACAGTCAAACATCTGGTCACCAAAATGAAATCTATATCACCAAGAGTGATATACGTCGTCATGCAAATCTCAAAAAGATACAGCGTACAATTAATTCAAGTGTATGCACTCACAAGTGCTTCAGAGGACACGGAGCAGAACAACTGTACAAAAATATATCGTTAGCACAAAAAACAGAGAACGCACACTATAGAGTCATAATGGGAGACTTCACCTCCAAAATCAGAAAAAGCAATATCACGAACAGAGACCGTTTTAGACTTGCCTCGGCTAACGAGCGTGGAGAAATAGACTATATTATATCTAACAGCAAATATATAATAAAAGTCGTATCAGTTCTAAACCGCTTCAATACTGGCAGCAATCACAGATTACTGAGAGCGGTAGTAGAAATAAACACGAAGGCCAAAAGGAGTAAACTATTAAAACAAAAAAGTCACTCTACTACTACAGAAATTATTTAAAAAAACTCATCACAGTATCAATGAGAATTTCACAATAAACTGAAAAATGTGGAAAACCTGAAGAAAATGAACATAGACAGTTTGGAAGAGAAAATCAAAACCGACATCAAGAGATCGGTGAAGAAGATCTGTTTTACAAATAAACCAAAAAACAGAAACAAGAATGAACGCATTAAACCAAAAACAAAAAACTCATGGCACAAAGAAGAAACATGACAAAAGGAACAGTGGAGTACACCTAAATAAACAAAATCATAAATTTTTTTTTTTAAAACGGAAGGGCTTTCAACACTAAATTAATAACAAAAACTATCAAAAGAAACAAGAACATGAATAGGGTATAGTACAAATGAGCATATACAGTCCGTACGATTAATAATAGAAAAATGTAACCATACATGTTGCCTTTATCGATTATAATAAAGCCTTTGCTTCAGTTTAGCTATGCGCAATCTTCTAAGCAATAAACAACGCAAGAATAGACTCCAGATACAAAAATTTAATACAAAGCATATACAATAAAGCAACTCTAGAAGTAAACATCACTGAAGATCTAAAAACGGGGAGAATACCAGTAAAAAGAAGTGTGAGACAAGGTGACACCATCATCTCACTTAAACTTTTACCCTTGAGATGGAAGACATCTTTAAAAAAATGGGCTAAGAAAGGAATCAAAATCAACGGAAAATACTTAAACCACCTCCACTTTGCCGATGACATTGTGTTGTTTAGTCAAAGCGTCAAAGAGCTACAAGAAATGATAGCAGAACTCAACAAAAAATCGGCCAAAATAGGCGTACATATAAACCTAGAGAAAACAAAAGTAATGAGTGCAGAACACATCAATGTGCAAGTAAACAACGAAACAATACTCTCAACAGACAAGTATATTTATCAAGGAAAAAGAAAACCAAACAGCGGAAATAAAAAAGCAAATAGGTCTAACTTGGGCGGCGGCTAGTAAGATAGGAAACGTAATAAAGAACTCAAGTATCCCATTAAACTTGAAAAGAAAAGTGTTCAACACGTGCATCCTCCTAGTTATGACATATGCAATGAAAACCATGTCACTCACAATAAAATCAGCGAATAGACTCAGAAAAACTCAAAGAGCCATATAACCACAAATGCTAAGGTAGACAACGTCATAGAGACTATAGCAACGCAGAAATTAAGATGAGCAAGACACATTGCACGCCAAGACAATGGCATAGAAAGACCACCAAGACAATGGCAAGACGATATAAAAGAAAGCGCGAGAAAGAAATGGTCCCAATTAGCCCAAGACAGAAAAAAATGAAAAAAAACTAAGAGGATATAGGCCTCATATCCTCAAGTGGATTGTTAAAGGCTGTTAAAGAAAAAGAGAATTAATTCCAACCTCTACGTGCTAGGTGGTAGTATTAAAGATGAGCACCAAGTATATTACTTCTAGGAAGCACTAACTGTTATGTAAAGTCATATGACAATTAGTACTTAATGCTTATTGTAACTTGTTAATGGCGTAACTTTGGACTTTTGTGACACTTAGTGACAGAGTACCGTTGATGTAGTGAGGTTTGTTGTCACAACGTTGTCTTTTTGTAGAACGTTTTCTGTAGAACAAAACTGACTAAAGATTTTTTAAGTGGCTTAAGAAGAAAACTTTCTAAATACCTAAAGTGTTGAATTTACTCTGACGAAGCAAATTCCTACTGACTAAACTCAAAAACTCCTAAAATTTCAAAACCGTTTGAGTCATCAACCTTCCGTTTAATAAAACTAGAAAAACAAAAACCAATATCAAAAAAGAGAAAACAAATACGCCCTATATGCTAAGGAAAGAGTAGGCAAATTAGATGATGTTAATCAGTTGATTACCCGGGCGCTTATGTCGCAAAACTTTCTTCCCTGGCTCGGCAAGTCAGGATCAAGATTAGAATAAACCGCAAGATTGTCAAAGTACTTTGCAGCCAAAGCTTTTATGTGTCTTTGCAATAGAGGAATTCCGAGATCGATTTGAATTTCACAATTTTGGACAAACCATAAAGCTCCGAGAAGCATCCGTAAAGTTAAGCTTTAAAACAACTCCAATTTATGATGCGTGTTTGCGGCGGTTCCCCAGATGGGGCACGCATATGTCATCATAGGCCTGATGGTAAACGTGTAGAACCGGAGAATAAACCACTGTTCCGCAGCAGCATCGGAAACAGAAGATGTTTTGGTTTTATCAAAAATTGACTGCACGTGCAATTTGCACGTGGGTCCCTTGCCAAAAGTTATTTTTGGATAGTTGGCCAAATTGGACCACGATATGGGAACGTTGTTGAAGCAGACATTTTTATGAGGGGCATTCTGTCGTCGTGTAAAGAAAACAGCTTTGCTTTTCTGCGGTTTTAGTTTGACTTGCCAGTCATCTAACCAGCATTCTAGGTCGGTGGTAGTTTTGAAGACTAGAATTGATCACCATGAGTGATCTTGACGAGTAGAGAAGTGCTGTGTCGTCAGCATATAGTGCGATTTTAACCCCGTGTTTTCATCCCAATGGCATATCCGCAACAAAAGATTAAAAAAAATATTTTTGAAATTTTAACAGCCAGGGTTCTGCGGTTCAAATATAAAACTATCAGCTTTATAAGACGCAATGAAAAGTTATGACTGTAAAGTTTGTAAACTTGTGTCAGACTTTGTCAAAAGCTTTTTTCACGTTAAAAATGACCATCCCTGTAGCCATTTTCAACCTTAGCTGGTAGACCGTTGAATGTTTCTATCCAAACCCGTGCTGGTAAGAAAAAAGTAGATTGCCAAAATCAACGTGATCTTAAATTATGTCTAGTATAACTTTTTCTATGATCTTACACAAAGTGCATAGTAAGCTGATTGACGAGTATATTAAAAAAAACAGCCGCGGCGCCGGTCTTTTCCAGGTTTTGGAATGTTGATTACGATTTAACTTTTCCAAACTGTAGGAAAAGTGCCCGGTACAAAGAATTGCATTGACATTGCTGGTAAAAACCAGTATCGCCTTGTGCGAGAACAATTTGAGCGCTCTATTAAAAATTCCGTCAGAGCCAGGAGCAGACCAAGTTTTTTGTCTGTTGATTATCTTACAAATTTGAGACGTTTTAACGATTTGCAGCGGGTTTCAAAACTTTGCTAACCTGTTCAACCCTTTTGACGTGCTCCAAATTTGTGTCATTGTTTGGAAAACATTGGAGTTTCAGGTTGTCCGCAAATGCTTTGGCCTTTTTCTTAATTGTATACTATACCCCATTTTTGCCGTGAATATTATTAGCTTTTTCAAGTCCCAAAATAACCTAAGAAAATTATCCGTGCAAACCTGAAAGGTTTTAGAAGCAGCCAAGGTTGATTGTGGCGCAAGATAGGTTGACGGCCCAATCGATGTCCACGGTTGTTTTTACTGGAGTCATGCAACCTATGCTCTCTTTTGGAATTGGGATAAAAAAAGCCAATTCGTGCAAATAACAAATTTTCTTCTTTCTCCTCGAACCCCCTTCCGAAGAGATTCAGTAAAACCAAGAGGTAGTCAGAGCTCATTTTGTTGAATACTTGGTTAGTGTGGTCAAAGTTAAGGTTTTTGAGAACAGCCACATTAAGGTATTTTGCGTTATAATAGAAGGAAGGTTTCTCTGGACCCACCACTTAAAACCATCTTTGCTGTACATAGTCAAGCAACGCCTGACCTTTGGCGTTTGTTTGTAAACTGATCCATATCGGGTGATTACAGTTGAAGCTATTAGCAATGATTGTGGAAAAAGTTAGCAAATACCTCATCAAAATATGCCGCTTTAATTCGGTTATTTGAGCTGAGATAGCCAGATGCAATTTTAAATGTTCTTAAACGGGCACATTAACTACTATTTTATTAGATTAAAAAAAAGTAGCTTGGAAGTGTCAACATTGGAGTGGTCCCAATCCCAAATTATATTTGGTAGTCTCAACGATTGGATAGAAGATTAGTTTGTCTCAGACACCAGCACAATGTCTAGGTTTTCTTAGATAAAAACTGTTCCTCCTCAAGCATTTTTTAAAACTGCAGGTTTGCGAAACCTTGCGGACGCCAAGAATGACTATGACTGTGACCGAAGCAGTCGCAATAGTCTGTGAAGCTATTTTATTAGCCTTGCTGTGCAAAGCCAACATTCTTTGTTAAAAGTTGCAGCTTTTAAAATTGGCGGAGTGCAAACCGAAACAAAGTAAACGTATTCTTGAAGCAAGCCAATGACTAATGAGGCCTCAAACAAAATCTGCACACAGGAATTTTTAAAAAACAACGTTTGGTCGTGTGGTTCAAACGTTTGGCACTTGTAACATTGCGGTATGCTACTCCCACGTTTTTTGGGTTTGACTAAAACTTTTAGCCCAAAGAGTTTCTTTTACCCCACAATTTCTAAAGATTTGCTGCCTTTTTGGAGTTGCACCAACACCATGCTAGACTAACGTCTTGCTCTGTATAGCATGCGGGAGTACGATTTCTAGAAATCTCTCCATGATGGTTGACCAAGTGTAGAAGTCCACACCCGCCAATTTGAAGTAGGCCGTAGCCCTTCTGTGGTCATCTGAGGTGGTATGGATCATGCAAATACCCTCTTGGGTATTGCAAAAAAAATAATGACTACGCAATTATCCTTAAAGTATTTCAAAGTTTTTGGAAATTTGCTCTCAGTCAAGACAAATGCGGGCAAGCAAGACTTAGAAAAAACAGTTATCCAAAAAATATTAGCCCGGGGGATGGACATTATCGTTATCAATAACGGCAACGGGCCAAAACCTCACTCGACAAAGAGAGTTCAATTTTGAGGCAGAAAGCCTTTTTTTCTTTTTAACCTGAAGAGCGGGGTGAAAAACTGCTGATAGCTGGAAACCAGTAGCTGAAAGCTGTTAAAGATTGGCTAAAAACCCATTAATAGTAATTGAAACAAAATCACCCCCCGGTTCTTTTCGACGTCAATCAAAACTCCGGGGGCGTGAACTGGACCTTTGAAGTCAACTCTGTCATTGAAACGGCAAAGTCGAGGCAAGGCTTGCTTCCTCCGGTAGAAACCCCCACGTCCATTGACTCCATTGTCAGTTTTGGAGAAGTCTCAAAATTGGCCAGAACCTGAAAGTCTGCAAATATGTTCATACTCCTCTTGTTGAGATTATCTATGGTGACTGTCATAGATTTAATGGGCCACTCTGGCTTCCTTATTCATAATAGCTTTGAGCAAATGTTTTAGCACAGGTGTCATTGCAGCAGCTATGAAATTGCTGAAAGAAAACTTGTTTGGTGTGTGGTATACAAATATACAACAGACGGAACAAAGAAGTTAAACTTCTCTTCTTTAGATAATACTCTCTAGTCGGCTGCTTGCAGTCAAATGGGTGTTTTCTGACTACAAAACTCTAAAACATTTTCTTTTATGCAAGCGCATTACGGAGTAGGCATGTATTATGAATGTCAACGTCGCTGGTCGGCTGTAACAATTTGTCACTATTTACGCAAGAAAACTTCCTTCTTAAAATTAAAATAAATAATGTTTCTGCTTACGTTACCCGGGTATCCCATTAATTTAGTTCTATTGCACTGTATTAGAAAGTGGTAAATAATAAAGAAATACACAATAAGTTTGACTTCTGTCTATTGTGTTACGGTATCATATAGTTTCAATACTTAAAACACAAGCTTTTATCCGAAAATTAAATTTCAGTTTTTGGCGGAAATTTTAAAGACAACCGTTCAGTTTGTTATTGTTTATTATCGGGCGTTTTCTAAATGTTTGTAGTAATCATTTTAGTTGGTGGTTTTACTGCGTCTACGTCGGTTAGTTTGCAAGAGTAATGCAGTGGTGCAAATTCTTTTTCGCTGTAATAAATGTGTATGACAGAATCAACTGGATTAGTGGTATAATAATGTATATTTTTTTGATTGTTTGGCCAATTGTTTGATCCAAAATCTTTAGAATATTTCTGTTTGCTGCTTTCATTTTTGCGGTTTATTCAGAGATAGCAAAATATTTAAAGTGTATATCTACCTTACCAAAAGCTAACCAGTAATTGCAGTAAAAGTTAGGGTTTCTGTTGCAACGTTTACAACTTTTTTGCAAAACTATAATCTCTCAATTCAATCATCTGCATGTGAATCCAATTTATATAGTGTGAAATAGTTTTTGTTATGTTGGGCAAAAGTGGTACAGGGTGCAGCTCTGCATGTCAACAATGGTTTTGTTTTGTGGTTGTATACTAACCGCAATTACGACCAACCAAAGTCATCGTAATACAGTATGTGTACGTCTCTGTTAGAGCTAGGTCGTCGTGAATGTATTGTAAGTAAACGTTTCTTCTGGTTGCAACAAGGATCCATAATATTCTTTTCTTCTCAAAATATAGGTAGTTTTAAGTAAAATTGTTTTAAATTCTGCCTTCTTAAGAGTTCTAGATCAATATCTTTTTAAGCTCCTTTGTCAAGCTCTCCTTCCTTTTTTATCACTAGTGTTTTCCTATGACTCTATCTCTGCTTGTATACTATCTATTTGTTTCCTTTATGATTGATAAAGTGCCTTTACAATTATTTGTATTTTTAGTGTGTTTGTTTTACTTACAATTTTGCAAAAAGTTGTTCACTTATAATTCAGTCTGTATTGCTTTGTCTTCCAATATTTTTTTTTGTCTTTTAGTTTTTTTTTCATTCTTCCATTCTCTTGCCACTTTCTTTCATTATGCTTGTATGTTTTGTAAAAATTTTGAGCTTTTTTGCTTCTTGTCGAATTCTTTTATTAGTTCTGTTTTTACTTACTTGTCCAGTTTTTTAATCCATTAAATCTATTTCACTTTATCTGTGCATTAAAATTTTTTTAACAAAATAATTTCAACTTTTCGATAACCTTTAAGAAGTTTGTCAAAACTTTTAGAAAACCTACTTCAAAATTAGTTTTATCAAAATTTAATTTAAGAAATATGCGTATACGTCGTCAGCAAAAAATTGTGCCTGATATTTTAAAAAATCTATTTTATTTTAAAGTTTCAACGTTATCATTTTTAATTCTTTTTATTGATGTATAATTTAATCTATATTTATTACAAAGAAAAACTGAACAAAAGAAAAAAATACTAACACAATATTTAATGTCTTTAATTAAACATTATTCACATTAATATGAATTATAATTTATTGTTTGCAGTTTAGTTTTGTTTACGGCCAAACTATAGATTCAATCCAATCAATATAATAAGCAACTCTATTAAATACTGTAGGAACATTAACGCTACCACAGTTTTTTCCAAAAATAGCCACTCCTACTACTCTATATCCGTATGTTTGGTCAACTGTTACTAAAGGAATTCCAGATTCCTACAAAAAAAATGTTCATTCAAAATATACAAAATTTAAGTAGATTAATTATCTAAAATATTTACCAAACACGGATCTTCTTTTTCATTTCCAGCACAAAACATAAAATCTTTTGAAATTACAACTTGTGGATAATGTTCGTTACATTCTGAAATACTATACTCTCTAAAATTAAACCTTTTTAACTTGTTTCTTTGTTCTTGTAATAATCTTCGTATTCCTAGGTTTGTGGTCATTAAAAATGAGTAAGAAGATTTTTTTTCAACTTCCAAACAAATTGGCTTAACATGCTTAGTAATCTCAATGGGTTGTTGAAGTTCAATCAAGGCAACATCATTATAGTTAGATGTCCGGTTATAATCTGGGTGTTTAATCAATCTAGATATATTTATGGTTTGAGTAACGTCTTTGTAGTTTGGAGTGTATTGGCTAGTTAATCCAAACTTAACCTGGGTTGGCAATCTAAAATTTATAAATCATTGCAGTCAAGTTTTGTAAAAAATGTAAAACACAACAATTCTAATTTAGCTTGGTTAATCAAACTAAACCGGGAAATTTTAAAGCAGAAGAGATATGCATACGTTTTGTAGAACTCGTCAAGCAAAAACTTTTACATTGTTTGTATAGTTATTTAAGAATACGCATTAACATTAACAAAAAATTTACAAAGGTTACAAGTTTCCAACTTAATAATTTAATGGAGAGATATGTGTTCATCATTTAAAAACAAATCTAACACATAGAATTTTAGAACATTTTCCAATTGAGTCTTCGGCTTCCTCAGCTCTACACAAACAATTTGTTAAGAAGATTTCAGCTTTTAAATACTTTGCAGAAAGTTAAACAACTGCAGAAACTTTAACTTTACATTCCTTTAATTTAAATTATTTAGAAACATGCTTTTTTTACACAACAATTCACTGTTTTGAATTAATACTCAATACGGTAATTGTGACACAACGCTATAGTTTTTTTGATAAATATAAAATACTTACTCTTTTGAATCCAGACAATGTGCTGCTGTAAGTACATATTTTTCACTAATTAAAATTCCTGAGCATTTCCATTTTATTTTTTTATTTTCATCTGTATAAGCAACTGCTCCCTAATTTAATGTAATTCATAATCAATTATAAAAGTTTATATAATTAAAATATTTACCACAAAATAAAATTCTTCAATTAATGTTGAGGGATTATCTAAGCTGAATGTCTTTGAATATGTGTCCGAACAATCTATTAATATAATGATATTAATATTTTTTTACATCGAATAAACATTTTAACTTACATTGTTCACTTTTCTGTCCGGCTGCTAGAATTCAAAATCATTTTACTTAAAACTAAAATTGTGGTAAATGTGGAAATAGTACCTTCAATTGATCCAACCGCACAACTCACAACCGCGAGAATAAATAAAATTAATGCCATGTTTCATATATGACTGTTAATAAATAACTGAATAAAATTATATTGAATTGAAAAGATCAAAAATATTCCACAGATGGTCAAGGTCAACAAGTTTATCACTAGTGGATTTGTAAATAAATATATTAGCTTGTATTCGTTACAATCATTGAGTTGCCTTTCTCCTTTATTTATTATGTTATTATAAATTATACAAAACATATACTTTTGTTATTTTTTTTTGTCTTTGTGTCTGTTATTTTTTTTTTTACTCTTACGTTTAATTTATTTCTCCGGAAATAACAAAGTCGTAACACAGAAATAAGGTAGCAGTCATCATAAAAGAAGCCACCAGAAGATTGGCATGCACTGCCCGTTATTATCAACATTATCCAGGCCATATAAAATAAACAAAGATATAGATTATTTTACACAAAACCCCAAGAATAACAAACAAGCATAAAGTCATAATGCTTTTAGGCGTCTTCAACATTAGAAATGAACAGACGGAAGAAGTCACCGGGCAGTTCGGACTGGGAGAACAAAATGAAAAAAAAATTACAATAACCAACACATGATATGATTTACCAAAAAAGCGGTTATATACCGTCGCTACAAGAATGCCATTAAAACAGCAAAATTATACCGTAAAGCAGATATAGATTCTAACCACAACTTGTTACATTACAAGTTATATAAAAAAACTTAAGAAAAAAATCAAGAAAACAAAACACCTAACTATGAAAACATTATACTCAAAAATGACAAGCGATGTAAGAAATTGTATAAATATATATATATATATATATATATATATATATATATATGCAATTGTATCGTGTCTGACTCCGTACAAATTTAGGGCGCCAGTCTATCCATCAAAAAAACTTAATATAAAACATTAAAATTGACATCATATTGATTAGTTTTATCATCCAAATAAGGGCATCCAGAGAGGGGTAAGAAAATCTTATGTTTTTTTTATACAAAAAGAAACATATGTCAGGTACATTTCAGACTCCTAGTAAAAATATTGCGTATTTGCCTCAGTGTATATAAAAATGTAATACGCAGCGGTGGATTTCGCCTCCTACAACGTTGCAAAATCTATGCCATGTGTCTGATGTGTCTCTAAACACTCAACAGACCATATTTAGTTTACTCCATGTGCTTTATGTTCTTTGATGTTATTGTAAATTGTGCGCGTATGTCATAATGAATAACTCACGGTAAGTAATTTAATGTTTTATGATTAATATTAGTTTTATAGAAGGACACTTGTAACAATTTAATTTAAATGTCGAATGCGGCACATAAGTATAGTTTAGTTAGAGGTTATCAGTTTTCGTTTCGCACGTGCTCCGATTGTAAAAGTTTGGCGAGGACAAATAGGACAATAATGTATAGCTAATATGAGAAATATATTAAATTCATAAACTCAGTCGAATTAAACATGTCCAATGTCCATGTGTATGATCACGCAATTTGTAACATCTCATTTTAAAACTTTGCAGGAAGCTGCAGTTCAAATTATTATTTGTCATAATAGTTTAAATTGCAAAATGCCGTGAAAATCACATTCTTCTGTGTTTGAGTCGAAACGATGGTCAAACGATGCAAAATATCGAAAAACTAGTCAATACTTTTTTTGTAGCAAATTCAATTCTGAATAAAAGTCAAGTCAAAAGTCAAAAGTCTATAATAATATAATGAGGGAATTTCACTCTATCGATTGGTGTAGGACAGATGTACATCTTGGTAAACATGTTACTGCCGTTTGCATATTGTTACTATTTATACATACCTGACGTGGTAATAATGCTGAAATAAAATTTACATATTTTGTTAATGCTTATCAAGATGATTTGTTTTCAAATATTGAATATGCATTTAATGTATGGGAAGACTTGCGGGAACGCAAGTCATATAATTAAGCTGGACATTACTATTAATTAATATACATTAATATCATCAAAAATTATTTGCAAGAACTGTGTTTGAAATTTAGAGCAAACTTATTTTATTGGTCTTAATTCAATTTTGTTGCACCTATAAGATAACTAATTAGTGCTATAACTCCAAAACTAATTAAGATAGAAAATTTATTTTTTCTTTAAGCGTAAAGTTTAAATAGTGTGCGGATTTATTGATTTCTATTGCATTTTGTTCATTTTGTCGTCCAAAGCACCAATTTATTTACATTACACTGCCTAAGCTGTAAAATGTTCGTTCTACTAGTTTAAATTAATTTGTCAGTATAACACTTGAAATCATTTTTTTCTTCAAGCTTATTAAAATGTCTACATTGTGTTACTATATGCAACTAATAGAATGAAATTATTATATTCCTAGAAAAATAATGTAAATATATTTGGTGCCTAAATGAAAAAATGCAATAGAAACTTTTATGACGTTTAAATTAATGACAAAGTAAACGCAAAGTAATATTAATAGTTTATTTTTATTTCTAAATGCCTTTCCGAGCCGCTTGAAGACAAAATAGTATATGCGACTCGGAGTAGAACGTGAATAATATGTTTCGCCCAGTTGCACGGCCTCGGCTATCGCCTCGGCTGCAAATTCTGGGCTCAAGACATCGTTCTACTCCACATATCATAATATACTATTAATATTACTTTGTACAGCCGAGGCGGCTCGCTTGAAGAAAAAAATAGTATTAGATACACTACTCAAAGGTACGAAGTCTGGCACTTCGGGGAGTGGTGGGCGGGCGTTTGAAGTAAAATGGAAAATGACCTATTTACCCAACAGCCAATGGTCGATTTTGGTATTATTTAATTTGTAGTGACTTACTGTGACATCAAACTTGCTCTTATAGCGTGAAAGCGCTTTGTATACATGCGCACTCTATTTCAACTATATCTCGGAAAATATCCAATCTTCGAGAAAATATCTAGAGATCTTTTTTGTTGAGAATTTTCCACAAAGTAAATCCTACACATTTTGTTTCTAACTTTCATCATTCCCAAGATATAGTGAGAAATCTGTGACAATATATTTTACAAGCCAACTGAATATTAATTGTCTCTAGATCTCAGAAATTATACTGAATTGCGAACAATGTTAAATGACCTTTTTGTATTACAAAAAATAGTGATATTGTGATATAGTACATAGTAAATGTGTTTTATTTAATTTACTATATTTGAATTATTGTTTCAGTTTTTCCTGTAGATTGCTTTTATAAAAATCAGCTCAATTAATGTTTTGTTTTCTAAAATTGAACATAGAAACAAAACCAAGCACATTTGAACATTTTTGCGAAAATTAAAACATTTTGACAGTAATAATATTTAAATAGGTAAATAAAATCCTCTTCTCCAATGGTTTGATAAAAATTATTTTTATTTTTATTGTTGCGACATGTTTCGAATTGTCCATCGATTCATTTTCAAGCTATACAGAAAATAACAATAAATATACAAGCTACCCAATTATACATGCAAATTCACACTAATAATATAAATACAAACAAACTTACCAGTTATAAATAAAAACAACACAATTATAAATTAAAATGCAGTGAAGGAACTGAACCTTTCAACTGTCTATATAAATATAAAATCGCATGGTCTCAAATATTATTATAAATCATATTCTTTGAAAAAACATTAAGATAAAAATAATAAAATAAAATAAAAATATTTGTTTAACCTTCAAACAAATCGATATAATAAAATTGTTAATCTTATAATATATTATAAACTACACAGGAATAAATAAATTAAAATTAATATTAATGTAAACATTGTTTCAATATCTTAGGTTAATCAATAAAAACGAGATGATGGTTAAATTATAATTGATAACCTTTTAATATGTAACATTAAAGTCTGTCTATTATTAACCTTAAATCTAATACTTATCATTATCTAATTAATAAATCATAAAACAAAAGACGATATGGTATAGCAAGTTAAAAATTTTGGTTGACACTGCTAAATTTGAAAGAGTCGACTAACTTAAAATTGTGATAAATAAGTCCTTCATTGGAAAATCAATTTTTGCGTTTAAAGTTTGGTGACTTGTATTCTGTTCCGATCTGGTTATTTCTAAAATCTCAAGTGAGTCTATTAATTTAATATCATGAGTCGTATGAATAAACTTGACATCTCTATCCGGGTAAAAATCATGATTTGTTGTATAATTGGGTAGCTTGTATATTTATTGTTATTTTCTGTATAGCTTGAAAATGAATCGATGGACGATTCGAAACATGTCGCAACAATAAAAATAAAAATAATTTTTATCAAACCATTGGAGAAGAGGATTTTATTTACCTATTTATATATTTAAAACTACAAGTAGCAGACCCCACATTTCCAGTAATAATATTGCTTTGACGATAAATAAATGAATGTAGACGCAAGGAAATATCATAATTTAACTTCATTTAAGCTGTCCTAACTAAATATTATGTTATTATGTAATATGGTTAGTCAGGACATGTTTCAAAAGTTGATTTTAAACAAATTGTAATTGGCTTTATTTTTCAGTTCTTTAAGAATAATGGAGATGGCTTTAAACGACCGGAATAATTGTAATATATCAGTGGATTTTGGTACGTATTACACTAGTTGTGCAGGGTGTAACAAAAAATTGTTTCCGCATATACGAGGAATATCAAGATATTTTCAATAGGCATTTTATGCTATTTTTTCTTAAAAAAATCCGATTTGATATTTTTAGATTTACAATTTTTTTATTGAATATACTTTTATTCTTTATTGTTTGCTTTTATTTGAATTTATAGTATTCATAAATTGTTTATTTGCAGATTATTCTCTTAATGAAGAATCTAATTCGTGCTCGGAACACTCGGATTTTGACGATCCAACGTATATGGAAAAGTTTGAGTATAATGCAGAAAGTATCAGTAGTAGTGTATCATCTGATACAATAATTTTAGATTCATCTGAAGATGAGCAACATTTTTCAAATATTGGAACGTCTAGCGAAAGTTTAGTATTTCCATATGATACGCCTATTTTAACCAGAAAAAGGTGCGCTAAACTTTTTCCTGATAGAGATATTGTCACTAAACAAATTAGACCAGAAAATGATGATATAATACAACAATTAGAAAATCCAGATCCATGCAGTAATATAAAATCTGTAAAAACTGCACATCAGAATTTAAGCTCTAGATATGGCAACGAAGCTTTAAAGGCTTTAAATAATCCAAAAAAGAAAAGAACAGTATGCAAATTTTGTAAAATCAGTGTTACCAATTTTGAACGTCATTTAAAGAGACACCACGTAGAAGAAAAAGAAGTTCAAGATTATTTAAAGTTTTCTAATAATACGAAAGAAGGCAAACAGATGAGAAGAAATATCTTGGCTTTACTACGTTAAGAGATGGAATTCGAAAATTTTGTACAAAATGAAAATTCTAATACAGAAAAACTGCCATGTGCTCATTGTAGACGTCTAATTGCAGTAAAGTATTTAAGAAGACATTACACAAAATGTATTGTAAAGCCAATTAATTAAACTGGTAGAAATGTACGACACCGGGCAGCTTCTCAGACATTAGTTGCTTGTGCTAGTGAGCATGCGAATATAACAACCACGTTAAGAGTAAAAAACGAGGTGTTTACTAGAATGGCAACTGACGAAATCGGATATTTAGCAAGAAAAGACCCATTAATTCGCCACTTCGGCAAATATTATCTAAAAAAACATAAACGCGCTCAGATTTCAATTGCTTGTTCTAATAAAATGAGAGAATGCGCTCGACTACTTCTTGAAATGCGTCGACGAATTGGAAAACCTAATTTTTCCTATTTTCAAATGCTTAATCCAGCCTTATTTGATGATGTTATTTTATCTGCTAAAGCTATCAGTGGATATGATGACGGAAAGAAAAACTATACCGCTCCAAGCCTTGCTTTGCACATGGCTACTTCTTTGCAGCAAACATGCGAACTAACTACACATTTGTTATTAAAGAAAAATCCAGAGTTTAAATGTGAAAATTTTGAAGACAGATTAAAAGAAATAAAAAGGTTTAGGTTTTTGGTACAAACGCAATGGAGTAATGAAGTATCATCGTTTGCACTTAAAGATTTAGCAGAGAAAAAATGGAATAAACCCATTATATTGCCATTAACAAAAGATATAATTAAATTTAGGAATCATATCTTGGAAACTGCAAATAAATCTGTGGCTTGCCTAAAAAAAGACCATACCGATGCAAAATCTTTCAAACAATTAGTTGCCGCTTCATTAGCATTCACAATTTTGTTTAATCGTCGAAGAATCGGCGATGTTCAATACGTTGAAATTGACTCATATTTAACAAATTTTACTGCTAATAATCAAACAGAATATTTAGAACAGTTAACAGAATCAGAAAGAACACTGACTAAAAGTTATAAACGTGTAGTAGCGGGTGGAAAAGGTAGCAGAGCAATAGTGATTCTATTTCCTCCAATTGTTCAAGAATATATCAACATATTACTTGAAATAAGTAATGAAACAAACATGGTGCCGCAGCAAAATCGTTATTTATTTGCGTATCCTGGAGTGACCGATCAGTGGGTTAGAGGGGATGTTGTATTAAAAAAATTTGGAAAATCTAGCAAAATTGATAATCCAGAAGCTATGACGTCAAACCGATTACGAAAACAAATTGCAACTTTAATGCAAATAATGAATTTACCTAAAAATGACTATTCTCAATTTGCCAAATTTATGAGTCATACTGAGAAAACACATCAAGAGTTTTACGAAATAACTCAAGATGCATATCAAACAGCTAAAGTGGGGAAGTTATTAAATTTATTTGATCAGGGCAAAGGAACACAGTATAGAAACATGGATCTTGCACAAGTTGATATCGACCCAAACAAAGCTTTAGCTGAATCTGATAATGAAATTGAAAGTGAAGAATGTGCACCAGGGCCAAGTACTCAAATTTCAACATCCAACAATGACAAAGAACATAATACTTTAAATTGTACGACTGTTTTACAACCAAAAAATAAAAATGCTAGGGTTACATGGACTACACAGCAAAAGAAACTGGTTACTTCACACTTTAAAGAACACATTAAAAAGAAAAAAGCTCCGAAAAAAAATGAATGCGAAATTTTATTACTTGCCCACAAGGAAACACTACATAACTTAGATTGGGTCCGAATTAAGACTTATGTCTATAACACATATACTCAAAAACGTTCTTCGAATATGTAATTTCTGTAAGATTTATATTTTAAATTTCTTGTTTGAAAAAAATAATAAAATGTTCTGTTTTATTATTTGTTTTATTATACCCTGTATGTAAAATATAAGAATATTATTTTTTTAAATTTTTAATAATAAAAAATGTATGTGAGTAAATTGAATATGTTGGCCAAATTTTATTGCACTAGTTGTCATAACAACAAGTTTAATTTTTTCATTTAAAATCTTATTTTTTAAATTATAATTAAAAAAAATTTCAATTCCTAAAATTAAAGATTTTCTAATAACATAAACTAAATTTCGTATGTTAACTCTATTTTATATCTAAAATTTATTTTAACATCGCAGAATGTAATAGCAGTTTTATTTTGTAGTAGAATAGGTTTCATAAAAAATATTAGTCCTACACTTTAAATATATATATTTTATTAATACATGTGTATCTTCATCACCTCTAGCGTTGTTGCCACTAATTTGAGCCAAACTCGAACGCCGAATATACGGAGGTAACCAGTACCTACACATATAAAACACATTATATGTATAACACCATAGCACCACCTGGTGAAAGTTAACTAAACTGGAGTGTATATGAGTAGACGTATTTGGACATTTTTACCTCCAACCAAAATTTTTCCAGATTAAATAGAAAGCTGTAATTTGCATAGAAAAGCTAAAATACACGTAAAACGTTTTCGCCTCCGAAATCGGAGGTGAACACGTAAAAACGGAGGCAGACTCAACCTAAGCATACAACATTTGGAGGTGTATAAGTACTTATAGCATATCTATATATATATATAGTATATATATATATATATATATATCAAATCTCTTCCAGGACAACAACTGTGGAAACATAGACCACGCTACAGTAACTGACAATGTAAGCGCAGGCCTGGCCATACTAAATGCAAAATTAGAAAAAAACTACCAAAACAAGCTTTTGCTCATATTGAAATGTCTCGTATTGCATTCAGATTTTAGTCTTCGTAAAAGGATTCACAAATGACACGTGTGGTCAAATCTGTTGTATGAATGCGAGTCTCTAAAAACAAAATTGCTGCTTTCTAAAAATATCTTAGACCAAAACCAAAAAGGAACTGTTAAATACAATAAAAACAAAAAAAAACATACATTTTGGACGTATTGCAGAAAACCAAAATATCATCTATTGCACTTAATTATTCAAGAAAAAGTAAAAAAAAGATGTATAAGACGTTAAAACCTATTATGGCAACGCAACATTAGGCAATAAACAGGCTTAACAGTTGAGGAACTATTTTGAGCTGCATGTGATAGATACTACCAAATTAACAACACAATAATAGCCAACGTCTAAACACAGACACAGGGGTGTAAAGACTAGTGAACAAGGCTGCCCAAATACCAACCTCACTTGCACGCGGTGCACCCTGCTATAAGTAGTCCCCACTAGATGGTCAGCAGATTCTTTGTCTTAGGACTGAGAAATTGGCCCTAAAAGCGGATTAAAGGTCAGAATGGATAATCACTAGTAACAAGCATCACGGTTGTAATCAAAAATAAATTATTCGGAGCAATTAGTCCCTTAATCAGATCTCCGAGGAAACACTTTTGACCAAAGATATGATAGAGAAGATACAAATAAGTACCGAAATCAAAATGGGCACTTAAAATGTCAGAACTATAGCACAACCAGAAAAAATTAATAATGCTATAGAGAAGATGAAAAAGATAAAAATTAAGATAATAGAAATTAGTAAAATGCGCTGAGTATACTCAAAATATTTTGATATTAACAAACACAGAATCTATTACTCAGGCAGAACAAATGGACGACAGGAATAGGGGGTAGGGGTTATAGTAGACATACAAGTCGCAAAATGTGTTAAAAATTTTGTACCAATATCAAAATGAATTATAATACTACTGATAAATATCAGCTCAAAACAAATGAACATTATTCAAATATATGCCCCAACAACAGAAATAAAAGAATTCTACTCTCGATTATAGATATACTAAGAAAAACCCCAAAACAAGAAATAACAATAATAATGGTAGATTTCAACGCAAAAGTGGAAATAGAAACACAAGGCAAATCTATAGGTTCCTTCGGGCTCGGAGAAAGAAATAAGAAAGGTGATATGCTGAGCATGTTTGCAGAAGAACAAGGATATATAGTAACAAATACATTTTTTACACTTCCACCAAGAAGGCTGTATACGGGGATATCACCAAAAGACTCACTTAAAAATAAAATAAGAAATCAAATTGATTATATTCTTGTAAACAAAACATATAGAAATAATTGCTTATCAGCAAAAACTTACCTATAAGCTGACATACAATCTGACCATAACTCTGTAATATGCGTCCTTGGAGTAAGAATAAAAAAGGTGCAAAAAAATAACAAGAGATATGACCTACAGAGAATAAAAATTCTCTAATAAAAACTCAAGTTAATAAACATCATCTAAAGGAAGAATTGAGAATCGGGCCAAAGAATTCGGGCACAAAACTAGATAAACTGAACACAATAGTCAAAAATATTAAAAAGAAATTTCTAAAACCAGATGTTAACAAAAAAAAACCATGGATTACTAACAAATTCCTACGAATGACGAAAAAAAGAAAAAGTGTAAAAAATAACTTAAGTAAGTTTAAAATCATACACAAGGAAATTAAAAAAAAAAATAAGAGAAAAACAAACCAAAGAAACATGCAATAATATAGAAACCTTACAACAAAAATACAATAGTTTTAATGTTCATAGAAAAATCAGTAATTTTAATTTTTATCTCATTACCTTCCTTACGACTCCTATATTTACTAGATTTACAAAAATAAATAGAAAAAGAACCGTAGACAATAAGGGAAATCAATCAAAAAGAAATCAAGAAAACATGAAAAACCTATGTGAAACAACTATTTCAGGACAACAGACTTGATCCTCTACAAACAAGAGGAGAAACTGGATCGAGCATTATGATAGGAGAGGTTCAATCTGCAATCAAGCATTGAAAAACAGCAAAGCCGCAAGTTTCCTACAATGAACAAGCCAATGTGCTAAAGCTTCTTGATAAAGAAATTGTGAAATGGCTAACATTACTGTTCAACAATATACCGGGTGTCTCAGACCACCCGTACCAGCCTTTTATTTCGACAACGCTTGGTCGAATGTGACTGGGACAAAAAAATTTATTACCAAAGTGAACCCAAGGAATCCACTGATAAATTTATTTTTTACCGGAATATTCCGGAAGTACCCGGAACCGAAAGTAACTTTAAAATTTCAAATAGCAACATTGGTCGAGTATGGTATTAATTGATAGGTCTTAAAATGTTTTTTTAATATTTTGCATATTTACAAAAATAAACAAAAAAAAAAACTAAATTGAAAATTAGTTATCCATTCAACACTCAATTTCCTCAAGTTGGCTTTGCTTTTTTGTTATGTTAAAATAATTGACGTTCGTGATTATGGTATTAATTGAAAGGTTTTTTTAAAAGAAACAATTTTTATTAAAATGTTTTTTTTAATATTTTGCATATTTACGATAATTAAAAAATACTAATCGTTTGAAAGTATTTCATTCAACAATTCAAATAAAAGTGTGAAAGTAAAAAATATGATAATTAAAACAACTGTTCAATTATATATCTTCAAATTGCCTTCCTTCTTGATCAATGCATCTTTGTAGCCGATTTCGAACGTCGTTGACGAGCCGTAGTATCTCATCTTCACTAAGTGAACGGCAGACATTCCGTATCCTCTCCTTCATATTATCCCTCGTGGTTGGAAGTTCTTTATAGACTGGGACTTTGATACGTCCTCACAAGAAGAAGTCAAGAAGCGTTATGTCAGGAGAAAGAGGTGGCCATGGAAATGGTCCTAGCTTTCCAATCCATCGACCAGGGAAAAGGCAATCAACGGTTTGACAAAAAAACTCTTGCGTAATGAGCTGGACAACCATCTTGTTGCAAATACATTGTTAAACATATTGCATATGGAACGTCATCTAGAACGTCAATAAGATTATTTTCTAAAAAATCAGCGTATTTAGCTCCGGTTAATAAACCATCAAAAAAATGCGGACCAGTTATTTGGTTTTCTAAAATACCACACCAAACATAAGGGTCCACACGTGTTGATTATTAACTTCTCTTAACCAATGAAAGTTTTCATTACTCCAGTAGTGAGCATTATGTAAATTAACAACTCCGTTGCTTTTGAATGTCGACTCATCTGTCCATAAAATTTTGTGATAGAAATTATAATTTTTAAGAGACACCATTCACAAAAGTTCAACCTATCTTGAAAATCCCGCTCTTCAAGTTGTCTGGTGTAGAGAGATATGGTATGGATGGAATTTGTTTGTTTTTAAAACTCTCCAAGCAGTGGAGCGACTTATTCCAGCATCAATTTCAATTCTTCTAGTCGAGATGTTTGGGTTCAGAGCAGTTGCTGCAACAATATCTGGAGCTCTTTCATCTTGTACACGTTTTCTGATACTTCGATCTTTGTTGTGGCTGGGCTGTAGCTTACCAGTTGTCTTAACTCGTTCTGCAAGGCGCCGAAAAACATTTTTTGACTGATTAGCTTTTTGAGAGTATCGCTCAGCAGTACGACAGTTTTGGCCGCATTCACCTAATATCATCTGCATATCAAAACCTTCGAGGTTTGTAAAAACCATGTTGACACATTCAATACTTTGTCAATAATAATTTATTTTATTTCAACTATTCACAAACGTCAATTATTTTGACATAACAAAAAAGCAAAGCCAACTTGAGGAAATTGAGTGTTGAATGGATAACTAATTTACAATTTAGTTTTTTTTGTTTATTTTTGTAAATATGCAAAATATTTAAAAAAGCATTTTAATAAAAGTTGTTTCTTTTAAAAAAACCTATCAATTAATATGTTGCCATTTGAAATTTTAAAGTTACTTTCGGTTCCGGGTACTTCCGAATTATTCCGGTAAAAAATAAATTTATCAGGATTCCTTGCGTTCACATTGGTAATAATAATAATACGTTTATTTCTTGCCTTTCGGCCTTGAAAATTACATTTACAAATACATTTACAACTTCCCAAAATAATAAAACTTAATCCTTATAAAATTAACACAATTAAGAATATTTTCTTCTCTGTTCGTCTATTTCTTTTCTTCGTTTTTTAACTGCCCTCATCCATTCTACCCCTCTTCCGTCCCCTTTCAATATCTCATTTTTTTCCATCTGTTCTTCTCTCATTTCGTTACACTCTTTCAACATATGTTCTATAGTTTCCTTAGTCTCTCCGCACATTCTGCACATTTTCAAATCCTCTTCCATCCAAAATCTTGTCACTTGCTCTTCATTACCACATCTGAATCTTGCAATCATCTTTTTGTCATCTTTACTATATCTTTCGCTCACTAAGTACATTGGCAATATATTTTCTATAATATGTTCATAGTTTGCGTTGTACCTAGACTCTTTCACTCGCATTCTCCTTTCTTGCCTTTGTATATCTCTATCTCTTTCCATAATTTCGTACCATGTCTCTCTCCCAGATTCTCTCATTCTTTCAATTTCTTGGCTCGCATACCCATTTCTATTGTAATAATTTTCCCTAATCTCCCCTAGCTTTTCATTTCTTGCTCTCATTTTCTCTTTCATGCATTCTTGTAATATTTTGCATTCGTGTCTCTGTCTCATTCTTTCTTCATACTTCATTGCTCTTTTTCCTGCTTCTACTCTTAACTTATCTTTTTTGACTTCCTCCAGCACAATATATGCTGGAGTTTCTCTATTTAAACCTAGCACCCATCTCCAATATTTTACATGTATTGCTTCTAATTTTTCTTGTTCCTTCCATCCCCATATTTCTGACCCATACAATATCATACTCCTAACTAAACTATCAAACATAAGCCCTTTTATTCTCATACATTCAAATTTTCTTTCACTTATTCCCCAAACTTGTCCCACTACTTTATTTGCTTTTCGAGCCATTTCTTTAATGTGCTCGCTCTCAGTGTTACTCGTACAAAAAACATATCCTAAATATTTAAAAGATTTTACTTCCGTAATACCTTGCCCATTCCATTTCCAGTCCTCCACCTTTTTTCTCCCACCCCCCTTTCTGAACACCATAATTTTTGTTTTTTCTACATTAACTTCTAAACATTTTTTTCTAAAATATTTTTCTAAGCTTTTCATCATCTCTTTCATTTCCTTCGCTTCTTTTGCTAGAATAACCATGTCGTCTGCATATGCTAGCGACCACACTTTTTCTCTACCAACTATTACCCCTCCTGCTTGAGCCAACCTCAATTTTTTTTCTACATCTGCTATGTAGATTGCAAATAAAGTAGGACTCAATGGACAACCCTGTCTTACTCCTTTTGTTGTCCAAAATCTTTCACTCATTTTTCCGTTAACACATACCCTACTTGCTGTCTCCTCATACACGTCTTCCATTCTTCTTACCAGGTGCTCGCTAATTCCTTTCTCTCTCATACACTTCCACAGTTTCTCTCTATCCACACTATCAAATGCCGCCTTTAGATCCAGGAATAACGCATATACTTTCCCCCCTTTCTCTGCTATTTCCTTTTCCACAATATGATGTAAAATATATACGTTATCCATGGTACCTCTTCCCTTCCTAAAGCCGGCTTGCCCATCTGGAATTATCTCATTCATACTTAGTTCCTCATTCAACTTTTCTTCTAATATCATCGCGTAGATCTTGTATGCCGTACCCAGTAGTGTTATTCCCCTGTAGTTATTTACCAGCTTTTTAGATCCACTTTTGTGTATAGGGCATACAAGACCTTCTCTCCATTGACTCGGAAACCCTTCTCCCTTCCATACTCTGTTTATCAACTCACTCAATCTCTCAATCAGTTCTTCCGTACCATACAACCACGCTTCATTCTGTATCCCATCCATACCTGGCGTTTTCTTTTTCCTTAGTTTTTTTATCTTCTCCCATATTGTCTCCTTTGAAATTTCTTCCGCTTGGTGGATTGGCTCTTGTCTCTCTAGTTTATTTTCTTTTTTCTTTTCTCCTCCAAACAAACTTGAAAAATGTTTCTTCCACGCTTCCATTGGTATTTCCTCAATATCTCCCTGTTTTCTTCTTCTTTCTTTGTTTATGTATTTCCATGCTTCTGCTTCTGTCTTTATTTTTTTAATTTCCATTTCATCTTTTTTTATAAATTCACTTTTAGCTTTTTTTAATTGATTTTTGTAAGCCTTTTGTTTTTTCATATATTCTTCTTTTGTGCTTTTGTTGTTTCTCCAGTGTCTTAACATCTTTCTGGCTTCTTGTTTTTTCTTAGTACATTCGCTGTTCCACCATTTGCTCTTTTTCATTTTTTCTTCTTTTCTTCTATATGGTTTTTTTACTACCGCATCTCCAATTGTTTCCTCTAATTCCTTCATTATCTCTTCGACATTTCTTCCGTTTTCTCTAATTTTTCTCAGGTTTTTTTTGTACTTTATCACACTTTCTTCCGTCCATGTTATCATTTCTTCACTTTTTTCTTCATTTTCCTGTCTTCTTACAGTTTCCCCAGTTAAGTTGAGTTCTAATGGCTGGTGGTCTGATTCAACTCTTATTCCTACTTTAAGATTATCTATCTCTTCCCACGCCTCCTCATTTACAACTACGTAGTCTATTACTGATTGCCCGTTTGTCCCTATATAAGTAAATTCTCCCTCTTCATCTCCTGTGATGTTTCCATTTAAAATATCCCAACCTCTCTCTTCTATCATTTCTATCATTTCTTTTCCTTCTCTATTTTCTGTGGTATCTTTTGATTCTCTGTTTCTTGTGTCCTCGTGTTTGATTTTTTCTCCCTTCTTTCCAATTCTTGCGTTGAAGTCCCCTCCTATAATCAATTTTCTTTCTTCAGTTTCTGGTATTAGCGTATCTAACTTTTGTCTAGTGTTTTTCATGCCTCTACTATATACTGTTATTGCTTTATATTTTTCTCCGCCCCTCAAAAAGTTTCGTTCTTGTATTCCCTCCATTTCAATAACATCATCCTCTTCTTGACTCATTTCTTTTTTTATGCCGTTAAACACATTGGTAATAAATCTTTTTGTCCTAGTCACATTTGACCAAGCGTTTTCAAACTAAAAGGCTGGTACGGATGGTCTGAGACACCCGGTATATAACTTGAGTACAATTCTCAACAATCGGCTACTATCAAAATTTATCATTTTGCCCAAAAAACCTGAAGCCAGGTCGTGTAGTTATTACAAAACAATATGCCTTATAAGCTACTTACTCAAAATTATTCCTCAAGATCATCCACCAAAGAATATATAAAATATGTAAGAAACAAGTATCACCCACACAGTTTGGTTTCAAGAATGCAGTGGGCACACGAGAAGCCATCTTTAGCATCCAAATGCTATACCAAAGATGTAGAGATATAAATTGTGACATCAATGCATGTTTCATTAACTTCCAGAAAGCCATTGACAGGGTTAAACATCATAGAATGGTACAAATATTACAAGACATTGTATTAGACAAAAAAGATCTAAGAATAGTCATAAATCTCTACTAGAATCAAACTGCTTCCGTAAGACTGGACAGAGAAAACACGGAAGAGACAAAGATTCTACGTGTCTCCGTTGTTGTTCAATATACACTTGAAATATTTTTTTAAAAGGGCTATAGAAGACATAGACGTAGAAATTGCGTTAAACAAAGAAAGGCTAAATAAAATTCGCTACGCAGACGACACTGTGATATTTGCAAATAATCAGGAAAATCTACAACTACTAATGGATAGAGTGACAAAAACAGTCAAAGACAAGAACTGAATATTAACATTAACAAAACAAAATTAATGGTCATTAGCATAAACAATACCACAAAATGCAAAATATTAATCAACCACCAACCCATTGAAAGAGTACAGAAATTTGTATATCTTAGTACCACAATAAATGATCAGTGGAACCATTTCCATGAGGTAAAGGTCTACATCAAAAAGGCCTAGGCTGTCTTTAATAGAATGAGTTCCATGTTTAAAAGTCACAACTTGACTATACAAACTAAAATAAGATTCCTGCGATGTTACGTGTTTTCTGTTTTATTCTATGGGGTTGAAGCTTGGACATTAACGGAAGCTACAAACAAGAAATTAAAAACATTTAAGATGTGGCTTTATCAAACAATGCTGAGAGTGCCATAGACCGGGTCACAAATATCAAAATTCTTTGTAGAATGAAAAAGAAAAAAAGTACTACCTACTGTAAAATTAAGTAAGCTCAAATACCTAGACCGTATTATGAAAAACAAAAGCAGATATCATTTGTTGCAGGTTATTTTACAAAGAAAGTGCTAGAAAAAGAGCTGCAGGAAGAAGAAAAATTTTATGGTTAAAGAACTTAAGAACAACAACAACCAAATTATTTAGAGCAGCAGTGAATAAAGAGATCATAGCTAGAATGGTTGCCAACGTCCAAAACGGATAAAAACCGCAAGAAGAATAAGAAACACAGATAGTGGACAACGTTAACAAATTAAAATAAACCTTGTCAAGTCATCAGCAAAAAATATTAAATTTTATTTTCATTTTATTTTTTTATGCTTTTTATTTTTGCCAATACTATGTCCGAGTTTATTACTCTTACATCTCATACTTTTGAGGAGGTGAATGGTTCTATTTGTTATGATGTCTGATCGACTTTTGCCTTATTGTATTTTGAAATAAAAACGCTGTGATTTGTGCGGATAAAATGTATTATTAGTACGTGACTTGTTTCAAGCACATGTGAGTATCAATTAATTGCCGTCTTTATTTAAAAACGGTGTTCTTAATTTTGTTTAAAGTTTTACTATTACTTTAGACTACAATCTTATTTCCTAAAAACAACAAAACAAGAATTTGAAAAGTCCATATTTTTGTATATAGTACTGAATTACGGAAAAGTATGGAAGTGCTAAAATAAACTTCGTAAAAATTACAACAAATTTTAGCAGATCTTTACCAAAATCTACAACTCTTTAATAGCATAGATAAAGATGTAAAATTCTAAAAACTAGATGTGCTTATAAGCCCTTTATAAAATATATATAGCCCCTCGCTTTTTACCACTAAAATAATCCAAAAAAATTTAAAGTTTTAAATTTTTTACACTAATTTATAGATACCTAGTGAAGAATATACTAAAAGTCCTGACAAATATGACAAGAGCTCTTGCGACAATGACTAAAAACAAGGCATTTTTTTCAGTTTTTTTGTTAATATCACAAGAACTGTAAGTCGTAGGTAAAAGTTGATTATATATCATAATAAAAACTAATAAAATTATATAAATCATATACATTTTTCATTTATTCCCTGTGGTTACAGAGTAATGAGACGCAAAAGATTGCGTTTTTACAAAACAAACTAAAAAAAAGTGCAGAATATGTTATTTATTGAAGACGCAAAAGCATTAAAAACAGATTACATCAGTGAAGAATAAACAAGAGCAATCTAAATTTCTGGTTATAGGTTCAGTAAACTCAGCATTTTGATCCTAGTTTATAAGCCTTTTCACCAACTGTTGTGTTTCTTTCAAAAGTATGAAGAAATCCAGATCATCAATGTCATCAAAGTCTTTTTTTTGGGGGTGGTAGTAAGGCCATTTAAGCATTCTCCATGGCAGTTGTGCCAAATGTTTGTGCACATTATTCCTGCTTTTTGACAGCCACATCTATTTCCACATTTAGTTATACATTTTGTTTTCCGTATTTCAGTTTCCTCAAATAAAAATAAAGGGTAAAGAGCAAGCTCATGCTGTAAGTAGTTCTTAAAGTCTTTATCATTCTGATTGTTGATAGCTATCTTTTAAAACATTGTTAATGCACCACACTTTCTCCTTGAACTTAAACTGAATAAGTCATGCTTGCCAAAAGAAATACTCGCTCTTTTAGTGACTGCTTAACTTTTATCTAACTGTTTTGGTCATTACTTGCGTGCTAAATTCAAGAGCGTTGTAACACGTTACCCTGCTATCACCCACCATACCACTAATAATTCAAATTATATCGTTTATTAGAGGAAAAGAAGGATAACTTAAAATATTAACAAAAAACAAACAAAAAACCTGTTTTTGGTTATTGCCACTAAAGCTCTTGTCATATACAGGGTGTCCGGAAAATACCTGTCCAACATTTGACGACAGACTCCTGACGTCAAAATAGGTCGATCTAAGCCGACTTAGTTATATCCAAAATTGTCTCGTTTAGCCGGTAGAGGGCGTCAAAAATTTGTAAATATTAAAAAGAAATTACCTGTAACAATAATTTTTTAAGTGACCTTGTTGCTATGGCGTTTAATAATTTGACAATTATTGACAAATTGTCACCAGTCTATGAAATTTACTCAAGTATACAATCAACATTCTTGAATTACAAGTTCATTTTACCATTAAAAATGGAAAATTATACAAACTCTCAGAAAGTTGACATGCTCCTGGTATACGGGTTTTGTCAAGGAAATGGGCGTCAGAGTGTTAGGGTTTACATGGAGAGGTTTCCTAACCGTCGAATACCAAACCACCAAACATTTGCCAATATTGAGCGTCATCTTCGGGAAACGGGCAGTTTTGAGAAAAAGTTTGAAGGCAGGGGTCGTATGCGAACAACTCGAACTGTGGAAACAGAAGAGATGATTCTGGAAAGAGTTGAAGAAGAACCAAGTACCAGTACCCGTCTCTTAGAACGTGAGGTAAATGTTCCTAAAACGATTGTCAATGAGGTTTTAAGAGAACAGTTGTTACATCCTTACCACATACAAAAAGTCCAGGAACTTTTACCGACTGATCCCCCCATGCGGCTTACATTTTGTCAATTTATTAGAAACAAAAGAATCCTTGTTCCAAATTTTTGTAGAAAAATTATGTTTACTGACGAGGCATGCTTTACAAGATCTGGGGTAACCAATCTGCACAACGAACATATTTATTCCGATGAAAATCCACATGCCATTAAAGTTGCACATCATCAGCATCAATTTAAAATTAATATTTGGGCAGGTATTATTGATCACTACCTTATTGGTCCCATTGTTATTCCAGACAGGTTAGATGGAAATATTTATTTAAATTTTTTGCAAGACACATTACCAATTCTTCTGGAGAATTTGCCCCTTTTACTTCGGAGGGAAATGTGGTATATGCATGATGGTGCCCCGCCCCATTTTTCCGTTGCCGTTCGGCAATACTTACATCATCAATATCCCAACCGATGGATTGGAAGAGGCAATGATGCACCAGTAAAATGGCCACCACGTTCTCCTGAGTTAAATATGTGTGACTTTTTTTTGTGGGGCGCTATTAAAACAGAAGTTTACAAGACTCCGGTAAACACACGCGATGATTTATTACAGCGGATTTTGAATACAGGCAACCATTTTAATAATCCCGAGACATTAGATAGGGTCCAATATCATTTTTTAAAGAGTGTTAATAAGTGTATTCAGCAAGATGGCGGTCATTTTACACATTTGCTTAAGTAATGTTTTTGTTTTACTTAGTTTCTTACAATAGATACTTTCAACTTTGTTATACTTTTGTTTTTTTTGACGCTCTCTACCGGCTAAACGATATAATTTTGGATATAACTAAGTCGGCTTAGATCGACCTATTTTGACGTCAGGAGTCTGTCGTCAAACGTTGTACACGTATTTTCCGGACACCCTGTATAATCATTTATATTAGAAATTTTATCAGCTTTCATTATGTATATAGTCAACTTACTGAGTATAACTCAGACCTACAGTTCTTGCGATATTAACAAAAAACATAAAAAAAAAATCACTGTATAATGTTTCAAAACTTTTGAATTTTTCCGAAGGTAAGATCAATTTTTAAGCATATTGGCAATATTTTAATTCTATGGTAAAAGAGTATACTGTTCATTTGCTAGACAGAAATTTGGTTGTTAAATTAGCAAATTGATCATTTTAAGTTCCGGCAAAACTAGGCGAGTTGAAAGAGTGTGGCATGTAATTCCTAGAATGCGTGATAGAGACCATTTGAGAGAGACGGTGGAATATGTCTTACATGTGTAGCTTAGAATGTCATACAAAAAAAATAACCAAACAAAATCAAATTGATTATTCTTAATAATCCAACCAGAAGCTTCTAGAGATAGCAAAGTTACATATTTTAAGCAAAAGTTGCTCCAAAATGTTGCTACATGTCAAACTCGTAATAAATGTTGCCGTAGGTCTAATTTACATAGAGGTAAATTTGATGAATCAAAATTCTTGAACATTTTTTTGAAGGTGTTGTCTGGATTTTTGGATTAAAATGTACTGGAGAATAAGTAAAATCTTACATAACTGACGTCGCGAGAATTACGCACTTCATAAATATGGCAAACAAATTTCTCTAAGGTAGCAAAAGCACTTTCTACAATGTCTTCATTATCAGCAATTAGAATTTTAAATGCCAATTGATAGTCTTCTGGTTCCATAAATAATTTAAAAGACCGGAGCTAGTCTTTACAGAAAAAGGCAGGTGTGTAATCACAACCTGTCATTGCGTGGAAATCCGGCAATGCTTTACATATGTTACTGCCAAGTGTAGAATGCAATTTATTGATATTGAGATATTACTGGTGATTTCCAGTGTCAATATGTATCCACAGTTTTAAGGAAGCGTTCAGGTGATCCATGTTTCCGAAAAGTATAATTATTATATCCGAGCACCTTAACACAACTTCATCGTCGAAATTTGGCAAATATGGTACATTATCCTAGAATCACAGGATAATGATTCCTCTTTGGTCTGAATAACCTTGTTGTCAACAACTCGATAAAAATAGCATTTATTCTAACTGACGTAAATAGTTTTGTTGTCAATGAAAGGTGCCATGTGATCAGTAAACCAATTATTATTTTTTAATTATTTAAATTATGTCGGGCACGATGTTAACGATTGCTAAACTGTCTGGAAAAAAATATTCATAAATTGTAAAATAACACAGAAAATTATGTTTTTTTTTTTCTTAAAACGTTTTAAAGATGCTCAATTTTCACCTGTACAGGAGGACTGCGTACAGGTATACGCAACCGCTCCCAGCTGTCAGACGCGGCTCGTCCCTACCTATCGTCAATAAGGATAGGAAATATCCACAAACTAGTCGACCTAAAATGCCTTCTCAAAAACGTTGCTAGCTCTCGTGCTACTAAGAAAGCTTAGATGAGTTCAATAATATTTAAATTTACCACAAAAACTAATTCTTTAAACAATAATTGATCTTGATGAAAATTTGTGAAAATTACGGAATGAATTATTCTTAATAGAAGGTATTTGCGATGTTTAGATAAATATAGTATAGTGTTAGAGATTCTTAATCTAAATAAAAATTTAATAAACACAGTTATGAAAACTAAACAAATATAATCATAAAATTTTTTGTTTACAAATTTAATGCAGTTTTTTTTTTAATTAATTTATATTTTAAACTAAAAAAATAAACAAAATTTCAGTTTACATAGCTACATAATATTGATTCAAAAGTTAAATAAATAAAATTGAAAAATATTATACAGAATATATACTTTATAAACAAATATTGAAGTCAACATTTAATGTAATAAATCAACTTTAACTTGTGTGATAAATAATTATTGTTTGTTGCTGTTATGACGCCACCTCATAGCAAGACAATAAATAATTACTTTACAGACACCTATTATTTTAACAGAATATAATTTTCTACTATAAATTCTAATATTTTAGATGTATGCGACATCTAGTTGCCTGTAGCCAAAGCAAAAGCGCTAGAAAGGTTGCTAATGATAACAGAAATCATTATTATTTTAAATATTTTATTGTATGTTAGCAGCATCTATGGCTGCATAAGTAAATTAATTTTAATAACTTTCTTTATATAATCATTAAGAAACTGCACACACATTTAACAGCTTCAATTTTTTTTTTAATTTTTACTATTAGATATTTGAATTATTAAATCTATTAATATCATTACGTATTTGTAAATTAATAGCATAAATTAATTAACCTTGCTATTATCCTCACTACAACTCTATATTTGAGTTCCGCGGGATGCCTCAAATTTTGTTGTACCTGAAATATAATTTTTTTAATTTATATAAATTAACTGTAGATTATTACAAAATATAAAAATTATTAATTACAAAAGTATGACAAACTAAAAAAAAAAATGCAATTTCCTATGATTTAGCATACAAATAGAAAAACCAAATAATTATTAAAATTAGCAAAAAATAAGGTTTGTTTAGCACTAAGATTGTTTTTATAACATATATATGCATAACAAATTCATTTTACATTTGCAAAAATTGATATTTTTTTTAAACTTTGATATGTAATTGACAAAGTCAAAATATTTTTATTGAAGTCAAAGCTACTCAAGAAGCAAAGCAGTTTTAAAAATAATTAAAAAAAATTTACCATTAAATATTATAATTAGGAGTAAATAAAAAAACTAAAAAAAACATTGTTAACGTGTTTATTTTTGTACAAATATTTTGTTCTGATAATAACTTTCTATGTCGGAAATCATTTAATTACAAGTTAATCACACTGTCATTTAAACCAATAATATTTTTCTTCCTGGATTGTTTCAACAACATTAAAAAAAAGTTAAGAATGTTGCAGTTGAAAAAGCAATATGCTTTTTCTTATCGTCAATATGCTTCTCCAGCACTCTGATTGAAAGTTTGGATTAGTTCCGGCATAAATAGTTTTGATAAATACCTAAAGACTACCACGTCTTGTTTTCAAAATATCATAAAACTACTTCTGAAGCAAAACTGACAATCTGTTTACTCGGATACTTTAAATATCGTTAAATGTCCAACAAAAATCTAATTACCTTTATCGAGTATACATCTGATACTACTAACTCTAACTTTATATTAAATTAAAGTCAGAGAGTGCATTTAGATCATATTATACTCTTTGCACCTCACTTTGCTTTCTCACCGCACGTTTTGTTTATTTGTCAAATAAGTTTTTGGTAATGCAAAGAAAAAGCTTGATATTTTTAGAAATCTACCATAATGTTATTTAAACTAAATGCATTTGTTATCTTAAATTAATCTAAGAAAAAAATACGTAGGTAGGTTACAAACAACATTTTAAAACAAACTGCGCAGATCTGGATAGGCATAACTGGTTTACGTAAATTATCTAAGACTATTTTAAAAATTCCAGTTATTTCCACATGGTTGTTATCCCTATTTGATTTTTTATCAACCAACAGACACAGTTGATCTAACTACCTCAGAATCATCTAAATAATCTGTTCCCTATCATTTTCAAACAAACCATTTGCTATTATATATATAAGGGGTGGGCCATCTTCTGCTTAAATTTAAAATCACATGTGAAGATGCAACGTTTTACTTTAGCGCAACGTTTTGATATACTGAAAACTTATTTTTAAAATAGGTCTCATTTGTCTGAAACGCAAAAATTGGGTTTGTTGTTTGTAACAATGTAACAAATAACTACAAAAACTTAATTGTTGAAAATGGCCATTGTATATTAAATAAAATAAATAAAGATAGAGTGACGAGAAACAACGCTGATAAACCTGGCACAATAATAGATCACGTTATAACAAACATATAAGGTTATAACAAAAAAATTAAATTTAAAAAACTAACATTATCAGACCATAATGCGGTAATAACAGAATGGAATATAATATATGAAAAAACAAAATATGAAAAAGCACTAAAAAAGAAAATAAACTATGAAAATATTAAGAAAGAATTTAAAAACATAGATAAACACAATTTTGACACACTAACAACAATATTACAAAACACAATAAAACGAAATACAAAAGTATTGGAACTAAAAAGAAAAAAAAACAATGAGTGGATAAATATGCAAATAATAACAATGATACAAGATAGAAACAAAACACAAGAGAGATAAATCAAAAATCCAAACAATAATGTCATTAAAAAAATATTAAAAGAAAAGAAAAAAGAAGTAAAGGATAAAATTAAGGAAAGAAAAGAAAATTACTACAAAAACAAAATAAAAAATGCAAATGGAAATCAAGCTAAACAATGGTCGGAAATAAATAGTATGCTAAATAAGATAAAGAAAAAAAAAACAAAACAAGAAATAACTGAAATTATAACAAAACACGGACAAAAAAAAACAGATAAAATTGACATAGCGGACGAACTGAACAATTACTTTGCAACAGTAGGAAAAAACTTGGCAAACAAAATTAAGAAGAATGATGGCAGGAAATCAATAACAACTGTAAGAATAGAAGAAGAAGAAGCTATATTTGACAAAACAACAGAAGAAGATATAAAAGATATAATCAAACAACTGAAAATAAGAAGCGCGCCAGGAGAAGATCAAATAACCCATGACGTAATAAAAGCTATATAAAAGAACTAGCATCAATACTGAAAAAACTAATAAATAAAATGATACAAACAGGTGAATATCCACAAATACTCAAAAAACAAATTATAAAACCAATACACAAAAATGGAGAAAAATCAAAATCAGAAAATTGTAGACCACTATCGCTTATATCAGGGTTAAGCAAAATAACAGAAAAAGCAATATATAACAGACTTATGACACACGAAAACAAACATAACATAAAAAACAAAAGACAATATGCATTTCAAAAAAACTCTAACACTATGGGCATAACAACTGACATAATACAACACATAGCAGGAAAGCTGGATGACAAACAGTATGTAATACCAATATTTATAGACATGAGGAAAGCCATTGGCACAATCGACAAAGACAAATTAATCAACAAAATGGAAATTCTTGGAGTAAGAAACACAAACTTAAAACTACTAAAAACATATAATAAAAACAGTACACAAAAAATAAGAATATACGACATACTTAGTACATCTACAATAGCAGAATATGAGCAACCACAAGGTGGAGTACTAGCGCCAATATTGTATATATTATACATAAATTATATATATAATTTAAACTTAGTTGGTGAAATATATACATATGCAGATGACACATGTATTATATATCACGGAAAAAATAAAAAAGAAATAGAGAGAGAGAAACAGAAATGAAGACGTTAAGAAATTAACTAAATGGTACGACAAAAACATACAAACAATAAATGAAAAAAAAAAACAACGTTTATGATAGTAAGACAAAAAAACACAAAAGATATTAACATAAAAATTGAAATAAATAACATACCAATTACTAGAACAAAACAGACAAAATACTTAGAAATAATATTAGCTGAGAAACTCACCTGGGATACACATATTAACAAATTATTTAAAAAAACGCAGCAACAATAGGAGCTGTGTATAGAGCTTGGGAATGCATTACAAATGAAACTGCATTAAGTATCTACCATTTACTATTTTTAACAAAAATTAATTATTTAATAAACATATGGGGAGAAACAGCAAAAACAAACATACAAAAAATACAAAGACAACAGAACAAAATTCTAAAAATAATACACAAACTACAAAAACTAACACTAACAGAAGAAGTATACAAAATAATTAAAAAAACAAAGATAAACAAAAAAATAAAAATAGAAAAATGCAAACTAATATACAAAATTAAAATTAAAGAAATTAAAACAAACTTCCAAATAAAATGCAACAAAGAAATTCACGGACATAACACAAGAAGAAGAAGCAATATACATGTACACACAACAAGGACAAAAAAAGCAAAACAAACAATACTAGGCAATGGGCTTGGCACGTACAACCAACTGCCTGAAAGTATAAAGAAAACATAGAATTATAAAGAATTCAAAATAAAGATTAAAATACACTATATATTAACAAGATCTAGATAGAAAAAGATAAATGAAAACATAAAATGTTGCCCCAAATACAAAGCTCTGCAGCCATCCACATGGAAACGGTGTAGAGCAGCAAGTAGGGAAAAAAATATAAATTGTAAATATGTAAATATTTTATAATAAAATAATTTTAAAAAAAAGAAATTAAGCGCCATCGATTGAAGTAATGCGAAAGTTTGTGATAAAAGTGCGTGAAACTGGAATGCACAAAAGTCAACAACTCAATATTTGGCAAACCACTCTGAAGCGGATTTTTTACAAAGACCTCGGTGTGTTGTTAAACAATGATCAAGCCTACGATAAAGATTGTTACAGAGACATAATCTCTAATTTTTTATAGCCCAAATTGGAGAAACTTGAGTTACGGCATCTCTGGTTTCATCAAGATGAGGCAACATCCCATACTGTACATACCACAATCAATCTTCCGCACACTAAATTTATCAACCGCGTTATCATTGATTTAAAAGCTACTTTTAATTTTTGTTTTTTGAGAATATTTCTATTTTTTTCGAGATTGAGCCAAAATTGTGAATTTTTCTGAATTTTTAACTGATGGGAAAATGGATTTCAAAAGTTGGATTTTTTTCTTTCTACTTATTATTATATCAGTTATTTGAACTGTGTACCAATTATTTATTGCAATTTGTTTGATTGTTTGAAACTCAACCTCCTGGTTTTCTTTACTTAATGGAAGTGTCAAAGCTCTAAGAACCCTAGAATTATATGCGGCTACCTTATGAGATATTGGGTGATTGGAGTCCTGAGGAATTGCGGGATCTGTAAACGTCGGTTTCCTAAAAATATTAAATGAAAATTTGTTATTTTCTTTTGTTAAAGTAAGATCTAAAAAGTTAATTAGGTTATTAGTTTCCAATTCTACTGTAAACTGAATGCGCGGATAAATAGTATTTATAAACTGTTAGAAATTTTCTAACTGTCGGGCTAAACCTGTAAAACTTGCTAAAATGTCATCTACATATCTGTACCAAAATTTTATATGTGTCTTTTGCGGGGTTTGAAAAAAGAATTTTTGACTCTAAACTTGTCATAAAGATGTTGGCAAAAAGTGGTGATCTCATAGAAAATCCACAGTTTTGTTAGTACAATTTAAAATTAAATTTAAAATAATAAATAATAAATAAACACACAATTTTTACATCATCGTGAAAAAACAAACTGTAATTAAACATGAAATAGGACATCTGCCAAATGGCCACCATAAAACTTCTGGCATAAAGTCATTATTTTCTTAAAGTTCTGAATAACGTTTTTGCATAACTGTGGCTCTGTTATGCCACTAAGGAGGCGTATCTCTTTTTTAAGGTGTTTAACTGTTTATGGTTTGTTTGCATACACTTTTTTGTGCACGTAACCCCAAAAAAAAAAAATTCATCAGCGTTAGGTCGCACAATCTTGGTAGCTAATTCTGATTGCCAAACCAAAGAAATGACACGGCCTGAAAACTAAGTCTGCAGTAACACAATTGTTTTGCATGCGTATGTAAAATCTTGCTGTAAAACATATCCTCCACATCAATTCAATTTAATTAGAGCCACAAAAGCTTTACCATTAATAGATACCGCATTTCCAGCTGCATTTTCAAAGAAATACTCAATCACTCCACCAGCCCAAAATGCGCACTTGCGGCAGATGCATTAGTTGTTTGAGTAAATTAAACAGCAAACTGTCACTTTATTTGGCGCATTATTGCGACCGAAAAATGTACGTAAATTGCAAAATGTTTTGCAAAACTTTCCCCATTTTAATAGTGCGTTCTCACAATAATTAAATATTGTTTGCAGCAAATTCAAATCTGGCGCTTTTTTTGAGACACCATTTAGAAAGTTATTATTCATATTTTCAAATTTCGTGGCTAGATTTTACAATTTTTGTTATTTTATTTAAAAAAATGCATTTTTTAATAGTTTATGTGAGATTTTGGTCGTTTTTAACAATAGTTTTGATATTTTGTAGCTAAATTTTGCAGTTTCTAACAATATTTTAACATTTCATAGCCGAATTTTGCTATTTTTAGAATTGTTTTATCTTTGACAATTTATAAATAAAAATTTGTATTTTAAGATGAGTTTTGACATTTAATAAACAGAATTTTACAGTTTTTAACCGTATTTGTTCAGATTTTTTTTTTTAATATTTTAAATTTTATAACCAGATTTTGTTATTTTTGACTTTTCATAAATGTAAGCAAACTTTTAATGCCCCGCCCACTCACCCACTTAAGTGTTGGTAATCTAAAAATTAAATTATTTGCTCTCTGCAAATGTCATTTACTTCTAAATTGAAAAAACGGCATACAAATTTTTAGTTTTTTATTTCTCCAAAACAACTTCAGGCCCATGATATACGCGTGGAAAACCGACTCAAACATGCATCTTTATAGATTAAAGTCGATTCAAAGCTGAAATTTTAAATTCAAAGCAATCTCGAGATTTCTCCATTGCACAGACACATCGAAGCTTTAGCCGCAAAGTACTTTGACAATCTCTCGGTTCACTCCAGTCTTGATCAGGCCCAACTTGCCAAGTCAAACAAGAAAGTTTTGCGACATATGCGCCCGGTTAATCAACTGATTAACATCACCTAATTTACCTACCTATTTTTCAATCAACTTATAGGACGTCTCTGTCTTCTCTCTTTAGTTTTGTCTTTCTAATCTATCAAACGGAAGGTTCATAAGCCAATCGGAAGGTTCATGAGCCAAACAGTATCAAACTTCTAGGCAATTCACCAGGAGAAGTTTAGTCGGTAGGCACCTACCTCGTGAAGGTGAATCCAACACTTTAAGTCTTTAAAAAATTCTTATCTTAAACCACAAAAAAAATTGTTTTCTGCAAATGTAATTTGTTTCTAAATTGACTAAAGGGGGCAACTGATCAAATCTTCTGATAGTAAACTGTTGGATTAATGAGCGGGACACTAATTTCATTAAATGTGGCAAATACATTTAAATTGGATTATTTGATCACTGCAAATCGCATTTGCCTCTGAATTGACAGAATAAAACGACAGATTTAACAGTCAGAAAGATCATTGATAAAAATTAAAAATGAAATTGGTCCGCAGTAAAAAATACCTGATGGAACTAAAATAGGTTTTGAAAGAAAGTTATTGATTTTTACACTCTGCGATCGGTTTTTCAAAAAGTAGGATAACCAAAAAACTACTGCATTATAAAAACCCAAGGCACGACGCTTAACAATTGAAATATTGTGGCTCACACAATCAAAAACCTTTGAAAAGTTGGAGTAAATAGAGTCAACTTGAGTTTTGCTTTCAAATGCGTTTAAAATGTAATTTTTGTAAGAAAGTAGATTGGTAAATGTAGATCGACCCTAACAAAACCCATGCTGTTCTTCTACTGAAATACTTTTGCACATCCAATGTATTTGACCAGTTATAATTTAATCAAATAATTTCGGAGTAGCAGATTGAATGCAAATGTCTCTATAGATTGTAATATTTTCTTTAGCACCAGATTTATGCAATGGCATAATATAAGTTTGTTTCCATACATCAAAAAATTTAGTTTCATTTAATGAAGCGTTGAAAAGTAAATCAAATGGTTTTGAAATTGAATAAATACAATTCTTTAAGAGCATAGAAGAAATACCGTCAGGTCCAGTGCTAAGATTAGATTTAAGGCTTGTAATTCCATTAAAAATATCTAATAAACTGACTGAGAAATTTGTATAAATTACATTTTTATCAAACTTAAACAATGGAATTGGATGAATTTGAGAAATATAAACAAACAAAAAAATCTGCTAATTTATTTACAAGATTGTCACCGTTAATACAGGTTTGATCACCATAATACATTGTAGCTGGAATAGCAATAGTTTTTCTAGCTTCATTTACAAATCTTCAAAAAAGTTTTGGATTAGACCAAATGTTATTCTCGGTGCGTAAAATGTACTGCTTGTAAAGACATGCGTCTAGATTTTTACATGAATACTGAAGAAAATCAAATTCATTGTAATCAAAAAAATGTTCTGAAGATTTAAATTGTTTATGTGCAATTTTTTTTAGTTTAGTAAGTGAAATTAATTTCTTGCTAAACCAAATAGGAAAGTTGTTGTCATGCCACACTTCTTTAGGTACATAACAATCAATTGCATAATACAAAACAGAATAAAATAAATCAACACATACCATAATATCACAATTGTTAAAAAGAACAGACCAATTAACGTTCAACAAAAAATCATTGATTGCGCTGAAGTTGGCACATATAAAATCATTAAAAACGTAGTTACAGTTTAAAATATCACAAGAAGTATCATATTTGACATTTATCACATAGGCATTTATCACAGTAATATTATCACAATCATTAGTAAAACACAAATCTAAAAATACATCCATACTATTTGGTATAGTTATACATTGAACAAAGTTTAAAAATCCAAATAAGTTAGCAACTAAATGTCCAGGGTAGTTTTCGTTACAAGTAACTCCAGTTCCAAATTGATCATTAAGCCACGTTGCTTCTGGTAAATTGTAATCTCCCAGTAGAATTAATTTATTTTTAGGAAAGACATCAGCAAAATATTCAACGGAGTAGCAGTGGTCAGCATATTTATCGATAACCGAACAAGAGAGTAAATAAACTGCACCAATTATGTACGACACAAACTTAAATTTGACAACTACAAACACATGTTCAACACTTAGATATGGCGGATGTAGTAATGTACACTTTAGATGACTTCTAACCGCAATCAATACGCCACTCCGCTTAATTTAGGGCTAGTTAAATTAGACCGATCACATCAAAATAGGTTATAGCCAGTTAGTCTTAGTTCTAAAAATCCCCTGCTGTTGCTGGTAAATTTCGTGGTCGGCCACAGTTTATAAATTTCTTGACGGCAATGTTTGCCGGCCACGACGTTTACGCTCGGTTTGGTGGTTGTGTGGTTGAGCGTTTGTTACGTCAGTTATTTAAAATCATAAATTAAACTTAAATCTCATAAAATAGTGGCCAGTACCAGAGTGGATTTTTTCTATAACTCTATTCTGCAAAAATTGTTTGACATTTAATACTACGTCTTTATAATACAATTTTTTTGCAAAACATTGTTCTAATAACTTTCCAAAATGGTATATTGAGCAAAACAGCATGATTTGGTGCTTATTTACCACAATTATGAACATTTCACACAAGCTTTGTCGAGTAAATTCATACAAATTGAACAATGTATTTTTACAATACTTTATACAAAAAAAATAAAATTAATTTTTAAATGTCACAACTTAACAAATGTATAAGTTATCTGTTACTGTTTCCATGGCTCCGTGCGTAATAGGTATTTTTTGCACGCAATATGCGCAATAAAAAGTATACAACCTTAACAATACTAGCATAATGGACACGTTTTAGTTCTTTAAACAATTTTTTATGACCAAATTTTGTTATTTTTGACATTATATAAACAGAATTTTGCAATTTTCAACAGTTTATGACCTGATTTTGGTACTTTCTGGAAATATTAAAATTTTTATTATTTATTTATTTAATTCATTCTAAACTTACCTTTCCCATAAATCTACTACGCCACTGTGTCTTAATTAAGATGCTTAAAAATAAACTGATTATTTGTTTCTATTTAGTCATTTAAATTCAATGTAAATTGTAAAAAATTGAATATATTTATTAAATAAAAAAATATTGGGAATACCTACTGACTCGTAATTTGAATATAAATATTAAAAAACTAGCAAGAAAAATGTAAAATGTACAAACTGTTAAAAATTAATTTTAGTATATATAATTGATTATAAATATTGATTTTAAAACTAAAAAAAAAGTCATCTATCTGACTATAACAATATGCTTACTGTGAATTATACAAAAAATTAAATTAATTCTGGAAAGCAATATATGATAATTTCTTAATTTACTGAAACTGATACAATACAAATTAAATAAATGTATTCAATTCAAATAGTAATTTATATAAAATATAAATTTGCGGTATAAATAAATTAAAATTTCTCGCTCAAACATAAAATAACCGGAATTGAGTGAAAGTATATAAATATAGGAAGCATTTCCCATCAATACATTCAGTACATCCGCGATGCTCGCCTTACAAACATTAATATTACTTTGCATAATCCTTGTGTGTCTAATGGAAATCCAATTAATTGAAAGTGTAACTCCAATTCCAACAACAAAGAAAAAGAAGACAGATAGTTGGAATAAACATGCAACTTCCAAATATGGTGAAAAGAGCGGCTTCAAACGTGGCAAAAACACTAAAGGATATCACAACAATTTCTACAAAGATGAACATCATAGAGAGCACAAAATTTACCACAATAATAACGATCGTCATCAAAGAAATGTTCAACCAAAATTTGTATATTAATAAATAAATTTATTGTAGAAAAACGATTTTATTACTAATACCTTCCTGCTGAATGAGGAGTATCGATATATACTTTAACTGATTCATTTGGTGGTTGTGGTTTAATTATAGGTTGATTATCATCACCTACATAAGCACAATAAGGAATTTCATGCACCATTTTAAATTTCAATCTTTCGCATATTGCAGCACTAAAATGAAATAGTTATTGGTGTATTATAAATTTAAAAAAATAGTTACGTATGAACACTGGTTGCATCAACTCTAACTAGTTTATATCCTGCATCTGCAGCCAAGTTTCGGGAAGCAAGCATTAATCTCTTAGCTAAACCTTTACGTCTATCTTCCTGCTTTACAACCAAATTATCAATCTGTAAATTTTACAATTAAAATTTGTTTATAATAAAAAGATAATTTACTTCAAATATTTGTTGCAAACAAAATTTATCCCAAAGATTAGGTACTCGTTGCAAATAGGCATAAAACATAATTAATTTGCCCATACGTTTACAAGCCAAACTGCATGCTAACTTCTCAGTCGCATCAGGATCCCATGGACATGCAACATTATTCAATGAGGCTCCAGATAAGCACCCATTATATTTACATCTAGCTATTAAACTATATCCTTTACTAACAACTTTTATTACATGATCATCAAATACGCAATTTCTAACACCACCTAATCCTATTCCTGAAACTGTTGGTTCATCTGGATAATAAGAATCCCACATCAAATCCATAATATCACAAATATCATTAGAAGTAGCTCTTAATATCATGAAGGGTTCTTCAACCTGTTTGAATTATTAGATTATAAATTTATATTAAATTCTTATAACTTACAGGTTTTGGTTTTCTATTAAAGAAACTAAAATATCTTGTAAATTTTATATGTGATTTGCATAGATTACGCAAAGCCATTACTGAAAATTTTTATAATAATTTTAAACTTAAATTTTGTAATTAAATGTCATTATGAATGATGACAGTATGTAAATCAAGTCTGTGCTGAAAAATGTCGAAACGTTCGCATAATCGGTGAAAGTATTGATATGAAAAACCGTGCTGAATCAATCACCACCACAATGATTAAATCGATTTCCAAATTGCTTTATGCAATCAAATTTGGTGCGTTTTCACGGTCTGAAAACCGAATTGCAACCTAAGTCATCTCGCTTACTTACATCATCATCTAAAACCGCGAAACTGATTCGCATCCCTACTTAGTTTTCATTTATATATAGCGAGGATCAACTAAATGGCTAATTCAGATTACTTTGAAAATGCGTTCGGTCTTCTTCGGTTTGTTTGTAGTTGTTGTGGTTGTGAGTGGGCTCCCAGCAAGAGATGATTTTAATTTAGCTGATGATACAGCTATTGTAGAATCTATGGTTAGGGAGGTGCGTGCTGCGGCACCTGAGAAATTGCAGGATATTGTACAAGATGGTAAGTTGATTAAATTGTTTTGATTTACAATTCAATCACGCGTGATACTTTCAATTGCGATATGCTTGATTTGTTTAGATGTCGATGACTTCTTTGTTGAATTGTGTTAACAGTTATATAAATAGAAATTTATTGTTCTTTTATTATTGAATTAACATATAAAAACCGTAAAATTGAATTAACAATTTTGCAATATTTAATGTACTTTAAAATTTAATTCAATTATAGTCAATTAAGTAACAAAATTTTCAATTACCACAAAATTACTAAGTTGCAATTCCAGCCGTTGCTATCAGATTAGTTGTTTTTTGTTAATCAGGTGTAAAGAGATTGGTTAAAAATATATCTAATCTAATTTATTTGTTATTTATCTAAATTCTGAAGCCAGAGATTGTTACTACCACATATGGAATTATTCCAAAAATTCAAAGATTTAAATTTTACTTATTAGATTCTGCATTTTGCATACAACAATGAAGACAATACGCAAGTCCTATTAAAATTTCTTTTTCCTACAAAAAGAAAGCGTACTCATTGCACACACTTTTTTTTTTAAATCAGAGTAACTAACCCTCAAAATTGAGGTTGTGCATCAGCCGAGTATGCTAACTACTATACCTTGCCGGTAATAAAAAAAATTGTGAAATTATTAAAAATTGATTCACATTCAAAATGTAGATTACATTTTTTGTATACAGTTTTTTTTTTAATTTCAATTTTATTTTACTAGCTGTAACTAGCAAATGGTTTAATATTTCTAATTTATTTTTTTTTACCCTATTATAAAAAACTTTTATTGCAATTCTAGATGTTATTATCATGGTAATTAATATTTCAATCCAAACAATTAAAAAAACATCACATCAAAATCTGGTCAAAACTTTATGTAGTAGTTTTAGTAACACATGCTTATTATTGCACAAAGATATACTAAACAAATCCAGCTGTTAATTAAAGAAATTCGAGCAAAAATTAAAAAAAAAATAAAAAAATTGCTATAATATATATTGTTAGTCCTGAAACTAAGAAAAGGCTAACAAAACCAAGTCAAAAACTCCTTTTTTAGTTTATTACTATTGCTCCTCGTAGTAAACAAATCCGACTAAAAATTAAAAAAAAAATGGAGTGCCACATTCCCCAGCCTAAGTCTTTGTCATCCAAAAATGGTGACAGTTGACATTAAGTTAAAAAAAAGTAACAAAATTGATCTCTTAAGCACAAAATAGTTGCGAGATCCTCAGTTTATTGATTACCTGCCAGAAGTTTCAATTAGAGTTATACACCCAACCGTCCGAGAGTTTGTCAAAAATTAGATGTTTTTCCTATTTACAAATGTCAATTGCCACTATATTCGGAAGTGAGTTACAAATCTAATCTTCTAATAACAAACAGTTACATAGATGGGTAGAGCACTCAATTTATTAATTGTTTGCAAATAGTGTTTGTCAATCAAAAATTAAAACTTTCTTTTCTTTACAACGATCAGCTATTACTAAATTGGGAAAAAAATGACAAACCCAATCTCCTGATAACAAATAATATCTTTAATTATTTTTTTTAAACTGCCTATCCGTTCCGGATGTTAGCTATTATGTTGACATTTTATATTACATTCACAACTACTCGCAAAAGATATGTCGTTGTCATAGAGAACCAGTTTCTAAAACCATGCAATTTTTTTTTGGCCGATGCTTATTTTCTTTCTACTTTACCTTGTAGAATGCATTGTAGAAGCCCATATCTACTATAGTTGCGCATGATGTGTCTCAATTATTGTAGTTTCTTGTGTTTGATCGTGGTGAAAATTTCTTTAGTGTTTTGTTCGTTCTTGTAAGTATTCCTCATTGTTATTATGATTTTTTCATAATATTTTCAATATTCTTTTATAGAGTCACATTTTATACGTTTCTAGTTTCTTTATGTTTGCTTCCGTTTGCGTTCTAGTTTCCAAACAGAGAATACGTAGCATCATAAGAGTCATTTTTGTGCTTTCAGTTAGATCTATTCTTTCAAAAACAATCAACATTTTAATAAATATGCTTCTACTCATTTCAATTCTGCCTTTTATTTCCTGTGTTTTACATATATCATACATACTTCTTTACCCTTTAAATGTTACCTTGTACTAGCTTCAGTTGTTGGTGGTTTCGTGGTTTATTCTGACTTATGATCATAAATTTGGTCTTATCCATGTTGACATCTAACCCATATCTATAAATGGTGTTTGTTAATCTATTCATTAAGGGTAGTAGATTTTCTAGAATATCAGCAATTATCTTTATATTATCTGCATATCTAATGTTGTTTATGCGTATTCCGCTTAGTAAATTTTTTTTTTGTAAATTTTCTAAAGCTTCTCAAAATATGTATTTACATCTCTGCCTCACTCCACGTAAACTTTTTACTCTGTCTGCGCTATCGTAGCCCATTTTTACACTGCCGTTTGGTTCCATTATAGATTTGTTATTATTCTAAGGTTTTTGTCGTCTATTTCGATTTTTTTTTCAGGATTTCTATCAACTTTTAGTGTAAGTATAAGTTATGTGATCGTAAGTGCACTAGAACTTGACTGACACCAATACTTAATAATGTAAATGCGTCGGTTTAAATTTTGTACAAGTGTAAACTGAGTCACGTTTTGTTGTTATAAAACTTTCTCTTGACTGACATTTGTTAAAAATTTGAGCAAGGTTATATTTTTTTTTGACCACAAACACTTGGGCGAGTGGGATGAACTCAAGTACTAACTGAGTCTTGCTTTATTGTTGAAATACTTTGTCCCGCCCGCCGACCCAAATGTTGGTGATCCAGAAATTGGCTAACAACAATTGTTGATTAACATTTGTTAAAAATACGAACAAGGTTAAAGAAATTATAATTTTCTTGACCACAAACATTTGGGCGGGTGGGTGGGACACAAGTATAAACTGAATCACGCTTTGTTGGTGAAATACTTTGTCCTGCCTACCCACCTAAGTGTTAATAATTCTGAAAGTAGCTAATCAACAATTGTTGATTGACATTTGTTAAGAATACGAGCAAGGTTGAAGAAACTATAATTTTTTTTGACCACAAACACTTGGGCGGGTAGGATAAACTCAAATATAAACTGAGTCTTGCTTTATTGTTGAAATACTTTAGTTTATCAAATGCCTACTTGTAGCCTACAAAACAAGTATATACATCAGAATTCATATTTTTGCTTCTTTGTACTAATACTTGCATACTGAAGAGGGTTTTCTTTGTTTCGACTGCATCCCCAAATCCAAGTTGTGTAGGTCCCGGTTGTTCTTTTACTACTTTGTATATTATTTTAAGTAAAATTTTTAGAAACACTTTCAAAAGATGGCTTGTTAGGTTTATTGTTTTAAAGTTTTGGCATCTTTTTGCCAAAGCCTTTTTGAAAATGTTATGAATTCTGATTCCAGCCATTATTGTGGTATAATAATTATAACGGTTAGTTATTTTAACCCTTCTTTGTCTAATAGTTTCAAAAGTTTGGAGTAGAATCCGACTAGCCTTAGAGTTTTGCCGTCATTTGTTTTATGACATTTTGTACTTTGTTTTTCAGAATGCTTGAGCCTGTTTCTGGCTCTATTTGAGGTAGTTTTGGTCATTTGTCTTTGAATAGTTGTTCAATATATGTCTTCCAGGTGTTCTTTATTGTGTTTCTCTCTATTAATATGTTGTTATCGTTGTCAACAATAATTGTTTGCTTCTTTCTTATCGATATTCTAGTAACTACTTTTACCTTTCTGTGTACGTTAAAAATATCAGATATGTTCTGTAGAGTTCCTAATTCTGCCCACCACTGTTTCGTTTTTCTTATCTTTTGTCTGATTATTTTGTGTGTTCTATTACACTGTATTTATCTGTGTTTTTTGAGCCTTTCTTTCTTTCCATTAATTGCAGAATCTTATCTATCGTTCAGGATTTTTGTTTGAACTTTCTCTTAACCTTCTTTACTTCTAAGTTTACCCTTTTTATTTCATTTTCTGCGGATGTAGTATAGTTTATTGGATTAATGTTTCTGCTATTTCTTTCTCTACTTATGCTTTTGTGATGTTTCTTTTAACTTAAAAACGTTGCATTTTCTGTTTTGCATTTTTTCTCTCTTTTACTTTTTTCATTTGGACTCTCAGACGTCCCTCTATTGGGTTGTGGTCAAATTGTATGTTTTTATTGAATTACAAGAATGTAGTCGATTTGATTTTTGACTATCGTTTTAAGAGTGTGTGCAGGTGATGTTCATCGCCTATGTAAAAATTCAAGTGTTTAATACAGTTAGCTAGGGTTTATCTACAAATTTGCTTAACAGTTTTCCTCTTTCATTTTGTTTGCCTAATCCGTAGAGTTCTATATGATCTCCAGTTTTACCGTTGCCGACTTTTGCATTAAAGTCTCCCAATGTCGTTGTAATGTCCTGTTTAAAAAGCTTCTTCAGTATGTCTACTATTTCTTGCTCTATGTCTTAATTGCTGCTGTCTAAAGTAGAAGCATAAACTTGAATTAACTTTAATGAGACTGGGCTACTCAATATTTGAAGTAATGTTATTTTTTTTGATACAAGTATAAAGTTTGTTACATGCCTTGAGTCTTCGACAATGATTCCTACAATATTATTATGTTCTTCATCTGGTAGTCCTCAGTAGTATATTCTGTAGTTATTAATGCTGCAGTAGTTTGCCACAGGCTATCTCATCTCACTGATCACCATATTAATATTCATTCTTTCCATCTCCTCTGTGGCATTCTGCGCCTTTCCTGTTGGAGCCATCGGTTTTATGTTCTTACATTGCTTATTTTAATCGTAGTTTTGTTTTTGTGTGTTAATTTAAATTAATTAAAACAAGTAATTTCAAATATAGTGGAGCACTGTTTTGTATAAATGTCAGTTGGTACTAAATTGGTAGGTTACTTCATTTATTGATTGGTTGGCAAGTAATTTTAAATAAAGTGTTTCATTTACCCGACAAAGTGTCAACCAGGAATTATATGTTTCTGCTAACTCCACAAATATCAGTGGTCGCTAAATTAGAGAATGAATTACAAATCCAATCTGTTGATGACAAACAATTAAGTGAGCGAGCGGAGCACTTAGTTCATTGATTGTAAACAAGTAGTTTCAATTGGAATTGAAAAAATTAATCATCAGAAAAATTGATATTTCTCCTCTCTACTATTGTCAGCTGACATTGAGATGAAGAAGACCCAATTCAATATCTTGATGACTGTTCATTGATTGTGGGCTAACAGTTTTTTCTACATATTTAGTCCAATTTGCAATAGAAACCAACCAAAGATTTGATTCAAACAATCCGGTATTGCCATCAAATCTCTAATTTAATAACGGAACACAGTAAATAACTTAAGCCAAAAAATACAATTTAAAAACAAGGTTTATAACAAAAATAAACTTTTTGTACCGCAATTTTTAAACTAAAAACAAGCTCCTACTGCAAAATATCTCTTCCGACGTTTGACCGTATAAATGTTTTGTCGGTCTAAATTTTGCCCATCAAATCAAAACTCTTTCAAATCAAAAAATAATACTCTATTTCAAGTAATTAGTAATAAAGTTGGTTTCAGTTGCATTAGTGTAGTTGACTAGTTGTTGAGGTTGTTAAATAAACAAACAGTGTTGGTTAGACAAAAAAAGTTTCAAAATACAATATGTTTTGTGAATTCAAATAGTAATATAATTGACTTTTTGTTTATACCAATCCAGAGCTTTGAGTAATTTTGCCCAAGTTCTCCAAAAAAAATGATCCGAAATTAGAGTAAAGATTTGAAAGGTCTACTAGCAATAAACTTTTGTAGGTGGTCAACTTAGTGTAGCTTTCAAAAGTGCATTAACGTTTTATCCCAGTTTCATGACTACTCACTAATTAATTCCTAATGATGTAATTTCCATCAAGCTTAGCAGGTTGACGTACCATAGAATACAAACAGTCAAATCTAATACTTATAATAAGCTTAAAGCCATTATTTTATACTAATTTTGAACAGCATCCTTAAATTGTCTTAATCACCAAACGCTCAACGATTAAACAAAAAATTTATTGGTGTCGCTGCGTGTAGCAAAAAAGTTTTTTTGATAATCTTGTGAAATATTTCATCAAACCGCATTTAAAGTGGTCATTTGAAAAAAAAACATAATAGTCAAAAAAAATTACGACTGTGAGCTAAATGTTGCTCAAAACCCATTTATTTATTGCTGCTTTGTTAGTTTGTGCACCCACAGTTATCGTGCAAAAGCACAAATAATTGTAAGGTCTTTTTAAAATTATAGCAGTTGTTAGTTCTTTCTTTGTAGAACGGTTATAGTATTTCTATTTAGAACATAGTCAGTTAATAAATTCATCTCTGCTACTCAGAAAACCAAAATTACAGTTTCTGATAGAAATTAAGTTTTTTTGGTAGGAGAAAACTTTTACAAATTTATGGCATGAACTATTGTTTTGTAAGTTTGTGTCTGTGCAAAAAGCATGTTTAATTTACAGTGACAATTAAAAAAGTCAACCAAAAACGTTAAAATCTTCTAACAAATTTGTCTGCACAATTGCTCAGGACTGAAGAACCACCATGTTATTTTTCTTTAGCGTATCTATTCAAAAGTTCAATACTAGAATTTCAAAATAGAGACTTACAAGTAAACTTTAACTCACAGTAAAAAATTGTATTAGTTATATTAATAGTTTGTTTTGATTTAAAAAAATGTATACGGTGAGATAACTCAGTTGTAGAGAATTAAAAATTTGGTCTTTATTGGCCACCTAATAAACTGTTAATTCCATAACACCTTGAACAAGTCACAAGACTAAAAATAGCTGCAAAATACACAATAAAGCAAATAAAAAACAGAAACTAATTCAAGATTTCTAGTTTGTTGCTGGTAACGTTGCCGTTCTTATTGTACCTAAGAATTGTTGCATGTCATAGTTTATAAAATTAACGGGAATATATAGTATATAAACTGTCAATGGCAATTACTATTTTTTATTTAAATTGTAACTGATTATGGGAGTACGTTTCACTATTTACAGAAATTTCCGCTTCAAAACTACAAGAAACTCTTGCCTACGTAAAAAAACAATAAACCGCTAAACTTTATAAGACACAGAAACTCATGTTAGTATTTTTTTTTTTTTTATTACAAACGGACTGCTTCAATGTCAATAGCTAACGCTATATCAGAGATTTCAAACAGAATTACCAAGTTCACCTGTTTTATTTTATAGTATAAAATACAAAAAGATAGATAGGTTATAAAATTTATGTTAACAAAATTTATATATACAAATTGTTAAGTTTATAAAAAATGTACACCGCATTCCATGCTGAAAATACTGCTTTGCACAAATAAGTATTATAAAATTTTGTGAGCAGTAGCTTAGTGGTTCAGTCCGGTCTATAACTATTAAAAAGTGTAAAACTCTATTAATAAAAAACCAAAAATAACAAAATCCAGTCATGAAATATTAAAATATTTTTAGAAAGAACCAAATCTGATCAAAAACAGTTAAAAAGTGCAAAACTCTGTTCATAAAATTTTAAAATTACTAAAACCCAGTCTTGAAACTTCTAAATATTGTCAGAAAGCACCAAATCCAGCCATAAATTGTTAAAAAATGTAAACATTTTTATAAAATCTTAAAAATAACAAAATCTTGCTGTAAAATATCAAAATGTTAGAAAACACTATAAAATTGTTAAAAAATAAAAATTGTAAGTTAAAAATGTTAAAAAATGTCAAAATATCAAAATGTTATTAAAAAATACAAAAATCGGACCATAAACTGTTAAAAAGTTTAAAATTCTATTTATAAAATGTTAAGCATACTATAAATCCAAAATAATCCAAAATTGTCGAAAATAGCAATTCCAGTCATAAAATATTAAAATATTCTAAATCTGACCATAAAACTGTTGCAAATTTTTACTCATAAAACGTCAAAATTAGCAGAATCCAGTCTTAAAACATCAAAATATTGTTAAAGGCACCAAACATTTGTTAAAACTAAAATGCAAATTTCTATTCATAAAATGACAAAAATTAATAACGTTTTCGGTCAAAACTATAAAATATTTTTAAATAAAATTAAAACAAGGCAAAAAAACGGTTTAAAAGTGCAAAATCCGAACATCAAAATATTGTTGTAGCAAGAAAGTTTGGCCATAAACAGTTGAAAAATGTAAACTTTTGTGAAATATCCTAAAACTAACCAATTCCGGCCATAAAATATAAAATTTTTGTTAGAAATAGCTAAATTTAGTCATAAGCTGTCAAAAAGTGCAAAATTCTATTTATAAAAAGTCAAAATTAACAAAATCCGGCTTAAACGGGTAAAATATGTAAAAAAATTATAAATTTCCAAAAATTGCAAAATCCAGCTATAAAATAAAAAAATATTATTAGAAATGGCAAAATGCGGCCATAACCTGTCAAAATATAAAAAAATGTATTAATAGAATGTAAAAATAAAAAAATCCAGCTATAAAGTATAATACTTTTACAAAAAAGCATCAAAATTTATCATAAACTGTTAAAAACCCAAAATTCCATTTAAAAATTTTGTTCATAAAATTTTAAACAGCAAAATCATAATTATAAAATTTTCAAAAGTGTATATTTTTTCATAAAATTTTCAAAAGTATAATAATTTTTATAAAATCTCAAAAATGGCAAAATCTGGTTATAAAATATAAAAATTATTGTAAAAAAAAACATAAACCGGCTATAAACTGTCAAAAAATGCTAAATCTTATTTACGGAAAGTCAAAAATAGCAAAATCTGGTCCCCAGGTTTTGAAATAGACGTCAAAAAGACCCTGTAAGCTTGAAGGCCCTCTATCATCTTGCATTTTTGTCAATTTGTTTTGCAAATTATCTGAGTCATTTTAACACCCATTACATCTACTTGAAATGTGTTTTTAACCCAACTATGTTTTTTAATATAAACATTTTGTAGTGTTATATTTTTCCATGTAATTTTCAAAGTTTTTCAAATATTCTCAAAAATAGGCGTAATCCCGACCAGAATATTGTTGTCATTAAGATCTTTCAAAAACAACTTCAATATTGAAAACGCTGCCAATTGATGTTTTGCATTTTATTCTTGATTACAGTATTGTTGCATTTCAGTGTTCAGCTACCTCCCGCAACCCAAATTTGAGGACACTTTAGTCTATTGATCTTGTGATACCATCCCAATTCAACTTCAAACGTGTTACTCTGTCTTTAACATCGGTTAGACCAGTTCTCTGTCGTTTGATTAAATTTGATACCATCCATCAACCGTTCCATGGATCTCTAAACAACCCTCATTTTTCAGCATTTCCTTAGTGTATGTGAAAGTCTTTGCTTTGTAAGTCAGCACTAGTAAGACACATTGATTATAGACCTTACGTTTGAAGCACACTGATGTCGAATCTAAAATCGCCAAGCAAATTCTTCTTCATATTTTACACGTTTGGTTATATTTAGTAATTTTGAGCCCATGGTCTAGATATTTACACGCCGCAACTTGTTCAATATGCGCATTATTCACCAAAATATTCTAGCTTAAGGCAAGATTTGGCATAAATTGCGTCTTTGAAAAGCTTGGGTTAAGGCTTAAAGAAGTAGGCAAGCAAGTTCTTTATGAGTAATTTTTCAAACGAAATATTTTTTGACTAATTTGCAAATATTTTTAAAGTTACAAAATATTTAGAAATTTTATTAGAACTTATCTTAGCAAACATTATAGGCCAATTAATCCCAAAATTGCTAAATAATTTTTATTTTTGATTAATTATTTTCAAAATTGAAAGAAATATCTAAAAACCTAATTTAAATTCAGTTTTATACAATTAACCATTTCAAATTTCAATTAATTAATTATGAATTAACTAAAATTACAGTAAAGATTGTTAAGTTAAGTTTGAATAAATTATTTAAATTTTTCGTAGTAATAGAATTTGTTAGGGTTCTAGAATTTGACGAGTGGCATTGGCTCCAGTCAGAATATTTTAAAAATTGTCAGACAAGATTGATTGATACTATAAAAAATATACAAATTTATTACATAAAAATTAAATTATACAATACAAAAAATGAGTAATATTAAAATATACATATTTATAAAATTGGTTACATAAAATATAGAATATTCATTGAGGAAAATTATTTTGTATAATAAAATGATCGCAGTGAATGCTTTATGTTTGGATCTAAAGTTGTATCTGCAATAGATAGCAGTTTTTCTTTTTCGCATTTATCAAACATTTGGAAATCTACTATTTCCATATTTTAACAATAATTTAACAATATCCAAATTATTATAACTAACTGCTTTTGATAATAATAAATAAAACGATGTTTTACTTAAAGTTCTTGAACCACTATCCAACAAAATTTCTACAACTTTTGTATGGTGACCTTTAACAGCAACAATTATTAAAGATTTTTTTTTCAACTCCTACATGAGCACCTCGTGTTAACAATTTACTTACAATTTCATCATAACCATGTGACACAGCTAAATATAAACAAGTGCGTGATTTTTTATTATTTATATGAATGTCTACCCCATTTTCCAAAAACAACTCTACTATATCGTAATGTCCTAATGCTGTGGCCTGATGTATTGGCAAGTTATAACCAAACTTTGTATACATGCTAGCATTATGTTTTAATAACTCTCTTACAATTTCAATATTACCCTTTTCTATTGCTAAATAAATAGCAGTTCTATTAAAATAATCCTTGCTTTCAACTGAAATCCCATTTTTAATGCAAACACTTAGAGAAGTGACAAAATTTGTATTTACCGCAATATGTAATAGATTATTTCCATATGAATCTTTCAAGTTAATGTTTTCTTTAAAACTTACTATTACATTCAATACATCAGCAGTCTCAATTAAATTAAGCGAGTTACGTGAATTGAAAACATTTAATTTTGCACCATTTTCCAGTAACAATTTGACAATGCTAGAATAGCAATTAATAATAGCTTGATTTATAGAAGTGTTATTTGAACTATTGATGGAATCAATGCAAGCACCGTTATTTAATAACATATGAACAACATTTGTATGTCCTTCTGTTGTAGCCATATGCAATGCAGATTCAAGTCTATTATTTGTAATATTAATATTTGCTCCTTTAGATAATAACAATTCCATCAAATTAATATCCCCGCTCTTAGCAGCATTGTGTAGTGCAGTATTGCCAAAACTATCTTTATAATTGACACCTAACCGTAATGCATTACAATACAATACATTAACAATAGGACTTAATTTATCTTCTTCAATTTTTTCAAGTTGTTTTTTGTATCCAAAGCAACTCTTAGAAACAGTACGGTTAAGAGTTGCATTATTACCATGTTGCTTCATATTCTGATTAGTTTTCTGTTGTTTTTTGTATGCAATCAGACTCTTAGAAACTGTGCGGAACATATCCAGATGACCACGTTGTGCAGCAAAATAGAGACCGGTGCATTTCTCCAATTCTTCATGCAGTGGCTCCAGATTCAATTCAGAGATATATTTAACAATTTCCCAATTGCCATTTTGTGCTGCCAAATATAAAGCTGTTGAATAAACAACACCCTCTGACAATAAAGTTGCATTGAAATCCATCTAAAATATTATATAAATATTTAATGGTAAAAAGGATAAAAAGCAATGTAAATAAATACCTTAACAGTATTGTTATAAATTTGAACAGTATTAAACACTAATTAGAACTAACGTGTTCACAGATCTATTGAATACGATTCGTTTACCATTCATTTCAAGCACTTTATGCCGAATGTAGGTTGATAAGTAATAAATCATAAAAAAAATTATAAAACCAAGAACAAAAAATTAAGAACAAAAAACAAAAAACAAATAAAAGAAAAAAAATTACAAAGTTTACAATAAAATTAGAAATTTATAGTTTCATTAAAATGATTCAGCCACATTTATTATAACAAACTTTCGCAAGAAATTCTTTTATTAATATTGTTATTTAACTAATTATTTTAAATATTTGTTTATATGCAACAACAATGGCTGTATTGTACGATTGATTGCATACATTACAACAAGGTCAACTAAGCAGTGGCGTAACTTTGATTTTGTAAAATGGGTATTTATATTACTATTGATACATTTTGTCATTATTTAACTTTAAAGTACCAAGTCAAGTGTATTTTAATATACTAATTTATTTAAAACTCAATCTACTCTTATCACAAATTAATAAAAAAATGTTACTTACAACAGGTATAAATAATAAAGTTATACAAATACAACAGTTTCATTTCTTAAAGTCAGTACTTATTACCTTTTTATGTTTGGATGTAATTATTTGTATAAAATTAACAAATCAAATGTTTATGTTCTAGGCTGATAGTAGAATACGGATTTTATGTAAAACAAACTGCGACTACGATGATCATTATTAATAATAAAAACATAAATAAATTTACTCAATTTGTCAATTTTAAATATTAGTGATGTGGTGTCAGAAGAGTATTTAGCAATAGGACTTATGTGTTAATTCATTTAATTCAATTATTAAAAACATTTTGGACAATAACTATGTCTTTCCTTAGCTCTACAAAGCCATATTTATAAATTAAATTAAATAAAACAATATGTAGAATAAAAAAGACACCGTTACAGATTACAAAACAGTTTTAAATTAAAAAAGATATAATTGTTTAAATCACAGTAATAAATGCTTTGTTTACAAGTCTTTTGAGTTAAAAAATAGTTTTAAAATCAAATTGTAAAAAATCATCCATGTTATAGAAACAATTACTTATTAAAAAACCCTTGGCCCAAAGCAATAACAATTTATCTGGTTTTTGTTTTACATTTTTAGACAATTTGTTAAAAAAATTGGCGCAGTAGTAATTTGAACTGTTTTGAGATCTTTTCAACCTGACGGGATTTAATTTAATGTTATTTGTTTTGCTTTGTGAACTGATCTTGGTTTTAAAAAGAATTTAATGCTTTCAAAAATGTAGATGGACAGCAAAGTTAGTATTTGTTGTTCTATAAAAGTAGTTTTGCAACAATCACGACAGCCAGTGGCGTTAATAATTCTTACTGCTTTTCTCTAAAGTGCAAATAAACGAGTACAAACTGCTAAATGACCCTAAATAAATATTACATAAATTAGATGGCTATAACATAAAGCAAAATAAGCATTTCTCAAACAAACCACAGATACACAATGTTTTAAACACCGCAAAGTAAATATTGACTTGTTAAGTTTGTTTGCAAAATATTCTCCAAGTATTATCCAATTTAAGTTAGAGCCAATCTAAATTCTTAAAAATTTAGTTGACTCAACACATTTTTGATGGTCAGTTTTTAGGGAAATTAATATTATTTCTGTTTTATTTTGATTCAGAGACAGCTGATACTTAACATCTATTGTACTACCTAATCATTGTTTAGTTTGCTATCAGTTTGTACCTGCTCTACAACATTTCTTGATGTCAGTATGCTAGTGTTATCAGCATATAATATTACTGAACTTTTTAAGCCTTAATCTGGTAAATTATTAATATATAATAAAAAAGAAAGAAGTCCTATAATCGATCCTCGCGGGACACAAAAACCCAAGCTTCTCTTTTGTGATACAGCACCATTACATAAAACTACTTGCCGCCTTTCACTCAAATATGACTTTATTATTCTACTACTTGGGTGCAGATTATAGCAATATAGTTTTCTCAACAAAATATAATGGGAAATACAATCAAAAGGTTTACTCAGATCTAGAAAACTTCTTATTGATATTTCAAAGCAGATACCAATATTATTAACTAATAGAGTAGTAATAGAGTTAAAAAAGAAATAATAAAACATTATAAAAACGTTTATTTTTAAACAATTCTCTCATTTCTAAATCCAAGCACACAAGGGTGTCCCGAACAATAAATCTTTTGATGACCAACACTTGGGCGGGTATATGGGTCACAGTAGAAGTAGTAACTCGCCCACAAATTAAACTTTGTTGCCACCCGCCCACCCTAGCGTAAGTTATCTTAAATTTTATTTTTTTCTCTCATATCTAAATTCAAGCACACAAAAAGTAGGACAAGCAATAGATACTTTAATTACTAATGCTTGGGCGGGTGGGTGGGTCACAGTAGAAGAAGTAACTCGCTCATAAATTAAACTTTGTACCCATCTGCCTACCCTAGCGTTACTTAAAAAGAAAGTGACTCGCCCACAAATTAAACTTTGTTCCCACCCGCCCACCCTAGCGTTAGTTATCAAGAGATTTATTGTTAAACAATTTTTTCATATCTAAATTCAAACACACAAGAGGTGTCCCAAACAATAGATCCTTTGATGACCAACACTTGGGCGGGTAGATGAGTTACAGTAGAAAAAGTAACTCACCCACAAATTAAACTTTGTTTCACCCACCCAAGCGTTAGTTATCATAAAATTTATTTTTAAACAATTCTCTCATTTCTAAATCCAAGCACACAAGAGTTGTCCCGAACAATAATTCCTTTAATGACCAAACTTGGGCGGGTGGATAGGTCACAGTAAAAAAAGTAACTTGCCCATAAATTAAACTTTGTTGCCACCTGCCCACCCGTGCGTTAGTTATCATAACATTTATTTTTAAACAATTCTCTCATATCTAAATTCAAGCACACAAGAAGTGTCCTAAACAATAAATCCTTTGATAACTAACACTTTGGAGGGTAGGTGGGTCACAGTAAAAAAATTAAGTGTGTATTATTCATTAAAAATCTAGACTCTTTCTTTTGTAATAAAATCAAACAAAACAAATAACTCGCCCACAAATTAAACTTTGTTAAACAATTCTCTTATATCTAAATCCAAACACACAAGAGGTGTCCCAAACAATAAAAAGTAACTCGCTCATAAATGAAAAATTGTTCCCACCCACCCACCCACCTACCCAAGCGTTAGTTATCTTACAATTTATTTTTAAACAATTCTATCATTTCTAAATCTAAGCACACAAGATGTGGGACAAACAATAGATCCTATAATAACTAACATATGGGCGGGTGAGTAAGTCACAGTAGAATAAGTAACTCGCCCACAAATTAAACTTTGTTCCTACCCACCCAAACGTTAGTTTTCATGAAATTTATTTTTAAACAATATTTTTATTTCTAAATTCAAGCACACAAAAAGTGAGACAAACAATAGGCGGGTAGGTGGGTCACAGTAGAATAAGAAACTTGCCCACAAATTAAACTTTGTTCTTACCCGCCACCCTAACGTTAGTTATCAACAAATTTATTGTTAAACAATTCTCTCATATCTAAATCCAAGACACAAGAGGTGTCCCAAACAATTGATTCTTTAATGACCAACACTTGGGCGTGTAAGTGGGTCACAGTAGAAGGAGTAACTCGCTCACAAATTAAACTTTGTTCCCACCCACCCACTATAACTTTACTTACCAAGAGATTTATTGTTAAACAATTCTCTCATATCTAAATCCAAACACACAAGAAGTGTCCCAAACAATAGATCCTTTGATGACCAACACTTGGGCGGGTGAATGTGTTACAGTAGAAGAAGTAACTTGCTTACAACGTAAACTTTGTTGCTACCCGCCCACCCTAGCGTTAGTTATCATAAAATTTATTTTTAAACAATTCTTTCATATCTAAATTCAAACACACAAGAGGTGTCGCAAACAATACAGTTGAAAAAGTAACTTGCTCACAAATTAAACTTTGTTCCCTCCCACCCACCCAAGCGTTAATTATCATAAAATTTATTTTTAAATAATTTTCACATATTTAAATCTAAATCTCGAACAATAATGTACACAGTACAAGAAGTAACTCACCCACAAATAAAACTTTCTTTCCACCCGCCCACCCTAGCGATAGTTATCATAAAATTTATTTTTAAACAATTCTCTCATTTATAAATCTAAGCACACAAGAGGTGTCTCGAACAATAGATCTTTTGATGACCAACACTTTGCGAGTGGGTGGTCACAGTAAAAAAGGTAACTTTCTCACATATTAAACTTTGTTCCCACCTACCCACCCAAGCGTTAGTTTTTATATCCTTTGATGACCAACACTTGGGTGGGTAGGTAGGTCACAGTAGAAAAAGTAACTCGCCCACAAATTAAATTTTGTTTGAACAATTCAGCGTTGTTACCTCTTAAAGTTTGTTACCCATACACTGATTTTTATAGAGCAACGCCAACTATGCTAAAACAATCTTAAAAAGTTGCTCAAAGTGGCTTGACATAAAAATTAATGTAACTTATAATGCAATGGTATCATCAACAAACTTTGCTTTAATGAGCAAAAAACCTAAAACATATTTGTTCCAAAATATCGTTTTAAGCTATATATTGCGTCAAAATAAAAAAATTTAATGTCAAATTACTGTGACATTTTATAGTGTCATCATCAAGTTAAAAGCTAAATGAGTGATTTGCAATTTGAACACAGAAAAATCATACAATTTTTATCAAAAGAAAACAGTAGCCCAAAAAAGATTCATAAGAGATAGATGGCAGTGTAGGTAGAAAATAGCCCATCTTATTTTTAATAAAATATTGGTGCAGCAGATACCCAGTTCTTGATAAATATGGAAAACCTCTAGAAGCACAAACTAATAAAATTACCAACAAAGTGATTGACCGCCAAATAAAAGTTAAGTTATTACTAAATAAATTAAAATATCAAAAATTATAATTTGAGAATGAGCAAAGTGTCGGCATCATAGATTCTTAAGTTGCTCCGTCCCAAACAAAAACTGTGTGAACAACAAACTTGGGAGAGCAATTTGATTGTTTTATCCTAAGATGCAAACTTTTGCTATAGAATTGTAACTGTGAATGAGACTGGAGCTCCTCCCACAAAACAAAAGTTCATGTAATAAGTTCAATAAAGTTTCCCATCACTCAAAAGAGCAAAAACGCAACTTTCTGCGCCAATAGTGATAGCTACAGTTTTCTAGAACTCTAAACATATTTTTGCAATTGTCAACCAAATGTGATTATTATCTTGTTCCAAAACTTAGGTGTTGCTTTTTCTCAAATTAAATTTGGAAGACGCAGTAAAGTCATATTTGCAAAACTAAAAAAAAAAAACCTTTCCCGTTCAGTGTGATTTAAAAAGTATTTTAGACTTTTTTCAATCTTTTATTTGGTGTTGTGTTTATTCCAGATTGAGTACCAATACTCTGTTGGCAGAGCGTTGGTGTTCAATATCCAGAAGTCATACTTTTGATTTTCACTGGGAGCGTGAATATTTCTAACTTGCTTATTGTTTATAATCGTATAAAACAGCTTAAGAGCTATTGCATTTAGTATAAAAACAATTGATAAAATTTTAGTTGACACTTAATAAAATACCATTACTTTTTTTAATTTTAAATTCTAATATTTAATGATTAGTTGGTATGTCATAACAACAAAATCCTTAAACAAAGAACACAAAATGAATATAAACAATGCGCTTAAACCTTGTAAAGTGCTAAAAACAAAATCTCTTACCAAAAGAAGAAATATTTATTATAACTTATCATTTATTAGACTATTATTTATTAAAATCTTGATTAAAACTCATTATTTAATGTTTCTATGTATGCAACAATAATAGCTTGTATGTAATGTTAGTTGCATACAATTTAAAAATAAAATAAGCAGTGGCGTAACTATAAGTTTGTGACAGATATTTATATTACATAGATAAGTTATAAAACAGAATTCATGTCAAACACATTCATGATCAGGAATATAGTTGTTGAAGTATTGAGAAAAATAAATCAAACATGGATCAAATATAAAACTAAAAATACATTCGTGTACAAAAAACTCCAACACCAAAGTGAATTTCTACTACTATAAAAGTTGTTTTTTTTTTTACTTATTTTACAAGATGTAAAACATTATCTGCAAAATAAAAAATTTAAAAAACTAAACTTTTTATTCAATAAGTCGCGAAAGGGTTTGTCCTTCATTTTGCGGTTAAGCTAAGATTGGAGTTTAAGTTCATTTCGAATCAGTTTATCTAAGTTTGTCAATGTAACTGTCAAAATGCATTATTTGTAAATAGGTTATGTATCAAGCTTTGAGTCAGGAAAAAGCAGAACATTTAAATTTAAAATAAATTTTGATAAAACTTCGATAATAAGATTGTCGTTTAAAAATGTTGAACATTACTTGTATTTTATTAACAATATTCTTAAAAACGTAGTAATAATGCAGTTTAAATATGTTTATTTGCTCATTATGCTGCAAACATTATACAGAATAAAATAACATAAATAAAATAAAGTTAGAAATAAAAGACATTTCACTACTAACTTAAAATACATTTATTATATTAATCTCAGATCACAAACTGAGTTAAACAAATGATTAAACTATGATTAAAATATCAGCCCTAAGTAAGGTCTATCAATATTTTCAGTTTGTTTTTATTTGTCTGTAACATTTCTTGCTGAATGCTGAAAGAATGAGAATATAGTGATAATTATTGAGACAAAGAAAAAAGTAAGTTCACAAAAATGATGATGTCAAAATATTACACTGTTAGCACTGGGTATAACATGAAGAAAGAACAAGAATAGAAATTGTAATTTAAAAAAAAACAAAAATGAACAAAACTAATACAATCATGAAAAGCAAAAATATAATAAAAGTGCACATTAAAACAAATGAAACATCTATTACAATCATAAGAGTACATAGACCAACAAAAAATATAGAAAAAGTAGAAAAACCAATACCAACCCATAAAATTATTATAACGGGAAACCTATGGAAGAACTAGAAACGGGAAAGGAGATGACACATTGGGCCTCTAAAAAAACTCTTTAAGATTAATAAAATTTTATAACGACCTCATAATTATGAATAGATTCTTTAAACACAAACAGATCTATACGTTCACTTTGACTCAAAAAACACAAAAGATTAGATTAACTAAATATTACTTTATAACAAAAACAGATGGACAACTAAACATAAAAGACGTACGAGTAAAAAAAGACACAGAATGTTGAATAAGCCATAAACTACTAGAAAAAGAATAAAAAGGAAGCAAAATTAAAGTTCACTTACTATAGAATAAAGTCAATTAGATACCTGTTACAACAAAGACTAGAGCAGAAGATATGAGAATTTACATATAAAAATGTAGAACAAACGCACCAAGGTTTTAAAGAACAATATTAAAAGAGGCGGCACTAAAATCATTGAGAAAACTACAAATTCCATATTAGCAAAAAAAAAGTGCTTGACAGAAAAAAAAAACTATATATAAAGTATCTTAACACTAAAGTAACGGAAGATCTAGAACTGCAAAGAAAAAGTAAAACAAAAAGAAAACAACTTGAAACAATGTATTGAAAGCACAAAAAACTACTAAATGATACTTACCTTCAGTTTAAACACCTAAAAGAACAAAAAAACGCCGCAAACAAACTTAAACCCATAGAAATAGATCTTAAAGACGTTAGAAAAGCAATTAAATTCTTATAAAATAGCGCACCAAAAGTTATCAAATATGAAGCCAAAAAACTAATAAAAATCGTACATCAACTACTCCAAGTAGCCGTGGGATGAGAAAAACTACCCAAAGAATAGGCAGATATCATTAATTTAAAAAAGAAGATAAAAAAATGCAACAATAGACAGCTTACAAAGAAAAACTATTAAACAAAAACTTAAAAAACAAATCAACAGCAAAATTTAAAAAAAACAGATCATGTATAGACCATATCTGTAAAGATATGGCAATAAGCAACACGTCTTAGGAAAGCAAATAGCAAAACAATTAGACATGTACCTATTATTTGTAGACCTAAAACAAACTTACAATTCCATCCATAGGAAGAAGATATGAAAGACAATGTAGCAAATAGAAATATCCAAAACTATTATAGACGCTCTGAAACAAATGTATAAAAAAAATATCGTCTATGAAGTGAATTTAAAACAAGCCCTTTCCAGTGCTGTTGCACGTCTCCAACATTATTTAAAATATGTATAGAACAAACCTAGAAAAAACGAATTTCTACACATTAAGCTTCGCAGACGATAATTGCTCCGGAAACTGAAAAAAAAAACTAAATTTTGACTAGAGATAAACTTCAATAAAACAGAATACTTAACAATAAAAGGAATGAGTACAAAACCTAGTGCTAGACAAAACTTGAGAAATTAAAGAAACAGCAAATTTCAAATATCTAGAATTCATATCAAAAACTGAAACCACCAAAAATAGATTAGAACAAGCTAAATCCAGTGCTATAAGACAAGCAAATTACAATAAATAAAAAATAAAAAATATATAATGCAATAGTTTGAAGTATATTGACATATGAGGCCGAAAACAGGATAATAAATAAAGAGACTAAGAGAAAAATAAATGCAATAAAATTGAAATTCTTAAAAAGATGTGGAGTTACAAAAATTAAAGAATGAAGAAAAAAAACGAAGAACGAAACTAATATGGTATGGATGTATTAGAAGAGGAAACCAGAACAAATGAATAGCAAAGTAACAAAGTGGAGCCAAACAGGAAAGCGTACAAGAAGAAGACCTCAGAGATCATTTAGGGATGGGGTTAACAAAGCAATGGAAGCAAGGGGACTCCTGTAGACTGGATAAATTGAGATAAATGGACAGGGTTGAGGAAAGAAAAACTGCGGCAGCTGTAGACATTGCTTATATATACAGAATGATTCATAATAGGTGAAAAAAATTCACATCTATATCAAATTTTTAACAAAAAAAAAATAACGTTTTTCAAAATTTTGCTTTGTTTTCGAGTAGATTCAGTGTAATAATTTGAAACTGAAATAATTAATTAAAAGTGAGATAAAAAAAAAAAAAAAATTATTAAAGAAATAGAATGAAACCATTCACAAAAAGCAAATCTTGGTCGCCTGGTTGGAACACCATACACCTTCATATGTTTCTCAGATAAAAATCTTCAGTTTTAAATCATTGCAGGCCATGAAATTAGACCAAGTCGATCAATCTATCTACCATAAAATATTTTATTGAATCAGACAATCGCATTCCTTTAAATTTCATGTTTTGAGGATTAGATTAGTGCAACACAGCTTTAATTGATATCATTAACATTTACACAATTTGCAACCAGTTTTTTGGATAATTTTTCAAATTTCAATTAACTAATTACATAACAAAAATTTTAAAACCAAAACAATGTCTGTACTTTACTACAATTTTTAAATTGAGTTTGAATAAATTATTTAATTACTTCATAGTAATAAATTTTTTTAAGTTGTTCTAGAAAGAGTGGCAATCAAGTATTCTAAAATTTGTCAGCAAATTCTAAAAACTGTAAACAAGAATTTAAAATCGAAAAAATATACTTTTAGAATACACAAATTTATATCAAAATTAAGTTATACAATACAAAATATGAGTAATATTAGAAAATATACATTTATATGATAAGTAACGAATGCAATTACAAATTAATATTCAGAAAACAATTGTATTTATAAATGTTTTATGATTGGATTTAAAACTGTACCAGCAATAGATATTTTAACTATAATTGAAAAAAAAACGATAATAAATAAGGAAAAAAAATAATAGAACATAAAGACACACTTTTTGAAATCTAGCCTTCAAAAAGTCTATAACTTTTGGATGATGACTTTCAACAGCAATATATATTAATGATCTGACACTATGTGCACCTCGTGTTAACAATTTACTTACAATTTCCTCATAACCAAGTGATACAGCTAAATATAAACATGTGGCTGAATTTTCATTATTTATATTAATGTCTACCCCATTTTCCAAAAACAACTCTACAATATCGTAATGTCCCAATTTTGTGGCTTGATGTATTGGCAAGTCTCTACCAATCATTGTATACATGCTGGCATTATATTTTAATAACTCTTTTACAATTTCAATACTGCCCTTTTCTATTGCTAAATTAAGAGCAGTTTTATTTGAAGAATTTTCGCTTTCAACTGATATCCCATTTATAATGCAAACACTTAGAGAAGTAACAAAATTTTTATTTACTGCTATATGTAATAGATTATTTCCATATGAACCTTTCAAGTTGATGTTTTCTTTAAAACTTACTATTACATTGAATACATCAGCAGTCCTTATTAAATCAAGTGAGTTACGTGAATTCAAAACATTTAATTTTGCACCATTTTCCAGTAACAATTTGACAATATTAGAACAACAATTAATAATAGCATTATTTATAGCAGTGCCATTTGAACTATTGATGGAATCAATGCAAGCACCGTTAATTAATAACATATGTGCAACATTTATATATCCTTCTCTTGTAGCTATATGCAATGCAGATTCAAGTCCATTATTTCTAATATTAATGTTTGCTCCTTTAGATAATAACAACTCCATCAAATTAACATCCCCGCTCTTGGCAGCATTATGTAGAGCAGTATTGCCAAAACGATCTTTATAATTGACACCTATTCGTAATGCATCATTAACAACAGGGCTTAATTTATCTTCTTTAATTCTTTCAAGTTGTTTTTTGTATCCTATGCAAGTCTTAGAAGCAGTACGGTTTAGAGTTGCATTATTAAGCCTATTACCATGTTGATTCATATTCTGATTAGTTTTCTGTTGTTTTTTGTATCCAATAAGACTCTTAGAAACTGTGCGGAACATATCCAGATAACCATGTTGCGCAGCGAAATAGAGACCGGTACATTTCTCCAATTCTTCATTCGGTGGATCCAGATTCAATTCAGAGATATATTTAACTATTTCCCAATTGCCATTCTGTGCTGCTAAATATAAAGCTGTTGAATACACAACACCCTCTGACAATATGGTTGCATTGAAATCCATCTAAAATGTATAAATATAAAGGTTATGTATTTTTAGCAATGTTAGTAAATACCAGAACAATATCCTTATAATAAATTTTAACAAATTAAACACCCACTAGAACAGACGTGTTTACAGATATATTAAATACGATTCGTTTACCATTCAAGCACTACTCAGACGGCAGATGTTGGTTGATAAGGGGGAATTACAAAGTTTACAACGAAGTTAGCGATTTAAAATATTATTAAAATAGTTCGGTGATATAATAAATTTAATATGTTTTAGAAATTCTTCTAATAATTATCTCAGAATTTATTATTTAAATTTTTTAGTATTTATTGTTACTTGGTATGAAACAACAATGGCTGAATTGTATAATTAGTTGCATACATTACAACAAGGTAAACTAAGCAGTGGCGTAACTTTTGATTTTGTAAAATGAATTCTTATAAAGTCATATGTTCACTATTTTGTTTACTATTTTGTTTAGATTTTATTATTTGTATAAAAATCAATAATTAAAATGTTTGGCTATTCATGACGAACGGACTGTATATTTTATTTTATTTTATTTGATAAAATGAACACGTATAAGACTAAAGTAAGTTAGATAATCGGGGCTATTCTCTATGAACATTACTAGAAGTAAGCAAAATACATATTGCTAACTAACAATATGAACTGTCATTTTAGCAATTCTTGCATGGTAACAATATAAACTGTCATTTTAACAAATCTTGTTTCTTAACAATATAAACGGATATTACATCAGAAAGCGTGGTAAATCAAACTAGATAAAATAATAATAAAATATATAAAAATATGTTTTGTTGAAATGCCAGTTCATATTGTTTGAAATCAAGATTTGTTAAAATGACAGTTCATATTGCTTGCAAGCAAGATTTATTAAAATAAAGTTCATATTGTTAGTTAGCAATATTTATCTGTCATACTTCTAGCAATGTACATAGAGAATAGCCCCGAATAGAGTGGTTTGCTACACAAAAATGGATTAGATAAATATTGACTAGGCTTTACGTTAAGTCTTATTATGCTATAAGTCTAGAACATATATAATATGGCAGTTATATTATTAATTATTAAAACAAAAATAATTAGCATTAAATATTATAAAAAATCACAACTAAAATAAATCATAGCATCTATTATTAAAAATCTTTTGCAGTTATTGTGAAACCGCAATGGCTTAAATCTCAGTGCACAAAGCATGCCTTTAGCAGCTGTTAAGTATAACACCTCAATGCCAAATAAGGTGGTAGCACACAACTCCAGGGCCTCATGCTAGTGTATGAATAATAACAATCTTTTAAAGCCTAGTACAACCCCAACTCTAACAGCGTGGCATGCTACAATTGTTAAGTATCTCAATATGACCAGATTTTTACAAGTAAAAAAAAGTATGAAAAGTTTTTAACTCTTAAACACTTAACTCTTCTATACTAAATCAGTTTCAGAAAATTTTTACTCTAACAACTACCTAACTATATTGGCATGTAGGATAGAGTTCAAAAGTTGTACTTTTTGGTCCTACACCCACATATTTACTGCCATTATTCAATCAAATATTAAAATCTAATGTTTAAACCATAAAAACGCCACGTGTTGTATCTGACAATATAGGTTTTTGTAAAATTATTACCAGAAAGTAGAAAATTTAATTTTAAATTTTAGGCATTTTAAAAATTTTAGGTTGTCAATTTTATTTCGGAGATATAACCATCTTTACAAAATAAGATTTTTGCTATTTTTCAAAAAACATGATCACCGTAACTTTTTACCACTAAGTTGATTTTAACAAAATACGCAACATTTGCGACGGCTACACAAGTATGTCATTTGTTAAAAATAACTTTTTTAATCTAATATGTCAAAAACTACCAAATTTTAAATAGTAACTGTTAATAAATACACATGTAAAGAATTTTACACTTTTTGACAGTTTATGAACATAACGTTAGATTTTATAAACGATTTTTGCCAAATATTTAATGTTTTATAACCGATTTTGATGTTTGTGAAATAAACATTTAGTATTTGACAGTTGTTGTTAGTGCACAAGTTTTTATTGCTATGGCTGATTACTCTAATGTAGAACTAGCCGACATGCATTTTATGTATGGTCATGCTAATAGGATTGCCACCAAAGCGCGACGCCTTTATGTAGAAGCTTATCCAATTCGCCAGATTCCTTCACATCGTATGTTTGGAAGAATTCACCAGAGATTGAAAGAAACCGGTTCACTATAAAAACAGTGCAGAGCAGAACAAAAAAATATAGCTCGGATAGAGCATAATCCAGGAACGAGGTAGAAGTTGGTGCTACTCTTGTTTGGAGAACCCTCCACGAGCAGCTGCTCTATCCATACCATGTACAACAAGTACAAGCCTTAAATTTAACTGATTATCAAGCACGTATGGTTTTTTGTCGCTGGTTTCTACTCAAGGATGCTGAAACCACGCAGTTTCTTGCCAAAAATTTTTTCGGATAAAGCCGGGTTTACACAAAATGAAGTTGTTAATTTTCATAATGCATATTGTTGGGCCGTCAAAAATCCCCATGCTATAATTGAATGTGGACATCAGAAACATTTTTCATTAAACATTTAGATGGGTATTGTAGACAACAGGTTTCTAGGTCCTGTTGTTTTACTAAACCGATTAACAGGATTTGCTTACCACAACTTTCTGCAGAACATGTATAATTTTTTGAATAACATTCCTTTAACCCACAGGCAACAAATGTGGCTCCAGCATGATGGTGCTCCAGCTTATTTTTTGATTGCCGTTAGAGAGCGTTTAGACCAAACTTTACCACATAGATGGGTAGGACCAGTTTTATGGGCAGCAAAATTGCCTGATTTAAACCCTCTTGATTTTTGTCTTTGGAAATATTTAAAATCATTAGTGTATGCTACTCCTGTAAATAGCCTCAAGCTGCAGTTGAAAATTAATGAAATGTGCCAAAAAATCCAAACCTATAAGGAAATTTTAGAAAAAGTACAAATGTTTTATAGACAAAAATGTTGTGCCTGTTTGGAAATAGAAGAAAAGCTCTACAAACATCTTCTATAACTCTGTTCTTTATAAAAAAATATATAAAAATAAATAATGTTTTATATCTCCAAAACCACTGCTATGACAACCCATGTTTATTAAGACTTTTTTGTTTGTTGTGGTTGGTACACTACCACCCTCTTAAATATTTTTTATTTTTTCAATCACCTTGTATAGAGTGATTATGTTACTGGCTGGGCTCCCGTCGATGATAGGATGGCTTTGGGTCTGTTCTAGAGATGTTCTCCTATAGTACTGAAAGCATAGAAAACTTGGTGGTAGTTCAAAATCTCCGGAAGATGCTTACAACTTAGTGGTTTATGTCACCAGGTTAGTATTTGTGCAAAAACTGCAGTTAGTGTTGTGGTTAAACAAAAAACCCAGTCTGCAAATATTGAAAGATTGTTCTTTCCATGTTGACGCACAAGTTTGAACTTTCAGATTTGACTCTTTAGTTGAGAAAAAGTTTAGAATTTTTAAAGAAGTTTTCGTGATTGTAGCGTATTTAGAATTTATGTTTATGATTCGGGTTTTCTTATTATTAGGCTTTGCCCACTAAAAATGTTTGAGTAAAGAATATAATTTTGTAGCACCTTTATCCAAAAGTGGTGCTTTGACTTAAGAATTATCTTCAAAAAGTATTGCATGTCGTACGTCGTTCACGTACCTTCTATCCAGAAACAACTTCCAACCGCGACAATAAAGAGTTTGAGGTCATCTTTTTGTGATAAAACCTTTTTGATAACCCTCAAATTATTACTTTTTGTCCTGGCTGGTAGCGTTGCAAGATGTTGTTTTTTGGGGTATTGGCAAATTATGGTACAGATCTAACGGTGTTGTAACTGTCGCTCCAGATATTGTTTAGAGTTATTTTTATTCTAACCTCTTGGTTGGTGTAGATCTTGCTTCAACTGCAGTTTTGTCACATGGCTGCACTGGTTTGTCGGACGATGGTTTCTGCATTGGCCATAATAACGGATACTGCTTCCACCCACCTAAAGCATACATCCAGCATACTAAGTTTTCTTTCAAAGTAATTTCAAATAGGGACCGTTGTAATCAATTGCTAGAATCTTTAGCCAAAAATGTCTTAAGATTACGTTTTTGTTTAAGTCGGGAGCAATCAAAAATTGCACACATTGTTTATTATTTTTTATAGTTACCAAAGTTCGGGCTTGGCCGTTGGTGTTGCTAGGATTTGTTTGTTGGATGCAACCGATCATTAATTAGGTAAAGTTTTGGCTAGTCTTAAAGTCTGATAAAACCTTGTAGTTTGAAAGCCGGATTTACACTTTCAAAGACGGGTTTACAGTTTTAACGGCCAGATTTATAATTTGTAGACCGAGTTATTAGTTTAGAAATAAATTTTAACACATAGGTTACTGGGTTTTCAGTACAAAAAGCCCGATTTAGAGTTTTAAAATTTATTAACTTATGGATTTACTATTTTGTACGACGTTTAAAATAAATTTAACAGACATTATTTTTGCCGTCTTATAATGTTTTTATACAATACTGTAACTATTTTGCGGATGTTGTTAGATTTGCTAAGTTTCTAGTAGACAGTTGTAACTTTTTGACAGTATAAAGTTTGATAAATCTTGTACAGATCTGCAATCTTATAATGTTTTCATATTATACTGCAAACAATTGACACTTTAATATATTATTTGACGGATCTAATATATTTCTGCCAAATTATGATAACTTATGATAACTGTCTAACAGTTTTGGTAACTTTTGACAGATGTAGTAAAGTTTTTGACAATTTTTAATAAAATTTAAAACATCTTTGACAGTTTAAGTAACTTTTTGACAAATTTAGTAAGACTGTTGACAGTTTAAAATACAATTTGACAAATGCATGCTTCTTCTAGTTTATGGTGTATTTACACATTGCTGTACATTGTTTAACAGTTTAAGTAACTTTTTAAAACTTTTAGTAACTTGTTAACAAATGTAGTAAAATTTTTGAAAGTTTAAAATTTGATGTAGTCATTTTTTTGACAGATAAAAATACAATTTGGCATACCGATTATATGCATTTTAGTGCATTGCTGCAAAATGTTTAACAGTTTTAGTAACTTTTTAAAGTTTTTAGTAACTTTGACAAATGTAATATTTTTAACTGTTTAAAATCATATTTGACAGATCTGGCTGATTTGTACTAACTTATCACATTGCTACAAACTGTTTGACAGTGTTTTGCAACTTTTTGATAAATATAGTACATTTTTAGTAACTTTTTGACAAGTATACTTGCATAAATTATTACTGTTATTTATTTGACAGTTTTAATAGCTTTTTAATAGACGTAGAGTTTTTGACAATTTAGTATATAAATTCTCTAACTTGATACAGATTTACTAATCTATAAATTTTGCAACATTGTATGTTTCTTTGCAAAACTGTTTTTGAGTGAGAGTTTTTTCAGAACTCAAAAATTCTAGCTACACCACTGACTACTGGTCTCAATGGTGTATTTTTTTTTGTAAAAGGACAACAAGAAAAGCGCAGCAATTACAATTTTATAATTTTATATTATACACTTAAATGTTTGTTTTTAGCTTAGTTTGAGTAAGTTTGATAAAAATGTAATTCATACAAATTTCTCAGTCAGTTTACTAGATATTTTTAATGGAATTACAAGCCTTAAATCTAATCTTAGCACTGGACCTGACGGTATTCCTTCTATGCTCTTAAAGAATTGTATTTATTCAATTTCAAAACCATTACATTTACTTTTTAACGCTTCATTAAATGAAACTAAATTTCCTGATGTATGGAAACAAACTTATATTATGCCATTGCATAAATCTGGTGCTAAAGAAAATATTACAAATTATAGAGGAATTTGCATTCAATCTGCTATCCCAAAATTATTTGATCAAATTATAACTGGTCAAATACGTTGGATGTGCAAAAGTATTTTAGTAGAAGAACAGCATGGGTTTCGTGAGGGTCGATCTACACTTACCAATCTACTTTCTTACGAAAATTACATCTTAAACGCATTTGAATGCAAAACTCAAGTTGACTCTATTTACACTGACTTTTCAAAGGCCTTTGATCGTGTGAGCCACAATATTTTGATTGCTAAGCTTCGTGCTTTGGGTTTTCATAATGCAGTGGTTGCTTGGTTATCTTGCTTTTTGAAAAACCGAACGCAGTGTGTAAAAATCAATAACTTTCTTTCACAACCTATTTTAGTTCCATCAGGTGTTCCTCAGGGATCTCATTGCGGACCTATTTTATTTTTACTTTTTATCAATGATCTTTCTGACTGTATTAGTTCATCATCATTCCTATTATTTGCAGATGATTTAAAAATTTATAGAAGTATTTTATCAATCGATGATTGTAATCTTTTACAACAAGATTTAGACTCTGTTAATGATTGGTGTCTTATTAATAACCTTTTGTTTAATATAAATAAATGTTTTGCAATCAGTTTTAATAGAACGCTAAGCAAAATTTCGTACGATTATATTATCGATAACAAGGTGCTACAACAAGTGACACAAATTAAAGACTTGGGTGTAATTTTCGATTTTAAACTTACGTTTGTTGAGCATATCAGCTACATGTGTAATCGTGCTATAAAAATGCTGGGGTTTGTATACAGGATGTCTGCTGATCTTTCTCCAAATACTCTTAAATTACTTTACTGTGCCTTGGTGCGTTCTCATTTAGAGTACGTTCCGTCAGTCTGGTGCCCTTTCTATGAAATCCATAGTCAGAATATTGAACGTGTTCAAAACAAATTTTTTCGCCTGTTGTCCTATAGATCTGGTATATTGTCGGTTAATTTTGATCGCAATTACATTTCTTCACTATACAATTTACCGTCACTAAAAGTTCGGCGCAAAAGATCAGATCTCTCCTTTTTGCGTGGTCTAGTGATGTCTGAAGTAGACTGTCCTGAGTTACTTGAATCTCTTCCATTCTACATTCCTATTAGTGAACGACGTACTAGGCAGACTTCATTATTTAGAGAATTTACACATTCTACTAATTATGGATTTCACAATCCTATTGGTAGAATTTGTAGATTTGCAAACAGTCTAACAAACAATTTAAATTTTTTTTGTTCTAAATCTTTGTTTAAGATTCAATTGGGACATATTGATTAAATGTTATGTATTTTATATTGTTTTTTATGTCGATCTTTTGCTTTTGTTTTTTATATATGTATTATATTGTTTATATTTATTGTATTTTTATGTAGATGTAAATGGTTTTACTTACCGTAAATAAAGATTTATTTATTTATTTATTTATTTATTTAGTCAGATATTTAAAAAACTACTTCTTTTAGCAGTTCACTTGTTTTAATTAATAACACATAGTTTTATAAATACTAAAAATAATATAAAAAATTGTTACATGCTACTAAACCAACAATTATGTAGTAACATTTTAATAAGTAGTTGTTGCAGTAGCCACAGAATAAATGAAAAGCTACTCTATATATGCAACCGTCGCAACATTCTCGTAATACAGGTTGCATACAACACGAAGCCAAAATTCTATTATATTTCATAAATATTAAATTAAATATTTCGTGAACACTAAACAGAAGTGTTTCCAGAGAGAGAATGAAATATCTGGGGCTGAGCTATGCCTCAAGGGAATCTTGTAAATTTTAGTTATTAAAATATACATTTTCAACGAGTGTCTATTTATCCAGTGAGAAATTTTAATACATACACACAATTTTCTGTACTTTCACATTGTTGCTTATGAACAAAGAAATTTATATAAAAAATAGAAGTAATTTAAAATTTTGTGTACAGTTAATTTTTTGCATAAAATTAATTATTAAAGTTGTTATTCTCTCGGAGCATGTTTGTGTATTTAAAAGTAAATGCTCTTATCTGAAAATGATTTCCGCTTTGTCAGCAATCCAACTGATATTTCCTTTCCAAATATTGACGAGCAATTTATCACAATCACCCTTTTATTCTTTGAAACTTGACCAGTCTTCTTTTACTAAACCGAACTAAAATGTTGATCACAGATACCCAGAAGGCGTTCCTGCACACTTTCGGCGACTCGGATGGCGACGATAACGAGCAGGGTTATCATAAGCGGTCTGAAGACGAGGGTGCAAAGGGCTACAAGCATTTCGACAGTTTTCACAAGAAGGATGGTGATAAATACGGTTACGAAACGCATTCCGCTTACGGGAAATCAGATGGAAAGGAAGCAGCAGGATCGGAGGGACATTCTGGGAAATATCAGGTGGAAACTAATGATGAGGGATCGGATGATGCAGGTGAGCAAACTATAACCACATTTTAAATAGTTAATTAAATTTGTGGAATTTTCAATTGTCGGATGGTTCGGAATTTAATAATGGAATACTTTGTGTGTTGTATAGCAGGCAATAAGGAAAACTACAGCGAGGCCGATGATGGGGAACAGGAGGAGGAGACTAAAAACACTTATAAAGTCGTCGAGGATGTCAACGAGTAAGTTAAAACTTAATTTAATCAATCATAATTTAATTTTTGTTAATTAGCAAATTATTTCATAACATTATTTCAATGTGATTATTGATTAAGAATATTTTAAACACCTATTCAAAGACATTGTAATAATTATTAACAACGTTATTAAAAAAAAAAATAATTAAAAACTATGTTATAATTAAGTTATAAAAATAATCAATTCAATTTTTTAGTTTTTAAAAAGTTTACATTCATAAAATCATTGAATATGAGAAATTACATGTAACAAATTAAAAAAGGCTATAAATTTCAGAGTAACGTTTAAAAATGACATAATAGCTAATTACAAATTACAAACTATATTACAAAACTACAGATTGGACTAAATACAGATAATTGACCGTCAACTAATAATCAATAATAAAATTGTGACAGTAAAGAACTTAAACGACGAGGTGTAGAAATTGACAAAACTAACTTAAACTATAAACTCTGCTGACAACAATTTGCCAGAACAAATTAAAAACTTCAATGTAGAAACGTTCAAAAATTACACCTAAAAAAAATTAGTTCATTATCTGCATACAATAACTTGCTGTGTAAATTAAAATTTTAAAAAAATGCTCAAATACCAACATTAATTGACGAACAAAACATGATATTTGTGATAAAACGATAAAGCAAAATTGCTAGTTTTCATCAATATCTACATTTCTCAAAAACACGTCACCATCAGAAATTGTACAAGTTATACGTAAACTACAAGTACGTAAAACATCTGGTAAAGATACCTGAAAAAATTGAGTCTTAAAAAATGGAAAGATTTTAACCTTCCAGTGGTGCCGCTTTTTGTTTAGGCATGCTTGGTGTCGGCGGTGTCTAAGACCGCAATCATATTTTTGTAACTTGTTTTTAATTTTTTACACACATATGCTTTCTAAAGTTGAAACAAGAAAACCTTGTTTTTCTGTTTTTTGTTCTATCACAATAAAAACATCTTCCAATAATAATATTGTGTTGAAGAAATTGACTTTGAATTTGAGTTTTGCACACCTTTTGTAAAAGGTCTCGTGGAAGATTGAACATACTTGCTCTAACTTACAAGTGTGGTTGCAGTAAGCCGTATGCTAAATCCATCAAAACAGTTCGTCTTAAAATTCTAATTTTTGGGTTATTTGCAGAATATATAATTGACGAATTAATTCCAGCTATGTTCAACACAGAATTAAAATCACCATCGGCCATCTTCGTGTATTTTGTGTACAATAGCTTGTCAACTGTGTCAACGCCTCCCTTGGTTTGATTATAGTCAATAATATTTGCCGGTTTTTGCAGAATTCCACTATCTATATCAATGTCATTATTATGATGTAAAGTAGATACCAAAAGTACATTTTTACTTTTTTTTGGTATATATGAAACCAAAGTACAGTCATTAAAATACCCAAACATGAACTACAAGCTGGTCGAGGGGAAGATTTTGAAAATTCTAAAACCAGTTCCTTTTTATTTTTACTGATGGTCCCTATTGGAAACCTTATAAGGTCCGACCGGTTGCTCTCCAGCATATATCTTCAATTTGCGAGTATAAAACATTTTAGCATCGCGTAATGCTTGTATTGTCAAACCATACTTGTTGGGTTTGAATGGTATATATACTCTAAAGCTGCATCTTCCTCTAAATGGTGCTAACATTTCATCTATTGTAGCAAATTCCGAAATGTGGTAACCATTCTGACAATTTAGATTGAAAAAATCAAATATTTTGTAAAACAGACAAACTTGCTCCGGCAAGTTTGTCTGTTTTTCTTCTTTCACTTTGAGTTTCAATGTCATCAAAACGAATACATCTCAATAAGAATCAAAATCATTGAAGCGACACGGTAAGATGAAATTTTGTAATGCCATAGCCGTCAGTTGTCCACAAATCTTTAAAGTTTTGACGATTGCTTTTACAAACTGCAGCCATATACAATAGTCCAAAGAGAGCACAAAGTTCAATATAATTAGTTGGATATACATTTTTGGAGTTGGCATAATTTTTGCCAACTTTTGCAATATATTTATTTGGTAATTGTAGTAATTATTGAATCATTAATAAAATAATTCCATATTTTTGTAATATTTTTCATTGACTTAGCTGCTTGAGAAAGACCAGGAAGACGTTTTATTGTGTACTGCCTTGATGTTGCGTGCACGTTAAATAACTCAAGAATTTAAGTTGGAATTCCTGAACTTGCGGCAAAATTCCTAAATATAGTAGTGTTGACTTCTGGCGTCGGTGATTAGCCCTGGCATCAGAAATAGACAGACGTTAAATGAACAAACTAACTAAGACTAAAAACGTCAAAATATATTATGGAGGAAACAGCAACACAGCCCATAGATCCAGAGTATCATTTCTTGTGGATCAATATCTAGTTTTGTCCCATAATCGGACGGTATCACTGAGAAAGAATTTGAACAAAGTTTCAGTAAACATAATACAAGTGTATGCACCTATAGCTGATAAAGAAGAAAACAAAATAGAAGCGTTTTACAACAAAAAAAAAATGTCATTAAACCTATTGCAAAACATGAAGCATTATTATGGGTAATCTGAATGCAAAATTAGGACAAAAAGAAGTAACTGGAACTATAGGCAGATTTGGATTAGGAATTGCAACAAACGTAGAGACAGGTTGATTTAGTTCTGTCAACAAAAAAAAATGTCGATAGCTAACACCTACTATCAACTGCCACGGCGTCTCTACACGTGGAAAACATCATCAGATGATAAACCAGGTATAGTCAGAAACCAGACCTCAAAAGACTCAAGGACAATACCATATTTGAGAAGGTTAAAGCAGACATAAAGTACAGAATAAAGAAACTAGAATAAAGAATAAAAAACTACAACACCCCGTATATCTCAAACAGCCAAAACAAGACTATAGATCAACAATTGCAAGATATAAAGGAAGCGTTGGCAGAAGCAGGGAAAAAAAAATTAAAACCAACAAAAAGAAAAGACAAAGAGTGGATGACACAAGAGATACTAGACATAATAGAACTGAGCAGCCAACACAAAAACAAACATTTGCAAACCTACAAATGCATAAAAAACGACATAAAGAAAAAAATAAAACCAAATAAAAATTGCTAGCAGAGAAATGTTGGGAAATCTAATAGAAACCTAATAGAACAAATACTACTTTTTAAACATGCATAAGAAAATAAATAATTTGTGCTGAAGAACAAGAACCCGCCAACCAGATGTACCACTGGACAAAGACGGCAACCTAATTATAGAACTTGAAAAACAACTAAAATGATAGCGCGAGTATGTACAAGAACTGTTTAATTACAACCGAACAGCATCGACACTCTCGGACTCAAATAAAACAGCTTTGGCAATTATAAAAACAAACTTGAGCACGCAACCAAAAACTCAAAATTAAGTAAAATACCTGACCTAGATAAAATTCCAGCTGAACTGACAAAACTTATAGATGAAGACTCCACCAATATTCTATTAAAATTATTCAAAAATATATACTAGATAGGCAACATGCTAAAAGACTGACTGACGTCAATATTAGTGACATTACTAAAGAAAAATAGGGTCAAAGAATGCTCGGATCAAAGAATTATTGCACTGACAAGTCACACCCTGAAGATCTTAACAATAATACACAATCGCTTTTTCAGAATTAGGAGAAGAAGGAATTAGCATCACGAAAATAGGTTTTAGGAGAGGCATGGAAACCAGGAAAGCACTATTTGGAATAAATGTACTAAGACAAAGATGTCTAGACCATGAACCATGAAATGTGTATCACTCAAAATTTTTAGAGATACAAAAAAAAATTACAGCAGTGATATATAAGAACAATCTCTAACCTCTCCTGGCATCAAATAGCAAAGGTCACACTCGAACATTTTGAGTGAAGAGGTTGAGATATGTCGAGAAGTTAGGCAAGGGTGCGTATTGTCTACTCTGCTATTTAATGTGTAGAGTGAGTATCTTTAAATAAGCATTGTCAGAGGAAACAAGAAGTATCATTATAAACAGCAAAATAATCAACAACATACGTTACGCAGACGATACTAACATTATAACTGACAGAAAAAAATCAAAATCAGTAAACACCAACTGTCAAATATAAAACCTAGATATAAACATAAAAAACCTAAAATCATGGCCACTAAAAAAAACCCAAATCAGAACAGACCGCCACATTAATAACGAAACTATAGAATGGGTATCCTCTCACAAATACCAAGGAATGTGGGTAATGGAAAACACAGAACACACAATTAAAAGAAAAATACAAAAATATAAAAAATAAAAAAAAACTTTTGTAACCATAATATATAACTAGAACTCAGAACAGTATTAAAATGCTACATATTTCCAACCATATTATATAGAATAGGTCCATGAACAACAAAAGCAGAAAACAGTAATAGCATAAAATCATTTGAAATGTGGTGCTACAAAAAGATTATCAGAATTTCATAAACTGATAAATAAAACTACAATAAAGACAAAAAACTAAAATACTTTGGTCACATCTTAAGAGGAGACAAATATAAATAACATTTTTAAACTAATAATTAAAAAAAAAGAAAAAGATTGATTGGAAGATAAAGAATATTGTGGCATTGCAATCTGAGAGACTGGTTTAGATGCACATCCGTCGAGCTATTTAGGCCAGCAGTAAAAAAAACTTACAGAAGAAGAAGATTGAAACAGAAAGGGCTGTTTTCAACAAAATGAGTTTTCTACATTTTTTTTTTTTATGATGTGGAATTATGGACACTCACCGATGCAATAAATAAAAACTGGAAACTTTTGAGATGTTATTGCAGAATGTCGAGATCCTACACAGAGTGCACAAAGAGATACTCAACACAATAAAATGCAGAAAACTTTAATATCTCGGCCACATTATGAAGAATGAAAACATACTGCATCTTCTAGAAACAATACTTGCAGTAAAAATCTCAAAAAGAAGAACTGATGGAAAAAGAAGAATATTGTGGCTAAAAACTTAAAAAACTGATTTGAGATGACCACTACTAAATTTTGTCGTGCAACTGTAACCAAAGTATTTATTGCCGGTCAGATAAAAAACTGGAAAAAGATAAAAGTTTGATTCTAGTCGCGAGTTCTATTGAATTAAAGTATGTCAAATGCAGCATCTCAACTGTCAAAATTATGAAAAGTATTGCTCTAAATGTCAAAGTAATAAACAATGTCAAATTACAAGTGCGAAAATTGTCAAAAATCACCGTAAAACAAAAATTAGGTCATGAGTTTTTTTTTAATATTAATGACGTTACATAGTTTTTGTTGCATCTATTAACAGTCAAAAACATAAATATGTCAAACTAAGTTTTACAAAATATTGAAGGTCATTAACAACAAAATAATATATAGAACTGTAATAAAATCTAGGTTATGTCAACGTTATATAAACTAAATATGGTTTTTGAACCAAAATCTGCTGTTACTAGCAGCTTAGCTAGCAATTAATAAGCTGAAATCAGCTTCATCAGTCCCAGGCCAGAACATTAATTGTAATCAAGTTTGCCTCCAATTCAAAAGTTGGGGCCGTAAGGACTTCCGAGTGGTCAGTTGATCGCTTGACAAGGATCGCAGTTCTGTGCTCTAAATCTGTTTTCCAAATACAAATTATTTTTGAATTTTTGACTAAGAATGCCTCTATTTTCTTTTTCGTATTACGATGTTGCTGTTCTAAAAGCATATACAAATCAGAATGTCTTTATTATGCGTGTCAGCATTATAAAACTACTATATTAAGTAACCTTTAAATTTTTTTTGCCTGCCATTATCAATCTTGACAGACGATCTTTGTAGGCATTTACTGATAATTTACCAAGCTATTTTTTACAAGAAAATGTTGGTTGGTACCAGAATCCGCTGCCTGTGCAATTTTTTTTTCTTTTGCTGTTGATGATATAGCTCTCATGTCCAAAAACGAAGACAACTTACAACGCCTTCTGCAAAAAGTAAATACTAACGCCAAGATATTCAACTTTCAAATCTCAACCCATAAGACACAATCAATAGTGATTACTAAAGATCCCGTACGATGTAAACTAGAAGTCGACGGAACGCCGTTATAGCAGGTTATGCAATTTAAATATTTCGGGGTCTAAATATCTAGCGACAATAATAACAAAGCAGACGTGTAGACTTAGGCAACAAAAGCAGCAGTAATAGCGGGTGCTTTCCGCGATACAATATGGAGGAACAAACATATGTCGACAAAAAGTAAAGTTTGTACATATAAAACCTTTGTAATAATAGTAACATACGCAGCTGAGACAAGAGCCGACACCACAAAAACCAAACAAATCGTCAGAACAACAGAGATGAGAACATTGAGATCCATCGCCGGATTGAGCCTAAGCGACAGAGTACGCAGCGACAGGATCCGTTCAGTACTAGACATTATAAGGTGTACAAGAGAGGAGAGGAGAAGGGTACTGGAGAGACTATGTTGGAAGAACTGGAGAGGACAGGATGGCAAAACAAGCGACTACATCAAGACCGACCACAAAACGACCTTTTGGAAAGCCGCCCAAACGATGGCACGAGAGCTGAACGTCAAAGTCGCAGGAGTAATTCCAAGGCCAAAAATATGGAAAAAACTGGGCAAAACCTTAACAGAAGAAGAAAAAGAAGAAGGATCGTTTTTGGATTTACTTTTGGCTGATTTTTGCTGAGTTGAAAATTTATTCTTGCTTAGCAGTTCTATTCAATGCTTGTTTGTGCACTGGACACCTTCTAAAGCAGACATTGTGACCTCTCTAACACAAGCACACTTAAGAGAAGTGGGTTCATCTTTACCCTTTTTTAAAATTTTAGTCTGTAAAATGAGACCTTGCGCATTTAACGCAAACGTAAGGGGCGTTGCACTTATTTGCCGAATGTCTCAACTTCTGACATTTATGGTATTGGCTGATAATGTCCGATTTACGTTTAACCGCTACTTTAATTTCAAATTTGCACTCAACATTTTTATGACTTTTAACCATATTAAAAAACCCTGTGCTTTCTCACCATCTAAGTAACAGCGACCGTTTCAAAACCTCTAATAGCAAGTTGGTCCTTATCAATCTCGGTTATTAAACAGTCGAAAATGACCCTTAAAAATTATCTTACTCTCGATTGTCTTCGTTATCTTATTTTTTGAATTGGACAGCATTTTCTATTTTATTTCTTAGTAAAGAAAAATTTTTCATCATGGTGGTTTGACTGTTGGGGTTCATTCCTATTTAGAGGAGAAACGCGCCCGGACGTTATTTTTTTACCTCAACGCTTTCACAACGTTCGTAAATACAGGAGATAGACGCCCAAGTAGAAATAGTTTACCCGTCTCTCAGAGATAGCTAAAATCTACCTTAACAGGTTTGTAGCGGATATTTAAAGTATGAATAATTTTGGAAGCTTTCGATATTTTCCTGAGATTTCTTTAGGGCCACAAAAAAAGATCTCACAAGCGTTTTAAGATCATTAACCTTCTTAGCCTGTTTTTTACCGGCGTCGTTTGGCCTGGCCAATTATTAGTAAAATAATGCTTTTAAATTATATATATGAGGTTACATTTATATTAAAAAACACCTTTTGAGGTTATGTTTTTCTTGTTATTTTTTACTAGAGAATCAAAGTTATTTATCTGTTTTGTAAATTTGATTTGATAAAAGGTTGTCACTACTGACAGATGAATAGACGTTTACTCATGGCAATCTTATTAATAACGCTACTAAGCACTTTACTGAATGGTAAATATATCGACCCTTAGTGATGCAGTCACGTAATTATTGAAGGTTTACATTGTTTTTATACGGGTAGTGCAGTTTGAAAGAAAAGTACAGTTAAATGTGAGTAACAAAGAAATATATTATTTTTTTAATACTACTGCTTGTTGATATTTGTTGATGGTTACTTTTATGTCAAACAAAACCGCTTGAGGTTATGATATTTTTGTTATTAATTAACCGGTTAGAGATCTTTGTAATTTATTTATCTTGTAAATTTAATTTAATGAACTCATAGCAATCTTCTTAGTAACGCTACCAAGCACTTGATTAAAAGGTAAATACATTGGCTCTAAGGGCCGGTTTATTCATCTGTTCTGTAAGTTATTGATTAGTTACGTGTTCAATAAACTTATAGGTCACTTATATAAAATTTGGGTGTATTCAACCCATTTTGTATGACAAGTAATTACTGCACGCTTATAATGTTTTTATACGGCTAGTACAACTTAATAGAAAAAGATATCTATATACATATCTATAAGATAGACAGAGATAGACTTACTAAAAAGAAAACGATTGTGGTACTACTGCTTGTTGTTATTTGTTTGTGGTTACATTCATGTAAAACAAAACGGCATAAGGTTATGTTTTTTTAGTAATTTTTTTACTGACGGGCCAAAGTAATCTATATAATTTATCTGTCTTGTAAATTTAATTTGATGACAGGTTGTCACTATTGACAGATGAATAAACATTTTATCATGGCAATCTTATCAGTAATGCTATAGAGCACTTTATTGAAAGGTGAATAAATCGGCCCTTAGTCATATAGTTACTAGGTGACTAGTTCAAGCACTTAGTCGTAACTTTCCTACATAATTGATATTATAGTTACTATAAGTTTTGCTTTAAAAAACTGGTTTCCAATCAAAATTTTTTAACAAAGTAATATACTATTTGTTCTATCAGTCATGAAACTATGTTAAATGGTTGTGATAATAATAATGAGGAGCCGCTCTTAGACTTAAAATTGCCGTTGAAATAATAAAAAATAATTTTTAAACGATCCTGCGGCACTTGGTGGACAGTTAATAGTAAAAGCAAAGATATCTAATAACAATGCACTTGGTCAAAATAGCGATCAATCTTAATTTAATTATTAACTCATAAGTCACATGATAAAAAAGTTATTTATACACTTATTAACAATTAGACATAAAATAGTAGAGTATCCTTTTTTTTTTAGTCACAATAGGCGTTTAAGTTACGTCCTTCACATAACCTAAAAAATATTTGCATCATAGTTGTAATCAGAGTGTCATATCTCCAGATATGGTCTGAATAAATGATAACATGAAATATTTAATCATAACATATAAAAAATTGATATCTGACAATTTGCAATTAACAGTTGTAAAAATGATAAAATGATATTGCAATGATCGTATCACAATACGCGTATAAAACAATAAGAATCAATATTTTTCTAAAAAAATACATAAATGGCGGTATAGAACATAAATAGTTTATCTAATTATTTTTTGAATGATGTAAGAAATAATTATGTTGTATTTTTATTCATAGTTTGCAAAACCAACATATCTTACAAATTTAATTTAATTTGGTAGATTTTTGTCATAAGCGAGTAACTATGCATTTAGTTATAATTGTTTATAAAATATGGTAATAACTGCACTTACTTATTGTGAGTTAGTTACATTGCAACGCGTTGTCTCTACTTAATTACGTGCATCTTCTTTAATAGTTGGAAATTGGTTTGATTGAATATAAGATTCTTTCCTGCATTGGTTAAATAAACTTTATATTTAATTAATAAAAATGTATTCTTATATACCATACATGTCTAGTCTGTGCAAAATCTCTTAACTCACAAACTTCAGACAATTTCCTCTAAGATCCCCGCAGAAACCCGTACTTAAAATGAGAAGATTTATTTTACCAAATAGTGAGATAGTTCCATTATAGAGCATTAGCGTTGCGCACTAACAGCTTTGCAAGAGTAGGCGCTGCGCCAGAAACTACTTATTTTAAGTCTTAAGCTTCCGACTACATACCATTATAACGATTCTAAACTCGATACAATTTACTTAGCAGTTCTGAAGAACATAATAGTCTTAATATCAGCTAAGGTTACAAACAATTTTAGCTTAAATCATCTACCAGTTTTAATAGAAATCTTGTCCACAAGACAAACTGGCTACTATATTAGAAGTAGTTGAAAGATATGATAGACTTAATTTCTAGATAATCTAAAGTGGAGTGTTAAAAATCTCTAAAGCTCTCAAAAAATATTGCAAAAATTCTCTAACTGAAAAAATTAAAAAAATTATCAAGAAAATAAAGTTAGCAAAAATTTGCTAGCAATTTACCCAAGATCCGACCAATAATCATGCGCTAAAACGCATTCAATTGCAAGTTTGTGAAGCGGTTCAAAAACACAAAATAAAGTGCTGGCAGAACAAACCTGAATCTATAGACAAGGACAAACTTTGATGTAAAAAATAAGAAAAAGGCTCCAAAATAGCCGAAACTCTCGCTGACAGCTTGGAATTACAATGCATTCCAGTATATTAAGACACAAATCTAGATTTTGTAGATAGTGTGCACCAGATAGTGCGTAGACAGATTTGGCCATTAGACAGGAAAACCCTCCGGGTCGGACGGTATTATAAATATGGCATTAAAATTTTATCCCCAAAATGCAATTGTGTCACTGACAAATATACACTACTTTGCCATGTGCAAAACTTTCCTCAAAATTAACATCCAGGAAAAGATCTCAACATTTCCTACGTATTAGTTTGCTAAGCACTATGGCAAAGGTAATAAAAAGGGTTATTTTGGAACAACTTTAGTTGCACACAAATTACCATCACGTGTTGTCAGAGCATCAATTTGGGTTCCGCTCTAAATATTGTTAAAAGTAGCAGATCAAATCATAGCTAGACCACTAAAAAGTTGACTGACGTAATTTTCTATAACGTTGAAAAAACTTTTGACAAAATTTAGCACCAAAGCTCCTGAAATTGCTTGATCTGCGTTAACCCTTTTGCGCCAACTTTTATTTTTGCCGCCCATGCCAGGTTTTAAGAAATAAATAGAGTTAATATGGTCTATTGAGGGTCTTTAAAGGTTCCTAATATTTTTTTTAGTTTTCTAAACTTAAATTTGATTTTGGGACATATTGTCTCACCAGTGTTTTGAATTGGAACATATATGTCCTAGCAGACTTAGAATACGTTCAGGAGTAACAATAACTTTATTAAAAAAAAATGTATCTTACAAACAAAAATATCTTATATATGGAACGGAGTAAAACAATTTTGCACAATGGTATATTGCACATTGTACACAAAGTCTTTGTGCAAAATTCTTTTTTCTGCAGCGAACATCGGTGGCATCTTCTACGAGATGTTCCTTCTACCGGCAGATGATCGCCGACATTTAGAAGGTGTCTTGATGTAGCAGAAGGTCGTCTTTAGCGTTTTCTCTTCCTTTTCCGATCATTTCCTCCGCCAAATCGATCAGAAATGTGAGTGTAGATTCTTTCTTATGGTGAATTTCTTTGTAGAGTATGCAAGCGTTTATAATGGAAATCATGAGTAGCTTGTAATACATCTTACGCCACCATTTTCCGGATCTACGATCAAAATCGTATTGAGTGGTAAGCTGATCAGACAAATTAACTCCCCCCATAAATTTGTTGTAATCAGCAACAGCTTGAGGACATTCTAGGGCAACTTTTTCGCCATTTTTCAATTTACGGTTTACTGAAGAAACATCTCCTCGGGCCAACTTTTCACTATGATTTGCCATATTTTTTCTATTTCTCATGCAAGTTCCCGTAGCTGCAAATGGCAGATTATAAAACAACTTTACTGAGGTAAAAAATCTGTTGAAACAAACAAACACGTCTTCATTACGCGGTATAAATGCCACAAGTTTGTTCACAGTTGTAGACAAATCTTGATTTCGAATCACAAAGTTCCCAAATTTTTATTCTCCGTTTTATGGGTTTTAGCGGCAGGTATTATTTTAGCGGTGACCTGCCTTTGAACTTTACCATGGATTCGTCTATACTTATATGCAAGCACAAACTTTGGGCAGATTAAAATCTTTGCTTCAAGCACTCGACCAACTCGTCAACATAGTAAGTCTTGCTGGGGTTTTCTGGCTTTTTGGGATTAGCAAAAGAAGCAAATATGTTCAACAATCACGGCTTATTGCATCTTTGATACAATTATTTCCTAGGCTCTTCTTATTTGAACAATAATCATGAAATGATGGTAAGCGATTGTAGCTCATTACCAACATACACCCTGTTACTATCATAATTTCGGACGCATCCATTGCAACACATTGTCTCCGATTTTTTACATTTTCAATGTTGATTTGTTTATTTGTATTTTCAGAAATGTCCAAGAATAAACTTTTTAGAAATACTTGCAAAAAGCAATCAAGTTTGGATGAACTCATATTCAGCTTTGCCAATACAATTGCATTCCTAACTAGAAGCAGAGTTTTTTTGGGTTGAAAATTTTTGATTTTGTCAATATTATACCAGTGTACCACATCATCGTTATTTTTGTTATTTGGTTGGGGTTCTTTATCCGAATCGGAAGATTAATTTGAAGAGTTATTTGATGAATTTTGATTTTCATTATAATTGTTGTTATTTTTTTATTGTTTTGCTGGATTTTTTGTTCAGAAGGCTCAAAATCTGAATCCGAGTCATCACAACAATGGAATGGATTCTCATCTTTGTTGAAAATATTGTTGATTTTTTCTTTCAACTCTTTTTGGGTAAGATATTTTTGACCCATTCTGTAGAAAAATATGAACCAACGTTCTATTTGTAAGCGAAAATCATCAAAAACAAACATTTTCCAGGCAGATATTCTGCAAAGTCTCTAGTACTTACGTTTTAGTTTTACAGTAATACAGAATTCGGTACAATTTTGCCCGCGTTGAAAACTAACACAACCTGCTGCCACCAAGAATCATGTCACTCTGCACTGCTCTGCACAAAACAAGTACGAATTGTACCGAACATTCTCGGATATACACGACGACAACGTGAATACTGGTATGACATCGATTTATTGTAAATTGACGTACCTATTAATCCACCAGAATTTTCAAAAGTCGTTGGGACATATACGTACCAACAGGCGCAAAAGGGTTAAACTTAAAGGATCTGTCCTGCCGCCTCTATTCTTCATCACCAACGTAGCCGTCAACAAATAGTCAGAATAGTGCAGTAGGCAAAGGACAGCAGATTTCTGTATACCTCGCGAAGTCTACGTATGATTTTAGCCACTGACGTTTTAGAAATATAGCTCAGGGACTGGCGTGTAATTATAAAACAAACAAAAAATCATCTTATATGAATGATTCTTTTTTGGTGCTGAAACTTAAATTTGTTAAAAATTTTGTCCGATTATATTTATGTCAAGCTTGAATGAATTGTGGCAACCAATTTATTCATCTCTTTGTACTTCTGTACTTATTGATATAATATTCTCATCAATTATAAACGGGTGATGTAATGTGAGAAAATTCAAGTATTTTGTATCTGCTTTATTTCTGAATATGCAAGAAGCTTTATAATTTACGAGTTGCTTTATAGTCCAAAGTGATACACTACAAAATACATAAAATTCATTTCTCAAGCACGCTGTCAGTTTTTCTACTTCCGTATGTTAGACCACCAGTATTTTTCATTGATCTCATAAGAGTAGACTATAGTCATTTAGACCAAATTTTAGACCAGAACTTTTTGAAGTATCTTATCGTAAAGTAATCCTGGGTCACAACTGTTTTATATTTTGATGGATTATTATTTTTCATTTCCAATATTAACGTCTATATTTAATGGTTAGTTATTTAGTTTAAGATTTTAACCAAGTATGCGTGATTAAAAGAATAGATGTTTTTACTACTGTTGATGTTTTGTCAATATTCACATAAAAAGGAATGACTGTTAGTTGTAATTAACATGCAGTAGTGGGGATGAACAAACAAATTCTTGATGATAAACACTTAGGCTGGTTGAGAGTTCATTTAATTTAGAATTTTCGGTGGTAAATTATTGGTGCATTCTGCTTGTTCAATAATTTGTATTTTGTTTTTTTCTTTACACATACTCATACAAAGTACTGTACTCTACAGGTTCGACATCATATACATTTGCCCAGAGTGCAGTTCTTGGATAAAAACAATGTGCTTTGTAGAACCACGTATAGGTGCTTAGAGCAGCCAACAGTGGCCACCCAGAATGTTACCTTTAGAGAAAAGTGCAAGCCGAGGGTAGGTCGTGGTGTTGCAGGGATTCCTAATGCATAGGATTTTAGTAGACGTGGACGATAGATCAAAGACAATCGAAATTCTAGTCTAAATTTGTATTTTTGTTTTTTTCTTTACACGTACTCATACACATAGAGTACTGTACCTTACGGGTACGACTTTATACACACTCACCCAGAGTGTAGTTAATGGATAATAACAATGTGTGCAACCCAACCAGAATTCAACTTTTGGCGTGAAGTACAAGCCGAAGGCAGGTTGGTGGTTGGCATGTAACGTGGAGAGTGATCAATGTAAAAAAGAGCTTCTATTGTTGGTAAACGTAGACGGATGTTCTACACAGTGATGACTTAGTTGAAGCTCTAGTTTTGCTGATGTTGCGACAAAAATGTTTTAAGATTTAGGATGTTGAGCGACGTTACTCTTGTTTTTCTCATCGTGACTTTTTGCCAATTTTTTTGCAAGCAAAAGTTTGGTAAACGCGGTGGTCTAAGTACGTCGTGGGTAGCAGCAATGCGGCTAATAGCAATAGCAGTGGCTAATCCAGACTTTCTTTGGAACAAAGCCTTTTTGGGGGATGTTGCTGTTTTGACGTCTGATCTCAGAATGCATGTTGCAAAGAAAATGGTTAGAGTAAGGCCAAGAGCACATATTGACTGCAATAATGATAATTGTCAATAATATATAGTAAAGACAATAGACAAACAAATCCACGATGATCAACAGGTTTAGTTTAAAATTGTGAACGGGTAAATTTTTACTTTGTTTTGTTCTTAGGTAACTCTGCATCTTGGTTTGTGGTGTTTAGCTATCAGGTACAGAGTAGAACCAAATAACAATTCTAGGAAGTGTTGCATTTTTTCCCAAAATTTTCTTTGCATGCTTTTTTATGGTTTTCAAGAATTTGACAATATGGGAGTACTGATCTCTTGCTTCCTTAGCTTTAAGAACAAATGCATTTAGTTGATTTGTAAGAAATAACTAATACTTTTTGAGTTTGTAAAACTTGACTGAAAAAAGTTGTGAAATGAATTAATAATTTATTCAAATTCAGTCTTACAATCACAGCTGTCAAGGGTCAAGCATAGACAATTGTTTCGGTTTTAAAAAGTTGGTTTAGGACCCACAAAGTCAAAATCAGAAAACAATTTTAGGTAAATAACAAACCACCGAGAAAGTAGGAGAAAAAAAATTAACTTTTTTTGAGATTTCCAAAAGTTTGATTGTACCTTATAGGTGACGTTTTTGAGAAGTTTTTAGAAGTGCGCATCCTACTCTAGCCTTGTATAGGTTTTTGTGGTAGCCGTTGAGAAATCACAAAGTTTATTTATACTTTGAAAACTGCATGTTTTGTTACGCAAGACCAGTATGGGATATTTGACAAGCTCAAGTAGTAGGACGCTTTGAAGATCTTTCTCAAAATCTTACTTTAAAATGATTCTATTTTGCTAAGATAAAAAAAGCTACCATACTGCAAGCTGAAATGATAATTTTGAATAATTGCAAATATTCATATTGCAGTCCCTGTGCAGTCCCTGGCCTTACTCAGCATGGCCGTTCTTTGCATTCTAAAAGTTAAGTTTTCAATTAACTCTATTTTTAGGTGCTTTGTAGTATTTATATATAAAATTGGAGCGAATTTAGATGAACAAGTACCTCACATAGTATATAGTGTATCAAGGGCCAAAATTAGGCTTTAACAGCCCGCCGCATTTAGCAGCACAAACGAGCAAAGCGAGTGAGGACTGCTAAAGCCTTTTGGCACGAGTTACACTTGATATTTTTTTGCCTGCCCTAATTAAAAACATTATTTTCAATATTTATTATAATTTGTCACTACTGTTAGGTATGACGTCTACATATGTGGGCCAAAAATGATGCTTTTGGTAGAGGCAGGCAAAACATTTTTTTGCAATCTTACCGTGATGACTTTCGGACGCTTTAAAGTGTACAAAAGTACAGCGTACTGAATAATTTTGACATCAGGCGTGATGCATTTTATGTTTGATACATACAAGCTAAAAACCATTAGATCTAATACTGAACCCTGTGGAACCCCTGCGTCTATTGAGCAAAGGGCAGTAACGTGACCTTTCAGAAACAATCAGTTTTATCAACTTTGGATTGAATTTAAAACTGTTATGGTAAGTTTGACGCAGTCTTCGCAGTCAGCAAATGCTTCAAATAATCTTTTCAAAGTACATTCCCAAAGCCACTTTCACCATGAATGAAAAGAAGCGGTGCATGCTTATTTCAAAAAGTTTCAGCAATTCTCTACATCAGATTAACATTGTTGGATGATTTGAGATTGGTTTTTCAGCATTTATTTTTGCGCTTTCTAATTTGGTCAGTCAGGTCATAAAACTTAGCCATTTATGTTTGGCATGATTTGAAGAACGGGCAAGCTCTTAGATCTCTCTGTCAAGACCCAACTTTTGGCAAAGCATTAGTAGACGTCTCCATTGCAAGCAAAATGAAACTAGTAAAGTCCGCGTTGTCAACTATTTTAGGCGTTCGAATGTCAAGTAGTAATCTGATACTCTCTTCTAAGATATGAGAAAATAAGGACCAGTCAGTTTTGCAGACCTCCTCCTCACTCCTCCTATAAAGATCCAAAATTATGGGGTGTGGTTGTTTATAATCAAAATAACAGTTTGAGCTAAGTTAGCATGTCTCGCTCTAGTACGGTATAGCCCTTACCCTGGGCATACCTAAACAGTAATTTGCCTTTGACATTTATTAGTCTGCTGTGTCAAGCTGAATGCTTTGAGTTAAAGTTTCCTGCAACAATTGTTGAAAGCTCACCGTCTAGTATAGCATCAAAATATGCCTGTTACTAAATGCGTAGTTTAAATTAGACTTTAATTCAACAGTCAGAGGCGTAAGCATTTCCGAGTGGTCAGCTGATCGTTTGACGTATAAGACCCGTGAAAACAAAATCTATAAAAAGTTACGTAGACAACTGAAAAATGTAATGTAAATAATCAAACAAACAAGTAAGCACAGGTTTATTTGTTTAAATTTGTCTTGCGTTATCATGCAATGCCGTAGTCATACAAGACACACTAACAAAGTTTGTAAAGCCAAAACAATTGTCTGTGCTTGACTCTTGAATGTTAGATTGAGTTTGAATTAATTATTAATTTATTTCATAACTGAAATAATAACAAATATTTTTTTGCTTTTGACTGTTTGCGGTACGATCGCTGAAATCAAAAACACAAAAACCTAACTTTTCTTTAAAATGTTTACCAAGTATTAATTGGACTTCGCAGAAAATTCTAAATTATGTTACAAAAATAAAGCAATGAAACTAGAGCCTTGCGGTATAATTAAAGCACAATTTAAAAATAAGTTTTTTTTATTAACTAAAAAATAATGATTTACAGGTAACTTTTATTTCATAATAAAATTTTAAGAATAAAATTGATTAAATGATCAAACTACTAAAATTCACAAAGATATTTTCTTTGTAGTACTTTGTAGGCTCCAAAGATAAATATATTGTAACTATAAATTCTTAAAACAATTTCCTCCAAATTAAAATAATGTTTGCACCCACCTTTAGCAAAAGTATTCGGCAACTTGAATAAACTATGCGAAAGAAAGGGTTAGAAACAATCGTTTCAATTACAATTTCCTCGAAAGAAGCTTTAATTTCATAAAAGAGCATCTCTACTGGCGATAATCAGACTCGAGTGGTTCGCCCTCAAAAGTTCATGCGAACAACCCCTTCACTACCAACGCCTCTGTTTGTATAAATAAATATTAATTGAGAAAGTTGGACGTCCTTAATGGATGTATCTAACTGATTTCGAATTAAATAAAATTTTGTTGAAGCTAGTTTTATTGATGTTTTAAAGCAATGTTTTAATTAGAAAATAAAGTTATAATATTTTCAATTTTAATTGAAAGACGTATCAAGTGATAAATTAAATTCTTACACAAATTCTTTTTATATTTCAAGATTAAAATTTAAAAACTGCACTAGAAATAAACAAGGAAAAATATTCATAAAACCCTCGCAACAAATTATAATTAAAATATTTAATCCAGGGGTGTGCTAATTAGTCGATTATAATCTGTGTAATATTTTTCTTTAAGCCTTGCCTAAAGCACAATTAATCCATAGTTACCTCAATTGTTTTATTTTATTTTATAGGGATGGAGATAGTGGTCAGTATGTAGAGGGTGAAGATGGAGGACACTCGGGAAGTTACATTGGCGATTCCGGTAATTACTACACGGAAGGGGGAGATTCCTTTGAAAACAAAGAGGACAGCGGACATTACAGCGAAGGGGATGGTGGCGACGGAACTGCCGGACACTACACTGAAGGAGGTAAGCATTTCCTGTGTCTAAATTCTAGAGAAAACCCCAATCATGCAATTTAATACTTTTTACAATAAGAATTTAAAGTGATTGGTCATTTTATTCACATAAAACGTTCGTGTAGCTATAACTTGGGAGAATGAAGTTAAGTAATCATCATTGTGTTATGCATTTGGTTCTATCTAACTATCTGCATTACTGCTTTGCAAGTAGTTTATTAGAAAATAAATATAAACTGTTTATTTGTTAAGCATTTTGGATAAACTTAATTTTTTCTGAAAAATTCTTTGAAATATATATATTTATATAAGTCAATCAATTATGATAACTATGAAAACAATCAAAAATGCAGCAAAACTTATAACAGATTGTCTTGACAATGTCATAAGTTTTATTCATATACAAGTTGTTAAAAAGAATTGTAAACTATTTAAAGAGGTAGTAGTACAAAGTCTTAATAAACACAATTTTGGAGATATAGAATTATTTTTTACCTTTTTTTAAATTTTTCAAAAACCTTAGCTGACGGTTTGTAAAATAAACATTAAGTAATTGACTGTTGTTATCAGTGCACACGTTTTTGTTTGCTACGGCTATTTATTATAACGCAGAATTAACCGACATGCATTTCATGTATGATTATGCTGATGGATGCAACCTAAACGCGACGTTTTTATGTTGAAGCTTATCCAAATTGCCAGATTCCTTTACATCGTATGTTTAGAAGCATTTAATAATGGTCCATTCAACAAACAGTGCAATTTATCCGGAAGACCAAAGTTGGTATCTACTTTTAGAGCAGAAGAAGAAATTCTAGCACGTATATGAGCCGAGGTAGGAATTAGTGCTCCTCTTGTTTTAGAATCTTCCACGAGCAGCTGCTTTTTCCGTACCATGTACAACGAGTGCAGGCCTTAAATCCACTTGATCATCAAGCACGTATGCTTTTTTGTGGCTGGTTTCTATGCAATAATGCTGAAGACCCCCGATTTCTTACCAATATTCTTTTTACGGATAAAACTGGGTTTACACAAAATGAAGTTAATTTTCACTATACAATACACGTTTGGGCCGTCGAAAATCCTCATGTATACTCTAATAGAATCTAGACATCAGATACGTTTTTCATTAAACATTTGGATGGATTTTGTAGACATGTTTGTAGGATGTTGTAGAACACAATGTATGATCATTTTGACGACACTACTATTGACCAAAGGCATTAAATGTGGTTCTATCATGATGGTGCTATTGCTTGTTTTTTTATTGCACAGTTAGAGAGCACTACATCAAACTTATCCACGTAGATGGGCAGAAATGGGCGGACCTGTTTTATGGCCTGCAAGATTGTTTGATTTCTTTCCTTAGGGATATTTGAAAACATTGGTTTGTGGTACTCCTTTGAAGAAGTGCTGCTACAATTCATCAAAAATACCAACAAATCTGAGCCAATGTGGGAGTTTTAGAAAGAGTTGAATATCCTTTAGACTAAGATGTTGTGCCTGCTTGGAAATAGAAAGAGGGCGCTTTGAACATATTATGTAAAGTTGTTATTTTTAAAACCTTCTAAATTTTTTTGTTTATTTTGGTTTATACTACTACCTTTTTAAATACTTTACATTCTTTTTTTGGCATCCTTATTTTTAGATTTTACAACTTCCTGATATATTCTCTAGAGCTTTCAGCGTTGAGTCAAATATTAGAAAAAGACGCAGAAATTAAGTAATGAGACTGGCAACAAAGCGTTTAATCTGGCAACACTTTTAATGCGGCAGGTAAACATGTGATACGGCTTAAGTACTGGTTTGAACCTGCCATAGTCATTTTGTTGTCAGTAGTTGTAACACAGCACTAAGTAAGTGCGTTCTAAAAATTACCTTAATTTTGAGAAACGGTGTGCTATCAGATTTAGCTTCAAAATTGGGCGCAGTGCAAACTTTTACAAAATAGCAGGCTTATGGAGACAGTGTTCTATCAAAAAACCCTGCTTTTTTGGTAGATTAAGAATTTTTCAGAAAGAAAAGTGTTGATTAGATAGACCACGCAGGATCTTGTCCATTCAAATTGTTGCTTGATTGTCAAATTGATCAAAGAAAAGTAAATTTGACTCACACAATTTTGATCAAAAAATTTAAAAAAATCTGCGCAAAAAATAATAGTTCTAAAAAACGTTTTGCAAAAGCAAAAAACATCAGAGAAAAATGTCTTCACTTTTTGGAATTGTTTGAAAATGATTTCTGTGTTCTGGAACTTGTCATTATTAGTAACGAGTCTTGTTAAAGTACGATCCGGAAATCAGAGAATAGAACACTTCAACCTCTCCAAGGCCTAAAATGAACAAGAATAAGCAAATTAAAGAAAAAATACATACTGATTTGTTTTTTTTTTGATAACCAGTAAATCGTCCGCAAAGAATTTGTGCCTCAAGACCAAATAGTCAATCAACACTCTTTCCAAAAAGTATTTGAAATACTTCAAAAAAGAGTTATGCATGTGAAACCAAACATCAAGAACAACTCTGTGTTGCATCACAATAATGCGCTTAAAACATTACTTACAAAACGTACACAATTAAGAAATTTACTTCTAGAACTTAATAAAAGTTTTAGATGATGATCTAGCTAGAGTCTTTGGAACTTGTAACTTTACTAGAAAGTACTAGAATTTATTGTCTGGTTCTAAAACTTACCAAAACAACTGAAATTGTTTTAAAATCTAAAATTTTCTTTATCCTTAAGTTACACTTTTTTTTTAAATTTAAGGGGGGAGAATTATTGCGCTATTATAAGGGTTCACAGCATCCAACTCAGCAAGAAAACGCCTGAATATAATTGAATAAAATTTTCAATTTCCAATCTGTGTCCTCAAACTTGTAGAAATTTGATGCAATAAGTCGTTTCTTTGCAATTAATTTTTAAAAAGTGACGTTTTTAATTAGTTTTTTGATATTTTTTTACTCTTTAAATATAACTTCAAATCTTTATCTAAAAACATGAAGACATAGAATATTGTATGTAGTTCAATATATAAAAAAAGTAATGACAAAAATCTTATCGTTTGGATATTGAGTTGGTTGGCGTTTTGTCCTATAAGAACTAATTTTAATTTAAAAACGGCGCTGTACGTGTTAATATTTTTCTATAGAGAAAAGTTTACTGATATTCTCGTAGATGTGATAGGATTTAATATTTTTCCATAACAATACTACTAGTGGCACCACAAGAGGACGGGGCGACTAACTCGGCAATTCTCTAGCGTTAATATTATGTTGTTTAGAGTTTACTAATGGCTTACAACTTGTGAGTACAAGTGTCGTTAGTCATCAATAACGCTACCATCATTACCACTAATGACTAAAATGAAAAAAACCTAAAAAATGTAAGTACCACCTATAATAGTGGACAACATTCATAATTTTAGTTAACTTCATGCCAGAGTAAGCAAATTTTTCAAAAAATAACAAAAACAAATGAAAAATTGAAAAGCGTCTGAAATTCTGAAAAAGTGAGAAAACAAACTACTGAAATCTGTACGGACAATACTCAACAAATATATTCAACAGGAGAATACTCTTTAACAACGGCAAAATAGCGAGGTCATACTGTTATTTAAGCAGTGATCACAATAACCTTGAAAATTACTGTCCCATCAGCTTGCTAAAGAATTTATACAAATTTTTCACCAAAATCCTGACAAACCAATTAACAAGTAATTTCAACAAATATCAACCGACAGAACAATCCTGATTCTAAAATAAACACATGACAAGAAAAAAACGATGATAATTGGACATAAATTAAAAAAAAAAAACATAACAAGGCTTTTCTCCAGCAGTGGAGATAAAGAGGCTTATGGAAAAAAAAAGCAACAAAAATATCAAAATTAACGTTCAAAATGAGACAGATTTTAAAAAATTTTCTACAAAAATAGGCCAATTAAAGTTGTGTCAAACATGAAAAGAGTATCCACAAAGTTTGTGAAATAAATAATATGTTAAAAGTCAAAAATGAAAAAAAAAGAATTTGACTAGAATGTAAAAAAAATATGCTAAGCATATGGACGCACACAAAAATACTGCGCTACACTGTGTCAGATGCACTGGTAAGCACCTGACAAATAATTGTGATAAACCAAAGAACGTTAAACCAAAATATGTTTACTGTGGTAGACATTCAGCAAATTATCGAGGATGCATGGTTAAAAGAAAAGCAAGAACTAAAAGATAAATGCACCCAGAAATCAGGTTTTCTAATAGCCACAGAAGAATAACCAATAAGTAGCGGTAGCTTACCCAAGTGCAGAAACAAACAAAATCAAATTGTTTCCATTCAAAACTTTCTTTAACTAATAAATGAGAAATTAACAAAACTTGACAAACCTAGTAGTAAACTTGAACACAGCACTGAAAGAGTTGTTCTTAAAAATTTATGAAATAAAATAGAATACCAATGGACTTTTGAAACATAAGCAAGAATTGCAAGCAATCCTAGATATAAAGAATGTTGACATATGTCTAATTTCTAAGATTTATTTTACTAATAAAACAATTATCAAACTAAAGAAATACAAGCGTATTCCCAGAAGTACCTGACATAAAAAATATCTATGGTGGACGACGCTTTTTGCTTTTTTTTGCCATCTTTTCCATTTTTTATCCATGGTTATAAATCAACGCAAAAACTCGGATTTATTGCTTTGCTTTGCCAAACACTCATCCGCATCTATCTGGCGCACAGTTTGATCATGTCCAAATTTTTGAACAAAGTGCCATGTACAGCACTTTTTAAAATATCTACCAGGTCTGTTAGCATTTTTAGTCAACGGTCATCCAATACCATTTTTTGGATTGGTCACTTCATTTGGTCGACAATTTTGATGTTTGTCTTAGCAGCTCGTACGGTCTCGTTTAAATTCAGCTACCCAATAGTTTACTGTTGTAAATATAAGAAAAGAATTTACCTTCGCTTTGATATTATCTCAACTAAAGACTTAAACTTCAAACTTAAGATTTATAAGGTTGGTACTTTCTACCATAGTCATACTTTTCTGGAACGAAAATGCAGCTAAAAGTGTCAGTGCTATTATTATAAAAGAATTGATTAAGCATAATCAATTTCCGGCGGCCTATGTAAATGTTAATACAAAAACATATGGAATCATTGTTGCTACTGCTGCTGTCTACCTCCTCATGCCCCCCAAAAACAACAATACTTGAATTTTCTAAATAATCACAAATATAGATTTATTATTGAAGGCGACTGCAATGTATTAGGGTAGACTCCTTACAAAAACAGAAAACAAAAATCTTCTTCTTCTTCTTCTTAGCGTGCCTATCCGTTACCGGATGTTGGCTATCCACAACTCAATCTTTACTTTATTCGCGGCAGTACGAAATAGTTCTGTGGTTGTTGTATTGAACCACGTTCGTAGGTTCTTCAACCACTAAATCCTCCTTCGCCCTGGTCCTCTCCTTCCCTCTACCTTTCCTTGTAGTATAAGCTGTAAAAGCTCATATTTCTCTGGGTGTCTCATGATGTGTCTCAAGTATTCCAGCTTTCTTTGTTTTATCATTTTTAACACTTCTCTTTCTCCTTTCAACCTCCTTAAAACCTCCTCGTTAGAAACATGGGCTGTCCATGGGATTCTAAGAATCCTTCTGTATGTCCACATTTCAAACGCGTTTATCTTGTTTATTGAAGCCTCTGTCAAGGTCCAAGACTCCACTCCATATAAGAGTACCGGAAAGACATAACACTTAACTAGTCTAACTTTCAGTTTAATGTTAAGACTGTGATTTTTTAAAACTGTGCTTATTTTTTTAAATGCTGCTCTGGCTTTTTCTATCCGGCTCTTTACTTCTAGTGAATGGTCCTATTGTTCATTTAGCAAACTCCCAAGGTACGTGAATTTTTCTACCCTCTCTATCTCTGCATTTTTCAGCAGTAATCTCCCCGGGTTAATGATATTTTTGCTAATTACCATAAACTTAGTTTTTTTTATGTTTATTTTGAGACCATATCTTTCACTTACAGATGTTATACTATTCAATAGGTGTTGTAGTCCTACCATCGAGCTTGAGAAAATGACCGTATCGTCTGCATATCTCAAGTTATTCAGTAATTCTCCATTTACCGCTATCCCTTGCTCGACCTCGTTTAAAGCCTCTTTAAATATCATTTCTGAGTACAGATTGAATAGCATGGGGGACAACACGCATCCCTGCTTTATTCCTCTTTGGATGGTTATGCTTTCAGAGTTCGTTCCTTCGACTTTTATGTTTGCTTTTTGGTTCCAGTAAAGATTTTGTATTATTCTGATGTCTTTTTCGTCAATGCCAGTCTCTGCAAATATGTCGATTAGCTTTTCATGTACCACTGTGTCGAAGGGCTTCTCATAATCTATGAAGCATGCATAGATATCGCAATTCATGTCGCGACATCTTTGAAACAGGACTTGCATACAAAAGAGAGCTTCTCTAGTCCCCATTGTGTTCCTAAACCCAAATTGTGTGTTGGATATTTGTTTTTCGCATCGACGATATAAGCGGCTGTGTATGATTTTGAGAAATGTTTTTAATAGGTGGCTCATCAAGCATATTGTTCTATAGTCACCGCAAGTTTTGGCTGTTTGTTTTTTTGGAATTGGAACGAATGTTGATCTTAGCCACTCTTCTGGGATTTTTCCGGTGTCATATATTATATTAAAGACTGTTGTTAATATTTCGATAGCATTGTTGTCTAATAATTTAATGATTTCCATTAGAACTCCATCCGTGCCTGGCACCTTTCCCTCTTTCCCTCTCTTTATCGCCTGTTCCACTTCTTCCTTTAGAATTTCCGGGCCAGAGTTGCAAGTTGCTTCTGATCGGCTGTTTCTTTGGTCTTTAAAAAGCGCTTCAATATAATTTTGCCAAGCAAGAACTCTTTCCTGTTTTTCAAGTATTATGTTTCCATCTTGATCCACTAGCCTCCCAGCAACTTTCGGTCTATATGTTCCTGCGGCCTCTTTTACCTTTTTGTGCATGTTAAAACTGTCGAATTTGCTGTCAAAATGTTCTATTTCTTGGCATTTTGCACTAAACCACTCTTCCTTTGCTTTCCGCGCTATCTTCTTAATTTGCCTATCTAATTCGGTGTACTTTGTCTTATCTGCATTAACCTTGCGTCTTTCTTCCATCAAACTAAGGATTTCATCGTTCATCCATTCCTTTTTTTTTGTTACGGCCGTTGCTTTCAGATGCCTTTCTTTGATGTTCCTGAATGTGCTTTCTAAATTCTTGGCGATCGTCTGTTTGTTATTGTCCGGGGTTTCCAGGGATATACCCATTATTTGTCTGTTCAGATTTTGCTGGGCTTCTGTGCGTATTTGTTCATTCTTTAGCATTCGGGCGTCCACCGCTATTGTTTTGTTGGTTCTCGTTAGTTTCTTAAGTCTAACTTCAAATGATGCTATGACGGGGTTATGATCTGACCCTATGTCTGCTCCGGGAGCGGTTTTTACTGATCGACAGCTGTTCTAGTACCTTTTGTTTACCATTATGTAGTCGATTTGATTTTGAATTATGTTATCTGTACTATCCCCTGGAGCTTTACAAGTGTAAAGCCTGCGGGGCGGCAATTTAAAGAATGTGTTCATAACCGCAAATTGTTGTTCTATACAAAACTCCAGCATTCGGTCTCCTCATATTTTCCTTCTCCGATCTTGGCATTAAAATCGCCCATTACAATACTAAGATCTATTTTTTTGATTTTGTTGGTTACCTCTCCTAACTTTGAATAGAACTCTTCTATCTCGTCGACGTCTGCGTCAGAGGTTGGTGCGAACACCTGTATTATATTAATATTTACCGGTTCTGCCTCTACTGTTAATAGCATCATTCTGTCATTTATAGGTATAAAGCTGTTAACACTTTGAGCTAAGTTTTTGCTAGTTATTATTGCAACTCCTTTTTCGTGTTTATCGCCTCCAGAATAGTAGCATGTATACTCTCCTATTCTGCATTGTCCACTTCCAGGCCATCTCATTTCACTTACACCCATAATTTCGATGTTCATTCTTTTCATTTCTTGGATTGCATTGTATATTTTTCCCGTCTGATTCATTGTCCTCACATTCCAGGTACTTATTCTCCTTGTCAGTATGATCTTCTTACGTTTTCCTTTTACTTCTTTCAATACCTTCCACCCCGGAGAACCGATCGGAGGAATTACTCTGGAATTAAATTTGACATTGAACATTGAAAAAAAAAAAACTTCTACAAACAGTTAATTAATCAATGAAAATGCAACACAATAACAGATTAAAAATATTTCTTCATAACCTGACATGTGTTTGTTCATAACCAAATGCATATGGAAGAAGATTTGTAAATGGAGTATTTTCTCATTTTTTTTTACCCTGAGCAATAGTATTTATAAAAGAAAATACCCTTTAGATTGACTTAAACACTAACAGATTGGGTAGAGCTTTAAACTTAAACTTGAAGAAGTTATTAACTTATCAATCTCTACAAAACAAAGATCAGCTAGACTATGAAGCAGAATTATTAGTTAACAATATTCAACAATAAGTCTTATGGGATTACACTTCTAAAATTATCTCACAAACCGAAGGTAGTAATTATCCCTGACAAATTAGAGTTATTTCCGAAAGAAAAAGATTTAGAAGAATTTGACATCAATTTCGATCTCCAGAAGATAAAACTAGACTAAACAACGTCACAAAACCTAAAAAAAAAAAAAAAAAAAAAAAAAAAAATTAAAAATACTTGCATTACTGGTAAGCGTATTATCAAATGACAATTTTTTTTGGAAAACCACAAAATAACTTTAACGATCTGTTTTGAAGATTCCAACAATTAAAAGCACATAAAAGCGACATACATAAGGTTAGCAGATTTTTCAAACATCTTGAAAAAAAAAAATCAAATAAGAAAAACATTTTTGATTAAAATAGTTCAGGAAGATTTACTACTTCTAAAGAAATATCAAAAGAACTTGAAAAACATATGAATCCAAAAAAAGCTTTTACTGAAAAAATTCTAAAACAAGTTATTGTAAAGCAATCGTACAACTAACCTATCTTATTAATGCATCATTTAGACTAAAATATGTACATAAGATATGAAAACGGAAAACTTCTAAAAGAAATCTCAAAAAATTAATCCCAGGGCACCAATTTGGTTCCAGAAAAAGTCACAAGACCATACATAATTGAAAAAGTTGGATGAAAGTTTGTTCTACAGTCTTCCTTGATCCAAGCCTTTGATAAAGTGTAGTACGAGAAGTTTTGCTTAAAGAACGGTTTTTGAATTAATTAAGAAGATGCTTGCTCAAAACTAAAATAAAACAAAACAGTGTATTGAGCCTAGTTTACTTTTTGTACACAAGTCATATTCCTAAATTAGAGCATGATAACATCTTTGCTGATGGCATTGCTATAATAACTGTAGATAAAGATTACAACAAAGCGGTAACGCATCTACAAACCTCTATTAACAAAATTAACAACTGGACTAAGCAATAAATAAAATTAATTAAAAAAGTATGCTGGGGGCACCTTTACAGACTCTTTCGGGCAACCGGGTCTTCTTTTTTCCAGGAGCTGTTCCTCCACTTTTACTAATGTTGAAGCCATCTTTTTTACAAAACCCGTAAAGCGTCTGGGTCTTCTTTTTTGTGTCTGTTTTCCTCTTACTTTTATCAATGCTGGGGGCACCTTTACAGACTCCTTCGGGCGACCGAGTTTTATTTTCCAGGAGCTGTTCCTCCACTTCTACTGATTATACATGTAATAATGTCTACTTTAGATGCTCAAAACATTGGCCGTTGGAAGCCATACACATAACGGAACAACAAGTGGTTGCTGCAGTTATGTCGATTAATGATTCAATAGAGATTGCTGCACATGAGGCTCTAGCAAAGGTCCCCCAACTTGCAAAGCTTACTTTGATAAATTTGATTTTTCCCACTAAGTTCAAAAGGGTTAGAAGTGGCAACCGCAAAAGGAACTTGATGGGTTCTCTTTGTCCAATCTGATGTTCATGCAGATTGTCATCTAGGAACGCTCGTACGGCTAGGTGGTACTGTGGTGGCTAGTTGGTAGAAGACCTCATCATCAACTTCATAAAATTTTTCACTTAGCAAATTTTAGAGTTTGTTGTACTCTTGTACTTCATATGCACATTGCGTAGCAGACTTTTGTGAAGAAGTATTAAATAAAAGCCAACAATGCATAATTTGTAGGTATACGCGGTCCTCTTGATCTTCATTTTTTTGCAAATATCATAAATTGTTTCATGTGCCTAAAACTTGTCAATAATAAAACTTGTCAACTAATAATTAATTGTTAAACAAATTGGAAATTCTGTTTTACTCTGCCGCATCCATTGATGATGCACTTCAACTGCATCATCAAACTTGATAAACCATTTTAAAATATTTGCTTTTCCAACGTTAAGCGTTCTCCAGTCATTTTGTTTTCTTTCTATTGTGCTGAGAGTACCGACATCTGTTCAGCGAAAGACCATACTACGACATACTCGTAATTCAAAAAATATTTCAAAATATTTTTTGTTTCCTTCAGGCATTCTGCGTTCTCCAATTATTATTTATTCCTAGTTTTACCTGTTTGTTCTACCATGAATCTCTCTTTATATTTTTATATTTCCAACCACGGCCAGTCCACACACATATTTTGCGCAATCAACTATCGTCACTTGTAATCTATTCCACACATTTTCAATTCATTTATCATTTCCTAAAAATTAATAATAAATCTGCTGAATTTCTAGGTAGTTATAGACCAGTAGTTGATACAAAATAATTGTACTGATTTAAAACATACTCGACAAGTATCGTTTAGTAAGTATCCGACTTTAGAAAATTAAACTTAAAATGATTTTTTTTCCAACTCCCAAACTAAATTCCTTAATGTCATCAATTAGAACTTTAATAGCATCCTTTTTTTTTAAGTCTATATAAATAATGATTAACAAAATAGCATTAATACAACTCTTAGTGCTTCATGTTGAAAGTTTTTGGTCCTAAATGTAATACAATGAAATAATTTAATCAAGACAAACAGACAATTGAATATTCTTTTGCGGATAATCGTTTAATTAAATTCTCTCGCCGGCAACACAACATATCACTTAGTATAATACGCAAAGTTTTCATTTAGTGGCGGCATCTCTAATGAAGGTATGTCAGGTCACTTTATGTAAATTACTCTAGTTAGTTTCCATCGTTACCCTTCGTTAACATAAGTAGCATGGCGGATGTACGTTTTATAAACTTGCAGCAGGAATTATTCGGAAAGTTGTTTATTATTTTAGTATAAGTCTGTTTGCGTACGGTGGGAAAATGTGTTAACGACAAAAACATATATATTGTCGGTCGGTTCACGGCATTATCACTGCTTTTATGAGTTATCATTCGGTTTTATTGTATTAATGAACTTGTTTCGTTGTGGTTTATTTGGATAGGACAAACATTTACATCGTTTATTTTCACTTCAACTATTGATTTCTTATTATGTTAACTCTACACAGTTTGTATTAATTAAAATCGTTTGCTTCAAACGCAAATGTAATAGAAACCTAGCTTGAGGCAACTGGAAATGTTACATACCAGTACCTTTGAGGTTATATAAAATGCAGTGCTGAATTGCATTGACCAAACAGAAAAACTACTTTGAACTATTAACATCACAAAGTTAAATAATTATTATATTAATTGTTAATAGATGAAGCTGATGAATCAGATGAGAGTGTAGGCCATTACACAGATGGTGGAAGTTCCGGTTACACACAAGGATCAGAAGACGACGGTGCGGAAGGAGGAGACGGGGAACACTACACAGCAGCAGATGAAGACGACGAGGACTACTGATGTGTAAACCAAAATAACATTATATAATACCATATAAAAAAATTGTATATATGCTGGTTCGGCTTATCATCGGCTTGTTATTTTTAGCCCTACCTTAGGGAGTATAAATGTTATAAAAAATATGTGAAAGCTGATGCTCGGTGCGGTTCGTTGCTTCTTGTTAATGATTGATAATGTTATGTTTTTATATTTTATTTTTTCTTTTCTTGTTGGCAATAAAAATAAGAGATAATTGTGATGAGTTTCATTCAAACAAAAGAAATTTACTTGTATTTTATTACTTAATTGAATTGATATAAATTTTAGTTTAAACCATCAAACTTAGTTAGAATGTCGTAATTTATTGCTTCAAAGCTCAATATACAGTTACGAGCTAATAAAATTCAACCCTCAGAAGCTTTCAGTAGTTCTCTTATGGGTTCAAGTGTCGATTACCTTTCAGAAAGTATTTAATCTATTCCTACTTGTTAATATTATACTTTGCATAGAGTTTTACAACTAACTGAAAGATATTGCCGTATCTAGATATTATATAAAGTAAGACAGAAAATAAAATATGTTGACTACTGTTTGTATCAAAATGCATCAATTACTAGGGCAGTCGATCCTATTTCCTACACTTTACTATAACCCCAACACGCTTTTTTGTCAAAATCATTTTTAAGTCAAATTGTTGTTAATTACAGACTCATCTTGCATCCAAAACTAAATAAGCCATATAAAGGGTGGGCCATGATGTAACGTTTAGAATTTAAACTATCGTTTATTTTGTTTTTCAAAAGTATATGACATTTTTGAGTAGACAGAAACTTGGTTTTATGTTTGACATTTACAAAATATAATATTTGAACAAAGTTGGGATATAATGATAACTTACTTCCAAAGTAGTGAGTTTTCTACTCAAACGGTAAGAAGTTTACGAAACAAATTTGATAGAAAAGTGCCATCAACGCAGTTTGTAGACTAATTTGTGAAGCGAGTTTGTGATACTAGATCGTTAGTGGATAAAACAATAAGTTCACGTTCTTCGTGCAGTGCGCTTAGCCGAAAATATTAATGCTATTGCTCAAAGTGTGCGTAAACATGAATCAACATCAACTCGTCATTGTTCTCAGAAAATGAACATTTCTTGCACTTCTCTGAGGAGAATTTTGTATAAAGACCTTGGTTTGAAGGCCTAGAAAATTCAATGAGTTTAAGAAATAAAACCTCATGACCATCCGATGTGTTCAGTTTGCCCAATGGGCTAAAGATCGTTTGGCCAAAGATGAGCATCTCGGAGGCTATGTCAATAAGCAAAATTGTCGCAGTTGGGGATCAGAGAATCCACACATTGAACAGCCTATGCATCAACAACGAGTAAGGTTATTTTTTATTGAAAAAATGAGGAGTATGAAATGGATGACATTTGGTTTTAACAGGATGGGGCCACTTGCCATACAGCCAACGTAACCATTGATTTTTTGCATTCTGTTTTTGGAAACATTCTATATCAAAATTCTGAAACCAACTAATCGAATCAAAAGGTAAAACACTTTGTCAAAAAATACCACACAATATCAGAACGGATAATCTACTTAGTTTTTAAAATAAGCAACAAATGCAGCATCCAACTAATTCAGTGCTATGCGCCAAAAGCGGACGCCGAAAGCGAACTCGTAGAACAGCTATACAAAGATATCACTACCGTCATCAGTCAAGAAAACACTACTTATACTATAGTAACAGGAGACTTTAATGCTAAACTAGGGAAAAGAAACACACAAAATTCTGAACACACAAAATTCTGAACACACAAAATTTCGGGTTGGAAAACAGAAACGAAAAAGGGGACACCCTGACCGACTTCCTAGATAAGGAAAAACTGTTCTGCTTAAATACCATTTATAAGAACCAGATACAGAGAAGATGGACCTGGAGACATCCAAATGGTTACAACCTAAATGAAATTGATTATATACTATGCAACGATAAAAACGTATCTACAAATTTGCTCGTATTAAATAATTTTGCAAACTTTAAACTCAATACAAAAACAGAAAAAACTAAATTAATAAAAAAAACTAAATATTCAACATCAGACATACTACTACTAAAACAAAAAGAATACCAATTGGCACTAGATACGCAATTGAAACTAATACCAACTAATGATCCGCAAAATGTAGATATAGAACAAATGACTTAACAGATAACAACAAGTATAAAAACATCCACAAAAACGATTTGTAGCAAAATACGGAATAAAAGAGAGGCACAACTAACACAACATACACTAGAACTAATGGCTTGGAGAAGAACAATCGATCGAGATACACCCAAGTACAATAACCTAAATAAACTGATATAACAGCAAATACAAAAAAAATTAAGAACATATAAGTCCTCCAAACAATCGAGAACAACAAAAGCATAAAAATCCTAAAATCAACAAGAAAATATGGTGTTTGATAAAACAAAAATTGCGTTAACTATTACCAAATTTTATGAAGAACTATACTCTTTGACAATGTCCAACTACAACATCACATCCAGAATCATCCTAAACGTGGGCTCAGAAGATATACCAGATATCACTATTTTTGAAATCAGATACGCATTTAGCAGAATAAAAAATTGAAATGCGCCAAGCAAAGACCAAATAACAGCTAAAACTAAGGAAAAGTTTTTTCAAAAGAGCACTTGTGATACTACTATACAAATGCTTATTGGAAGGGAAAATACCTTAGGTTTGGAAAAACGCGAAAGTGATACAGACACACAAGAAAGAAGACACCACTATCATGGAAGATTATGGACTTATATGTCTCTTATCAGTTTTATATTAAATCTTTGCATAAATTATTATCAACAGACTTAACAAAAAAATAGACCTTTACCAGCCAGTTGAACAGACGTGCTTTCGAAAAGCTTTCGGAACTCTGGATCACCTACAAACTCTGCGATCAATTATAGAAAAGGCAACAGAATATAATGCTCCATTATATAGATTGCCGCAAAGCCTTCGATAGCATCAAAACCTGGGCTTTTCTTTCCAAGATCATCAGAAACATATACTAAGACGCCACCTTTCATACCAAAATAGATAAAAAACTACATTGTCGCCAAAACACTTTACACTGGTGCTCAAAATTGCTCATATTGGGGATTGCAGCCCCCTATATGGAGGCAGATTTGTCAACAAACCAATGTTGAAATTTTGCTATATTCACATCACGTCACGTCTGCACAATGTTTATACAAATCAATTTTATTGGCATATGAATAACGCATGTATTATTTTCATGACATTTAATAAATAATTGGGTGGATTGAGTACCTCAATGACTATGCTGCCGGTTTTAAACCCGGATAAAGAAAGAAGGTTCCAGGGTCAAGCAAGCACCATACCCTGGGTAAAAAAAATCACACGCTCACAGAAATGGACACTTGCCTAGGAATAGGATTGATGTAACCACAACAACCCATTCGACAAAACGGACAATAAATTAGAGAAAGAAGGATCTGCTGCGTTTTGCCACTTGAAATGTGAGATCATACAAAAACAAAGATCAAGAAATTTTAAAAGAACTAACAGATAACAAAATTGATATATGCGCTCTACAAGAAACAAAGATGAAAGGAAAAGGCCAAAAAAATACAAGGAATATATTGTAGACTACAGTGGAGAAAAACACGAAAGGACAAGAGAAGGTGTTGGTTGCAATGGCAAACAGCACAAAATATGAAAGTTGTATAAAAGAATGCAACTACATCACCTCACGTATCATAGTTGTCACACTAAAGTCTGATGACCAAATAATATGTACTATCAATATATGCTCCAGACCGCAGCTTCTAAGAGACTTGTTTTTTTATCAACTCCAAACCACAATAGACTCACTACCAAGTCACCAACCCATGATTGTACTGGGGGACTTTAATGCACGAGTTGACTACAGAACTGTCCCAAAAATTAAACAAAGGTTCAACAAGAATGTGCTGAATAATAACGGAGAACTAATAATAAACCTATGTGCTTACAATGAGCTGCGTATCAATAATGCCTTTTTGTCATAAAACCGCAGTATAAATTTACATACGCAAACACCAGAGACAGGCCACACATTGACCATCGACTACATTGTGACTAATAGACAATTTCTCCCAACTCAAATACTAGAAATCAAAACGCTCAACTCGGCAAATATAAGAAGCGACCATAACTTGAAATGAAAATCAAAATACCAAAACAATCAAAACCGGCAATATCAGCACAGAAAATCAATATTGAACTGTTATGACATCAATCTAGCTTGGGAAACAATTAAGAACAATATCAAAAATTCTGCAAAGAAAGCACTTGGCAAACGAACTGTGAAAGTGAACAAAGTAAAAAACCAGAAAACACCATGTTTCCGCCCGGAAATTAAGAATTTGCAAAAAAAAGAAAAGCTTACCAAAAATATCGCACTCTGAAAACGCCGAAATCATATAACAAGTATAAACAATGAAATGAATTAATAATTTATTCAAAATCAGTCAATCGAATCACAGCGGCCAAGGGTCAAGCATAGAGAATTGTTTTGGTTCTACAAACCTCGTCAGTATGCCTTGTACGACCACGGCATCGCATGATAGCGAAGACAATTTTGAATAAATATTTCTGTGCTTATGAACACAATTGATATTATAAACCAGTCTTTCGTTTGATTATTTAAGTATAAACAAGTTAGAAACTAACCGAACAAATTAGTGAGAAAGATCAAATGTGAACACTGGGAAATGTATAAGGGCTTCAGAAGCATATATGGCGATTTATAAGATCGCAGAGAAACGAGGTCAATAAACTCCTAAAACCAACCCACATTAAAAAAAAAAGAGTAGATCAGATGTCTAACCAATCTGTATAAAATGGCAAACACGGCAGAAAAACGTAACACACCAGAAATAGCCATTAACAAAGCGCCGGACGGTATACAAAACAAATGACTCAAGTACGGTGGGCAAAGACTAATAGAAGAATTAACATCTTTAATACAGAAAATTATTTATCAACACAAAATCCCAGATAAATGGCAAACCAGCACTACTATCCTAACGTTAAAAAAAAGTCAAAAAATACCAACAAATTCTAGAACGTTGGGCGCCACAGAAAACAATGGAGCAACATCTTCATGCAAGTGGACATTAATTAAACAGACAACTCGCCTAAAATGAAAAAAAAAGAAGAAGAAGATAAACAAAGATGACGTAAAATAAATAAACAAATCAATCATATGCAAACACGTTTATTTTTTCCAACATGCAGTAGTTGACATTTCAACCACCATGGCGATAAGAGCTTAACAAGTAAACAACTTAATTTTTATCAAACTTGTATTAAAATATGTCGGAGGAAACTGGGGTAATAAAATACCAGGCGTAAAGCAAACACTGGGGTTAAAATAGACTTAGATAGAATACTAATATGGAAATGTCTATGGAAATCAACATTTCCTAGGAAAGTTTTGCTAAGACAAAGACATGCACAACTAAGGCATTTAGTAATGCAACAAAAATAGACCTTTTAAGCTCTGCCCTAAAACTAACGACCAAGGTAATTATAAACAAAATCAACAGTCTTACATTGTTGGCGGATGAACAACAGGAATTTAGATCGGAAAAATCTTGCACAGACGCCGTATTTGTCTTAAGACAAATCATAGAGAAATTAATCGAGTACAACAAGCCAGCGTTTGTATGTTTTGTTGATTTAACCAGAGCATTTGACCGTGTCCAGCTAAAATACATTCTGCACCTCTTCTGCAACAGGCAAATCCCTTACAATCTCATCAAAACCATAAAGAACATATATACAAACAATAAAATACAAGCACAAATAGTAAGTGACCTTACTGAACCAATACCAGTGGACAGCCCTACACTCTTCAATTTAATAATGGAAGAAATTAATAATGACATATACCGCAGAAACTAGACCAAAAACAGCAAAAACAAAAAGATTCTTAGAAACAGCTTAGATGAAAATACTCCGCAGAATAACTGGAAAGATGAGTATTGCAAGAAAAGTGGTTAAAATAGTATTAATTGAAAAAGTACGTGAAATAAAATTTGGAAAGTGCAATGTGGTTTTATGCCAGATGCTTGGACCAGGTGAATGTTTTTGTATATCTGGGAAGAATGTCTAATAAAAATGGTATAGATAAATTGAGAGACGAGTAAATGCATTGCAAAAAGTAGTTGGTAGTATATGTGTGATTGCAAAAAATAAAGTTTTGTCCAAAGAGGCAAAAATAGTAGTTTATAAAAATGTGTTGACATCAACTCTGCTGTATGGAAACACAAAAATTAAACAAATGCGGTTGGTATAGAGTACTTAAAAAGTGTATGCGGAAAGACTCGTATAGACAAAGTTAGAAATGAGTAGATAATAAACAAATGTAGTTTAAAAGTATCACTGATAGACCAGGTTTGGTCATGTTGAGAAGATGAGTGAGGATAAAATAACAAAGCAAATCTATAATGTGAATGTATTTGAATCAAAATACAGATGCAGACCACGCAAAAGTTGGTTGAATGTTCTAGATAAATATCTGGAATAAATTTAAAGTAGAAAGACTAAAAGAGCATAGATGACCAGATGTATGGGTATTGCAAAAACAAAAAAAGTGTATAAAAAAAAAACGTAAAGACAAACTGTACAAAGTCAAGTTAAAAAGTGCTTCTAGACGATCAATATTATCATGAATAATATTGAACAATCTATTAAACATTATATTGCTAGGACTATCTACAAGCTGTAATATAGTTGCGCAAACTTTTTGTTAGTTACTGTCTACTGACATTTCTCCAATAAACATGTAGAATAAAATAAAGGAAGTAGTGTGGCCATTGCTTTAGTAAAATATAAAAACAAAAAAAAGAAAAGTTAGATGAAGGAATGATTAAAAAAAAAAAAACTTTTAGATCAGATTGTACAATAATGCAAACTCTTTCTGATTGTGCAATCTTTCAATATAATATCAATGATTGTGCAATATATTGACTATAATGTTAAACGTCTAAGGGCCGCTTAAAAACTAAAGTATGCTAAGATACAGTGTTATTACCTACTCCGAAAGGAAACGGCGTGACTAGCTATAGAGATATAGTTGTATGCCACATAAATTTAACTTTTTTGTACAGATTTTTTATGTGATCATTAACTTTCATATATACAAAACTTTTGAAGTTTTGATTAAAAATATACTTGACATGATAGCTAAAAGGTTTTTAATTACCAAAAAAAAGTGCACTCTGCCTTTTTGACCACCGGTTTTTATATCTATTGGTGGCTAGCCAAAAATAAAATTGTATACATCTACTTTACCGACAAATGACCTTTTTGCCATTCAAAAACTTATATTTTAATATTCGTCAATAATTAAAAAAAACATCAATGTCATTTGCAAAATTCAAATCAGAGTACAACTTTGTATAAAAAAAACTCATAAATTTTGCAAAACAAATCATTTTGACTAGCCAGATCTATATCATCTATAGACTATTACGCATAAAACAATCTTCTAGCTTTGAGGATTTAGACAAACAAGCATTTAATATTAAATAATGTTTATATCGTTTTGATCAAATTATGTAAACAACTCATAGACATTGCAACAAACTAATTCAATGTAAAACCGATATGATCGATAAGATCAAAGCAAATCAATTTTTCAACATTGCATAAACAACAATTTCTATTAAATTTATGAAAGAGTCAAATAAATCCTTTTCAAAACAAACAAATAATTTAGTTATAAATAAAAACCAATTTTCTAATAGTGTCTATTAGTACACAATAATAAATAATTATTGATAATGTTATAATCAATCTAGGTTGAGGTTGCTATTTTTATAAATTCAAATAAACTTGAGGAAATACTCAATATCAGATTTTAAAAATCGGTAGCGATTAATCAGCGTTCAAGTGTACATAATTAAAATAAATAAAAATCGGTCTGTTGTAGAATGCATGATTATAATTATAAGTGTCCCGATAATTCTGCTGGCGATAATCTCTCCAAGCGCCCGAAATCACATAATGTCTTCCTAAAATAATTATAATGATTTTCGAGTACGTGCGGGTCCAATAGCAAGAGCATTATCTTTATACGTGCTTTAAGTCAGTGCCATTGTTATCTGAAAACTGAGATAAATTATTAAAATCATTGAAATGGATAAATAGTTTTACATTAGTATTTAAGTGGCTGTAAAGTGATTATCAGCCCATTATCATTGTGGGAAAAAATTGATTAATTTTTATAATATATAAAGGTAACTTACCGATTGTATTGCATTTTATGAAATGGCTTCCTGCAGGGATAAGGAAAAGTATGATGCGGACCAACTTGATACGTATTTTTCGGATAATAAAATCCAAATTCCGGAAAGTGAGAAGGTAATTTGAATTATTAAATTTTTGCTTATATCCAATTATTATAATTTTTCTTGTAGCGTGGATTCAATTTCCGGAAATTATGGGCGTTTACAGGCCCAGGGTTCCTCATGTCTATAGCATATTTAGATCCGGGTAATATTGAAAGTGATCTGCAATCGGGAACAGTCGCCAAATATAAACTGCTTTGGGTGCTATTAAGTGCTACTGTATTGGGGTTGGTCATGCAAACGTTGGCCACGAAATTGGGTGAGTAGTTTTTTTTTTCTTTCTTATAAATTATTTATTTACGAACCGGACGACACGCAAAAGTTATTATGTTGCGAGCGGCTTGTAATTATTATTATATTCGGGAAAATAATTTCAGTTTGAATTGAGGGAAAATTGCCAAACTTTTTCTTTCTAGACCGAATTTTATTAGATTAATGTTAATTCAATTGGGATAAAAAAAAATATTTTTTTTATTTAAAGGAGTGGTGACTGGTTTACATTTAGCAGAGATGTGTTTCCGTCAATACAAAAAAGTGCCTCGTCTGATAGTATGGGTAATGGTAGAGATAGCGGTCATAGGTTCCGACATGCAGGAAGTCATTGGAACAGGCATTGCCATATATCTACTATCCGCAAAAGCGTAAGTTATAAAACAACAAAAATTCAAACTAAATTGGGCGTGATGTTAGGGCATCGACACTTTTTAAAGTGTACATCGCTTTTTACTTAGCCGTCAAATCGGATAAACTATCCTCCACGGTCGTTCCGTTTGTGAATTTATGTGCGGATGGGAGAGGGAGGGTGATATCTGAAATACTGGGCCGATAGTGTGTCGTTAAATTGGAAATACCGAACATACCCCGATATATAATAAAGTATTTAATTGAATTCCCCCCTCAACACCATCCATTATCTTTATAACACTCTATATCCTTGTAGAACAATACAGTGTTCTTTTCATATGCTTGAAGGGGGGCGAGGACATGCATTTTTAAACATACTTATACTTAAACATGGACACAAACTTACTGAATTATTAATATATTACGTTACCACCACACATTTTATATTTTTTCCTCAATATTTATTTTTATTTCTGCAGATATATTAATATTTATTTGCTAAAATCATGTTAAATTTTAAAAAGATCCTTTTTTATTAAATGTTAATAAGAAATCTCAAAATATGGGATGTAATTGCATTATTCAATAAGCCAAACTCAACTTATACAAATAATTTTATTGTTTAAATTTCTAAACCAACCTTAAGCTAGTCTTAAACATAGCACAAATTTTGCCTTAAAATATGAGACATAATCAAGCTTTTTATAGCTTATATCTAGTCTGCAAGCATGTAATGCAAAAAAATTGAAGGATTTATCTTAATTTGGCCTTAAAATTTCAGTTCAGTATTTTTGAATATTTCGGCATCAATATAGCCCAACGTGACTTTATAATATCAAATTTTGTTTCGTTTTGTTTTACGTTTTACCTAAAATCACATTCAAAAGTTTTTATATCTAATTCTGATTATAAAATTTAATTTGAAATTAGCACATGCATCGTTTAACTAAAAAGTCAAATCTGTTTTACTTTTACAACTTTACAACCCCTTCCTCCGCTTTCTAAATATTTTAAATCTAGGTGATTAGAACTAAAAAAATAAGTTTTATGAAAGTTTATTACTATAAAATGTTAGTTTCTTTGTATAAATTTGGCTGTTAAATACCTAAGCCCAGCTGGCTGCATATTTATGCAAATCTGGTGTTTAGATGTTTAATAATTGTAGATTAAATCAAGCATTTCATAAATTATTGTAAAATATCCTAAATTAAACATTTCAATCATAAAATGTCTTTAAAAATTTGAATCTTATTTTTATTTAACTTTTTGCGTAGTCTATATACAATTATATAAAATCTAAACTTTAAATTAATATTTATTAAAGGCGCAATTTTTTTTAGGTTTAAAACTTATGGAACATAACTTTTTTTTTAAACGGTTTTTTGCAACGTTTTTGTTAAAACTAAACTTTAAAAGCAATTATTCATTGGACGGCAAATTTAATAGATTTTATAATGTGCTACAAATTCTTTTTCATTTACATGATACTTTCTTTGTCGATTTGCAATTAATTTAAAACGTTTTAAATAACATTAAAACATTTAATTTTGTTTTGCAATTTTGGAAAAGTTTTTGCACTATTTTGATCGTCCAACCAAATTCAAAACACTTTGAAACTTTGAGATTAATATTATATGCAACTATAAAAATACTTTTTGTTGCTTCTCGATTAATTATATATAAACGTTTAAAATAACTTCAAAACAGCTTGTGCTACTTTGCGACAAACATTGTAAATTTAGACGTCTAAAAAATATTTTGTATATGGCCCATAAAAAGATATTTTTTGTCACCAAATATTTCAGCAATAATTTGTTTTGCGTCAATAGTAAAAGAAAATTTTATAACATTACTTTTCGTCCTCAAAAACAAACAAAAAATCTACTAATCTTCGTGTAGTTGCCTGTTATTGCTGTATCGCGTCATTATTAAATCACGTTCGTTTGTGCTGTATGTAGCTTTATCATTATTCCTGAGTTAAAAAGTGAATTAGATGTTCTCAATACTCCAACAAAAATAGCAAATTAAGCTGAAAAAAAAAACTTAAACTTATTGCCAGAAAAATTGAAAAAAAAAAAATAATAAAGTTTATGCAAAACTCATGAAATAAAGAACTGATAATTGCGTAAATTCATATTCGGAAACTCTACTGCTTGCGTATTTAGTAAAATTGTCAAACAAATTGAAGCCATTGACTTTATGGACTATATTATCTATGTTAAAACAACATTATCAATAAAATTTATAATAATTATATTAGTAAATAGTCCTAAACCTAAAATCAGACGGTTATTAAAATAAGAAAACTAACTAACTTTTTTTGTCTAAGAAATAAACACGTTTCGTTCTTTTGGCGCAAGTTGCTGCCACAAATTAAAAAAATTGACAGAAAATAATTTACAGAATTCTGAAAGTACACTTTTAGTAATACTAAACACAAAAGCAAATGTATCACGTTTCATGAAAGAATTTCTAGAGGATTTTGTAAAATTTCTAAAAAATATATGAACCTTTGTCTATTAAATATAGATCCAATTAATTCAAGATTCTTTATTAATTATCAAAATAGCAAATATATTAGGGAAACTGGCGGAATTAACATATTTAGTAAACTTAAAATAATTCAGTAATTAAATTTGCTTTTTATAAGCAATAATATACAGAGCATAAATTTGCTACTAGTGGAAGGTAACCTGCAGTAAAATAAAGTACAAAATTTTACAATCTTTTCAAAATACAAAAGAAACTACAATGAAATCCAATTACAGCGCATCTTCATCTGGAATAACATTAGTTTATAACCGATCCAATATTGCATATTTAATTAATTAATACTTAAATCATAAGTATTTTAAATATATCTGTAGTTTTGTATTTTATAGTTCAAAATAAAGTATATTTACATTTTTAAAAAAATCGTAGAAAAAGAATTGTATAAGAATATATTAGTGCTGCATTGCAAGCTAGCCAAATTTAAATCTAGAACATTTTAAGACAATTATAAATTTTAACCTTAAAACAGATAAATGAAACATCATTTTTATATGTAAAACACGGTTTTATCCATATTTGAAAAAAAAAAATACATATCTTCTTTAAAAAAAAACTGTCACAAAATTTTCAAAATTCAAAGAAAAAAAAATTGTCTATGAAAACTTATTTTTTAGACAATTTTGAGCTATAATTTTTTCCTAAAAATACAATCCTGAAAAGTTACAAACGATCAAAAAATGTAAATTTAAAATTTGCCTTTTTCGTTATTTTTAAATATTTCTGTAGATACATTGTAAAAAATTTTGGCTATAAAAACATTTTTTTTTAATAATTTTGAAGAAAAAAGTTCCTTATAACTTTTTTTTTTAAATGCAATTTTGAGAAGTTACAAACGATCAAAATATGTAAAAAAACTCAAAAACCTCATTTTTTTTTAATTTTGATTGCTTATTACTCGGATATAACTCACTGAAAAATCTGAAAAAATTCACCTAATCAGGATTCAAGTAGAGGAAGCCATTTTTTGTGGTTTAAGCAAAAATAAAATTTTATTTTGTACTCTTGACTCAAAACAGTACTTACAAATTCTGTAAAAAAATATCTTCTAAAGCTTTTAACAAAATCTGACCCTGCGCAAACGCTCCACAATGTTTGGAGAATTTTTTATTTGCGCTGCAGCATTTATAATTTGATTTACAAATTTATCCTTATTGCATGTTTTTGCTAAATAAACTATTTGGGTTCAAACGTAGCCAAAAAAAAAAAAAAATAACAAAATAATAAACCAATAAAAAAGTTAAAATGTAAAAAACGTTAGTTATTAAAAATCTTATTAGAATATAAAAATATAAAGATAATGTGGTAGGAAATTATAGAGAGAACGTGGTAAATGACAATGGAAGAAGATTAATACAAACATGCAAACAAAACCAGCTAAAAGTTCTAAATGGATACTTCCAGCACAGAGACGTCCATAAATTCACATGGAGACAGGAAACAAAGAACTTAAAAACTATTATTGTTTATGTAATCACAAATCAAAAAAGTGAGCTAAAGGTCAATGATGTAAAAGTTAAAAAAGGTGCCTCATGTGGTAGTGACCACCACCTACTTAAGGTACAAATAGTATTTCTTGTTAGAACAGGATACCAACAAGAAACAGGACAAAAAGAGAAAGTGACGCAAATAAGATTAACATTAATAGTTTGGACCAGAAAAGTACAAAAGAACTATAGAAAACCAGACTAAACAATAAACTACAAAGAACATCCTTCGATAGTATAGAGGAAGAGTATGAATACATAAAATCATGCATAAAAGCAGCAGCAGGAGAGGCGTTAGGAAAGAAAAAAGAAACGTAAAGAACCATACTGGTGGGATGAGGAGTTCGAATCTGAAATAGAAAACAAACGAAAACTATTCAACAACATGCTAAGCTCAAAAAACGTAAATGATAAGCTTGCATATAAAAAAGTACAAGCAAGGGTACGAAGAATGATCCGTTTAAAAAAAAAAAACGAAAAATGAGAGAGAATATGCTCTAGACTCAACACATACCTAGTTGAAAGAAAAAGCACAGGAAGTTGAAGAATACTAAAGAACATGAGACGGGGACGGAACAAAGACATAATTTCTCCAATAACAGAGCAAACATAGAATCAGCATTTCAAAAAATTACTGACAAAAGATAGAAATGAGTTCCAAATTACAGATAACACTAACACAAATATAACCACTCAAAGATTTCCAGTAAGAATATCTATATCAGAAGTTACAAAATTCAATTAACGCACTAAAAAATAGAAGAGCAGCGGGACCAGAAAATATCCTGGAAAACTTATTAAATATGGGACAGAAAAACTAACCCAGAAGTTCACAAATCTATTCCAAAGATGTATAAATAAGTCAGAAGTACCAAAGGAATGGAAGTTGTGATATATATCAGTGATTTATAAAAAAGGGGATACAAATAAATGCGACAACTATAGAGGAATATCTGTAACCAACACCATAAGCAGGATATATGGAAGATGACTCAAAAACAGGATAGAAGATGAATACAGTGCAATTGAGGCAGAAGAGCAAGCAGGATTCAGAGCAGGAAGATCCTGAGAAAATTCAGAGAAATGGGCATACCTGTGGATGATACATCAACAATCTATACTTTGGCATTTGCGGATTATCAGGTGGTCATTGCGCAAGACATTGATGACATCGAATATATGACACGCAAACTAATTGAAGAGTATGATAAGTGGGGTCTCGAGGTTAACATACAGAAAACGGAATACATGTGTATAGGAGGAGAACAGCAAGACCTGCTTATCTCAGACAAACAGAATATCAAACTCTACAGTTCATACAAATACTTAGGCGTAAAAATATCAAAAGAAGGAAGTCTGGACAAAGCAATAGCTGAAAGAAATCTTCAAGGCAAGAAAGCTGTGTCTATGTTAAACGGCATACTATGGGATAAACACATTACAAAGGAAAACAAACATAGAATATTCAACGCAAGATTGGAAAGGATCAGAAATGAAAAGATAAGGGAAATAATGAAAGTAAAGCACGATATTACAGATGATATCAAAACTGGACAACTCAGATGGTACGGACATGTACAGAGAATGAACCAAGACCGACACCCGAAAAAAGTACTACACTGGACACCGCAAGGAAATAAAAGAAGAAGAAGAAGAAGAGGAAAACCCCGGAAAAACTGGAAAAAGGGTATAGACGGAGAGATCCAGACGAGAGGATTGTAGAAACCAAGACGGTTGAAGATTAAGAATTGGAAGACGGATAACGTTGCAACCCGATGGATATATATATATATATATATATATATATTAGAATATCAATTGGCAACTTGATTAAAAAAACGAGTAGCAGAAGTCAGTCTGATTATGTAGCGGAATTTTCTAATCGTATTTACAGATTGGAGAGTCTTTGGCAAAAATTATCAATTTATAAAAAACTAAATAACGTCAATCAAAAAAATATTATTAGATTTGGTTTGATACTAAACATAAATTTGGCTTTTAAATATTTATAACTTTTCTTCAATATTTTTATTAGCAAAAATAATTAAAACCAATATTTAAATTTTAAATTTAGACTAACTCACCCTTATGCATAGTCATATTTAGTAGCTACTAAGATGCTACTAGCTAAATATTACTGTTGACCGTATGCATAGTGGAATTTAAAACGCTACTAAGCCTAGTTGTCGACTAAAACATTAGTATCCAGATTGTCTTGTTTTGCATGTGGTTAAATACATCGTAAATATAACATACAAACTGTCAGTTGTAAATATTGAGATATTTATCATCATTTAATGACATATTGCTTTATTTATTGCAATGTATAGTAATATTTAAATATTAGCACCAAAATGTAGTATTTGCGTGAAGTATAATTAATAAAATAAATTAATGTTATTATTTTTATTAATTAAATTAGTTTAGTGTTTTTTTGTAAGATGGCAGCACATTCAAAATCGAGTTATAAAAATTAATATAGCAGCAGCAAACACATCTGATGCTGCGCACATTGACTCTTTAAAACTCTGATTAAACATAATAATTGTTTATTAATTTTTATAATACTTTAAAATTATTATAGCTGAAAAGTAATTAACTCTGTGTGGCCTTATTTTTTCAAGCTCTTCAATTGCAATAAACGCAAAATTTACTTTAGAAATCAATAAATTACATTTTAAAACAAATCAAAAATATATTTGTTAATTTTGTTAATTAGGTTTTTGTTTACAAGTTCTACAATTATTATAGAGGATTTATTTTTGTGCAAAACCTTGTCATGTCACATAATGCTGTGTTGCCAAAGCATAATGTTATTGTTAGTAGCTACTAACTAAATTATACTAAAAATCAACTATGCATAGGACACATTTAGTATATATTGTAGCATACTAACCAAACAACTATGCATAAGGCTGGTTTAAATCTGACCTTGAATTTCAACGTCACTGGGTTTTTTCTAAATCTTGCATTATTTTGTATACTTTTGATGTTTTCATTCTTTACTACCGTGTGCTTTAAAATATTATTTTGACCCAGTTTGCATTATTGTAAAGCCACATTTTGTACAAGCATGATTCAAAACATCAGCAATTTGTTAAGAATTATGTCGGCGCTATCTTATTGTTTGTTTTTTTTTTTCATTTGCGTTATTAGTTTTTTGCATCTAAAAAGAATTTTTATTTAGGCTATTACTTACCATTAAATATAATTATTGTTTTTGCAACAACTTGTATTGCTCATACAAATACAGTTTTTAAGCGTTTGCGTCTGCACTTTTTATCCTTTTTTTGTGTTATTTGTGGTTTTGACTACTGCACTGTAACGCATTTCTGCGTAATAAATTAAATTTTGTCTGTGCTACTTCTGTGGTCAGTGAATTCTGTGATCTACGGAGCACTTGTATGAAATTAATCACTGCATTTAATGCAATTCTGCGTAATGCTTTAAATGTACTTAAGTTTGGCACTAATTAGCCTTAACCAGTTGTTTTTTTTAAGAACTTCTTCCTCTAAATAAGTGCTCATGTTTAAGTTCCCTCCAAATATAATGTTTAGGTTTCCCGTAATAGCAACGTTTTTTGTATCAACCTTGATCGTTTTTAGAGATTGTTTTCCTACTTACACTACTGTTTTAGTTTTGTATGATGCTAGACTTAGATCATTCTTTTCCATCCACATTTATAATTTTTCTGTTGCCCGTTTTACGTTTTTTTTTTTAATACTACAATAGCCAGGTTGTCATAATTATGGCATAACTAAACCTAGAACATTATCGTAGTATACATTTTAAAATATTAGTCAAAATTTCAATTTTTGAAGAACTTGACATACCATGTCTTTGCGTTTTTTTCAACTCTTACATGTGGTTAGCAACGCGTACTTTACCGTAATTTCCGGCATATTTTCCTATTTTTTCAACCCTTTGAATAGCGTCTACCGTAGACCGTGCTTTTTCAATAATCTTCTACACCTGTTAATCTTTTTAAATAGGTAATTTCTCACAACTTATTCAAATAGTTTCCCCATTACGGTGAAATGGCTCAGTTATAGAGCGTTAACGTAGCATGCTAACAGTCCGGGGTTCAATCCCTAAATATGACTAAAATAATAACTTGCTCTTTATCCACCGGGGTGATTCGGAAGTCACCTAAAAAGCCGTTGGTCTCATCAACCCCCTTCAAACAAGTCGTAAGACTTCTGGGGCGATGTAAAATAGCTGTAAAAAGCGCAATAAAGAAGAAAATTGTCTGAGATTTTCATGTTTATTTAGTTTCTGAACAAAAATTAGTATAAACTTCTTCTATTAGTTGGGAAAAAAATCTTTCTTTAAGTAAAAAACATGTGCTGCAAGATAGTTAACATACTCTACAGCACCAATCTGTATTTTCACTTATGATAACTTCCATTTTTTCTATTCTGAAATGTTAAAATCTCTCTCTAATTTAAAATCACTTCATTTAACTGTCAAAATGTGGTTTTCAAGTATTTTAACCAAATCTTTTTTATTACTTAGCATATATACAATTTTAACTTACAAAGTTTGAATTTTTAACCCAATTTAACCTATCCTGACTTAGCTCATATACAATTTTAGCTTACAATTTGTATTTTTAAAATTTGCAGCAATGCAGCAAATTTGTAATATCTAAAAAAAAACGTAATGCTGTTCTGTTGTTATTTCAAAATTATCTAATGCTCCAGATCAAAAATTATGGGTGGACGCCTTTAGAGAAACAAAAAGTAAATAAAAAACCTTTGAGGACCTTTATAACACCTGAAGTTTTTAAACAAGTTTGTTTGTTTATGCTGCAGTTTCATAAATGGTGCACATGTAAACATGCAGTTGTCTTTCACATGTCTCTTTGTCAAGTCAAGTTTTTTACAGTAAAATCTATGTGCATCCATACTAAATTATTCTTCTTCTTTTTAGTCTTTATATTTCCATTGTTGGATATAGGCTCTTTCAGTTGTTTTCATGCTTTTTTGTCCTTTGTTTTCCTCATTCACTGTTTCCTTGCTATGGTTTCAATATTGTTCCATCTCCAATTTTCCAACTTTTTTTTGGTTTTCCGGGATCTCCAAAAACTAATGTTATGACTCCATTTATTTGTATTTTTTCTAGCCACATGTCCTACACATTGCCATTTAGGTTTTGCTGTTCTTTAGATAATGTTTGTTATTTTTGTTCTTTTCCGGATATCGGTGTTGCGCATTTTATTTTTCAAAGTGATTCTTAGCATAGCGCGTTATAGCTTTTTGAATCACTTTAGTAATTGCTATTGTTTCTAGGCCATAAGTGGCAACTTTTAAATACAACGGAATATTTTTATATTTTAAAATGTAGCTGATTTGATTGAATTTAGCAGTTTAGTTTTCTTTGCCAATTATAATTATATGCCCTAGAAATATTTAGTGTACTTTTACACACTGAAAAATTTCAAAAATAAAATATGTCAGGCAATCGACTTAAAAACTTTTTTTGATCGCGATCGACTGTTTGAGCACCCCTGGTTTAGAGGATTTAATAATGTCGTTTATAAGAACAATCAATATGATCATGTCAAATAATGGAATAAATTTTTAAAGTAAATCCACGCAGAAAATTGTGTAAGCAAAATTCTTTCCAGTTAAAAATATGCAAACCTTTGTGCTTACATTTTGTTACGTCTCAAAAAAACAAGCTTTAAACTTTATTTTCTTCTTGTTAAATATCTCAACAACAATCAATAGTACGTGAAAAAGTCATATAACACAAATTGTAGAGCGTAAGAATCAACAAGAAACTATAAGGTATTGTAATTTTTGTATTACGACCAAGCTATGTTTTCTTAAAATGATGAGAGAAAGCTCATAAAAAATCATAGACAGCAACTTAAGGTTAAATTTTCTAATTACTCATTTAAAAAAAATGACTTTTGATTCATTTGCATTTTCAAAAAAACATAGTGACTAGACTATGTGGAATTATCTCAAATCTTTGATTTATAATAATTCTCCACAGATATCTACAAATATGTAGATATAAACATTCAATTCAAAATTGCTAATACACCAGTCGACTTGCTTAAAAGAATGGACCAAAACTTACAATTTTGACTAAATTTGTGTATTTACAAAAAAGTGCAAAATTTCAAAAGCATTATATTTTTAGCAAAGTAAAATCAAATCTCCCATATTCTGCAACTGGCAATAAATAAGAATAAGATTTTTAAACTTTTAGTGTTTTACAATCAAAGAGACGTAGAAAAAATCAAGAAATGATACTTATCAGCTTATTTATTGAACATTAATAAGCAAAAACACGAATACACAAAAAAAATGCATTTCTGAAAAAAAACTTAACAGAGATTAATAATGAAAATTTTTGTTAAATAAGATTTGCTTTCTCGAGCCATAACTATTGCCTGCATACGTCGGCCCATGCTACTAATGAGCTCACAAATATCATTTTGTGGAATATTCTGACACACGAAGCTCGTTTATTGTAGTTGGTGCAACTGCACGTCCTCTAACACGCCTAGCCAGCATGTCCCAAACATGTTCTATAGGATTTCCGTCTGCGGTAGATGCAAACCAGTAAAATTTTTTTACACCAACTGCAACTAAGTATTCAGTGACGCACCTCGCAGAATGCGGTCTTGCGTTATCTTGCATCAGAATAAAGCCATCGCCGATAAATAGAGCAAATGGGACTACGTAATTTTTCTAAACCTTGTCAATATACCGCTGTGCAGTCAGCAATCCTCCATCAATGACAATCAATTTGGTGCAGACATTCATGGGAACCATGGCTAAACCGGGGCTTAAAGATGCATTCAGCAAATCATTCTCCCATTCGTCTCTATACTCGTTCTCTTCCATCTGGCAAATGTAGGCAAAATCTAAACTTGTCAGTAAACAGTACAGTACTCCATTCTGCTAATGTTCAATTCAAATATTTACAAGAAAATTGGAGTCTGGCTACTCAGTAACGTGAGAGTAATTTTGGTCCAGCTGATGTTCTACAAAATTTTAAACCAGCTTCTTGCAACTTTTGGCAAACTGTTCACACACTCACAGCTGTACCACAAACTTTGCGGAGTTAATTTCTGGTCTCAACTGAAGTCACATGACAGTTCCGTAGAGTAGTACAAACGATAAATCGGTCGTTTTTTGTTTTCTGCTAGATCCCTGGCTTCTTCCATATGCCACAAGAGCAACAGCTTTTGCACAACCTTCAGCACTTAACCCCTTCAGACCCACATTTTATTTAAGATAGTAAAAAAATTTTTTTTTGTTAATAACTTCTTATTTGGACTAATAAAACACAATTTTTACTTTTTTTTGTTTAAACACTTTTTATTTGTAAAAAAATTATAATGTACATTATAATGTACAAAAGTTTTCAAATGGTGTTAGTTTTTAAAATTTTAATTTCTATGAAATGCTACAAAACAATTTCGATTTTTTACTAAACACAAATGGACCTTGCATTTATCACAAAAAATATGAGTTCTACCTTTACACAACAACATTTTACATCGCTTTGCTTCTTTATTGTCATCAATCATAGGCATGTGATCAAAATGATCTTTTTGTATTTCTGCAGGTGGCCGGTTTTCAGTACGTGTGTGCTTAGAGCAGCGTAATGTACTAATATTACTACTTGGCCTGCCACGTGTTTTTGTTTTGACAGTTTTCCCAACTAATATTAAACCATCAGCAACACGCATACGAAAATGAAGCAAATCAAGAACATCTTTGTTTCTCATATTTAGTTTGTTACAGTCTCTTCTATATTCCAACCAACTGTTTGCTAATGCAAAGTCCACAAAGTGCATTATTACTCGCAATGACCATTTTCTTGATCAAATAAATATTCTGTACAGGCTTATGAGCTGATCTAAAAGGTCAACTCCACCCATACCATTATTATATAATTTGATTATTTCTGGCCGTTTCACCTGAATATATGATGACGTTGGTTTAGTCCATCTTTTTGCATAGTCTTCGTTGCCAACACCAACAAAATTTGATGCAGCATATACAGGTTTGTTATCAAACCATTTAACAACAACTATATCATCTTCGCTTACAACTTCATCTGAAGATCCTCTATTTTTTTTTTTTAGTTCTTTATCGGAAAGCAAAGGTGGTTTTAAAAATCGATTAATACGTATTGTACCCGCTGCATTTATTGATAACTCCCTTAGACGTAAAAGCAGCATATAAGAACTAAAATAATTGTCAAAATATAAGTTGTGTCCTTTTTTTTTAAGCCTGTTTGATAGTTGTAACACCAAAGTAGCACTTAATCCGTAGTTTTTAGTAATGGTTTCATGAAGTTCTGTTGACGCACCTTGATACGCAATAAAATCATACGCCTGTCCACTTTTTCCAGAAAGCACAAATATTTTAATTCCCCATGGACATGGTTTTCCTTTTACATATTGCTTTATAGCTAAGTTTCCAGTAAATGGAATCATCTGTTCATCAATACAAACGTTTTCTTCGACATCCAACTGTAAACATCTGTTTCGAACGGCATTCATTATTGGGCGTACTTTATAAAACTTGTCTTTGCAATTGTTGGGTCGTTCCAAATTATTTACCAAATGTAAAGATGTTCTAAGTTGAAAAAATCTGTTTTTGGACATATTATGTAAGAACACGTCAATTCCAAGAGTTTTGTTCCAATATAATTGCAAACGGGGAAATTTATTCAAGCAGCCAATAATAATGTGTAACGCAAAAAGCACTTGAATTTCATAAGAGTTTGTGGGTTTAAAGTTTGTGTTGGCCTGTTGCAATGAATAAATATTCGTAAAATTTGCTACCTGTTCAAAGAAATCAGTTGATATATATCGGCTAAAATACTCTAACGGACTTTTAACATCGTCTATTTCATCTAAAGAATGTTTTTCCCATTGAATTGAGCGTGAGTTGAACATATTTTTTTTCCATTGAACGTTCTTTTTTTTATTTGGAATATTCATGTTTTCATCTTCAACAGCTTTTTCGTTTTCGACTTGGATATCAGCAACTTCGCAGTCATTTTGAGGTTCAGTTTCAATTTCAATGTCTTGATTGTTCAGCACATCTTGGCCTGGTCTTTTTATATTAAACTTTTTCCTCGGATCTACAGCAAGCTCGTCTTCACTATCGACATCATCTAAGTCTGATAAATCTCCATTTTCAAACAAATCGATTAATTCAGCTATGTGGTGTTGATTATCTAAATTGTAGTTTTTTCTCATTCGATCCATTTCTACAAGATTTCTACAATACAAATTATAATATATTAGATAATAATGCAATATATATTTATTTTTACTTTTAATTCAATAACAATCAATTCAAAATTTAATTAAATGTAAATATAATTTCAGTACATATGTACATCAAAATGTATAACTGATTATGACACTTGAGTACACATGTACATTGTCATGTACATGATTTTATGTTTGCGTCATTACAAACTAAAAGTGAAAAATATGTTATAACGTTATTTGATTTGTTTATATTAAGTCTTTGATTATAAAATAAATTAAAAACATAATCAAAAAATTCGTTAAAACATGTAATATACAATAATAATTTGACCGCTTACCTTATAGGTTATGAAAACCCACAACACACTGTCACATTACAAACTATTTTATTAATATATTAATAGATGGCGGTGCATAAACAGTTGAAACCTAATCAAAACAAACATAAAAATGTTAAAAAAGTTTCAATTTGTGCAAAAGTCAAAACATTAAGTTTTCAATTTAGTGTAAACTTTATGTACATTATAATGTGCACAGGGTCTGAAAGGGTTAAAACCATAATCAACACACCAACCTGCCCTGAGAATGACAGTTAATCAAAAACAAACAAGTCAACCCAGTAGCTACCTTAATCCTCTGTGCATAATGTTAAATGAGCAATAGATAGTAAAGAACGCATACATTTAAATTTTATTTTCGCTTATTAATGTTTATTAAATAAACTGATAAGTACCATATGTTGTTTTTTTCTACATCCTGATGGTCTCTTTGATTGTTAAACACTAACAATTTTATTTAAAAAAAATTACCTTGTTTTTTGATATAAATTACCTAATGAACCGGTTTTTTGCATCTTAGTGTACAATTACAGAAAAAATTAACAAACTATATCCATTTTCAGAATTCCATTATGGGCTGGATGTCTTATAACAATTGTGGACACATTCACCTTTCTCTTCTTGGACAAATACGGCCTCAGAAAACTAGAACTATTTTTTGGTTTCCTTATTACGGTAATGGGCGTAACATTTGGCTACCAATATATAGTAGCAGGGCCTGATCAAGTTGAATTACTGGAAGGCATGTTTGTACCTTGGGTTGCAAAATACGATTCAGATTCACTACTTCAAGCTGTTGGTATAGTCGGTGCTGTTATTATGCCTCACAATCTTTATTTACATTCAGCGCTTGTTAAATCGAGAGATATTGATAGAAAGAAACCCGAAAAAATGAGAGAAGCTAATTTTTATTATTTAATTGAAAGCAGTATAGCATTGCTGCTTAGTTTTATTATTAATGTTTTTGTCGTCACAGTTTTTGGGTATGGACTTTATCATAAAACAAATAACGAACTTGTAAGTTATATTTGTAATATTTAATTTATGATTAAATTAATTTAAATAAATTTTTTTAGTTGGATTTGTGCGAAGCTAACGATATAGAAGCCTCTGATGTGTTTCCGGTAAGTTATTTAAACATAATGAAAAATTGTGGAATTAATGCAAAGTAGTTTAATTTAATTTATATCTAGAAATCGTTTTACTGTAATTAACAGTAAACCAATTAAATTACTTTAAAACATAATAAAATGCTTTAATTGATTCTGAAAACTGAATAAATATTAATTAAATCAGTGTAAAATATAATTTAAGAGTTTGTTGGTTTGAGATTTACACTAAAATTGCTTAAAACATATCAAGCTACTTTCTGATTAATACGGAGACAAATTAATAGCAATTTGTAATAAATCAATTACATTTTATTAAGACTAAATGCAGAGTCGCTTCAATACTTTGTAGGGACAGTTTGTAGTTTTGCAAATGACACTTATATAATAATAATAATAATAATAATAATAATCTTTTTATTGACTTCAAAAATACATACTTAAAAAGAAGAACAATACAATAAATGATAAAGAGAATGTAGAAGTCAATTAGAAACTAGTTCAGTAAACCATTAGATGGTTTTCTGGTCTTCCACTAGCACTAATACTAATAACTAAAAACTAACAATAACAAGAAAAATAATATACGATACACACAACATTTATACATACATACAGGACAAAAATAGTACTGGTTTTATGAGTTTGTAATGATATTATGACAATGTTTTTTTAATTGCGCCGTAGTTATGTCTAAAAAACCTTTAAAATAAAAATAATTAGTAGCTTTTACAATGTTATAAGAAAAAGATCGCCTAAAAATTTCTGTTCTGAAACGTGGAGTAGTTAATAGCCCTCTATTCCGAATATTGAGGTTGTGAACATCAGTGCGAAATGACAATTTATTGGCAAGATATGGTGGTGTTTTACTTGTAATAATTTTATGATAAAAACAAATAGAATGTAATTTACGTCTATTGCTCATGTTTAACCAATTAGTTTCTTTCAATTTGTGTGATATTTGTTGGTGTTTTCTAATGCCGTATATAAACCTCAAGCAAGATTTTTGCATTTTTTCGATTCGATTTCTATCAAATGCATCAAGACAATTGCCATATACTACATCACAATAGTTGAAGTGACTAAGTACTAAAGAGTCGCATAGTGTTGTTTTTATCTTTGTATTCATTACATGCCGATGAGCATATAGCGATTTAAGTGTCATATAAGCTTTTCCAATCATTTTTGAAACTTGTGTTTTAAATCTAAGAGTAGGGTCTATATGTAATCCCAGGTTTTTATAACATTTTGAAAATGTCATAATTTGTTGTTCAATGATCAGCATCATATTGTTTTCTACAAGCTGTCTATTTTTTTTATTTCCAAATACTATTACTGCAGATTTTGATGGATTAATTTTTAGTCCATGTTTTATTGATGATTGAATTAATTTTTCTAAGTCTTGATTAATTATTTCTTGCGCACTATTTAACTCCGTTTTATCAAAAGAATAATATAATTGAGTGTCATCAGCATATGCGTGATACTGACAGTTTGCTATAGATTTCGGTAATTCTGATGTATAGATAGTGAATAAAAGAGGACCCAGAATAGATCCCTGAGGAACCCCTTTATTCACTATGACAGATGACGATATTTCATTTCCTATACGTACACTTTGTGAGCGATTTGTTAAATATGAAGTTAACAATGCTATAGCCTTTTCACTTAAGGTCATGAACCGTAACATTGAGCAAAGTATTTTATGATCAATAAGGTCAAAAGCCTTTGAGAAGTCAAGCATAACTAAAACAGTCAATTTGCTTTTATCTACAGCGCCTAAAATATCATCTGTAATATGTGTTAATGCAGTAGTACAACTATAACCAGGACGAAAACCTGACTGAAAATCTGGTAGTAGTTTGTAAGTATATAGATATTGGCGTAACTGTTGTTGAATAGCTTTCTCAAAAACTTTTGATAATGTAGGAAGAATGCTTATTGGTCTCAGATCTTTTAAACTTTTAGGTTCACTACATTTCGGTAACGGTGTTACAAGAGCATGTTTCCAGGCTTTAGGAAATGCGCTTTTCTCAATGCAAAAGTTAATAATAAAAGTTAAAATGTTAATTATAAAGGGACAACTCAATTGTATCATCTTAATGTTAATTTTGTCGCTGCCATAAGCGTTCGATTTTATACTATGCACAATTTTATTTACTTCAAAACTTGATATTTTAACAAACGTAAGTTTTTGACTAATGTTCAATTTTTGAGTAGTATTGTAGTATTGAATGGTGTTAGAAACGTTTGTGGAAATTTTAGGAATATCTGTAAAATGAGCATTAATGGCTTCAATATTTGTTGTTAAGTTAATTGGCAAGTCTGGTTTTGTTTTGTTTGAATGAATTTGTAATTCTCGTAAGCCTTCCCACATAGACTTGTTGCTATTTTGACTAAATCTAAAATTTAAATATGCTTTACGTTCTTGCCGCATAACGAATGTTGTTTGGTTTCTTAACAATTTATAATAATCAAAATGAGAAACGTTTTTAGTAGTTTTATATCGGCGCAATGCATTATTTCTCAATTTTATCATCAAAATTAAATTGTCCGTAATCCAAGGTTTACGTAAATTTTTTCGCATCTTGCTTTGAATAATTGGTGCATGTAAATCAAAAATTGTTAACATGTTTTTGTTAAAGAGATTTACTATATCGTCTATATCATCAAGTTGGTAAATATTTCTCCAAGGTAGGCTTTGCAAGTCGGAATTAAAACGTTCATAATCAATACTAATAAAGTTTCTATATAAATGTTTAGATAACTTGTTTACTTCTATATCTAAAGCAATTTTACATGAAATCATATAATGATCAGTTATTGAATAATTGTCAATAACATTTGAGGATATCAATTTAATTTCTTCATCAATTATTATGATATCAAGTAATGTACTTGTTAAATGTGTTACTCTTGTTGGCTCAAATATAATTTGTCTAGTATTTAGAGATTCTAAAACGTTATTCAAATTTATAGTAGTATTATTTTCAAAATCTAACATGTTTATATTGAAATCACCTAGACACATCACTAAACTTTCTGATGTAATATATTCAGTCAAGACATTTTCTAATTCAGAAATAGCTGCAGTGCAATTTGTTCTTGGAGGTCTATATACGGCACCAAATATAAGACTTTTTTTATTGTGTAGTTTTAATTTTATCCATATCTGTTCAAAATGAATACAAATCAAGTTATTTACTTGCTCAAAGTGAATACCATTTCTAATATAGATAGCTACACCTCCACCTTTTTGTTTCCGGTCATTTCTAATCAAACTGAAATTATCAATTTTGAGAATGCTATTATCAATTGAACTGTTTAAACACGTTTCAGAAAGAGCTATTATATCATAACTGTTATAGTTTAAAAATTCTCTAAGTAATCCAATATGGGCTACAAGTGATCTTATATTTGCATGTAAAGCATTAAGAGTACTTGACATACTATTATTATATTATATAAAATAAAATTTAATGACATAAATCAGCCACTGCGCAGTAAAAACACGTATACATACAATCGTTAATAAGCAACATATTTGAAATGAAAACACAATTGAAACATATTAATTATAAACTAAGAACAATTAATTAACTACATCATCAATATCGTAGATTTGTTGAATTCCTAATTGAGTTTTAATACAAACTGATCCATTTCTGGTCCATACATTTTCTTTTCCATATTTTTCAGAAGCATTCCTTATCAATTCGACTCTCATTTTTGTAAGATCTTCCTGAATCCCAATTTTTGTGTTTTTTAGCAATTTCTTTTGTTTCATTATACTGTATTTATATTTATTAACAGTAAATTTAACTAGGATAGGTCGTATTTTTCCTGGAACGGTCCTGCCGATTCGGTGACATCGATCAATTGCCGTTGATTCAATTTTTAAATTTAATTTATTTTCAAACAAATAAAGAACAGCTGATTCTGTAGTTTCGGCCTGTTTCTCTTCAAGGTTAAATATACAGATATTGTTTTCTCGCATACGCTGATCTATGCTATCAATTGTTCTTTTAGTGTTTTTATCCTTGAGGAATTTATTTTCTTCTTTTAGCGATTGTATTTCAGTATTTAAATCATTTAATCTTGATTCAAAACTTTGCATAGCTACTTTTAATTGATTTTTTAGTATAGATGATATTGAATCCGTAAGAGCCTTTACTATTAGCTCTTTTTCAAATGCACCAACGATAAGCAATTCAATATCTGCTACTTGCTGTTTTGTAAGCACCATGTTAATTATTGTTTTTACACAAGATGTGTCACTTTTCTTAATCACTTTGCAATTTGCAATTTTCAATTTTAATAAAGAATTAACCACTTTTACGTATCGTGTTAATACCGCACAGCGTTTATACGTCTACTCACAACGCATGCTCTATCTATGATATATGGAATCGCCTTTTTTGCTTTTTAGAATATATAATAAGTAAGATAAGATTTGACTGCGTAGTAGCAAGTACCAATAAAAAAGAACATAACTGTATACATGGTTTCAAGTAAAAACTAAGACATATATATATAATTTTAACTTTCTACATTTTGGCCTTAAAACTGCAGTTGGTTCATTTATTATTTGCATGGATCAAGTGTTAGACTCCTTCCTTCCAAATTCGACCAATAAAATTGGTATATTGACTGTTCTGTACATTTTAAACTGTCAATATATAAATAATGCAATATCCAAAATTTGGTCACTACATTTGACTTTTGAACTAAAAACCATAAATATGTATCTCCATAAATATGAATCTGCATTTTATGTGATTACACTAGTGTTTAACAATTTAAAGCATAAATCCGGCCATTCAAATAAATTCAGCTATTACAAAAAGTAAATGACAATTCCTACTTTTAATGTTATTTACTTAAATTTAGACATTTCGTCATTCAGTATTTGAATTATAAATTTGAAATGTCTAAATTGCATTTTTAATTTAAAAATAAAAAACATTAAACTCGTTTTTTAAAAAATCTTGTTATTATATAGACAATAATAATTAAAATCCGGCATTAGATATACAAGTATATGGGTTTTGCATTTATTTCAATAAACATAAATATTTAGAACCTTCAATAAAATTGAAAAGTATACAATAAAATTCTACTTATATATAATACAAAAGGACAATCTGAATAAAGTTTCAATGTTATTACAGGCAAACGATGCGTTCGTAGATGCGGATATTTATAAGGGCGGATATTTCCTCGGCTGTACGTTTGGAATAGCGTCTCTTTACATCTGGGCTGTTGGTATCTTAGCAGCAGGTCAGAGTTCAACAATGACTGGAACATATGCGGGTCAATTTGCCATGGAAGGATTCCTGAATCTGAAATGGCCCAGATGGAAGAGGGTCTTGTTCACCAGAACCATTGCCATTATACCCACATTCTGTACGGCATTTTTCAGCGACATTCAAGATCTGACTGGACTTAACGATCTGCTTAACACTGTAATGAGTTTGCAATTGCCTTTTGCTGTATTGCCTACTATTGCATTTACCAGTAATATTAGAATTATGGGAGAGGAATTTGTTAATGGAACGTAAGTAAAATTTTAAAATGTTATAAATGGAAATTAATATTTTATAATTACAGGATTGTAAAGATAGTAACTATACTACTTAGTGCTGTTATAATTGGCATTAATATGTTCTTCGTCTATGACACAATAGCAGGATTAGGACTGGATACAGTTTTTATTGTTTTGATCCTTATAGTAGCAGTTTTTTATTTAGCTCTTTGTCTATATTTAGTAATACATTTGGTTGCATCAATCACAAATGGAAAATTTTCAGAGTTAGATTTCATTAAAAAATATTTTACAGTAGAGCAGAATCATAATTTAAAATTAGACTTATAATAATTTATTTTTTAATTATTTATTTATATTATATTTTTAAAGTTGAATCTGTTTCACATTAAAAAAATTTAATATGGAATTTATTTTAATGTGATATAAATTTGTTAATTGCTATTAGTTATGTCTTATGTATTATTAGAATAATAAAACTTATTTCTTTTTATACAAAATATTTGTTTTATTTGGTTAAAAATAATGTCTCTATGTTTGAGAAAAGTTTTAAATCCACAGTCAAAAAAATTATGTAGATTGTAATTATAAAATTTAGTTATCATTTGATAAAGTTCTGATGTTAGATTAAAAAAAAAAAAAATAGTGCAGATATTTATTAGCTTTAAAATATATTTTTATATTTTTTTATATTGCTTAATAATTTTCAAACTTTACAAAAACTTCTAAAATAAATTCTAAAATTCTAAAATTGTTTCAACATTGTTGCAGATCAGATAACTCTAGAATCTGACTTATTAAAACTTTCAAGATACTTCAACGGTTTCTAAAATTTGTCAAAAATTAATCAAACTTATCTTAACACAGCTACAAAAAAGATAGACCGGCATACTATAAGAAAACAAAGTAAACTAATAAGCCAATCTAAGAAGGATAACAAATATATTACGCAAAAACTGGACATTAATAAATTTGCTAATCATTGACTTTGATTAACCTTTTAAGCAAAAAATCTGCTATGAATAATAAGCTAAAAATGTGGAAAAGCTTTGAGGCAAAATCAAACGGGTCACATAAAAAAATAAACATTGGCACTATGTACAATCAGATAAGTTGCCAGAGTTCTCATCTAGTGCATCTACTGCAAGGTCTAAGAAATAGACGCAAAAGATTAACTATCTGCCAACTATTAACAAATGATCAAAGAATACTACCACATACGCTATGACCAACAAACTTCGAGATATAGCCAAAACATGGAATGACAATCTAAGCACATACAGTTACCACTAAAAAGAATAATTACCAATTTTGTGCAACAAATCTGCATAAATTTCAGGCCCAAATCAAATTAAAAAATAAGGCGTTACTGCTAAACATCCTATTCTATTGTATTCCTTTTAACTGTGGGAAATAGATGAAAAAAACAAATCTGATAATCATTAATAAGAACACCAATACTTGTTTACAAAATTCTGCCAGAGACATTACATTACGCCTAAAACATTATCAAATCAAATTATTACCAGCACAAATAACGAATAACGACTAATAATTATAAGTAAGCTTGTTTTATTAACGACTATCTGTATTCGATGTGACTAATAACTAACAATTATTACAATAACTAACCAAGGTTTGTTGAACAATTTAAACAAATCAAAAATTATTAACAAAAATTTATGAAACATTAAAAAAAAAACTAAAAAAGTTTAAAAAAAGAAAATAATTTAACTTAATAAAATTTAAAAACATTAAAAAAAAGATAAATTTAAAAACATTTATTCTAAAACAAAAATAAAAAATGAAAAAATTAGGACATTTTAAATAGAATTAAAAAAAAAAAACAAAAAACTATAAAAAGAAAATTTTAAAATATATGAGAAAATTTAATAAATTTTAAAAAATCTAAAAAAAATTCAAGAAAATGTAAACAATTATCTGAGGTTATTCATACATAAGCCAATGGAATTTTAGATGTGTGTAAAACAAAGTACATTAGCATTGGGGTCATTAAGGACTTGACAGTTGTAGCATAGTTCTGCCAAAGAAAACCAAAGAACTTCAAAAAATAAAAGTAAACAACTATCTTTTTAACTTGCTAAACAATTATTTCAGTAAAAAGTCAATATTAATTCATAAAAAATAAATAAAAGTCAACTGCAAACTACTACATGGTTCAGTTCTAGGCCCGGTTCTCTGAAATATTTTATACAACCAGGTACTAAAAATCAAAACAAACCAAATTGCGGACAACACTGCGATAGTCGTACACAAATAAACAAAAAAACAATATTAAGAACAAAATAAACCAAACCATAAGGATACAACTAGCCACAAACCTTGGATTTAAATTGTCCATAAAAAAATCAAAAATAGTAGTTGTATTTGATGAAAGGCGACTCACAGTAGTAGAAATTAATGCTCAAGAGGCAATATTGGCCTTAAAACCAAGCATCCAATGTCTCTAGTAATCTATAGCATAAACAACAGCCAGGGTGAGCACCTAAAAAGAGCAGGTGCAAAGGCAAAAAAATAATTGGCTAATACCCAACGTAAATAATCCCTGATCCAGCAAATGGAGACTAGTGTGCTTAGAGTTGTAAACTTTATAATTCTGTACGCGGCTCTTATATAAGGTAAAGCAATCCATAAAAAGAAAAAACTACAAATTCTTACCAAAATATAAAGAAGAGCCAGACTAAGTGTGAATACGTACTACCTCCCTGGGAACGGTTGCTCCGCCATTGCGTTAATGCAAATAGTTTAACAGTTTTAAATATTATTTGACAGATCTGATACGTTTTTGCCAAATTATAATATTATAGTAAAATATTTAACAGTTTTGGTAATTTTTTGACAACATATTATAGTGCTGTAAACTGTTTTTTGTAACGTTTTGACAGTTTTAGTAACTAACTTATTACATTGTTAAAAATTATTTGACAATTTTAATAACTTTTGACAGATGTAGTAAGTTTTTGACAAACGTGATTACTTTTTGATAATATTTTTGGCAGTTTAAAACATCATTTGACAGGTCTGTCTATTTCCAACAATATAAAATATTATTGTAAATTGTTCGAAAGATGTAGTAAAATTTTTGACAATTTTGAATAAAATTTGATATATCTGGCAGATGCACAGTGGCCGATTTCCTAAAAACCGCGGACAAAAGTCAAAAATTATTCCGATTGAAACAAAAGCTGGTATATAAAGGTTTTCAAGGTTGCTGATTATGAATTGGATTTTATTTTTCAAAATTCAAAATGGCGGATCCAAAATGGCGGTCAAAAATTTAAAAATAGTCTGATTAAAACAATAATATGTATATAATGGTTTTTACAGTCTCTGATTATGAATTTGATATTATTTTATTCGAAATTCAAAATGGCAGATCCAAAATTAGGAATCTTATTATTTTTCAAAATACAAAATAGCAATTTTTTATTTGAGCAATGAATACAAAACTTAAATATGAATGGTTTTAATTGGTTTATTGTGGGAATAGTCTTTTTGTCCTTTAATTTATTAAATATAGTATTGTGTATTATTTTGTTGATTAAAACAAAAACGCCAATATATAGTACAATTAATTAATTTTAATATTTAAATGTGTGCTAAAGAAGACAGTAGTTTCTAGTAGTAGTAGTTTTTGTTTTAATCAACAAAATAATACACAATACTATACTTAAATATAAAACACATACAATGATTCAGTCATTCATATACGAATCGTCAGTCATGTCAGAACTGGCGTCGGGTTGTGATTGGTCCAAATTTTCTGCACCTTTGCTTACGCCGGGAGCAAAAGGCAAATTGCTTCGCGTGACAGTGAGTCGCTTTTCTTTGGAAATGTTAGTGGTAAGCTCGAAATCAACGGATCTGATGAGACAAGCAACCAATGCATTACATCCGTCATGATGTTTTCTTAGATGATTTTTGGGAGTATTTTTCTCGGTAGTTTTTGATATCTTTATTCCGCGATTCATGAGCTTCCTTAGAAAGTTTTCCGATGGGTAATGGTGCATATTCAACAATACGAAGACCATGTATTAGCACCTCGTGAATCGACGTAGGCATGCAGCACCACGGAAACTTTTGCAGTTTCTTTGCAATAATGTTGAAAAAGAGCCACATTTACACCAAAACCGCATGACAAGACTTGCATTATAATGTGAGCGCGATTAAGAAATTCTACGTCTAAATCCAGAATTTTGGCGGACACAGAAGAATTTGCAAAAAATCGCCTAGCTGTGTTGCCATCGTTACTATTTCCAAATCCGCCTACTTTTGAAGTGTCAATAATAAGACCAAGTCGCAACTTGAAACCTTTCTGAATAGCCGATTTTCGCATTTGCACACTTTTTTTGTCCTCCTCGGATTGCGACTGCCATTTTTTAATGTCTAGTTTATATTCTAAGTGTACAAAATACTCTATAAAATGTATCCACGCATGTAATATGGCTAAACCATACTGAAATTTTGTTTCATCTATTGGCAATAACATGACCTTCTCAAGATTGTTAAATTGTTTTGACGTGGCTTCACACAAGTAGCATCGCATGTTTGATTTTGTAATTGTAATTGTTTCTAATTTTTCCATCAATCATTGTAAACAGTAATTTGTATGTCACTCTAATATCTTTTCCGTCTATAATTGTTTCATATGAAACAAAGTTATCTATTTCATCACCAATAAATTTATTTTCCTGCAAGGTTGAGGTAACGTTTTCACAAATATACTCTATTTTTATCGGAATGCAAAATCGCGTAGAGGAAGGTCTTGGATTTTGCCAAAGCAGTAGGTCTGGGTCTACACTGTTTGTTAATCGTAAAGGTACAAGCAATGTTAATAGCATACTCGAATCTGAAGCATTCTCGTCATTAAACTTTTGTTTGTATTCACTTTGACCGGAAAAACCGTCGAATCCATATTTTACAATCAAAAGCAAATTTGCTATTTTTTCTGGAGATAAAGTTTTGATTACGGTGTTTTGTGTTAAAAGAATTCTCCTTGTTCTGTGATCTAACAAAGATTGTAATGGAACTTTTGCTGTAGTCTCAGTAACCTTAATACCTGGCGGATAACAACGAGTTTTGGCCTCCGCAACTCTATGATATGATGGATACACACAAACGCCATTCTCCAGTTCTTTCTTTCTATCAACCGATACGTCTTTCTCATCATTTTACCTTCAACAAGATCGGAAAGTGCAAGAGCAGCATACATTTCTGTACAAAGAGAACTTTTAGCAGATTTAACTGCTCCCTTATATTTCGCAGCTTCAGACGAAGACCTAGTTGCGACGTCCTTAATAACCGCAGCAGTTTTGGCAGCTCCGGATGCACGAAGACTCATGCAGGTTGCAAACGTCAACGCCGCTGAGCTATGTGTTATCAGTAAATTTTCCGACCTCCGCTTCTTTGTTCTGTTTGACAACTCGTCGAAGTCTTTTAATGGTCGACCCATTTTGGATTTTCCGCTTGCAGATGCCTCAACCATTGTAGCAGATTCCACAGGGCCACACTAAATGCATTATAATCTTTATTATGTAAATGAAAAATTTCATTTTCAACTTATAATTTTTAATAAGTACTAAGCAATAATTTTTATTATTAAATATATTTATTTTTTTATTTTTACCTTTAGTTGTCACGCTCCCTTTGGCCTACTATATTTTTTTTCTTCTTTATTGAGTAGGAGGAGGACAGGGCTTCTCTTGCCGCCGTAGCTCAGTGTAGGCGGGGGTGGTAAAGAGTGAGCGCCACGGGATCTCTTTTGAAGTCCACCCTGTATGTTATTGATCACACCTCCTAATAGGTAGAACCCGATACCATATATGGATGTTAAGAAAAGAAAAAAAAAAGGCCAAGTTATCTAATATTTATTAGATTATAACTCTAAATTTAAAACAGAGTAAATTAATTAGAGATTAATAGCTCTAATTTAAATACAAAAAAAAAGTATATTTATTAGAGATTATAACTCTAATTTAAAAAAAAATATATATAATTATTAGAAAGATTCCGCTTCAATGATAATAAAAAAATCTATGTCAATGACTAAATGTCATTAATATTGTTAGAGAGGTCGTACACAAACATTATAATAATAGTCAACAATAGTCGAATCGCAAAAAAAAATCCAAAATCAAGCACACTTGCCAGAACCAATAAAGTAATGCCAATAATGCTTCAAAACAAAAATTCGATATAATAATACACTGTTCAAAATCAATATTTGTTGAGTACAACACAATTTGCAAAATATCAGACTTGAATTATCTGGGTAAAGGTATACATAAAAGTAAATTATAAGATGGTTAATACTCACTGTCGTTATGTCCGGAATAGCGCTATCCCTGCATAAGACCCTGTAATAGAATGGTTTAACCCGACACAGATACTTCAATGTCTTAACAATAAAATTGTATTTTAGAATTCTACTTTAAAAATTGAATTAAAATTTTAAAATGCTTAAAGCTATACTTAAGTTCATGTGAACCTTGGTTCACAAACATGGATGTTAGCAACTATTTATGTTGCCCGATGTTCAATTGAATCATCGATTTGAATATGAAATAAATGAATTTACCTTCAGTTGCCAGTTAAAATATGACGGTTAATACAATAGTAAAATAGTGAAGAAAACCTGGCTAACTGGTTAATACGTAATTGAAATTGAACCTGATATTCGACAGACAAAATACACATATAAATTAATACAAATCCCAGGAACGGACAGCTCCTTCCAACCAGATCCAGTTGTCACAGCTCCTGATTAATAGTCGTTAGATCTCGACTGTTTCTAACCATTTCCCAAGTCGGATTCCTATCCACTCCTATTCATTTTTGCTTGACCAGCTCACTCAAGCATACAGCAGTATAGAGTATGGAGGATGAAGCAATCAGATTTTACATTTAATCTGAAGATAAATGTGAATTCGAAGCCTAAGTTGTTGTGCGGCTTCGTAGTGTTCGCGCGTGGTCCACGTGGGGTCAATAATCCGCATCAAGCGTTGGGTTGCACATTAGCATTTAACCAAACTTTTCACAAAATATTAATTTGGTAGGAAACCAAATCCTCCACAATAAATTGTGCACCCACAAAAATCTTCTAGAGCAGTTAATCGGCCCGGATGGCCATGGATTTATTCCACTTGCTCTATGTGAAGACGGACACCCACGCTTAACGGACCACGATTCGCGAGAAAGTGATGCGCAATTAAATTATTCGCAACAACCAAGTGAATGCTGTCACCCTTTCATCAGTACACAGGATTGCCAACCACGCCCTGTCCCAGCAACTTCACGTCGCCCAATCAATATGGCGTTTGACAACAACACTGACACTACTGACAGTGAAGTGACAGTGCCTGTGTATGTGCACAATAACGGATTAAATATCAGATAATGGTAAGTAGACATTAATTAAGCAATAATAAAATTAATTCCCCCAATAACTAAGATTCAACTAAGATGTGAACTTATAATAACTCACATAACCTAAACTAATAATAACAACAAAATTGGTTGATAATCCGACTTATTGACACTAAACAATTTCTAATTATAATTCCCACTAATAATAATTATAATCAACTAATAACAATTCTATTTTTCCAGATGTTACATTGGTAGAAGGAAGTTAGCGGAATCCAAGATCGGCTAACTATCGATATCAGATGTAATCCAGCAATTAATGATCAATATCGACAGGTAAGCAACTAATTAATTAACTTCACTTAATCCCTAACATATCTGATAATTAAACTATTAATTAATTTAACAATTAAATAGTTCCAATTAAATTGAAAACTATTAACTACCTTAATCGTTTCAGGTCCAAGATGTATATTTGGTTGCCGATCTCCAGATGAAAAATGGACCGTAACATAGTTTACTTGTTTCTTTCAGCCAATTCGCATTTTTGTTAGAAAACAGTTCAGCTGTTCGGTTACTTTTGCTCCATTTGGATTTCATTAGCGTAAAAAGATTTTTTATCGCCAATTTGTCAACTGCATGAAATCTGAATTTCTTTTTAATTTTTGCAGGCACGCATTTCTCTAAAATTGCAAGCTTTTCGCTATGTTCCAAGTGGAATTTTGTGTGTATAGCGTCGAAAAATTCATGCCTATTGCATTCTACATCAGCGGTATTTGCTGAAACAATGAAAATTAATTTTAGTAATAATTATAACGCGCCTTTTGGTTACACACGGACGTACATTTTCAAACTGACTTAGAAACAGCAGGGTCACCTCGTGGCACGAGATCTTGAATGAAATTGATAGATAACATTCTAACCTTTCTTTTAAAAAAAGGAGACCGTTAATCTCAATCAATCTCACTACTATTTTTATAATTGAACAACATTTATCAAATATACAACATCAATATTTGCCGTGAATGTTTAAGCGCGTAATAAATGTTAATTACACTTATTATATTACGAAATATATACTTCTTACCTTTGTCAATATTGTCCATTTTGCCGAATTGGAAAGCAGCACTTAGAAAAAAGATATTGTTGTTTTTAACCACCACTTGATTTTCGTGATTTTCTCAAGGCAAGAGCGCGGCAGCGTTGCCACGGTGTTACACGTGTTGCATGCGTGCGCAACTCATTGTGGACTTGCACCGATATACAGTGGTGCACCCTTTACCAGATTACGGGGTACTAAACATAAAATTACAAACTTCATTTTTTCGGCTTTTTTCCGCCTTTTTCGAGAATTGGGTCACTGTGAGATGGTACGCAAAAATGTGTAAAAATAATTGCCAGAAATCTTGATTTTGCCACAATGTTAATCTTCCTCACACAACTATATTTGGATAACTTTTCTCGCATTAACTCTTAAGCGATAAAAATTTAAAATTGTTTATTATTAAATAATATAAAAATGATTAATATGATTATTAATATTATTAATATTGTTATATTATTAAAATAATTAAATTAAAAAACTGTTTTTTGATAGCATTTTTTTCTAAAAATTAGTGAAATAAGCACAAAAATTGAAAGAATGCAAGAAAGCCTAAAAATGATTGACATATGCAAATGCATATGCACAATATGCATTTCAATATAATCCGGTCACTACTTATGACATATTTTAAGTAAATTTTGTTGATAGTTTAAAATACTATTTGACAGATCCGCTATATTTATGTCAACATAAACTATTACTGTTACTTGTTTTATAGTTTTAGTAATTTTTTGATAGACGTAGAAGGTTGTTGGCAGTTTAGTATAAAATTAGACTGATTTGGTAGTTATACCAATCTATAAGGTTTTCACACATATCTGAAAACTGACAAAAATTGCTTTTTTTCCAAAACTATAGCTATTGCTACTGAGTTGTACAATAACTGCAAGAGATTGCTTATACCGGTTTGTTAAGCCTTGGGGTTGTATATGTTATTACGTGAGCGGGAGCGATAATGACTTGTGACGTGCATCAAGAGAAATAAAATAGACCGGAATAACTCAACCGTAGCACAGTGAGGCAAAAGTAACTTAAACCGAAACAACCAAAAAATCTCGCTAATTTTTTTAAGGAAAAATATGGCGGTTCTTGAAATAAGTTAGTGTGAATAAATATACAACGTAAAAGCACGGTGTGATGGTTGGGTAAATCAGCTAATAAAACTAGTATTTTGACTAAATTGTTAGTCACTAACGCCCAACTCTGCAACATCCATTATTTATTAATGTTAGGAAAATTTACCACCACCAAAGTATAGTAAACGGAAAGCAATCTTTGTAGTAAAAAAAAATCATTGTGCATTGTACAGTTTGTAACAACTGCTTACACAAGCAAATTAACAAAAATGTTTTACTGATTGTAAAACTAATAATATTTCATTCAGAAAGTACATGTAATTACTATTTTCATGTGTTCACAAACGTCAAAATTTTAACCAATTTTGAAAAAAGATGTCACATTTGTAAATAGTAGACGTTATAGAAAAAGTGAAATTGTTGTAGACGCTGCTGTGCAGATTAACTCAATGCTAGTGAAACAAAACTTCCTGCCGTAAAGTAAAGGGTTTTCCAATAAGAAGTTTCATTTTGAATAGCAGGTTATTTGGGCAGCTGTCAATTTAGAAGCTATTATCTTTTAACATTTGACAAGTAAAAACTACGCCATTATTAAAAATGGAATGATACACGCTTCAACAACGCATGCAATTATTAAAATTTACTACTAAAATTTGTGAATATTTTTCAGTCACAGTTCGCAAAACTAAAGCACTTTTTGGTCGTTGTAAAGCATCTTCTCGACCGACAATAGAAAACCTGGTGAAAAAATTTGAGATGTTGGGACAAGTTTGTGATGTAAAGTGCATCGCTCAAGAACACATGAGAATATTATTGATGTAGCCCGTAGTGTTAAAGAAAACCCAAGTTTGTCGATTACTCGTCGATCTTTAGAATTAGACATTTCACAAACGACATTACATTGATCATCAAGACTTGATAATGACCGTAAAACGTTGAAACTTAAGTCGTGAAAAGTATTTTGTAAAATTGTATATGCCTTATATATAATTTTACAACAATAAATTAGTGGTAAAAACATAGTAGTTGTTTTATTTACTTATTAGACATTACATTGTATTTTGCATAAAAATTTAAGTATTAAAGCTTTTAAAGTTCAGTTAACACAAGAACTCAAGCAGGTCGATCACCATAAACGTCGTATCTTTGCTGATTGGGTCCTTCAAATGCATCAAAATGATCAAAAATTTTATCAAAAAAATTATCTTTAGTTATGAGGCCCATTTTCACCTTGGAAGCTACGTTAATAAACAGAATTGTCGCATTTGGGGCTCAGAAAATTTAAGAATGATTGTTGAAAAGCCTTTGCATTCTCAACGTGTCACTGTTAGGTGAGGTTTTTGGGCTGGCGGTGTGATTAGACCCTACTTTTTTGAAAATGAGGCTGATGCAACTGTTACGGTGAATGTATGGCGCTACCGAGCTATGATTAATGTTTTTTTATAACCGAAATTGAAAAATATTGATGTTGATAACGTTTATTTTCAGCAAGACGGCGCTACGTTCCACACAAGCAACAAAACAATCGCAATTTTGCAAGAAAAATTTCCTGACCGTGTTATTTCTAGTGATCACAATTGGCCACCGAGATCTTGTGGTTTAACACCTTTAACTTTTTTCTTGGGGACCACGTGAAAGATAAGTTTTATGCTAATGCTCCACAATTAATTCATGACCTTAAAGATGGAATTCGAGAAGTTATCAAGAACATACAGCCGCAAATGTGCAAATTGGTCATGGACAATTTCATAAAAAGATTGTGGTACTGCAATCGTAACCGTGGCGGCCATTTGACTGATATCGTTTTTAAATGTTAATGCCATACTTTCCTTTTTACAATAAAATAAACATTTATTGATTTCTCTTAAAAAATACCCATTTTTTTAAATATCAAAATGAAACCTTTTATTTATAAACCTTATATATACCCAGTAGAAGTATATAAAGTTAGAAAAAGAAATTACCATGTGCTTGTAAAACTACAACCACTCACAAAGAAATTGCACAAAATAGGTAGAAAAGAAACTTTTTTCCGATAAGTACAGTAAGATATATATACAACCATGTATTAGTCATGTGTACGAAATAACTTTTTTATTTGCCCAAACCACTAAAAATGCCTTTCTTTACATGAATCCTGATTATGTAATTTTTTTCAGATTTGCTGATTTTTAGTTTTTACATTTTTCCATTTTCCATAACTTTTATACCAGTATAAATTTCACACATCTTCAGTTTGTTGTTTAAATAACCTCTAATTTTTTTTTGTTTTTTCTATGTCCAAATTTTTACCCCGTACAATAACATACTTTTTACAAAACTATTAAACATCATTCCTTTTATTTTTATACATTCAAACTTTCTTTTGCCATATTTTCATATTTAATTTTATAAACCCCATCTGTCCGTCAAATATCTTTTTTTACTCTAATTCTTTACTCAGTTTTTTTTCTAGTACCATGGCGTAGATCTTGTATGCTGTACTTAGTAAGGTTATACCTCTGTAATTTTTTCCGAGCTCTGTATTTTCTTTTCTGAGCATCGGACATTCAAGACCTGTTCTCCACTTACTACAAATCCCTTTTCCTTTTCATACTTCATTTAATATCTCACTCATTTTCATACATATATGCTTCATTTTGTATTCCATCTACACCTGACGCTTTGTTGTTTTTTAGTCTTTATATTTGCTTTCATATTATTTCTTTTTTTAATTTTATCTACATCTTGTTTTAGAAGTTGTACTGTCTTTGGTTTTCTATCGGATTTCTGTCCAATATTTCATAAAGTTTTAAGAAGTGCATTCTCCAGTTTTTCATTAAAACTGTTTGTTTTCTCTCCTTTTTATTTTTTTTGTTTGTGTATTTCTATGCATCTTTTTATATACGTATTTCTTTTATCTCTAATTCTTTTTTTATACATTTTCTTAACTTTCTTACTTTTTTCCTTGTTTACTTTTTGCGCACTCTGATATTGTTGTTTACTTGTTTTGTTATTTTGTCAATTTTGTAGTACTTTTCCAGGCTCCTTTTTTTTTCTGTAAGCATTCTGTAATCTACTATTTGCATTTTCCAAACGTTTCTTCTGTTTGTATGAACGTTTTCTTTATTGTTGCGTCTGCAATTATGTGTTCTAATTCTGCTATTATTTGTTCTACGCTTTTTTCTTGGCAATGCGACGTCACACAGTTAAATATTGCAAACTAATACTCTTCAAAAGTTAAACTTATCTACTTAAAACAAATATCCCAGTTACAAGAAAAGAAATTTAAATCTTTTGCGTTATGTTTTGATTGTCAAGTAGTGTTCTTTTAATGTCAAATGTTTTGTTCCTTGAGCTGAACATAATGTTCTTGAATCTAAAATTATATTCTAAAAATGTCAATTCCAGTCTAGAGTAAATGACGTTGAATGTATAAGTGTTTGTTTGATTGTCATTAAATGTCAAGTGTCAAATAATGTTTACTAAATGTCAAGTAATGTTCTCAAAGTGACAAAAAATGTTCCTGACAGAGTAACCAATCTTCAACGATCACAAAATGTTTTTTTGTCATTAAATGTCAAATAATGTTCACTAAATGTCAATTAATGTTTCAATTGCCAAGTAATGTTTCCTAAGCTGTAAATAATGCTCCAGAGTGTCAAATAATGTTTTCAAATAACAAGTAATTTTTAAAAAGTCAAATATGTTTGCTTTTGTCACAAAATGTCAAATATATTCTCTAAGTATCCAACTGTCAAGAAGTGGTATCTGGATGTTAAAATAAATGTATGTCTATGTGTGTGTCAAATAATGTTCACTAAATGCACATGTTAAATGTTCGTTGGATATCAAAATAATGTTCCTTAAGCTGCAAATAATGTCGCCGAGTATCAAATAATGTTCTCAAGTTACAAATAATGTTTTTAAGTATCAAATAATGTTCAGTAAGTGTCAATTAATGTTCTCTAAGTGTAAAATAATGATCCGTAATTGCCAAACAATTGAGCTGCAAATAATGTTCTTAATCATCAGGCAAGAATACTGGAACCTGTAGTTTCTTGCCAAAATTCTTTTTACAAATAAAGCCGGGTTCACAAGAAATAGAATTGTTAATTCTTATATGTGGACATCCAACACGTTTTTTATTAAACATTTGAATGGGTATTGTAGACAGCAAGTTTCTAGGTCCTGTGTTTTACCAAACCAACTAACAGGCGCTGCTTACCTCAACTTTCTGCAGAACACAATGTATAATCTTTTGGATGACATTCCGTTGGCCCACAGGCATTAATTGTGATTTCAGCATGATGGTGCTCTAGCTCATTTTTCGATTGCCGTTAGAGAGCATTTAGACCAAACTTTTCTACATAGGTAGGTAGGAAGAGGCGGTCCAGTTTTATGGCCAGGAAGATCGTCTGATTTAAACCTTTTTAATTTTTTTCTTTGGAGATATTTGAAATCATTAGTGTGTGCTAATCCTGTAAATATCCTCGAGGAGCTGCAGTTAAAAATTAATAAAAAATGCCAAGAAATTCGAGCCAATGAGAGTGTTTTAGAAAGAGTACAAATGTCCTCCAGATAAAGATGTTGTGCCTGTTTGGAAATGAAAGGAGGGCACTTTGCACTTCTATATCTTTGTAAAAATATATAAAAATAAATAATGTTCCATATCTCCGAAACCGTTGCTATAACAACCCATGTTTATTAAAACTTTTTTGTTAGTTGTGGTTTGTACTACCACTCCCTTAAGTATTTTAAATTTTTTTTTTAAACACCCTGTATATATATATATATATATATATTTTTTAAATATTAGCTACTAGAAAACGGTTCAGATCTTTGTGATAGATTGTATTAGCCTCTTCTTAAAATTTATTCTGATTTAAAATAATGAAACCAAATATTTTTTTAATGTCTTGCGTTCATAATGATTTCATTAAAAAAAAAAAACAAAATTTTATTATTTGACTCGTATCATAATGAAGTCATTACTCATAACGATACAAAACGTTTAAAAGTTTTGAGTTTAATTACTAAAGATTGCAAAGTAAAACAACAAGCATAAATAAATCCTTGTAAAATAGCAATTTTAATGAATTTGTCTTTAAAAAAACTAGCTTTCAGTTTTTTTTTATACTTGGCGCTTGCAAAAAAATAAATTATTAATTTTCTCTTAAAATTTATTGAATTTTATTACATTTCTATATATTATTATTACATAAGAAATGTCACATTACTCGCAACTTTATAGTGATCTCTTTTTTTCTATTACGCTTTGTATCCCTTCGAAAGTCCCCATTGGATTACAAGAAAATGCACACTCGAACCATTCCTTGAAACACAACACCCAATTTCCGATATCGAATTGCCGTGTCGCGAAGTGTCGCATTGCATAAACCAAATTTCGCCAACCCTCTACCCTCCTACAAAATAAAATCCATTTGACATACAAATGTATTTATGTTTACATACATCCTGCTTCAATATAAAATATTATATCTTAAATCTATCCCTAATTTGTGTTTCAAGATGTTAGATGAAATAAATATAAAAGTATCTATCTCACTTAGTATCGATTCCTAGCGCTTTTATAAATAATTCAAAATGTTGCCACAATCAGTACAATATGAAACATCCGAGCAAATAATATCACTGCTTTAAATCTCTCTATTAAAATTTGCATTTATATTGGCGCGATAAAAATGAATACAATTCGCCCGCCGTCTCTTCTATTTCCATAAATTGTGCGACTAGATAGATACAACAAAAAATGTTGCAATAATGCAGAAGCTTGATTAGAGGATGACCTATATCACTACTTTAAATTTAATAAAATGAGTATGACTATGGAATTATCAAAGTGTTATATAACTAGATTTATGATAGAAAATTCGTACAAATTTGTAAGATCATGCAAACTTTTTAAAAAGTATAAAAAGTTTTTTAAACTATTTCATAAAAATTTGCAAATTTTATCTTCAGTAATTTTCAGAATTACCAAGTTATGTATGTAAGTTTAATTTTGATTTTTAAACCAATATTTTTAATTTATCTGCCAAACAAAACTCTATATTTTTATATTTATTTTAAAAGCTTATATTTTAGGTCTTACGCTTGCGATATATTAAATCTTTGCCAGAACTGAGGATCAAATCTTCGTTAAAATTTACTCAACTTAGCTACAAATAATATTAGATAAAGTTTATAAATATAGAATACAACAATTAGTGAAAAATGTGTCAAAGAATATTTTATATATTATTTTTGAACATCGCAAAGCAACTCTGAGGTTAGACGCTCACAGAAATGCGGAGGTGTGGCGGAATTGCGGTGTTTTAGCGCCTGGGATCGTCATGTGTTAGACTGAAGCATGAGACTTTGATCACTCTATTTTTTGTTTGTGGTTTGCAAACTTAAAGTTTTTTAGAGTCAAAAACATGTGGGACTGTATTGAAAGTCTTCAAAATATCTCTTCTACAACTTTTTTTGGTTTTTACATGCCTTTATTGTCACTGTTGTTCTTGGCTTTGTTGAACAGCTTTCAAGCAATTTTCATTGCCTTGTCAGACAGACTCCCTGTTTAACCAAGCGATCTTGTTAGAGGTGTGTTTGACAGTATTTGGGCCGGTGCTTTTAAAAGCGCGTGTGACGTTTTTACTGCTTTTGGAGAGACAGCAAATTTGGGGTCTGTCCAAAAGCAGCAAAAACATGAATTATTATTTCATTGTATAGATCCCAGTTAATTTTGTTTTAATTTTTGTATTCCAAAAGAAGTGTTTCTTTTGATTTGATATTGAACTGTACAAATAATCAGACAATGAAAATGAGCCAACACGTACTACTTTTTTATTATTTCATTCGTTTTACGGTTTGTTAATGTAAGGTAGATAACATTGTTACACTCCAAAGTCAATAATCCCGAGCTAATCTTTCTCAAATCTATGCGATAATTAAAAACATTTAAAATCGCATCTGGCTATCTCAGCCTGAGTAACTAAATCAAAACGACAAATTTCAATAAAGTTTTTGCTAACCGTCTCCCCACAATCATTTTTGAAGATTTTAACACCCGGCATGGAACTGTTTACAGACAAACGATAAAGGTCGGGCGTTGCTCGATTTTGTAGAGCAAAAAGGGTTACAAGTAGTGAGTGTAAAAAAAAAACCCACTTTATATTATAGCGCATGACACCAGGAAGACGTTTTCATTTGTTTTTAAGAACGTCAACTTTGACCACACCATCCAAGTAGTTAACAAAATAAGCTCCGACCACATCCCGGTCTTACTGAAGCGCCCGAGGAGGGAGAAAAAATTGCCATTTGTACGGTTTGGCCTCTCTTTTCACGATCCCTAGAAGAGAGCATAGGTCGTATGACTTCAGTAATAACGACAGCGGACATCAATAAAGCCGTCAAACATATTACGCGTTAAACTCTTCAAAAAAAGCTTCTTAAACCTTAGTTATTTTCTCGGGTTATCTCAGGACCTAAAAGAGTTAAACCGTAGACGTAACGGTGACTTCTTAGATTGCCTGACATTAAACTCCTTTTCCAAAGAAGTGAGGAAAGATATAAAATCCCACCAAAATATGTGCTGGAAAACACTTTAAAATTTGTCACAAAAGACGACTATCCAATATAGAGGACCTCCAATACCTTAAAAACAAGCCGGTCTAGCTATTCGCGGGGTACAAAAGAAAGGCCAAAGCATTAGCGGACAGCCTAGAACTCCATGCTCCCCGTCAAACAATGACACAAATTCAAAGCACGTTGAAAGAGTTAAACAAGTAGTTAAAAAAACCTTGAAATTCGTTGACGTTACAAGACATTAGACCTTCTTAAATTTGAAAGATAATTAACAAAAACCCGGACATACAGCTTACTATACATCCTAAGTAATATAAAAGGTTATATCAGACATAATTCAAAACCCCGTTGATTCTAACAATCTACTTCCTTCACATCACCATGGATTTTGATGAAAACACCTGCTAAATTGAGTTACAAACGTTGAGAGTCTTAAGTTAAAAATGTCGCGGACATGCCTTCGGGATAGAAACACAGGATTAAAATGGCACAATACGCTGATGAAACAGCGCTTCTCTACTTTTCAAGGTCACCTATAGTAGTTACATTCAAATTACAAAAAACTACCACCGATCTGAAATGCTGGTTAGAGACTGGCAAGTCAAAGTAAATCCGGAAAAACAAAGCTGTTCTTTTTACACAACAACGGTACGCCCCTCATAAGAACGTCTGCTTTGACAACGTTTCCATACCGTGGTCCAATTTTGAAAAATATCTAGAAATAACCTTTAACAAAGAGTTCACGTACAAGTTACACGTGCAGTTAATTCTCGACTAAGCAAAAACAACAAAAAAAAATTTTGTTCCGATGCTGCGGCGGAACAGTGGTCTATTTTTCCAAAAGAATACCCGATTGTACACGTCTACCATCAAGCCCATAATGACATATGCGTCTTCTTGTTCTGTTAGTTTTTGAAAGTATTGCCTTCATCTTTCCATTGTATTTTTTTCTTTCGTTATTGTTTTTTTTATTTGTATCTTTTATGTTCATCATATTGTGTTCTTTGTTGGTTTTAGATGTTTTAATGTTCTGTAGAATAGTTTTTGATTCCGGTAAAAGATCTCAATCATTTCTTTTCAAATTTTGTTCATAATTTTATTTACTTTTTTTATTATTCTTTTAGTTTCATTTCTCTTTTCTTTATATTTTTTGTAATTTTTGTAGTTTTTTTTTTTAGTTTGTTGGTATCTTTTCCATATTTTTTTTTCTCTGATATATATCCTTCTTGACTTTCTCCGTCCACCAACTGTTTTTTTAATATCTTTGTTTACTATTTTTGTTATTCCACAGCTATCATTTGCAGCTCTAGAACAAACGGTTTAAAAGTTTTCCATTTTCCATCTATGTTCTTTTCCTTTTCTTTTTCTTTAAACGTTTTTGTAGTATTTTTATAATATAATATATAATAATAATTTGTTAAATATCAAGATTATAAATAAGCTCGTAAACGATGTGATAATCTAATACAATCTGAAAAAATAAGATTGACAAAAACAAAGCCAATCGAATGTATCAGCTTTCCATAACCGACAAACATATTTATAAAACAATAAATCTATTTCAAAAAAATTCAAAATTTTTAATGGGCAATTCTAATCGAACCAGAGCAAGGTCGGGCTTTAGTTTTTTTTTTTGCTTTTTTAATTTATTAATAGTCTATTTATCGGTTCATGAGTGCATGAAACACTTAATAAATTCTACAATTTTTTAAGTTTATTTGTCGTTTTTTAACTTTGACTTTGAAATTTTCAGTAGAATCCAATTTTATTGCCAATTTAAGCCTATACCTTGTCTATACGCCCCAAAACAGAATTTTTGGTCTTAGTTGTCTGGGCAAAAAGAAGCATTTATGTATTTATTTAAGCGTTTACGTTTACTGATGTAAATTAGTTAGAAAATATAAATTTGTTTTTGTGTATGTAGGTTTAAAATGTCTAAAACTTAAAAATATTTTCAAACTTTGGCGCCGATAGATTGAGCATTTATCGCTTTAAGCGTGTAATTGCCATTTAGTTTTGATTTTAAAGTATCAGTTAATCGTTTTGTGCATTCAACTAAAACTATTTCTTAAATATCTTTATGTTGAATACCTAGCTTAAAGAAGGCCAAGGTATTTATAAGTATTTGTTGTTGTCATTGATTCAATGGCTTTTCCATCTTTCATTTCAAAGTTACTTATCATAATTGTTTCTTGGTTAATGTTGAAGGTTTTACATTTATCTAACCCAAAAGACATTTTAATGTCATTTGAAAAACTCTCTGTAGTTTTTGATAGTTGGTTAAGCTTGTTTTTATTGGCAGCATACAATTTAATGTCTTCATTAAAGAGAAGGTGGTTAATAACATGTTTAATTGTTAATCTATGTTTCAATTGAAATTCATATCCAGTTTCATTAAGTAGTGAAGACAAAGGAATTAAAGCTAAGCAAAATCATAATGGATTTAAACTGTCAGGAAGATGCCCCTTTTAATGCTTATTGGGTTAGAAATTATTTTTTGTCTGTTATGATTAATTTGTAGTGATGTTTTCCGTGTTGACATTAACTGCTGAAGTAGTGTGATCACTGTTTGTTTTACTTTATATATTATTATAAGCCATGAGTGAAGAGCTGAATCAAATGCTTTTTGTAACCAATAAAAGCGGTATAAATATTTCTTTGCTTGTTCCAAACCTGCTCAATAGTGACCAAATATATAACTAATTGTTCTTTGCAGCTTTGCAATTTTTTGGTGCAACCTTTCTGTTTTTCTACTAAAACGTTAAAGTTTGTAAAGTGTTTGTAAAAGACACTTGATAAACATGATTGTATTTTATTAAGTGTACATAAATAAGTGATAGGCCTGTAGTTAGATGAATCACACAAGTTAATACTTTTTGGCAATAAATACGTCGTACCTTAAGTTAAAAAAATTGGAATTTTTGTTTGATCTTTAAAAAAGCACCTAAAACAATGCGCAATGTAGAAGTGAATATTTAGAAGTTTTTTAAGCCAAAAGTTGTATATTTAATCTGAGCCTTCCGCTTTCCAGTTATAGGAGTTTTTTATAGCCTCAGTTACTATTTCTGTTGTCATATTACAAAGAATCATTATCAGTTTTTTTGTTGAACGTTTTTTTTTTCATTAATTATCTAAAGTGCATTAGTATTGCGTTGGACAAGTTGTAACCAGATTGATGTTCAAAACTTTTCAATATCTTCTTTAGTTGGAAATTTGCTTGTTGCTGTAGTTGCTTGATTTTGTCTTAAGCTCCGATAATAATTTTTAGTTAAAATTAAACATACTGTTCTGTTTCTGTCTAATCTTGGACTCACGATATCTTTTTAAACTGCTTGATTTGGCTTTTAGTTGTTGTATAAGCGTTTCTAAAATCTCTAGTAGTTTTGTTGTTAGGATTTCGATCAGCATGTGTTGTTTTTTCTTAAATCTTAGATATTTTCTATTTAATTTTTTACTTTTATTGCCATTATTATATTGGTAGACTGTCGCAGTGTTGTTGCAAAAGCAAGCTATATTTTTTTCCAATCAACGGTCACAAAGTTGTTTGGAATTTGAATTGTACGGTTTGATTGTAAAATGTTTAACTTAACCTCCATTTACTCGTACAATAGCAACCGCTGCAGCATAAATATAATCATGTAGGTTGAAAAAACTTCCAGTAGTGTCCAGATGTTTAGGAAGAATTTTTTTATCCATAAGTTATAAACTCATGCCAAGTATTTTTGAGTTGTTTTGTTTTAAAATGCAATGCCGTAGTGTAGGATCAATGTGGGCATACTCAATGATTTAATTTTAAGATCATTAGCCAGTTAATTTTCTTGCTGAACAGGTGTGCTTTTAGGATCACTTTCTCTTTGTATAATCTTATAGAGTTATCTGCTGCATTGAGTATTAGTTCTTTAACCTCCATGTTATTAGTTATAGTGTTTTGTACAATGTCTGCTACTTCAGCTTTTAGTTCTTTTAGTATTGGTTGCGGGATGTAATTATTTTTAACTATAGCCTTTTTTTGGTCAGCTATTCTTTGTTCAGTTACATCTAGGTTTGGATATTGTTGACAAAAAGCAGTATAAATCTCTTGCTTGTAGTTGGTTGTATTGGATTTGTTGTTGGTTAGCAGATAATAATGGCGCATAGTAAAAGTATTCATTTCAGTACACCATTTCATGCGCACTCTAGGTCTAGAAGTGTTAAAACATTATTAATGAATTGTTGAGTTAAATTTCCTAAATGTGGATTATTAAAGTTATTGTCGGCTCTAAATAGTTTGGGTTCCCCGGTAGGTGTCTGTCTGCTCAACACGCTATTACATATGGTTTGCAAACTGTCACGTCTAGCATCAACTCCAGACGTGCCCTGATGCAGCTCAGGTACCGACAGGTTTTCTGTTTTTTCTAATCAATTTTCCATTTTACTGGGTTTAGTATTTTTCCGATGATACTGCTGATGCAAGCTGATAGTTATATCGTTTCTAAAGAATTCAGACGCCTTCAATATGTTGCCTCATCTAGAAAACAGTCACACATCTCACAAGTGGTTTGTCCGCAAGAAACCGTTGACCATCTTGTGTCTGGTTGGTCCGCGGGAACGTTATGCTCCTACCTTTAAAAACATATATTTCTATCCACATTGTAAAGTTTTTAAAACAAAATCATTTTATCGTAGATACTACAAACAAACGTGAAGAAATACTTGCAATAACTCTACACATTTTCAAAAAAAAAAAAAAAAAAAATATAGTATGGTAATCTAATCTTATTAATAAGCACTATTGCATAGGTTTTGACCACAAATATGTTTCATAGTTTTACTGACAACAACAAAAAAATAGAATTGATAGTTTTAACGTTAGAACCTTTCATACTGCATACTTTCCAAATACTATTTTGACAAATATAGCAAAACTTTTTAAAAGTTCTAGATTAAAATCTGTAGCATCTATAAACAAAAATTTCAAAACAATATCTAAATCTAAAAAAAATCAACCTCTTATTGTTTCAAAATCAAAACCCAATGTATCAGCAGTACCAAATATTAAACTAAACAACAAATTTATATCTAAATTTTCTTCAATTTTTCTTTTAAGGATTACAATTTCACCAGATCTTATCTTAACTTATATTACCCAAAATTGACTGATGACTAAGTTACTTAGAAAGAACACCGGCGTAATGTTGCAGATCTTTTCATTTTATAAAGATATTTTCTTTGAACAATGTCCATGTTCAAAAGAAATACAAAAAATATTGCTATCTAAACAAATATTTACTCGTAATACAAAGTTTGCTAAAAATTCTAACAAATATTCACCGGCAGTTCAGAGATTTAAGACTAAAACTTTCAAGAGCAATTTTTTGAACCGTATTATTGACACATAGAATAAACTTTCGAATACAGCATTTTCTGAGACTTATAAGCTAAAAATACTCAAGATTAATGTTTACAGACTGCTTAAATGCTGCATTTCAAAGAAACATCAATTTGGAATTAAAAATTTTGTATTGTGTGATTATAAGACGGAAATTGTTTTAAAGCTATTAATGTAAACCGAATTTAAAATTGACGTTCTTCAAAATGATTCGATAGGTGTTACAAGTGTGGTAATAAAAAAAAACTAATATTTGACTGTAATTAAAAACTGTAATTAACATAATGAAGAATGGGACTATCAGTAAACCCAACAAAAACGGCAATTGTCCCTTTTACAGAACAACAAAAGACAAAAAAGTTAAAAAATCTAGTAACGTATGAAGACACATTCCGCTTGATAAAAGAATTAAAATACCGGAGGGTCAAACTAAATACTAAACTAACCTTTCATACTCGACTGAATAATGTGACTACAAAGAATATTCAAGTGCTTTGTGTAACTAGACCTTTCATCACGTACAAAGATAAGCATATCTGTTAATAACGGGAGCAATGAGAACAACTACAATAGCTGAAATGAAAACACTGCTATCACTACCACTACTGTATTTAGTAGTGATGGTGTAGAAAAGACAAACAGCGTGCCAACTAAAAATTAACAAACATACTGCAAATTTTGGGACTTAAAAACCAAAATAACAAATGTGTTACATAAAAAGAAAACACTAAACATGAGATCAGTATTTATAAAAGATGATTGATAAAATACCCAAAAAACATACAAATAAGTAGCTGGACACAGATGAAGCAAAAGACCACAATGACACTGAAGCCGGTATACAGAGTATTTCCTAACTGGAAGCAAAAAATAAAACTTTAGATACATTATTTTAATTTCAAACAGAAAATCTAAATAACTTTTTTTATCTATCTTGATTCGTTTTTGAGATAATAAAAAAATACACAATATTTAGAAAACTCTTTATTTAGCAAAATTTAAGTAAAAAATACGTTTGTAACAATGCTAACAACAAACAAAACAATATTACTTTAAAAAGTTCTCAAAAGAGCCACCATGAGCGTTGATGCAAGCTTGACAACGCACTAAAAAAAAATGATAAACAGCTTCAAAGTCTGTTGTGTTTTGTATGTGCAATGCAACATTTGCAATTTTCTCTTGTAGCTGCTCCACGTTTTTTATTAGCTTTGCATAAGCCAATTGTTTTATGTGTCCCCATACATAAAAGTCCAATCAGAAAATTCTGCAAACCAGTTCACTGGACCTCTTCTACCAATCTACCTATCATTAAAATGATCGTTTAACAACCAAACTATATATCACCCAACATGGGGCGGTGCTCCATCGTGCTGGTACCACATCCTGTTACGTAAAGCAAAAGGAACATTGTTATCCAGCTAATTGTTCATCTAATTTTCAATAAAAATTGCGTATCAACTAGTATTTAAACAAGGTGAAAAGATTTAAGTTGGCAGTAATTGCCCATTAAAAACTCCGCACCATGTGTTAACTGAAAATCTTTATTGGTAAGCTTGTACCCTAACTGCGTATCAATTACCTAATGACCAGATATGCTCATTAAGTATATTGTTAATGCCATTTCTCTTGAACATAGATTCATCGCTCCACAATAGTGAACTAAAAAAGTTAAGATCTTGTTGATGTCGTTCAAAAAGCCATTAAGAAAATGCAAATTGTTGTGCTACGTATTCTGGTTAAAATTGTTGTATTTTTTGATAATGATATGAGTGAATAATTTCCCTATTTAAGATTAAAAAATCATAATTGATACTCGCGACATGCAGCTAGAGCATTACCATTACAGAATCCGTAAACAAAAATAATATCTGCGTATTCTCCGTTGTTGAACATCATTTTTATTAAATTTTATTAACCACAACAAAGATTTTGTTACCGGCATCCTTCTCTGGAGCAATGAAGGTTGCCTGACAAGTCCAAGGAAATGATTTCAGACAATGGTGGTACGTGTTTGTACTTTAGCTTTTGTATATTGAACCAAAGTTCCTCACACACGCGTCACACAGACGCTTGCCACACACACGCACACAGCGTGCACCACGTTGCTCACGCAGAGCTGGTGCTTGTTTGTGGATCGACGTGATCTCGCACAAGGCAAGGAACAGTAGCCGTCCTGTTTTGTTTGTTTGTTTTTTGCTAAATAATAAGTTTTCTAAAGTTTCATTTAACGCCTCCAGTTACGAAACATAGCTACTAAAAAGTACTCAAAAACTCTATTAAATCGGGACAATACTCTAGCAATCCGATAACTATCATGTTTAAGAGCCAAGCACTACAAGGCAATACGCTCGCCAGTCATATAATTCAAACTGGTAATGGAGCAAAGTAAGTAAGCAAAGTACGCCAAAAAAAAGTTGTTTATTGAACCGGAACTTGCTTTTAGAATTCCATAAAAGACCAATAAACAAATAATACGTAAAAAACTTAAAATGAAACACAGCAACCTGTAGCAGAACTGTCAAATTATAAAGCACACAAGGTTATTCTTAACAGTACTATCATACACTTCCCAAACTAGGGTAAAAGAAATAAGCTAAACAAAATTGCAAAAGCTTACATACTAGGATTGTTAACTAGACACTGTAGGTAGTTTAAAAAAACACGTGCATAGACTGGGAATTCAAAAAGATACCTTATGCTGTGGATGTTTAGAAGAAAAAAAACAGTTAGATCTGTTAAGCAAGTATTATTGCGCTACACAGCTCAAAATAATCAGAGGAACACATATTTAGGTTTTTTATTTTTAACAATATGCAAATCTTATAAAGCTCAATTCAAAAATTTATTTGGATAAAATGTAAATTTTTGAATTAAGCGTTATTAGATTTGCACTTTTTTTTGTACGTTTTTAAGATCAATTGTAAAAAATTGATTTAATATACACTGTAGCAAATTTTAAAACTATAGTACAAATTCAAAAAACTCCTACAATCTGTTATATCAGCTAAGAAGCAATTCTAAAAATAGTAATGTACTCAAACTACTATAAAAAATAGTAGAACCTTATAAAACTAATATAAAGGGTGTTAAGTAAACATGCGGAAAAAAATTAAGAGGTTATTTCTTAGCCTTTTCTAAAAATATTTTGTCTTATGATTTTTTTTGAAAAACCGTTTTATTTTGAAAATACAGGGTGAACAAAATTTGCAACAGTTATGACATTTTACTATCAAAAAGTACTAGGTGGCGCAAAAGTTATCACTCTATCGCAATATGCTATTGTTTTTGCAAATGGCGGTAAATCACAGTTCTGCTTTAACATTTGTGAAGTAAACAGATACAAAATACACAAAAAGAAATGTTTGAGAATAGAGAAAGACAGAAACATCGAGTAATTTATGCTGAATTTACGTGTGAAAAACAGTCATAATAATAAATTAGTTTTAGTTAAAAAAAGGTGGAAACAGTGTAGTGTGTGTGCGGAAAGTGCAGTTTAGCAGCGGAAAGTGTTATGTCCACAACAAACGTAATATTAAAGTTAATATTAACCTAACACAACAAACACGAAGATAATAATAATAACTAAAACAATAGTAAACAAGAAACGAACTTAGGACATTAAAATAGACAGTACTTCGTGGTGTAGTGGGCAGTGTGAATGAACTCGACAACCGATAAAGTCGCGTCGTAGGTTCGAGCCCCGAGAGGACCATAAGACTTTTTTGTTTTTTTAATTAAAAATTAATATTTATAATATATAATTTACTATATTTTTGAATTAATACTGAGAAAAAAAAAGTTTGTACTTAAATAAAGAAAAAGTGGAATAGGCAGTAGAGAACGGATCAATAGTACCGGTAATTTGAAAGTTTTTTTTGAACAAATCTCAAAGAAAAAAAGGTCTAAAGAAGGGGAAACAACCAACATGGAAGCACAATTAGATAAGATCCTAGATAAATTAGAAAAGATGGAAAAAAATGAATATTAACAACAAACATATTGAAGAATTTAAAGAAGCGTTTAAGAAAAAAAAATTAAATGGGAAGAAGAAAAAAAAGATTTGATAGAAAGAATATCAAAACTAGAAAAAGCAAAGGAAATCAAAGAAAAAGAAAAACAAAGAAATAATGTTGTTATAAGCGGACTGGAAGAAAAAGATGAAGCTGACATTGCTGTGTCAAAACTGGCAGAGAGTCTTAAGCTTAATTTGAATGTGAAAAAAGTATTTAGACTGGGTAAGAAAATGGAAGGAAAAAAAGGCCAATATTGGTTAGGTTGGATTCTAGGGATGAAAATAAGAACTTATTGGAAAAGAAAAGAATTTTGAGATCAACAAAAAGCAATATATACATAGATTATGACTTAACAAGAGATGAAAGAGTAATACAAACAAAAATACGCAAATGGGCTTACAAAGAAAGAAACAAAGGAAAAAAACAATAGTCAGATACCAAAAAGTGTTTTTTGACAGCGAATGGTGGATTAGAAATTAAAAAAAAAAAACTTTAGAAAAAGTTGAAAGTGGTCCAAAAAACTAATAAAAAAAAGATGTAAGGAGGCGGAAACAACAATAGCAATTCTATTCTGGAACGTAGCATGACTAAGCAATACAGAAGAAGACTTTTGAGATTATATTAGAACGTTTGACGTAATTGGAATTGTAGAAACATGGGTGAACGAAGAAAAGATACAAATGAAAGAAAATATGCCAAATGAGTACAGATGGATTTGTCAACCAGCAGTCAAAGAAAAAAATATGGGTAGGGCAAAGGGTGGAATAATTACGGAAATACGGAGGAAAATAACACAAGAAAATTATAAGGAATTAGATAAAAACGGGTTATTACAACAAAACTTTTTGTTAGAAAATAAATTTTTTAAGATGATTACATTGTATACTAAAAGAATAAAAAATATTAAAAAAGCATTAGAAAAAACACGACAAGAAGCAGACAAAAGAAGATTGATAATAAAAAGAGACTTCAATGCAAGAATTGAAACAAAAGGAGAAAGAGGAAATTTTGAAGATCATATAAAAAAAAAGAATCAAAAGACAGCCAAAAAAATAAAGAAGAAAAAATAATGTAAGAACTGATAGAAAAAAAGGGATGGTACGTGTTGAATAGAAATAAAGCAAGAGATGAACAAAGGGAATATACATATATAGGAGCAAACAGCCAATCGGTAATTGACTACGTGGTAGTAAACAAACAAGCGTGGCAAGAAATAGAGAATTTTAAAGTGAGAGAAAGAGTAATATCCGATCATCAACCATTGGAAGTATATTTAACAAATAAGGCAATAAATAAAACAAACAAAAAAAAGGCAACAATAACAAAAGTAATATGGTCGGTAATTGTAATTATATTATGTTAATTGTGTAGTGTAAATGTAGATAGTTATAAATTATGATATATTAAGTTTTATCAAATATTGATTTTGTTTAAGTGATGTAATTTTAAAATGTAAATACTTTTCAAGGCCAAATGACAAGAAAATAAACAATTATGTACAAAATACACGTCAATAAGACATAAATCGCTATATTCCTCAAGAACGCAGAATAATTGTTCCAATTTTTTTGCATAATAATTTGTCGGTGGTGTTGACGCAGCGTGAATTTAGATGTAGATTTCCCGGTCGTCCGACACCTGCTGAGCAAAACTACGGCGTTTAGCTGCTCTCCTGTGTGGGTCAACACGAGATGCTGTCAGGTCTGGGCGGCCCCGGAGCAGCCGTTCTGCTGAGAATATCGCGGCTGTGGCTAAAAATGTTGCAAAGGACCCCGAAGTATCGACCAGACGCCCTGCCACGCAATTGAGCAGTCGGCGGTCTTTACAGAGAATTGTAGTGAAAGACTTGAAAATGATTCTTTACAAAGTGCAGACAGTGCATCAGCTTCTAGCCGTTGACCGCCAAGCACGTGTAACCTACGTTTAAGCCATCCTGAATCTTGACCACAAACAAGACGACTTTTTATCAAAAATCATCATAAACAACGAGGCCCACTTCCATCTCTGTAAGTACGTAAATAAGCAGAGTTATTGTTTCTGGGGTACCAAAAATCTGCGTATAACACACGAAGAACCATTACACCCACTCAAAGTTACTGTATGGTGTGGTGTTTACAATAGATTTTTTTTCGAAAACGCCGTTGGCCAAACGACTACTGTGAACGGCGAGCGCTACAGAGCCATGCTCAACAACTTTCTTTTACCTCAACTGAACAAATTGGGACTGGAGAACATGTGGTTTCAACAGGATGGAGCAACGGCGCATACTGGACAACCCACAACCAAAATTCTAAGGTTGCATTTCCGGGTCGCCAAATTTCTCGTTTTGGTGATTTACATTGGTCGGCAAGATTGCCCGATTTAACCGTTCTAGACTTCTTTTTGTGGGGTTTTTTGAAGTCACAAGTCTATGTCAACAAGCCTCAGACTCTTGAAGCCCTCAAAGAGAATATCCGTCAGGAATGCGGGAACCTATCGCTAGAAGTTCTGGCAAAAGTGATGGAAAATGCTATAAATCGAGCCCGTATGTTCATCAATTCTGGCGGCGGACACTTGGCCGATATAATTTTTTTTTCTTAATAAAAAAAAAATGTAGACATCAAATAAACACAATCCAAAAGCAAAACTATTTTTTTTTATTTATTAAAAAAATTATAGTCAAACAACATCGGGTGACAACTTTTGCGCCACCTAGTATATGTAAAGTTGCTGAATCTAAAATAAATGTTTAAAATGACTTCTTCCAGCCTAGATACAAGCATTTAGTCTTCTCCTTATTGAGTGCCCAACTTTTTCAATTACACCAGAGTTGTTACTAACTGAGTTACACCCAAACTCTTATAAAAATAAGTAGAACCTTATGAAACTAATATAGAGGGTGTTAGATAAACATGCGGCAAAAAATTAAGAGGTTAGTTCTTAGCTTTTTCTAAAAATATTTTGTTCTATGATGAAAAACCGTTTTGTTTTTAAAACACAAGGTGAACAAAATTTGCGACAATCACAACATTTTATTATCAAAAAGTACTTGCAAAGTTGCTGAATCTACAATAAATGTTTAAAATTACTTTTTCCAGTCTGGATGCAGGCATTCAATCTTCTCGTCATTGAATGCCAAACTCTTTCAAATACACCAGAGTTGTTTCTAATTGAGTTACACCCAGCAAGTGTTCAATTTTAGAAGTCGTCCAAATTTTCTACTAGAGTATTGTAAACAAATGACTTTAGATTGCCCCATAAGAAATAATCTAGGGATCAAGCAGGCCATGCGTGTGGCCGACCTCTACTAATCCAGTAATCTCCGTATGTTGCTGTTAAATAATCACAAGCAACAAAACTGAAATGTGGTGGTGCACTTTCATGCATAAACCACATTGCAATTTTTGTTACCAATAGTACATCATTCAGAAATTAAGGTAGCATGTTTTCTAAAAAGTTGCAATACACTTTGCCGGAAAGTCTTTCTGGTAGAAATACTAGTCCAATAAGACAGTCGTCCACAATTGTAACCTAAATAATCAAGAAGAATTGATGTTGATTGATCTTTACATACCTGATGCAAATTTTCATTTGCCCAAACATGGATGTTATGAAAATTCCTTATTGCATTTTTTAAGAAATTGGCTTCATCTGTGAAAAGAATATGTGTCAGGAGTTAAGGAATTAGAAATGGTTTGCAAAAACCATTAACATAACGCAATACGTAAAGAAAAATCAGCAAGTAGTAGTGCCTGAACACGCTGAACGTGGTATGAATACAACAAATTGCTTTTAAGACTTTTCCAAACTGTTCAATGACTTACTTTCAAATTATTGGCAATTTTCTACGATGAACTACTTGGATCTTCCTCAATCATGTCCAGCACATTCTGTTCCAGTTGTACCATTATTACTGTCATTGATCTTTTTGGTTCTTCATTTCGTTTTAATGTGCCTGTTTCACAAAAACGTCTATGAATGTTTTTGAAGATTTTTTGGTCAAAAATATTACGGCCAAGAAACCGTTTAATGTATAATCGTCTAGCTTGTGAATTGCCATCAGCAAGTGAAATGCATGTCAGTCATCTCGACGTTCGTATAGTAATTCATGGTAGAAGAATGAATTCACTAACTATTAAAGACGTCAAAACAGCCAAACGATACTTAATCGAAACAACTGCGACCAATACATGTGATGATTAATGACGAAACCTATTTAAATAAAATCCACTTACATTAGTAAATAAAACAGCCCTACTAAGTTATCGTTAACAATTTTTTGTACTTGATAAACTCATTAACTTTTTGTACTTGATATACTTATTGGCGTACGGCATACTTTTATTTCAACAAATATCAAATATCAAATCTGGTTGGCGCAAATTTTGTTCACCCTGTATCTTCAAAAAAAGGGGGTTTTTAGAAATCATCATTGGACAAGATATTCCTAAAATAAGCCAAGTAATAACCCCATACATTTTTGCCGCATGTTTACCTAATATATTGGTTTTTGACAGACCATGCCTTTTGTTCTATGTATTAAATTATTTGTAAATTAACATTTTAGAGTATAATAAAGTTTAAATTTTTTAATACTTATTGTACATATTCAAAAAACTGCTGCAAAATATAATAAATCCGTTATATCATTTTAGAAGCAATTCTAAAAATAGTAATGTACTCAAACTCCTATAAAATGCAACTAATACGTAATATTAAAAGCAATTTTAAAATCTAAATCTAAAAAACTGTTATTATATCACAGTTGTGTGTGTAAATATTTTCTAATAACAAATCGTTTCAGAAATTCTAAATTTATTCTATTTTTTGTTATAATTTTAAGTAAGTAAAACAATATTATAAAATCCTTGTAATGAAAATTATAATATTTCCAGCAAAGCAATCATCCGCGCATATACTTTGAACTCACATGCACATACAACGTATCTCACCCCATAAATCATCCCTCATTATTTATTCGACTTAATAACCAACCCAACCGCATGCCCTTTGGAAATTATGATGCAATAAAACAACCTTTATTTATTATCTAATAAATTCATGTTTACAAACACAGAGAAAATTAATTATAATAATAAAAATAATTTAATTTGTTAAATAATTTTCACAGTTCATTAGTGCGAATCACGTATGATTGACGAGGAGAAGGGTTCAACCATATTAAGCACTCGCATGCTAAAATTTCTTGTTAAATATTTAATGAAAAAGTCAATAATACTCGGGTCATCTATTATTGGTAATAATGAAAGTTGCATTGAGAACAAAAAAGGTATAATGTGGGATCCCGCATTGTTCGTTTGCAAACAAACGCAACGACCCTTTTTTTACAGATTTGAAAAGCTGGCTGACTTCGCAAAGGGTACTAAATGATATTAATGGTGTATTACATTTTAAACCAATTACCAATGATTATGTAGTTGAGGCACAAAGGATTTAGCAAACAAAGCAAAATCTGTGTGTGCATGTCGAACTGACGTCCCGCAGGATTGTGCCCGCACACATCGAAAACAAACGTGCGAATTTTTTTAAATATAAACAGAAGGGAGCGCCATCCCCAGGTGACAGGGAAACTTTTGTTTCAAGAAACGCTTGTTTATATGTACGTGAGATACATAATTTTATTAATTTACATTAAATTTAGTTAAAATTGCTAACAGGAATATATTTACCGATTGGGCAAACGCATACTCCTTACAAGCTTTATACGCAATGCAGGATGAGCTTTACGACACTGAACTCTCTGAATTACGGGTCCTTGGGGATAACCAACCTTCTACAACACAATTCACATGTAGAATTTTTTTAATTAAAACTTGCAACAAATAACATTTTTAATTACAATTAAATGTGCATTTTTTTTTTAATTTATAATTGTCGAGGGTTTGGTCGTTGATTAAAGAGGGTGATTGCGATCGAAGGTCCTTGAATCGAACCGCTCTCAAGTGTTGCTCGTCTTTTTTATTTATCTTGTAATTTTCAAGATAAAAGCTCAAGTGCCACAATTTTAAACCACAGTTGCGCTGATTTGATAAATTTCCTGCTAACAGATAATTTGATTGAAATTTTTTTTGTTTTTATTTGATCTTCTATTATAAACATCGTTCACATATTGATTTAAAACATTATATTTTTATTCTAAAGTTTAAAACAAATTAATTTCAAACAATATATTCCAAAATGCTTACTTAACATAATCATAGATTTTAATCTTTAAACTGCATTTAAAAAAATAAATAAACACAGTACATTATTACTATAATTTTAGCCACTCTTATGCTAATGCCTGTTTTGATAAACTATTACTTACTATATCATCATACTTAAAATAACAGTATTTTTAAAACTAATTTCAGAAAATTTAAAATACCTGGAGATGACTAAGCCCAAAAAGTGGTTCTCACAGTAGCAGACAAGAACTTTATATACTATAGAATGGGTAGTACCAGTAAGAATCAACACATTCTCTAAAGCCATCCAAGTAAATTGTTTATAACTTCAACAACAACCTCAAACCAAGAATCTGACGCGTTAACAAGAAAGAAAAAAAATGTAGTAAATGCGGGAGAAGTAGCTTTTAATTTCAAATATGAGATACGGTTCTAACATTTGATGGCCATCATTTTGTTCTAATCAAAAATCACAACTCATGCTATTTGTCAATCAACTTAAAACTCATCTCAATCCAAGAAAAGTGTTTCCAGGTCTAAAAAAAAGCAATATAGTTATAAAGGTTTTCCAAGTCTATACTCCTACACTTTGGCTTTCAAAACGTCAACAATGTAAGTGTGAAAATAACATAACAGTCCCTTCTTATTCTACGTCTATACTTTAACATAAGCCTCCACAATACCACGCGCTTAATTGCACTAAAAAAATTTTGATTGGTAAACAGTTGGGTGTAAATTGTATCAACCAACTTAGCTTCAAATTTATCTCAATGATTAAAGTTACATCAGAAACCAATTTTACAATCCAAGTCAACCTCAACTAACAAAGTAACTTATGCCATTGATACCTGCAAATGTGTACTCTGCTGCTGTGTCAAATGTAATCATTTAAATCTAACGTTCGTATTATCAACACTGACAATCAACAAAAGTTTTCCAAACGTCTATAAAAACAAATTAGTTTAAAAGAATTGTTTAATATAAAAGTAAAGTGAAAAACATTTGCAAAACACAACACAAACAAACAGCAAAACAAACAAACAGCCAAACAAACTAAAAAATCTGTCAATGTTTTTGAATTTGGTCTACTCAAATCAGTAAAAGTGTGTAACTTGGCTTTGCACATTTTCTTAAACCTTAGTTGCATCCTTAGGTAACGTTCTAAAAAACTGATATATAACTTTTCAGTGTTATACGCCCAGCTAAAAAAAGCAATGTTGCAAATACTTTTAATACTGTTTTCTGACTGGCTAAACTATGCAAAAATGGCAAAGAATAAAAACAGGGGCAAAATGCAAAACCAAAAACCAAATAAACAAAAGCCAAAGCAGAATGAGAAAACACCAAACAAATATCCCATCGGACGGCATAACTAATGCTCCTATTAATAACCCCCACAACATTCCAACTAAACAGACAATTTTATTATGTAACCAAAAATTAAAAAAATGATACTTACTATTTGATGTTGACAAAGCATTTAATCAATTATCGCAAAAAAAAACTAATCACAAAAATGTATTAAACAGATTTCCTAGCAAAAACAGTAAAATTGGCAGAATCATACATTTTCAAATAAAACATTCTAAATCAAACCAAAAAATTAAACCAAACCTTTAGAGCAGTTGTGCCTAGCCATATTTTATATCAACGTAGTAGTCAAACAATCAAATTTTTTTTTATTGAGATAGGAATACAATCTTTTTATAGGTTTAGCAAAATGTCGGAAATCACCCTTACTGACGCCAACAGAATAAACTTCTATAAATCTTCTCTTCTTCTTCTTTTTTTTAGCCTGTGCTCATCCACTCCTAAATATAGGCCTCTTCCATATTTTTCTATGCAATTTTGTCTTGGGCGATTTGATGCTAGTTTCTGCCCGTAAGTTGTTTTATATCATCAAACCATCTCTTTTGAGGTCTTCCTACGCTCCGTTTTAATTGCCGTGGCCGCCATTTAACAATACGGATAGTCTATTTGTTGGGATCTTGCCTTGGAACATGTCCCACCCATTGCCACTTTAGCTCATCTACCCGCTCGATGATGTCTTTCACCTTCGTCCGTCTTCTTATTTCTGTATTGCGTATTTTATTTTGCAAATTTATTCCGCGCATGAATCTTTCCAATGCCTCCTGCGTTCTGCATTTTTTTGTGTTAGGGTTGCAGTTTCCAATCCATAAGTAGCTACTGGCAAAACACAGACATCATATAGCTTTCTCTTGAGATTATAGGTATATTCACATCTTTTAGGATATGCCCCAACTTCCCGTATGCAGCCCAACTCATTCGTGATCTCAGTAGTCTGATTATCTTTACCAAGTTTGACAGAATGACCGAGATAAACGTATTCTTTTACCGTTTTGAAGACATGGTTGTCGATAGTTATATGTAATTCTTCGTTACTCATAATTTTAGTCTTATTTAAGTTCATTTTTAGTCCAACCTGTTTAGAAGCTTCCTGTAGTTGGGTCATCATATGTTTCAGTTCATTAGAATCGCTGCTTATCAAGACAATGTCGACCGCAAATTGTAGATTGTGTAGATATATTCCGTCTATATTTATACCTCTGGCTTCCCAAGATAGTTTTTTGAATATATTTTCCATGGCCAATGTAAAAAGTTTTGGAGAGATCGTATCTCCTTGACAAACGCCTGGTATATGTATTTTATGAGGTTCGTATATCTCGTGTCTATTCTTGCCTCGTCCATGGAACGCTCATTTTTCTATCGAGTCAAATGCTTTGTGATAATCGATGAAAGCAAGATGAAGAGAAATGTTGTACTAAGTGCACTTTTCAATTAATTTGTGGATTGTTTGCAGGTGATCTGCCGTACCAAATCCTTTGCAAAACCCTGCTTGTTCAACCGGCTGATTGAAATCAAGTTTTTTAAATAAACGGTTTGTGATTATCTTTGTGAAATGTTTGTACAGGTGTAACAACAAACTTACTGGACGATAGTTTTTAGAGTTATCACCTTACTTTAAAAGTAGAACAACCTCCGCATTCTGCTATGTGTCTGAAATTTTTCCCTGGTTAACACACTTGTTTAAGAGTATTCTCACTGCGTCTCTCAAGACGTCTCCACCTAATTTGATTATTTCAGCCGTTATTCTATCTTCCCCTGGTGCTTTCCTGTTTTTCATTTGTTTAAGCGCCATTTCCATTTCCGCTTAAATATGAATGCCATATTATAAGTGACGCTTGTTAAGCGTAATAGCTTTTCCAACTAAATAAAAAAAAAATAATTGCTGGCTTAAATTACGTAATGCACCTAGTGTGTTGCTTTATAGGCGTCGTATAGATTATGTGGCAAACTCGTACTGCGTCTATATCTAAAAATCAAACTGTCAGGAATAATCTGAGAAATTAGCCATTTAGTCATTTAGCTTTGAGTAGAAACCGCCGCTTTTGCTAACTTTAAAAGTGCTCTTGGGTGGAACTGTAGTCTGCTGGCAAAGACGCAGTTTCACTGAGTGGCTCTTGCAACTGGCAGTTTGCAGCCACCGCACCCGGCGCATTTAGCTTCATAGTCGTAATTTTTAGAAAAACTGCATACGAAGCTTAGATGAGCCTTGGCGCATTTAACACACACATATGGTGCATTGCACCTAGATTCCGTGTGGATATGACGTTGACAACGATGGCACTGTGCAAACTCTGCGGTCTTCCTTTTGTACTTTATCGTACAACAGAACCCGCAGATCTTAGTGAGAGACAGAATCTCTCCGCTTTTAGCTTCTTGAAAAAACTGGACGTACAACATTGAGAAGAATTTCCCTTCTTTCCGATGTTCAATTTGCACCACATTTGTCGTGACGCAATCGGGAGTGTTTCTGATAACGTATTTCAAAGTTTTTTCAACCCCTGTTTGGTATGTGCAGTGCTTTATCACAGCACAAAACCCAAATGCGTAAAGAGGTACAAACGGTATAGACTACGTTTACAGCGCAGTCGATAGTGATGTTACGTGATTTAAAAGTTGCCAACAGCCTTTGAAAAACTATTTTTTAAATGGTTATAGGAGGAAGACAACGTAAACCAGCGCCTTTTGTAAAAGACGGCGGCTTTGAAGGTCGTGGAAGAAGGCCTAAGGATTCTTTGGCTTTGGTGGCTAAAAGCTTTTTTAAGGTCTAGACTAGACTAGAGTTAGCCTAGAATTGCAATTATTCAGAAAGACTCGCCCGTACTTCCTGCGCATTTTTGTCTTCTTGCTCTCCACCCTCCTCTAGGGGCTTTCTTATGGGTAGTAACATCATTTTTCAGCTGGGCGTCCAACAGTTCCTCCGCGTCGGACAGGATAGAGTCCATCGGACTGTAATCCGGCCACAATAGAAGCGTCTTCACTTTGCCTTAGAGCTAACTTGAACTCTTTCCGGAGCTGGATAAAGATTTCCGCAATGTCCGTCTTGATGATTGACGGACGTCATCAGCAACGCAGTCCAGACAAAATTCCTTTCCTTCTATCTGCTGCTGGTATCTACTGTTTATTTTGTTCAGCTTTTCAAACATATTCTTCAGTACTTGGCCATCGGACAGCACTGGCGCCTTTGCTGAACGATGCCGCCATATTCAAAGGTTAAACAAATCGCGGTGCAACTTAGGTTGTAATGAAAACTGCATTTACTGAAAAAATAAATTTTGTACGATTTCACTTGACGGTTACTAGAACGCAACTAACTTTAAATCCTAAAATAAATACTAAAGGCATTGTTGTGCAATAACTTTAAAGCTGAATAGTGCTTTTCTTGTTCCGTTTCGCGTTTCTGAACTAAAATTAGATCTTGCTTATATTGCAATTTAGTTTCTCGTAGATTATTCTAAACAGCGTATGTAAAGCGTGACTCATAAGGCTGATGCACTGTTATTTTCACATTTCTAGCATTGGCTTTCTTGGAAATCATTATAAATGTTTAAGTTAACTATTCTATTGGTATAACCTCTGTAGTATATATTATGTTAAGTTTAGTTTACTTTATTGATGTTGTAACTGATTAATTTTAGTAGCTCGGTAAGTTCTGTGGTTCAACCATTTTTTTGTTTTTTTACATCTAATCTTAATTCGTCAATAGTGGTTTTTAAATCATTGTGTGCTTTTACCGGTACGTATTTGACCTGCTATTGGTAATCAAATAGTTGTTGGATTTTTTAGCCTATCTTCAATGTTTATATTAATGTGACCATTTCTATTTGTCTTTGTAGGGTAATGGCTTATAGTACAGTCTAGTTATTTTTTTATTTCTTTTATGAATGTTGAATGTGTCGTAGCGTTTTTAAGTTTATTTGTTCTTCTTTTGCATTTTATGTTTCCTTTTTGTTTTAAGTTTGTTGAAGTTTCTTTTAAAGACAAATATGGCTTTGGAAAATTTAGGCTGACTAGAGTAGTAACACAGGGTTCTGCACTAGGTCCTAAATTATGGAATTTAAATTATAATCAGCTACTCAGAATGCGGCTACCGGAAGGAGTGACAATAACGGCAATATAGACATAGAAGTACGCTATGAAAGGTTAGAGTTGGCAATAGAGATGATCAAGTGATGGATGAGGGTTAGATCTGGCTCCACAGAAAACCGAGGCGGCATGGCTATCGACAAAGAGGACAAACAAGGAAAATGGAAAAATACAGGTAAGTGAACAAATAATAACCATAAGCAAAAAAATATCTTAGAATAACACTTGAAGCAAAGGAATGGAATGAACAGGTTAAGGAAGCGGTAAAAAAAACTAAATGCTTAGTAGGCTTATGCCGTATAAGGAAGGACCAGAAGAAGAGGCAAGAAGGCTAATAGCAACTGCGGCTAGAAGTAAACTATTGTATGCCGCAGACACATAGGAAGAAGCTTTGAAGACAAAAAAAATAGAAAAGAAGTAAGAGGAGCTATGAGAGCAAGTTCGTTAAGGATATGCAGAGCTTACAGGACGGTGTCGCAAGAGGCACTAAAAGTAATTGCGGCGACACTACCCGCAGATTTGATAGTAGAAGAAAGATTAAGTATAAAAAAAAAAAATGGTAAATAAAAGTAGTAGTAAGCAAGAAGCAAAGAGACAAGCAAAAGAAAATATGATGGAAAGATGGCAAAGACAGTGAAAAGAAGCAGAAAAGGAAGATAGGACAAGGGAACTAATACCAGAAATAAAAGAATCGGTAGAGAAAAAACCGGAGACGTGTTACTATACAACACAACTACTTACCGGACATGGAGTGTTTGGAAAGTACTTACAAAAAATATATAAGATAGAAAAAGAGGAAAAATGTATATTTTGTCTAGAAGACACGCATGACGACGCAGAACATACGCTAGTAGAGTGCAAAGTGTAAGAGGAAGATAAGAAAACGCTAGAAAAGGTACTAGAAAACAAAGTAGACAAATCTACAATTATTAAAATATGCCTGAGTGACGAAAACAAATAGAGAGCACTAAGAAACTATGCAACGACAGTACTGAAAAAAAAGATAGAGGAGTTAGAAGCTTTAAGATTTAGGTAAATTAAAATGACGGAAAACACTCAAATTAAAAGCCACAGAAGACAAAGGAAGGAGAAGCAAGGAGCTAAATGGAAGCAAAAGAATATGGAAAAAAGTAATAAAGAAGAAAGAAATAAAGAAGGTCAAAACAACTATGCCTGTTAAGCAATAAACCAACAGATAATAAATAAGAAATAAAGAGGAAAAGGAGAGAAATGCTCAAAGAAAATAAATTGACGGAATTGACTAAACAATTTTCAAACGGAAGATACGCCATTTCGAGGTTGACAGTAAATGCAACTTTTAAAATAGTCAGAGTATATCTGGCAACTATGGGACACGAAGAACTAATTCCAAACAAAGATTCAAGAATCTCACTCGAAGTTAAACTGGCAAATATAGGACTACCAAAAGGGATGCATTTAATGGAGCTGCACAAAATATTTATAAAAGAAAGAGGATACAACAAGGAAGAAGTTAATAAAGATATAGAAAAACTAAGAAGATACCTAAGGACAATGCAAATATCTAGGCTGAATAACACAAGAATGGGAAAAAAGAGAGGAAAATGCCAGTGTAGAAAGAAGGACAGAAAAATAGGGTATAGAGAGAGATGGGCAGGGGACAACATGTGTTGCTGCAGCAGACTGCGCAAATTCCGCGAGGCCAAAAACAGCTCACCTCAAACTAGTACCACATTAGAGACAATGACTAGGACAAACTAACAGCAGGACTTACGCAGAGAAGAAAACCGAAAGGTATTGCCATGCGTTAGTTATTTTCAAGGCCACTTGTTGAAGCCAACACCTCACAACGTCCTAAAAAAAAAAGTATGATAGTAAATTTAATTTATTAAAAAGTTGTCGTTATTAAGCACTGACTAATAAATAGTAAATATACCGGTTTTAAGTAATTTATATATGATGCTCAGCAGCAGCCCCAATATCCAATAATTTTGTCACACATCAAACACAGTTCTTCCATAAAGAAAAGGACCACATATAAATGAATTCAAAAAACGTATAGACCAAATCTTTGCAACTTATCAAATCATCTGTTGAAATCCAAACTAACAAATCTCACTAAGATATTCTAGGAATCAATTGATAAATCCTTAACAGTTTTGCACTAATAACAGAGCATTTATCACAAGCTTCCAGAAAAGATTAAAAAAAAACAAAATATAAAAGCTTTGGCAAAATTACCAGAAAGATTATTATTGTACAAACATTAACTAGTTAATTGCACTGGTATAAAAAAGTTTAACTTTTTTGCCACAAATTATAACGTAATGCAACATTGCGTTAAACTAACAATAATCTATACAAAAATGCACAAAAAAATTTAAAAGTTTAGTTAATAAAAAAAGCTTGATTCAATAATATAGACTCACAAGTTACTAAAAACTAAAGTTGGTAATTGGTTTATATGTAATAACCTAACTTTAAATAAAAATAAATCAGTAAACGTCACATTTTTTTTAAGACATTTGCTGAAATTGCAAACGGTAACACCAAATTCTTAAAAGTCCATTTAAACTCTAAACTAAACTGGCATAAACATAAAGAGGAAATGTCGTTAGTTTTATCACTTAACACATAGTTTTATGGAAACATTATTACGGACTGTATATTTTGCTCTATTTCAGTCTAAGGTAACACATTTTAGTATGGGGTCACTCGATTATTAAGCATAAACTTTTTCGATAAGTAGCATAAAAAAATCATTGTAGAATGGATTTTTAACAATGCCGTGTATATGCTTTAAAGTGCTTGGTCTGTATTACAACACCACGTTAAATCCTCTTTGCAAGAGAGAAAGAAGGTCTTGCACAAAAACTTATATATTTGTACAACAAAACTGTTTGCTCAAAAGCAATTTAAAAAACTAAATTTTTAACAATTTTAGTTTAATTCAACAGCAGCTTAAAACGCTTTCTGTTAGATTGGTAGAGCAAATAAAACATTGTTGTTTCGTTCCAAAGCTAGAAAACTGTTAGTTTCTTCTAAACCATAACATAGGTAAGCCTGCTTGGTCACAAAAACGCTAAATCTTAAACTTACGTAGGCTACTTGTTGATGTATTTTAATTTTTGTCTAAATTTTACGGTTTGTTCATGCAAATGTTTATGTTTATTATCGTTTGACTTCCAATTAATGATAAGTCTTGATTTTAAAATCTATAGAAGTTTTTCCAAATGCTGACGTTTAACGAGTTAATATTAAAAAACATTTGTGTTTTGGAAGTTTGTCCCACATTTGTTTGTTTCCGCTTTCTTGCGGTCGTGTAGATATTTTCCAAAGCAACCGTGCCCTGAAAGAGCTTGGGTAATAAAATAGTCTGCATCCCCATAGGGTCTGTCGAGCCACTTTTGGATCTGTAGTATCAGTGTCCAAGTCCATCGTCCGTAAGTCCCGTTGTCCTATTTGTTTTGCCATCTTGCCATTTGCATTTGTTTGGCAGTGTTTCTTGGTGTTCCACTGTACACCTCAACTCTTTCTTTGATCTTTAATTTGATAGATCTGTATGCACTACATACTCAGATAGACATTGTCTTCTGTATTCTTGTTGTTTTTGGGACAGCTTTTTGTTGTCGGTTACTGCATGCCATGCTGGTGCGGCATACAGTAACTGCGACTGGACAACACTTGCAAAAATCCTCCTTTTTGAAGTTCAAGGTCCTCCAACGTTGGGCATTAGACTGCTTAGAGCTGTTACCGTTTTTTTGGCCTGTTCGATTGTTTTCTTAATATGTTTGGCAAACGTTAGTTTGGTGTCCATGGTGAACCATACTCCTAGGTATTTAACTGCCTTGCTTAGCATATCTACCGTACTAAGAATGTCAAACTGAATTGGAGTTAGTTTTCTCTTTGGCGTCAGAAGTACCGCCTCGATTTTATGCGGAGCTAGTTTTAGCCCTTTCTTGTCTATTCAATTTTTCACACAAAGTAGTCTAGTGTTGACTGTGTTCATTAGCTTTCTGCACTTTTTGCCGTCGTCACCATCGCCACGTCGTCCGCAAAGCCAATCAAAACCGTTCCCTCGGGCATCTTGGTCTGGAGTAGATCGTCGTAGAGAATATTTCAAAGTGTTGGGCCCAGCACTGACCCTTGTGCCACCCCACTGCTTACTTCGACGGTTTTGGTCGTTTCCTCTGATTTTAGAATTATTTTCCTGTCAGTTAAATAGGAAGCTATAATGGCGGTTAGGTTTTCTTAAACTCCTCTTTTCCTCAGTTCATCTAGGATCAACTGCCTCGATGCGCTGTTAAACGCATTTTGAACGTCAAGAGTTACCATTACGCAAAGTCTCTAGTGCGCTGCTGAGAACGCAGCCGCTTGCCTGGCAATGTTAATTACTTTTTGAGAGCATCCACTGTCTGCCGTCCTCAAAATCTAAATTGTTTTTCTGAAGGACCACCCGTACGCTCAAGTTCCGTATTAAGCCGACTGCTCAACAGGTGTTTGTAGAGCTTTCCTCTGCATTCAAAAAGCTAATTGGTCTAAAAGACCCAGGCTCTTCCGGAGTTGATTTATTTCCTTTTTGTAGCAGAACAAGTAGCGCCTGTTTCCACACCGTTGGGAATGTTGATGTAGCCGCAAGGTTGTTATATACCCTCAGCACCAGATTTGGACTGCTGAGAGCTACCTATTTTGACAGAGGTTTTTTCAGCTAGCTCTTTTAGCCTTCTTTATCGCGTTCCTCAGTTTCTTTTTGCAAGACTTATACTCCTCCCATAATTGATGTTTTGCGAGAGGCAAAACTTGTCTGGAGTTTCTGGTGTACTCTCTTCTACGTGTTATACATAACCGGCGTAGTTGAGCAATCTCCTCGTTCCACCAACATACAGGTCGTCCTCTTGCAGCGAATTTTCTCTTCGGCATCGATTTGTCGCAGATCCTGGCCACGGTTTTAGAGAACCCTTTGGCCGAAATTGTTTCTCCGTTTGACACGATTTCCTTCAAAGCATCCTGGAGTTTTTTCTTGTCAAGTTTCTTAACCTGCCAACCTTTGTTTTGATCCTTCGGGCATACCAGATGTTTCCTTCTTCCGATGTTAAAAACAATATAATTGTAATCGCTCAGAGATTCTCGTTCACTAACCTCTTATTCCGTGACACTCAGTATGAAACAGTGGTTAGCTATTGTCAGGTCTAAGATAGAGAAGTAGTCCTGCCTTTGAAACGTCGTTCTATTGTCTCGATTTATCACGCACAGGTTGTTTGTAGCTATCCAGTCCGTCACAATGTGTCCTCTTCTGACGGTGAGGTGCATACCCCACTGAGGCAATTTTGCATTAAAGTCTTCGGCAACAACTGCACTCTCTCTGTTGCACCTGATTTGCATTCCTATTCTGTGCAGGGTATCTTCTAAGTCCTGTATATCATCGTTTCCCGAGGAGTAGCAACTATATATAGTGACAGCTGTTGTATATATCCAAGATCATGCCCATGTGTTTAAGGGCCAAAATTACAATAGTGGTTTAACTCACACATACGTCGATTAATGCTAACTGTGGATTAAAATATCTGGATAGCTAACTGGCGGAAATGGGCGATTAACAATTTAACTAGCAGTTTAAATAACCTTAAATTATGTGAGTTATGACATTTATTACTTATAAAAAATAGGTGTATTATATTAATTGTGGTTACTGGAAACTTACTATTGTTTTTAAGGAGTTATCCATATTTATTAATTTGCAATTTTTGTTGTTGTTAGATATTCAATATATTTATTAAATAAAATTTTAATGTCAACTTTTTGACGCGTCAATTTATAGGTTATGATTTTAAATATTTTGTTGACATAAAATATATGGACAATTGTAATACGCGTTCCCACTAACTAGCGATTTAAATTTTAACTAGCAGTTAGTAAACTTGCAGTTTAAACCACTATTGTAATATTGGCCCTTAATGACTAGGTTAGTATCTAGTATCTTTATTGCTGATGGACATTTTATAGTCACAGAGCCAGTCTTTCCTATTTCTAATAGCATTTTGGTTAGGTTTACTGATTATAAGTATCCCTGCTTTAATATTTCTTGCAGTGGCAAGTGCAAGAGCATTTAGGATTTCCGGATTGGTGACCCTCTTTCTTGCAGTGCACGCAGTATGCATTATTATTACATTCAGCTGCTCTGTGTCCCTCTTTTGCACACCTTAGGCACAGGTTTTTTCTGTCTGGTCCTTCGCAGACCGCTTTTACATGGCCATTTTCCCCGCACTTGAAGCATTTGACTTCATCTTTTTTCTCTAGGATCCTACACAATGACCAGCCAATTTTAATTGTCTCTATTTTAATCAGATTTTCCGCGTCGACGTCTGACATCCATATAGTAACATTTTGTTTATTTCCGTATGTCGTGCAAAGGGATTTTACTTCGAAATCTCCGGGTTTTAGGGATATTGCCTTGGAATTGGCCTCACTTATTTTTTCCACCGTTGTTATCTCGTCCAAGTCTTTGACATGTATCGTTGATTTATTTTCAAGGAGAGATATCCTCGCTTCGGGCAGTTATTCCTTAATTTCTCTCCTTAGGATTTCTGCCTTCTCAGACCCAATTTGAATGGAGACTAACAGGCCACGCTTCCTCGTTTTTTTCACCTCTTTTACGTTGACTTCAAGTTTGCCGGGGTTTACCTTCTCCTTGATCATCTTAAGTAAGTCCGCATATGTCCGGTCCTTTATATAGATAATTAGGGCTTCATGCTTTGGTTTTCGCCTTTTCTGTGTGACGGTTGCGGTATTACTGTTACTTGCGTAGGGCAGTTTTGTTTTATTGACCAATAAACTTTGTTTACTGGCTTGGTTTGGTTTACATGTATTGTTGTGTTTGTTGCAGAGCTTGTTCTTTGATGGTCTTAAAGGCTGAGAAAACCTTTATGTTGTCAGCTTCTTCTTGTACCCCTCCGTTTGTTAGTATGGGGTAGTATATGCATCTCGACACATACAACGTGTTATGTATTTGCAACTTGGGGAATACTTCGTACTCCCAATCTTCTTCTGTTATTAGTTGGAAATTTTTGAAAGATTCTTCTAACTTCAGTGTTCGTCTTTGGTTTACTTTCCTTCCTTTAATCCGGCACTGTTTGCATTGGATGTTGTCGGTTTTAAAGGTCAGAACTTCTACTTCCTGTTTATGCTTCCGCGTCAGGTCTTGTAGATGTCTCTTCAGCTGTTGATTTTCTTTGACTAGCGCTCTGCCAGGCCTTTCTTCTTCTGACCCATGTATTGCCTGTTTGAGCCAGACAGTTCTTTTGTCTGCAATTTCTCAGTAATTAAAGCCATTGCGCTGACACCTTCATTGATTTCGGTTTTTGTTTTGTACATTTCTCCAACGACTTGCTCAAGAACCATAACCTGTCGAAATAGCTGTGCTATGGTGTTCTCGTATCTGACCCCGGTCTTATTTTTTTTGCCCGTCTTGCTTTCTGGTGTCTGGTTACACCTTTTCCGCTTCGTTTCCCTAGAAACTTTACCGTCACCATCAAGTAAATCCTCGATTTCAACGGCGTTTCCTGTCTCTATTCTAACTAGCATATCCACTATGTTTCTATTTGCCGCGGTACACGAAAAAGACGCGCCTCTATCTCTGCACCTTACTCACCACTTGCAGCAGGACTTAAAGTGTTGTTTAAGCACTTAGCTCTAAAAGCCGTTCTACGATGTGTACTAAGTTGCCAATTTTTTTTTCTGAAACAACATTCACCTTGCCCGTTAACCCATACTATATAAAATCATTTTAGAATTCAGCAAGCCAATCTTGTAACTTGTAAACTTTTTTCAAAAATTGTATACATTTGAACGGGATAAAGTTTTTATGTCTAGATATTACAATTTACTGTCGTTTTTAAGATCTTGAACAAATTCCTTATGTAACACTACGCCATCTTACAACATAAAATATTTTAATCTTAAATATTATCTCCTAAAATATTTAAGTATCTTCGATGTTCATAAATTAACTCACCTAATCGGATCTTTAAGGTCCATCAGGTAAACGTATCTTGCCCAACTAACACAAAAAACATTAAAAACCCATTTAGCCTTTAGTCTGCATTCAAAATAAAAACTGCTTTTATTGCATAATTTACCAAAGTTTATATTAATTAATAAAAACAAAACTAACAAACTAAATAAACAAAACTAAGTTCTAAAAAAAATTATATAAATCATCTTCTTCTTTTTTAACCTGTGATTATCCATTGCTGGACCTCTTTCAAAACATTATATCGGTGTAGGTCTTGTGCGACTTACCATTTCCTTCTTGCGGTCTTCTTCTATTACGGGTGGTTCTTCTTGGTCTCTATTGTAAAAGTCTGGAGGTTTATTCTTCGGTGTCTGCTTTTGCCACGTGACCTACCCAGTTCTATTTCAGTTTGGATATTTGCTAAATTATATATTATACTTCGCAACTTTTTTGGATACTTTCATTTCTCCTTATTTCCATTAGACTTACGCCTAGCATGCCGCGTTCCATTGCGTGCTGACAAACCCGCAGTCTATTGGAACGTTTTACAGTTACCGCTATAATTTTAAAGTCATATGTCGTAAAATGTAATATGCACATATCGTATGCCTTCCGTTTAAGGCTATTTGGTATATCAGTGTTTTTAAATATGTGTCCAAGTCTGCCAAACGCTACCCAACTTTGTCTAATCCGTCGCGATATTTCAGCAGTTTGTTTTTTTTTTCTAAAATTATTATGTACTACTTTTTGTAGAAATATTCTTGTACCTGGTCATGGTATGAATGCCAACAACTATTTCTTTATTTAAACATAAAGCTCTGTATTGGAAAATAAAAATACTGAAAACTGCCTTTATGTTTTTTTTTGTTAGCTGTTTTCTACCCCTTGGGTATAAACCTCCCTCTTCTTCTGCCAATCATCGGTTTTGAGTCATCTGTCTGGTACCAGTTTAGCCCAGCCAATCTTTTCAAGTCGTCGTTCCACCTGATATGTGGTCTTCCCACACTTCTTCTGTTACTCCATGACTTCCTTCTTATTAGTTTTCCGCTTCACTTGTCATTGTCTTTTGCGACGTGCTCCGCCCAATTCCAATTCTGGGTGACGGCATAATTCACGACGTTTTGCACCTTTGTTCTTTTTCTGATCCACTCATTAGTCATCCGGACCTTCAGTGATATACCCTTCTTTCGATAGCCCTCTGATTGACTTTGAGCTAATCAAGTAATGCTTTCGTGAAAGTCCCAGTTTGAAATTCGTAAGTGGTTACTGGTAGAATACACTGGTTGTATAATTCAGTTTTGAAATAGATGAGGATGTCCATTGCCAATATGTCTTTAATTTTGGAATATGCCGCCCAGGTTTATCGTGTTCTCTCGTGAATTTCCATTTCTTGATTGGCCCTGCTTATAGTTAGTGTTTGACCTAGGTATTTGTATGTAGTTACTTTCTTTATATTGTTTTCACCTAGACTGATGTTATGTAGTTTGTTTTGTATAAGCTGATTTCTAGGCCTATGCGTTTTGTGGCTCTGTAGGTGTCTTTGATGAGTGTGTTCTTCTCTGCTTCCAGCTATTAGTACTATGTCATCTGCAAACATTAAATGGCTAAGTTTTACTCCATTCATGTTAATGCCCCTACTTTGAAAGTCAATTGTTTTTAGTGCGTTTTCTAGTATTAGGGTAAAGAACTTGCCGCTTGTCTTACTCCTTTGTTAATTTCTACTTTGCCGGATTGTTCGTGTAGTTAGAATTTTGTAGTGTAACATTTCGGTATATGTTGCTTATTAAGTTTGCATATCTATGGATTCTAACTTTATTCAGGGCTTGCTGCAGTGCCCATATTTCTTTCCTAAAACCGATGATAAGCCATAAGGGGATATTCTATTCTACAACTTTCTCTATAAGTACTCTCACCGTTTGTAGGTGTTCTGTAGTGCTGTATCCCTTCCTAAATCCTGCCTGTTCTTTTGGCTGATAGTAGTCCAGCTTAGGTGTGAGGCGGCTGGTTATTATTTTTGAAATTTATTTATTTATTTAAGACAGCAAGCTGATCGGTTTGTAGTTTTCTAGGATTTTGGTGTCGCCCTTTTTGTGAATGATTATTGTGAGGGCATTTGCATTCTGCATTCTGGTATGTCTCCGTCTTGTTTTATTATCTCCACTAATATTTCATCTTCACCCGCTGCTGTTCCGTTTTTCTTATGTTGTATTGCAGTTCTGATTTTGTCCGTCGTAATCTCCGGTATGACCTTAGAGTTGACGTTCATGACTTTGACCCTGCGCTTTTCTTCGATTATGTCGGTCGTTACCTTCGTCTCGTATAGTTCTGCATAGCATTTTTGTACCGTTCTTATAATCTCTTGTCTCCCTTTAATCCGTTTACCTTTTTTGTCTTTGATTCTGACAATTTCTTTCTTTGTATTTGCCGATTCTCTTCTGAACACTTTTGTTCCTTTATGTTGTTTTAGGACATTCTGCGCAATTTGAGTATTGTGGATCCTGATGTCTTCCTGTTTAATTTTTCTGGCGGTTATAGGACTCTATATTTGTAAAACAAAAACAATTGATAATTTGAAAAAAAGATAAACATAACCTAAAACCGCATACTAAATTTAAAGTTACTAATTCAAAATTGTATAAAGTTTAAAACAATTTTATACAAACTGGTTAACTAAAACTTGATGTACTGGTGAGGGTTCTAAACCCAAAACACGTCTTAAACTCGCTTGGCAAAAAAGAACAGTTAACATAAATCTTTAATTCTGCATTATCACTGCATTTATGTCATAATATTGCAGTCTTTCTGTGAATTCTATCATAACTCTATATACATTTAAAAGATCCAGTAGTAACTTTTAAATTAATCAATCATAATAATCCCCAAGGCTACTTAAAAATCATTCAATATTTCACTGTATATAATTTATTATAATTCCACTGACATTTCAATTATTACGATTACAATACTATTTCATTTTATTCAGTCCACATTTGACGCAATGATATAGAGGACGGGACACATTTCACAAAATTATTAATATAACGTTGAACAACGCACCAATTATATTTATTCAGCGATGCTGCGCCCATTACAATTAAATCAATTAAAATTTTGTAAATTTTAATAATAAATATTACAACAGATAACGGTTATAATTGCGCACAAAACCCCGCTGATTTATATTTTAATTAAAAAACTAATAGTATAACTTTTTTATTAAATTTGAAAACGGATATATAGCTTTAAAATAGCCAAACCTAATGTAATTAATGTTGATTCATATTGATAATGATTTATAATTCAGTTTGAAATAAATAAGAATTAATTAAAAGAATGATAAAAATAATAATAGAATAGAGTTGATCCACATGTCAGAAGTAAAGTTATTTATTGTTATTTTGGGAAGAGAAAACATAATAAATGGACGAAACTAGTCCAGCAATGTAATCTATCATAATTTCTCCATTTTATTGTTACCTTCGTTCCATGACAATTCCTCGTAAAAGGTGATTTATTGATACGGACGTACATAAAAACGGAAAAGCCGTGGTGTTAATGATTACCTATTAGTTGGTTATCAATAAATGAATTAAGCGCGCCCCTGTTATTCATCAAGCATTTATCATTACATAACAGTGACCTCGTTTAATAAACACAATAGATTAAATAAACTTACCATTATTTACATTACTATTATTAACTTAACAATTCATTGATAATAATTAAACTAATCTAAATGCAATTTAGTTCCGATTTTGAGCTATGTAAAATTAATATATTGATTCCAATATAAATTAATCTAATAATTAAAAACCATTAATAACTCCAATGAGTTATATTTTTTCTTAAAATTGGGATACAATGGGTATCATAAAAACATTGTTCTCTCTGTAGACCTACTGTGCTTAATGGCATTGTTTATAGTATGAGATAAAGCCATTTCGGTTTGTCAATTAGTGTTGTCTTTGTTATTATAACTTTAAAATGAAATAAGATATACGGAGCACTTAAGTGTATCCCATTGTGTATTTTGCCCGGGTTTATATTCAATCTGAATTAGATTGCATAATGTGTCGGATTTATTCATATCACTGAAGAAACTGATAGATTAATTTGAAAAAAATTGAAATATTTTTTTAAATACTAAATCAACTTGATCACATTTTTTATAATTTTAATTCTTTTATAATAGATATTTATAGAATATGTTAACGTTTACTAGTTGTGAGTATTGCGAGTAAAAAACAATAATTATGAAACAAACTGCAAACATTTTTGCAATTATGTATGAAAATGATAAAATTAAGAAATAAATTAAATTTTTTTTTTCTAAAAACTTATATATAATTTATTTCAATTTATTTAACTAATAAATTAGTTTAAATTAAAAAGAAAAAAAATAATCATATCATATCAACAATTTTTAAAATAATATTTAAACTAAAATAATTAATATAAATAAAACAGAAAACACATTTACTATGTACTGTATCACAAATATATTTAAAAACCGTAACATGTTTCAACATTCTACAAAGCCATCATCAGACGGTGATACAAACAAGTATGCCATGTTACGCTTTTTAAATATAATCGTGATATAGTACATAGTAAATGTGCTTTATTTATCTTAAAATAAACTATCACATAGTAACGGCCACCACCATTTAATTTTTAAAATAATTAAACACTTTTTCTATTAATAGGCTAAAACTAAAAAAAGGTATTAAAGATTTTGAACAACTTTGCAATAAATGTATTGATTTTTAGAAATTGTTGTTTATAGGAAACTAAGAAAGTTGTTAACTGCCTGTTCTGTCTGAATTCTTCTTCTTCTTCTGGTTCCTATCCGTTCCGGATGTTGGCAATCATGTTCGCTATCATCACTTTGTTGGCTGTAGCTCTGAAAAGTTGCGTGGTGGTCATTGAGAACCAAGTTATTAAGTTCTTAAGCCAGGATATTCGCCGTCTTCCCGCGCTTCTCTTTCCCAGCACCTTTTCCTGTAGGATGTTTTGCAGTAGTTGGTATCTGCTCTCGTTCCTCATGATGTGTCCAAGGTATTCAAGTTTACGAGCCTTGACGGTGATTGCAACCTCTCTCTCTTTACACATTCTTAGTAGGATGTTTTCGTTTGTTACGTGCTCCGTGCACGATACCCTCAACACTCTTCTATAGAGCCACATCTCAAATGCCTCAAGCTTTTTGGTTGTTGCTTCGGTGAGTGTCCATGATTCCACGCCATACAGCAGGACTGGAAATATATGGCAACGCAGAAGTCTTACTTTTGTGTCTAGTGTAAGATGGTGGTTCTTAAATATGACGCTCATTCCGTTGAACGCTGCTCTGGCCTTTTCAATGCGTGCTTTTATTTCCTGCGAGTGGTCCCATTGGTCGTTGATGTTGGTGCCAAGATATGTGTATTTGCTTACTCGCTCATTAGGCTGATGATTGGTTTGGATGTGGCAATTCGGTATGTAGGTTTTGCTTATGATCATGAACTTGGTTTTGCTCGCGTTGATATCGAGTACGTATTTTTGGCTACTTGTTGTTATTTTGTCTATGAGTTATTGTAGACCTTCTAGAGTGTCGGCAAAGACTACTGTGTCATCCGCGTATCGAATGTTGTTCAGTTTTTCTCCGTTTATTGAGATTCCCGCTTCAATGTCTTCTAAGGCTTCGTTGAATATTTGCTCTGCGTATAGGTTGAAAAGCAAGGACGATAGTACGCACCCTTGCCTTACGCCTCGAAGAATCCTGATTTCGTCTGTATTTCCTCCTTCCAATCTCACAGAGGCGGTCTGATTCCAGTAAAGCTTGGTGATGATTCTTAGGTCTTTGTCGTCTAATCCTGCGTTTCTTAAAATGTCTATCATTTTGTAGTAATGAATTCTATCAAACGCTTTTTGGTAGTCTATGAAACAAGCGTAGATGTTGACGTCTATGTCTCTGCATCTTTGAAAGAGCACCTGTACGCTGAACAGAGCCTCCCGCGTGCCAATTGCATTTCTGAACCCGAATTGAGTTGGTGATAAGGGCTCTTCGCATAGCCTGTATATTCTTTTATGGATGATTTTAAGAAATATTTTTAGAAGGTGGTCCATTAGGCATATTGTTCTGTATTCTTTGCAGGTTTTTGTGCTGGGTTTTTTTGGCAGCGTTATAAATTCAGCAGTAAGCCATTGTGATGGTATTTCTCCCGAGTTGTATATACGGTTTAGTATAGTAGTTAGCCATTTTATGTTGTCTTCGCCAAGGAGCTTTAGGAATTCAGCTTCTGTGTTGTCTGGACCTGGTGCTTTTCCTTCTTTTATTGCTGTTATTGCGGCGCGAACTTCTTCTTCGAGGATGCTTGATCCTGTTATGCAGTTTGTTTCGGTCAGAGGCTCTGGACGAGTGTCGTGAAATAACGTTTCTATGTGTTTTTTCTAGATGTTTCTGATTTCTTCCATGTTGGTAATTATATTTCCGTCTTCACCCACTAATTTGTTTGTTCTTTTTGTTTTTCTTCCCGTCATATCTCTTATCTTCCGATGGACATTGAAGCTGTCGTGCTTCTTTTGTAGAATTTCTACTTCTGTGCATTTTTCCCTCATTTCGTTGTCCTTAGCTTCTCTGATTTTGTTTCTTATTGTTTTGTTGATCGCCCTATACTTGGTTTTATTGTGCTTTGCAAGTCTTCTATCTTCCATATTTTCAGAATTTCCTCCGTCATCCATGGCTTTTCTTGGTTTTTCAGGTTTTAATAGGTCCTTCTTTATCTTGTCCACTATTTTGTTAATTTCCTTTATTTCGGTTTCCGTTATTGAACTGGTGGTTGGTCGGGTACAAGCTGGTAATGATCTTAGGCTGTCATTGATCTTGTTTGTTGCCTGTTGTCTGATTTTGACTTCTTTTAGTTTTCTCGGGTCGTATTTGTTGATGGTTTTCTTCCTGATCTTTTTCAGTCTCATCTTAAAGACGCCTACTAGTGGTGTATAATCCGACCCTATGTCGGCTCCAAAGTATGTTTTTACTGACATGCAGCTGTTCCTAAATCTTTTATTTATCAAGATGTAATCTATCTGATTTCTTACGATGTGATCGTGTGTGTCTTGTGGTGATTTCCAGGTATATAGCCTGCGCGGTGGAAATGTGAAGAAAGAGTTGTTCGCCCCTTTCGTTTTTTTTGCCAAGTCCATGTGGGCCTATGAGCTCTCCTTCGCGTCCTTTGCCGATCTTTGAATTGAAATCACCCATTAGAATTGTTAGATCATTTTTGGACAGTTTCTTTATCGTTTCAGAGATTTGAGTGTAGAATTCTTTTATCTTGGTGTCTTGGTGTTGTGTTGTTGGTGTATATATCTGTATTATGTTTATTTGGCGGGGGTTTGCGTCAATTTGAATCATCATTGCTCTTTCTGATATCGGTATAAAGTTTGTGACGCATGCTGCTACTGATTTGCAGATTTTAATTCCGACACCGTTTTTGTATTCGTTGTTTGGGGTTCCTGAATGGTAGACGCGATGCTCGCCGATGTTTTGTTGGCTTTCTCTCGGCCATCGCATCTCGCTTATTCCCATGATTTTTATATCCATTCTTTTCATCTCCTGTATTGCGTTGTTTATTTTACCGTCTTGAGCCATTATTCTTACGTTCCACGTTCATATTTTGATCTTTGTAGTGGTGTCTATTATTTTTCTCTTTATGCCATTCACAACTGTCTCCCCCGGAGATCCGATCGGGAGACTTGATACTCCGGTTATTTGTTTAGAGGTGAACATTTTCATGATTGTTACTAGAGCTTATCCATGCGGATCTTTAGTGTGGTGGTTGCTCTGTGCCTTTCACATCCTTATGCCGTTGACTGGTTTCCAGTTCATCCGCCTTTAGGGATAGTTGGGTAAAAGAGTACCCGCACATTTAATAGTTGCTATTAGATGTCTACTTATACCGGCAGTTACTCGGTTAAATTACATTTCCTTAATTCCCATTTTAATGGTTATACCGCCATGACTCGGTCGCCTGAGCCTCGTTCGTTATCTAGCAGCGGGCACCGCGTGCAGGAGAGGTTGACATTTGGGTCGCACTTACTTGGTGGTTTTTGCCGTCACCCCTTACCCAAGTATAAGCAATATATCAAAATCAACATTATCTTAGAATTATGTTTAAATTTGCAGTAATAAAAACAGATGTTTTAACAACAGAAGTAATAAGTAAATAATCAAAATTTCCTAATTATTGTAGAAAGTTGAGTAAGATTATGAGCAGCAGCAAAACTCATACCTTGTTAGCCGCATAATGTTGTAGAAGATAAATGACTTGATCATTATGTAGATTAAAATCTCTTTAATTTAAATTTTTCTATGACTATGACTTGGTAAGCCAATAAATGCATGAGTTGATAATAAGAATCTACTATATTAAATTGATATAGATTTTTATTGTTTTTCTTGGTTTCATGGTTTTAATTAAAAGTTTCAAATGTTCAAATTGCGGATAAACAAAATTTATTTTTTTTAGACCACATAAATTAGAAAAAAACTAACTTTTAAGCCATAAATAAAGTCAAAGTTCTGTTGATTAAATTGTATTACTTCTCTAGGCAATTTGCACTGTAAATTAGTGTCACTTGCTAAACAATTCACGCTAGACTGGATTTGTAGACTCAGTTCAAATATCTGATAAAACCCTTGTATTAAAGATTATTTTTACTATAATATAACTTTTTGTTTGTCTGCTTTTACCAAAACTATCTGTTTTGATCCTAAAATAGAAGCTAAAACAACAATTTTAAGGTCTAACGCTCAAAAAGTCATTTGCAATATTATATAAGCATGTTTTTTTTTTTGTTTCCAAGTGTTTGCTTACATTGTTTGTTTTTCTTTATTCTTTTGTTGTCAAACTCTTCAATTTTCTTTTTTAGTACTATTATTGCAAAGTTTCTTCACGCCTTTTATTTATTTTCATATTTTAGGCATTTCTTAACTATTCTTGTTTTATCCAGTTTGCTTTCCAATGTTTTCTACTAAAGTGAATTTTGCATTATTGTGTGATTCTTCTTGACAGAATAGACATTTTTCTTCTACATCTATCTTTTTTATTTTTGGCAATTTTTTAAAATGTGACGGAGTTTATTATGGTAGATTCTAAACCTCCAACCAAACGATCTTGCCCGTTTACGGAGAGAGCTAAAGAAGATAGTACGAGTACAAGTAGAAAGTTTGTTAGGTATTTAATTGTTAAATGTTCTAAAAATGACCAGAGTTTAAAGAAAGTATCTCTCTTCTTAATTCATAGGACCATTTCCAATATTATTAACAGAACCCTAAAATCGTGTAAGAAGTTAAGAGACAATACTTTGCTTATTGAAGTAAAAGATAAAATGTAGAGCAGTAAAATGCAGGAATGCACGTCGTTAGGTAATATTGCAATGACAGTTGAGCCGCATAAATCCTTAAATATTTCGAAGGGAGTAATTTTATAGTATGAGTTGTTATACACAACTGTTGACAAATGCAAACAATAACTGGCGTCGCAAGGCGTTATCGATATTAAAAAACTAACCCGTAGAAAAGATGGTGAAGTCAAAGATACAACATCTATGATTTTAAACATTTGATTCTGAACGGCTCCCAAATAAAGTTAAGGTGGCAAATGTTACTCACCCGGTTTGCTCGTTTATTCCTAACCTAATGAGGTGTTTCCAATGCTAACGTTTTGGACACACTGCAGTTAGGTGTCCAGATGTTACAACATGTGCAAAATGCAGTATAAAAAAACATGATCCTGATCCACGGCTTCTACCTTTTCTAGATTGTTTGCTTCACTTGCTAAAACACCTATTGTTCAACAAACACCGATTATGACATTTACTACTATTGCAGAAACTTTTTCAAGAATTATGACTCTAATGTGAACGGTCAAAAACCGGTTTCGGGCTCATCAGGCTCAAAACCAAACGTGACTACGGTCCAATCTGGAAGTCACAACAAGTAGGACTTCAACCAAAACCACTCAAGATGGGGGCTTATTTAAAACCTAAACTATCTAAGGTATTGGCTCGTAAAGGGTCAAAACCAACTAAGGTGGCAACTTCCAAGTCAAAGCTTAAACAGGTTAAGACTTAGTTTGAGTCAACGCCTGCAAAGACGGCAGCCCAATCCAGCCTACCGCTACCTGAGCTGCAGGTTTCTAGCAATCCTGATATTATCAAGTCGTCAAAGTTGATAGATGTGGAAGTTATTCCCGCACAATCTACTCTGACAGATAAAATAATGTCAAATAGTAAGAGTTCTTTTACTCCCCCAGATAATAATTCAGAAGAAAAACCAAAAAACGCTAATAAGCAAAAAGTTAAAATTACGTTTTCAACGTAGCTTCAAAAATGGCTTCAACCATTACACAATAAGAACTGGAATGAATATAATGCACATTACAAATCTCTTAAAATTTTACTAGCTGGAAATTTCAGCTAGTACCTATCTGCGTATCCTTACAGAAAACTAATTTAAAGGTTGGAAGTTCAGTTAATCTTTGTGGTTATACTATTTATCGGAAAGAACGTATAAATGTTTATTGTGCTCAGGGTGGAGCGGCATTAGTGGTTTGTGATACGGTTTTAAGCAAAAAACTCCGTATCAACATTTCATTAAAAGCAGTAGCCGTTCAATTACAACTCCCTTTTTCACTGACCGTTTGCTCAATCTATATTTTGCTGAACGTCAGTTTGGACATTCGTTTGATTGATCAATTACTTGAACAAGTTCCGTCCCCATTTCTCCTTATAGGTGATTTTAATGCTCATAACACTATGTGGGGCACAAGTCGAACCAATGTCAGAAGTCGTAATTTGGCCAATTTATTTTCCGAAACGGATTTAATTATCTTAAATAAAGGTAACAATATTTACTTTTCCGTGGCCAATAGATTGTTCTTGGCTATTCATCTTACTATTTGTTCTCCAAGTATTGCAGCATTGCTGGATTGGGAAGTCTCGGAATATCTTTATGATAGTGACCACTTTTCCATACTCATTCGCGTGCTTGGTCATAAAATCCATAAAAACCGTCATCGAAATTGGAAAATAAAAGACGCTGATTGGAATAATTTTGTTCAAATAATTGGTTATGATAACAATGTCCAGGCCACTATTGACGAAGATGTTGAAACTTTCACCGATTCAATCATACAAGCAGCTCATGCCAGTATTCCTCTGTCTTCAGGGAAACCTTGCAAAGAGCCCGTTCCTTCGTGGAATTTTGATTGTGAACAAGCTAAATTAAACAAACGCCGTTCTATTCGAAGGTTTAATCACTCCCCTACTGAAGAGAACCTGTTAGCTTATTTGAAGTATAAAGCTGTTGCGCGAAGATCTTGCAGAAAAGCTAAAAGAGAATCATGGTCAGAATACGTTACTTCTATAAATTCGAGAAACCCTATCGGGAAGGTGTGGGAAAAAGTCATAAAAATGTCTGGCCAAACCGCCTCTGGACCTGTTACTGGGTTATTGTCAGGTGATCAAATTATTACCGTTTCTCCCGATATCTCAAATATTTTGGCCGATATTTATTTTGACGCTTTCAGTAATGATAATTACAATGAAAATTTTCAAGAGATTAAAACTAACATAGAGAAGAAACATCTGTCATTCATTTCCGACAATGATGAAATATATAATGCACCTTTTAGTGTTTGGGAATTATCTGAAGGGCACAATACTGCTCCAAGTGCCAATTTGATACACAATGCTATGCTTAAGCATTTAAGTCGCTCTACCAAACTTCAGTTTTTGGCAGTTTATAACCGTGCATGGTCAGCAGGGTACTGCTCTGAGTCATGGAAACTAGCTGTCATCTTACCAGTGCTTAAACCTGGTAAAGCTAAAAAGCTCCCGACAAGTTATAGACTTATCTCTCTAACTAGCTGCTTATGCAAGTTATTAGAGAATGATCGATAAGCGTCTTACTTGGTTATTAAACTCAAGAGGTCTAATTGCTGATATACAATGTGGTTCAAGGCGTCATCGTTCTACAATTGATCACTTTGTTTGGCTGGATACAGCAATTAAAAATGCATTTGTGCAAAATCAACATCTTGTCGCTGTATTCTTTGATATTGCAAAAGCATATGACATGACGTAGAAATAAAATGTTTTACAAACGCTTTATTAGTGGGGTATTTGCAGAAGTATGACATTGTTCATACAAAGCTTTTTAACTTCCCGTTTGTTTAAAGTAACGTGTAGGTGATAGCTTCTCGGGCAAACGTCAGCAACAGAATGGTATTCCGTAAGAGTTTATTTCAAGCGTGACGCTATTTATGATTGCTATTAACGGCATAAGTCAGTTTATCAAACATCCGGTGAACGGATGTATGTGTGTTGATGACGTAGTTATCTATTGCGCTTCGAGAAACATGCCAACATTGGAACGTCAACTTCAAATAACTATCAACCGCATTTTAAACTGGGCTAATAGCAATGGATTTACTTTTTTTACAAGCAAAACGTTGTTTATCCATTTTTGTAGAAAACGAACCCCACTCTTTATTATAATTTGGGGAAGAACGCATTTCTGTACAGGAATGTGTTCGATTCCTCGATGTCATATTTGACCGTGCGTTAACTTAGCGTCCCCATTTAATAAATCTGAGATCAAGATGTGTTCCGGCACTAAACTTGCTTAGATCGTTGAGTGGAAAGTCATGGGTAGCGCATCGGAAAACAATGATACTTTTGCATCGCGCTTTAGTGCGTTCAAAATTAGATTATGGTTTCATAATCTATGCCTCTGCAGCACTATCCACATTACGTATTGTTGATCCTGTTCACCATACAAGAATTCGTTTAGCAACTGACGCTTTCCGCACTAGCCTTATTGCTAGTGTTTTGTGTGAGGCAGTTGAACCATCACTCTGTCTCCGGCGTCTAATCTTGACTGTTAGGTACGCCGCGGAATTAAAAGCTAAACGCTTGCATCCGACGTTTTCTGTCGTGTACAATAATGGTCTCGACGATCTATACAACATTAGGATACGGTCCCAAAAACCGGTTGCTGTAAAAAATTGCAGTATACTTCGGGAACTGGATGTCCAACTCCCTGATGTATATCATCTGTCTTACTGTCGCGACCGTTCTTGGACTTTTCAACGTCCAATGTTAAATACTGCATTATCGAGAATAAGCAAAGTTTCAAATTTACCAGTTAAATACCAAACTGAATTTGCAAAAATTTAAGCAAGGCATATAAAAGCCACTTGCATTTATACCGATGGATTAAAAAGTAACGACGGTGTGGGTTGAGCTTTTCTGGTTGATGAGTTGCAGTTTACATTTGGCTTGCCAAGTGTTAGTAGTGTTTACACTGTATGCTATATACCACGCTTATCTCTACATCCAACTAAGGGCAGGTACATTTTATGTTATATGTACAGACTCGTTGAGTGCATTAAATGATATTGATCAATATCCTGATCATTATTTGATGAAGCAAATTCACTCGATTTTGCTTCAGGTGTCTGAATTAAATGTCACTGTTTACTTTGTCTGGATTTTTAGTCACGTAGGTATCAGTGGCAATAAAAAAGTTTATGCGCTTGCCAAATTGGCTTTAACTAGCGCTGATAATGTTACATACAAAGCTTGTGTTAGGGATGTTTGTAATTTTTTACAACAATTGATGTTGTCTAGCTGCCAGGCGGAGTGATTTGTTATTCAAGACAACAAGCTACGATGTACAAAACCGTCATTACACTGTAAAGTTTATCATGCAGGCCAAAGCAAAGAGAGGTCTACAAACACCAAACAAGCATTATAACACCCCAACGCAGACATCATTTTTCTAGCATTGTATACAACACCATAAACAAACCTCAACCCAATTTGTATAATTATACATATCAAAGCGTTTTAGATCTGACTTAATTAAAAAAAACAAACAAAAGAATAAATGTTGATGCCTTTTAAGCAAAAATAAAAAAAACATTAAAATAAACGACCAAAGCCAAAATATTACCTAACCTCCAACAAACAAAAATCCGTTGCTAACTTAAAAATGCCCTTAAGTATGATCTGGTTCAAAAACTACAGCTTTACAATACTCTAACATTAAGTCTAGTACTCATAAAGCACACCCAGTCATTAAAAAAAATAACATAAGCCATGGTGGTCAAAACTAACATTTTCCTTTTATTGAGAAGCGTTGAAAAAAAAGTCACAATCCCGTCACGTAAGAACCTTGCAACTTTTGCTCAGCATTTACAAAAGCAATTCAAATTATTAGTAAATTGCATGTAGACCATCCAGCTTGACTTGCCTTAATTGACTCTTATGCGTAACTAGCAAAATGACTTTAGTGCATAACACCCAACTCGTTTAAATTAGTTAACATCATGTAGACAAATCCCCATTACTAGTGTTCTTATACTAGACTTTTTATTTTATAGAAGCATTAAAATCTATTTTCCAAATAAGCAAAAGTTCCTCATGAAAAAAAATCAGACAACTGGTAACATAATAATATGTCACCCGTATTGGGTAATGCCATTTGAACTGCCTTCCCCCGGCAACATTCTAAAAGCTGATATCCAAGATAAAACTGCGTAAAATATGTTGACAATATTTTCGTCGTTTTTAAGTATCACAACAACCATTTCAACTACCTACAGCTTTTATTTGAGTTTGGGCAGTCATAAAGTAAATACCACAGCCATCGGATCGCAGTCAAAGACTACAAACCTTGAGCACTTACTATATCCTGATTTGAAACTACCCAAAACCCACCAACAAAAAAAAGACTGGCTGGGTAAACACGTATTTACTTTTGGTAATATTACCTCCCTGCTGACCAACCTCAAAAAAATAAAAAAATTGGTAATTTGGAAATCCAACCAAACTTTCAAAGTAAAAGCTGATATAGATCAACTACTATATCTACGCCAACAACAAACATCCAACAAAACTATATTGGAATTGCTACTAAACCGACTTGACTCTTATGCGTAACTACAAAAGACTTAAACCCGGGTAAAATCATAGATAGACCTACATTACTGGTGTTTTTTCACTTGACTTTTTGTTTTATAAAACATCAAAGCTCATTTGCCACAGCTGACCACATATGCCACCCTATTTCAGGTAATGCCATTTAGACTGAGACCTTTTCCTCTCGCAACACTTCCATTCTAGAAGCTAATGGCTATAATAAATTTAAAGAAATCAATTTTTCAAAAAAATTAAGCTAGTCTGGATCAACTACCACATCTTTGCAAACAGCAATTAGGTCTGAAGTTTATATTGCAGGCAGAAACCAGCTATTTAAAACTAAAAGAAAGTTTATATTAAAAAAGAAATAAAACAGAAAAATTATTTTCTACGCCAGCTGCCGTCTGAACAACTAACAATAAGACTACCACACCAACCAATTAGAATGTAAATTTGTCAAAAAAATGCCAATATTGTCACTCAGCTGATTAAGCTCTAAAAATAAAATATACTAGGATAAAAAAAAACATAGCTTTTAAAAACCGCAATGCAAAATGCCAACTACTTGAAACTAAAAGTTGATCTTAGCCAAAAAAAACGGACAAAACAAAACAAAAAATTTCTACCAGCCGCTGTCTAAACATCAATTTACCACACTAATAAGTTAGAGTACCACTGGTTGAACACGTCATCTGACTCCAAAGCTAAATTCACAAAATAGTTTATAATTGAATTTAATTGTCACGTAAAACATGTACCATAGAAAACAGATAACTTGCTAAACACCGTCTTTAGGCGACCTGACAATGAAAAAGTGAAAGAAACAAAAAGAAATATATTAACTGCTTGGATTAAGCGTACGCCTATCTTTTCAGCTCTCAACTAACATACACTCTCTTACTTGAACAAGTAGTTGTAATGTGCCCGCCAACCTCTCCAAGTGTTTTTCGTAAAAAAGTTCTTTTGTAAACCTTTCTGTCACATAGTTTTGAACTAATATTTACTCTCTCGTACAAAAATCTGTTGCAAAAATAATGAAAAAGTAAGTATCCAAATCTTTAACCACAAAGACTTAAGCGGGTGGGTGAGATACACCAATATAAATTACTCGACCGCAATCCATGTACTTACCTGTAACTACCTGTCAGCAATCAATGTGCTTGGTGCCAGCCGACCTGCCCAAATTCCATATTAAATCTTTGTTTCCTATGTTTTTTAAACTGACTTTTACTTTTTTAAACACCAATGTTGCAAAAATAACGCAAGAGTGAGAAATATCCAATTCCGTAATCACAACCGAGCGGGCATGAGGGTTTGGTACACTTTGTACATTGTCACTCTCATTTTTTCATCACAAAAAAAAATGTGTTTCAACAACTTAAATTACCAAACTTTGCAAAGGTGAGAAATTTAAATCTAAAACCACCCACCACTTTGGTGGTCAAAAGCTAGATGCTCTGCTAGAGAAAAACCAAACAGACATGTCAATAAAAGACAACATTTACCCGTTTTTAGGCTAAAAACTAACTACTAACTACTAACTAACGTCCTTCTTAAAGTACCCACAACAAGCACAAAACGTTCTTGCTATCATTCTCCAGTTATGTTAATAATTAAATTGCTTTAAAGCTCAAGAATCAAATCAAGTATCTAAAAAAATCATAGTTGCTGTGGTAGTCTGTAGCGTAAGCTAACAAAACAAGATAACTTAATTGCAGCTTTATGCAAGTATAAGCTGTTTCCTAATTAAAAGAAAAAAAAAAACATTAGATACATTTTTTAATTTTAAACAAAAACTTTTTTGTCTATCTCGTTTCGTTTTTGAGATAATCAACAAATTTAAATTAATTAAAAATAAAATATATTTAGCAAAATGTTAGTAAAAAAAAAACGTTTGTAACAATAGTAGCAACATACAAAACAATATTACTTTAATAATTCTCAAAATGGCCACCATTAGCGTTGATGCAAACTTGATAACGCACTAAAAGAGAATGATAAACTGCTTTAAAATCTGTTGTGCAATGCAATTTTGCAATTTTCTCTTGTAGCTGGTTCACGTTGTTTATTGGCTGCGCATAAACCAATTGTTTCATGTTTCATGTCCCCCCCCTCCCCACATCATCAGAAAATTTTGCAGGCCAGTTTACTGAACTTTTTCTACCAATTCCCTTATCATTAAAATTATAGTTAAACCACCAACTACATATCGTCCCAAGTTGGAGATGTGGTTGCTGTTGTCATGGTGCTCCATGATAACAGCAACCATATCCTGCTACGTAAGGCAAAAAGAACATTGTTATCTAGCATCTGATTTTCAAAAAACTCTGCGTATAAACCAGCATTTAAACGAGATGGTAAGATTTGAATTGGCAGTAGTTGCCTATTAAAAACTTCACATTATGTGTTACCTAAAAATCTTTGTTGGTAAGCTAGTACTTTAACTGCGTATAGATTTCCTAATGACCAAATATGCTCATTATGTATATTGTTAATGCCATCTCTAGTAAACATAGATTCACCTCTCTCCACAATATTGAACTAAAGAAGTTAAGATCTTGTTGATGTCGTTCAGGAAGGCATTGAAAAAAATAAAAGTTGTTGTAAAAAAATTCCCTATTTAAGGTTATTAGAAAGTCGCCTAAAGCTGACCCCTGGTTCATCAAGAACTGTGTGAACTATTTGTTCCTCTTTTGCCACGGTGTGCTGTTAAATTCACAAAGCCTTCAAAATGCGACCGAAAATTTGCGAGAAATCTTAATTGATTCTCGCGACATGCAGCTAGAGCATTACCATTACAGAATCCGTAAACAAAAATGATATCTGCGTACTCTCCGTTGTTGAACAGCATTTTTACTAACCAAACCAACAAAAACCCGGTATAACTATATTTGCAAACGTAAGTCCGGTACCTTCTAGCACCTTTTTTTTAATTATAATTTTTTATTTAAGTTGTTTACGTCACATTGACTTCTATATTTTTTTTAAATATAGTTTGCAAAGCTTCTATCCTGAAGAAGGTTGTAAAGCCAAAACGTTTCTAAATCAATTTATTATCTTATTATTATAATATAATTTAATCGTTTTATTATTATCTCATCCAATAACTAGTTAGTAACTTGAAACTTGATTTGAAATTTCACAGGCAATACACGAACTCATGCTCTTCGATTATACTTGGTTGTATTATATGACATATATTGGAAGTTTGGATATTATTTCCTTATCTCACTTTAGTATTGCAATGCATGCATTAAGAAGTTGGTTGAAATGTATTGACATTAAATACAAACTCGACCTACATACAATTATAGAACATTAATTGTTTCTAAGAAACCTGACCGACGATTAGTTTGTGAGAAAATTGACCGGCACTTTTCAACACCTGCTCTAACAATTTTCCCCTAGCGCATGCATGTTGCTGTGGCATAATTCGTGTAAAATATCCACATTAGAAGAAGGAAATATATAACATGCAATCGCGCAAAATATACGATAAAATCATACTGGGTCACCAATATATATTGTTGAAAATTAAATTCAATGACAGACTCGTCAGCTTGTAATTTATAAAGTGATGGCAGGGCTGGTGTGTTGTGTTGTTGGCACGAATTCCAATTTATTTATTTTACATTAACGAGCTTTTAGCTGCTTTCAAGAAAATACTACATAATTTAACAGTAATCTGAGGTAAAATACATGGCAATTTTCGTAAATATTGTATATCGGCTTTTATTTTTGGAATTACCTCGGGGTGCTTTGTTTCACAAATTACTTAAAACAGCTTAATTTCAATGATATTTGCATATCGTATTTGCGGAAATATGTTCTTTATTAAAATGTATTTTATGCGTACATTTTGCGAGGGTAAAATGGTTATGTATTAATCTATGTTTATTTTATATATAAAAGAGGTGAAATAAAACCTTATATAAAATAAGAACATAAAAATAAATTGTCAATTATTATTAGTGGTGGAAATCAAGCGATGATTCGCCTCTCGTCTATTTTCAATGTTCATTATTGATACATCTGATGTGTGAAGTCTGTAGTCTGATAAAACGAAAGCTGCCAGGAACTGTTTTGTTACACGAAACATGCTCTTCCCGTCGCGACGTCAACGCCAACATTAACACTCCATCGATTACATTGTTTTGTTTGGTTAAGAAAAGCGTTCGATGTTTTACTTATGAGCTACAAGTATACATAGAGGCTGTAACAAAATGCGACAATTAGTTGACAGTGTAGAGGAAATTTAATCAACTGAATACATATTGTGTTAGAGAATTATTCAATTTTAAATTAGAATTTAATATTTATTATATATATTGTGATTTAGGAAATGTTGACACAGTAAAGATGTTGAAACTAGTTGGCTGTTGCGTTAACTTTATTTATTTTTTGTATGGCAAAAGGGGATGAAATATTCTACAAGACGGCGGTGTCTTTCGCACGAGAAAATCCTTTTATAAAGCTAAGTGAGACTTAACGCTATCGATAACAAAACTCCTTTTTATTTGAAGTTTGTTACTGGATAGCTAATGTTACATTTTAATGTGTGCTTAATTTCTTTATTATAAAAGGTTTTCTATTTGGGCAGCTGTCAATTTTAAAGCTATTATCTTTTGACATTTGACAAGTAAAAACTACGCCATTATTAAAAATGGAACAATACACGCTTCAACAACACATTGAAATTATTAAAATTTACTACAAAAATGGTGAACATTTTTCAATTACAGTTTGCAATACTAAAGCACTTTTTGGTCGTCGTAAAGCACTTTCTCGGCCGGCAATAGTAAACCTGGTGAAAAAAATTGAGCTGTTGGGACAAGTTTGTGATTTGAAGAATCGAAACCGTGTGCATTGCTCAAGAACACATGAGAATATTGCTGATGTAGCCCGTAGTGTTGATGAAAACCCAGATTTGTCGATTCCTAGTCGATCTTTAGAACTAGACATTCCACAAACGACATTACACCGTATTTTGCATAAAGACTTAAGTCGTTAGGCTTTTAAAATTCAGTTAACACAAGAACTGAAGCCGGTCGATCACTATAAACGTCGTATCTTTGCTGAATAGGTTCTTCAATTGCATCAAAATGATCCGGAATTTCATCAAAAAATCATCTTCAGTGATGAGGCCCATTTTCACCTCGGAGGCTACGTTAATAAACAGAATTGTCGCATTTGGGGTTCAGAAAATCTAAGAATGATTGTTGAAAAGTCTTTGCATCTTCAACGTGTCACTGTTTGTTGCAATTTTTGGGCTGGCGGTGTGATTGGACTCTACTTTTTCAAAATGAGGTTGGTGCAACTGTAACGGTGAATGGATGGCGCTACCGAGCTATAATTAATGATTTTTTATGGCTGGAATTAGAATATATTGATGTGGACGACGTTTATTTTCAGCAAAATGGCGCTACGTGCCACACAAGCAACGAAACAATCGCAATTTTGCTAGAAAAATTTCCTGACCGTGTTATTTCTCAAAGAGATGATCACGATTGGCCACCAAGGTTTTGTGATTTAACATCTTTAAACTTTTTTCTTTGAGGCCACGTGAAACATAAGATCTATGCCAATACTCCATAATCGATTCAAGACCTTAAAGATGAAATTCGTGAAGTTATCGAGGACATACACCCGCAAATGTGCAAATTGGTCATGGAATATTTCATAAAAAGAATGTGGTACTGCAACCGTAACCGTGGTGACCATTTGACTGATATCGTTTTCAAATGTTAATGGCTGACCTTTCTCTTTACAATAAAATAAACATTAATTGATTTATCTTAAAAATTATTTAATATTAAAATATTGAGTACTCTCAAATTTTCCAAAAAAATCTATACTTATACAGGGAGTTTATAAATGAATGGGATTATGTAACTTTGGCAGCTGTCAAGCAAACATATGAACATATGTAGTATAGTAAACAATTTTAAAAAGGCGGCATATTTAAAGTGATTACATAATCCTATTCATTTATAAACTCCTTGTATTTTAAGAAAAATGATCTAACAGTTTATTATAAAATAAAACTTTGCTGCGTCTAAACTTCTAAAGTAAACGTTTTATTGATAGTTGATTAATTATTTTGTTTTTTTTTCCAAAAGTTATCATGATTTATTTGGTTTTTAAAGTTCTCATTTTTCTTTCTAAAACTATATTATTTGTTTGCTTCTAATCATACATTATTTACTGAATTTCAGACTTACACTAAATAAAAGTGATTAAATTTTTTCACGTCTATGTTTTTTTTGTATTAAAGACAATTTAAAACGATAATTTACAGCCCTAGTTTCCTTGTTATGTTGATACTCATATAGTTTTTCAGAAGTAAACTCCAAATTTGACTACAAAATAGAATTCTACATTGCTTTATGAAAATTTGCTCTATTTTATTAAGATTTTTTTTTAATTCTTCGAAAATTTAATACTAAATATGTCCAAGTCCAACCCATTCAATACCAGTTTTTGTACAAAACGTAAAAATCCATTAGGCGTATTAACTTCTCAACAGCAAATCTGGACAAAGCAGCAGAAAATAAAATAACAACATCTAGTCGGATGAGCAATGCCAAACTTATGCTATCACACCAGTTTAAACCACACGCCCACACAAGTTGAACTTAATCAAATGTTCAAGTAAATAATTCACATAACTTCAAGTAATTGAGCAAATTTTAACAAAAATTGATTAATTTTTAGAACTACCTAAAGCTTGGATGCTTCTAATAATTGACTTAGATATTTTTTAATAAAATCAAGTAAGCTGCAACCAAATTTTCAAACCACAATATAATAATTGCAGGAATTACTGCGGAAACTCAAATTAAATTACGTAATTTTTACGGAAATTGATATTACAAAAAGCTTGGAAACTTCCAAGTACCAATTTAAGTATTTTTGAATAAAACCAAATATGCTTCATTTAAATTTTAAAATCGCAACTTAAAATTAATAAAATTTTGACGGAAATTGATTAATTTTCGTATTTTCGTAAAGCTTGCAATCTTCTCAGTACCAATTTAATTATTTTTTAATAGAATCAATTATGCTGCACCCAAATTTGTAAACTGTAACTCATTACTTGCAGGAATCTTTACAAAAACTCAACTTTAATCACATAACTTGACGGAAATTGATTAATTTCCAGTATTATGTAAAATTTAAAAGCTTTTAGGTACTCACTAAAGTAGTTATTAATCAGATCAAACAGCTGCACCCAAGTGTTCAAATTGTAATTTAATAACTGCAGGAATTACTGCAAAAACTAAATTACGTAATTTTGACAAAAATTGATTAATTTCCGGAATTGCGGAAAGTTTGAAAACTTTTAAGTACTCACTTAAGTATTTTTTTAATAAAATCAAGTAAGCTGCATCTAAATTTTTAAACTACCATATAATAATTACAGGTATTACTGCAGAGACTCAAATTGAATTCCGCAATTTTGACAGAAATTGATTAATTTTTAAAATTACGTAAAGTTAGAAAGCTATTAAATGCAGTCTTAAGTATTATTTAATAGAATCAAGTATGCTGCATCAAAATTTTCAAACTACAACTTCATATTTGCAGGAATTACTGCAAAAACTCAAACCAAATAATGCAATTTTGACAAAAATTGATTAATTTTTGGAATTACGTAAAGCTCAGTACCAAACTAAGTGTTTTTAATAAAATTAAGTATGCTGAACTCAAATTTTCAAATCTCAACTTAATATTTGTGTGAATTACTGCAAAAATTACTAACAAACATTATCCGTTCAACATTTTCAAAAGTAACATTTACGAGCTAATCAGTGGTTTAGTTATCAGTAAACAAAAATCTCCACATTCATTTCAAACAATATTTTCATACTTCATTTTGACTTTCCATAAACTGAACTTTGCACTTTTCCACAGTTAATAGCAAGATTTTAGTTTCTTTTAAAAATATGTTGACATCTCATGGCCGGATTTTGCTATATTTTACTTTTTATAAACAAAATTTTGCACTTTTGACTAAAACTTGCTATGTATTTCTAAAAAAACTTTGATATTTTATAGCCGGATTATGCTATTTTTTAAATTTCATCAAATTTTTATATTTTTCAACAGTTTATAGCCGGATTTTGGCGTTTTTCGCAAAATTTTGATGTTTCAATGCCCGATTTTCCTGTTATTGACATTTTCTGAATGAAATTTTAGACTTTAAACCATTTTTGGCCGGATTTAAATTTTATCTAAAAATATTTTAATGTTTTATGACCGGATTGGACTGTTTTTTATCAAATTTTAGTGTTTTTGACAAAATGTTCATACTTTATGGCTAGTTTTTGTTATTTTTAACAATCCATGAAAAAAAAATTGAGTTTATTAAGTTTTTGTGCTTTTTGACAATATTTGGATGATTCAAGGTAGGATTTTGATGTTTTTCACATTTTATTAATAGAATTTGGCGTTAGCAGTAGTTTTTGGTCGGATTATAGTTTTTTTCTGACAATATTTTAATATTTTATAACCAAATTGTGTATTTTTGAAATTTTGTAAATCGAATTTTGCACTTTTTAATAGTTTATGGTCCGGTTGTAGTGTTTTCTAACCACTTTTATTTATTTTATGGTTAGATTTTACTATTTTTGTTATTTCATAAAAAGAATTTTACACTTTCAACAGTTTATAGCCAGTTTTTGTTGTTTTAATTTTAATGTTTTAAGACCGGGTTTTGCTATACAAAAAATTCAAAATTTTAAACGTTTTTTTTTTAAACAGTTTTCAAGGAAATATTTTGCGTTAAGGCCCAAAAATCCTAGCTACGTCACTGTAGGTAACACTTGAATACAATTTTTTAAAATCAAAACTTGGTTATAGTTTTGAGAATTAGGTTTACGAATGCTAAAATGTTGACGTAAATAATGAAAACCGGCTATACATTCAAAAATCTGGCCATAAACTCCAAAATCCGGCTTTTTAATATCAAATTATGGTTTTAAATATTAAAATTGGCAGTGAAAGTTAAATTGCAAATACAAAAATTGTCATTTATATCTAAAAATTGTTAAAAATAATTTGCAATAAAAATTATGCTGTTTTATTTACACTGCTTATCCACACAAAAATTGGTCCTTTGAATCGGATATTAGGACGTTGGAGAAATGAGAAAAATGTCAAACCTGTCAGGAATACAGTTTATCAATTCGACAACTGAAGAGCTATAACAAAGGTCAACTTTGCCTGCACGTGGTGCTACCAGCTAGAAAACAAAAGAGGCTCTGGCGATCGAGTCACGGCAAAATAACCGTTAGAACTAGAATTAATTTTTTTTTATCCAAAACACTTGCCAACACGCCTGGCTAGCACAAAACGTACCTAATAAATAAAATTTTAAATTTAAAAACACCCAAGCAAGTAAAGCATATAGCTCAAAATCTTGCACTGACCTGACTGGTCTGCCTCATGGATTCTGGGAGAGACAAGAGCTTAACAAACAAAAATACAATACTTCTCGCACAACAGACAAAGAATATGAACAATTCTACAAAGACATAACAGCCGCAAAAATTGCAAAAAACGCCAATTTTAATATTATCATAATAAGAAACTTTAACGCCAAATGTTGGAAAAAAAACAGCAACAGAGCCACCATAAGTATGGAATACAGTAAACAACTTCCTTAACAAAAAGAAGATGTACTGCTTAAACATTTTCCTTAAAAAACACCCAAATAGGAAAAGTCCAGACAACACGACAGAAAACGTCCAGCTAGAAAGGAAGCGACAAATGGAGAAGATAATCCGACCCATGTCAGAACTCAAAGGAAAAAAAATATATAATACAACGTCCATATCAGCAAGAGCCTACATTTAACCAATGAACTACAAAGGTTAGTACTAATTGCGTTAACAACAAGAATTACTACAAGCATCAAAACAGCGGTAAAAAAAGTCTGTGCACCGCAAAAAACACAAAATTAGCAAAGAAACAAAAGTACTGATCAAGGAACGGAAAGCATGGCATTTGTGGACTATCAAAAGGCCATTGACTTTATCAAAACATAGGCAGTACTCCAGTCAATGGACAATGCCCAAATTGACTCTAGGTACACAAATTTGCTTAAATACATTTACAAACACGCAACCCTACTCGTAAAAATAAAAGAAGATTAGACGACAAGAAAAGTACCTATCAAAAAAAGCGTCCAACAGGGCAATACCATCTTGCCAAAATTATATACTTTAGAACTAAAAGACGTGTTCAAAAAACTATTGTGGAAAGAAAAAGAGTAAGCATCACCTTCGCTTTGCCGATAATATTGTCCTCATTAGCAATAATCCAAGAAGTATATATACTTGGGGCATAGCATCAAATTAGAAAAAGCTAACCAAACAACAGAGATCACCAAACGCATTGGATTAACATGAGCAACTTTTGGCAAATTAGGATACATCCTACGAAAACCTAAAATTCCAATAAACTTAAGAAAAAAAAGTTTATGATATATGTATCTTACCTGTCACTACATACGGGCTAGAAACTATGGCCATCACAAAGAATAGCTTAAATAGACTTTTAGTCTACCAACGAGCAATAGAGCGCGCAATGTTAAGATTAAACTTACGAGATAAAATCCTAAACAAAGATATAAGGCAAAGAACTGGAATTTCATATGTCATAAAACAAATGGCACACATTAAATAGCACTAGGCGGGACACGTAGCAAAAAAAAATAACAAATGGTCCAAGAGAATATTACAGTGGAGACCTCGAGTATCAAGGAGAAGCGTTGGCCGCCCCAAATGAGATTATCTAAACAAAATATGCAAACAATTAGAAACGATGATTTGTTCAAACGGTGCACCAATATATTCTACAAAAATAAAAGCTCTATTTGTAAAAAACAATAAACAAAAATGTACATTAAAAAAAGGACATTCCATATACAATCTGTGGAAACACAAATCAACATAGTAAAATACTATATTATAACTTTTTATGCAAATATCATTCAGTCAATATTTGTAATTCTAGCAGTTGCCGCAAGTGTAACAAACTGCATTTATTCATTACTACACAAAAAATGACCTCAACAAACAACATATCAGAAGTCATATCTATCTCTACATTGGCATACATTCCATCTACCTGTGTTCTGCTCTTTAACAACATCTCCAGAAAATCACAACAAATGCAAACCCTTCTAAACACCGGCTCTCAGGCAAACCTAATAATAAAATCTTGTGTTAAGAGATTAGGACTAGGCACACATCAACATTACAATGTACAAGTATTATCTCCTCTAACAGAAATTAAATTAAAGAATCCAAACTACTTAGTACATACTTAATAAGATTGAGTTGCTAATTGAAACAGGCCAGTACTTTGACATCATTAGGGACGGACGACTAACAAAAGTCCAACGCTAATTATCAGCCGCTTTAAATGAATCATCACCAGCCGGTAACATCAAATAGATAAAAATCCACACACATTTAGTGTTATGATTAGATATGTGGGAATCAACGAGCTAATTTAAAATTACAAACAATCAAAATTAAACTCAGAAGACCAAAAATGTAAAAACTACTGTGTCAAGAATAGCTAACAATTTAAAGTAGCTCTTCTATTTAAAAAAAATCTAAAGCAGTTAAAAAATTCAAATATTTCCCAACAACCCATTTTATATCAGTCCTACAAAGAATTTATGCAAGAATATATTGAATTAGGACACATGCAACAAACAACGTGCGACATAATAGAAAGATACTACCTGCCGCACTGTGTGTTAAAAAAAATGTCTTACAACCAAACTTCGAGTAGTGTTTAATAGTATTGCACTATCATCCAGTAAAATCTTGTTTAATAATGTGTTGATTGTAGGTCCTTCACTTCAAGAAGATCTATTTCAATTATGCTACAAATGAAATTCAAACAACTCGTAATCACAGCTGACATAACAAAAATGTATCTCTAGATCAATTTTTGACCAGAAGACCGCAAATACCAACGCATTTGGTGAAGAGAAACACCGCAGTCTGAGCTCGAATCTTACAAACTTACCACAATAACATATGGAACTGCACCCGCAGCGTACTTCGTAAATACGCTCCGTCCGTGGGCTTGTGAGCTTGCTAAAAAATCAACGTTTCCAATTGGATATATTTAACTGAAGCATTAATGCATTCAGTAGATAAGAAATATAGACCAGTAACTGCTAGTAATTAATTAGCAACTACAAGTAAAATAGTTAACTAGTGAATATCAACTTTTGAAAAAAAAAAGCCTATTCAAAACTCAAGCAAACTAATCTGTTTCAATCCATTTATAAATAGAGACTGTCATATCCAAGTGAGAGGTTGGCTATTGGAATCTTTTCTACCATTATATTCAAAATGTCAAACTGTTTTGTCAAGTAGTCACCCATTGATCAAATTAATGATCAGCAATATTCATTATTCATAATTACACGCTGGTACCCAAAGGACGTTTCCTGTCGTTCGTATAAAATATTGGCCTTCAATGGAAGAAACATGACACAAAACATGGTCCGCAAGTGTGTACGCAGTGTGCGTGCCAAATTTGATTTAACGCACCAATTATAGGATCATTGCCTAACTACAGAGCACAACAATTCAGACCATTCCTAAAAAGCAGAGTAATTACAAAGGGAGTTTTACTATGAAAGATGAACTACATCAATAAAAATAAACTGCATAAGTTTATATCTGCATATTTTCTTGACAAAAGCAGTTTATATCAAACTTTTCTTCTTTGAATTCTCTTTTATCGAAGATTGGAAACCATCATAACGACACGTATTTTGTTGACAACCGCCCTGAACAGCTCGGCAGACGTACACTAAAACTACTTTCTCAGGTTGCAAAGCCACAATATCCTCATTTTGCCAACAGTTTTTTTTTCTCTAATTTTACCCTGAATAATTAGTTTGAAGATGTTGTATCTTTCTCCTTTTAGAATGTGTCCCAGGTACTCAAAGTTTTCTATTTTTAATGGTTTTATGAATTTCTCTGGTTTTATCCATTTGGTGCAGTACTGCTTCGTTGGTAATTTTGTCGGTCCATGAAATTTTAAGAATTCTCCTGTAACACCACATTTTGAATGCCTTCAATGTTTTTCGCCTTTAATGTCCAACCCTCCATTCCATACAAAAGGGTGAAAAAGATGAAGCAATTTAGCATTCGAATCTCTAATTAAATGATGCGGTTACAGAAAATTTTTCTTATTTTAGAAAAGACACAACAAGTGAGTTCTATTTTGCAGTTTATTTCTTTGGTGTGCTCTGCAATATCTGATATCCATGTTTCCAAGTACTTGTGAGAGAATACCCATTATATAGTTTCGTTGATAATGACTATAGGTGGTCTATTATGTTTAATGTTTGGGTACTTTGTAGTAGCTATAACTTTTGTTTTCTTTATGTTTATGTCCAGTCCGTACCTTTTACAGTGGGGGTTTACTGATTTGCCTAGGCGCTGTAGGTCTTCTATGTTGTCAGTTATAATGTTAGTGTCAACTGCATATCGTATGTTGTTCATTGTCTTGCCATTTATGACAATAATTCCCATCTCTTCTGACAATGCTCTTTGAAGATACATTCACTATATTCATAGAATAAGAGAGGCAAGAGTATACACCCCTGTCTTACTCCACGGCATATTTTAACCTCGTTGCTTAAGTCTTTTCCGACTTTTACTTTAGCTGTTTGGTTTCAGTAAAGGTTAGAGATTATTCTTACATCTCTACTATCAATGCTTTTCTTCTTTAGTATCTCTAGTTGTTTGGTATGTTGAACCCTGTCAAAAGCTTTCTGAAAGTCGATGTAGCAAATGTACATTTCGTGGTTCATGTCTAGACATCTTTGTCGCAACACCTTCTCTGGTTTCCATACTTTTCCTAAATCCCATCTGCGAGTCGCTAATTTTTTCTTTTAATTTTTTGTATATTTGATTGTGTATTACCTTTAAAAAGATCTTCAAGGTGTGGTTCATCAGGGCAATGATCCTATGATCTGCACATTCTTTAGCTCCATTCTTTTTCGGTAGTGTCACAAATGTTGAGGTTGCCATTCTTTAGGAATAACACCCGTCTCGTATATGTTATTAAACAGATTTAGTAGAACGTCAATGGAATCTTTGTTAATAAGTTTTATCAACTCAGATGGTATTTCGTCAATACCAGTTGTTTTTCCGGATTTGGAATTTTTTATTGCTTATTCAAGTTCTTTCTTTAGAACAAATTTAGTTGTGTCAATGTTGTTCGATTATCGTTGAATAGTTTTTGAATATATTTGCACCATCTTGTCAATTTTTCTGTTGGTTCTATAATTAGATTGCCGTTTTTGTTTAATAGTATATCAGGTTGGCGGGTTTTAGTCCTTTCACACAGTTCTTTTATGTTTATGTGCGTATTAAAAAAATTATATTTGTTATCAAATTCTTCGATTTCTCGACATTTATCTGCCAACCATTCTTTGGCTTTTTTAATTTTGTTTGTGATGTCGTTGTTTATCTATGTATTGCCGGCGCAGACTCATCATGTCCAATATCTCCTGTGTCATCCATTCTTTGTCTCTTTTTTTTGTAGGTTTTAGTTCTTCAATCCCTACTTTTTTTAGTGTTTTCTTTATGTTCTGCCACTGTTCATCCACGGTGCTGCTTTAAGTGATTAGAGTGTTTTGGTTGATTCCTCTATTTTTTAGTTGTTTCATCTTGTTGTTTATGTCTTTTTTAACCTTTTTACTGTCTTTCAGTTTTTTAGAGTTTTTCATTTCCTTGGTAGTTCTAGGTATGGTTCTTTTCAGTCGTACATGCAACGTGGTAACTACCGAGTTATGGTCAGATCTTATGTCCGCCTCCAGAAATGTTTTGACGGACTTGATGGCGTTTCTGAATCATTATGTAGTCGATCTGGTTTCTAACAATGCCCGATATTCCGTCTGATGATGCTTTCCATGTGGAAAGTTGGCGTAGAGAAAGTTGGTAAAAAGTGTTAGTTGTTATAATTTCTTTTTATTTGGCAAAATTTAACAAGTCTATCTTCACGGTCGTTGCGGTTTCTTAATCCGTATTTGCAGATAATTCCAGCTACCACTCCTCCTATTTTTGCGTTTAGATCGCCCATTACAACAACAATTTTGTGTTTTGCGATCGGTATATATCAAATTAGTATCCGATTTTACCACGGATACCTTTTAAGCTCAATTTTCTAGATATATTTTACGTTGTGGATGTGTATCTGAAATCTATTCAGATAATGCGACAAATTTTGTTGGAGCAAAAAATTATCTGCCTGGTCTAGGCCTCTTGCTCAACGATCCAAACAACAAAAATAATATCAAAACTGCCATTCCATTTCAGAATATAAAATAAAAATGTATACGACCACCTTGAAGGTTTGTGGGAAGCTCCAGTAAAAAGTAAAAACGCAATTAGCGTCGTATAGCCTGAAACGCTTTACTTACATAACCCATACTGCACACCCTTACTACACAAATTAAAGTTGTGTTACACTCCCGCCCTTTATACCCATTATCAGAAATCCCTGACGACTACTCTGCATTAATTCCAAAACACAACTGTGACCTGACTATGATGAAACTCTATCTAATCAGCTTTCACAATGGGAATACGTTGAGGAAATGCGTTAACACGTTTGGAAAAAATAGCATATAAAGTATTTGGCAGAATTACACAAGCAAGTCAATTGGAGGACAATGAGAAACTTTTTAAAAGTTGGAAATTTAAAAATTATTTAAAAGATAATATTCCCAGAAGTGCAACCATACGTATCAGCGTTCCAAAAATATTAATTCAAATAAAAATAAACTCAATAATACAAACCACAAGCAACAAGAAGTTATCAAATTTCTCTCTCTCATTGCCAATTAATGATAACGATAGAAATATCAAAAATTTTTAGAACAAAACAGTAATAAACATAGTGCTTTATAGAAAACAATAATGCAACAAAACACAAATCAGTAAACTATAAATTAAATTTAAATAAAATAAAAAAATTTCTACATGTAGCAAATGATATGTTAGTTGACATTGAACATGATGGAACCACCACAGCTCAAAATATGCTTTCTGAAACCGCGGTTCAACATACATCTGCATTTACATAAATTCAATTACGTTTGCAGAAATAACAAAAATAATTTAAAAAAAAAAGTTGAGCAAAGAAGTCACACATTTCTTCTCTGTGGCTCGGTGTGCCCGACACCTCAATTGAGTACCCCAAAAAGAAACGGCGTGACTAGGTAAACAACAAAAAGCTAAAATTAAAAAAATCAAGAAATATCAATAACTGAAATACTAAATTACTAAAAACAATAATAGATACTCAATATTTTCTTTTTTGATTCTATGATAAATAATAGATACATTTGCCAAAACCCTTCCTGTCTTATTCTATATTTCCAAAAAAACTAAAGTTAGCAAAAGCAATACCACTTTCTATTTCGCCAATAACGCGCCGTATCTTTTCTTTAAAATGTTCAATTGCTTGTGACTTGTTTGCATAAACCTTTACTTTCACGTAGCTAAAAAAAATCCAACGGCGTTAGGTCGGACAAACTTAGTGGCCAATTTTAATCGCCAAACCAAAAAATAACACGTCCTTTAAACTTAGTCCGCAGTAACACCATTTTTTTGCGTGTAATATTACAGGTCGCACCGTCTTGTTGGAAAAACATATCCTACACATCAATTCAATCCAATTAGAGCCACAAAAACTCGAGTAACATTTTGCAATAACGCACACTATTAACAGTTACCGCATTTCCAGCTGCATTTTCATAAAAATCACTCCGCCAGCCCAAAATGCGCACGGTTGTTCGAGTATTTTAAAGGATTTGCAGAACCTCAAATTTGACAATTCTGCTTATTTACGTAATCCATAAGTTGAAAATGTGCCTCATCTAAGAAATTTTTTTTTTTTTGAAAAATCCGCAATAATTTGAAGCTGCTGCAGCGTCCAATCAACAAATCTACGGCGCTGTGCATGGTACGATGACTAAAATTTTTGAATCAATTAAACCTTGTACGTGTGCAAATGCAGATCTCTTCTCAAAATTTGTTGCTGAGTGGGTCTGGTAATGTTCAATTCTTGGTGTCAATGTCGAACTTTTCCTCACTACGCCTGTATTATCAAGGAACCCACTAAAACGGCAACAAACAGTGGTCTTCCCATCTATCAGCGTAAATTTTGTCTTCAATTTTTTAATTAGACTGTAAACTTTTGATTTATTTGGCGCATTATTTTAACTAAACATTGTACGTAATTTGCAAAACTTTTCCCATCTTTGTATTGCATTTTCATGCATTCTAATAAAACGGAAGCACCCATTTTTATAACACCAGATATCTTAATCTATTAAAAACTATGCGCCATTGTCTCACTAAGTGTCAACAAAAACTTAAATACTAGTCAGTAAAAGCATACAAGCAATTACCAATACAGTATCAAAATATAAAATGTTAGAAACATATTAATAGACTTATTATTATTCTATATATGCTTTTAATGACTATAATTTTTGCCAAACTTTTATTGTTAAAGTTTGTATTTATTTATTTATTTATCTATTTATCTACTAGTCAACGGAAGCCATTACAAAATAAGAAAAACAACTATTGTCAAGTATGGGTAAGTCTATACGTTTATGCGGTATATAAAATAAACAGTCATTGCATAAAACTCTGGTTGATCTAAACCAATTGAGCTGAGCAAGTCAGGACAATCAGTAATCTCACAAAACACTTTAAAAATTAGTGTCACGTCAACATTAAAACGTGTTTTTTATGACTAGTCATGTTAAATGTAGAGAGCAGTTCCATGTAGCAGCCAGCAATTTTGCGTTTATAAGCCAAAAAACAAACCATTTTTTTAAGATAACACATTTAAGCAATATACAAGATAGAAGCCTATTACAGCATTGCAAAAGATTATCAGAGTACAAAGATCAAAAAAACTCCGAAGAGTTACGCTTCACAAATCTTAAAAACTTATAAGCTTTAGCCACAACAGTATCCATATGTAGTGTAAATAATACTTAATAGACTTAAACCAAACGTAATTCCAAAATCAGTGTTAACTGTCGACAACATTTCATTTATGACAGATTAACTATACATCACCGTAGATTGACGTCTAGAAAATGTCATTACTTTGAACTTATTTAAATTTAGTAGTAAGTCATTTAGATTGTCATTAAATCTGCTTTTTTTCATTAAGTAGTACAGCATCATTCAAACATTGAATTTTTTTAAAGATTTTTGTGTTGTCAGCAAACAATAAACAACGCGCAAAACAGTGTACCACATCATTTATAAAGATATTAAACAGTAAAAAATGACTGAACAATGCGCACAAGTTCAGATCTGTTAGATAAATAAAACTAAATCCATAGTAACAAAGTGCCATTAACTTTAATACAACGTAGTTTTATAATAAGTATCTTCTGGTCAACGGTATCAACAGCTTTAGAAAAGTTAGTGTAATCTGAATCTATCTAAAATCTGTCCTCAGCACATTTGTTATATAAAACTTATACAACAAAAGATTGGAAGACGTTGATTTGCCAATTCAAAAACCGTGTTGATCGAGAGCAATTTCTGATTGCAGAATAGCAGTTAGTTGACAGGTAACTAACTTTTCAAAAACTTATTGATAAAATAGATATAAAGAGTGATAAAAGCTTGTTTCTAGCAAGTAGGAAAAGTACCAATAACCAGAGATAAGTTGAATAAAAGCCACAAAGACCGGCAGAAAGCAAATCCACATTTTAGTTTGTTTTAACATAAAAACTTTTTTTTTTAAATCTAGTAATTTACTAACTAACTTTTCTCACAAATTTAATTTTAAAACTCTAAAAACCTCAAACATATTGTAAAACTTTCCTAATAAACTAATCAAAAAAGATTTTTAGAACACTTTTGACAAATTTTCGAAGTCAATAATATATGTTAGGTTAGGTTATCCACCAATAATTTTAAACAAATTCGGGGTGTTTCAAAACATGTGTCAAAAAATAAATAGTAGGATTTCTTAGCTATTTATAAGAAAAAAGTTCTTATTAACATGGTTCCGCAAACGCGTGCGTTTTTGACAATATCTCAGAAACGGAAAGAAAAAGTAGCAACATGATCACAAAACCTTAATTTTACAAGACTAAGCAATAAAATAAAAAACAAAAAAATCACAAAAAATTGTTGAAAATGACCTCCTCCTACGTTAACGCAGGTTTTCAAACTACGTCTTAGTGACTGAAGTACCAGTTCAAAAATGCCTAAAGTGTTTTGTATCGTATTGCAGGATGCAATAATGCAATTTCTTAGATCTTCATCAGTAGTAACTGATGTAGTTAAAACTAAACTTTTTAAGTGACCCCACAAAAAAAATCTAAAAAAAATAGATCTAGAAACCAAGGAGATCAAGCTTGTGAGCTTCCTCGACCTATCCAACGGTTTTTATACTGTACATTTAAAAATTTACAACTAAACTAAAATGTACAGGAGCACTATCGTACATAAACCACATTTCATTTCTTAATTGAACCGGAACGTCCTCTAAAAGTCCTGGCAGCATTTCTTCAAGAAAATTACAATATGATTTACCATTTAGCCTACACGGCAAAAAATATGAATCTATTAAATGGTCTCCTACAACACCTGCCCAAACATTAACGGAAAATGTTTGCTGATGATGGCCTTCCATTATGGCATGTGGATTTTTGTCGGCCCATACATGATTATTATGGATGTTCATAATTGCATCGCAAGAAAATTTGCTTTGTCCGTAAATAAAACTTGTTCTAAGAATCGAGGATTTTGCACAATTCTTTCTTGAAACCATTGACACATAGCCAATCTATGCGGAAAATCCACTGGTAAAAGAGCTTGTACTCGCTGTATGTGATAAGAATATAACATCTGGCTTTTTATTATCCTCCACACTGCAACGTGACTAAGGTTTAGGTTTAAACCTATTTTTCTAGTGCTAGTTGATGGATCGTCTTCGATTTCTTAAAGAACATCTTCTTTAATTTGCGGAGGTAGCAGGCAAGGTCTTCCATTTCCTGCAGCTCTTTTATGTACACTTCCAGTTTGATGTAGACGTTCGTGAACACAAATGAATGTTTTTTCATTTGGTATCTGTCGGTTTGGAAACCATTCTTGATAAATTCGATAAGCTTTTCTTGCATTTCCATTGGCAACGTCTAAAACAAAATGCATATCGCACATCTCGCTATCACTGTAATTATTTATTTTGCTATCACCACGCAAGCAAAATACTAAGAATGGGCAAATTAGTTGGGTAATAAAGATAATAAGTTTCCGCAATTTTGACTCCTTTTGAAAAATGGTTATTTAACAACTAAACAACAATTGTCAATAACAAATGCATAAACGCTAACGACTAGATCAAAAACAAATGTTTTTATTAACAACAAAACATGTTGCTACTTTTTTTCATGTTTTCTATCATAAAATGGCGTATTTCTCTAAAACGGTTTACGTTAGAGCTTTTAATTAAGAGTACTACTACAGAATGCCAATTTTCCAATTGTCATAGAAATTAGAGCCATAAAAACCTCACGCAACCCTAAAATCTCCGTCAATAACACATGAAAAAATTTGAATAAACGCTTAAAAAGTAGCTAATATTAATTTAGTTTTGTATCTCAAACGGTTCTTGAAATATCGTAAAAAAATAAAAAAACAATAATTTTTTTACACCCTGTATCTTGAAAACGGTGCGTTTGCGGAACCATGTTAATGGGAACTTTTTTTATAATTAGCCAACCAATCCCACATTTTATTTTCCGACTCATGTTTTGAAACATCCTGTATAGTAACTCTAGAATTTGTTAACAATTTATAAACTTGCTAGCAAACATTTTATATACAAACTGTAGTTACCAAAAAGTGGCTCAGATGAATGCATTTATTAAAACTTTTTGTTTGAAAAAAAATAATAAAAATAATGTTCCATATCTCCAAAACCGTTGTTGTGGTTTGTACTACCACTCCCTTAAATATATTCTTTTTTCTTTTTTTTTTGTGCTAGGAAGAGAATCTTCCTAAAAACTCGCAAAGTGTCGGTTTCACCCTAATAATAATATAATAATAATAATAATAATAATAATAATAATAATAATAATAATAATAATAATACACGGAAAATATTTACATAATGCACGTATGTGCCAACCATATAGGTAGTGCCTAGAATAAATGGGATCTGGTTCCACTTCTAGGTTTCAGACTGACGGGCCGGGTCTAAAATTTTAGAAGCTTTTAATAGCTTGACGAAGTCATTATTACTTGCATGCTATAAGCAAAGTAACAGCTGATCTTTAGCTGATAGAAGAAGAGCGCTAGGCGCCAATCACGCAGCCTGTGCAGAGGATTTCTCCCCGTTTGCGTTGAGACCGCTCCGTAGAGAAGCATGAGACTGCTTACGGGGAGCAGGTGTCTTACCGGTGACCTGGCTGTTGCGGATAGACTTTAGATTCTGATAAACCAGGCAGCCCTTACAACTTGCAGTGTGGTCCCCACCACACGCCACGCATTTTACTAAATGGCCACTCTCTTTAGTGAGAGTGCAACCAGCGCTTGGATGAGCTCCGGCGCACTTGACGTACCGATATGGTGCGTTGCACCGAGATTCTCCGTAGCCGTAGCGTTGGCAACGGTGACATTGTGCAATCTCGGGGCCTTTGCGTTTGACCTCTGTGGTCACGCAAAGCTCGAGCATTTGGTTAGAGACAGAATCTCTTTGTTTTTGGTTTCTTGGGGAAGCTAGACGTACACCATTGGTCCATTAGTCGATTTTAGAGTGTACCCCTGGGCGATGAGCTCAGCCTGCACTATTTCAACCTTAATGCAAGTAGGCACACCCCAAATAACATATTTTAAGGTCTTTTTGGACCCTAGTTGGTAGGTGTGATAAAAGATGTCATGCTTCGTGCAATAATTAATCACCGCTCTGAAGTCATCCTGCGTTAGGAGGTGCAGGCAAACGCCATCGACCACGTTTACTGCGCGATTAATGGTGATGTTTAGTGACTTAAAGGTCACCTTTAGCTCTAAGTACGCATTCTTATCATGGATGGTAATAGGAAGAGAGCGGCGTGCACCGGCTCCCACTGTGGGCGCCGGCTGAGCTGAGTGGCCTAAGGTGCTAGTAGCCGGACTAAAGCTGATTGGCTTAGCCTTAGCGGTGGACCGGGTTAAAAACTCTTTGGCCTTAGTGGCTGATGGCCTTGATGGTGTTGAAAGCACCTGACGTGAGGGGCCGGCTAAAGGCCTATTAGAGCAAAAAGATTGAGAAAGCTCACCTAGTTCCTTCCTCATCTTATTTGACTTTGCTTTTCCTTTCTTCCCTTCAACCAAGATAAATTTGCCCTTTTCGGATGGGTCTTCTTGGTAGAGATTGACTTTACTTTGAAAAGTACATACATGAGCTCCAGTATCTCCCGGTCCGACATCTTACCGTCGGAGTCCATGCTGGAATAAAAATGTTTAATTAATTAATTAAATTAATTAATTAATAAAACTGTCAAAATTACTAGTGGATGACAGTCTCTTTCAACTGTTCATCCGCGCCTAGCGTGCAATGATAATTGCATTTATCCTCGATTGGATCCAATAGTCGGTGCGTCTCTTGGCTCGTTCTCGTAGTGGACTGGTCTGGTCGGCTGCTGACAGTCGACTTGCTGTATTCTTTTTTGAACACCCTGTATTGTAGAACTCACTAACAAAACTAAAACTTTTCAAAATAATTGAAAATTTTACTAATAAGCTAAAAAATCATGGTAAATTTTAAAACAATATTGACAAATTTTAGTAATTGGTGACAAAGTCTAAGACTAACCAACACGTAATATTACTGCTAAATCTTAAAATTCACAGTCTAAAACGAAAAGTTTCTTATAATTTCTTGAATTAAATACAGATTCAAGATGTCACTTTAAAAACATTACTATTTTAAATACTATTTGATAAAACTAAAATAACTTATGCAACTACTAATCGTATTTGCAATTTTATAAATATTTATTTAATTTTTATAATTTTTCAAGTCTAGATATTTCGTGTAAATGCTACTGCAAATAAATTAAAAACTATTTGAAAACATTCTAACAATTGCTCATTTACAAAATAGATTTTAACAGCTCAAACTACTTCATGCGTGTCCGCCTTCAGAATCGAGCAAAACCATTCCTATATATTGCCATTCCGCTTGTAAAACTTTGTCCCTGTGTGAAATTCCACACTCTCCTTCTCACCCCGCACCATTATTAAATTGTATAATTTAGAGAAATATTCAGCAAAGACAGACAGCGCAGAGCAGTGAAGGAGGAGGCCTGAAAAGCCCCCAAATTTCCCAATACGAATAAAATATTTCTTGACAGCCTTCACAAAACTTTATTGTGATACCTTTTGTCTAAATGGGAATATCCGCCGACAGGTTTTTCATTTGTAAATATATTTATTTTTCTATATATTGCTTTTTTCTGCATGAAAAATTCAATAATTTAATGTTTTTATTATAAAAATCTATTAAATAAAAACAATAAATTAAAATTCAATTAAATAAATATATCAATAAATGTTTTTCCTTAGATGTAGATAGCAGAACAAAATAGGAAAACGCGTAACGTTAATAAATTATGCGGAATCGTGAAATTGGATCGACACGATCCATCCGCATTGCCTTCCTACTAATTCCTCCAACGCAGATTAATTTACGAAGCCGCTCTAGCGCTTCTTCCTACAACCCCCGAATGGATTTAGGTTATTTACAAATATAGTTTCTCCCCAATAAAGACATCAGTTGCAGGATTGGGTTTCTTAAGTAGGCGCAAACTGAGGCGTTTCCAATCAGCAACAACGAACCACTTTCACCCCCTTGCTTTGCGATCGATGTAAATTGCCAACAACATTCATACAATGTATAAGCAATGCGAAAATTCAAATCAAGTTAAAAAAAATTGCTGTATACATTTCTAGATACAATATATTGACAAAACTGCGGAGCATCCTTAATCGAAGAGATAATTAGATTTTTGTTTGGCTCCAATGATCCGTAACATGTTTCACAATCGCGTACAATAAATCATGATGCATAGGCTTTAGTCAATATCTTTTGGTTGTATATGTGTGTGCGTATTTAATCCGGTACAAACGCAAGATGAATGGATTCGCAAAGTAATGCCACTAATTCTAATCCGTGTTCGTGTCCGCCTGCACTAGAAAAGTGATCAATCAGTTTCGCCTAAGAGCTTTCCGCACCGACCCTTCTGCTTAGAGAAAGGAATTATTTCAACCATTAACAGAAAAATATATCTGATTATGATGATACCAATCCATTTTGTTATATGTATTTTTTAAAGAAAGAATACGTTGTTTGAAACTTAACAGGCATGTGCTCTAAATATATGACAAACATAGTAGTAGTATATTTTTACTTTACAAATGTTTATTTATATTGAGTCTCAATTAGTCGTACCAAGTCATAATAATATAAAAGTTAAAATTGGTGCTTTTTTAAAAGTTCTCTGAATATTGCTGTTATAATGAAATGTGTAATTTATAGTGCAGCATCTGATTGAATTGAAAATATAAATGTCTTTACTTGTAAAATGTTTAAAATGTAGTTTCTCAGTTTTCACTCCACAATTCACTCACTCGTATATACATATTGAAAACTCAGTACTTTCGTCTTGGCGTCATCTCTTGCAGAACGTACCTTATATGCAGTCGATAAGCCTGCAAGCTTCTAGAGAGTGTTGATTTGAAATAAATCTGTAAAACGCTTTTAGTGAAACTTGCTCCAGAAATAAAATATTAAAAATGTTATCAATACTTTATTTAGATAGGGATGTTGGGGAAAAACAATATGAGAGCAAAGCATAGAAAACCATAAATATATTTTGAATGCATTAAAAATTTTCCCAAAAAACTTAATTGATAATTGAAATAGTTTATAAATTAATAAAAATCAAACTAAAAAAGCAATTATTTTATATAAATGATCTATAAATTGCATTTTTTATGGGTAAAACTAATTAAAATAATAAGCATTTTTTTTTAAACTCTTTGATTGTTTTTGCATCATTTATGCTAAAAAAATCCTTAAAAAAATTAGGCCCTTATTGATCACTTAACAATAGATTTATCTAATAAAATCTATCAACTGCTCAAAAAAAACATCCATAATGTAAAAGACAACATGAATTGCTAAGAAAACATATTCATTGCCTCATTTATTGCTGAAAAACTATCAAATTAAGCCCTTTTACCTTCTCTAGTAGTGAAACTTACTCCTCCGTCCCAACACACAGCCAACCAAGGTGGTTGATGTATGCTATGACATCGCTTAAAGAGGATTCTTTTAGACTGACCATATCAAGCCGCAGGTACAGGTACATACTACGTGTTCGGTAGTGTCGTCTTCAATTTCATATTTTTTGCATATTGAGCTATCTACAATATCCAAAGAAGGCATGTGTTTTCTTAATTATGAATGCCCTGTTATAATTTGCATGTTTGTTGTCATTTTTGGGTGTTTACAACCCGGGTTGTCCGTCGTGCTTTAAATGCATTCTGTGTATTTGCTTTTTGTAAAGTGTTAGGGCTTTTTAGTAGTAGCACGTTCCAAAGTTTAGTATAAGCTTTGATGTGATTTTGAATTTTTATATAGCTAAAATTGCTGTTCTGCTGCCCATTAAAATATTTTTCGAGTTACTATTTCTATCACCCCATGGGCTATTTATATTCTCGTTATCTAGCCTAGAGGATAGTTGTATGTATCCGCAGTAGTAACAATATTGAGACGTTTAGATCTTAGTAATTTCTTGCTCTAGAGCCTCGAAAAGTTTTTGAGATAGTCCTTATTTGCACTTTGCTCCTGTTGTTCATGTGTGTGTACACTGTTTGCACTCCTTTTTTAATGAAGGAAAAAAAAACTTCCAAAAACTTTGTGCCCTATGAAACGCTGTATTATGTACAACCGCTAGACACCGACCGACTAAAAAAAGAACTGAGCTCTGTGGTACTTTGCAGGTCATCTCCAACTTGCCGCTTCCAACCTGAATTACCCTGTTGTGAAGGTAGTTGCAAATCTGTCTGACAAAATACGGTCTCACTTGCCTCCTCTCCAGTTCTGTAATAATGCCCTTCTACAGACTCAAGTGGAAAGCATTTTTGACATTCAGCGTCAACACCTCTGCAAACTTATTTCTTTTTTTGGTTTCCTTCGCTATGCTTTTGATCCTTTAGATGGCGCCTATGTCAACGGGACTTGCTCTCCGTAAAACCATATTGCTCAGGGGCAAATCCGCCGGTTCTAAGTAGCTTTTCCTGCAATCTCTTGTTTGGAATCAGCTCGAAGAGTTTACCCAAGCTGTTTAAAATGCTTAGTAGTCTGAAAGTTGCTGCCGATGCTTTTGGCTGGTTTCTCGATTTATCAGTGTTTTAAAAGTCACTGAGCAGAACTCTGCGTTTTTATTGGCAAATACTTTTGCTATTTCGGGCCTGTAACTTTTTCTCGTTTCAGTTGCTTAGCTGCTTATCTTACCTCGTAGCAAGTGCACGGACATATTTCTGCCAAGTTTATAGCTTTCTCCGGCTATTAGGTTTTGGCATGTTGTAAAAAAAGCTCGCAAGCCAGTCTACTTGTTTTTCTTCCGACAGAGTTATAAAAAAACGTTACAGACCTTGCAAACTGTTGCATTTAGCTCCTCAGCCGTGTAGTTACAGTGTTCTTTTTCTGCTGCCACTGCAACCCTGTTTTCAAATTTCTCAGTCCGCGCATCACAAAAGATCCAATCGTGTTACTGCGTGATCGGGTTCCTAGCAATTGGTTTTCTTTGCACTCTTAGTAGAAGTGTTTTTTACAACTTCTTCGAAGAAGGAGTTTGCCGCCCCTCTCTGCAGTGTATAAAAATTCAGTTCCATTTAGGCGCAGTGCTGCTAATATTGCTACTTCTTGGACACAGATGTCCAAAGGTGGCAGACACAGCATTGATTTCATCATCAGTTCGTATACCGCTTGTTGCACTTAGGCATGCTATTTGTTGCAATAGATTTAGTTAATTTGCTGACGTTTCTGATTGGTTTTTGGACACCGCACTAGTGCCCCATAGGTGAGCATAAATTTTATGACAGCTATGAATAGCCATAGTATTATCTTTAGAGATGGTTCCCATGTCTTGCTAAAAACCCGTCAATATTACCAGAATGACTTAAAAGTTTTGGTAGATATATTTGACAATTTTTCTTTATTTGTGAAGGGAACCAGTTCGGTATTTTGAGGATTAACCGTAAAAACCTAATTTTTGCTTAAATTTTCTATTACTTTTAGCGCTTCTTGCATTAAGCCACTTAGCAGAACCGTTATATCATCTACGTAGCCAATTATATAGAAACGTCAGTAGTAGTAGTAGTCATAGTATTGGTATTACCCCAACCTCAACCAGTAGGCAGCTTCTGTCAACTACTCTCCTGACTATTAAGTCGCCTGCAGTGACTGTTGCGGTTTTCTTCTCTATCTTGTCTTTTATCCGTCCATTAATTGTTGGATTAACACCATCTGTCAAGAATGATGTTATTATTTTTTGGAAAGTAGTTTTGTTAAATGCACTTAGAAAGGAGACACCTTGTCCTGTAATAGACTTTCATGTGTATGCGTTTTGGTTTTAATGCATCGGCGTAGTGCCGTCTCCCAAATTTATTCTTCTTGAAGACTGTCTTCCAAATGTCTTTAAAAAAAAGACAGACGACTTATCGCCAGAGAATAGTCAGAGCGTCCTGGTGTTAATATAGACACAACTTTTACTTTTCTCCATATTATGAAGATGTAACATAAGGCAATGCATGCCCCATAGATTTTCATCAGGTGGGCTATAATATCCTCGCTTCACTACAAAAAAAGCTAAAAAAATTCCGTCCAGTCCTAATACCTTGTATGTTTCTGATTTCCCAGATTATAAGCGTATCTTCTACAAAGTAGTGTGCAGCGTTACCCCATAATGAGGGCAAGGTGCAGCATCAGACTACCCTTGTGTCAAAGTAGTTCATCTTATAAAATAAGTTGTTTCCTTTAGGTCGACTGTGTATGTGCCCTTCAATTGTCTTTGACAACTAAGTTATTGGGAGTCTATTGATAAGTTTTTTTTTACTGTTGCGGCAGTGGAAGTACGTTAAACATCCTCGCTAAAAGTTCTTCATGTTTCTCTTTGTCGTTAAAAAACAAGATTTTTGTAATATTTTTGAAAAATATGTAGTCTGGTAGAAGTTTTCTGCTCTATTAAAATTTTTTCTTGCGGTCGCTTTGAGTCGCTTTAAGTTGTTCGTGTTTCTATCATCACTAGAGTATAGTACTGTAAGAAGCAGAAACCGACTTTAATAAACCGAAGTTCATGTATGTATGTGTTAACATGTTTTCCAAACTTACCTACGTAATTTTCATTTTCTTCAACACTTTTAGGTTCAAATAAAACTTTATAAGCACTTAAACTTTACAATAAGTTTTAGTAAGACCTATTTTTTATTTTGTGCGTATGCTTTAAGCTAAACTTTATGCATCTAACATTGCCAGTTTTAGATAACCCGTAGCCAAGCTAATCCTCGCAGCAATAACATCGCTAGTGGAGAGCTGGGGTATAAGAAAAACTGTTATATGCATAGGTGCGTAATTGCACGTCCTTAGCTTACTGTTTCTAAGATTTACAAAAACATTTTCTATAAGTCCAAAAACCTTAGATTTTACTATCCATAATTCCTGAATTACATCTAGTTTGCGGCAGTGCTTCTACGGCTGCTCGATAGTGACATAGGTTGTATTAAATTACATCACCGCAACCCGGATCTTTCTGCAAGAGCTTGAAGAGATGTGGTTTCCCTTTCCAGTTTTGTGTGAGTAGATTTACTTCCTTTTCCACCTCCATGCTTTTTTCTGTCGTATATCTTTGGTGGCTACTTTGATAAATGGTTTGATAAACATAAAGATCAGTTGGCTGAATTTCCCACTATACTTTTTGACATTTTTTTTCTCTTTACTTAAGACAAAGAGCCGACCTTTTGGGTCTTCCTTCACAGTGGTACAAAAGACACTCCAGTTCACATCTGGTTCTGCCTCTTCAGAGGTCCCAAAAGCTAAAGAGTAGCTTTTGTCTTCCTGAGAAGCTGATACGTCTGTACAACGCTAAATGTTGATTTTTAAGATTATATTATTTAGCCACCCCTAAGATTTGTCATTATTACATTTGATTTTATAGATATTTCTTAAGTGTAACTACCCTCTAAAGATAGAAGATGTTTCCTTAGGAGTAAATAAAGTTTTATCCAGCTCTCAAGTTAGGGAAATTTTAATTAACTCTGCCTCTTCCCTATGCTTTAATAATTTTACCTAAAGAATAGAACTGGTTGGTGACACCTACTTAGAGGTTTTTGAGTACAGTCTCCTTGTAGACTCCTAGCTTTTTTGTTAATTAAGAGGTAATTTTTAAGCTTGACCAAAACTTTTTTGCCTTCCTCCTAGGTTCTAGGTTGCGTAAGTAAGAGTGGGCTGTATATAGAAACGCTTTTAGAAACCAACAGAAATAGCAAAAAAAGCTTAAATTTTATGTATTTCTGTAGATATATTGTAAGATATCTTGGAGCGTAGTGCACGGCACTTCCTGAAATTTTCAGGGTATTTTTTGCATATACAGCCTTTTATTTCAACAACGCTTGGTCGAATGTGACTGGGACAAAAAAATTTAGTACCAAAGTGAACCCAAGGAATCCACTGATAAGTTTATTTTTTACCGGAATAATCCGAAAGTACCCGGAACCGGAAGTAACTTTAAAATTTCAAATGGCAACATAGGTCGAGTATGATATTAATTGATAGATCTTTAAAAAAAAACAACTTTTATTAAAATGTTTTTTTTAATACTTTGCATATTTACAAAAATAAACGAAGAAAAACTAAATTGAAAATTAGTTATCCATTCAACACTCAATTTCCTTGAGTTGACTTTGCTTTTTTGTTATGTTAAAATAATTGACGTTCGTGAATATGGTACTAATTGAGAGGTCTTTTTAAAAGAAACAACTTTTATTAAAATGTTTTTTTAATATTTTGCATATTTACGATAATTAAAAAATACTAATCGTTTAAAAGTATTTCATTCTACAATTCAAATAAGAATGTAAAAGTAAAAAATATGATAATTAAAACAACTATTCAATTATTTATGTTTATGTTCAAATTGCCTTCCTTCTTAATCAATGCATCTTTGTAGCCGATTTCGAACGTCGTTGACGGCCCGTAGTATCTCATCTTCTTTAAGTGAACGGCAGACATTTCGTATTCTCTCCTTCATATTATCCACACTAAACATTAAGGGTCCACACGTGTTGATTAGCAACTTCTCTTAACCAATGAGGGTTTTCATTACTCCAGTAGTGAACATTATGTAAATTAACAACTCCGTTGCATTTGAATGTCGACTCATCTGTCCATAGAATTTTGTGATAAAAATTATAATTTTTAAGAGACAACCATTTACAAAAGTTCAACCTATCTTGAAAATCGCACTCTTCAAGTTTCTGGTGTAGAAAGATATGGTATGGATGGAAATTGTTTGTTTTTAAAACTCTACATGCAGTGGAGCGACTTATTCCAGCATCAATTTCAATTCTTCTAGTCGAGATGTTTGAGTTCAGAGCAATTGCTGCAAGAATATCTGGTGCTCTTTCATCTTGTACACGTTTTCTGATACATCGACATTTGTTGTGGCTGGGTTGTAGCTTATCAGTTGTCTTAACTTGTTCTGCAAGGCGCCGAAAAACATTTTTAGACTGATTGGCTTGTTGATGGTATCGCTCAGCATAAATTCGCTCAGCAGTACAATAGTTTTGGCCGCAATCACCTCCTAATATCATCAGCATATCAAAACCTTCGAGGTTTGTAAAATCCATGTTGACACATTCAATACTTTGACAATAATAATTTATTTTACTTCAACTATTCACAAACGTCAATTATTTTGGCATAACAAAAAAGCAAAGCCAACTTGAAGAAATTGAGTGTTGAATGGATAACTAATTTTCAATTAAGTTTTTTTTGTTTATTTTTGTAAATATGCAAAATATTAAAAAAAAATGTTAATATAAGTTGTTTTTTTAGAAAAAAAAAAATACCCGTCATCTTTATTTAAAAAAAACTGTTTTTTAAAGTTCTGAAAATTTTTCAAAATTTAATAAAAAAAATTTTGGCTGTGAAATATTATTCTTTGAACAATTAAAAAAAAGTTTCTTCCAATTCCTAAAAATGCAACTCTGAAAAGTTACAAACGATAAAAAAATGTAAAAAACGCAAAAAATTGTTTTTTTTTTTAAATTAGGTTTCATGCAAAAAAAGACATTTTAAATAGCTTAAGCAAAAGAAAATGTTCATTCCGTACACTTGATTCATATATGGCCATATACATATATATATATATATATATTGTCAAAGTAGTATCAAAAACAGAATAACCAATTGTCAAAGTATTCTTCATCTTTTTATCTGCTTGATGTCCACTTCTAGACCTGGATCTTGTGCCGTTTTGTACCATCTACATTCTGCTACTTCCTTTATGCCGTAAATGCATCTCTTCTTTAGTCTTTCCGTTCCTCTTTGTTCTTCTTTGGCATTAGTGAGTTCATGTCTGGCAACAAACACCACCCAGTTCCATTTGAGCTAGGCAATACGTTCTACAACGTCAGTTATCGGAGATTTTCTACAAATTTCCTTAGTTCTTACATCAAGTGATTGGATATTAGGAACCACTTTTAACATAAAAATTAAAAACGCTTACAAAGAAAAGTAACTTTAAATTTTTTGGCTATTCATTCCAATTTAGATTGCACCAAATAAGATCTAAATTCTAAAAGCCCCAATTATGTGCTAATATGTTGTAAAAAAAGCATTATCAGTCAAGTTATAATTTTTAAAACAATTTATTTTACTTGCCTGCACCAACGTTTGCATATACTTTAATCAACAACAGTATTTGAACTGTCTGTGATATGCGTAGATTTTCTGTTGCTAAATTTGGCGTAATTAGCCCAGACTGCTACATTGAAATGATCACTAACTTTCCGGTACCAAAACTACAAAAACAGAGAATAGATATTGAAAGTGTATAGTTTCAGCAAAATAATGCCAAAACCCACATACAGCAAAAACCTCAATAAGAGTTTTTTGTGAAATTTTTCAAGAACAAATTATTTCACGTTTTGGCAATGTGCCCTAGCCACCTCGTTCTTCTGACCTAACTGCTTGTGGTTTTTCTTGTAAGGTTTTCTGAAGTCCGGTTTCAATAAAAATAAAAAAAAATCAAAAGATGCTATTTGCCATAAATTGCAAAAAAATAATCAAGAAGTGTTCTAAAAGATGTTATGAACAACTTTAAACTTTCAAACTTATTTGCAATCAAGAAGAAAGTTTAAGTAATGTTATTTTCTGCACTTAGTTAAATAAAATGGCTTTCAATAACAAACATTTTAATGAACAATTTATGTAATATTAACCAAGTACTCATTATTGTCGCGTATATTCTCGGATTCACGCGCATGCAAGTACTAGTAAATAACTGTGTATAGCTTAATATGGATATCAAAAACGGTTTTTTTTAAGATGTAATTTTGCTATAGTAAAACAAAATAATTTGCGTTAATCAGAGTTGAAATAAAAGATGCCGATTTTAAAAGCTGAAGCTCCGAAACGTAACATTAATAAAGGGTGGTCCATTTAGTGGTCCGCTTTTAAAAATTCAAAATTTGCCTTAATGGCCTGAATCGTTAATGAATTGTTTGCATAGCATCGGTCCTTCACGGCACCCCACAAAAAAAGTCTAACTGCGTCAAATCGCAGCTCCGAGGTGGTCAATTGACATCGTCGAGACGACTGATAACATGATTACCATATGTGGCATAAGCTGTTTTTACTTTTCGGCCACAAAAAATCGTTTATCATGCCTCTGTAGCGCTTACCGTTGACCAAAATGGCGTTTCCAGCAGCATTTTCAAAGAAAAATGAGCCAATCATGCCACCGCTCCAAAATCCGCACCAAACTGTCACTCTCTACGGATGCATTGGCTTCTCGACAATCACGTGCGGCTTTTCGATCCCCAAATGCAACAGCTATGCTTGTTAACATAGCCGCCAAGATAAAAATGCTCTTTGTCAAAAAAGATCCATTTTGAGCTGCTGTAAGGCCCAAACTGAAAAGCAATAACAAACCGGATAGTCGTGTGCTTTTAATTGCTGAGTCAAAATTGGACCTTATAAGCAAATAATGCAAAGTCTTTGTACAAAATTTGCATCAGGCTAGTGCCTGAAATGTTGAGTTGTTGAGATCAATGGCGAGTCGATGTTCCAGGACTGAGTTGCACATTTTCGGCTACGGCAGCCACATTCTTGTTAATGCGCACCATACAACGGCGGGGACCGTGTGTGTTGGCCACTAGCATGCCGGTCTCACAAACTTTTTGCACAAGCTTTCGTACAGCACGCGCGGTGAGGTTTTTATTTTGACCAAAACTTTTTTCAATAAACGCACTTGGGTTTGGGCTACACACCATTGACTTTGGAAATAAGTTTGCAATATTTCCCAACCTTGTTCAAACGTAAAGCAATTCATTTCGTTTCGCGAAAATATTATAATGACTTTCTGTCAAGATTTCCTACGGAAAAAATTTGTCACTGTCAAAATAACAAATGATTAAAAGGATACCACTAGGCGGACAACTCCTTATATCAATGACTGTCATCATTATTATTACATTCAGCTATACACAGCTATTTATTATATAAAAAGTTATTAATGTGACTCAGATAACCCTAATGTAACAATTTTGGATCATTCATATCAGTGAAAAATTAATTAAAACAAAAACATTTTTTTGGCCAATTAGAAAACAGCATTGCAAATAATTGGAGAAACCGGGCTTTAATCTCTTGACAACAAATACTTGGGCAAATGGGTAGCCAACCCAGTTCAAACTACTCAATAGTAATTATAAATTGGAGTAAACAATTCACCCACCCCAGTGTTAATAACACAACCTCCTCTTTGAATATATAGACTTCTAATGCTTGCAGAAAAGAATAACTTCTAATCTGTTGATGACAAACACTTGGGTGAAGGATCAATTTACTTAATAGTAATCATGTAGAATCCCCGACCATCCACCTAGTATCCATCATTACCATTATTAGGATTAAATAATCTTTTTTGACATAGAGATTTTTAACGCTTTCTAATTTCTAAATATCACATTTTGAAAAAAAAATTTAAACTCTCAAGTTGTATTAGATATCAGTAATAAATCAATGTTTTAACTGTCAATTATAATTTAATAACTGTCCAATATTAGGAAAATAAATAGAGTAAATAGTATTGCCAACATGAAATAGAAACATGTAACAAAATTTAATGACAAGAAAATCATTTATGTCATTTTTACAAACTTTGCTCCTCATCGCAGTTAGTATAAAGTAAAAAATTGTAATTTGAAAGTTAAACAAAATAAATAAAATTTACCCCTTCGGGTTAACCTAAAGGGGAAGCACTGGCAACAATAATATAAGTATGTATATTGCTAATATAATGTTAATGTGAATGTAAATGTAAATGTAAATGTTAATGTAATTATACAAAATTAACATAAATAAAACAATTCCAATATTATTTACCTCATGATCCATCCCATAACGTCCTGCACACATAATTCTATAGCACAATTTACATTTATTTGCAAAGTCCACACCACACTTTAACAATCTCACCCGTCGCACCGTTACAAACACTAATTCAATTACTTATACGATGTATTTTCACCACTTCCCGCACTATTTTGCATAAATTGTTATTGATTTTCACTAAAATTACATCGATACTGACCACAACTGTTGACATTCAGCTTTAAAGTAACAGTTCATCATTGATTGACAGCAGAGTTGCCAAATTTGCCAATGCATGAAATTTTTTATTTTTATAAAAGAATTTTGGAAACAAAATATTTATAATTGAGTATTTTTTATATGAATTATGTATATTTATTAAAAATACTTAAGAAACTGCACAAATACAACCAATATAAATTAATATTAGATTTACATACAACTTCTTAGTAATTTATTTTCTTTACATTTTGTTTACATTTTATTGTATACTTAGGCAACTAACTAAACACTCGGCGGTTGCCTAAGTGCATACTTACTTTTGGTATGAAATAATTTCGTCAACAAATTGTATTTTATTTTATTATTATATTTCTGTTTATCTCAGTATATTTGTTAATTTTTTTATAACATTAATTCTATAATTATAAAAAATACAATTAAAATATTAAATATAGATTAGCTACTTGAAATATGTTCAAAAACAACGTTTTCAGAACGTAGTGAAGATGTTAATTCCAGCGTTGTCAACTTAAACACTCAATAGAATCACAGTTCTTGTGGGTGCGTGACACAGGGATCTATTCGATCTAATTTAATTCAAAAACAATTGAATTTTTTTACATATCGATACCGGAAATGTTAAAACTATTTAGAATGGGTGTTCAATTTAGCTATTCTACCATGCGACATGCGAATGTGTGAACATTATGAATGATAATTAAGCTGGTCATGGAGCTGCTGGATACGGTAAGTAGACTTATTATATTCTTGATTTATTTAAATTATATTTAACAGAATAATTATATTTTGCGTAATTCTAAGTTACAATGTTTTTGTTTAAAAAATCAATCTATAAATAACTTAAATAATAACACTTTTATTTATTAAAACATAATTGATTTTTAAACCAATGTCACGTTGGCAACTCTGACATATGACAGTTCTGACTTTGTTGTAAAATGTCAAAGATTGCAGTTGGTTATCTAATAATTTATTGATCTAATTTTAGTAAAAACCAATAATAGTTATTTATTTTGGTCGGGGAAATGTTGAAAATACTTTGTATAAGTATCAATTAAGTGTTAATTAATGATTGAGTATTGCAAATAAGTGTAAATTGTAATATGAAGTGCCGTGCAGTACAATGATGGGATCCTAATAGGTAATAAAAAAAGTTGTTTTTTTTATTTATACTAGTTTTGTGAATTTAATTTACCATTTACTGGTATTAAAAATCTACATTATTGTATTTTTTGTAATAAATGAAAAACTTTGGTTTTGCTTCTGAATTGTGTTTATTTGATGTTTAGAATTTTTTTCATTAAGAGCCGCTTTTACAATCATCGGATAAACTATTCGATAGTTATACCTGGTTTAACACGCAATGCATTTTACAAATGCTAGCTTAGTTTATCTCTAGATAATCTATTGAAACGTCAATATTGACATAAGTTATTTATAAGAAAATTTAGATTGTCTTCTTTACAAAACGTAAATGTGTTTAAATCAGATAATGACGAGAAAAAACAAAAGTTGGAGCAACAAATCTTACTTTTTCCTTATTCATTTTCACAGATATAATATATTTATAGCGCTTACGAGGTTATTAGCGTTATACTGGGTATAACTACTGCTCCGAGCACCGGATAAGTTATCCCCTGCTTATCTTCCTCTAAACCATAACTATGCTTTAATTGTAAAAGCGGCCAAAGTTAAAAAAATTATATCGACCAAGTGACCGCCGCCAAAGTTGATGACCATAGGGCTCGATTTATGGAATTTTCCATCACTCTTGTCAGAACTTCCGGCGATAGGTTCCTGCATTCCTGACGGATATTCTCTTTAAGGACTTTAAAAGTCTGAGGCTTGTTAACATAAGCTTGTAACTTCAAGAAACCCCACAAAAAGAAGTTTAGAACGTTTAAATTGGGCGATCTTGCCGGCCAATGCAAATCATTAAAACGACAGATTAGGCAACCCGGAAATGCAGCCCTCAAAGTTTTGGTTGTGAGTCGTGCAATATGCGCCTTTGCTTCATCCTGTTGGAAGTGTATATATTCTCCAGTCTCAATTCGTCCAGTTAAGGTAGAAGAAAGTTGTTGAGCATGACTCTGTAGCCTTTGCCGTTCACAGTAGTCGTTTGGCTCGCGGAGTTTTTGAAAACATTAGGTTTGATGACGCCTCCAGCGTAAACACCACACAATACATTAACTTTGAGCAGGTGTAATGACTTTTCGTGTGTTATATGCGGATTTGCGGTACTCCAGAAGCAATAATTTTATTTATTTTTGTATCCACAAAGATGGAAATGGGTCTTGTCGCTCATTATAATTTTTGATGAATAGTTGTCCTACTTGTGGTCGAGATTCAGGATGGCTCGAGCGTAGGTTAGACGCGCTTGGCGGTCAACGGCTAGCAGGTGATGCACTGTTTGCACTTTGTAAGGGAACATCTTCAAGTCTTTTGCCAAAATTCTCTGTATAAACCGCCGATTGATGCCCAATTGCGTGGCACGTCGTCTGGTCGATTACTAATTTAGGCAAGCAGCTAAACGCAGTAGTGTTTGCCCAGTTGGTGTCGGAGAACCGGGAAATCTACGTTTAAATTCACGTTGCGCCAACACCACCGACGAATTATTACGCAAAAGAATCAAAACAATTATTTTGCGTTCTTGAGGAGTATAGCAATTCAAGTCTTATTAACGTGTATTTTGTATCTGTTTACTTTACAAATGTCAAAGCAGCACTGACATTTATTGCCATTTGCAAAAATTATAGCCTCTTCCAATAGGGTGGTGACTTTTGCGCTACCTAGTAGTTAATATACTAACTATCTGTGATAAACTCGACTGTAATATATATGAGGAGACGGATACAAGATTGTTATGAAACAACTGATCGGTTTTTTTTCCAAGACCCCAAATGACAATGCAAGTTATGGAAGCGGTTGTCAAACACCTCTTTTCAAAACACGACCTAGTCAACTTTATTTGTGATAGAACCGTGACGTTTACCAATTTTAGATTAGACCTGAACCAGAAACTATCCCTGCAGAAGTGCTAAAAGAATTTGTAAATGTCAAACCTAAACATGTGTTAGAGATGTATAATAAGTTAGCGCGCGAAGGTACATTTCCGGAAGACTGGAAACAAACTAAACTTTATAAAAGGCAACAAACCGTTGGACCAGCCAGCATCATATAGACCCATATGCCTACTAGATGTTAAAGGAAAACTACTTGAGCAGCTAGTCTTGTCGCGGCTTAAAAACGAACTTGAAAGAACTGGAGGTCTAGCGGACAAACAGTACGGTTTCAGAGAAGGGCGGCAAACAGTGGGCGCAATAAACAACGTAATTAAAATTGCAAAAAGAGCGGCAGCCTAAGCACATCAACATAGACGACTATGCGCTGTTATTATACTGGATGTGAAAAACGCCTTTAATAGTGCCTTGTGGCAAATTATCTTCGAAAATCTAAGAGAAAGAGGAATAGAAAAGAGTCTGATAAATGTACTAACATCCTATCTATCCAAGAGGAAAATAATCCTAGAAGCTGAGGACAAGGCCAAAACTATCGAAGTCTATAGCGGTGTTCCGCAAAGATGAGTATTTGGTCCAACCTTGTAGAACATCTTATACAACGATCTACTAAAAATGGAACAGCTAAAAGGAGTAACGCTAATTGTATTTGCCGATAACGTGGCTCTGACTGTGGTTGCAGAAAATGAAGCAATATTAATGTACAATGCAGACATAGTACTCCTCCGGATAGCAAATTGGCTAGAAGGAAGACGACTACAGCTTGCACCCGAGAAATCGGAAGCCGTACTTTTGACCAAGCGAAAAATAGGAGGCATACGCTTTAACATCCTAGCCTGCTTTATCAAACCTAACTTACACAGATCCAAAGATAGTATAATACTATTTGCTGATGACACCAGTCTAGTGAATAGAGGAAAAGAGATTGGTTTAGTAATATCTAACAACAAGTTATTAAAAAATAAAGTTTAGAATTGGCTAGTATCAAATAAACTAACTTTAAATAAAAATAAGTCAGTAAAAGTCACCTTTTCTTTAAAGAGATCTGATGAATTTACTAACAAAAGTACCAAATTCTTAGGAATTTATTTAGATTGTAGGTTTAACTGGCATAAACATGGAGAGGATGTGTCATTAGCTTTGTCACGCACAACATATTTACTGAGACACTTAACACATACTTTTCCAAAAACATCGTTACTGCACTATTTTAGTCTAAGGTGACATATGGCATTTTAATATAGGGTCACTCGTCTATTATGCATATACTTTTTGGTCTGCAAAGACGAGCTGTAAGAGTAATCACATCAGTTGCATATAGAGATAATTGTAGAAGCGCCTTTGTTGACAATAGACTCCTGACATTGCCATGTTTGTACGCATTGGAGTGTCTGGTCTATATTAGAGAAAACATTCAGAATTATCCAATGCACCAATGTGAACACAATCATCATACCAGAGTTAAACTTGATATTTATCCAAAATGTCCGCAACTTTGCATTTCACAAAACGGAATTAGTTATTATGGAATCAAATTTTATAATGTTTGACCACAACATATTAAAAATCTTTCAATAGTGAAATACAAATCCAAAATTAAAAAATATTTTTTAATCATGACTTTTTATAGTCTGCAAGAAATTTTATCAAATAGCATTTTAAATATATAATTTTTAAACTGTTGTAATTCTGTCTACCTATTTATGTACCTGTATTGCCATTTTTTAAATTTAATTAAATTCTGTGTTTTGACATTTGTTCTATCTCCATGTACTAGCAAGAAATAAATTACTTACTACTTACTTACTTACTTACTATCAAACCCAGTGTTGCCATCAAATACCTTGGTATTTAGCTGGATACTAAGCTTACTTTCGAGGAACATGTCAAACAAACTACCGGAAAAGTTGCAAGGACAATAAAGGCTCTAACCAGCCTAATGCCCAATGTGGGAAGACCCAGAGCGTCAAAGAGGCAAACAATGGCAGGCGTAATCCACTCGCAGATTCTCTAAACGGCACCAGCTTGGAAATTGGCAACTAGAAACAGAAAAGCCATGAGGAAGCTGTCAGGACTCTAAAGACTGATGTCAATCAGGATATGTAGCGCGTACAAAACTATTTTGACAGAGGCAGTAGGTGTAATCGCGAGCATCCCGCCAATAGAGCTGCTAATACGGAAAAGAGCCAAAAAGTACAACAACTCCTCAACAAGAGTAGACATAAGCTCTAGGTGGCAGGAAAGATGAGAAAACGGGACCAATGGTAGATGGACATACAAGTTGATACCAAATATTTTAAAATGGGTAGGCCGCCCTTTCGGAGAAGTAGATTATTTCTTTACGCAGGACCTCTCCGGGCATGGTTGCTTCAGGAAATACCTCTATGACAGACACAAAACAGCCACTGAGAAGTGTACTTACTGTGACCGGACCAATGACGTAGGACATACCTTGTTTACCTGCTCTAGGTGGGGAAACGTTAGAAGTGACTACACTGCTCAAACCGGAGATGCCTTTAACAAAGAAAATATAATGGCAGGCCTGCAGGCTGCTGAAGGACCATAGAAAAGGGTGTACGACGTAATCCGCATCAAAATATAGATAGGTAAATTGACAACGTCCATCGTGAAGTAATGCGTAAGCGGTCCCTCGATGAAACGGTTAGAGTGAAGGGGGGGGGGGGGGGGTGTTTAGTTTGTAGGCAAAGCTGTAGAATGGCAATCGAATCAGGCAGAATTCCATAGATTGAATGTTCTTTTAAAGATTCACCCTTCCAACGTACAAAAAAATAATTAATAAATGTTTTGATTGTTATAACAACTAGTGGTGTAGACAGAGAAGAGAATAATTGTGATTTTTAAGAAAACATTAAATGTTCACACTCAAATATTTGGTAGTAAAGCTCGATAAATTACAAATTGGCAGCAACAACAAATGATTAATTAATAATAAATAAAATATAAATAATGACAATAACTATGCTATATGCTTCAGTTCTGCAAACAACCCAAGAAAAACAAAAATTGTTGTAAAACTGCAATGTAGTTGTTAAGGATAATTCTTCTTTCGTGCAAAGAGAATAATTATTTACAGCTACACAGCTTACCATAAAATAAGCATTTTCTTATGTATATTTGCTGATGTTATCTTGTAAGGTACTTGTGCGACCCTTCAAAAGCTAAATACATTGAAAATAAGCCCAAATTATACGGTTTTTCTTGCTTTTATTGTATTTGACAGTTTTCATTAGATTTAACATTTCTTCTTTGGATGTGTGCGTTGTCCAGGATATTCTTAGCATGCGGCAAACACCATAGCTAAAGTGCTTCAATTTATAATTATGGTTTTTAGAATCAAAGTCTTGCATCTATACAACAGAATCGACCACATGTAACACTTAAGATTTACAAAAATGAGTAGGTTTTAATTGGTTAAAATAGTTATATATAATCTGAACTTGAGACATTTAGATATGCGCAAAAATCTATTTATTGGAGTTATTTGCCACATTCATTCAATTGTTAAGATATTAGAAGTGTTCCACGCGTTCAATAAGTTGTCCTTCAATTGGTAGTTTGCTGTTTCCAACGTCTATTTTTTCGATTGCCATCCATTTAGTTTTCTTGATGTTGATGTTTAATCCTTTGTTAGAACTTATCTTGCTGACTGCGTTAAGTAAACTTTGCAGATCCTTCAAACTTTTGATTGTTTGTTTTGTCATCTAATCGCTTGAGAAGCATTGAAAGCTGAGACATTAATTGGATCTGGCGCTTTGTTACTTTTAGCCTATTGGATGGCTTTTTCTACTTTAGCATTTAGTATGGCTGTTTGGCCTGCGTTTACATTGTTAATTACAGTAGCGTGCTTAATGTCCTTAGAGTTGTCGTCTTATGATGTTTCTATTGGCATCTTTTAGTTTAGTTGGGTGTTTTGTTTTATTGATTCTTGGCGTTTTTTAAGTTTTTTATGTAGATAAAAATTGTCATTCTTTTTTTGTAGCTGTTCTATTTCTGTACATAAGTTACTGAACCAGATTTTATTTGCTTTTTTAACTCTAATTTATTTATTTTATCAATTTTGCGGTGTTTTTTTTTCTTGGTTTTTAAATTCTGGTTTATCAGGTTTAAGGTTTTTTTTTGTCATCTATTCTTTTTTTACAGTCTTTTAAAAACTCTAAGATGTTGTTTGCTGCATTAACTAATGCTCAACCAAAGTTTATTTACGCCTTAGTCCCAAATTGTAAATAGTAAGTTGTGGTTTCTCACAATTCTGGGGTGAAACTCCCGTGTGTTGTTTCGCTATCGAATCGAATCGCAATGATGTCAATATGACGTAGCGTTGTTATGTTACTATATAAATGGAACAGCAACGCAACGTCATATTGACGTCAATGCGATTCGATTTGATAGCGAAACGACACACGGAAGTTCCACCACTGGACTGACACTCCGCGATGCCGATCGCATCGCAATTGAATTGCAATGATGTCAATATGACGTAGCGTTGTTATGTTACTATATAAATGGAACATCAACGCAACGTCATATTGACGTCAATGCGATTCCATGTATTTATCAGGTAATGATTTATATGTGTATGGCCGTTTATTTGGTAAATTATTGCATGTGGTGGTTATTGTTATCTTTTCCAGACAGAAACTATTATTAGGCGTCTACCTCTTTCATTTCATTCCCCCAGTCCAAACTCCCTGGTGATTTTTTTGTCTGTTATTTTCCAACCTTAGCGTTGAAGTTGCTTATAAGCATTATGACTTTAAGTTTTTTTGTTATCTTAAAGGCATCGTGTATTTGTTGGTAAAAATTTCTGTTTCTTTATTCATTTTATTTGCCGTCGGAGCATCTTCTTCTTTGTCAGCCATTCATACGCTACTTTTGGCGTCTTAGCCTCTTCTCTGCTTGTAATGCTGGCAACTTACATTACAAAGGACCTACAATTTTAAATGGATTCCGAACCACTAGAGAGAATTTATCACTCCATCAGAGAAGGTTTTTAGCCGTAAAACCCCACGCTGGCAAGGCGGATTGGGGAGTAGGAGAACGTATAGAAAGTGAAAAGTATATCACGGTATAAGGGAAACAAACCCACAATCTTTGGTACAGCGGCCGGATGTCTAGACTACTGTGCCACGCTCTCTCATCGTCAGAGCATAGGTTTAGATAATATTGATGTTAACGAGCTGTCATGTTTTATTAGCATTTGTTATTGGTATAAATTGAGTTACCAATCTGCTGGTGGCTTCTTTCATGTTAACTGCTATCTAATTTCTGTGTTTCGGCTTGTTATTTTTAAAGAAATATATCCTATAATATATCCGTTTGATTTAAAGTTTTCTATATTTTGCTATTTTGTTTTGCTTATTCAACAGAAGAAGATATTGAGTCTTTCCATTTTTAGGGATGTAAAGAATATGTGAGTATTTCCTTAAATTGTTTTTGCTTGTTTGTGCCAAACAAAAGAGAAGTTGATTTTTGACTGAGATGATGCTACATTAAGAGTGCAGCTTGTTGTGTGCTGCCTATTGCACCCAACGCATGTTGCAACATGCTCTGATTCCTTCGTCTTGGTGCAAATGGAGCTGTAATGAATTCCAGCGCATTTCACGCATGCATACGGTAAATTGAACCTCGGAACACACTTAATAAGCTGTTAAACAAGTCATAGACTTACTGTGGCAATGAAAAATAGCCGTAAAAAGCACAATAAATAAAAAAAACAAGCGAGTGGTCAAAGCGCTAGCAATGGTGGCATTGTGCATTGAAATACAATTTTATTTCTTATAACAATAAGTAGTAAGCGTTTTGAGGTAGCATTCCCTGCTGGGTTCAGGACCCTTTGGCCTAGTTAGCTAAAGGCTAGTTTCCAACTGGTCATCTATCTGGTTTTTGTCTTTGGATAGGCAGAAATTCTTGAATTCTCAATAAGTCATTAAGAAAGAACTGGACCTGAAAATTTGGGTCTTGCTAAGCTGCAGCAGCAGTAGAAAACGCATGAGTTTTTAGCACTTTTTTAGAAAAGATTTTGACCAAAACTTTTGATGGTGTGGCTGGCTGGCTGGCTGGATAAAGTGCCTAGCCATTAGTAAAATTGTAGCCACGTCTAAAATTTTAGCATCTAGAATTATTTTTTTCAAGCTTGCAAAAGTTAGGATCGGTTAGCTTAACAGCGCTCTAGACCACGTGATTTTGTCAAATGGATTTGGAGGTGTGCATGGGAGTTTGCTTACCCCCTGACGCCCCATCAAAGCCAAACATACCCAAGCCAGTTTAGTGTTTAAATTGACGTATAATTTGATGGGGGCGCTATTTTATTATTCTCTAAATAAACTAATTGTAAACCCATATAACTACGTTAATATTTACTAAAAAGCTTTGATGAACATAAAACAATAGATAAAGAATTTAATTTAAGATTAAATTATACTATCACAATTTTTTTTCTTTTTTTAATTTTAAATATTATTATTAATAAAATCGGAAAATCAAAATTTTAAAACTTTACGTTGAAAGTTGATTATTTTTTATATACTTTTTTACATTTAATGTTATAATAAAGTCAGCAAACTGGGCAAAATATTTGATTAAAATGTAGGCAACCCAACTAACTGGAGAAGGCTCTCAAGGTTTTTTTGTTGAAGTTAGCCTTGTTTGATTTTATGTCTGGCTGTCTTATAGTGTTGATTGGAAGACCAAAAAATCTAATTTTTGTTGATAAGTTTTACTTAATGAATTAATATGTGTTGCCACTCGGTGTTTGATAGTTGTTAAGGTATTTTCTATTCCGTCTAATAGTAAATTAGATTTTTTTCGTATTTTTTATCAATTACTTTCATTACAAAATTTGATTGCAAACTATTATTCAATAATGCTTGGCAATGATAAAAATGTTTTTTTTTATTCTTTCACTTTGATGATAACTGTTTTTAATAAAACCGCTGTTCAACTTGGTTGTTGTGGTCTACAAAGTACTTTTTTTTATTGTGGCTAGGGGAAGTTCTACCAGCCTGCGTGCAAAGTTTTCATCCGCTAAACTTGGCGTTCATGTAAACTCAGCCCCGGATTTGCCATCCGGTATTACTTTGGAGGAGTTTGCCCGGAACTGCATTTCTGCAGACCCTAGTTGTTATCGTCTGGTCTACGTTTTTAGTTGTCTCTAACAGTTCATTTTGTTGAGCTATTTCCTCGTTTGTTCTTCTTCTTTCTTTGTTTTCCTAGGCTTTTATTATATCTCCTACCATCGTAGATATAATGTTCCAGCAGTCAGTAGTGCTCAGCATGTATGCCATAATGTTTTCCGGAGTCAACGCCGCTCCGACTTGGGTTTCAGCCGTTCTCCGTTTGTCGTTCCATCGCGGGCATTTGAAGAACGTGTGTTTCACATCGTCCGTATTCTAGCAATATGCACATATTGGGGTCGCTCTTGTCTTGAATTTGTGGAGGTACGCCTCAAAACACCGGCAACTACAAGGATTGCGTTAGTGGAGACAGTTTGGTATGCGCTGCATACGCGTATGGCCATCTTCCGCTGCACTTTCAGTAGCATGTCTTTGTATTTCTTGTGTGCCAAGCCTCTTGCCCAGATAAAGGCGGCATATAGGATTATGGAATGCAATACTGCGCATAACAGCCTCTTTTTTTGAGCTGTGGGACCCTGTATATTTGGCATAAGACAAGCTGCCTTCTTGTTGGTGTTAATTATGTGCTCTTTCACTTTTGCTCCAGAATTAAAAGTCACGCCTAGGTATTTTATCTTGCAAGTGGTGGTGATATTTTTGCCTAACACTTTTAGGGTAACTTCTTTGACCTTTCTGCTGTCGCTCAAGAGTACTGATTCTGTTTCCTCCGCAGCTATTTCCAGTCTATTTTCCTTCATCCAGCTAGTGATTTGCTGTATTGCACAGTTTGGCGATGCTATATTAGGTTCTCCTTGGTCTTGCAGTGACTACAATTGCTAGGTCGTCTGCATATCCCACGGTTGTGAAGTTTGGTAGCATTTTCAGTCGCAGAACCCCGTCGTAGTAAACGTTTCACAGCAGTGGACCTAAAATAGATCCCTGCGGGACACCGCACGTGATTTTTTGGAGCGTCTGCTCCCCCACTAGCAATTTTTTTTTGAAAGAAATAGCTTTTCATCATTTGCAGCAGGTATGCTGGGATGTTTCTATCTTTTAGAGACCTGACAATGCCCTTCCAAGGCGCCAAGTTGACAGCATTTTTAACATCTATTGTGGCCAGCAGACAGAGTTTTCTATGTCGCCTCCATCCATTTCTTGTCTTGTCTACTTCTTTTAGCATTTTTTCCATCGCATCCACCGTCGGCTTGCCCTTTACAAAGCCATACTGGGACTTAGCTAGACCTCCAGTGTTCTCCAGCTCTGTCAGTATCCTGCCTTTTAGCAGCTGCTCTAGTAGCTTTCTCATACAGTCTAGGAGGCATAGTGGTCTGTAAGTTAACTTATCTTGTCTTTGCTTGCGCTGTTTTTCAAGTAGTACTAATCTGGTTGTTTTCTAGATTTGTGGAAATTTGCCGGTCTGTAACAGTTTGTTCATCACTCGCAGGCAGTCTCCTGTTAATGATTTAGCCACCATATTTACCGGGAGGTATTCCATCAGGTCCGGATGTTTTTTTTTTGGCTTGATTTTATTCGCCGCGTTTGTAAGCTCTTCTTCCGTAAAGAGGGAAATTTCCTGACTGTTTACTGTGTTACGAATCCAATTAATTTCTGGGTCTTCTATAAAAATAACCTTTGCTTCTTTAATAGTTATTTCTTCTGGTATGTTACTTCAAGGTCTTATGCGAAGTGAGCTGGTTGCGAGTCGATAACCTATTCTCCAAATGTTATCATCCACTTCTTCTATGACTTTATTTCAGGCTTCTTGTTTTGCGATGTTTATCGCCTTTTTGAGCTGCGTCTTCTGCTGTCTGTATTGTTCTTTTGCGGTTTACTTATCTTCTTTCGTACTGTTTGCGCGTTTGTTTGTACGTATCTTAATTCTTTTTTTGGACAAACTTTTTTCCGGCTTTTCGCAATTTCTGATGTCCACCAATATATTGGGGTTCTATTTCCGCGTACTCCAACTTTTCTAGTGCCAAGCTCATCGCAGGTGTCACTGATAAGTTTTAACAGTTCTTGTGGTGTTTTAGGCTGCATTCCCGGACGCTCTGCCTTAGCCTAACTTCTATAACCTTCATTTTTACGCTAGATTGTTTCCATCCTTTTTGCTCTCTAGCTTTGCCTGCTGATGTTTTTGGACTTTGCTGCGACCTGATCCTAAAAGTTATATTTCTATGGTCTAAAAAATGTTCTTCTTTTAACACCTTCCAAATCCATTATTTTGTTTGGTATGGTGTTTGCGACAAAGATGACAACTAAGTATATTTTACTTTTCCTTCTGCAAAAAGTAGGAATACCCCATGTATTTGCCACTACAAGATCTATTTTTGATGCCCATTCGGGCAGTATATTTCCTTTCCGAGCGTCAATTTGGCATTAAAATCTCTTCCTATAATACATTTTTTTTTTGTATTTTAATGCTGGACTTCAGCTGGTGTATAAAATCTTCGAAGTACTCGATAGTTACATTTGGGGATATGTAGCAGCTGTATATTGTTTCAAAGTCTACAAAGTATTGGTTATTTGTAGTTTGTCCTACCTTGATATAGCTACATTTGACAGTGAAGTGTAAAAGCGTAGTCTTTTGAATAATGATTTGGTAATAAGCAAAAAAGGAGGCTCAAGTTAAATATCAGCAAGACTAAAGCTATAGTTAGTAGCAAGGTTGGTGAGCTTCCAGCAAACTTGAGTACAGGCAACTAACAGCAGCAAGTTTCCAGCTTTAGATATTTGGGATGTTTATTAAACAGTAAGAAGAATAGCATGCAGAAAATATGGTCCCGCATCGAGCAGGCTAGAGCAGCATTTAGCAATATGATGAAGGTGCTTACATCTTGTGATTTGTCAATACCCTTACGTATTCGTTTACTAAGGTGTTACGTCTTTCTAATTCTGTACTACAAAAAGGTAATATGTAGCCGACTTAAAGCGTTCGAAATGTGTTGCTACCGTAGCCTGCTTAAAATATTATGGGTAATAGGTAGACAGAGTCCAAAACACCAAGGTGCTTGCCCGTCTTTAGAAGCAACCAGAGGTCATGTTTACCATCAAGAAACGCAAGCTGGAATACTTTAGACATGTTATGAGAGGTGAAATGTACCGTATGTTGCAGAACATCATGCAAGGCAAAATCCAAGGCAGACAAAGTTCAGGAAGAAGACGCACGTTCTGGCTGAAAAACCTCAGAGAGTGGTATGGTGTCCATATGTCAGTTCAACAAGCCTGTTCCGTGCCGCTGCCAATAATATAAAAATTACAATAATGATCGCCAACTTCCTTAGAAGACATGGCACGTAAAGAAGAAGATAGAAAAATAAGCAGTTGATGCAATACTTTAATTGTTACACTTCTTGCAATTGTTGTTAAGGTAAAATGTGAAAATATATATTATTATTTATATATTTTGTGGCAGGATTTGCATTTAATGCATTTTAGTGTAGCATTATTTGTTACCAATGCATGTGTTTGTTGAGAATTGTGTTGTGGTGCGTGATTTGTGTTGACCTGACAACAACCACGCAAAAAGTTTATCAAGTCTTTAAATTGCCGTCACAATTAAAAAACATTTTGCTTGTTATTAGTGCTAGTCTAAATGTGATATATATAGATAAATTTACAATGGTGTTTGAACGGTTTTCAGGACTTGACGAGTTTTATAAATAAATTTATTTACGTTTAGTCTAATTATGCTTTTGCTTTAAATTACGTTTTTCTAGAAATTTTACAAAATTTTCCTAATTTATCCAACTTTTCTTTTGCTAGCTATTTACACGCCAGTACTGGCGTCTTACCTTCTTCTTTGCTTGTAAAGCTGGCAACTTACATTACAAGAGGCCTACAGTTTTAAATGGATTTCAAACCACTGGAGAGATTTTATCACTTTAGTTGCCATAATATTGTATTTTGTTTTTTAAATTCATACCTAGACTATATATTTTGCAATAAATTGTCAGTAACATTTTTTCTTTTATATTTCAGGTTTTGAATTAATAAATAGTGTTAGTGCTTTGTGATAAAAATTATGGATGGAGGAGCAAAGTTTATTACGTCATAGCAGTTACAGATTCCAATAAATATGCTCTAGAAAAGTGCAGGATTTCGACTGTACCTAAGGTAAGTGCTGCAAAAGATGACGCCAAGACGCACTTAGTAAGTGATTTTCAATATTATTTAAAGTCAACCTGCGGTAGAGGTTGCAAATGGTTTCAAGTAAGTGATGCGTGAGTAAAACAATTGAAAAATTCGTAAAGCGTGTAAGTAATATTTTATTTCTAATTTGAAATATAAAGAAAATATATTCAATCTATTTGTTGTATGTTTTTTAGGACAACTTAGAGACGCTAAAACTGTACTGGAATTTATTATAGAATTTAATGTTTGATATGAATAAAGTTTATGTGTTCAGATATAACCCGCATTCAGTATCGCGGAGCAATCTTTGTGATAAAATTTAACTACAAAAAGAAATCATAAATATGTCTTATCCATTAATACATAACAGCAATTTCTTTTGCGACAAGTAATATTAGTCTTGTTTGTTATTACTTTTTAATTATCAATTTATTTTTGATTTCAAATACTGGATGCCAATTATGTACAAATATTTCACTAATATTAATCAACAAATTTATTTGAATTGTATTGAAAAGGTAATTTTGATTTAAAATATATTTTTTGCAATGTTATAATAAAAATTGAATATTTATTTCAGAACAGGATCGATTTGTTGCTGAAGTAATTTAAACCAAAGAGTAAACATGTTGAGTGTAAATTTATATTTTATTATATAACACAAAAATGTAAATTTGTATATAACAATACAATTTGTTTGCTTGATTTATGTTGTTTGTTATGTTTTATTTTATTCTTGAGCTGTTGTAAATTTTATTAAAAGTACATTAAGTTCAGACACCTCAAATTTGTTTTTAGTAATATTAGATGGCTTGTAGACAACATTTATTGAGGGTGGTGGGCGAGTTTTGCATAAGCTAGAACTCAGGCATGGGCAACATCCGGCTCGCGGAATGAAGTTTTCCGGCTTGTTGTTAAATTATATAATCTTAAGCAAGTAACTAATGAAAAAAACTTTTTAATATAGCTTTTAAAGAGAATATTTATGTTTGTATGTACATAGCAGCATTTGAATGAACTTATATTTTGATTAATGTACTGTTGCCATATTTCATAATTATTAGAGTAAAATAAATTGTTAAATTTTTTAATAAAATTTGACATTAAATTGGCTTATTGAAGATGATAAAAGTTTAATCAAAACTTAAGGAATGTGTGCGGGGGGCAACATATTGGCTTAAAAAATAGATATGACGCAAACATCTACCATATTAGAGTCTTCTGACAAAAATCAAAAAGTCACTTTTTATTTTATGTTCAACTTATATTTAAACTACTTCACTTATGCTATATCCTCCCTTGCTCTCAGGCGTCTAGAAAAAGACTCATCTTTTTGATTAGTATATTTACTCATATTTTAGTTTAACATAAATAAACTGTTGTTATAAAATTTCTCATGATTTTTTTATAACTCAAATAGTAAGTTACTTATTGTGTTTTTTTGTATTTTTGTGGTTTTCTTTCCATAGAAATGAAAATACGCATATATCCCACTCTAACGGTAATGCCTTTTAGAGTATATCCACTTTTCAGAAATAAAGTTTTTGTTTTTCTTAAATTATTAGCAATAGGATTTTTTTGTCTAACCATTTTTAGACTTTTCTGAGCTCTCAATCTAATCTTTATTGCGTGTATAAGGGGTAAAATAATCTTTCAAACTTTCTATCTCTTTTAGTCGGAGCCAATTTCGTTCATTTTTTTGCAGAGTTTAATGTCTTTCACATTTTGCTTTGTTGTCTCAACGTTCAAATCTAGCAAGGTAATGCGTATTACCTCTTGTTTTAAGAAAAATTTTGCCGTGGACGCCAATTCTTTGTTTAAAGTTATTTTTAATAAACTCCTTAATTTTGATTTACTTTTAAATTTTAGTTGAATGTCGCCTTTGGCCGTTTTTGTAATGTGTTTATAACGTCTGCGTACAAGATTCTTGTTATTTTTGGTTTAGTTAAAACGTTATCTGATTGCTTTGTTTTCTTGCTTGCCTAGTGTGCCAATATTTTGCCTTTTATTTATTGTTTAGTATGTGGATTACTCCGTTTACATTTTTAGTGCAGAAAGCACATTTTATTATTTTTTTCTTTGTATTTTTTTACAGTTGTGGGATTAGCATGGAAACGCACATCTTGCTCTCATTTTATGTGTTAATGACCGTAATTTCCAATGCACTATAAATGTTTTTTTTTTTAATTTTCCGTCTATTTAAAGACATATCTGACTATTTCCGTTGGCGCTGCATTTTTGTTTTTTACTTTTGTGGCAACTACTACATATCCTGTACCGCCTTCAATTTTCCTTATGTCGAAGAATTTTGCGACAAACTGTTTTTGAATTCTAGACTTCATGTCTGAGTCATTTATGATGTTTAGTTATTTCAAAGCATTTTTAGTTAGCACTGCTTTATTTTTAAGTTCAATTTCTTTGAACCTTTTTGTATTTGAACTTTTTTTTTGTAGCACAAACAATAGTTTGGTTGCTTTTGTTGACTTTTTTGTTTGAGTTTATATTTCACTTTAGTCAGCGTAGTTCTTAGAGATACTATTTCCTTTTTTAGTTTTGGAATCTTTTTTTGTTTTGACCAGTTACCCAGCTGCACATTTAGATCTTGCATCTCTTTACGTAGCTGTTTTTCTTGTGCTGACTTTTTTTTTTTTTTGCCTAACATTTTGTTGGCTTTGTTGTTTTGTTTCCAAAGTCAGTCTGATAAGTTTCTTAGTCAACTTCTTTACGTTTTTGTAAACATTTTTATTTGCGCTGTTACAATCGATCAAATTTTGCAGTGATTTTCTAATTTTATTCTTGGCGCTAGCAGCTTTCTGCTCTATCCTCTTAGTCTTTTACTGGGTTCAGCGTATTCAGGCAAGTTTACGGCTTTCATATTGTTAGAAAGAACTATATCAGTTTTCTTACTCGAGAAGGTTGGGTCTAGGTCAGTCTTATTTCTTTCTTGGATTTTATATTATTTGTATGCCGTCTGGGAGGGGCAAAATCTTATTAGTTTAAACTTTATAATAAAAAAAATAGTTTTTGTTCAACTTCAATTTTTTATCTGCAATTTTTAGAGGAAAAATCGTCTTTTTCTTCTTCTTTGAGCTCTACAACCCTAAGTAGGTTTTGGCTCTGTAACTTTGTTCCAACTTTTTTGTTTACTTTGGCGCTTCTTCTCTCATTTATTCTGATGACGTGTTTTAACCAACAAATTCTTTGGGCTTTAATGAATCTCACTATATCTGCTTTGTTGATTAGATGTGTCAACTCGTAATTTGGTTTTATTTCTTGAGAAATACCTGCTCTTTTTTTACTGATTTTGTTACCCTTGCACTGTATAAAATTTTTGCATACTTGGTTAAATTTTGGCTCAGTCAGTTCACAAAAGAGGCCGTTAATTTTAAATTTTTTTCTGCGCGTTTAATTCAACTGAGTTTGATGCCTAAAAGTTTAATACGCCCAAGTCATACCAAAACCATCAACTTAGTATGTAAATTAAAAGTCAGACTTTAGCGTGTACTAAAATGTTTGAAAATTAATAAAAGTTACGTTTAGTAGACCTTTTTGTGTCTGAAAAGAACATTAATGATAACTTGCTTTTACGTTAAAATCAAATCTTTACAATTAGACCTGATCATAAGATTGTACCAATTTTAATGTTTGTTTAAAGCAGTTTTATATATCAAAATGTTTTATTTATTATTTTATTTAAGAAATGTTTTTTTATTAACTGCCTGGGTAGTGTTTTCTTTTACAAGTAGTTCACAATGCAAGTTCATTCTGCAATTGTTAGCTATGTGATTATTGTGCTCATATAAAAAAAATTAAACGTGGACAATCATTTGTTTGTTTACAAAAGTGCAAACACATTAGATATGTCGTTAGGTGGAGAAAATTGTTGCACTATTATAAGAGTTCACAAAATCAAACTCAGCAAGAAAACGCCTAAATATAATTGAATAAAATGTTCACTCATTGTAGAAGAATATCTAATCTGTGCCCGCAAAATAATAAATAAGCAATATAAAATGAAAGCCGTTTTCAGCCGTTTTTATCTAATTTGCAATTTTCATCAGAATAGATTTTGTTTATAATGGCTCTACCTATAAATGTAAAAATGCAAAAATACGTTAGACAAACCACAAAAGTTGAGCAAAAAATAGTAAAAAACGTTGCGTGGATAGTACAACAAAAAGGCAGCCAAGAAGCAAAAGACTCATAAAGGAAAAAATAGAAGAAGACAAGAAGAGACAGGAAAATGAATCAAAACTAATACAACAAAAAATGAAACAACTGAGAGCTGCAACAAGAAGGAAAATCTAGACAAAGAAGAAACAATTAAAAGCTACATAAGGTTAAAAAACGAAAAAGAAAAAAAATTCAAGTGAAAGATGACTTAGAACGCCTAAGAACAAGTAACTGATGACGCGTTAAATACCAAAAAGATAATAAGATATCCGATGGATAGCATTTTTGAAGAATAACTAACATAAAAGTAAGTAATCCCGTAAAAAAAAGTGCGCACAGACATAGCAATACGAGTTTAAATGCAGGAAATTGAACAAGAAGGTATTTCAAAAATATTATTATAAACTTAGCAAACAGAACGTGATATGAAGATAATCGAAATAAAAAATCATGAAGTACTTTGGAGTGGAAAACTATCCTTTTGTACTCATAAAAAAAGTAGATAACAAAACATAAGAAATTGTTACACAGGTAAAATGAATTTTGCCTAAGCTGGGAGGTACAAGCAAGTCAAAAAGAAATTAACAACAATGACGGAATTGGCCATCTTATACGCCCAACCCGTCTGAGCAAAAAACCTTAAACTAAAAAAAAAAAAAAAAATAATTGGAAAACACGCAAAGGAAACTTGCGCTAAAAGTAACTAGAGTGTACGTTATAAGCTTGCCGCTAAGCAAGCAGGTACTTTGAAGATTGCTAAACTTTATGGCAAAAAAGAAAAAGAGACAAACGGGGAAAAGAATAAGGATAGAACAGAGACCATAAAAAAATGACAACAAAAATTAAAAAAAAAAGAATAAGGCAAGCGGTTGCACATCTTAATACCAGACCTAGTGTAAAGGTATTACAAGAAACATGAAAAAATTAACTCCTTTATTTCTCAGGCACTAACAATATTGAAGAAAGATTTCACTTAGAAGAAAACGGAATCTTACAATATTTTTATACTTTACGGCTGGATTTTGTGTGAGTTTTACACTTTTTAACAGTTTATGACCAAATTTTGCTATTTTTAACAATATTGTGATATTTAAAAAAACTATAGACCTACCATTCAGAAATGCATGATACAAGAAATAAATCTAATGAGTTCTCTAACTTGATCCGTTTAAACAGATTACAAAACTGCCAAACAAAGAAAGCAAGTTTTAGACAATATTTAAATTTTTGAGCTGGCTTTGCCATTTTTGGCATTTTGTGAATAAAATTTTACAGTTTTATCCGGCCAAAGTTTTAATGACCCTAAACAAATATTAGATATTTTTAGGCAGATTTTGTAATTTGAAAATTTCATATTTTTTTACATTTTTTAACAGTTTCTGGCTGGATTTGGTACTTAATGTATTATAGCTAGATTTTGTTATTTTTAACATTTTATACATAGTTTTTCACTTTTTAGCAGTTTTAGGACAGATTATGGTTCTATATTAAAATAATTTAGCACTTTTCAATAACGCTTACTGGAATAAAAAAAATATCAAAAATATGTGTTCGCTTTTTTCCAAAACCGTGATTTTAGTTTTTTTAACAATATTTTGTTATTTTATGACAGAATTTGCTACTTTTGATATTTTATTAATAGATTTGTACCTTTTCAACAGATTTTTGGTGCGTATCTAACAATATTTTCTAGCCGGATTTTCCAATTGTTTTTTTATTAATTTTTTTTTTCACTTTTAAGCAGTTTATGACTGTTATTAATGCTTACTGACATTTTGAAGTTTCAAAGCTGGATTTTGTTATTTTTGTTTTTTATAAATAAAGTTTTGTATTTTTTAATAGTTTATGACTAAACTAAAAAAAATACAAAAATGTTTTAAAACTGTGAGTGGGCTTTTCTTAATATTTTTGATGGAGTTTGTTAACACATATTTTATAGTATAAAATAAAACAGGTAAGGTTGCGGGCTTTGGGTATATTTGTACTTTGTTAGCCAAAAAGGTTAAAAACCGCTGTTATAATGCAATGCCAATTAGATAAAATCTGCCAGATAGAGAAAGGAATCCCACAGACCCTTGAATCAATTTTAAAACATTTCTTTTTTTAGAAAAAAAATTTTGAGTTTACACGATGTGGCTATAAAGTTTTAACAATGAAGTCAGAACAAAATGCAAATAGTCAGAATGTAGTCCGCTAATTGTTTTAGGGCTTTAGCAAAGTCTTTTTCCGGTACCTCATTTAGCTCCTTTATCACAGCTTTTTGAATGGTTAAAATATTGTCAAAATGTTCTAAATGCAACTTAATTTTTGGAAATACGAAATAGTCGGCTGGAGCCACATCAGGCGAGTACGGCGGGTGCTGCAACACAAAAACTTTTTTTTTAGACAAGAATTTCTATCAATGATAGCGGTATGGGCTGGCGCATTATTGAATAACAAATTCTAGTCAAAATCGCGTAATTCTCTTCAGTAAACGGTCTAACACACTTTATAAAACTCAGCATTGGCATTTTGACCAAGTGAAGAAGAAGTTCTTATGGATAATATTTTGGTTTTGGAGATTTCTTGCTCTTCCATTTGGCACTCTATCTGTTGGTCTTAGGGTTATACGCAAAGAACCACAATTTATCTCCGATTAATTTTTTTTTCAAAAATGTTTGATTGTTTCTGTGTGATTCGAGCAATCTGCACACGAAAAAATTGTGTGACAATTTTCTTTCTGGTCAGCGGTCAAAAAATGCGGAACAAAAATTGGCACACATTTTTTTTTTCTAGTTTTTTGGTTGTTATGTGATGAATCAGAATTCAGCACAAAGCGCACATCTTTGATGTTTTTGTTTCTATGGCTTGTACGAGGACGCCTCCGTTCTTTCATCGTCTTTCACACTGATTCGGCCATCACAAAACTTACTGAACCACAGAAACGCAGTTGGACGTGATATGCACTCCTCCCGTGAGCCGTTTGTGACAGTTGATACGTTTCCGTGGCTATTTTACTGATTTTAATACAAAACTTAATTGTTGTGCGCTGTTCAATGTGTGCTTCCATGACGAAGATAAAAAGCGCGCTTTACAAAGAACTTTATAATTACGGAATGGAGTGTGGTGATGACATTTTTAACAGTTTCTCGGAAGGCGATCCACTACGGAGTAGCATTGACCGCATATAGATAGAGCTAATCAATTCACCACATTAAAATCAGTCTTAAAACTTATGTATATTTTAAAATAATGCGTTTTGTCCTTTTTGTTCTGTATTGCAATCTTCCTAGTATAATGGACACAGTTGATTATTAGAAAACTTTTCAGGTAGTAGACATATTATTTTTTTCACCCGTTTTCTTCTTCTTTATGTCACCTAATAGAATTTTATTTTTAGTACCACTAGATATACATTTTATATCAATATCAATATCAATATCACTTAGTTCTTTTTGGTCAATATTTTTAGTTATGTATACATCAAGAGTTTTAGTGCTGTTTCTCTAGGTCTATCTTGCCGTTTATAGTGTTGATATGATTGTTGACTTAAGCATATTCTTTGTGCCAAAAAGAAAAAAAAATCGGTCTTTTAATTTACAGAAAAAACAATTTTTTTAAATATTATAAAATATTGTATAGTCTGATAGATTTTTAATGTCATTTTAATACAACAAAATAATTGTAGTTCAACAAATTTTATTTTTTTTTAATTTGACAAATTTTTAGACATATTTTGTGTTCAACGGAAAAAAAATATGTTGCTTGGCTAATTTTAAAAATTTATAAGAGAAGATATTTGTAATATTGAAAAGAGTATAAAAGTAGTTTATAAAATTAGTGTTCATAAAGCAAAACATTTGTAATAAGATTGATTATGTTTAGTGTATTTTGGAATAAATTTAGTAGTTTGTCTGTAAATGAAGAAACTTAGTATTTTAGCAAAATTATAGTTTCCAAAACAAAAGAGTTTTATAGTCTTACAGATTTATATTTGTAGATTTGCAAATTTTTATTGTCTGATGAGATATAAATTTTAAATTGATTTTTTTAATTTTTTTTCTGGATAATTAAAGTTTATTTTTTTGTATTAACTTTTTTACCTTTTTTATATCTTTAAATCTGTATATCCCATAACATTGTTGTATGATCCGTGTTTCAGCAAAACATTTTTGTCTCATCAAGAAGTGCAAAATAAGGATTTTGTTGTTAGTTAACATTTTTGGCAAACCAAAATTTTGATGGTAGTTTTTTGTTCGTATATCTTTGTTTTTTGTACATCATCATTGTATGACCATTGTTTGTTTCTCACTAGAATACAAACGAAAGAGTTTAAATTGCTACTGATTAGTTTACTGCAATAAAAAGAGTTTTGAAATAAAAACAGTTAAACAGCTTACAGCAGCTTTTTTGCAATGTTTAATCTAAGTAGTTTAAAGCCTTGTAACTTGAAGCGGACAAAAAGCCATCAAATAAAGTTATATGACTAAACTATACTTATTCATTGCAGTTGTTACAAGCATGATCAAATAATTTATATCTAGATGTGATCAAATGTCACTTCTAATTCAACTATTAAAGTCAAACAAATGATAAAAAAGTGTTAAGGGCTTATATCCACTAGGCCATCTAGTTGATTAATATAGGCAATTACATAGCCTGCTGGTAATAATTAACCGAACGTCCAATTACCTCATAAGACTAATGAGAAAATCTTGGAAATTCCTGTGAAAATATGTCGCATGGTCTTGGAAACTATGCAAACTATCGTCCCAACACATTCACATACATAGCAGCAAAAGGGTTTGAACAACATCCCTCGATGGTGTATCGATTGCAAGGTGATTAATTTTTTTCCGCCCCCCATCGTAGTTGCTGGCGGCATTACGTAACATTAAGTTGAAGATAAATTAGTCCGCTCCATGTCACCGCCGCGAGAGTTTTGATCGAGCAGGTAGTGCATTACCTTTTCCAACATTGTTCGGGGCGAAATGAGCAGGCCGTTCCACTCGCCAGCAGAGTACGGAACGGGGCTGCTAGTGGCAGAATCAGTTTCGTGAGCGCTCTCGCCGTAGGAGTGTGTCTGAAGTGCGCGCCGCGCCCGTAATATTTACGCGCGTGTTGTACAAAAACTATAAAATACTACTATAATAAACAATAAGTGATATGATTTTATTATTTTCATAAATAAATTTTGGATAATTTTACGATTCCCTAAAAGACCGGTGAGTTTGTTATTCTTTTCATTCATGGGTGTGTTGCCCACGCTTTTTTCTTCTATTCAATTTGATTGGAAAAATTTGCAAATACTACTAAACAAGTTTTAGTTATTTCATAAATTATTGCTTTGAAGACATAGATTTTATTAAAGCTATAAATATTTAAAAATGAAATTAATTTAAATTTATATTCCAATAAAAAATTTTGTTGTGTTGTTGCTATTGGAGCAAAATTTTTGTTATATATGGAGTTTATAAATTTTTTGTTCGTTTCTTTTGGTAGAAATATTCCATAGGAAATTTCTCTTTGAAAAGAACTTGATTTATATTCACATTATTTGGCATCTATATATTTCTATAAGATTTATGGATGATCGGAAAGGATCTTAATCTTATTACGTTTTGAAGCATTTTAAAAGTATATTAACTGCATTTTTATACAAACTAGTATTTAAAAAAAAAATTTAGAATTTATTTATAATACGATTCCAAAAAAAAAACAATTGAAAAATATTGTATTGTTTATCTAAATACTACAAATGAATTTAAAAATATTTTATAATTTTTCCAATATTAAGAGTAAAAAATTTCAATTTTGGAAAACTGTAATGATCTGTTAGAAAAATTCATTATTTTTTAAGAAATATTCTAAAATACATTAAAATAAATTATTAAAATTTTAGAAAAATTTAGCCAACAAATTTAAAATTAAATTGGAAAAACTATGATTTTCTTTTGAAAAAATTATTTATTTTGAATTTTATTCACAGTTCAAATTAGGTTATTCTTGATTATATTAAAAGAAAATAATTGAAGTTTTTGAAAATGTAGTTTACATATTTTAAAATGTGTTGAGAAGTTTATACAAATTTGACGCTATTAATAAAAAAAAAACATTGCGTCATGAGAATATTAAAGAATTAACGTTTAAAATTTTGAGTAAACAGATATTAATATAAAAGAATCGACAGATCTAAATATAAGTTGGAAAAATTATGATGTTCTATTAAGAATATTATTTATGTATTTGCCAAATATTTTGTAACAATATGAAACAAAAGAATTATTAAATTATTTCTAATTAAAAAATATAGTGAGACAATTGAAATTGTGAATATGCTGAGAATAGATTTTTCCAACATGGTTTACGTTGGAAAAAGAAAATTGTAATCTTGATAAAAAAAATATAATTTTGGAAGGTTTTTTTAAATGATTTTGATTTTTGAGAAATAATTTATAATATTATGAAAATTTTATTTTTATGTTCTGTTCTGTTCAGGGAAATTTGATTAAATTTTGGAAATATTTATTCAAAGAATGTGAAAATAAAGTTAGTTTTTTATTAAGAGTATTTTTTATTTTGTAAGAAATTTTTTAAATGTTTTGAAGATATTAAAAAAAAAAATTATGAAATGTTGGAAATATTAAGTTGATAGATAAATAAGTTAGATCAACTATTTTGTTGTATTGAAAAAATTATTTACTAGGGTTTGTTTTCTAAAAATAAATGATAATATTACAAATTTTTTGAAAAATAAATTGAAAAAAAAAACGTTTAATTTTTGTAATTTTTTTTTTAGTAAATAATTAAATAATTTTGTAAATATTATAGAAAAGATTTATATTAAGTTTTTTGTAAAAAAAATCAATTAATTGTAAAGTTTTGTTCAAAAATAAATCCATTTTTTAAATATAAATCAATTAAATTCTAATTTAGAAAATATTAAAGAAAAAAAAATTAGGAAATTATATTATTTTATTAAGATTTGATATTTTGAAAATATAAAAAAAATAATAAGTTAGTTTATTCTATTGATAAAATTATTCATAACAGTTTATTTCCAGTAACATGAAAACATGTTAGTTAATTGTGATATTGTTTTAAACTAAATCCTACTAGTCGCTTCATGCTGCAACATGAATGAATTAGAACCAATTAGATTCTACATGAATATATTGCTGCGATAACAAAAATTCATGTAGAAGCAATATTATGTGTATTTATTCAAATTATGTCATTGCTTTACAATATATTTAATAAATTACAATATAAGCTTTACGTCATTTATGTTATTACTCTATTGCTATAATCGACTATGAAAAATGAAAAAGACTGCACATTTTATAATTAATTACACGTATTGCTTTAAATAATACGACTTTTAAAAATTGTTGTCGATAAGTATTGCGCAATTAATTATAAAATAAAAATAAGTTATATGACTTATTTCATCTGTAGAAGGCTCTAGTAGAGCCGAAACTAGTAATGTATTTGTAAAAATAAATTTGTGATAAAAACATTGTAAATTGTTTTTCTATTTTATAAACATTAATTATTACGTAGTAGAGGTCACAATCATCAATTATAATTATGAAAATATTTTCCAAAACAATATTGTTAACTTTAAAAAATTTATTTTTGAAATGATTTATGTTTTATTGAGAACATTTATATTGTGAATGCTAAAGTACAGTAACACCGAGATTGAATTTGCAGTTATAGTTTTAGCGGGAAATGAGTTTACAAACAATATTTTTGGCTTCTTATCCAAAAATGCATTTTTTTATTTGTGCCATACGATACTTACGTCTCTGTACTTTGCTATCTAATCTCCACAAAAAAAAACGATTATAATATTGAATTAAGAATTACAATATTAAAATTTGGGGAACATTTTACTTAAAAAACAGAAAAAATAACAAACAATTTTTCAAATTTTCTAAATTTTATAATTTAAATTTGAATAAAATGTTTAAAATATTGGTGGGAGATTAATGGAATAAAAAAAATGTTTGCAGGACACTTTAAAACTCTTGAGTTATTTACATTAATGAAATTTTTCAAGTAACTAAACGTCCTATCCATAGTTTTGCAGATGATAGCACTCTTCATACTTTCCAAAGATCATATCAACAAATATAGCAGAGCGTTTTGAAGTTTTTAAATTAGAATCTGTAGCATCTATTAACAAAGTCCTCAAAACAATATCTGAATGAGCCACTCTCAACATTGTCAATTGTATCTCTAAAAAAACTCAACTTACTGTTCAAAATTTAAATCCGAGGTATCATCAGTACTAAATTAAACCAAGCAACGAATTTATATCTAAATCTTCTTCAAGTTGTCTTTTAGGTGTTACAATTTCACATTATCTTCTGTGGAACGACCATTTTGACGACATATAAATTTGCTTTTGTTTGTTTCTATAACTTACTTGTAGTCCTCTGATCTGTTTATAAGGGTATAAAACTCTTAAAAAAACATTTACAAATTATAATGTCAAATTATCTATCAAAACTGTAACTGAAAATTTAATAAGAAATAAAAAAAAGCAATATATTTTTTTTGTTTAAATGACAGAATATCCTTCTTTTGGGACTAGAAGGGAAATCTTTCTAAAGACTTGGCAAGTGTCGGATTTATCTTCACGGACGCCTACCGACTAACCCCCCCCCCCTCCCCAAGTACCTGCCATATGGAAGTTCAACGCTTTGCGGGCGTAAGTACCTTCCCAGCTAACTAAGAAATATATTATGGGTTTTGAAGTTACATAATGCACCTAGTGTGCTAGCCTTATAGGCGTTGCATAGTATTGTGGAAATCTTGTACCACACTATTTCCGGAAAACAGACTATTACAAGTTAGTATTAACTTAAAATCGTCACTGCTCGCCACGGATAAGCGGAGCAGCAACTGATTACGATCAATGATATCTGCGCTATTTGCAGAACTCGCCGCTTGAGCGTAGGACACGTTTCTGCTAGCTTTGGGTGTAGCCCTTGGAGGGGCGTTGGTCTGCTGATGTTTAGCAGGTGCCTTACTGTGGGCCTTGCCAAATCGACTAGCACGCAGTTTAACATAAACTTGGCAGTCTTTGTAACTAGCAGTGTGCGACCCACCACACCCGGCACACGAAGCTACGTGTTCGGACTCCTTAGAAAAAATGCAGGCGGAGCTTCTATGAGCCCTGGAGCACTTAACACACACATATGGTGCGTTGCATTGAGATGCCGAGTGGCCAAACCGCTGGCAACGATGACATTGTGCAATCTCTGCGGTCTTACGTTTGTACTCAACCGTACAACGAAGCCCGCAAATCTCACTGAGAAAGAGTATCTCCTTATTTTATGAGCTTGGCTTGCACCATATCTGTCGTAATACAATCGGGATCGTTCCGAACGACATATTTCAGGGTCTTTTCAGCCCCTGTTTGGAATGTGTAGTGCACCACGTTAGCGGCAATGCAGTGGTCAATGACAGCACAAAAGTCATTTGAAGTGAGAAGATGCATACGTATGCCATCCATCACGTTTACTGCTTTATCAATAGTGATATTGTTAGACTTGAAAGTCTCCAACAGCCCAGAATGCAGAGATTTTTTCCTGATCGTGATGAGGGTGAGCGTCGGCAGTACGCCCATACTGCCCATCAAGACACCGGATGCTTTGCAATCTCGGCAATCATCTTTTTTGTTTTCTTTGAGATGTTGTCATAGAGGGTCTGGAGAGTAGAGCCAAAATTGTATTTGGCTCTCTGGATATTGTCAAAGGCGACGTCGATCTTCTCCGACGTTCCTCCAAGTGTCATCTTCTGGATCTCAATGAGCAGAATGGAAAGAAGGTGACTGTCAGAGAGGTCGGAATCTATGCTGAAAATTACAGTTGAGTAAATTAAGTATTATATATTCAACAAATAAATAAATAAAAGGATAATTGATTGAGTGACCAGTTCAATCAATTATCCGAATTAAGGTGCAATGAGAATTGCAGTTATGGTCGTTACTGGAGCTCTTGAAATTGATGTTCTCTCGGCGGCGGACAGGACTCGACTGATTTTTGTTTTTAATTTTTCACAGATTATCCTTAAAAAAAAGAAACGTTATTAATAAAATCGACATTTTTTTTTGTTAAAATGACAGATTATTAAACAAAAATGCAATAACTGAAAATTGACTAAAAACTCAATTTTTTTTTGTTAAATTGTCAGATTATTCATTAAAAATGCAAAAACTAAAAATTTAGTTAAAAGTCAAAATTTGTTTTTTTGTTAAAATGACAGAATCAATCAAAATTTAGTAAAAAATCTAAAACTATTAAACAAAAAACTAAATTGTTCAAAATTGGTTCAAGCGACAAGATATCTTTGTCAAACTTCTGAAATAAACTTAAAAGATATGATAAGATATTTTTGGATTTTGACTGTGGTTAGTAGCGACTTACAGAAATGATTGCATCCAACTGTTTACTATAAAGTGGCCAAGGCAAAAGCCTTACCAATTCCAAAATCTTATTTTTTTGAATATTTATAAAAGTAGTGAAAGTCTAAACTAACTTATTTTATTTTCAAAAATTTTGCATAATATTATATTGACTAATAAACATAATTATGAATAAATTATATTAGTTATAATACGTAATAAAGAATAAGTAACACGCGATAAAAAAAAAGTTAGTTAGAGTTTTTTTTATTCATTCCGGACGTTGGCAATTATCCTAGCTATGATTTTTTTATTCACTGCTGCTTTGAATAATTTGGTTGTTGTCTTAGCGAACCAGGTTCTTAAGTTCTTCAGCCATGAAATTTTTCTTCTTTCTGCAATTCTTTTTCCTAGCACTTTCCCCTATAAAATGACCTGCAATTAATGATATCTGCTTTTGTTTCTCATAATATGGTCTAGGTATTTGAGCTTTCTTATTTTTACAGTGGCTAGTACTTCTTTTTTCTTTTTTATTTTACGAAAAATTTTGATATTTGTGACCCGGTTTGTCAATGGTACTCTCAGCATTTTTCGATAAAGCCACATCTTGAATGCTTCTAATTTCGTGCTTGTAGCTTCCGTTAATGTCCAAACTTCAACTCCATAGAATAAAACAGAGAACACGTAACATTGCAGGAATCTTGTTTTAGTTTGTATAGTCAAGTTGTGATTTTTAATCATAGAACTTATTCTATTAAAAACAGCCTTGGCCTTTTTAATTGCTTTACCTCATTCGAATGGTCCCATTGATCTTTTATTGTGGTATTGAGAAGTACATATTTCTGTATTCTTTCAATGGGTTGGTGGTTGATTAATATTTTAAATCTTGTGATATTGTTTTTGCTAATGACCATTAGTTTTGTTTTGTTAATGTTAATATCCAGTCTTTGTCTTTGACTGCTTTCTGTCACTTTCTATCCATTAGTAGATTTCCTGATTGTCTGCAAATATCAGTGTCGTCTGCGTAACCGGTGTTATTTAGCCTTTTTCCGTATAACGCAATTCTTACGTGCATGTCTTCTAGAGCCTCTCTTAAGACGTAATACGAGTATATACAGGGTGTTACAAAAAATGTGTTGAAAAATAAAGGGTGGGATTGGTTGGTGGATTTGGCTAATTATAAGAAAAAAGTTTTCAGTTACTTGTATCTCAGGAACCGTTTTAAATGCAAAACTCAGCTTTTGTACACATTTTGGCATCAATATTAGCTACTTTTTAAGCGCTTATTCAATTTTTTTTATGTGACGGAAATTTTAGGGTTGCGTGAGGTTTTTATGGTTCTTATTTCTATGACACCAATATTTTCTACACAAAAAAGGTACTCTTAGTCAAAAACTCTAACGTAAACCGTTTTAGAGAAATAAGGCATTTTATGATGGAAAACATGAAAAAAAGTAGCAAAATTTTTTGTTGTTGATAAAAACAATTGTTTTTGATCTAGTCGTTAGCGTTTATGCATTTGTTTCAAGCATTTGAGTTATTGACAATTGTCGTTTAGTTGTTAAGTAAACTTTTTTCTAAAGGAGTCAATATCGCGGGAACTTATTATTTTTATTACCTAATTAATTTGCCCATTCTTAGTATTTTGCTTGCGTTGTGATAGCAAAATGAATAATTACAGTGATAGCGAGATGTGCAATATGCATTTTGTTTATGGCGTTGCCTATGGAAATGCAGCAAAAGCTCGTTCAATTTATCAAGAAAGGTTTCTAAACCGACAAGTACCAAATGAAAAAACATTTATTCGTATTCACGAACGTCTACATCAAAATGGAAGTGTACATAAAAGAGCTGCAAGAAATAGGAGACCTTGCCTGCTACCTCCGCAAATTGAAGAAGATGTTCTTCAAGAAATCGAAGACGATCCATCAACCAGCACTAGAAGAATAGCTTTAAACCTAAACCTTAGTCATGTTACAGTGTGGAGGATCATAAAAAGCCAGATGTTATATCCTTATCACATACAGCGAGTACAAGCCCTTTTATCAGCGGATTTTCCACAAAGATTGGCTATGGTTTGCCATAATGGAAGGCCATCATCAGCAAACAATTTTTGTTAATGTTTGGGCAGGTGTTGTAGAAGACTATTTAATAGGTTCATATTTTTTGCCGTTTATGGTCAATCATATCGTAATTTTCTTGAAGAAGAGCTGCCAGGACTTTTAGAGGATGTTCCGGTTCAATTAAGAAACGAATTGTGGGTCATGCACGATGGTGCTCCTGCACATTTTAGTTTAGTTGCACGTCAATTCTTAAATGAACAGTATAGGAACCGTTGGCTAGGTCGAGGAGGCCCACAGGCTTGGTCTCCTTCGTCTCCAGATCTAAATGTTTTGGATTTTTTTTTGTGGGGTCACTTAAAAAGTTTAATTTACACTACATCAGTGTACTAATGAAAAACTAAGAAATTGCATAATTGCATCCTGCAATACGATACAAAACACACCAGCATTTTTGAACGAGTACGAGTTACCGTAGGAGGAGGTAATTTTCAGCAATTTTTGTGATTTTTCTTGTTTTTTATGTTATTACTTAGTTTTGTAAAATAAAGGTTTTGTGATCATGTTGCTACTTTTTCTTTCCGTTCCTGAGATATCGTCAAAAAATTTAAAAAAAATATATTTTTTTACACCCTGTATCTCGAAAACGGTGCGTTTGCGGAACCATGTTAATAGGAACTTTTTTTCTTATAATTAGCCAAGAAATCCCACACTTTATTTTCCGACACATGTTTTGAAACACCCTGTATATTGTTACATTTTTTATTACCATTATATAATATTATTTTTATTATATAATATTATAGTAGATATACAAATAATTTTGAAAGTTTTGTCTTTTAATCAGTATGTAATAATAAAATTTTAACATTTATTTACAGTATACAATTTAATGCAAGATCAAAAACTATATAATAAAATTTATATATTGTTTTACATGTGCTCTTGGAACCACTTTTATAACTAAGCTTCACCGATACTGCGATACTCATCCTAATTCATTGTTTCGCAACGAAATTAATTTTCCGTCCGTGCGGAAACTACAATTGAAATATAAACAGGGGGCCCGACTTAATTAAACGTTATTTTATGACCCGATGGACCAAGATTTACGATCCCAAGTGAATAGCGGGAAGCTAACTCCCATTGTGATTGAAAATAGTTAAATAATAAAATAGAATTGAATTTCGACTTTATGTTGTAATCGGTGATTTTTCATGTTAAACAGACCGCGCGTTAGCCGCTGTACACGGCTGCATTGTTTGCACACGTACGCAATTTTTTTAATTGTTAATTGAATATATACATATACAATGGGGGTTTGGTTTAATTGTAACCGTAATTTTATTATTAATTGGACAAATTCAAATATGTCGTTTAATTGCCACATCGATATTCATAACTGAGCGGTTCAATGAGGCAATTTTAAATTCATTGTATTGGACCATTAATCTACACAAATTACTGTTTTAATTATAGGTATTTTATATGAATTAATATAAATAATTACAAAATATAGGTATTTGTGGATCTATCTAAAAATTACAATATGAAATAATTGAATCTATAATTTATTTAAAAATTGTTTTATTATCCAAACTGTTATATTGGAGTTTGATGCTAATGTGCTCCGATATAATTATACTAATTAAAAAGGTTGCATCAAAATTCACAATCCTAATATGATGTAACAAGGGTTTGCAATCGACTTAACTTTACTTAATCTTGAAACTGAATCTATATTTTACAACTTTCAACTCATAGAAATAAATATAAATCTGGATAGTTTCTTGTTTAAACATTTTTTTTTAATTTCAAAATGTGTTGTTTATGAATTACATAATATTCCACAACAACATAAAAATACTTTTGATTTTCAACGAGTGAAACCACACTCGTTGAAACTATCACATTGCAGACTAGATTTAAGCAGTCTGTTAACATTGACTTGAATATTTGTTGCTTATAAGTCTCATAAAATACTGAATTTGGAAGTTTATTCTATTTGTCAATAGTACGGTTAAAGAAATCTATTTAAAAAGTTTTGATCTTACATCACTGAACTGTCAGTGAATATTTGTTAGAATTCTTATCAAGCTTTGTACTACGAGTAAATATTTGTTTAGATGGCAAAATGTTTTGTATTTTGTTTGAACAATGTCCATTAAAATATCTATAGAAAATGCAAAGATCTGCAACATTATGCCTGTGTTGTAAAGTATCTAAATCATTAGTCAATTTTGGATCGGTTATAATCCGAATAACTCGTTTCTAAATAGAGTTTAGAAAAGATAGTGTAGTTTCCGATGCTCCTCTTCATACTTGGGAACAAGGACAACTAAATAAAACTTATTTATACACTGTTCAACAATTGAACTGGTACACTTACAAGAACATATATAAAAAACAAATGACTACTTTTTGAGGAACGCTTTCTTGCTTAATTGATAGTATATGGTTTTGGAAACACTTTTAAGGCAAAGAATTAAAAGAATAAAACTTAAATAACAAAAGTCAAATGTTTTAATAGAAAAATAACAAAATCTTTGTTTTAGTTTTACAGAAAAGCTTGCTCTGGAAAGAAATGATAACCAAACACTAAAAGATTAATAATGCGGGTGACCTCCTCTAGTTTTTATCACTCCTTGGTAACGTTTTAACATGCTGGAAATCAAATTCCGAATGTAATGCTGAAGAATATTTAGCCATTCTTCCAAAACGGCAGTTTGGAGCTTATAGTGATTGTTTGGATTGACTCCTTGTGACATATCAACGTTTTCAGGTAATCATATCTATTCTCTATGATTAAGATCTGGAGAATTTGCAAGCCAATCCATGTACGTAATATTGTCCTTTTCAAAAAATGCATTGATTTGCTTGTTCATGAGGACGCGCATTATCATCAACAATCACGAAATCATTGCCTATTTTATTGGCAAATGGCAACACTATAGGTTCTAATACCTCATTAAGACACCTGACACTATTTATTGTAGCATTTCAAAGCATAACCAATTCAGTACGACGAATTGCAGAAATAGCTCTCCAAACGGTATTTGAACAACCTTCATAACCTTGATGGTAAGTCACGTGGATCTCAATATAGCGTTCTTCCTTCTTCAAACTTTGACTCTTTTATCTGAGCTATGGAGACGCACTCTGGTCTTGTCACTGAATAAACAACAACCCCAATCTTCAACACTCCAATTTGCATGTTTGTGTGCCTACTTTAGCCTTCTTCTTTTGGGGGCTCTAGTCAACAATGGACATTTTTTAGAAAATCTGGACCTTAAATTTACCGCATGGAGCCTTCTTCTTACTGTTTGAGTGGATACTTGAGTACCTGTTGCATTCAATAAATGAACTTGAGTGTTCTTGCAGTAGAAAATCTATTTCTTTGACACTGAATTGTAATAAGCCGGTCCTCCCTGACTGTTGTACTGCGATTTTGCTCTCCGCCGTGCCTATGTTGAGCAGTTCTAGTGTCATTAAGACGCATTCGAACTATTCTGATCACATTGTGGCTCACATTGAAATGGACTTGGTTCTTAGCGCTGCACCAGTAATAAGCATTCCTAGCGCTTGGCTCATCTCTTCAACACTTAAACGCCTTAATGGCATCTTTAAAATGCAGTCAATCACTCTGAATTAAAACTTACTTGAAATATTTGCAAACATTCTCTTAAACTTGATAAGTATAAGCGTCCGCTAACTCAATAACTGCATTGATGACAAATAAATAACAATTGTATCGAAAATGTTATTTCATAAGCATTTGTTTGCATTCCAAAACACAGCCTTTATTAATATTGTTATTATTATTACTTTTACTGCATGTTATATAAGTGTACCAGTTCAAATGTTGAGCAGTGTATATATGCAAAAGTTGAACAGAAGTAAAATACTTTTTACATTTATTAAGAAATCTTAGTTTTCTAGATAAGACGAATTGAAAAAAAAAAATGAATTTGTTGTGTAGTTTAATATTTGGTACTGATGATACCATAGATTTGAATTTTGAAACATTAAGAAGTTGAGTTTTTTAGAGTTAAAATTGACCATGTTGGGAGTGCTTCATTTAGATATTGTTTTGAGGCCTTTGTTTATAGATGCTACTGATTCTAACTTAGAAATTTTAAGATGCTCTGCCTTATTTGTTGGTATGGTTTTTGGAAAGTACAAAGTATTAAGTGTGCTATCATCTGCAAAACTATGAATAAGACTTTTAGTTATTTGAAGAAGTTTATTAATGTAAATCAAAAATAAAGTTGATAAAAAACAGAACCTTGAGGAACACCAGCATTTATAATTTTGGAGTCAGAGTAAAAATTATTAATTCTAACTATAAATTTTCTATTGTCAGAATGCAGACGGAAGTGAATTTAAATTTGAGCCACCAACCACGACTTTGGTCACATTTTGAAGACATGTTTTCCCAAAAACTTTAATTTTAAATCTGTACTCTATTATCATTAGTGTTTATGTTTCAAGTTATCCAATGCTTTAACAGTATGGCCTTATTTCATAGGTTTTGCTTACCTTTTGCGGTATTAAATGTTTGTTATGTTTTGAACCAGACAAGTAAGAAGTTTAATTTGTTGCACATTTTACGAAAGTAACTGCATCACATTGACATTAAAATAACTGACTAACTTAATTGTCTTTCATCGTTGCCGGGAAGTGTTTTCCGTAGCACGTCTTACTTTTGACTGACCTAACTTGCTTATCCCTCGTTAAGAGTTTAAGTCGACACTGGTTAAGAGAATTTGTTCTGAAATTTGGTTATGGTATAACAGTTAAATTTATCTAACATTAGCTTTAATTCTTTTACTCCAAAGACTTGACTGCATAAGCATCTTCTCTAATCATTGCTCTCAACTAATCTTCTACGTTCTGCTTATCAGTCACGCAACTCTTTTTAATATGTATAACAGTTTAACTAACCTTAAGTTTAATTTCTTTACACAAAATCTGCATAAGGATTTTGTCAAATATCTGCTTGCAACTTACCTTTTACATTTTACATTGTCTTGTCTTGTAAAATGCTAAATGCTTCTTTTGCTTTTGGTGGGACAATGGGACATATATTATTTGATTTATGTTCTGCCAAAAATGTTTTTAAAGCTATCTTAACAGGAACTTTTATTAAAAAACAAGTTATGCATAACAGCATTTATGTCTAACTAGTTTTGCCTGTACGTGCAAAAGCTTGCTATTGCCAGTTTGTTTCTGTGAACCCTTATAATAGCTCATTTATTTCTCTTTTATTTAGAATTTGTTTAGGGGCTATGAACTATACTGTTATCAATATTATGGAGTAATGCTTTTATCAACAAGAAAGAAACTACTTGCCAAAAATATGTTGTTAAATTGTTTGCATGGCGGAGACATGTCACTTTAAGTAACACTTTTTGCAATGCTTTTCCATAAATTACTATTGTTTATCTGTGATTGAATGAATAAACTAACAAGTTATATGCTCTTAGGCACCGACCATTATGGGCAACAAATGGCTTTTTTAATCATGATTTGTATTTCTAGAGAGAGGTTTTGACACTAAATTTTGTTGGATAGGTTTGACATGAGAGATTTTGTAATTGATAATGATATCACTATCTATTTCACCGACTTTAACCTCTAGTTTACTGCAGAAAAGCATGTTATCTTGGCAAGTACTTTACAGGGAACGTTTTACTTTACTCGAATCAATAAAGTTATAAACTAAACTTTTTTTGGTTTTTATAAAAACTTGAAATATGACTTTTGGTTTTGAAATCTCTTTGGCATCTTTATAAAATAAATATTTTGGACAATCCACTCTGCATTTGTGGCGAAGTAGGTACAGTCGATTACTTTTTATAACTGTACTATGACAAAATTTTATTGTATATTTAGCCATTAACAAACATTGATCTAGTACTAACCATCAGAAACATCATAATTTACTGTCGTCTGTTTTACTACATTAAAAACTATAGCAACTAATAACATGATTGCATGCATTTTTTATAAAGGGTGTCTCAAAATTAACGCAAGGTTTTAAGTAAATAGAAAACACAGTTTTTAGTCTTTAGATTGTTATATTTTATTGAATTATAAAGTATACAGAGGATAGGGTTATTTAAGAAATAACACATTGGGCAAATAGACTCCACGGCTTTGCTGGCACATGCGCACTCTTTTCTCGAAATTTTCCATTCTGCATAAATGTGGCTGAATTTTGTTGATGCGGCATTTAATTTCTTCCTATAATGTGGCACTGTCTTGTTGAAATTTTTACTTACTCTAAATTACCAACTGTCAAATTATATTTTTTTTATGGTGGTAAAAAAATTTACTAGACAAATGGCGGCAATATCAAATATTGCGTTAATTTTGAGAAAATATTTTGTTTGTTCCAAAAATATTTGTACGACTCTCAACTATATATTTTTACAGCAATTTTTGATTTGGTTTGCTTTTTTGTTGTTTTTACATCTATATTTACCCTCGTATTTACCCTAATATTTATCTCATGTTTTTGCCATGTAATATTCTGTACTATTGAAGTTAATGCCTGTGATTTGCTTTAGTTGCACAAATAGAAAACTTTTTAAAACAATTTACGAAAAAAAACTTTGAAGCTTGCAGAAGATCTAAAAATATAGTTTTTGATTAGATTATGTCAAAAACGCGCTCGAAAACATTTTTAGTTGACAGCAAGAAATCTCAACAATTTTTTTTTTAAAAATCCAACTTTAATTCAAACGTTTTCCCGACATCACAGAGCTCAACCCGTTATGACTCTTTGTTAGATCTCTTTTCTGCACTTACTTACAAATTGACAACAAAAAAACTGATTGCATCAAAACTCATTTGATATAACACAGATCTATGAAGAATAAAAAGTTTTTGTGTACAACAATTAGTTGGCAAACTGAATAACCGAAAGTCGCCAAAGATATGCATCAAAATGAGCAAATGCGGAGGTAAAATTCTGCTGGAAATATTACACAGCAAGGATATACCAACAGAGTGGAAGTACAGTATAATAATACAAATATACAAAAAGAAAGCAAACACTGACTTAGTTAACTACATAGAACTTGGCTTTTAAGTAAGGTATTAAAACTCTTGACAAAGATTTTTGAGAAAGACGTAGCTGCTTTTGGGATATAAAGGTTTTTTTTTAAGGCGGTAAACTTTAAATTAGGAACACTTTTTTCTGTGACAGCTGGTTTGACAGTTCTCGATTGTTTTGAGGTTAGTTTGGTTTTGCAATTTATCATAAATAAACTTACGCCGGAGCAATGTTTGCAAATTGTTCAAATTTGTTGTATAGTGCTCAAAATTGTTCATCAGAGGGATTAATTTAAGAAACTGTGCATCGTTTTTGCACTACTTTTAATCTAAACAATAATAAGCGTTTTACAAAAAGCAATTGATAGTGTGCAGCGTAGTATTAATGATAATTCAAATGTGTCATTTTGTCGTCGTGCTCAACAATAAAATTATACTTGTTTCCATTCAATTTATGAAAAATTTTTCAAAAAGATCTTGGTTTACGAGCTTACAAGATTCAACTTGTACAGGAATTGAAGCCACACGATTATCGTTCTCGTCCTACATTTGGTATATCCACAATTTCTTTTGAAAATTTTGTTCAGTGATGAAGCACACTTTTGCTTCAATGGCTACAAACAAAATTGTTGCATTTTGAGCGATAATAGTCTACAAGCCATTGTCAAAACACTATTAATTACCGTTTGGTGCGTTTTATGAGCCGGTGGAATCATTGGTCCATATGTCTTCATAAATGGTGATGGTTGGAACGTTACAGTTAACCGTGAGTGGTACGGAGACATGATTTCCAATTTTTTTGTACCTCAATTGAACAGCATTAATGTTGCAGATATGTGGTTTCAACAGGACGGCGCCACATGAAACATTTCACGAGCGATTAATTTCACGAAATGGACCTGTTAACTGGCTATTTTGTTTGTGCGATTTGACTATATTAGATTATTTTCTCTGGGGATATGTAAAGTCCCATGTCTACAACGATAAACCAGAAACAATTGAGCACATGGAAGCTAACATTTGACGCATTATTGCCGAAATACAGCTTGTATTACTGCAAATAGTGTGTGAAATTTGGACCTCCAGATTACGCCATGTACGCTTCAGACGCAACAGTCACATGACCAAAATCATATTCAAACATTAATGCCAAAACATAATCTGTCAAATAAAGCCAATTTCTTAGATAATAAAAACATTTTCTGTGTTTTACATCAACTTAGCCTCTAAAAAAAAACACCTTTTACAAAGAGCAACAGGGATTCAGGAAGAACAAGTCCACTATTGAATCAATATTCATCATCCGACAAATAACCAAGAAAGCCATAGAATTTAACAAACCAGCTTATATGTGTTTTATCGATCTTATTTAGGCTTTTGACAAGGCTACACACCTTAGTATAATAACCATCATTACCAAACTGAAGTCTGCCAACCACACTTTATGAAAAATATCAGACAAATTAACCAGTAATGTACCCATTTCAGCTGGAATAATACAGGGAGGCAACTTAAGTCTTCCATTCAACATTATAATGGACGAAATAATTACAGAGGTCAAGAAAGTGGAAAGAGGATATCGAATGGGGAAAGATTAGAACTTTTTAAGGTTTATAGTAGGCTGCAGTCTATGAGATCACATAAGAAGCAAAAACATTACAGAGTACAGTGCAACATATAAGATGTTATGAGATGGGTTGGTATTAGGAGACGGAAGTGGTGAGACTATGTCGACAGGATTGACAACACTAGACTACCAAAATTTGCTAAAGATGGAAAAGAAACGAAGAAGAAGAAGAAGACATTGCGACTATTTACAATTTTTTATCTGTATTTAGAAAACATGAGTATTAATCAAAGAAATTGTATAAAAATCTATAGCATGAACTTGATCCATCCTACTTTGTACGACCTACAAGTTTAATCTATATACTTAAAATATTAGGTTAATGCATAATTATATGTTTTTTGGGGTTTTGCTCATTTTTCTAAAACATTTATGTTAAAATTTGAACTTGAATGGTCTTGTGGTAGTTTGAAAACTTATACTTATACTATTTTCCACTCTTGCCAGTAGGTCTTGGTCATCAAAATGCGAATATCAACCTTTTTTTTTTTGACTTTCAATAAATTACTTAGGTATGATCTTTCTCTAATTGTTTTTTTGCTAAAAAGATTGTTAAGATTGCAAAATGTTTCCACTTTTTCTCGAAACAATAAAGTATAACGTAGCGATGTGTGTATGGTTATTGATATACACTTATTTAACTAACCGTATTAAAGAATTATTGTATGACAAAAACCATTTGACTTTATAGAAAAGTAGGCTATCCTGGAAGCGCTAACAACGCAAAAATTGATTCCAGCTACTCAAACCTACAAAAATGCATCTATACACGTTAAAATTGATGAGGATACTAAGACGGAGCAAATACTGATAGGAAAAGGAGTTCACCAATGGGACACGATCTCTCCAAAACTGTTTACAGCCGCGTTAGAGAAGGTGTTTAAAAGCATAAACTGGGACCAAAAAGGAATTAAAATTGACGGAGTGTACCTCAGCTACCTCAGATTTGCAGACAAAATTGTTATTATCAGCAGCTCAACCAATGAACTAAATACCATGCTAAAAGAACTCCACCAAGCATCGATAATAGTCGGACTAGATATGAACTTCAATACAACAAAAATAATGACCTTTGAAAACACTCAGGTGATCATCGAAAACGAAATACTTGAGACCATCTACCTAGGCTATAAAATCCAGGCAAGCAAAAAAAACCAAACTACCAAAATAGCGAGAAGGTTAGGTCAATGCTGGGCGGTCAAATTACGCGAATTTTTTATTAACCTTAAAAGTAAAGTTTACAAGGCTTGTATCTTACCAGTGCTCACTTACGGCCTTCAGACCTTGGCAATAACAAGCAAAACAGTAAATAAACTACTAACTACCCAACGAGCAATAGAGAGAACCATGCTGGGAATCAGCATCATAGACCGAATCAGTAACGACAAAACCAAGGAAAAAGTTAGGTAACCAATGTTCTTAAGATAATAGCACAACTGAAATGGAGATAGGCTATGTAGCTAGGCAGGACCATACCAGATAGACAAATACATTGGCGCGATGACGCCCGAGGGGACAAAAAGAAGCGTTGTAAGACTCACAAGAAGGTTGGGGGAGACGACATCCAGGAGGTTGCAGGAAAAAACTGCTAGGTAGACATAGAGACATGTAGAAATTTGGATGTAGAAATGGATATCCAGGATTGGATAGATAAAGGTTGCAAAAAAATACTATAGAATATCATGATTGCTTTCTAGAAAAATTGAACTAAAATCTATTTGTTCAGTTTGGTATAATAAGTACATATCTTGTTTTAACATGATCTGCATCTGAAACTAAGTTTTAAACTTACATAACTTTTAAACCGTTCGTTGGTATTACCAACCAAACAATTTGTAACAAATTTTATAATTGATGTAACAGGGTCTTACCCTATTTGACTTAGGATGACATGCAAGTTAAATCTACATAATTAAATCACATAATTTTTAAACTGTGCGTTTGTATTTATTGCAATTTAGTAATAATATACTTAAATATCATAAGTACCGACTAGAGAAATTGTAGCAAAATCCGTACGTTTGCATTGATATAACAGAGTCTCATTCAGTTTGACTTAATATAACCTGCAAGATAAACTATATAACCTTTAATCCGTGCGTCAGTATTTACTGCAGTTTTGAATCATTAATCTTAAATATTATAAGTACTAACCAGAAAAATTGTAACAAAATCCATACATTTGAATTGATATAACAGAGTCTCATCCAATTTGACTTAACATGACCTGCAAGCTAAATCTAAATTAAAAATGTACATAATTTTTGAACCGTACGTTGGTATTTATTGCAATTTGGTATCAATATACTTAAGTATCATACAATATAATACTATTTAGAGAATATATCTTCTTTTCAATGAATACTATGTTTGCGGCTTACTGGTAGGAGGCAAACCTAGTGTTAATTGAGAAGAAGAAGGAAGCAGGCAAATCAAAGGGTTATAGATCGATATGCCGGATCAAGACATTAGCAAAAATTATGGAAAAACTTATCGTGAGGAGAATTGAACAAGAAATAGAGAAAAAGGAAGATGGATACAGGAGCAACATAGATATACAAAGAGAAGATTGGCTCTAGGAACCATTGAAAAGGTAAAGGACATAGCAAAAGAAGCAAACAGTAGACCACACAGAAAAAGACAACACTGTGTTATAATAGCGCTAGATATACAAAATGATTTCAATAGCATAATATGGGAAGCAATTAAAGAAGCAGCAAAAAACAAATAAAACTATAATATTGAGTTACTTTCAAAGGAAAAATCTTTTGACTAAAAATGGATAATTTAGGCTATCCAGAGAAGTACCACAGGGTTTTGCACTTGGACCTAAACTGTGGAATCTTGTCTATAATGAGCAACTCAGGATGCGGCGGCTGCCGGAAGGAGTGACAATAAAGGCATTCGCGGATGACGTGTCTAACTTGATTTGCAAGCAGAACCTAAATTTTAAAATTGCCTAGTTTCTAAACCGTGCGTATTTGATGCAATTTTGTATTAATATACTTAAATATCATAAGTACCAACCAGCGCAATACAGATTCATATTGTTTGACTTTACTGGACTAACCTATATTTTAAAAATCTATAATTTTCAAATTGCACTATGAATTGGATTAAATTATGAGTTCTAACTAGAAATACAGTATTCAAATTGGTACGCTTAAAATTTGATAATCAATAGACCTAATTGTACTTAATATACGGCGGTATTCTGCAGTGCAATTGCTTTCTGATCTCGCGTGGGTTAATTCCGTGTAATAACAATAATTAATAATTTGTAATACAGACGAGCATTGCATCGTTGTTACTGATTGAAAACCCTCAAACTCAATCAACTCTATTGCTATTTGAAATTTAATTTTTGAAAATATCTGATTCGTTGATTGAATATAAAAACACGTTCACGTTTTTTTAAACATAAATACATCGAATTGAAAAGAACTGGTTATACATTGCATCTGCTACGCGAGCTGTTTTGCTAGTTTACCCTTCTACGGTCAAATCTGACTGTAAAAGCAGATTTTACGTGTCTCTTTTCTCTGTGTCGGCAAAAATAGCTGTCGCAGCACGTGTCAGAACAATTTTTATATCAAGCAAAAACAAACCGATAGATAGGCATTGCATGTCGAAATAGTAAATAAAATATTGCATTGCTGACAGACACATCGGCAAATATTTCCAAGTATATTTCAACCGACCACAAATAAATTCTTTAGCGAAGCTGCGTAATAAATTTAAAAGCGACGCAAATGAGACAAGGGTTGGCTTGTTCCATGACGGAAATATTTAAGAAATTTTAATAATATATAGTCTGAATATTTTATAGAATATGAAATTAAATTATGTTGATATTTATTCCATCCACAGCATCACTATCTATGTCAATGCGGTCGATAGATAAGACACTATTCAGAATGGATTACTTTTTTTTAAAGGAAAATGAATTCTAATTAAAGAAATATACAACCTGATTCAATCCAGATGTACTCAATATAGTGTTTAACCTTGACTTGTTAGCAATAATTAGCAGAGTAGACTGGCGCCATGCATACAATGAAACTAGCTTTAATTAGTATTCAAGAAATATAAAATAACACCGCCCGCTGAATTTAATTATGTAAAAATTTACTTTATTAAAATGCATCCTTGCTAATTTATACTCGTACTAGATGGATGTATTGTTGCATTCACCCCCCACCTCCATACATAATTTGATTTACGTTGAGAGCGCTTGTTTTGTTATCTGGAGGATTGGAATTAAATTTTAAAACTGTTGAAAGGGTTGCATGGGGCAAGTGTAGCGACTTCGGCCTAGAGATAATTCCGTTAGTTTATGTTGCAGGGAAGAAATTGCGTTATCTCTACATAATTCGTTCGGGGAGGGAACAAATTTAATTCCACATATTAAAATCGCTTTATCTCCATTACATAAATAAATTGAGCTTTTATGGTAGGCTCGTGGAAAACGCACGCTGTTTCAATAAAGAATTAGTTAGTTTTATTACTTTACATTGCCTCGAGGGTTTAAAACGTTCTATTCAAAAATTGGAGATATGATCAAGCCTAATTTATTACATACATTTCTGGGTTCAATTAGATTTATACAATTGATAACTTTTGAGAATTAAATTGTGATTAATAATTAAAGTAAATCAAGTACTGGCCTGGATTATATTAATTTATGAACATTTTCTGTAGTTCGTACTCAGGTGTTCACGTATATGAATGAATATATATCGGTTCTGGCGAGGTTGTGCAAAGTTAATTATATTGATTTTGATGTTATTTCTCTAGTGGGTACTTATAATATTTATACATATTACCATATCTAATTGCAACCAACTCGACTTAGGTGTTATGAATATTTGAATTATTGATTAACTGTTAGCTCAATGTGTTTATGATAAATAAGTTTCTGGTTTGGGTGTTAAGATTTTATAAATTTAAACATTTAGCTTTAACGATAGTCATATTGATTGAGTTCGAATTATATTAAATTAATTGTAAGAATTTATTATCATATCTCAAATTGGTACTAATAATATTTAAGTTGGTTTGGGTATCAAACTATATCTGAGTATATGTTACCTAAAGTAATAGATTTAGTTTTAATTATTTTCAGACGTAAATGTGCTATTAAATAATTAGTTAATTAATTAATTAATAATTTTGTTTTATATGATTTAATGATGTTGAATTTTGTTCTTCTTGGCGCTGCCTAACCATCTTACGACATACTAACAAAATCTCGATGTTGAAGATCGGTCTTGGAGAGCAGTGCCGTGACTAGGGCCGAACCTTAACCGTAACTTTATACTTTGGAGTGAAAACGTAACGGTTTGCTTGACGTTTCCATTGTAAACAGAGGAAAGGGTAGCAAAGAGACCCTTTTGCACTTTTGCGCATCATAAGCTAGTTACGGCACTGTTGGAGAGCAACGAGCCGGAGAGACCAATGTTCACGTTCTGTAGTGTTTCTAGGACGTTTAGGCTATAATCTCTTCCGTTTTTTTTGTCTCTTGATTTATGTAAGCTAACATCGAGCTATAATTGCACTGACACATCTGCCAATTTGTTTGGCAATATCACGAATTGACGAATCTTTTTCTCTGAGCCTGATTACTCTAACGTATTTGAAATCTTTTAATTCTTGAATAACGCCGGGTTACGGGTTTTTTGTGTTTTTTGTGTTTTTTTTTTTTAATTTTTGGTGGGTAGTATACAGGTATATATATATTATACATATCGGCAAAATTATTTTTGCACATAGCATGAATGTGGTCTTTTTGCGCACTTGTTTGTGTATGTGTGCAGTTTTATTAGCACATTTATTTTTTAATAAATTTCAAATTGTATTTTTTTACATTCTTGCTATAATGCTATTTAAAAATACATAACAAAACGTAAGAAAACAAGATTTAGCTGGAAAAAATTGCATCAGTTAAGTGAAGTTTGTTTTTGTTGGGGCATATTTGTTGATCTTCTTTTAAAGCATGGCACGCGGAACTCTTCGAATGCTTTGCATTATTGTTTTGCATTGGGCTTTAAGATTACGTGGTTTTTTAATGTAAGTTTGATATTTTAGGTTGTTCTATAAAAAATAGTCTCAAAGAAACAAGTCTTGTGCCGGAAAAAGCCATTGCACATTTCTATGCAACAAAATCAAGTCTCTAGCGATATGTTCTATTAAAAAAGTTATTGCTGCATTTGATGTTTGGTGGCTCCATCATCACTTTACGTTACTTTGCTGGTCTCTTGTTTTATTAGTGCTTGTTCTGCTTGTTTTTATCCAGATCTTACCTCTTCTAGAGATGGTAGATTCTAATGTTTTGTCGGATATTAAGGGCGCCGTGAATTTACTGTGTGCGTTGTCTAAACAGCAAGTATATTTGTACCAAAATCTAGCCACTAGTTGGTTGATTTTTTGTTTAACAAGAAAGGAAAGAGACAAGTTTGCAATGAAGTTTAGTTAGTCCAACAAAGTATAGTCGTTTGAAAACAAACGGAAAATTATGTGTTGACGATCACACTGACAACGCTGGTAAGATGTGCAGCGTCATTCTCCTTTTGAGTGGCGTTGCAAAATAAACATTTTAAAGAGTGTTTACGGCTAGGACATAGTTGATAAAAGTCAACAAAACAATTTAAATTTGTAAGTAGTTTACGCATTACGTAACTCAAATCTAAAGATCCAACTAGGTTTCATATTCCAAGAGATTTGTTTCACTTTTTTCTTTGCGATAGTTGCATTTTTAGCACCTTGCACGCATAATTTGATGTATTATTTAGTAGCTGCTTTTTTGTATAAAAGAATGGCTACTGCAGTTATATAATCTCAAAAAGGGAGTCTATTCTACATATTGGAAAAAAGTTATTGTTCTGCCGCTACTAAAGCATGCCATGCTAATTGCAAAATGTTGGAATAGTTAGTTGATAATTATCTGGTGTTGATTCTGGAGGTTTTTGACTTTTTATCAAAACACCGTGGTTTAAACGTACTTTAGGACCGTTCACCAACTATTTTAGTTTTAGAATTATATCTTAGATGTTTTTTTGGAGAAGAAAACTTTGATTTTTTTAGAAACAAAAAGTGTAGGGACTCAAGACTAGTCTGCTTCTAATTGAAATTTTATGCAAATTTAGAGTTTATTTGAAAACTTTGTGTTAGAGAACGGTGTTTCTCAATGGTTAGCCATTAGTACGATTTTTTTTTGCTATAGCGGTAACGACATTGCAATTTTGGTGGTTACTTTTATTTACAATAAAGTATGTTAACAATTTGGTGATCTACATGGTAGCAGGTTTTATCCCTTCTGAAACAAGTGAAGCAAACTCTTATAGATAAGGTGAACTGAGACGTTAAGTCAATGGGTTTTTGTTTTTAATGCTTTAGATAACCTTACCTTTAACCTGCGGATTAAGGGTGTAGCAACACATTTGTATTGCAACTGATGATTGGTTTTTTGAAATTAATACATGGGAAATTTACGTAGGCAACCAAATGAACATGTTATTAATTTGGTCTGGTTGGATTGTTAGGGGAAAAATATTATTAGTTACTGTTTTAGCGTTTCGATCATGACACCTTGTGGTTGTATTGTTATGTAATATATTTTAATTATGGTCTTGTTCTGTAAGTATTTTGTTTGCTTTTATTAGGATTTTAACAGAAATTTTTTATAATGCCATGTTTGCTACGCGCCTTTTGAGTGTTTTTTGTGTGCGATAATAGTTCTACTCCAAACCAAATCACACTACTTGAGAGGTTTACTAGGCATTGAAATATATTTGACAAATTAGATATTTTCACTGCTGGGAATCGAACCCAGACTGCCTGTTCAACAGTCCTTGCACTAGACTATTGCGTTACGGTTACAGTATTTACGGTTACTGTGTAGGTAATTTGTTATTTGTTAAATGTCTGGGTTAAATGAAGGAATACTTGAAGGACTTGTACGTTGTGTAGTGATTCAAAAGTATATTTAAAAAAGATTAATTTAATAATATTTATGAGTTTTTGTGTTTTGGAAAGATATAATAGTCACGGAAGTAAAATCAAAATTGTAAGGTGGAAGTTACAATTCCGTAAAGCTGCATTTATTGACTACAATTTTAACAGTTTGTGTTTTATGCACCCTGCAGTAGTCGCGCAAAAGCAGTTTTTTTAGCCCAATTGTACGGTTTTTTTATGTATAGCTGCTTTTAAGTTCTGAATTGTGTTTTTGTAGACATTATCCGTTATTGTAGTTCCATTTGGCATAAACTCGATTAAGAGATTTTTTTTAGCGTTTAGGCTATTACGTCTTTGCTTTCTTGGTTGGTGAAGATCTCTTATAAACTTATTTCATGAAAACTTGTTTTGTGAAAGAATCCCATTGGTATACTTTGATCTTCTCCCCAATATAAAGCTATCAAATTCTTTTTGCAACTTTTTGTCTACAAAGTTTTAGTTTAAAAATGAGCAGTTTGGGAATCTGTTGTGCCGACATTCATGGCTTTTGGCTAGGCAACACACGAAACAACTTTTTTTTGTTTGAAAAAACACGATGGATTGTCTGCTTTTAATGGATGTTAAAATTAAACTCATCTGTCTGAAAATTTTAATGTAGTTTATTGACAGATGGTATTGACAATTGCCATTTGAGATTTTAAACTACTCACTTTACGAACGATATAGAACGGCAGGAGAAATGGACATAATTCCGAAGAATAAGCACAAACCGACAATTTAATTTTGTACGTAAGGGTGAACGTTAGCAAAGTACTAAATACATTGCAGAAAAAGAGAAAAAGTTACTAATATATACGGAAACAATTACAGTATTGGAAACTTATTTTGACTGACTCATTTAAATTAGCAAAATTGTGTAAATATTGGACTATAGAATAGGAACTCATTAGAGATAAATTGGTAGTAGTGATCAGGAATACAATATTTTTAGAATTTTGCAATTAAATACAGCATTAACACAAGAGAAAATATAACAGCCAGCAGTAGTAAAAAAAGGTAATATGGATGTATTAAAGAAAAAAAGAAACCAGAATAGTGTTACAACAAAAAACTAAAACCAGAAATGAGGATACCAGAAATATAAGACAGATCATTGGGAAATTTGGGTAGATGCAAGAAACTGCAGGAAAATGCATGCAACATTGAATGCAGAAAGTGTAAAACTAGAAGTCACTATATGACATTTCAAAATTTCCTGCGAGCTGAAAACAAGAGCAAAACTAGTACTGACAAATTATCAGAGATAAAATAAATTGGAATTGTGCACAAAAGAACATAAAAGCATACATAGTATGTGCAATTGCCTACCTTGAATAGTTTAATGAAATTTAAAATACGATACTAGAGCTGATGTAACAGTCAGAATAAGATGATTAAGAAATCAGACAAGATGAAATCAAAAATTGATAAAAGAATCAGTAAAGCAAGTACTGGAAATGAAACGTAAAACAGACGTATCCGTGAAGCAGCATGAGAAAAATAAAAAAAATGAAAATGTATGTTGTAAAAACTAAAGAAAACTTGTTAGGATGCTGCGAAATAGTAAATCTTGAAATAATAAAACAATTTTAAGATATCGAAATCCAGAAAGAAATAGAAATTGAAGAGTTACGTAAAGATAGATATAAAGAGCAAATTGTAAAGCAGTGTTTAAACATCTTCTTCGCCCGAAAAAAGATAAAAATAATGCAATATGAAATCTAAGTGGAAGAAGGAGCAAAACCTTTCAGAATCAGCAATGCAATTATTTTACAAGAAGAACGAATACTAGGAAAAATACATGATGGTTATTTAGAAATAAGGAAATATCAATATAGAGCTAGTCAAACATTTAGAAGACAAAAGCAAACAGTGCAAAAAATGCACAATGCACAGGTTTTGGTTTTCAGTCCGCAGCAGATTAAGTAGCTATGGCCAAAGCAGCTGCCAAACAAATTACCAATCAGGGGTGCATAGATTCTCTAGGTTAAATTAAGCAGTCATCTTTATAAAACATTACAAATTGAAGAGAGATTAACTCAACTAGAGTACGAATTTAATCAGATTAATTGGGATTTTTTAAGATTGTCAGAAGTAAAAAAAAAGAAAAAAAGAATGAAAATTACAATCCGGACACGTTATGTTCTACAAAGAAAATGAGGACAGTGTTGGCGGGATAAAACTGATTCATACACGTTTAACCCAGAACATAAACGTCTATTTAAAGTAGTTTTAATTACTTTAAATAGAGTTATATGTCATCTTAAAAAGCAATGAAAGTTATACAAGAGTACGCATTGGATACTAAAATAGAAACAAAAGAGGAAATATGCTTGTCGATTTTCTGGAGAAAGAAAATTTCTATGCAGTAAACACCTTCTTTAAGAAAAGACATGGATATAGCTAAGCCCAGGAGGTTAGGTTAGAAATAAAATAGACTTTGGTGTAACAGACAACAAATACATCGTACAAAATGTAGACGTACTGAACTTATTTACAACAGGCAGCAACCACATAATGATCAGGTACAATTTACATAAACGGACTACTCAAAATAGCAAAGATATTAAGTCATACAAAGAAATGAGACGCAAATTCTTTGAGAAAAAAAGCAGAGGATTAAAACTCAACAGAAATATCACGCAAGTGATACAGAACACGTGACAAAACTTAATATACCAATAAGCCAAGAAAACCAAAAACTATTGCCCAAAACCAAAATGCTTATCAAAGCAAACAAGAGAAATACTATAGAGCACACAGAACTAAATAAAACAGTTAGGAAAATGGCTAAGCATGTTATTAGAAGTTTCTAAGAAAAAACAATCGAAGAACTCATTCGAAATAAATAGTGAGATAAGTGGATTCAGAAAAAAAGCAAAATATTAAATATAACGGAAACCTTTTCTAGAGACTTGTACGATACAAAAGTCGAAAACAGAAACTGAAAAACAGATAAAAAATAATTAAACTCAGCTTGAAAGACGTTCCAGAAATCTAAAAAAAAAAATCCAAAATGATTCGAAACAAATAAAGAATGGTAAAACCCTCGCGGCTTAGCAGACTACTTATTTCAAGAAATGTTGAAAGATGGCCAAGCTATATTAACACAGCTTAAAATGCTTTTTAACAAATGCTTAACTGATGAAGAAACACTGACACAGTAGGAAATTGAAGTTATAATATACAAAAAAGGAGATTCGACAAACTTAGAGAATTATAGACTTATACTACTTGGAAACCAAATTTGAATTATATCAGCCAAAAGAATAAGCAGGAAAAACTTCAGCACGATCGAAAACATAAAAATACTAACAGAAAAAGGCACAGCATACAACATCTCATTGTGGATGGCATTCATATACTTTAAGAAAGTTTTTGATACTGTTGAACTATAGACAATATAACAATCGCTAAGAAAAGCAATAATTGACCTGCAATATATTAACATTTTACAGAAAATTAACAAGTGATCCAAAATAATAATTAGATTTCACACCGATACTAATGAAGTGACAACTAGAAAAGGCGATATAATATTACCGAAATAATTCACACTTGTTTTTGAAGACTTGTTTAAGAACTTTAAGTGAGAAAATGAATGAATAAAAATATCAGGAGAAAGGCTTACTAACCTACAATACGCTGACGACATCGTTTTATTTCCCAAGAGCAAAACGGAACTGAAAACTTTGCTACAAGAATTACACCAAAAGAAATTGGTTTACAAATAAACAAAATTTATGACAAACAGAGACACAGATACGAATGTGTTTATAATAGATGGTCAATATTAAAAAAAAAAAAAATTATATATACCTGGAACAAAAAATAATCTTAGGAACTCAAGAATTTGAAGTAAACAGAATAATACGACAGGCGCTGTAGGGCGTATTCTTTTTCTTCTTCTTGGTGCCGTATCCGCTAGCGAATGTTGGCGATCCATCTGGCTATAATGGTTTTATTGACGGCAAACTAAAATATGTCTCATAATATAAAATTCAAATACCAGTTACAACGTATAATAGCGAAACTTGGGTCACTGACACAAAAGATAAAAAATTTATCAGAAGTAAACTAAAGGAGAATTATAGGAGTAACACCTATATACCACAAAACCAATGAGTATATAAGAAGTATATTGAAAGTTCAGGATTTAACCAACGAAATATGTATTCTTGAGTGGAGCTGAGCACGTTGCCAGGAATTCAACAAACTGGAGCGCTAAAGTGATTAGCGGCCATGGGGAAAAAGCACCGGAAGATCTCTACAACGCAGTTACAACGACATCAAACGTGCAACAGGGTTAAATTGGTATCAGATTGCAGAAAATAAAGAGACCTGGAGGAGAATGAGAGAGTCCTATACCCAAAGGGTATGCAAACAAATACTTTCTGGTACCAAGTAGATACTAATACTTTTGCTATTAGTATTTTCTGATACTTACTACTAAATAACCAAAATAACCAATATCAATCAGTAACCACTTTGCTTTTGCATTGAAGATATGTGGAAAAATGTGAGGCCAACGAAAAGTTTCTCAACATTTTGGAATTAAAATTTTCGTTTTCTTTTGGCACGGTCTACAAAGTTACTTGGCGTTTGTCCGCCAATTAATCTACATCCTGTATATAAAAATATTTAAATCTTAGTCTGTAAAATGCACAAATAATCATCAATCTTATTGTAGATTAAAATTTTAGGAATAATTTTAGTTTTTTTTTATAATTAACGCAAAAATGTACGCATTAACAGTTTTAACAAAGTAGTTAAGTTATATTATAAATGCTATTTTTTACATTTGACGTGTTAATTATAAAGAAAACCTAGAAATGTACTTAAAATTTCAATCTACTATAAAATTGATGATCATTTGTGCATTTTACAAACTTTTACATCTGTCGTCTGTCGTCTGTCGTCTGTCGTCTGTCGTCTGTCGTCTGTCGTCTGTCGTCTGTCGTCTGTCGTCTGTCGTCTGTCGTCTGTCGTCTGTCGTCTGTCGTCTGTCGTCTGTCGTCTGTCGTCTGTCGTCTGTCGTCTGTCGTCTGTCGTCTGTCGTCTGTCGTCTGTCGTCTGTCGTCTGTCGTCTGTCGTCTGTCGTCTGTCGTCTGTCGTCTGTCGTCTGTCGTCTGTCGTCTGTCGTCTGTCGTCTGTCGTCTGTCGTCTGTCGTCTGTCGTCTGTCGTCTGTCGTCTGTCGTCTGTCGTCTGTCGTCTGTCGTCTGTCGTCTGTCGTCTGTCGTCTGTCGTCTGTCGTCTGTCGTCTGTCGTCTGTCGTCTGTCGTCTGTCGTCTGTCGTCTGTCGTCTGTCGTCTGTCGTCTGTCGTCTGTCGTCTGTCGTCTGTCGTCTGTCGTCTGTCGTCTGTCGTCTGTCGTCTGTCGTCTGTCGTCTGTCGTCTGTCGTCTGTCGTCTGTCGTCTGTCGTCTGTCGTCTGTCGTCTGTCGTCTGTCGTCTGTCGTCTGTCGTCTGTCGTCTGTCGTCTGTCGTCTGTCGTCTGTCGTCTGTCGTCTGTCGTCTGTCGTCTGTCGTCTGTCGTCTGTCGTCTGTCGTCTGTCGTCTGTCGTCTGTCGTCTGTCGTCTGTCGTCTGTCGTCTGTCGTCTGTCGTCTGTCGTCTGTCGTCTGTCGTCTGTCGTCTGTCGTCTGTCGTCTGTCGTCTGTCGTCTGTCGTCTGTCGTCTGTCGTCTGTCGTCTGTCGTCTGTCGTCTGTCGTCTGTCGTCTGTCGTCTGTCGTCTGTCGTCTGTCGTCTGTCGTCTGTCGTCTGTCGTCTGTCGTCTGTCGTCTGTCGTCTGTCGTCTGTCGTCTGTCGTCTGTCGTCTGTCGTCTGTCGTCTGTCGTCTGTCGTCTGTCGTCTGTCGTCTGTCGTCTGTCGTCTGTCGTCTGTCGTCTGTCGTCTGTCGTCTGTCGTCTGTCGTCTGTCGTCTGTCGTCTGTCGTCTGTCGTCTGTCGTCTGTCGTCTGTCGTCTGTCGTCTGTCGTCTGTCGTCTGTCGTCTGTCGTCTGTCGTCTGTCGTCTGTCGTCTGTCGTCTGTCGTCTGTCGTCTGTCGTCTGTCGTCTGTCGTCTGTCGTCTGTCGTCTGTCGTCTGTCGTCTGTCGTCTGTCGTCTGTCGTCTGTCGTCTGTCGTCTGTCGTCTGTCGTCTGTCGTCTGTCGTCTGTCGTCTGTCGTCTGTCGTCTGTCGTCTGTCGTCTGTCGTCTGTCGTCTGTCGTCTGTCGTCTGTCGTCTGTCGTCTGTCGTCTGTCGTCTGTCGTCTGTCGTCTGTCGTCTGTCGTCTGTCGTCTGTCGTCTGTCGTCTGTCGTCTGTCGTCTGTCGTCTGTCGTCTGTCGTCTGTCGTCTGTCGTCTGTCGTCTGTCGTCTGTCGTCTGTCGTCTGTCGTCTGTCGTCTGTCGTCTGTCGTCTGTCGTCTGTCGTCTGTCGTCTGTCGTCTGTCGTCTGTCGTCTGTCGTCTGTCGTCTGTCGTCTGTCGTCTGTCGTCTGTCGTCTGTCGTCTGTAACTTTTCGGCTTATTTAAGGGTCCAAAAAGGGCAAAAAGGGTCTAGAGGGAGGAATCTTCTTTTTGTTTTATTTATACTTTAATGTTTTAAAATTTGGCACAATTCTGAGACATCGAGTTTTTAAGAATTAAACAAAAGTAATGGAATTACCCATAATATAATTCAAGATATAATTATTGTCAGTGTAATACGGGCATTATACTCTGATATAATGATACCAAATTATATCTAATTTGAATGTTACTGATTGGCATTTCAACTTACATTGCAATTGCATGGAATTTGATTCAGTTTTTCTGATTAGTTTTCATTAATGATTTAGACGTTATTTTGATGATTAGTCTCTTATTGTTACTTATCTTATTTGACTAAAATTATATTGTATTTTATGTACGATTTGAGTTTTTGATTATATTAAATTAAGCGTATGAATTTTGAAGCTGCTTATGAATTCGGTACTCTACTTTCTACCATCGTTGAGCATAGGAATAGAATTCTCTTCCCTCACTCAACGCTACTACTATATTCAAAGTAATTCTATAGAAAATATTGTTAAATATTTTTAAACAAACGGTATACTTCTTTTTGCATTATAAAGTGGAATGAAGCTTTGATATTTTTGTCGGTATTACGTGAATCTAATAAATTATTTACTTCATTCGTGGCCTGTGATAAGAGCAAACCTTGTTGCACGATACAAAAGTGCAAATAAGCGCCCAGATTTCCATACACACGACATCATAATATTTGATTATTATTATCTGCGAGCAAGCTACACATATTTGCAATTCTATCAGCTATCTAAATGTAAACATTTAAATTTTTTAATTAACAACTTGATGATATTGCAGACAAACATTAATGCTTTTTTTATATTGTAGACAAATATTAATAAATTTATTAAAAGAAAGTATGAATTTCACACATTAGCTCTATTGCTTTGAACAATAATGTTCTAAGCTTGATTCTTTAATTATTTAGTTTTAATTTAAAATACTAACTGGTAAGATTATGTAATAACTGGAACTAGGTGTAATATGAAAAATATACATAGTCACAATAGAATAGAATTTTTTTTAATAATTAATAAAAACATACTTGTGATGTATTATATACGATTGTAACGTAGATAGAAAATAACCATGGTACACTAATTTTAATGTGGAGTAATTAGCTATGTTATGTAATAAATAATGCATTAATTAATTTAATTAATTTTACTATTAGCGTTGAGTGAAGGAATATCTATTCCTTCACTCAACGCTATTAGCTATGTTAAGCAAGGCAATGTAAGAATTAAAAAAAAAAATCTTTATCAGATACTACTTACAACCCAGAGGACTTTCAATCTGCTTAAGACCAATATTTCATTAGATATATCGATTTTTTTCATTTAAATTGCAGTCTGAATTTCTTTCAGGCAATTGAAAATATAATTATATTTTTAATAATACATAAGCTCCTGTACAGTACGGGTAAGCAAGTAAGCTAGTTGGCAGACTACGTTTCGTCTTATATCTCTTATCCCTTTACGTTGCAAAAGTGCAGGTGCAGCGGTTTTACGGTTTCGCCGGCGATAACCTTCCCTTTATTATTTCCGAGCGCGGAGCGAAATGCATGTTTATAATTCCGTCACGTTGTATCTGATAGAAAAAAATCATAAAGTAAAACTGGCGTGTCACTTACATGCATTATTTCCAAGCTATGCAGAACAAGACAGACATTACAACAATGGAGGTATTATAAGTAGCTTTGTAGGAATATAAATTTGCAAAAAATATTTCAATTATTATTCAAATTTTTCAAAACAAATCTCGCTTAAAATATAGCAAACAATTCAGTTTTAAAAACACTTGTTACAAAATGTTTTTTTATTATTGTTACTATAACGCAATCATATACACATGCTACTAAAAAACTGTAAAATATTTATATGGTAATAACAATACTTCAACATGCATACTACAAAAAAATGTATGAAATATATAAAAACATACACAGTGTGAATAAAACAAACATATTTTATTTATTCGCTCCACGTATTTCCTATACATAAAATGTTATAAATTAAAAGCCCCAGGGGCGGTTTCTCTCTCTACTACTACGGTGCGAAATGTTATTATTCTGAAAGAGAGAGTGAAGTACAAACAAGGAAGACGATGTAAAGCAAACGGACCGGGCAAAAGTCCGGCTTGGCTTAGAAATGTTAGGTCATTTTATATGAGAGATGCTGAGATGTAATCATAACAGGACTGAATAAATTGTTGTTTTTTACATACATTATACGTATATATGTAATATCAAGATAATATATGATATTCCAAAATAAACTAATAAAGTTTTTTAATATTATTTTGAGTAATTCATTTAAATTTGCAAATCAAAATTCAAATATTACTGAAAATAAAATTATACATATTTTTTTAGAAATAATATTACATATTATTATCTAATCTGCCAAAAGTATTGAGAAATGTTACGATTCTGAATTTTAAAAATGATTTTGTACAAATTTAATGTTGAAGTTTGGAGAAATCTAATATTAATAAATATTTTTGATTTTACATTATTTAGGAAGAAGTAATTTTAACATACTACTTTAGCATAGAATATGATTTTTAGTGAATTTTAATTCTACAATGGTTTAGTAAGACCTTTTGCAAAGTCAAACTAGTCTAAATATAAGCAGTCGTAAAATAAATTAAATTGTTTAATCTAAAATCAAAGCTTGCAGCTAAAACTCATTTTATTGATTAATTATTTCTACACAAAAAATTGCGTAAACTTGTAAGATAATAAAGTTTCCGATGATGGCATGGTTTATTGTACAAATCTTTCTTGTTTTTCTTCAACAAGTTAAATAAGAGCTACAAGTATTAGATGCATTGAAATTAGGCATAGATGGAGGGATGAGCAGCAGTTGGAAGTTATGAACACAAGAGATGAGCTTATATTTGCAAGAAAAAAGGCTGTATATACAATAGTTATAACAACAACATCACTCAGGACCTCATACTTTGGAGGTAAATGATGGTGAAAACCTCTTCTAGACGCATTCTCAGGTGGCGGATAGGAAATTGCACATGGGAACCAACACTGTTGCACGGTAGTCTTGCTCTGGCAATGACACTACCACTACATTCCATTCTTTCTACTTTTTTCACCGTTTTCTCTTAGAAAATTTTTTGGTGTACGCTCGACTTTCTTTTGAACACTGATGCTATTAGGGATTAGGGATAAGTAACCAAACGTTTTTAAACTTTTTTTTTGTTTGGCAGTTGGTAAAATTGAATTATTGTTTATGCATTGTTTGCAGATAAAAACAATTTACCCCAGGTGAGTAGCACCAAAATTGCGTAATCCTATCCTGGCTACAAATCGAGCTGTTCTGCTCCATGGGTTTTGGGGGAAGCAAACTAATGATTACTCACGTAGACGACACGGCAATAAAAATAAAATTGGAAAAGGATGTTTTTACAAGGAAGGGCCTACCCAGATTGCCACCAAGCATTGCACCAACTCTGGAAACTTGGCTTCTGATCTAGTCAATAAAGTAGACGGTTTTTTGCTTAGTAGATTAACGTTTTTTATTTTTTAGTGCAGCAAACCAAAACCAAGTAGATATGTTAATAAAACTTGGGACAAGAAATGTCTGAGAAACAAAGGACTCTTTCGACAAGGAAGGAATCGTAGCAGGAGAGGTAAAACCTCAGAAAATAATAAGACCGGCGTTAGCTACGTAAGCACCATAGCCCAGCAACTTTAACAAAATACTTTACTCGAACCAGTTGTTGGAGAAATGTACAAGCTAAAGACTGAAATCAAAAAAAGGTATCAGTGCAATATTTGAGAAACTTCAGACCAAAGAACTGTCTGACTCACCGAAAAAGAAAGACTTGACAATTATCTATTTAAAAAAAAAACAACTTTGGAGACAGCTAGAAAACTTAACACGACAACATGAAAAGGAATCTAGGTTTTGAATTCTGGGTTAAAAAGTTGGAGGGTAAACCAAAGTTTACTGCTAGTTGGCCTTATTAGGCTCTTTGTACTTCCTACAGTGGCAACTTTACTACGTTGTCTTGGCATTCAACCACTCTATGTGGTTGATGTATGCAAGTACAGCGCTTAGAGGAGTCTCTCTTATACTGGCCATGTCAAGCCAGCAGCTCCCCAACATGGACTATCTATTGTATGAGAGGGCCGGGCATGTGCATAGCACGTGTTCGATCGTCTTGTCATCCATTTCACATTCTCTGCACTTTGGATTATCTCTAATACCAATCGTGTGCATATGTTTCTTTAGTTGGCAGTGCCCTGTCAAGATTCCTGTTATAATTTGCAAGTTCTTTCTAGACAGTTGCAAGTAGTAATTGGCTGTCCAAGCGTTAGGAACAGTTATTGCTTTCATTGCCTGTCTGCAGCCCGGAGTGTCATTAAAACGCCGTCTCAGTACATTGTGTGTGTTAATTTTTAGTAAATTATTTAAGCATTTAAGTGTTAACGCGGTCCAGGGTTCAGGACCTTGGCTAACCCTTTACGCGCCATATTGTCCGCTTCAATGCTACGTACTTTGTTTGAGTGTCCTTTTACCCAGAGTAGCTTGATGCTGTTTCCACAGGCTGCTAAAGTAAGCGCAAGATGACTTTCAAAAATTAGCTTCGATGTGATTCTAGGCTTGTTTATAGCAATTAGAGCCGCTTTACTATCCGTTAGAATTTAGACGTTCTTGTCAGATATTTTGCGGTTTACAATTTCCATAACCGCATAGTACATCCCGACTACTTCTGCTTGAAAAATAGTCGTGTGAGCTCCTAGTGGTAATGATATTTTGAGGTCCGGGTCTTGCGAGAAGATTCTCGCTCCAGAACCTTTATTGGTTTTTGAGCCTTCCGTGTAGATTCTAATCAAATTATTGACCACGAGGATCAGCCTCCATGGTGACATGTTATCTGATTGCGCTTCTAACAGAGGCGTTCTCTTAACAGTTTTTCCAGGAGAGTAGAGTGTTTGCCAGCCAAAGTCCAGCTGCATTTAGATGCAAAGCTGCCATTGTCGCCATCTCCTCGACGTAAATGTCGAGAGGTAGCAGACACACACAAAAGTGTAATCGTTGCGCCCTGGTTTTGGTATAATTACTTTTACTTCCTTCTATGCTATAGGTATGTATCGAAAAGCAATGCATGCACTATAGATTCTTGCCAGGCAAGTTAGTATGATATCTTTGCCCTATTGTAGAAGGGCAAAAAAGTCTCCATCTAATTCTGACGCTTTATATGGAGAGAAGTTTTTATTTGCCCATGCTATACGCACCTCTTCAACAAGCTGGTGAGCAGCTACTCAGTCTTCCTCTGATGGAGTTAGAATTGTAGCGTTGGACCAGACTTGTTCCCGGGTAGTACAGCATGGGAAGTGAGTTTCTAGAAGTATTTCCGTTGCTTCCGATAAATTTATTGTGTATAAGCCGTCAATTTGTTTCAAGCAACCCAGTTGTTGTTGGCAGTCTTTGGATAACATTTTTTTTAGCCTTGCAGCAATTGAGGTGTTTTTATCTTCCTTATAAAAACATTTACAAGTTTCCTGTTGACGTTGACCTATACGTATAATATTTCTGGGCATTTTTGTATAACATCTAGTCTGATTGTTTTTTTTTTTTTTTGAATTTTTTACTGTGTTTAAGAATCTCCGTGTAGCTTCCTTAAACCGGTTGAGTTTCCCACACCACCAAAGTATGGTGTTATTGGATTCGGTAGCCATAGCCATACTTAAATAGTTTTGTATTTCTTTTACACAAATAGGTTTACTTAAACCAGCACAGGTACTTGAACTCTGCGATAGGTTGTCCCAAAAAGCAGCCTTATCGGTCAGCCTCGGGTTTCGGTAGGGCCTGATTATTGTTTTTTGTTTATGCTCTACATTAAATTTTATCCACCTGTGATCTGACATTGAGACCGACGTATATCCGTGCCAGTCTAGGATTTTGCTTAAAATGCTAAGAGTTGCCATTGTGATATCTATTACAGTCTGGCTGTTGGTTCAACGCCTCGATTTAGTATTTCTAGATTAGTACTCATAATAAAATTGTGAAGTTGCTTATCCTTACTATTTGTGTCTTTATTTTCTCAGACAACATGATGGGAGTTAGCGTCACATCCAACTATGAGGTCATCATTTCCTCTCGTACAGTAGTGCACCAAGTCTTTCAGCTATGTTGTTGGAGGTGGTATGTCGTGCGCGAGGTATGCGGGCGAGACAATGGTGTCTGACCTAAGGTTACTGTCAGAAAGCTGTGGCATAAAAAACGCTCTAATGTGCTTGGGTATGTATGTACACTTACCGTTAATTGGGTTTGAAAATACTTTCCCACTTAGTTTGCCCAATCCTCAAACCCTGGTTTGTTTGATTCAAAGTTTTTGTATTAGGACTATTGTGTTCTGCATCAGCTCTAGTTTGCGGCATAGTGTTACTACGGCTGCTCGACAGTGATGCAGGTTGCATTGTATAACATTAATGTATCGCACCATCGGTCAGCTCTTGGAACAGTGGAGTAACTCCATCCCGGTTTTGACCGGGTGGATCAATTACCTCTGTTTCTATTGCTTCCTCCTGCGGCGGCACATTTTTTTGTTATTTTGATGGTGGGTTTGGTTTTGCTTTCCCAGGCGACTCTTGACCAGTTCTACAAATTCTGGTTTTTCTGGAAGCTACAGAGTAGCCTTTGTCAGCTTAGGAAGCCGGCTCAGTGGCACAACGCCTTGTTGTGATTCCGGCCACATAGGTTGTAGACTGGAAATCACTTTTTGAAGCCATCTCAGTAAGGCGTTATTATCACAGGTGATCCTAAGGATCTCTCTTATGTGTGACGGTCCACTAAAAGTGGGAGGTGTTTTGCCTGTAGTGAATAAAGTATTATTCAGCTCCCGGAAAAGAGCACTTTTAATTAAATTACCCTGTTCACTAATGGTTTTACTCAGGGGATGAGTCAGACTGGTAACCGCCGAAGGTGCGATGAGGCAACATCTTTGTAGCTAGGTCCCCCCCTTTTTCTTGTAGGAAGGATGTTTTGTTTCCCTTTCGTGTCTTTCACCTTCTTTCTGGGTTGTCCAGGTGAGGGTTTAGACGTGAAGGAGCGAATCCTTTTTTTTTGGTGCTTCCGGTTTTGGAGGAAGTGTCCCTTTGCTCAAAGGATTTGGATCTTGCCACTTTTGAGGGGGCTTTCGGTTCGATTTTGACGCACCTTGTTTTTGGTTAGCAGTTGCTTGCCCAGCAAATGAGGTGTCTGCCTTGCCGGAAAGGGGGTTTGCTTGCTTTTTAGCAGCCAAACGCGCCTTTCTTTATCTTTTTGCCTCAGTTTTGGACGTTGATGGGGTATCCGTAGATGCACCTACCGAGTCTGTAATTTTTAGGGTATCCAAAGATTTACCTGATAAATTGGTTTTGAGAACTTGGTTCTCCATAGTTGAGAGACTAAAATTTATTTCTCTGGCTCCCTACCCGCCATTGAGTCCGCACACTTGGGGACGTCTACAATAGATTGTCAGGGTTACGAGAGAAATATAGCCCCAAAGGTGGGTTGTATACAATCAAGTGACGCACACCAAACCAATAAGTGTGCGGCCCGCTGCATACCCCTTCATTTCCAAGGATTTACCCTTTCGGCCATCTGACTGGACGACGCAGGCGATTGATCAAAATGGATTAGTTTTGACCTCCCGTTTATGAAGAAATCTAGGCCAAAGTGGAGTGTTGCCAAGCCCTAGAGACGCATCTGTAGGGATCCCTTCATTCTCCCTTATGGGTTTCCACGCACGGCACAAACACGTGGGTAGTCATACTACAGACCCTCAGCGCGACTACTACGTTGCGAAGTGATCGAAATTAGTCCGGAACTTTGCCCTTGATCGCTTAGCAGCTTGTTGTTCAATACAAGGAAATTTTTTTCCCGATCGGACTCACTGACCTTGTCCAAGACGGAACACGCAAGCTCCATAACCACGTCAAGGTTACAATCTTTAAAGGAGAAAGAACGTTGCGTTTGATTAGGTATTGCCATTCTCCTATGAGGATGAAAAGGAAGCACTTACCGCAGAAACTGGCCGCATTTAATGCAAATAATACAAATCTAAGAGAATGAGAGTAAACTAAATATTTAGGAATCCTTCAAAAATTTCTAACTTCTAAACGAAGAAGAATGGGGTTACAAAATATTTTCTAAGTTGAAAATTAGAGTCAGATATATGAATCACCCTTGGGAGTAGATATAATTCTTCATGTAACAAGAGTTTTAGTTTTAGAAGGCAAGTTAAAACGGTGGCTATAATTGCAGACTCAGATTTCTTGACAATGAGGGAAGCATGTAAAATGAATTGAGATGCATGACCTAGCTCATACTAACAAATAGAAGCACACAAGAAGAGACTAATGACACTATGCTTTGCAACATAACAATACAAAGTTAGCATTTTTCGAGCTGAAAGGTGTAGGGGGGGTTACGTTGTTTGCCAACTTAATAATACAAATTGTATTATACAAACCAAAGAAGAGCGATAAAAATTATATAACAAAACTGCCTAATACAAAAAAGACTAATTTTGAAACCAATGATTATCTTATCTTATCTTATCTTATCTTAAAGAAGTGATGAAAACAAGAAAGAGTAGCTTGCTAGTTTCCATACAAAACGGATTCTAGAAGACACAAAACTTAAAAAGTCTCTACTTAAAAATAAACAATGGAAAAAATAAGCGAGGCCATTTTTAAAGCATAAAACCTGAAGATTTTGAGGTAAAATTTCTTTGGCTGGCATACGGAAAGAAGCAAAATGTCATCATAAAATGAGGTTGTGGCTGAAAAGTTGATAAAAATAGAGAATTAAAATTGGCTCAACATATTGCAGAATCTTGGAAACGAAGTCAAATGCTTTAAGTGCTGGGAAAATGGCCACGTCAAAACAGACTAGGAAGGCTTAGGCAGAGAAAATCTGTGCTTACAATGTACAAAAAGAGAGACACAAAACAGCTGAATGCAAAAATAAATAATAGTAAAAGAAGATCTTTGGACAACTGCAACTACATTGTTTTTAACATCGAAGAAGAGCAACAGGTAAATACAGCCGGTATATTGGTTGAATGCAGAAATTGTTGAATTACGTCGATTGTGTGTAACAAAAAGAAGGCAGTGCACTTGATATGCCAAACGCAATTTATCACTCAAAAAACTCTATTTATAGTAGGAGTATAAAACTTCCAAAATGAAACTAAGAGACGCAATTAAAAGGGCTAAACGAACTAGGCTAGATAACTTTTTGTCAAAATGTAGACTCTGACATTTGGGACGATGGCTACAAAATAGTCACAAAAATTATGGTGCGATTCCGGCTGAAATTAAAACTATGTTTTGACTGCGCCACTAGTATTAGATTTGTTGATTTTACAAGTAAGGAACTACGAGAGCCGTGTGCAAAACTGATGCACGACAAAACTCCAGGACCTGGAAATATTCTAGCAGAAGTTTTGTATAAGGTAGATCTGTGCAGTCCAAATCTGGTGTTGAAGGTTTATACCAACTTTGCGGTCGTAGCAGCCTTCCCGATTGTGTGGAAAATGGGGATCTTTTAGATTAGTTTTTTAAATGTAGAGAGCAAACTTTACAATTATTTGCCACGCAGCCGACTTGGGGGTTTGCCAGAAAAACAATCTAGTTAGAAAAACAGCCAGACAATGTATGCTTTTAGACAAGCTATAAACGTAACCAGAGAAGCGGCTACGTATTCAGCAGCGCACTGGAGGCTGTGGGTGAGTGCATCAAGGCAGTTAATTGTAGATTACTTAAAGAAAAGTGGGATACTAGACAACCAAACTGCTATTATAGCTTTTTATATACAAGATTAGAAAATTATTTTATAAGCAGAGAACATAATAAAGACCATTGAAGCAAGCAGTGGTGTCCTACATTATAATATTTGAAAAAAGTGGTTGTTTTAGTGAGGTCAGTTTGCTTATACGCATTCAATCTTACACTGTTGCACAACTAGCGTCGCGGGGCTTTGCTTTATAAGGTATTTTCAACTTATTATATTTAAACTTTACAAAAAGATTTAGCGAATTGGAGATACAAAGAAACGAAAATTTGAGCAACAATTGCGACATAATATGAATTATTAACTAGCAGTTATACACTTTCACACATACCATACACATGTCTTCTTTGTGACTTGGTGTGCTCGACACTTCAATAGTCTACCCCGAAAAGGAACGGCGTGATTAGGATTAAGATTATTTTGCGGAAACAAGATGGACATGTATAACGAGTCGTAGAGAAGATACACGCGCAAATGGAAACGCTTTTGTCACTTAAAAATAGAAAAAAAATGATTTTTTTTCTCAGATATGCAGTAAAGGAAATGCTAGAAGTTGACTCGACGACAATTAAATTAATTAGCTTCTGAAAAGGACGGTCTATCTTAAGAATGTACTATTTATTTTCCGCATAAAGGGTATCTATTACTTTCTGCTGCCATCTAGTCCTACAACCGGTATTTCGAACGTTTCAAAAACGTAGAGAACTAAACTATGGACCTAGAACTAACATTTTAACTAAAGATGTTTCTCTGTCAGCGAGGCCATCTCTGCTGCAAGCTGCACTAGACCGTGGTTTGAAAAACTCGTGGACCTTTTCGGGGTACTTCGGAAGTTTTTCAAATTTGGAAATGCTACGGACATTATTAAAAATTAATACAAACTTAGCAAGTTGTACAAGTGAAGAAAACTACATTCTGGCTGAACTAAGAACTACACGAACATGAAAAAAGCGAGGGCCATCTCTGTAGCAAGCTGCACCAGTCCGTGGTTTAAGAAACTCGTGGACCTTTGCGGGGTACTTCGGAAGTTTCCAAATTTGGAAATGCTACGGACATTATTAAAAATTAATACAAACTTTGCAAGTTGTACAAGTAAAAAAAACTACATTCTGGGTGAATTAAGAACTACACGAACATGAAAAATATGCAGATGACCAATATTAGAAGAAATTTGTTTGTGAAAATTAAGGTAGATCAGTGTAATACTGAACTTTGCCTTTTTATGTATATTATACTATAAATAAAGTTAATTATTATTATTATTTAGATAATGAATCTAAAGTCAAAAACAGATTATTTTTGGAAATGTTTTACATAAAGGGTATCTATTACTTTCTGCTGCCATCTAGTCCTACAACCGGTATTTCGAACGTTTCAAAAACGTAGAGAACTAAACTATAGAGATAAATTTAATATGAATTTTAGGACAGATATAAACAATCTAAATTCTATATACACTTTGTTATTAAATAAATAATTTTTATTATAAATCTTATATTAAATTGTGTATGTTCATTAAAATTTAAAAAAAATCTAGATATATCATGTACTTCAATTTTTTTTAAATATAAAACAATCAAAAAAGAGGTTTACATAATTATACATTTATAAAAATTAAATATTTTATTTTAATTGTAAGTATTAATCTTTTTATATTATTTTATATTAATTTCATTTTTTTTTTAGTTTTATTTTTAAACACCACTGAAGAAGATTTTAAGCAAAATCGAAATATATGGTATTTATTATATTTTGTATTTTTTTTTTTAAACTTGACTGATAATCCAGTTATAAAATAAAATAATAATAACAGTTAAAGAAGAAGTAATTTAAATTATTATTATTAATTACATAAAAAATGAAGTTGATCATTAACACATTACGGTACACATAAACTAATCTAGAGACTAAGAGCTTTTAGAATTTAAAAAAATTCAAGTTTTAATACTGATGTTTTAAATATATTTTATTTAAAGTATGCACTTTTTTTTGTCTACTTTTTAAGGCCATTCTGACCGTTACTTTGATAATTTTTTGAAAGTTGCTATTTTAGTTAAATTGCCGGAAATTAAGGTAGCGGGCGGGTTGCTCTTAAGGGGGGAGAATAGTTGAGCTATTATACAAGTTCACAGAATCAAACTCAGCAAGAAAACGCCTGAATATATATATAAATAAAATTTTCACTCATTGTAGAAGAAAGTCCAATCTGTGTTCTGAAATGTAAAAATTTGATGCGATAAGTCGTTTTTCCTTAATTAATTTTTAAAAAGTGGTGTTTTTAATTAGTTTTTAATTAATTTTTTACTCGTTAAATAAAATTTTAAATCTTTAACCAAAAACATAAACGTTTTGTCTCATAAGAACCAATTTAAATTTAAAGACGGCGCTGTATGTGTCAATATTTTTCTAGAGGGAAAGGTTCACCAATATTCTCGTTGATGTGATAGGATTTAATATTTTTCCATGACGATACTACTAGTGGCACCCCAACAGGACGGGGCGATTAAACCCGGCAATTCTCTAGCATTAAGTATATTTCATTATATGTCCATAGACTAGAACTATTAAATTCTTAAACTAATCAGCTGAAACAACATTAGATTATAACACAACTTCTTTAATCAATATTTATTGTTGTGGGTTTCAACTATTGTATGCTTAGAAAATATATTTCTGGATTTTAATTATATTTCTATCATAATTTGTAAAATTTTTTACTCAAAAATGAAAATAAATAAAATTTATTTCATTTCAAACTTCCTTATTGATTTATATAAATTAACTGAAATCATATCCCAAAATAATAGCTTTGAAGTTACAAATACAACAAACATAATGTGTGTCGACCTCTTAAAATCTAATATGCTTGAATTAACGGCCCGTAACTAATACCATTACATCATGTACCATAATAAACTATTAAAAAAACACAACAGCTACAATTCGTCGGCCTTAATAAACTCGTGCGAAATGGGCATTCCCTACAAGCGAATTATTCGGATAAAAGGGATTGCTGCTATAGTAAAAGCCACCTTTTATGTCTTACGAATTCAGATTACTCCCTATAATTGCACGTAAAAAAAAAGTTACGAATTTTATAGGTGACTGTAAAAAAGTAACCGAAAAAGAAGCTGATCAAAGTATATAAATTTTTATTTTAGCAAATGCGACAAAACTTCTTTAATTTTTCCTTTGTATAAATGAAGATATACGTAGTTTATCTAGCATAATAATGAAGATATATGCGCACAAACATTTAAATTAAAATAAATATTATTTTCTTTCAACTGCAATTAACCTACATTAGTTTTTAATTGTAGCTCTCATATATTCATATTACCACTGCACCTACAACAATTTATGTAAGGCGTTTTGTTATCTCAATAGTAAAACCGCAAGGCGTTATGCGATTCCGACACCCAACACCAAAACCTATTACAATTTGATTCACCTGGAAAAAATTATAAAGAAAAAATAGCTTACGTAAATTTTAATCGTTTCCATTTGGCTATAAGGAAATCGTAAATGGTTTTCTTGATTAAATTATTTACGAGTGACATTAATTAATGGTGCCATTAAAGGAGGCGTGCAGCTGTAGAATATTATTATAATATCATTAGTAGAATATTAAAGAACATTATTTATTTAAAAATAAAAAAGTCTTTCAAATAAATTCTATTAGATAATAATTTTATATTTTGATTCATTGAACTCATTTTCCAAAATTGTGGCTACCAAATAGAAAAACATGACTCTAAAAAAACTCATTTAAAAATTTTGAATGTAATAAAATGTGATTAACGAGATTTACGATTAGTCTGCAATGTTAGGTTTGTAATATTTCCATTAATGCATCAATACGCACGCATACAAAAAAATATAAGTCAAGCATCAAACTATACACCCCAAGGCGACGAATAGTCTCGCGAGGAGATCGCGCGCAACTTGTGTTTGGCGTGCTTTAACTCTTTAACAAAAGACAATTTTGCAAAACTCATTTACAGGAACATTTTTGAGATCTTCAAAGCCATAGACATCATTAAAATGTTTTGTGTCTTTTACAGTTTTTCAAATTTTTCCTAGGTTTGATATGCTTTATTTGGGAAAGGTCTTAAAATTGTTAATAGTTTTTTAAGTCACTTGCTTGCAAAGTATTCCTAAAAGTTTCTAATTTCTATTCTTTAAGAAATATGTTTGTTAAAACTTTATAAACTCTTATTGCCATTATATATTTTGTATTATATCAATGCTGAATTTGGCGCCAAAACTGCCAATAGAGATTCCGCCAAGTTTAAGGAAGAAAAATGGACCGTTTTAGTAATTTTTTATGTATTGGTGACTTGAAAAAAAAAGAAGAATAAAATAGATAAAAAAAAGCAGTGTTAGACTTTACAACTTTATTAGTAGCCTTTAACCTAGTCTCAATAAATTTTTGTGATATATTTTAAGACTTTTGAAGTAAAATGATTAGAAAACTATAAAAACTTTTTGTTGCCGATAGTATTTCATAAGTTTTTATTATAAATTTTTTTAACTGTTTTAAATATTTTCAAAAGCCGTTAAGATTGCGGTTGTATGTCTTTTAAGTATTTATATTTATTTTGTAATATCCATTCGTTCCATTTGTTCTTCTCTCACCTCAACACATTATTTTATCGTATGTTTTATTGTTTCACTGGCTTCTCTACACATTTTTTCACAATTTGTTTTCTTCATTCATACAAAATTTACAAACTTTTTTTTTCATTTCCTCATCAAAATCTTGCTAGTATCTTTTTTCTGTTTTTGTGTACTTATTTGCATTATTAACCCTAGAGAATTGCCGCGTTTAGTCGCCCCATCCTGTTGTGGTGCCACTAGTAGTATTGTTATGAAAAAATATTAAATCCTATCACATCTACGAGATATCGGTTAATCTTTTTCTCTAAAAAAATATTGACACGTACAGCGCCGTTTTTAAATTAAAATTGGTTTTTATAGGACAAAACGCCAACCAACTCAATATCCAAACGATAAGATTTTAGTCATCACTCTTTTTATATGTTGAACTACATACAATATTCTATGTCTTCATGTTTTTGGTTAAAGATTTGAAGTTATATTTAACGAGTAAAAAATTAATAAAAAACTTATTAAAAACGTCACTTTTTAAAAATTAATTGCAAAAAAACGACTTATTGCATCCAATTTCTACAAATTTGAGGACACAGATTGGACTTTCTTCTACAATGTGTAAAAATGTTATTCAATTATATTCAGGCGTTTTCTTGCTGAGTTGGATGCTGTGAACCCTTAATTAGCGCAACTATTCTCCCTCTTTAAAGTATTTTGGGATATTATTTTCCATAACAATGCATACTTCTCATTGTATCTTGATTTATTCACTCTAGTTCTTCTTTCTTGCATTGTTATTTTTTTCATACAACTTTTCCACTATTTCTTATTCTTTCTACTTTTTTTACAGTCATATCCCTTTTCATTATAATAGTTCTTTCTTTCTACTCTTATTTTTTTTATATCTTTCATTTATTTTTTTCTTTAGACATTCTTGCAAAATTTTGCAATCATTTCTTTTTCTCAATTTTTCTTCATATCTTACCGCTCTATTTCCTGCTTCTACTTTTATTTTAACTCTTTTACCTCTAATAGAATGTATGCTGGAATTTTTCTATTTAATCCCAGTACCCATCTCCAGTATTTTGCCAGCATCGCTTCTAATTTGTTTTGTTTTTTTTACCCCCCAAATTTCCGTCCACACTTGTTCTACCACCTTGTTTGCCTTTCTTGCAAACTTTTGTATGTGCTCGTTTTTGCTGTTATTTGCACTGAATACGTATCCTAAATATTTAAATGATTTTACTTCTTTAATGTATTTTTTCTCCCATTTCCAATCTTTTTTCTTGTGTCTTCTTCCCTCATTTCTAAACATCAAAATTTTTGTTTTATTAACATTCTCTCTTAACTTCTTTTTTTTTTGTTTTTCCAAACATCTAATCATTTCTTTCATTTCTTTTGCTTTTTCTACCACAATCACCATTTTTTTGTTGTTGTTTTTTTTAAGGACGGTGTTGGCCTTAACAAGTGGCCCTTGAGAATAACTAACGCATGGCAATACCTTTCAGTTTTCTTCTCTGCGTAAGTCCTGCTGTTAATTTGTCCTAGTCATTCTCTAATGTGGTACTAGTTTGAGGTGAGCTGGTTTTGGCCTTGCGGAATTCACGCAGTCTGCTGCGGCAACACATGCTGTCCCCGGCCCATCTCTCCCTATACCCTATTTTTCTGTCCAACTTTCTACACTGGCACTCTCCTCTCTTTTCTCCCATTCTTGTGTTCTCTTCATTAAATTCTTTCTTGATGTATCCTCTTTCTTTCATAAATATTTTGTGCAGCTTCATTAAATGCATCCCTTTTGGTAGTCCTATATTTGCCAGTTTAACTTCTAGTGAGATTCTTGAATCTCCATTTGGGATTAGTTCTTCGTGTCCCCTAGTTGCCAGATGTACTCTGACCATTTCAAAAGTTGCATTTTCTGCCAACCTCGAGATGGCGTATCTTCCGTTTGGCAATTGTTTGTTCAATTCCGTCAATTTATTTTCCTTGAGCAGTTCTTTCCTTTTCTTCATTATTTCTGCAATTTCTGTTGGTACTAGGGTTTCAGTATATTTTCTTCTCTTGCCTTTCTGTTCATCTTCTATTGCTTGGCAGGCATAGTTGTTTTGACCTTCTTTGTTTCTTTCCTCTTTATTATGCTAACGACCTTACTTTCATTCTACTTACTACAACTCCACCTGCTTGTGCAAGAGTTAGCTTTTTTTTTATGTATGCAATATATGCAGCAAACTAACTTGAACTGAGTGGGCATCCCTGTCTCACACCTTTTGTGTTTTTCAATAATGCTACCATTTACACATACTCTTCTCACATACGAGACATAACTATAATTTTCCTCTATCCACACTATCAAAAGCCGCTTTAAGGTCTATAAACAATGCATATATTTTCCCTTTTTTTACATCTAACTTTTTTCAACTATATGATTAAGTATAAATACGTTGTCTATAGTACCTCTCCCTTTTCTAAACCTAGCCTGCCTATATGGCAACATTTCTTTCATCTCTGTTCATTAAGTTTTTTCTCTAGCGTCATGGCGTATATCTTCTTGTATGTCGTATTAACTAATGTTATTCTTCTATAGTTTTCTACTAGTTCTTTTTTTTTCATTTTTTGTATACTGGGCATGCAAGACCCACTTTCCATTTGCTAGAAAATCCTTCTCTCTTCTATACTCCATTTATTACCTCTCTTAATCTTTCAATCAAATCTTTCGTTCTATTCATCCATGCTTCATTTTGTATTCCTTCCACACCTGGCGTCTTTGATTTCTTCAGTTTTTCTATTTGCCTTTGTATTGTTTACTTTGTAATTTCATGTGGCTGCAAAATTAGTTTATGAAATTGTTTGTTCTGATTTTTTTTTCTGTCGGTACCATCAAATAGTGTTGAAAAATGTTCTTGCCATTCTTTCATCATAATTGTTTGGTTTGGCCTTGTTTTATGCTGTTTTCTTTCTATGTTTATGAACTTCCATGCTTCTTCTTTTGATCGGATTGCTTTTATTTCTATTTTTCTTTCTGTCTGTATGTTATTTTATTCTTTTTGCATTCGTTTTTATATGCTTTTAACGGCTTTTGGTAGTCTTGTTTGGTTATATTGTTGTTTTTCTATTTGCGTAGTAAAATTCTTTTTGTCCTGCCTCGCTTGTTCATTTATTACCACGTAGTCAATTACCGATTGTCCGTTTGTTCCTATATATGTATATTTCCCTTGTTCATCTCCTGCTTTATTTCCGTTTAACACGTGTCATCCCATTTCTTTCATCAGTTTTAACATTATTTTTCCTTTAATATTTTCTTGACTGTCTTTTGATTCTCTTTTTCTGATATGATCTTCAAAATTTTTTCTTTTTTGTTTTGTTCTAATTCTTGCATTGAAGTCTCCTCCTAATATCAATCTTCTCTCGTCTACTTCTTGTAGTGTTTCTTCTGATACTTTTTTAATATTTTTAATTCCTCTACTATACAATGTGATCATCTTAAATTTTTTATTTCCCAACGAAAAGTTTTTGTTGTAATAACTCGTTTTTATCTGCTTCCTCATAATTTTCTTGCTTTATTTTCTTCCGTATTCCCGTAATTATTCCACTCTTTGCCCTACTCTTTTTTTTTATTTGGTTGCTGGTTGAAAAATCTATCTGTACTTGTTTGGCATATTTTCTTTCATTTTTATTCACTTTTCTTTGTCCACCCAGGTTTCTACCATTCCAATTAGGTCAAACGTTCTAATATAATCCCAAAAGTCTTATTCTTTATTGCTTAGTTCTGCTACGTTCCAGAGTAGAATTGCCCTTGTTGTTTTCGCCTCCTTACATTCTTCTTTTTATTGGTTTTTTGGACCACTTTCAACCTTTTCTAAAGTATTCTTTTTTTCATTCCAAATTCACCATTCGCTGTCGATACACACTTTTTGGTATCTGTCCATTGTTTTGTTGTTAATATTCATTCTTTCTTCTATCTTTTCTAATTTATTTAGGATCTTATCTAATTTTGTTTCCATCTTGGTTGTTACCCCTTCTTCTGCCCTTTTTCTCTTTGAGATTTGTTCAAAAAAACTTTCAAATTACCGGTACCATTGGTCCGTTCTCTACTGCCTATTCCACTTTTTGACGCTGCTTGTCGGTTGTCGAGTTTATACACACTGTCCACTACACCACGGAATACTGTCTATTTATTATGTCTTAAGTTTGTTTCTTGTTTACTATTGTTTTAGTTATTATTATTGTCCTCGTGTTAGTTGTGTTAGGTTAATGTTTCTGCCTGCACTTTAATGTTACGTTTGATTTGGACACAACACTTTCCGCGGCTAAACTGCACTTTTTGTTGCATACACATCACACTGTTCCCACCTTGTTCAACTAAAACTAATTTATTATTATCTTGTACTTTGACAATACTGTTGTTTGACCATGGCATCGCATGATAGCGAAGACAAATTTGAATAAATATTTCTGTCTTTATGAACACAATTGATAATATAAATAATAAAACGAAAGACTAGTATTGCCATCTAGGTGCAGTTTATACCGATTAATGCGGACATTTTAGTATTAAATAGCACCTAGATGGCAATACTAGTCTTTCGTTTCATTATTTATATTATCAATTGTGTTCCAAAAAGAAAGTGAAAGTTTCTGCTTTATCTTTGAGATTATCTTTGTCGCAGATTTAGTGCGGGTCTAGAACTATTGTAATTATTTCGGTGACTAGCCTGGGGGTCTTGTCTAGAACGTCATACTATGGTAACTATGGCTAAGTTCCGTGTTTGCAAACGGTGTGCAAGCACAGGGTAGTTGAAGAGTAGATTCTGGGATGGTCTAGTAGTTGCTGGTCCATGATATTAAGGAAGCTGCAGTGAAATTATCTAGGAGCACTAGTAAGTAAGTAAGTAAAGCAGACAGTGGTGTTTAGGAGAAAAATTTCTTCCTTGTTGCTGCGTTACTCTCTTTGACTCGACTTAGGTCTGGGAGTAAAATTTGGATAAGTAGTTCTAAAAAAACTGCTCCAGGTTCTTCTTGAAAATTTGTTCTGGTATAATTTTTTTATGTTGTGATACAATTGTCTCTATGGATTATTAACCTACAAGAAATTATGAAGTTTTTGAAATGATCTGGAAATTATAGAAATAATTGTATCATTTTGAAGAATGTAAAAGAGTTTTTTGTTTCTTATTTTAGTGTACTCAGAGAGTATAAGTATTTAAGTTAGTCACTGTTGATTTTATGGAATACTTTTACGTTTTTTTTACAATTCTATAGTACTTTAATATTTGTTTATGGTCTTCCTGGTGTTGATAGAGTTTTTTAATGGTTTATTAAGTCTTTTCTTGTGCTTAAAAATATTTTGGAGTCAAAAATGTACTTTGTTAAACTACATTGCACAAAATTATGAAAACCGTTAACTTCTTAAAAAAATGGATTTTATAATGTTAATGAACTTTTCTAAGAATAATGTATTTGATACTATTTAGAATTAATTGTAGAGAAAATAAGGTGCTTTTAAAAATCTGTTTGTGTCATAATCTATTGGTCACTTACAAAAATTCTAAAATAATTTTGTCTAATATAAACTCTGAAGTTGTAGTTGTAAACAATAATACGCACATAAGTTTCTTAGTTTTTCTGTAGACTAAATCTGCATATTGAAGATTTTCTGGTTGTTCTAGAAACTAATGCAAACTGCTTTATAGTATCTGTGTCGTCATTTTAGCCTACAAAGTGTATTCAGAGTTTAATTGAATTCTTTTTATTTAAATATAGTATCCTATACAATGAAAATTCTACAGTTTTTGCTTTAATTTGTTTTGTATGCAACTCTGTAGGTGTAAAACAAATTTGGAGATTATAAAATATTTTGAGCGTTTTAGGGAGTTTATGTGCGATTCACTATTTCATAAAGTATGTAGTAAGGTTATAGTAGATAAATTTAATCTACAACCTCTTATACCGTTAGGTGTCGTGGTGTCGGGCACACCGAGCACAGAGAAGACATGTGTCTATATTAGGTAACGGGTCTATTTGGAAATAAGTTTGTTGGTCATCCATTTAAGTTGTGACCACTCTGGCCTTTGCCTAACTTTCGTAAACGCGGTTAATCATACATTTTCTGCTGTACTGATTATGTATTGTAATCTAAGTTGTTTAATAGTTTATGGAAATTAGCTAAAGTTTGTAAATATTTTAGAGGCGGTGTTGACCTCTTAAAAACGGTTTAATGTATTATGACTTGCTGGAGTTTTTGGAGGAACAATATGGAGGAAATATTTCTAGTATTCTAGAGAAATTAGAGCCTATCTAGTGATTTTTTTACATTCTGCAGCCCTTCTGGAAACAAGAAATATTTTTCTGAGCCTAGTTTAGTTTTTTTTTTAAGGACATAGTGAGGTCTTGGCTTCAGCAAGTGGCCCTTGAGTATAACTAACGCTGGGCAATACCTTTCGGTTTTCTTCTCTACGTTAGTTCTGTTGTCATTTTGTCCTTATCATGTCTGTCTCTAGTCTATTATTAGTTTGAGATGAGCTGGTTTCGGTCTTGTGGGATTCACACAGACTGCTGCGGCAACACATGCTGTCCCCGGTTCATATCTTCCTATACCCTATTTGTTGTTTGTCCTATACTGACGTTCATCTCTCCTTTCTGCCATTCTATTGTTATTCAGCCTAGTAATTGGATTTGTCCTTAGATGTCTTCTTAGTTTCTCTAGGTCTTCATTCACTTCTTTGTCGGCGTATCCTCTCTCTTTCATGAATATTTTGTGGAGCTCCATTAGGTGTACCCCCTTTGTTAATCCTAGATTTGCCAATTTAACTTCTAAGGATATTCTTGAGTTTTCATTTGTAATTATTTCTTCGTATCCCCTGGTTGCCAAGTATACTCTGACCATTTCAAAGGTTACATTGTCAGTCAACCTCGAAATGGCGTATGTACCATTTGGAAATTCTCTGGTCAGTTCCGTCAGTTTGCTTTCTTTGGGCAGCTCTTTTCTTTTTTTCCTTATTTCTGCAATTTCGGTTGGTACTTATGTTTATTGTATATTCTTTTCTTGTCTACTTTCTCCTCTTCCATTCCTTGGTAAGCATAGTTGTCTTCACCTTCTTTGTATTTTATCTTTTCATTGCTTTTTTCTATGTTCTTTTGCTTCCACTTAGCTTCTCTTTCCTCCTTCCTTTGTCTTCTGTGGTTTTTGATGTGTGTGTTTACTGCCGTTGCATATTTTCTTAATGCTCTCCATTTGTTTTCGTCATTCAGGCAAATATTAATTATTGAAGATTTATCAATTTTGTTTTCCAATACATTCTCTAACTCTTTCCTATCATTCTCTCACGTTTCGCACTCTATTAGCAGCCTATAGTATTGTTATTTATCGGAAGTAACCTGACAGATTGCTCAACCAACTGAGAACATAAATAATCAAAATGATATTTGTTTGTTATTTTTTTCAAATATTTTATATTATATTACTGTGAACATAATACCAATCTCGGATATCTTGCTCAACTCACGAAACCAATCTAAACAAAAAACAACAATTAGTAACTGAACAGTAATCCATATAATCTAAAAAGCTATTTGATTGATATTATTTTATTAAGTGCTTTCACACAATGAATGAGGAATTCGTATATCTATCTTTCGAGAAAACTGTCCCATTTTCGCCGAACGAATTTTAAAGCAATGTTTTGAATCGGTATAAGGGGGGGAGAGAGTAAAATGTTTAATAAAGCAAAAGCACACGAGATAAATGAAACGCGGGATGGAATGGGCGACTTAAAAACTTTCCGAAACGTAATGCCGGCCCATAAAAGTTGATGATGCAATGTGTGTATGGTCGGCTGCCCCAGAAAATATGTCAGTGTGTGATGCTCACATACACAAACAGGAAGTTCAAGGACGCATATAATAGATTGAATGGGGGAACCTATATTCGAGTGGTGCATTAACTGTAATCTGTGTAGTAATTGACACGAAAAGGGGGAACTGAGAAAATGGAGATTTAAAGCAGCAAGCTGCATGAAAAATAAAATTGCATTAAAACCAAAAATAATTAAACGTATCGTGCAAGTTGTGTTATATTAAGCGTGAATCATGAACCTATTAACTCGATCACGATGCAATTTCTAAACTGTTTCAAAGGTAACATATCCCGGTGAAGTGAGCAGTGTATCGTGAGGAAGACGGATCGATGGGAATTTTTATTCAATCGGTTGGGGCTACGCTGGAGGCATGATTGGATGATTAAAATCATCGCTCTGTGTCTCTTCGCGGTGGTTCCTTTTTTTTCTATTCCTGATGTTCGTTTCGTTTCAATTCCACCGGGAGCGGCAGCAACGGCGGGAACATTACTCATGCCGAATGATTAACTTAATTGACGAATTAAATTTGCATTTTTTTAAATTTTAGCAATAAGACAATACTGCAATTAGCTATTTTATTGATTTTGGAGAAGATTAAGAGTTTTAAATATTTATATTGTGGCAGTTTGTCACATTTATGTTTGTCACACACTGTGGTCTCAGAAACCTAGCACAAAACCGCAAAAAAAATCTATCACTTTTTCTTTGTTGGGAAGTAATTAATTGACATTTACAATATATTAAAATCAACACAATAAATTTAAACAATTTTCAAAATTATTTTCTGGAATATAAATTACTTAGCTATTCTGTCTAACAGATCATACATTCTAGTCAGTATATTTCTGCAAATTTGTAAGAAATATGTTTTATACTAGTCAATTACTGATTTTGCAGCAAACTAGAAAAAGTATATATAGGATATTCATAATTCTCTGTCACTTTAAGTTCTATCTATAGTATAGCCAAAAATTAGCTTAAATGGGTTTTATTAATCCAAAAGAAATTCTCTTTTCAAGTGTTTTTATGCAAAGTTATTAATAAAACTATGACGTTTGCTTCATTTCCATCAAGCATAAAGTACTTATTAATTAGTCACACTGGGGTATTATACCCTAATGGATACTAATTCATATACAAAAATGTACTCAAGCTAAATTTTACGTCGGCACTTATATTTGCGTACATATAATGCATTAAGCTGATCTTATTATGATGAAATTTACAGTGTTCATAAAAAATCTAAACACCACTTAAGTTTCTGATACTTGTGTGCAGGTTGGCCAACCTAACTCTTTTTTAGTAACATATACTCTTTGAAATTAAAATACTCTTTATTTTTTTTTAATTCAAATTAATAGAAAATATATTTTTTTTTAGATTTTTAAATTTAAAGTACCAACATCCTTTTATTAAGTGTTAATAATGCTAATTCATAAAATAAAGAGTATTAAAATTCAGGCACAAAATGTCAAAATGATTAAAATTCGGCCAATAATTTTAGGAAATACGCAAAAAATACTAAAATCTGGTCATAAAATATTTAAATTAACAAAACTGAATTATAAAAACTCAAAATCCAAATATAAAGTGTCAAAAAAATTGGTAAAATATTCTAAAACTGTAAGAAAAGTACCAAATCCGGATAAAAAATGTTAGAAACACTAAAATACGGTCACAAAATTTAAGTATTAAATTATTAAAAAGTACAAATCTAGGGATAAAATACCAAAAACATTAAAATCCGGCCACACAACTTATGAATCACTTAAAAAATATCAAAATTACGCAAAAAGAAATTTAAATTCCGGTCAGAAAACTTACAATTTCTAAAAAATAAAAATACATTTGGCTATAAAATGTTAAAAACACTATAAACCGGCTACAAAAAATTAGCAAAAACGTAAAAAATACCAATTCTTAGCTAAAAATAAAGACAAGCTATAAAATGACAACATAGAGTTGTAAAAACTTAAAAAACTGCACAAAATCAATAGATTTATCTATAAAATATAAAAAAAATTATAATCATATAAAAAATACTTAAAAAATCCGGTCATAAAATGTCAAAAATTATATCTAGCCATGAAACTCAAAGATTGTAAAGCAAAGTACTAAAATCCGGTTTTAAATATTAAAATTAGTTTAAGCTTGAGTGACCACCTACTCGCCTAAGTGATGATCATTAAGAGACTAGAAGTTACTTTTTTCTACAAACGTTAGAAGTCTCTATATGTAAATAGAAACTGGTGATACCAACTTTTGAACTTAAAAAAAATAATTACCATCAAGTAAAGTAGTTTGAATTAGAGTATTTACTTGCCCAAGTATATGTTAGCAAAGGAATGACAATTTCTTTTCTCTGCAAGCGTTAGAAGTTTCTATACTCAAAGGTGGTGATACCAACTTTTATTGACAAACCTTTCGGCTGGCATTCTAGTTTAACCTACTTGATTGTACTTATTAAATAAAATGTTTTATTTACCCATCTAATTGTTGGTTAACAGGTGATTAGTATCAAAATAGCTTCTACCACCTGCAGAGAGGAATAACGTCTAATCTCTGGATGACAAACACTTCAGTTTAAACTACTTAATGGTAATAATGAATTGAAGTGGTCTACCTACCCATTCTTACCTACCCAAGCTTTTTTTTTTAGTTGAAAAAACTTCTAACGCATTCAATGAAGAATAATTTCTAAATTTGTTTGTTTTTACATAATGATTTTTAACTTTTACAGGGAGAAATAGCTACCAATCTTTTGACGACAAACAATTGGGCTGGTAGGTGGGTGCTACAGTTTAAAATGCTTGTTTGTAAGCATGTTCTGGAGTGCCCTGCCTACCCACCAAATGTCAGTCATCAAGGGATTGGATGTTACCTTTAGGCTTCTTTAACATAGAGACTATAAAAACTTTCAGACAAAAAAAACTTTCAATTTATTGATAACTTACACTTGGGAAAATCAGTTTATACCATCCGTCCGTACTTCTAAAATTTGTCATTAAGAGATTAGATATCATTATCATCTTCTCTAACATAGTAACCTTAATGAACAAGTTGATAGTTTTATTGACAATCTGACAGTTTTGTCAACAGTTTGACAGTTCAAAAACTTATTGACAATTTTAGTAACAATTCGACAATTCAGTTACAAGTTCAAAAATAATTTGTTATAAGTTTTTTACAGTTTTACTGTTTATCTACAATTTGACAGTTTGTTAGTTAACAATTTGACATATTATATTCAGAACTGACAGTTTACTAGCATAAATTTGTCAATTTTGACAATTTTGCATCAATTTGATAGTTTAAACTAAGTGTCAGCTGACAATTTTGTCATTTAATTGTCAATTTTAGCAGTTATTTAACAATTTTGCCAAAGGGTTGCTGAACAAATTGACAATTTTACCAACAATTTGACAGTTCAGCAAAATATTGACAGTTTTAATACGATTTTGTCAACAATTTGACAGTTTTATTCACAACTTGATAGTTTTATTTACAATTTGACAGTTTTGTCAACAATTTGACATATTATATCGACAGCTGACAGTTTAACTACACAACAATAATGTTTAAGGAGAAGGTTAAGCTTGTGAGCTTTTTTGCATTGCAGAGCTTTGCTCACAGGTAGCTCTGCCAATGCAAAAGCAAACATTCTAAAATATTGTGGTTTGATAAACAATTGCAATTAATAATTTTAAAAGTGGCAAAATTAATCTATAACTGACATAAATAATATTTAACTGTCAAAAACAATCTCAAACATCAGCATTTGTCATATTTAATTTGTTCTTAATAAAAAAAATGGTTTTGACGTTTTTTTGTCGATGTCGATCACTTCTTGATCTGACGGCGGGCCAAAGAAAAGGTGCATTTTGGTTCTCAAAAAAGCAAAGCATGACTTCAAAACTTTCAAAGAAGTTGTTCAGGCAGACTTTGCGACAAAATTCAACATTTGTCGGACCATGTTGTTTATGGGAACTGCGACAAAACTATGAGAATCTCAATATCATCCAAAATAAGCTTTTTATTTTTTATAAACGGGCATTTCCTATATGCAAAATCTGCTCGTTTATACAAAGTGGGCAAAAGTAATTTTATAATGTAAATTGTTTGCCATTTTGTTAGGAATAAAAAAATTGGGTTTTGACGTTTTTTCCGGTCTAGACGCTGCCGATCACGTCCTTATCGGACGGTGGCTCAAATAAAATGCAAAACTCTCTAAGAAGTTGTTCCGGCAGACTTTGCGACAAAAATCAAAACTTGTCAGTCCATGTTGTTTATGGGAACTGCGACAAAACTATGAGAATCTCAATGATATCTAACAGAAGCTTTTTATTTTTTATACAACGGGCATTTCCTATATGCAATATCTGCTTGTTTGTGCAAGGTGGGTCAAAAGTAATATTATAATGTAAATTGTCCGCCATTTTGTTAGAAATAAAAAATATTGGGTTTTGTTTTTACGCAAAGTTTATTTGAAGGTGTTAATTTGATGACATTAAGTTGAAAGAATAATATCGGCCAAATGAATAATATTAGTCACTTCCTGAGTTGATGCACATTTGAGCTTGTTTTACGGCATTTTAAATTGTTGCTCGCAAAACATCTGGCTCTAAGTTGATGATTTTTTCTTCAATGCTGATTTTCAAGACTTAAATTGAAAGGTTTGTGATTTTTTGTGGTAAACTCGAAATATTAAAAATCCCCAAAGGAAAAAGTCTAGCGCCGTCAGATCTGGCGATCTGGATGGTCCGTTTAAATTTCCAAAACGGGAGATTACACGGCTCCGAAATTGATGTTCAAAATCTTCATAGTAGCCCGAGTTGTGTGAGCGGTTGCTCCGTCTAATCACTTTTTCAAATGCAAATGCCGCACGAAACAATCACTTTGAGGGGATGGAATGGCTTTTTGTGCATATCATGTGGATTCTCCGTGCTCAAAAAACGCAATTTTTTTTGTTAACATAATCATTTAAATGGGTTTTGTTGCTCATTATGATTTTGATTACAAAATTATTATCTTCTTGCACCAGGTTTAACAGAGCATGGGAGTAAGTTAACTTTACTTGACGGTTAGCAAGCAGCAGTTGGTGAATGGTTTGTACTTTGTAAGAGAGCATCTTTAGATTCTTTACCTAAGTTCGACGCAACGAACTTGTGCTGATACCACATTATGTGCATTGTTGTTTTGTCGATGTTTGACGTTCTCAGCGATATTTTTGATCAAACGAACAACACGGGGTCAGGCCTTTTTTGAGACATTTTTAGTGGACCCAGTGCACGAGACCTTTAGCCAAACGTTTAGTTGTTTACGCACATGATGCAGGACAACGAAGAAAATAACGACAAAATTCACACTGCGTTAAAACAGCCGGATATTGGTCAAATAAGCAGTTACAATAATTTAGCGTTCGTTGGGTGTGTATCTCTCTATTGCTTGTTGTTAAGTAATTCTATCTGTCTACAACAAAGCACAATGACATTTGTCGTCATTTGCAAAAATTATGGCATATTTACTTGATGACATTACAGAAATACCAGTTTAAGTACGACAGATTTACAAAACGCGGCTATTTTATGATTTGTCGGTCGGACAAGTCTAGTTTAGTGTTATGTCTGACATGACAATATAGCAGACACTTATGTGATCTATAAAGACAACAGAAGGACTGAGTTAGGGACGTGTAATTACAGACAGTACAATATCATGTGGATTTTAGGTGTTTTTTTTATCCATTTCTAGATGTAGGCTTTTTTGATGTTATTCTACGTCTTATTATTTTGGGCAGATTTTTTCCAACAGTTTTATAGATATTGTCTACATTTTTTTGTGGTTTTTACATGTTTCTTTTTGTGCTTCTTGGGAGCCATCACGGCAGCTTGTTTGTTCATTTTGAGGGATCTTGTGTTTTGCTCTATAACCAACTTTTTCTTCTTCTTCTTTGTCAGCCATTCATACGCCACTGTTGGCGTCTTAGCTCTTCTCTGTTTGTAATGCTGGCAACTTACATTACAAGGGACCTACAGTTTTAAGTGGATTCTGAACCACTGAAAAGAATTCATCACTCCATCAGAGAAGGTTTTAACCGTAAAACCCCACGCTGACAAGGCGGCTTAGAGAGTGGGAGAGCGTATAGAAAGTGAAAAGTATATCACGGTATATGGGAATCGAACTCACGATCTTTGGTACAGCGGCCGGATGCATAGAACACTGCGCCGGATGCCTAGACTACTGCGCCACGCTCTCACTACCCAACTTACTTCCATATTAGTTATGCTATTTTTTTTAGCACGTTAGTTAAGCGTATCCTTCATTTCGAATCTTGACTTTTATACTGCATGGCTTGCTCCATTGCTTGTATGGTAATTAAGAGTTTATTCTTTGCCTTGGTTTTTAGGCCATATAGTAGGATGCACGTTTTGTATACCTTTATTTTAAGATTTATTGGGGTTTCTTTTGATCTCATTTTATCAAACGCTAATCAGTATGAACTCATTTTTCTCGATATTTTGGTTGTTTGATTTTTTTATTTTTTATGATCTTGTGGCTCAGGTATGTGTATTTGTTTACATGTTTGAGAATTTTCTTGTTAATAATTACTTGGGTGTTTTCCGATGTTATTATTATTGTTTTATTTAAATTAATTTGTAGTTTTATTTTTATCAATAGTGTAGCACTTTGAAGTTTTTCTATTGAACTGCTGTCGTCCACAAATATCAGGTGACTGAGGTATGCTCCGTCGATATTAATTTCTTTTTCTCCCTTATTTATCTATGCGGCGGTAAACAGTGTCCTTTTATTTTTGTTGGTTTTAACTTGCTTATGTGCATTCTCGTATATATGCCGCTCCTGAAGTAGTTAACGGTACTCCGTTATTTTGTCGTTGGGAATAATACTCTTTATAATGCTAAACGCTTCCATGCCTTTTGACGACTTGAATTTGCGAAAACTTTTAAAAGATCAAATGACACGAAATTGGGTATTCCGTTTGAGAGTTAGGGATACAATTTCTTCTGCCGCAAAATCAATTGTTAAACATATTTTAGAACCGGATATAACGCTCAGATTAACGTTAGATAGAGTAACTGCTCATGATTGGGTCAGAGCTAGAAAAGAAAGGGCAAGTACTTTAATTGGAAGATTAGTACATCCAACTCAAGCGCAAGAATCTTTTTCAACTGGTAGGAGTTATAAAGATGAGGAAACTATACAAGGCGATCATAAAAAACCAGAAACTAAGAAAAGCAATACAATGGTTAATGTACCCAAAGACTAGTAGTACAATTTATACAAATTTTAGTTATAATAAAATGACACCATATCGAATATACGTGTATTCACATTTTTCTTGAATTTTAAAGTTGAATGTTAATCTTACGGGTACCAACTTTGTCTTTATATAACATAGAACATAAATTTATGTACAACCACATAAGAAGCCATTATACAATATGAGGTTTGAGTATGTAGGAGCAGGCTTGTGAGTTGATAATTTTTGATATTGGTAGGTTGGCTTTTTTGTGCATAATGATGGCTTTAGCGTTATGCTAGCTGCGTTGTGTTGATCCGTAATGCATTTGTATATAAGTATTTGTACATTTTTTTGTAGATATCCTTCTTCTATTTGCAACATTTTACTTGTTATTTTATCTTTGCCAGGACATTGTTCTGTATCTGGTTTAACGCTATAGTTAGTTTGTGTCGGATTTCTTCTGGGATTTTCTCTGAGCCTGTGATTTGTATTTTCTGTCTCTGACATTTGTAGTTGTGACTTTCGGAAATATATAAAGTTTTGTCTTGGATTGTTGTTTTAATTTTTTTCTACTATTCACATGACACCTGCCTCGTTCTGAATTTGTGTTATTTTTGTCTGTTTTAGGAATAGTTTTGATCAGAGCGCTTTCTTATTTCTATTGTTTTTGATGGTATTTGATATGAGTTTTGTTTTAAAATCTTTAAAATCATTTCTTATGTTTCTGCTTATGTCTTTGTTTAATTTTTTTAATTTTTTTTGTATTTCTCTGTTTCTCTGTTTGTGTTTCTTCTTTATTTGATATTTCAAATGTATTATGTAATCAGAAATTTTCGGCAGAATTCAATTCTGGCGTCATTTTGAGTACACACTTTATTTATACGCGGCAAAACCCAAAAAAAACCGACATTTTGGTCCCAGTGGTCTAGACAAAAAGAAGCAATTTTGTAGTTTTTTTTAACAGCCAAAGTTGACGTATTTTGATGTAAATTAGTTACAAAATATAAATTTGTTTTGTGTGTTTGGGTTTAAGGGATCTAAAACTCAAAAAAATCTTCAAAAATAGGCTTATTTTTGACATAAATTCTTACAAATACACATTTAGCAGTTTTCAGAGAAACTGTACTAAGCTCATTTTAGAAGTTAACCAATGACATTTTTTGTAGCTTGAAACAATTTTGGTCAATTTTACACTTTGATAGTTTTTGCGCTTGCGGCACAAATTTAGACTTAATTTATCGGCGCCAAAATTTTAGAATATTATTATTTTTTGCATTCAAACATAAATCAGTTCGGGCTCATCAAAATTTGCCAAAAAAAAATTAAAATTTTGGGTAGGCTAGTGCGTTTATATTTTTTGTGAGTATGAAAAAATAATTAATTTTTAACGCCTTTTTGCCTGAAAATTTTGTAGTTTTTTTCCTGTATAGAGTTTTCTACGGCCCATGAGCACGACACTGTCAATTTTTTATGTAGAATTGTCCGCAGAATTTAATTTTTTTATAATATTTGGTGTATTTTTTCTCTGAGCGCTGCTAAACGTGTATTTCTAAGAGTTTATGTTGAAAATAAGCTTATTTTTGAAGTTTTTTTAAGTTTTATAACTCTAAACCCAAATACACAGAACAAATTTATATTTTTTAACTAATTTACATCAAATTACGTGAACTTCGGCGGTTTAAAAATTACAAAAATGCTTTTTTTTGTTCGGACTACTGGGATCAATATATTGTTTTTTTTTTGGGTTTTTTGCGTATAAAAAGAGTGTGGACTCAAAATGACGCCAAAATTGATTTCTACGGAAAAATTTTGTTCGATTTTAATAGCAATTTTTTTTTAGTTAAAATAGCGATATTTTAACATAAAAAATTTAAGTTTTATGTTTTCATGAACAGATAAATAGACTAATAAACTATTTCAGAGCCAGATTTTGAGCTTTGGCCACTAATGACTTGGGGTAGATGTGTTTTATATTGAAAGATTTGTAGCAATTTAAACGCTACGATTTGCCAAGCAAGTTTTTGCAGTATTGCTACCGATATGTCTGATCCGCGAGCTTATCCGGAATTAATTTTTTTTGCCGTACTGTGGTACTGATGTCAGCTGCTACTCTCCATCAGCGGTATGCTTATTTACTGGCAGCAATACTTGTCATGTCAAGGTTCTTTCATTTGTGTAATATTTCAACTAGTTGAACTTTTCCAACGTTTACCCATTTCATCTTTTAGAATGCGCCGATGTTAGGTCAGGGAATACTTTTTCTTTATTTGCAGCTAACCTCTATATCTAGAGGCCGCTTACTATTTCTCAATGATTTTTTTCTGCAAATAAATAATTTATTTTTATAAGCTTATAAGTCGGAAACCAGAACGTAAATTGTTTTTGTGCAAATAATGTTGGTTACAACATGATACTAAAAACATAGCACTTTTACTTTTCCAAAAATGTGCATTGCGAAAAATTTTCAGACTGAAATAAAAAAGTATCTGTTGTACAAGTTTGCTCTATTATCTTAATTTATTGAAGAAGGAATAAGGAAATAGATACAAATTTATTGTTCTTTATTTACATATACACAAACATCGTCAGATAATTGACGCCTTTTGGACAAAGTTGTTTGGGGTTGTATTTAAACATTTGGCCTGATCTGCAAAAAAATGCGTTTGTACATGTTATTATATTTGACGGTTACTCGAATGACATGAGTATTGCAGAAAACAAACCTTTAGCGAGAGTATGACGTTCGAAGAAATACCAATTGCCTGAATTTACATTTGATCCAACAGTTAGCCATGAGCCAAATTTCTTCTATGGACACAAACAAAAATAACACAAATGTTTTACTATTTTTTAAGTTTACATTAAGTTAAACAGGCTTTTGAGGATGCGGATACTTTAATCATAATCAATGTATGACTCTGTTGAAATTGTCGGCGAAGAGATCGATGTTTTGGTCTTTGGTCTCAGTGGAATCGCGCAGCATACTTACTACAAAAACTGGAAAAATAAGTACACCAGCAACACTTTATTCTGCAATAAGTAAATCTTTTTTTGAGAACGTATATCTTCTCATTTTAAAATAGTTGAATCAAAATTTAAAACAATTCGAAAAGCGTGGGTTTTGTCCATAAGAGAACGATTGATGAGATTATTGATGAATTTGTAATTTTGACTTATGATATTCCGGTTATTTATGTAGAAACTAATACTAATTTGCGTGTTTTAAAATACGATAGTTTGTCAATATTTGTGAATTTTTCTATATATTGTGTGAAGTTTTGCAATTTTACAAATTATTTTCCTCTACAATTGATACACATAACTGGATGCTGACATTTTGTTTTTTTGGGCAGCTGTTGACCAAACTTTTTACTATTGAAGCATTGCATTAGCGCCAAAATATATGGTCAAGGTTATAAAAAGTTCTTTTTAAGTTGTGGACAGTTATGGTTAGAGGTTTGCGTGTACTATTTTGCATAGAAATAAGAAATATTTTCGACAATTTATTCTAGCGTGCAATTTAACCAGCCTTTGACTTTCCGTTTTTACAAGAAATTTTTTATTTCATTTTCAATAGATTTAGTTTTATCAACTAAACTACAAAGTTTTTTACTTCTTAAAAATGGACTGACTTTACTAATGCTGTCTTCTTTTCTAGATAGCTAAGTTAACCGGTAAAAGGTTTTATCTTCTTATTTTTGGAGTAGTTATTAGGCAATATAACATTACTTGACTTTTTCTCTTTTGTCGTAGGATAAGTGGGAAATTTTTTAAACGGTTGTTCAATCACGTTCGTTGTAGCTTGGACGGCTATCGGGTAGGCTTATCTATTGATATAGCACGAGCAGCTGTACCAAACTCCGAACAAGTAGTACCACTGCTACCAAAGAATAGATCAGAACAAAAAAATTAAACATTAAAAAATGGTTATTAACCCAGCGGCAGGTTTGGAAAGCAGGAAATTTAATGGTTGAGGGTAACAAAATTGGTAGTACAGTACTGGACAAACAAAGATTGACAGCTTGAAATGACTTTGTGTACATTGGGTTTTACTTCTGCTTATTGAGCCAGACGGCATGAGCAGGCGTGCCAAGAATTTTAATTTTACTTTAATCTACGAGGAATAATTTGATTGGTTTTTTTATTATACAGGTTTGTAAAAATAAGATTGTAAAAAATTTAAAGAGGTAGTAGTATGAACTAAAATAGCAAAAAAGTCTTAATAAACATAGATATGGCAAAGTATCGGTTTTGGAGATTTGGAGTATTTTTTTTTTACTTTTTTTTTAATTTTTCAAAATTTGCAGTTTTTCATCATAGTTTGCTAATGGTTTGTGAACTAAATATTAAGTATTTGTCTTTTGTTGCCAGTGCAAGAGTTTTTGTTTGCTATGACTGTTTACTCTAATGTTGAATTAACCGACATGCATTTCATGCATGATTGTGCTCATGGGATTGCAACCAAAAAACGACGTCTTTATATTGAAGCTTATGCATATTGCCAGATTTTTTCACATCGTATGTTTGGAGGAATTCACCAAAGATTGCGTTATATTAGTTCATTCAGTAAGTAGTGCCATTTATCCAGAAGACGAAGGTCGGTATCTACTCTTAGAGTTCCGAAGAAATTCTAGCACGTTTAGAACATAATCCGGGGACGAGTCTGCGGTAAATATCAGCCGAGGTAGAAATTGGTGCTCTTCTTTTTTGGAGAATTCTCTACGAGCAGCTGTCATGTACTATGTAAAACAAGTGCAGATCTTAAATCCACTTGATTATCAAGAATTTATGGTTTTTTGTTGCTGGTTTCTACGCATTGATGCTGAAGACCCCCGTTTCTTTGCCAATATTTTTTTCACTCATAAAACCGGGTTTACACGAAATGAAGTTGTTAATTTTTACAACACGCATTGATTAAAAAAATCTCACATGCTTTATTTAGAGGCACGTTTTTTGTTAAACATTTGGATAGATATTGTAGGCGACACGTTTCTAGGTTTTGTTGTTTTACCAAACCGATTAACAGGCGCTGCTTACCTAAACTTTCTGCAGAACACAATGTATATTTTTGTTAATACATCACTGACCAAAGGCAACAAATGTGGTTCTAGCCTGATGGTGCACTAGCTCATTTTTTATTGCCGTTAGAGAGCATCAAACTTTTTTTATTCTACGTAGATGAGTAGAAAGGAGATGACCTGTTTTATAGCTTGCATGATAGCCTGATTTAAACCTTGTAGATTTCTTTTTCTGGGAATATTTGCCAACAAATCCGAAACCAATGAAGGGTTTTAGAAAAATTTAAAATATCTTTCTGACCAAGATGTCGTGCCTGTTTGGAAATAGAAGAAGGGCACTTTAAACATTTTATGTAACATTGTAATTTGTTTTTGCTAGAAAAAAAGAATAAAATTTCTGATCTCCAAAACCGTTACTTTGCGGACCTATGTTTATTAAAATTATTTTTTTTATTTTGGTTCATACTACTACATCTTTAAATATTTTACAATCTTTTTTTACCACTCTGTATATCTATAATTTTTTTTTTTGCTTGTGTATGTTTTGCATTTTAATTGCATTTGAATTTAATTTATTGCGCTATAATATTCTAATTATATTAATAATTACTGAATAACCGTTATTATTTATTTTCATTACACAATTACTAAAATATTTCTAAATAATAAACTATTTTGCTTAAGAAGTTAACATCTTTCTATAGATGTAGCGGTCAAATATGTACATTCACCCAAACATTAAACTAACTTCTTGAAATTACTTATGTTCATATTATTAACATATTTCTTTTGTTACAGGTAAGCATCTAGTTAAATCAAAATAGGGATTAATGCACTCCGCAGCAATAACCGGGGTAAGATTACAACAGGGATTTATAGTCCGATTGTAATTCCAACACGCCGTGTTATGTAGTTTAAGCAAACGGTACTCTTCAACATGGTCTCAGGTAATCTGTGTTTGCTCTGTGCATCTCTTCTTCTCCTCACTATTGCATAATGGCCGCTCCAGACATATCCTTATATTCCACCATTTAACGGCCACCACGAACGACTAGTGTTTGGTTGAATGATTGAGCGATTACTGCGAATATTAATTGCGCAATAAAATACGAACGGTTGTGGCTGCTGTTTTGTGGTGGTGTGTGTGTGCATGTGTGTGGGCCGGGATTATTAACTTTTCAATTAATCCGCAGATAATTACAGAATGAAATCGATTTTCTTATGTAAAAGGAATTCAATGAACCAATAAAATATTGATAGCATATTAATGGCGATAAATTTTTAATAATGAAATGTACATTGAACATGTAGTTTGGGGATAATTAAAAATATTTAAAAAAAATTGTTAAGATAATTTAAAAAAACTCACGTTTTTCAAAATAAAAAAAAAAATTTGATTATTTACATAACTCAAATTTTTGATTATTTCAGAAAAGCGCTTTAATTATACATAGTTTTTACTCAAAATTAATTTTTTTAAACAAATTAATATTAGCGTGAAACATTGTTCTACTTGCCGAGGTCTTTTTTTTTTCAAAATATTAATTTAAATTGTAGTTTACGCTTAGCAGTTAATAAATAGTTTTAATCTAAATTCATTACAAGATATAAGATATGTTTTTTGATTTATTTTTAAAATCAATTATATAAATATAAAGTAATTCGATTTGATGGATAACTTTTTGTTTAATTGGAGCGTCGACTGCCAGGGTCATTAGCTCTTATTTACTTTTCCAAGTGAAACAACTTGTTTTAAAATAAATTTTTTATTTGAAGTTATTGAAGTTGTAATGGCTTTGATGTATTTAACAAATAAATACTTAAAACTAATATAACGGGCGACTTTGTTACCAGGTTATTTGTCTTGATACTCACATGACCAGTCTTCCCGGCAAAGATCATATAAGTGGCCCAAACAAAATACCGAGGCTTGTGCAAGCTGATAAAGCGGATCTTTTTTGTTGTGGTTTTCCTAATCTTTAAAAGACTTAACGTGCCCGATGCACTATGTCTATCGACAAAACTCTACTTAAGGGTGCGGTTTAAGGAGTGTCATAAAATTACTAGCAAAACTCAATAAAAAGTCTACTAAATTTGATGTTCAACGAATTTTGATTCTTTAAGTTGAAGCAAATATTTCAATAAAAATTGCAATTTAATTTCAAAATTTAAAGAATATTGAAAACTTTGGATTTTTATATATTTTATTAGACTGGAAATTTTATTCTCTACACGTTGCAAACATCCGATTTTGAAAATGAGTTAGTTGAATTGCGTGAGTTCTGCTTGTAGTTTTATGACACATTATAAACCGCGCCATTAATATTTAAGGATCTGGAAATGTGGCACAAAAATAAATATAAAATGTATGCTTAAATAATTGATTTTCCTATCTATAGAAATTTGACGTGTCTTTAAAGATTTATTGTAATACGCCCATTGGCACCAACGTTATAGGCGCCACTTTAATGTGTTTGCCACTTTTATGTCATTGCCGACAAAAGAGTCACCTGAGATGCAATTATTTGTTGAAAAATTTCTGCTTGATTTGACTTAACTCGTTTTGAGGAAACTTTTTGTTTTATTTTTTTTGTTTATTAGACTTGCACGCAGTTTTTGTCCGTACTGAGTTTTTGTCGTGAGGTGTTGGCCTCATCACGTGGAATTAGTTCTTTGTGTTCTCTGGTAGCCAAATATACTCTGACCATTTCAACCTCGAGATGGCGTATCTGCCGTATGAAAGTTGTTTAGTCAATTCTAACGCTGCTTTTACTATCTCCGTTGTTATCTTGTCCGGTTCTGGTGCCTTGTTATTGGTATTTCTCTTATAATCTGTTTTATTTTCTCCATTTTTGGAGCGACCGCTTCTGTTTTGTAGTTTGTTTTTGTTGGTTCTTTTACCATTCCTCCAGTGGAAAACAATTTCTCATTTATTACTTTTTTTACTTACTTGTTTGGCTTTCCTCAGAGATCTATGGATTATAACATTTCTTTCCAGCATTTTTTCTTACTGTCTCTTTCCTTCGCTAATTTTGCTTAAGTTCTTTAGGTACTTTACAGAATAACGCAAGCAGGCACATTCTACGCAGGTGGGATTGCCAAAACATCACTTGCCGATTTTAAATTTGCCTATTTTGTAGAAAATTTTCTCCAAGGTTTTGATACTCTGCGATGTAGTTGGCGGCTGGCAGTTGAGTCACTGATGATGATGGATTGCCCAAATATAGAAAATTTATACTTAAGATAAGAGTTATTGCCTGGGGTCTCACAATGTCTTTCCTTAGGCTTTTGAATGTATTTTTATGACTATGAATGACAAATCAATTTACTTCTGAGTAAGGCATGTGGTGCATCGACATTGCTCCTGCGGCAAGCCACTAACCTTGATGCATGCCCTACTGTTTTCCTTTGGCAATTATAAGAAATATGCATATTGCGGTTATTTTTAAAGATCAGTTTTTTTGGATTTTGGTTACATTAAATAAACCTATTTTGAATGTTTGACGGCAAGAAAAGAATTGCCTAACCTAACCTAACCTATTTTGAATGTTTGACGGCAAGAAAAAAAATTCTGAATAAACGCAAATGCTTTGACAAAACGAAAGTTTGTAAGGCAAATATGTTTTTTTTAATCACGCAAATTGACCTATTTTTATAATACAAATTTAGAAAAACTGATTGCAAAAATTAAAAAAAAATTGTGAGGAAGATATACGCAATTGCTTCTGATTCTATTTACCAACCCTAGCAGATACTCTTAAATTGTCGGTGGGTCAAGGGTTTTTTTTGGAAACCGAAAAATAGTTTGGTTTTATTGCTTGTGTAAACGCACACTTAACATAATGTTTTTAATTAAAAACATAATTTGTGCAGATAAGTATTATGCTTGTGATTAAAAACAAAATTTACTATACTTGACAATTTTCAAAAATTTAGAAACGGTTATGAACCTACAGTATTGGCAGAATGCTAGACTACTTTGTTAAAAAACGTTTTTTTTTTTAGAATTTTTTCAACGCATGTTGTTGGTTGGACAGGTTGAATGAGATTTGTTTTGTAGTTTACCGTCGAAATGAAACGAGACCAGTACCGTCGTAACGGGAAAGACGGGAGATTTTTATTCTGAGCTTGAAATCTTGGTCGTTTTTTTTTTAATATTTTAGAAATCCAATGGTGCATGCTTAAAGCAGATAAGCCAATAATTACCGGTTTTTAACTACAAAATATTGGAGTCAGAATTTTGATCCTAAGATCAGAAGATGGTGTCGCTGGTTTGGTTTGCATAATTTGAACAAAATTGCAAGTCAATAGTTTGGACTGAAATGACCCACGCACACACCTAAGTGTTAGTTATCAAAAAGTTAAATCACACACAACCTTCTATTGTGTTTGGCAATCTCTTGATGACATACATTTGGGTGGGTGGTCTGTTACTCCAAAACAAAATAACAAGTCAATAGTTTGGATTTTGCCACAGGACTGGCTTAGGAAATTTAACTTTTGGCAATTTATTGGTCTGGGCAGTATTGTCATCAAAATCTTCTTTTGTTTCTTTTTTTTTTGTTTTTTGCCAATTCCGAGTTGCTTTGCGATTTTTATAGGCTACCTAGGTTTTCAAATATTTGTGATTGATTAATAGTTTAGTTTTGCTGGCTTGCATTTTTTTTCCGGGATTTGGAGTTTGAACTGGGTCTCACTCTACGTGTTGCATTAGAAGTTGCAATTCTTTTTAGTGATTTTTTTGTATTGCATTTTTGAAGTGATGTATTAACAAGATACGGATATTTGCTGGTGTTAGTAGATTTTTGTTTTTTTTTTCTTACCTTTTTATTGAATTAATTTTTAGGCATTTGCTCGAGTTTGGCTCGATTAATTGATATCGACTTTAGATCAGCGGTTATATCTTACAGGTGTTGTTTCTTTTTAAAGGTTTTATAAAGTTGACTAGCAACTCCAAAGTTACCAACTGGGCTTTTCTTTACTTATTGAAGGTGCCCATGAGTTTTGGCTTTGCTTGTCTAGATGTTAAAAAAAACTCAAGTCTTAAACAAACAAATCTATGCAAGTATTATATATATATATATATCTCCGCCATCATTTTAGAAATGAAATTGCTAGATCACACTTTAAATTTTTTTTAATAATAATTTTTTTTCTTTTTTTTGGCACAACTTTTTACTGAGGGTAGGTAGGCCTGACTCTTTAAATTTAAGGTTAAATTTGTCGGTTGATGTTGGCTTGATTATATTCACGTTTTTTTTGCATCTTAGATTTTATTCTAAGACTATTTTGACGCATGTGATTCTAGATATTTGCAAGATAAGCTCGGAGTATGCTGAGATGGTAAAATTGCTTATTGTGGAGAAACAAAAACTGTTTACCTTGCTCTGCTTATTTGTTCACTTTGTCTACTTTGAGTTGTACTTATGAAAAGACTAACATTTTCTACCACATAGATTTTTTTTAATCTTATGATTGTCATGATAATGATGATGACATTTGCCAGTTTGGCTCTGTCGACTCTATTATTAGGAGTTGGTGTTGCCACTTTGGTTTGTTTATTTTGACGTGAAACTTGAAAAAGTTGCTTTTGTATTTTAGGAATTTCCACATTTTTGAAAGATTTGCACAATTTTTTTGTTGTAACTATAAAAACGCGCACAAATATTTTAGCGCGGGGTACAATGAGTTAACAAAAATGCAATCACAAGGCTCTTGTTGTGGAAAAAAATCTGTGGCCATTTCTTTAATGCTCACTTCTTCAGGTTTTTGGTGCAAATCTACAATCTAACACTTTTGGGTTAGGTTGTAGTTGCGGTTGTTGTTGTGGTAATCTACTGATTTTGGTACTTGCCTTTCTAAAGTCTAAGGTGAAGTCTTAGGGTCGCATTGTTTTTTGCGGTAATAAAAAAAAGTTGTACTGGTCCAATAAATTTGACCAACGTTTCTTTGAATTTGCTCATTCTGTAGAAAACCTGCTTCATGACGGATAAGGTGAATCTGAAATGAAATTGTTAATCAAATGTGATAAATCACAAATAATTTTAAACATCAAATACTCTTAAAACGTTCGTGGGTCAAGTGGTTTATCTTTGGCAACCAAAAAAAAACAAAGATTGTATTGCTTGTAAAGACGCAAACGTAACATTATGCTTGATTAAAAAAAAACTTAATTTGAATTGACAGTTTCCAAAAGTTTGAAAATGGTAATAAACCTATAGTAGTGACAGAATGCTAGACCACTTTGTTTAAAAACGTTTATTTTTTTTATTTTTTAAAACGCTAGTTGTTGGTTAGACAGATTGAGTGAGATTTCTGTTGTAGTTTACTGTCGAAATAAACCGAGGCCAACACCGTTGTGTCTGGGCTTGAAATCTTAGTCGCTATTTTTTACAATGTTTTAAAAATTCAATGCTTATACCAGATAAGCCAATAATTACCGGCTTATAACTACAAAATTTTGACTCTTAAGATTCTAAGTCAGATCAAAAGTTGGTGTCGTTTTGTTTAGTTTGCCTAATTTAACACGGAACTTGGGCTTATATTGTATTTTTGGAATCTCCACGTTATAGATCGTTTTGGCGCATTACGCAAATTTTTAAATTTAACAAGTTTACTTTTGGCAAATGAAGAAAAGTTTGGTTTTATTGCTTGTGCATACGTACAAGTACATTATGTTTGTAATTAAGTAACATAATTTATTTTAAAGTGACATTTTTCAAAAAAAATTATGTTATCAAACTTGTGGCAGAGGCTGAATGCTTAACCAGTTTTTTGGTAAACATTTAATTTTGGACGCATGTTGATGGTCAAACAAGTTGGCGACTTGTTTTGTAGTCTACTCTCGAGTCAAGTCGGGACCGGCACTGTTGTCGCCAAAATGAACTAAAAGTTTTTTCTCCGAGCTCAAAATCTTTGGTGTTTTTTTTTGCGTTTTAGTAGTTTGTTGACTAATGCAGTCATCAAATTACAAATATGTGTAGAGGTATTTGCCAGTAATTATTGGCTTACAGTTACAAAAACTTTGATATCAAGTTGGTATTATTACCTGTTGTGGAAATTGGAAAGACAAGGGCTATTGGAATCTTTACATTTTGGGTTTTGAGCAAATTTTAAAATTTAAGGTAAAGTTTTTTAATCAATTACGATTGCTAAAGACTGCAAAGTATGTTGTAACTATAAAAATTACGCCCCAATATTTCACTGCATTCTTCAATATTTTTTTAATAGTTTTAGTTACCGAAAACGTCTACATAACGTGTAAGGAGCAAATAAATGACAATACTCAAAAATATATCAGATTGTAGACTATTTTGTAATAATAATTAGTATGTTGCTATTATTGAAGCGCGCAAGCGGATAACAAACTTTGAGATGATGTTTTAGAGTGTAGCAGAGCTTTGTCAGATGCATATAATACGGTGTACACGAAAGTTATTCTGGGAAGACACTAAGAGTGAGTCGTATCATTATCGACAAAAAGATTTCTTGAACTGTTTATCTATATGCGCAGATAGACTAAATGTTGAAAAACTTGCGTCTTAAGACATCGAGCAAGTTTCTTGTTCTTGTTAGGAAAACAGTTTTATGCAAGTATTTATCATCTGAGGATTCTAAGGAATGAAATTGCTAGATTACACTTTAAATGTATTTTTGAATAATAATTTCTTCTTTAGTTTTTGTTTTTGTTGTTTTCGGCACAGAGGCCTGACTCTATGTTTAAGTTTGTCGGTTGATGTTGACCAAGTACTTGATTACGTATACGTTTTTTTGCATTTTAAATTTCATTTTAAGACTATTTTGACGCATGTGATTCTAGATCTTTCCAAGATAAGCGGGGAGTATGCTGAGATGGCAGAATTGCTTATTGTGGAGAAACAAAACCCTTTTGCTTTGCTGCTGCCTATTTGTTCACTTTGTCTACTTTGAGTTGTACTTATGAAAACACTAGCATCTTCTACCACATAGTTTTTTAATTTGCTACTTTAGTTAATTATTTAGCCGAGAAATTTGAAAGGTTGCTATTGGATTTTAAGAATTTTCATGTTTTGAAAGTTTTGCACAATTTTTTTTGTTGTAACTATAGAAAACCCGCACAAATATTTTAGCGCAGAGTAGGATGAGTTTACAAAAATGCGCTCACGAGGCTCTTGTTGTGGAAAACCAAAAACCTGTTGCCATTTCTTTAATATACACTCGATCAGGTTTCTGGTGCAAAGATATTTTATATAACTCTTTTGGGTTAGGTTGTAGGTGGGGTTGTTGCTGTGGTAATCTACTGACTTTGGGATTTGCCTTTCTAAAGTCTGAGGTGAAGTCTTAGAGTTGCATTGTTTTCTTCCGGCAATCAAAAGAAAGTTTTTATTTACGGATTTCTAAACACTACTCTATTGGTTCGTTTCTGCACACTGTTAAGTAATAAGGTGATATTTTTTATTGCATGCAGGTGCAACAGGTGCTTTAGATAGTTTGATTATAACTCTAATTTAGGCTGCTTTAGACTCTCTACTGGTTAGACTATAACTAGGCTCAAACAGAAGGACTGCTTTTGGGTTTGTGGTGTGGGTGGTCTGTAAGAGTTAGTGCGCGTGGTTGGTCTAAAAAGATTAGTTCCGGCGGTGATCCAGAGAAGTTTTATCTAGCAAACTTTAAACGATACATTAGGGCTGCCAAATAAGTAGTCCAAATGCCGCTGAAATTAATCAGGGAAAAATTTTGTTTGTTTTTGTGACTTTATTGTTTAGGTTCAGAGTTTTGGTTTTGGAGGAGGCACATGTTTAGTTTTTTCAACCTCTCGCGCACTCCACGGCAGTTCTACGGTGCACAAGATTTACCTAGGAATTTGATTGGTGTAGGGTGCTATTTTCCTCTTGTTTTTTACTTAATTGGTTACCAGGTCCAAGATATTGTGTATTCTCTTGTTAGGCTGACTTGTTGGTGCTAAGTTGTTCTGTCTGCCAAACTTTCCTTCTTTGTCGGGATAGACGGGAGTAAACGCCTTTCTTTCCGGTGATGTCACTGATGTTTGTGACTGTTTGAAGGGTAGAGCCAAATTATAAAACTACTTTGTGGTACTCTGTCTTGGGTTTTCTCTGAAAAAAAACCCAAAAAAAATGTTTGTGATTGCCTATTCTATATTGATTACTATTATGCGTTGTTTTTTTATTGGTTCTGCCATGTATCTTTGGGCTTTTTTGGTCTACTTGGTGATTACGTTAATGTTACTCTGACATAACTAATCTTGTGCTATCAGCCATTTATACCTGTCTGCCAGGCCTTGGAAAATGTTTTTTGGTCCGTAAAGATATGTAGTTTTGTTAGCAAGTCACATACATAGCTTGGATCTTCAGCTATTGTTGTTATTTCCGCGGCGTGCCTGCTGAGCTTGGTTATTACGCCATATCTCATGGTATATTTGTGGAAAAGCCCATTCCATCAGGTGTTTAAAATAACTTGTCATATTGAAATGATTGTTCGGGTGATGGATTATAGTGGTTTGACCTTTCTCCACACATGCTACTACGCCGCCATATGTTTTGATGGTGACAGAACGGGTTTAGTTCTAAGTTGTTTGTTTACCTTGACATAGTTGACAAACTGGTGGATTTGCATATATTCTGATCTGGTCCATAATAGTTTACCATTGAATTTGTTGAGCATACCCGTATATATCTGGGATTTGTCCGAGAAGTGTGCCGGGACAGTTTTTATAACTATGTTGGTGATGTTGACTACCTGGTTGGGAGTCTTTTTTATAACTATGTTGGTGATGTTGACTACCTGGTTGGGAGCCTTGGTGTTATGGTCACTCGGATGACTGGTTGTGGTGTCATCTTCAGAAATAATTCTTAAATGTTGAGCGCCATTTGTACCGGCTGAGCTCCGTGATTGCAATTGGAAGCAGCTGGTCCAGAACTTGCTCTGAAGATATTTTTAGGAGCGTCGGAGGCGGTGGAGCAAATTTGCGTTCGGGACTTTTCAACATTTTTTAACGAAAGTGTGACCCCCACAACTCAGCGAATTACGTGGTTTTTTTCAGCAATCAAAGGAAACTATGTTTTTATTGCTTGTGCACACGTGTATTATGCTTGTGTTGATTAAGATGTTAATTAAATTTTTTACGTTTTTTTCGGTAATTGTAGATTTATAAAAATTGTTTTTTGAACCTATGTGTGTGGTCTTTTAATAACATAGTAATCTGTTTTCAGTTTTGGCATGGGAATACGGTTGCTTCTGCGCAATTTTCTGATCTCTATAGATAGTTTTTTTGAATAGTAAACAAAAAGTTTATAAAATTAAAAAATTTATGCAAAGGTTTTTTTAAGATTCTCAGTCATATGTTTTGGAAGTGGTCTGTTTTATAGTCTACTATTAGATTGAGATGGAACCGGAATTGACGTATCCGTTAAAAACTGGTAATTTCTGCCCGTGCTTAAAATGTTGGGTGTTTTTTGAATTTTTTTAAATTTGATGATTACATTTTTAAATTACAAAAATTTGTACAGATTCATATGAGCTAATTTCTGCGGTTTAATCTAAAGGAGGAAATTGAATACTTTTGGATAAATTTATTATAGCTTTTGCGCATAAACGCGCACCGGCTTACTGACTGTAGATAAATATTACTTGGTTGATGTGGCGAAGCAGCTAAATATGTTGTTGGCATTTTCAAACATTGTTTCCGGTATTTCATGAAAAGCGTGTTGCTGCTTGAAGTGAAAAGTTTTTTTATAGATAACTGAAGGAAAGTCTAGCAACAATGTTGCCCATTAAGACGTTGAGGCAAGCTTCTTGTTTGTTTTGCAAGGATAGGTTCATACTAGTCATTATTTTTGGCATAATTTTGAGAAGAAAATTAAATACTTTTGGATAAACTTTTCTCTAGCTTCTATGCTTGGGCGCACGTTGGTCAATTGACGTTAGGATTGAATTTATATTTACATTTTTTTTCTTTTGTTGTTGGTAAATATTAGTTGGTTGATATTGGCACTTGATTACGTTTGTATTTTATTAATTTTGCAAGAAGCCGCGGAATATAACATCTCTAAATATTGTTCAACATTGATTGAAAAACGTTTTGCGGTTGGAAGAAAGAGGCACATCTTTAGTATCTGTGCTCAAGCCTACACCGACCTGATGACGATAGACCTGAGGTTATATTTACAGAAAATATTATATATATATATTTATGTTTATGTAGACGAAGCAATTAATTATGTTTACTTTTTTTACATCTTGTAGCCGGTTCATAAATATGTGTTTAAGAGTCTTAGATCCAGTTCTAAAAATGACGCACATGATTTTGATTTTTTGAAAGTCAAGCGCAGGGTACTGGTGAGGTCTTCTGAGTAGTCAGAAATGCAAGCACAAAGTTTTTGTTGTAGAGAAACGTAAACTTTTGCTTTTCTATTCACTTTGTCTATGGTGATATGTATTTATGTAGGAATACCATATCTCAGTAAGTAGACCAACAAATCAACGACATACAAGCTTGCATTCAGTGGCATAGCTAGGATTTGTAGACCTCAGCGCAAAGTATTGAAAGAGGCTCTCGTAAAGTGTTTGCATTGACAGGTGTTACCACCGAAATTGCAATATTGTGCAACCGCAATAAAAAAAGAGTGACATTTAATGTTGATTCTTATAGAACACCGTTTTTTAAGCAAGTTTTTGGGTATGTAGTTGAATTGGGTCCATTATTTGATTTAACGTATTTATAAAATATTTGGTTCTTCAGTTATTGCAACAAAATGGAGCTACAAAATCACTTCATATTGCTATTTATTAACTATTTTATGTTTGTTAAAAGTATGTAAATAGATTATTTAAATTGTCTCTTACAATCAAACGATGTCACTGAGATCACTAATTATCATGCTAGAAAACCGAACAAATTGTCTAGTTGGCCGCTTGGGGGTTAAATTGGGTTTGAGTAATTAATTTTAAACTTTTTATTCGTCAATTGGGAACGTTTGTTTTGTTTGAATTGAAAATCAATCATTTTCAAAATAGCAACTTAAACTAGTTTTCTGGATGAAATACTGTTTAATAATTGGTTTTGTTCGAATTGAAAATAAAAATTATTGATTTTTAAAATGAATTTGAATGGAACGTTTGTATTGAGGCTGAGGTAATAATTTGCTTAAATATCTTCAAAATTTATTAGCAAAAATTAACATGTTTTTTTATTAATAATAACAATTTAACAAATCTCTTTATTTTTTTTTTGGGTAATTAATTTAATTGTCCATTAATTTTCATAAAATTAGATATAGATTAGAACAAGAAGAGTTATGATATGTCCCATTTACTTAACGAAGGTTAAATGTGGTAATTTACCGAGTAATTCAGCGTTGGTGTTTTGTAGAATGAACGAACGAGCGAGGAGAAGATGAAGTAAAGAAGAAGCATGTGTTTACAAATTGATCGCAAATAAATGGGAACGTTTTGCATTCCCGTTTAATTTACAATGTCGTGCGTGTGTATTATTAATGTCCTAGGTTCATTACGCGGAGAGACTTATCGATCAATGGAAAGAGAACCTATACGCTCGAGTACATAACACTTCTCTCTCACTAATTCATATAGGTTAAGCATAAAAATGTCATTCATTTTATGGGCTCGTGGAATATTCAGTCATGTGCCCGCCTCGTTCCGTATGCTGTTGTATGTATGTATGTGTGTTAGTTAGGTAAGGCCTGCTGCTATCGATGTAACAGCAAAGAGAGTGCACTGCGGCGTGAGTCGTTGACCCATGAATGGAATTATGGATGATAAAAGTTGCAGTCTTGCAGACGGTTTCAGTTATTTATATTTCCGATAGAGGTACTTGCTGGACACGCAACTATAATACCCTCTTCATTTATATTCACATGCAGATTTATTGTTCTCCAACAAAAAAACATTTTTTTTAGAAATAAGTAATGATGCAGAACAAAAATTCACCCGATAACCTCCAGGCTACTAAAAAGGGTCAATTCAAATATTATTCGTTTGTTGTTTTTTTGTTGGGAAAAATGCCAATACCTTTCACAACACTACATTTCAGGCTAAATGGAATTCCTCTTTGCGATCCGTAAAGATGGAATTTATTCAGATTTGATTTGTATGTGTGTGTGTGTGGCTACTACCCTTTCGACCCAAATAGTTCCAACTTAATAAAGGGTTTGAAAATATCCTGCATACCGCAATATTAATATGTATTTAAATAATAATAATGACATTTATAAACAAAATTAATTAATGATGAATGAACCAACTTATGAATAGCAAAAGCTAAGTTCTGTTATGATTTGTTAGTTTGTATTTAAATTACGTCACTACTCTGTAAATATAGAACTTTGTTAAGTGATGGTGCTATTTAATTATATCGTTTCGTGTCGAGTTGATTAAAATTATATTGATATAATAATACTCCCAAAAATTCTTCATTAATTCATAATAATTTAAAACTTCTTATAATATTAGCAAACAACTTGTAGTAGCACAAGTTTGTCTGTTGAATAAAACGTGATGCTTAAACAGCTAATTGTATAAACATTTAATATTCCAGAACTTCTTCTTAAATTGACTTTATATAGTTGTTTTTGTTTTGTAGTGCAATTCCACTTGCTTCCCAGCTGATATATTAAACGACTCTACTGGCAGCATCCTTGCACGGCATGAAAGTCAGCTGCAGGAATAACCAGTTCCGAAACTCCTTTCGGTATTCATTTTGCAACATTTATCGACAAAATAAATAAACCTCGTTTCATAATTAAACTAAGTTAAATCACTTTAAATGATCCAACCTTGAATGTCTATGATGAAAAAAGAATTCCGAGCTGGCATAACTAACACACAGCCCGTATTACACATCTATTAACACTTAATTAAAAGCAGGATTCCTCGGCGTTGTTTTGAATCGATTTTAATTGTCGGTTTTGTGTTCGTCCAGACCAAATTGTATAATAATTCTGCTGATTCGTTGAAAATAAACTCGTTTGTTTTTGTCGGATAAAAGGGGATACTTGCTAATTGCCATTTGATTATATTTTACGAATGCGGAATGACAAATTCATTTTAGCTGCAAAAAGACATTTAATGTTTGTTTCAAACAGATATGTGGAAACTGGAAGCACTTTCACATTTTTGTTATAACAAAAAATATGAATTCTATAATAAAATATGATTTTTTGTAAAGATTTAATCTCTCGTGGAGTTAATGAGCGTGGAAATAGGAACAAAATTTATGATCATTTATTTTAATAATTTTATCTGAAATGAGGTATTAAAGATTTCTTAAATTAATTAGTTGTATGGGCAATTAAGAGACTGATTTCAGTACAATAGTTAACGCGCCGTTTTTTTTAGGCTAATTTAATTTCATAATTCATTTTTTTTTTACAAAGTATGACGGTCGTATGTTTTAATTATTATTAGTAACTTTTATCTAAGAAATTAGAACTTCAGCGCTAGGAGTTATTTTATTATTAATACACAACACACAGTAAATGCAACTTGATTTTATACAACTTTGAGTCTAGTGAATGGAATGTGAATTCTAGTCAAAGTCATAGTTTGGATACAGTTGAAACTTGTAAATGCAATTGCGCTGAATGCTTAGAGTTCTAAACTAAGTTTGGTGACAGTTGGAAAAAATCATATAAAAAAGTGACAAACTTCACTGTTTTCATTGCACAATATGTAATAGTGAATTACATAATATGCCACAACAACATAAAAATACCTTTGAATTTTAACGAGTGAAGCTATCATATTGAAGACTCCGGCAGTCTGTAAACATTGACTTTGAACATTTGTGATTTATAAGTCTCGGGAAGTACTGAATTAGGAAGTTTATTCTATTTGTCGATAGTACGGTTAAAGAAATCTTTATTAAAAGTTTTGGTCCTACATCTCTGAACTGTCAATGAATATTGGTTTAGATTGCAAAATATCTTAAACAATCTCCATTAAAATATCTATAGAAAATGCAAAGATCTGCAACATTACGCCAGTGTTGTAAAGTATCTAAGTTATTAGTCAGTTTTGGATTGGCTATGATCCGAATAGCTTATTTTTGAATAAAGTTTAGAAAAGGTAATGTAGTTTTTGATGCTTTTCTCCATTCTTGGTAACAATATTTGATACAAAGACAAATATAGGTTTTATATATATATATATATATATATATATATATATATATATACAGGGTGTTTCAAGCCATGTGTCGGAACATAAAGGGTGGGATTAGTTGTCTAATTATAATTAAAAAAGTTCTCATTAACATGGTTCCGCAAACGCAGCATCTTCAAGATACAGGGTGTACATTTTTTTTTTTTACTAAACTCAGCTTTTGTACACATCTTAGCATTAATATTAGCTACTTTTTAAGAGCTTATTCAATTTTTTGCATGTGCCATTGACGGAGATTTTAGGGTTGCGTGAGGTTTTTATGTCTCTAATTTCTATGACACTTGGGAAATTAACTTTCTGAAAGCACATTGTGAACCACCAATATTTTCTACACAAAAAAGGTAATCCTAGTCAAAAGCTCTAACGTAAACCGTTTTAGAGAAATAGGGCATTTATGATGGCAAACATGAAAAAAAGTAGAAACATGTTTTGTTGTTGATAAAAACATTTTTTTTATCTAGTCGTCAGCGTTCATGCATTTGTTTTATGCATTTGAGTTATTGACAATTTTTGTTTAGTTGTTAAATAACTTTTTTTTTAAAGGAGTCAATACTTATTATTTTTATTACCCAATTAATTTGCCCATTCTTAGTATTTTGCTTGCGTGGTGATAGCAAAATGAATAATTACAGTGATAGCGAAATGTGCGTTATGCATTTTGTTTATGGTGTTGCCGATGGAAATGCAGCAAAAGCTCGTCGAATATATCAAGAAAAATTTCCAAACCGACAGGTACCAAATAAAAGAACATTTATTCGTATTTACGAACGTCTACATCAAACTGGAAGTGTACATAAAAGAGCTGCAGGAAATTGGAGACCTCGCCTGCTACCTTCGGAAATTGAAGAAGATGTTTTTCAAAAAATCGAAAACGATCCATCAACTAGCACTAGAAGAATAGCTTTAAACCTAAACCTTAGCCACGTTACAGTGTGGAAGATAATAAAAAGCCAGATGTTATATCCTTATCACATGCAGCAAGTACAAACCCTTTTATCAGCGGATTTTCCGCAAAGATGGGCTATGTGTCAATGGTTTCAAGAAAGAATTGCGCAAAATCCTCGATTTTTAGAACAAGTTTTATTTACGGACAAAGCAAATTTTTCTTGCAATGCGATTATGAACTTCCATAATAATTATGTATGGGCCAACGAAAATCCACATGCCATAATGGATGGCCATCATTAGCAAACATTTTCCGTTCATGTTTGGGCAGGTGTTGTAGGAGACCATTTAATAGGTCCATATTTTTTGCCGTTTAGGCTAAATGGTCAATCATATCGTAATTTTCTTGAAGAAGAGCTGCCAAGACTTTTAGAGGACGTTCTGGTTTAATTTAGAAACAAAATGTGGTTCATGCACGATGGTGCTTCTGCACATTTTAGTTTAGTTGCGCGTCAATTCTTAAATGAACAGCATAGGAACCGTTGGATAGGTCAAGGAGGCTCACAGGCTTGGTAACCTTGGTCTCCAGATCTAAATTTTTTGGATTTATTTTTTGTTTGTTTGTTTTATGTTATTGCTTAGTTTTGTAAAATAAAGGTTTTGTGATCATGTTGCTATTTTTTCTTTTCGTTCCTGAGATATTGTCAAAAAATAAAAAATTAATAATTTTTTTTAATATCTCTTTTTAGTATCTCGAAAACAGTGCGTTTGCGGAACCATGTTAATACGAACTTTTTTTCTTATAACTAGCCTAGAAATTCCTCTTTTTATTTTTTGATACATGTTTTGAAACACCCTGTATATGTATGCAAAAGTTGAACAGAAGTAAAAAGCTTTTTACATCTATTAAAAAATCCTAGTTTTCTACATATTTTCGAAGCTATGTCGACAACATGGTTATTTGAGAAAAGATTATGAGATGATTGTAACACCTAGAAGACAAATTGATAATTTTGTGATCAGATTTAAAACCATCAATCAATCTAACTATAATTTTTCTATTGTCAAGAAAACTATTGATGAGATTTACAGTTTTTCATTAAGACCTATACAGTGGAGCTTGTTGACGAAATTAAGATGCTATACATCAAACGCTTTGGAAATGTCTAGAGCTTCTGCAAGATTTTTTCTTTGTTTGTCTAAAGTAGAATTTCATTTGTGACTAACATAAATCAGAAGATCTGTTGTCGAACGTTTTTATCCATAATGAGAATCTGAAATGAAGTTATTTTGGACTTAACAAAGTGAAAATACTTATTTTTTAATTTTTTTTTTTACAGATTAGACAATAATGCAATAGGTCTATAATTTAAAAAATCAGATTTGTCTCTCTATTTAGGTATAGGTTAAACATTTGCAGTTTTTTAACAATTTGGAAATGTTTTATTTTTGTATGATAAGGCAAAAATTTTGGTCAAAATAGGAGCTTATTTATTTGCAAATGTTTTAAAAATAGTAGATGGAATTTCTTCTATACCTGATGCTTTTCTGGTATTTAATTTCAGAAGATATATTTTAAGAAGATTTTGTGAAAATGAAATTATTGTTTGTTGTTTATGGAAAGCTGAGAAATTTGATTAACTATGTTTTTATCAATTTTATCTTCTTCAGATTATATTGTAACAGTAATTACGATTGGCAGGAAGGAAGTCATTGCTAAGCGGATACGCTTTGTTGCGGTTTTTCTGTTTTAACTCATTGGGTACTTTTGGTTTTGTTTCTGATTCTAGATAGTTTACAGTTTAAGTTCTTAGGCACTTGACATGTTTAAATAGGTGTTCTAGTTTAGTTTAAGTTTTTTCTTTGTTTTTCTGTTAAAGCGGTATATGTAATTCTAGCGTGATTTAGCTGGTGCATAACATTTTCTTCAAATTGGTTAAAAGCCAAACTGGAGAAATTTCTAATCTTAAAAAAAACCGCTAGAGGGATTGGTTCTCTTGGCTTTGTGGAGAGTGAATTCAATTTGTTTTAAATATTTAGATTTGCGTTTTATGTATTTTGGTTGTAAACTTCTTTGGAGATGTCTGAGGGTGTCGTGCAGTTTCAAAAGAACTTATTGTAGAGAGAGCACGGCATCCCTTTTGTTAAGTTTTTTGGGTGATATTATATGATAGAACGGAGCCTATTATAGAAATTTAATTATTCCTTTAATTCCTACGGAGAACGCCAACGTTTAAGAGGTGTTTTGATAAACACTTTTTTTGGGTTTAATTTAATTATGTATCGGAATACAAACAAAATTACGACTTAAGTTTAATGTGATAATTTTTGCGTTGAAATTGCCTATTAATATGGAGTATTGCGCTTTTTTGCCGTTGTTATATCTTTGTTTATCTGTGCTATCGCCTCATTATCTGATGTGGTTGTAGGTACACATAGTTTAATGAGTTGGAGTTGGTAAGGCTTTAAGAAATGTATTACTATGTTTGAAATAGCTTTGATTTTTATAATTTTTGTATGATATTTTGGATAATAAGAAATCTCACTCCATCTATGTGTGAGTCGGTATCTGAATTTTGTTGAGGTATGACATGTGCTGATTTTAATGTTGTGGATTTTTTGTCTTGACGCACAAAGTGCCAAGATGTTTTATTTTATATGCTACATGGCATTTTTTTAGTTCTTAAAGGCGTTCTTTGTTTGTTATTAAATTTATTGTTATTGATAGCTATTTGTAGTTTTTTGCTATTTTTATTTTCTGGTAAAAAGGTTGATATTATAGGACTTACGCTTGTGTTACTAGCTGCTTTTGAATATGTACCTGTATTATGTAGTTGTTTGGGTTTTTTGGTTGTTGCCATATATATTTTTTTTTAGCCGGTTTCTATCCTTAGGTTATAAGCTTCTCTTAAGTTTTTCTATTTGTTTCTGTTCTGGGCCACTTGGTACCAATTGAGTCTTGCCGTACGTTTTATGTCGTAGCTCCACCTCATCTGCGGCCGTCTCGCGCTTCTACTGTTTCTTTATAGTCTTCATCCAATTATTTTTCCACTCCATTTGGTTTGGTTTTTTGCCACGTGTCCGGCCCAGTTCCATTTCATGTTGCCGATATATTCAATTACGTCTTTTATTCCTGTCTTTTTCTATATCCAGGCGTTTGTTTTCATGTTTTTTAGGAATATGCTCAATATTTTTCTCTTTGTTGCTCTTTGGTTTTCTAATTATTGATTTTGTGAGTACCAAAGTTTGTGATCCATAGGTGGTCACTGGTAAAATACATCGGTTGTATGATTCTGTTTTTAGAGTTAGGCAGATATCTATAGCTAATATGCATTTATCTTTTCATATGTTGCTCATGTTTGTTTTATTCGTTCGTTTATTTCTATTACTTGGTTTGCTTTTTCTAATGTTATGGTTTGTTCTAGATATTTGTATCTGGTAACTTTCTTTATGTTATTTAATTTTAGAGTTATTTGTTGTTTGTCTTCCTTGCTTGATGTCATATACTTAGTTTTGTCAAAATAAATTTCAAGCCCTATGCTCTTGGTTGCCTTGTAGACGTCATTGATTTGTATTACTAAGTCCTCTCTGGATTAGGCTATTAATATTATGTCCTCGGCAAACATTAAGTGGTTTAGTCTTTTACCGTTTATATTAATGCTTTTATTCTGCCAATCTATTGTTTTTAAGGCATTCTCTAGGTCACTCTAGGGCAAGCGTGAACAGCTTGGGTGATATTGTGTCAACTTGGCGTATTCTTTTGTTTATTTTAACCTTATGCAATATTTTGTGCAGTTGTATTTGTAGGGTAACGTTCTTGTAGATGTTATTGAAGATTGCATATCTGTGATCATCTCTTGCGTTTTTAGGGCTTGCTTGAGCGCCCATAGTTCTATACAGTCAAAAGCTTTTTGGAAGTCAACAAATGCCATAAGTTTATATTATAGTTTACTGCTTTTTCTATCAGTACTCTCACTGTTTGTAGATGTTCTGTGGTGTTGAATCCCTGTCTAAACTCCGCCTATTCTTTTTGCTGGTAAAAGTCCAGTTTTGGAGTCAACCTTTTGCTTATTATTTTTGAGAATAGTTTGTAGATTTGTGATGACTGATTGGTCTGCTGTTTTTCAGACTTTTGGTATCTTTTTTCTTGTGTATGATTATTACAAGAACAATTGACCAATCCTCTTTTTTTAGGCATTTGTTGAATAGTATTCCTAATTGCTTTATTAGTATTCTTTCTCCACTTTTTAACATTTCCGTTATCACTCCATTTTCTCCTGCTGATTTCCTATTTTCAGATGTTTTAGAGCTATTTTGATTTTGTCTTCTGTAATTTCCGGTATGTCTTCTGAGTTGAGATTTATTACTTTCCGTTTTTTGTCTTGGTCAGATATATCGCTTTGTGTTTTTGTTGCATATAGGTCGTCGAGGAAGTCTAGGACTACCTTTATTATTCCCTGTCTATCTTCTACTAGTTGTCCGTTCTTATTTTTGATTTTGGAGATCTTGTTCTTGTGTTTTTTGTTCTTCTTCTGAATACTTTGGCACCTTGATATTGTTCTAGGACTTTCTTTGCTATTTTTATTTTGTTCTCTAATGTCTTTTTTTGCCATTTTTCTTACAGATTTATTTATTTCTGCGTACTGCTGTTGATTTTTTGTTTTGCATGATTAGTTTTTCCTTTTTTCTAGCATTTTTATTGTTCTTTGGTTGAGTTTGCTTTATTTTGTTATTATTTCTCTCTCCTTGTTGTTTTTTGAAGGTAGTTTCTAGGTTGGTATTAAATAAAAATATCCTTCTCCAGAATCAGCTAGGTTGCCCTGTGTACAGGCTTGGGAGCCTGGCCTTAGTATATTTAGTATTCACATTTTTGTGTATTTTATATGAGGGGGGGGGGAGGGGGTTAGCATTAAAACGTTACACTTACAAGGTGGGTCATCGAATCTGACTTTAGCCGCTCATTATGAGAATCGACGCTGTTTGTGACCGCTCAATATGCGTTTACCATATCTGGTTACCTTTATTCAATTAATTTACAAGTCAATGCAGTTTGCAGGTTGATGCACGTGGAGCTAGAAATAAGTGTCCATCATCCGTAGCCAACGCTTAATGCTACTTCTGCGACGTGAACCACTTTTCACTCCACGACTGCAAAAATTTGGGTTTAGTTTTAAGTGAGAAAAGAGTTCACCAAAGTTTGTTTTAGCGTGAATTTTAATATGAGAAACTTGTTGCGTCTGTTTTATTAATTTAAGATTACATTTAGGTGTATTGTCTGCAATTGTTTTTTTATAGCGTGTTACCAAAAACAGTTTGGTGGTTCTAGCAATGGCGGCAGAACAATATTTTTTACTTTGAGAAATCAGATTAAACATAATTGTTTTTTTTACTTATTGCCTGCACTGGTGCACTTAAGATGAATTAACGATTTTTTTTTTTTGAGTTTTTGGACTTTAAAGGTATCAGTTTGTAGTTGTTGGTTTATGGTGTTACCCGCATACCAGTTTGCTTGAATTGCTTGTAACATGTCAGCTAGTTTTTGTTGCTATGCCATAATTACACATTTTGTATATGTGCGGGTAATGTGATTGGGGTCTTCTCAGAGTAGAATTCTTAGGGAGTTGCAGGTTGGACAACGACCTCCAACATTGCTGTGTTTCTGTATAGGCGATTTTAAACAAAAAGTATGAACAGCTAGTTAAGCCTTGTTGGTGGTGTTGTTCTACGAGGTATGGCACGTAATGAAAATACTGTTTGTTCTTGATAAGATGTTTATGTTGTCATTTCAGTCGTCTGTAGTCGATTAGTTAGAATCGGCGACGACTTCTAGTTAACAAATTGTTATCAGTTGGACATTATTATAGTTGTAGATTGTACTTTTTAAAATTTGTTAGGTACGAGATTTTAGCTTTTTTTAAATTGATTATTTTTGCAGTGTTTAGGTGTGTAAATAGACTCAAAGGCGTCAAGCTTATGGTTGTCTTTGTTTGGGTGCTACTTGTTACAGTCGAATCTCCGTTGATATTTTGTTTGAAATTAAAGTTAAAGTAAAGAGAAAATTGTTTGTGTAGTATGATGTGATATAGCTTAACGCCGACAGCAGTGTGCAAAGTTGCAGGTATGTGAGGCAAGCTAGAGTGCAATGTGTAGAAGACGTAGTGTCAAATCTGAATTGGTCTATTATGATGGTTAGGTGTTGGACTAGAAAAAAAAACGATTTTATATTTGTCCGGTTTAAGCGGTGAGAGGTTGGCAGACCGAGTTTTTGTATAGAATCTTTTAGGCTTCTGTTAAATGTTCTTGGTATAATTCTTAGGGTAGACTGCGTAATGATTTGTGAAACTAGCTTTGTTTTATGCTATTTGGCCGCTTACTATTGGTCATGTGTATTGTAAAAGAAGCGTGAGAAATCAGATTTTGGGCAAAATTCTTTTTGGCAATGTTATTCACGTTACACTGAAGATTAGTTTATGAAAACTATGGCACAAGGACGGGTATAGTTTAATTAATAAAAATGTTCACTTGTCAACGTCAGTTTGTTTGATGATTTTCAGCAAGCGAAACTTAAAATGCCTACCGGCATACTTGTGGATAGCACGGCTGACGTGATGACTCGGGATCTAACTTGTTTTGTTTTTGTTTTGTTTGTGGTAGTAGGTGCAGAAATGGAGACAATGTCGAGAGCTTTGAAAGCACTGCCACTTTTTGGTTTTTCGCTTGTTGAGTTTTTTCTTCTTTATTGGTATAGTTGTTTGGTTGCTTTTGCGCATCATACTAGATAACTACCATATTATATCAGCTTTCTTATCTGGCTTGTTGTTGAAGCAACTTACTTCCGGCTTATGGTGACTACACTACGTTTGTCTTGTTTAGTGTGTTGACTTTACTGGCAAGTTTTCAGTCCGGGTGACTAACTTAGGAAGTCAGCGACTTCTTTGTAGCAAGCAGCACCATAAATCAACAACTACCGCGTACTAAGTTATTTTGAATGTCAGTAATAACCAGGACAATGCATTCCAAGAATGTGACTTGGTTTAAAAGTGCGGCTGGTAGTTTGCACAGTGTAGGACCGTCTTGGTTTACGATTGTTTCATTGTTGACATGGTTCTTAACATAAAAAGTATGAAATACTAGTGTTTTGCTTAGTTTTGCAGCGTTGGTGGTCTAGCTCACTGACAAGTGGTATCCCACGTAGTAAAAACACGCTTTTTTGGCAATCTTTTCTACATTGGTTACGTTTGTCAAATTTGGTTGTGTGAAGTGGTTTTTGGAGTTGGTGAGATTAGCAGCTTCGTTAATATTTTAAACAAATTAGATAATGCTTTGGACACACGTATTCAGAGTGCCGTTCTCAAAGATATTAATTATTTATCAAGATATCAATTGTTTGTTGACAACAAGGCCGTAGGTACGTGAAAGCAAGCTTTGGTGCAATGTCTAGAAAAGTAGTGTCAAATCTGGATGATGGTTTTAGGTGATGATATTTAGGTGAAGCTGAATTGGAGACGAAATACCGGTTGTAAACTATTTGTCCAGCAATTGCCGATTTTAGATATTTGTCCGCTTAAAGTGGTTTCTGTTTAGAGCCAAAAACTTTGTGCACAATTTTACTGTCTACAAAAGTTTGACCTGTTGTTAAAGATTTATTGTAATGCGTTCCTCGGCGCCAATCTTAAAAGTTATTTTTTTAACTTTTTGTGGGTAGGTTGTTTGAGATGCAGTTTAAAAATTCCTGCTGCACGCGCAGTGGGAGCCGACTCAATTTTGCTTTTATTGTTTATTTGCGGACTGGAAGCCGTGTGCTCACATGTTTGCGTTCTTAGGACAAAATTTTACTAAAGCATTTTAATGCCGTGTGCCCCAAACTGACAATTTATCCGCACCGTTACGATGAGAAAAAAAGCTTGGAGATATTGAAAATCTTGTTTTTTTTTTGCTGAATATTTGAGTTACTTAATTTTTTTATATAAATGAGCAGTGATGGAGGTTTTTTTTATTGTTTATGGAAGGCGATAAAATTGGGGGAGCAGTTGGTAGAAGTTGATGCTTTTTGATTGGATTGGGAAAAGTTGTAGGAATTTTGAATCTTAACAACTTTTATGCGGCGGCATTTTGGTATTGTTTTGCGGGGTTTGACAGTCTTTATCTGCGATTTCTTAACAGATTCTGCAATAACCTTATTAGCGGATGGTTTCTCTATAGTTTGCTTTGTCTCATAAGGCTTTATTTGAGATCAATATATTATCTGAAGAGGTTTGTTGTTAATATAGATTGACGGGTCTTTAATAAGATGTTTTTATAATAGTTTTATTATTGCATCTGTCCTGCGAGCTGAGTTTTCTGGGTCTTGGATAAAAAAGATCCAGGATCTAAAAAAATGTTTTTTGTTTGGCTCGAGGAATGGGTTGAGCTTTCCAGATTTTGATCTTTGAAACTCTTTGAAAATGATTTTACGTGGTTTTGACGATAACTTGGATTGGAGTCTTACAGTTTATCTCCGCTCCTTGTTCATTTTTCACTTTGAATTGACGAATTATGAATTAAATCTGTTTTGTGTATAAAGAATCTTTAAATAAAATATTTATTATTAAATGTGTTAAAAAAGTATTTGCACACCCTAGATTTTATCACTACTTGGAATATACACTTGAGAGTTTGTTGACACTATCTGATTTGCCAATCATCTGAGTTACTCTACTAGTTTGAGCTACGACAACAACATCAGATTTTTTTTGATTTTTTTAGTATTGTAGAGAAGAAGAAAAAGAGCTGACAAAACCTGCTAAACTGTATTATTTGCAGCTAAGAACCTTAATTTAAACAAAAAAAACGGTTTATTGAATTAAGATTTTATATGTATGTGCAGTTTTAGCTGAAAATAGAATCATTAAAAACGTGATGCTCTTCACGAACGTTTCAGGTGCATACAAGTCTTAGTAACTGTCGTACTTATACACTATCATACACCGCAAGCATTCTTACATATGAGCTCCAAATTGGAAAAAATTGAGAATGTTACAAAAACTGTAAAAGAAATGGTTGCCTTATTTGCTTTACCACTACACATAGGTTGAAGGACTAATACAAAAAAAAATTTACACTACCGTTTTAGAAACAACAATAGTGGAAACAAAAATACCGGCAGCAGCAATCCTATCCACCAATATTCTGTAACATATATTTCAAAAAAAAAACTTGTAATAAATGGGGCAAACATCAAGTACCAAGGGCAAATTATAGTAAGCAAAACATATGGCCTAGAGTTAAATACAGTCTTGATAATTCTTTTAACGAGTAGTGAACTTTATTTACCTAGGATGCTACCTACACGAAGACTGAGATCACTTAAGAGAAGTGAAAGTTAGAATAGCTACATGTTTTTAGTTCTGTACTTTGGAGCAAAAACATGACATTATTGGAAACCATTATGAAACGCTTTTTGGAGCTTTTAACACAACAAACGAAACGTTTTTTTTTTAATCGAACAAAAAAAGGACATTTTTAAGAAGAGGAAAGCAGCAAACTTTGGTCACATAATGAAAAGATAAAACTATGAAATTTTAGAAACTTGAAGAAACGAGAGGGCTTTGAAGAAGACGCATATTTTGGCTAAATAATCTGGATAAGACTTACATCAACTATTCTATTTAGATCATCTGTAAATAGAATCAATCAAAGTCTATAGAAGATAAGACATCCAAAGAATAAGAAGATGGCACTAAAGAAACACTACAGATAGCCAAAACGCTATTCTTGGGATAACTTTGTTTTTAAATACTTTTGACACCTACTATTAAAATTAAATTACTTATTAAGCTTTATTTTGCTTTAATCTACTATGTACGACTGAGTTTTATATTTGATAATGCAAATAAAAAATCTGTTATATTGAGTTTTGTTCTATTTATCAACCGTTTAGGTGCAAAACTATTAAGTAAGTGATGATACAATACCATACTCTTTACGGATAGTGGCTTAGTTGGGTGAAGCGCCAAACTTCAATATCGGCGCATAATTTGTCGTAGGTTCGAGCCCCAGCTTGGCAGAAAATTTTAACCGAAAACATGTAGTTAATCATATATGTGATTAGTGTTCATTTAACCATTATTACATTTAATTTAAGAGTGTGGGTGGAGCAGATACTAGGCCTCATCTGTATCTACAGCGTCTCCATTCTCTTAATTAACTGGTGCGATAGTATATGTTTGTGTTTTTGGGTACATATTCAAAGGCAGCTTTGCGGTAGTAACAAAAACGCTTTCCAAAAAATCGACTTTTGCAACCGAACAAATATTCTGTAAAACTTTTTTATGATTAATCATGCAATTTTGTGAAAATGGAGTGAAGATAAAAGTAGAAATAAAGGAAGTTGATGGGAGAAGTTTGACAATTTGGAGTAATCATAAGAGACTATAAACGGATGAAATGATTCTGCAATAGAAGAACAAAGTGTCAAACTGTAGCAGAATTCATTACAACATAGTTTATTATTATATAGTTTATCTGCGCAAAAATTCTTTATTTGTTAATACCTTTTTGTAAACATTAATATTAAATTTATTTTATTAACTGACGAATTGTGATGCATGGGAAATATCAATATTATTCTATCAAAAAACATATAAGAAAAACGGAAAAGGAAATCGTATTAAAATCCGTCCAATCTTTTATCTCAAAGATTATATTTGATATGGAAATAAATATTCAAGGATGAACGATGCAAAGCATAGCGCGCGTTTGATGTCTCTAGAATAATATACGCATTTTAAAATGAAAATTGGAGGTTTCTATTAAGCCGAATGGATATTTGCAAATGTTGACAATATTCAGAGGGATGGACGGAAAAGCCTGCCTGCTTCGACCGCCGCCGACACTTCAAAAGGAACAAAGCGCTGCCGCCGCAATTAGGTTAGACTTTTGCCCTTTGTTATTGTATGATCCCCATAGCTTGTTTTATAAGGGCTAATTTCGACGAATTTATACGCACACATGCCAATTACAGAATGCGATACGCATTCTCTTTGCAAATAACGCAATTAACCACCCAGGGGTTTCAACATATGCATACTTTTGTTACTCGTATGATGATATAATTGAATCAACATCAATATCATTAAATAACAACAAACGTACCAGCCAATTAAAATAATGTTGCTTTTACTACTTTGTCAAAGCTTGGATATTTAATTAAAAATAAAACTTTTACTGTGAAAAATATAAAATTATTTTTAATAGAAAATAAAATACATTTACAGATTTCTTTGCTTGTACATATATTTTTTGTGGAAGGATGTTGAGCGAAAAAATACTCAATTACAAGTGGAAACCAGTCCCTGGGGCGCCGTGAGTTATTACATTAATGAAAATGTAATCGTTAATGAAGGCAAGTTTAATTGCCTCTGGCTAGAAAGTTTTGCCCAAAGTCTTCTTTTATACAATTTGTGAGTATTGTAAATCGTATATTAAGCCCACCAATTGAAGATGTGGTATATTAAGCGTTTCTCAGACTTTTGTGTTGAAATGTTTATAATAACAATGATTAGATTAGACATAATTTAGAGTTATGTTCTATATTTTTGTTATGGGCAGAAACCTCGATGTAAAACTTATTTTATATTTATGTTTCACAACATTAATTTACTGCTAGTACAATAACAGTGTCTCTATTACCTTGTTGCATTGATTGTAATTATATTAATTATCAGTATTGATTGAGTGGCAGAAGTAAATTGCCTGCTGCACGTTTTGGCTAAAATGTCGAGGTCTATTTAATTCGTTGAATAATAGATTTTAAAGGTATGAATACGTCTGCATAACTAAAGAGACATGTCGACAGGAAACTGGTGCATGGGTGTAATGCATCATTCCGCCTGTAAGTTCCACTGTCAGCTTTAATATTTATTGCAATTACATATCATTGTATTAAGCCGCAGAGTGCACAGCGCACACATTCGTGCTCGTGCATTGTCCCCAACATTGGATCCTAAAACCAAAAACCTTCTCAATACAATACAACATAAAAATATGAAACGTTTCCTTTTTTTATTGTGGATGATGAATTAGAAAAAATATTTAATGTGGATTTTATGCAATTTTCGTCCATTATGTAGCGCTGAATAAGATATTTATGCTTGCAGATAATAGTGCATGATTTGAATACATAAAAATTCCAAAGGGCCGGAACAACGCGAGCGACGAAAAAATAAACACGACGCTATAAATTCTCAGGCGTTAGATGTCACGCGGCGGAAATTTATGCCGGTTTGAAATTCTTCAAATTGTTTACATACAAAATATATTTTATAATCCCCCTGATGTGGTAATAAAGGTCAAATATTAGCCTTTTAAAATACTTGTTCATGATAACAATTTTAATGTAACTGTTATTATTAAGCTATAGCTATGACATCTTAATTAGAAGTTTAACTATGGAAACTCAACATGTTGAACATAGTTCTATGGTTTTTATAACCAAGATTTCTGGGTCTTTTATTTTATTTCCATTTATAAGTTTTTACTTTAATTTTGTTGCAGTTTATTTCTTTTAATTTGATACTATTTTTCTAATAAATCTTTTCATTTTCTGTTATAGCTTTTAGGATGTAACAGAAACTCTATTCTAACTCTTTTATCGTTAGCTGATTACTTTTTATTGTTATATATTTGTATCTTTACGAATCTTTATACTCTAAGCTGTCTACCATACTTTATTGTGTAATATGTTAACTTGCATGAAGCTTTGTGTAGCCTGACTCTTTACTCTTATGATTAATTTTAGAAATATTTGCTGTAGGTCCAGTATAATTGTCACATATATTTTCTTGTAGAACGATGGTCATGTTGTCTGTTATTATTATTGACAATGAAGAGTTTTTAACTGAAGATAAAAAAACAAAAGTTAGAACAAATTTCTGGATTAAAGTTTGAGGGAAACCGAAGTGCACGTAGGTTTTATTATGCCTTCTGTACCTCTTCCAGTGGTGACCTCATTTTGTTGTCTTGGCGTTCAACCACTCTATGCGGCTGAAGTATGCATGTACAACTTGGAAGGGTCTTCCTTATACTAGCCATGTCAAGCAATCAGCTCTCTAACATGGCTTCTCTATCGTATGAAAGGGCCGGGCATGTACATAGCAAGTGTTCGATTGTTTTGTCATTCATTTTACATTCTCAACACGTTGGACAATCTCGAATACTAGTTTTCTTAGTTAGCAGTATTCTGTCAAAATTCCTGTTATGGTTCTTTCTTAACAGTAGCAAATAGTAATTGGCTATCTTAGCATTTGGAGCAGTCGTTGCGTCCTTTACCTGTTGCAACCCGGAGTGTCATCCTAAGCCATTTCAGTGCATGTGTCTTGATTTTTAGTAGCTTGAAGCTTTGGAGTAGTAAAGCGGTCGAGGGTTCAGGTCTACAAGCCATAAGGGTTGACGCCAGCCTGTCCGCTTTAATGTTACTTACTTTGTTGAAATGTGACATTTAAAAATTAGATTTGGTTTGATTTTAGGCTTGTTTACAACAATTAGAGCTTTACTATTTGTTAGAATTTGGCCATTCTTGACAAATATTTTGCGGTTTATTATTTCATACTTTATAGGTTATTCCAACTACTTCTGCTTGAAAGGTAGTTGTGTGCGTTTCCACTGGTAAAGATGTTTGAGGTTTTGAAAAAGGATTTCCGCTTTAGAATTTTTATTATTTTTTTAGTTTCTTTTGAAGATTTTAATGGAATTATTGACTACATTTTGTTCATTTTGTTCATGTGTGCACACATTGTAGGGTCTTTAAAACACAAAGAATTCTGATATGTAATCTGTTTGCGCTTTTAACAGAGATGTTATCTTAACAGTTTTTTCCTCTTAGAAGAAGTTAGAAGCTAAATGGAAGTAAAAGAATATAGAAAAAAGTAATAAAGAGGAAAGAAACAAAGAAGGTCAAAACAACTATGCCTGCCAAGTAATGGAAGATGAACAGAGAGACAAGAGAAGAACATATACTGAAACATTAGTACCAACAGAAATTGCAGAAATAAGGAGGGAAAGGAAAGAACTGCTCAAGGAAAATAAGTTGACAGAATTGCCATCTCGAGGTTGACAGAAAATGCAGTTTTTAAAACGGTCAGAGTATATCTGGCAACCAGAGAACACGAAAAACTAATCCCAAATGGAGATTCAAGAATCTCACTAGAAGTTAAACTGGCAAATGTAGGACTACCAAAAGGAATGCACTTAATAGATTTGAACAAAATATTTATAAAAGAAAGAGGATACGACTAGGAAGAAGTTAAAGAAGATATAGAAAAACTAAGAAGATATCTAAGGACAATGCAAATATTTAGGCTGAATAACACAAGAATAAGAGAAAAAAGAAGATAATGCCAGTGTAGGAAGTAGGGCAGAAAGATAGGGTTTAAGGAGAGATGGGCCTGGGACAGCATGTGTTGCCGCAGCAGACTGAGTGAATTCCGCTAGGCCAAATCCAGCTCATCTCAAACTAGTACCACATTAGAGACAATGACTAGGACAAATGAACAAAACCGAAAGGTATTGCCATGCGTTACTTATTCTCAAGGGTCACTTGTTAAGGAAAACACCTCACTACGTTCTTAAAAAAAAAAAAAAATCTTTCAGGAGGATACAGTGTTTGTCAGCCATTCCTGCCATCTTTTTAAAGTACATGTTGAGAAGCGGCAGACCTAAAATTGCCTTTAAAGCTGCAGTTGGTGTTGTCACCTGTTATACTTAAGCTCGCCATTTGTTGCAACTGGTTTATTTTGCTTGCAGACGTTTTCAGCCTAGCTTTTAACCACCATATTAGTGCCCAGTTCCCAGTTTGGAGAAAGTTCTTTACGTTTTATTGTGTAAACGTTCTTTTTTTTCTTATTCCTAGAACAATGAGTTGGCTTTTTGCCTTTTTTGATTTGGCCGCGTAGAAGACACCAGTTTTTGACTTTAAATTATTGGTTCTGCTTTTTCGGGCAACTCATGACCAACTCTACTATATTTGGTTTTTCCGGAAGCCATAGAGTTGTTTTTTTGCTTACTTCACTTACGCATAGATATTAGTTTGACAAGATGAATGTTTTTTTTTTTAAGAAAAGGCAATTAGTAATAAAGGACTTCAGTGACCAATGCCGACAGTATAAATCACACATATCGTTAATATAAACAACATATTTTGAACGTTACTTTCTTTTTTTGCTGCCAAACCATATTTTTTGCACCATTTGTTGTAGGAAGATCTAAGGTAAAAACACATCTAAATTTTGTTAACAAATTTTGGTATTCAATAATTGGAACTCGATAGTTGATGATACAATACCTTATCTATCTACTTAAATGTTAGTAATTTTTAGGGGGTCCATTTTGCGGCTAGTGAGTAACTACCTTTTAATGAGCTGCAGGGTTTTAGCGTAGGAGTCTTTGCTGTATCTTGTGAGGTGTAACTGTATTTTGTTATTTTTACTACAGAGTTTTGTTTTTTTTAAATAACAGTTTGTTTGTGTTGCAAGACGTAATGCGGCGTAAAGAAAGCAACAGTTTTGAAAAATAGTTTAACTTGCAGCCTAGGAATGAATTGTAAGACAATGTAGCGCGAGAGAAAAATGTCTAATGGTCTATACAGTGTCCTTGTACTGATCCAAATTGATGTTTTTTGCTTCTGCTCTAGGACTTGGCTAATTATTTGGTGAAAAATATTTGATATTTAAAAGGATGTTGCTAGCGGCAAATGCTGTAATTGGACTCATTTGCTGGAACAATTTTTCTAAACTTAGCATTTAATTTCTATCATGTTATTTGAAGATGGAGTCTAGATGGCGTCCATATTTGGATAGGGGGCATAACTGTTTGAGAAGGGAGTAGTTCATAATAATAAAGTATTTACTAAGTCACCAAATTAGGTATTGCAGAGCTCCGACAAGTTTCAACACTTTAACACGGGCTGGTTTAAATTTGTTGAAATTGCTTGCTTTTGGTATCTAGCTGTGTGTACGTTTTGAAGAAAAACGATTTATTTCCCATATGGATCTTTTACGGTACTTTCCGGATGCAAATAAGTTGGTTGTCTTTGTTTGGGGCTTTTTTTCAGTATGTTTTGCAGGACTTTTTGTAGTTATCAGGGTTTGTGATGGTTTGTGATTTGCCATGAGCAAAGCAGCGCTTAATTGAAGTTTTGCTAATTGGTTGCTTTTTGTATCTACTTGAGACTATTTTGTAAGGCGAAAAAATTATTTTTGGTTTGGAACTTTTTTAGTTCCTTTTGTATGCAAAAAGGTTATTTTTGGTTACGTTTGGTATTTTGATAGTAGACGTGAAGCGGTTTTTATGGAGAACGTATTGTTTAGGTGTTTTGCTGAAGTTTGAGATTTTAGTTTTTTTGTGGCAGTTGCTTTTGTATGTGATCTGGTTGGTTGTGATTGGTTAATTTGGCTTATAATCAATCCCGACAGTTACATGGTGAGCTTTGCATTGCTTTAATGTAAACTTCAGAATTTTTTTGTCGACTCCGTTAATGTTAGCGGTTTTAATCTTGACTAATAGCTTGGTTACTTCAAGTAGGTAGTTGGAGGTTCTGTATGCTACTTAAGCATTGGAGTAAGTTTGATAAATATTGTCTACACGTTTTAAGAGTATTTTGTCACTAATTGGTTGAGGGATACCATGCCGGTGTTGGTCATCTTTATGTGCTTGTTAAACCATTCCATTCTATATTTGAAACTACCCAGGTAGTGTAGTGGTTAGCGTACTTGACTGCTACACCAGGGGTCTTGAGTTTAAGTTTCCTATCTGGAGGCTCAGTTGTGTTGCAATGAGTACGCTTTTTTTGGTGGTTATGTGAGGGGTGACGACGCAAAAGTGCTTATGATAGGAGCGGCAATATTAATGTTATCTAGAGCATTTAATTAGTGGTATTTGTTGTGTAATCGATAAATGTTGGTTTTGTCGTACGTCTATAGCGTATCGACCCGATAGGTTGTTTTGGCAAACGAGAAGTTAATATTATATCTTTCAAAATCTTTCAAGTACATTGCTTTTTTGTAGCTCGGTTGTGTCTTTGTCTACTGTTTTTTTCTTTAGTCACTTCTTTGGGTGTAGTTGTTGTTGCATCCATTTTAAAAGTGCTAAAGCTTATTTTGACTCTTAGTACACTATATACTATATAGTGCTTTCCGGGGCTCGGGTACGAAGCGATGGCTGTGGTATAGTGTCATAACAGGAGTTTTGGTTTGAGAGAGCTGGTTGTAGCAAAAGTTACTATTGAAGTACTTTGCTTGCTAGTGGACTGTAACGAACCCTGTAATTATTTATTAAATAATGCCAACGTTCATTGGTTATCCTTTTGATTTCTATTCTAATAGGTATGCTAGGCAACCATGGTTGCAACTAGCTGTATACGGGGTTGCCTACCACGCTGCCACTAATTAACATTGTAATTAGCCGGCTACCGGCACTTTTCATTACCGCGACATGATGTTTAATTGGTGACGCAATAAACCTGCGTGTTTGTCGGCTTGCCACTCCGTTGTTTAAGGATGCACGCGGATCTAACCTATCAAACCACGTGCAATCCCATGTAATTAATAGGGCTTTATTACTCACCTGCATGTGTTGTAATCTTTTAATTTGACACTGCCCTTATTGCACTGCTAACACTGTACACTCGCGGCACTCTTATTTTGCCGGACATAAATTGCCGCACAGCTGATGTTGGTCATCAGCTGTCGCTCATGTGCTGGGTCTCATAGGCGTCCCATATAGGGTTTGCTATGGGTAAAATAAACTTCCGCCGGAAGTAAGAAGTGGCTATTATCTTATCTATGTAGTAATTAGTAATTTACTATAAATAGGTAAATCACTAGTTACTGTATGCAACCGTCCGAACCCGGCGGACGTTTGTTTAATTTGTACATAGTATAGTTATTAAGGAAATTTGGGTTTTGAGATTTTTGTGGGGTGATTGTATATATTCAGGGTTCATTTTTTATTAATTTATTTTTTAATTATTGTTTTGGGATGTATAGGCCACCCCTTACGCACCCTCTATTTGTGTTGGCCACCCTGTTCCCGCTCTTCCCCTTCCACCAAATTCTTTCTAGTTTATCCCCTTTCTTTTCTTTCCTTTTAAATACCGCCGTCCGGTCCTTATTAAAATCAGTCAGTCAGTCAGTCTTGCACTCAGCAATACATCCAGATCTTGCCAGTCTGCATTCATTCGTTTTTGTTGAGCCAGATCCCAGTAACAGTTAAAACTGTAAATCGAACCAACAATTTCCCCAGTTCTTTTAAATTCCTTTTTTGTATTTAACCGAGAGTGTGCGGTCGAATGGCGAGCCATCTCCAAATTTCCGATCCAGTTCCAGATCTCTACCAACAATTCCCGATCCTGTCCCATCCTTTGCCATCGCATCCCTGATCCCCGTTGTTCCTGTAACTTTGTATATATAAATATATATATTTATATATATATATTTTATTTTTTGAATAAACATTATTTGACATACAACCTGCCTTGTACTTTTGTGTCCACACTCCGGTGTGGTGGAGCCCGGGCACCTCCAGTCTCCGGCCAATTAAGTGGGAACCCTGTGATCACGACTGCTGATACCCTAGCACAGGTGACTCTTTACGTCTATACGGAAGAGACGTCACAAGACATTTGAGGTGTTATCAAGTTTTGGTATAGATAAAATCTGTTAGCGGGTGTTTATAAACTACATGAGATAAGTTGGGAGCTTCTGCGGTCTAACTGAGACGGTTTAATTTCTGTCTATATTTTAGTTAAGGTGCGATTCAGACTAGTTTTAAGCTATAAATGATACGATTGGTTGTACAAGGGACGGAGTGGAGCGGCCCATCTGCAGGTTGCGTGTATGAATTTATGTGTCAAACTCTTTTATCATAAGGGGAGGGAAGTTGTTTTCTACTTGCAAAAGAGTTTACAAGTCTCTGTCGGTAATAGTTTAATGGTTTTTTTGTATGGCTCTCTTGGGGAGTGTCTCAGGTACATGAACCCTCAGGTACAACTAGAGGTCGCGGAGTTTAACTACGTTGATTTAGTCTGAGGGCTGTCTAAGTGACGTTGTTGGCGAGAAGTGTTATGGCATCAAGCACCATTTTTTTTCTTTTTATTGCTGGAGAAAATCTTTAACAGACACTGTGCAGGCTGCACTATACTGTTTCGTAGTCAGGTTTTTATTGACTAAAAATTTCATCTTACTTTTCCTTTACCTTAAAAAAATTTGATTGGCACTTCTTGCACTTCTGTTCTATTGGACCTGTTGTACACTTCTGATGTGACTTTTTAACTATCTCCGTCTCTTCGATGAAGTCCAGTATTTGGTATAGTTTCCAAATGGGTGTTTTTAGCACATTTGCGGTTAGGTTGTGTTTGCTAAAGTTTACTGTACGTTGCTCTTTGTAAGTTTTGCATTTATTTAGTAAGAGTATTGCTTAGTGTCTATCTAGAGCGGTTGTTCGGGTTGTTCTAAGTTCAGGATGTTGTGACAAAGTTTTTTGCCAGTGTAGGGTTTATTTTCCAGTACGTCTTGCTGGACTTTAGAGTCAGAGTCGGTTACGGTATGACAATGTTGGGTGAACGGGTGTGGCCATGCATGTTGTGTTGAATGCTAGACTTATTGGTTTTGCCGGTTGCTTGTTTTTGGTATCTAAGTGTGTGTACGTTTTGAAGGAAAACGGGTTTTTCCCCATATGGATCTTTTGCTATGCTTTTCGGATGCAAAAAAGTTGGCTGTCTTTGGTTAGATTTTTTTATGTCCTGCTGAACCTTGTAGTTGTCAAGATTTCTGACGGTAATGACAATGTACAATCTGTACGGGTGTTTTTGTATCTACTTAAAACTATTTTGTAAGGCGAGACAACTTATTATTGGTTTGGAACTTTTTTAGTACCTCTTGTATGCAAAAAAATTATATTTGGTTACGTTTGGTATTTTGATATGAGTCGTGAAGCGGTTTTTATGGAGAACGTATTGATCAGGTGTTTTGCTGAAGTTTGAGATTTTAGTTTTTTTGTGGCACTTGCTTTTGTATGTGATCTGGTTCGTTGTGATTGGTTGATTTGGCTTGTAATCAATCTTGACAGTTTCATGATGGGCTTTGCATTGGTTTAATGTAAACTTCAAGGTTTTTGTGTTGACTCCGTTAATTTTAGAGGTTTTAATCTTGACTAATAGCTTGGTTACGTCCAGTAGATAGTTGGAGGTTCAATATGCTACTTCAATATTGCAGCGATAGTTTGATAAATATTGTCTACACGTTTTAAAAGTGTTTTGTCACCAATTTGGTTGAGGGCTGCCATGCTTGTGTGGGTCAACTCTATGTGCTGGTTAAACCATTCCGTTCTAAAGAGTTTTCCAATAAGAAGTTTCATTTTGAATAGCAGGCTATTTGGGCAGCTGTCAATTTTAAAGCTATTATCTTTTAACATTTGACAAGTAAAAACTACGCCATTATTAAAAATGGAACGATCTTCGCTTCAACAACGCATTGAAATTATTAAAATTTACTACACAAATGATGAAAAATTTCACAGTTTGCAAAACTAAAGCATTTTTTGGTCGTCGTAAAGCACCTTCTCAGCCGGCAATAGTAAACCTGGTAGAAAAAAGTTTGTGATGTGAAGAATCGATACCGTGTGCATTGCTCATGAACACATGAGAATATTGCTGTTGTAGCCTGTAGTGTTGAAGAAAACCCAGGTTTGTCGATTCCTTGTCGTTCTTTGGAATTAGACATTCCACTAACGACGTTACACCGGGTTTTGCATAAAGACTTAAATCTTAAGGCTTTTAAAGTTCAGTTAACACAAAAACTCAAGCCGGTCGATCACCATAAACGTCGTATCTTTGCTGATTGGGTCCTTCAAATGCATCAAAATGATCCGGAGAAAAATTATTTTCAGTGATAAGGCCCATTTTTACCTCGGAGACTACGTTAATAAGCAGAATTGTCGCATTTGGGGCTCAGAAAATCCAAGAATGATTGTTGAAAAGTTTTTGCATCCTTAACGTGTCACTGTTTGATGCGGTTTTTGGGCTGGCGGTGTGAATGGACCGTACATTTTCGAAAATGAGTCTAGTGCAACTGTTACGGTGAATGGATGGCGCTACCGAGCTATGATTAATGATTTTTTATGGCCGGAATTGATGTGGATGACGTTTAATACAGCAAGACGGCGCTACGTGCCACACAAGCAACGAAACAATCGCAATTTTGCAAGATAAGTTTCCTGACCGTGTTATTTCTCTAAGATGTGATCACAATTGGCCATTGAGATCTTGTGGTTTAACACCTTTGGACTTCTTTCGGTCCACGTAAAAAATAAGGTCAATGCCAATGCTTCACAATCGATTTAAGACCTTAAAGATGGAATTAGTGAAGTTATCGAGGACATACAGCCGCAAATGTGAGAATTGGTCATGGAAAATTTTATGAAAAGAATGTGGTACTGCAACCGTAATTGTTGCGGCCATTTAACTGATATTGTTTTAAAATGTTAATGGCATACCTTCCTCTTTACAATAAAATAAACATTTATTGATTTCTCTTAAAAAATACCCGTTTTTCATCAAAATTAAACCTCTTATTGCAAAACCTTATATATTTGAAACTACCCAGGTAGTGTAGTGGTTAGCGTTCTTGACTGCTACACCAGGGGTCTTGAGTTTAAGTTCTCTATCTGGAGGCTTAGTTGTGTTGCGATGAGTACGCTTTCTTTCGGATAAGAAAAGACATTTTAGTTTTGTGCACTGCCGTGAAGTTGCGAGCATGTTAAAATCCCAATAATTTAGGTTGGAATTTCTGAATTTGCGGCAAAATTTCTAAATGTGGTAGTCTCTGGCGTCCGTAATTAGCCCCGCCAGCAAAAATAGACCGACGTTAAATAAATCAATTATTTAACTAACTAATTTCATATTTGAATTTAGATGATGGTCATGTGAGGAGTGACTGCGCAAGAGTGCTTATGTTTACAGTCGTGCGGTGGTTGACGGGGTTCTTGACTTGTTGGTTTTTGATGAGAGCAGCAATAGTAATGCTGTCTAGAACGTTTAATGAGTGGTATTTGTTGTGTAACTGATAAATGTTGGTTTTGATGTACGGATCGACTCGATAGGTTGTTTTGGTCAACGAAAGGTTAATATTGTACCCTTTCAAAATCTTTCAAGTACATTGTCTGGGATTGCTTTTTTGTAGCTCGGCTGAGTTTTTGTCTACTGTTTTTTTAAATTTAATTTCTTCTCGGGGTGTTGTTGATGGTTGTATCTATTCTAAAATTGAGTAGATGATGTCAGCGCGTGTGGATGAGTCTCGAATGAATTTGTCTTGCAGCTGTGAGTATGACTTTGGAGCTAATATTTGAGGTGATTTTACCTGTTGCACTTGAGCGATTGCTTGGAATTGGGTTTAACCGGTTGCCGCCGTGGTGGGACACTACGAAGTGGATCGTGAAGAAAAACTTATTTTTTGCCTGCCTCTACCGAAATCATCTGTTTTGGCCCTAAAATTTGTCTATTTTATTGGCTGTGAATCACAATTTCATATGATGACGTCATACCTTAAAATCTGACAGTAGTGACAGTTTATAATTAACATTGAAAACAATATTTTTAATTGGGAAAGCCAAAAAAATATTGAGTGTAAGTTGTGCCATAAGGCTTTAGCACCCTTTCGATTTAGCAGTTCTCACTCGCTTTGCTGGTGCTGTTAAAGCCTATTTTTGGCCTTTGGTACACTATATACTATATAGTGTTATTCAGGACTCGGGAACGAGGCTATGGCGGGGTATAGTGTCATAACAGGAGTTTTGGTTCGATAGATCTGGTTGTAGCAAAAGTCAATATCGAAGTACTTTGCCTGTTAGTGGATATTTGAGGTACTATCAAGTTTAGGTGTAGATGAGATTTGTCAGCGGGTGTCCAGGAAATTTTTGGGTGTTGATAAGTTAGATACTGTTCAATAGTCAGGTTTTTACTGTCTAAAAACTCCACTTTTCTTCTTCCTTACCTTAAAGTGCTTTGCTTGGCACCTCTTGCACTGCGGTCCTATTTGACCTGTTGTACACCTCTGACATTTTACTCTTCAAGTAGCTCCGTCTCTTCGATGAAGTCATTTTAGCGCGGTTAGGTTGTGTTTACCAAAGATGGTTGTGCGTTGCTGTTTGTAAGCTTTGCATTTATTTATCAAGTATATTGGAGTCTTCTATACACGTGCGGCATCAAGAATCTATTCCTTTTCTTATTTTCATTCTATGCAAGAGCTATGCGATAGTCATGTTAGGAATATTCTTGAATGTGTCAATCTCTTACCGTTTTTTTACAGGTTGTTGTGTTTTGCCCCAAGTCTGCTGTTGAGTATTTCTTTTTTGGTTTCGTATGAGATTCCAAAAGCGATTTCTGCTTTTTGTATGGCAAACTGATTTGCTATGAGGTTTTCTTTTATCCTTTGGTCTTTTGATATTTTTGTCAGGCAATCTTTGCAAGTTGTGGCTACTGCTTCCATAGTGTATATGCAGGTCATAACCAGTTTCGATTTTATTATTGACGATTGCAGGACTTGTAATACCGCTTGACAATTTGCCATGATAGATATCAGTCTGTCAGGATTTAGTCCATTTTTGATCATGTTGGTGTTGTATTAGTTGCAGCACATCTGTGATTACGAGCAGCATAGTTGCTTATTTTGTTTGGAGCAGAGAGTTAGGACTAGAGATGTTTTGTGTGCGTCTGTCCGTGGCCAGAGGTACTTGGTGATGGTTTTTTATCCGTAAATGCACACTGGCGACGATAATAAGGTTTTTTGTGGTTATCTGTAGGCATAACTTGACTTGTTGTGGTGGCTAAACTAGAAGGAAAGTCAGGATGTCTGCTTTGTTTTTTTACGATTACTAGGTACTACTATATTAGGTTTACTTATGACCTTCAAAGTACACGTAGTCTTTTTGAAAGAATTAGACTTGTTTGTTAAAGTGATAAAAGTTTCTCAGTTATTTTGTTATATGTTCTCTAGTCCTTACTCGGGATTTTTGTTAGAATTGTTTTTATGCTTAATAACATTCTTTTAGAACTGACTAGGTTTTTCTAAACCAAAAAAATATATATTTGATATATTGAACTTGTACAGCAAGCGTATGGAACAAGATTTAACTATATTAAACGTTAAAAATATTTTTTTGAATGCAAGAATTTTTGGTAATAATGCGGGTTACTATTGTGTTTATTCTTTGGTGGTTCTACGTACTACAGTCATTAGGATTGGCTTTTGTATTGCTAACGTTGACAATTTTTTACTCAAAATAGTATATGCGCAGTTCCATTTCAAATGGACCAGAGCAGGAGGGGTTTAGTATTTTTAATTAACCATCAAAGTTGACGTATATTGATGTAAATTAATTGGAAAATATAAATTTGTACTGTGTAATTGCAAAGTAGGCCTATTCTTGAAATTCCACTTAGAAAAAAAAATCGTTAAAAATTAATTATTTTTTTATATTCACAAAAAGTATTATAAACAGACTATGGTGTGGTTTAAAACTTTTTTTATCAAATTTTGATAAGCGCCGGGCGTATTTATGTTTGCACATTTGCGGCTGTATGTCCTCGATAACTTCACGAATTTCATTTTAAGGTCTTGAATCTATTGTGGAGCATTGGCATAGACCTAATCTTTTACGTGGCCCCAAAGAAAAAAGTCTAAATCACAAGATCTCGGTGGAGAATTGTGATCACCTTTTCGAGAATTAACACGGTCAGGAAACTTTTCTTGCAAAATTGCGATTGTTTCGTTGCTTGTGTGGCACGTAGTTCCGTCTTGCTGAAAATAAACGTCATCCACATCAATAACTTTCAATTCCGGCCATAAAAAATCATTATTCATAGCTCGGTAGCGTCATCCATTTACCGAAACAGTTGCACCAGCCTTATTTTCGAAAAAGTAGGGTCCAATTACACCGCCAGTCCAAAAACCGCACCAAACAGTGACACGTTGAGGATGCAAAGACTTTTCAACAATCATTCTTGGATTTTCTGAGCCTTAAAATTCTGCGTATTAACGTAACCTCCGAGGTAAACATGTGCCTCATCACTGAAGATGATTTTTCGATGAAATTTTGGATCATTTTGATGCATTTGAAGGACTCAATCAGCAAAGATACGACGTTTATGGTGATCGACCGGCTGAGTTCTTGTGTTAACTAAACTTTAAAAGTCTTAAAACTTATGACTTTATGCAAAATACGGTGTAATGTTATTTGTGGAATGTCTAATTCCAAAGATCGACAAGGAATTGACAAACCTGGGTTTTCTTCAACACTACGGGCTACATCAGCAATATTCTCATGTGTTCTTGAGCAATGCACACGGTTTCGATTCTTCACATCACAAACTTGTCCCAACAGCTCAAATTTTTCTACCAGGGTTACTATTGCCGGCCGAGAAGGTGCTTTACGACAACCAAAAAGTGCATGAGTTTTGCGAACTGTGACTGAAAAATTTTCACCATTTTTGTAGTGAATTTTAATAATTTCAGTGCGTTGTTGAAGCGTGTAACGTTCCATTTTTAATAATGGCGTAGTTTTTACTTGTCAAATGTCAAAGGATAATAGCTTCAAAATTGACAGCTGCCCAAATAGCCTGCTATTCGAAATGAAACTTCTTATTGGAAATCCTTCTATTTAAGGAGGTTGTTGCGTATTGACTCAAAATCATTTGCATTCACTTTGTGCTGTTTTGTCGCTAAGGTAGTAGGTAGGTAGGTATGCCTTTACAGTGATATTTGTAGATGCTTGAAGAGATCAAATGAAGATTTATACTTTGGTTAATAATCCTTGTGGTATTATATTTTTTGCAACTGTGCTTTTTGCGCTTTGGTCAGGAAATCATACAATTGCTTATACAGTCACAGATCATTTTTGTTTAGTACTTGAACATGATTGTATTGTAGAGATGTTCAAAGTAGTGAAAGCATAGGAAGATGTTTTCATATTATAGTTTGGGTGATCTATAATATTATTTATGAACTATATACAAAATTTGTTTTTAAAGTTTTTTTGGTGGTAGGTAAATTAAAGTGTGTGGCTACAAATTTTAAGAAAGTTTGTTAGATGGTTCTGAGTTTTTTTTTAGTATTTATGGATAGTCCTGTAAGTGGTAGACAACATTTGCGAGGCTGTGACATTGATTGAACTGCATTACTTTGGTGTATAATGATCATGGTATGAAGATGAATAATAATTTTCTACGTTGTCTTTTAATTAGTTATTAATACTTGTTGCTGATGTTAATAAATAGGAAAAGTATTAATTAAACATATCCGAAATAAAGGAATACTTTACGGCAATGAAATCTGATAAATCAAATTGATTGTTTTAGGTTAGAATAGGGATAGCGGGGATCATTACAAATAGATACTGGAACGTATAATGAATTTTTCCGTATCGACGGTAGTCGACTGGAAAGAAGAAAACGAGGGGGATAAGACAATAATAAATTTGTCTGGTAAAACTATATCGAAGAATTCAGGGCACGCACAACGTAATCCCACTTGCGTCCACTTTTATAGACACCGAACAAAACATTTGTCGGCCGAAACCGAAATTAATAACTGTCCGAATTCTATTAAATAAATAATAAGACAACGCCCATTGAATATCAACATATTTTACTTTAAACGTAAAGGTAATGTAAATATTTAATACTTGGCAACAATTTCTAAATTATGTAATATATAAAGGGGATGGTTTTGCCACGAAAACGCCCGCTCTCTTCACACGAGAGAAATTTAAATAAGCGGGAAATATCGCAGCCCGTATATCAAATCCATCCCCGAAACGAGAACTATCCAGTTCCCCAAGAAACTAACGAGGCCAACTTGTACATGTCAAGATGAAGAGGGAAATTCTTACAAACAAAAGTTATATTTTTCACTTATATTTATGGTCATATTAAAATGATATTTATTTAATTTTTGAATAAAGTGTTTCACTAAAGCCTGATTGTTTCAATCATCTTAATGATGCATTGTTCATTGCTAAAATACAACACAATCGCTCGTTTGCATTCAATTCAAATTTAATCGGTTTTTAAATGTTGCGTAAGGAAAAATTGATTAAATGTGGGTGGAAAATGTTGGGGTAATTTATAATTACACGTACACGGATTAAATAATATTCCAAAATTACATTTAAAATTAAAATTCTGTTTTAGGTAGACAACATAAATCATTATTATAATTTTTGTAATTGGTCTTTGTTATAAAAATGAAGTTTTCGAATCGATACTTAATTAAAACGTTTCATTAATTCCGGGCCGGCAGGTCGGCAAAGAGTTTCATTAAACGAAACAAAAGGTTATTAAATCCACTTTATTAATATCATTTTGGGTAATTAATCGTCTTTCGTTGTCGGTTTCGCGAAGTTGCTTTGGATGTGAGCGTGCAAAGGAAAGGTGCGCGTTAAGTGCGTATCGATTGTCGATACGCATGCAATGTATTCAATGTGACTTTGAGCGATTGGGGGCATAATTTTTAAAGAATATCATTTTCAAGGGCTAAAAATAAGGCGAGTTCAATTTTTTTTTGTTAAAATTGTGGAATTTAGTACTTGTTCTTAATTATTTCTTATGGCGTTTGAAATATTTGAGGGGTTTTGTTTAAAATTGCTTTTTTTTTTAATTTTGCTGCTAATTAATTATAGAATATTTAACAAAATATGAACATAAATATTTTAATTTTTTTTAAATTATTTTACAGGGTGATCCAAAGTTATACTAAAGATGCTAGTATATTTATAAAATCTTTGTCGTTTGCTTGCGATAAGCTGATTAACAGCTGATTCTTAGCTTGCTGACTTTCGCTTTGCACTGGTTCAGCTGCTTTTGCGTAGGATAGGATTGGTCCTTGCGTGCATTAGGTGTGCTCTTGTGAGGAGCAGGAGTCTGCAATTGCGGTTAGCCTTCAGTTTGTGATAAGACTGGTTACGTTCAAAGATTTAACCAGCCTTTGATATTGTGATTTGACCCAAATAGTGATGGGCGAAAGGCGGTGTGCCAGCACCTTTTGTGGGTACTGGCGGAGTTGCAGAAGGGCCTAGGGTGCTAGATAGATGGACCAGAGTTTGTCGTCTGCGCCTTAAAGGCTAGTCGAGTCGAGGACCCTTTGGGCTTGGTGGTTGATTGCATAAATGGCGCTGAAGGCGCCTGACGAGTGGATCCGGCTGATTGCCACTTAGTTTATTTCTTTTTTTTTTACTTCATTATTTTTTCTACCAAGATGAAACTATCTTTTGGGGGCGGGCTTTCGTGATGAGAGTTGGCGTTGTGTTTTTGTTGGGTCTCCATCTCTTCCACCTTGGAGGAAATAGAGTCTGGCAGACCGGCGGTAGGTTTTTTGAGCCGGTGTTTCCGTTGCTTAACTTGGATGGTTGAGTAGGTCTTCATCTAGGTTTTTATGGTGGTGGGTGAGATTGGAGGTTTTGGTGCGGCTAGAAGCTGGGTGGGCAGCCCGCTGATGGTGGTCTTGATAAAGGTTTTTATCTTGGAGAAAGCGATTTTTTAATTTGTTTGATCTGGGTGTTTTATTCGCTAAACTTCTTGGATTGTTCTTTCACCAGAAACATGATGTGGGCATCTAGCACGTATATTTTCTTTGTCTGCTTCTCGATCAGCAGTTTATTTTTCTCCACTTAGGCGTACATTATCTCTAAGATTTTTTGGTTTAACTACATTATCTCCAGTATTTTTTGGTTTGACGTGTTTCTGTGGGGGACTTGATCCAAACGGATTACCTATTAAGATTTAAAGATTTTGCAAGTATGAGTTAAAGTATTGCAATTGTACGATTATCCGCTACGGGATGTGCCAGACATAATAAGCTTTAACAAAATTGAAAAAGCTTAGAGCTTTAACTCAACTTAAACTTTAACTTTAACTTAACTTTTAAATTGCAACATACAAAGTGCTGTACAAAATCAATTTTTATGAGCGGGAGAAGAAATAGAAGTTTGAACTTGGACTAACCATGCACAAACGATTCTAGACTCTAAATGTTACCTGGGACTTACTTTATCAAAAATGTATGAATACAACTAGGATGATAGAACCAGATCTAACTACATAGTACCGCGCTACACATGAAAAAAACTGAATACTAAAGAACAAATTTTACGTGGCCTAGTCGACTGTGTTTATTAATATCAGCAACTTTTTGTTCACTTTGAAACGTTTGATAAGGACACTCAATTTTGTCAGAAGAATATTTTGTAAAAGTTGTCATTACGAGAAGCTTGGTGCAAGCATTACTATTTTTTTTTTTTTTTGGCTGATATGCCAAAAATCTATAACGAGCGTTGCAATGCTAAGCTTGCCAGCAAAACAGAGTTCAATAAAGTTTGAACCGACTCCTTTTCTAAGCAGTTATGTCACTGACTAACATTATCAGACGCTGAAGGATAATATAAAGCTATTTTAGTTTTAGTTTTATTTGTTGTTTGGCACCTGCGGGATGAAAATTGTTATCTTTAGATAACTTGAAGCACCTACAATAGATGTCTATAATTGTAGTTTGATTTAAGAGGAAAAATATTAGAGAAGATAATGGCAGGATTAACTTTACAACTTGCAACCACGGAGACAAACCGACGTTTAGGAGGTAGCTTAAAATCACATATTGACAATTTTTAGTTGCGGAAGTAGAAAAATCTTTTATTTAATGCTTTTTTTCAAATTATAAAATTAACTGGTAGCATATAAGATTAAGAGGTATATAGTATAATAATGTGCAACATAAAACCTCTCACATATTAACAACCTCACCTACTGTAATTTAGCCAAAAGAAGAACTAACATCTTTTACAAACTACCAAAAAGACGACTATACACGTATAGGATTGCCACAAGACAGCTCCGAGAAAGTCAATAGAAATCAAATTGAATTAATAAATGAAAGATACAGAAACATTATCAAACATGTACAAGCCTTCCAGAGTGCTGATGCATCATTAGTTCACAATCTAATACTAGCCCGGGTAACATCAAACTGAAAAAGAAAGTAGTCAACTAACAGACCATAGCAACGTGCAAAATGACTGGACCATGACACAGGAAAAATTACACAATCACATACAATTTACTACAAAGTAACAAGACCAACAGAAGAATACGAAATAAGATAAATAGAACGTAAGAAGATAAATAGAGCCATGGAAACAAAAGGAGTGACAGAAAACAAAAACTTAGAGAAAATATGCGAGATACTCAAAACAGCTGAGAAAACCGGGGAACGAAAAGGACCATACTGGTGTTGCAAATAATAAGACAATGCAAGAAAAAAGCAATATAAACAAGGAGAAAAGTCAAAAGACAGAGAAGAAGATAAGAAAACACAGGAAACGGATGAAAAACTAAAAAACAACAGAATGAACTTGAAAAATGCAATCAAAAAAAGATGCTGGGAAGAAATGATAGAAGCTATAGACGAGGATCCTTGAAGACGCCGTACAAAATAGTGATAAACAAATCGGGACAAAGAGGCAAAAAAGCAAGGAGAGTCCAGGGGATGGAAAACAAAAAAAAGTTTAGAAGACTTATACCAAACAACGCAGGTCCAAGAGAAGAAGCCTGAAGGCTAATAGCAACGGGAGCGAGAAGCAAATTGTTATACGCCGTAGAAACATGGGTATAAGCCATGAAGACAAAAAAGAGGAATAAAATAAGAGGAGCTACAAGAACAAACTTATTCAGGATCAGCAGGGTTTACAGAAGAGTGTCACAGGCAGTTGAAGTGATTGCTGTAACACCTCCCGTGGATATGATTGTGGAAGAAAAGCTAAAAACAAAAAAAAAACTAATAATAAAATGAACTAGTAAAAAGGAAACAACGATAAAAGCAAAAGAGAAAATAATGAAAAATGGCAGAGAGAAAGAGTGGAGTAGAGATGAAAAGGGGGAATGGACAAGATAACTAATCCCGGAAATAAAGAATGGGTAGAGAATAATTCAGGAACGTATTATACAATACAAATACTGACCGAGCACGGAGTCTTTAGAAAGTTTTTAGAAAAAATAAAAAAGATTAAGGAAAAGACAAAATGTCTAATCTGTCAGAAAAAAATACGCGATAGGAGGAAGACAAAAAAGAATTTGAAAATATACTGGAAATCTAAGTGGATAAAACAACAAACATTAAGAAATGTTTAATACATGAAAATAGATGGAGTGCGCTAAGAAACATCTTAAACAAGTGCGTTGCGACCAAAAAAGAGGTTAATGCGCCAGCAGTGTATTTAGCTAATTTATTATTATGACTGTTGTTATTAGCTTTAACGTAACATCAATTTTCGTTATAGATACACGATATTGTCGCCAAAACTACGCCAACGGACTAGGTCGGTTACCGTAACCATATAATAAATAAAAGTGATATTATGTTGTATGTAAAAAGTTGGTTGGTCATGGTTTTTTGCTGTTTTTGAGTAATTGCTAGTTTAGCATGGTTTTCTTCCTGAGGAGGTAGCAACTGGACTCAGTGTAATAATATGGATAAATATAATCACACGGCTCATGCTGCCCACTGTTGGACAAAGTCTTCTTTCACAACGTTTTTTGTTTTGGGTTTTTTGGTTTGATTTTTTTGCAATTTTTTTAGGTTGTCGGCTCAGTGCGTTTTTGTCTGTTGCGTTGTTGGTTTTTGGTCTATACTTTAATAATTTCTTGGTCTATTTTCCGTCTTTTATTTGACTTACTTCTCTAGTTTGTCTCTATCTGAGTTTTGTTAATTGTTTAACTACGTCTACCACTTTGGTTTTTCTCCGTAGGTTCTCATTGGTAATGCGGTATTGTAGGGATACTTCGAGTGGTTTTGCCTCGTGGAAATAATTGAATTTACGTCCTTACGCGGTCTAAGTAGATTGGATAGGTTTTTATAATAAACGCTGTCTTCTTACTGTATGTATTTATTGCTGCTCGATTTCAAGTTCAATAATAACTAACTCTATTTTACATAAAATACAATATACTATATACAGTTTATTAATGGGTAAAAGTGTACAGGGGAAAAAAAAAGGGTGCAATGATTAGTTTTTAACAACGAGTAATAAAATTCATATTTCTGGGAATTTAAGGGTTAATCAGGTTAATCAGGTAAAAAAATAAATACATCTGTACAAATAAAACAAATAATTTCAAACTGATGTCACAATAACCATAAATATAAAATAATTAGATATAATAAAACGTATTAAATAATAATACAATTTGGCGGCGCCAACATCGAGCATTGATCTTATTATTTTACGTCGGGTTATTTTAAGTTTTTTTGGCGAGTTGGCAGTTAGATTGATTTTTTTGTGTAGTTTGGTTGTTCTTATTTTATAGCTAAGGTATATGTATTTGCAGACTAGATTCACGTTGCTTTTCTAATATTGAAGTGATTACTCTGTACCAAATTTGTCATTATTTTTGTTTTTGAAAAATTGATCTCTAAACTATTTTAGGTTGTCAGCTATGAGGACTATGTTGTCCGCAAAACGAAGATTGTTGAGTTTTTGACTATCTATGGTGATGCTTCTAGTATACCAATTGTTAATTATCATCAGCATCACTGCATTTTTAATTAGTGACTACATTGGTGTATTTTTTAAACTAAAAAGACTTATACGAAATGTTAGGGCAGCAGGGCTGTTTAGATAGTGCAGCACAACATTTTGTGAGCAGTGGCGTAGCTAGGATTTGGGGCTGTTTTACGGTTTTGGAAAAAAGAATACACTGTTTTATAATTTTTTTTAGTCGGATTATAAATTATTGAAAAGTGAAAAATTAACAAAATCCGATCTTAAAGTATTAAAATATTTTTAGAAAGCACTAAAATCTGGCAAAAAACTTTTAAAAAGTGCAAATCTTGTCAATTTATCAATTGATAAAATATCAAATGACAAAATCCAGCTTTGATACATTAAAATATTGTCAGAAAGCACTAAATCCAGTTTTATACGGTTAAAATGTGTAATTTTTTTAATGAAATTTAAAAAATGGGAAAATCTAGATGAAATACAAAATATTGTTAGAAAAAAACTGTTTAAATTTTTATTTATAAAACGTTAAGAGTAAAATCTGGTTATAAAATTCAAATATTATTAAAAAGCACTTAAATTAAGATCATAAAATGTTGAAAAGAGCAAATAAACTTAAAATGAAATATTATAATTACCAGAATTCGGCTATAAAACTGTTAAATAATGTATAATTCTACTAATACAATGTCTAAATCATCAAAATATTGTTAGAAAGCATTAAAATTAGGTCATAAACTGTTGAAAAGTGCAAAGTTTTATTTATAGAATAGAATAAAATAAAATTTATTAGATTTTACAGACCATGTAAATGGTATAAATCATGGCAATATTACATTTGAATATACATATTAGATAATAAATTACAATAAAAGATAAAACATACAAAAAAAATCCTGGATAAATACAAGAACAGTGAGTTAATTAAAAAAGATGACAATATCAAATAGCACAGCACTACATATTAAAATAATAATAAATAATTAAAATTGTATGCTAAAAAGGGTTCATAGGTATATAACACTTCTTGACGCAGTCTTTTTTCTATCACAGATTTAAATATATTTTTAGGCATTTTTTTGATACTAGTTGGCAAATGATTATACATTTTAATATAGAGATATTCATAGCTTTTTTGAACTTTGCTAAGTCTAATAGATGGAAGAATTATATTAGCATTTGATCTTGTGTTGTAACTATGTAAATCACTCTGTTTTGTTTTGTTTGATACATTGTCTTTTGCAAATAGTAGACAGTGAAGGACAAACACAGATGGTACAGTTAGTATGTTTAAAGATTTAAAATATTTACGACAACTAGTTAGTTGCGATATAGCAGCGATAATTCTTATTGCCTTCTTTTGCATTATTATAAAAATGCGATTAGACATTGCCGAATTACCCCAGAGTAGCTCAGAATCGAGTGAATGTATGCGAAGTAACAGGTTCTGGTAATATTTTGATCCGTGTTTTGATCAATTCTTCTTAGCAAGTATAAATTTTTGTTTAGTTTATTAGCCAGCGTATCAATATGTACTTCCTATGTTAATTTAGGTTGTAAAAATTTCACGCTTTTTATTTTATCAGTACCATTTAAAGAAAATTTATTATGAATAGTTTTGGATTCATTTAATACTAATCCGTTAGATTTAAACCAGTATTCGGCTTCTTTGAGACCTTAGATTACGCTTGAATTTGAAATAGTTGGACTTTTTAACAGAGTAGTATCATCCGCGTAAAGAATTGTTGAACCAGCTTTTATGTTATTTTTGAGGTCGTTTATATACATTAGAAAAAGTATGGGACCCAGAATTGATTCCTGTGGAACATCTATTTTAACATGTGCTTTAAAAGACATATAGTTTTCTGTTCAATAAATATGATTCCATTAATTTCAGCGTGTTTCCTCGGATTCCATAGTGTTTAAGTTTATCTAGTAATATTGAGTGTGAGACACAGTCAAAATCCTTACTCAGGTCAATAAATGCGGCGTTCACAGTTTTTCCATTTTCAAATGAGTCATATATATTATGAACAAGTGAGTAAATTACGTTCATTGTGGATCTGCCTTTTCTAAACCCAAACTGAGCATTACATAATTTGTTTTTAATATTGTTGTACAACCTATTACATATTGCTTTTATCCATATTTTAGAAACTACAGGAATAATTGAGATAAGTCTGTAATTTGTCACTTTGTTTGTATTTCCATTTTTTAAAATAGGTACTATTTTAACCAGTTTAAGTTCCTGAGGATATATTCCTTGTTCAAATGATAAATTTACTAAATGTGCTAATACTTTACATAATTCGATTGAAATACTTTTGAACAAAAATGAATTTAGCTTGTAAGCATCTCCACATCTACTATTACTTGATGAATTTATTATTTGAACAATTTCCGTACTCGTAACGGGCTCCAAAAAAAACGAATCGACTGATCTAGGTTGACCTTTACAAAGTAGACTCATTGAATGATCACTATCTTCAGGCACATTTGCTGTGACTGATTCAACAATGTTAAGAAAGTATTTTTGATATACATCTGAAGATTTATGTTGAAGAATAGCCTATTTTGCAGATTTTTTTTAGTTTTAGACTCTTAAAATCTAAATACACAAAACAAATATTTTTCAATTAATTTACATCTAAATACGTCAACTTTGGCGGTTTAAAAAAATATTCAAAAATGCTCCTTTTTGCGCAGCCTACTGAGAACAAAAATATGGTTTTATGGCTTTTGCGGCTTATAGACAAGGTATAGATTTGAAATGGCGCCAGATTGGGATTTTACGGAAATTTTCGATTGATTTCATTAGTAAATTTATTGTTTTTGAGTTAAAATTGCGGTTTTTTAACAAAAAATGCGATTAAGTTAAAAAACGTCAAAAAAACAAAAAAAAATTGTAGAATTTTTTTTTAGGGTTTCATACCCTTATATACCGATCAAAGGACTACTAATAAGTTATAGAAACTAAAAATAATACATAAGCAAGTTTCTCCCCCAGCTCTGGTGCCATTTATAGAATGTCAAAAATAGCAAAATCCGGTCATAAAACATAAAAATATTGTAAAAAATGATTACAATTTAGTCATAAACTATTGAAAATGCAAAATTCTATATAAATGAAAAAGTCAAAAATAGTAAAATGAAACAATATTTTTAAAAAGAACAAAAATTTTGCCTAATACGATTGAAAGTATTTGTCCATAAAATGTTAAAGAGTAAAATCTGGCATTGAAATTTTAAGCAACTGTCAGAAAGCATCAAAATCCAGCCATAGGAATTGTTTTTTTGTTATTTGTTTTTGATGTTGTTATTTTTTTTATTTGTTTTTTTTTATTTTTATAAAAAATTGTGTTTGTGAGAAAATGTTCTTAATTTGAAGTTTAGAAGTTTGAATTAATTGCTTATAACTTAAAAATGGTGCATTTTATAAAAGAAATATTTTAACAAAAAATACTTAGAATCAACATTAAAATAAAAAAATATAAAAATATAAAAATATAAAAATATAAAAATATAAAAATATAAAAATATAAAAATATAAAAATATAAAAATATAAAAATATAAAAATATAAAAATATAAAAATATAAAAATATAAAAATATAAAAATATAAAAATAGATCATCCATTTGAATAAAAAAGTTTTCCAGTTTAGGTAATTTTGACTAACACTGGTATATTCGAGCATTAACACGTCATATCTGACTTGGCCTGTATAATCACAAATCCAAAATTATTTTATAACAACAATATTGAAATTGTTATTTAAAATCTTTCTCGTATCTACATAAAATATTTCCAAATAATTCCTGAGGATATATTCCTTGTTCAAATGATAAATTTACCAAATGTGCTAAAACTTCACATAATTCGATTGAAATACTTTTGAGCAAAAATAAATTTAGCTCATAAGCATCTCCACATCTACTATTACTTAATGAATTTATTATTTGAACAATTTCCGTACTCGTAACGAGCTCTAAAAAAAACGAATTGACCGATCTAGATTGACCTTCACAAAGTAGACTCATTGAATGATCACTATCTTCAGGCACATTTGCTGTGACTGATTCAACAATGTTAAGAAAGTATTTTTGATATACATCTGAAGATAGAGTGGTATTTATTGCACTTTTAGTTTTGGGTTTGCTGTTTTGTAAGACTTTTTAAGTTTTTTTTCAGGGTTTTTAATTCAGTCGTGTTTATATGTTTTCGCATTATACATATACTATTTATTATGGTTTTTTGTTGTCTTAATTCACTTGAATACCAAGGGTTGCTGTTTTTATTTGAATATTTTTTGGAGCACAACGGAAAACAGATTTTAAATTTATTTTAAAAAACTGTATGGAACATTTCAAACGACGTTATTATTTTATTTGTCACTGGTTTCTTTTTCGTAATAAATAAATTCATTATAATGCCATCATGGTTGGATAAATAAGGTTCAACTGTGCTCACTTCATAAGGAACGACTGTATTAACTAAAGTATTATCAATACAGCAGATGTAGCGGTAACTCGTGTATTACTCTCTACACTAATCCACAATATGTTTGAAATTAAAGCTTACAATTGTATCACAAAAATTCTGTTTCATTAAATTAGTTACATTAAGATTAACATTAAAATCACCACCAATAAAAACCGATTCTTTGTACTTATCCAGTTTGTTTAAAACCTGAGACAATACAATAATAAATTCATTAAAATCACCCAAGGGCATCCGATACACAGATACAAAAATACAATCAAATTGTTTTAAAGCAATAGCATAAAGTTCACAAGTTCAAGTTTTGCTAGAATATCAATATCAGTTAATTTTTCAAACTCTATTCCTCTTTTTACCATTTACAAAAACAATTGGCGATGACAAATCCCTCAATGTTTATTAAGTCAACTTCTTCTTCTTTCAGCCAGTGTTCATTAATTGAAATAATTTCAATGGTACGGTTTTCTTTGAGATAATTTTCAAATCTATTTCTTTATTTCGAATTGAACTGACATTTAATATGGAAAAAAGTAGTATCATTTTTTGTTTTTCTATGGACATCCGGTGGTTGCTATGCTGTTGGTGATGGCCAATCTTAGTTTATTTTTTCCTTTAAAGCGGAAACTTTCTTCTTATAAAATGAACAAAAATATTATAATTTTGTCAGAGAGAACTACAATTAATAAAAAAATAAAAATATATTATTGTCAGGATGCACCAAAATACAGTTATAAACTGTGTGCAAAATTTTATTCATAAAAAATCACAAATATCTAAATTTGGTCTTGAAACAACAAATTATTGTCAAAAAAACTCCAAAATTTGATCTTAAACAATTGAAAATGCAAATTCTATTCATGAAAAGGTTAAAAATAACTAAATCCGGTCATAAAATATCAAAATAATGTCAGAAAGCACCAAATTTGGCCATAAACTGTTGAAAAGTATAAAAAACATGAAATCTGAAAAATAGCAAAATCTGGCTATGAAATATCAAAATATTGTTAGAAACAACAAATCCTGCCAAAAATTTATTTATTGATTGTCAAAAATAGCAAATTCTGTTTGGGCAATTTCATTTCAAACGGACCAGAGCTGGGGAGGTGGTGCATTGAGAAACTTCCTTATGTATTTTTTTTTTAAATTTCTATAACTTATAAGTAGTCCTTTAATTGGTATATGGGGTATGAAACCCTTAAAAAAATGCGGTTTTTAACAAAAAATGAGATTAAGTTAAAAAACTAAAGAAAGGGTTTTATACCCTTATACATATACCGATCAAAGGACTACAAATAAGTTATAGAAACTAAACATACATAAGCAAGTTTCTCAATGCACCCCCCCCCTCCCAGCTCTGGTAAAAAATGATCACAGAGTAAAATCTGGCATTGAAATTTTAAGCAACTGTCAGAAAGCATCAAAATCCAGCCATAGGAATTGTTTTTTGTTATTTGTTTTTGATGTTATTTTTTTTATTTGTTTTTTTTTATAAAAAATTGTGTTTGTGAGAAAATGTTCTTAATTTGAAGTTTAGAAGTTTGAATTAATTGCTTATAACTTAAAAATGGTGCATTTTATAAAAGAAATATTTTAACAAAAAATTCTTAGAATCAACATTAAAATCAAAAAATATAAAAATATAAAAATAGATCATCCATTTGAAAAAAAAAAGTTTTCCAGTTTAGGTAATTTTGACTAACACTGGTATATTCGACGTATTTTTGTCGTTTTCGGATATTAACACGTCATATCTGACTCGGCCTGTATAATCACAAATCCAAAATTATTTTATAACAACAATATTGAAATTGTTATTTAAAATCTTTCTCGTATCTACATAAAATATTTCCAAATAATTCACCTCAACTCGATACTACCCATTCCAGTAACCCATTAAAATACATTTTTATCGCATCTCGATGGAAACAAATCACCTTACTTGGGGAGAAGCGTGTTGAAAAAAGTCTTAATGTCCTTGCCTCTTCCTGCAAGCGCGCTGTGTGTCCTCTCCGACGTACTTTTGCACACTATCAAGAGATAATTTCGCTCGGGCACGTCGCATTAGTGGCCGATTTATCGCTCCAGTTTACAATACAGTGGAAAAAAGGGACGACTTATTTTCATATCAACTTTATTACTCCGGCAATAATAATCATAATAAAAATGTAATTAGGATTTTATGTAGAAAATGAAATTTCGTGTACTAAATGTTAAGTAAAATTGTTTGAATAGAAATGAACCATTAACCTGAAGTGTGTAACATATTCCTGACAACATGTAAATTGTATGCATACTGTATATCAACCTTAACATCAGATATGTTCAATGAAATGCTGAAAATGCGTCCGTTTTCACCTATTCCGACATAAACTCGAACTAACCAATTACACCACTACTGGCATGTTTGTAAATTTTACTGGCATGCGTATAATTAAAATGCAGTGCTTAAAACTACTCATCTACAAGATGTTAATAGTTGGTGCTTTAAGCAATTATAAAATTCTGATTGTCAATTTATTATATAAGCATATAATAATTAAATCACTTTTGCTTCAGTTAATGTTTATTAATAATCTTCAGTCTTCGGAAAGTGAACTGCTCCACGCGTCGCGACGCCTTAATTAATTTTCGAGCAGAAGTTTCACATTAATTATTGCAAGGGACCTAAAGCACACACTGGTTGGCTTATACATAAGGTGGATGAGAATAAAGTTCCGCTGATGTTTGTGGGATTCATTAAAATATTAGAAACTTAGCCATCTTTATAAGTTGTTTAGGGAATTATGCGGTTAGAAGTTTTTGAAGCAAACATAGGAAGAGAACTTATGAAACTCTTAATTATAATAAAAATATGAGAGGCTTCTTTAGAAATATAATTAAAAAATAATAAGAATTAAATATAAGCTTTGATTGATCATTATACAAATTCTTTATCAAAATATTCTTTTGTATTGACATTTGCATATATAATTGGCTTTTATAATATATGAAAGAAAAACAAATTTTATTGTTTGAATCAGCGTATTATTAATCACCTTCGCCACGCAAACCCTAACTGATTGATGAAAAAAAGTCTCTCTTTGACATCAACGTGGAAACACAATATATGATAATATTTCCAAATCAAGCATGATTATTATTTCCACCTGTGTATGTATATGCCGGGGGTGAAATAATTCATGATTATTGCCCTTGCCTTTACGGCCTCATGCATAAATGATCACCATCACTCAAAGTCTACGAAGGTAAATAAATGAAAACCGGCATGATACATCGAAACTTTTATGTGTATGACGTACATTGACAAAATAAAAGTTGAATCTATTCTTATACACTTAATATTGTCAGGTTTAGATGCACTACATAACATAACAACATCTCTCGGGTGGTTTGTATTGGATCGATGCCGGAGAAATGGAAATGCAGAGCGAGTCGAATTATAATCAGGATGTAGATGATGATGTTTATTTGAATTACTAATGATTTTGCTGGCATATTTAAGAGAGATGAACGAATGAGATGATGGAAGTAAGCAGACGTGCATGTAGTTAGTATTTGATGAGTTAATAATATTTTTTTTAAGGATTTTACTTTTCTAAAATATTTTTACTAAAAATTATGTTTATAACATGTCAGACGTTTTTAGAATTTCTAAGGTGTTGCAAAGTTTGTAACACGCTATAAATTGTTGAATTGTTTGGAATAATTAGGGACAATTAGAATGAGTGCACAATCTAGTAGTCATTTAATATGCAAACCAAAGGTTTGGGTTTAAAATTAGAGATCGATTAACATTTAACACCTGTCCTGTTACTTGCACAAAACAACGTAAAAGTAAGCCAGGAATCAATAACAATTAGTCTTCCCGCAGGCTATGTATAGCTACACAACGGGTATTTACAATTAGAATGACTTTTTCTGTTTTTTAGTCATTTATAATTTCTAAGGCAGTAGTCGTTTGTTTTTAATCTAATTTTTTAAAGTTTTCTCTTGATTTCTAAAAGATGTAGTTTTTTTGTTGTCTTTTAAGAGTATTTTCTAAGTCACGAGTCTTCTAAGGTCTTATTTTATTATTATTTTTTTGAAATTATATTATTGTTTTCTTAGGTTTTCATAGGTTCTAAAAGTTTGTAGTTATGTTGGCTGTCAGATGTTTTTGGAATGTGTTATTCAAAAAAAAATATGTCGGGTTGTTTTTAAATATGGTGGAGTGCTAATTTCTTAAAATGCTTGTTATTTTTTCTTAAGATTTATTGAGTTTTGTTATTCTAAAACTACTTTATTATTTCTTATATTTTTAAATTAAGTACTAACTTCTCACTGTCTTTTGGCTTCTTAAGAGTTTTTAATATTGTATGAGGGTCTTTTGCGTAACTCTAATTTTTCTTTAAAAATCTTCTACACAGCGGCTTTTGATTTGACTACTCTTTACTTTAGTTTTTATAAAAACTTCAAAAACACATTTTTTATGTTTAAAACTTTTTAATGTATTTTGATAACTGCGACTGTTTTCTTTGTTTTGTAAGTTGGGATAAGAATGGGTTACTACTGGAAGATTAAAAATAGTTTTATAATCCAGAAATTCATTTAACATTTTCTAAAATTTTTTTAGTGTCGGAATCTTACATGGATTTTTTTAAAGTTTTGCATAAATTGACATGGTTCAGTCATTTATTCCAATGATTGGACTAAAAAGACTTTGACAATGATTACAGCTGCTTGACTGATCTTTTTAATTGTCTCATAAAACCTTAATAATGTTTTCTAAATTTTTAAGAATTTTTCAGTGAATTTTAATATTTTATTTTGAAAATCTACAACAATATATATCATGAATGGGCAATTCCATTTTCAAATGAGAAACTTGCTTATGTATTTTTTTTTTAGTTTCTATAACTTATTCGTAGTCCTTTGATCGGTATATGAGGGTATAAAACCCATAAAAAAAATTCTACGATTTGTTTTAGTTTTTTTGTTGTTTTTTAACTTAATCGCATTTTTTGTTTAAAAACCGCAATTTTAACTCAAATGAAATAAATTTTATAATGAAATCAACCAGAAATTTTCCGTAGAATCCAAATCTGGCGCTATTTTAAGTCTATACCATGTCTATAAGCCGGAAAAGCCACAGCCTTTTTTAATTTTTTTTAACCTTTAAAGTTATTATAAATTTGTTCTGTGTATTTGGGTTTTAAGGGTCTAAAACTCAAAAAATCTGCAAAGTAGGCATATTCTTTAACATAAACTCTTACAAATGCACGTTTAACCACGCTCAGAGGAACAATACATTAAATATTATTAAAAATTCTGAGGACAATTTTACAAGGAAAATAGTCAGTGTTGTAGTCATCGTCTATAAAAAAGTCTATCTAAAAAGAAATGTTTACAAAATTTTCAGGCAAATAATGCGTTAAATTTTTTTTTTTTTTTATATTTACAAAAAATATTATAAACACGCTAGGGTGTGGTTTAAAACTTTTTTTAACAAATTTTGATAAGCCCCTGGCGGATTTCTGTTTGAATGCCAAAAATAATAATATTTTCAAATTTTAGCGCCGATAGATCGAGTCTAAATTTGTGCCGCAAGCGCAAAAACTACCAAACAAAGAGTAAAATGGCCCAAAGTTGGTTCAAGCGACAAAAGGTGTCTTTGTTAAACTTTTAAAATAAGCTTAAAAGAATATAAGCTAAATAATCTTTAAGAAAAATTAAAAAAAAATTTAAGTAAATGTTAAACAATTTTTTTTTTTAGATTGGTTTTTCTTCTCCAGATAAGCATGACACTGACTATTTTCTATGTAGAACTGTTTGCAAAACTCAATTTTTTTATATTATTTGGTGTATAGTTTCTCTGAAAACTGCTAAATGTGCATTTGTAAAAGTTTATGTTGAAAAATAGGCTTATTTTTGCAGTTTTTTGAGTTTTTGACCTTTAAAACCCAAATACACAAATCAAATTTATATTTTCCAATTAATTTACATCAAAACACGTCAACTTTAGCGGTTAAAAAAAATTAAAAAATGCTCCTTTTTGCCCACTGAGAACAGAAACATGGTTTTATGGCTTTTGCGGTTTATAGGCAGGGTATAAACTTGAAATATTTTTTGAGTTAAAATTGCGGCCTATAAACAAAAATGCGATTACGTTAAAAAACGACAAAAAATCTAGAATTTTTTTTTATGTATTTCTCTCATACACTGATCAAAGGACTACTAATAAGTTATAGAAACTAAAAAAAATCACATAATCAATTTTCTCAATTCACCCCTCCCCCCTCTCCCCCCCCCCCCACCGCTGGTCCGTTTGAAATGGTATTGCCCGAATATTATTTAAGAATTTTTATGGCGTTTTATAGACAAATCAAACAAGCATTTCAGTTTATAATTACCAGCAAGTAGTTTGAAATAAAGTATAAAGTGTCTGCTTACCCACTCAAAGTTTGTTATCTGGATAATTTTTTTTCTGAAAGTTTCTTAGTCATATAAAGCGGTAGGGATATCTAACCTTTTTACAACCAACACTTGAGCGGGTGAGTAAAACACTCCAATTTAAAATTACTAACAAGTAGTTTGAATTGGAGTGTTTGCTCACTTGCTCAAGTATTTATCAAGAAATTAAAAAAAAAAAATTTGTAAGTTTTAAAAATTTCTTAGTCATATAAAGATTGAGTAATATTTAATTTCGTATTGACCAACACTTAGGCGGTTTGGTGGCCAGGATTACCAACGAGTAATTTGAAAGGAGTGTTTGCTTATCTAACCGAATGTTTTTTTTTTAAGAAATTGGAAAGTAGTGATACCCAACCTCATGATGATCAACATTTGGGTGAGTGGAAGAGCACTCTTACCTGTTCACCCAAGTATTTGTTGTCAAGAAATTGAAACTTTATAATTTTTATTTGAAATATTTGTATTATGTTTAGACACTTCAGTTTTCTATAAACTAGAAACTTTTATTGGTTTTTAGTTTGTTAGTTTTTCTTGTTTTTTTTTTCGGTTTGCTTATTAATCAAATTTCAAAATTTTATCTAAAATCTGAAACTATTTTGATGTAAAATTTTTTAGGCGTTATTTTCTACGATCCTTGAAATATTCTCCTTTTCAGTATTTTCTGGGAACTTAATTTTAATTTGAATTTATAATCATTTTAACAATATTTTTGTAGTTTTGTAATTTGTTTTTTTAGGTCTATTGTTTGATCTATGTCGGTATTCATACAAACAACTCAATTTTAGATTCAAGGCGTGATTACAAAAATACAGATGAACTATGTTTTATATTGTCTACTGGCTGAAGGAGATAAGTTTTGGTTTTACTTTTATATATTTTTCTTTTTAATAACAGAAAAGATTAATGTACTGTAATAAAAATTAGAATTAATTGTCTTGCAAAACTACATATAAGATTATCTGCAAATTTTTACAGAATATAGAACAATTCAATCAAAGAAGATTCACAGTTTCAGAATATTGGGTCGTCTTCCTAGTTTTAGAAATATAAACATTTTTGCAAATTTTGTTTATACAAAAACTGCAGCAAGTTAGTTTTACTAAAACATTTTTGTATAACATGAAAATTGAATGAATAGGAATGAAAGTATACAATATTACGGCAAATTGCAAATAATTCTTCTACTCTTCTACTAGAAAATTTGAAATTTTAATACTTTGTTACGATTCTACTCACTACGGGTAGGTTGTCTATTTTTACCTTGAAATTTACTAGAAAGAAATTTTCTATAATTAAGAAGGGGTTAGCGTCCAAACCAAAAAATTTTATGGGTGTATGGTATTAACGGTATTATATAACTGACATTTTTTCTCTATTTGTATTATATTTTTATATCTCATTGCTATGTTACATATTAGTTGTGCTCTTTATGAAGGATACAAGAGTTAGGCTGCTTTTGTCTCAAACGAGAAGTGTATGAGAAATGCGTATTACCCGTCAAAACATACGGATTAGAGACAGTGGCGTAGCTAGGATTTGTAGCCCCCCCCCCTGCAAAATATTGAAAAGGGCCCCCCTAGAACTAAAATTAGCGTGTATTTTATAGTTTTTCTTTGTAATCCCCTCCCTCCTCCAGGTTTTGATAAACCGTGGCAGGGCCTTTTTGTAAGATTGGTCCTTCCCAAAAAGTGTCAAGCCCCTCCGCACCGCGGGGTCTGCGGGGTCTTAGCTACGGCGCTGATTCGAGACCCTTACAGTGAGAAGTGCTAAAATAGGCTTAAAAATAAAATTTGCAACGCTGAAATTCAAAAAAGAACAGGCATAACACACGTAATGAAGCGAGTATCTGAACTTAACAACATGAAAATTGAGGGAAACAAAGAAAGGCGTGGAAGTCCGCAGAAAAGATAGGTAGATGACATCAAAGAGGTAGAAGAGAAATGAAAGGCAACACTTGACAAAAGTTAAAAAAAAAAGGAAATGTATAGAACCGCGTTATGTGCTTTTTAAAGGTGAGCTTCTAGTTCAATAAGATTCTGAGATAGTTTTATTGCTATTTCTAAAATGGCATAGAATATTTTACAAGTGAGAACTTAGTACAGATTCCTAAGGAAATTCTATTTTTATTTTCTGTGTAACGTAATGCGGCCTTTGAAATAATTTTCTACTAATTTTACGAGATAAAGTTTGTTTTGTCAATTATCTATTTTGTTTTGTTTTTGTTGCATTTATTGTTCAGTCGCAGTTTATCTTCGAGCTTAATTTTTACCAATATTTTAAACAAATTTTTGATTACGCTCCGCATACAAATAGATTTATATGACGTTGAGGACATATGCTATAGCTTTACTTTTTCAAATGAATACTTTAATTTTTTTAGAAATTTTTGTTATGTTTAGAATTGGTTAAATATTTTTAGGTATTGGATCATTTCCACACAGCTTTCTTTACAGATTCATGGGGTATTTGTCAGGTCTTGGGTCTTGTGTTTGCCTTATTGCTGTCGTGAGTTAAGCATTGTTTAGGGTTGGTTTGTTTTCTTTTTCAGCCGTCATTTTTTTGTGGAAATGTATGGTGCTCCAATGTAGAACAGTTAATCATTAGTGCTCTGTTTTTTGCAAGTTTTTTGTAATTCTAATCTAGTTTTTTTGTTTTTTTATTTATTTTTTTTTAAATTTTACTGTACCTTTGTGTTTTTTGTTAAAACATTGGTCATCTTGCATTGTCTGTTTCTTTAGAACCAAATTTTGAATGCTTTTATGCATTTTTATTCATTTTTCCCATCGTCGAAGCTTCACATCCGTATAGGATGAGATTTATTTCTAACTTGCTACTTAAAGTCTTGCTTTTTCCCTTTGCTCTTTTGTTTTTTCAATTCTTTGTAATTTTAGTAGCAAGGTACTTATACCTTTCCACTTTTTTAAATTTATTTTACGTATACGTCTATTTTTTTTTGCTTTTACAATTTATATAACCTTTGTATTGTTTTTGTTTATAATCAGTCCATACATTGATTACATTTTTTTATGCTCTTTAACTAGCATCTTCAGTTTTTTGTGCTTTTTGCAAACATAATCATATCATCAGCAAATAGAATAGATTTTTTTTGTTTATACTTGTTTCTATGTACCTTTTTCCAGCTTTTTTCTACTTTATCCTTGGCGTATATATATTGAACGTCTTATTTTTTATCTTTTCCAATTTCAAATTAATCGGTCTTTTTGTCATTTATCCTTATTGCTACTTGTTGTTATACAAATTACCTACTTACTTTCAACATTGTTATCAGTTTTCTTTCTACCGAACACAATCAAATGCTATTACTACGTAAAACTTACAATAAAATTTTTTTTTTTTTTAAATACTTTTTTATAACTCTCACTATACCAATTGCATCTCTTTTCTCTATCTCTTTTTTGAATCCAAATTGGTTAATGGCTTTTTTTATTATTTTTTTAGCAGTTTTTTTTTGTATCTTATTTTATTTTTGTTTGTTTGTTTATTTATTCGTGAAATTTTGAATCCAACAAGTATTTTCTATGCCTGAATTTTTGCATTTTACTAATATATTTCAGTATGGAGGTTCTTTAGGATACTTGTACTTTTTAGTTGCCTTACAGAAGACTGTCATTAAATCATCTATGCTAGTGATTTCTGTGTTACTTCTTGTAGCAAATTGCGTCTTGCTATTATTTCATTTAAATTTATGAGTGAAATTAATATTTGCAAAAACTAAATTTAGCTCTGCGACTCATTTTGCTATACATTAGTCAAAACGGAACACCTAAATAATTCTTCAACCGTAAAAAATATAAAACAAAGTTTCAAACAAAAGTTGTTTTGTTTTCTACAAACTGTTGATTAAAAATATTTTTATTAATTTCATTTTCATTTAATTGTGAAAATTTATTTTTTTTTTAAATAGGGCACACTGTATATGATTACATTTTTTAATTTTGAGAATTTTTTTAAATATTTTTTATCTCCTGAACTTCAAATAAAGAACATTTTTCACAAATATTTATATTTATTTTAACTAAACATTAACATTAAAAACAAATAACAAAACAATCATTAAATTATTAAAAAATGTAAAAGTATACAAAATTAAAAAAAAAAAATTAAAAACCAAAATTTTTATAATAAAATAAACACCTTGTATATTTTTACATTTTTAATACTTAGAATTAATCTTAAAATTAATCTAAAAATGTAAAAAAATGTAAAAAATATACAGGGTGTTTATTTTATTATAAAAAATTAGATTTTTGTTTTTTTTTTAATAAAACACTATGTATATTTTTAATTTAATTTATTTTATTGTTATTTGTTTTTGGTATTATTGTTTTTTATTTGTTTAGTTTTTTTTTTTACTTTTTTGGTTTTATCCTTTTGATAAGTTTTAATTAATATGATTTGGATCCTACATTAATTTGAAATAAAAAAACTAGTTTAGGCTAAAAATTTAATGCCGACGTTTCGATAACTTTGTTATCTTCTTCAGGGCTAAAAAGAATTGTTGATAAAACAAAACAAAAAATAAATTAAGTGAAAATAAATATCATAACAAATACTTGTACAATTAAAACAATTTCTTGATCTTATTTATATCACAAACGTTAAAATCTACCTTTAAATGTCATCTATAGATACACTCACAATGACTACACTTATTTTATTGTTTACAACCTGGCGCTGTACTGGTTGCATACCACTTAACTGCACATTTGAATAAAATTAACATACATATTGGACAATTTATCCTTATCCGTTTTAAGGTTCATGTTTTTCTCTTTTGTTAAATTAATATTTTTTATTTCGTTAATTAATCTTTTTTGTAACATGTTTCTCTGTTCAATATTTTTGTATCACTAAAGTTAAAAGTGTGGTTTTCATTCAAACAGTGTTGTGCCAGCGCTGTTTTTTCTTTTTTGTGAATGTACATTAGTTTGCAATCTTGTTTGTGGTTGTACAGCCTTTTTCTTAAGTGTTGTTTAGTTTGACCAATGTATACTTTTTCGCAATCACTACAAGGTATTGAATAAATAATATTAGCTTTTTCATCTTTGACATCTTGTGTTTTTAATTTTGTAAATATATTCCTTATAGTTAAGATGTTATATACTTCTAGACGTCCCACTTTATTATGTTGTAATACTTTGTTAATGTGATTAGAAATTCCTACTCTTCTTTTTGGTTGTTGTTCTGGTTTTGCAAACATCTCTCTGGCCTTGATTTTGCATTTAGGTCCTTAGCAAAGATTGTCTATGTTGTCCCCGGTTTGCTATGTAATCTTTAAAGATATATATGTTGACGTTTGGAGAGATATGGCACTCAACGAATATTCAGTTTTTAAAAAATATCTTGATGAGACCTTATTAGCTGATAATATTTATTTATTATTATTAGTCCTGACGGATTTATTTTTGTCTATAATTAATTTTAATCCAAATGTAATTGAAAAAAGGTAAAGGTGTTGTTTTGTTTCTTAGCTCTTGATACCTTTTAACAATTATAACTTTAGGAAGTAAGGTTTAGAAAAGACCCAGGAGTTTGACAAAGGGAGGTCAACCGTTTAAAAAGGAAGTAAGAAGTGATAGTCTCATTGCAGGGGCAAGGTTACTGTGCAATGGTATTGATGCATGTGTACAACCTTCTGTCTATGTACTTACCTGGTAGAGGCTACATCTTTTCTTGCCTCTGAATTATGGGGTTTACTGGAGTTACGATAGTGTTAGTATTTGTTTTTAGCATCTTGTTTGATTTTTTAGAGCCCTGTGCGACCTTTAAGTTTAAGTTTTCAACAATTATTTCTTAAAGGGATTTATGTATTTATAGTATAATAATAATGTATTAGGAGTAATACTCACTTAACGGTTGATTTCTAACCAGTGTATTTTGCCTGTTTGGAGTGATGCTTTAGAACGTAGGCGCAGCCAGTTGGCTAACAAACATGTAGTTTTAAAGTTTTTTTTTTTCTTTTTAACTTTTTTTTTTGAAGAATTTGTGTTACCCCTCGACAGTGCTTTTTGCAATTAATCTTCTTAGGCATTCTACTTTATCTTGATTATAATTTTTGTCTGATCAACAAATTAACTCAAAATTAAGTCTGGTGTGATTTTTTTTTGGGTTGCTGGTGTTATTTTTATTTGCTGGTGGGAGTAAACTATGGCTTGGCTTGTCTGTAGCTATCCTGAATGAGGGTTGCTACTGGTGTTCTTATTTTAACAGATTTTTTTTTAATTTCCGTTGAATCAACGTTGCATTTTTTTTTCTCATCTGAGTTTTGTTTGTTTTTGCATAGGGTAGCTTTGGGACCGCAATGCGGCGCAACAGTATACACTTTACTCTCTCGTGATTGTTTACTACGATCTAGTTGCTGGTGGCTAGCTAACTATTGCGGGATTATTTTAGGAATATTTTTATGTTTTTTTAGATGCTACACAATTTGTACGAACTAGACGAGACAAAAGTGGATTTTTTCTGTTGGTGTTTACGTTTCTTTTACAGGATTGGCATATTTTGCATTGTTTTGCTGCTTACTTCTGTCTGCTGTATTGGATTGTGGTCTAACGGTGCTTGGCAAGCTGCACAGTGTAAGAACAATTTGCAAATTAATATTGTGTGGATGATTTTGATCATTAATAATCAGAAACAAACACGATCTTGTTCAACTTATAACAATGAGCGTGCAAGTGTTGAGTTGATATACTGGCCCTAAGTATACGTTTTAGGTTTAAAACTGTTTTATGTTTTCAAACACAATATATTTAGAATATTTCTTAGATGGGAATAGAAATGAAATGAATTAATTTCGTTTGATTATTTGGGAATAGAAATGACATAAGGAGACGTGGAAGCAAGAACATTAGTATTAGGGTAGTTTTAACGCAATACCTGAGTTTACCTTCTAAATAAAGAAGAAATTCGCTAGCGGAGTGGGGAGCCGGCCTGGACTTATACGTTCTAAACATGGGAAGTGTTTCGATTTATGAAAGAAATAGATCTAAGTCGTTTATAGATAGTGCTCACAAGGTCTTGTAAAAAAAGTGGATTGATGGCATGTGTCCGAGGAGGAAAATCTAAGTGACTACAAAAGCATCTACTTTAATTTAATGAATAAACCAATCCAAAGCAAAAAACAGATAATAAATGAAGAAACCGTTGATGACAAATTTTTATCAAGAACTGCACGATATGTTCAAAATATAAGACCTAACAAGGGCACTAAAAGCGGTATGCGAAAAGACTTCAAAACTGAGACTTAGGTTTAGGCCAACGTACTAGTGGCAGCAAATGAACCATGCGCACGGAGAACTCTTGTTGTACAAAGAAATAAGAAAAATATATGAGGTAGATGAAATAAGATTATAACGGGAAAGACGTGCTTACCATCTCTCATCACTGACGAAAGTGGAACAACTTGAAAAAGTCAGGTAAATGTTCTCCAACCAAACATTTATCTAACACCCGACAGCGATATGGCCAAAAAAGAAGAAGACTGTAAAGAATTCTTGCAGCGTTTTAGAGAAGAAGTACAAGAAGATGTGGAAATTCGAATATGTCTCCTAAACACAATGGGCAAATTTTTTGAGGAGATTATAAACAAAAGATTACTAAAAGAAATTGAGAAAAACGGCGGGCTAGTTAGTTTGCAATTTGGTTATAGAAAAGACAAGTCTTCAATAAATGCAAATGATATGTGAAGTCTCACAGGGCTTTGTCTTGGGGCTGACACATACAACATACTATATGTTGGAGTTTTAAAATTAAGTATGCCATTAAAAGGATTCTCCAAAGACCTAACTCTGATTATGTATGAAGAAAATAAGAAAGAAATAGAAGTGAGCACCTTGTTGGACAAAACAAGATTGTTTATTTTGCAGACAAAAACTGAGAACGTAATCTTTGTAGGACGAAAAAGCTTAAAAACATCCGGGTTTAGATTAGCTTTGTTGAGATAAACTGCCGTCAGAGAAAGAAGGACAGAGAAGAATAATGTGCTCTGTCATAAACTCCATCATACTGTATGCTGCACCGGCATGGAACTAAACTGAAAAACTATAGAAAGATGCTGGAGAACATTAAAAAAGGGCCACACCAAGAATAGCGCGGGAATACAAGTTATTGCAAGAACTGTCCTATACACTTACTGGCGTTAGAAAAGAAAAGAACAGAAAGATACAAAAAAATGCTTAAAAACAGAAAATAGGAAATGGAATGGAATCAAAATACGGATAAAGCAATAACGCCATGGGTTATTCAATTTTTTTTAATTTTTTCGTGAATGTTTTGAGTCAAATGTTGAGAATTCTAGAAGACACTCTATCTTTTAAATATTTGTTTCTTCATTCTTTCCAAAAAAAAGGCTTAAAACTACTTCGTTCTTGGTTTATTGCAAAATATCACACTTGTTATTAACACGACACTAATAGTATTTTTCTGATATGCTAAAAATTTAAACTAATTAACATATTTTTACATATTACCAATAGGATAGAAGGTTTTCTTACCACGATGATCAATTAAATTTGTAAACTAATTAAAAAAAAAAATAACTTATTTTGTTTTGATTAATCATTTCTTGCGTACTTGTGAAAATATAGTTGGTTTTAATAATAAATAAATAATACTCTAGTATGCTTTGTGGTGTTACAATTTTATTTGTGCAACATGTTTCGACAATGAGCAGTTTTCATCTTCAGTCTCTGCAATGTAATGCACAGAACATATAAATAAACATAAACATAAGATACAGTTGAAGTGGTACATATAAGTTAAAAGTTAAAATTGTAAAGAAATATAAAATTATAAAGAAAAAAGAGAACAGAATAACTTACATTAATACATTATTAAATTTATGGCGCTGCAGCGTAACGTATGTGAAGAAGGTTATGTTAGGCGAGATATTATTGTAGTTGCTGCTTAGTTATTGATATTTACGTGGGATGGCGTTAATAGTATTGTTGAGTGGTTAATATTTATATTTATGATTATCAGTTTTTAGGAAAGTGTAGATGTGTTGAAAGTTGTTGTTGATCATTTAGGCAGATTATATTTGGATTATTTATTATTTTGTCTATTTCTAGAGATTCCAGAATGGACATTTTTAGTCCTTTTGTACAGTAGTGTAAATGTTTTAAATTTTGTTTAATGTTAATTTTATAATTATTAAAATGGATGTGTTTGGAAAAGTTTGAGATTTTATTCTTGTGCAGGTGTTCGTTCACTCTGTGTTTGAGAGCTCTCCCGGTTTGGCCTATGTAGGTTGCGGGGCAGTTGTTGCAGCTGATTTTATAAACTCCTGATTTTTTAAGTATGTCTGTTTTTTGTTTGTTATTACAGATAGCGTTCTTGAGAGTATTGGATGATGTTAGAGTGGCTTTTATGTCGTATTTGCATAGAAGTTTTCTAAGCTTTTCACTTGTGTGGTTATGGTATGTGACTTTACGGTATTGAATGTTTTTACAACACCACAAAGCATACTAGAGTATTATATATTTATTATTAAAATCAACTATAAATAACTGATATTTCTTGTTTTTACTAATGTTGCTAAACGATATTAGTTAGATTTTGCTCATTCTCATATAAAAAATCTTAAAAATATTTCTTCAGTTCTTTAACTTATTGAAATAATTTATTGCAAATTTTAGATACATGATTAACACATTATGCAAGTCGGGGTGGGGTAATTTGCCAAAGATTTTTTGTGAGTATAATCATTTTACTGTCTTTTTAGACCTGTTTAGTGGGTCTAATGCTGTCTGTCAGTTCTTTCAGGTACCATTCAAAAATAGTACAATATTTTTCAGTATTAAACTTAAAAAAAAAATAAGTTCATTATAAGATTTTTATTTATTGTTTTATATTTTATCGTTCTTGCTATACTCATTTTTTTACGTTTAAGTTCAAGGCAACGGATGTAATATAATGAAAAAATAAATATGTAATACCAATAAGTATTCCGGGCCGGATGAATATTCAATGCAATAATCAATGAACGCAACATGTTTACATGTCAAATTTGTGTTTGTTTCTAGAACAATAAATAACGATGAGAAATGAATAAAAAGAAGCGCGGTCTCTGCCTGCCGTCTGATTCGCATTGTATAATTTATTAATAAAGATGTAAATGAGAACTGAAAATGTATATTATGATTATGTATGAGATCATAGGTCTCGCGCATAATAAACAATGAGTTGCAAAAGGAAACTCGCAAATATGTAATATTTTTACAGTAATTACACACTAATCACAGCGTGGCGCCTATTAATATAAATCATCAACTGTTTCTGCAAATAGTATACAGACTGCTTTTTTATCTTACCTTTTAACGTCTGGTTCTAATAATAATACGGACACTCCGGAGGTTACTTTTCTTGCAGTTTTGACGTGGCGGAGTGCTTGTTTTATTGGCTGTTTTCTATCGAAACCTAGACAGGATGAAAATATTACGTGCACGGAATCGCTTCGTCCCTCGTGCGCTAATAAACTACGTTAAAGTGCAAACAGAAAACCAGCTGAAATATTGTGTTGTGTTTCGACGTCCGTGTGGAAAATGATTAAAATGAAAGTGCTATTGATGGTTGAAGCTTGCTTATTTTATTAAGAACTATCAGAAATATATCATATATAGTCACGATCTGGTTTATACTTTATATAATAAAGGAATTATAAGAACATACATTTCATTCAAAGCTAATAAAATTGAGTTACATTGAGTTACATACTATTAATGATCTCAACATGATTAATAACTATGCTATGCTTAATATATTTTTTTTAATATTGATTATAAATTGTTGTACATTTTAAACCGTTATTTTAAAAGTGTTGATCTCAATATGAGTAGGAGCTCATATTTGACATAAAGTAAATAGATTGTGTTGTACGTAATAGTTTAAGTATATCAATTACAAATTTTAAGTAAATCTATTAAGAAACTTAAACAGGGTTTAAAACTTTAGTAATTGTGTGTGATAAAATATACACAAAGATGATGATGTTAGTTTATTTACAATATTATGCATTTTCTGAAAACAATTAAAATCATATTATTATTGTTGGAAAATCCGACCGCGTTGTCCTTATTTCATTTCACTGGGTGCCGTCAGTTATTATTGTGGTTGGATTAAGATTAACAAATATAATTACATTGTTTATATACAAATAGTAATAATAATTTATATTTTTTTCTTCTTCTTCATACGTTAGGACTATGTGTTTAAATCTTAGACCATATACACTTATAGACACGCACGTTGTTGATGCTGTGAAGCCAACATGATTGGTGTGTGTGTGTGTGACGTCATTTGTGGGCAAGAACGCGCATATAGCAAGAAGCTTGGTGTAAAACAAATGTATGAAAATACACCAAAATTTTTATCAATCTTATCACATGACGTGCTTAATTATTTAATTAACAAATACTATTTATATCACATAAATATTAATTTTTATGATACGAAGTTTTATTTGACAACTGACAATAAATACTCTTAAAATTAAATTATTTATTAAGTATATAACGTCAAAAACAAACTTATTTTGTAAATAATATTAATCAAAAGGTCTAACGAGTGGCGTTGTGGACACAAAATGTTATTATGTTGGCTTCACCATGCAACAAGCGAAAGTGACTATGGTCTAAGGTTTAAATCAGTAATGGGGGTAATAATGTTTGAGATGCTAAACTCTACCTTTTGTACCATTTCCTTCGGGGGGTGTCCGGGTTGCCTGGTTGTATTTGCACTTTTTTTTATCAATTTTAGGCAGGCGATCCGTAGGCATTTTCTCCACGTTATATCTTCACTCTCCCCTTCTCTTCTAGGCCTATTTTAGTACGTCTTGGATTTGACACAAATTTCTCATTTCCTCACTTCACTTCTGGTCAAATAAAAAAGGAAACACAAATAAACAGCAAATAAGGATCAAAATAAAACAAGTCACCGTTAATCTAAAAAATAGGAAATTACTAAATATAGATGAGATTACTAATAAAATGATCAAATATAGAGGAGACTAATTAATAGGCAAATGCTGACTGTAGTACATTAATCTAAATGAGATTTTTTTATGCTTGGAATCGTTGACCGGTTGTAGGTTTTGTATATTTTTTTGCAAAATTGTTACGTAGTTTGATTTATCTTGTCAACTTGTAAATGCATTGTCTGTGTCAACAATTTTCTTAAACGGTTGGTAGGACTTTTGTCTTTTGTCTTTTGATTTATGTGGCGTTGTCAAAACTGTTGTGAGGAATTGGGGTTTCTCTTAACGAACGTAAAGGTAATTGTATTTTGCTGTTTTCAATGTTGCAAATTATTTTACTTACATATTTATTGACATTTACTACGGTATGGTATACTTTGTTTTTTTAAAAGAAGTTTAGATGATTTAGATCTGGGCACTGCGGAGGACATGCAACTTGTTTGATCTAAGTTCACTTTTTTAAAGAGGACAAGTTTATTATCAAAAATATTGAAGACGATTCAATCTGATTATTGATAATTTTTGTCCAAACATAAAATGAAAGACAATGGTGAAAATGATTGCAAGCTCCAGAATGTATAATGACCTTTAATGTTTGTATTATGTAGATAAGTTTTATCTGTGACTAAGATTTTGGCTGTAAATTAGGGTTTGGTGCAAGGTCTGAGGTGGGTGGGCAAATTCTGAAGGGATTTTTCAGGTGCAATGATTGCCGATTTTTGGTTAAACGTATGTAAGTACTATGTCCGGCACCAGAGGACAGCTGTTGTTTTGTCCGGGAAGTTGTTAGCGTGTCGTCAAGCGCTTTGTAACTAACGTGTTTGTCGGAAATAAAGTGCTTTAGACGTGTTTTACTTGTTTTTGAGGTAGCTGGGTGTATTGTTAACTATTAATCTAATTTCAGGTTTTGTTTTGGATTGTGGTGGATTTTTAATGATACTGGCCGTAGTTTTTTCTCTACTAGATTTGAGCTCAGAATTACTTTTTTGTAGGATAAGAAAAAGAATTTTTAAAAGATTGGGTTTTGGTAGACGGATAGTTGGATTTGCCACAGTTTGGTCATATAGACTACGTCGGAATTGCGTTTTTTTATTTGGAGAACTCTTTACAAAGTATTTAGGAGGAAGAGGATTTGCTCTATTAACTATTTGGAAGTCAACCAAGTTGGAGCTAAGCAACTGGCTTTTGGATGGGTTCAAAGACGTGAAGGCGTTTTCTGGGGATGATGTGCAGGTGTGGTGCGTAGTGATGTTATAAGTGTGTGTGTGTGTGTATATGTAAGTTGTACGGAGTCTGGAGTCAAAACGGTTGCTGTTCCTTTTTCAACGGTTTTTTCTTGACTTACCTGTGATTGTGTGTTCTGTTTTATAAGTATTTGAAGTGTTTGTGGTAGAAAAGTTATTGATAACTCTATTTTATCATTTTTGGCGTTTTTTTGTGTGCAATTTTAGAAGTAATCTATTTTTTTAAACTTTCATATTTTGGCGCTGGTAGAGTGCAATGGCAGTTGCTGGTGAAGACATACTTCTTGGTCGCTTTTAGACTCAGTTTATTTTTCTTCTTTTTCTTATAGTTTCTTATCCGTTCTGGATGTTGGTAACCATTCTTGCAATCATTACTTTATTTACTGCTGCTCGGAAAAGCTTGGTGGTGGTCATGCCAACCCATGTTTGAAGATTCTTCAGCCATGATATCCTTCTTTTTTTGACAGATTTTTTTCCTGCTATTTTCCCTTGCGGTATTTTTTGCAGTAGGTGGAATCTGCTTTCATTCCTTATAATAGGCTCTAAGTATTGGAGTTTTCTGCATTTTATGGTGTTGAGGACCTTTTTCTTCTTCTGCATTCTGTGAAGGATCTTAGTATATTCCTTTCACGAAACTCTCAACATCCTTTGATATTACCACATTTCAAATGTTTCTAGTGCTTTTGCTCATAGCATCGGTTAGTGTCCACGATTCAACTCAACGTAAAAAAGATCTGAAAACACGTAGCAGCGCAGAACTCTCAGCTTCGTTTGCAATGTGAGGTCGTGGCTCTTTAGTATGGATCCCATACTGCTGAAAACAGCTCTTGCTTTCTCTATTCGGATCTTAGCCTCTTGGGAGTGATCCCACTGATTGTTTACGGTAGTGCCAAGATACGTGTATTTATTTACTTTCTCAATGGGTTTCTGATTGACGGTGATGTGGCAATTTCTAATGTGGGATTTACTGATGATCATGAGTTTGGTCTTTTTGATGTTTATATCAAGGCCATACCTTTCGGTACTAGCTGTTACTCTATTCATTAGGTGTTGTAGTTTCTTGATGCTATCAGCAAATATCACTCTATCATCCGCGTAGCGTGTATTATTTATGGTTTTACCGTTTAGCAATATTCCAGGTTCTGAGTCTTCCAGAGCTTCTCTAAATATATATTCCGAATATATATTGAATATTAATGGCGATATTTGCAGCCTTGCTTCACCCTTCGTAGAACGTGCACCTCTTCTGTTTTCTGTCCTTTCAATCTGACAACGGCTGTTTGATTCCAGTACAAGTTTTTGATTATTCTTAGGTCTTTTCCATTCATTCCAACGTTCTTCAAAATTTCTATCATCTTTTGTTGTTGTATTCTATTGAAGGCCTTCTGGTAGTCAATAAAGCAAGCAAAAATATCACAGTTCATGTCTCTGCATCGTAGAAATAACACTTGAATGCTATAAAGGGCTTCTCGTGTACCTACCGCGTTTCTGAAACCAAATTGCGTTGGTGATATTTGCTCTTCACAAAGTCCGTATATTCTCTTATGGATTATTTTGAGAAATAGTTTCAGAAGATGATTCATAAGTCTTATGGTTCTAAACTCTTTGCATTTTTTAGCACCAGGTTTTTTGGGTAAAGTGATGAACTCGGACTTCAACCATTTTTGTGGGATGTTACCAGAGTTATAAATGTTGTTGAATACTAAAGTCAGCCACTTTATGCTATCTTTGTCAAGGATTTTGAGAAACTCTGTCTGGATATTGTCACTTTTTTTACTATAATTGCTAGACCTTTATCATTGTTTTTAGGAGTAGACTCTGGTCTATTGTCATAAATCAGTTGTTCAATATATTTTTCTCAGGTGTTTTTGATTTTGATCGTATTGATGATTATTTTTCTTGTGTTATCTACTAATTTATTTGTTGTTCTTAGTTTTTTTTTTTGTTACTTCTTTAATTTTTCGGTGTACATTGAAGCTATCGTATTTGGATTGTAGGTTTTTAATTTCATTGCAGTTATCTTTAATTTCAAATTTTTTCTTTCTTAGCAATTTTTCTCCTATTTATTTAGTATTTTTATTGTTGGATCAGAATCTTTTTACACCGTTGTTGATTTGTTATTAATGAACTAATTTTTACTGCATCGTTTTTTCAGCTGGGATTCGATTAGCTGTCTTTATGTAGTATGGAGACGCCCGGGCAAGGCCGCATCAATTCCGTTTTTTCTTTTTGACGATGGCATCATCAAAAATTGCAGTTTATCGGTTTATCGTTATTGATAAGGATCTTTAGTCCCGGTGGTCGATAACACTGTTTTTTAATAAATAGCAATTTTTACTGGCTGACGTATTTTTTTTTTTTTGGGGCTTATTTAATTGTTTGTTAGACTTTTTGCTATTGATTTTTTTTTGGTATTTGGCCTAACGTTCTTTAGTCTTGCATAGCTGTTGATCGGGTTCTTCTGTTTTCTCTTGTGAGGTATTCCAGCCACCATTTTTATATTTTTGCGGGTGATAAGTTGCAGTTGTTAGGTATATGATCTTTTACCGTTTTGCTAAAAACTTTGTTGACAAACTGCGGGATGTTATCATTATTATTAAATAATCGCATTGTTTGTTTAAAAACCGCAAATTTAACTCAAAAAAATAAACTAATAAAATCAATCAGAAATTTTACGTAGAATCTAAATCTCGCGCCATTTCAAGTCTATACCCTGTCTATAAGCTGAAAAAGCCATAAAACCATTTTTTTGTTCTCAGTGGGCTGGGCAAAAAGGAGCATTTTTTAAATTTTTTTTAACCGCCAAAGTTTTCGTGTTTTGATTTAAATTAATGAAAAAATATGAATTTGTTTTGTGTATTTGGGTTTTAAAGGTCAAAAACTTGAAAAAACTGCAAAAATAAGCCTATTTTTTAACATAAACTTTTACAAATGCACATTTAGCAGTTTTCAGAGAAACTATACACCAAGTATTATTAAAAAATTGAGTTTTGTAAACAATTCTACATAGAAAATAGTCAGTGTCGTGCTTCTAGAAAAAAAAAATTATTTTTTTTAAAGATTATTTGCATATATTGTTTTAAGCTTATTTCAGAAGTTTAACAAAGACATCTTTTGTCACTTGAACTAATTTTGAGCCATTTTACTCTTTGTTTGATAGTTTTTGCGCTTACTGCACAAATTTAGACTCGATCTATCAGCGTCAAAATTTGAAAATATTATTATTTTTGGCATTCAAGCATAAACCCGCGTGGCGCTTTCAAAATTTGTTAAAAAAAAATTTTAAACACACTCACACTAGTATGTTTATAATATTTTTTGTAAATATAAAAAAATAATTTATTTTTTTTGCCTGAAAATTTTGTAAACATTTCTTTCTAGATGGACTCTTCTATAGACGATGAGTACAACAGTGACCATTTTCCATGTAAAATTGTCTCCAGAATTCAAATTTTTAATTATATTTGGTGTATTGTTCCTCTGAGCGCGGCTAAACGTGCATTTGTAAGAGTTTACGTTGAAGATTAGGCCTACTTTGCAGATTTTTTGAACAAATTTATATTTTCCAATTAATTTACATCAAAATACGTCAATTTTGACGGTTAAATTTTTTTTAAATGCTCTTTTTTGCCCAACCCAATGAGAACAAAAACATGGTTTTATGGCTTTTGCGGCTTATAGACAGGGTATAGACTTGAAATGGCGCCATATTTGGATTCTATGGAAAATTTCTGATTGATTCATTAGTAAATTTATTTTTTTTGAGTTAAAATTGCGGTTTTTAAACAAAAAATGCGATTAAGTTAAAAAATTACAAAAAAAACTAAAAAATACATAAGCAAGTTTCTCAATGCGGGGAGTGCAACCTCCCAGCTCTGGTCCGTTTGAAATGAAATTGCTCACGTAGGATCTTCGAAAAAAAAATGTGATTTTTTCTGGGCATTATAGATATACTTTGGACCTTCTACTGAGTGTGATTTTTTAGTTACATGTTTTGGATAAACGTTTTGGTAGTAGTCGATGTTTTGTCTTCCTTAAAGACGGCACTAAATTCTTGATTATTTTTTTTCAGTTTGAGATAGGCCGACAATTTTGTTGGCTTGATAGTAGCTAGCACGTTCTTTCAGTACAGAGATACTTTTGCGTTAGTTAAAGTGAATGAAATTTGTTTTTATTGGAACACGTTCTTTCTTAGATGTAGCGTGACAAGCAGTTTTACCCTTTGCGTGTTGTCAGCAATTTTTGGCAGCTTCGTTGGTTACTTTTATTTTGAGAAATGAATTTATTTGTGTCGATTTGGTGGGTAGTCTTTAGTGAAGTTTTCATACCTGCCCCTAAATCTATGTGAACCTTTATAAATTCATACTAATTTCTAACTTTAATTCAAGAAAGTTGCAGTGTCAGTAAAGCTATTTTTACGCTGGTCCTGCAGTTTTTGTGTGTTTGGATTGGGTGCGGTGCAGGTGTTTGCAACCGATTCTTAGACAAGTTTTTGACCAGCGGGTTTGGCTAAGCTGCTTTATTTTCTTTCTAGGTTTTGGTCTATTTCCATTTACGACTGAACGGTTTTTTTGAAGTTTTTTTGATTAAGTGCACTTTCTTGCTTTGTGTTTGCACTTTGTATGATGCCAGCAGATGCCACTAGAGCGACCGAGGAATATAATACTAAATATTTAGACTGAATCTTTATACTCAGCTTAAAAATCAAATTAACAAAACTTGGGTATAGATATTTAGAGTGTGCTTTTGCTGAACCGTCAATTCTACGCTTAAATTGAATAACAAGAAATTGTAAGTTTAAGTTTACTGTGGGATTACTTAACGTTAAAAAGACTGCAAGTGTTTCAGAAACAAATACTACAACTTATTACTCATGCGCATACGTTAGAAACATGATACTCCATAGAGATCTGAACATTTTGTTTATGAACAGTTTAAGAAACTGTACAAAAACAGATTAAGTCAATATGGCTAAAACAATCTCTGCTTTGACACAAGGACATAACAATTTTGTATTTAATTAAAACACAGAATAATTGAGAAATTGGGCTGAAATTGATTCTAGCTGTAGTACACATATTACATTTAAGTATGAAATTTGATCTTGTTTATAAGACCACCGCGAGCACGATGGCAGCTATCAATTTTTTAGAGCCAATTTTACACCTCTTCTCCACACATATTGGCTGGAATGTTGGCAATTTTGCGTTCAATATTATTCTTCTTGAATATCTCTAACGTTGTTAATCCAACGGCGTTGAATCGCATATTATACGATTACTGAACTTTTATTTTATAAGATCAATTGTTTGACCAGTTGTGTGGCATGTGGCGCCATCTTGTTGTAACCACATCTTACTGATGTCAAGTCTATCCAATTGTGGCAAAAAATAGTCTTGCAACATGGCACGATAGCGAGCTTCATTAACCGTAACATGGCGATCATTTTCATTTAAGAAAAAACATGGTTCTATTACACCTCTGGCATAAAATCTACAATGGAGTTTCTTGAAGCACATGTGTGTTTTTTGCTGTCTAATAACGCATATTTTGTTTATAAGAAAGCTATTAAGCCAAAAATGAGCTTCGTTGCTGAAGATAATTTTTTGATGAAATTCACGATTTTCTTCAAACTTTTGCAGAGCCCAGTTGGAGAAGTTTTGGCGCTTCAAATGATCAAAAGGTTTTACTTTTTGAGTTAATTTGATCTTGTAAGGGTGTAGGACTAGTAGTGTAGACTGAGAGATTCTTAATTTCTGTGAACGGCGTCGTATTGACTGATTTGGCTCATTTTGAACTGAAGCACTTACGGCTGCAATGATTTTGGTATTTTGAACGGTGCGCTGTCTTACTGGCACAGGAACATTTAATAGTGAATATGTTGACTTGAATCTTATCCACTATAGCCAATGCATTCTGTCTGATGGGCCAATTATTAAAATTGGAGTAAATTTGTTACTACAGACTCAGATTGTCGGTAGTAATTTTTAATAATTTTTAAACATTCCTTGTTTGTGAACTTCTCCATGATAAACATTGACTGGCGTTTTTACATTGGCATATCAGAAAAAAAGTTTAAGAGTGCTTTTCGTGTTTAAATACAAAATTGTTATGTTCTTATTGAAAATCCGTTAATAAGACTAGTAAGAGTCTCATGTCTGAGTTCTGCTGCACGATTACTATGCTAATTAAATGATCAATCTTAAATGCCATTTATCAAACTAGAGTGCATTTGAGTTCATGTTTTTGATCGACATCTCTTGGTTGGTGGCAACTTACAAAAGGTAATGAAAGCTAGGCACTTGGTCTCAGACTACAAGTAAACATTGTAATAATATTGTAAATTGCTATGTTTAACCGTAGTTTGCACGCTAGTTTTCTGTTTCAGTATAATTTAAGGTTTCCTGAACTGTGTTGTTACGGAGTCAATTGCTGGAAGTGTCGCTGCTACTCTTGCAACCGTAGGTTGATGTATCATTTTTCTTGAAAACAAAGATTGATGATTGTATTTTCCGATCCAAAGTGTACGAATCAAGTTAGAATTGGTTGCTTTTGGATGTACCCTAATAATTGTGTTTTATATCATCCAATCTATCGTGTTCTACTCTTAGAATATTCAGAGGCGCTTTAGATTTTTAACCTACGTTACGTTACGATTATGTTTATTTACTACGCACTGTACAATGCCTTATTGCCAACAATGTTATTGACTAAACTGATTTTTTTTTAATATAGGTGTGGTATTTTTTTAATGTGACGGGTTTTGAGCTTACTGGGCGTAATTGAATATAAATTTGAAAATAGACTTTCCTATTTACAGAAGTGCAGTGAGAGGGGTGCATACTTTTACCGATTCTGTTCAATGTATACTCTAAACAAATCTTTAAAGAAGGCTTAGAAGACACATAAGAAAGCATCTTACTGAACGGAGCTAGGCTGAACAACATCAGATATGCCGACGATACAATGATATTTGCTGTCTCTCTTAAAGGACATCAAACACTATTAAAAAAAATGTTAGCGTCTAGTGAAAAATTTGTACTTATATCAATAGCAACAAAACAAAGTTTATGGCCATAAACAAAGAAAAAATACTCATTGTAAATCTATTCGTTTACAATCAACAAATAGAGAGAGCGAGGCAAACAACATACTTAGGCAAAATTGTGAACAAAAACTGGGACAATAGTCAAGAGAAAAATAATAAAGTTTGGAAAGTTTTAGGCGTTTTTAATACAACGAATAACCTCTTCAAAAACCATCTCCATTTTGATACCAAAATACGCATGATAAGGTGCTACATATTTTCAATACTAGTATACGGAGTCTAGTCCTGCACACTCAATAAAGCAACCACAAAAATGGTGGAAGCCTTTAATATGTGGTTATATCTACGAATCCTATGGATTGGAAGGACAGAGTAACAAAAATAGAAGTCCTTTGCAGGACGAAGAAAGAGACGGAGATCATAGACACCATCAAAACCCGCAAACTTCAATATTTAGTCCACATTGTGAGGAACGAGAACAGGTTGTCTTATTACAAGCCATCATTCAAGGCAAGATACACGGCAAGCGAGGTCCAGGACGGAGGAGAATATTTTGGCTGCAGAATCTTAAGGCGTAGTACGGGCAAACTTTAGAATAGCAACCAATAAAGTGAAGATAGTTGTGCTCATCGCAAACATCCTAAATTGGATATGCGCTTTAAGAAGAAGAAGAAGAAGATCTACAGCAGTATGATATACCTCCGGCACCAGCTTTAGATGTGGCTTGCGTTTGCCAATTTACTTCACACTTGAAGTCTCATTGCCGATATGCAAGAATTATTATTATTATTATTATTATTATTATATTACGCAAGTGGGATCATCATTTTGTTGCCATGTGCCCGAAGCAGTGGCATTTGTAGTACTTTTCTAGAACGGCGCTGTATCTGAATCTTTATGGTGAGACCAAAAATCTTGGAGTTGTTGAAAATCAAACATAGAATCTAAGCTCTTTCTTTTATTTCTTATAGAAAGACTGACGGATTTATCGTTAGACGTGTAAAAGTTGCATCTTTCTTTATCAAGAATATATCTTGGTTTTCAAGAGTCAACTGCAGGTGAATGCCGTCGCCGCTGATACTGGTAACATGTACAATTGCCACACAGATTTATAGAATATAGAAGGTGCTGTTAGACGGGAATCAAAAGTTGATGTTTTTTATTTGGATTTAAAAAAAGTTGTTGGAATTTTTATTCTTGTTTCTATGCAGCGGTGTTCTGCTATTAGTTGTCAGGATTCGACGGTTTTTTGGCGGTTTTACGGTCTTATGCTGCTGCTGGTCCATCTGGTTCCATCTGCAATAACTTAAACTTTTTTCGCAATAACCTAATCGGCGGAAGGTTGCTTTGTCTGCATTGATTGATAAGGATTAGATTGCAGAAAAGGTGGTCATTACATTTTTTTGCTGTGATTAAGATGATTTCAGTTCTATCTGAAAATCACGAGAATTATTTGCATCAATATCTACTTTTATAATTTTACTTTATTGTAGCGTACGTTTTGCAAGTGGAGTTCAGCAAGTCTTGAATCTTCTTTTAGGCTTCCAACGTTGATTTGTTGTATCGGATACAGTTTTTTAGTTTTTGAGTTTTTTTGGCGATTTGGTATGACGGCTCATACGACATCGTCTAATTGAGTTTGCTATAAGTGCTTAATCTCCGTGGTTACTTTTTTTTAAGTTTAATCTTTTTTTTGTTGTTTGAAGATTCTGTATTAATTATTTACTCTATGCTGAATGTATGGAGTTTCTAAAAAAACAATTTATTGTTTATTAAGTATGATATATTACAAATAATTAACAATATTAATATTAGTAGTAAATTGCAATAAGAATTGCATTTAATGACTAGTCAAAGCATTTTGCGGACTAGCTGGTTAGTTTACTGGCTTTCTCTACAATATAGGCAGGTTGGCTGATGGCAGTAGTATCTTCTAAACCGGTAAAAAAAGTTTTAATTAACGCAATTAGAATAACTTTGTTACAGATAACGTCGAAGACTCCGCTTTAGTAGTTTAGTGTGATACAATAAATATAAACAGAGTTGATGGTAATCTATTTTCAATATTATTACAGCGTATACGTGTCTAGCTTTGACTCTGAGATCAGCTTAAAAGAATGCACAGTGTATACTCGATAAGTGAATGAGAGCATTGTAAGAAAACATAATTAAAACACATTGCTACATTGTTAGAAAATCCGACTTAGATCGATTTACTGGTGACACCAATTATATTACTGTCGGATTAATTAAAGAGAACAAACAGAAAAAACTAAATTAAATTGTTTACTCACCAATATTTTGTGTGTGTTTTTGAGAAAATATATTGAGAATTTATCAAAATTTTGTTTCTTTACTTTAAATTGATTTTTTTTAGTTTGATATTTACTTAACAGTGGAACTGGAATAAATTTTTAGTTTTAAAAATGATTGTAACTTCAGTTTAGTAAAAACTTAACTTTGAGTTTAGAAATATTTTACAACACAAATTAAAGTCGACAATATTTGAAGTAAGTTTTGAGATAATATTTCAAAAATTTTGATTTTAGAAGAGAAACTGAAATTTATTACAAAATTGTTCAAAAATTTTACTGATTTAAAATTTATTTTAAGATGAATTTTTTACTAATCAATGCCTTTGATACAAATAGTATTTGATTATTGGTTTTTGTAATATTCAAGTCAACTAATATGTTTTTTATCTTGTTACAGGTGAGTCGACTGATTAGCAACTTTTTAAATATAACATTGAAATAGAGGTAAGATTAATGCATGTTTTTGTTGGTTGTTGGAATAATATTGCGGTTCAATTTTCAATGTTATTGCTGCAAACTTTGTCTCCACATAGGAAGTTGGAAAACAGTTCAGCACAAGCTATTTATAATAACGTATATGCTACAAAGCAACTTTCTAATTTTCATTATCATTGAAGCTCTAGACTCTAGAGAATCATCATAAATTAATTGCAACATTATAGTATTAAATATAACATCTATCATATCAGTCCAATTTGTCATAGGCTTGATCCACCTAAATCTTAACAACTTTTGGAAATAACTCTGAGTAGCAAGCGGGTAGATTCTTAATGAATTTCCAAATCATCGATTCCAAACGAGGAGCGTCTCGGTGGCTGCACCGCCGCCAAGCTAAACTTAACTTAATCCCATAAATCAGTCTGCTTTCCGAAAGACGTTAACAAATTTCAGGTAACTTCCCTACAAATGAAGCCCGTAACTTGGGCCACCTAACCCAAACCCCTCTCGTTAAATACACACTTTAAGAACCAGTCGCAGATTACGCGATGTTAATTTCCAGACCGCGAATTTGTTGCCGTGTACGTATTTATCCTACAGTACACATACATCTGGCAAAAGCCGACCGCATAACTACCTAGACTTGAATCATTGGACTATATAAATTTTCTTAAACGTATGCATGTTGTAAAGCGGAATGGTAATTAATAAAATTTGTTTGGGTCGACGCATCGCATCATCATCTTTATGAATATTAATGTCTCTCGCCCACTCTATTAGAAATAAGTAACGACTTTTACACGGTAATTATCAAATAATTAATAAGTAACTTTTAAGACTTTTATACTTACATATAATATATATATCCTGAAAATAAATTTGCCCGCACGCACATTAATTAACAGTTAAAATATTTAAACTAAAAGTTTATTTATTCTTGGTAAATATTAAGCCACTTCGTTGCTTTAAATAACATCCACAACCCTCTAGTTTGATTAATTTAAATGCACGAAATTTAATCTACATTTAGTTCTTGTTGTTTCAACCCAATTGGTTTGTAAGTTCTAAGAAGATAGCCAGTCAACTTGTTCAATGGAATTTAATTTAAAGATCTACAACTATTTTTAATCATAGTGTTTGAATCACAATATTCTAAAGGTTATCTAAAAAATCCTCTTGCTGATAATATGAAATTTATATTTAAAATAATGAATATTGGGTATATTAGGTTGAATTCTGATTGCCGAAATAAAATTTAATTTATTTAAATATACAGAGTGCTATTTTACAAATCACCCAAAATCATGTTTTCTCTATTGCAATTCTACAGTAGTCTTAAGTTTCTTTAACAGTTTAATCTGTTCAAAAACTCCACAATATTTCAATGTTTTAGTAGTAAGTTTGTATCGAATTTCTATAATCTTTTCTAAAATTGTAAGTAAATTTTTATGTTTAAACTATAATCCAAACAAAGGGTTGTAGCATTGATTCTACATAGACCGCAAGGTTAATTAATAATTTACTAAAAAAATATGTTGCAGTTTAGTTTTGTAAAGGATTTGTTTTATCAAGTTTTATGTACGTTTCTTAAATTCTGCATGAACTTCAAAGTTTTTTAATTGTTTTTAGTGCTGCTTAAATTGAATTTAAAGACTCTATAGGTTAGAAAGTTCTATAGTATAAGATCTATTTAAACATACTACAGTAATTGTTGATATTATATTTTAAAATAATTTTAAAACGTTTACAAGTAAATTAAATAGATTTTAAAATAGCAATTGTTTAAAAAAAATCTACAAAGGGGAGCAGTGCATTTGTTTTACAAGTTTTTAAAGGTTCAACTTTTGATTATGAGAAAAAAATAATGTTTACAATATTAAAAACATAATTGTTCAAATATTTTACAAAATTTTACAACATTTTTTTTAAATTTTTATAGGTTTTGTATGATTTTACAGCAGTTTCTAATAAATTACATAGACATAATTTTAAAAAATAGTTATTTAATTCAAAATTTATAACCAAAAAGTTTTCAATAGTTTGCCAAAACTGTTTTTACAATTATTTCAGAATTTTATTTATATTTCTACATTTCTACTGCAACTTCCAAGTTTTCTGGAAGTTTTTTTAAAACAGTTTTCTGGAACATAACAGAGAATTAGGTTTCTATAATTCTACAATAAATTGTTGACAGATCTATTCACTTTTAAATATATTACAGTTATTTAAAAATGTTTTTAAGCTTTTTTAATTGATAAACAGTTTTCTGAATTCATGCAAAGTCTTAAAAAAAACTAAGACAAATTAGAGAAAACGGAAAAAATGTAGAAAAGATAACGAGGGAATTAGAGGAAACTATTAGGGAAGCGGTAGTAAAAAAGACATATATGTAGAAGAAAAAAGAAAAAATGAATGAAAAAGCAAATGGTGGAACAGTGAATGTACTAAGAAAAACTAGAAAGAAGAATATCTAAAGGAACAGAAGGCATACAAGAATTAGTGTAAATAAACTAAAAATGAATTTTAAAATAAAGAAGAAATAAAAATTAAAAAAAGTAAAAACAGAAGCAGAAGCATGGAAATACATAAACTAAGAAATAAGAAGAAAACAGGGAGATATTGAAACAATATCATCAAGGGAGGCACATTTTTCGAGTTTGTTTGGAGGAGAAAAGAAAAAAGAAAAAAAAATAGACAGACAAGAGCCAATCTAGCAAGTGAAAGAAATTCAAAAAAAGCAATATGAGAGAAGATAAAAATGTTAAAGAAAAGGAAAGCGGCAAGTATGGATGGGATACAGAATGAAGCGTGGTTGTATGGTACAGAAGAGTTGATTGAGAGATTGAGTGAGTTAATAAATAGAGTATGGAAGGAAAAAGAGCTTCCAAATCAATGGAGAGAAGGTCTTGTATGCCCGATACACAAGAGTGGAACCAAAATCTAGTAAATAACTACAAGAGAATAACACGTACAAGATCTACTAAATGATATTAGAGAAAAAGTTGAATGAGGAACTGGGTATGAATGAGACAATTCCAGACGGGCAAACCAGCTTCAGAAAGAGAAGAGGTACTATGGATAACGTATACAGGGTGTTTCAAAACATGTGTCGAAAAATAAAGGATGGGATTAATTGGCTAATTATAAGAAAAAAAGTTGTTATTAACATATTTCTGCAAACGCACCGTTTTCAAGATACAGGGTGTAAAAAAATTATTTAATTTTTATTTTTTGACGATATCTTAGGAACCGTTTGAGATACAAAACTCAGCTTTTGTACTCATCTTAGCATTAATATTAGCTACTTTTTAAGCGCTTATTTAATTTTGTTCATGTGCTATTGACGGAGATTTCAGGGTTGCGTGAGGTTTTTATGGCTTCAATTTCCATGACACTTTTGGAACCACCAATATTTTCTACACAAAAAAGGTACTCTTAGTCAAAAGCTATAACGTAAACCGTTTTAGAAAAATACGGCATTTTATGATGGAAAACATGAAAAAAAGTAGCAACATGTTTAATTGTTGATAAAAACATTTGTTTTTGATCTAGTCGTCAGCGTTCATGCATTTGTTTTATGCATTTGAGTTTTTGACAATTATCGTTTAGTTGTTAAATAATTTTTTTCAAAAGGAGTCAATATCGCGGAAACTTATTATCTTTATTACCCAATTAATTTGCCCATTCTTAGTATTTTGTTTGCGTGGTGATAGCAAAATGAATAATTACAGTGATAGCGAGATATGCGATATGCATTTTGTTTATGGCGTTGCCGATGGAAATGCAGCAGAAGCTAGTCGAATTTATCAAAAAAAAAAAGTTTAAAAAGACAGGTGTCAAATGAAAGAACATTTATTTGTATTCATGAACGTCTACATCAAACTGAAAGTGTACATAAAACAGCTGCAGGAAATGGAAGACCTCGCCTGCTACCTCCGCAAATTGAAGAAGATGTTCTTCAAGAAATCGAAGACGATCCATCAACTAGCACTGGAAGAATAGCTTTAAACTTAAACCTTAGTCACGTTACAGTGTGAAGGATAAAAGAAAGCCAGATTTTATATCCTTATCACATAAAGCTAGTACAAGCCCTTTTACCAGCGGATTTTCCAAAAAGATTGGCTATGTGTCAATGGTTTCAAGAAAGATTTGCGCAAAATTCTCGATTTTTAGAAAAAGTTAATTACGGACAAAGCAAATTTTTCTCGCGATGCGATTATGAACTTTCATAATAATCATGTATTGGTCGACAAAAATCCACATGCCATAATGGAAGGCCATCATCAGCAAACGTTTTTTGTTAATGTTTGGGCAGGTGTTGTATGAGACCATTTAATAGGTCTTTTTTTTTGCCGTTTAGGCTAAATGGTCAATCATATCGTATTTTTCTTGAAGAAGAGCTGCCAGGACGTTTAGAGGACGATGCACAATGGTGCTTCTGCACATTTTAGTTAAATTGCGCGACAATTCTTAATTGAACAGTATAGAAACCTTTGGATAGGTCGAGGAGGCCCACAGGCTTGGTCCCCTCGGTCTCCAGATCTAAATGTTTTGGATTTTTTTTTGTGGGTTTACTTAAAAAGTTTAGTTTACACTACACCAGTTAATACTGACAAAACACTCCAGGCATTTTCAATTAGCCAAGAAATCCCACCCTTTATTTTCCGACATATGTTTTGAAACACACTGTATATTTTGCATCATATTGTTGAAAAATAAATAACAAAGAAAGAGGAACGTATATGCGTTATTTAAGGACCTAAAGGCGGGAAGTGTATGATAGAGAAAGGACTTAACAAGCACCTGCTAAGAAGATTGGAAGAAGTGTATGAGAAGACAGCAAGCAGGGTGTGGGTTAACGAGAAAATAAGTGAAAGATTTTGGACAACGAAAGGAGTAAGACAGTGCTGCCTACTAAGTCCTACTTTGTTTTTCTGTTCTATCACATTAAAAACATTTTTTTATAATAATATTCTGTTGAAGAAACTGTGTTTGAGTTTTGCACACTTGCAAGTGTGGTTGCAGTAAGCCGTTTGCTAAATCCATCAAAACAGTTCGTCTTAAAATCTTAATTTCTGAATTGTTTGCAGAATATATATATATATATATATAATTGACAAATTAATTCCAGCTATGTTCAACATAGAATAAAAAATCACCATTGGCCATCTTTGTGTATTTCTGGCACAATCATCACAATTTTATTATAGTCAATAATAATTGCCGGTTTTTGCAGAATTCCACTCTCTATATCAATTTCATCATTACGATGTAAAGTATATATATATTTTTTTTTTTGTATATATAACACCAAAGTACAGTCATTAAAATACCCAACGAGCTGGTCGAGGGGAAGGTTTTGAAAGTTCTAAAGGCAGTTCTTTTTTTATGTTTTCTGATGGTGCCAATGACGGTGAGTTTATGTTCCTGCAGTGGACTTCGAACCAGAGGCACTGATGTGAACCAATTGTCTATGGTGACATTTCTTTTGAACCAGAAATATGCTCACAGAGCCTATGGACCACATCAAATGCACTATTGCAAACCTTATAAGGCCCGACCGGTTGCTCTCCAGCATATATCTCCAATTTGCTAGTATAAAACATTTTAGCATCGCATAATGCTTGTATTTTTAAACTATATTTGTTGGGTTTGGATGGTATATATACTCTAAAGCTGCATCTTCCTCTAAATGGTGTTAACATTTCATCTATTGTAGCAAATTCCGATATGTAGCCATTCTGGCAATTTAGATTGAAAATATCAAATATTTCGTGAATAGGTGCTTGTTTGTTTATTTTTCTTCTTTTACTTCAAGTTTCAATGTCATCAAAACAAATCATCTTAATAAGAATCGAAACCTTTGAAGCGACATGGTAAGATGAAATATTTAAATGCCATAGCCGTCAATTCTCCACAAATCTTTAAGATTTTGACAATTGTTTTTACAAACTTTAGCCATATACAATAGTCCAAAGAGAGCACGAAGTTCAATATAATTAGTTGGATATACATTTCTGGAGTTGGCATAATTTTCGGGAACTTTTGCAATGTATTTATTTGTACAATTGGTAATTGTAGTAATTATTGAATCATTAATAAATTAATTCCATATTTTTGTAATATTTTTCATCGACTTAGTTGCTTGAGAAAGACTAGGAAGACGTTTTAGGATATTTTCTTGTCAAGTTTTGCTTAGTTTTGGCATTTTTTCCAATAGGTTTTATTGTCTTTTCTAATAAAAACAAACTAGAACTGTTATTTATGTCATTTTCATCAACATCAGAAATTCTTGTTCAGAATCGCTTTCATGTAGCACACGTTCCTCTTCATCGATTTCTGAATCATCAGACACATCATTTTCTGTTCTATCAACCTCATAATCCGTTAAAATTTTGTCCATCATTTTTTGCAAGCGGGCCTGTTCCGCCTCATAGGACTCCATAACGTACAAAAAAATTTAATTGTAATAGAATTATTCCTTCTTACAATTACGGAACTGTATTTTAAAACAAAATACAAAGCTTAACAAAGCAAAGGTAAAATTAAAAGATATTAATGTATAACAAGCATAAGTAGCTGAAAGACTGAATTTAATATACATTTTTCTGGTATTTATATCAATGCATATTGATGGTATTCAGAAATTCTTAGAAAGGGTTTACTAGGAATAGAGAGATTAGGAATAAACCACTTATTTTCAAATGACATCCGGTGGACCGAATTCTGAGAATAATGTAATTTTAACAAAAGGTAAATCTATAGAAAAATATTTCTTCAGCTTAATGTAATCAATAATTAAATTAAAATAAAAAAAATAAAAAATAAATTATAAGAGTATTAACGTCGGTGTCTGACACCGCAATAATTTCTACACTTTCAACGATTAAAATTTTGCAATCAAATTTAAACTACATTTGCAAACACATTAGAAGTGCAAACTCCTAAAATATCAAGAATCAACTCCTTCTAGGTAAAGAAGGAAGGTTAAAAGAGTGTAACGAAATGAGAGAAGAACAGATGGAAAAAAATGAGATATTGAAAGGAGACGGAAGGGGGCTAAAATGGATGAGGGCAGTTAAAAAACAAAAAAAAGAAGTTTTGTAATTTATTATTTTAGGAAGTTGATATATATTTGTAAATGTAATTTTCAAGGCTGAAAGGCAAGAAATAAACGTATTAATAAATATTTACTAGCTTAGTAACGAGGCCGATAAATTCTACGCAGTAGCCTAGATCGGTAGCAGTTAAAAATATTTTTGACGACGGTCGGTAGGTAATGAAACAAAATTTGTTGGATGAACAATTGTTTTTTTCTTAATTTTATATGAAATTGCTTAAAATATTACTCAAATTTAACTTTTTATATTTATTAATTAATTAAATTATACAAATGTTGTCTGAATGGATAGATGGACTTTTTTTGATGGTTTTCCAAAGACTTTGCTACAGGCCTAGAATTGTAAATAGCTATTGAAGTATTCTTAAAGTTTTATTTAATTTTTTACACTTAACTTTGTAATTTTATAACTTTTTTATTTTATTTTATTTTATTTATTTATTTAAGACCATACCGACCGCTACTTTGATTTGTAGTATTTTAACGAAAACGGCAACTTTGGCGTCATTGCTGATTCTGCATATAATGTGATAATAGATTTATTTTTTTACCAGTACAGTACAAAGGATTAAACTATGATATGTCGAAGTGTTTTTGTCAAATTATATTTGCAAATTGCAATAAAATGCATTCAAAAATACATAAAGACGTATTTATTTTTATATTTGATGAGTATTTTTGACTATTTCTTAACTATTATTTGACTAAAACACTTTGTAATACAGTTGGATCCTTTCTGAATGTATTGGTGAAAAAATAAATTGATTATCAAATTTTATGTAGACACAGCAATGACGCCAAAGTTGTCGTTTTTTGTTAAAATACTACAAATCAAGGTAACGGTCGGAATGGTCTTAACGTCGATCTATTTCTGCTGCAATATTAATTACCAACTCCAGAGTTGAAGACTACCTCACAGGTATTTTTGTGTTGCTGTGACATATTAAGTCTTTTTCTTTTTCTTTATACATTTCTTCTTCAAGTGGCAACTCCTTTCAAGAGGTTTGCAATCATCATTATTATTTTTACTTTTGAGTAGGCAGCTCGGACTAGTTTTTTGGATGTTATATTGTACCATTCCCTCAAATTTTGCAGCCATGAGATTCTGCGTCTGCCAATATTTCTTCTACCAGCTATTTTTCTTTGCATGATCAGTTGGAGCAGTTAGTATTTTTCTCCTCTTATTATGTGACCCAGATATTTTAACTTTCTTTCTTGAATTGTGATTGTGATCTCCAGTGGTTTATTTATACGTTCTAATACCTTGCTGTTTGACACTTTATCTGTCCAGGATATCTTCAGCATGCGTTTATAGCACCACCTTTCAAAAGCTGTAATTTTCTTCATATCTGCTTGTTATAACGTCCTTGCTTCTATTCCGTAGAGTAAAATAGAGAAAACGTAACATCTTACCATTCTGGTTCTTAGCTCTACTTTCTTTTGTCGATTACATAGATAAGCTCGCATTCGAAGGAATGCATTTCTAGCCACTGCTATCCGGGTTTTGATTTCGACTGTCTGATCGATGTTATTTGTTATCCAAGTTCCGAGATTTTTATATTTATATGTTTTTTCAATTATCATGTTGTCGATGTATAACTCTTGTATTAGTGTTGGTGATTTTGTTATTATCATGTATTTTGTCTTTTTCAGGTTCATTCTAAGACCATACCGTAGACTGATATCCTTAATGTTCTGAACTGCTCTCTGTAAATTGTTTAAATTTTCTGCTATAACTACAGTATCGTCCGCGTATTGAATGTTATTAATTGACTGGCCATTTACTCTTACTCCTGTCTGCTCTTCATTTAGAGCCTCTTTGAGTATTGCCTCAGAGTACAGGTTGAATAGCATAGGGGACAGTCTACGCCCTTGCCTCACTCCTCTTCGTATTTGTATTTCCTCTGTAATTTCCTTGTCTACAACAGCTGTTTGGTGCCAATATAGCGATTCTATAATATTTATGTCTCTTGAGTCGATGTTTTTTTGTTTAAGTAAGTTTATCAGGGTCTTATAGCGGACTTTGTCAAACGCCTTTTTGAAATCTATGAAACATACGTGCATATCCTGGTTAATGTCTAGACATCTTTGTGCCAGTACGTTGAAACTGAACAATGCCATCCTTGTACCAAAGCCTTTCCTGAAGCCAAACTGAGTATTACTTATATTTTCCTCTAGTTTGTTGTATATTCTGTTATGAATAATTTTTAGGATTGCTTTTAGAGTATGGCTCATTAAGCTAATGGTTCTGTAGTTACTGCATTCTCTGGCGTTTGGCTTCTTCGGTAAGGTTATAAATGTAGATTTTATCCATTCCTTCGGTATTATTCCACTTCGATATATTTTATTAAAGAGATCAACAATAACGTCCAGCTGGTCTTCATCAATTAATTTTAGAAGTTCACATGGAATTTCATCTGGTCCAGTTGCTTTTCCGATTTTCAATGTTTTTATTGCATAATGAACTTTTTCTTTTAATATGTTTAGTCCCTCTGTAGTATTTTGTTTAGACTCGGTGCATCTTGTGTCTTCAAACAGTTCTTGTACATATTCTTTCCATCTTTTAAGTTTTTGTGCTGTTTCTATTAAGATTTTTCCGTTTTTATCTTTAATAATAGAGGGTTTTATTATTATACGTTAGGACTATGTTATTCCATCAATAATGTACTCCAGTTCTCATATTATTGCTTTAGGTAGGCGATGGCTAAGCATTCTATTCATGTGATCTTTTCTCCTCTATAGGGCTCACCTTACTGCGTCTTGGATTTGACACTAATCTCTTAATCTTTCTTACTCCTTTTTCGGTAGAATAAGGGGAAACTTGTTAATGTTAATGTTAAGTGTTAGCAATTCTGCCGTTTATTAAAAGTTTTTTGGTTGTTGTATTCTCTGCTCTAGTTTCTATTGCATAATTGGCATTTATTTTCCGTATTCATATGCTCCTTCCCATACTTGGGAACAATATTCAATACAAGCAAAAGTTAAACAGAAGTAAAAAAACTTTTTACATCTATTAAGAAATCTTTTTTTTAGATACTTTTGACATGTCGACAAAATGGTCGTTCCAGAGAAGATTATGTGAGATTGTTTAATACTTAGTACTGATGATACTTTGGATTTAGATTTTAAAACAGTAAGAAGTTGAGTTTCTTTAGAGTTAAAATTGACCATGTTGGGAATGCTTCATTCAGATATTGTTTTGAGGTTTTTGTTTATAGATGCTACAGATTCTAACCTAGAAATTTTAAGACGCTCTGTCATTTTTGTTGATATGGTCATTGGGAAGTGTGAAGTATGAAGAGTGCTATTTGAAGAAGTTATGATTTTGGGGTTAGAGTTAAAACCGTTAATAAAATTGTAATACTTGGGCTGTTTACTAGGTATTACTCAAGAAGTTGTAATTTATAATATAAGTATTTTATAAGATTTTTTAAAATTTAAATTTAAGTTACAAACTGCGGTTACTTGCGGAAAATGATATCTAGTATTATATTCTTTTTTTAGAAAGTTTTGCAAGACATTTTTGTACAACTAAGGATCTATCTAGCAAATAAAAGCTCGAATATTGTCTGATTGCTGGAATTGTTTGCGAGGCGTTAGCTCTCTTCAAAGCGGGAATCTCAATAAACGGAGAAAAACTGAACAACATTCGATACGCGGATGACACAGTAGTCTTTGCCGACACTCTAGAAGGTCTACAAAAACTCATAGACAAAATAACAACAAGTAGCCAAAAATACGGACTCGATATCAACGCGAGCAAAACCAAGTTGATGATCATAAGCAAAACCTACATACCGAATTGCCACATCCAAAGCAACCATCAGCCTACCGAGCGAGTGAGCAAATACACATACCTTGGCACCAACATCAACGACCAATGGGACCACTCGCAGGAAATAAAAGCACGCATTGAAAAGGCCAGAGCAGCGTTCAACGGAATGAGTGTCATATTTAAGAACCACCATCTTACACTAGACACAAAAGTAAGACTTCTGCGTTGCTATATATTCCCAGTCCTGCTGTATGGCGTGGAGTCATGGACACTCACCGAAGCAACAACCAAAAAGCTTGAGGCATTCGAGATGTGGCTCTATAGAAGAGTGTTGAGGGTATCGTGGACGGAGCACGTAACAAACGAAAACATCCTACTAAGAATGTGTAAAGGGAGAGAGGTTGCAATCACCGTCAAGGCTCGTAAACTTGAATACCTTGAACACATCATGAGGAACGAGAGCAGATACCAACTACTGCAAAACATCCTACAGGGAAAGGTGCTGGGAAAGAGAAGCGCGGGAAGACGGCGAATATCCTGGCTTAAGAACTTAAGAACTTGGTTCTCAATGACCACCACGCAACTTTTCAGAGCTGCAGCCAACAAGGTGATGATAGCGAACATGATTGCCAACGTCCGGAACAGATAGGAACCAGAAGAAGAAGAAGAAGATCTCTTTCTTTTACGTAGCCCTAAAAAAAATAGTTTTGTGGAGTTAAATTGCATGATCTGGGAGGCAAATTTATGTTATGTTAAGTTATGCGATATAATGCAATATAAGCTAAGAAAAGTCAGTTAGCATTTTATAGTAGCGGTTCGCTGTAATTGCAGCATCTTAGTTGTTTTTGAAAACGTAAAGTTTCACCGATCTAAAAACTGGACCAAACAGTAACTCGTTGGAGTTTTAAGAGGTTTATTGACGATTGTTCTAGTTTCTGTCTATTGATGAACCACTAAGATGGAAATAAGCTTTGTCGCTAAGGATAATTTTTTAAAAAAAGTCAGGATTCTTAGTCAGCATTTTCAACACCCAAGAAACAAAAGTTTGGCGTTGTTCATAATCAGCCGGTTTTAATTATTGCGCCAGCTGCACTTTATAAGTTGGTAGGCTAAGATTTAATGCAGTGTACAATGAAGGCTGGACTGTGAGATCTTTAATTGCTGTAAACGTAAGTTCATAAGTTCGCATAACCTAAAAATCTTGTCAAGTCATGATATTTAGGGCATTTGCTACTGAGACGTTTTACTGACAGGACGTACAAAGTGAATTCGTTTGACTGAGATTGCAGATTGTGTTTGTTTTGTAGTAGAATTGGATGTAAGGGTAAGGGTAGATTTTAGTTTATATTTCTAGTTTTGTGCCTATTATTTTTAATAATTCAGCTGGGGTAACTAAAGAACCCCCCTATGGGGGAAAATTCTGCGGGGATGATCCCGCAGGGGGGAGTGGGAAAACCGCATGGTGGTTTAGGAAAATTACATGTGGACTCTAATGCAACTGTTAATACAATAGAATTGAGTGTAGGGGATTTTATATTTCTGTTGGTGAATTGGATGCTCTTATAGTACAATTAGAAGAAATAGAATTCGAAGATCAAGCTAAAGTTTTGCCACCGGTCATTTTGTGGGAACAGATGGGGCTTTATGTATTATGAATAATAAAACTAAACATAGATTATCATACTTGTTAAATAAAAATAATAGGGTGGAGAATTTCAGTTTGGAAGACAAAAGTCCTTTCATTATTTATGTGGAACTTACCGAAGAATTTCAAGGTGTTTTAACATCTATATCGTTAGGCAGAAAATTACAAGGTAAAAAGGTAGAAGGAGTTGTATCTGTTAAGAAAAGAGGTTATAATAGAGCTACCATAGAGTTTAACAATGCAAAATGTGCAGATAATTTTCTTGTTTCTTAATTTTTGATAAAACATAAATTAAAAGCTTTTATTTCGATGCATTCAGTATCCTGCAAGGGGATTGTTAGGGATATTGATTTTGATATTTCAGAAGAAAAACTTTTACAACAACTTAAATGTAGCAATGGCAATGAAATATTAAATGTTAAACGCATTAAAAGAAAAAAAATGTTAATAATATAGCAACAGTGGTTCCAACTGGAACCATCATAATAACAGTTAGGAGAAAGGTGTTACCAGAGAGAGTAATCATTTACTATAACTATAGGATAGTTGAAACATACATACATAGGGTCGTACAATGCTTAAGATGTCTTCTATATGGGCACATAAGCAAATTTTGTAAAGGGAAACCAAGGTGCAATGCCTGTGGAGACACAGAACATGCTTTAGCAGAATGTCCAATCAAAGGGAATCCAGATGTATACATTGTAACAGGGATCATGAAGCAACTGAACCGAATTGTAAATTTGAGGATAGGAAATGTATTGAAATTCTCAAACAAAAAAAAATTAAAGAGATTATGAGCCTACAGAATTGCTCGCATTATGAAGCTTCGCAACAAACAAGCAATACCACTAATCTACAGAAGGAGAGAAACTTTCCAAGATCAAGGATTTGAGAGGAGGTAGAATCGGTTAGCAGACTAACTGCGGGGCAAATAGTCAACAAACCACTTTTCACTAAAATTGAAGAAGACTTTCAAAGACCAAGCACCTCAGGACTTAGAACAAGCATAAAGAGTCTACCTGTAGTACAAGAACACTCATATGCCTTCAGAGAAAAATTGTCTCCGAAAAAACAGTGAGAGTTTTGGTCACCCCCCCCCCCCCTCACAAAGAGCAAAAAACAGTTCAAAAGTACAAAATTAATTAGAGCTCCGGACACTCTGGCCTACATGACCAGAATAGAAAATGATGTAGTGCCTCAGACTAGAAATTAATGCGGAAACCCAGAAAGGTTGTATCAACCAAATCGTAAGTTACCTTGTTTACCTGGACGCTACTGAGCATTATACCAAAAATAAAAATTATACCTCCAATTATGACTCGCTAGGATCGCCAATGTTTGAGGATGCTGTCATGAAATATTAGATCGTATAATAGTAATAAAGAAGACCTTATTAAATACTGCTATGATGATAACACAGATGTGATAGAACTGTCTGAAACCTGGTGGCCAGTTGATAGTATCAACAATGTACCAGGTTACCTTAATGTGCCGGTTGGGAGACAGGACGGAAGAGGAGGGTGCTTTCTGCTAGTGAAAAATGGTCACCGTTTTACAACAGACGTTCCAAACTTCACCCACCTAAGGCTCAATTTGTCAGAAATCGTATTTACGGGTTGACAGTAGTAACAGGCTATGTACCCCCTGATACGCATATGAACGCGGATAGTTGGAGGGAATTAATTTCTTCGTGTCAAACTCCGTTCATCATTATGGGAGACTTTAAAGGTCATAGCTCAAGATGGGACCACCCGTTCCATAATAGGAATGGGCTCTATCTTGAAAGAGTTATGGACGATATGAACCTGGTACCGATGAATGATGAGAAACACACATATTTTACTACCACCGGATCAAGCATCATTGACTTGGTAATAACCTCACCTGATATTGCTATTAGCTTGAGAACAACAATTCTGGATGACAATATGGGAAGTGATCACTTTCCAATATTGACTGAAGTTATCATAGATAGGGATGGGAACAGAGTATTACCACGACCTGACAGATTGAACCTTAGGAGAGTGAAGTGGGATGTGTACAGAAATGAAGTAGACCAAGCACTTAATAGGAAGCAGTATAATGTCAATTTAGAGGAGTTTTCAGAAATTATGTGGGAGTCGGCAAAAAAGTGTGCACCTAAAGTCAAACCTGCATGCTTCTCTCGGAATCCAAGCCCCTGGTGAGATGACGAGTGCAGTGGCTTGGTGGCAAAAAGAAAAAGGTTCTTGAAGATCTTCCAAAGAACTGGTATATTGGAGGACTTGATCAAATTCAAAAATCAAGTGACATTAACTAAGAAAGGGTTAATGGAAAAAAAGAAGGCCAATTTCAGAAAATTTTGTGAATCATTGAAGTCCAGATCTACGGAAGTATGGACAAAAATTAAGAGATTCAATAGATCAGTCTTCCAACCTAGGAACATCCCCAGTAGCACAGAAGATTGGAAAGAACTATTTATTCAAAAGATTGCTACAGACACAGCACCTTTTCCTAACAAAATAATATCAACACATGGTACCCAATCAAGTTTCTCCAAAGATGAGTTAGAGTTGTGTCTTAAAACTACTAAAAGCACTGCTCCTGGTGAGGATAATATAGCATACGTTATGTTATCGGAACTTGGACAGAAGGCAAAATCTATCCTTCTGCGGGAATTCAATAAAATCTTGGAGAAGGGGGAAGTTCCAGACTCTTGGAGATTAGTAAAATTAGTAGCCATAAGAAAGGCGGGTAATTTGGCAGCATGAAACGCGAATGCGTACAGGCCGATTTCTCTAATCTCAGTGGTGAGAAAAACGTTAGAGAACATGTTGAAAAACTGCATCGAAGAATGGGCGGACAAAACTAAGTTAATACCGGAATTTTTTTTTGGTTTTAGGAAGGGGCGGAGTGTTATGGACAACTTAGCCATCTTGTGCTCTGACATATACGGTACATTAGCAAAAAATGAAAACTTGATTGCAACATTCTTGGATTTAGAAGCGGCGCATGACAGGGTGGATATAGACATTTTTGCTGACATCCTCAGAGCAAAGAATTTGGATTCACACATAATCAGAGTGCTATACAATATGATGAAATGCAAAGTAATTAAAATGAAAATGGGGACTGGGTTCATTAAAAGAGTTTCTTATGCTGGACTTCCACAAGGTAGCCCATTAAGCCCACTTCTTTTTAACATACATATGGCCAGTATTACTACATATCTTCCTGCCAGTGTGGAGCTGCTTTCTTGCGCAGATGACTTGGTAGTATACACGAGCCATAGGGACCCGCTCCAGGCATCAGTCCGAATAAACGCTGCTATGGGGCTGCTGAGCTTGTTTGTGTGGGAGATGGGCTTGACACTGTCGGGAAGCAAATGTAAAGCTATGATCTTTTCAAGAAGAAAGACTTCATATTCACCTAACATCTACTTAGACTACAGTAGATTAGAAGTAGTAAACTCATATAGATATCTGGGTATTTGGCTGGACTCCAAAATGAATTGGAATTGGCAAGTGAACAGTATGGTGAAAGCATTCAGTCAAGGGCTTAATATGTTTAGAGTTATTAGTAGAACAGTTTGGGGAAACGATCCAGTAACCATGGCAGTATTTTATAAGGCATTTATTAGATCTAGGTTAGAATACACTCCGTTTATTCCTTCATTTTGCAGCAAACAAAACATCGCCAAACTCGACAGAATCCAATATGCAGCAATTAGAAGCATAATTGGTGCAATGCGATCAACACCAACTCACATTCTGGAGAGAGAAGCTTTCTTAGCTCCTCTACAGCTTTGCAAGAAAATGCTATTGAAAAGGCAGCTTTGTAAAATGATGGCAATGGGGACAAACAATATTAACAAGATTAAACATATGGCAGAAACATTTAGGGATAAACCTTTCTGGGTAAGCAGAGGTACTTCATCTTTAGTACTGGCCCTGGAACAGGTAGCGCAGTAGAAGAACCAAGTAGAAAACTTTAAAGTGCACCAAACATCAAAGAACATCCACACCAATATCAATGTGTTTTACAGTAAAGGTACAGACGAAGTATCAGCCCAAACTCATTTTAGGGAATTACGGATGATCAAATGGGCAGAGTATCACAAAATATTAGTAATAAAATAATAAGTATTAGAAAGATTAGTGGCACACGGGGTTTGGATCCCATACCTTCAAGACGAAGACTGGATCAAACTTCCTGATAAAATGTCTATTTTCTCAGCAAAATTGTTTGCCATCTATAAGGCAGTACTTAAAATGGATCAAAGGGCACTGGAAAAAGTTGTAATCTGCTCAGACTCTAAAAGTGCAGTGAAAGCAATAGGAAATAAAACTGTTAGTATCAAAGACAATCACCTTGTAGCACTGATTAGACTCAAAATATTGGCATTGCAGGACCTGGATTTCGAGCCATGTTGGTATTTTAGAGAATGAAAAGGCTGATAGTTTAGCAGAATTAGAGCATGGGGGACAGCTTAATAACATAAAACTAAGCAATGCAACGACAAGCCTTGGTACAGCAATAAATTCACTAGCAGGGAGATGGTGGTTCTCATGTGTAGACTTAGGTCTGGGCACAACAGATCACTTAAACATCTACATAAAATCAAAATAATTGAAATGACTCCTGTGAGTGTGGTATGGAAGGAAGTCTAAATCATATTTTCTTTGAATGCCTCTTACATAATTCAGGGATTGTATGCTTTCACCTGATCCAACAGGGGGAGATAGCACCGTTGGAATTTCCTTCTATATTATACTCACAGAGTTTTGAGACTTACAGTGTATTATTCAGATGGATTAGACAAATCGGTATTACCTTATAATAAGAGTAAAAAAGAATAGGGAAGGGAAGTGATTGCCCGTGTGTACCTACGCCTGCATGCTACTCCTAGGGGTATGCAGGTGGGGTACAATACGGGTGGTTACTTTTTAAAGTATGGTTTTGTATGTAATTTTTGTTTTTTTTTTCTGTTTTTGTTTTGTTTTTTGTTTATTGTTTTTTTTATTTTTTTTTTGTTTTTTTTTGTTTTTTTTTTTGTTTTTTTGGGGTTAATTTGTTTTGGGTAGATTATACATTTAATTTATTTTTGAAAATATACGTTAGGTATATGTTGTACATACATGTAAATAAGCAGGGCAAAAATGGGTGATGGGCACAAAGACTAGAGATTGAGTTAGTTTATGGTAGAACTATTAATATATGTTGTGCTGTTTGTATTATAGGTATCTGTAAAATGTGTATGTTAAACAGACTGACATGACAGCTGATCAGGAGTGAAATTAAAAAAGAAAACAAAAATAACAAATAAGTACCATGGTTAAATTGCAGTGAAGTACACTGCAGATAGGACCAAGTTTGTGCTCTGGGGAACAACATAAGTTGCCCAGGGATTTAAGAAGAAGAAGAAGAAGAAGAAGAGACATTTAGGGCCGTAATGTTTAACTCAAAATAAGGCACCCAATAAACTATTAGCAGAATAACCTTATTTTTAATTTAATTTGATTTTTTTTATTTTATAACACCTCTGAGAAGCTAATATATTATATGCTCAATGTTTTTATTTGTTATAAATGTTTATATTAAGCATATATTTAAATAACACCTATTTAAATATATGCTTAATATATATATATATATATATATATATAGATTTTAATAAAACATATTATGCTAAAAAATGGGTTATTCTGCGCAGAGTAGGGCAAAGTGTAATCTGACTAACAAATAAAAAGATACTGACTAACAAATCATTACCAGCACGAATAACGAATAATGACTAATAATTATGAATAAGCTCTTTTTTGATTAACGACTATCCGTATTTGATTTGACTAATGACTAATGATTATTAATAATAGTATTTTGACTAAATTGTTAATCACTAACGCCCAACTCTGTACCTATGTCCCTTAATAAATGATTTAATTATTTTTGTTTAAGTAAAATTATAAGTATTACAGTCGTAAAAAGGTGTGCAATTTGCACAAGGTTTCCATTTTCTTATTGTCAATAAACTTAAAACATTCGACAACGTTTTCTTTTATTTACTTTTTATTATAACAATTATTGGTAAATTTAATATATGTATATAACACAATTTTATAAGAACAAATATTTTAATTTTTTAAGATTTATTGTTTCGATAAAGCTTTTGAAACACATTTATAATAAATTTCATGACCTAATGACCCATATTCAGAAGCAGGAAATGCACCCAATATGTTGTGTCAATTTTTGAATTAGCTTAATAGATTGAAAGCATTCGTTCGCTCGATAAAACATAAACAGTGGAGGAAACTCGTGCCAAACATCCCTCTGATTTCATCGCCAACCACACCATCATAATATTCATGCGGAATTCACGAGTGAAAGTTTACAACACACACATAGTCCATTTGACAGCAACAACACACATCGGGCTTCATTTCCGGTGACGTGTGGGCGATCCTGTTACAAGAGGGTACTATTATAATGGTTCCCCCCACACAATTCTTCAGTTATCAATGGAGTGCGAACACATTGAAAATTCGCTCGGCCCACGCGTATTTATTTCGCAGGATATTATTAATAATATATTCCCAATGAAACTAAAGTAGGTTGCTTGTAAAATACATTGAATAATGTAAAAGTACACCGATTCCAAGTAACATGACATCATTGCAGTATCAGCTAAATATATTGCTGATCTGAATTAAAAATTTATATTGTAGCAGTGCTGGTTGGCAGAAGGGACCCGGTGGTGCTATTAGATGCGAATCTCCTACTTTCCGAACTAACAAAATTTAATTACCAACTGCACCGTATTAACAGCACCCCTTTATATGCAGACACAAAAGATTTCCAATCCCGTTTCGCTTCTATTAAAATCCTGTTTATGTCCCGGATAAGGGGATAAGTGTAAAGCTTGAGGGGAGTTAACTACTTTTATTATCACGAAAATGAATGAAAACTTTGTGTAATATGGTTTTTATCTAATTCTTAACGATTCAATAATGTTAACTTTTAATATCTTCAATGATTTTAAATTTAATTGTCATTTCTTTGCGACTTTTTTTTGTGAAGGCACTTCAGAACAAACTTTAAGATAACTCAATGTTCTGTAAAAATACACGCAGCAGTTCTGACAGAACTTTCGGGAGAGGTTTTTATTTAAATTTATTTCGTAACTTTCCTGCGGGACGGAATGTCTCAAATCTGTGTGTATCCTACTGATTAAACAAACAGAAATTTCTGAAAGAGAAATGCATTAAGTTATTGTATGGTAATATTAAATTGAATTATTTCTATACAGAATACAAAAATATTAAGGTTATTTGAATATATTTATATTCAACGGATATTACATGATCCTAATGTTGAAAATTTATATAAATTTAATACATACTCTGAATGTTTTTTTAATTTAAAAAATATGTTATTAGACTTGGGGGCACAAGTAACCAATTGTGGACAGCCAATTTTTGTTGGGAATTTAATAAATACATTTTTTTAATTATAAGTTGCATCATACCTATTCGCAGTTAGTGCAACGCACACAGGCGGCCAAACAAATAGTGCAGTTAAGTTGCACACAACAACCAAAAACATATTTTTTTAATAATCTTTTGGTTCAATTATTAATCACGTACAATACTTTATGAGATAAATACGTACAAACTCTTATAGTTAAAGTTAGACACTTAAAGATGTAATTTAATAAAATCAAAATAAAATCAGATTTAATGATCATTTATATTTTTAGTACAAAAGCAATCTAAACATAACCTGTTGCTGACATTCGTATTTCTGTCTCTTCAGTAAGTAAAATTGAAGGTCCAGTTCAAGGCCGTATCTAAAGGAGGCTTTTGGAGGGTTCAACCTCTCCTACTCCTCCCAAAATATAATCTATGTTTCTTATTAAATTTATATAAAATACAACAAACTTCCTCCTAAAGCTTATTTTTTTCTAATTTCAAAACCTATATCAACCAAAAATGTTTGAATTATTTTTTTTAGTCGCTCTTTTTGTTAAAATTCATACAGCTTTAAACGACTTTTAGTTAAACAACAGAGCCATAATAGGTACCAAAAAATCTGCAATCTGTTGAATTAATAACGATTGTAGAGCTACAAATACAACGGCAAAATATTAAACTAAAATAACAATCGCAGCTATAAAATGATCACCAAAAGCTTGAGAGAAATCGTTGAACTTAAATACAAACGATTGGAATGCCACTCAAATATTATTATAAATCGGTGATCATGCCTCTGTAATAATTTCTGGTAACAATAACGTTGGCTTCATCATCGTTTTCATAGAAAAATGGTCCAATAACGCCACCACTCCAAAATCCGTACGAAATGGTAACTTGCAGTGGATGCGTTGGTTTTTCGACTATAGCATGTGAATGTTCTGTTCCCCAAATACGGCAGTTTTGTTTGTTCATATAGCCGCCAAAATGAAAATAGCCCTTTAAAATTTGGGTCAACATTCAATTTGTTTACCCACTGAGGAAAGCAAAAACGGACACCAAGCTTAGCTATTTTAGTTTCTTGATCGAGTTGCACTTTGTAGGTACTTACCGAGGTTTTTGTAAAGAATCCTAGATTTGCCAAATATTGAATTGCTGACTTCTGCGCCGAGTTAATGTTCCTGGGTTCACGCGTACAATTTGTGCCACAAAAGCGACAATTTCAGCAGAACACCGCTAGACAAATATAAGTTATCGTTAGATATAGTTTTATTAACTCAAGATTGTGTTGCTTTGTTTAAATTAATTATTTACATCTTGACTGTTTTTCTATTTGTTTGTACATTTTAACAAATTTAAAAAAAGGTTTTAAAATTTTGTTACAGAATTCAGTTGTTTTCTACAAAATTCTTGAAGAAATCCTTTTACTATTCTAGAAAACTGTCTGATTATTGGCAACTATTGTAGACCATTTGTGAGAAATTTAACGTAATGTAATAGAAACTGATACATACCGTTGAAAGCATAGTATTTATTGTTCTTGCAAACATGGAAACTAAAAAAGTTTGGGAACTGTTGCATAATACGTTTTTGGCCAATTTTTTTTAATCTAGTTAAGGGATGAGTTGTGGGGTTGGTTACTTTTAAGAAGAGATTTGGTTTACTGGTTTTTTATAGGAGTGTGCTTTATTGTCTGCTTTGGCCAACCTTGCCAGATCAGAGTTTGGGTGGAGATTTGCAAAATATTTTTTGGTTAAAACTTCCAAATGCTATCGCAGCGGTGGGATTCCTAGATTTTTACTAATTTCTTTGTTTCTAACGGATCAAGGGGCTCCACTCCAACGATCCAACGCAGTGTTAGCATTGGTACAATTTTTTTTTTTAATTTGGCTTTATTGAGAATGGCCTTGACGTGCAAATTGTACGTCAGGTTTATGTCGAATGTGTTTGCTAGATACTTTGCAGTTGAGTCTATCCACGGAGTATGAATTTTATCCAGATAAACGTTCTCGGGAGGTGTGGTGCTACGCCGAGTGAAGAGGTCAGCTTTACTTTTCTCCGGATTCACTTTGACTCGCCAGTCATTAAGCCAGTTTTGAAGATTACTGGTAGCTTTTTGAAATCTTAGGTGACTACTTTTAGTGACCTTGAGCTGTATATAAATGCTATATCATTGGCGTATTGCGCTATTTTAATCTTGTGCTTCCAGCCCGATGGTATGTCGGCGACGTAAAGGTTGAACATGGGCAATAAAATAGAGTTTTGAGGTACTACTGCCTTGATCTCTTGTGACATGGTTTTGGAGTTTCACATATAGTGTTTTGCATTCTAGGTATAAAGCTATCAGCTTTATGAGACGCAGTATATGCAGTTTTAGTTGCAAATCTTTGTGCCTGAAGGCTTTTTTGATGTCTGAATACTACCATTGTGGTTTTTTTTAGTCTAAAACCTTTGATAATATTATCTGTCACTCGATTTAACTGATGAGTATTTACGCCGGAACCCGTGTTAGGTTATTTGTGTTTTGCAAAATTTAAGCAAGGTTGTAATGAGGTCTGCAGAATAGGTATAAAAGAAACCACGTTTTTTTCTGTAAATAGGCAAATATGTTTTGCCACAATGTTTCTGTTTACTACATTTGTTGTGGTATGCATTTGATTTATTATAGCTGAGATGATAATTTTTTACAAGTAGATTGTTAAGTTGTTAATGTACAGACATTTTTTTAAAGAGGTTTTGGAGGATGATGTTATGTAATGGACTTCAATTTCAAATAAAATAAATCTTTGAGCTTTGATGGACACTGTTTTCTAAGGGTAACGTAGAAACGTCAGTGTTTTTAACCGAAACTTTGAAACTGTATTCTTGTTTTTCAAGATTTTGTCAGGTTATATTGTATGTTTCTTTAGTGCTTAGTGCTTTCTCTTCAAGAAGGCATCCTGGATGGCGTTTACAAAGTGAATGAGTTGAATGAGTAGGTTACTATATGAAATTCAAAATTCTTTTACAAGTCGCATAATACAAATTTTACAAACTTCAAAGAATTTAAATAGACTGTAAACTTAGAAATTTAACAAAAAAATTACAAGACAATACATGAGCATATCATTATAATTTATTGCTCTATAAGCTTATAAAACTATTTTATTTTATTTTATTTTTCATTTAGTACTTAAGGGGGGAGAATTATTGCGCTATTATAAGGGTTCACAGCATCCAACTCAGCAAGAAAACGCCTGAATATAATTTAATAAAATTTTCACACATTGTAGAAGAAAGTCCAATCTGTGTCCTCAAACTTGTAGAAATTAGATGCAATAAGTCGTTTCTTTGCAATTTATTTTTAAAAAGTGACGTTTTTAATTAGTTTTTTGTTATTTTTTTATTCTATAAATATAACTTCAAATCTTTATCTAAAAACCTGAAGACATAGAATATTGTATGTAGTTCAACATACAAAAAAAGTAATGACTAAAATCTTATCGTTTGGATATTGAGTTGGTTGGCGTTTTGTCCTATAAGAACTAATTTTAATTTAAAAACGGCGCTGTACGTGTTAATATTTTTTTAGAGAAAAAAGTTTACTGATATTCTCGTAGATGTGATAGGATTTAATATTTTTCCATAACAATACTACTAGTGGCACCACAACAGGACGGGGCGACTAACTCGGCAATTCTCTAGCGTTAATATCAGTACGTCCACTTGGTCATTTATATTGTTTTTACAGACTGGCAAATCTTACTTCAGACTTTTTGACTAAAATAATAACAATTTGGATTTAGTGACTAGTGCTAGGGTAAGCAAGAGTGCTTGCCTCTGGGACCCGGTTTACGAAAAGATCTGAAAAAAGTTGTACAATTTAGTATTAAATAGTATGAACGGAAGAAAGTGTAATAATGTACAAAAAAAGTATGAGAGAAATTAGAAGAAACGTGAGAAATGTCGAAGAGATAATGAGGGAATTAGAGGAAACAATCAGGAAAGCGATAGTAAAAAAAACATATAGAAGAAAAGAAGAAAAAATTAAAAAGAGTAAATGATGGAACAGCAAATGTACTAAGAAAAAACTCGAAGCCAGATGGCACTAGAAAAACAAAAAAAGCACAAAAGAATATCCAAAAAACAGAAGGCAGTGTAAAAAAGCTAAAAGTGAATTTATAAAAAAAGAAGAAATAGAAATTATAAAAATAAAGACAGAAGCAGAAGCATGGAAATACATAAACAAAGAACTAGGAAAAAACAGGGAGATATTGAGGCAATACCAATAGGCTTTAAAAGGAACACTTTTTGAGTTTGTTTGGAGGAGAAAAAAAAAGAAGAAAAAATAATCCTACAAGCGGAAGAAATTTCAAAGAAAACAATATAAGAAAAAATAAAAAAATAGAAAATAGGAAAGCGATAGGTATGGATGGGATAAAGAATGAAGCGTGATGGTATGGTACGGAAGAGCTGATTGAGAGATTGAGTGAGTTAATAAATAGACTATGGAAGAGAGAAGTGTTTCCAAGTCAATGGAGAGAGGGTTTTATATGCCCTATACACAAAAGTAGAACCAAAAAACTAGTAAATAACTACAGGGTATAACACTACTGGATACGGCTTACAAGATCTTTGCTATGATATTAGAAGAAAAGTTGAATGAGGAATGAGATAATTTGAGACGGGCAGGCCGGCTTTAGAAAGGGGAGAGGTACCATGGATAACGTAAATATTTTACACCATATTGTGGAAAAAGAAATAGCAGAGAAAGAGGAAAAATTATCATATGCGTTATTCCTGGATCTAAAGGACGCATTTGATAGTGTGGTAACGAGAAAATGAGTAAAAGATTTTGGACAACAAAAAGACTAAGACATGGCTGTTTATTGAGTCCTACTTTGTTTGCAACCTACATAGCAAATGTAAAAAAAAATGAGGTTGGCTTAAGCAGGAGGGGTAGTAGTCAGTAGAAAAAAAGTGTAGTCGCTAGCATGGTAATTCTAGCAAAAGAAGCAAAGGAAATGAAAGAAATGATGAAAAGTTTAAAAAAATATTTTAGAAAAAAAAGTTAGTGTAGTTAAAACAAAAATTATGGTGTTCTGAAAGGGGAGTGGGAGAAAAAAGTGGAAGACCGAAAATAAAATAGGCAAGGTATTACGGAAGTACGGTTTTTTGTTTTCTGCACAAATAACACTGAAAGCGAGCACATTAAAGATATGGCTCGAAATGCAAATAAAATAGTGGGACAAGTTTGGGAAATAAATGAAAGAAAATTTGAATGTATGATAATTAAAAGACTTATGTTTGATAGTTTAGTTAAGAGTATAATACTGTATGGGTCAGAAATATGGGGATAGAAGGAACAAGTAAAATTAGAAGCAATACATGTAAAATATAGGAGTTGGGTGCTAGGTTTAAATAGAAAAACTCCAGCATATATTGTGTTGGAGGAAGTAATAAAAGATAAGTTAACAGTAGAAGCAGGAATAGAGCAATGAAGTATGAAAAAATAATGAGACACAAATGTAAAATCTTACAAGAATGCATGAAAGAGAAAATGAGAGCAAGAAATGGAAAGCTAGGGGAGATTAGGGAAAATTATTACAATAGAAATGGGTATGTTAGCCAAGAAATTGAAAGATTGAGAGAATCTGGAAGGGAGACATGGTACAAAATTATGGAAAGAAATAGAGAAATATACAAAGTCAAGAAAAGAGAATACGAGTGAAAGAATCTAGGTACAACGCAAATTATGAACATATTATAGAAAGCAAACTGCCAATGTACCTAGAGAGCTTTTTTTTGTTTTTCTTAGATTATCAGTTTTTTTGCTCATTTTTTTTTTTTTTTTTTTTTTTTTTGGATTTACATTTATTATTTTTGATCACATTTTTTAATAAACAGTCTTTTCTAATGTATGCTTTATTTATTTTTTTTTATGATTGTACCTACTAGTGTTATTTTCTCTCTTCTTATTCTCATCACTTTTATTCCAGACCTTCTCTGCGTCTGCGTTTTACTTTTTGCCTATTGTCCAAGTTTCATATAGGAACAACTCCATACTAAACATATTGAGTCAGAATTTATTGCGTTCTTTTAGTTTATTTAAATGTTACAATATGTTCTTTTTAACTATAAGTCAAATAGTTGCATTTTTTAAGTATTAAAGAAATATTGAAACGTTAGTGTTTTTTTTTAAGGTAAGTCAATAACAATTATTTTAAAGTTTTCTACGAAACAGTCAATTTGTCAAAACTATAGAGAACTAATGACTACAACAACATAGTCTAGTAACGAGGTTGATCTCAACGAAATTGTTTGACAACTTGGCATTTTTGTTTTATACTTTTAATCAGTTTTTGGATAGATCGATTTTTGATTTTTCTTTTAGCTGATTTTATAAATGGGATTGATGTCTGGGTAAAGAGCTGGGTAGTTCATATTGGGATTTGGCGTTTTTCCAGGAATTGTCATGACTGATTTACGTGTAATATTGCATCATCGTGCTGAAACAGTAATCTGAAACCTATAAAAGCTATCGCATAGTTTGTGAGAACATCCTTTATGTATAGGCAGCAATAATTTGTTCAAAAAAGAAAACAAGATTTTTTTTATTAGAAAATGTTAGCTTCTACCATGTTAGATCTTTCTTCAAATCTGTCTACCTCCTGAACCAGTTTTTTACTTATAGCTGCTCAAATTTTAAGTCGACCATCACAACGTGTTAACCAAAATTTGGACTTGTTGCTACAGATTTGCATGTTATTTAGCAACAAACGTTTGCTAAATAACATGCAAATGTTTTTTTTTGTGAGCCATAATCAATCGTTGCTTCTGGATTGGCTACTTGGATCTTAAAATGTTTTCTTGCAACCATTTTCTTACAGTTACCGTTATTCTTCTAAAGTCATTTTGCATGTTTTTAAGTTCTTAATTGTGCAAAAAATATGTTTTGTTGAAAAATTGACACATGTTTTTGAACTTGTTTAGCCTGTCTAATATAACTTCTTTTCTCTAAGTAGCGATTTCAAATCTTAGATAAAGCAGGCGTTCTTACATGAAGTTGTCTTGTAAAATGACGACATTAGATGTCTCAATTCACTCTAATGACGATATAAGTAACCGAAGCACCTAGATTATTTCTACACTGTTTGCGTCGCGATACAATGCTATTATTTCTTACATGTCATAAAACAAAGGTTTATGTTAATTGAATTTTATAACATTTGTAAGTACCTGCTGTTAAGTGGGTGCACGTGTTTGGTTTTTACTAAATCCTCTTCAAAAAAGCTTAAATTCCTGGAATTATGAATTAGCCCTTGTAATTAGCCATCTGTTGTGTCCCACCACTATCAGACATGAATTTACCTTTTTTGCCGTACACAAAACATACACTGCCATAAAAATACAGCTGGAGATATTTAATTCACGACTACTTATCATGCTTTGTTTTTTATGTGATTATTTTTTAAATAAAAAAATCAAATTGTTCATTATATAATTAAAAAACGTACACTAAAGTTAATAAGTTTTTTTAATGCTTAAAAAGAAAATACAACCATTTTACTTAATGTTTTGCTAATTTATTGGCTTATTATAGTTTATTGAATTATTTTTTAGTCTATTGTACTCATGTTTTGTTTTACTGAAGTTTTTAGTAAATTTTTCAATTTCTTTTTAAATTTTAATATATTAAAAATATATATATATATATAGGTTGTATTGTTTAATTAGGTTTCCTAACCTGTTAAAGTTGTCTACTTTGTTTTACAGTTTATGTTACAATCCTGTAAGATTCTATTTGGGACTAGTTCGACTGTAAACCCACAGAATCTTGCTGGAATTGAAGTAATTTGCAGTAATCTGTAGTATGTTCTTTTTTAACAAATCAATTGCAAAGTATTTTACAAATTTTTGTCATATGAATTTTGTTTGACTTGTTTTACACTATAGCGGCAGTAGCTGTTTTATAATGAAGCAGATTAATCTGTATGATATTCAACACTGTACTAAATTTTTTTCAGTGACCATAACGGTTGCTTTTGTTTTGGGATTGGACAGGGTCGTTGATAGACAAATAAATGCAGTTGGTTTTTTGAAGTCTATTTTTTTCCAATAAAGCTTATATATTGTGAAATATGTTTGCAGACGTTATTTTGCATTGCCAACATATTATAATAAAGTGTCCAAATCTAGTTGTGGCCGCAGTACTCATGTAACTACTTTTTTTTAACTTTTAGTTTGTGTTTTTATTTCATTAATATAATCTAGAATGTTGGTCTTGGTGGTTTTTGCTTCTTCAACATTAAGATAAGATCTGTTTTGGATTTTTTTATTTTTTTTTTTAATTTCTGCTGATTGTTTTGGTAACGTTGATGTTCTACTAATAGAAAAAAAAAATGTATTTATGACCCTAATGTACCAACAGTAGTTGTTAGTGTAGGTAATGTCACTGTTGCGTCCTTAACCTAATCATTTTTATCTAAAGTAGCGTAGCAGTAGGCTTTGCTTACGCATTCTTATGGTTTAATTAATTTTGTTGTCTTGGCTTTCTTTCTGTAGCTTTCGTATAGCTCCTTTTAAATGCTATGGTTTTGTGAATTTGTTTTTGGAATTGTTTTTTTTTTTGTAGATTATTCTGATTCCACATTAATGCTCACAAGAACGGAGAAAATAATTGTTGGCGTACGCAGTGCCTTATTGTTACTTATGGAAAGTTACATATAATAAGAGGTTGTTTGGTATTTCAAGATACAACAGGGATACATGCGTTTTTGGTACAATAACTTTACTTTAGGGTTGGTTCTCTAACATAGTTTAGCTTGCAGGTCAATGCAGTTGGGTAACCTGGAGTATTAAGCGCGGAATCATAAGTAGTAACTGGGCATCCTTTATGGACCAATTACCCAAAGTTATCTTTTTGACGGTAAGATTTAGCTGCTTTGGGCATTTTTTATGCATATCTTACACCTTACGTTATGTGTTGCTAAATGAATATACTTATCTTTTCTTTTTTAAGTGCTTAGCTTCTGTTGATGTTATCATATTGGTTCATTTTACTCTTTTTACTGCTATTCTGAATAAAGCTGTTTACATCATTTCAGTTTAGCGGCAACCTACCGATCTTTGTCTTCCTAACTTTCCTTGCAGGATTAGTTGTAGAATATGATAACCCACACTGTCAGTTTGACAAACTATTTGTTTTTTTGAGCGTTTAAAGCAATACACATAAACTGTTAACATTATTTTTAACAAATATGTTTTACAACTCGATTGTCAACTGACAAAGCGTACGATCTCACATAAATTGTCAACTTTATTTCACAAATGTTTTGTGTAAATTGTCACTTTCAAAAATCAACTGTCAATTGACGGTGACAGTCTGGGGGGTGGACTGAGTAGCTCATCAGATGTCGCCGCCGGTCCCAAGCCCGGATAAATGAGGAGGGCTTTTAGGTGAGGCCAGCAACCTGCCTAAGGTAAGAAAAAACAGTAGCTCACAGAACTGGAAGAAATGCTTTGGACATTGGACTGATAACACCGTCAACGATCACTACAACACCACAATGAGAAAACGGCATCACTTAAGAATAGGATGTTGGAACGTAAGGTACTTCAATAATAAGGACCACGAAATAATACTAGAGCTAAACGCCCACAATATTGATATATGCGCAATACCAGAAACGAAAAAAAAGAGGCAAAAGCACTGCAAGTTACCAAAACTACATCCTTGTACATAGCGCCAAAACCGAAAGGGCAAGCTCAGGGGTACGGCTGTTTATCAAAGACAAATACAAACAAAACATTGATGACATAGAACACATAAACGACCGTATACTGAAGGCTACGCTCCTACTAAATAGCAAACCCACGCATATAATATCAGTGTAAGCACCGGACTCCAGCAAATCTGAACAACAAACCATCGAATTCTACGAACAAATACAATATCTACTAGATAAAAACCCAAACAACGACAAAATCATCCTGCTTGGAGACCTAAACGACAGAACTGGAAACGAGATAGTAGACGGGGTCCAGCAAAAGTTCAATGAAGAAACATCGAATTCCAGAGAAGAGATGCTTGTTCAACTATGCACCTTCAATGAACTAAGGATCAACAACACTTTTTTTGACCACAAGCCTCAGCATAAGGTCACCTTTACAGGCGGTGGAAAAAACAATTCCGTAATAGACTTTATTATTACCAACAGAGCCATACCTCTTAGTCAGATAATAGACGTCAGAAGCTTATCCTCTGCAAACATAGGCTCAGACCATAACCTAGTAGTGTGTAAAATAAAAACTACCGCTGCCCCATCTACAAAAAGAACACCTATATATGCTACAAAATTTAACATCAAGTCACCGGACGCAGAAAGTACACGAGAGTTCTATACAAACCGCCTACAACAAGATATTACATCTGATCCAACCAGTGAGACTGATAACATTGACATTAGCTGGAACAAAATCAAAAACAACATACATAAAGCAGCAGAAGAAGCGTTAGGGAAGAAGACAGTAAACCTAAACGCAAAACTACTGGTTCACACAAAAAGTAAAAGGAATCACTGAGGAAAAAAAAGTTTATCTAGACTTTAAGAGCAAACAAACACGAGAGGCCCACGAAACTATATCTTGGCAAGAAATCAAGTAAACAGAAGAATCCGGAAAATAAAGAACGAATACTGGCAAAAATTTAGTGCAGACATGGAACACGACATGTACGGAGCACAGAAGAGAGTCTGAAAAATGCTTAAAGGCCAAAAGAAAGAAACAAACGAAATCATAGAAATCAAAGCTATAACTGAAGAACAATGGGTTGACTACTTCCAACAATTTTACGTAAGCCTACTAATAGGAAGATAGAGAGAAGCATAGAGAACAGACTGAAGAAAGAGTAACAATGACAGAAGAACAGATCAGAAATGCAATAGCAAAACTAAAAAACAGGAAAACGCCAAACAAAAATGAAATAGTCAATGAACTCATCAAGCACAGTGGGGAACTTTTCGGCACCGAATTAACAAGACTGTTCAATGCAGTAATAACACAGGGAAAAACACCAAGCAAATGGAAAAGAAGTATTACCATACCAATGTTTAAAAAGGGAGACAAAAAGGAACCATCGAACTATAAGGGCACAATACTGCTTAGCTCCGCAATGAAACTTTTCACGAGCATAATTGCAAAAAAGATATCCAACAACATCCCAAATAACAAAGAACAACAGGGTTTTAGGAGAAACCGCTCGACACTAGATGCGATATTTATTATTCGACAAATTGCAGAAAAGGCCCTTGAACACCCGCTTTTATATGGTTTGTGGATCTCTCAAAAGCATTTGACCGAATACAGTTTAGAGACGTCTTAACAATTCTTGAAGAAAGAGAAGTACCTAGAGAATATATCCGCATAATTAACGAACTAAATACCAACAATACCACCAAAATAAGAGTTAACAATAAATTAACCAAAGAGATAAGAACTAACTTGGGAATCCGTCAAGGGAACAGTCTCAGTTTATTACTGTTCAACGTCATCATGAACAAGATCATCGACACCGTTAAAGCAAGTGACCCAGGATACAGACTTGGTAACAACAAGGTAAACATCATATGCTATGCGGATGATGCAGCCTTAATAACAAAAACAGAAAATGACCTATTGCAATACCAAATCCAAATCAATGACCATCTCAAGGGAGCCCGTGCAATGCAAGCTAGTAATCGACAACACCCCAATTGTGCAGGTAAGGTCGTTTCACTACCTGTGCTGCAAAATATCCAGCTACGGAAACCTAAAAGACGACGTCAAACACCAGGTTTACAAAGCTGCTATGATATCGGGACACCTAAAGCAAAATATCTGGAAAAACAAATACCTCACTACCGATTGCAAATCAAGAATCTACGGCCAGTCTTGACGTATGGGGCGGAAACGAGAGCGGACACGGCGGCAACCAAACGATAAATGCGGACAACAGAGATGAAAGCACTAAGAACAATTGATACACGATGTGGGAAAAACAACGGACAACAAACATAAGACAAAAATGCAAGGTAGAAGATGCAGTGCGATGGGGAAGGCAGCGTAGACGCTGTTGGAACGAACACGTAACCAGAATGTCAGAAACCAGAATAGCTAAAATAGCCCGTAATGGCAAACCCGCAAAAAAAGACCCCTAGAGAGACCACTAAAAAGATGGCGCGACAGTTGGTAGCTGACATCTCAAGAGCAACCACAATAAGATGAGGCATCCAGAAGGAACAGGCGCCTACTAGAAGCAGAAGAAGAAGGAGAAGCTATCAATTAAAAAAACATATATCTGTCTGACATAAACTGTTTCGCATACAATCTGTAAACACTATTCTTGATCAAATTAACTTTTACGTAGGTATTTTTAGCTTTGTTTTGGGTACTCAAAAATGTTTTGCACTCGGCCGTCTTTTTATAGTCAGGGCCGGCTATGCTTTAAATGGTTATATTATACAATTATTTGGAACGTGCAGTTATAGAAGTTTGTCATATTCAGGAACTGTTTGCTAGTTTAGCGCTTAAGGGGACAGTTTGATGAGTGTCATAAAACTACGAGCAGAACTCACGCAATTTAACTCTTTTTTAAAATCGGTTTTTTGCAACGTGTTGAGTATGAAATTTCCAACCTAATGAAATATATAAAAATCCAAAACCTTCAATTGTTTATTAAATTTTGAAATTAATTTGCAATTTTTTTGTCAAATATCTGCTTAAACTTTAAGAATTATACTTCATTAAAAATTAAACTTAGTAGTCTTTCTATTGTGCTATAAGTTATTTTTCTAGGTTATAGCAGATGGTGGTTTGATAATATAATATAATTGTGATTACAATAATATCAAGTTACCGTCCGCCATAATCTGTTAATTTATAATATGACTATATTCATTCATTAGGATTTTAATTAATGTGGCAGCAGTACCAAACTGTTAAAAAAATTAATACACGCGGGAATTTTAAATTTCACATTTTATCATACATTCACAACTACGAGCAGAACTGTAACAATTGTTATTTAAGAAAAACAACTTATAGCACAATAAAAATACTATTAAGTTTAATGTTCAATGAAGTATAGCTCTTAAAGTTTAAGCAAATATTTCAACAAAAAAATTACAAATTAATTTCAAAATTTAATAAACAATTGAAGGTTTTAGATTTGTATATATTTCATTAGATTAGAAATTTCATTCTCTACACGTTAGAAAAAACCGATTTTAAAAAAGAGTTAAATTACGTGAGTTCTGCTCGTAGTTTTCTGACACTCATCAAACTGCCCCCTTAAAAACATTATACTAATTATTAATTTACTTTGTCTAGAAGTCTAAATTTGCTTTAGCGGTATTTATACCACTGCTCATTATGCTGGCAACTTGCATTACGTGTAGACCTACAGTATTTGATTAGATTTTGAAACACTAGAGAGATTGTTAGTCTAGTCTACTCCGGACTAGAGAAGATTTTAGCCATGAAACCCTAAGCTGTCAAGGCGGGCTGGGGAGTGGGGGTGCGTATGCACGTTTAAAATAGTTTTTGTTTTAAGATTTGAACTCACAATCTTTGGCGCTGCAGATAAATGTCTAGATTATTGAGCCACGCTCCCGTTTTTAAATTCTAAAACTTTCTTAATCGATTTTTTGGTTTTGATAAATTAGATTAGTTTATTCAATAGGTATTTATTTTTTACGTAAAAGGAATTTTACGGGTACATGATTGAAATTTGAATTTTGGTGACGCTAGTACAGGCTGATGCACGTTTAATCAAAAGCAAATTTAACACTACAAATTTTATATTGATACTTGCGTACATGTACTCATACATAAACGCATACATATCTGCAAACTTATACGTTGGTAGAGATTTTAACTTGAATTTTTTAACTTGTGTGCAACATCGAGACAGTTCTAAAGTTTCTTTTCTTATCCAAAAGAAGGCGTACTCATCATAATACATTACATTTTGTCTTAACCAGAAAAACTGACTTTTCAAAGTTTATGAGAATATTCGGTAGATGCAAAATTTGATAATAAATGCATTTTTGACGCGCTCGGGGCGCCAAAAGCTAAACTTCTTTGAAAACTAATGAGCATTTTAGTTTGTTAATTTGTCATTGAAATTGATTCACAAGATATTTTTTAATTGTTTGTTTTGACTTTTAATTTAAAAATAGTAAAAAATATTTACATTTCTTACTATGTATTATGAATGAATAATTAACACAAACAAAGCGATTCGCAAAGAATGAATATCTTGCAATCTATCGTTTTGGGTTTAATGACTGCAGCAAGCACCTACAACAACGCACATGCGTGTTTAAAAAATGAAAACAGCCACCGGCTACACACAATTTAACACCTCCGCAGTGGCTTTACGTCCATTCGAATGTGCTCAACGGTGACCACTTTCGAATATTTCACCTGTGGCATTGTTTTGACACCTTCCGAACGATAAATTTCAATGCAACCCAAATCGGCCAGATGCTTTATTGTGACGAAATCGGATCCCAATTTTTATGTGCACCGATTAAATTTTATTGCGCGTTTCATTGCTAATTAAATTTATCGTTTATTTTTTCATCTCCAACATAATAAAATCGAATTGAATTCGTTCCTGATTGTATAAGAATAATAATACATTTTCATTAGGCAATCAGAATGATGGGATCATATCCTAATCTGTATTAAGAAAAGATGTGATCGATTTCAATTTTGGTATTATAAATGATGGATCGTCTTTCAAATTAGTTTATATGAAATAATTTGTTGTTGACTTTATTATTTGTAAATTACGTTAGCAGTTAATAGCTTAGCACTTGTGGGAGAGGAAAGTTTTTGGTTCGTTTTAAGTCCCCCTGCAGTAATGCGTCCCCTTTTTGTCCTCCAGAGGGTAGCTCAGAACTTTGTGCAAACATAATATAATATATATAAAAGTTCCCTCCCTGTAAATAAAAATAAAATATCCTGATGTGAAGAGTGTTTATTATGCTCTTAAAAAAGTTGTTTGCTTTAGCGCCCATTCCTAATATATTTATTATATTTCAATAGAATATAAACATTTCCAAGATTAAACCGTGCAGTAAAATCGAATTATAAAGCGCTTTTACTATTACTATTACTACCACTGCTGCAACTTCCACAATGATTCTTAATCTGAATTCTTTTTCTTGCTACATCTCTGTATCAAATTGATTTTTAAGAGCACTTTACTTACGGTTCAATTGCTTCCTTTTAAACTTTCCGACTCTTTCTTTCTTACCAAGCCGTGAATGAATTCGCGCATTGCTTTTTAATGTTTATGCAAGCGATGGAAAAAATGTCTTAGGATGCAGCTAGCAAAGTGCTTTGCAAAGTGGAGTTTTCAAACTATCAACTGCTTAATTCAATCAGATTATTTTGTCTTGCTTCAATTACATACAAATGCGATCATTTTTGCATCTGATTTAATCGAATGAAATGCTGAAATAACGGTTTAATATTTTATCCCAAGTTTGATTCTCCCTCACCGAACAAATAATTTGTAAAATGTAACAGTTTTTAATATCTTTATAAAACATTATCTAATTAAGATATTTATTTTTTAAATTTTTCAAAACAAAATATTTTTTTTTACATTTCATATGAAATAATAAATTATAAGCCTTATATCTTCTCCAACTTGACTGAAGTAAAAACACGAATAGTATTAAATTCATTCAAATTTTATTCTTACAAAAAAATATTTATATACTTTATCGATTCGATTATCAATTCTTCTGAAAAGCCTCCATTCGCGTTTTTAAATTGCCGTATCTCCCCCGTAACACATGTTAAACTTTTTTTATTAAAACTTTCCAGTAGAATAATAAAAAAAACACACCAGGAGGAGAAAAGTTTACAATTCCAGGACAAATTGCATCGCTTTATTTGCCCACTTTGTCTTCCTTGAATTACTGTTATAACATGTGATAATTTATATAAACAGTATGGTTGCTAATTCTGTTGATTAATTGCTGATAATTGACGCTTCAAGGATATACAGATTAAAATGTTTATTTATAAATCAGAAGGCGATAATTATGGATGTTTAGACTACGCGTTGATACGTAATTAGAGAAAATGTTTTGTTATAAATAAATTGTGTTGAGCCTACGTTATATAATAATAATAAAACAAATTAATTATAATTTAATTTACTATTTACATGAAAATTTTCATTTAGTTATAAAAAATTATCTAGGTTTTTAAAATAAATCATCTTCGTGACAAACTGGCGTTATATTTTAAGTATATTTTTTGAGGTCATTATAACAAAATTTATGTAACGGAATTTGATTAAACGGTTTAGAAAAATGTAGCTGCCGCCTTACGAAGGAACAGAATACACGCCTTGTAGAGTAAATCGCGTTATACATTTTTTCTACCATTGCGATAAACCAATTAAGATTTTTCCTCGCATGGAAAACGACCCGATCACAATCTCGCCGTATAAATAACCGGCTTACAACATTTTCCTTCTTTTTAATGTGCCATGTTTACAATGACATATTTACACACGAAAATTAAAATCTATTACATTGACTTCGCCACTTTTCAGAGAACACCGCTGACGTAATCCGGACGGATTTCTTATCACAAAGTCGGAAACATAAATTTAGTGAATAATATATGAAATTTAATATTTATCTCAGATGTTTGATATGCGTAGTCACTGAATGGAGAAATATTAGCACGATATCTTTCGTTTAGAGGAATTTATCAATTGAAAAAATAAACACTGTTTATTATTCAAAATAAGTAATGTTTTGTTATTATGTTATGTCTGGACAAAGTAGATAAGATTTTAAAAAGTAACATTAACTATTAGACAGATTTATGTAGGATTAATTGCAACAATTCTAATGATTAGAATATGTATTGTATGCATGTTTTTAGTAGACTTAATGGCATCTTACCTAAACACTAAGAGAAAGGCTATGTCTATGGTTAATGCTTGTTAGTGCGCCACCGCACTATTGTAGCTTAAGTGAGTTGGGTTTAATTGTACTCTGGTATGCTGTTGTGGTCTTAGTTTTTATTGCGACATGTTTCGACAATTTAAATTGTCATCTTCTGGCTCTGTAACGTTAATATGCAGAAAGTATAAACTTAAGATAAATATAAGATAAACACAATTTTATTGTCAGATGGTACATATTGTAAGTTACAGGTTAAAAACTATATTTATTTGTAGACACTTGTGCGTTTGCAACGTAACATGAAGTGTAGAAGGTTAGGTTAGGCGGGATGTTATTGTAGTTGGTGCTTAAAAGTTATTGATATTTTTGAGGGATGGCGTTAGTAGTTTTTAATTTATATATATGATTAATCAATTTTTTGAAAAGTGCAGATATGTTGAAAATTTGTTGGTCATTTAGGCAAATTATATTTGGATACTTTTTTATTTTGTCTATTTCTAGAGACTCCAGAATGAACATTTTTAGTCCTTTTGGACAGTTATGTAAGTTTTAAATTTGGTTTAATGCTGATTTTGTGGTTATTAAAATGGATGTGTTTAGAGAAATTTGAGATTTTATTCTTGTGAAGGTGTTCGTTCACTCTATATTTGAGGGCTCGTCTGGTTTGGCCTATATAGGTTGCGGAGCAGTCGTTGCAGCTGATTTTGTAAACTCCTGATTTTTCAAGTATCTCTGTTTTGTTATTACAGATAGCGTTTTTGAGAGTGTTGGATGATGTTAGAGTGTCTTTTATGTCATATTTACGAAGAAGTTTTCTAAGCTTTTCACTTGTGTGGTTATGGTATTAGGACTAACTGTCTCTTCTTTTTTAGGTGCCTTTTCCGATCCAAACTTTAGCAATCATCCATACTTTTGAGATAGCCGCTTTAAATAGTTGGTTTGTATTGCAATTGAACCAGTCTCGTAGATTTTTCAGCTATGAGTGGCGTCTTTTTTCAATGTTTCTTTTTCCTGTATTTTCTTCTGTGTTATTATTTGGAGCAGATGGTACTTCTCCCCTCTAGTCACGTGTCTTAGGTATTGTAGTTTCCGCGTCTTAATGATGCTTATAATTTCCTTTTCTTTCTATATCTTTCTAATTACTTCTGTGTTTGTTACTCGGTCCGTCCATGGTATTCTCAATATTCTTTTGTACATCCACAGTTCAAAGGCCATCAACCTTTTGATGTCTGCATTTTTAAGAGTCTATGCTTCTGCTCCATACAATAAAATTGGTTGTATATAGCATGCCGTTAATGTTGTTTTTAATTCAAGCCTTAGATATTTCCACATAAAGCTCTTTTTCATTTTTATGAAAGTTGTTCTAGCTTTTGTTATTTCTACTGAACAATTGTTATCTTGGTTAATGGTTGTGCCCAAATAGTTGTACTTTGTTAGTAGTGCTATTTTCATGATTTCTTCTGCATACAAGTTGTATAGTATTGCTGATAGTACGGATCCCTGTCTGATACTCCTCTTTATTCTGATCTCTTCCGATGTATTGCCGTCTATTTGTACTATTGCTTTTTGGTTATTATATAGGTTAGTAATGATTTTAATATTACTAGTGTCAAGCGTCTTTTCTTTAAGCAGATGAATCAGGCGGTCGGGTCGTATTCTAACAAATGCCTTGTTGTAGTCAATAAAACATATATATAGGTCTAGATTGACATCTAAGCATCGCTGCATCAGGACGTTTAAAGCTAAATGTGGTTCTTGCGTACCGAGGCCGTTTTACTGTGTGGCTCATAAGGCTTATGGTGGTCCGCACATTGCTTTGAGTTTGTCTTTTTAGAACGCGTTATAATGGTTGATGTTAGCCATTTGTTTGGTATTATTCCTGTGGAGTATGTAGCGTTAAATAGGTTTACTATGATGTGGATGTGATCTTTCTTAATTAACTTGAGTACTTCAACTGGTAACTAGTCAGGACCTGATGACTTTCCGTTTTTTAGATTTTCTATGGCACGCATTACTTCTTCTTTGGTTATATCAGATTCATTGTTTTTTGGTTTATTGCTTTCTTGGTGTTTTTCTGTGATGTTGCTGAGCGTTTTGTTTTTGAACAGTTTTTCAATATATGTTTTCCACAGTAGCATTTTTTCCGTGGTTTTTGTGACAATTTTACCATCTTCATTTGTCAGAAGGCGTTACAGTGGTTGGAGTCATAGGGTATTATGATTTGCGGGTTAGTAAATTTACGATAGATGTTAAATTGAAGATGGTTGTTGATTTTAGTTATGGTATGATCTAGAAAGTTTAGTTTATTGTTGATCTCTGATTTTAGTGTAATCAATATTGGGGTGTAGTGATTGATGTATTGGTGTAAATTATTTATATTGTTTTGAGAACTTCTAAACATGCAAAAAATGTTGTCAAATTGTTTTGTTAGTGATAAAATTGGCTATTTTTATGATGTTAATTATTGACTTGGGATTGGTATTTTCAGTTGTGAGGATTAGTTGTAAAGCTTCAAAAGTTTCTAATATGGGCACGTTGGTGTATAAGTTGGTGATATCAAAAGAAATAATTAATGTATTACTAGGATTGAGTTTAATTAGATTAAGTTCTGTAGAAAGTTCTATAAAATTTTGTATAGTATATTTTGGTTTAATTTTTCTCACTTATTCTTACAAGTATGCAAAAAATGATTAATCAAAACAATACTGTAGCTTAGTTGCGCGTCAATATTTAGACCAAAATTATACTACTTGCTAGATCAGATAACAATGGTGGTCGCCTAAAATAATTTTTTTGAATTTTTTAGGGGGCACCTATAAACGTTAATGTACACAATTTCAATTTCGAATGTGAAAAAAAATTGCATACAAGAGTTATGTGTCATTATTAGAAATACTTGTCTTACTTCAAAGTGCACCAATCGATACTAATCTGTACAAACGCATGCATTGAGGTTGTGAAGTGGACATTTATTTAGACAAAATTTTGTGTTTATTGAAAGATTGTTATTTAATTTTTTTAATATGAAAACGAAGCCGTTGCTACCTCATATTTGTATGAAATTTTTATATTAGAATTGATTATAGCATGTTTTTTTAATTTTTTGCGGTGGTCTTGTTGTACACATCTGTTGTTTTACTTTATTATCAGTTCTGTCTCTTTGATAAAGTCCAGTATTTTTGCCAAGCGATTACTTTCAGTTGTATTTTGAAAAAGTTGTGTTTGCTAAAGGAAGCTGTGCGTTACAGTTTATAAATTTTGCATTCACTCAGCTAATGTTTGGAGATCTATTTTTTTTATACTCCCGCGTCATAGGGGATGGATTCTTATTTCCATTTTATGTATATGTTTGTTAAATTTACTACAGTGTCCGGTTATTAGTTCTGTGAGCTTTTGCAATCTGGTTCGGCTTATTTGTGTTATCAAGATTATGGTAACATGCGATGATACTGTTAAGAATGTTTTTGATTGTGCCAATCTCCTACAGCTCTTCCACAAGTTGCTGTGCACTGCTTTAGGTCCGCTGCGGATTATTTTTTTTCTGTTCTTGTATGGGATGGAGATAAGATGAGCCTCAGATATTTTATTTTATTTGTCAACGGGAGCTCTATACATTCTTAGATTTTTTAGGTCTAAAGTGTTCTGCATTCTTGTGATTCGTACAATTATTATTTTGCTTGGGTATACTGTAGCCCGTCTTTTTTGTACAACTTTTCGACAGTATTTAATGCATTTTGCATTATATTTTGACACATTTGCATAAAATTTTTAAGAAGGTTTACAAGGAGTGTGAGATCATTGGCGTAGCCAAAGGCAAAGGCGTCCGTGCTGTTAAGTATCTTTGTCAATGACTAGGCATCGTAGTAAGGATGAAACTACATATTTCTGAGATTTTTTTCTGGCGACTTTTACACTATTTCCATATAATGTTATTGTTACAGTCCGGTTTGTGAGCAAAGTGTTGACCCATTACTGGAAGACAATATTTATTCCTTGGCTTTCTATTGCTTTTGCGATAGATTCAAATGCTTTTCTATATCTAGAAAAGCACCCAAAGCTATTTTTTTTGCATTGGATGGCATTTTTGTTCTTGCTGTATAGCTAGTTTGCATGATTTTTTTGTTTAATAGGCATACTGGTGCTGGTGCAGTGATCGGGTTTTTAGTGCACATCCTGTAGATTATTTTTTTAATAGTTTTGGTATAAATATTGATTGGTTTAAAAAAAATTATTCAGGGCGTAGGTAATCGCCCTGGTTTTGGTATAAATATCTTTGAAGATCTTGCAAAGAGGTTCTTTTAAAGCTGCAAATCTTTTCTACAGCATGATGGAATAAGTTCTATAGGTTTTACGATTCTTTTTTGGTTTTCTGTATGGCATTTATATATGCCGTGAGAATGATTCTAAGAAGCCAAATCACCGTTCCTTGTGGATTTGTTGAATAGCTTTCTAGTGTTTGCTCTTGTCTATTCAAGCATTCTATTCCACTAAGTGATTTTGTTGGAGGTGTGCTGACAGTGTTAGAGCAGCTTTTATTAAAAGCGATTTTAATTAAGCTGCCAAAATATATATGTCATTGTTTTTAGCTCGTATAACGTTTTTGCTGTTTTTGGATCTCTATTTGGCTAACTAGTATTTTGTTGTATTGATCCCAGTTTTCATGTAGTTTTTGTATTCCAGAAGGAGCGTTTTTTCATGTATGATTAGATAATAAAGGCTTGTCTGACACGTACCATTTTTATATTATTTCACTTGCTTTTTGATTTGACGCGTTGCAATATGTTGATCTTTTTTATAAAAATAAGATTATAATCTACTTCTAATTCTAGTCGTTTTATACTTTTTAGGTTTATGTTTTTGCTTCTCGAGGATACGTGCCGGGCGTTGGCGTTGGAACTAAAAATTAGCAGTGTGTCATCTCAGCTGCAATTACTCTGCGGTGGTGTTTCTTGCTGATTGTAGGAAAGTACCCAGATCTACCCAGATTTTTTTACAATTGTCTTTTTGTCTGTCACTAGGTCTTTGAAACATAGATGGCATTAGATTAAGTACATGTTCTGTTATGATGCTTGCATGTGTTTCTACCAGCCATCTGCCCGGCATGTTAACCTTTTTATCTGTTTTTTGTAAATCCAAGACTAAATTGGTTTGCACGATGTTAAACATTGTACTTACCGTTACTGTTCTTTGGCAATCGGCAATAAATTTCTGGCGATCTTTATCTCAGAAACCTAAGAAAAGTTTGCATTTAAGTTACTCACCTTCTCTCACTCTTATCTATAAGTAGGACTTGATAGGTCCTTTTGGAATTTTTTCTAATTGACTACTTGTCATGTCTTTGTGTTGATAGTGGTTTGCACCTCAATCTATTAAGAAGGGTTGCCAGTTCTAAGTGTAGTCTTGGTAGCTATGTCATTACCTCTTTTGGAGCAGACAAATTTTTCAGATCTCTGATGTGGAGTTGTTTGTTCTTTAATAAATTTTTATTTGTTGCTGTACTGAAGAGTCATTGTTGGGTTAGATTGCCCGTACGTGTAATTTTTAGGAACATTTCGGGATGATGCCTGATTTTTATTTCAATTTATCAATCTTACTTAAAATTTTAGTTTTGATAGTTTTTGCTTCATTAAGATTGATGTAGTAAACGAAAAATTCTTTTGGAATTATTGTTAGTGCAATGCTTTTGAGAGTGTATTTAAAGGTTTTTTTAAGCTCACTTTACTGTCTCTGTTTTTTTTGCCGGTTGTTTTTGCGTGCTGCGTGATGTACCAGATGTGCAGGTAGTGTGGAGTATCGCTGTTGTGTCCTTGTCGTATTACCTTATATTTTATTTGGCTTAGTTGTTTTCCCTGTGCATCTTTTAATTTTTGAAACTTGCTCCTTACACGCAGAGTTATCCGCAAAGATTTTGAATCCGTTTAAGGATAGTGTACAGTGTACAGTGCCATAAAATATGGACCTTGAAGACTATAATACAATATGAGTAAATAATAAATTTGCGTCTATGAAAAGTATCCGCGTTTGAAAATAACGTATATATATATATAACGTGAATCCCAGATTTGGAATCGGTGGAGATTTCGATGCAGACATTCAGAATTGCGATTTGAAATGCTTTGCTCAAATAAATCTGAAATGTTTTATTTGAACGTATGTATTACTTGAATTTGAAATTTTGAATCTAATATTTTGAATCTGCGAGTAAAAAGGGCTTTAGAAACTATCTTCTTTTGTTGATTTTATTGAGTAACTGATTTACTCGGAGTTCTAATTTGTTGCAGCATTATTCTAACACAGCAAGATTTTTGACGTAGGCCGGAGAATGGCTCAGATGTACTTTATTAAGCAGTTTTTTACTTACTTTGGAGGGTCGACTGGACTCTTGAGATACGTAAGTTTATAAATCTGTCTCTAAACTTTTAGTGGAAGTTTGAAAAAAATATAAAATATAGAATAGAATTTGTAGAATATTGCAAACTATATATGGCCATGGAACAAAAACCTGATTTTGCTCAAACCACTGAAAATGCCTTTCTTTGCCTAATCTTGTAATTTTTTTAGATTTTTTAAGTAAGCCATTTTCGAGTAATAAGAAATTAAAATTTGAAAAAAAATTTTTTTTTTGCAATTTTTGATCGTTTTTAACTTTTAGGGTTGCGTTTTTAGGAAAAAACTGTAATCATTTTTTTTTTCAAAACTGTTCATATAATAATTTTTTGCAGCCAACAATTTTTTTTCTTAAGTTTGAAAATTTTGCTGAACTTTAAAGAACATTTTTTCTTCAAAAAAGATGATGGGTATTTTTTACTATGGATAAAAACTTGCTTTTATACGTGCAAAAGATACCCTGAAAATTTTAAGAAGTGTTGTGTGCTACGTTCCGCGATATCTTATAATGTATCCACAGAAATACTTAAAAAAAATTTTACATTTTTTGGTCGTTTTTAACTTCTCAGAATTGCATTTTTAGATAAAAATTATAACAAACATTTTTCTTTAAATTTGTCTAAAGAATAAGTTTTCAAACACAATTTTTTTTTTTTTTAATTTTTAAAATTTTGCAGAACTTTAAATAACAGTACTTCTTAAAAAAAAGATTTTCTTTTTTTTTTCAAATATTAATGAAAACGTGCTTTTATATGTAAAGCACGTTTTTATCAAGATTTGAAAAAAAATTAAAATACCTATCATTTTTTTTGATAAAAACTGTTAAAGTTTTGCAAAATTTTCAAAATTTAAAGAAAAAAAAATGTCTGTGAAAACTTATTTTTTAGACAATTTTGAAGAAAAAAAATTGTTATAATTTTTTCTTAAAAAGTTACAAACAATCAAAAATGTAAATTTAACATTGTAAGATATCTCGGAGCGTAGTGCGTACTTTCTGAAATTTTTAATCTTTTCCACATATAAAAGCAGTTTTTTATCTATATAAAAAAATACACGTCATCTTTAAAAAAAAAAGTTATTCAAAATTTAAAAAATAAATGGCTGTAAAAAATGATTCTTTGAACAATTTTGAAAAATAAAGTTTATTACAGTTTTTCCTAAATTTTTTTTCAATAAAATCGAGTTTTCTAAATTTTGATTGCATATTACTCAATAATGGCTTATTTAAAAATTCTAAAAAAATTTACAAGATCAGAACTCATTTATGTAGAGAAAGGCATTTTCAGTGGTTTGAGCAAAATTAAATTTTTGTTCCGTACACTTGACTCAGACATGGCTATATATAGTTTTGATGCTATAATGAAACGATATTAATTATAGAAATTTGAAATCTATTGTAAAAAAATTCTGAGCTTTGTAGAAATTTTGAAAATTATTCTATGACCTCAAGAGAATGCTCAAGAATTAGAATCTTACTTTTTTATTTATTCACCCATGGGTTCCTTATCAGACTCTTGCCTACCTGGCTTTAGCTTGACGGTCTCTTTTGTCCTGTTCTTTCTTTTTGATGATTTTTATAGCCTGATTCTTTAAAAAAATTTATGTATTTTTGCCTTTGAGCATATACTCCATCATATTTTTTGCTGTCAGAGCCAAACCTCCAGTCGTCTTCAGCCTTGTGCACGGCCACCCATTGCATTGGAACATGGTGTGTTTGGGTGTATCAACTTTGTCAGAGTATACGCAACGGTCAAACAGCGTATGACCCAGATTGGGCTGCTACAACAGCGTCTGTCTCCAGGTTAGGGGTGATTGGTGCAACATTCTCCAACACGCAGGGCTAGCGCGGCGTTTTAAGGTCAAAAACCCTCTAATAAAATGTCAAATTTAAAAACGCAATTACCCCAGGTGGGTAGAGTCCAACACACACAATCCTACACTGCACTCACTACCAGTCAACCTTATAGATTCTGAGGGAGGTAACAATTTTAAATCAAAGAAACACCCAAAGAAAGTTACAAAAACCAGTTTATACGTTGCAACTCTTAATGCCAAAACACTATCAACCAAAGACCGCCTGCTAGAATTAGAAGAAGAGCTAAATGGCATAAAATGAGACATAGTAGGTTTAAGCAAAGTCAGAAAGAAAGGAAAAGACCTACTTGTACTTAAATCAAGAAACAACCTATACTATAAAGAGAAAACAGATGGAAACACACATGGAGTTAGAATACTCATACACAAGAGATTAGCAAAAACCATCACAGGATCACCTATATGCCCTAAACTTTTTTTTCTACAAAAAAGAACATCGAAAATGGACTTGGAAAAGCCCTGACCATAGAACGGTAAGAAGTAATTATAATATATACCTCAACGCAACAACAGAAAAAAATAAATTGATACGCAGCACTATATTAAAGTCGTATACTAACATGTTTCAAGAAGCAGAAAAAGAATTTAAGACAGAACTTGAAATACTATGCCAAAAGCATACAACAGAAAGGATCGAAACCGATACACTTAACAATCTTATAATAGAAAATCTTACAACAGTAGCTAAGAAGTGTCTCAAAAAAAGAAAAGACAAGAGCAAAACTTCAGAAATCTCAGAGGCGACACGCAAACTTATCAGACAAAAAAAACGATACAATGCTCAGTAAAAAGGACAGAAAAGAAGCCAGTAAAAATATAAGGAAGCAAGTGAGAAAGGAAGTAGCGGCATATAATGAAAAGGAAATACTTGAAGTAATCACAGAAAACAAGTGCCTGAAAATATTTGCAAAGAAAATAAGAGGGCAAAATGAAGATAATAAAGTTGGTAGATAACAACGGAAAATTGCTAACAAACAGGGAAGAAATCGTACAATACTTGGAAGTCTACTATAAAAACCTCTACTCCTCAAAAACAAGAAAACTTCAACCAATCTTAGATGATAAAAGAGTCAAGCTAACTAGGCACTATACAGAGGATATTTCTGAAAATAGCGAAAATGAGGTGCAAATAGTACTAAAACCTATGAAAAACAACAAAGCACCTGGAGGAGATGGGGTAGCAATAGAGCTCATCAAAAAAGAAGGACCAACAATTATAAAATATCGTAAAACACTTTTCAACAAATGTTTATCTAATGAAAAAACACTAAAGTCGTAAAAAAACGCAAACGTAGTACTTATATTCAAAAAAAGGTAGCAAACATGATTTTAAAAACTATCGCTCAATATTGTTGCTCTCACACATTTATAAGCTCATGACAAAAATAATACACAAACAAATCTCGAATCGACTTGATGAATTTCAAACAAATGAACAAGCGGGCTTTAGGAAGGGGTTTAGCACTATAGACCACATACACACAATGAAACAACTCATCGAAAAGACCTCTGAATACAATAAAACCCTTTATATTACTTTTATAGACTTTGAAAAGGCATTTGATACGATGGAGACGTGAGCCTTAATTAACGAGATAAAGCGACGCAGGATCGACTACAGATTGAGCTTATTAAAGACATTTATGAAAATGCTACCTTTTCTAAACAAACCTTTGACACTACAAACCCAATTAACATCGGCCGCGGCATTAGGTAGGGAGAAACAATATCTCCAGGTGTTTACAAATGCATTAGAAGATGTTTTGTTTGCGGACAATATAGGAATCTTAGCAGACGACCCGCAGGAACTAGCGCAGATGACATCGGAGCTATATGAAGCAGCAAAACAAGTCGGACTATTCATGAACATTCAAAGATCAAGGTGATAGCAAATCGACTTCACCTATCACATTGAGAGAACAAACAATAGAAATAGCATCCGAATATGTGTAGCTAGGAACCTTACTTACCTTTGGAAAAGAAGCAGAGATTGATAAGCGTATAAATCTTGCATGGACAGCATATGAAATGCTTAAAAACGTTTTCCAGGTCAAATATCCACAACACGTCAAGACCAAGGTGTTTGACCAGTGTGTACTACCCGACTTGACGAACGCCTCGGAAACGTGGACAACAACGGAAAGAAGCATGGAAAAATTAAGGGTAACACAAAGAACCATGGAAAGAAAATTGCTTCGAATAACAATACGAGACAGGAAGACAAACGGCTGGATCAGAAACAAAACTAGAGTAGTGAATGTAACTTAACAGATGGCTAGGTGTAAGTGGAGATGGGCAAGCTACGTAACACAAAGAGAAGGGAAACGCTGGAGCCTGAAAATAATTGAATGGAGGCCACGAACGGGAGAAGGGGCTTTGGAAGACCTAGAACAAGGTTGAGCGGTGCTCTATCAAAGGTGGCGGGGAAGCAATGGGCAAGATAAGCAATGAACAGGACAAAATGGAAATACTAGAGGAGGCGTATGTTCAGGAATGGACAAAATAAGCGCTGCAGATGAGATGAGAAATGAGACTATGTTCATCCTTTTTAGGTAGGCTTGAAAGCAGCCGCGACCTGTTAGGATCTGGTGGACACTGGATCTGTGCACAACTGCTCTACTTTGGGGGCTCTGTATAGTACAATGGAGTTGGCCACCGAGTTAATAGCCAATCTGGCTCTTCCGATATTAGGCATCAGTCGCGCAAGTAATGCTACCGTTTTTTCAGCGTTTTTGGTAGTCTCTGCAATGTAAGCTCCCATGTGCTGATTTTTGCCAAGAAGGATTCCGAGATACTAGGCGTTATTTTTGCTGGTGACAATGACGTCCCCTACTCTTACAAACACAGATTTGAGTGAGTTACGTTTGACCGGTACAACCGCTTCAGTTTTGTGCGGGGCCAGTTTTATTCTTTATCTTGCCAACCACATTTTTATGCGGTTTACGGAATACTCATCATTCTCTTTGATGGTTGCTTTTCAAGATTTGTATACCCTACTAAAGTTGTATTCTCCGGCATGATTTCTCTAATCACCCTATTGACTATAACATAACGGCAAAGTCCCAGGACCTCAAATTACGTAAACAATCATATAAGTAATTATTTGAAAATGAAAAGATTTTGTTTTGGTATGTGAAGGTATTATTTAAATTTTTTGGTTTACAATTTTGGTACTTAGCTCCTTTGTTATTTCTGTTTTTTAATTATTAAAGGAAGAGTGTGGCACAGTACTTTGGGCATCTAACAGCTGCATAAAAAAAATGTCAAACGTTTATTCGCTCTTTCTAAAATTAAAATCTTTCTCTGGTCCGAAGTAGATTAATAATATCTCTAGTGGTTTGAAATCTTCTCAAAACTGTAAGTCTACCTGTAACGTAAGTTGACAGCATTACGGACAGAAAAAAGGCTGACCAGCAGTGACTACTGCTAATGCCATAGAAGTTTAGCAACAATAACAACTTTTGCTAAACTTTGCAGAAATTTGTAATCATGTAGAAATGTTTGTAACTTTATATACACTTGAGAAGTATAGAAGCAAAGAAAGGGTTGTAGAGTTTACCTTTTAGAAAGAATGAAATGAGTTTAATTTTATTTTAGTTACTGATGTAGTTTTTACCTGTTTTTTTTATTTTTTTTATTTTGGTAATTTTATTGTTTTTTTTTAATTACATTTCTCGAGCTTCTCTTGTATTGTTTTTAAGTTTCATAATGCAAGTTATTTTAAATTAGTCATTCTAGTGCATAGAACAGCTTCCCCATAAATTGATTACAAATATTACTTTTAATGCTGTTGTAAAGTGTTTAAACAAATTTAAAAAAACTTTTAATGACCTTAACTAACTAAAATATCATATTACATAACAAAATTTTACACAATCATAAAGCGATGTTGAACAATTTACCGGATGTTATAACTCATGTTACATTATTTAATTGAAAAAGCTATCCAGTTGAAATTATATATCAGCTTTGATATTATAGTTGCGACGAACATTAAAACAGTGAAATTAAGTTGGAAATAGAAACATTTGTGTTGTATAAAATCGATTTGGATTTTCAGAGCAGCAGCGTATGTGTGTGGAAATGTATTTGCCCGTTGCGAATTCATTAATAAACCTAATTACAAACAGCTCGCGCTATTATTATTCACCATCAACATTACATATTTAGTGTATGTAAAATTAAAAATTGTTTGTTTGTACGCCTATTATTATATTGCAATAAACATCATTATCCCCTCTCAAATTTTAGTCTAATGAAAAATTAACGGATATTATTGTGTTTGCTAATTACCCCTATTTTCCCTGTAGAGGCTTTTATTATAATGCTACAAACGTTACATTGCGAATAACATTGATTATTTAATTGTAGTTTATTGGTTTGGAAAATCTAATAGCATTTTTTTAATTGGTTTTGATTGTTTGATCTCTGATAGTGTAATTTGTTATGTTTTGATAGCATAATTTGCATTTGGGGGGTAACTATATCACACTTGCAGTTTGCAAACTAATAGGTAACATGGGGCGAGGTATATTAATGTTGATGAAGACGATAATGAAAGCTGCCGGCTCTCGCTCGTCTAGGAATTGTTTAGAGGTGCTGCACGGAAATTAATATAGAAAATTTACTGGGTTAATATAGTCGAAAATGTAACTATTTACATTAAAATATTATTTTCTAAAAATTATCTTGATATAGAAATATTTCAAAAAATTTAATCTTATATCTAGCGCATGATAAGACGCTATAAAAATAAAGTTTCATAAGAGCAAAACTAACCAACTCCTTTTCCATCCTTTTGAGACATGCGATAACATTAAATTTAATCAACAAGTGGCACGGACTCACCACCACAAACCATCACCGAGGGGGTGAATACCAGTAAATGTATTTACAAACGATTGAGAACATCTTTATTAAATGCTTCATGCATTAACAATGGTGTTTAGGAGGACTTAGCTGCAGTTGAGTATTGCAGTTTCGATGCTACTATGGGAGATCGGTGCATTAAGATACCGCTTCATGACCAACGATATGCGAATATTATTTTAACGTTTATGATGTTGCGATTATATATTGATTTAAAGTGGATTGATTGCTATTTTCTAATTTTAACTGTAAAAAATATTTAGGAAATGAGTTCATGCATTCATAGTTTTGTAAAAATAATTCTTGTAATTGATCACCATGAATGGTGTGAAATATTTCTCCTTTTGGTACTTCCCATTCTAAAGTCTTATTGTTACCGTTTAGTACATTTTAAGCGATTGATTTTTATCGACCGTGCTAAAACGCAACAATATAAACAAAATCGCAATTTGACCTACATACTTGGAAATTGAAATTTAATAAAGAGTCGGTCATCGCACGCGACTACTTCTATATTTTCCCGATAATAAATCGGGAAAAATTGGTGTCTCGCGAGCTCGAGCAAAGCGTGAAATGAGGCATGGCGTTTATTTTTCCATTCTGTAGTAAAAATCCATCCAACTATATACACTATTTGCTTTTCTAAGTGGAAAACAAAACGGACCCAACACACATACATACATAACACATTCGAGTCGTTGTTTGGAAAAATAAAACGAGAGCGCCACTTTGTCATAGAAAATCACCAAGAGGAAACAAATGGAGTTTGTATAAATCTAATAGTGTTCCGAGATAGTTTACAGGTTTTACATTTTCTATGAGAATTTGATGTATTTATTTGCTTACTCGACTGAAATGATTTTAAAATTCAATACAATACAAAGTAACTTTTATTATCATATATTCCAATAAATTTCTAAATTCTTTGTTTACTACATACATTGAACGTATTTTAATCTTCTACTTTAATATAAAGTAGAAGATTACATTATGCAATCAAATTTGCGGAATGTATTCTGTGATTATTTACCTTAAGCTGAGTTTTAAAGTAGATGAAGGTTATTTTACATTATCGATTGTAGAAACTGACACGCGTAAAACTTTGATATCTCTGTTCTGTAAAAAAGCTAAAAAAAATAAAAAAAAAATATATAAAATTTTGTTAGTAAAGAATAAATTTATTATCTGGTGAGCTGGCAACAGTTTAAGAGAATTAGTACTTTCTTTTTCGGAGATGCTTATAGCATTACACATCGCTTTTAAGCATTTTACAGAGTTTGCTTTAGTGATTTTTTTAAGTTGTAGAAAGCATTATTAATTCAGTTTTTTTTAATGTACTTTTTTGTGGCTTAGCTAGATAATCTTTAAATAACCAAAAATGTGTGACGACTTAATTTTAGTAGTGCGCATTCTACGTCAACCTTAAAGGCGTTGTTTATTAGTTGTGGCTTGACGGGTGCCAAAAAGTTATGCGCTTTTTTAATCTAATTTGTCTGGATCTGGGTTGAGGTGTTCTGCAGTTTTTCGTAGAATTTGACTGCAAAGTTCTTTATTTAATTTTGTAGTGACGTAGTTCTGATATTGTGTTTCATCTAGATGTTCCGTATGTATCATTTAGATTATAATATTTGTTTAAGGCATGGACGTCTTAAGGGAAATTATTTTTAACGCTCATTTTTGTATACCGTTTTGATCCTAGTCCAAATCTGATTTGACACTTTCAAGTGGAGTTTTATTGCCAGTATCTCTTAAGAAGAGGTTAACCTCACGGTGGACTCTCTTGACGTGATTTAGGTTTAAATTTGTAGACCCCGGTGCCGGTGAGCACTAAAGTTTAAAGCTATCAGCAAATATTTTGACCAGCATCGGTGTCTATTTGTTTTAAACTAATTTACGTTTTCGCGTTTTGTAATTGATTTTAGCGCATTTTACTAACACAGATTTGTGTGCTATCTTATGGCTTGTCTGATTAGGTGCTACACTTTGTTCTTTATTTTGCAATCTTCTGGGATGGGGTAACGTTTCTAACTATGCCTGCGTGATTACGTTCCCGAATTAATTTTTTAGTCTTTCTTGAAATACTTATTGGGTTGTCAGCACAGATGTTAAAGGTTTTTGTGTTTTTTTCTAAAGCGTAATTAATTTATGTTGTCAGTTAAGAGCTGACAGTTTGTTCTGTGAACAGAGAAGTTATTCTTTTTTACCGTTTTTTGTTTGAGAATTTCTTACTTGATCTGATTATGATCAGATTGTTGACAACCTTAACAGAGACTATATAGTGAATATTTTAGAGCATAAGAATGTTTGCATTATATTCCGCCCGATGGTTGAGTGTTTGCATTAGTTTTTTGACTGAACTGAACCACAAGGGGTGTTTTGAATTTTTTGCTAAAATAGTCGGGGTAAGTAAAAACATTTTGCAACTTTGGGATGATCTGTCAATTTTTTGCTAATGATCAATGTGCCATGCCGTAGGTCTGCGTTAACACTCAAATATCCAAATCACTTGATGTAAGCATAGTATCTGAGACTAATTTTAACTATTTTTGTAGAAGAACTTTTTGTTACTTTATTTTATGCTATTCGTGTTCTAATAGAATACGATTAATATATTTTAGTAGGTTAGCCATATTATTTGGCAGAGAATTGAATAGTTGTCAACATACACAATTGAAGAGCACCTATTTATTTGTTTGTAGCTAGGTTGATGTTTCTGTTTGAGTTGTTGGTATTATTAGGTTGAATGACCTAGGAGAAGTATTGTTTCTCTTTAAAACTAAAACAAGACAGGATTTTGTTTATTTGATTGTTTTGTATGTTTGTGCAGACTGATAAAGTAGAGCACCTGACAATGGTGGCACTGGGCAACCTCACATATCTTATAGTTTGCTTTAACCTTAATTAATAGTCTTTTTGGGTTGATATGCGATAAATCTAAATCTAATAGCTTTAACTTTAATTGTAACTATATTTCAAAAAATAAATCTTGTTTTGTGTGCCACTTTTAACCCATCAATAAAATAAAATTGAAGGACGTCATACTTTAGCACTTAACTTTAAAATTTAACAGAGCTTTAAGATTAAAGAACTTTTTACTTTTTTTCGATTTTGCCTTTAAGTACAGAACCGGATTTTTTTTTTGCTTGGTAAGAAGAACTTATTTTTTGACACAAGCAATATTTTGCTGGTATATCAGCCATAAACTTGACTTTGGAGTTTCTGTTTGATGATTTAAAGGCTATAATAATATAACTCTATATTTATTTTTAATTCATGTAATCTTGTTAACTGTTCTATTGGTTCAGAATTTGCATTAAGTATAAAACATTTTCTACCCACTACTGCTCTATTTGCATGTGTCAATCTTAGCAAGGCATTATATATAGCAATCAAACTAAGACATTTTTTGTTGTAAACACTTGTAACAGGGTTCGTTTTCCTTATTATGATTAATTATTTTAATTGCTAATATTTTGACGGGCCCTATATATCAATAGTTTTGCTAAATAATTAATTAATTAATTACCGTACCGTTTAAAATATTTATTATAAAATATCGGGTTAATAAATATTCTTTATTTAAGCATAAAATGCCGAATATTTTAAACATAACCTAGCCGCCACGTGTTTTACTAAATAGGTTTTCTACCTACCCCATATGCTTTATATGATTTAATCCAGGCTCCTCACTAATTCAAACACTCATTTAGCACTTCACACATATTATTTAACAATATTTAATTGAAAATTGGCTGTGAAAATTATCCGCTGAAGACAGCTGATATGATCGGCTATGTTCACAAATTATTTACTGGGCCGGAGTGATGTAATTAAAAGGGCCACATATTATGTAATTAGTTTAATTAATATAATTTCTAATAATTTTAGGTTTTTTTAGTTAGTTAGTATTAATTTACGGTTTTTTTCGGAAAGTACCGATTATTTTAAAGTACAGTTTATACAGTAGTTTCCGAGAGTTGCGTACTAAGTTTTATGCAAATTAGTTTTAAGATATCTTTTAATTATTATATAATTAGTTAGTTAGAGATATTTGTAGTAATTGTAAATTAGTTGGTAGGCCTGGTTGGCTATCCAATCAGGTACCACAATTTATCCTCTCTCCAGAACAATAGGGTATAAATACGAAAGAATTGTTAAAACATAGGCAGTCACTGTCCCACATAGTCAGCCTGATTTTGCCAAGACAGACCAAGTCAGCCAGTAACAGTGCATAGTTTACCAGGGTAAAGAACCTGAAATCAAAGTAACTCTCAACAGAAATGTGTATTGCCTGGCCCTGACAGGACGTACATATATTCTGTAGAGTGCGGTATTGTATTGCTAGACGATATTGCGTGCCCTGATCCTGCCGGTACATTGTTGTATCGTCAATACAAATATTGTTGGAGGCATTACAAATCTTGATCCTGCCGAGACTTGTAATCTTCCGATATTTACCTGTATATATCTAGAACACCCGAAATCCGAACCCTGTTGATCACGACTGTTTGCTACTTGTGCCGCTTTCCAGTTTCCAGAGCGGGGAAACGTTACAAACTTTTAATTGATTTTAACATTCACACACACATTCTGCTCACCGTTTTTACGTTATTTTTTTATTAAAAGCTTAATTATCTCTTTTTGAATATGTTTTTTACACTATTAAGCCGTCATAATAATTTGTATACTTGTATTATCTATCAAAGAGTTTTTGCGCCTGGGTAAACATTTTTGTTGTCAAATTGACAGATATTTATCAAAGCTACAAACAACTTTGGAGTGAGGTGCAGCAAAAACTGTTAATTATACGATGTGAGACTTTGGGTACTGTGTGCTTGTTGAGCTAAGTATGCAATGTTTCAAGTTTTTGGAACCAAAGTGGCACCTAGTGCTCATTGTGTAGTCTCACAACAAATCCAATGACTTTTTTTTTTGCTGCACGTTACTGTGAAATGTGCGTAACTTTGAATACCTAAACTATATTAACATTTACTCGCAGATGTAATTGTTCATCTGACAGCAAGAATATTTACGCGGTCGCAGAAACCCTTTAGTAAATATTAAGTTTTTCTTAGATTTGATAGCTGCATTTGATAATGTGGAAAAACAAAAATTATGTACAATTATAACTTTTTCTTTCAAACATAGATAAATCATAGATCTGGTAAAAATAATAGAAGGTGTATATGTAGAAACTGTAAGTAGAGTGTGTGTAAATGGTAAAATAAATTTAAAAAATTGGATAATGAATAGTTTTGCACATTTTCAAGTATTAGTCGGTCGTTTGGGGGTATCACCGTACTTTAAAAGCAATGTATGTTTTTGTTTTAAGTAGAGTCTTATGGTTTTTTAGTTGTAATAAGGTCTAGGCTTTAAGCCCACACGTCCTGAAAGTTGACTTTTTTGCGCCAAGTCACCAGTTTTAATTTAGCTTACTTTGTTGGAGTGTCCATTTACCCAGCACAATTTGATTTTACTTATACGAGCTGCTTATGAAAGGGCATGATGACATTCTAATATTAGCTTTTATGAGGTTTTTTATAGCTAGAATTGCTACTTTGCTATTTGGATTGGTACGTTTTTACCAGATGTTTGTCGTGTTACTATTTCCATTACTCTATGGGTTGTCCTAACTATCTTGAATTGAAAGATAATTGTGTATCTTTGGGTTCAAGGACATTGAGGTGTTTATGTATTGAGACTAAACTTCTGTATCAGAGCATAAAAATGTTTTAAACTTTTGGTGAAGGACTTTTTTTTAATACCAAATGGGTGGTTATGATGTTTTTTGCACTCTTAGCAGAAGTGTTTTCTATTTAACTTCTGTTGCTACTTTCTTAAACTAGATGTCTAATGGTGGCAGACACAGCATTGCTTTCATGCCTGCAGTTAGCTTCGATTGATTTAGTTGGTTTGCGGACGTTTTTAGCTTAGTTTTTTGCTATCAGACCAGTACCCCTAAGGCAGCACAAGTCTTGATGACAGATGTGTTTACAGTTTTAAAATGACATACAAATGATATTTTTTTTAGATCTTATGTTTAGGTGTAGTTCTCATGTGAGCTTGCTGTCAACTATCATAGACAGCATTAGTAGGTTGTTTAAGAGTCTCTCTAAATTGAACTTGTCATTTTTTTTGGTGAATAATGCCACTTTTAAATTTGCCATAGCAGAATCGTTATGTCATCTGCGTAGCCAATTATTGCAAAGACTTGGGTTATTCAGTTGAATTAGGCTGTTTACTACTATATTCCATAGTAATGGTAATAAAACTTTACCTCAATGGTAGCTTTTGGCAACAACTTTTCTGACTGTTGTGTTATCTACAATGGCTGTTACGGCCTTTTCTCTAAAATGTTTTTTAACTATTCAAGGATTGTGGGGTTAACGCCATGCGTTGTGAAGGCTATTTCTATTTTGTGGAAAGTGGTTTTGTCAAATTCACTTTTAATATCTATGAGTACAGAAAGGGTGGACATATTAATCCTGTAGTGATGTTTTGATTTAGTCTTTTACACTGTGTAGCCCGGATTCTGTAGATCTTTCCTAGGTTTATGCATGTTGGTTTGAGTGTATTGGAGTTTCCCGAATTGATCTTTTACTTTCTTGATTGTTTTAGAAGAGCAGACGTGAGACCTTTTGGGCGGTAGAATATAGCTAGGGTGTTATGACAGCATCTTGGTTTTGGTATAAATACAACTTCTACTTTCACTCATCTTCCGACTAACCTTGTGTCAAAGTGGTTTAGCCTGGAACATGAGTTTCTAAAAGTATCTCAGTTACTTTCAACAGGTTGGCCGTATGTGCCGTCCAACCGTTTTAAGCAACAGTGTTGTTACTTAAAGTTTTTGATAAGATTTTTTTTAGTCTTGCAGCAGTAGAGATGTTTTTAACATCCTCGCAAAAAAATCTTCTTTTGTCGTTGACCAATAAGTTTTTGTAATCTTTCTGTACGTTTTGTTCAGTATGATTAACATATTGATTTTTTTGCTGTGGTTTGAATTTCATCTATCTGTGATTGAATATTGTGCCCGAGCTTAATACATGCTAGTTTGAATTTGTTTGAAATTTGTATACTTGCTAGTGTAAGTAAAGTGATTTGGATATGCAGAAGACTAGTGATTGTACTAAACGAATTAATAAAATGTTGAATAATTTACGAATAAAAGAACAAATGTAAAAGAAAAACAAAAAAATATTGAAAATTGGAAAATTGGAAAATAACTAGGAAGGCATACTTACCTACAAAGAGAGATCAGAAAGATCAGAGGTACAAAAAAAATTAAAAAGTTTTTTTTAAATATTTATATTATTTATTCAATGTAACCAATTGTGAATATGAGCACATAAACGATTAGTGGTACATAATTGCCGTGTTTCAAAACTTTATCTAGTTTACACAACATATATACTATTGCATTTGGAACGTGAAATTTCATAAACACCCGATTTTCTTAAGGGATTAATTTTATCTTGTATACCTGACCTGTCCGCTCTCATCAAACGGAGTTTTAGTAAAATTTTGTTATATACGCACAATGGTGTAACCGTTATTAACAGACTTGTAAGTTTTAATTATATGATCAAAATCAAGTGAAGTTAGATACACTATACAAGACGGCACATACCCTGTTTGATAAGAGCGGACAGTTCAATCATTTTTACTCTCACTGTATTAGAAAACGCCGAGATTTACAAAAAACAATGTAATCTTTTTGTTAATCTGTTGAATGAGCAAAAGGACTTACCACAATATAAATCACCATTTTTTTTTAAATCTCTCTAGACCATCAGTAATGCGGTTTATTTAAAGAGTTTTGTTGTGGCGTGAGGCAAAGATGTATCGTAACGCCTCTTTTATATATTCTTTACAGTAAAATTATTTTCAACAAAACCTTGGAAAAGAAATCGGCGGGAATAATTATAAATGCAGTACTTATTAACATCAAGTATCTAAATAAGTAGGTTACACGTGCGGGGCAAAGAGAAAATACCATTTCTTAAAAGTGGCAAAATACAACATTCACCACCGGAGGAGAGGAGGATCAAAGCAGATGAAAAAGATCAAGTTGAGAAGAAAAGAGGGAGAGAGATAAACTCACCAGGAGAGACCCAAGAGACAAAGAGAATAAACGCCCAAACAACAATGCATAAATTGGGGGTAATGCTGAGAGAATTAAAAGAATTAACGACAGAGTGCGTCAATACAAAAGTTGAAATTAAAAAAATAACAAATCAAATAGTGGCAGTATTTGAAAAATTGGAGTTTGAAGAAAATCAAAAGAGTGAAGAAGAAAATAAAGAAAATAAAATAATGGTAGAAACGTCAACCTAGACAAACCAGTTGGAAACCAATATGTTTGTGAACGAACAGGAGATGAGAGAAATTAAAAACCAGGAAGATATGGAAAAAATAATGAACAAGGAATGGCGTGAAAAAGATTACGACCATGTAAAAATAGAAAAAAAAAAACAATGATGGGAAGGGAAACAAACCGACACAGCGGTACTCATCAGTTTAGACGAAATAGGAAAAGAGAAAGTTATTCTAAAACAGGTAAAGGAGAAATATCCGGAGTTGATGGAAGAACAAGAAGAAGATAAAAACAACGAAACACCATACGTAGAAATCATAAAAAGCTAAGCGGAAAAAAAGTGGGAAAGGTGCATATAATCAAACAGAAGTACGAAACGGGAGAAAAAGCGGCTATAAATATGCAAGACGCTATTGAAAGAGTGCTGAACAAAGCAAATGAGTTGAACATTGAGGAAATTAATATTCCCGTACCAAATGGAATTGCACCAAGAGAAGCGAGAAAAATTATGGGAATAGCGGGAAGAAGAACCAAGCCAAAAATGAGAATGTGCATTCCGCCACAACTACAATCTGCGCAAATAAATGGGGAAAAGAGACCTGAAACAGGAGCTATAGTGGTGAGCAAAGAAGGGGTAACATATGCAGATCTATTAAAACAGACAAAAATTCATATGAAAGGTACGACATTTAAAGAAATAAGAGAAACAAAGAAAGGAGAGTTGCTATTAGTAACAAACGCAAATGAGACCGAAAAAGAAATAGAAAAGATAAGAGAAGGAATGGAAGGATTTAATATAAAAAAAGCGAGCAAAGAGCTAACAGGAGAACTGGTTATGATTAAAGGTATAAATCCAGAGATCAGCAGAGAGGAACTGATTGAAGAAATTAAAGGGAAAGTGGACAATAAAGAAATCGTGATTATATCACTAAAGAAAGGGTACAGGGAAATACAAACGGCCATAATTAAGATGGAGAAAGACTCAGCGGAAAATATAATAAAAATAGGAAGTATAAACATAGGACTCATAAGATGCAGAACGGAAAGAGCAAAAGCGAATGAGTGCCAATGCTATAAATGTTGGATGAAGGGACACGTAGCGGCGGAATGCAGAGGGGAAGACAGATCTTCGTTGTGCATAAAATGCGGAAAAGAAGGACACAAAATAGCGAATATTGCATAGAGTGTAAGGTGTTAGGCCATCGATCTGGAGGGAGAAGATGCCCCGCTACAATTAGAAAAGAAACTAGAAGACCAAGAAAGAATATAGAGGACAACAACCCAGAAAGTTGGAATCAACACGGAAGGGAACCTATAACCGAAAATGTATAACATCATCCAAACAAATATAGGGAGGGGAAGAGAGGCACATGACCTACTGGTAGCAACTGCGATGAGAGAAAAAATTAACATAGTGATAGCGAGCGAACCAAATAAAAAAAAGCTAAGCGGGGAATGGATCAAAGATAGAGGATCAGACGCAGCCATCCTAGCAAGGGGAAAGTGTAAAGACAAGGTGGAAAGGTGGGGCACTCCCAAAGGAAAGATGGACAGAGAGAAGATAAAAATAGCAATGGAGGTAGAAGATGTAACAGAAAGCGAAAACATAGAGGAAAGATGCAAACGATACTCGGAAAAACTGAGAAAGGCAGCGGAAGAAGCAATTCCCAGGTATAGGGAAGGAGGAAGAAAGGGACCGTACTGGTGGTGCAATGAGATAAAGGAAAGCAGGAAAAAAGCAATACAAACCGGAAGGAAGGTCAAAAGACAGAAACGAAAAGGGGAAGACACTGCAGAGACAGAAGAAGAATTAAAAATGGACAGAAAAGCACTGAGAAAGGCGATAAAAGACAGCAAGAAGAGATGCTGGAAAGAATCGATAGATTCCATAAATAAGGATCCCTGGGGAAAACCGTACAAAATTGCAATGAATAAACTGGGAGGAAGATCAAAGGGAGTGTGCTTAAAGGAGGAGGAAGGGGAAGAAAAAATAATTGAGAAATTGTTCCCAAAAGGAATAGCGGTAAAAGAACCAACAAAGACAAGTAAAGAAGAGGAAGCAGATATGACAACAGTAGAGGAGATGAAACAGATCATAAGAGAACTACCTAACAATAAGGCACCAGGTCCGGATGAGATAACAGCGGAGATAGTGAAAGCAGCGTTAGAAGGAAACGAAATAGAACTAACACAAATATTAAACAGATGTCTAAATGAAGGAACATTCCCGAAATGTTGGAAAGAGGCAAACTTAGTGCTGATTGAGAAGAAGAAAGAATCAGGTAAATAAAAAACGTATAGACCAATTTGTTTAATCAATACATTGGCAAAGATAATGGAAAAAGTTATTGTGAGAAGAATAGAGAAAGAAATAGAAGAAAAGGGTGGATGGGAAAGTGAACAATACGGATTTACCAAATGGAGATCGACGCTAGGAGCTATCGAGAAGATAAAAGCGATAGCAAAAGAAGCAAACAGCGGCGCACATAGGAAAAGACAGCATTGCATCATAATAGCGTTGGATATACAAAACGCGTTTAATAGCGTACTATGGGAAGCAATTATAGAAGCAGCAAAAAAGAAAGAATTGACAAAAAAAAACGATCAAGATAATATGGAGATAAGATAGATAGATAGATAAATAGATAGATAGATAGATAGATAGATAGATAGATTAGATTATCTAAAAAAAAAATTAAAAATCGTCAATTTTGTAAAAACAATTCTCTATAAGAATATCTTTAATGGTAGATCTAAATTTAACATAACTTAGATTTTTTTATATATGAGGGCAGTTTGTTAAACAGTTTTATACCTATGTACCTGACACCATCCATACTTATTTTCAAGCGTATATACGGCAAACAGATATTACTGCCATTGCGAGTATTATAATTATTGTTTGCGTGTGTAATAAATAAACTCAAATTTTCTTTGATATAACACAAGCAACGCAGAATATAATAACTTGTAAAAGTTAAAATTTTCAAAATTTTAAAACTACTTTTACAACAGTCCCTATACCTAATACCTGCTAAAATTCGGATTGCTCGTCTTTGCAATCCGAATACACGATGCCGGATAACAGAATAGCCCCAGCATAATATGGCATATGACATGTGTGACTCAAAATATGAAAAATAAACTGTACGTAAACATTCCTCAGTTATCGTTCCTTTCAAGCTTCTTATTACAAAAACAGATCTTGACAACGTTTTTGACAAATCATCTCCATGTATTGTCCACTTGAGTTTAGGATCAAGACTGACACCTAAATATTTAATAGAACTTAGTTCATTATGCGTTTCTTTTACTTAAAAAACCATATTGTTTGTTTTGTCTTCATTTAGCATCAATTTATTATTGTGAAACCAGATTGAAGTTTCTTCCAATAACGCTTGGGAATGTTGATTGACTATTTCCACCTGAGCTGACCTATAAAGAATAATAGTATCGTCGGCGTAGAGAAAAATTGGTGCTGATATATTGTTAGGTAAATTGTTAATATATAAGAGAAATAATAAAGGGCCAAGAATTGAACCCTGTGGTACCCCGTGTTTAATTTGCAACATTTTTGATGTTACATTATTGCAATTAACAATCTGCTTCCTATTGCTAAGGTAAGAAAGCAATAACTTATTATACTATTTGGGTGAAAATTATAGAAATTAAGCTTCCGAAGCAGTATATCATGTGATACACAGTCGAAAGCTTTTCTCAAGTCTAGCAGACTCACTTTTGTGTATTCTTTATTTTCAAATCCCTTTATTATTTCATCCACAACTTCCGTTATTGCATGCGTGGTTGAAAGCCCTTTTCTAAAACCAAATTGACATGACGTTAACAGGTTGTTTTTGTTTTATCTACAAGGAAGAAACTTAGTGACCAATAAGGGTAAATTTAGACTGACCAGAGGGGTACCACAAGGCTCAGCACTAGGACCCAAATTATGGAACTTAGTATATAATGAGCTTCTCGGAATGCGGCTGCCAGACGGGGTGACGATAACGGCATTTGCTGATGACTTAGCTTTAGTAGGTAGGGATGCAGACGTAGAAGTACTAAAGGAAAGGCTAGAGTTGACAATTAGTATGATAAAGAAATGGATGAAAAGTAAAGGGCTAGAATTAGCACCGCAGAAAACGGAAGCGGCATGGTTATCGAAAAAGAGGACAAATAGAGAAACCGGAAAAATACAGATAGGTGAACAAATAATAACCATAGGGAAGAAGATTAAATATCTGGGAGTTACACTGGAAGCAAAAGGATGGAACGAGCAGATTAAGGAAGCGGTAAAAGGAACAAAGAAAATGGAAGGAATGCTTAGTAGGCTCATGCCAAACAAGGTAGGACCAGGACAAGAGGCAAGAAGGCTAATAGCAACGGCGGCCAAAAGTAAACTACTGTACGCCGCAGAAACATGGGGAGATGCCTTAAAAACAAAAAAAAAAACAGAAAAGAAATAAGAGGAGTCATTACTAAAGCAAGCTCGTTAAGGATATGTAGGGCTTACAGAACGGTGTTGCAAGAAGCGCTAGAGGTAATCGCGGCGACACTACCCGCAGACTTGATGGTAGAAGAAAGATTAAACATAAAGAAACTGTTAAATGAAGGAAATAGTAAGCAAGAAGCAAAGAGACAAGCAAGAGATAATACAATAAAAAAATGGCAGACACAGTGGAAAGACGGAGAAAAAGGTGAATGAACAAGAGAGTTAATACCAGAAATAAAGAAATGGGTAGAGAATAAATTGGAAACGTGTTACTATACAACACAACTATTCACCGGACATGGAGCCTTTGGAAAGTATTTACAAAATATAAATAAAATGAAGAAAGAAGAGAAATGTATATTCTGCCAAGAAGACACGTATGACGACGCAGAACATACGCTAATAGAGTGCGAAGCGTGGGAAAATGATAGGAAAGAGTTAGAGAAAGTATTGAAAAACGAAATTGATAAATTAATATTTGCCTGAATGACGAAAACAAATGGAGAGCATTAAAAAACTATGCAACGGCAGTAATGAGAAAAAAGATAGAGGAGTTTGACAACTCAAGATATAGATAAACGAAAATGGAAGTAAACACACACATCAAAAACTACAGAAGACAAAGAAAGGAGGAAAGAGAAGCTAAGTGGAAGCAAAAGAACATAGAAAAAAGCAATGAAAAGAAAAAATACAAAGAAGGTCAAGACAACTATGCCTACCAAAGAATGGAAGAGGAGAAAGTAGACAAGAAAAGAATATACAATAAAACATTTGTACCTACCGAATTTGCAGAAATAAGGAAAAAAAGAAAAGAGCTGCTCAAAGAAAGCAAACTGACGTAACTGACCAGAGAATTTCCAAATGGTAGATACGCCATTTCGAGATTGACTGACAATGTAACCTTTGAAATGGTCAGAGTATACTTGGCAACCAGGGGATACAAAGAAATAATTCCAAATAGAGACTCAAGAATATCCTTAGAAGTTAAATTGGCAAATCTAGGATTACCAAAAGAGGTACACTTAATGGAACTCCACAAAATATTCATGAATGAGAGAGGATACGCCGACAAAGAAGTGAATGAAGACTTAGAGAAACTAAGAAGACATCTAAGGACAAATCAAACAACTAGGCTGAATAACAATAGAATGCCAGAAAGGAGAGATGAACGTCAGTATAGGACAGACAACAAATACGGTATAGGGAGAGATGAGCCGGGGACAGCATGTGTTGCCGCAGCAGTCTGTGTAAATCCCACAAGGCCGAAACCAGCTCATCTCAAACTAATAATAGATTAGAGACAGACATGATAAGGACAAAATGACAACAGAACTAACGTAGAGAAGAAAACCGAAAGGTATTGCCCTGCGTTAGTGATTCTCAAGGGCCACTTGCTAAGACCACAACCTCACTACGTCCTTAAAAAAAAAAAACATCAAGTATCAGGATGACACCGTTCTGTTAGCAAGCAGTCTTAGAGATATACAACACTTTCTAAAAAAACTAAACTATTAATGTAATGAATACGGCCTAAAATTAAACATTAATAGAACTAAGCCAATAGTAATTACAAAGTCTTTAAGAATCAAAACCAGATAAGTTTGCAAATAGCAAAGTATTGTCATAGAAAATGTGGACGCATATAAACACCTAAGAACCTAGATAGAACAAACAGGTGAATAAAGAACAAGAATAGAAATTGCCAGATCAGTATTTATGGAAATGAAGAATATATTACTACGTTGCTTCATATTCTTAACGTTTTTGTATGGTGTTGAAACGTGAACTCTTAAGAAGAATCACACCGACAAATTGAAAGTCTTTGAAATGTAGTGCTTTTGCATTATGTGGCGTATCGCTTGTACGGTTAGAATTACGAGAAAGATTAAATATTTAGATTACATAGTGAGAGGACCCAAATACAATTTTTTTTTTTAACTGGTAGTACATTAGTGGAAAGAGAACTATTGGTACACGTCGGGTATCGTGGCTCAAAAACCACTGGTAACTGGTTTGAAGCTACTATTTTGAGCTGCAGTCAATAAGGTTTGAATAGCTACAATAATAGCAAACTGCCGATAGGAGATGCACTCAAGGAAGAAGAAGATTATGTCTAAAAAATGTGATATAATAAGGAAGGTATAATTGAAAAGAGAGATTAGTCAGAATATCATACTCATTAATTACTTTCTGAATGTGATAGACAAACAAGAAACAGTATATTTGGTAGCACATTCGTACATTGAAAACTTCTTATATGACAACTCTAATACAAGAAAAACATACCTAGTAACGATCAAGAATGTGACAACAAAGACTTGATCACTGAGAAAGACGAGAATATCAATTTACTATATATTATATACTGTATTAAGTACATCTCGTATAAGTTTTGATTTAATATTTGAAAATTGTGATGAGATAACTCAGTTATAGAGCGTTAGCATAGCATGATAACTGTCTGGGGTTTTCTCTCCGAAATTTAATATATAATAAAAAAGATCATTAGTAAAAATTATTTTATTTATATAATTTATGGGCGGTTTAGTTGAGTTATTATTAAATAAAATAAATTTAAAATTAAAATAATCAACATATGTGTTTATTTTGAATTTATTTAATTTAGTATTAACAACAACTGAACCTTTAATAATCTTATAAAAATATATCTATAAAAATATGAAAATAATATATTTATAATAAATTAAATTAAAACATTTAGAATTTATTTGATAATTTCATTTTTGTATTTATTTATTTTTTTCAAAAAGAGACTACATATTCAGTATAAAAATCTAAAATATTTTTGATATTTTAAGTATGTTTGATTTTAATTTAAATTGTAATTTTAATTTTTATGTTTAAGTTACTAATATATTTTTTTATATTGTTACAGGTGAGTTAGTTGATCAGAAACTTTTATAATACAATATTTAAAAGGAGGTAAGTTTGATTTATATATTTGTATCTTGGTTATAATAACTATTTGTTGAGCAATATGATTTAGTCTTTATTATGAAGTATATCATGTAATGTAATATTTTTTCTAAATTTAAAAAAAGCTTTTGTTTTTTTTGTGACTTTTTTTTTAATCTATGGCGCACTGAATTCTGCAATTTACTTCTGTATCTGGGTCTAAATAAGTTATTATCATTAATATTCAAATTTGTTTACCTTCTATATATTTTTATCCTTAAAAAATATAATTTGCAATAAAATATTAAAATTAATTTAAACTATCTAATGCTGTACCAAAAATTCGAATATTATCATTATAATGATTACAATCTCATACGAATATAGTAGGGTTTTAGGTTATCTTTATTAGTGCCTTGAACTTGAAAAATAATTTACATAAAATTATATTGGCTTATAAACATAGTAATGAATAAATCATATTAATTGATAACAAATAATGACATTTTTGACAAACTTTATAATTACTGATTGATAAAAAGTCTTATAAAAAGATAAATATTTATTGAATCACACCCACAACATATTTTTTATCACGTTTATTTGAATTACAACCAAAGGTTTAAAACATGCAAATCTAATATTTTATTGGAGCGATGCAAGTTATACTGGTAAATTTTGCATAACCTGAAATATTCTTTATTAATCTGCAATTAACAACTTTGTTGAAAGATGATTTTACGCGTTATCAATAAACTTAAACTGTTTAATACAGATAAATAATCTTTTCTTTCTGATTAGTTATTATAAGAAAATTAAATTAAAAGCAATTAAATCAGTTTTAATAATTCACTCAAGCTACTTAATTAATCCAATCTCATCTATTTTATCCCCGCGTAAAGCTATCGTTATAAAACTCAGAGGTCCTTTCACTTTTTTATATATTCAGTGTATCCTTTTAATAATGGACACTGAATTACGATTTTTTTTATTAAAATCACCCCGTAAAAAAGTTGTTAATTACTTGATAAAGCGAGACGTGCAAGAGAGGGGCGAATTTATTAACACACCTGCCCAAGGGAAGATCGGGGTTATTTCCGCCACATTTTTTTTGTTGTTGTTGTAGTGTTTTACCGCTTGTATCTTACTTGTCTTGTGGACGATTTATTAGTGTTCCTTTTTTATGTTTATTTTTAGCAAGGGTGAGCAAGTACGTGTTGGTTTCGGGGTTTTTCGCGATAAAGAAATAAAGAGGTAGCCGTTTTATATCTGTGAATGTTATATACATGATAAACATGAAGATGTTTTGGTTTAATTCGAATTATTTTGAAACAGATTTAAGATATTTTTTGCAAGATCATGTTTTTTTACGTTACTTATAGACTTAATAGTTAATTTTATTGAACTATTATGTTTTTATGAGAACTATTATGTTTTTATGAGAAAAGTCGTATATAAAAAAGCACATGTGCGGTAAGTAACTATATACAAGAAAATATAACTTAATCAAGATACAATGGTTAATAAAATGAAACAAACTGGAAAAATTAATGTAATAAATCAAAACTTCACTCGCAAGTCACTAAATTATTTTAAATAATTAATATGTATTACATTTGAAGTTAAATTGATATTATTTATGTTTTATCTCGGTTCTGTGGGATTTGTTTTGCTATATTATTTTCTTGACCTATAAAATGCACTTACTGAATACGTATTGTAATAACTATTTGTCTACGTCTCTATGCGCCATCAGTTTTGTACATACCGCTCACTTTTATCATTACTAAACATTTTTATTTGCAAAAACTACAACAAAAATGTCATTCAAATTCATAATATTCTTTTCCTTTTGTTTTGCGTATTATTATTGTGCAATAATGGTATAAGCAGACACATTGCATTTATTTGATATTAACATAAATTTCTAAATATTATTAATAAAATTTTGGATTATATTTTTTTTATGTAATTTAAAATTGGCAAAGGTATAATATTGTTCAAAATACTATAATCAAACTACGTATATTATTAACGTTTATATTATTTTAATTTAATTGCAAATAAATTTCAATAATTAACATACTCTTTGCAATAAGTAGAAGAAACTTACAAATCTTTCCTGTTGGTTGTATTGTTTATCTCTAGTTGTTTGGATTATATCAGCTTATAATTTTCAAAGGCGATTACGCTGATCTCGCTTTGTAGTTCTGCAGCTTATTCCTGGGCAGCACTTTTAGCTCTCTTACTAGGACGCAACGAATGCCGGATTACTTGAATAAGATATTTTAGTGAAATTGTAAGATGCTAAAGCAGGGAGCTTTGAGATAAAATAGAAACGAAAATATTTTAACAAATGATATTTTAAAAATATTATTTTTTTAATATTATTTTAATTAAAGTTGTCAATTTTATTGCAAATATAATTGAAAAATAAATAAATCTTACTACACAAATAATTTATAATAAATAATAATGTTATGAGATTTTAAAAGAAAATTAAATCTGAATTAATAGTATAGATAGATCATTAAACACAAAACGAGCAATTATTGTACTGGATATTTGGTAAAATAATGTACCATTTTTATCAGGTCATTTTTTGTTAGGTTAGGTTAAGTTAGGTTAGCTGAATCACCGATTTGCGGGACAATACATGTATTACATATACAGCGCACAAATTGATGGATGGAAAACAGAACGATTAAATTTAAAATATTTGAAGTAATAATGCTTTATTTTTCTCTAAAGAATAGTTCTTAACTAACTTACAATTACAATTATTTTTACATATATATTGGTTGAAGAAAGGTTTAACAACAATTTTATAAAGTTTATTAAATATAATTTAATGCGTATGAAATCTAATGTAGTGAAACCTTTCTTCCATAACAGTTTATTTTGTTATCTAACATGCATTTTTTTCTTATTGAAAGGTATAACATTGCATTGACACAATCATTAAGGTGCTGGATATAAGAATCTACGTGACCGATAGAAAATGCAATTTTATTATCTATTGACCTGTGTATAACATCCCAATTCCGTGTATATGTGCGTTTGCATACCTTGTATACTAGAAACGAGAGCATTGTACACAAAAGTCTTTCTTCCTTATCATAAAAAAGTAGAACACATTTTTTTGTATAAATGAAACAAAATTAAAATAAATAAAACCTGATAAAATTATGATAACTTACTTATAGAATGAATAAAATAATGATATCTATTAGAAATAATTAAATGTAATAATAAAGAAAAGTCATTCACAACTGAAAGGTACGAGTTCAAAATACATAAACACACGCGCGCACACAAATCGCACTTAACTTAACATTAGAGTCTGTTAAATAGCATTTTTATATGTATCAGTTATTAAGGGTATAACGCTTGGTTTGGGTTTGTCACGTGAAGGTGTAGGTAAAGCTATGGGTTTTGGAGATTGAGGTACTGTTGGTGGTGCTATTGATGTTGCAACTGGTTGCTGTGGTATGACTGGTTTGTTGTCATTACTAATTGATGATTTTCTATTGCTTACTGCAGGTGTGTTCGATTTGGAAACATGATTTGGAACACTTGTTACAATTGGTGGTTGATTACTCGTTACATTATTTGATGTTGTATTAATAGGGAACATTACAGGGGGCACCTGTTGTGGTTGTGATGATTGTAGAGGCAAATTGTTGAATTATTTCCAGCTGCAGGATTAGGCGATTTTACATCATCGCCTTTTTTTGATGCCTTCTTATTTGCAAGTCTTTTCTTTAGTTTCTGTTTTTTCTCTGCCATTTGTTTATCTTTTGGCTTTTTTGGCATTTTCTTATGTGGCTTTTTACGCAGGCATGATGCAACGTATCTTTTTAGTTTACGCAACGTTGATGGTTGGAGGGTTTCAAAATCAACTATGATATCATCAGGTAAGGGCTTCATTGAGTGTATTATATATACAACCATTCCCAGTTGATCACCTGCCAATGTATTAATATCTAATGTCAGTTGGCGTATCTCATCACGAGACATGAGAAGTGCTTTGTCTCCATCTTCTGAATCAAATGCAATGGCAGCCGGCTTTGGTCCTTCTGAGTCCAGACTACTGCTGTTTGGTATCATCTCTATACTTTTGTCTTCCTGCGTTTTTAATTGTTTATTTTGTTTTTCTTATTTGGAACCTTCTGTATCACTGGAAGACTCTGAACTGGTTCCAGACGAACTACTTTCGGATTTCACGATTGATCTCAATGCTGTCACCAAATGTTGTTTTGAGTTGCACTGTATTTCGTCGCACACACACACACTTGTATAATCACCAATTTGCGGGACAATATATATTATATAGCATACAAATTGATGGATAGCAAACAGAACGATTAAATATAAAATATTTTAAGTAATAATGCTTTATAAGAATAGTTCTCAACTCAATTCTCAACTAACTTACAATTGCAATTATTTTTACTTATATACTGGTGGAAGAAAGGTTTAATAACAATTTTATAAAACTGACTAATAATTTAAATATAATTTAATGTGTATAAAATCTAATATAGTTAAACCTTTCTTTCATAGCAATTTATTTTTTATCGAACATGCATTTTATCTTATCGGAAAGTATAACATAGCAATGACAAATCAGAGATAAGCATTTACGTGACCGGTAGAGAATGCAATGTTATTGTTTATTGACGTATGTATAACATTCTAATTCAATGTATATGTATGTTTGCATACTTTGTATACTAGGAACGAGGGCATTGTACACAACATACATTATGGATTAGGATTTTTACCTATTTAACTTTATCCCGTCTTTTGTCTATGCATCTTCCTATTTTGAATTACTTCTTCAGGGTTTAATAGTGGTCATTGCATTACTTTTCCATATTTTTTTACAATTTTTATTCCATCTTTTATTTTCTGACCCTCATCATAATGTTTCCATTGTCTATTGGAATTATCATTATAATTCTAATTTCTAATTTAACCATATTCTGGATTTTAGCTTCTCTTTTTTTCTGCAACTTGCCATACTTAATTTTGTTTTTGTAATTTATTTTTTTGTCTATTTAATTTGAGATCTATATTGTTATTGAATAAGTATTCGAGGACTATGCTTTGTTTATGCTTTGGAGATGCAGCTAATACATTTTATGCATATTCTTTTCAAATTATCTTTTACTTAACAAATGATTTTTGTATATTATTATAACATTTTACTTTGTGTTTTCATTCACTCCTAGTACGTATGTTTGTTTATTGTTTGGTGGGGCTGAACTTAACCCATCCATTTTCATTAACGAACTGCTTCTCAAGACTGGCAAGCTTTTATTTTTAATCTAATCATTTCTAATGACGTCTTTAAATTGCAATTTTTCTTTGCAAATTTTGGTTAGGCCAGTTAGTAAAGTATTTTCTTTTTTTATTTCATCTATGATATCTTTTAATTTGCTTAGATATTTTATATTCCAATTTTTTCTTTGTAAAATATATTTTTCTCTGCTGCCTAAGTATTCATCTTTTGTTTTTTTATTCTTCAACTTTTTTCTTTGGTTTTATACTATCTAAGTGCATTAGCTTTCTCATCCATGTCCATATATATAAATGGGTAATTCCATTACTTTTTGACCAAACTGAAAAACTGAGTATCTCCAAACTGGCTCAAAGTTAAATATAAAGTACAAGAAATTACAAAAGGAATCAGACCTTGCAAAGCTTTTTTTAACGTATCTACGCTGAGAATTTTTTTTTTGAAAATTACCGAAAATTGAGATCATAACTTAAAAAGTAGAAATTTTGGGAAATATGTTGTTTTGGTACCTACTATCACATGTTTAGTTTTGAACCAGTTTGGAGATACTCAGTTTTTCAGTTTGGTCAAAAAGTAATGGAATTACCCATATATAATATTGCTATCCTTATTTGTATCTACATCATCTGCAAATTTTGTATTTTTTTATGATCTCCATTCTATTTCATTTCCGTCATGTCAATTTGTTAATTTGATGCACTTTTCAGAGTTTTTGAGCAGTTCGAATTTTTTCCGGAGAAGGATTCCGGAGCATTGGTGCTACCCTGCTATAAAAATATAGACTCGTATCTTTTTCTTGTATACTTTCTAATAAGTTTCCCGATTTGTCATCTGGGGACGCGCTTGGTTACTGCTATCCACCGCAGGTGCTGGAGTGGCGGCCACATTATATTTATTTTAATGGTTTTTGATTTGTTTTCTAGCATGTTTTAGTATGTCTTTGATAACTATTTTACTTCTGTTTTATGTGATATGGAGTTAGTTTTTTTTATTATATTTATTATATTTTACTTGTACAAAAGTTTCATTTTTTTTATAATTTACAGACGGTTTTACTTGGCATACTTTGCCGTCATACTTCTTAACAGAAGCTTCAGTTACGAGCTTTGTAGTACACTACAGAGATAATTTTTCAGTGTCATATTTTTATAATAGTTTTGGATTTATGTTGATTTTTTCTTGTATTTTAAGATTTTTCTTAGCGATGATGATTTTTTTATACATTTGGTAAATAGTTCAGTTTTTTGAGCCGTTTGGATGCTAACCAATTTATGGTAACAGAACAAATTTTGCCATTATTGAAGTTGACGGAAATGTTTTTTTATATAGGCACTAATTAAATTTTTTGGTCTATTGGTCAACGTCACTTTTATGACATAAGTTTTCTAGCATTTTTTTGCTATTTTAAATGCTGGTTTTATAAGACTTTCTGGCAATATTATATTTCTGCTATAGTTTTGGTTTTATATAGTTGGTTTTCATATAGTTGATAAATAAATCTAAAAGCTGTTAGTTACCTCATAACCAATTTTTGGTAACAAAGTTTTGCCTTTATTATAAAATGGGAATTCCGCAGGCACTGTCTTAATACTTATGTAAATGAGTTTCTTTGTGCCGATTTTAGTAGTTTTCTTGAAAATATATACGTTGAAAGCTTTTTTGTTGTGAGTCTCTTTACCGTTGCTATTATTTTGACACTTTTTACGTTTTTTTTTTTATTGTAGCTTATGTTTTTGCTAGTTTTTCTGTTAGTTTTGCTACAAAATTAGATTGAAGTGAAATCTTAGAGTGTTTGTGTATATGTTATACTCAACATTTTTTAATTTGTTTAACTTGACTGCTAGAGTTTGTTACAGCTTGATTTACTAGCTTAGTGAGTTGTTTTTTTGTTTTGATTGTTTTTTTGTTAATCTGACCTGAGTTTTTTGTAGTTTTAAGGATGACAAGAACATGATTGCCTTTCGGGAGACACTTAATACTAATATGAGAGAGATAGCAATCAGGACACAAAGACATATTCTTGACGTAAATGAAACAACGAAGCTGAAGAAATAAAAGACCTTTTTAGGAAAAGCACTTGCAAGGCTCGACGCTTTACTGGAAGGTAAATCTTTAAGAATAGGCAAAAAGCCAATTGAGATAAGGTAAAATGCGCATTTGTAACTGCTACTTTACTGAGGACAAGGAAGACTATTGAGGAAGGGTGGTATACATGGCGCGTAAGAGAGCTAGAAGCAATACAGAAATACTTCAGCTGTAATATAGTTGGACATATAGCCAGGAACTGTACCAAAACAAAAAAGATACTACGCAGCTATAAGTGCAACAAAGAAAATTTAAAAAACTGACCTAAATCTCAGAAGTAATACTTGATGCGCTGTCTTACATACAGAGACTTTGTGAACGCGCAGGAGAAGGAGAAGAGGCAAAAGTCGTCTAGCTCATATTGCATATAAATCACGCAAGTGAATCTTGGCAAGAAAAGAAGAGCAACAAATTTGCTATACATTGGACTTAAACACCAATACAGAACAACTCTAAAGTAACTAAAACAAGTTGCGGAAAAATATATGTGTGGGCAGTATACCAAAATATTGTGCTATATTTGTGTTACTTTTTGCTTTAAATCAAGGAAGATGAGTTCCTACAAACTCTACTTGCTCTAGACAAGACCATCACATAGCATAAAAACAGTTGTTGATTAGGGGAGACTTTAAGGCAAAATCAAACTGCTATTTTTTTGGGAGTTGATTGCAAAGGTACCAAACTTGTGGAATGCGCTACACAGTGCGACCTGGTAATCCTAAACAATGGCAACAAACCAACTTTAAAAAAAGTTTGCAGATCCTTTTGAACGACAAATGGCAAGTGTGTGAGAAGGAAAATCTTAAAATTTGCAAAAACATTGATATAGAACTTATTACAAATTAAAAGAAGTTTAAACCCTGCAAAAGAAAGGGTTAATATTAAACAAATTATAAATACACCGTTAACAATATAATGAGCAACATTGAAAAAGTCTGCAATATTTTACAAAAAAAAAAGAAACAGGTATCAATAGACTACTACTACTACTACCACGTACTAGTGGAGTAGTAACATGGACGCAAGATGGACGCTAAATAAAGCAAACAAAAAACATCGTACAGGTTTAGAAATGAGCTATACAACAATACAAAGTAATCCGCGTACCATTGAAGAAAGCAAAGGTCAAGAAAAGTCATGGAATAAGCTATGCTAAAAAGTAGACAACAACTTGTGGGTTACTGGTTATAAGATCGTAACTAGAAAGATTGGTATGCGTTTGCTAGTCTACATGCCAATTTAATTAATAAACAAGTTAACAGCATAGTAAAATATTGCATGCAAACCAGAGAAAACTCTTGATATTATTACGGAAGAAGTAAAAAAAGCTGTGAGCAAAATCAAAACTGGAAAAGTGGCAAGGCCACACTTTAACAATTGTTTAATTGAGTTTTATTATTTATTATTTATTTTTCTTGCTTTAGTTTTTTATTTATTATTACACTACATTTATCACACAAAACGGTTCATTCAATTTACAGAACTGCTTGAAATATCCTGCTACTATTAATGTAGTAGTTATATTTGCTAAAACAACTAAATTGTACAGGAATACCACAAATTGTCAATCTAACAATAGAAATGCTACTAAAGATGCAGATTCTATCATATTATGCGGTGACTTAAATGTTGACAATTTAATAAATAGTACAAACATTAATATGCTTCGTGATTTATTTAAATCATATAAATTAATAAATAAAATCTATAAACCAACACGAATATGTTGTAACAAAAACGGAAAAATATCTTCAACAGGAATAGATTATATAGTTGCAAACTTAAATATAGACAACTTTACGTGTACTGTTATTACTTGTTGCCTAGCAGATCACCTGGCACAACAAATATGCTATATACATCAACCAAATCATATTGATAATACATTAGGCAAAAAAGTTCAAAAAGTACAAAACAGAAGTATAAGTGAACATAATTTAAGTAAGTTTTAACATTTGTTAAAACTGAATCAAAATAAATTTTAGATTACAGAATGTGTTGACAAATCTTTCCAAAACTTTATGGAATATTTTTTAGACAATTTCGAAAACGCGTGTCCACTTATTACCAGAAACACACGGTTATGTTATGTTATGTTGTTTATTAAATGTAAAAAAGATACATATATAATTACATAAGTAAATAGCATGTTTGTAAATAATAATGTAAAATGAATTTCACAGGATCTAAAACAATCAAGCGAAAAACTTAAGTTTCAATATGCAGCCTTAAATAAGAGTCCAAGTCATGAAAAAAATGAGGCATATAAAATTAACAAAAATACACACAGACAGTTAGTAAAAACAACAAAAAGAAAATATTTTGAAAATACAATAAATGCTTCTGAAAATAAAATAAAATCAATGTGGAAACTAGTTAACACCGACTTAAAACGTAATAAAGAAAAAAATTATATTGTATTAAATGTTAACGGAGTAACCACAAAATACCAAAGTAAAATAGCAAATTCTTTTGGAATTCACTTTTCAACAAATGCGAGTAAAAAGATTAAAAACCAGTTTGGACAAAATGACGTATCGGTTAGCACTACCTCTGATTTCCATATACATACAATGGCAGTATATGAACTTAGTGTATCAGAAGTAAAATCAATAATACATCATTTAAAAAACAAGCAATCGACCGGCCCAGGGAATATCGATTAAAGTCCTAAAATTTGTATGTAGCGAGATTGAGGAACCACTAACACTATTAATTAACCAATCAATAGTGCAAGGAGTATTTCCTTTAGCACTAAAAACAGCCCGTGTTGTTCCAATTCACAAAAAGGAATGCGAAGATAGTATGCAAAAATTACAGACCGGTATCTATCCTGAATACATTATCAAAAGTATATTAACAAATAATTTTACAGAGGATATGGAACTTTATAGAAAAATATAATTTACTTAATATTAACCAACATGGATTTGTAAAAAAAAAATCAACAGAAACTGCTACTTTTAGTTTTATTGAACATATACACAAAACCGTGGACGATAATTACATGTGTGCCGGATTATTCTTTGATTTGTCGAGTGCCTTTGATATTTTAAATATTAATTTAATTGAAAACAAACTCTGGAGCTTAGGTATCAGGGGGTCGGCATTAAATTTAATCAAGTCATTTTTAACTCACCGTAAATTATATGTTAATGTAGGAAAATTTAAGTCAAGTATATATGACAATCCATTGGGTGTAGCGCAAGGATCCACTTTAGGTCCATTAATATTTATTTTATACATGAATGATCTTGTAAAGTTTATTACAACTGGTTTTATGATCAATTTTGCAGATGATATTTCAATTATTGTAAAAGGAAAATCAGCTGATGAACTTCAATTTAAAATAGCAACTGCAATAGAGGAAGTAAATGAATGGTACAAAAATAACACACTAATTTTAAACAGAGAAAAAACAGTAAGTGTGCAATTTTTCAAAAATAGAACTTCAACAGTAGATATCCCATTCAACACCGACAGTATTAAATTCTTGGGTTGCTTCATTGACTCTGAACTTAAATAGACTAACCACATAGATTATATAAATAAAAAACTGAGCAGTGCATATTATACAATTTCAAAATTAAAAAACACCCTTTTCCATTATTATCTAATGCAAATGTATTATTCTTTAGCCTATCCTCATATGGCATACAATATTATTGCCTGGGGAAAATTTCAAAAGTCAACCAGAATACAAGTCGCACAAAAACGACTGGTTAGACTAATTTACAATATGGATTATCGCGAAACTTGCAGACTAGTTTTCAAAAACCAAAAAATACTGCCATTTTATTGTATTTATATTTATAAGTGTGGAACTTACATCTACAATAACCAGCTTATGTTTGGGAAAAACTCTCAAAACCATGACCGCCTAACAAGGAACATATAAGAAGTCGCCATCTTTATCATGCATTGACATTTACAATAAAATCCCAAATAATATAAAAATGTGTAAAAGCAAGACTAATTTTAAATTTAAATTTAAGGAATACCTTTTGCAAAATTGTTTTTATACATTAGATGAAAATTTTCTTCCTAATTTTTTTAAATTTATTATCTATAAACACTTTATTTTATTATTATATAACTATGCTATATTTATATTATTGTACTATATTTTAAAATTGTATTATTGTAATTTTTATTGTTTTAATATGTGTACTGACTTGACAAATGTCATAAACCCGTGATCATACTTGTCGAATAAATTATTATTATTATTATTATTATTATTATTATGCAAACCTCACACCTACGAACGACAGACAGTAGTTGTACAGTATTCTGCTAGTGTGATCTCTCAGACTGCTTAAACATTTTTTTTTAGTTTTTAGACCGTTTAAGTTTTCTAAAAAGTTTAAAAAGTTATATATTACAATAAATATTTCCAAAACGTTACATGAAAAATGATATAGATAATAGCTATTGTACTGCATAAGGATTTTTGGGTTTTCAAATGTGAGCGTTATGTTGACTAAAAATAGCAGCGCAGGTGAAAAGCATCAGGTAACAAGTTCTGAACTATCTTACAGATAATATTAATTGCAAATTACCGTTTATCTTAATAATTACAAAGAACATATCCGCATGCTGTTAGAAGGCGTTTTATCAATGTGTTCAAAGAACTGTTCTGTTCTTCTTTCATTCTGAAGAAGTGAGAAAATTCTTTATTTTGCGATGACAATGAAGTTGATTTTGTATCTCTTAGACGTTGAAAAGTAATGAAAAATTTTGATCTAATATTTTTATCGGAAATCTATTAGTATATTCAACTATTGCATTTTATGCAACATTTTTGTTTACAAGATGAGTTTTATAATATTTTTTTACTTTTGCTTGGAGGCGGTAAATGTTTGGAAATAAATTTAGAAAAAAGTTTTATTTTAATCTAAAAAATTTGCTGCAATACTAAAGTTTGCCAGCAATGCTGTCGTTGTTGCCACTTCTTCAACGTAGGTGTGGCAGGCACCGCATTGTTGTTTTTATGCTACCTGTTGTACTTACACATGCCATTTGTTGCAATTGATTTACTTGGTTTGTAAATGTTTTATAAGACTTATGTTTTGTAGGTGAGCATAGATCTTACAAATAACTGTGTATAGCCATAGTATCTTTGGAAACAATCCTCAGGGTTTGTCAACAGCTTAACTACGTTTTTAGAACGTTTAAATCGTTAAGTGAAGGCAGTCTTTGTCAACAGCATTTTTTAGGATGTATTTTATCTATTCACTTCACTTCAGTTTTAGTTTTATTGAATGTCATTTTATCATACGATCCTTTTCTATAAATACCGGTGTATATTTTGTTCTCTAGCGATCTCTGAATTTGATATGTTTCAAAGTGCAGCACTGATTTGGTAGTTTTTTTTTAGTGTATATATGATGGTTTGGAATATAATAGCGTAGTGGTGAGGCTGATTTCCAAATTGGTAAGATTTTGTTTGAGTGTAGTCTCTATGTTTTGAGTCAGGTATAAATATAACTCGTAGTTATTTCCGTGCTATGGAAATGTAGCTGAAAGTGGTACACCTTTCATAGATTCTTGCCGGGTGAATTAGCATGATGTTTTTGCTTAATTGTAGGATTGCTGGAAAATTTTATCCATTTATTTGGCAAAAAGTTTTTAATATTTCAGGTTATTTGCATGTTATATTATCATATTATCGTCCGTTGCGCGTCAAAAACATATTCAATTTCAAATGTATTATAATTTAATATTATAATACGTTATCATAAATCACAATAAGAATACTTCTAAGCATTTCATTTTTGTTTAAAATCCACAATTTTAACTCAAAAAAATAAATTTACTAATGAAATCGATCAGAAATTTTCCGTAGATTCCAAATCTGGTGCCATTTCAAGTCAATACATACCCTGTCTATAAGCCGCAAAAGTCATAAAACCATGTTTTTGTTCTCAGTGGGCTGGGCAAAAAGGAGCATTTTAAAAAAAAATTTAAGCGCCAAAGTTGACGTGTTTTGAAAATCGTAGAATTTTTTTTTTATTGTGTTACATACTCTTATATACCGATCAAAAGACTACTAATAAGTTATAGAAACTTAAAAAAAATACATAAGCAAGTTTCTCAATGCAACTTTAGGGATTAGGGTTGCACCATTTTTGTGTCAGAGTGGTACATTTTGTGAAACTGTGCATGTACCATCTATATGTTTTAAACAATAAAGTTGGTGGTCTTTTGAATGGGTTTTTTTTAAGTCTTACGGCTGTAGTGGTGTACAACATTTTTACAACTTTTTTATTGTAACTTGGTTTAGTTTTAAATTGATGTAGTTGTAGTCGCACGCACCAATAGTGTTAATTTTTTAGAGCACAAAGTTATGTCAATGATTGAGTTTCAGTTTTCTCTTGTAAAAGTTGATTTGATTTCTACGTGCATGGCAACAACTTTTAATTGGGCTAATAGCTTCAGTAATTTATGCAATTTTTTGTCCGTTATATTGTTTTAGCGGTTGAGTTTTTGCAAATTACAACATTTCTACAACACTACAAAATATTATATCTAAACCTCTTGAAGTATTCTTTCCTATTTAGCTACTCTTGCCACAAATTAAATTTGATTTTGGTTATCTTGGCCTACACTATCTGTATAAGAAATTTGTTTCTTTCAAATGTACTTTACTATACAACGTATCTTAAACTAGCCGAATGGTATTTTTTTAGTGTTTTAGCAAAAAACTATTTGAGGATATATTCTTCTACACCTGTTATATTACTTCCTTTTGTGCGTAATAAGTTTCCTACTGTCGTTTTGAAAACATGATTCAGTTTTTTATGTTATTGAAACGGCGTATTCTTTGCATGTAGGTTTGGATGTTGGCGAATTTTAAGATATATTTGCGCAACTAGGTGCAATCGTCTAGGAAACAATGCAATTTTATTTTGGTGGTTGGTATCGGGTAATATCTCATCAGGTTCAAAAAGGTGCTGAGAAGTTTGCTTCTTTTGACGGTGATTTGATGACACAGGTACTCGTTCTCGGTCTGCCCTAACTTACTTTTGGATAGCTTTCACTTCAATCTGTATCTATGGAGCCGCTTTTTTTCTATTAACACGGTCTATCTTATTGATGGTAACTTGAGTGAGCGGTAACTTTTGTATGGCTCCTAGAACGTTTATCTGGGCTACGGAGATTTGGACATCTATTCGTCTCTGAATATCTTGACTTGTTAACTTTATAATTAAACACTTAGACACAATGGTCCGCATTTACCATTTTTTTTCTTGTAATATTATTTTTTTTGATTTATTGAGCAATAGTTGTAAGCATCATGGGCAAGAAAGGATTTGTAGCATTTTGATGTCTGCCGTTCTCGTTTTGCTCGTGCGGCTAAACATCGGCGTGCTGCAAACATAGCTTTCTGCCCTTGATATTAATATACTTTTTTTGATAACAGCAATAGCTGCAAGTTTTTCAAATAAATTATTTTTGATGATTTACATAAATGTGTATTTTCCTGTGATTTATATTCAAATTGTCAGTGATTGTCTTAAATTAATAATTTGAACATAAACCTCAAGAAAATACTGATTAATACTGTAAATTTAAAGAAAAATGCGGTTGCTGCAGAAGTCCAAAAACGATATTAGTTAATATCAAAACAAATCAATAAATTTTAAAATTTTATAAACAATACAATTGAATTATAACAAAAATTAATTTTATTGGGATCTAGTTGTACAAAATCAAAATTTTGAAGGTAAAAACTTAAAATTTATAATCAAATATTTTGGTAAAGGCTATTTTTTATTTATTTTTTTAGAAACAATTTAATAAACATTTAAATTGAATTTATTGCTTACATTTATTATTCAGATGAATAAACTAAATAATAGTATGATTTTGTTGGATTTTGATCCTTTTGAGCCTAGAATCTTAATCTTACATTAAAATATGTAATAAAAATTATTGAAATATTTTCTTTGCCGAAGAATTAGTTTGCATAGGCTTAAAATTATAAACATATTAACAAATTGATTTTGACACCTTGCGGTGTTTTTGGAAAAGACTATTATTTCTGCAAATATTTGATTGGATAAGGTAATATTAAAAAAATGATGGATTGAAATAGAAAGTTTAAAAGTATATTTCATGACTCAGCAAAAAAAGTATAAAATCAGGGTGAAACTTGTCTCAACCCACTGATGCGAAGAAATAGAAAACCAACAAAAAGCAATTCCTTATACCCGAAAGGGCAAAAGAACGAACTCCTCCTCACACCACACGCACACATACGAATAAAAAACTAAAGTGTTGTAAAGAAAAATGATATTGCTTACAGAAAAAACAGAAATCATTGTTGCATGTAAAACAGCAATCCTTTTTATGCGCAGCGAGAATAAAAAATCAACCCCTACAAACCGATGATATTAACTACCGCGTAATCCAGGGCGTCATCACATAGCCATGGGGTGGGACACGAATCCACCGGAATTATGTAATTTCCAGCGTTTCGCGTTCCGGTTCTACCTGCCGCAATAAACGGATTTATGCCGCAGCCTGCTGCCATGAAGAACTGAATCCTGCAGCGCGTTATCAAGAAGAAATGAGCGGTCATAAAAATTCAGAAAACATTGTTGTTTTAAAATATTAATCAAAATATCTCACGATTACATCTAATGTGCGCTCGTAAAGGGACAGAACCACAAATTAAGTCGAATTGCAATGTCAAAGAAAAGTCCCCCCATGTTAAACGTCTCTAATTATGATCGTTGTAATCGGTTTAACGGGTTTTATACTCCTCCTTCACCGACCTAATTGTGCATGTTTTCGGCAATTTAATTCCAATGAATTACATTTTAAATGTTTTTACGATTTTCAGTACTAATTAATTGTATGGCACGCGACCAATCCTAGAGCTTTATTTTTAATGACCGACTTTATTGGGAATCGTAAATTTTATCCGTAATTTGCATTACGTTTCAATGCTTAATTAGAATAAAATAGTTTACTTGAGTTCATACTAAATATTTTATATAAGTTAAAGCATTATTAGATAATAATTTGTTATGAAACAGACAGACAGACAACACACGGAGCACGAAAAACATTAAATTAAGTAAAATAAGATAGTGATTGAAATATTATTAACAATCAAATCTAACACATTCTTATTGAGTAAATCCCAATCTACTCAAATTTACACTGAGAATTATTTTTACGAAGACTGGAAGTGTCTCCGATGGAGTGCTTACCGACTAAACCCCATTTAACGGTTAAGTGCTATTAAGTGCGGCACAATCATGTGTATTACTTTCTTATCGTAATAGAAATTTGACGTGGCGTAAAAGCAGAGTTTGCCAACTTGGGGGTTGTGGTTTTGGACTATATAACTGCATTTTTTTGAAAAATTAAAACTAATTTTAACAATTTTAAAAAAGTTGTAGATCATAGATTATAAATTAATATAAAAATTCGATTATTACTTAAAATTATTTTGAAAATGCAAACAGGAAATTAATCTAAATCAAGAAGTTTGTTTTTGCAAGAATGGATAAAAAATTAAGTCGAAAACTTGCAAATAGTTTATCAAAAATATTCAAATAATTTTTTTTTTAACTCAAAAATATGCACTTTCAGTTTGGCTTTCTTTAGGCTAAACTTAGCCAATTTTTTGTACATAAAGAAATACAGAGTGCGGCAGGGACACTTGCTGATTTTAAAAGTCAATAAAAGAAAAATTATTTTACATATCGATTTAATTTTATTTTTATTGTAATATACACATCCTCAATTTGTGTTTCAAGTGGTTTTAAAAATGACATCGGACAAATGGCGGCCCTCATTAGTAATACACTGATGCACCAGTTTTTTGAAGTTTTGCTCCACTTTTTCGAGCATATTGCCGGGAATGTTGGCGATAGCTTGGCAAATGTTGTCTTTCAGGTGTTGCAGGGTCCATGGTTTGTCATTGTATACAATGGATTTGACATATCCCCATAAAAAGAAGTCACAGAGAGCCAAATCGGGAGAGCGCTCCGGCTACAGTACGTCACCTCTCAAGGAGATTAGGCGCTCGTGGAAGTGTTTATTCTCTCAAAAGTTTTATTGAACTTTACGCTGTGTGTGCCATGGCTTTGTCCTGCTGGAACCATACGTTCCCAAGTTTTGGGAGAAAAAATGTTTCAATCATTTCTCTGTAGCAAACTGCATTCACATTAACAATGTGTTATTTTTCTTCAAAAAAGTAAAGCCCAATTATTGAAACTTTCGACAATGCACACCACACAGTAAAACGATCACAATGAATTGGCTTCTCATGAAATCACGGGGATTGGCACCACTCTAATAACTCAAGTTTTGTTTGTTTATGCAGCCCGAAAGTTCAAAATAGGTCTCATCACTGTAAAACACGAGGGCGTCGTGAGACAAGTTAAAGAGCGTTTCACATGCAGTTTGGCGAGAAACAAAATTGTTCACTGAGCTCTTGCACCACAGCAAGTTTGTACGGATGAAACTTGAGTTTGTTGTGAAGAATTTGTCTCACACTGCGATTAGAAATCTCCAGAGCACCTGCCTGTTTGCTCGCCGAACGCCTCACCTTCTTGACGTTTTCTGGGGTTTTAAAAATCCGTTGACCTCCGGGCCTTTTTTTTTCTATTGATGGCCAAGAAAAGGAACCGTGGGATGAATATTGAACCGAGTTAGGAAAGCACGTTTGATGGCGTCCACCGCACGCCTATTGGAAAAGTAAGCTTTGCTCTTTGTTCAACGCATGACGACAACTGGCTTGAGCGGTAACAAAACTTCTAGATCTTTTTTTTCGAATGAGACCATCTTTACCCTTTTCTGACCACGTCTCGCTCATTGGCGCCCAATTCAAATCAGCAAGTTTCCTTTCCGCACCTTGTAGAGAGAATATTTTTGCTGAAATTAGTTCAAAATATTGCGCAGAAATATAAATACACACACCTGGCTTGGAGATAGCGACAATCTCCTGAGTTGGCTGTTGTAAACTTACAGACAAAAATAAGATTGCTAGGGTATGTTACGCTGCGGTCTTAATAAATTAATTGTAGCCATCCCTCTTGGATGCTTTAGAAATTATGAAACTAAGTGGCTACGATTGTTTTTCCAAGTAATTCTTTTGAAGTTTGGAAGCAACAGGTTCCGTGGAGCTAATAACAAGTAGCTTTGGAGTAGATTTAAAGATTTAGCAGTAAAGACAGGAATAGTTTTGGGTTGTCTTCGGTCTTTGGAGTTAGTTAATGGTGACATAGCTAATTGTGAAGAAGTTTGTTGTTGCAGAATTTTCAAAGCAGTAGCGATGGTTTTGCATGTAGTAGATCTGAAGAACTTTTAGGCTTTGTGTTGCTTGCTAGTTCTCTTGGCGACAACAGCCAAAATCTTCTTTTCAAACATTTTTTGTTAAAAACAAATTTTGCTAGTTTTGACGAATTCTGGCAGTTCTGGTGAGGGACGTTATGATGTCATTGTGGTTCATTTTTTTTTAAATAGTTGTGCAACTGCCCCCTTAAGCGTGTTTTGCAAGACTTAAAGTTAGCTGCTAAATTCTGATAAACAATCCGGTTGGGTAAAGACTGGGTAATTTTTCAACGTACAATAGAATTTCCAGTAGTCGTGTTTTGGCTACTAGCTCATTTTTTTTTTGTGCGTTTGTTATAGTACTGAATAAGTTTATCCAAAGATGCTTGAAGTAATTCTGGATTTGTTTTTCTTAGATTTGCTTATATTGCGACGGTATTCTCTAAGTAATTTTTTGGAAAATTTGGAAACTACTACAATTTTTGTCAAACAAGAGCCAAAAAGCTAAAGCGGTAGATCCAAAAGTTCAATAATGGAGATTCGGCTAGCTTTAACCTCCTTTAGTTTTTAATGAAATTTAGCGGTACTGAGGCTGCGTATGAATTAAGTTGTAGATGCTTGCAAAAATGGAACTATAGTGGCTGCTGTTTTTTTTTTTCAGATAATTTTGGAAAGTTTGAAAACAACATTTTCTGTTAAGCAAGCGCAAAAGGGCGGTAGATAGATTGAGTATTGGAGACTGGTTTTGGGTTTTTTTTTTTAGTCTTTGCTGAATAGAATAGAATTAATAGTAAATTTATTTGTAGAAATAAATCATAATGCAAAGTATTTACAAAACGTCAGTCTTAATTAGTAATATTGATTAATACAAATTTACAACATTAATTTAAAATGTAACATTAAAAAAGTTATTCCAATCGTACAATTCTTCTATAGTTAGTTTTTCATTAAAAAACAATTTAAATTGTTTTACTGGCAGTTCTCTTATATGTATTGGCAAGTGGTTAAATATTTTAATTGAAAAGTAATTATATGACTTTATTGTTTTACTTAACCTGCAACAAGGTAGACAAATGTTTGTGTTGCTCTTAGTCAGGTAAAAATGATGTTGTGATTGATATTTGTAAATATTAAGAGCAACACCTTTTCTCACATGTATTAGACAGGACAAAACATTTAGACTAAAAACAGTTATGATGCCCAGTTTTTTGAAATGAGATCTACAAGAATCGTTGAATCACAATCCAGCAATCACCCGAACAGCCCACTTTTGAAGTATAAATATGTGTATACTGTGGTGGGAGCTACCTCATAAGAGAATACCATACTATACAATAGATTGAAAAAAGCAAAATATGTCATTCGTGTAACTGCCATTTCTACATTTTGAGCAATTTCTTTATTAAAATAAATGTTTGAGTATAGTTTATTTGAAAGTAGTTGCACGCTGTGCAGTTTGCTAGGTTAGGTAATGCCAAGGCTGTTGGTCTTGAAAGCGGTGGTTGGGGTTTTGTTTGTAGTAGATTTGAAATTTATCGTGCTTTGTTTTGTTGGCTAGCTTTTGTGATGACAACAGCCCGCATGACTGTGTAACGAACCCCGTCATTATTTATTAAATAATGCCAAATTTTATTGATTGTTTTTATGTTTTATAGTTTTATGAACGCGCGCTTGTTATGCAGCATTATTCATAGACACTTTTGTTGAACGCATGCATAACAAACCGCGTGAATTATAACAGGTATGCTAGGCAACCCTGGTTGCAACTAGCTGTATACGGGGTGGCCTACCACGCTGCCAATAATTAAACATCGTAATTAGCCGGCTACCGACACTTTTCATGGCCGCGACATGATGTTTAATTGATGACGCAATAAACCTGCGTGTTTGTCGGCTTGCCACTCCGTTGTTTGAGGATGCACGCGGATCTAACCTATCGAACCACGTGCAATCCCATGTAATCAATAGGGCTTTATTACTCAACTGCGAGTGTTGTAATCCTTAGTTTGACACTGCTCTTATTGCACTGCACACACTGTACACTCACGGCACTCTTATTTTTTGCCAAATGTAAATTGCCGCACATTGATGTTGGACATCAGCTGTTGCTCGTGTGCTGGGCTAAAAATAAACCTCCGCCGGAAGTAAGAAGTGACTAGTGTCTTCTTTTGTGCAGTAATTTGTGATTTGCTATAAATAGGTAAATAACTAGTTACTGTAACCCGGCGGACGTTTGCCTAAATTGTACATAGCTTAGTTATTAAGGGAAATTGGGTTTTGGGATTTTTGTGGGGTAACTGTATATATTCAGGGTTCATGTTGTATTAATTTATTTTTAATTATTATTTTGGGATGTATAGGCTACCCCTTACGCACCTTCTATTTGTGTTGGCCACCCTGTTCCCGCTCTTCCCCTTCCACCAATTTTTTTCTGGTTTATCCCTTCTCTTTTCTTTCCCCTTAAATACCGCCGTCCGGTCCTTGTAAGAGTCAGTCAGTCTTGCCCTTAGCAATTCATCTAGTTCCTGCCAGTCTGCAACCGCCCGTTGTTGTATTCAGATCCCAGTACCAGTTAAAAAAAACCGTAAGCTGAACCAATAATTTCCCCAGCCCCTTCAATTTTCCAATTTTGTGTATTTAACCAAGAGTGTGCGGCGCCCGAAAGGCGAGCCACCTCCAGATTCCCGATCCAGTTCCAGGTCTCTACCAACCACTCCCGATCTTATCCCATCTTTCAGCACCGCATCCCTGACTCCCGTTGTTCTTGTAAATTTGTAAATATAAACCTACTATAAGTAAACATTGATTAAAATATACCCTGTCGTTGTACTTTGTGTGCTGGCGCCCGAGCACCTCCAGTCTGCGGCCAATTATGTGGGGAACCTTGTGATCACGACTGCTGATACCCCCGCACAGGTGACTCTTCACGTCTATACGGAAGAGACGTCACAACTGTGATTGGATTGCATTTTTTCATCAAATATTTCTGGGTAAAAAAAAATTATTTTAGTTTTTCTTGGTTTCTGAGTTGAGTTGTATTTTATTTAACTTTATAGCTAGGTGTAATAGTTTTGTGTGATGTTAGTTTTGTTTTCATAAGAGGTAATTTCTCTTGGCTTACCGACTATCTGTCACCTTGGGTTAGAGTACCGGTATGTTGCAGCTTAGGAATGATGTTGCTTAGTTAAGGCAAGTTTTTGACTTTGTGAGTGTAGTTCAGACAAGAACTCCTCTTTTAGTGCAGTATTGCGTATTTTTTAAAGAAATGTAGAACGTCAAAGCTAGTTAATCTGTGGACCGATGAACTTATGTCTATGTAAGATTGATTAGTAGTTTTTTCAGTATCATAAAGACAACGGCGGATTATGACGTCAAAAATCACATATACGTATATTGGGTCTGAATGATTTAGAGTTCCATACGGAACTTAAAGAAAAATTGTCAGGGGATAAAACACACAAGGCTATTTCTAACAGGACTATCACACATTACCCATACTATGGTAATACAGATAAGCTGAACAAAACTGCTTAGGGTTCTCTTTCAATTCTTAGTCAGATTTGGTAATGCCAGGGTCTCAACTTTTTATTGGGATGCTTTGCTGGTTAGTTTTCGTGGTGAGAACAGATCGGATTTTCTTGTGGCGGGGTTTTGTGTATTCTATAAATATTTTTAGATAAAAAAACGTCGTTAGTTCTGGCGAACACTGGCAAATAAGTCACGTGCAAGGATATCTATGTTTGTGAGTCTAGAATTTTTTTATAGCGTAGTAGTCTAGCAGTTGTCTCTAGTAACGAGCGCTTGAGGCTATTGTGAAGTTGTAGTTGGACACCAAAGGCGCCTTGTATTGAGGTGTATTTCAGTTTTTTTTATAGCGTAGTAGTCTAGCAGTTGTTTCTAGTAACGAGCGCTTGAGTCTATTGTAAAGTTGTAGTTGGACACCAAATGCGCCTTGTTTTGAGGTGCATTTTAGTTAACTTCGAAGCTTGGTTTAACGGTTTTGTTTGGTGCTAGGTTTGCACTCATGAGCAGTAAGATAACGTCAGTACTGCTTGTTAGTTTAAACTTTGGGTTGAAGTACCAAAATGTTGCAAATTTTGTGTCTTTTGATTTATGAACTGTTTAATTGCTACAGACGCCTATCTACGTTATGTGTCTGCATACCAGTGCTACTGTTTACGTTTATATACGTTCACAATTTGCTAAATTTGCAAAAACGTTAGGAAGTAAAGTAAGGGATTGTGGAAGAGTACTGCACACGTATATATACGTTTTACTATTATTGGTTGTCTATGTTGTTTTAGACTCTCTAATGCTGCACCATAGGTACTTGCGCATTGTTTCAACGCCGCGCGCCGCGGCAAAAAAAGGTTAGGTTTGGATGTTATAGTTTTGATGGTGCCAGATTTGTGCTTATAATATAACGTCAGTATTGGTTATTAGTTGGAAGTTAAAATTTCAATTCTTTCTTGTCTTATTGAAGCTAATCATATTCGTCAACTTGGGTTAGAACATATTGGTATCTGCTACCACTCGGGAAGTTGTACAGTTTGTTTTCTTTGAACTGGTGTTTTTATCAACAAAAAGTAAGTTGGGTTTTGTATTTCATTTTCAAGGTTAAAATTGATTTTCATGTTTTGAAGGCAGATAGTTATAGTTTACGCTCGTTAAAATGTGTCTTAAATCTCGCTTTTAACACAAAATACTGAGCTTTACAATAAACAACAGAATTTCTAGCAGTTGTGTTTTTGCTATTATGACACATTGTTTGTTTTAGTAAATCTGCTGCCATATCCACAGGTAACTCTAAATTTGTCAAAACTTTTGCTTACATCTTTCATGGTGACTGATCCAGCATCAGCATTCAAATGATGTGTATGTTTAAGTAAATAATAGCTTATGTGCTGGTTTCTATTTGAAAGCTTTTTTTTTCATGGTCATTCACATAGCTTTTCTCAGAACTTTTGTATTATTAGTATACCTGATTTATATCTTATTGGCAAGGTTCTTAAACGCCTGAGCCTAGTTGAGACAAGCTGTGTGCAATACCTAAGTGTGATTTGGTTTGTTCTTGCACGTGTTGAAGAAATGGATATTTAAGAATCATGCAAAGAAAATGTAGAATGATAAAGCTAGCTAATTTGTAGACTTACATATGGACAAAAATAGACTTGAAGTTGCGGTAAGTTTTTGATCTGCAAATTTATCTGAGTTTTTAGAAGAATGTATTGTTAGCTTTCTTCAGTATCATGAATACAACCAACGAACTAAGAAGTCTGTTTGTAAAAAAATATAAAAAGTTGGACTCAAGATTTTTTGACAATATGCATGGTTTTTGTCATGGCAAACCTATTTTTGCGGTTGAGTTAATTTACAGTTTCAGAATCTCTTTAGGAATATTAATAATTCTACCAGTTGTAGTTGCGTTTAAGACTCCAAATTGAGGCAAAAAAGCCAATTTTGTACTACTTAACCGTTGCTTATTTGACTTAAAACCAGATCTGGTGTATATTAAAATCATTAGACGTTACAGTGCCGTAGAGACAACTAGTTTTTCAAAATTAATGATCTGGTTTTAAATGTGGCTTGACAGATTTTATAGTTTTAAAATGTCCGAAGTGCAATCCAAAATTGGGGACTAAACATGGAATACAATAAATAACCATGTAACGTGTAAAGAGTAAATTTTTTTTTTTTTTAATTTTATTTTTGTGCCCCACAATTGCCACCACCCCCGTAGAGTTACAAATTACTTTATACCTCATACGGTCCCAGTTTTTATTATTAATTTAAGGTTAGTTTTATGATATTGTTTTGTACTGATAACGTATTTTTTTTTTATTTTTTATTATTCTTTTGCATGTTATTTACCACGGAATACTTTAAAAATTGTGCAAAATTGCAAAAACCTTATTTATTGTATGAAAAAATTGTGCAAATACACACAATTTGTGAGGTAAAAATTATTTAGTTTAATAATTAAAATTTTTAACGTTTCCGGTTTGCTGTTAGTAACAAAATTACTTGTTTCTATTGTTAAGTTTAAGTTTTTTGTTTGTTTTACAACGAATGAAATGAAGCTATATTTATACAGCGTTTACATGTTTTAATTTGTATTTTTTTTTTCAGAGCATTTAATAAGGCGTCTTTGTTGCTCTTTATGTAGTAAACCTGAAGACAAATTAAAAGTTTTGGAGTTAGTGTTATAAAAGTGAAATTGTGATTGTGGTGCTCTAGAATGCGGAACTAAGATAGCTGCGGCGGTTTGCAACTGGTAATTTTTTGAAAGGTCTGGTAACACCGATTTCTATCAAGTAAGCGCCAAAGGTTTTTGGGGAAGCTTTGGTCTTCTTTAGTTTCTAGTAAAGTTTTGTGGTGCCGGGGCCAGTTGGGAAATAGGTTGTTGGTGTTCTAGGAAGTGGAACTACGGCAGTTGCTACTGTTTCTCTATGTAATTTTTTAGGCAGTTTGAAAACAGTGGGTTTTGTCAAACAAGTGTCATAAGGTTTGGGGTAAAGTGGTAAATCTAGAGATTTTACAATGAAGACTGGAGTAGTTTTAAGTTTTTTTACCTCTTGGTGTGATTTGGCGGTGCCAGCGCTCCTGAGGTGGTGTAGTTATGCATGTAATTTGTTTGAACTTTATTGGGCTTTGTTGGTGTGTAGTGACAAAAACCCGGATTTTTTGTGACAAGGTTAAGTCTTTTCTTCAAGGGCGAACAAGTCATGTGCAAGATAATCTTTTAATGTAAGTTCTTGCTGCTGCAGTCTTCTGGGTTTCTTCATGGGTGATGTAGTTTTGAGTTGCTCAGCAAGTTGTTCAAGTGGCGGGCGTCTGCTTTTATTGTGAAAATGTAGTTGGAAGTTGAGATTGCCTTCCGCTGAGGTAGATAGTTAACTCGCTTCAATGTCATGTAATTGTCTTTTCTGGTGACAGGTGCACCAAGTGGCAAAACATTTGGCAATAGTAAATTTTTGCAGGTAGGGTTTCCGATTGCGTTACGTCAACTTTAAACGCGCAAACATTGTCAATTAATTGTCTTATTTGGTTACTGGATTGATCCTATTGCGACAAGACAACGTAGGTACTAGTACTTAGTTTGAATCTAAACTTTCGATTTTTTTCTATCTTATAGAAGCTGATTATATCCGACATCGGCAGCTGCATTTTCAACGTTTTTTATCTTAAGTCAAATCTTGCTTTTATCTACAAAAAAAACATATATTGTGTTGCAATATGTTTTTCTTTAACCAAATTTGGTTGGACTTGCATTAAGCAATAGGATCTTAAGTGGTTGTGTTTTGGTTTTCACAACACATGTTTTTTATAAGTATCTTTGTTATAGTACTGAATGTGTTAATTTGTTAGCACATCTAAAGGCGGCCGGGATAACTCAGGCAGTATCAACATCTAAACTACTACTTCTGTGGTTTTTTTTAAGGTTGTTTTGTTATTATTGTGCGTTTTTCAGGACCAACGGTTTATTAGGTGACTTCTCGTCATATTTCGGGGATCAAACTCAGGATTGTCTGCGTGTTACGTTAACGCTCATAACTTACCGTTGTTAAACAAGTGAATATTTGGATTGTGTGTCAAAAACATATATAACCTAACCTAACTTTTTTTTTTTGAAGGAGTAATATCTTCAGCTAAGACACCGGCAGCTAGTGCTGCACGGTAGTGCCGGGTTTCTACCGGCTAAAACCCTCGGATATATGTATCTGTTATTAAATCATTACTTCGGGGTGGAGAATTCCGGACGGCAGTTAATCTTTTTTTAAAAACAATGTTTTTAGAGACGCCATCATTGTTTCCACCATGTTGTCAGGGTTCACGCTTGCTCTGCCCATTTTCACCATCATTTTCTCCCTCACTTCCGTCCAACGCTCGCAACGGAAGACGGTGTGCTCAACCGTGTCTCGCTGCCCGCAATACAAACATTCGTTGCTCTTGCACACTTTCACCCACTGCAGGTACGCCCGGAAACAACCGTGTCTCGTTAATACCTGCGTGAGGTAGTAGTTTACCTTGCCGTAACCCTTGCCAACCCACCGCTTCACGTTTCCTCTTCGCTCCTCGAGAGACGCCCATCCAACATCTCCGTCTTCATACGGATTACAAGGTCTAGTGGCCTTGTTCCCGCAACCACCAGAAGAACTGTAGACGCTGCAGATAACCTAACCTAATCTAACCTAATCTTTTGTTTTAGGAGGAGTAAAATCGTTTTAGGAGGAGTAAAATCTAAAAAGCTATGACATTGGCAGCCTGTGCTGCACGGTAGTACTGGGTATTTACCGGCTAAAACCCTCCTTCCATTGGCTTTGAAAACCGCCGCTAAGCGTTACATCAAAAGGATTCCTTTATCATGTCACTTTTTTTTTGTTTTTATTATTGTATTAATCAGAGTTCCATGTGGTTTCATCTCTTATGATGTTGTTTTTATTAACTTTTTCACCGCACGCACAATCTGTCGTGGCCCGCAGGTCTTCCCATTGTGGAAATATGGTATGCTTGGCTGAGTCTGTTTTATTGCAGTACCAGCACTTGTCGTTTACCCGCTTTTTGATTTTTTTTTTCAGGTACTTCCTAAAGACTCCTTGTCCCGTGAGCGTAGACAAGTAGAAGTCAGTGTTTGTCCAGGTTGTATTTGTCCATATGTCAAGGTCCTTTATAAAAGTTTTTGCCTGGCCTTCGTAGTTGTTCTAGCTTTCTTGCCACAGTATCAATGTTCCTTGTTTCGCTTCTGCTTTAGAGTTTTTTTTTTATAGAATGATTAAGTAATTTAATTGGTGGGACCTTAGCTATTACTAGTACTGCTACCGTTGGCACTGTTCGGTATGCCGATGTGATTCTTATAGCTAGTCTCCTATTGGTTTTTTTAATGAGATTTTCATAGTGTTTGTACCGGAGCGCAATTGCCCATATCGGGGCTCTATATAGCATTATGTTTAGAACGGTTGCTGCCAGAGTTTTTTTTAGTTAGGCATAATTCTTGTTAATGCCATAAAGGTTTGGTTGGCTTTGGAGCAGGTGTTTTTTATATGCGCTACTATTCTTGTGTCTTTATCGATGTAGACGCCCATGTATTTTATAGCTAGTTGGCTTACTATTTGCTCGTTCTCAATTTCCACCTTTATGGTTTTAAGTTTTTTTCTCCTGGCAAAGATTACCAGTTCGGTTTTTTGTGGCAAGTTTGATGCCTAGTTCTTCTAGAGTCGAAGCAACTCTATTCGTTGCGTTTTGTGCACGAACTTTCAGTAATGTTTTTGTTTTTCCTTCTACAATTATTGTGAGGTCGTCTGCGTATGCAAAAAGTTACTCCGTATCTAATCCTTGTTCTCATTATTTCAACATAAAATATATTTCACAGGGTAGGTCCCAGCACAGAGCCCTGTGGTACCCCACATGTTATTTTGGTAATTCCCCATCTGGCTTCTGGATGTAGCGCTCTGACAGATACGATTGTATTATATTAATAAGATATGCGCTAATGTTTTTCTTTCTTATTGCTTCTATTATTTTCTTCCACGGCGCAGTGTTGAAGGCGTTCTCTATGTCCGGCGTTATCATTGCTGCGAACTGCTGCTTTTTGTAGTGTTTTTTTCTGATTTGTTCTGGGATTTCAATTACTTTTTTTATGGCATTTATTGTAGATCTGCCTTTCCAAAATTCAAACTGGTTGTCACTAATTCCGTTGTTGGATTCTAGTTCTTTTTCTAATCGGGTTTTTATCATACGTCTATCATATAGTTTTTCTGCTACGTCTAGTAGACATATTGGCCTATAGGCGTTTGGCTGAATTTGGCCCTAACGTAACCTAACCTAACATAACCTAACCTGTAGACCTACATATGGACAAAATAGACTTGAAGATACGACAAGTTTTTCCCGTATAGACCTGTATTTTTGTAAAATGAACTGACAGTTTTTTGTAGTATTATGAAGACTATCCACGGATTATGGCGTCTAAAAAAATAAAAACCTATTCTCGTAGATAAGTAAGCCGTTTTCAAACCATCAAACTCCAGATTTTTTTTAGAAAAGTAAGTAGTTATTACATAGAATTATTATTAAAAAATTAATCATGTTTGAATCGATCGAAAAACAACAAAATTTCAAAGAAATGTAATTGCTAACAATAAAAAGTATATTAATGGTGTTGAAGATGCTCTGAGTCAAAATATCACAGAAATGTGAAATCCTGAAGCGACATATTATTATTAAAATAAGTTGAATAAATGATTTATTATTCACGACAAATGCCTATATAGCATTGAGAGGTTTAGTTTTGCTACTAGGAAACATTTACAAATCCTAGTACTTTACACGAGTACAGTTTGTATTTTCTTAGTAATAAAAATTGCATTAAATACTGAGGTAACAACTATTAATTTGTAAGATAATCCGATGGTGATGTAGCACCGACCGTAAACCATCCGCCGATAAAATGCCGCATTAGTGTATAACGCAATGAAGAAAGGGAAGGGCGCGCAATAACTGTTGCCTCATATTAAAATTTCGAAAATTTATACATTCCGCATAAATTTTAACAGCACAAACACCAATAAAACTCGCTCCTTGTCCGCCGTAAAAATGAGCAATACTAACTTCTTACTGCCATAATAAAAGCGGTATTACTGCACGCGCCCATAAACCATTTAATCGTCCATTCCCTACATTCATTCCATCATTAGAAGTGTGTGCATAAATTGGAGATTTTATGTCTCAATTGTATGTATTTTGCAAACAAATTACAAAGAGAACATAAATTGGTTACTTATAATTATCCACTAAGCCCCTAGAGCAATTTCACTGGATTGTAAAAAATCAATTGCCTGCGACGTTTCAACCTTACCTTTTTTTGCTTTCCTTTCCGGGTGTAAATTTCGACGTGTGTGCGTCTTTATTCCCTGGGCCGCCACCACCATCGCTTCCTTGTTTCCGTTTTAAGTGCTACTGGAAATACAACCTGCGCCAGAAATCGCTTTCAACATTTCGAGTACGAAAAAAATAGACATATAAAAGAGCGCTTGGAGGGTCTCTACAGTGAAACAACGGGAGGTATTCGTTTGCAGTTCTCACACAACGAGAAAAAATTGTGTGTATGTGTACTAAAGCAACTGAAATAAAAGTTGCGGACTTGTATGTAATGTTTGGGAACGAAATGCGGGTTGAAATATTAATATTAACAGGTACAATTGGTAGGGGAAATCAGTGCAATGTGTATATGGGAAATAATGGAATGGTCAATTCATTTTGCTTGATGAATTGACTGCAGAGTTGTTTTATATTTTTTATCCATATGCGTTTAGAGAACGACACCAAAGTGAAAATTTGATTGAATGATGTGAAACATTAATGTAACTATATTTAATACTTCTCTAATAGAATACATCTCAATCGTTTCACTCTACTTAGTTCACGACCCCCAATCTTATGTTGAAACTTCGTCGACATCAGAGAGCCAAACAGCTGATCGACTCAGTGACCCAGTGTGAATCTCGAACACCCCGAAGGGCGTCTTATAACAATGAGAGATAACTTTGGGTATAATTGTGTTGTGTTGAATCTCCTGGGTGAAGCATTGCTCTTGGCAATTCGTCGGGGCCAATCAATTCATATAAATTATAATTAAATAAATGAATGTGCACGTATAATAATTAATTAATTTTGGGTCGAAATTAATTAGTATAATTAGTGTTGATTATGAGAATTGTATGAATTGATTTTTAAATTGCTAAGTATAGCATTGGAATATTTAATACAAAAAAAACATGGATTGCAGAATATCATCAGAATAGAAACACAATTACTGACTTTTAGAAATTTTCAAAAAACCTCTAGGATGATTAGAAAATATATAGAACAGATTTTCAGGAAAGATCAAAATTATCTTCAGGCAAGGTTGACAGTATCCTCTACTTTTGAGGCAAACAAAAATTTGAACAGGGTATTCTTAGTGATTCTATAAAGATTGCATTGTAGAATATCCCTTAAGCAGAATAATTATTATATTACAAATTATTTTAAAATATTCTCAGGCAACTTGCACAATTTCTTTGTTATTTCTACTACAATTATTATTTGCTCTTATAAGTTTTTTTTAGGCATTGAGAATGATTTCAAAAGTATGAATATAATACACAAAAATAACACAGAAAAGATTTTGTTATGCAATGAAAAATAAAATGCAATTCTGTTAACTAAAATTAAATTACCTCATTCATTCACGTGTGCTATTCAAACATTGCGGATAATACCATAAAGCAAAACATATATGTACAGAGTAAAAAGAGTTGAAATATTATACGTCACATCGAAAACAAAAGCCACCCAGATGAAACATTTGTGACGTTCCAATTATATACTATTCCTCGATTCAAACCCCAATATTACATACAGAATGGACTTGAAATAGAATTGCATTTACTTTGTTGATATACATGTGCTTTACAATTTTTATTTTTTAAATTTCCTTTAATATGATAACACTGAATTGTTTCCGGTTTTAAAAGCACGATTGTCATGTAAAATTTAACAAATTTAATGGGCTTATGAAAAGCTTGATCTAGTATCAATTTAAAATCGATTATTTTATCTGTAGTTTTAGGGTAGAGATTTATACAATTACTAAAACAAATCAAAGAGCTGCATGCAATTTAACAACGGTTATTTGAGGACTCTGTTAAATATTTTTAATTGTAATCTTAATAAACGAAATAGTTTTTCTTGTCTTAGGATATTTTACAACTTAGGTAGAAATTGTATGAATGTTTTGTTCAGTTTGTTGTTAAAAGGTGATCAAATCAATATCTTAAGTAATACTTGGGTTACAATCTTGTTTGTCTCATTAAAGTTTGTATTTTTTTTTTAGGAATCTGTGCTCTCTTTCAGATATCGTTACACTATAGAAGAGTTATTAAGCAATGAGTTTTTGTATGAGAAACATTTGGCCACAGACTCTTAGTTAAGATAATTTGTTTTACCTTTTTTTAAAAACCGTTCAAAATCAAATATAATGATTGCCATGTTTTATTCTAGATGTAATTCTATCTACGGTTAAGCCACTTACAGTTGATAACGCCTTGCAAAGTTTATTACTTTTATAGTCTCCAACATCAGTGAGTAATAGTGGATACCATGAGATAATATTAAGTATTATTTTAATTTTTCTTTATTTCTGGTTTTAGTTCATGTATTTGATTGTTGGTGCAATGGCTTTAGTTTATAGTAGTATCTGAATAGATGGTCTTAATTGATGTCATCTATTATGTATTTGTGTTTTTAGTGTTGAATTATAAACTTTTTTGTTTGTTTGATGAAGTGGTTGAGCATTAAACTTTTGTGTATGCTCAGTGTGGTAGTTTGGTGACGGAATTTTTGATTTTTATTGTTATTTATAGTCTTAGTGTACGTTATAAACTTTTTCAATTTTTAGGAGTGGTAAAAGGGTTATGCATCATTCTTAACATTTTGTTTAAATACTACTCTGGAACAACATTTTTAGTATATGTATTTTCCAAGTTTATTGGTTGGGTAATAAAGGTCTTTGAATGCTTAATGTTGTGATTGTCTGACACAGCATTTCTAAAACTAGTAATTAATAGTCTTAAGTGTTTATTAAAAATGCTTTTTGAAGTGGTTAATTGCAGCACATACTAAGTGTTATTTATAGTTTTTGTTAGTAGTTAACCTCTGTTGGTGCTTGGTGTGGTGGTATATCACTATAAGCATCCTATATTTGTGGTCTGAGTGTTGATTTACTAATGTTTTTGTATGGTCAGTGCGATGATTAAACAAAAAACTTTTATGTCTGCTCAGTGCAATGGACGGGTAACGAATTTTTTTTTACATTTGTCATGTATAGTATTCAATATAAACGATATAAAATCTGTTGTGCGATGAATGTATGGTGCTGCATTTTTAACATGTGGTTTTGTGGTTTTTTTTCAATCATAAACATTTTTAAATTTATCTAGTGGCTCAACATTTTTGTTAATTGTATTTCAAAAGCTTAGTTAAATGCTTGGTGTGGTGGTTGGGTGGCGTAGCATTTTTAACATTTGTAATTTATAGTTTATTCAATTTGTTTAAAAAAAAAATCACTTACACATCTGTTACTTGTAGTTTTAGTATTTATCATAAACGTTATATGATTGGAGCGGTAGTTAAATAATTATTTTCTTTTTAAGCGTATATGTAATTTATCATTTTATATATTTATCTTAAACGTTTTTGAATGTTTGGTATGATGCGTAGATTCTACAGCATTCTAAGCGTTTGTTACTTGCTGACTTAGTATTTATAAACTAGACGTAAATTAGGTAATAACTTATTTTGTATGCTCGGTGTGGTGAGTGATGCATTTTTAATATTTGCTATTTGTGTAGCTGGTTGGTGTAGCTATCTTAATGTGTTTTGTTGTGGTCTTAGTAAGTTGATGTCATTGAATGTTTAGAGGATTGAGTGGATGGTATTTTTTTTAATGTTTTTGATGTTGGTGCAATGGCTGAATGGTCATGCATTTTAATAATTTGTTATTTGTGGTGTCTGGATAGATTGTCTTAGTTGATGTCATCTTTTATTTTTGCGAGCTTTAAAAGTTAGAACGTTTTTGTTTAATTGGTAAGATTGTTTTTGTATACTCGGTGTGGTAGTTGGATGACTCAATATCTTTACCGTTTGTATTTTATAGTCTCAGACATTATAAACTTTTTTAGATGTTTGGAGTAGCAAAATGCATGATTTTTAACTTTCAGTTTAGTGGTAATAAATGCTTTTATAAGCTTTGTGTAGCGGCTAAGTGGAGTACATATCATCTGTTATTTATGATTTTAGTTAGTAATAAACTTTTTTACATATTTGGTGTGGTAGGTGGGTAGTATATTATTCTAAGCCTCCGGTAGTTGTGGTTTGAGTCTTCACAAACTTCTTTGTATATTTGGTGTGGAGGTAAATAATAAACTTTTTCATGTGCTTAATGTGCTGTTTGGGTGACACAATATATTTTACGTTTGTTATTTATATTCCACATTATAAACTAATTTAAATGTTTGATGCGATGAATGTGCGGTGCTAGATTTTTAACATTTAGTTTAGGTTCTTCTTAATCATAACCATTTTCAAATTTGTTTAATGTCACAACATTTTTTTGTATTTATATTTCAAAAGCTTAGTAGTTGTAATAACAGTGGTTGAATGCTTGGTGTGGTGGTTAAATGCAGCATTTTTATTATTTGTAATTTATAGTTTAACATAAACGTCTTCAAAAGATAACTTATAATGCGATAGTCAAATAATAATCTTCTGTCTGTGCGTATACGTAATTATAATATATAACGTCTTTAAGTTTGATGTAGTAAGTTATTAGATCATTATTATACCATCCGAAATTTAAGGTTTTTAAATTTTTGGTGAGGTGGGATTGTACTGCGTTTTAAGCATCAACTACTTGCAGTTTTAGTGTTTATAAACGTTTTTATATGCTTAGCGCAAAATCTAAGTAATAAATTTCAAATCTTAGTGTAGAGATTAACTGGCAAAATATTTTAGAATTTGTCATTTATAGAACGTTGACGATGGTTGTCGGTTATTTTTATAGGAAGCGCAGATTAATTTATTGGTTGTCAGGCATGTTCAGTACAGCAGCTTTTTAGTTATTACATCTTTTTCTGTTCTAACAACTTATTTTCCTTAGTTTTTCAACTAATAGTTAGACAAAGAAATTCATCTGGGTTTTTTAGTTGTACGACTTAGGTTTTCTAGTTTCTAGTTTTTTCCGTTTGATTTTATTTAGCAGCAGCATTTTGTGGTTGGATTTTTGGAAAACTTTTTTATTTCGGGTTTTGCTGGTATAGGACATTTTTAATATTTAATTTAACATGTTTATATTTTGAACATATCTATTTTGTTGTTTACTGCTATGCAAAAGAATTGACGAATTATCTCTGCTCGGTTTTTACTATGCCCGAGCCATTTAGACTGTTATTTTCTATGTCTGTCTATTCTACTCGATTTCTGTGGTTGTAAAGAATGACCAACTATTTCTGTTACTTTTTCTACTTAGCTGGCTAATGATCTTACGCGTAACTTTATGCGTCAACTTTTTTTTTTCTTGGACTATTAATTTTTTTTTATACGTGACCGAAATATTGCAGTATGTTTTGTTTTATTTTTTAAAGAACCGGTTTTTAATGTTTAAATTAGTTAGTATGGAATTATTTGTGCGGTGCTCCGCAATTTTTGTAATGCATTCCTGCTTTGTTTAATGCGGCATTTTAATTCTTGTAACGAGTAAATTGTTTGGTTAGTCTAACATCTATCCAGGTATTTAAAATTATTCACTTTTTTTTTGTTAATCAGTAGTTGTGTCGGGTCAACACTCAGTTTGTGAGCTATCATATGTTTAGTTTTTGTAAAATTTATAGATAGTTTTTACTTTTGTTACTCTTTATTAACTTTTTTGGTTAATTACTGTAGGTTTTTGATGTTTTTGGCTAGTATCACTGTATTATTAGCGGATTTGATGTTTTCCAAATACATTTTCTGAATAGATTTTGAACAGATTTAGGAAGAGTATTTGATCTTGTCTGACACTGCAGTTAATATTCTCTTGTTTTTTTTTTTTTTAATTATGCTGATGTTAGCCGTTTCAATTCCAATACAGGCAAGAGGTTAGCCTGGTATTTTTGTCGTTAAGTTGGATGTTTTGCAGAGTGGTAATTAGCTTATTGTTGCGTTAGAAGTTTTTTTACTATTCACTATCTCTGCTGCAGCGTTTTTAGTGTAAATAGTGCTTTCTTTGTTCCAAAGCATTTCTTAAAGCAAAACTGTTTGGGACGTAGAGCTTATTTACACTTATTGCTGATTCGATTATGTATGATGAGCAGAAGTAGTTAAGCGTATTAGTCTACAATTGCAGCATTTTTTAAGTAACTTTTTGGGAACATAAATGAAGTTTAGCTAACTTGATGGTATACGGCCGGTGCTTGTACCACCCATCCACCACACCGAGCGTTTTAAGTTTTTAAGAATTTGTTACTTGTAGTGTTGAATCACAAAAAAGTGTGTATGATTGGTGGGTGGTTGAGTAATAAATTTTTTGGTATTTGCTCGTTGTGGTGGTAAAGTAGCGTAATGTTTTTAGCATTTGTAATTTATAGTCTTTGTGTATATTTTGTGTGTGCTTTTTGTTAATTATCAACGCTTTTAAAATGTTTCGTGTAGAGGATGAATAATCAAAGTTTTTGACTGCTTGGTGTGGTGGTTAGATGGTGCAGTAGTCACATTATTTGTCATTTGTTGTCTTAGTTGATTTACGAATGCTTGGTGTAGTTGGTGGGTGGTTGAGTGTTGTAGTGGTTAGGTGGCGCAATATTTTTTTGTATTTGTAATTTATGTTTTTAGTATACATTATGAACGTTTTGAAATGTTGTGTGGTGAGGCAAGTGAGTAGTGCAAGATTTGTAACATCATTTTTTGTGTTTTTTGTTAATCATGGACACTTTTAAATGTTTGGTGTCAACGATGAGTAATAAACTTGACTGCTTGGTGTGGTAGTTAGATAGTGCAGCACTTTGTGGCGACTGTCGAGACATACTTTTATTAATTTAATCTTATTCAGGTGAACAGGGTTTGACTCTGTAATAAATATTCCTCAAAGCGTTCCACATTAAGAGGATTACATTAAGGGATTCCAGGATACTGAATGGCCGGTTTTTCCTAATGCGATACTAATAAAATATTTATTATTGTATAAAATATACCTGTTGTTTGTATATAAATGGAGAAAATAAACATGTAAGTCAGTTGATATTGGTTAGCGACAACTACCAGACTACGTTAATAAACATATACTTTTACCCTGCAAAGTTATTTATTATTACAGTAAACACTCTACAACTGGTGATACCGACGTGTTTTTTAAATACTTAGTGATGTTTTGTGTTTTTTTCACAACAACGTACATTTTTTTTACACTTATCACTGACATTTAAACAATGCCGGAAACTGAACCGACATCAATTGACCGTGTAGCGGTCCGAATACCATAATTCTGGCCAACAGACCCTGAGTTATGGTTTGCCCAAGTTGAAACGCAATTCGCGCTTGCAGGCATCATTACTGAAAAGACAAAATTTAATTACATTGCCGGGAACTTGGATTCAAAATTTGCACTTGAAGTTCGTGGCGTTTTGACTTCCCGACCAGATGACCAAAAGTATACGAAATTAAAAATGGAATTGATACGCCGGTTAAGTGTTTCACAAGACCAGAAGACTTGCCGACTTTTGGAGCACGAAGAGATTGGAGACAGAAAACTATCCCAATTCTTACGTCACCTTCGGGAATTTGCCGGAAGTATTTTTTCAGGCGATAGTGCGTCGTCGCACTACGACCACTCTGGCTCGGGCGATTGCCAAAATCAGTGCAAGCCATTCTCGCCACACAAAAGGGTGAGCAGCTGGATAAGTTAGCTGATCTTGCCGACGCTATTCTGGACACATCTTCACAACACAGCATTGCTGAAGCAACAATTTTGTCACCCATGGAAGCCATGTTCCAACAATTAACCATATTAACAACAAGAATCGCCGAAGTAACATCAACCTTACAAGAGGTTTCTTCAAAGAGCAATCAACACCAATCTCGCTCTCGCAGTCGATCAAGATACAATAATCGCAGCCGTTCACGAAATACATCTCAAAATGGATTGTGCTGGTATCATTCAAATTTTGGTGCAGATGCTAAGAAATGCAATCCGCCATGCAATTATGTGTCGGGAAACGAGAGGGGCAGTCGCTAATGGAAACCAGCGACATTTGCCCAAAGTCTCGCCGCCTATTTGTCTCCGATCCGTTATTTGTTGTCTTAGTTGGTGTTTTGAAATGCTTGGTGTGGTGGTTGGGTACTGTAACATTTTAAATATACTTATGCGTGACTTTTAACATATTTTTGTTTGGACTTTATTGTAAATTCAAATTTTTTTCTGTGAATTTTATAGGTTAAAGTAGTGTATTGGAACTAATACTAAGATCTACTTTTCTTGCTTTTATCGACAAACTATGGGTTATCTTTATGTTACTTCAAAGTTGATGCGAGCGGTGTTCAGGTACCAATCGCCAGAATTGATAAAGAACAGATGCCGTCAAAATTAACAATCCAAATTGCATACATTTATGGAAAATTTAATTATTATTTACAAATTAAAGGTTTTACTTGAGCGATCTAAGTGACTGAATGTGTGCTTTGAGTAAGACGCCGGTGTTAGAATTGCTTGAGTAACATAAAATATTGTTGGTAAGGTTATCTCAGAAGATGCACTGATGTTTTTTTTAATTGGATACTAGATATTACTCTTGCACGGATTTTTACATTGCAAAATAATAGTAGGTGGTTCAAGAGATTTATTGCAACTTTTGCTAAATTTGTGTTGTACTTAAGTTTTACCAGAAAATATAGGAAATTTACCCAACAGTTTTTTTTTGGGGCGTTTATATATTTTTTTAAACTAGTTTTTTCTTTTTTCTTTCCGGTTGTTCTCAACAGGTAACATTTAGGGATTTTTAAAGTTTCAAAATATGGACTATTTAAGAAGCTACCTGGAATGTATTGGCTGAGGATTGACTGTTTAACTAGTTTGCAGTGAATAGATTTTTTTTACACTGCATTATTAGTACTGCAGCTATACTTGTTGTCATTTTGTTGAAACGTTAAATTGATTTTGTTATTATTTTAGGTGTGGTTGTGTGCATTGGTAGACTCGTGGTTTAAAATGTAATGGTCTTCTTATTAAGAAGATTATCCTGAAACTATTGAAAAGTTTTTCTTAATGCTACAAACAAAGTTTTTTTTTGTTTACCATCTCACGTCCTCTAAGGATTGTTTATATAGTGGATAGTTTTGTTTCAAAAAGAAATAAAAGAAGAGGTTGAAAATGGTTATAATAGTTGGTTTTAGTATACCTAAATACGCCACTACTGTAAAGATTATACAAATTACGGGCTCAACGATGAAAAAAAAAAACAATAATGTGAACCGGATTTTTTTTAGAATTATAGCCTTATCGAATGGGTGTTTTAACAAGAAAATTGAAATTTAAAAGAAAACACAATTTTTTTGAAAAATACGGAAATTTTGATTTAATCATAAAAGAGACATTGGGAATTATTGTTTTTCTGGCACTTTCGCATTTTTTTTTTCAGTGGTACAGCGTCTAGTTTTTTTTTTTTCTTGGTTTGGATAGTTATAGGCTTGTTAACAAAAACTTTTGATTTTTGAAAAAAAAAACAACCAATTTTTGGTTGTTCAAATTGATGATTACACAATCAAGGAATGATTAATGCCAATGTTTTACTTGATGTGTGACTAGTGGCACTATTGGAGGTACCAAAAATAGAGTTATCATTTCTTGATATCATTTGCTATTGACTGTTTGTGCATTTTTGGCAACGTTTTTGAAAAAGGCTTAATTATGTTTTTAGTAAAATGCATTTTTTCTCTTTAAACATATTATAAAAATTGGTCTCATTGCTAAAAATGATTTGTTGGAAAACTCCGTTCACTTGTTTTATAAATCAAATTCTTTTTGTTTTGCTTTTTGTAAGCGGATGAACCAGCGAACTGGTCAACAGCGTGGAGATATAGAAAGCAAAGAGAAACTACTACATTAAAGGTTCATTTGAGCATCTCTAGTATAGCAATCATGACTACTACAAACCAAATATTATATCCTACTGATCATGAGACTTGGATACTAATATCTGGCATGGGAAAAGTATTAAAACTAACATGCAAGACTTCCCCGGTCGTCATTTTGCAAAACCCTTGCAGAACAGTTGAAGTTATAAGAGCCTATAGAGTTAAGACAAATTTCAAAGTGGAAAACAAGAAAAATGACTACCTTAAAATATGTACGTGGAATGTTGATTCCTTAAACATGTCGGAAAAATTGGATAACGTTATGAAAGAGATGCAAAGATTGGACATCAACGTGCAAGGCATGAGCGAAGTAAGATGGAATGCTCATTAAAGATGCAACAAGAATAACTCAGTACTATATTACTTCAATAGCGTAGGCATACTTGTGTCTGATAATGTCCAGAAATTGGTAATAAACTTTATCCTACATTCAGACAGAACCATGTTATTGAAAATCAAAGCCCAGCCAGTCAATATTAATATTATACAATGCTATGCCCCAACAGCTGATTAACTAGACTGAGAGGTGGAAAGTTTTCATAAAGAGATTAAGGAACTTTTCACTTACACAAAAAAGAACTAAGTTAACTTTATTATTATCTACAACGCAAAAGTTGGACAGTGGGAAGTAGAGAATATAGTTGGTAAATACGGGTTGGGAATACGGAATCATAGAGGAGGTAGACTAATACAATTCTGCCAAGAAGAGAGCCTAGTAATAGCAAACACCTGGTACAACCTGCCACCCACACGTTTGTATACCTGGTAATCTCCCAAGCATATAGCAAATAACATAGTTAGAAACCAAATTGATTTTATCTTAATCAACAAAAAATATAGTAACGAAATGCGTGAAGTAAAGACGTATCCAGGAGCCGACATACATTTTGATTCCAACCCAATAATAGGCAACTTAAACATTAAATTATAGAAACTTAAACGTAGCACAAAGAAATTGGTAGACATTGGAAAATTGAGAAATAGATACACAAAATATACAAAATGATTGGGAGAAAATCAAAAACATATTGAACAAAATAGAAACAGAAGAAGTACGGTTTAAAGAAAAAGGCATGTAGAAAGAGTGGATGACAAAGGAGTTATTAGAAAAGATGGAAGAGAGAAGGTTCAGTGAAATAAGGAGACAGATTAGAGTAGCAAAAAAGTCGTAGATGAGAGAAAGATGCTAAGAAATAGAAGAATTGCAGAAAAAAACATGATCACTTCTCAGTTCATAAGAAAATAAGAAAAGCTTCAGGAAAAACCCAAAAAAAAATATCTTACCACAAATGGTAGACAACAACATTAGAATTATACTGGAAATGGAAGAGCTGAAGAAAAAATGGCAGGAATACATTAAAAACCTTTATACTAGCAAGCCCCTAGATTTTATGACAATTCCACAGAAATGGAGGAAGCACCAGAAATACTCCAAAGTGAGGTGATAAGAGCAATCAAAACAAGCAAATTGGGGAAGGCTGCTGGACCAGATGAAATCCATATTGAAATTTTAAAATTCTTAAAAAAAGAACACCTAGATAACTTAAAATTGCTATTCAAGCGTATTTACAAAACAGGAGAAATACCAAAAGACTGGCTCAACTTGGTACTACTGCCAATTTCTAAAAAACCGAGTTCCAGAAAATTTGATCAGTTTGACTAATAAGTCTGATGAGCCACGTCCTTAAGATCTTTCTAAAAATTATCCACACAAGAATCTACAAAAAATGCGAGAGATATTAGCGAACTAAGGAAGCTTTACATGGTCTAATTGTACTTTTTCAAAAATGCAGAGATTAGCAACAAGACGCATTTATGTTTTATTGACTACGAGAAGGCCTTTGATCGACCGGCTTCTTAAAAATATTGAAATTGAACAGACTTGACCGGAACAATATTGAAATAATCAAGAATTTGTATTGACAACAAACAGTCGCAGTCAGAGTTGAAGATACTACTACTGAACCCGCTGCAATCGAGAGGGGAGTGCGCCATGGTTGCGTTTTTTTGCTTTTATTATTTAACTTGTATTTGGAATGTGTCTTTAACCAAGCACTACAAGACGAAACGGACGGAATCAAGATCAATGGTAAAGTATTGAACAATATACGGTACGCTGATGATACCGCTATAATTGCTGACAGTTTGTAAGCACTACAACGGTTGCTAAATAAAATTACAGATGCTGGTAACAACCCTGGCCTAAAGATTTACACAGAAAAAACAAAGGTTATAGTAGTAAGCAGGTGAACACCACTTTGCCATATGCAAATTTACGGAGAATCCATTAAAGTAGTACCAAAATTTAAATATCTGGGAAGTTGGATTACAGAAGATTTGCTAGGATAGAACAAGCCCGTGCCACTTTCAATAGCATGAAACTACAACTGTTAACAAATACAGGTTTAAGCTTAACCTTTCGACTAAGATTTGTGAAGTGCTATGTGTATTCGGTATTGTTGTATGGCTGTGAAACGAGGACATTAAAGATAAACACCATGAATTGATTAGAGGCTTTTAAAATATGGGTGTTTTGTAAACTTTTAAGAGTGTCGTGGGTAGATCATATCACTAATAAAGAAATGTCGCGACGTATGTGCCAAGATCGACAATTACTGCTAAATATTAATTAGAGAAAAACGGCATATTTGGGGCACATATTTTGCAATAATAAATATGAAATCTTATTAAAGTTGATAATGGAGGGCAAGATAGAGAGGCGACGAGGCAAGAACATCCGGGATTGGATTGGCGTAGATGACCATTCCTTGTTTAGAGCGGCAAAGGATTGGATAGGATTGTTTCCAACCTTCAGTAATGGCGATGGAACCTTAAGAAAAAGAAGAATACAAAATCAATGTTTTTTTTATTTTTTGCTAAATTCTGGTAACGGTTGTGATGTTTTTTGCTGAACAAACTAGACTTAGGCACAAACATTTGTTAATAGTTTGACATCAGTAATTAGTCGCGTTTTTTGAACTTTTTGGTTATTTTTTTCACAATTTTAAATAACAAAAATTTAACGCATTTTGAAAACCGTGGCAGTCAAGTTTTCATTTTTTTTGAAACAATGTTTAACATTAAGATTGTTGTGTTGATAATGGCACAACAGCAAAAAAATTTTTACTTTTTATATATCTAAAATCTTATAATTTAATTTTACTTTTGTTTAATTTTTTCAAAATTTGTCTTGATAATAATAGAAGTGAAGTGAACCAAAATAGGCTACGTAATAAAAAGGGAACACAAAAACATCTTGTAAGATTATAGAGCAAGTAATGGAGTTCTCATATCTAAGAGTTAGCATAACCAGCAGCGTCCAAAAAAGAAGGAAAAACTAAGAAAGCAATCAACATAGCTGCGCAAACATTCGGCGCACTAAACCAAATAATATGAAGGAACAAACACTTCAGTAATGACACTAAAGTCTGCATCTACAAAACATGCATAATGCCAATCCTTGCATATGCAACAGAGACGCAAACTAGCAGAACAACTGAAAAGCAAACTTAAAGGATCAGATAAAAAGCTTCGTAATATAAGAAAGGTTCAAGATATTGTCCGCTGGACAAAGCAAAAAAGAAGAGAGTGACGAAACCATGTGGACCGCGTGGGAGGTGATTGATTGGCAAAGTGGGCAAAACAAAGTTGTTCAAATACTAAAAGACCAACAGGAAGACAACCAAAACAATAGATGAGTTTTTGGATATCAACATCACTAGTGGCAGTAAAGGAAGAGGACCTGTTTCTATATATAAACGGTGCCCCAAAATTAACGCAAGATTTGAATTAAATAGAAACCACTGTTTTTAGTCTTTAGATTGTTATTTTTTATTGAACCATAAAGTACATAGAGTAAGGTTATTTATGGAATAATACATCGGGCAAATGGCATCCACGGCTTTGCTGGCACATACGCACTTTTTTTGTCGAAATATTTCATGACCATTCTGCATAAATGTGGCTGAATTTTAGTGATGCAACATTTAATTTCTTTCTGTAATGCACGGGTGGTTGTGGCCTTGTTGACATGGACCTTTGACGTCAAATAACTCCATAAAATCTAATGGTGTTAAATCACACGATCTAGGGGGCTAATTCTGATCACCAAAACGATCAAGAAATGAAGGAGGAACTAGTCTAAAATAAATAATAATATTAAAGTAAAACTCTATTTTATATATAAATATAAAGAATAATGAAAACAATAGCATTTACAATTTTGACATATTCGCTGTAGTTTATTATTATTATATTACAAAATATTATCCGTATATTTCATAATATAATAAAACGTATGCTCATAATTTTACGCTATTATTTTAAATTCAAAAGCAATGAAATAATTAAAAACCCGTGCAACTCAACAATTATTGTATTATACAACTTATATGAAGTTGCTATTTCAAAAATTATTGTTTCATTCATTCATTCATCGATTTCATTACAAATTCAAATAATTTCAATCAAAAAAATTCAGCAATTTAATCCAAAAATAATAAATAACTTGTGCTGTCTTCTGCATAATAACTAAAACGATTTGCAATAGAAAATGTAACGTATAATCCTGTACATTAATACCAATTAAGGTCCATTGTGTCGCTATTTTCGTACATAATTATTGGGAAATGTGGAAAAGGTAATAAATTTTTGTTATTTATCATCCGTCCCGTTATTATGTATGCGGCACGAACAGACTATTTACATAAAATTGTCACGATACCTATAATTATATGATAAGCAACCGTAATCTATTCGTAAAACACATACACACTCATGTTAATGTGTGTTTTATGAAAATAAACGGTGAAATAGGAAACAAGTCACCGAAAAATTGTGAAATTACTACTTGTCAAATTATCAATTTAATGAATATTAATGATTTTTATTAAAAGCATCGATTTTTTTTTGGTAATTTTATTACTAATATCATTTGTAAACGTTGTGCAGCTGGAGAAATTTTACACTTCGTAAAATATGTCGAGCGTTTGGAATAAATAATTTACGAGACTGTTTTAAAATTTATTAAAGTTAAATGTTGTTTATGGAAAGAAAGAATGCAGCGGACGCGCGCGAATGAAAAGTAGGTTTCGTTTTGTGTTAGCGAAAAATATTAAAATTCAAATGTTTTACTCTCCTTGGAGGGCGAACAACAAGATGTAATTCGTTCTGAGGGGAAAACATGTTGAACGGAGAAATTGTGAATGAAGTACTAAGAGGTTCAATTATGGAATACAAATGTGTTATACTTTTATTCTTTACAAACTAGAGAAAATAACAATTTTAGATAGATTATCTACAAATCCAAAGTTTTTCACCAATAAAACTTTACTTTAATTGTTTTCTTTTACAAACGTAACAAAATTATTATAAAGCTATGTGAAAGCATAACGACTGATAACAAAAATAAGAATTTCTTCATCAAATCGTTAAAATCGTTTAACTATCAAATGTTATGTTCACGATGGGCAATTGACGCCATCAAACTGCAATTTATTTTGCACTCGAATTTACGACGAGAAAACCGCAAATGCCAAACACTTTCCGTTTCACAATTTTCTTGCGACACAAAATAAAACGATATTAAAATGTCTTATTATCTAAACAAATAAATTCCTAATTGTTATGATGAAATAAAAAAAATAGTTAATTAAATTATTTTAATTTATTTAATTCTGCACATATCAGCTATCAAAACATGAACTGATATATAAAGATTGATGCTTTTTAATCTTTTGTATGTAGGGTTTCCATTATACCCAAAATGTTAATCATTCAGTTTTAATGCATAAAGACACTATAGCTTTTGTAAAGTTTCCATATTAATGCTTTGCGAGCGGAGATATATCAGTTTAATGCTCGAATGGAAATTTTAATCACAGTCGCTGTTTTGATCGATACTTTAGAAATTTATTATTGGCACACTAAATGCATCCAGCAGGCTTTAAGTCCCATTTGCGAGAATTATTCAGAAGGGTAGTTTATTAATGTTGCAAACTGAGAAACTGTGTGTTACTTCTACTCAATTATTTAGGAACATTTCCCAATTAGTCTTAATGTATTGATTTGTTAATTAATAATTATTATTAATCAAATGTTAATTTAACAAAGAAAAGCCAGAACGCAAAGTATTAAATTGAATCAATCTTGATACGACAAATATTTAATGAATTTTGAATGCAGAATAATATAAATAAGGTTTTCTTTTTTTAATTTAGTAAAATAAAATAATATTTATTTTAAATAATTAAAATTTTATTGTAATTTTGTGTTTGTTGTTTTATTAATATTATTTAATTAATTCTTGAAAGAAAATAACCTTTTATACAATAAAAACATTAAATAAACCATATATTTTAAAGTTAACGTCATTTTCTTCTTTATCAGTGTTTGTAAGTATGTAAATAAAAAACTGAAATAATAAAATTAATATAAAATATTGGCAATTTGTCAGTGCGGGTGTTCCAACTTTTTGTTCTACCCACCTGAAGATTTATATTAAAAATTGACATTTGTACCATGTTAGAGCTAGGAATGTAAGTATGATTCATTGTGGTATGGGTGAGGTTTAAGGTTAAGGTTTAAAAACCCTCTTAAAGTTGAGTGAAAGAGAATCTAAGCTTTTGTTAACATGATCGCATTCTTGAAGTAGGTCTATCTTTGCCTAGATTGCAAGGAGTTTCTACTTTCTGCTTGGTTAAGGACTATGCATTATTTGCTGCTAATCTTTATATCTGAATGCGTTTTACTATTTGCTACCTTTGACCCGGTAGTAGCTTGCAGCTAACACTACCACTATGTCACTCAAAGTGTTTACCCTAGTTCTAGAAGATGCGTTGAAAACAATCGACTGATGGTATCAATGTGAATGGCGAGAGAGATTAAATCACTTAAGTTGCAGATGATTTTAATAGCAGATACCACAGAAATACTAATCTGACAAACAAGTAGTGGAAACCAAAAACATCAAAAAGGTAATTAAATTCAAACACTTAGGACAAGCAATAACTATGGGGAAGCCAACTAAGAAGACGGAAGTTTAAGACAATAGGGCGCATTACCGCTATGAAATGGAATTAAGCAGAGCATTTAATTATCTAGTAGTTAATTAAAAACAAAAATTAAAATTAATAAACACACAAAAAATTTTGCTGCAGGACGATGTTGTATATAGTGGAGTACAGCAGAAAATTTTAATGTTTTTAATATAGATTTTGCCTTAATACATATTAAGCATTCCAAAAACAGATGATCAATGGTAACTGCTAGTGCGCTGTACAACATAATTATTTTGTAGGTTGCAAATGTCTTGATCTAAGGCGATTTAAAAGACATATGTCAGTTTGGTATAAAATGGAGTTTTTTTAAACAATTTTGTTTACAACTGTGTCTATTTGAGTAAGACGTTTATTTGATTGTATTGTTTTTGAACAATATGAAACAGAGCTGAGAGAAAAACTTCTACCAATTATAGAAGCGCAACAAACAGATATAGAAATAGAAGAAATATCCAGCAAAATAACAAAAGATATACATGCAGTGACTAAAAAGATCTGCAGCAAGATAAGATGCCCTAAGGAAACCACACTAACACCGGAAACAAATCAATTAATACAGAAAAGAAGGCAATTATACAATCACGATCAAAATTATAGGGCTATAAACAAAAAAACAAAATGGAGAATAAGACAAGATGAGATGAGATACAAAACAAATCAAATACTGGAAACAATAAAAAAAAAACAAAAATATGAGAGTACTGAAAACAGAACTAAATAAAAGCAGACAAAACATTTTAAAAATTAAGGACCAGCTTGGAAACATACTGTCAGACAAAGAAGAAATAATAGAAAAAATACGGGAGTTCTACTGTAAATTGTATTCATTAACTCTTTATAACAACAAAGGGAAATCAAGATGCCAGAAATATTTCCAGCAGAAATTAGATCAGCACTACAAAAGATGAAAAATGGGAAGGCCGCTGGTGAAGACCGCATAACAATGGAAATGATTAAAATAGGGAGTAGCACTCTGGAAGAAGCGATATGATTTTTATTAAACTAATGCTTATTGAAAGGAGATATACCTAAACTATGGAAAAATTTGGAGGTACTTATACTGCACTAAAAGAGTGACACAACGAACATTGAAATTTATAGACCGATCAGTCTTCTATTGCACCTATACAAGATGCTAATGCAAATTGTTACAAGTAGACTAACACTAAAACTTGATTTGTATCAACCTATAGAACAGGCAGGCTTTAAAAAGGGGTTCTTCTCTATTTACAAACCATCAGAACAGTCATGAGAAAACCTCTAAATACAACGTGCCGCTACATTTAGCTTTTATGGACTATTGAAAGCTTTTGACAGCATGGAAAAATGGGCTTTTCTTGAGACATTAGACAATACCAGAATAGACTTCCAATATTTGACCTTGATAAAGAACATATATAAAAATGCCACTTTAAGAATCTGCATAAACCATGATCTCAAGACGAAGAAAATATTACTTAGGAAAGGCGTAAGTCAAAGAGACGTCATATCATCCAAACTATTTACAGTAGATTTAGAAAATGTCTTTAAGAAGTTCAAACTGTGATAAACAAACTAAACAAAGAATCTAAGAAAGTGGGCTTTCATATAAACCTATACAAAACTAAAATACTAAGCAATAGCCAAGATAACATCAGCATAGATGGTAAAACCCTAGAAAACACAGATCAATATGTATATTTAGGCCACAATATCAAAGCAGGGAAAGAACCAGACTACGAAGCTTAAGCGAAGAATACAGCTAGCATGGGCTGCATTTGGAAAGTTTAGCAACATACTTAAAGACAAAAATGTACCATTATGTCTAAAAAATAAAATATACGACAGCTGTATACTGCCAGTGTCACAACCGGCCTAGAAATTATGGCCCTGACCGTGATCATGGCGGAAAAACTTAGAACCAACCAAAGAGCTATGGAAAGAGCCATTCTGGGAATTACACTAAGAGATAAGGTGCTAAACGACAAAATCCGAAGTAAAACAAGAGTAACGCATATCATGAGGAGAGTCGCAAGTCTCAGATGGCAATTGAGGTCGGTGTAAATGATAGTGATAATATTATACTGCCTCCCATGCCTTAGTTTGGTAATACTGCCCAACCATTTATTACTAAATAAATTTTTATAACTTGCTAAATAGCATATTAAATTAGTATCAAAATCTTAATTTTGCGAATCAATAATAAGGTTTTTGATGTGAGATGCCCAGGTTTTTTTTCTGATGCTGGGTATCTAACGTATAGCGCATCAAGGATCCTAAGAGAATATGTTTGTCTACTTATTTGCAGAGATCAAGGCTTTATAAGTTGCAAGTTTTCAAGTAAAAACAGATGTGCGTACAAAACTTACATGCTTCTTTCATTTTTCATGATGAATCCATAAGCTATAATCAACAGAATTTGGGTTTAATTGTACTGATTTATCAGTAAAAATTTAAATGCTGATTAGAGATAATCTTAGAAACTTATGGGAACAGGTATAGCCAACTTGAAGGGTAAGGAATAGCAGAATGTATACAAATTGTTTGGAAGCAGGAAGAGCTCTTATTAATTAGATGCTCAAATTAAGATATTTTAATCTACGCTGAGATAACAAAAGTGCCAAAAATTGTGATGGCAAAAGGTGTAGCTTGTAAGCGGTATGTTGAAAAGTTTGGCTACAAATCTTTTGGAAAGTGGTGTTTTTCTTATTGACAAATGCACACAAGGCAGTGCATAGCTCCTAGGCAGATATATACAGAAGTGGTGATTATTGACGTGGTTAATCTATAATATTTTACTGTCAAATATGACATTAAAAACATTTTTGATAAGCACACGGACGATAGGAATATTGTTAACTATGGGTCAAAAAATATTCAATATGATACTACATGAACAACCCGAAAGCAGCATCGATTTACTTCTTTTTGATTTAGTTTTGAATTGACAAATTAGCACTATACAAAACTTGACTTTATCAAATTTAATTGCAAGCGTCAAAAACTAATATAATAAGCACAAAACAACAGATTATTACTGAAATGACTTAAAAAAAAGTCAGATTCAATTTTGAATCAGTTTTGAATCAATGTGAACCTACAAATTATTATTGAACTGAATTTAGCTAATTTGAAGATATTACAAAGTGACATATTATTATAAAAAAGTAGTGTTTCCGCAGATTCTAAATTAATTGTGAAGCGACAGATGAAATTGTAAAGCGATAATTACTATAGTAATATAATATTTGCATTTTTTAAAATTTAGTTTGTGAAGCACCGAATCAATCAAAAAGCACAAAAATATTACAACTTTAAATATTTTGCAAAGTATTTTACAGAATTTTGTAATACACTAATATTTTTTGCTAATAAATTAACGAAATACTAAGTAAGTAAAATGGTTGTATTTCCTCTTTAAGCATTTCAGAAACATTAAATCTTAGTATGTGGTTAACTTTAGTATTTAAGTAACTAAAGAACAGTTTAAAAGCAACAACTAAGACTACTTGTATAAACTCAAAAAGATTGAATGATGTCCTGGCATATTTATTGCATTAGCGAGTTATGTTAACTCATTTTTTCTGAAAAATTAACAAAACTTGTTATAGAGTTTCCAGGACCACAGCGAAGTTTGTGATCTTCCTATCTAGCTGGTGCTTTAAGTGTTCAATAGGATTGAGATCTATAACTGAGATTATGTGTATTGTCTGATTTTCTACGTGTGTTCTTGCATTATCATTCTGGAAAAAAAATCTGAGATTCATACAGGTTCTAGTAATGCGATATAGCATATTGTTAAGCAAAGGTTAGTATGTTCTCTTTGTAAGCCATAGTCAACCGTAGTTTCCGGACTGATTTTTTGGATTTTAGATTGTTTTGTTGTAAGTTTCTCTTATGGTTTCCGTACAACCTTACTTTACTAGTTTTTCTGAGGTCATTTTATAAGTCTCTATCGGTTGTTAAAGGGTTGTCACAAGTTTTTACTATAACTTAACTAAAGTAGCGATTTTAAACCCTGGCTTACATAAAGTAGTTTTGCAACATGTTTATTTTTGTGCCTTTTTTCAATGCTTTTGCAACTTCAACTTTGCTTAGGTGCCTCATTTTTTGTCACGCACGTTAGATTATTTTTGAGTTGCCGAACTTCTCGGTTTTGTATGCGACTTGTAGAAATTGAATTGTTTATTATATAATGGGTCTTTCATTAGGAATGATAGGATTTTAATTTTGAATAAAACAACAAAGGTTTGACATATCAACTTCATTCCTGCTTTATTTTGAAGCTTGGACAATGCAGTTATGTGTGAAATAAGATATTGTTCAAATGTCCACCACGGGCTCGTTGACACTGACGCAACCGATCGCTCCAATTTCTGATCACTCTGTGCAATAATTCCGGCTGTATTTCGCCAATAACTTGACGAATATTCTCTTCTAAGTGATCCAAAGACTGTGGCTTGTTGGCATAGACTTGTGCTTTCACATAGCCCCAAAGAAAAGAATCCAGGGGTGTCAAATCACATGACCTTGGCGGCCAATTCACAAATCCTCGTCGTGAGATGATCCAATCGCCAAACTTTTTCCTCAGCAAAGCGAGAGTAGCTTCAGCTGTATGACACGTAGCGCCATCTTGCTGGAATCACATCTCTTCAATATTGATGTTCTCAAGTTCTGGCCATAGAAATTTAAGTAACATGGTCCTATAGCGATCACCATTCACGGTTACGGCTGTTCCATTCTCATTTCTAAAGAAATAAGGTCCGATGACGCCGCCATACCATAAACCGCACCAGACAGTGAGTTTCTCGGAATGCAACGGAACTTCATGTAACACTTCTGGGTTGTCCTCGCACCAATAACGGCAATTTTGCTTATTAACAAAGCCGTTCAACCAAAAATGTGCCTCGTCTGAGAAGATAATTTTTTGGTCAAAATCAGGATCGTGTTCCAAGTGCTCAAGGGCCCAGTCAACAAATTTTCGGCGCAATCTATGATCATTTGGCTTTAGTTCTTGAGTCAATACAACTTTATAAGGATGCAACCCCAGATCCTTACGCAATATTCTCCAAGTTGACGTCTGAGATAGCCCCAGTTGTTGCGATCGTCGTGAAATCGACAAATTTGGCTCATCGACAACACTGGCCGCTGTAGCTGCAATGATCTCATCACTTCGCACGTTTCGTTGTCTTTTTGGTGGCTTATTGTCTTGTAAAGTTAACTCACTTTCAAACTTTTTCACAGTGCGGCGTATAACCTGCGCAGAGTACCGATGACGGCGACCCAATTCTCGAGTGAACAAACGTTGAGTACCCACAACTGAGCTACCACTTTGGTAATATTTTATTATATTTTTATTACTTCCAACCGATCGAGAGGAGTCAAACGCTGCATCATGAAACTGCACATTATACTACATATAGTAACACCTACAAATAAAAAAAAATGTATTAGAAACCGAGAAATCTGTATTTGAAAAACTATCACTCTTATTGAAAGTCCCTTTAATTAAATTTTTACGTTTTTTTAACGTTTTTGATGTTTTTGAATGTTCAAAAAGAAAATACAACTATTTTCTTAGTGTTTTGCTGTTATATAATGGCGCAGTTTATAGTGTATTTCTTTTAAATCTTCTTCTATGTTGCGCGTTTTACAATTATTTTACATTGCCCCTTCATACAAGTCGTAAGACTTCAGTCTTACGACTGTTAGCGTGCTAGGCTGACGCTCTATAACTGAGCTATCTCACCGTTATTACTTGTGAAAGTCGAAAATTGACATAAAATTACAAAAATGTATTGGTTCACCAATAAATTGTCGCAAGTTGAATTATGACTATCGAACTTAGTTGAGACTCTTCAGATTAAATTGCGATGAGACAATTTTTTTGATATGGTTAAATCGTTTTTTTTTTTTTTGGAAATACAAAGCGACATATTAGTACTAAACAAAGATAACGCGACAAAATATAATCAAAATGAGTTTTAAAAAATTTGAATAATGCCCCCTCAGCATTAAGACATTGAATTTATGTTAACATAACATAAATTCAATTGGGTTAGATTTATTTTTTTCTTAAATTTTGTTTAAACACTTCAGAGTTTATTAAAAAGAGCCATTTAATTGTAAAAAAAATATTTTTTTTCTGTAGTCCAGGTCAGAGATATTAAGATATCATAATTATTAAGTTGGCTCTGGTTGAATTGTAAAACAAAAACTTATCATTGTACTATGTTATAGCACTTAGGTGCATTTACTCAGATGTTTTTTTTTTCAATTATTTTGATGTGCCGTTTTGGAGCGCAGGTTAGAACATTTACTATTAGCAAAATAACTTCAGGTAATGATTACTATTTGGTATTAGTATTTAGTAGTTAGTTTAACGCAGAACATACGCTAGTTGAGTGCGAAGCGTAGGAATAAGATAGGAAAGAGTTAGAAAAAGTATTGAAAAACTAAATCAACTAATACACAATTATTAATATATGCCTAAGTGACAAAAACAAATGGAAAGAACTAAGTAACTATGCAACGATAGTACTGAGGAAAAAGATAAAGGAGTTTGAAGCTTTAAGATTTAGTTAAACCAAAATGGATGAAAACACACAGATCAAAAGTCACAGAAGAAGAAAGGAGAAGCAAGAAGCCAAATTAAAGCAAAAAAAAAAAAGCCAAGACAATTATGCCTATCAAGGAATGGACGGTAAAAGGATAGACAAGAGAAGAACATTTACTGAAACATTAGTACCAACCAAAATTGCAGGTATAAGAAGAAGAAGAAAAGAACTGCTCCAGGAAAGCAATCTGAATGAATTGACTAAGCAATCTTCATATAGCAGATACGCCATCTCAAGGTGGACAGAGAATGTAACTTTTGAAATGGTAGGAACAACCAAGAGACACCAAAAAACAAATCAAGATTCAAGAATTTTAATAGAAGTAAAACTGGCAAATCTAGGACTACCAAAAGGGATACATTTAATGGAGCTACACAAAATATTTATGATAGAAAAAGGATACGACGTGGAAGAAGTTAATGAAGATATAGAAAAACTAAAAAGCAAACATCTAGGATAAATAAAACAATTATGATAGAAAGAAAAGATGGATGTCAGTGTAGAAAGTAAGACAGAAAATGGGGGTATAAGAAGTAAATTCCGCTAGGCCGAAACCAGGTGACCTCAAACTAGTACTACATTAGTGACAATGACAGGAACAAACGCAGAAAAAAAACCTAAAAGGTCCAAAAGCTGTAGAGTTTGTTATTAAGAAATTGAAAGTTTTTCCTCTTTGCAAGTGTTAGTGGGTCTCCTAATCCAATAAAGAGAAAATTATATATAATCTTTTGATGGGGAGCACTTGGGTGCTTGGTTAACTTCAGATTATGATTACCATCTAGTTGTTTAAACTAGAAGCTCACATATCCGCTTAAGAGTTGGTAGAAGTCTCTCAGTCTAAGAAGAAGGACATTATTTACAATCTATTGATGACCAACAGTTGGGTAGGAAGGTGAGTTACTTTAGTTAGATCATGATAACCATCTAATAATTTAATCTAGAATTCCCACACATCTCTCTAAGAGTTTGTTATTAAGAAATTAGAAGCTTTTTTGCTTTGCAAATGTTAGAAGTACTTCAATCTTAAAAAGTAGAAACATATATACAATCTTTTGATGACGAACACTTGGGTGGGCGGTTTGGTCAATTTAGATTATAAATACTATCTAATAGATTAAACTAGAATACACTTGTCCAAAAGCGTTTTTGTCAAGAAATTACAAGTGTTTTTTGATCTGAAAATTTTATCTTTTGCACATATAAAAGCACGTTTTTATCCATAAAAAACTGCAAAATTTTCAAAATTCTAGGGATAAAAATGTTGGCTGTAAAAAATAATTTTTTTAACAATTTAAAAAAAAAATGTTGATAACAGTTTTTTTCTAAAAATGCAACCTTGAGAAGTTACAAACGATCATAAAATGTAAAAAAATACAAAAAAATCGAAAATGGCTTATTGAGAAAATCTAAAAAAACTTACAAGATCAGGACTCGTGTAGAGAAAGGCAATTTCAGTGGTTTAAGCAAAATCAAATTTTTGTTTCGTACACTTGACTCAGACATGACCATATACACACTTGTTTGTATCACTGTCTGATATCTGTTTTTTTTTTTATATATTTGTTATATAGTACATAGTAAATGTGTTTTATTTATCATGTTATAATAATGCATTCTGATACATCACCTTTAAACTGTAACACATCTTTTTACATTTAACTCAAATGTAAATGTGCTGCAATTACAAGAAATTCATTAACTGCAATAAAAGTCGCTACATTATACAAAACTGCAGTAGCAAGCTAGCTAGGTTCCGTCCTGTAGTTAAGTTACCATATGCTGTAACGTAATTGGGAATTTTAACGACCACAGTAGGAGGATGGGTCGTAGTATAAGGGAAGTGAATTTAACTTGCGTGATAGTGGAAACTTCTATAACAAACACCCGGCAGCGTCTTCCCAATAAAAACGGCGGCACTAAACGACTTTAAAACTGCACAGGAATCATAACAGACGTTTAAAACTATCATAGTTGAGCTCGCGAGCCGAACAAACAGAATGGATAATTACACGAGCAAATCCTTACTGAATGCAAGGGATTCTGTATGACTTGATGCCGCAGTTTTTGAATATTTCAGGATTAAATGTTTTAGATATGGTAATCATGAAGACATTCAAAGTTTATTAAGTTATATTATAATAAAATTAAATCAAACCTAAACTATATTGTATTATATTAAAAAATAATGTTTAATTCAAGATTTTTAATTACAATGAGGGTTTTAACAAATTAATTTTATAATACATATGTAGAGTCTTTTTAATTGTATTTACAGTAGGCTTCCATATAACTTTTTAAATTAAAATCCGGAATAATTAAAAAGGTAAAGGAAAATAATGTAATCAAATTTTTCATGTTGTGCAACTTGTTGATTAAAGTATGTAATGAATTTCATTGTAAACATTCTCTAACTTTTGCTATGAATTATGATCCCTGAAATTAATGTAAATTTTTCGGCTAATGTAATATGAAGGGCTTCTGCCGGTGTCACCTGGGGCGGTAAAATAAAAGCCCCTCACGTTATGAACAGTTTCAATAGCATATCAATTAGCTCACCCCCTAAGTGATACTAAATAAACCTTAACATACTCACGCCATTTACAGTAGAAAATTTCTATAAAGTTTATAAATTATTTTCTTTCATCCAAAATAATTATATCTTGAATATAATAGATAGGAAGTAAAATGAATAAACAATAAAGTATTCTGCAAACTTGTTTATTTATATATTCCTTTTATTTGCAGATCGCACAAGACAGATGAGGAAGTTCACCTTCAAGAGTCACATGGCGGTATCGACCTTTAATAAACTCAGGCACAGAATACAGGTGAGATCTTTGGGAGATTTATTGAGTGGATTAATTTATGGGTTAAATGTTTATTGATGTTGTATGTTTGTGTGTGTATGTGTGTGAATGAGAGAGCATGAGGTACGATGACCTGGATGAGTTTATGTTTTTATTTGATGAAGTATTACTATTTTTGTTACCCAATAAAGTTACATTTAATTTTTATTATGTTGGATTATTACCATGCGCTGGATTTATTTACTCATTGAATTTTGTTTTAATTACATATTGATTTTATTGTGTTTGTATTTATTTTTAGCAGGAATTTGGTTAGTTGGTTTATAAATCAATCAATTAATACTTCATTTGCAGTGAATTAGAGGCCCTAACGCTATTAATTAATTTATAAATAATTTTATAATGATTAAAAAATATTTTTAAAATTTTATAAAACAGGATTTAAATTAAGTTTATTTTTATTTTTTGTTATTATTTAAAAATTTCCAAAGATTATTTGTCACTTTGCGATTTATTCTAAATTGAATTTTTTTCTGACGTCAATATGTCGCTTTGCAATTGTCTCTAAAGGAAATAATTTTTTTCCGAAAATATTTACAATTTATCATTTTGACCAATTGCAAATTCTACAAAGATATTTCCAAAGGAATGCGCGACAACAACATAACAAAAGTTATAGTGATCAGCGACTGTAAGTGCAAGACTGATGACCAAGGAAACCCAAAAATAGGTAAGTAGCGTGGGCTGAATAAAAATAGAACTACTAGCTCAATGGTTTAGAATGTTAACTAAGTTGGCTATAATCTTACAAAAAAACCTAAAAATTATACAAAATGTTGAAGTACTAAATAGATTTAACACTGGAAGCAACTACCATCTGACAAGGGCATCAATTAAATGCATCAATTAAAAATTAAAAACAAGCTAAAGAATAAAAAAAATTAATGCTTAAACAAATAGAAAGAGATATCATCAAAATCTAAACAAATTTCAAACGGACTTAGAAAATAAATTTGAAGAACAGCAAAAAAAATTACTTGTACTCTAATAAAAGCAGTAAAATGACAGCATATAGCAAACAACAAAAGATTAACAGAAGAATACGCCAAGACAAACAGAGCCATCAGCAGAATCTCAAAATATGATATCAGAAAGTACAAAAGCTAAATTGCGCAGAGATTACTAGGATGTGTTGGCAAAAGTGAAATTAACAACAAAGAAAGAAACTGTCAAAATCAAAGACAAAGAAAGGAAACAAATTTACTAGATTTTTTTGCAGAATTATATAAGACAAAGGTAACGATCAATTAGTTTGAAATCATAAATGTTAACATCAGCATTAGATTTTATGAAATACTGGTGGAAAGCAGCTGGCGAAGACGGAATATTAGCGGAGATGTTTAAACAATGCAACAATATTCTGGAGAACAAATTAAAAATATTTTTCAACAAATGGCTGGCAAATAAAGATGTAACAAAAGGTCAATCTTGTTTTTGATGATTATCATTCACAAAAAAGAAAACATTAAAAACCTAAAAATTTACAGAATACAGGTTGATTCCCTGTCATTCCAAACATACAAAGTATTAAAAAAACAGTCAAATTAAAGCTGGATTATTAGCAACCAAAAGACCAGGCAGGATTATAAAGAAATTTAGAACTACAGATCACCCGCAAACGATGAGTACTAATATACAACGGTTGCAAAACACAATATACCGTTAATGCTATAATTTCTTGATTTTAGAAAGGTTTTTGAGACTAGTGTTGACCACATATACGCAAATCTAATTAACAACATTTGTCATACTCATTGAAGACTTTTCTGTAGCTTATGAGGCTAGACATTAACTATAACTAAACAAATAACATAGTATCAAACGAAGGCAACAAACAAGTAACACAAGCATAAGCCTTAAAATATTGGCACTTATACATAAAAAGAACTGCAGTTTTCAAGCAAACGGCCCCAATCCTAGTGCTATTGACAAATCTATACTCTGTGCTTGCACAGCTTGCTAGACTTTTAGAACGGCTATTGACAGCTGTTCCGGCACTGCAACAATGCTCTTCAGAAAACAAAGACAAGTTTTACAGAACCGCACCAGGTGTAGGTGAATCTACTGGCACTCCCTATGAGTATGTATGTGCTCTTTGGGTGAAAGTGTTAGTAGACAAACTTTAATTTGTATATAAATGCCAACTTACCACTCAAACAACTTTGACGCTACTGAGAGCACTACTAGGACAACTCCTGAATCTGGACCAGCTGCCTCCGTCTTCAACTACAAAGCTCAGACGGTAACAGTATATTACTAGTAACTACTAAGGATCACAAACTTGATGCTTTACAAAAGCAGACAAAGTGAATGTCTACCAAAAAAATATTGAGAGTAGAGTATTTGGAATATCAAAGATCAAAAAACGAATGATTAGATTTAAGAAACGAGCGGTACGACCACAAATGAGGTGTATCAGGTGATACAAAACATTGATAAATGGGAAAACATACTTTATTTTTTAAGTTTGTCTAAACAATAAGATTCTATGTTTTAGTCAAAACTCATACGATGTCCAGCTAACATCAACATATCGTTATAAGAGATGATTTACATAGACTCAGCACTGAATTTTTAGTACAAATTAAAAAAAAATATTAGAAAATTCAAATTATGTTACATTTTTTGTATCTAAATGACTATAAGAGGTTAAAATATGTTTCTGAAATAAAATTTATACCGGAAGGTGGGCAATTTAATAAAAATTGGCACATTTTTTTTTTATTTAATTTCTATGAAATGTCAGAAAATTGTTATTTTGTTATAATTTTTGTATTTGAATGAGTTAGAACCAAATTTTGTTTTCTTAGATTAGTTAGTAGATAAAAAAATGTTTTCTTAGGGTAAAATCTAAAATATTGCAAGTATACTAAAAACAAAAGCATACGTGTGTGTACCTGCCTTTATAGTACTGTTGAGTGAATGAATATTGGAAAGAGGCTCAGCGTTACATTGTATCTGCCTTTCTTACATAGTAGCTGTTTACTATCTACCATTTTCTAATCTTGGGCAGGGTTCCCAAGACTTAAAGATAACGGATAGTTGATAGCGAGTGTGCAAGAAGGATAGAAAAATCTATAATATAAGCATACAGTACGCACAAATATATTAGCCTTACTCAAAAAATTATTTATTTATTTAATAGTTTTAAATCATTCAAATCGGTATAAAATGAATAGAGTTATTTAACCGTACGTTTTGGTTTAACAACGGTTTTAGACCGTATGTGAAAAGGGTTCAATTCTTATTTATAAAAGCAAAACCCGTTTTCCACAAAATATTCTTTTGATTTTAAATTAAAAAAAAAAAGTCAATTGCCTATGTTTTCTGGGTCTTAAACTATGCTAGTTTCTTTATGGCTAGACTTGAAGTAAGAGACTAATGCTTTGTTTTAAACTGATACACATACTACCCGCCTAAATTCTTGTTTAACTTAAAAAACTGATTTTGAGGATTGACAACAGACATTTTTCAGGTTTACTTATATTGCTCCTAATTTATTCATCTTTTAAAACTGATGTGCTAAAAATTAAATTTACTAATTAATTCAGATACCAAAATTCTGCCGTTTTTAAGTTTGCGAGCTAAACTAAGTGTAAAATCCGTCGATAGCCTCTGATTACATAGGTTTTTACGTCATCCCAGCTATATATCTTGCACACTTTGGGTGATTGTAGTTTTAGCTTTTAACTGCAAGACTACTATTACTGAAAAACTAGTTACTTTATTTATTTGAATATTTACTTATGGTGCTTACGTTTGTTTATGATAATTAATTTGAAGAAACGGTTTGTAGACGCACTAACTACAAATTAACAATTAACAGTTAAGAAGCTTGAAATAAAAACTGCTGGAATAGAATTTACTTCGGCCAGTTTTCATTAACTATGAAATTAATTAATAGTACGCAAATTTAGTTTTACTATAAATACATGTACAACATGTATTTGGGTTTTGCTAAAGTTTATTAAAATTTGCATAAAGCTAGACAAATTAATCAGTGAAAATATTCTTTGAGACATATTTTATCTTATCAACTCTTTCAAAAAATTAACCGTATGATTGGACAATTTGTACAAAACAATATTGTAGGTTTTATTTTATAAGCTGTAGATAATAATCTTTGTGTAGTTGCAGATATAAATTATGTGTTTAACATTTACTTTACTTGTATTACCAACAAACGGTTTATCATTAATGTCAGTAAGATAGAGAAAGTCGTCATTTTTTCAGTTTTTAATTTATATAATCTGCATAAATGATTGATGGAAATTTGCATAGACTTAGAAGATTTTTGTTTAATGCTAGGAACTTATTGTTCTTTCTACACAGAAGTTAACAAACTTTTAATTTTTTTTACTCTTTTTATTCTACGACCGTTTGGATATTGTTTTTGGAGTACACGGAATAATTTTTTTGTCATTTTGCTATTATGGTTGGAGTGGAATAAAAGAAGCAACTCTATTTGCCCAATCTTGACTAGCGTGGGTTTAGGAGTCTTCAGCAGAAGTACCGCGTAGTCAAAAGATGGAGATTATACAAGAGATTTTCACTTCAATAATTAAAAACGAGAATTTTACATTTGAAAAAGAAAGTAATTCTAAAATAATATTTTTTATAAAATTATAATTGCTATTAATATGGAAAACAATAAATATGCGATAATTATAGATAATTTGTGTAACTTATATGTTTTAATTGTATGTACATTTTAAAGTTGTACTCTAATCTTTCTAATAAAAAAATACACTAAATATCTAATATAAATATAAATACTAGAAGAAGGTCGTATTTTAAACCAAATAATTATTATTTTTAATATTTAGCAAAATAACTAAACAACCGCGAAGATAAAAATAATTCAACTTTTTTCTATATTTCGTATTATGTGAAACATTTTGTAAATTGTTTGTTGGTTTGTTGGTTATTTGAGTGAAGTGACACTAACAAACTCCTTAACGCGTTTGGCTTATGTTTGACTCTAAAAACACCGTGATTACGTGACAAAAAATCTACTCTAACACTACTCTTACTCCGGATTAAGTTTACTTTTTTATGTCAGTATTCAAGATTTAAATACATATGTACGTGTTACTTTTTTATTTCAAAAAAATCTGTTTCTTATTGGGTAGTATAGTTGTATAGTTTTATTGTATTTTTTTTTTTTTCTTTTTTTATTGAAATACATTGCCGTTTCTTTTCGAAGGTTAGCGACTATTATGGCAATTTTTGTTTTTAACGCAGCAGTTAATCGCGACGATTCTTTCGTTTTTTTTTATCCATAATTTTTTCTGCTCTTCATTAACTATTGTGTGACTAACTGCAATATTTGGTATTTGTTGTGCCGCATTACAGGTCTAAAGTATACTAATTTTTGTTTTTTATGTTAAACACACTTTTTAAATGAGTGCTTATACGTTGTAACACTTTGGCATTGGTTATTTTGTTGATCCAAGAGATGCGGAGCAGGCGTCTATATATCTACATTTTAAACGTTTTTAGTTTTTTTTTATTGAAATTGCAGTTTGTCAACAGTTTCTGAGTTTTGTACAAAGACACTTCTAGCATGCTTACTATTAATCTGGATTTTTTGGCTGTACTGCCACTGTTTATTCAAACAACATCCAAAATATTTGTAATGTTGTACGTGTTTAATTTCTTCTTGTTTTGATATTATCATGAATTAACATGAATTTTGTTTCAAACTGTCTGTCAAAAGAACAGTGTCATCTGGATACTTAATTTTATTATTTTTTTACTATTGAATCTATCTCTCCATTAATCTTGTAGCACCTTTTGTAATATTGTCTCCAAATATATTAAAATGCATTTGAGACAAAACACACTCTTGGCGTACCTCTCTTTGTATTTGAATATTTTCTAAGCTGCTACTATTGAGTTTTATAGATTTTTTTGTAGATCTTTTGATTCTAGTAAAAATAAGCAATGATACACATATTTTTGTCGATCAGACCAATGTTGTTTTTGTCTTTTGTTGCACTCTGTTAAAAGCCTTTACATAAGTAATAAAACTTCTTGATTAATATTTTTAGGTTTTTGCATTAGTACTTGCATACAGAATATGGCACCTCTTGTACATGGACTATTTCTAAATACAAATTGCGTCTTTGTTATTAATTTGCATCTAATGTAGATTATTCTTGCATGAATGGCATTAAGGAATAGTTTTAGTTACATGATTTATAAAGTTGATTGTACGGTGATCTTACGTTTACTTTCTGGGGTAGGGTAACAAAGGTAGATTTTGTAGTTGCAAAAGTATCTGATCTGACGTACAGATGGCGCTTGTTATTTAAAAACAATGACTATGATAGAAAGTACTAATCTTATAAAGTTTAAGTTTAACGACGCTACGTTGACGTCATTGTCTGCAGATGAACAGTCTTTGCTTTTTTTGGAGCTGATTTTCTTTTTCAAATCTTTTGTTTTTACTTTCTCTTGGTTTTAGGTGTGAAGTGATGGAACCCAGTTTTTTTTATTTATGGTTATAAATTGACGCAAAAACCCGGTTTTAGTCCTGTGAAACTCTTCCAAACACTTAATTAAAATATTTTTACGACGCTGTTTTTATTCCATTGTTAGTAAGCACCTATCTTGCGCACAACTTTTTTATTTTTAAATTTTGAGTAGAATTTAGCTTTGTTTTGTTGTTGGTTGGACTGAGGACACGTAACAGTTACCAATTTTGTCATGTTAACAAATTCACTGACAACGTTTAGTATTGATGGATGCCAAACAAATGCTAAACAACGTAACGTTATCTTTTTGCATCTACTAAAAAAAATTTATTGGTCATCTATTGTTGTTGATTTCATATTTTGTTAGGATTCAAATGCTTTTCTTCAGTTTTTACTTTTAACACTTTGCTACAGTATTTTAATTTTTTTTTGCTTTTATTGAAATCATTCATGCCTTTAGTTATATTATTTTCTACTTGTTTTTTCTGAGGTCTTTAGTATTTTTTTTAAATTTGATTTTTTTATTTGTGTGCAATTGATTTAAGTCGTAGATTTATAATACTAACGATCCGCTTTATGGTATGTTTTATGGATTTAAAGTTATATCTATAGCGTTTGTCTATCAATATAAGATCTATTTGATTACGGATTATTTTTTGTTATTGCTTACGGGTGATTTCTAGGTATATAGTCTTCTTGGAGGTATCTTAAAGAAGGTATTTAGTATCACGTCGTTTTTTTTATTTCTGATTTCAAAGTCAAAATTAATGTTGCTTAATATGATGTTCACTTCTGTGTTCTTTGTTAATGTAAATGCACTTTTAATTTGTTTACAAAATTGCTCAACTTTATCATCTAAAGTGTTTAGCTTCTATCTGCAAAAGTAAAACACAGTCTAAATATAGCACAAAGTTTCTGACTAATCGGTTAGCTTTTTGTGACAGAACTTTTTATCTATGGTTGGTTTTGTAATTTTTGGTGTAGTAAATAGTGTGGTTATTGATTGAGCAATGCTCTAAATCTTTCTATTTCAATTTGATAATACTTAGAATATCGATTTTTATCCATCAAATTTCTTGTGTGGCATTTGTCAATTGTCCAGGATTAAACATATTTTGGATGTTTTAAGTTGCTATATTGTTGGTATTTATTCGTTGTTAGAATTCTTAGGTAGTTAAGTTGTTGAAAATAATTTGTGTTGTACTTAAGTAGTTGCTATTATCTTTGTATAATTTTATTTTTATTTTTTATTTTTGTTTATTTTTGTAAAAAATCATCTGCAAATGAGCGCTTTGATATTTTTACTCTTTGTAGATTTTTATTTATTACTTATATTGCTTAAACTTTAAATAGTATGGGACTTAGTGTATCCCCTTGCCTTAGTTCTTCTTTAGTTGTAAATAGTTCCAATTTGTCATTTTTACTTTTATAGTCAGGGTCAGTTTATCTGGTTAAGAATAAATGTACGCCTTCTTTCGGATAAGAAGAGAAACTTTAGTAAGTTACGTGTACTACCTTGATGTTGCGTGTCTTAACTTCTGGCGAAGCTGATTAGGCTTGGCAACAGAAATAGACCGGCAATAAATAATTGAATAAAAAAAAGAGTTTCTATTATTTTTGGAAATAATGTTTTTTTTTCTTAATTCTAACCGTACTTGTTTTTTGTCCTCATTTCAACATTATTCAGCTTTTTAAAAATGCATATTATACGCTTTTTGTCAGCACAAATTGCCATATTTTTTAAATTATGCAAGTGTCATTTTTTATTGGTGTATTGTAAATTGTAATCTAGGTTTTATAATTCAAAATAATTATTAAACATTTACCTTATCTCAGTCCTCAATTGACTTCATAAATTTCAAACAAAATTTTCAAACAACTCATATAATCTAGTAATTTTAAATAGTTTAATTCCTAGAAATTAGTTCTAAATTTAACTTGCTAGGACACTATAGCAACGACTGACAATATTATACATCATTCTACACTATATTAATTTTTGTATGGAACAATTTAAATATTTCTGTTGCTGAAAGATTACTGTTAATATCCAGTTTAACAAGAGCACTATTGTATATTTTATATTTATATTTTTTTGTAACTATCCTCTTATGAATGTAATTCCTTGTTAAATAAATATTATATAAATATTTTAAATATTCAACTAGTAATAATATATTCTTAAATTATTTTAATTTTTATTCTTCATGTTTGTATAAAATTGTTAACACAACCTTCTAGAACAAAACAATGCAGATTTATAAATAAACTTATAATAGTAAATTGATAAAAAGTATTGAAAAAATGTTTGGTTTTAATCCACACATCAATTTTTTGCGTCGTCATCTTCTAGAACGTCTTTGTGCGCATGCCGATGCAGCTTATCACAACTCCTCTCCTTAGTACTGTGCTTGCAATCAATACGGTCGGGTTTATTTGCATTGTAGTGAAATATTTGGTGATTAAATTTAATAATAATATACAAATTTACATTAAATATTAGTGTGTGATGGTTGGAATATATATAAAGAAGTATAGGGAAAGCAATGCTGATAGTTTAAAGGTATAAATTATTCAAATACTGATGAATAAATAGATCTTAATATATTAATATTTTAATACAAAATAAATGCATAAATATGAATTAAATTTACCTGTTTCATACATTAATATTCAATAGGTTTTAAAGATCACGCGTAAGGGTTTCTTGAGTCACTATAATTACATAACTGTTGCAATTCACACAATATTTTTCCATAAATAAATCTGACATATTTTTCTTTGTTTCAGGTAAGCCACATTTATTGCATGTTCTCTGTAGATTTGATATTAGCCTTTATATGGTAAGATTATGATATTATTCTGCAATTAATGTTCATATTTTGTTTTGGATTTTGTAAGATAGTATTTCAATAATTTAAAAACTATATAATTTTTTTTAAGTTACTAATCGTTTTAACTAAATATTTAAATTTTATTAAATGAAACTATATAATAATTGATAAAAAACATTCTGATTGTTGATGATAGAGACCAATAACATTGCATATATTAACCAAGGATTTCAGTGGTAATGCAACAGATATATTAAATAATGAAAATACTTTACTCACAAAAAATCAAATTAAATTTTGATGGTAGGTGGCAGATGAGTTGATGAGATCTGACATATCTACCAAGTATAATAATGATACATGAGAATCTATTAATTAATTAAACATTTGTAATGACAACACTAAATATAAGATGTTGTTCAGATATTGAAACTGTTAACTTATTACGTAATATCCTATAAATTGATTTAAGTTTCAAACAATAAAAAAAAATAATAAATAGTTTTGATTTTTTAATTTTAGTCTTTACTCAAGTTTAATATATATGTAGCACGTCTACTTAATTCTGAGTTGCTATGGCATGGATATTAATTGAATATTGAATTAATAAAAATCTAAGAAGTTATAAATAATAATATTGAGTTTTTAGTTTTTAATCATGTTTTCTTGGGTTTTATTACATATAATAGGACTAAGTTTGGTCATAATTTTAAGTTGTTATTTTTGGAGGTAAAATTCACAATAAAAAAAACGTCTAATTTGTCTGGAAAGCTACAAAGATGCTTACCAACTAAAAAAATCTTTTGATATTGCAGATAATAGTGGAATCCGCGTTTTAGCGTTGCTTTGCCAATTATTTTGTTACTATGTTTTATTTTGTTTACTTTATTTATCAATTCTATTGTTTCTTTATTGTGTGGTGGTTTACCATGGTTGCTATATCCCTCTACTTGTCATTATCGGATAGCATTGTATCTATTATGTTGTCAGTGTGTGTAGCAAAGTGTTCGTCTTTGTTCTTGTAACTTGTCTCAAAATTTCCATCTGCCGCACCAGTACACTGTGTGTTTCGGTGAGCTTTTTTACAATGCAGTATACGAAGTTCTTGTTTCTCTGAATGTAATTTTTTTTAGGTATGTGTTAAAGCATCTTTGTCTTATCAAAGTTTAAAGTTAAAAAGTAACCTACGTCGCCGTGTTTTCTTTCTACTCAGGGCGTAACTTTTTTGATTAGTCTATTCCATTGTGTTGGTTTTATTGTTTTTTTTTTTTTTATATTTTCTAGGATTCTTTTGGCGCATATTCTTAAGGCTGCTTTTTTTACTACAACTTTTTTATAATTTCCTTTATTTTTAAAGTTCTTATACCAAACTAGTGCCCTTTACATCAAAATTAAATTAATGATCGAGCACAGCGTTTTTCTTCTAGAAAGGCTAACAGATTCTATGTGTGGCATTAATAAGAGCAGAGAATTTTTACACTAGTTTGTAATTTGCAATTTTCTTAAAAGGTATTATTCATAACAAATTCAAAAAACAAAATTTATATATAAAAATGAACAATAAAAAGCATGAATATGTTAATGCTTTAAAAAAAAAAAAAAAATTATTATTGTTTCTAAATAAATAAATTTACTACAAATATTTATTTTGATTTTATGCTCTAAAAAACAATTACTTGAGTATCAATTCTAAAATTCAAATTTATATGTTGATAATCCTTGAAGTTATTTGCGAAATTAAATATTAATAATAATTGGATGCGCGCGTCGAAATTTATCTTAACGTTGCTCGCTGTTTAATGTTGCTCGCATGTAGCGCTCCGGCAAATTTCAGTAAATCTTATAGAATATATTTGGGTCGTGTTTTTGTGTTTGCATGGGTAAAGCATTGTTATAGTTATATTATAATAACATTATAGTAACTAATAATATTATTTGTGGCTATTCTCTATGCACATTGCTAGAAGTAAGCAAGAAATATACTACTAGCTAAAGATTTTTGTGTTTATTTACTTTACAAGAGTTTTTATTTACGGTTTTTACGTATATTGCTATTAAGTAAGGACGCTAAAATCTATTGCTGCCTTCTAAAAAAAGAATATATTTAAAAAAAAAAAAATATTTTATTTATTTTGTTTAATTTGAAAAATAAATTAAAAACAAAATTTTTAAAATAAAAAAAAAAATGTTAAAAAATATCATTTTTTATTTTGTTTAATTGACAAAAATTATCAATTTTTTTTTAAATATTTTGAAAAATATTGTTTTTAAAAAATGTTTGTTCTTGTTACATATCTTGCTTGATAACAATATTACTACTTAGCAATATCTATAGAGAATTAGACAGAATATCTAAAATAAATTAAATTATCAGATTATAAATATATGTATTATATAGGGTTTTCCAATAAGAGGTTTCATTTTGATATTTTTAAAGAGAAATCAATAAATGTTTATTTCATTGTAAAAAGGATGAAATGCCATTAACATGGCCGCCACGGTTACGGTTGCAGTACCACATTCTTTTCATGACATTTTTCATAAACAATTTGCAGATTTGCAGCTGTATACCCACGATAACTTTACGAATTCCATCATTAAGGTCTTGAATCGATTGTGGAGCATTGGCATAGACTTTATCTTTCACGTGGCCATAAAGAAAAAAGTCTAAAGGTGTTAAATCACAAGATCTCGGTGGTCAATTGTGACCATCTCTTTGAGAAATAATACGGTCAGGAAACTTTTGTTGCTTGTGTGGCATGTAGCGCCGTCTTGCTAAAAATAAACGTTATCCACATCAATATCTTCCAATTACGGCTATAAAAAATCATTAATCATAGCTCGGTTGCGCTATCCATTCACCGTAACAGTTTTACACCGCCAGCTCAAAAACCTCACCAAACAGTGACACGTTGAGGATGCAAAGACTTTTCAGCAATCATTTTTTTAGTCCCAAATGCAAAAATTCTGCTTATTAACGTAGCCTCCGAGGTGAATTTTGGGTCTCATCACTGAAGATGATTCCGGATCATTTTGATGCATTTGATGGATTGAACGGCTTGAGTTTTTGTGTTAACTGAACTTTAAAAGCCTTAAGACTTAAGGCTTTATTCAAAATACGGTTTGTGCAATGTCTAATTCCAAAGATCGACGAGAATTCGACAAACCTGGCTTTTTTTCAACACTACGGGCTACATCAGCAATATTCTCATGTGCTCTTGAGCTATGCACACTGTTTCGATTCTTCACATCACAAACTTGTTCCAACAGATCAAATTTTTCTACCAGGTTTATTATTGCCGGCCAAGAAGGTGCTTTACGACGACCAAAAATTGCTTTAGTTTTGCGAACTGCGACAGAAAATTTTTCACCATTTTTGTAGTGAATTTTAATCATTTCAATGCGTTGTTGAAGCGTGTATTGTTCCATTTTTAATATTGGCTTAGTTTATTTACTTGTCAAATGTCAAAAGATAATAACTTTAAAATTGACAGCTGCCCAAATAGCAATGAAACTTCTTATTGGAAAACTCTTTACATACTTATTTCATATTCAAATTAAATAAGTTATCAAAATTAATAACTATTTTTCATGCATACGTAAATAATAATGTTAAATTAAGTAGTAGTAACAGAAACGGAACAAACACTACAAAACACGCATCTAAATGCAACATTGGAACAAGCCGATGCGATGACCTCTGTCTACTCTAAAACCCTTCTTTTTGAGGCGGTTGTTTCACAAGCTCTTGCTAGATTTTGGTACACTCATCATAAGCGACTTAAAGCATTTGCCGTTTTTTTAGACATTTGGCATATATTGTTTTACATGTTAATTAATATCAAGAAATTAATTTAGGTTTTTTTTTGTTTTTTTATGATTTTATCGACAGCCCATGCTGCGTTTTTTCAATGTAGTTCTATGTTTTGCCTTGCATAGCGTATAATAAAGATTCTTTCTTTCATTTTTAGTTTTAGGGCTCCATCGTAGTAGATATTCTACAGGGTTAGTCTTAGTATTGATCCTTGTTGAACATCGCATGTTTTTTTTTAATTCTCTTACAAGAATAACACGTTTTTTTAATTATTCTTATATCATGTATTTTATGTACGCCAAGATGTTTTGTTTTTCAAGACTATACGTTTTACGTCTAGTATGATTAAGACAGCGTATTTTTTTTTGTTGCTTTTTAACGTGTTTGGAGTTTTCTTGACTTGTTGAACAGCATCTATGGTGGATTTTTGATTTGCCGTATTGTTTAGCAGACAGTTCCTTGTTTGCTTCAACTTTCTCTATTTATTTTTGGTTGATAATATGTTTTAAAACTTTGCTTATAGTGTTGATGAGACAAAGAAAATTTCAGAAAAATTTTCACATAAACATATCTTAACCCAACCTTTTTTCAGATGTGTTGAGCACCCGTGCTCAGTTAGGCATTGGCCGTATTTCATATCAATGTAGCAGGCGATGTTTGGGATTATTTCATGAGTCTACTTTCCATATTGTCTGCCATTTTGCATAGTCTCTGATCTTGCTCACACCTTATTCTTCATTATTCACGTATCTTTCTGGCTAGCATTATCGCACTCATTGTTGGTATAGTCCTGTATACATGGCAGACCTTGATGGCGACATTGCAAGCTATTCAGTATACTGACATACTAGCCGTATTTTACGATTTTCCTTCTTCTGTCACTAATGCTCACGGATACCGTAACTTTTTTTGCTTTTACGTTTACTCTCTTGATGTATTTCCTAAATCTAAAATATTTGTCGATTGTTATTCTCAGGTAAATTAAGCTAAAGCTTATGGTCAGCTATTCACTGGTTAGTTTTTTTAAGTTCTTATTTGTTATAGCTTCCATTACGATTACGGTTTTTTCTACAATTAGCATTGCCAGTTGTCTGCGTATGCCAGGAGGATCATTTGTCTGCGGACGTTTATCCTTGGTAGGTCGTCATAAAGTTTGTTTCTGAGGAGGAGCTCTGTGGTGCCCTTTTCGTTATCTTTTGGTTCTCTTTTTTTTCATCATGATTGACCTATTTGTGAAGTTGCTTTATATTACTTTGATGACATGTTTAAAATTGATTGTGATTAGGGCGCATAGTCATCTGGTGTTGAATGTTTTTTCATTTTTTTGCTTGCGATGTTTTTGACAATTTTTATAGGGCCTAGAATAGACTCCCTTTCTTAAAACCATACTGAGAGTCTGACAGGCCATCATTTTTTTCAGTTTTTTTTTAAGCTTTGCCACGATGACTTGATTGTATAGCTTTCCCGGCGAGTCAATATGGCAAATTGGACCGTATGAGTTTAGTTTTTTTTTTTTTCACAAAGTCGAGAACTCTACTTTGGTCCATATCGCGTTTAGAGTTGATAATATTTGTATTGAGATTAGAGTTGTTTATTTTAGACGAGATTATGTCTCCCTCTTGGGTTTTTTTGTTTTTATCTTATTATTTATCTTTAACGATTAGTAGCTTTACTGTTTATTTGGCATCTCTTTACTTTTATGAAGCCTGGTATCTTTTTATTCTTATTGTTTCTTGTCTTTTTTGTATGCATATCTTTCTTGAGGTTGTAATCTTTTTGTTTTAACAAAAAACTTGTTTTTTGTATATTTTTTTTATTTACTTTGGGCATTGCCACGTTGCATGACTCTTAGATTATATTTATTAGGGTTGTGTGGCTTGTGTCTCTAGACACCACGCTATTATTTTTTATTACCTTCTTGAATTGTTTGCATTAAGTTTGCGAAAATGTATCTTAAGAATTTTTGTAGACTTAATGCTACTGTTTTCATAACATGCCAGTTAATTATCTTGTTTGTTAGAGTCTCGGTGCACATGGTAAGGTCAACCAATATACAAGGTTGGCACTCTTTTTACGAATGTGGAACTTTTGTCATTGTTTATTAAGGTTATTCTTATTCCTTTTCATTCTGTGAGGATTTTACTTTTCTTGTTTTTATTTCTAGATACCTATTCTGGTGAATTTGCATTAAAATTGCCATTATTATCGTTTATTTGCCTAATTAGTTTCTGTATCCAGTGCAAAGATGAACTCTTTGAAATCTACGATGAGGTAGTTGGGCGAAATGTAGCAGGACATAATTCTGATGTCTTCTATATCTACTTAAACAATTTTTTTACCTTTTTCTTTGTTTGTTTTTGAGATTTTTATTGATTATTTTAATGTCAGCGTCCAAGAATTTTTTTTGTTGAGTTTACTTATTACCAGCTCTCAGTTTTTACGGTAGCTTATAACAGGTTGCGGGCTACTACCACCCTTTCTAAAATAATATGTATTACTTTAATTATTGGCTTTTACTTGTTTAGTCTCCTTACTGTTTCTGATTTTGCTACTTTTATTTTTCTTTATTCCTCTCACTTCTTTGAGAGTTTATGTGTATTTTGGACACGCCATGCTAATTGCTTGTTGACTTTTTTTTTTGTAGACGTGGCACTTTAAGGTTGTATTCTGGCACTTTTTTGTCTTGTGTTTAGATCATAAGTGTAGAAATTTCTTCTTAGTTTTTTTTTTTATTGGTGGACCTTATACTTGTATTGTTGGCATTTAAAGCATTTTGGTGGGTTTGCCAGTTCTTTCACCCTTTACGCCTCCTAGCTGTTTTGAATTTTCCTTATTTACTTTTTATCAAAGTTTGTTTAGTGTTGCTTGGTTACTCTATTATAGCGTATTAAATGCCTTCAGTGTTTACTTTTTTGGACATGGTTCTTGCCATGTTCTTAGTGTTGCTTGGTGGTGGAGATCAACAATGCTGTTTTCTTTGTTGTTGCTTACGAGTTGCATGTTTTTGTATTTTATTTTGAAAAGACAATCTATTTTTGCTCGTGTTTTCACAACAAATTTTTGTTTTTAGGATTTGTAGCTTTTCTAAAAAGGTACCTTTATTTCTTGGCTTAATAATTGTTATCTTGTTACTTAGCCTGTCTATTTGCTTTCATGTGTTTTCTTTACTTTTGCTTTTTTACTATGCTTTTTTTCTTCTTTTTTTAGTGTGTTGTTAACGGTTATTTTTTTTTTGAGAATGTGCGTTTCAACATTCTTTTATATCAGTTCAGGTTTGTCCACTCCGGCCTTTGAATAGCTATTTTATTTCAATTGCTATCTCTGAAGGCTTTTGCTAGTTTTAAAAAATGTTGAAATGCTGAGTTTGAAAACTCATCTTTTATAGATTCTTTTTGGTTTATACTTTGACTTTTGTAAGTATCTTGATGAACCTCACCTTTTCGGTAGTTTTTCTTATCTCCGGTTATCTTTGCTCGATTTTTTTGCAGTTTTGTCAATTCTATATTTACCGTTTTATTTATTCATATGACGATGTCTTCTTCCACCGCTGCTAGTGGATTTCTTTTTGATACCGCCGTTTTTGTGTAATCTTTCTTCTATAGTTTTTTCTTTGCAATCTTTTTGAACTTTAGGTAAGTGTCTCTTATTTTTAGGTTTTTTTTTCTAATTTGGCTATTTTCGGGCTCGGTACTTTGCTCTAAGGTTGATGAGTTTTCTTTTGTGATCTCATTTTGTTCTTGAATTTGCGTTGAAATTGTGCTCTTAAGTTGCTGTTTTTCAGCCGTAGCTCTTCTATCTTTCTTTTTTTCCGCTGCGCATTGATAAGGTTATCTATTTATTTTTTCAGGTTTACTATCACCTTTTTGTCTTCTTTCCTTGTCGTTAACTGTGCTTTGAGTGTCTCATTTTTTTTGCACTATCTTTTTAATGTATTTTTGTATTTCTTCATTTCTATTCTCAGTTTTTTGTCTCAATCTTATCGTTTACCTTATGGCTTGTCGTTATTTCTTTTTTTTACATAGCTTTATTGGTAGAATCTTTCTTAGTGTCTTCAAGAGGGACGATGTTGCGCGGATTTGGCCTTTCTCGTTGACAGTTACGTTTTTTCTTTATAGACTCTTCTGTCGTTGGGTTTTGCTTTTTTTAGAGAAAGAGTTGAAGAGTTTCTATAGCCTTTGAGACCTAATAGCGTTGTGAACCGAAAGCCAAGAGTAGGCTGAAGACTTGACTAAAAAAAGTCGACAGTTTTCAGCGGAGAATGAAGGTGAACGGGTGGGTTTATCATCTTGCTAACTTTTTAATTACCGACTCAGCCTAACTTACCGCCCAGGTGGTGTAGTGGTTAGCGTATTTGCTTGTTACAATAAGGGTCTTGAGTTCGAGTTTTCTAACTGAAGAGTCAGTTTTTCTGATTTGAAAAAATTGTGTGGTTATAAGTACGCTTTCTTTTGGATAAGAAGAAAAACTTTTGTGTTCTGCCTCAATGCTGAGTGCACGTTAAAGACCAAATAATTTAGGTTAGAACTCCTGAGTTTGCGGCAAAATTCCCAGATGTGGTTGACTTAATCTCTGCCCTCTGTGATTAGCCTTGGCAGCAGAAATAGGCCGACGTTAAATCAATGAATTTAACCTAACCTAACCAATGATTTTTTAGAAATTGTACAAAATATTTGTTTCACAAAATTAATTTTGTGTGTGTAACTGAGTATAGTAAGCAATATATGGACTAAGTTTGTTAAAAAATTTAAGTTGTTATTTTTTTAAATTGTCTCAGCTTGTTTATCAAACGCGACAAATTAATCAAAAATATAAAAAAAAAAAAAGTTTTGGAATTTTAGTGATACTTTCAACAAATAAATAAGAAATTTCTACTTATGTTATTCAACTGATTATACAGTGCATAGATTAGTTTAAATTATAAATTATAAATAATTTACTTATTTATTTTAACTATATAATATTATAGTTTAGAGTATAATGCACGAAAAAAAAAAATGTATTATAAGTAATTGCTGTACAGTTAAAAAACATTGTAAATTATACACTGTATTTTTAAAATGTAGCATCCTTTAATTCATCCCTTCTGACAAAAATTAAAAGCATACTCAACTCTTTTTGGACTCTACTCATCAGCTGAGTGTTTGTAGTTGGCTAAACAACAGGTTAGAATTTTAATTGAATTGCGGAATGCAATTTGTCCCGTACACGAGGGTGGTTTAATGGGGTGGCAAGTCATTGTTCCAGTCACACGACGGCATTTCAGCACTGCATCAAGTTGTAAGTAAGCGGATCCGGGTCAGGGAGTATAAGATTTCTTTTGGACATAAAAAATCGACCATAAATTTTTTCTTTAACTTATTTAAAGCAAACGAACCCTTGTAACAAATAAATATTTAATTTCAACACGTGTTAAATGCATAATAACTAAGCCAATAGGAATTTCTGTGCAAATATAGCGCAATCCGGGTCCAATTCAATTAAGTATCAACGGTTCGTTTACCTTATGCAAACACTTACAATTATCTCCGCGGGCAATTATAATTAAGTTAAAATGCGGTGTTTTTCGTACGGGGTTGTTTTAATTAAAGAGATACAGCGAGTTTGTATTCAATCCGTGACTTTTCGATTAATTATGGAAAACCCATTCGATGATGACAGAAGGGAGGAAGAACTAAAGGTAAATGTATATCTGTGTGTAACCATTGTGTAAATAAATTGTGTCAGGCTTTGTATTTGTATTTTTTGTGCGGTTGGGAAATTTATTTATGGATCGGTGTTGGATTTAACGTTATTACATTTTGTGAATGAAGGTATCATGCAGTGTTTTTCAATCAATGTTAAAAGCGTGAAATATTTGTTAAGGATAGGTTCGACTATGATGTAATTAGGTTGAAATGGATTTATTTCTTTTTATATAATTGGCTTTGAATAATATTAAATAATTTATGTAAATTATCACAATATTTAAACTATGATTAAACAAAAAATCTTGTTCTTATTAATGAATTGCAATATTTTATAAACCACATATCAAACGCAATATTTATGTCATGCTCTTATTATCTATGGAGGTATACATCGTATACACAAAGCGAAGAGGATAGAAAAAATACGCGATGATGTATTTTTTGTTGACGAGAAATTCGGTAAACAGCAGTCACGGCCCGTGAATACAACAGAAGCAACGAACCAAAAAATTAACATCAAACGAACGAGATATATTTTTTGATATAATTCCAAAAGAAAAAATCAGGGCAGACTCCTGCTGACATAGCACCGCGTCCACATATTAAAAAAATGCCATAAACACATTAGATTTTTTCAGATCTACATAATTGACTTTAATGAAGATTGTCATGTTAATAAAATTAAGATTCAGTTTTATAATGAATATAATTTGTTTTAAAAGTTTTAATAGCAAATTGAATTTTTTAATGCGCCAGTGGTGGTTATATTTATGATGACTTTAAGGGTGTTACGGTACAACAATGTTACTTCGCGGTTTCCCCAACGGTGGTATGAGTGCTTTATTAACTATCAAATTTATGGCCGGTCGTTTATTCAGGCAATTAAAATATGGGGATATAATATGCGGGCATTTATCTAGTCAGACCATCCGGGTGTTTGTTGAGAGCAAAGAAAACAAATATAATAAGATTTCTTACTTAAAAGGTGCTGACGGAAATTGCTATTCTCAAGAAGTAATTATAGTTTCAATGATTTTTCTTCATAATTTACTTAGAAAAAAGCTTGGCTTTAATCAAACTGAATAAATTTTTCTAACAAAAAAATTCAATTTTAAAGTACATTTTATCAACAATTACACAACAATTCTACTAATAAAAATATATTTTACGACAAACACTTAAACGTGCAAATGCAAACACATAAAACACATTTTCACTTGATATTATAAAATCTTTATTATTTTTTCTATTTTACGATTGGGGAAAATGCTATAAAATTTGTAGAAATCATGGGAAATGACATTTTAATTCTGAGTCGTTTGGATAGTTAAATACCATTGTCGATAATGTGTTTATTATATATGAAAAAATGTCAGCGGACTATCATTAAAAATCTATTAAACCAAAGTTTCTATTGATTTTTGAATAAATATGTACTTAGCAATGTTTTTTGCTTTATATATAATATATGAAAAATAAACGTTGTGATGATTTAAATATGCAATCTCCGGTGAATAGTTACTAACTACATGATTGCAGTATGTATAATAATTTATAAAATTTAAATCCTTTGACTGGATTTTAATTTTGAATTGGTTTGAGTTTTTAGTGGAATGGACGAAATGCACTGCATTTCAACAATATTTAGATTTACATTTTTATCCGATTGTTGTCGTTTAATTATTTTTATTAATTTTTTTTTTTTAATATCATTTATGTTTACCATATTTTTGTCTCTTCTATTATATTCTGTACATTTTAATAAATTCCTTTTGATTTCTCTCTTATTTTTATTGGAATAATATGTAATTTTTAATTAAATTTCATTTATTATTTTATTTAAATACTGTTATTGTATTTTTTTTCAAGTTTTGATTCAATTAAATTTGTTTTGGTTTTCAGTCATTTTAAATAGTGTTTTTTATTAAATATATTTAATCAATACATTTGAATAAGCGGGTTGTTGGTTCTGTAATTAGTCAAATATGTAAATTCTTCAAATACTAACAGGCGCATTGGTACATCGATTGCTAATAAAAATATATAATGAAAGAATGACAAGAACTTAGAATATCTAGATTAGGCAATAAATATAGCTGTTTGGCGTAGCTCTCTAAGATTTTTATTCCAGTAAAATTCTTTAAGTTCCTGAGCTATGATAGCTGTTTACGTCCAACTACGACCAAGACTCTCCGAGTGGCTCAGTTGGATGAAACGCTTAACTCGAATCTCGGCGCATAAATTGTAGCTACAACAGAGCATTTTAGGAAATTGTGGCATTTATTAATTTAAGACATTAGTCTATACATGATTAGTATTTATGTAACCATTATTACATTTAATATGAGAGGGTTGGTGGACTAGATACTATTCCTCGTCAGTATTTACAGTGCCTCCAATCACTCAATTATTTGTGATTAATTTTAGGAACACATTCAAACACAGCTATGATGCGGCAACACAAGCGTCTTACCGCTCAAAAAAAAATGTAGCCAATCTTACGCTGCTTAATGGTGTTGAACAAGGATCTGTTTACTTCTGCCCTTTTTAGCACTTCTTTGTTGCTGATGTGGTCTACTTATGGGCGTTGGAACCTTTGTTTTTAGTATCTACATTTTGATTGTCTTTGCTTTGTTGACTGGTGCTGCTTTTATTGTCCAAGTTCCTATCTCTCTTAGCTGGTTATCACAATTTATGACTTAGATATGTTTATTTTTGTCTAGTTTTTAATTTTTTATTGTTGATTTTGATTATTATCAGTTGTAAATCTTGCTGGTTGCTTGTTCATTAAAGGTTTTCTGGAGTATTTGTTTGACGTACAGATTAAATGGCATTGGTGATAATATGCATTTTTGGCGTACTCTTCCAGTACAGGTTATTAAATTTTCAAGTATTTTCACGTTTGTCGGGTGTACAAGCACGGTATACGTACCATAATATAGTGGTTAGCGTACTTGACTGCTTTACCAGGGGTTTTGGGTTCGAGTCTCAAGCTCTCTATCTGGAGAATCAGTTTTTCTGATTAAGAAAAAATGTATTGTAATGAGTTCTTTCGGATATGAAAAAAAATTTTAGTAGGTTCCGTGTACTGCCTTGATGTTGCGTACACGTTATAGAACCTAATAATTTAGGTTGGAATTCTAAAATTTGCGGCAAAATTTTTAGATGTGGTAGTTTTAAGCTCTGGCGTTGTTGATTAGACTTGGCAGCAGAAATAATTATTATTAATTGAATTAAAAAAAATAAAAATAAACTACTGATTTGGAACCTCTAGGTAGGTATATCATTAGAACGTTTTGGTCTGTTTATCTATCTCTTTTCTTTTTCTTTTTTCTTTCTTTATTATTATATTTATTTATTTTTTTGCAAAATTTTTGCTGGTTTTCTCTTTACTGTCGCACTAGAATTTTGTATGTTTATATGACGTTGTTTACTACATATACATTGTATTTGCATGCATTTTTCTTGTCACATTAATAGTCTTTTTAGGCTGATATGCCAAATATATTAACCAATTTTTCTTGTCTATGCCAAATTATTATACACTTTACGATCCATGTTTTGCCTAGGCTTCTGTCAGGAAGTTTTTGATTTTGAATTCCAGTCGTCCTTGAATGGTTGGTATGATTCTTTTTGTATACAGTGCTATTCTTTTTGTGCTATTGGCTTATTGTTTCTTCCCTTTCTGCTTCTTTTCTAAAACAGTTTTTTTTTTCTTTTCATTCAGATTTATAAGTATAGTTCTTTTTACCATCTGTAGCTCTTTTTCTGAGACGGTATTATATGTTACTAATTTTATGGCTTTGGCATTAAGCTTACCGGTAATCCGTAGAGGGTTATTGACTTGGTGACGGAGTTTAACATTTTATTTTGCAGGTATTGTCTATGTTGAGCATAAAGTTTGCTGTTTTTTTTCTTGTTTACTGTTTTCTTTATGAGTTCTAAAAAAGTTAGCATATTGTCAAGTAATATTTCTAGGTACTTTATTGCTTGCTTTGTGCATTTGCTGGTGCCGCTATATTTGAAAACAATATTGTTTCTTTGAGTCATTTTTTGTAGTTTTTTTAGTATTACTGTTTTTTTCTTGTTGCTGCGCTAACTGTAGATAATGCTTTGTTAGCTATATGTTATCAATTTTTAGTACATTATTGGTTTTGTTTACCAGTTTGTAACTGTCTATGGCTACAACTACTGTGGAGAGGTGATCTGCTGCTTTTACTACACGGCATTAAAGGAGTTTTTATATCTAAAGTAGTTCACTGTTTTATTTGCTTCTGTTGTTTTTAAAGGTTTTGGTTGGTTGAGCATGTTTAGCATTTCTTTTTGTGCTACGTGACTTGTATCTTTTAGGGTTTATTGCTGGGTGTAATCTAGGCCTGAAGATTTATGAGTTTTTGATCTTTGGAGGGGGCGTAACAAGTTTTTTATTTAAATAGTTTTATATTTTTTTCACTATTCTTTCGGGTTTCTTTAGGTGCGTGTTTTGAGGAAATAGCTTTTCTTATCATATTTAGTTTAGCTCCGAAGTCAACTCACACGGTGCAATTTTTTTAATTTTTTATAACAATTTTGCACGTGCTTTCTTTATATTTTGTTGTTTAACTTGTCGCATAGTTTTTTTTACTGTTTTTGGTCAGTTTCTATTTTATTTTGGAGTTGTTGATTTAATGTATTCTTTTAGTTTTGTTAGTTTCTATTATGTGGTTGTGTACTTGGAGAATCACTTTGTTGTTCCTATTTTTTTAATGCTTGAGGATATCAGTTCTCTAAAAGGCTCTCAGTCATGGTTTTTCTGTGGTTTTGGTACTTTTTTGTTTGGAAACATATGTATTTGTTGCGGTTTATTTATTATGTACTTTTCAGTTCTTAATATATTTTTTAATATCCTTCGTTGGTACGTAACATCTATATAGGACCGAGAATTCTTTTTTAGAAAAGAACTGCTGCCTATTCTACAAAGTGCGGCTTTTTGGTCGCTATTGAAGATTAGTGCGCTTTATTTGTATTGCCCAGTATGACACATTTCTTTCAAACCTTGCGACATATCTGCATTATCGAGTCTATCTCTGACTTGTAATCTTTAAGAATCGTGTTTAGAAATAGGTATCAACAGTACACGGCGTGTTTTTAGAGCTGTAAGATCAAGTAACTTTTGTGTTTTAGTATTTTTTACTTTTATTTGCTTGTTTATAAAGAATATGGCTACGTTTTTCCTTTTTTCTGTTATTTAGCTTTTTCTAATTTTCTTCTTCTTTGTAACGCGTTTTGTTTCTGGTGGCATTTTTAGTTGATGATAAACGTGAACGGGACACGTTTGTTGTCAGTGCTTTACTCTTTAGAGACTTCCTGTATTGTGGGAATTTGATCTGATCTGACCTATGCTCTTCACATTGCACGTTATACACTTGGGTGCGCCTTCACATTTTTTTATTGGTGTCTTAAATATCTGAAATTGACACTAATTCTATCAAAGTGAGCATCAAACCTACAATATTGCTGCTATGACATTTTGGATTTGCACTAAAAAGTTAAACTTTTATCTGGTTTAACGTCTATGCGCTAACAAAACGAAATATGACAGTGCTTTTTAATAAAAAACGATGTTTTTATGATGCTTTAATCTTACAATCTTTATTTTACCCGGTAGTCTATTGAATGCTAACATAAAATTTAGAAGGTATCAGATTTACCATTTACTTATGTAGTCTAAATATATTTGGAGCTTTTGTGGCAAAAGGAGCTTGGTTAGATTTGTTTTGATATCTGATGAGATAGGATTTTCTGACTGTGTTAGCAGCTGTAATTTTGCTAGTCACAACCAGAGACTTCATTTGACGAGTGGCACCTGAATGCGGTTTGAGGTCTTTTCTAATCTGTTTTTTTTTTTGCGTTTATGCCATGTCTTGTCTTGTCTTTCCTTAACTACAAGATCCGTAGTTAGTGAGATTTGTTGTCGGCTTTAACGTTTTCTTTCTTGTTATCTTTGTAGTTTATCTTATCGATTACGGGTGCAGTAAGTTTTTTTTTCTTTTGTTGGTTGTTGATAGTTTATTTAAGCTTTAATTCTCCAAGACAGGAGGCTGCTAGTGTAGGATTGGATCAACTTGGTTGTTTGATGTCTTTATCGAAGGCTTTGCTGAGATCCGAGGTGGACTTTCTAACTTCAGTCCTAAATTATTGCTGATTATGACGTTTTCGCTTTGGACTAAAGTTAAACTTTTATTTGATTCAAATATCCGTGCCGTATAAAAAAAAACGTATTTTTAATAATGAAAGGCAACGTTTGTTTCTAAATGCATCAATCTAACAATCGTCTATCTTACTTGGCGCAGATTTGGACAATGTGCAAGGGGTACTTGAATAACATCTCTAAAATCAAATGACATTCAAATGCCAACATCACCTGCACGTGGTGCACTCTGCAAGATATCTAACGAAGCTCTGGCTTTCGAATACTGGCAGGATAACCTAATCACACAATTAACAGGATTAAATACTTCTCCCTCTTGAGAAAGGCAACAGGAACCCACCTCAACTGAAAACATATTCCCAAAAAAATCATGGCTTTGCTCAATGTTAAATGTACCGGAAGTAAACCTAATCCCCTAATTGGATTTCCAGTGGGGATGACCTTGAGGAAAACTACAGATTACAACAAAGGCACCATAGATGCTCTTAACATCGAACCATGGAACGTTAGAGGTCTTCTGCAAATCGGAAAAACACACATTATTAAAAAAGAGCTGGAAAGGTGCAAGATGTCTATAACCGGTATTTGTAAAATTCACTGGAAGGGAAAGGGTTATTTAAAAACATCTAATGGAAATACAATCATCTTTTCTGGCAATAAGGACAACAGTAGAAATGGAGTTGGATTTGTCCTACCAACGAGTAGTAGTAAATACTTAATAGCCTACGATACAATCAGCGACAGAATAGAAAGTATCAAACTTAACTCTAAACCAGTCTCTTTAAACATAATTCCAGTCTATGATCTAACAAGCGCATACAGTGATCATGAAATAGAATAACTCAACTGAAAACTGGATGAAACACTGCAAAAAGTCCCAAGAAGAGAAATAGCTATGATAATCGGTGACTTTAACGCGAAAGTGGGTGACACTCAAAGAGATGATCACATAGAAAACATTATTTGTTAATTTGGTGTTAGGGTTAGAAATGATAGAAGAGGTTGTCTGATAAACATTATATCAACAATATTTTAGACGTTTGTACACGTGGGAGTCCCTTGACGGTAACTATCGAAACCAAATCATTCTAATTAAAAACCGATGATGTACGTCGACTTCCAGGAGCGGAGTGTGGCAGTGACCACAGACTGCTGACTGCGCAATTTAAACTGAAATTTAAGGTGCTCTATAGAAAAATATCTGCAAATAGACAAGAAATTGCTGACAAAATAAGTTTTGCTATAATTTTAACAAATTACTAGAACTAGACAATCAAATTTCTTATAGAAGCACATTTGAAGAAATATGGCAGCACACCAAAAGTACAATTACGACTGCGATCGCACAAACATCCAAAACTCAAAGACAGCACTAGAAGACAGATGACACCTTTAGTGTGGTAGAAGATCGGCGTAAGTTAAAAAGCGAAGGTTTAAATAGTATGAAAACGCTAAATAGGTACCGATAGCTTAGCAGAGAAATATAGAAGTGCTGGAGAAAAGATAAAAGTCACTCGTCTTATGGAGATCTGTAAAGAAGCACAAGCACAATAATATCAAAGACCTGTATAGACTGATAAAAAAGATCAATAGTCGCTTCGCACCTTGCGGACAATTTCGGATAAAGCAAGCGGAAAAATAACAGATATGCAAGAGATATTAGAAGTATGGAGGAAATATTGCAAAAAACTCTGACGAAATAACAATAGCAACACCATTTACGCAAAAAAAGTATGCAAGAACCGTTCATATTAAAAGAAGAAGTAAGAAATGCTATAAAACGATTAAAATCTGACAAATTTCCCGGAATAGATGATATAACTGCAGAAATCATCAAGGCCACTGGAGAAAAAGGTATTGACATTTTCTATCGTATCTGTCAAAACATATGGACCCTAAAGAATGGGTTAGTTCTGTATTTCTTCCGTTGTTTAAAAAAGGTTTAAGTGAAAAATGTGACAATTATTGACTAATAGCTCTCATGTCACACGCAAGTAAGATTCTCATTACAATCCTAAATGAGAGGCTCAGGACCTTCTTACAATGGCAAATTCAAAGCAGGCTGTGTAAAAGGACGTGGTACCCGGGAACAAATACTTAACCTGAAGTTAATTATCAATATTAATAAACCAGTGTACATGTGCTTCATTGACTAAAGTGTTATAATTTATGGTCCATATCAACGGAGATGAAAGTGCCTAATTACCTGATGTTCTTAATCCAGGAACTATATACCCACAGTGAAGCAGTTGTACAAATTGATAACTATCTGTCAAAAGCATGCTTAATCCGTAAAGGTGCCAGGCAGGGATGCATATTATCACCAATGCTATTCAACATATATGGTGAATAAATGATGAGAAAAACACTGGAAAACTGGACAGGTGGCATTTCCGTGGGAGATGTAAAATCAACAATTTACGGTACGCTGATGACACAGTATTAATTGCTAGCTCGGCCAAAGAACTGTTAGAATTAATGGAAAAATTAGAACAAGAAAGCGTCATTCTTTATCTAGAAAATAATCACGATAAAACAAAAGTCATGAATGTAGACTGCCAAAATAAAAACCTGCCAGACATTAAACGAGAGCTACAAAGAACATGAGTAGATAGTAGCATAACGCTGAATACGAAGAAACAAATAAAACACTCATAAACTTCGTTGTACTTTATGGTGCAGAAGCCTGGACACTTGAAGTACTAGACAAGAATAAAATCGATGAACGCAAAATGTGGTGTTGAAGGCGCATACTCCGAGTTCCTTGGACGGCCAGATGAACAAACGTGTCTATCCTCAACGATATCAAAGCGACAGCGACTCTCGCAAATTGTATACTCTTGAATTCTGAGATACTTTGAGCACGTAACGAGGAGAGAAGACGACAACTTTGAAAGACGTTTGAAGACGTTTCCTAAAAAGATGGTTGCACCAAATAAAAGTTTTAACGAGCTTCACTTTAAATAAGGCTACCAAGGACGCCAAACATAGGAGCCACTGACGTGATATAGTTCACAGAGCCACTGCTTTTACTCAATTGCAAAACATGACCACGACTCCTCTGCCAAGAGGAAACCGAAGAAGAAGAGCTAAAGGTTGAGCTGAGATTTAGAAAGTAGGCGATTATCTGTTTTTCTAGATTGTCATGGTAGTACATTTATTTTTGGAGCTTTATGCCAAGAACAATGCGCTTTTGGTTAGATTGGTTATTGGAGGCTATTAGAGTTTTTCTCTAGTTTGGTTTATTTTCTACGGTTTTTGCAAGCAAATTATTTTATTAGAAATCCGTGTTTAGTGAGATTTTGTGTTGGCGAAAACGTTTTCTTTTTTGTTGTCTTTATGGTTTAAATAATTGGTCATGGGTTCTAGAGGGTTTTCCTGCTTTTTTATTTTTGTTTTATTGTCAGCGCTCTGTTAAACAGTTGTTTTGGCGCTTTGCTGGTGAACTTGACTTTAGGTACGGATTTGGTTGTCTGGAGATTTTTTTAATGTTTGATTGTGGTTAGGTTAGGTTATTAAACAAGATATTTTTTGTAAAATTACTGGCGGTAGATAATTTAATTTCAAAATGTATTGCAGTTGAAAATATTATGTTGTCGATTTGGAATATTGCACCGTCTTGGGTATAGTGCAACGGTGGGACGGAGTCGTACATGCGGAATGTATTTTTCTTCATTAAAGAGCATGTTTCTACACTAGTGACCAATTCGACTCACTCTAACTTATATGGAAGGGCACTATTATTGAGAGACTAAGGCGAGCAGGCATCAGCTGCCACTCGATGGGGCTCCTACAGTCCCACAGTAGTCATATCGACAAAGTCAAGTATGATGATTAACCATTCAGGTAGTTTGTGCTACTTGTATCTTACATTGTGTAATCTAAGTGGTTCATCCTTTACCCAAAATCTGCACCTAGTTTAAGAGGATAAAGCAGTGAGGTACAACCGTATCTCATGGTGAGTGCTTATGACAAACACCTTCTGCAACAAAGTAATCATGTTAGCTATGATTTCTTGGCAACTTTGGATGAGTTTTTGTTGTGGCTTTTTACGGGGTACCACTACTCTACATCATTTCCGGGGATACGTTTTTTTGCAGTTGTCCAATGGACAACTAGGTAAATAATGCAGTGTAGTGTAATAGTGTTTTGGATTGGATTAGTTTTTAATTTTGTTTGTTTTGATGTTGTTGAAGGTAACAACATTAAGCTATTTTTATCTATGGTGTTCTAGTGCTGGAAATCGGCATTTTGAGTTTAAGGTAAAGTGGTTTACATTTGTTGTACAACTGCTCATGGTTGTTTCGGCAATTTTTGTATTTTAATCAGAACATGAAACATCTATGTACAAAATGTGTGATTTTGAGTCTTTGCTTTGATTTTTTTTTACTTTAATTAGATTGTGGTTTACTAGTGTTGATTAGGAATTTTAAATAGGTGTTATAAATTAATGCTTTTGATCTTTACAGCGAGCGCAGCTGATGGCTTTGTAGTGTCAAGCGTACTCACTATAAATCTACACTTACATACGTTATATGAGCATAAACGCTAGTCCATGATTTGGAACAATTTTTATTGGTCTTCTTTTTTTGTTTTTGAGTTTGGAGAATCTTCCAAAATGCTTCAAGAAGATTTGTTCAAATAAATGTCACAAAGTCAAAAAATAAAAAAAATAACAAAAATTAGGACTGTCATTCTATATATGTGTTGGTTTTAAAGAATTGAATGTTTGGCAACCGCAAGCAGAATCCAAACATCTCAAGGTGTTGCAGAAATTACACACATTTAATGATTTTTGTTAATTTTTTTAAAATTATTAATCAATCTAAAATTTATTTTATTTATGGATTTTTTTGATTTATATCGACTTTCTAACGATTTCATAATTTTTTGTATCCAATCTAAAGTTTTTTTTTTTAATTTGCTTATATTACTCGCCAAATCTCTTGTGCAACGTTTTGCAACTTGTGGAAAATGGTCATAGCGTGCACAATTAAAATCTGCATTTTATTTGAAATCTTAATAGTTTGCTTAAGAAAAACAACATTTAAAAAGCATTTTTTGATTGTCATTTCATGTAAGAAATCAGGAGACGAAATTCTATACAGGTGCTTAATATCTCGGCTCATAATTCCAGTTACTTTTTTTTGGTGGTGTTAATAATTATTCTGCATGTAAAGATAAATTACACAATACAATAATTCCATTGTGCACACTTTTGTCTGTGTGTCCGCCATAAAATATTCACGATTAAATTTGTTATGTTTTATTGTTCGCCTCTGAACCATTCTTCTCTTTCATAATTTAATTCTTTGTGTCACTGATATAATATCCTAACCGGTATGTGTGGACTCAAAAGGATTCATCCATCCAAAAAAATATAATATAATAACAAACGAAAAAACTTTTATGAAGTAAGATTAAAAAAAAAATGTTAATTATAAAATTTGTGTGGAATTATTACGAATTAGCTCAAAATACTGTTTTATTTATAAATTGGATATTTTAATCATAACCAATTTAATTGATCCGATTAATCAGATTCAATATATTTATTGCAGCCGCATGTTATAAATTAATAATAATTGCAACAAAATTCAATTACGCACGGGTTTATACAATAACGTTATAATTCTACCTGTGTAAACCGTATTAAATATTACATCAAACATCCATCCAATACGCGATTCCAATTATGATAATCGAATTAAAATAATCCTCCACTTTATATCTAAATAATATATATATTAATAATTAAATAAAATTTATATTAAACAAGATATTGCATTAATCACTTTTTGAATATTTTTCAGTAACATTTATTATAACACGATCCGATATGCAAATGCGATGCTGCGAGATATCCAAATTAGAAGATGTCTCGAGAATTTAGTGTCCCTGAGGTCTCATTGTATTTCTATTAAGGGATGGGTGGGGAATTAAGAAACTTTCAATTTACGCGAGGAGTAAATGGAAATATGCTTTTTGCGTCGAATGTTGTTGACACTCACTGTCTGTATAAGAGGGTGGAGGTTTCACTTTCGTTTTGCATTATGTGGAGGGTCGTCTATGTTAAATAGGAGTCTTACAAATGTGTGAAAACTTGATGCATTTTATATCAGTTTGGGATTACTAGTGTTGTTTCAGGAAATTCTTATTAAGATAACTATTTCTTTGGATATAAATAATTTTTTAGATGTTGAGACAATAGCAAAGATTGCGTATGAGTTAATAGTTCTGTGGAGAGCATAGTATTGTAAATATGGACTACAAAATTGAACCATAGATTTTGCAGATTGAAGATATTAACTTCAATTTACAATATCACATTGAAATTAAGTTTCTATGTTTTTGATTGACGTTGGATAAGAGCACTTTAGCATTGGCTTAAGTATTCTTTTCAAAAGTAGAAGTTCAACTTGGTTTGCATTATTATTTAAATTTGTGGCACATTAAATAAGTTGTTCTAACAATTTTGATAACAATCATTTTGCTTTTAATCGGATTTAAAAGTTATTATGCTATTATATATAGACATCTAACGTGGAAAAGAGAAAGGCAGGTTTTGCAAAATTTCTTAATTTTGTTTTTGTATTTTAAATTAGTAGTTGCAGAATTAATTTTTTACATACAGATCATGTCAAGTTTTTTTCAAGGGTAATGAATTACTTTTGTTTTGGTTTTTTTCAAGGTATTGTAGACTTTGCAGTTTTTTTTGTTCAAAAAATTGACTTTGATGGATGACATTAAATGTTGACTGAATCTTTTGTTTCCATACAATTATGGTGGTAGGATGTTGTGGTTTTGATTTTTGTTTTGACAATAAAAAAAGTGCGAGTGTTATAGCGGATTAGTTTCAATTGCAATGTTGAGTTAGTTTAAATGTTGTGGTAGGTGGTTGCAGCAAGTCGGTTCTTTTGAAGGAAATGCAGAATGTTTGGTGTTATGACCTACATTTTTGAGGTTGTTAAATGTGCCGGACTTATGTGATAGAGTTGTTGGGTTGGTGTTTGGTAAAGTTATAATTTACTAATTTTATTGACTTCACTACACTACATGTGTAGTCCGGAAATGGTGTTTTGGTCATTTAGGTGGGATGTATTTCTTTGTGACGCGTTGTTGGCTTTGAGGTTAACAAACCGTTTATTTAGAGCCGGTTTAGAGGTTTTGAAGGTTATTTAGTACTGAGAGATAGAAGAAAGTTTTTATGTTTTTATGTGTATCAACAAGACTGGTACACTGGCTTCAAAATCTGGTATTTGCAAATGGCAAAAGCGTTTCCAGCAGATGCATTGAGTGTGGATGTTGTAGTGCTTACAACAGTTCGAATGAGTGTTGGTTTGCTTAGGTTATGTATTCCATGGGCCGCATATATGTAGAGGTTTGTCAGATTTGGGGGATGTATCTCGGAATAATCTTCTTACACTTGACGGGTTTTGTTTACGGATTAAAATTCTAAGTTTTTAATAAGTTATTTGAAAGAGTTTGTGGAATCTTCGGTTTTTAAAAGTTTCAATATCTTTGTGATTTGTAAAAAATTGTCATTTATTTGGTGAAATGGCTGAAAATTAGGCAATAAATTGTAAATTTATTTATGTATATAAAATTTTTTTTACCAGGTTTTATAGCCAAAATATGATTTTAAATTGCAAGTTTAACAGTGAAGGGTTCTTCACTTGAACACATATACTGATCTAGTTTAATATAAACTTGCTTTCAACTATTATTTGTTGAAGCTACCATTTCATAATATTTATTTACTGACACTCCTCTTCTTTCCTCACGTAGCTAGGCAAATAAATTATTTTGGTTAGCTGATCAATCAAGTGTAAGGCCCCGCAAAAATGTAATTACTTACTATGACAGTTCAATCCGATTTTAGACCCGACAAACAAGTAGCTAATGACATTCTTTTTGAACTTGCTACATTTCAGTACGTTCTCTGTAATCTGTGCACATCCACTATCAAACCAGTGGTCCACCAACTACGTTTGATGAACTTCGACTTATGTGTCAACCGTACAATATAAAAAAAAAAGTTTTTTAATGAAGTCAAAATCTTATTTACTTTTTTAGATAATCTATTTAAGTAATGTTGACTACTGACTATACAAAAAAACGAAACACCTTGTAAGATTTTTGTTGACTACCGTAAACTAAACTTTGCTACCGGAGACTTGGGATTGGACTACTACTAAAAATGCAGGAAATTTTACGGGGCGTGGGTAGGGTAAAAATGTTTACAAAGATAGATCTAAAAATCTGGATTTGGGCAAAACCCAATAACAAAGATAGATGATTTTTGCCATCTTCTACGAAATAATTTTTGCGTACAAAGTTTCTTTGTTTTTTATTTAATAATATAAAGAATACTATAAATGTTTAAAAACTTGTTTGAAAGTTTGTGGAACTTGTTTGAGGTTTCAAAAGATTTTCAAGTTGTGGAAATTAAAAGTTATTTTTAGAAATTAATTCAGTGTTTTGAAAGCTTTCTAAAGGTCTTTGAAGATCTTAGAGTTTTTTGGAAAACTTGGAAAAATGTGAAAACTCCTGAGTTTAAAAAAAAATTATACTCTACGTTTAGTTTGATAAAGCGTTTTAGTTTTTTAAGAAGTTTTAGAAAATCTGAAGGTTTAAAAATGTTGCACAATTTTTCAAAAGCTGCTTGTATCTTTTAGAAATTGTTTCAATAGTGAAGAAATTCTACAAATAGTATTGGTATTTTTTGGAAAAACACTTAATTTTCACCGGCAAATTTTAAAGTTTATAAGCCATTTTTTTAAAGCTTTTAGAGATACTATAATAGTAGACTTGAATTGTAGATATTTAAAATCTAATACACTTAAAACCATTACATGTGAAACTTGATAGTAGCTTTTACTAACTTTCAAACAATTTAATGTTAAAAAATTCTAAAAGCACATTAAGTTTGTGAAAATTTAAGATATTTTGTAATAACTCTTTAAAAAAACTAAAAGTAATTTTTAGAAATGTTCTAATATTGTGAAAATTTTACAAATCTTGTTGAAGGATTTCAAAAGGTTACTATGGTTAGTTAAAGTTTTTAAAGCTTTCCAAAAGTATCAGAAGGTCTTATTTATTTTTAAATTAAAAAAATATTTATATTTTTCTTATTACTTAACAAAGTTTTGAAGATTTGTAGAAGCAGAAGAAGGTTTCAAAATTTTGTTGAAGCTTTTGAGTAGCTGCTAGTTTTTTTTTCAGAAATTGTTTAAATAGTGGAGAAGATTTGTGCGAAACCAAACATGTGGAAGCTGTTTAAAATTAACATAAAATCTATTAGTAACTTTTCTTTTAGTTTTTAGAGATATTATTATTATTATTAAAATTATTATTAAAATGTTGAAAGCATTTTGAAATTTTTTAAAACATTTAAGAAGATGAAACTTTGTAGTGGCTTTTGGAAACTAAAGTAGATGCTTTTTAACCTTTTTTGAAAATTAAAAATATATTTTAGAAATTGTTCTTGTATTTTGGAAATTTAAAAATATTAGTAATGTTTTTAAAAGTTTACGTCTACGTCTATATGTTCATAAAGCTTTCTAAAAGTTTCAAAAGATTTTAGTAAGTTTTTATTAATTCTTTGGAAGTTTTGGAAAGACCTGAAAACTTTCGAGAGTTTAAAAAAATGAACACTTGACAAAGCGTTTGAAGATTTGCAGAGGTTTTATGAAAATTGTAAAAAAAGTTTTAAATAATGTCAATTTAAATAGTGAAGAAAAAGTTTGTAGAAGCTGTATAATATTACAGAAAAATCTTAAAGTCTATTAGCATCTTTTTGACTTTTTTGGACACTAATGGATTTGAAATTGAAATTATTTTAATTTTAATATTATTGCAAAATGTTGCAAGTGAAAAGTTTTGCAACATTTAAGAAACTTGCAAACAATTTAAAGATTAAAATTGTAATTTTTTTTAATTACAAAGTTGTTAGACACTTAAAATGTTTGTTTAAACTTAATGGAAACTAAAACTAATTTTTAGAAGTTGTTTTAGTATTTTGGAAATTCTACAAATCTTACTAGTTTACTAAATCTACTTGAAGTTCTTGAAAGCTTTCTAAAAGTTTCAGCAAGTTCTTAGCAATTGTGTGGAAGTTCTGGATAAATGTGAAAACTTGTGGGTTTACAAAAATTTACATTCTTTTTGTTTCAAAAAGCGTTTGAAGATTTATAGAGGTTTTATGGCAGTTGTAATAGTTGAATTACAACAAAATTTCTAGAAACAGCCAAAAGAATTTTTGTAATTTTTTAAATAAAAATTTTGAAAAAAATAATAATTGAGTTTTTTTAAGCACATTGACTTTTAAGAAAAACAAAATTTGTGAAAACTATGTTTAAAATCATCAGAATTTTTAGTTACTTTTTAAATGGTTTTGGAGACACTAAAAGAAAATTGTAAATATTTAAATTCTAATACTATAGCAAACACTTAGAACGTTCTTGAAACAATTAAGAAGTTTGACATGTAAACTAGTGTGGCAGTAGAGCTTTTTATGATAAGATTTTAAAATATTATCATTAATTTAAAAGCCACAAGTAACTTATAAATTGTTTAAATGGTAGAAGAATTCCATAAATATTATAAATATTTAGGAAACACGCTAAATTTTGTAAAATAAAAAAATTATGGAAGTAGTTTAAAATAATCAAAACATTTTAAAGTCTAAAAGCAAAAATTTTAAAATAAAAATAGTTTTTAATCTTATTGCAAGTGTTTTAAAAGTTTCTAAAACATTTAAGAAGCTCCACAGTTAAAACCTGGCAGTAACTTTTACAAACTTGCAGACAATCTAAAGTTTAGAGGTACATGAAGTTTTCTGAAAGCACTAAAAAAGTTTTTTAAATTTTTTTTAAATTTAGTTGATTTTTTTGAAGTTTTTTTATAGAAGATTTCTAATCGTTTCAGAAGATCTTAAAGTTTGTTTGCATTTTTTTTAATTTGTTTGCTGAAAATCAGATTTTTTTAAAATATTATTGATCTTTTGGAAAAAAACTAAGATCTGGAAAAATTGGAAATATTAAAGTAACTGCTAGAGAATGTTGCAAAAAATTTAAAAGTTTCTGAAACATTTAAGTGAAACTTTTGACCAACTTGCAAACTATCTAAAGCTTAAAGATACACGAAATCTTTTGAAAACACTCTAAGTTTGTGGACTTAAAATATATTGTAGAAGTTTTACAAATTACAAACGTTTTTTGAATGTTTAGTTTAAGTTTTAAAGCTTTCTAAAACTTTTAGAAGATTTTCAAGTTCTTAGCAAAGTTTTTAGAAGGATGTGAAAACTCTTGAGAGTTAAAAAAAGATATAATTTTTTTTGTTTGGCCTCACAAAACGTTTGATTCTTTGTAGAACCGTTAAAAGTTTTAAATAACTTTTTTAATGTTTTTGATTTTTTTTTTAGTTTTGCAAGTAACTTTAGAAATTGTTTAAATGAAGGAGAAAATTACAAATAATACTAATTTTTTTAAGCACTTTAGAATTCTTAAAACAAAAAAATTTAAAATATTGCAAGTGTTTTGAAAGTTTTAAAGCATTTAAGAAGTCTTACACGTAAAAAGTTTGCACCAACCAGCAAACAATTTAAATTTTAAAATAAAGTTTTGTGAAATTACAGAAGTTTGTGGAAACTTAAGATGTCTGTAGAAACTAAAAATGATTTTTAGAAGTTGTAGGAGTAGTTTAATAATTTTACAAATTTTGTTATCTTTTGAAGTTTAATTGAAGTTTTTGAAGCTTTTCAAAAAACTATGGGAAAGTTGTAGAAGATTTTAAAATCTTGAGCAATTTTTTGGAAGTTCTGGTAAAAATGTGGTTAAAACTTTTAAGATTAAAAAAAAAAATGGAAGCATTTAATCATTCTTAGAAGTTTTAAAATCTTAACTGAACGCTTTAAAACTTGCAGCAGTGCGTTTTTGAAACATTTAAGAAGCCTTACACGTAAAGCCTGGTAGAAGTTTTTACCAACTTGCAAACAATATTAAGTTTAAAGATACAAAAAATCTTCAAAAAAAATTTAGAAGTTATTTTGGTATTTTGAAAGCTTACTACTACTACTACTACTACTACTACTAAGTCTAATTGAAGTTTTTGAAGCTTTTCTTAATAGATTTCTTAAAGTTTTAGAAGCCATTATTTAACAATTTTTGGAAGTTATTGTTAGAAGTATAAAAAAAATTTAGAGTTTAAAAAAATAATCTTATTATTTGGTTTTAGTTAATTTGTAGAAGTTTTAAGAAAGTTTTAAAGTTTTTAGAACATGTTAATAATTTTAAGAAATTTTGTGTATTGTGAAAAGTTTTAAAACCTATTGCATTAAAACAAAAATATTGTGACTGGTCACTTCTGAGACAAAAGTGGGATGAGAGCGATGAAAGACACCAATAGTAAAATAGGTACATTCGCATGCAAAATTAAATTTAAAACGCATCAGTCTAACATCTATTTTAGTACATGCAATAAAAGTGTGTGTCTCCGAATGTATTGTTTTTTTTTGCAGCATACTTTATTCTGGCTATAGGTTTTCTTTTTTTTTTCCTGCACTTAAATTAAAAAAAACAGTAATTACTGAAAAATTTTAAAGTTTATTAGCAATTTTTCAAAGCTTATAAAGGCACTAAGCAATTTGCAAGTGTAAATATTTCAATTCTAATACTGTTGGAAATGTTGGGTTTTTATAGTTCCTGAAACGTTAAAGAAGCTTTACACGTGAAACAGTAATAGTTTTCACTAATCTTCAAACAGTCCAAAATGTGCATGCTATGTTTTTCAAAGTTTTTAAAGTTTTTTTATCATCAAGCTGTTTATAATCTTTAATTTTTATATTAATTTTTAAAAACTTTTGGAATTTTGAAAGTATTAATTATTATAAAAAATTGTGAAAATAATATTATGTTTATTTTGACAAAACAACCTTGAATTAGGAGGTAAACAGCTGGTTGTGGCTATTACTTGAACAAGCTTTTTTCTATTTTGTACAAAGTTCTAAGATTATGAAAAAGACATGCTAACTTTTTTGCGGTATTGTTGTTACTAGTGGTTGACTTTTTCTTGTGTGTTTTCTTGATAGAAGATTATCCATAATTTGGTATTGTTAGTTTTGATCTGTGAAGATAATTTTGTTGAGGGTGGCAATTATTGCAAGATGTTTAGCTTCTTTTGCGAATGGGTTTTGCCTAAATTTAATTTTTAGATTTATCTTTGTAAATACTTTTTCTTAATTTATCAATTTTTTTTTTAAATATTTTTGTTAGTAGTGCAACTCTAAGTTATTAACTGTAAGAATTTAGATAAAATCTGGAGACTACTATTAAAACCTTTTTATTAACTTATAGAACTAGTGCCAAAAAACTATAATAAACTTTTTGAAAACTGCCTTAGAGATTTTGGTTTAATTTGAGGAACTTTTTTATTACAGAACAATTGAAAACAATTTAACATTGTTAAAAACGGTTGAAGATGTTTTAAAAGTAAGTAGATTGTAAGAATCTATTTTAAAATATTCATAATAATAAATTTAAGAAACTTAAAAATTAAATTTAGATCTTTTAATAGATCTAAATTTAATTAAATTGATAAATTTGGGAACGGCTGAGAAATTTTATTCAAAGTTTGCAATTTTTGGGTACAATTTCAGAATCTCAGAGCAATTTAAAAAATATTTGAAAATCTGCAGTACAATTTTTGAATAAGAATAGAACACTTGATTAAGAACTTAGAAGTAATATTACTACAAACATCTTATAAGTTTTTGAATAACCTTGAAAGTTGTGATTATATTCTCAAAGAGGTTTGACAAATCCTAATTTAACTCAGAATATTTGAGATGAATTAATATATTCTGAGAATTTAGTAATATTTTTAAACATCTTTTCCGACGTCTAAGAAGTTTATTAAAAGGTTTAGACATGTTCAAGAAAACATGGAAAATTTATTTTCAAGACATTTAAATGTTTTGGTAGATACTGAAAACAGTGCTATGGATGAATTGCTACCAGAATAAAGAAAGTTATTGTAAATGACTGGAGCTTTAAGGAATTTAGTGTTCCTAAATGAATGGGTATGCCAGATAGGTTTTCTGTGCGTGTACATGGTGTGCACCAAGCACTGCTTTGATGGTGGGTGTGCACATTGCAAAACGTACCGTACGTACCGGAGTAAATATGTAACAAGTTTTTAATGCATTCTTCTATTTATTTGTTGGATCTGCATTGGGCTAAACGGATTTTTTCACTTATATGCAGATTTCCCCAAGTATGCTTAACTTGCTTAAGAAAGGTATCAGGAAAATGTAATTAGACGGTAATTTTAATTATGTTTTTATTTAACTAGACTACTGTAAGTATTCAAGTACGTGCAGTTGCAGGTTTGTTCTTGAGTAAAGTTACAACTTTCTTCCAGCAGATAGTATTAAGGTAAATGAGATTTTTGACAATATGTTACCACGAAGATAATATTATAGTAGGATTTATATTTTTAAGAATAAATAACTGAACTTTTGTCGATATTTGTTTGAAAGATATTAAAAAAATTATTTATTGGTTTTTATTCAACTACCATAATCAATTTTTCACAAGGCAATAATATGGCTCTTAGTGATTCTAAAAGTATTGTATTATTACTTTTTGGAAAATATTGGTGGTAAATTCTTGTACGAACATCTTGATCTTCAAATTAGTTCTGTTATAATATAGTTATTCTAAATATATATAATATCCAATAAAGTTCTAATTAATTCACTAGATATTGATATGTAATTAAATCAACTGATTGATTGACCTCATAGCAAAGTAATTTAAGCATCGTTATAATTAGATCCTAGATAGATGTTTTACCCCATCACTACCAACCTTCTCCCTATTATAAATTATCGATTCGTAATATAAATTACTAACTAATATCCGAGTTCCTACACACACAATAGGTTTCTAATTACTGTGTACATAGACATAATTAATATAAATTGTTGCAATTTAATGTGCCAGGTATTGATGCTGCATGGCATGCTCATTAGATACAAATTTTCCCCTATTCCCGATGTGCAATCAATAACACATAATTATTAAATCCATACAACTAATTTAACAATACAGTGTTTGCCCGCCCGCATGCCGTACGTCATGCAAACGCCCCACCGCATGCTAATCACTTTTCTCTGATTGCTACCAATCAACTCTAATCAGATTTTACAAACCAAAAAAGATTTTGAGTTTGCAATTCTTTAAAATAATTGATTATGTTGATCCAATTAACTCTGTTCAGCAAGCAATAAATTAATGCAAATATAGCCGGAAGAGTGTTAGGAGTATAATAGGAATAGTATAATACACCAATAGTTATAAAGCATGGAGCGATTCCATCAATATTGCTTCAAAGAAGGGATAACTTAACATTGTAGCGGTAGAAACTGTAGGCACACGCACTCGCACTCCCCTTTCAATCTCTTAATCAAACGCAAAGCGACTACGCTCTTAACCTCTAATTAATTCATATGTAGTTTACACTAATTCCGTAATATTAGCGCTTAAATCTTGCTGAATGGCTTTCCGGTACGCTCTCAATAGTTGAGTGAGTTATCTCAGTACGCAGCCACCGCAGACGTATTAATATTCATAGGGGTAAGGGTAACGTGTCAACTGCAGGCTTGATATGCTATTTGTAAATGCTTGGGATATTCCGCGGAATATTAACCGTACATCTCAATTCGAAGCGGATGGATGGATGGTCGTTGTGCGTGTGTACAGAAGATATTAAGGCCCGCATTGCATCTCCATGTCGGGGACTAATCCGTCCATGCATATGCATCTATCCGCAAACAAATCCGTCAACACTATGTGAACATATTGTAAATCGTTCGCGTACAATCGATCCTGTGTATACATGATGAGATTATTATATAGGATTCAAAGACGTTCAATTAAACCACATTATAGAGCTCATAATTTAAATTTAAGCAGAAATTTAATCTGTATTATCTACCTTATCTAATTCAGTTCAAAAATTATGTGTTGTACTAGTAAAATAGTAATAAGTTTTGTATTAACATATAAGTTGCATCCCTCGTTATAACAATATTTTCGGCTACACTTCTATTTTTGTCTACGTCGGTGGTGTCGTGGCAATATAATTCTAAAATTGTTCAAGAAAATTTAACAAGAGGGTTTGTGAGTCTCCGTATTGTTGCTGTCTTTAGTATTTGAACGTTTTAAACCACTATTCATGTACTAAGAATTTATAAAATTTTGATTATGTCTGTCGGCAAATTTTAGCTTTTGGTCAATTTTGATCTCGGTGAATTTTGACATAGAAATTACGTGTTTTTAGTAAAATCTAAATAGTATTTTATCTCATTTCGCTGCAATTACGTTATTTCTATGAGGAAAGTTCTCAACTTAACAACCGTCTTTTCAAACCGAGTAACTTGGGCACGTCTTCTGAAATTTGTTCATTAGTCTAGATTTAAAATATATTCAGTAAATTATTTTATTTTGTTTACTTTAATCAGTATTTTAGTTATTAATATAATAACTTGGTTTACTTAGTGCCTAAAGCATACTCTTATGATAAAAACAACCTTAGTTGACTTGAAAATATTGCTTCTATTGTTATTAATAACATACAAAAAATACGATGTATTTTAATAAATTACATCTAAAATCAATTTCATAAATAGCTAATGGTAGTCGACTGACCAAAACATGTAGTCATCGATAATATTAGGGCATCAATTGTAAACACATACTAATTTACTTCCACAACAAAACAACACAATTCTATTTAATAATAAGGACAATAAATAATAAAAAAAGCTATTAACCTCAATAAAAATTTACCCCTGGGAGTTTGAAACAATTAACCTCTTGTTTAATTATTTTATTTGAAATTGATTCCTTTCAAGAAATGCATTCGTTTTGGTTTACGTGCTACATACACATAATTTTAATTGTTTTTACCTACCTGGGTAATAAGAAAATTATGATTACGTTTTATGGTTTCCTTAATGGATGGATCGCGGCCGAGGATCTAATATTTATGAGCAATTTATTTATACCCAACGTACACATATTAAATCATAATGACTGCTATAAACTGTTTAACGCATTTTTAAATGCAACTGAGCTATTTCTGATTTCACTTTTCTTTCATAAATAGTTGTAATAGTTTATTTTATATTGAAATACAAACATTAATTACGTGAATAATAAATATTAATTATCAACTATCAACGAAGGAGTTTATTAATAAATAAATTGAAGTGAATTTGATACATCGAGATTTTAATAATTGATTGTAGTCTGGCAAAATAATGCTATTCTTATTAACAATTAAATCCAATGATATATACATACATAACTGATGACTTATTTCATTATTTTGTTTTAATTTAAAAAAATTGTTTGTGCTACACAGACGTATTCGAGCTAAATCAACAAGTGTTTAAATCTCAGTTGTTATTTCGATATTTTTTGTTTTTTTATATTGTTACGCCCAGTTATTAAAAATTGATTCTTATATAACCGACGCAACGGAGGCTAAACCTCTCATTCACCACACCATGCGTTTACGTTATTTATAAATTAATTTAACATTAATTCATTGTTTTAATGGCTTGTTGCTAAACATGTCATTTGCTGCCCAATAGTCCGACCGCGTCACTTCACTGCGGAGCTTTTCCATAAATTGAACTTGCACACAATTAACAATGCATTCTGTAGTACCTAATAGGTTGTGATGCCAAATAGACTTTATATTAATTATATAATATAATTCTATGTAAATACTGCAATGACACATAAGTTTATAGTTAAGAAAATATTAGTCAACCTGACATTATTGTTATAAACAATGCTAACAAATAACATTGTTAAATTTGTTTAAACGGTTCTTAGAAAACTTTGAGGGACCAAAATAATCTTTGAAAAAAGAACAAGTTTGAGAAAGATGTAGACAATAAATAAAACCTACTATTTTATTAATTTTCTGCAATTTTTTTTGTTTTTTCTAAGAATTTTTATTTAATTTAAATTAAGTTTTTGAGTGTTCTGACTTTTTAATTTTTTTGGGGCATTTTTTGGGCTTTATAAGAGTATAATTTGAAGTTTATCTGTATTTTTTATTAGACCTTTTGAAAGTTTTGTTAAGTGTTTTGAAGTTTTTTAGGTTTTCTAAGCTTTTTTAGGTTTTCTGACTTTTTTAGATCTTTTGGGAGTTTTCTTAGGTCTTTATAGTCTTATTTAAAACTTTTATTGTTCAGTTTAGTTATCTGGGAGTTTAAGTCTTTAAAAGTTTCTTGGGTTTTCTAAGTTCTTTTTTTGGTCTTTTGATTATTGTCGGACTATTTGGGAGTTTTTTTAGGCTTTTTTAGAATATTATTTAAAATTTCTCAATTTTTTTTATTGAGTTTTTTGAATTTTATGAAAAATTTTGTAAATCTTTTTAAGTATATGAAATTTTTTTTAAATTATTTAAAACTTTTCACTTTTTTGTTGGTTTTTTTAGGAGTCATTTAAGTCTTTTGAGGCTTTTTGGCTTTCAGACTATTTCAGACTTTTTTAATCTTCTTAGGTTTTCTAAAAGTATTAATTATGTTTTCTCAGTATTTTTTTTGGACTTTTGGAAGTTATTTTATTGTGAATCTTCTTGTGCCTTGAGGCATATTGAGTTTTCTAAGCTTTTTTGAGTATTTTGACAAGTTTGAATTTCTTGGGACTTTTCTTGGGTTTTATAAAAGTATAATTTGAGACTTATTAGTGTTTTTTAGACCTTTTGGAAGTTTTGTTAGGTGTTTTGAAGCTTTTTGAGTTTTATAATTTTTTTTAAGTTTTCAAATTTTTTTCAGATTTTTTGAGAGTTATCTTGAGCTTTTATAGTCTTATTTAAAACTTCTTAATGTATTTTTTATTATCTGGGAGTTTTTTTAAGTCTTTTAAAGATTTTTAAGTTTTCTAAGTTTTTTTTTTTTGGTCTTTTGTCTATTATTAAAACTTTTGCAAGTGTTTTTGGTTCTTTTAGAAATATTTTACAAGATTTCTTAACGTTTTGTTCTTTTTTAAAGTTTTTTAGGCTGTTTGGGTTTTGTAAGTCTTTTCTTAAGTCTTCTAAACGCTATTGATTTTTTTGTAATTTTTTTTTTAGACTTCTAAGAGTTTTTTTTTATTATTTATGTCATTTCAATGTTTTTTAAGGATTTTTTGGCTTTCTGACTATTTCAAACCTTTTTGAGTCATCTAAAGTCTTCTAATAGAAGTAATAATTAACACTTCTCAGTATGTTGTTTGGATTTTGGGAGTTTTAGGTCTTCTGAGCTTTATTGAATTTCTTTTAGGTTTTATGAATTTTTTTGATTAAATTTTATATGAATGCCTTTTAAGAATTTGATCTAAACTATTTTAGATTTTTTTGTTTTTTATTGGACCTTTTATTGAGAATTTTTTAGGTTTTATAAGGTTTTTTTTAAATTTTAATTTACTGAAAGTTTTTTTGGGAATAAATTAAATTATTTCAAATTTTTTAATGTTTTGTTAAGCTTTTTGGAAAAATTTTGATCTTTTTAGGCTTTTCTAAAAATCTTCTAGGTTTTTTAATGCTTTTTTTCAATTTTAATTTATTAAAAGTTTTTTTTTAAATAAGAGCTTTTTTTTAAATTATTTGAAACTTTTAAACGTTTTGTTGACGTTTTTGAAAGTTTGTTCAGGTCTTCTAAGGATTTTTAGTTTTTCTGATAATTTTTTGTTGAGTTTTTTGGAAATCTTTTTAGATCTTTTTAAGCTTTTCGAGTTTTCTAAAAATCTTCTAGGTTTTCTAATGCTTCTTTTTCAATTTTAATTTACTAAAAGTTTTTTTAAGAATAAGAGCTTTCTTTTAAATTATTTGAGACTTTTAAACGTTTTGTTGAGATTTTTGAAAGTCTTTTTAGGTCTTCTAAGGATTTTTAGTTTTTTTGAAATTTTGTTTAGGGTATATGAATGTCTTATTAGTTATTATGAATTTTTTTAAAGTCATCTATAAATTTTTAAAAAAATTTAAAAGTTGCTTTATTTTTTATTAGAATTTTTTGAAATTTTTAAAACATTATGAGGTTTTGAGTCGTCAATAATAATTTTTCAAATTTTCTATTAACCTTACCAAAAAAATTTTAGTTATTAGTCATTTAAAGTCTTCTAAAAAACAGTCCTCCACAAAAGCTTTTTTATAATTCTTTTTAGAATCTATATAGACATAAAATGTGACAGTCTTTGAGTGTTTGCTAAAAATTTTTTAAATTACTTGAGAGTTAAATTATTGTTAAATTTTGTAAGGTTTTCTGAAGCATATTGAGTTTTTTAAGCTTTTTTGAGTATTCTGACTTTTTTGGATTTCTTGGGATTTTTTTGGGCTTTATAAAAATATAATTTGAGATGTATCTTTCTTTTTTTTTAGATTTTTTGAAAGTTTTTTTTAGTGCTTTAAAGTTATTTGGGTTTCCTAAGCTTTTTTAGGTTTCTGATTTTTTTGGATCTTCTGTAAGTCTTCTTGGGTCTTTATAGTTTTATTTAAAATTCTCTGGGAGTTTTTTAGGCAACTGTAAACTTTTACAAATCTTTAATAATTTTTAAAGGGTTAAAAGGTGTTATGATGATTATTGAAGACATCGAATGGTTATTAAAAGCGCCAAAAAAAGTAGAGTTGTTTAACTTTTTAAATTGACTTAAAAGATTATATAGGATTTCAGTAGATTATTAAAACTAAAAGACATGGCCAGGATTTATATATCTTATATATTTAATAACATGTACTCTACAGGAGAAATACCAAAGCCATGTTTAAAATCTACATTTATACTTCTACCTAAAAACCGAGTGCCAATTGCAACAACTACCACACAATGAGCTTAAGAAGCCACTTCCTGAATTCTTTTATCGACTATCAGAAGGCTTTTGATAACGTACAACACAATAAACTTATGGACATATTAAAAAACTGGACTAGAAAACAACGATTGAAGAGTTATTGGAAAATTATACTGAAATCAAACAATAAAGATAAACAAAGAGATTATCAACAATATCATCATCGTGATGATACAGGAGTATTTGCGGACATTGTCAAAAACCTTCAGAACCAGAATAGCAAAAACCAGTCAAAGATATGAACCCCACTTAATATCAAAAAAACAAAATACATAATAATATTCAACGCGATCCATCCTGAACTGTGGTTATATCGACAAATCTTAAAAATTATTATTAAAACAGAGCATGTGACCAACAAAGATGTACTCAAAAGAAATGGCAAGGAGAAAGAACTTTTCTTTATTGTTATGAGCTTTTAAAATACTATGGGCCGGTTTTCCATTTTCCATTTTCCGCTTAAGCTTAGATTATAGCTTAAGCTGAGTTCAAATCAGTTTTGGGTATTTTGATTGAAAAACTGACTGATTGTCAATGTAATCTGTAATAAAGTATTATTTATAAATAGGTTATGTATCATGCTTTGAGGCAAAAAAAGCGGGACATTTAATATTAAACTAAATTTTAGTAAAATTGTGATAATAAGAGTTGTAAATTAACAATATTCTCAAAAACGTAGTAAAAATGCAGTTTAAATATGTTTATTTTGTTGCGAACATTTTGTAGTATAAATTGTCATAATTAAAATGTAGTTAGAAATGAAAGAAATTTCAGAGATTTTTACTACCTACTTAAAACACATTTGTTATTTTTATTTTAGATCACAATGTGAAATAAACTTAGTTAAACACGGGATTAAGCTATGATTGAAGTCTAGCCCTTAGAGTAGTTGTAAAGAATATTAGAAGGATCATAAAATACCTTGGAGATCTATAATATGTCACAAGTTATTTCTAAAACTTAACTTTTTTTAGGAGATTTAGAATTTTTAAACTTTAGAAGGTTGACAAAGTTTTTAATGGATTTTGCAAAACAAAAATTATAGAGAGCAAAACCATTTTATAGGGTTCACAACTCGAAGCAGTTTTAAATTTAGAATTATTAGAGAAGATTGTAAGAGCGTCTAGTGGTTACTTAAACCTTCAACGGTTTTTAGAATTATAAAGTACACAAGGGGGAGCGTGGCGCAGTAGTCCAAGTACCTTTTTGTTGCTCTAAAAATTATGCAAACCTTACAACAGAAATAATTTCAAACGTGTATACGCTATCCCACTTTTTAACCAGTCTTGCGTCAGCGTGGGGTTTTATGCCTCAAATTCTTTTCTGGTTTGATATAGATTCATAATCTTTCCAGTGGTTTAAAATCTATGGAAAACTATAAGTTTACTCCTAATATAAGTTGTTTTTTTATAAGGTGGTACGTCTGACGTGTTTACACTGCAGTTTTTTGGTTCTATGGCTTCCGAAGAAAGCAATACGTTGCGTGTTGTAAGCCTTACACTTGCTCAGCAGATGTAGCGGTGTTTTTTTTTTATTTTCCACACATCCAAGACATAGGGGATTTATCTGTATTTTTATTCTATGCATGTGTTTGTTTAGGTCACAGTGTACAAATATAAGTTCAGTAAATTTTTGCAGTTTTATTTTGCTCATTTGCATTGCTACAGAGTGGCCCGGACCCCTATTATGGCACTCATTGCGATGTCGCGCCAGGCAGATTTTTATAATTAATGATGACGTCATTAATTGCGATCAGCGATATGCGATATATGCCAGAATAACCCCCCCCCCCCCCCCCCCCGGTCTTGTATAGAATCTCGACAGTAGATCTAATGAACGTCTTTGTAGTTTATTTTTTGACAAGTTTGTTGCCTTAAGGTTACTTTCTATACCTTGATTGTTTGGTATCTAGATCAGGCATACCTTGTTATTGGTGGTTAATGTTTCTAGACCGGTTATGCAGTTAGAAAGAGTTATCTTGATTTGGTCATGTTTATAGCGCACCATTCAATGGCAGCTATCTGGAAAAACTCACTCAGTTCTTGCCGTTGTATATTATGGCTTCGGTGCAAATGTAATCTGTTTAACAGATAGTTCCTTTGATTGCTCCCAGGTATTTTATATTTATCTATTTGTCTTGCGAACGTATTATTACAACAATTGACTTGTGTATGCTATAACGTTTTATAAAGTCTGATGTTAAAAGTTTGAGTAGGTGAGCATTTTTTGTTTGTTTTGCTATTAATAAAAACTACTGAATTACTTTGTTGCTTTACAATTAACTATAAAAGTGATTCATTGATTTCTTTGTTACTGTTGTATAAAATCCTTGTGTTGATTTTTAAGTCGGTAACCCTAGACAAAACATTCTGTAGTCTTAGATTTTATTCTGTAGTCTTTCAAGTGTTTATAGTTGCTAAGTAGTTACACAAAAATTACGTTTTTACAGTCTATTGTGCTATGTATTTAGTAAACTTATCTTTTTTATCCTAACCAACAACTCTGGAGCCAACAGGAACCTATATAAAAACAAAAAAGTTTAGTATCATTGATTATAGTTATTAAATGATTTAAAATTATACAGGGTGTAAATATGCAGCAAAAAATTCAAGGTGTTATTTCTTGGCCTATTTTAAGAATATTTTGCCTTATGATGATTTCTGAAAAACCTCTTTGTTTCTAAGATGCAGTGAATAAAATTAACACTTACTATTTTTTATTGGGATTTATTTTAAATACAGAATTATTAGATTTTGCTTAACTATTGCTTAACTTTAAAAATAAAAATGAAAATTTTTGAATAAATAATGAAGAAAAGGAATCTTTGTACAACCTTGCAAAGTCTGAAGAATTAAATGTAAAATGTAATTGATAAATTTATAGAACTTTTTTGTGATTGGGACAACAATCTTCCTGTGTTGCAAATTGTTAGATTTACTTTTACGGGCGCCTACCGACGAACTACCGGTGACGTTAAAAAAGTAGTATGGCTTTCTATAGTGGTTTAAAATTACAATTATGTAGAAGTTGTGTTGCGATTAGAAACTAGCTCACATCTTGTGTGTTTGTTATATAGGCGTTGCACATAGTTTGTTAAAAATTTGTAACACGTCTATTTTTGTTTTTTGTTTTAAAAGCCGATATATTTAGGTCACATGCTTATCTCATAGCTGCTTCTGAATATGTACCTATAAATTATTTACACACAATGTACTACCGGACCGGTTAATTGAAAAAATAAAGACGCTATAGATACTGACGAGGCCTATAATCTGGTATAATCATACTCTTATATTAAAAGTGTGGTTACATGGACCGTATTGTATTATAATCATGTATTAGACTAATGTCCTGGATTAATAAATCTTAATGCTTTGTGGTTATAATGCTAACAACGGTGACATTGAGCAGTTTTGGCCCTATTTTACTCCAATAGTAAGTATGCATAGTGTAGTAACAGATAATATTGCTTTGAGTTTATCGTCTTACACGCATTGAGAAAGTTTTCTGAAATGGGTTTATACTTCAGAGCGATGAATTCTGCTTGCACTACATAAGCTTGGATGCTTTTGCGTTTCTAATGACTTACTTTAGCATCATTTTAGAGCTAATTTGGTAGTAGTAGTAGAAGATACTGTTTTTTACATAATATTTTCTTACTTAATTTGATAGCTGCGTGGGATGACAAAAGGCTTATTAGGCTAAGAGGTTTGATGACAACCTGCTTTTGTCTTCTTAGCCTTAGTGTCCGACTGGGTTGCAGGCTTTTTGGTATTGGTGGCTAATAGCCTTATTGGCACTGAATGTGCAATAAGAAAAATAATTTTTACCCGAGTTTTTTTTTTACCTTCATGATTTGGAAAACTTAGATTTGTAGTGGTTCGCCGTAATGTGGGGCTTTGGGTTGGGCTGTTACGATGAATTTTAGTTTGGATATCCAACAAGTTTTCTAGGAAAGCATGGGTTGTTACTTTCTTGACATGGGTTGGCAGGGATGGGCTTGAGAGTTAGAGATTGCATCTTATATTGCTGCTTTAAGAATTTTTGCTAGAATTTATTTTGTGCTTATAGGTTTGGTTGATAGTTTTTTGCAGGTATCTTCGGGCATGGTCCATGCTTCCATTTCATATAAGAGAACCGGGTACACCTAACATCTGACAAGTCTCATTTTTGTTTTTATATTTAAGTCATGACTACGGAACACATCTTTCATCTTTATGTAAGCTCCACTGGCTTTTTCAATGCGGCATTTTATTTCTACCGAATGGTCCCACTGATCGTTAACTGTGGTATCTAGGTAAGTATACTTTGAGACCTGTTGTATTGCCTGACCTTCTGCTTTGAGCTGGATATTTTGAATTGGCACTTTGCTGATGACCATATACTTTGGTTTTTTGGCATTCAGGGTCAATCCGTAGTATTTACTTGCGTTCACGACATTGTTCATAAAATCTTGAAGTCCCTCTATGATAACCGCACACATCACAGTATCATCAGCATATCTGATGTTATTGATACATTCACCGTTTAACCGAATACCATTATTTACTTCAAGGAGCGCCTCCTTAAATATTTCCTCAGAGTATAGATTGAAAAGCATTGGCGATAGTATGCACCCCAGGCGTACACCACGTTGTATGTTAATGTATTTGGTATCCTGTTTGTTGACTTTTACGGACGCCAGCTGGTTCCACTATAGGTTACTAATCACTCTAATATCTTTCTTGTCCAGTCTTATATTTTGTAGAATTTTTATAAGTTTTGGGTGTTGAACCTTATCAAGCGCTTTCTGATAATCAATAAAGCATGCGAATACATTACAGTTTACGTCTCTACATCTTTGAAATAGGACTTGGACGCTAAACAAGGCTTTTCTGGTACCGAGTGCACTTCTAAAACCAAACTGCGCCTGGTTAATATTATCTTCACATCGTCTCTATATTGTGTTATGGATGATCTTTAGGAATACCTTCAAAATATGACTCATTAAGCTGATCGTTCTAAAATCGCTGCATGCTTTTGCGTTCTGTATCTTTGGAATTGTCACAAACGTGGAGTGGAGCCAATCCTGTGGTGTGGAACCACTGTCATATATGAGGTTCAGAAATGATGTCATGATGTCTATATCTTTCTTGCTTAGTACTTTTAACACCTCCGAGTGAGTATTATTTGGGCCTACTGCTTTCTCGTCTTTGATTTCATGGATGGCTTTTCTTACCTCCTCCTTAGTGATAGTGGGACCCGATTCTCCATTATTTGTGTTAGGTATTTCCGGTCTTTCATTGCTGAATAGTTCTGTACTGTACTCTTGCCAGGTTTTTAGTTTATCTTATATCTCAATTAAAAGCTGCTTTTGGTTGTTCATTAAGCGTTCCATAGTTCTCCTGCTGCAGCCAGCTGCTTCCTTTATCTTCCTATGGATGTTAAAAGCGTCATGCTTAAGCTGTAAGGCTTCAATCTCTTTACATTGATTATGGTCCCTCACATTCCGCACTTCTGTTGGACCCAATTTTGGCATTAAAGTCGCCCATGATTATAGTAATTTCATGCTTTTTTGTGCTCTTCAGTTCTTTCAAGATCTCGCTGTAAAAAAACTTAATTTCGTTGTTGTCTTTATCTGAAGTTGGTGCGTATACTTGTATGAGATTTATATTGGCTGGAGTTGCTGTTAGTTGTACAAGCATCACTGTCGGATACGGGTATGAAGTTGTATACACATTTTGCGATATTCTTTGTGATAATCATTCCTACTCCATATTGATGTTGTTTGGTATCATCACCTGAGTTGAATATAGTGTGTCCTTCTATTACGCATTTACCGACTCTGCTCCATCTTATTTTAATAATGCCCATTAAACCTATATTCATACGGTTCATTTCTTGGATTGCGTTGTTGATTTTTCCTGCTTGGAATATACTTCTTACGTTTTAAGTGCTCATCTTGATGGTTGAGCTATTTGTCTTTTTCCTCCTCTGTTCTTTTGCGGATTGCTTTACTGTGTTTTTCTCTTCTTTGCTTCCTTCAGTATCTTTATGTTTTCACAAAATCTTTACATACTCATATACGCAGATAGTTGGCAATTTGTTTTATTTAAATAAACCAGGATAGGTCATTTTGTTAATATTTAAACTATTTCTCCTAAATAATATACCATACTTAAGGTGTGAGTAGAGTTTTTAAAAGTTTTTTGTGGCTACTGTTCAAAATGTATGCTTCCTCAGGCTTATTTTTGAATATTATAATTAAATTCAATCAATTAAATTTGTTATTTAATTTAGTAAGTTTATTTTTAGTCATTCATGGTACATTTCGCCACATTCAACAAATTTGTATCTGCTCAAAACTAATTAATTTTACAATAACATCTAATGGTGCAGAAACTTATTACTCTAATAAAAAAAATGTAATTTGGTGTAGTGACTAATTGAAAATACAGACATACATAATAATTAATCCAAGTAATTATTAAGATTGTTTGGAGATCATTCTGTTGGTAATGTTATGTTAGTATGTGTACATAATAAGGGTGTGTGTGCCAGGTGTACGCCGTGATATCCCTCAGGCAAACTCAACAGTACGGTTTTAAGTGTTGGTGCGTTCCATTGATGCATGCTTATGCATGTTTGCGTAGAGAGAGAAATGTTAAGGGCAAACATGGCATTATGCTAATTCCACTTTATGCCTCTTGGCAACAATATTTATCCAGTCAATGCGCGTGCGGATAGGCCGATCATTTTTTACCGTCTCTCTACCCCAACACAATTAAATCCTTAATTTTAACATCGCAAAAGTTTCTTTCGTAATTCCTCAATTATAAATGATGAATAGCAGAAGCGCGCACGTTATTCATCAAAAAATAAACCCTTCAAACATAGTACTGTCGCAATTTAATTACATTAGTCTATATAATTTCAGTTTACAATCAGAAAATAAATTCAAGATCGGAAGCACAAACAGATTGTATTTACGATTGATATTCAATTAACGTTTTGTTTTGACGTTTACATAAATGCTAATGACCACCGAATTACATACGCATGCTATACGGCTGAATTGAATTATTGATGAGTTTTAAATTGGGAGAGATATAAAAGCCACATGATTAGGTATACGGGCTTTATTTATGTATACACAAATCAGAAAAAAATGCAGATAATACAAACAGTAATGCAATCTCTTCATGTAATTGAAATGTAGATTTCCATTAGCAACAAACACAATACAATTTAATTTAAATTAAATTTGATAGAGCATTACTATAAATAGTACTAAATTCTAAATTATTTTAAATAAACTAAATGTTTCCAAGAAACATTTATTGTAAACGTGACTGTATCATTTCTATAGATTCATTCAATCAGTGGTACATTCATTTACAATGAATCACAAGGTGTTAACTAAGCAACTCCTCCCGTATTCCCGCACTTTCCAACAATTCTTATCAAAAGCTTTTGTTGTTCGAAGCACCTTCGTCATCATCTCCGAAGCGGAGAATCTGCGTTCCGCAGCGAACAAAACCGTGTTGTCGTTGTACATCATCCCCGGCGCGCCAATAAAACACACCGCTGAAACTATAAAGTCTGTGTATAAATTTAATTTATTGCGCTTATGATGCAAAACAGATGATGCTGAACTTATATACATACCCACTTGCCCTTTTCTCGGGTAGATTCACGTTCTATGATAAATAGGATGCAAGAAATATCGAATTGGGGGCGTAACCGAAGCCCCATTTCTATACAGAGAAATATGTTACATGGTTTTTCATTCTAATTGGTTTGAATAATAGATTTACAACCAAAAATTGTATAATATTATCAATATTATTTTAATAAAAATTATAGTTTTTTGAAATTTCTTTCCAGTTTTTGATATTTTTTAGAATGTTATCATAAAAGTGTGTTCATATAAAATATCGGTCTTTGAAACCGAAAAATAAAGGTAAACAAGCTTTAAAAGATCAAAATCTTTTGCTAAAAACCAACTTAACTTTACTATTATATGTCAATTAAAAATTAAAAATTGAACTATTTTTTTCAAAACAGTTTTTAACGGTTTTGATTCTCGATAGGACTTCACAAGTCTTTACAAAGTAATCAAAAATCATATTTAATTGTAATATTCAAAAATATGTCTAAAGAACTATACATTTTGACCAGTAGCCACAAAAAACTTTTAAAAACTCCTCACATATTTTGGGGAAATAGTTATTAACAAAATGATCTATGGTGGTTTATTTAAGTTGACGTTGCCAACTATCGCTTAGTTTTCTTTCTTTTACTTATGTTGGGGTGTTGTATTGGAGACGTAAAGGCATTATGCTGAGTGTTATTTGATACCTGGACATATGAAAGTCGAGAAGGGGTGGTTTGTTTCAAGATTCAAGGCGCAATTAATTAAGTCTTGGGCGAAATCTGATTTAATCCACGGATGCTATATGACTATGCGTCTGTGGTTATCTGACAGGTATTTGTTTGTTTGGTGTTTTTGGATTTAGTATTTGTGGAGGGGTGTACCAGTGCGGGTGATATGATATGTTTATGTAGAACGTAGAAGACAACTATGATTGAGAAGTTTGCTACTGTTTTCTTTTAATTTTAATTGTGTTTGTTGCTGGTTGTCTTGTTTTGCTTAGTTTAGTGTTATGTTTTTGTCGGTTGTTGTATTTTCAGGATACGGTGCAGCCCAGTTTTGGTATTGTGGTCAACTGGTTTGTTTTGCTTGCTTGCGTTAGACCGATGAATGCTCAAACCGCTTATGAAATAATGTTACAAGAACTTTCTGATTGTAGATGTTTATGCTTAGGCGGCTAGTTAATTATGTAATCCCGACTTGTAGGTTTAAGTACTAGTCAATCCTAAATTCTAGTGATTTAACTTATTATTATAAGTGTTTTTTTTTTGGGGGGGTTAGGCGGTAAAATCTAAAAATTATCGAATTTATTTTCTCATATTGAAATTCCTACCGACTAAAAACCGCGCAATATTGAATGCCAATGGAAGTTTGAGAACTTACGGCTCATGTATCTTTTTTTGTTAGATTAAGTAAGTATATAGTTAGTATATTCCTATAAGCTCCGGAGGGATAGTGGGTTGACTTGATCCTTGTTAGTATTTTTAGTCCGGCTACTTGATTCATCGGGCGTTTATAGAAGAAAGTTTCTTTGTCAGGCTCGGAAAGTCGGGCCAAATCAGTGTTTTGATGAAACGCAAAATTATTGAAGTACGGCTAAAGTTTTGATGTGTTGGCGCAGAAGATACATCCCTAGGTCCTCCCAAATTTCTCTGTTACGACAGTGCGATTGAGCACTGAGGAGGATCTTCAAAGTAGAACTTTGGAACGCCTTGAGACGATCGAGGTGCGCGTATGTTAGCATAGGCCAGATGGTATAAGTGTAGAGCCGGGTTTTATTCCGTATCGACATGCCGCTGTTTTGCACGTGTAATTTATACGTGAGTCTCTTGTCTAAGGTAACCTCAAGATACTTGGCAGCATCGGACCACGGTATGGGAACATCGTTAAGATTGACGTTCTTATCAGGAGTGATTTTTTGCCGTGTGAAGAGAACAGCCTTGCATTTCTCTGGGTTTACTTTGACTTGCCATTTGTTCAACTATTCATCCAGGTCGTCGGTGGCTTTCTGTAGCCTCGTAATGATTATATTGAGTGATCTTGAAAAATAGAGAAGAGTTGTGTCATCAGCAAATTGTGTCATTTGAGCCGTGCCTCAATCCCGAGGCATATTCAAGATAAAATAGATCCATGAGGCACTTCTGCCTCTTTCTGTCAAAAAATAGATATATGATCAGAAATTTTGACTGTCAGTGTTTTGCGATTTAGATATGAAGCTATCAGCCTCACAAGACGCACAGAAAATTTATCCCTGCACAATTTAAAAAGAAGGCACTTGTGCTAAACCTTATTGAAGGTTTTTTTGACGTCGAAAAAGATTACCTCTGTGATTTTTTTCAGTCTGAAACCCTCGATAATATGGTCCGTCACGCGGTTTAATTGATGGACAGCTGAATGGCGCTATCTGAACCCATATTGTGGGGGAAGGAGAAGATTGTTAACTTTTGTGGGTTCCTGCAATTTGTCCAGTATCACCTTTTTAATGACCTTACTTAAAGTGTATAGTAGACTGATGGGTCGGTAGTTTTGTGGAAATGTGCGGTCTTTTCCAGGTTTAGGGATGGTTATCATCAGTGAGCTTTTCCAATCTGAAGGAAAGTGCCTAGTTCGAAGAGTCGCATTTGCAATATTGGTGAGTGCCACTATTGCTTTGTGGAAGAACAATTTCAAAGCTCTGTTTGTTATCTTATTAGAACCAGGGGCGGTTTAAGTTTTAAATCTTTTGATAATTTCTCTGATTCGAGACGGTCCAACGGTTTTCAACGTTTTGTCGTCGTCCTCGGCGTTCAGGAAGTTTCTGACTGCCTTGTGAACCCGATCGATATGATCCAAATCTGTGTCCCATGTGAATACCTTGGAACATTGGAGTTTGAAGCAGTCGGCGAACGCCTTATCTTTTCCCTCATTAGAATATTGTACCCTAGTTTTGCCATGAATAGCTGGAATAGGGACTCGTCTGTTGCGTTAGGCCTTGAAGATCCTCCACATTGGATGATCATTTTCTGTAAAAGATTCCGTGGTATTTTGACAGCACAAATGCGACCTTATTGCTTCTCTCATTTTGCTGTGGAGCGCATTAATAATTTTGCGGTTTCTGGGGTCGCGATGCTTCTGCTATTGGCGTTTGGCTGCATTTTTGAGTCATATTAATGTCTGAGGATAATCTACGTGGACTTGGTGGGCTTTAGAGGTCTTTTCCGTGGCTTTGCGAATTTGATTAGTAAGACTTACGATAGTTCTTTTGAGGCCATCAAATGTTCTTACTGGTGCCTGCCTATGCTCTCTTTCAGAGTACGAGAAAAAAGAGGCCAATCCGTGCCAGTTACGAATTGTCCTCTTTCCCCTGCCCCCCTTCTGTAGAACTCCAGTATTACTGGGTCGCTCATTACATAGACAACGCGTAAATCGTATGTAAAGTTGACCCTCTTAAATATTGCTATGTCAAGCACGTCTCCTATGTGACCGATACTGCTGTGGTAGGTGGGTTTATTCGGACTCACCACTTGCAAAACATTTCCTGTGCGTAATCGAACAACTTTTGACTTTTGCAATTTGTCCTCAGGCTATTCCACGCCAGGTGTTTTGAGTTAAAATTCCCAGCAAGTATTGTAACTGTCAAGAATTGCATCAAAATCTTTTGTTTCAATGCGATTTTGCGGCTTGATGTATGCAGACTCAATTTTGAGTGTGCCTAACCCAGGCACAGTTAAGTCGGTAGATCGACTTTGATATCAACATGATACCTATGTTCTCATCAAAAAAGAACTGTACTACTTTGCCTATTTTTTCTTGAATGGCAAATACAGAGTAATACATTGGGCGTATTACCAATGACTGTTTAGCAAGATTAGATAGAAAAGTAGTCATCAGATTTATTGCGCTTCTAAGAAAGCGGCGATAGCTGTGTTAGAGCAGCAACAGCAGAAGCAAACGATTTGTTCGCTGTTAAGTTAGCAGATTTGCGAAGATCTGCAGGCTGAGCAGAAGCTTGAGCCATTAAGGGGTCTAAGTTTCTTGCCGTTTGAGGCCATCATTTTTATATAGTTCTTGCAACTCTTATTATTTGCGGAGTGCGGGCCGTTGCAATTTGCGCATTTGACTGTGGAGCTAATGAGGCAGGCCGCTGACTGGTGGGGCCGCGCGCAAATGCAACACACCAGTGTCCTAACAAAACAGCGTTTTGCTGTGTGGCCGTGTCTCTGGCACTTGTGACATTGTGGAATGCCGACACAGCGCTTTTTGCGCTCGACGTTGACCTAAAAGCCGCACAATACGTTGAGATCCATAATCTCAGCGCTTTTAGCACACTTCGGAAGTTGTACTGATAGAATACAAAAACGAATAAATTTGTTTCCCATTTGGTGTACGTTTGACAGGCTATATCCTGCGGGTTACAGAATCCGTCTCACGTCTTCCACAGTGAGAAATTTGGGAACATGTTTGAATACATATTTGAGACATTTCTCGTCGGTAGGACCTTAGTGGCCCTTCTATAATCGGCGGAAGTGGCCCGATTGATAAGGATACCATCGTGGGTATTTTGCGCCAATAAAATAACCATTTTCATTTCGTTAAAAGCCCTTGATAGTTCTGGATCATTGGATTTAACATCAACGCGGTTAAAGTTAGAGGCGGCAGGCCTAAACATTACCTCGATGTGGTTTTTTCTGGCATTCTCTTTTTGAGCAAAGACGGCGCTTTAGGGGCGGAAGGCTTCTGTGCCTTATGGCCTGATAGACCGGCGAAGGAAGTCTCTGATGGCGGTTGGGGTTTGCTGTTAATGCCTTTTATGTATTATAGTTGGAGTTGACTTACCCCTTGGTTTCTTACGTTTGCAGTGTCCGCCAATAATGAAGCTATCTTTGTCTACTTGAACTCCGTTGGTTGTCTGGGTCCGGACGGTGAGGTCCAAAGCAGCTGGTGATGAATTTGAGTTAAAATTAAGTGTTATTGCTTCAACAACTTACACAAAATCTATACTTACAGCACCACAAAAAGTATTTTTGTTACTCCTCCATGCTTGTCAATTTTTACTTACTGACTCATAGGAGATGGGTGCCGGTACAATATTGTTAGGGCTCTAATTTGAAAGTTTTGTTGGTTTTATATTGTTGCTTGAGCGTCGCCTGGGGGTCGGTGAAGGTCCGTTTTACAATTATTGACTAAATGTGAAGTTTTGATCAATCTGATAAATTAGGTAGTGTTTGTTTTTGTTTGTTTACAAAAAAAATATTCCGGAAAATGACGATGTTGGGTTGTCTAACAAATAGTCCGTATGAAGTTTTGCAGGCAAACTACGCACGAAAAAAAATTGTAATTTTTAGTCTTTTGATGTTAACTTAGTTTTGATTATCGATTGCAATTGCTATTGACTGAGTGGAGTATTTGTAAGTAAGTTGCACTTTAAAGTTTTAAATTGCTGATCTAGCTTGCGTGCAGTTACTTTGTATGTCAAAAAGTTATTTGATTTACACAAAACTCCGCACTTCTGCAGTAGAGCTGTGAAATAGTTTTTATTTATTAGTCTTGAGAAATGTATAGTTTGTCTACTATCCAGTTCCAGTTTTCTTCTACGGTGGTGATGTCTTTCTTTGATCAAAGTCTATTTGGTGCAAATTTTGCTTTTATTTTTAATTGCATTTTTTTTTCTGGTCAGCAGACAATAGCGGCATTTTTTGTTCGAAGAATTTTTTGCTTTAGTAAGTGCTTGGTCTTTTTAAAAATGTTTTTTGCTTTTTTTTTTGTGGATAGTTTGTTCTAGGTCCTTTACGCGGTTAGTTTTATTGGGGCGATGTTGGGCATAATGTTGGTAGCACCGCTGCTGCCAAAACAAAGCTAAAGAAATTAGTTTGCCCAAATCCATTTATGGTTTTTTGCAAAAAGACTTTGAAGTTTTCTTTCTAGTTTTTTTGTGCCGGAGTGTTACTGGTAGTGTGGTAGGTAACAGTGGTGTGATAAATTACCTTGAATCCTTCAGACATTGTGATCTGTATTACATTCTTTTCCTTCTTATAGTGCCGTGCTTGCTACGAGCGTAGACTCCCTTCTCGTATTTTTGTAGTGTGCGATAATAGTTCTACACAAACATGCGAGACCTACAGTTTAACGTAGAATCCGAACCACACCATTTGAGGGGTTTACTAGGCAAATACTTATAAAATAAATTAGATATTGCCGCTGCCGGGAATCGAACCTGGGCTGCCTCTTCAACAGTCTTCGCACTAGACCATTGTGCTACGGTCGCCTTATCTGTATCTATAGTGATGGAATATTTTGATTTACTTGCCATAATAGAAGCATTAAAGAAATTTTATTTTTATTTTTTGCGACCATGGACAAAAAAAACCTATTTACTAGAGTAGTCATGATTTGTTTTTTTTTATAGTTAAACATAGGCCATCCAGGCACATGTATGGGTCACGTTGATTCTGTGAGTAGAAATCCAATCTTCCTTATTGAGAGTGACACCTTTTCAGCAAAAATTGAGAATCTCAAGAGTTCTAATGGATTAAAAGTGATAAAAAAGTAGTAAGATGTATAAGGTATACTTACAAGATGGTAATAAATTGTTAGTAATTCTAAAAAGTATGCAAAATAACACTATTCACAAGACGCATGAAGACTAAAAACCGAGCAGCTTGTAAAGCAAGACTTTTTAATTTTTACTCCTAATTTGAAAGCGGACGAAGAAAAAGTAACTAGGAACTTAGTGACGTGGATCTTAATTAACACAAAAGGAGGTAAGAAAGAAGGCTATTTACATTCTTGGCACAAAGACGAAGAACTGCTTCATACATACTATGTAGATCACTTGGGACCAGTAGAGTCTACTAACAAGAACTACAAGCATATATTATTGCTGGTGGACGTGTTTGACAATTATGTATGGCTTCACCCGACTAGGTTTGCTAAGATTGATTTTGTTGGTAGCTAACCTCCAAGTAGGAGACGACACAAGAAGAAGAAAAAAGATATAGCTTTTTGATCTTTTCTGGTTACTGTACAGGTAATCAGATTAGTTCTATAAACTACAGAACGACTATAAAGCTTTAATACTTTTGGATAATAAAGACTTTTCAGAAACAATATCTGAACGACGATATATGTTTGAGAGACTATTCTTTAAAAATGTTTTTAGGGTGGATTTTTTGTTTCCAATAAAACTTAAAATAGACAGAAGATAATCAGATAATACTAGAAGAATGCTTTATCTTAACAATTTTATCAACGATTATCTAAGTAGGTCAGTTAACTTTAGAAATGGAGTAACTAATTTTATAATGGGAACATTTAAGTAAATATTCTATACTAAACGATACGATAATATTATTATTATAGATGGAACTTGTTATTCAAATAATAGTTTAAAAACAAACAGAGAAAGTTGTTTATTGTCGCTACAACATTAAAAGCGATTGTTATATAGAATCCACAACCCCACGCTGGCCATATTTATTTATACAAAACTATTCGCAGTCATATCAGGCGGAACGCAAGTTACATGAATATAATGTTAAATTTACTCAGCAAACATCGCATGGAACTGACGGCGGTTAGTTTATAACTAGAACTAGCACAACAGAGTATTAACCGAGAGTGCCGCGGCGGTGTGTGGCCTGGGTGGTGGTAGTGGATGGGAAGAGATGCTTGCACACATAAATGAGGAGGAAACCATCACTTTAAAGCTTACAATGAATATTTTTTTCTATAACTACATTATTAGCGACTCAGCTAAATTGATTGATTTGCACCCACAAAGGTGGTGACGATACGGGCAATTTCGTCGTGTAATCAAAACGCAATGTAATCTGGGGATGTAATGCCGCAATAATGACCATAATCACACGCCGTGGTTTGCGCTAATCTACCAGCAACAAGCTGAGCTCGCATGCATTAAACTCATTAGTACGAATATTTGTGTAAATTTTAAATAATGGATTCATTGAATCAATCAATAACTTATAGGATATTGAAACCCATTGTATATTTTTTGCCCTATTTTTCATAATGCCCTTTATTATTATAGAATTCAATGCGATTCATATTTGAATACTCGATTGTGGATTTACGCCAAACAAAACACGTTCTCGCAAACTACTAAGAGTCCTTTTGTCTTTTTTTTATCTTAAGCTATAATTAGCTTTTGCGAGCAGGTGACTCACTGAGAGTCGGCCCTCTCATTCCAGATTATACTTGCACCAGCTGAAACATCTTTCCAATTATCCAAGCACTGTGGAAAGAAGTCATTGACTCTCCTTTTATTTTTCCCTTTATCCGAGAGAGCAGAGCACAATTTTTAAACTAACATTCAGGCGAGACTAGGGAAGTTGTGAGCTCTCGTGCATGTAAAGCAAATAATTGCCAGTGTTAATATTAGTTTCTCTTAATGTTTATTTAATGGGAAAATTATTACCTGCCATAATGAAAAACAAAGATGTGTGCTTGTGATGATTTATCGACACTCAAATGGCGCTATACATTTTAGCAATTTTATTTGCATTTCTGAAAAAGTGATTTATTTCATCAATTTTTTTTAGATTTAAAAACATAATTTATATTCAAAGCCATCATGTACTTCGGCTAAATTTGAAGCAAACATAATGAGACAAAAAAGTAAACTGTTTATGTTTAAATCCGGCTATTATATATAATCTATTATTTAGGATTTAAATAAATAAATTTAAAAAAATTTAAAAATATAAAATAAAGAATAAAATTAATAATAATAATAATAATAATACTTTATTCACGATATATACAAAAATCATTTACATCTACATCATTATATACATAAATAACGATGAATTACAAACAATATTACAATTACACAAAAATATATAAAAGAATATTGAAAAATAAAAGCATGGAAAAAAGTATACATAAATAAAAACAAAATATAAAATTATTCATCAACACATTTTAAATGACACTTAAAACTACATTTTGAAACACAAAATAAATCAATATTATTAGAGAAACTATTAGCAATTCTGCACATTCTACCAATTGGATTATTAAATCCATAATTGGTAGAATGTATAGATTCTCTAAATAATGGAGACTGTCTGGTTCGGCGATTATTGTTGGGGACTTGAAATGGAAGAGTTACAAGTAGCTCTTGGCAATCAATCTCAGACATCATTAGTCCACGTAAAAATGATAAATCGGCTCTTTTGCGCCGAATTTTCAGCGGCGGAAGATTATATTGCAATGCAATGAGGTTAAAATCGTAATTTTCGGATGAAATGCCTAATTTGTACGATAATAAACGAAAAAATTTGTTTTGAATACGTTCTATATTGCATATATGAACGCTGTAGTATGGACACCAAACTGACGGAGCGTACTCTAAATGAGAACGTACTAAAGCGCAATAAAGTAATTTGAGTGTGCTAGGAGATAGGTCAGTAGACATTCTGTAAACAAATCCTAACATTTTCATAGCACGGTTGCACATATAGTTTATATGCTCAACAAAAGTTAGTTTTGAATCAAAAATTACGCCCAAATCTTTTATTTGTGTAACATGCTCCAAAACATTATTATAGTCAAACGATACTTTACTTAAAGTTCTGTTGAAGCTTATCGAAAAACATTTATTTGCGTTAAACAACAAGTTATTAATAAGACACCATGAATGAACAGAATCTAAATCATTTTGCAAACTAATGCAGTCCTCGATAGATGATATTCTTTTATAAATTTTAAGATCGTCAGCAAATAAAAGATAAGACGAAGAATTAATAGAATAAACAAGATCATTAATAAAGAGTAAAAACAGAATTGGTCCACAATGAGATCCTTGAGGAACCCCAGAAGGAACAACAATTGGTTGTGATAAAAAGTTATTAATTTTCACACACTGTGTACGATTTTCCAAAAAGCTCGACAACCACGCAACAACAGATTCATGAAAACCCAAAGCCCGAAGCTTAGCAATCAAAATACTATGATTAACGCGATCAAAAGCCTTAGAAAAATCTGTGTAAATAGAATCTACTTGAACTCTTGATTGAAAGGCATTCAAAAGATCATTTTCGTAACAAAGAAGATTTGTAAGAGTAGAACGACCCTCGCAAAACCCATGTTGCTGTTCCACTAAAATGCTTTTGCACATCCATTGTATTTGACCAGTTACAATTTGATCAAACAACTTAGGAATAGCAGACTGGATGCATATACCTCTATAATTAGTAATATCCTCCTTAGCTCCAGATTTATGTAAAGGCATAATGTAGCTTTGTTTCCAAACTGAAGGAAACTTGGCTTCATTAAGAGAAGCCTCAAAAAGTAAGTGCAATGGCATAGAAATTGAATAAATACATTGTTTTAACAGCATAGATGGAACACCGTCCGGTCCAGTGCTAAAGTTACATTTAAGGTTCTCAATCCCTTTAAATACATCCAACAAACTAATTGAAAATGATCGATGTAATACGTTTTTCTTAAAGTCAAACAAAGGAGTTGGATGAGTTTGTGTATCGTAAACAGAGGAAAAGAATTCAGCAAAACTATTAACATAGTCATCTCCATTACTGCAAGTTTTTTGTTTATAATACATTGTGGCTGGAAAATCATTAGTTTTTCTAGAGTCGCTAACAAATTTCCAAAAATGTTTAGGGTTACTTTGAATGTTGTTTTCTGTTCGAGTAATATATTGCTTGTATAGACATGTACTGAGATTTTTACACGAAGTACGAATTGATTGAAACTCGTTATAATCAGACAATAGTCTTGAAGATTTATAACGTTTATGAACAGTTTTTTTGAGTCTAGTAAGTGAAATCAATTCTTTATTAAACCAAACCGGAAAATTGTTTTCTCGCCATTGTTTTTTGGGAACAAAACAGTCAATAGCAAAATGCAACACAGAGTAAAATAAATTAACGCAATTATCAACATCACAATTATAAAAAAGGGCGGACCAATCAACATTCAACAAAAAATTATTGATTGCGTTAAAGTCGGCATATTTAAAATCATTAAAAACATAATTACACATTAAAATATCACGGCTAGTATCACATTTTACATCAATCACATAAGCAATATGATGTTGGCTAAGTTTTAACAAAACATCCACAGCTTTAATCACAGAAATATCACAGATGTTAGAAAAACATAAATCTAAGAACACACCACCATCATTAGGTATAGAAATACATTGAGCGCAGTTTAGAAATCCATAACAGTTGGAAACAAAATGAGCAGAATAAGTATCATTACAAATAACACTTATGCCTAACTCATCATTAACCCATACCGCTGCGGGTAGATTATAATCGCCGAGTGAAATTAGTTTACTGTCTGGATATTTGTCAGCGATAGATTCAACGGAATAACAGTGATCTAAATATTTATCACATGCCGAGTTAGGTGGTAAGTAGACTGCACTGATAATATATGATACAAACTTAAACTTAACAATTACAAACAAATGTTCAACACTTAAAAATGTAGGTTGTAATAAAGTACAATTAAAACAAGTTTTAGTAGCAATTAAGACACCTCCTCCGTCAAGCTTAGGGCTTGTTAATGAAGAGCGATCACATCTAAACAAACTGTAACCAATTAATTGTAGCTCCGCATTGCTGATGTCCTGATTTAGCCAGGTTTCGGTCAGTACATTAATATCGTAGTTGGATACAGCTACAGCCAGCATAAGTTCTTTAAGTTTAGTTTTTATACCCCCGACATTCTGGTAATAGATGGAGATACCGCTGGTGTTTCTGGTGACGGGTTTAGATTGTTTGCTGGATCCAGATTTCGAAAATCCACCGAAGATGAAGCAGGAACATTATTAACTCGCCCATAATTTAAAAATTTCTTGACCGCTATATTTGCAGGCCAAAAATCTTTGCAGAGAATAGATCGAGCATGATTAGCTGGAACAGAAACTTTAAAGCTGCTGTAGTTTCCAGATTTTACTTTTAACTCAACAACATCAACTGATATCGTAGAAATTTTAGATTTAATATGATTTACTATATCAGTTTTATTAGTTCCACGTCTAAGTTTAGAAACATGTACGTAAGAAGTAGGCACATAAGCCTGCAGTTTGTCATTGGTTGGGCCACAACCAAAGATAGTTTGAGTTCTTGGCTGAGTTTTTTGATTAGTTTTTCCCTTAACAACAGAGCTTGCTAAAGAAGGAAAAACTGCAGGTTGACTCAATTGCACCGTATCATTAGTGAGCGGCGCAGTAGTGGGAGCAGTTAGTTGTTTACTGCGAGCTTCGTATTGAAGAATAGTTTTATCTTTTTCATTATATTCATTAAATATGTAAAAATTTCGAGACATAACTGATTATTTTAAATGAACATTTGGTCATTTTAATACCATATTCAGTCTTAATTTCAAATTGTAAATAAAATTGTTTTCTTTTGAACCCAGTATTTGTAATAGTTTTTATTACATATAATTAATATAAATTTAAAATTAATAAATGATGTATATTATGTAAATTGCATTTTCATCCAGTAAGAGACACATACACGTGTTTCAGGGTGTGCACCCAACATCAGTGTGCCTAGCATCTCACTGGTCAAAAAGACAATTTACATAAAATTACAGTAACTATTAAAAACAGTTCAATTGGTTTTGGTCTAGAATCAGTTTTTGTATAAATACCACTTTAACTGCTCCGAAGCTGCTTGATGCGTGTAAAAGTAGCTTGCTTTGAGAATCTTGCATAGAGGCCCTATTTAGTACTACTAACTCCTTTCAACTTAAACAGTTCAAACGTGTCTTTATTGTGCATTTTACAGCTATTTACATCGTCCCAGAAGTTGTACGACTTGTTTGAAAGGGTTTGATGGGACCAACGGCTTATTAGGTGACTTTCGAATCACCCCGTGTTGATTCTTTATTCTAGGTTACCTTGGTTATCTATGGTTTTTGACTAATCTCCGTATTACATTTTTTTTGTGTATTTGTTTGTTTGGCAGTTTAACGTTCTTTGTAGCCAGACCTATTAACGTAGAGGAAGTGTAATTGCAGTCGTTCCTGCAAAGTACTTTTAGCTGACTTTGTATATTTTCCGCGTAGTGTCAGCAAGAATCTAGTAGTCTTAATGCAATCTATGATTATTAATATCTTTTCTAAAAGTTAGTTTAAAGATTAAATTAAAATTTAGTTAAATTTTGGAGATTGTTTTTTTTTTTAACTCATCAATCCTATAATAAATGATTTCTGCTTTTTTGAAGTTGAGGAAGCAATCGGGGTATCCTTTTAGAGTTATTATTAAAACAATATCATTAAGAGTGTTTTCATGATTTAACATTCTTTTTCAAGTTTATTTTCCTTGCTTTTTTTTGCCAATTGTTTCTGCGACGCTGGCGTACTACATTTGGGCAGGTTTTGCTTTTGCAAGCCTAATGTACTAGTAGCAGTTTCTAGCGTAGTAATGTAAAGTGTTATTGTTGCGTTCCCAACGTTGTCACCTTGTTTGTGCCACCGATAGGTTTTATTTACGCGTTCTTGTCGTTGAAGTTGGCTTGGTTGCGTGAGCTCTCTTTCGTTTACGTAATTTGCGTCTGGCCGCTTTGGAAAGCTTTGGTTTTGCGGTTGCGTTCTTTGCGTTGCTTAATAATTTACGGTTCTGAAATGAGATCTCTGTGTTTGTTTTTTTTTTTGTTCCATATCTGTTTCTACAAGTACGGAAAAAATAAATGTAATCGTACTCAATGCTCTGCTACGTATGGAACGCTATACGCAATGAAAAGTAGCTTGTTTTGATTGGTAAATTGTATCTAGAAACTGGGTATTCTTTGAGGGCCAACTTCTTAGTGCCATCTTTCTTGAAGGTGAGATGTGACTTTATTTTGTATTCGGGCAGTGGGTCTGGACATTGCTGGTGATCAAGGCATCAAAGTTAAAGCAGCACATTACTTTTTCTAGCAATGGGAGGAAGTAAAGAAATCTACATAGTTGCACTACTATTTAGTTGGTAGCTAATACTAGTATTACTAGTAGTTTTATTAATTTACTGGTTTAAATCCGTCACGCGGTTTTACGAGCCTTGATCTGCATGTTTTTTCTTGCTAGTAAAATGATTGTTAGATTTTTTTGGGAATCTAAAATTGAATTACAGAAATAACGATAATTTTCTACTTTAGAAGTCTTTTTACATTGTCCGCGAGATTGTTTTGGATCACAACAAGCATTTAGTCAGACGATTGAAACGTTATAAAGTCAACTAAATTGTTTAACAATAAGCGGATGCCCGTTATAGATGATGCTTACACCGTATATGAATTACCACATCGTTTTCCTTATTGCCCATAGAGGGTGATGAAATTGTATTTATAACCGCAGCTTTTACATATCTGGTTTACAAGGAGTGCGGTTAGATGAAAATGCTATTTAGATTGAAAAAGTTGGTCGGAATTTTTATTTTTAATCGTTTCTATGCGGCAGCGTTTTAGCATTGTTTTACATCTGCTATATTACAGTAGATTTTACATTATTCTGTTGGTTGACGGTTGTTTTGAGTCTGTTTTGGCTTTAGAGGCATAAGATTTGAGTGACACTAAAGTTTTTAGCATTAAGCGAATACTGATGGTATCTTTAATAAGCTATTTTAATAACAGCTCGAACAGATAGACTGCTTTTGAGTTTGTGATGTTTGTCGATGTCAGAATAGAAAAAAAAATTATATTATTTAGCATTCTACCTACTGAACTTTTGTTTTTATGCAGAGATCGATTTTAGCAGCGACCTGAAACGGTCTTACTAACGGCGCTTGAAGTTTGCCAAATACGTGGTCTAAGTGAAATATTATCTGTGCACTCTAGCAGTGGAAATTTTGCTTTGTTTTGGTCAAAGCTCATATTAGTTTTTGCAGTCTTTCTTGACCAATTATAATTGTAATAATTGTAACCAATAGATCCAACGCCGATCATGTTTTGATGTTGGTCCTCAACGTCTAGACTCAGTTTCCAATATAGAATGAAAACGATTAGGGTAAATCAGACAGCATACGGAACGCTTATTGAGAGGGCTTTCTGCTAGTGGAGGAGCCATGTTTCTGGATATTTTTTTAAATTATTTGGAAGGCAGCTCTAGTGCTTGCAACCATCTGCAAAAATATTTATATCGTTCTTTTGACCTTGATGGTTTTTATTGGATAAGTGACACTCTGCTTTTTATCGGCATCAGTAGATCAGATGATTTAAGATTTTTAATTATAAGATAAGACTTTTGCTGGTTTGGCACAATGTGGACAACTTACGCTAAATGATCCAATCATTGATAAAGTAGTAAACACTTTAAATATCTGTGCAGTTGAATTTTAAACAGCAAGGAAAAAATAAAACAAGGAAAACTTTTATAAAATAGAGATCCGTACTGTGTAATTGAAGCCTTTCAACCATTAAACCTAAAATGTTATCTGTGGTCATTCTGCTGTATGGTTGCAAGACTTGGGCTTTAAAAACAATTTATTTAAAAAAAAAAATAGAGTTGTTTAAAATGTTGTTTTACCGCAAAATGCTTAAAATCTTGTGGTCATCCCACACTCTGAATGAAGAAATATATATTTTTTTTTGGGGTAGGAGGGAAATCTTCCTAAAGACTTGGCAAGTGTTGGATTCATCCTCACGGACGTCTACCTACTAAACCCCCCTAAGTGACCGCCATATGGAAGTTCGACGCTTTACGGGCGTAATTACCTTCCCAACTAACTTAGAAATAAAATACGGGTTTGAAGTTACATAATGCAGCTAGTGTGCCAGCCTTATAGGCGTTGCGTAGTTAGTGGAGATCTTGTACCACACTATTTCTGGAGAACAGACTAATTGACCGAGTCTGAGAAGTTAACCATTAGTTGGCTAAAACTTGAGCAGAAATTAGTATTATCTTCCTAAAATTATCACCACTCGCCTGGGATAAGAGGAGCAGCAACTGGTTACGATCAAAGATGTCTGCGCTAGTCGCAGAACCCGCCGCTTGAGCATATTACACGTCCCTGCTGGCTTTGGGTGCAGTCCTTGGAGGGGCGGTGGTCTGCTGAAGTTTAGCAGGTGCCTTACTGTGGGCCTTGCCGAATCGACTAGCACGCAGTTTGACATAAACTGGGCTGCTTTTGTAGCTCGTAGCTACGTGTCCGGACTCTAGAAAAAACGCAGGCGGAGCTTTGATGAGCCCCGGAGCACTTAACACACACACACACATATAGTGGGTTGCATCGAGATGCCGTGTGACCAAACCGCTGGCAACGATGGCATTGTGCAATTTCTGCGGTCTTGCGTTTGCACTCAACTGTACAACGAAGCCTGCAAATCTCATTGAGAAAGAGTATCTCCTTATTTTTGGCTCCCTGGGGAAGCTGAACGTAAAGCATTGGAAAGGATTTTCCGTTCCTTTCCATGCGAGTTACTTAAGCAGGTTCAAACCCCCGAGCGATGAGCTTCGCTTGTACCACATTTGTTGTGATACAATCGGGAATGTTCCGAATAACGTACTTTAGGGTCTTTTCAGCCCCTGTTTGAAATGTGTAGTGCACCACGTTAGCGGCAGTGCAGTGGTCAATGACAGCACGAAAATTGTTTGAAGTGCAAAGATGCAAGCGGATGCCATCCATTACGTTAACCGCTTTATCAATATTGATATTGATAGACTTGAAAGTCTCCAACAGCCCAGGATATAGAGATTTTTCCCTTATCGTGTGGGGGGTGGGCGTTGGGTGCCAGCACCCTCTGTGGGAACTGGCGGAGATAGAGGACGTAGAGGGTCTAGGGGAGGCGACCGACTGAGCCATAGGGGCTGGCCGGGTTGATGACCCATTGACCTTGGGGGCTGAAGGCCTTTTTGGCGCTGAAGGCACCTGACGGGGGTTGGCTGATGGCTAAGTGTTCAAAGAAGTTGAGGAAGACCCACCCGGGTCCTTCCTGGCTTTTTTTGCCTTCTTCTTCTTTTTTTCTTGCCCACGGTCTAAAACTTTTCCTCTGGGGTCGGGGCGTCAAGGTGGGCAGCAACGTTGCTTTCTGTTTCCATCTGCTCCTCATCAGATGGACTGGAGTCGATCGGATTTTTGGTCGGTTTCTTGAGGGAGACCTGGACATGGGGATCCGGTGTCTTGTTGAGCTGGGGCTCGGCTGGGGTCGTCGCCGGGATTTCTGCGGGGATGGGTGGCAGTGTGGGCTGCTTCACAATCTCGGCAATCATCTTCTTTGTCTCTTTCGAGATGTTTTCGTGGAGGGTCTGGAGAGTAGAGCCAAGATTGTGTTTGGCCCTCTGGATCTTGTCGACAGCGACGTCAATCTTCTCAGATTCGTCTTCGACCATCCTCGCCAGACGTTCCTCCAAGTTCTTGATCTTGGCATCTTGCGCTTTGATGTAATCAGTCATCTTCTGGACCTCTATGAGAAGTATGGAAAAAACCTCACTGTCCATGCTGAAAAACTACGTATAAGTTAGTTAAATAATAAATATTGGATATTCAATAATTAAATAAAAGAGTGGATAATTGATTGAGTGACCAGTTCAATCAATTATCCGGATTTGGTGCAATTAAAATTGTAGTTGTGGTCGTATCTGGAGCTCTTCAAATCGATGTTCACTTGGCGGCGGACAGGACTCGACTATGAAGAAATATTTTAATGAAAAAACTAATTAATTTGGACGTGGAACGTGACGCAGTAGGCTAGGCATCTGACTGTTGAACTAAAGATTGTGGGTTTGAACCAAACAACTGAAAAAAGCATATCTGACGTATATACGCTCTTCTACTCCCCAACTCGCCTTGTCAGGGGTTTTACGACTAAGGTACTTCTCTGGACATCATTTTCATCAGTTTTTTGTTTTTGCGTATTTTATAATTTTTCTCTAAATCTAGACCTAGTATAATAGTATAATAGTATGGAGTACTTTAAAGCATTTTTTGTTTTAAATTGTGTGTGTTACGTATTCTTAGAGTTGCTTCATTGAGTTTTCGTTATCCGTAAAGAATAACTGCCTTTGTCTTGCTTTTCTTAATTTGCAGCATGAGTTCCTCAATTTTTATTTTTACTCTGTATACTGCATTGTTTGCTAGCTCAATTAGATTTTTTTTTCTGATTCGTATTATTACAGCCGTGTCGTCCGCAAAACATATTACTCTGTTGCCAGCTGATAATCTTGTTTTCAGTGTGTCATTATAATATAAGTTCTACAATAATGAGCTAAGCACTGACGCTTGAGGCGCTAGTTAATATAATTTCTCCCTCCTCTCCTACGTAAAGTTTTCTGTCGTTTAAGTAGTTTGCTTGCATCTTTCTTTTCGTGTTCAGCATCCCCAGAAGCTCTTTCCACATTAATACCCTTTACTAGTCTCCTTTTTCTTATGGTGCCTGTCCGTTTCGGACGTTAGCGATCATCATAGCTATTCGAATTTTGTCGGTTGCTGCTCTGAAGAGACCTACTGTTGATGTATTGAACCATGTGCGTAGGTTCTTTAACTAACACGTTCTTTTTCTTCCTAGTCCTCTTCTTCTTTCCACTCTGCCTTGTAGAATCAGTTGCAGCAGTCCGTATCGTTGATTATTCTTTATTATGTGCCGCAGGTATTCCAGTTTTCTCGCCTTTACTGTTAATATTAGTTCCTTTTCTCTGCCAATTTTTTCAAGGATTTCTTTGCTGATTACATGTTCTGTCCAAGATGCATCGGTATAGCGTATACTTGAATAATGTTTGTTCTTACTGGTGTGCTATTTAATTGGATGAGTAGTATTCTTACTGATATTGGTGTAAAGTTTGTGACGTTTTGTTGGATTTTTTTGGATAAGATTAATCCCACCCCGTGTATATGTTGGTGGTCAGTGTTCCCAGAATGGTGGACTAAGTGATCGCTGTTTCCAGATCCGGGCTTCGCTAATTCCTATTATGTCTATACTAAGTCTGTTAATTTCTTGAATAGCGTTATTGATTTTTCCTGCCTGAGACATTGTTCTTACATTCCATGTGCATACTCTCATAGGTAGTACTTTATTGTTTCTTGTGGCGTTGTTCAAAACTGCCCCCCTCCCCTCCCCCGGAGATCCGATTGGGAGACTTGTTACTCCGGAATAATTTGCTTTAAACTGATGTACTAGAGATACCGCTTAGGTCTTTAATACGGTGGTTTCTCGTGCCTTCCGTATTCTTCTGCCGTTGACCATTTCTCTGGTTCGTCCGCCTTTAGAGCCAGTTTTCCAGCTCTAGGACAACATAGTGCCCTTCTCTAGCGGCTCATCCACCAGAAGCTGTTGGCCGTCAGAGTTGAATTACTTATACCGGCAATCTTTTGGTTTACTAGTTGTATCTTTTATTTTTCGTTGCGTAGGATTTTGCTTCTTTGATCTTTTTCTTCAGTATTTTCGTAACATCTATTAATGATTTTTTGTTTTCATAATCCGTATTGGTTAGGTTATTGTCTTTTCTATTTTTTTTCCTGAGTTTTTTTTTGTAGTATAGTTTTCGTTTAGGTCCAAGTTAGCAGGATCAGGGCTGTTTTTTTTCTGTTTGCTTTTGTCGACTCTCTTCTAGCTTGGTTGCGTTTTTTTTTTTTCATTACTTTGAGCTTTTTTGTTTATCAGTATAATTTAAGGTATACTTTTTTTGTTAAAGGATTGGTTTAGAGATTTTTTAATTAAGTTCATTTTTTTTTTAAATGGGCGTTCTTTATGAAAGTCAGCATTAGTTTGTTTTTTTTAGTTTCGGTGATTTTATTGTGTTCTCCGACTTCAAAATATATGTTGCTGTGTAAACTCATGTTTTTTTCTTTTGCTATCCGCCACTTTTGAATTGGTTTGCTTATGGAGTTTGCTGTTCCTCTAATAAACTTTGGCTTTTTTGTCAGTAATGACAGTCAAGTTTCTTTCAGATATCCATTTTTAGAGCATCACTTTTACTTTTTCACCTTTTGTCTCTCCCCCCCGCCTCTTATATTCTTGCCTTTGAATTAATAACCTTAGTTAACGTTGAGATAACCTTGTTAACTTACGTCGGTCTTTAGCTTTAGTAGTTTTATTGTCGAAGTTACTTTATAAAAATAAACATGATTGTAGCTTCAGTGTTTTATTCTCTATTTGGGGAACGTGCATTATGCAAGCTTATGTGAGTCTTGAGTTCAGGTGTATTAGAGTGCAAACATTTCTTGCCGTAAGGCCGCAAAACATCACTTTCTAATTTAAACTACAAGTGGAAAAACTGTTATTTTTAATGTATAAAGGAAACAAAAATTTTTAGAAAAATTATATGGGAATGATGGCGCTTTTCATGTTTGCATATTTGTTTACTGGCAAATAATATACAAATTACGGCTATAAAAATAATTGTTTATTCATTGAATGAATATTATCTACAAATTTATCAAACAGGTACTCAATTTAAAACTTAAGTAGTCTACGACAATTTCAACTGAGATGCATTATGAATTGCGTTGTTGCAACCGGGAACAAACACTTCAAAAGAATATAGATCTCAATTGAGTTTATCAAATTAATTCTATTAAGTACAGACTTCAAAATAATTGAATTTAATTTGTAATATTATAGATGGATTTACTTTAATAATTCAAGTATACCAAACATAAAATTAATTTAAACAACGCGTCTGTATTTTGTAAATAATCCAAGCAATATAAATCCTGTCTTAAGCTTAACCCAATTACGAATTCCTGAATGCTTGATTAACTTATTATTCCTTATATTCTATTCACTTTCAAATTGGCCCCTTTAGCGATTTAACTCGAATATATACATACACACACAAACTTATTATACCCAACGCTCTATTTTACTTAAACATGACTTTTTTTTAAGAATGTATTACGACTTTATAAAATGTGCTCCCGTAAAAATAATTTTATCTTCTTTCAAGTTAGATAAAGCCTCTTTACTGCAATGTATGTTAACAGTAAATTTCCTCTACTTATTCTATCTAACATTTCACTAACGAAATGAAATTATTTTATACGAACGTCACCTGTATAGGGAAGCTTTTATATTTTTTAATTAAATTTGAAACAATTTATCAATTGCTTGCTTACTTACTTAGTGGGAGCTCTTAGTTCGTAATGAAATTATGTAGTTGGAATTGATTAATAATTTCTTAAAAATTTTTGAAATTATAAATATAAATTATATAAATTAATTTTAAACTCAAAACTTTTAATTAAATACATAATAAGCGCTCTAATTGCAATTAAAAAGAACAGAGTATTTTCTTTGTGTTGGTTATTTTGCATAAATACCCACTTTCCATGTTTCGAAACAATAGAAACACTTCATTAATCGCATCCTGCTTACCTCCAGAAAAATAAATGAATTTAAATATAATTCTATGTAGTAATTTTTCATGTCCGATTAAATATTATAAATCTGGTCTGCACACACTTCTAGCTCCGGTCATCATCAACGACACTTTTTGCAGAAAGTTATAAATTATTTTTCGTCTTTATTGCGGCCAATAGCCGGCAGCTGCTGCCACCAACCACTGACATTTATTAAGGCGACCCGTGTGGCTTTATATGTATGTGCGTTATTGTCTATATACTCTTAAGCCACCCTCCTTGATGTCTCCAATAAAAAGCGGAAAGAAGAGCTTGAGGAAAAAAGGATTTCTTAGTACTCACAGGGAAAAACGATCAAGTTTTAATGCGTTGTAATTTTCGATGCCCGCGGATAATAAAACGGACCTGTAACTGACATACTTGTTCATATTTCAAATGGATTAATAAAAGCATAATATTTTCTGGAATTATTCCAAATAGTTCTAACGCCAAGAACTTTTTATATTCAATACATTTTTTCTATTGTTATATTAAGAGCAAAGATTTGATGTATTTCTTAAAGTAATTGAGACTACATTTTCAATAAAACGTTTTATTCATACAAAAAAACTTCAACAATCAATTGTCATGATAGCCTTGAGACTTAAATAATCCACACCGCGCCAACATCATTGTTATTTATTAAGACAAGAAAAAACATCAATAAAAGATTCCGAGGCATCGCAATTATGTAACAATTTAGATCGCCGCTACACAGCTCTCTTAATAATTGAAGACTCAATTTACTCGGAGCCTTAGGCGTCATCAAAATATCCATTTATTTATAAATTTATAATAATAATTAATGTATCACGAACGCATAATAAAATCTAATATAAATAAATAACAAACCATTAGTTAATTTAATATAAAATTCCCGGGGGTGGATCCGCTAATCAAATTTCATGGTTTGCATTATTAATGGTATTGATTCGGTTTTAATGTAATTGCAATGTAAAAATTTAAAACAATCTTTTAATTTATGGGTTTGATTAAGGTTAATCCGGACCAATAATTTTTATGCAAAGTTAGGTTTGGTGGAAACGATGATAAAATCTTTACTGCATATTGGAATTTAATCACAGGAATTATTATTGAAATGGAATTCAAGTTATTATTGTGCATTGATTTATCCTTGACCTCGCGATCTGAATGGTATGTTAGGATGAACGACCTTTTCATATTCTATGTATCTTTTATGTGGCTTTATTTAAGTACCACTAGGTTTGCTAATTAGTTTTATAAACATATTTTTACGATTGATTAAATAATTAATTTGAGAAAATTATAAATACTATTAATAATAATTCAAGTTTTTTTATAATAATAAAGTTTTGCAAGCCGCACACAATTGTACTAAAATTAATTCAAAATTTGGACTATTTATGGTACTCACATTTTATAAAATTGATGCTCTAAATCAAAATATGTCTAACTTATAGTAAAAATTAAGTATTACCGATATTTTATTTAATCTCATTACATACTATACTTGTGTTCTTGTACCCTCAGCAATGAATCAAATGTTAACTCAACATTTTAAATACTTTTCTATGATTTTCTTTGCTTTCCTTCGTGTTATTCCTGTCGGTATAGGTGGTTTGCTTTGTTTAGGACTTTTTCAAAACTTATCAAACTTTCTATTCTTAGCAAGGTAGATAAGTTAAAGAGAGATATGCATCACCCCGTTTTTTAGAATGCATTTAGTGGATTTATACAAATTTCATGTGCAATTTAACAAAAACGTTTTTTAAAGAGCAAGAAATTTTAGATAATTAGTTTGAAGAAACTGCCAGACCTAAAAAGAAACTTTATATGGATACCGGAGACACAATTGGAACCAGTTCTTCTTCTGTGAGTGAGTCTCCTATCGGAGGTTCCCTATCATCAATTGTTAGGTATCATCAAAGCTATTTGAACCTTGTTGACTGCAGCACGAAATAGCTGGATATTACTGCAGCCAAACCAGTCTCTAAGGTTTTTAAGCCAGGATACCCGGCGTCTGCCTATGCTTCTTTTTCCTTTCATCTTCCACTGGATTATCATTTGCAGATATGCGTATTTGGGCCCTCTCATTATGTGGCCTAGGTATTCCATCTTGCGCTTCTTTATGGTGTTGATAATTTCGCATTTTTTTTGCATCTTCTCTAAGACCTGCGTATTTGTAATCCGGTCTGTCCATGGAATACGCCACATTCTTTGATAACACCACATTTCAAAAGCTTGTAGTCTATCCATATGGTTCTTCTTGAGTGTCCAAGTTTCGACCCCGTACAGTAGTGTCGAGAATACATAGCAGCGAAGCATCCTCATTCTGAGATTTATATTCAGGTCACGACTAACGAAAAACTTCTTCATTTTTATAAAGATAGATCTAGCGATCTCAATTCTTGTTCTTATTTCACGTGACTGATCACATGATTGTTCTATCCACGTTCCTAGGTATCTATATACCTGCACATTCTCCACGACGGTGTTTGCTACTGTAAGATTAATGTTGATGTGGTTTAGTGGTGACTTTGTAATTACCATAAGCTTGGTTTTGGTAAGATTTATCTTCAGGCCGTACTCGTTACATCTCTGATTTAATTTTCCTAAAAGATGTTGTATATCATGAACGGTAGTCGCTAGTAAGACAGTGTCATTCGCGTATCTCATGTTGTTAACGAATTCCCCATTGACCACAATTCCTATTGATTTGCTTTCTAGGGCTTCGTTAAGAATAGCTTCACTATAAAGGTTGAATAGTAGTGGGGAGAGGATGCATCCTTGCCTTACCCCACGACGAATCTCCATTTCTTCGGTCGGATGTTTGTCCACTGTAGTACTAGCCTTTTGGTTCCAATACAGGTTACTGATTATTCTCACGTCATCAGAGTCGATGTTTTTGCGTAGGAGTAGTTGATATAGCTTCTCATGCCTAACCTTATCAAAGGCCTTCTCAAAGTCAATGAAGCACGCAAATTCCTCCTGATTTATGTCTAGGCACCGCTGAAAAAGGACATTGATACCAAAAAGCGCCTCTCTGGTCCCAAATCCTTCCCGGAACCCAAACTGGGTATCGCTTATATCCACTTCCAGCTTTCTATATATTCTTTTATGGATGATCTTTAAGAACAATTTTAATGCGTGACTCATGAGTGCAATGGTGCGATAGTCCGAGCATTCTCTCGGGTTTGGTTTTTTTGGAAGTAGCACGAAGGTCGATAATAACCACTGTTCAGGGATTTCTCCTGTCTCGTAGATGTTATTGAATACTTCGAGCAGGATGTCTACTACGTCGTCATCAAATATTTTGAAAATGTCAATACGTATTTGATCTGGACCAACGGCTTTACCCTGTTTCATCGTTTCCAGAGCATATTCTATTTCCGTTCTTAGTATTTTTAGTTTACCCTTGTTTATTGCTATGACTGGTTGCGGACCTCTTTTATCATCAAACAGTTCGGAAAGATACTCTTTCCATCTCTCTATCTTGTCCTTCACGTCAACTATTATTTGCCCGTTTACATCCTTGATTATATTCCCGGCAGCTTTGTTCTTATTGCAGCCAGCCATCTCTTTAATCTTCTTATGCATATGGAAGCAATCATACTTCCTTTCTAGTGTTTCTATTTCCTCACACTGAGTAGTTAGATAGGCCTCTTTAACCTTTTTAACGTGTGTCTGTATTGTTTTGTGTAGCGCCTTGTATTCGTCCATAGAGCCTTTGCTCTTCCTCCTCTTCTCCATAAGTTCTAAAATGTCTCCTGTTATCCAAGGCTTCTTCTTAGTTCCGTTACCCCTAAGGTGTTGTTTAACTATTGCTTCTAACCCTGTTTGAATGTGGTTCCATTTTTCATCTACGCTTACATTACTTTTGCTTTGAACCTTAATGCTTCTCATATATTCGTTTACTTCATGTTTTACCATGCTGCTGATTTCAGGATCCCTGAAGAGTTTAGTATCTATGAAATCATGTCTGGGTTTTGCTATCTTTTTCATTTTTACCCTGAGTTCAGCAACTACGGGGTTGTGGTCCGAGTTAATGTCGGCCCCCGGATATGTTTTTGCACTCTTAATTGAATTCTTATATCGGTTATTAACAAGGATGTAATCTATTTGATTCCTTACTAGTTTTTCTTCATTATCTGCAGGAGATTTCCATGTGTACAGTCTACGATCGGGGAGTTTGAAGAAGGTATTTGCTATCATTAGGTCTTTGTCCTGACAGAACTCTATAAGTCTATCTCCTTGCACATTCCTCTCTCCCAGGCCATAGTTTCCTGTGTGCGCTTCAACCTTAACCTTTCCCACTTTAGCGTTAAAATCCCCCATTACTATCGTGATGTCACTGTTCTTGATACTTTTGAAGATATACTCGAGTTCCGCATAAAATTCTTCAATTATGCTGTCTTCTTTCTCTGCTGTAGGTGCGTATATCTGAATGATGTTCATATTTCCTATGTCTGTTTTTAACTGGAGCATCATAACTTGGTCAGAATATGGAATGAAATTCAGGACTGATCTTGCAATGTCCTTGTCCAGGATCACTCCCACACCATTTGATCGCCTGGAGTCATTGCCTCCCGAGTAATAAAATGCGCCGTTTGTTGTTGTCTTGCTACCATTTCCTGCCCATCTAATTTCGCTTACTCCTAGTATCTTTACGTTAAGCCTTGTCATTTTTTTTACGGTGTTGTCTAGTTTTCCTGCTACAAGCAGGCTCCTAGCATTTCATGTACCTATCTTGATATTACTTGTCGTAATCTTTGTTTTCATAATCTGGTTCACTACCGTTCCCCCCGGAGATCCGATCGGGGAACTTTTAACTCCGGAATATTTGGTTTTGAACGTTGTCATTATTGTTTTTGGTTTTTGATGATTTGTACTATGATGATTGTACTAAGGAAACCCTTGGGGTCTTTAATGCAGTGGTTTCCCCTTGCCTTCTGCATTCACATGCCGTTGACCAATTTGGTTCTTCCGCCTTTAGGAGCGATTTCTCACTCCCGGGACAAGTGAATGCCCCAACCCTTACTTGCTTATCCACCCTAAGCTGTTGGCTCACAAGGGGGGTCTGCTTATTCCGGCAGACGTTCGGTCGACAGAGCCTTGTTAGTTCTCTAGCAGGGTGCACCACGTGCAGGAGAGGTTGTCTTTTGGGTTGGTATCATTACCATCACCCCTTACACCAGTTAGCCTATTATAAAAACTGGAAGTGCAAAACAATATATGCACCGAGGCTTTGGGGAGTGGTAAATTCAAAATCAGACCCGAAAGAAACAAACACGTACTACTCATGAATAAAAGGGCCAGAATATAACAAAAATTCTATAAAGCAAATTACACAGGGGTTTCTCAAGATATCCTCCTGGGAACTGGCTCATCTAAAAAAGATGAACATAATCCAAAATAGTGTTCGGTATAAAAGGCTCCTTCAAATTGGAGAAATTGCCCAACAACGACGAAAAAAATGTTGAAAGTTAGTTATGCAGATCAATGTACATCACTGCAGGGCCTCAAATACACTCAGCGCGTAAATTATAAAACATTGACATTGCCCTTGTTCCCGATTCATTAACTCAAGAACGTTTATTTAAATAACTCTTTCCTACGTTTGTAAGTAAATCCCACACATTAAGTTTTTTGAAGGTTCTTTTCCCCAGCCAACAAAAGAAGCCTTGTTCTTGGATTAACAAGAGAACATTCCCATCCTTTCCCATCCTTTCCCATATTTTCCCATCCTCTCCCATCTTTAAAGAAAGTCAAAGGAAAAAGAAAAAATGCCAAACAAGCTAAGATTTTTAGGTTTCTCTAAAATATTAAAATTCTCCTCGGAGTCAGTTTTGGAAAAAAAAATTACTTTATTTTGTAACATTCCTTTTATTAGGTTTTGATATAAACATTGGGTGAGTTGTAGTTTGTTGATTTGTAACCTCTTTCGCATTGCAAACCTTTGCAATGTATTTTTGGTCATTATTGTTGAAAAGTTGCCAATTGCACCAGAACTGTTTTAGCTTGTTCCAATGTATTTGAAATTGTCTAAAATAAACAAGTTATTACAGTTTCTGATGATTTTTTCAGAAATAATATTATAATAATTGCAATATTATTAAGTTATCACTAAAAATTTGAAAAATTACTTTTAATTAGTTTTGTAGAGAATTTAAAGTTCTTATAAAAACTTTAAGAATTTGAAATATTATCAAGTTAGCACTGAACATATCAAAAATTACTTTTTATAAATTTTGTAGAAAATTGAATGCATTTTATAAATGCATTTTCAAAGCTAAAATTGTTTCTAAGGTTTCAAATTTGACCTCGCAGGACCGTTTAGTGGACATTTTCGCATTAAAGACCTGCTTACAAATAGCTACGTCACTGAACGATAATAAATCAGTGTATCTAATTAATTTGATTTTTTAGTTTTTGAGGCTTAGTAAAATTTTTTGAGTCCCCCGCACTTTAAGGTCTGCGGTGCTAAATGTTGCACGACAAACTATTCTGTTTTCAAAATGTTAATGAAGTAAGACTTGTTGTGCCATTCTTTTGAAACTATTGCTTATGCATCTGCAGATTTTAAGGTGTAATAATGTTTAAGTTTTGTCGGTATTTTTCTAATATTTATTTCAAATTTCTGCCTTTATCTCCAGTAGAAGGGCTAGTATTAAAAAGACGGTTTTGAAAAAAATGTCAGTTTAAAATACGTTCCTCTTTGTGCTTGTGGGTTCTTCCACATTGAAGACTTTTGCTAATTTTTAGCTCCGCACCTGACTATTTTATACAGTATCATCATACACTACTAAAACTATGGTAAAGCAAATGAGTCGAACAAAACTTTAAAAAGCTTACAGGACTTATAACTAGACAATGTGGCTTGAACAAACACATGCATAGAATGGGAATCTAAAAGGACACCTTATGTTGCGGATGTTTGGAAGATGAAAAAACTCCAATATATCTGCTAATCAAATATAAAGTTTACAATGAAAAACGCTGAATCTTTTTTGGAGAACACAAGCCGACTAAAAGAGAGCTCAAGACAATCCTTTATTAAAAGTTTATAGACTTCATTAAAGAAACGGAATTAAAGAAGTAACAAGTGCACAGAAAAAAGGTAACTTTTCTGTTTGGAAAGAACGGTACGTTTTGCATAACTTTGTTGGGGACACCCATCCGCTGTTAATCATACATGTCTTCTTTGAACTCTAGTTGCAATCAAATAAATTAATAACAAGAAATTGGGTGGGTGGGCAGGAACTAATGTTGAAACTACTGTTAAGCAATCCTTGAACTTAGTGTCCCGCCCACCCATCCAATTGTTTGTGATCAAGAAATTGATTTACAAACAGCTAGGTGGGAGTGCGGGAACTCCAGTTACAACTGCTGTTTTAAAACCAATAAACTGTGTCCTCCGACCATTCACCCAATTAAGAAATTTAATCACAAACACTAAAGTGGATGGGCAGGAACTAATGTTAAAATTACTGTTGCCCAATCATTGAACTTAGTGCCCCGCTCATCTACCCAATTGTTTGTGATTAAGAAATTAAACAATTGGGTGAGTGTGTGTGAACTTCAGTTGCAACAACTATCTCATAATCAATAAACTGTGTTTTTCGCTCACTCACCCAATCAAAAAATTTAATCACAAACACTTAAGTGAGTGGGCAGGAACTAATGTTGAAACCACTGCCGCGAAATTATTGAATTTAGTGCTCTGCTCACCCACCCAATTGTTTGTGATCAATAAATTTGATCACAAACAATTGTAAAGTTGAAACTACTGTTCCGCAATCATTAAACTTAGAGCCCCGCTCACAACTACTGTTTTATAACCAATAAAATGTGTCTCCCGCTTACTCACCCAATCAAGAAATTTAATTACTAACACTTAAGTGGGTGGGCAGAAACTAATGTTGAAACCACTGTCGCGCAATCATTGAACTTTCTTTTTTTTTTGGAGGTGGTTCAAAAAATCTGCAGGACTTACTATCAACTTATTGGGTTTCCCCTCTGTCAGAGTGAGCCGGATCAGACGCTCATAGATGGTATTTGGGCGACGAGGGATTTTTACTTCTTAAAAAAGTCCACCTGTGACGATAGTTATACCACCCTGGGAGCTGCCTTCAGGGTGGGATCGTCATGGTCTGTACTTTGTCTTTGCTTCTCCTGTTTTCTTGGCTTTCTTTATCAGGACCAGTCTTGCATCCTTCTATTTGTCTGGGAATCTTCCTTGTTTGTACTTGTAGTTAATAATTCCGAGTATCAGTTCTGTATCAGTCTTGGCGGTGCTCTTTATGATTTCAGTGGGGATGTTACCCGGCCCGGGCGCTTTGTTGTTTTTCATCTTTTTTCGGGCGTCTTTCTGCCCTTCTCTAGTGAAGGGGTCTGTTGCTTCTATCTCTATACTCTCATCCCTATAAGGATGGTGCGTGGGGAATAGTTCCTTTGCTATTGCCATCTGTTCATCGTCGTTGATTTCTGTTTGCTGTGCCAGGTTAAGCTTGTTAGTGAGGATTCTATACCCTAGGCCTCATGTGTCTTGTTTTATTTCATTGCACATTTTATTCCAGGCGTTTTCTTTGGCTTTATCTATTGCTATTTTAAATGCGCTCTTCTTGTTAGCATATTCGGTGCTTAGCTCGGTTTTCTTCTCTACATTGAGGCTGCGCTTGGTGTTTGCACTAGTCGATGATCGCTTAGCTTGGTTACACTCTTTCTTGATTATGTCGAGTTTTTTGGACCACCAATATATTGCGCTATTTGTTTTAGATTTTTCTTTTTTGTCGAATGTTTTATCCATGGCCCTCTTGATAGACAACATTAGATTCCTTGTGTCATTTGTGCTCATCATCGTTGCTTCTTTGGCAAACCGTTTTGTGAATGCAGGTATAAGTTCAGCCTTGACCTTCCATCTTTTCCTTTTGGAGTTATTTCCGCATTTTCTTTGTGTTTTGACTTTGTAGTAGATGTTCCTGTGCAGGCTCAGGTTCTCCTCCCCTGATACTCGCCAGTTTGTATCTTTGCGCATGTTTCTCATGTACATAGGGTGATATCTATGTACGATTTGCTTGCTCCTCTGATGAATGTTGGCTTCTTCCCGTCGTTTATAAGAACGAGGTTTCCCTCTGCCGCCCAGTCTTTAAGTATCATTTCTTTATTGTCGTCCCTTGTGCTACCCCACAGTGTAGCTTTAAAATTAGTCCCCCGGTATGATAAGGTGCTTGTTGTACATCTTTATGCTTACTCCAAGTTTGTGCAGGTATGCTTCGTACTCTTTAATGGTCTTATTTGGGGACCAGTAGCAGCTGTACATAGCTATGTTTTCCGCTTCGGTCCAGGCAAAACCTTCGCCGCTTCCTTCCCATTTTGTTGTGGTCAAGTTTTTGTTATATACTCTGATAGCCACATCTTTGTTTTGGTCCACTATCTATGGGCCCCCTGTTACCATTTTATTGTTGGGTTCGGAAATGATGCACAAGTCTACCTCATTATCTAGAGCCGTCTTGTTTAGGAGGCTCATTGAGACTTAGTTTGTATTACTTTCATTGTCAGTTTTAGAGCTTATCCTTCTTTGACCTTTACCTTTTCTCCCCTTACTATCTCTTATTGCCTTCCGTAGAGTGCCGCACTTGCCCGTTCCTGCTTTGTGACCCTCTTCTTTACGTAGTGGGCAAGTTTTTTTATTTGTGCACTCACTTATGTTATGCCTTTCTTTTCCTCATCTGTAGCATAAGTTGGACCTGTCAGCCCCTTTGCAGTCCGAAGCCTTATGATTGTATGACCAACACTTGTAGCATCTCTTTAGTAAGATACGTTTTTCTAGGGTACAGTGTGACTATCCCATCCTGATCGTGACAGCTTGCAGTAATTTCCTGGCCTTCTCTTTCTCTAATGACAGGGTCGTTGATTGGGTACCTCTGTCGTTTTTTCTAAGACTCCCTATATTGCCTAGATTGTTGTCATTTTTTATAGCTCTTCTAACCAATAAACTGTGTTTTTTGCAAACTCACAAAATCAAGAAAATTAACCACAAACACTTAAGTGGGTGGGCAGGAACTCATGTTGAAACTACTGTCGCCCAATCATTAAACTTAGTGCCCCGCTAATCTACCCAATTGTTTGTGATCAAGAACACTAAAGTTGAAGCTACTGCTCCGCAATCATTAAACTTAGATCAAGAAAATAGATTACAAACACTTGGGTGGGTGTGTGTGAACTTCAGTTGCAACTACTGTTTCATAACCAATAAACTGTGTTTTTTGCCCACCCAATTAAGAAATTTAATCACAAACTCTTAAGTGGGTGGTTGAAATCTCTGTTGCGCAATCATTGAACTGAGTGCTCCACCAACCCACCCAATTGTTAGTGATCAGTAAATTGGATCACAAATACTTAGGTGGGTGGGCGAGAGTCCCGTAATTATTGAACTTAGTGCATATTCCTGTTGCAACTACTGTCTCGTAATCAATTAACTGTGTCCTCTGCTCGCCCACCCAAATAAAAAATGTAATCACAAAAACTAGGGTGGGTGGGCAGGAACTAATGTTGAAACTACTGTCACGCAATCATTGAATTTAGTGTTCCGCCCACCCATCCAATTGTATGTGATCAAGATATTGATTCACAAACAGCTAAGTGGGAGGGCGGGAACTCCAGTTGCAACTGCAAAAAAACACGTCTGAAATGTTTTATTAAGTTTTGAATAAATAATTTAGAATTAATAAAAAGCGAAGTTTTCTTGCCTATACCAATAAGGCATATGTAAGAGTATATTTTGCAGTTCTGAAAAATACATAAATTGTAGATTCAAGAATAAAAAATAAAATAAAAAAACATGACCAAACAAGGCCAAAACTGGATCACTGACCAAAACATGGATACGTCCCAAAAACCAGCTTTGTTCTACACTGCAAAGGGCATAGAAAAGGTTTTGTTAGGACGGATCATGCTATGTATCGCCAAACAACACAATGACCACATTTGAAATATTTTTAATAAAATTGGACAAAGAAGACAGGGGTACTACAATCCTGACAGAATGATTCAGCAGTTTGGTGATTCTCAACAAGACTGGCATCCCGGCCTAAGAGTGCAATAGTAAGTGGTCTATTGTAGACATAATAATCTAAGCGACCACAAGAACATTGTAATGATCATCACAAAAAATACCAAACCAAGTCTATGGGTAGGTACACTATCAATATTTAGATGGAGAATCTGCGAGAAAAACTAAAACAAATTGTTCAGCAAAGCGTAAGTAACGATGTTTCCGACATAAATTGTTTAATAGTTACTGTGAATTTATGTAAATTGTCTCTTCGACTAGTCAGATGCTATGCACAATGATAATGGGTGCATACTCTGAAACACGTGTATGTGTCTCTTACTGGATGTGGAGGCAATTTAAATAAAATACATCATTTATAAATTTTAAATGATAAATTTGTTTCGGTCATCTGATTCAAATAAAATGCGCCAAAAATGCCGTTGCCTGTTTGTGTAGGATTTAACTGTATAACACTTTCCTTCACAAACAAACAGTTTAACGTTTCTCCTAATAGGAGGCATTGAGTTAACAGCTTCGACATAGGTTAAAGTTTGCGACAACACCTTTGCTAAAAAACGGTTTAGGCTGAACCAAATTCTTGCCTTATGGTGAAACGAGGCAAAAATTGGGTGAGTGGGCGGGGCACTAAGTTCAATGATTGCGCGACAGTGGTTTCAACAATAATTTCTGCTCACCTACCCAAGTGTTTGTGATTAGTTTACTTGATTGGGTGAGTGGGCGGGAGACACAGTTTATTGCTTATGAGACAGTAGTTGCAACTGGAGTTTACACACACTCACCCAAGTGTTTGTAATCTAATTTTTTAATAACAAACAGTTGGGTGGGTGGGCGGGGTCTAAGTTCAATGATTGCGGGACAGTAGTTTCAATTTTAGTTCCCACCCACCCATCCAAGTGTTCGTGATCCAATTTCCTGATCACAAACAATTGGGTGGATAAGCGGGGCATTAAGTTCAATGATTGTTCAACCCTGCCTTATGGTGGAACGAAGCAAAAAAATGGAATGGACGCGAGCTGGACAAAGAGCGAGTTAACGAACTAAGGCAGACCTCCAAAACAGCCAAAAAGGGTTAAGCTCTGTGGTCAAATTAACGCGGATATTTTGGCTCAGGCTATAAAATTTTGACAAATAAACTGGTAAATCTTGTCAAGATTTTGCAGAAAAGCAGTACGAGATGGTACAAGCATTGTTCTCAAGTAAAAAAAAAATAAATATTTTGCTTTGCACTGTAGAAGAAATCAAAATAGCAGGATCCAAAATTAAAGCTGGGAAAGCAACAGTCCCAGACTAGGTCTTCTAGAAGTGGTTACAGCTTGTGTAGAGGAGATCCCAAAAAAAAAAACTGATGGTAACAAGCTGCGTAAGGCAAGCACTTTTCCAGATATTTGAAGATAATTGTGACCCGGCTTATAGACTAATATGTCCGATCAACACGTTGTAAAAATCTTCTGAAGCATATCTAAAATAAGAGATTTCTAGAGACAATCGAAAAACATAAAGACCTGTCCAGAAAAGAATAAGGTGTTTGCAAGCGCAGATCTACAGTAAATGCCATAAACTGAATGAAAAAAGCTACGGTTGATGTGAAAAATGTCTTTAACTTTGTTTCCTAAGAAGAAATTATACAAGCACTTGAAGAAAAAAGTGTATCTCCTTATCTCATGATTAAGGCATATCTGGGAGATCGGACTATAACAGATATCGTTTTATGCAGAAGGGTTGGAAAATGGTCGGACAGGAAAGGACTAACGGTACAATAATAAAACGGAAGCTCTAATCCTTACAGACAGATATACCCTAAAAAAGAGGACTGTAAGAGTAAGAGGCGTAAACGTCGAAAGCCGAAGAGTCGTCGAATACTTCAAAATAATTCTAGGCCATAGTTTAAATATGTGGGAACACATGGCAAAATTAGAGGCTAAAGCAGTAGCAGTAGATGAATGCGCTAACCCGTCTAATGCCCAAGAGCGTTGATGAAAAGGCCACAAGGGAAAGCGGCAAAGCTACCGTCTTACTTACCGTGGTGGCAGGAATCATTCCAATTCATCTGCTTGCAAGGGAAAGGTTCTATAATCTAGGAGCAAAAGAAAAAAAAAAGCCCAAACCAGACAGGAATTCTTTGCTATCTGAAAAATAGAATGGATGGATCCGAATGCCACAACAGTTGCGTGGGCCAGGACTTTAATCAAGAAGATTATACCATTGGTCACCAGGAAACATGGAGAAGTACTGTATTTTTTATGTAGTTCCTGACAAGACACCGGTGCTTTAGAAACTATTTAAAGCGTATGAAAGTGGTTTTAGCCGGTAGAATCCCGGCACTGTTGAGTAGCACTGGTTACTAGTGTCTTAACTGAAGATTTGTTCTTTTCCAAAAAAAGAAAAATGAGTTTTAGAGCATACAGTATTAAAATTTAATAAAAAAAATTATGGATAACTCATACAACAGGATGTATACAACGCGACTGTTAATTGTAAATCCATTGTATCTTTGAAATAGCATATTTTGAAAGCTTACCAAGACCATGAGTTCTTGAATTTTAAAATAAGTAAAAGCTTTTTAATCTGCGCTCTAAATAATAATTTTTGACTTTGTAATCAAAAACTTGACTCTTTTACAGAAAGTGCCAAACAGTTTTACAATTTAACAACATTATTGGAAAATTTTAGAACAATTTGACCTGATCATCAAAGTTCTAAGTAGTGCTCACTAGACGTTTTCAGTTTAAAAATAAATAATTGTATACATAATTTTTAAATGTGAATTCATAACTGTTTATCTACGACAGATCAAATTGTGATCATCAGATACTAAAGTAATTTTATTATACTTAGAAAATTACGCAATCCGTCTGAAATTAATTTGTTTACATCTCGTTTACTATAAACTGCTACCCCATTTACAGTATTCAAACCAGACAAATGATTGCCAATTATCACAATAATTATTCAAAGCTGTTCAGGGTGTCGCTATTAATTCAACAATACTTTTATAATTTTTTTGATTTATTTTTATTCATCTCTGTTTATGAAATTTATTACAATAATATGAAAATTATTTCTTATTTCAGAAACAAAGTGTTGATCTAATCTAGTTGAATATTTAGCGATTTGTTTGTGTATTTACTTTTAATTAAATTGCGTTCTCTGTTGAAATAATGGGGCCCCGTTGTTTTGTATAAATAGCAGTCAATATACAAAATAATTGTGTGTAACGGATGATGATAAATTAGTTTCATTTATCAGTTTATTGATGTGTTTTGTAACGTGGCTTCGCTGCGGGGGGTAAAACAATACGAAGATATTGTAAGCTTTCGCGGAGAAATAATTATATAAATTGAACAAAAGTAATTACTTATTTTGCGTTAATAATATGTTATTACAAAATCAAATCGTTTATTATAAATATTAATTATTGATAGGTGTTTTTATAGAAATATTTATGAACTAACTTTTGCTGGCAAAAGTTTTCTCACTTTTGTGCAGAGCACGCACCCCCAAGGGTCATTTCTTATGAAATATTTAAAGCTGTCTATTCAAAAGTGTCTCATAACTTTATCAACCCTCCGCCCATTTTGTAGGTCAGAGGGTAAGCACACATATTTCTTTTTTAATAGGCTACGAATTTTTCCTTACAAACATAAAAAAATATTTGAAACAAAAATATGTAAATCACTTTTATGGGAATTGGTATTAAAACAAACGGTTATCATATTTTAAAAATTTAATTTTAAGTTAAACTTAGTTGTTGGTATTTGTTTATATAAAATGTATATATTTAAGAATGACATGACAGCAATTGGCAAAAATATTATAAACGAGTTTTGTAATCAAAACAAAGTTGAAGACAATTTTATTTAAAAGTACTTCCAAAGTTAACACTGCAGCTTTGTGTCATAAAAAACAAACCTGTCTAACTTACAGAATTTATAGTATTATTTTATTATCATTAATAGAATTAACAAATTAATTATCAGTTATATAAAAAAATAGCAACATCAATACATTTTCTGCAAAGCCGAACCAACGCATCAATTGCGCTTGATATTTCTATTCGATGTTGCCTTATCTTATTGCACTCTTCTTCAGTCTTTAAAATTAATTATTCTTTGGTATTAACTGGCGTTTCATATATGTTATCCCTAAACATAGAAATCCAATGGATTAAGTTTTAACCTCAGCGCCATTGAGTTGAACTAGTTTCTATTTCTAAAGTAAAAAGGAACGTACGCTGGTAAACCTTCCAAGTTATTTGTAAGAAACTCATGAAATAAAACCGCGTTTAATCTTGGAGGCAAAAAAAAGGGCCACAAGAAGTATCATGTATTATCATCCAAACATTAACACCTAATTTATTTTGAAAAAAACATAGTCGTGTTTTATGCGGATTTTCATGTGACCAAGATTGTGGCAATTAACAATTTCAGCTCTTGTGAATATAGCTTTGCATGTCCACAAAATATCTGGATTAGCTTAAGAGCTATTTAAAAATCATTCACAAAAAACTATTCTTTTTTTCCGGATCTGTAGGAAACTTTTGAATAGATTGCGAATGGTTTGCTTTTCTTCTATCTTTATCTAATGTAGATTAGGTTATGTTTTAGTTTTAATGTATATACTTTTATATGCATTTATTTAAGGTATTTGTTGACATTTGGAGGAGAAAAACAATAATAAAAGAAAATTATTTGTTCTAATGTTTAGAGTTAACAAGTATTAATATATAAGAAGTCAATAAACTACCTGACGCAATAAATGTTTACATTAATATTAAATCAGAGAATAATTATAGATAGTACATGATAAATTCGAGAACTACGGTGTTATCTCATATCCGAGTGCATTTATCGACTCAATACAAACAAACAAATAAAATGGTTTTATTGACACAGATATACAAATAAACACAAAGCTTCCTTTATCAATGCAACTAGGCGATAACCAGTACATAATATACATATCAGATTCGTTGATTATTTTTATTTTAAAGTTAGAAACATAAAGGAATAATAAATCAGTTTGATTGGAAAGTAAGTTAATATTTAAACATATTGATGAATGTTATATTACAATATCTAAAGACTTTTGGAATATTTGATCAAATTTGACTTAATTTAAAATTTACCGTATATAAACATTTTTGACAGATTCACCAGCAATAAAAGCCATAAAATCAGCATGATTTTCCTAGCTGCATGTAGCCAGAAAAAATCTGCATCTGATTCCTGCAACGTATTGCAAAGATGGATGTGTATTTCCCTAAACATTTATTCACTCCATAAAAGTACATAAATATGGCGCGCACAGCACGGGACATTACGACTAGAAAGAGGAAACAGAAACAGAAATTGAATATCTGCATGAGGCCATCGAATACAACGCGCAGATGTTTATTACCGGCTGGAAAGTTCACTTCCTACTATATTATATTCTGCAGCGGCGGGCTTTACGACACGCTTTGAAAAATCGCGTTCGAAATCTAGCAGGAAATATAATAATAGTTTCTCCTCTCTCGGTTTTCATAAGCGGCTCAACGAACTTGATCCTTAACACCAAATAAATCTAATGGTTGGACGATCATCTTGCCAATTTGCATCGAATTAAATCGATTGGATTTGTAGGAAGCGAAGAGCATTTTTTATAGGAGATAAGCTGTCTTCATTGATGACATATTTGTGTGGCAAATAGACGGTATTAACATATATAACTTTTTTTTAATAGTTTTTAAACGCATGTACATGTGAAATATTTTTGACATTGTAAATATGCACCCCCCTTTTAGACAACACATATATCACCACCTCAAACACGAATTTCTCATGATAAAATAACGTTTGCGTTGTGGGTTGGGATGATGTAGTAGCACTGTATATTTGATCTCAATATGAGCAACAATTTATTTTTTCATATTTGCAAAAATCTACATCTAAAGACAAGTTTGACAAGAAAGCATACGTTACTAAAATATAGTCAGTACTAAACTTTAGAATCTAGTGCTCAAATTGTCCAGCGTTGCACATAATAATATTAGAATTTAAATATGCTAGAGACGGACTTTTATAGTAAATGTAGTACTAAAGAGTATTATACGTCATGTTAAATTGAAAATTGTTAACAAAGCTATGTTATTTGCAAACAAAATCTTTCAGGATCTGCGTACAATCTTAAAGAGTAGAAATCTTTAATGTTTTCTAGAGTTTAAAGTAACTATTTAATTATTTCATACAAGGTGCGGTATTACTCTGTCTATATTTTTAAAGTTAAATAAAACAAATGTTTTTTGAAATACAATAAATTTTTATGCTTTAAAAGTATAACTAATAAAATTTTAATTTAAGTGGTTTTAAAAAAATTATATTGATCAACTGCTGTTCATCATTATTGCAACATTGAAGTTTTTCATGATTCTCGCTAGCATCTTTTGCGGTATTTGGCAAATTTCTTACCTTTGCTTCATTTAGTTATCTTAGGATTTTTGGACGACGTTTGAATACTTCAGTTTTAAGATGATTCTACAGAAAAAAATCATAGAGATCAAGCGCCCAAGGAACGTTTGACTTGAAAGTTGCTGTGATGCACTAGATATGTGAGCTATTGCCTTATCATATTGGAACCAGACATTCTGCACATTAAGTTCTGCAAAGTAAACATAAAATTTCAAAATTATTGCTGCATAGCATAGCGTTTTGATTTTTTTTTCAAAAAAGGAATATCCGACTATCTCTATGTCTGACATGGCACACCTTTTTTACTATGCAGAACCTTTTGTGTATATCTTGGGTTGGCGTTCTACCAGTACCATCTGTTTACACAAGTGATATAGTGTCTTATCACTTAAAAAAACACTTTGTAAAATAAATTTTCACATTCACCAACTCAATTCTTTAAATAATGCTCTAACAATTCCTGTACAAGAACCATCTTGAATGGACAAAGGTAATTAATCTGATAAAGAGCCGCCGCCATGTCTGCGTGCGATGTTTTTGAATGTCTGAGCTATCCGTGGATCTGAGAAATTTCAGAAACATTTAATAAAATTCTAGAAATTTTGTTCTAAAAACCTTAGGGCAAATCTAGAGGCTATTTACTTATTTTTTATAAAGTTTTTGACAACTAAAAACATTTGATTACATTTTAGCTGAAGCTGAAGCTGTTCTAGAAATCTTTGGCCAACTCAGAAGCTTTTTATTAAATTATAGAAATTTATGAAAATTATTAGAAAGTTTTAACAAATTCTAAAACTTTTGAAAAACTTACAAATAATATATATAATGTACACAGCTATCCTTCTCACTATAGACCATAGAGAAATTGTTTGTGTGGATTACTTTTGTATCTGTTTGGGTTTTTGTTGTGCTTAATCTATCCAAGATGTAGCCAACATATCTAGCCTGCGCGCGGCTCATAAAATTATTCTCCTTTTTCTTATGGTTCCTCTTCACAATTAGTAAAGATTGGATATCATAAATGCTCATTTTATTCTATCTTTGGCCATCCTAAATAGCTTGCTAGCGCGAGATATTTCTGTCTATTTTCTTATAATTTGTAACCATGATTTTTTACGTCTTCCTACTGCTCTGTTATCTTTAATCTTCCCCCATCATGATCTTCTGCAGTAGCTCGTACCGGTTATGTTGTATTACATTACCTAGGTATTGCAGTTTTTCTTTCTCTAATCATATTAATTATTTTTGGTTCCGTTTCCATTCTGTTCAGTACTTCGACGTTAGTTATTTTGTCGACCCAAGATATTTTTAACATTTGCCTATATAACCACATTTTGAAGGCTTCGCTGTTTGGTGTTCTTTTTGATGGTCCAGGCTTTACATCCATACATAACAATAGGCCAAATATCACATTTTGACAGTGTTGCTCTTAGTTCGATGTTAATGTTATTATTGCATAAAAGGTGCTTCATCTCCTGAAAATTTGATCTTGTGATTTTTATTCTGGTTTGTATTTTGCCCTCACTTTCCCATTTTTTGTTTAGCCACGATCTTAAATATTTGTATTTTTGTACCCTGTTTAGACTCTTTTCGTTTAAATTTAGTGTTACATTTCTATTCTGCCTGTTATTTATTATCATGAATTTTGTTTTTTGAATGTTTATATTGAGCCCTCCTAATATGCTTTGTGTGTTTACTCGATTCAGCATATTTTGCATTTCTTCTTGCGTTGACGCATTCAAAACGGTATCGTCTGTATACCGATGGTTGTTTATTACTTCCCCATTGACTTTTATTCTATCTTATCCTTGGTACAGTGCTTTTTTATTATAACTTCAGAATATAGATTGAATAAGGTCAGGGATAGAATACAATCTTGCCGTACTCCTCTCTTATTTTCTACATAGTAGTCTGTGGTGTCGTTGTCTATTCTCACTTCCGATTTTTAGTTCCAGTAGTTCCTTTGCTATCAAGGTTTATATTCTGCATTATTTTGATTAATTTATTGTGTTTTACTTTATCGAATGCTTTTTTATAGTCTATAAAGCACAAAATCATATCTTGTTGCATTTCTCTACATTTCTGTACCAAAACTTGTAGTGAGAATAGCGCATCTCTTGTACCCACCCCTGCCCGGAAGCCAAATTAATTGTCGCGTAAATTCTCCTCACATTTTGTTCTTATTTGGTCTTGTATAATCTTTAAAAATATCTTTAAGCATTGGTTCATAATGCTGATGGTACGGTGCTTATCAGATCTATTAGCATTTGTTTTTTTTGGTAGTGTAATAAACGTTGATTTCAACCAAACCACAGGTATTGTACCTGTAGTGTAAATGCGATTGAATAATGAAACTAGTACATCTATGTTTTCTTTGTCTATAGCTTTTAAAATTTCTATGTTAACTTCATCGGGATCTAATGCTTTCCCGTTTTTGGAGTTTTTTAGCGCTTTCCATACTTCTGCTGCTATAATCGGAAGACCATCGTTATCAGTATTCCTTATTTTGTCTGTGGGCTTCTTGTGGTCTGTCATCAGCAAATAGTTTTTGTATGTACGCTACATAGGTGCTCTTTTTTTTTTCTTTGTTATCTGTAATAATTTTATTAATGTTGTCCATTAAAACTGAATGCGTTTTTATTGTGTAAATTAAATGAATTGTGCTTTCTTTGTAGCTCTTTAATTCATTTGTATTGTTCTTTGCATACTGTACTTCTTTTTTTATTTTTGTATTTAATCATTTGGATTCATAGTTGTTGTTTTTAAGAACTCTGAAATTTAGTATTTTGTCCTCCATCCACTCTTCCCCTTGATCTTTACTTTCTGGTCCTAAAATGTCCTGCCTTATTTCAATTGTTGACTTTTTAATAGTTCTCTACATCTAAGTTTGCAGATAACTTAGTTATGATCAGAGTTGATGTCCGCTCCTGGATATGTTTTTGCACTTTTTATGCAATTCTGAAATCGTTTATTTATTAATACGTAGTCAGTTTGGTTTTTTATAATGTTGTCTTTTGTGTTTTTTGGAGCTGTCCACGTGTTTAACCTGCGGGGAGGAAGCTTAAAGTACGTATTCATAATTTCTATCTGTTTTTCTTGACAAAATTGAATCATCAAATCCCCTCTATTATTTCTGTTGCCCAGACCAAACTGTCCCACGATCTCCGGTACTTCTCCTTTCCTTACCTTTGCGTTGAAGTCCTCCATTATTATATTTATTTCATGGCTCTTTGTGGATTTTAGAACTTTTTGTAAAGCTTCATAGAACTCATCTATGGAGTTGTTTGCCGTGCCGTGGCAGCATATACTTGAATGATGTTGATTATTACTGGTTCTGATTTTATCTGTAGCATCATTACTCGTTTGGATAGTGACAAAATTTGTTACTTATTTTGCTGTAATCATATCTACTGATATTGCTACTCCATGGTGTCCATTTGCATTTTTATTACCAGAGTAATATATTACTTCTTTGTCTGCTGTTCTTAATTCCCCTGTTCTTTGCCATTTAATTTCACTTAGGTCTATTATCTTTAGTCCTATACGTTGCATTTTTTTTGTTAACATTTTCCAATTTTCCGTCTCTTTTTAGTCCTCTTACTTCCATGTTCTTTTTTTTGTTTTTTGCGCGGTGATTTTTCGCACCTCTGTCCCATTTACGGAACGCCTGCACTCGGGGCCATTGTTTAATTCTGTATTCATTGATAATATTTTACTCGGAAAAAATAATGATGGTGGTTTCCCGTTGCCTTACGTCATACGCAGTAGTCCAGCCTTTACTTTGTCCTCAACTCTGCCTGTCTATGTCTGTATTTAGGAGTCCTTGCACCGTCATTTGGTTTTGGCCTCATACCAGTACTGATAGTGCTGCTGCCTACTATCAGGGGAAGGCTTTTCTGGTAGCCTTTACTCGCCATGTTGCAGAGTCGTCTTAAGATATTGCAGCATTTTTTTTTTAAGAGAACGCGTCCTTAGCGATCTCAACTACATCCTGATAACTTGCCGCTGTTTGGTTGAGGGCTGTTTATTCAGTATATTTGCAGTTAACCTTGATATCTCAAGGTCGTTCCACTATCCGCCACCTGTGGACCCTGCTGATAGCTAACATCTCAGCCTCAGCCAATTTTTCCTAAAATTTTTGGTTTCAATTTATTTACTTCTGTATACGTTTTTTATAATTTTCACAATTTTGTCAGAATTTTACAGGTCAAAGTCTTCTTTAAACTGTTATAACCTTTTTTTGGAGATTTTGGTCTAAAAGTTGAAGAGAACCTCTTCTAGTACCTTGCAAAGTTTTCAATGGTTCTTGTAAAAGAGACTAGAAGTTTGCTTTTTTGTAGTTTTAACTTAAAGTTTTTGATTGCACTTTAGTATATTCAGGATTTTGAAGTTAGATTCTTCTACGAGTAGTTATCATTTTTGAAGACTAATAATAGTACTAGCTTCATTAAACCTTTTAACAGCTTACATTATTTTAACATAGCAAAGGTGAAGCGTTTTAAGTTGTATTACATTTTTACAGTTCAATAAAGTCTCAGAATTAATGCAGATCAGCACATTTCTGTTAAAGCATTTATTGGTCCATTGAACCGGATTTTTATTAACAGTTTCGTTAGGCTAATATGCTAAAAATCTAAACTTTGAACTTGATTTTGGTTTTATTTCACAGGCAAATCTGATTGAAAACTTGTAATCTCAATGTTTTAACTGGTGATATAGAGAAAAGGTCCCGACAAATATTTGTAGATTGGCAGTTTGATGGGATTTAAGATAATGTTTATCTAACTAAGATCAGTTACTTGTCTCAAGTAATAACGCTATGATAATTGATTAAAAATTAATAGCAAAGACGAATTGCTGAGGAGTTCATTTGCAAACATATTCACATAAAAAAACCTAACAAAACAAATTATATTTATTTGAATTATCTAAACTGTTTAATTTGTTTTGGTTATTAGGAACAGTTTACACACCTAACGGCTTGATTACAAACACTCTAGCGTGAACTTTACTTTAAATTTTTTTGTCCGCAATTATGAACTGCTGTAGCATAAGTGTAGAAAAAATCGACCGGGTGAGCTGTACATTTTAGTCTATATTTGAACGATTTGTCAATCATGCACTGTAGTACTCTACTAACCGGACAAGTGATTTGGAAATTGGATGTCATTCTTTTTTCATTAATTTATTGTTTATTTTGGAATGAAATTCCAGTTCAAACTATTTTTAGCTTTTATTTTGTTCTTTTCTGGACAAAAGCTTTAGTTTAAAAAAAAAAAATATATTTTTTGCAACCTGGTATCATTTGCTTCCTGTTAGTTAGTTGATATCATCCGTCCATCTTTTTTGGGGTTTACCCACCTTCTGTTTAGAAGTTTTTTGTTGCACTACTTTATTTGTCCATCTACTAAAATTGTTCTACGACTTGCATAACCCAGCTCTAAATGCTTATTTATCTTTATGAGATGTGCTAAGTATATGTTATATTCTCAAAGTGGGAGGAGAATAGCCAACTTTATTCTATGCAATTGTGTTGTTTTTGATTAGTGTTAATGCCCAAAAAGATAAAAATTAATGTGGGGTTTTAGCTTATTTTTGAAAATAGCCACAGGAAGTAGTGATTGTTATGGGGATGCAGATGGTTTCAGCGATTACCTTTTATGGGTGGTGTCAGCCCATCGCAGCAGATAGATTTAATTGACTAGTGACGCAGACTTGAATGTTGTAGCTTTAAAGCGGGCTGTTGAGTTTTGAATTTTACTGACTGGGTTCTTGCAAATGATAAAGGTGTGGCCGTGTATGCAATTGAAAGAAGGTTGGTATCTCCACAGGACGAAGTTTTCTGGTAGAGAAATTGTCGGTGTGACAAGTTTCTGCGGATTATTAGTGGTGGAGACCGCTGTTGTGCGTCAGCTATTTCTTTAAGATTTTCTAGTTCAAATAACACGCGTTGCAGAAGTATTGCGGTGTTTGTTGTTGTTTTCAAGTCGCAAATGTTCTTATTGGGCTCCCCGTACATTGGTTGCGTTTGTCTAGAATAGACAAGGGTTTTGACTTAGTTAGGATTTGTGATGATTTGGTCACCAAGATGACAAGTTGGATTGTCATCATCAGATGTGGTTGCTAAAATTTGCTGTGCTTCTTTAGTGTGTCACTGTCGTAGGCGTTTTTTTTAATTTTTTTTTTGTTTACCTTAGGGTCTTGCAGGCGTTTAGCTTTAGTAAATTTTGGGTTCTGCGTATGTGATGTTGTTCAATGCCAATGATTAAAGAACTTTTTTTATCCTGGCGCTGCCCCATGAGTATCGTTCTGGTATTTCAGGTTTGCCTTTAGTAAAAATGGTTTTTATGTTGGCCAGAGGTGGTTGATGACTTCAGCTAAGTTTGGGTTTAGTTCTTGGGTGATCTTGTGATCAGATTGAACCCCTGCAGATCTGATGTCGGAGCGGGGGCGCAGCTAGTTTATCTAAAGCTAATGTGGTTTGACAGTAAAGTAAAGTTTTTTTTTAGTTTTGCTGAAAGTCATTTCGAGGTTGTTGAACAAGACGGTTACATTTTTAGATTAAAATTGCCTTACGTTGAGCGCTAAGGGTTGCGGTTCAGCTTTGTTGAAGTTAGTGGCTAGCAACAGTTTTGAGCTAGTGTTGATGCATAAGAAGGTACAAATTAATGTGGCATTGTGCTGTTGCACCTTACTTGTGTAAACGTGTATAACGCAAAACAAAATGTATTATTAATAATATTATGCAAATGTAGATCATTGTGAGCCACGGCACCACACATCACATACATACACTTTGTTTAAAATTTAGTTGCTCTTCTCAAAGCGCAAAGGTTTAGAATGAATTTTATAAGACGTTCTTAGCAATTGAATAAATAAAATTTATACAATATATGAAGAATTCGCAACCATACTTTTAAAGGAAAATCCAGCTGACGCTCAAGGGCACTGGTTTTGTCAGAGGTACAAATCCATTTAACATGACTGTCCTTAATGATCTGCAGAATGAATAAATACTGCCAGGCAAAAGAAAATCATTATTGACAGTTGTGGAAGATGACATATTTTATAAATTGTTTTTATTGACTAATTTACAACAAGTAAATTTTACACAATTTTGAGAAAAGAGATGAAATTTTGGTCTACTATTCTTTTCAGAAATGAGTTACAAAATGCAAACTCTAGTTTGTATTGCTTAGAAGGAAGCAACTAGCAGCGAAATCAAACAACTGCAAAAGGTAGGTGAAGGTTTAAAGCTTGGATTTATTCCCAAACTACATTGGAATTCTATAATATTACAAAAAAAGTACATTACATAAAGTATAATCAATTGTAAGCATCTTGTACTCAATACAAGGACAGAGAGAACTAAATTGATAAAGAAAACTAAATATCCAACATCAGACATACTACTACTAAAACAAGAGGAATACCAATCGGCACTAGATACAAAATTGATAACTAATAGCAACCCAAAATCCTCAAAATGTAGATATAGACTAAATGACGGAACAGATAACTACAAGTATAAAAACAGCCACAAAAAAGACGGAATCAAAGAGAAGCCAAATTAACACAACATACACTAGAACTGATGGCTTAAAGAAGAACAATCGATCAACATACACTTGAGTACAATGACCTAAATAAACTGGTGAAACAGCAGGTACAAAAGAATCTAAGAACATATAGAACTAACCAAATCCTCCAAACAATCGAGAACAACAAAAGCATGAAAATCCTAAAATCAAATCTAGCAGCGGGAAAACAAAAAATTATCAAAATACGGAACCATCAAGGATATATGATGTCTGATAAAACTGGAATTGCTTTAGTTAGTACCAAATTTTATGAGGAACTGTACACTTTGACGATGCCTAACTACAACATCACATCCAGAACCATCTTGAACGTGGAAAATATACCAAATATTACAACTTCTGAAATCAGATACACAGATTAGCAGAATGAAAAATTAAAAGGCGACCGGTGAAGACCAGATAAGAGCCGAAATAATAAAATTAGGGAGAATCACTCTTGAAAAAGCACTTATACTACTGAACTAATGCTTATTGGAGGGAAAAATACTTAAGGCTTGGAAAATCGCGGAAGTGATTTAGATACACAAGAAAAGAGACACCACTAACATGGAAAACTATTGACCTATAAGTCTCTCTCATCAATTTTATATAAAATATTTGCGAAAGTTGTTACCAACAGGCTTACCAATAAATTAGACCTATACCAGCCAGTTGAACAGGCGGGCTTTTGAAAGAGTTTTAGAACTATGAATCACCTACAAACTCTGCGATCAATTATAGAAAAGGTAACAGAATATAATGCACCATTACATCTGGCATTCATAGATTACCATAAAGTCTTTGACAGCATCGAAACCTGGGCTTTTCTCTCTGCAATGAACGATGCCAGAACTGATTTTAGATATTTCAAGATCATCAAAAACATACCAAGACGCCACCTACCATATTAAAATAGATGAAGAACTCTCCACAACGAAAATACTTCTAGGCAGTGGACTCAAGCAAGGGGATACATTGTTGCTAAAACTCTTTACACTGGCGCTCGAAAATGTATTTAAATCCCTGCAATGGAACAACATAGGGTTTAAGATGGACGGCGAATCTATACACCACCTAAGATTTGCTGATGACATAGTACTAATAAGTAACAACAGGAAATAAAGACCATGCTAAAGAAGCTTTCAAAAAAATTACGACAAGTAGGTTGACACTTGTATACTATTTGTGTGCATCTATGGACTGGGAACAATGACCATCACAAAGAAAACCGCTCAGAAGTTACAAATAACACAAAATTCTATGGAAAGGACCATGTTGGGAATATTACTTAGAAATTGAATTAGGAATGACGGTGAGATAGCTCTGTTATAGAGCGTTAGTGTACCACGCTAACAGTCCCGGGTTCGATCCCCGAATATGACTAAAATAATAACTTTGCTCTTTATCCACCCCAACTCCCATCAAACAAGTCGTAAGACTTCAGGGGCGATGTAAAATAGCTGTTAAAACGCAAAAATAAAGAAAAGAAGAATTCAGAAATTTGAAAAAGAACACAGAAATGAAGATGGGCGGGACACGTTGCTAGACAAGACTCAGAAAGATGGACAAATAAAATAATGCACTGGAAACCACGAAGAACACAGCAAGAGAGAGTAAAACCACAAATGCGATGTGAGGACGACATTGGGAAAGTAACCGGAAGACAATGGATAAGAAGAGCACAAGACAGGAGAGAATAGAAGGATTTAAAAGAGGTTTATATTTAGCAGTGGATGTTAAATGGCTAAGTAAAAACAAATTGAAAGAAAACATTTTGAGATAAACACTGTGGACCACAATTGCTATAGCAGTCTTTCTTTAGCCTTCCGATGGTATAACTGTTAGTTATGGTTTTGGTTTTTACATTTCCGTCTCACATCCATTTATTAAGATTTCACTTGCAATGTAGGATACAACAGAAATCTTGCATAACTAACAAAAATACAGAACGAATTGAACTTTTAAGAAGGATGCATCAACAGCTTAAATACTTATTTTTTATACATTGAGTTGATAGACTCATATTAATTTTTTGGTTCTAGAAGAAGAATTTTAAGGCTTTGAAAGATTTTTTTTTTAATTTTACAATATGATACTTAAGAATTACATAATATGCCACAACATCATAAAAATACTTTTGAATTGCAACGAGTAAAACCAGATTTGCTGACACACATTGATTTAAGCAGCCTGTAAACATTGACTTATTAGGTTTTGTGTTTTATAAGTCTCGGGAAATATTGAATTAAGAAATCTCTTTTAAAAGTTTTGGTCTTATATCTCTGAACTGTCAATAAATATTTGTTAGAATTCTTAGCAAGCCTTGTATTACAAGTAAATATTTGTTTACTTTGCAATATGTTTTGTATTTTGTTTAAACAATGTTCATTACAATATCTATAGAAAATGCAAAGATCTGCAACATTACGCCTACGAATAGCTCGTTTCTGAATAGAGTTTAGAAGAGATATTGCAGTTTTTGATGCTCCTCTTCATACTTGGGAACAACATTCAATACAAGGACGAATATAAATTCTATATATATATATATGCAAATTTTGAACAGAAGTAAAATACCTTTTTACATCTATTAAGAAGTCCTAGATTTCTAGATACTTTCAAAGCTAAGTCGACAACTTGGTCGTCTCATAGAAGATTATGTAAAAGATTGTAACACCTAGAAGACAAATTGAAGAAGATTTAGATATGGAGTTTTTGTTTAGTTTAATATTTGGTATTGATGATACCTCGGAGTTTTTGAAACAGAAATAAGTTGAGTTTTTAGAGTTAAAATTAATCATGTTAGGAGTGCTTTTTTCAGATATTGTTTTGAGATCTATGTTTATAGATGCTACAGATTCTAACCTAAAAATTTCAAGACGCTCTGCCATATTTGTCGATATGGTTTTTGGAAAGTATGAAGTATCAAGGGTGTTATCATCTGCAAAACTAGGAATAGGATTTTTAATTATTTGAAAAAGTTTATTAATGTAAATCAAAAACAAAGTTGGCAAAAGAGCAGAACCTTGAGGAACACCAGCATTTATGATTTTGAGGTCAGAGTTAAAATCATCAATTTTAATTATAATAATATTGTCCAAGAAAACTATTGATGAGATTTACAATTTTTTATCAAAACTTATACAATAGAGCTTGTCGACAAGATTAGGATGCCATACTCAATCAAACGCTTTAGAAATGTCCAGAGTTACTGCCAATTTTTTTTTATGTTATTCTAAAGTGGAATTCTACTTGTGACTAACATAAATAAAAAGATCTGTTGTCGAACGTTTAGATCGAAATCAATATTGAATATCTGAGATGAAGTTATTTTGTTCCAAGAACTTGACAATGTAAAAATTAATATATTTTTCAAATTTTTTTGACAGATTGGATAATAATGCAATTGGTCTATAATTTGAAGAATCAGACTTGTCTCCTTTTTTAGGTATATATTTGCAAAACAAAATAAGTTTAAAGAAGTTTAAGAAGGAAATGATTTGAAAACGTGTAAATTGCTTTCAGATAACTTACTAAAAAATAAAGGATTTGTATTGCTTTAATATCTAAGAGTTTAGTTGTATTAGAAGTGACTCATATAGTTTTAAAATACATGTAAAGGATCTACACTTTGGGAGAAAAGTCAAAATGTTTAGAAAATTAACAAACAAATGACTCTCATTTTTTGATACTTTGCCCTAAATCTTGAGAACAATTAGTAAAGTAATTGATGTATTTAAGACAGTTTTTTGAAGTAAATTTAACTATTTATATTGAGTAAAAAAACACATCAAAGCCCCAAAATTAAATCATTAGAATAATTGATTGAGGATGGGGACTGCGTTATTCCAAAACAATTATGAAGACGTCAGTGCCTGGGATCTCCCGTGGGGGGATGATAAAGTAATTACAATAGCGACGGGTGCCAGTCAGTCAAGCTTGCAATACAACAAGCCCTGAATGTTTAATAGGGGAACATTTTCAGCACTGAAAAATAATCATAATGCATTCATTGGCTTCCACGTATAGTTATAGCTTATCGCTTGCATTTTTACGACTTCGCTTTTCATTGTTGTCTGTCCTTGTGCAGCAGCCAATCCGTTTTGTTACGCGCGACACGATTTTTGACGTGCCCTCATTATCAACGAAAATAGACAGGTGTTGTAGCATGCAGACCCATTCAAACATGATGAATGGAGAAAATAATTGCCAGCACGCGTCCCTTAATAACAATCTAGGGGGTAAATTACATTCATTGTTATATAAAATATATTATATAAATATGTTTTGTTTTTTTTTCCTTTTTGAATACAACCACATGCTGTTAAGTTTAATTTATGCCGCCAGTTTGAGTTAAGTTCTTGTCGCGGTTTGTAAACTTTGCTTTACAGTTCCTCGGTCTCAATAGGCTGAGGGTATGAGAAAAGGGACTGCAATTTTAGAAGTTTGCTTGTCACCCAATTAAACTGTGTTACATGCGGTCGCTGTACCCATTTCTTATTAATTACAAGACAGGATTCGCATATAAATTTGACGTTTTAGAGAGCTTTGAAGAATAAAATTTGAAAAATCCATATAAATCTTTTTTCAAACTTTACTAATTCTACTGCATAATGTTTGTATTGTCAGGATTTAAAACGACTAATCTTTTGAATTATAAAAGTGTGGCGCGCACTAGTAATAATCTTTAATAATCCCCTACACACAACTTAAATTTCGCATAAATAGACAACTTTGCAAAGCCGCACGTATATCCATATGTAACAGGAATTAACCCCCGCACATGGTGCTCTCTACTAGACCAAACAATGAATAGAGATTGAGCCGTAAATAAGATTGATTTATGCGAGAGGAGAACAAACCCGGGGCTGACCTTCCCCTAATTGAAAATCCCCCGGTAATCCCCATAAATAAAATTTGCCATTCAACTGGCGTCCCATCGATATACAATGAAGATTATTAAGGGCACACTACACTCTCTGCAATTTCATCAAAATATTAATAACATTAAGAGAAATTAAATTAAATTAATATAATAAATTTGGGTTGCTTTTAATTGCGTCATACTGAATACAATTGTTGCATAATCTGTTGGAATTTGCATCTATCGATTACGTAAATTGAAATATTTTATTGTGTGGCAGCGTGTTTGACAACTCGTATATGTGATTATTTCGGATCGCACAACAGAAGCGAGAGAGGGGTTGGGGAACATTTGGAATAAAATTAAAAAACCATTGTGTTCTATTTTTTATGTTTATAATCCAGTTCCGAGTGCAATATCATATATCAAATACGGTGGATAAATAAATGCGTATTTGCATTTGAAACGGCAAAAATAGTAACTATGGGTATTCAACTAAATTCGTTTACAGAATAGTTTTGAATACTATATAAATTATAAATTAAAGCTATTTGCAATGTTTAGTTTTGTATAAACTGGTGCACTTTTTTTATTGGGTTAAATGTACGGTGACGACTAAAGGGTCCAGTTGTCAGCAAACGTGTGTTATAGTGATAAAGTATTCACTTATTACAACCAATGGACCTACTGAGCTATTTCTTATTCCTGCCAGGTATTTACATTAGGAAATTTGTCATTGCATTTAAAAAAAAATTATTTACTCGATTAATATATTGGTTAAAATTATGAAATATTATGGCAGGATTTATGCCTGTTATAATAATAATAATAACAAACTTCTAAGATGAGCAGGGGTTCATTTGAGACACTTTTTATTTATAAACTCATAGTTCAAAATATCTCTCTTACAAGTCTAAATCAAAAAAATAATAGGATATAAAAATTATAGGCAATTAAATTGTCTTTTTTGAACAGCTGGATCTATCTGTAACCGTCATGTCATAAATTAAAGAATTATTTTTGTTAAAATTTATGCTTAAAAGTCAAAAATTTGGAATTTGAAATTCAATGTTTCACCTAATAACATGTTTCAATGTAGCTCCTACCGATTGTGTGCTATTAAAGAAAAACTTCAAAGAGAACATTTTTTGAAACTTTAATGAGATAGGTTATGTATAAATAATATAATATACTAATACGCTTAATGAGATATCTAAACTGGTCACAATAGTTGCTCAATATGTCTACTACCAACTTCGGTTTAAACATTGCACCTTCACAGCATATTTCCATAAACCCTCTCAAAATTTCCAGGCGTTTCTTAAACTCCAGTTTCGACTGGGGTCTCGTACACCAGACTTTTTATTTAACTCCACAAAAAGAAATTTACGGGGGTTAGGTTTTGATATCGTCCCGGCCACGTTACTGGCCCCTCTCGCCCAATCCATCTATCCCCAAACTGTTCGTTGAGGTAGTCTCAAACAGCAAGCAAAAAATGTGCCGGCTCACCGTCATGTTGCAAACACATTTGTCGGAAAACTCCCATTGGTACTTTCTCTAACAATTCTTGCAAGACTTGTTCTAAAAAGATCTTGTAAATGGGACCGGTGAAACGAGGTGGAAACGAGGTCAACAATGCCAGCCCACACGTTGATTCCAAACTTGTGTTGGAATTTGGATTGTCGAATAGTATAAGAGTTTTTGTCAGTCCAAATATGGTTGTTGCGAGAGTTAAGAATGCCTTCTCCGTTAAATGTTGCTTCATCAGTAAAAAGAACAAACCATAGAAATTGAGGCTGTAAGCAACAGGGATTTACGAACCAACGAGAAAAGTTATTATGTGTTGGAAAATAGATTGGACTTAAAGCTTGAACTTTTTGCAGATGATAGGGGTGGTGCTTTTGTAGTCTATGAAGGCAAAATTGAAATTTTTTTGTCGAGGCAGTTTTGTTCAAGTTTGAGCAGGCTGATAATAACTTTGCGTATTTTAAGAACGTTATTAAAACCGAATTGAGTGGTTTCACAGACTTCTGTGTGACTTTCTGTTTAGTCGTGTAAGTAAAATGTGTAAACATAGTTTTAGGATTTATAATTGCTTGCACGTTTTTTTTATTTGGTGTTTTTGGAATCGTAATAAACGTAGAACGTAGCCAATCTTGTGGAATTTTTTCGATGTCATATATTTTATTCTATAGTTTTGTCAGATTTTTATGTTGCTTATATTTAATAGAATGTTTCTAAGAACATGTTGCCTGGTCCTGGTACCTTATTGATTATATCATTTAGTACAATTCTGTTTTCTAGGATGGTAGGTTTGGTTTTTTATGGTTTCTTTTGTGAACTAAAATCTTTGAAAAGATTTTCTCTTTTTTACAATTTGGCTTATCTCTAAAAGGTTGCCAATTTGTTTGTTTTGTTTATTAATACGAGGGACACTGTCAAAGTTTGCGGAAAATGTAAAGCAAAACACAAATTACGTTATGTAAACCGCTTTATTGCTTTTCAAAATATTTTTCTTTAAAATCTTACACTTTTGCATCCGATGAAACCAATCTTCAAAACAAATTTGCCACTCTGAGCGAGGTACTTCCAAAACAAGTGATTTAAATGCTTCAACGGTCTCTTTAGGCTCGCCACGCATTTTATTTTTGATATGTCAAAATAGAAAAAAGTTATTGGGCGATAAATCAGACAAATATAGGCAATGAGTCATTTATTGGATGTTGTTACTGGTCAAAAACTTTACAGTTTGTCGTGCTGTGTGAGCGCTTGCATTGTCATGATGAACAATGATTTGCCGGCTTATGTTGTTCCTTCTGATTTCAGCGATAACTTCCGGCAAACAAATTGAAGTATAATGCAACAGTTACAACATCCCGTTTTTTTTTTGAAAAAACAAACAATCATTCTTTTCAAACGCTTTGTGAACGCACCACTTTTGTGAGTTTAACTTCATTTTGAAACACCCATACAGCCGATTGCTGCAATCATCCACTTTTTTCTTGCTAGTTTATGTCAATTGAAATGACTTTTGGAGACGTCTATATTCAATGCAGTCATTATGTGTTTAACATTTGCGACATTGTGCCATCTTTTTGAGTATCTCTTCTGCCATTTAATTGTTTTATTGTTTTAGATCTTGAAATCATTAGTTTTTTTTTTTTAGTGTGCTATTTATGTTAAACCAAAACTTTTTAATATCATCTCAATTTTTTATGTTTATATATTTTTGTAATGTTTTTTAGCAATTTAAGTTTTAGTGTTTTTCTGGTTTACTTAATTTTGGCTTTAGTTAATTTCAATTTGACGTTAGAGCATAGTAGATTATGTTCTGACTTAATATCTGCCCTCGGTAATGTAGCAGATTTTGTTACAAAATTTATACAAATCATCTGTTTGATAGTTTGTACCAAGTATTTTTTATAACTAAGTTATTTTCTTTACAGTATTGTATTAGTTTTTCTCATTTCATTGTCTATGTTCTGGGGAGAGGCTAGGCATCCGACTGCTGCAACAAAGATTGTGAGTTTACAACGGAATTCATTTTAAACGTTAATTTAAATCGCTTTGGGCAGCGTGGGGTTTTATGACTAAAATACTTTTCTGGTTCGAAGTAGATAAATAATTTGTTTAGTGGTTTGGAATTCACTCATAACTGTGGGTCGTAATGTGAGTTGCCAGTGTTATGGGCAGAAAATAGGTTACGACCAGCAGTGGCGTGAAATACGGCTAAAGGGAATCTTTTATTGTCTGATTAATTTTTTTACCTACGTTGGTATTAAAGTTTTCTATTAATCACTTTTTTTTTAGATTTGTTTGTTGAAGCATAGATTTGAATAATATTAATATCAATTGGTTGACCATAAAATTGAATAAGTATGACACTTCCTGAAATTGTTATACAGTTTTTAACTGAGTTACAGAGTTTATTGTTTATCATTATTCCCTATCTATGTCTTTGGTTACGATCCGTGGCATTGCTACCTGAGTAGTAAAAAATTGAAAAGAAAATCCAATTTTGTTACGCTTGCTCTTGGTCATCTTACTTTGGTAATTCTAAGTATACTGGTATATGGTTGCATTGTTTTTTTTTTGCTTAATTATAATCTCCATGCTGTTGGTATGATTTTTGGCTCATTTGCTTTTAGAAGCAAGTTTTTGTTTCCAGGACAAACGGTGTCTTATTTCTTACTAACTTCTTCACTAGCTGTTGGTTGGACTGGAGTCTTTATACTTGCATAGCAGGGGATACCACGTATAGTTAAAGTTATCAGTTGGATTGGCTTTGCCATTATCATCATCATGTCATTAGGTGTTTGACGGTTTTGGTTTAAAGAAAAGAAACAGAAAATGCGCCTCAAAAATTATTTTTGGGGCTCACTTCTGCAGAATTTTATATAGTAAAAAACATTCAACGCCTTCAGAAGTCATTAGATGCGTCTTGCCGCTTCTGGTGTTTATTTAGAGACAAATGACATTTCAAACAGAAATGTAAAAATAATTTTATCATCTTGCAGTTGAAGAACTGGCAGAATGTTTTGTTTTAAAGGAGAGGAACGGAAAATACACCACAATAATTATTTTTGAGATCCATTTTTGTAGAATTAAATATAGACAAAAATAATGTAAGACTTTTGTCTTGCGTTCTTTCCGTTTCTTGTTTTTAAACCAAAATATTGTGCTAATTTTTTGATTACAAAATAACGTCTACGGATTTTTTTTTATTTTTTAGTTTATATTGTCGTTTATCTTGTCTCTAAAAACGCCAAAAATTGCAGGACTTCTCTAATGGCATTTGTAAGGTGAGGTTTTTTTGCTATATTTTTTGTTCTTTTTTTTTCAAAGAAAACATTGTGCCAGATATTTTTAAAGATTTTTAGAAATTTTCATTTTTTTTATTAATACCTACATTAAAAGTTAAAAAACTCATCAGTTTTTAAGTTTAAAACTTCATATTTCAATAAACTTCAATAGTTATTAAGGGTTTCAAAAAATACTGTAGTCCAAACAGTTTGAGCTCAAAACATTTATAAAGACTTAAATTAAATATAATGAGTTACAAATGTTTTTGAAAGAATTTGAAATGTTTTCAAATAGTTTTACAAATTGCGTTTATTTTTTTAATACTCAAAATGTCCCTTGCGCATCAACACTGAAGGAAATAATTGAAAAATTTAAGACCTGACCATGTTGGATGTTTTTTATTTTTATGTTCATATTTTATAGCTATATTTTGCTATTTTCTAAAAAAATGACTATTTTAATAGTTTATAGCCGGATTTTAAAGCTTTCTGTAAATTCTTTAAAATTTTATAGAGGATTTTGCATTTTTCAACAGCTTATGCTTATGTCGGATTTTAGTTTATTTTTTTAAATTTTAAAACTTGATTTTTCTATTGTTAAATTTTATAACAATATTTTAAGAGTTTATTTCCATATTTTAGTGCTTTTTTATAATTGTTTTATTTTAAATAATTTTGCTATTTTTGATCCTTTATGTTGCAGTTCTTAACCGTTATTAGCCAGTATTTTGTTCTTTTTAAAAATAATTTTTATATTTCATGACTGAAGATTATTTTTTATAATTAGAATTTTTTATTTTTTAATAGTTTATGACCAAATGTTAGTGTTTTTTGACAATATTTTATTATTTCATGGCCAATCTTTAATATTTTTACATTTTTTTGACAGTTTATGGCAGGATTTTGGTGTTTTCTGACAATTGTTTAAAAATTCAAGGCCAGAATGTGCTGTTTTGACATTTTATGAACAAAATTTTGTAGTTCTCAACCGTTTTTAGCCGGATTTTAGACATTCTACTAATATATTGACAGGATATAGCCGAATTTTGCTATTTTTAACAATATTTTGATATTTCATAAAAGGATTTTATAAAATAAATATAGAAAATATAAAATATTTCATAAGTGGTTTTGGTATTTTTGAGTTTTTATGATTACAATTTTACACATTTGAACAGTAACAGTGTTGCTATTTCTAGCAAAATTTTTATGTTTTATATCCACGTTTTGTTTTTTCAGAATTTTTTTATTTTTTTACTTTATAACAGTTTTAGGCAATATTTTGATGTTTTGGAGCCGAGCTTTGCTAATTTTCATATTCTATGTGTAGAATTTTGCACTACTTGATTTATTATTATTTCATGGTCGAATTTTGCTATTTTGACAATTTATAAATAGAATTTTACATTTTTCATCAATTTTATGACTGGATTTTGGTGCGTTCTAACAATATTTTTGATATTTTATAGTCGGATTTTGAAGATTTTTATTTTCCTTGAAAATGTTTACATTTTTTACTAGTTAATGTTCAAATTTTGGTGCTTTCTAACAATATTTTGATGTTTCAAGAAGACTGGATGTTGCTATATTTGATTTTTTATAAATAGAATGTAGCAGTTGACCATTGTTGGATTAGATTTGATCCGAAAATATAATGTTTTATGACTGAATTTAGTTATTTTTACTTTTTCTGAACCAAATTTTGTATTTTTAACAGTTTAAGGCCAGATTTTGATTTTTGGCAGTTTTTGAACTTAATTAAATAAAAATAATAATTAATTTTTTTTACATTTCTTAAGATTTTTGTTTTCTAACAATATATTGATGCTTCAAGACTGGATTTTGCTATTTTTGACATTTTATGATAAACATGTTGCACTTTTAAACCATTGATAGTCGGATATTGATTCTATTTGAAAGTTTTATTTGTTTTATGACTGCACTTAGATATTTTTGACTTTTTATTACAAGAATGAATTATTATTCAACAGCTTGTGGCCGGATTATGTATTTTTTACAAATTGTTGATATTTTATGGACGAATTTTACAATTCTTGACATTTCAAAAATAGCTTTTTACACTTTTTATCAGTTTATAGTCAGATTTTGGTATTTTCTAACAATATTTTGATTTTTTTATGGCCGCATTTTGTTATTTTTGACATTTTATAAATAGAATTATACTTTTGTAATAGATTTTTAACGGATTTTTAATATTTTTGAAATTTATTAATTTTTTTTTAATTTACGGCCGTGTTTTACTGCTTTCTAACAATATTTTGATGCTTTACGGCTAGATTTAGGTTTTTTTGACATTTTATGAATAAAATTTTTAAATCGTTGTTGGATGGTTTTTGATTCTATTTGAAAATATTTTTAGTTTTATGACCGTAGTTAGTTAGCTTGATTTTTTAAAAGTATAATTTTGTACTTTTTTCTTATAAGAGTTTTTTAACTTTTTAACATATATGAGAGACAGAGATTTTGGTTACTTTTTAAAAACTGCTAGCAAAATGGCTGTATTTTTTAACAATGTTTTAGTATTTTATGGCCGGAGCTATTTTTGACTTTTTATGAATAGAGTTTTGCAGTTTTCAATAATAAATGGATTAAAAATACAAAATTGAGTATGCATTTTTCAAAAACCGTGAGGAAACCCTTTTCATTATTTAAGGTTGTGGCCTAAAAATCATAGCTACGCCACTGGATGCTACACAGCAAAGAAAGACAATTTCTAATACAATCGGTAAGGCCCATTTTTATTTTGATGACTTTGTAAACAAGCAAAATTGCCTTATTTGAAGTGACACAAACTCACTTGTGTTTCTTGAAAGGCAAATGCATCTTAAACTTGTCACTGTTTGGTACAGATTTTGGCTCAATTGGACTTTTTAAGGATGCCGAGAATGCGGTCTATGGCGAACGGTATTGGAGATTTATAATCTAAGTTGTTGTGGCTCATATAGATGGTATGGTATGGATTTTGAAGATATGTGGTTCTAACAACAACAACAATTTTCCGTTTAGGCAACCAGATTTGGCCACCACGTACGATTTTACGTATTTATATTTTTTGTTTTGGGTTTTTGAAGTCAAATGTTTATGTCAAAAAGCACACAGCCATTTAAGCTTTAAAAGTCAAACTGTAATTTAATATTTTGTTAGAAGAAGTATGCAAAGCAAAAGAAAGCATTTATCAGATGTGTTGTTCCATACATATTTTCCACATATCTGGTGATTGAATAAATTTTTTTGTATTTTATCAAACAAATTATTTATGATTAAAATTATTCACTTTTGTTCAGACAGTCATTATTTAAATTTTTTTACAAACGTTATTACAGGTCTCTATAATCTGTCCAAAGAATTCAGAATGTTTGTGAGTCTCTTTTCTAGAAATCTTTATTGAAAGTTTGCAACCATTTTTAAAGGTTCAAAACATTACACTGAATGTCTCCTAAAAAATACAAACATTGGACAAGACGAGTCTATTGTTAAGCAAGCTCAAAAATACTTTTTTTTGTTCCCATATACCAATGCGTGCGTTGGCAAATTGTTTTTTACTGGATATTAGCTAAGGTTTTATTTATTGCTGCTTGACGTTGTTCTCTAATTTTTAATTTTTTTAATTTTCCGTCTAGTTTTTTTTATTTTCCGTAGTCATGAGAGCTGTGTGACTTAGTAATACTAAGTAAATATAAAAAACATCTTACATTTTATTATTTTAGGGATTTATACATTTCAAACATACATTATATGTCACTAACAGTAACCAGAAACTATTTAAATAATTCGGACAAAAGTGGTTAATTGGATCCGAATTTAAGACAAAAAATGTATTTTTAATAAACAATTACCTAATATCTTTTAAATTGACTTACCAACTTAAGCCAAATTTTTGGACAACATTATTACACGTATTACTGACGTTTTGTTATCATAGTCAAACATTGTATATGCAGTGGTTTTTGCAGTACAGTAACTTGAAAAAAAAAGCACTTAAATTTTTTTAAATAATGTAAACAGCACTTTGTTATAAGCAATAGTACAAAAACTGGCAAGAATTGTAAATTAGCACAAAACATAAGCCATTTACATGGTGTAATTAGATTTTTATTTGTAGACTTTCTGCGCGTGCCATCTGCAATGGAAGTGATTTTTTATATGCTAAGCATACTGAATTAAATCCTCTAGTGTAATTATCAACTGAAATAAGTTTTAACATTGTATAAAATGCTACAAGCTCTTACTGAATGCCGTACATGTGTAATAAAAAGCAAAAGCATATGACAGGCTGCAGGAAGACTCCGAAGATTTTAGCATTGATCGAGGCGTGCGCCAAGGAGATGTCATCTCACCAAAATTATTTACAACCCTACTAGAACATATGTTCAAACAGACCAACTTTGGTGAAATGGGCATAAACATAAACGGCAAAAAACTGAACCATCTGAGATTTGCGGATGATATCTTAACTATTATGGACAAAGCTAAACAAATGATACAGAAGTTCAATGCAGCATCAAACTCTGTTGGGCTCAAAATCAACACTAGCAAAACTCAATACATGACAAATCTTGTTGTAATTGAGATGGATGGGACAAATTTAGAACAAGTAAGCTCCTAAAAATATCTTGGCCACGACATGTTTATAGGTAGAGACAACTAAACCCGCAAAATTTTGAGGAGAATAGGTCCAATTTAGGCGGTCTTCATCTTCATCTTTAAATCAGATATTCCAATATGCTTAAAAAGGAAGGTATTTGATCAGTGCATATTGTTTGTGCTAACTTATGGTACTAAAACACTTATCTTCACAAAGAACACCACAAATAAAATAAGTATCGCGCAGAGAAAAATTGAGAGGTCAATGCTAGGTACCTCACTAAGAGACAGGGTCCCAAATAGCGTAATAAGGAAGAGGTCTGGAGTGACGGACGCAGTTACCAGTATAACAACATTAAAATGAAACTGGGCCGGCGAGATTTTTGGATAACCGCTGAACCAAGAGAATACTAGAGTGAAAACCACGCAGAGATGCCTACTAAAACAGAGGTCGTCCACCAACCAGATTGACCGATAACATCAATCGGACAAAGACCAACTGGACAGAGGTAGCACAAGATCGGCAAGGATGGATTAAGTTACGAGAGAATGGTCTGATGATGATGATCATTTATACTGGCACTTTTCATTTCATCCATGACTCTTTGGTTTTTTGGATCATACTGCGTATTATCTTGTGTAATTCTTTATATTCAGCATTTTTCTTTTGGATTTTTAGCTTTCTGCGTTGTTTCATCATTTTTATTTTTATGTTGGAGTACGAAGCTTTTGCTATTGGGTTTTTTGATAATTTGTGTATGTCAATACTTGTTTTAAGTTTGGGAGTTTTACAAAGCGGAGACGCGTTGTTGCTATGATTAGATTGTGATCTGATGGACGTTAGCTCTCAGATATGCGAAGACGGATTTTTTTTTTGTTAATTAGAATGTAGTCTATTTAAATTTTGGTGATGTGTTTTTTAGGGAAATGTTCAGGTATATAGACCGCGTTTTGCCAGTTTGAATTACGTGTTTGTTGAGATGTATTGATTGCTTTGACAAAATTTTACAAGCTTGTCCCCTCTATCGTTCCTAGTACCTAGGTCAAATTTACTAACTATATCTTAGTAGCTTTCTCTGTTTTATGTGTTAAAGTTGCCTATTAATATGTTTATATATTTTTTTTATTTCAATGTTTTCTTTATGCACTTGTAGATTTATTTGCGTTCTGCGTCTGGTTTCTCCGCTGTGGGGGCATGCAGTTGGAGAATGTTTAGTTTAATGGACTGCGGTTTAAGTTGTAAGAGCATGACCTTTTCCGAAATTGCCTCGAAATTATATACTGATTTCCGGATATTGTTGCTTACTACCACCGCCATTCCATGTCTGTGGTATTTATCTGATTTATCGCTGCTTGAATAGTATATGGCATTGTGTACCCTGCTGGACATTTTCTTTTAGTTGGAACTGGGAAATTCTAATAGCTAATACCATTGTTGCAACTCTGCATCTATATTATTTTCCACCTTGTGACAGTACTGATGCCGCTATTGTCCAGAATCAGGGGTGTTACCTGTTTTTTTTTGCCATATCTGGCTTTACTTAGTTTGGCCTATAGGTCACCGTGACCCAACTTCTATCTATGACGTTTGGTGTGACCGGCCTAAGTGAAACGTACTACCTCTACATCAAGACCCAAACACATCTAATTTAATTATAAAGTGCATTTGTCATTGTCATTAGTTTTTAAGTAGTTTTTTAAGCGTTTGTGACTGCGTTGATTTATTTATTTGTTTTGGTATAAAAAATTAAATTAGAAGAACCTATAGTGGCTTTACAGTTTTTACTATGCATTAAAAAGCAAAGTAGCAGCTTTTCTCTACCAAATCGAAATCTTTAGTTTATTTTGTGTTCAATAAAGTAGCAGTTTTTGTGGTGATTATGATGCAGTAACATAAAAGTAATTTTATTATATGTATATTTAAATAGTTTACAACAGCCTTAAAATGTCCTAGACTAAAGATTTGATATATTTGCAGTATGCCGGTTTGGCATTTCTATTATTTAACAAGTTGTCTGCAAAATTTTGTTTTATTATATTACAGTAAAATTAGAAAAATTAATAAATATTATAGTTAAAAATAATTGTTGCTATGTCTATTAATACAATAAATCTATGCAGTGTAGGTCACCAATATTATAATTGTATTTAAAACAATATGATAAAGGAGACCGTATTTATTTTATTTATTTGATTGTAAACTAAAATAGAAAAACAATGGCTCGGATTTATTGTTTTTTTACCAAGCGCTTATCTCCGCACACTTCTTCGTGCGCATGCTGTGCTCACCTTCAATTCTCTCTCCTTAGTACTGTGCTTACAATTAAATTGATCGGACGCGTTTACATAGGATTATGTATTACGTTTAATTAATAATTGTAAAATTAATGAAATAATGGTAACAACAATTAGTGTGTGATGGTTGAAGTACTTGTACAGAAATATGGGAGGCTGCAGTTGTTTTAGGGTATAGTAATAATAATAATATTATAATGAATAAATTATTTGTGACTATAATAATTAATACTAATCAATTTATATTTCATTAACAATAATATCAAAATATCAAAACTAGTTTATAAGAAACATAGATAATAAATTGAAAGTAAAATATTTATATTTTATTAAAAATAAATACTATTGAAAAGTTTTATAAAGTAAATGAAGCAAATATAAAATACTAATGATGATTTCTTTTTGTTCCAGGTAAGCTTCTGAATTAATAAATAATTAATCTTGCAAATAGCAACATTTTTGGTAAGGATTTATTATATTTCTACATTATTTTTATTTTATACAGATTTGCTATTCTTTCCTTTCATTGTTTTGTTTTTAAATTATTCATTTTAATCATTGCTACAAATTGTAATTTAATTAACATTGTTGTAATAATATTATTGTTCTGCATGTGCTTCATCGATTTAATCAATTGTTATGATACATTTACACTTGAAGTTATTGCAGTTCTTAGTAAATGACATCATTTTATATTACTGTCACGTCTGAAAGTCGCAATACTGTGATACACTGCTTTATCAATTATATGAAATTTGATATGTTATTTAAAATATTTTTTAAATTTACTAGCTGTCAATCTTGACATGAAGTATTTATAATAATATTCTACGTATTTCTATTTCATTTGACTAATTTAACACTTTTAACTGTCGTATTTGATATGAAAAGTAAGTAGTACTGTGCTACAATATTTATTTACATTTTCACTTATCTCAGATTAAATTTATATGTGAAACTTATAACACATTTTACCATATTTGACAACTTCATCAGTTCTAGCATTTATAGTATTGCTATTTTTAATCAAATTAATAATCGTCTGATGCTAACACAATTATAAATATAAAATTTATTAACTAGATAAATAAAATCAATAACAAATGTTAAAAATTTAATAGTTGACATTGTTTGTTTTAACTATTTAAAATTAAATCTTATCGAATTTATGAACGTTTTTAATCTTACCGCAACTTTATCCTAGTGTGGACCATTCCACGATATGCAATAGAAATAAACGGATAGAAAATATTAATGTTTAATTAGAAATTAGTTAAAGTAACCAACTAGTTTTGTCCTCTGGAACCGAATGGATGAAACAGTCGCTAATAGCATAAATGTGTTTAAATTACTCAAATAATATAAATGACTGAATCAAAATTTACTTAGTGTTGATCCCGGGTGTATTAACCATAAGCATCGGTTATCTCTTCCCCTACAACATAAATCCAGCACAGATTCATACTTAATAATCTAATTAACTGGGAGATTAGAGACAGTGTGCTTTTCGATTATAAAGGGCATAGTTTATCAGTGTTTATGCGTTGCTACTACTACTCTGTGTGTTTTTGGTTTAATCCTATTATACGCTTTTTCCGAATTTGTACTAATCTGCGTAATTTAAAATTTTTTTATCTAAAGATAAGCTAATTAGAAGTGCTACAATTTTTCTAATTCAATTAGATTTTTGTAGGGTGGAATTTATGGACATAGTTGGCGGCGCAACGATCCCCTCAGGAATAATTCGAATGACAGCTTAAAAGGAATCCTCGCAGACTAAGCTCATTATAAGTGGGTTGATTAATTAGAACGCCGTGTCAGCTACATTTTCCCCGACTGTGATAACTAGAAGTAGTGAGTCAGTCAAAAAAAGGGAACTATTAATAGGCCGGCGCAACTAACAGACCCTGTTATAATTAAAACAGGAAGCACATGAATAGAGCCCATATGAAAGGGATTTTTTATTTTTAGTACATAATATTACAAAAGTTTCTATTTTGTTTTCATTGAAATTGACTGAGGGGTGGGAAAATTAAGGAATAAATTCGGAGCACATACCTTATTCAGGTTAAATTAACGATCCGTTTAATTCGTTGCTTTAAGGTCGAAAATTTACATGCGCTAAAAATGGTCCTTTCGGATTCGACTGCTCTGAAAATTAATGTCGACTTAATTACGTCTGTTTTTACTACCGACTCGGTTTAATGGCAGGAACATTCCCGACCAATTAAACCTTGAAAATAAAATTTATTTAAAGTTTGATTCATATATGAATCTCACGCAATTTTCATCTAATAATGTCAGGCGCTTAATTTATCTTGTAAAGAAGCACCCCATGCGGTGTCTACATAGATAACAAGCCTGCATTCCCACGTTCATTAGATCTTAGTAAGGCGACTTCCACATAAACGTAATTTGAGATATGAGATACCGTCGTGTAACACCTCGTCATCCGGGGCCAGTTTATCTAACGTCATTAAACTTTATATGCCACAAATTTACATAAAAGTGCAGATTTTTATACGCAAAAAGATAACATTGAAATTAGCACGGTTTTTGACATTGGACAAAATATAATTCAAATAGGCCACTTCTTCTTTTTTACGAGTATTACAATCAATAATATTATGGATAAAAGCATTAGTAAATACATAAACATAATATAAATATGAAGTAAATACAAATACAAAAAAGAAAAACAAAGACACATTAACAGTTTACAACAAATTTTCATTAAAAAACAAATTAATATCATAATAACTTTTGCGACAAAGTAGGAATTTATGTTCTTTTTTAACATCTTGTAGTTAAACGTTTTTAAACGTAACTGAAAACATTACATATTTTAGCCACATATAAACTTCTATGTTTGGTGTTGTAATCATGTATATCACTATTCTTAACATAAGATACATTTTTTTAATAATTAGTAATTATTGTTTTAAGTTGATTGATACATGTTTCTCTACAAGAACTTCTATACTGGATGTTAAAATTTAATATTATAATTTTTGTTTTAAATTATAAATTTTTGATTGGCATATGAAGCATTGCCCTGAAGAGACATGACACGATAAATAGCTATAAACAAGACTATATACATAAATAGCGAACCATTTAAGTTTTTTTTTTATAGCAATTTTGAAATATAATCAATATACACATCATTTTTTTTAAGTTGCCTATACAGGGTGTAGATTAATTGGCGGACAAATGTAAATGTAAAATTGTACAGCCCTACTGCCTGCTTGATAACCATATTTTTTTTCATAATGTTAAACCGCACTCGTTGAGACTACCACATTCACATTGAAGACTAGGTTTAAACAGTGTGTGGACATTGACCTTAAACATTTGAGCATCATTTAGCAAATTAAATTTCTCAATCATATTAATCATTTGTTAAGAAATGAGTTTTTAAGTGAATTCAGATAGAAATCTGCCTTGTTAATATATTAATTGTTAATATCTTTTTATCGTTTTTTTTGTGGATAAGATTTTTAATTTGGATGGATATTTACCTAATGTAAGACATTTGCTAATTAGATATAGTAATGGTTTTAGAACTTTGCAATATTTATGTTTTGCATACAGCTAATAAGGTCTAAAATTGTTTGCTCTGTAGTATTTGCAAAATAGCATAAACTGACATAACACTAATTGCTGATTTTGAATAATTTGTGGAACCGTTTTGTCCAAATGTCTAAAATCAATGTGGTTTGGTGACATTAACAAAATATATTACAAATTTGTCAGCCAAGTCTACTGAGCTGGATATTTTATTATTATTAATGTTCAGTAAAATATTATTTATTATGTTATATTATTTTTCTAGTTTTATTATTAATTATTTACATGGTTAATATTATGCTATAGTATTTAGCTTTAGTTTCACTAATTAGTTTATTATAATTTCTTTTTTAGTATTTGCACAAACGGTTTAGATTTGAATCTGCTCAATGTGAATGTTTTTCAAATTTATATTGAAGTTTATAGATTGAATTAAAATAATAGAAGGTTTTGCAGTACTCATTGATGCATTAGATGAGTCAACATTTGTTTATTTATTAAATTAAATTAAATTACTATTCCAACAGAACTAATAGTTCTAACATGGATAATATACAGACATATGTATGTAGAGAGATACAAAGTAAATAATAATTGTGATACAATTATATAGTGAAGTTATGATTTGAGAATAAACAAAAAATCAAACAAAAGTTATACAAAAATATACAAAAGTTATACAAAATTATTAATAAAATGCTTGATTTGGCGTTACGGAGTTTACAGCATTCATGACTCTGTTCATCGGTGTATTAGCCCAAACAAGTAAATGTTGGTTGGTTTTTAGCTGTTAGTTTTGGTACATGGAAGTTCAAACTGATTAATATGATCGGACAATCTACATTTCTTCAAACTAGCTTAGTGGTTAGCGTTTTATAAGCGTTTCTACAACGATCTTGAAAAGAGTCAAAATTAAAACGGTTTAATAAGACATCGTAATCTGTACGACCACGAGGCGGATAGTGGCCATCTTCTCGGTAAGACATATACTTTAATTAACGTCTTTTAACTTTTTCCAAAGCATAAGAATAAATTGCGTAGTATGAAGACCACACCGTACTACAATATTCTAATTTACTTCTGACAAAAGCAAAATAGGGTACTTGCAAAGATTCTTTATTATAAAATGGTTTTGCTGATCTAATAATAAATCCTAGCGATTTTAATGCTGAGTTGACAATATTGTCTATGTGATTACTAAATATTAATTGACTGCCAAACAGCACACCAAGGTCTTTGTAAGTTGTAATCTTTGATAAAAGTTGGTTGTCAATGGTAAAATCATAAACTATATTTGTTTTTTTGCAAGAGTTTGTCATTGTACAGCATTTTTTTATATTTAGTTGCAAATAGTTTGTTTTACACCACGTAGATAACATTTGAATGTCACATTAAAGTGATATGGCAATCAGTCATAGATGAAATTGTAGAACTAATTTTTAAATTGTCAGTTTACAGTAGACTTTGATTTTTTTAAGTTTTTGCAAATATTATTAATAAAAATAATAAAAATTAAGGCCTTAAGTTGGATTCTTGGGGAACACCACTATGTGCTGGATAGTTAGTGGATTTGAAGTTTAAAACCTCAACATACTGCTATCGGTCATTAAGATATAACTGTAATAGATTACAAATATTGTTATTGTATCCAACAACACGTAGTTTATCTATTGTAATCCCGTGATCTAATGTATCAAAGGCTTCACTAAAATCAGTGTATATTACATCCACTTGCTGTCGCATCGAGCGATGTGGAAACAAATTTTGTAAAACATAGCAAATTTGATGCAGTAGATCGTGCTGGTTATCTGATATTCGACTTTTTACTCCAAAATAAAGCCGGTCTGCTATTATTTGTTCAAAATATTTAGCAAAGTTGTTAGTTTAAGCAATTGGACAATAGTTTGATATGTCTTCTCTGTTTCCCTTTTTAAAAATTGGGCTGACAAGAGCAATTTTTAATAGTTTTGAAAAGTTGAAGTTTAAAGAATATTAAGTTAAACAAATAATGTAGTGGATCTGCTAAAACAGTAGCGCAGTCTTTGGCTAAAAAAGAAAGAATGCTATCAGGTTTAGAAGCTTGTAGTTTTGTAAACACTACTAAAAGATTAGCAAATGAGTTTAAGATTTCTTGTTGGTCATAATTTCATTATGAGTCATAAATGATAGAATTCTTGAACTGTTTTTCAAGCAATTTATGTATGACCAAAATTAATTTGGATTGCTTTGAAATTTTGTTTCAGCTGCAGTAGTAAACATTTTTCTGTCTTGTCGATAATAATTGGTTTTATGTTAACTATATAACTTGTGGTAACGTTTTTCTTGCTAAATAGTTTGCATAAATCAGTGCTGAACCGCCGAGAATTTCTAGACAACTTACGTTGAATTGACTTTGGAATATGTCTGTCTAATAATTTCGATATTGTTTGGTACAGTTTATCACAGCGTACGTCAATGTCTGTTTTAGCATACATTAATGACTAATTACTGTCAAGAAAAGCAGTGTACAAGTTAGATAACTTAGCTTTTTTAAAACAATATTTGTATGTCTGTTGGGATAAAACGGCAAATTTAGTAGTTGTAGAAACTTTCATATCAAAAGCAAGAGCGTATCTTTGGTTACAAATGGGGAATAACAACTAGAAAGTGAACATTTAATATCAGATGACGTTAAAACAAGGTCAAGTATTCTATTATTGGTATTTATAATATTATTATGTTGCAAAAGATTGTTATAGTTTAGGAAATTTAAAAAGTTAATGCTTAACTGATCAGGATGATGACCAGACAGAGATTGTTGAAGATTACGAATATAGTCGCCTACAGTAATTGTATTAGTGCTGATATCAAAGTTCTCTTCAATAAAATCATAAAATGCTTCATGTACAGTTGTTGGTTGAGAGGGTGGTATATAACAAACAATTATTAAAAAACTTAACTTGTATTTATAAAAATTAAGAGAGAAATCTATTTCAACAATTGGACAATGAGCATTGGTAACTGGAATGCATAGTACAGTAGCATCATCAACAACAATTAAAACTCCACCAACTATACATCGTGTACGATCAACTCTATGCACAAAATAAGTTTCTGGAAATAATTTCCTAATGAGTGTTCCGTCTTTTAACCAGGTTTTACTTATTGTTATAATATTAAAATTAGAAGAACATATCAAAGGTTTGTGTTTTTGTGTTTAATCCTTGTGCCTTTTGATAGTAAAAGTAAGTTACTAATTCATTCTGTTAGGACAATGTTAGTGTTTTTGTACAAGTATTGTAGGAGTACTGTTTATATACTTAATGTAAATGTTTTTTTTTTGCCGTTATCAATGCAAAACTTTAAACAATTATTTTTTTGTACTCTTGTTATTGGGGAGTTTTGTCGGAATTTTTAAATATTTAGTTTTACTACTTTGCTTCTTTTAATACTTTTTTTGCATTTGTTCAAGTAGAAAAAAATGCTTTAATCGGGCGTGGCTAAAAATTGTATAAGAAAAAATTACATATTAAAAATATTTAAAATTAAACCTTAAATATCTACTGTAAGTTACGCCACTGGCACCCAACAATGGCTGGGTTTGTTTACGCGCTTGCGCAACAGATGTATATGCTGAGTATGTGGGGTTATATTACTTACAGAAATAATCTAATTTGAATATCACAGATAATAACTATACAAGCCAATTTGGCGCTTAAAGTTACAATAAAACAATGATACAAATAATTCAAACAAGTTAAAACTTAATTAAAATTGATTTGTTGGTAGCACTATGTTATTACATCAGTGACGTACTATAGACATGTAATAATGCAACAAGTTATGTTTAACTACTACAGTTTTATAAGATTTGTTGTTTTGTTTTACAGCAATATAATCTATTTTAGACTTGCTAATTGTTCTATTTGCATTTATAACAATTCTTGTAGGTACTATTCCAACAATTTTTTTATTGTCATATCTAAAAAATGTATGTTAACACAGATTTTCAGAGTTAATTGAATTTTAATTTTATGTTTTGAACTTATCATTATTGTAGCACTTGATATTATTCAGGGTTTTTTTGCCATCTTAATTTTAAATTTGATTTATTCATTATTTATTAATCCAGGCTAGTTTGATTTGATATTTTCTGATTTTTACGGCCTAGTTTGTCTAGTTTATTTTATATTTGTGAGGGTTTACGTGTTTTGTCTTTGTTTGTTTTTTTCTTCCACTTTTTTCTTGTTTGTTATCGAGGTGATTATATTTGCTATTCTATTTTCTTTTACCCTTACACTATTACTGCTATATCATGTTTAGTTTTACTACTTCGCCATGATAAATTTTCTTCAGGGGATTTTAGCATTTTTTGTTGCTAATTTGCATTACAGTTTTATAGGTATTCCCTTATAAGGTTTAATAATATTGATAATTGATTTTTCTTTCCTGAATCTGAAAGTCTATTTTTTTTAATTTCTTGTGTTGGTTTTTGTTTACAATGTGCTCTAGCTAGTGTTGATGAGGCAAAGCGGTCGACATGTCGAGGTTTTGCTTTCTGCCTTAAAGTTAGGTTTGTCACATAACCATAACTGTATTTGTATGCATATCATTGCTATGTGATCCGGTCATCCGTATTTATGGCATTTGCCTTTTTGGCAGTCTTTGACTATATAATTCTGAGAAGTTACAAACGATCAAATATTGTAAAAAACTCAAAAACCTCAATTTTTTCAAATTTTGATTGCTTATTACTCAGAAATGGCTCACTGAAAAAATCTGAAAAAAATCACTGAATCAAGATTCATGTAGAGAAAAGCATTTTTAGTAAATTGAGCAAAAACATATTTTTATTCTGTACCCTTGTTTCATACATGACCATGTATACATTTTTGAAATAAATATTATACTCTTCTTCTTCATACTTTTTTAACTACTTTTGAATGTAAACTTCTTCCATTTTGGGCAGCTTGATGTCGTCGATCTAGATTTGTGTGGCCTTCCGGCACTTTTGTTGTTGTTCTGGGCTGCTATTTTAGCATTTGGTTAGGGCTAGGGTTTTGTTTTTGCCACAAATCTTGCCTTTGAGCTGCAAAATGCGCTTTGCTATGTCTGATACCGAGCATACTAAGTACTTCTTTGTATGGTAAATGTTTTTCACCGTATGAAAGGTCCAGTTCCAGTTGTTTACGGTAATTTAACTTTATAAGCATTTGTAATCTTATTTAATTAAATTCACTTACAATCCAGCTAGCCTTAACGTTATTAAATGTATCTAGCATTATTCTTAGTTGGATTAAGTAAATACGCAAATGATTCAGATATGTTTCATCAATGTGTATACCCATTTTTTTTATGTCAGGCTAATTATTTTGAAATTTTGTTGTTGTCTTTTTGTACATCTTTTTTTATTAGAATTTTATTTATACTTGATTTTCGTCAATGGTTATTTGGAGTGTTACGTAGTTATATATTTATTTAACTAGGTTTGAGTATCTACTGTAAATTTTGGCTACGTTGATAACTGTTTGACTTGCCCAAAGGGTCGATTCTAATGTCGGTGACTTTTGTCATCAGCGTTATTTTAGTGTATACATCATTTTATCTTTTTTTACTGACATTTCGTCATTTCTATAAGAAAGTTACCGATGACAAAAATCACTGCTCTTAATTGAGCTCCTTGAGGTTTTGATTCAATTGAACGCTTTTTGATAGTCTACAAACGATAGGTACTCTTTTTAATTAAGGTGTGTATTACTTGCAAATGGTCCGTTGCACTAAAACCTGCTCAATACCTCGCTTGTTTAACTGGTTGATAGGAATTAAATTTATTTGTTGGGCAGTTTGTTTGATTTTTGTTAGAAGTTTGTAGAGATGTGACAGTAGGGTAGTAGTATCTTTTTTTTTATAGGATCACATTTTGTTTATCTTTAACTGTTACAACCGCAATTAAGACGCCAAACTCCAGTTTTCATACTAGTGTATCGGGCGTCTTTCTGCAGGACTTTTTGATGTCCTCCTTCTTTGGCAATTTATTGAAATCTAGTGTTGTTCATCTTGTCGACACGGTCTTTCCCGTCTTCTATTACGAGTTCATCTCACAAAATTTTGTATGTCGCACTGTGTTCTAATGTCTTTTCTTATTATGTGATCTTGTAGGATGCAGCCTACTATGGATCTTAACATTTTTATCTCCTCTGTTCTGATGAGTCGCTTTGTTGGAGCGGTTTCCGCTCTAGTATCAATTGCGTATGTAAATAATTAGATGGACACCTTGGAGAAACAGTAGAAGCGCGGGATGGCCGTAGATGAGGTGGAGCGACGACATAAAAACGTACGACTCAATTAGTACCAAGTAGCCCAGAACAGAGATAGATGGACAAACTTAAGTGAAGCTCATACCCTGAAGGTAGAATCCAGCTAAAAAAAAGTCATGTTAGGTCTAACGCAGGTTTTGCTTTCCACAGACATAAATTTGTTTTGCCATATTATATTCCTCAAGTAACTAGATATTAACGTTGTTTTTGTTGTTTGTGCTTTCACTTTTATTTTTACGTCTTTATTACTTGTTAAAATGTCGCCGAGGAATTTGAATTGCATAACTTGTTCTACGCTCTTATTGTATATTACGAGTTTGCATTTGAGTGGCTCCTTAAGTAAGGTACTGTGTTTTGCACGTTGATATCTGCATGTTGAACGTTGACGCAGATTTGAACAATCTATAGAAAAACTGTTGTAAATTGTTTTTGGTCTGATCTTGGATATCAAAAAAGCGTCATCGGTTTAGCATACCACTCTCTCTTTGTTTCCCATTATCAAACATCTTTACACTTTCGTGACCTCCGAAATTATTTTGTCTTTTATGATGGTAAATAAGGCAGGATTTAAATTGTCTCCCTGTCTTATTCCAGTTGATATGGATACTTTACTGAATAATTTGTCTGTTATTTTTATAAAAGTGTGGTTGCTACTGTTAAGTTTAGTAATGATAGTTATTCTACTTGGGTATATATATTTTTTATTCAGAAGCGGCACAACGTCATCTTGCTTTACTCTTTTAAAAGCCTAGGTAAGGTTGACAAAACTCATAAAAGCTGGTCTGTTGAATTCTTTAGTTTTTTCGGTTGATTGTCAGATGAATATTACGTCAATAGTAGACCTGGTTTTTAGGGATTTAGTTCTTGTTGTTCTTTGCATATCACAGAGGCAGCCATTTTTTTCTTAAAGATTTTCGTGCAGATTTAATACCGTACTGAAAAAAAATTCTCTAGTTAGCTAGGACAGTTTTTATTCTTTTTTTGTATATTGGTTTTCTTATACTGTACTTTCACTCTGTTGGTATATCTTTTTTGTGTCATATTTTGTTATAAATAATATAGATCTAGTCCAGCAGCATTGTACCTCATTTTTTAAAAAGAATAATTAATTTATTCTGCTAAGTGTTGGGTAGTTTTACTTCTTTTATAAAGATTCCGGCAACTTATTTAATTTAATTTAAGCTTTTAAGTTGTAATTCTGTCTTTGTTCGGTGATTTTCTATTTTTAATTTGACCTCCGAAAATAAATATGTTCTATTTTATTTATAGAAATATACTTTATCCGGTAAGTCGAGAGTTGAGTTATTTATTATGTTAGTTCTTCTGTACAAATTGTTGTTTTTTAGTTTTGCTATCGTTTTCAACTCCTTGGGCATTTCTTTGGCGAAGTCTAAGAATGTTTTTTTGGATGTTTTTAATACCTTTGATGGTACTTTTTTATTAATTTTCTTTTTTTTATGATTGCATTAACAATTTTCTTGAAAATTAGCTGTTTTGATCACCAGGCTTTGTTTCATTGAAACTTTTGTTGATTTTTTTTACCTATTTTTTCTGAAGATCATTAAGTATCCACCTTTCCCGGTTTTATGTTTTTTACCAAATGCATCTTGTTTTTTGATAAGATTTCTTATGCTGGAGACCCTGACTCTTGACTTTGTTGTCCTACTCGGATTATTTATGCGCCAAGGTTTTAGCTTTTTTGAACTTTTTTATTTCTTTTTTGCTTTTTGTCTTGCTTAGTTGTTTCTGGTATTGAGGTTCTAGTTGATTACCTGTACTTTCATTTATTTTTTACATTGATTTAGTTATTCACCGTTGTGCTGGACAGTCACTGATTGACGATAGGATGGAACCTGTTTTTTTACCACTTTTACCGATTGGTACTGGAGTAGTTGTACCGTTTTAATTGTTGGCTTTTTTGCGGTATTATACATATTTGTTGTCGTGGTCTGTTGCCAGGTTTGTTGTTGTTGCCGTTATTCGAACCGGGAGTAAAAATAAAAGGGAGAGAGAAAGAATTTAAGAGGTTGAGAGTACTTTTTATTCCTCCCTCTGAGTAATCCTGTTAATCCGCGCCAAATATATTATTTTACTTCATTGTTAGCAAGAGACAATTTACCACCTGGATTTGCGCCTGGTTACACGTGTATTTTCCAAGAGGTCTTTTTACCTAGAAACATTTTATTTTGTTAGAACAGTATTTTAAGAAAATTCATGTACCTAAACTAGTTACTAACTTGGTCTCTTTAATTTTGTTTTTTATAAACGACTATTTACTTTTTTTGTTTTTTAGTATCTAGTACATCTCAAAAACATCTACACATACACTTACTACAAACATGTTAGAGAATCAACCTATAAGCCTTCAAGGCAGTCAAAAAAAACAATAAAGAAGACTAACGAGAGCAAAATGTTAAGCAATTTAAAGTTAAAGGCGTAACATAATCAAATTCCCTGGCTAAAAATCTAAACATTAAAGAACATTTAAAGTCACGTATGGGAGTAAAGCCATTTAGACTGAAACATTATATGTTACGTTCTTGAAACTGATAATCAGAACCCTAACCGGCTTTTTCCAAAAGAATGCACTTGCCTACATGAATGATATAATATTATTTTTAGAAAAATTACTACTAGCTTGTCAAAAGAAGAAAAATTGAGACGTTTATTGAACCTGAACTTGCTTTCAGGATTCAATACGAGACCAAAAAAGTATTTCGAAGTAAACTTGAAACGTAATACAGCAACTTGTGGTAAAAATGTCAAGGAAACAAAAGGCATTCCTAACAGGACTATCACAGAGTACTCAAACCATAGTCATGCAAATAAGCCGATCAAAAGTGCAAAAGCTTACAGGACTTACTACTGGACTCTGTGGGGGTAGGCGGGGTACTTAGTTTATTAATTTTTGGGGGGGGGGTGGTTTAGAAGGGTGTATCCTTCCTTCCGCTCAAGTGTTATTTATTATGAAATTGGATATTTTTTACACATGTTTGCATTTATACTGTTTTTAATATGAAATAATGAATAACATTTGTCAATAAAACGTCATAACTGGGCACAATATCTAATTTATAGATTATTAACACTGCAACTAAGCTGTTTATCTAAGACAAACAAATTGCACTACATCTGCTGATCGAGTGCTAGGCTTACAATACGCAACGTAGTTCCTTCTTGAAAAGCACAAGTTAATCAAAGAAGAGTTCATGACAGTATCTTGACAAATGTTACTAGACTTCATTGAAGGAATTACTAGAAAAGTATTAACTAGAGGTGCACAGTAGTACTAAGAGCTCGCAGCGCGGGGTCAATAGATATTGAGAAGAGGAAAAAATGTTAAGAACACGGATAGTAAAAGTTTATTTGGTTATTGGACTACGTTGTCCATATTGTAGACATTACTACCCTACTGACCGACATGTAAGGATACAAAAAAAATTAAAGTATGATTCATACATAGTAAATAGTTTTCCAGATTTGGACAAAACTACTCGCTTAATAAATGCGCTTGTTAGACATCAAATAATCAATCATCTACGAAACAAAGGAGAGCTTAGCAAGTAACTGTGTGATGAGTTAATCATCAACCTTGACTATGTTGTACATCTCGATATTGTTGGTTGGAGTTTGAGTATTATTGTTTTTCTTGGCAGTCTCGGTCAGTAATTTTTTTTACTAATTCTAGAAACGCTTTGTTAAATTCTATGCTAAAGACAATTTTCTTCAAAGGAATGGAGATTAGAAAATACGGGGAAATAAATTCTGCCTTGGTTTGTTTTATTTGCCAAATGAAAGTATTCTACCGATATGGATTACATTTTGATATTGGAAGCTACAAAAATATTTACCATACAACTGCAACGTATGGAACTTATATGCAAAATATAAATTTTGCTGGAAGCAATTATAGAAGCACCGGCACTTAGAAAGACTTTGTAAAAAAGCAGAAGGTAAGAAATAGCAAATAGCAGCCAAGCATTATCTATTGAAGAAACCGAAGTTCCAAAAACAAAAATACTGCTATCATGACTTACAAACACGGTCTCCGCACTTTGGATAAGAAAAAGAAAACTTTTATGATACCTTCTACTGAGAACACGGAAGTTCTAAATAGAGCTGTATTGTTATCATAACCGAGGAAAAAATTTCTTATTGTTTTGAATAGTTGTGCCTAACAAGCGTTACCACAGCATATTAAGGTTGACACAGGATCTTTTAAATACAAACTACAACTTTAGAATTAAGACACACTGGTTAAAGTACGTTTGCTGTTTAACAAAAAGAGATTCTTGCGGATGCAGGAGTTTTTAACGGTTGAGAAAGCTTAGGGGCATCATTAGAAAATTTTATTGGTATGATGTTCTTATGCCCTGCAGATCATTGTATAGTGTACCCAAAGATATAGCTCATTAGTAGTCTTTTTGGGGGTCCATTAAATCAGTACTTAACAATCTCCCATCTTTTATACCTGTACGGAACGGGCTATTAAAATGTTACCTGAATGCTATAAAACCAGGAGTTGTATTAAAATTATTCTTACATTTTCTGTAAACGGCTATGTTTTGTTTTCTTTTGAAAATATGTTTTATCCTCTTAGTACAGGTATAAAAGATGAGAGATTTATAAGTACTCATTTAATGGACCCCAAGGAGACTACTAATGAGTTAATCCGATAAGTCAAAGTAATAAAGCCGATATATCTTTGGGTACACTATAACTACATCAAGAACCCTATCTAGCAAATCATCGGCACGTTTAAAGCATGTACAAACAAGAATGTAAAACTGTTGTAAAACGCACAATAAAGAAGAAATTGTGAAGATTGATCAACTAATCTTTTTTTTCAATATTTGTTTAGGTTTTACTCTTGTGTTTTTACCTTACAGGTGCTTTTGAATAAGTACCTGTAAATTAATTACACAATATATACTACCAAACCTATTAATAGAAACAAATTTTGCTTGTGAATGTTGTGTGTTGTTTTAAATACGCATACATGTGTGGCAGACATTACTATACTAATACTTCACAATGCACTGCACAGCAAATTACAAGAAAAAATTCAAAACTGAGAGAAACGGCTATTAAGGGAATGTTAAATAACGTTTTATATACAAAGTATAATACACATACTAAATTTAACAATTATTAACATCCCATGACATATTTATTGGAACGCTTGCTCGAGAGCATTTTTTTTCAATGTTATCTTTTCTGTTTATTTATTCACCAGCCCTTAAATAAATACATACAGCAAGTGGAAATACGTGCAAGTGACCACTGAATTTTTTAGTATTCTTTTAATTTAAAAAAAGGCGAATGGGAAAATATAGGAATAAATGCGTACGTGATCATGCCAGCTCAGTTCCCTTTAGTCAACATCAACAAAAATTCAATCTAACATATTTGATTGGAAGATTAATGCGTTGATACAATTTTTGTAATTCCATCGACACACATTATCATAGAAATTTGGTATTATAATCTTCCACTGTGGACCGATTTAATATGGAATTCCAGTAACACAATCCTGCGGGTCATATACATTCACGCAATAAAAGCAGGATTAATAATATCGGTCATAATTAACCATCAATTAAAGTCGATTAACACTGTTCTGAATGTGGAATTGTAACGTTGTTGTTGCTGTATACGAATGAAATAAACATCCCCCTTGTTAAGTACGTTTTAATTTCGCTGGGACGAAACCGAAACTGCTAATTGCGATGCAGTTTGCCGTCGTGCCGCCGAGCTCATCCCCACTAAATCAGGGAAGGAATTGTTTGCGCAATTAAATAAATAAATTCCATTTTAATTCCGTATAAACAACTGAATTAGTTGCGTTTAGCTTGTAGCTGTGTTCTCTCTCAGTCGGCTGATTACATGATTCGATTGCAATAAATTCATTCAGGAAAGTAGACACTTGCGAAGTAATTAATACAAAAAAGCAAGTTGAAAAAGTTAAATGTATTTTAATAACTCTTGCTACCGTGGGAAATGTAAAAAATAAGAAGTGTGTGACAAATTGTTTTGAACACGGAATTTGAAATTGGGACTATTTTAGAAAGTTTTCATAATTTGAATTGTCTGTGGGTGGTCTTTAAAGGTAAAGGTAAAGTAAATATGTTTAGCAATTTGAAAATATATACCTATAATAAGAATTTAATTTTATGCAAATAAAATATATTTAAAAATATTGTCTTATTAAGAAACAATGGTGCAACTCTTTAAAGTTTCGGGAATTAAAATCAAAAACATGTATTTAGGATTGTGCCGTGCTTTGCTACGAACGTATGTGCCTCTCTCGTATATTTGTAGTGTGCGTTAATAGTTCTACTCAAACATGCGGGACTTACCGTTAAACGTGGAATCCGAACCACACTACTAGAGGGGTTTACTAGGCAGATATTTTGTTGGTTTGTAATAACCTTGCGAAGGAGACGACCGCATCGAAATATATTTGATAAATTAGATGCTGCCGCTGCTGGGAATCAAACTCTGGCTGTCTGCTCAACAGTCATTGCAAAAGAACCTTCTGACGTTATCATTGTTCAAAATAAAAAAATTATATCCTAGAGACAGATCAAAACAAAAGGCTTGTTTATTATTGGCGTAAAGTTTCTAAACACATCTTTTACGTATACGGCAAATGTTTTGTTCTGTGTTTCTTCTAGTGTAAGTGTATTCTATTCAAGAGCAGTTTTATGACGCCGGTCTTTGGATTTTATTGCTAGTTTTACTATATTGCTGAGTATTTTTGAAAAAAAGTATCTTTTGCACAAGAGACAGTACTGCTGTTCTAAATTATGTTTTTCGCATTGTATTTTAAATTAGTTATCTGAACGTTTGCGCAATTTGAGACTGTATCTTTTATTTTTTTTTAGTTTTCTGTATTTTTGTTCTACAGAGTTTGGTTGATATGTGACCTAAGATTGAAAACGCACGGCAATCATTTAGATAGCGTTTACTGCAGAAGTTGGTTTGACTTGGATAAGTATATATCCGTAGCCAGTTTTGGTTATTTGATAATCACATTTGCTGCGTAATGTTAAGCGATGGTTGAAGAGTGTTGATACAATGAGGCGGGGTGCGGGGTGTTCCAACTTGAAGTTGTTTATGTGAAAGATGGTTGGGGCGGATGGTTGCTAGTTTAACAACGTTGAATTATCTGGGAGGCTAGCCAAGTGGCCGTTCTGAAGTGCCGTCGTAGCAGTAGCTGATGTGTCATTAAGCTTGTGCTAGTAAATATTCTTAATGGTGAATTGTAGTTCTCCATCTGGTGAATCCATGGATTGTATCAATCCGGTATCATTAACGTTCGTACTTCTTCCAGCGTCGAGTTAACAAAAGTCTATGGGTTCGCGGATTTCTAAGGATCGAGAACGCAAGGCAATTATACGGATAGCGTTTGCATACTGCAGGGGTTGGTGTAAGTTGGTTAAGTTTATTAGTCACTGTTGTGGTCAGCACGTCTTCTTGTCATCAAGCTTATGCACATTTGCATCTTTCTTAGTTGCTAGTGTGTGCGATTGATGGAAAACCGTAGTTTTCTATATGGTGTGTCGATAAATTGTTGCCCTCTTGGGCCAGAAACACTTGTACTTTTACGGGCACATTACCAAAGGTATGTGACTTGGTTTACTTGGTGCATGGGCGCGCCTAGGTGGTGTGGTTTTCCAGGGATCCACAACAAAAGGCAATAAAAATAATAAACAAAATGCATTATTTAAGAGAATGGCAAGATAATGGGGAGCCGGTGAATGTAGAGATTGACATGACATCTTTTTGGTTGCTAGTAGGACGTTGGTGGGGGACCGTAGTTCTCCAACTAGTGTGTTGATGGGTTTTGTTTCCTAGTATTAGGAACGTTTATGTTTTTTCTAGCGCCGACTTCTAAAGGTGTTTATCTGGTGCATAGATGCGCCTAGGTGGTGTGGTTTCCTAGTGATAGAGAAAGAATATAGATAGAGTTTATAGGCTGCTAGAGTTGTTGCGATCTAATTAGTTTTGTAACCGCACGGAGATATGTGCAAGACCAGCGTTGTTGCTGAAAGTAGGTTTGGTGGTAGTATACCACAGCTTCGTATTGTGTAAGGTAGTTGTGTTTCTACAATGTTTGGAAAGTAACAAACGGCAAAAGGTACAGTGCCGTGAGTTGTGGATGCTTCTAGAACCATGAATTATTAATCGCGTAGTCCGGGGGCATGATGATTGACGTTCTATGCGTGGTTTCTCCGGAGGTTGGAAATTAACCAGGATCTTTGGGTATCATGAGATATTGTGGGTAGTTCCATTGTTTAGTGTTTATGGACATAAAAAGAGTCGAGTTGTAGGTTGTGGTTTATGAGTTGCATTTTGTACTTTAAAAGAAAGGGATAATTTCTGTCTATAGCACTGTAGGTTTAAGTTGTTTTATATTCACTGTTGCTGCGGCGTGATGTTACTAGTACGTCTTTTGCACGGGGGTTATAGAGTGTAGGGCAGGATGTCTCATTTTGTGTTGTTTGTGTGAAATCTTAGGTGCAGTAGGTTTTACGTGACTATGGGCTATGGTATTGCGCCCAAAGCTGGTTGGGATGCAAGTTTGCTAGGTTAATCAATGTTGAACTACCACAAAAACTAACCAAATGGCAGTCCTGAATTGCGTTGGTGGCGGTTGATACAGTGGGTTTGGATAAATGTCTGCTCTCTCAGACACGTAACGAGCTAATCGTTGTGGAAGGCCTTTGGTTCCCTAATTTAAGTCTATCTTGAAGCATGCAATGGTGCGATAACGAGTTGCGGATATAAACAAGACTTGGAGTACTTTCCATGTGTTTGTCTATTTGCCAGCTATATTTCCATGATGGTTATTTATTTGTTTCTAACACGCACTGGAGATGATGCTCTATCTTAGTCCCTCTATGCAGACTGGTTGGTAAAAAAGTGATTTCTTTTGAATATTAATAGTCACAATTTAATTTTTCTAGCGCTGCTCTGGAGATGTGCACGGTAATATGGCTTGCGGTTGGCATGCTAGTGCTAGAAAATTTGGTTCTTATTCACAGGTCAATGGCGGGACCGCTTTCAATCGACCTTCGTGATATCGATTGACCTCGCCCACAAAACGAGATCAATTTGTTTTTAACTTTGTTATGAAGATTTCATCCACCTGCAAATTGTTTGATTTCCACAAGTAGTAATGCAAAAGTTTTATAGTGATTTATTTCTTAAAGTTGTATTTTTGAACGGTGGTTTGTTATGTTAGGTTTTTGAAGATCTTAAAATTGTGAGAGCAGTTTTTTTTTTAAATTTTATCCCATTTTTCAGTTTGAGTTCTGTCTTTTGTATATGTGAGGACTGTGATGTATGTTACGTAGTTGTCCAGTCGTTTTCTGATCTAAACAGTAGGAAAATTAGAGTTTTTTGGTCCAACAATTAGAAATGAGTGAGAATAATACTTTTTGTGGATTGACTTTGATTGCGTTTTAGCTGTCTAATTTGGTTTTGAAATAAATCCTATTTATCCCCGCCTGCAAGTAACTTACTGTCTTGCACCTTGGTGTAGTTTTTCAAAGATTGAAAATTTACGGGAATCATATGGATAGCGTTTAAAGGTTGCTGAGGTTGGTGAGACCTGGTTAAGTACGTAACCGTTGCCAGGTTTTGGTTGTTTGATATTCACTATCGCTGCAGCATGATATTACCGGTACGTCCTAAGCACGGAGTGTGTCCCAACTGACTTTGTTTATATGAAAGGTGGTTGGGGCGCAACCAAATATTGTTAAGTTGAACGACGTTGATCCCGGAGGCTAGCCAAGTGGCTGTCCTGAAATGCGGTGGTGGTTGTAGATGTTGTAGCACCAAGATTGTAAAAAATTGTATGTGTACTTTTTCTGGTTACTTGTGTGTGGGATTAGTGGAGTTTATCATATGGTACGTTTATAGATTGTACGCCTCCGGGATCAGTAACGTTTGTACTTCTCTTAGCGCCAAGTTACCGAAGGTATGTGTTTAACTGGAGCATGGGTGCACTTAGATGGTGTGGTTGTTTAGGGACTAAATAATAGGAAGTCGGTGGGTGCCAAGTGATTGTCGTGGCATCTCTTTTGGTTACTAGTGTCCGGCGTTCGTAGGCGATGGATTTTATCACTCAAGTGTTTAAAATGTTTCTATTTCCTCTAGCGCCTAGTTACTAAAGGTAATGTGACTTGGTGTTCATCTGGTTCATGGGTGCACCTATATGGTGCTGTTCTCTAGGAGTCTCCAGAAAACACGACAATGAGCGAGGGGTTAGTGAGATTTAGTTTTAGCAACGAGGTATATGCACAACGGGCGTTGTTGCTGGAAGGAGGCTGGCTGATCTTGGGTGGTAGTATGCTAGTCCGGCTTTGTGGTATTTAAGTTGTTTTTTCAAAGTTTGAGAAGTAATCAAAAGCATTGTTTGGTGTCTATATACATAGCGGAGGTCGAGTCGTAGATATTGTGGTTTGTAGGTGGCATGGTGTACTTTAGAAGAGACTGTTAATTTTTGTCTAAAGCTCCAAATGATTAGGCTACACTACAACCACTATCGGCAAGATGTTACCTGCACGTCACTGACACTGGGATTGGAGGGTATTGGTACAATGATGTCTTATCTCTAAGTTGTTTTCTGTGAATTTTAGTGAAATGTTTTAATTGATTATGGGCTGGAGTTCTATGCTGATTAAGGCCTGACCAGAAGTTGCTAGGTTGAACGACATTAAGTGGCCATCCTGAAGTACGCTGTTAGCGGTTGTTGCTACTTTGTTGCAGCGTAGTCGTTTCTATTGCAATAGCAATTTTTGGATAGGAACAAGACAGGGTATGTTGTATGTCTATTAATTTTCCAGGTATATCTCCGTGTTGGTTGCTTACTTACTTCTACTGTGCATTAGAGATGATGCTTTGTTTTGATCTGTCTATGTACACTAAGAAATAAATATTGTTAGGCACAATATAATTTATCTGGGGCTGCTCTGTAGAATGTTGTTCCTACATATAATTAGTCTCTGTGATATTAATTCGCCTCGCCTACAAATTGGTATTATTTTTTTTTTGTTCAAGGTTTATGCACCTACAAATTGTGATGTTGATGGTTGAGGCTGATGAAACCCAGGCATTTCATTGAGATTCCTAAGATCTCTTCTGCGGTAGCGGTCCTGCTGTTAAGCAGGACAAGTTGAGCACAGGAATTGTTTAGGTACTGAGTGACGTCCTGGTCTACTTTAAGTTTCTAGTAGCAGTGTGACTTGTAGATGTGATTCTGACTGGTTGTGCCAATGTTTATCTCTTTCAGATTATTATAAAACTGATCCATGCTAACACTAACGTACGCCGCCTCTTTATAAAACAGATAATCGTGGACATCGAGTTCTAGTGCACTAAGAGATTCTAGCATTTTATCGGTTGATTTGGATTTGACAATTTTCTTAATTTTTCATGGTTTGCAAATTCTATGGTAGTCTTATGCAAGGGTTACTTCCGCAAAACTTTAGTTGTTTAGACATGTCTTAACGACAAATTGGTTTTATATGTAAACCGGATTATCAACAATTGTCGGTGAGCTGTTGGTTGACATGATTTTTGATCCAATGTAGGCAATGTGCTCCATTGTCTAATTCCCAGAAATATCCATGCCATTTGTTTTGATACGTCCCACGAAGGTAAAAAGGCCAGCAAAATGAGATGGGGTGTCCTACTTTGAAATTGTTTGAGTGTGTTTATGTGTAAAACTCCAAGTTTTTATGTGAATACGGTGTTATGGCTGTAGCCAGTTGGGGCGGGACGAAACCAGAAGTTGATTGGTTGAACGATGCTAAAGTTGTCTTGTACTTGTTTAGCGTATGGTTGACTGGTTAGTGCTTTAAAATTTTGCTTTTATGTACTAGCTGATGGTGACGACCGCTTGTTGATTGCCAACCAGGATTTCATGAAAACTTATTATAAGCAAAGATTGCATGGTGAATGGTTTAATTTAACTTAAACTTAAAGATAATTATAAAAAGATTTGTTTGATAAAGCATGTAAATCCAAAATGGGACTATGAGATAATTTGGCATGGGTCTAAAGTTATAGGTCTTGCAGGACTCTGAGTGTAATAAAGTCTAAAGTCAAATTTACAAAAAAATCTTAAATACTTACTCTATGAAGTCAAAAAATCCGGAATTCTTTGAAATGTTTCAAATGTTATATTCTACCTTATCTCTAGAACTACTTGGTATTCAGCTCTTCCAGGTGATTCTGCTCATCGGATTCTATTTGTTCACGTCTCTGGGTTACTGCTTTGGGGTGGCTTTGCTTTGTTGTTTGATACTGTGCAAAGAAACGGACCTTTTGGTGACGACTTAAAGTGGCATCAGCTATTGCTTCTCCTGCATCAACGCAAACAACTTGAGTTTTGTATGTTTTCAGTCCGTAGTTTGATCTCCGAAATTTGACTAAAATATAATAACTTGGGGTGATTTGGAAGTCTCCTAGTAAGCTGTTAGTCCCATCAACCACCTTCAAACAAGTCGTAAAACTTTTAGAGCAAAGTAAAATCCCTCTAAGACCATTGACATCAAATTTTACGGAAGTTTTCTTGTGGTATTTTTTTTTTTTTGTAGCTTTTGTCAAGTAGATTAAGTTGCTAACAGTATTATTCTTAACGGGTTTGTTTTGTATTTCACATTGACTACTATGAGTATATATTGTATATGTATATGTATAAGTAAAATATTGTTAATTTACTGTAAATTAATTGTTGAAATTAAATTGCAATATAATTGCATTTATCTGAAGCTTGCTTCGAAATCGCTAATTGAATCTTATATCACAGTAGACTCTTAATGCTAAAATAAGATAAGTTGTGGATACGCAGTTTGTGGACTTGAAAAGACAATTTAAAAGATAAAAAAGCTTTGAGATTCTAAAACGCCGTCTTATAGTTATTCAAATACTTATAATTGATGATGGTATAAGTAAAATAAACTATTTGATCAACTAAAGTGTGAGACTTTCAAAGTAGCCTAACAACTTTACTAATAATATTAAATCAGTTTAAAGACTATAAAAGTGGGGGTAAAAATAATATAACACGTATTTAATTTGTTAGCCTTGGATAAAACTTATTTTAAGTGTTTACAAAACAAATTATAAAATAAAGCATCGAAAAACACATTTTTTAAATTTTTGTCCGCAAGATACTAAAAGATTCTACTGTCGCAGTTTTATTTTTGTTAAAGCGTAAACAATATTACTTTCTAACTTTCCTGATCTCTCTACTCTCTGCAGCGGTGGTAAAACTTGTGTGCGGAGGCGATGATATCAAGTATTCTATAAATTCGCGCGGCGAAACACTTTATCTAATTTTTATGTTACGACCTAGCGTTTCAACTTGAAGACAAATAAAATTGAAAACTTGACAGAAAGAAGGCGAACAATACACCCACAAAAACTATAAATATTTGTCAATAAAAAAAAACAACAGGACGAATCTAATATTTAAATATGCTCACTATATCCCTTCTCCATTTTAAGTGGTAAGTTTGTGCTAAGCAGTAAATCTCCTGAAATCCGTTGCCTAGATTGAAATAAGATTGCAACTTCTTAAAGTGACGGGTCACCGGTTACCCACGCTGACGTCTCCTGCATCGCAAATGGGCACACAGCGTAGCCAAGAGATCCCAGAGGATAATTTTCAAACGTATTATAGTAGATGAGAAGCTGTATGAAAAATAAAACATGTTGCAATGATTTCATACGAGATGAAATGTTTTATTATAAGAGAAATCTTGGTCATTCATTTTTATACAATAAAATAATTTACTTAAATAATTCCAATTAAGCTTGACTAATTGTATATTATCACTTAATATTCGATACCCAAAATTTGCTCTGTGTATGATTTCAACCCAAGGTAGAATTAATTAATAGCACCACCCCTAATAAAACTAATTAAATCACGGTTTGGACTTTCATGACCTTAGTTTGCATATTTACAATTAACCACATTCCCTCCACATACGTTCTAATTAATTATTCACCTTTAATAATTTATTAATAGCATATGTAATAATTACACGCAAAGGTTACTGAACTCTGTAACATAATGTTATTTATTTATCAACGGTAATTATAATGGTAATTAAATATTACTATGATGTATTTTATTTAATCCCAATTTAATAAATTATTTATTTATTGATTGTATATGCGGTTTGTGAAACAATTATGATTCAAGCTTTGTCAATAAACAATTTGGTTCTACGTAATCAATTATATTTAGGTAGTAGTATTTATTTATCATACAAGGGAGTTAAAATAAACTTTATTCACTGGCAAAAAGTTTAACAGTATAGCGAGTATATTAAACTATTTTATTATATATTATATCATGTAGCACACGTAGTTACGTGAGTTACATAATATTTTATTGATTATACGCAAAATTGTGGCATAATTTTTTTAACTGAATTTTTAAATTTTTGTAGGCTACATTTTTATCCGCAAATCAAAACTGTTTTATGTCTTTTATAAAATTTATGTTATTAATAAATTAATATTTTTGAAACTTATATTGTATATAATATTTTTTTTAATTGAGCTTTTAATGTTTGGTAATAAAGTCAAGTTTGCAATTAGGAACTGAAAAATATTTGAAAGTTCTGTAATCTTGCACTAATTTTTGTAACAAATACTGTTGTCTACTTTTAATCTAGAGTTTAAAACAGGTTAACATAGATTTTGTCCATAAAAAAACTAAGTATCTTTCAATCTGAGTATAAACAACAAACTTCATTTCAAACATTGTTATTTCATGTACACGTAGAGTAGGTTTTAGGGGTGTGATAACAAGGTAAATTGGCATTAAGGTTAGAGTTGTAGTAGGCTAAACAATTGTGTGTTGTGTGTTACCTTATTTGGTATAAGGCCGTGTACATATCAGCCGTTGAGAGCATGCTGTGCACTGGCATTTGAGGCTGGAGGTTGCAAAACAACTGCAAAAGATTGTTAAGCTTACATTAGCTCATAATGCCTTGAGGTTCTATGCAGAATACAGTACAATAGTAATGAAAACTCAATAACAAGAGTACCTGGGGTTTGGGTTAATTTGTACATAATGACTATGGTTAGCATCTGGTCTAACTAGCCTTTCATATAAATGTAATTAGCGTTACACTCAATTAAACCCATATATCATTGTTATTAAAATCTTGTCAATTTCAATCAACGGCTTACCCGCAGCGTTGTCAAAAAATTAAACAAATAAGTCGAAATATCATGCTAAAATCACTAAATTGTAAATATTTTGACAGCAAGATCTAAATTTGCATTAATTGCCAATAGGACGTCAAGTTGATGTCTTTTTCTAGTTACTTATCATCAAGTGCAATATTACATCCAGTGCAAATCTGCAAAAAAAATTAAGTTGGAAACAAAAGATGCAGCAATATTTACACTTTGCAGTAGACGCGTCAATATACTGCAAAAATCTGCATGATGGATTTCTTTTGTGGTTTTAATGAATGTCTCCTATTTACAATACCCAAACTAGACATTGACCACACAACAAATAAACCATTAAACTGTTAATTTTGTTATATGTAATACAGGGTCCATTTTGAAAGCAATGAGCATTTTCTATAAAAAATAGATTTCATGATCCTACTGGTACAAACGCTTCAAATTCTTCAAATTACTCTCTCCTTGCATCAATACACTTTCGGAGACGTGTCTGCTACGCTTGGAAGGCACCCTGAAACTTCTCGACAGAAATGTCTTTTAATAATTTTGTAACATGCTTTTGGATGTTATCCACGGACTTTTAGTGCTTTTGTTTTAAGTCTCTTTTAAGGGAAAACAAAAAAAAAATCGCACGGAGCCAAGTCTGTAAGTGAGCTGGGGGAAAACCATAGTGTTTCTTTGGGCCAGGAAGTTAGTAACGATGACGGCCGTTTGACTGGGAGCATTGTCATGATGGAGCTTGACCGTGTCTTTGATGTCCTCACGCGCGCAATCCGTCGTTTTAACCTTTTGAGCCTCTTGAGGTAAAAGGTTGAGTAGACAGTTTCTCTTTGCAGTACAAACTAAAAATTAACAATTATTCGGACGTCAAAAAAGATAATGAGCAACGTTTTGATGCGAAACTTGCCCAATCGCGTTTTCTTGGGGCGGGGAGGCGGATGATTTTTTGTACCAAGCGCTGCTCTGCTTTTTTGGTTTTGGGTCGTACTCGAACATCCCGGATTTGTTTTTGGTTACCATAGAGTAAGTAAGTCCGGCTTATTTTGAATCAAAACCAAAAGTTCTTGACAGCGCAAAATTGCACCATGTTACAAAGTCAAAAATCACACTTCTCGCGAAGACAGGCGCTCAGAACAGTCTTAGCAAGTTGGCGACCGGCTGCGTTAAAAAGGCAGATCCTCCATCACATTTACCGACCGGTTTTACCGGGCTGGAATGGATAGTCGGGTCACAATAAAATCATGCGCATTACTTTTATAATGAACCCTGTAGTATATGTAATAAATATTGCTTGGGAGGTCTGATTCAAATTAAGCACATTCCAGTCTGAAAGACTTCATTGTTTCTACTTAATATTTTAGTTCAATATTCATTTTGGTAGAGGTTGAATGGATTGGATAACAAGAATGTTTAGTGAGTCGCCATATGAATTGGTAGGATAGGGTATGGCGGCGGGAAGAGAATGGAACTGGTAAATTTTTTGGTTTTTGTTTGTACTGTGTAGTCTAAAGAGAGTGTTAGTCGTAAATAACATTAAAGATAAGTTTTGCTCAGTTTATTTCAATTAGCACTAGTGCAATGTAGGTATTTTGATTGCTAAGAAAAAGTTTTAAATATACTTTTTCTCACGCCTGATTGTCCTCTTTTTTATTTACCAATGCAAGTGTGCGGGTACTTTTTTGGGTACTGCAAAAGCATATTTAAAGAAAGAAGCTTTTTTGCCACTTTTCTGCATATGCATCTGGGGAGTAAGATTCAAAAGATCAACTACTAACGCCGGTTTCTAAAAATGTGTTCCTCTGGTAGCTATCCAAGGGCGGGAATACCTGTAAGAAGAGTCTGTAATGTGGAAAGGCCTACTGGCTTGGAAAGCCACTCAACGTTTATTTTAACCTGGGCTCCTAAAATTTACAAAATAAAGGTTAAATAAAAAAAACTTTTGGGCATTTTTCAAAATTTTGCGGTGTGATCCAAACATCCTTAAGCGATCCTAAACATTAGAGTTAACCCAGGCGGTAAAAAAACAAACAAACAAATTTTTCATGCGAACAATGAGTTTCTTGAGCAATAGGCTTTTTGTAGATTTTTTGATAAATTTTACAAAACTAGTAGTTGATTTTTTTGGCATTGAATTTTTTAATATAATAATTTGAAGAACCTACCAGTCAAGTTGTGAATTTTTGAAAAAAACACCACAACTCAGTTATTTTTTTTTAAAGAGAAACACACCTAATTTTTTTTATACACAAACGTTAAAAATATATTTATAGTTACCAAAATATGTTTGCTTAAAGTAGAACAATTTGTAAGACAAAAACCCATCAGTATCATCAGACTTTGTGAAAGTAGGCCGGCCCAGAAAAAAGTATTTTTTTAGTTCAAACAATTTTTGATTCAGATTTTTGTTTTGACCATAAAATGCAAATAAATGGACAAGCAAATACGCCGGTTAACGCAGACGCACTTCAATTTAAATATCCTACCCACGCGCCCAAGTCATAAGTCAAGGTATAAGATATGACTATCTCTTCCTGCAGAGACAAAAATGATCAAATTTATTGTATCTGTCAATTCAACAAAACAATTGACAATTCAATTATTTCACAAATTTGTTATATGAATTGTTGAAGTTACTTTTACCAAGCAACTGTTTCACAAATCTGTCATACAAGCCCTAAACTGTCATTTTTACATTTCTCGACTGTCATACATCTGTTTTATGAGCCATTTGACATAGAAACTGTAAACTTTAATCTTGACAAATCAGATATATAAACTGTAAACTGCCAATTTGATAAAACAAGTATTAACTATTTCACAAAATTGTCCTATGAACTGACGTGCCAACTGTCCCACAAATTTATCAAATGAACTGTCAATGTTTTCTCCGCAAATCTGTCAACTAATAATTTAATAAAGCAATTGTCTCACTTATATGTCATGTAAACTATTAACCGTCTGGACCTGGAGAAACGTCGAAACCCAAAAATTAAGTGCGGAAGCTGTAGATAAATTTTGACTTTTTAATAATTATTTATGACTATTGTAGATTACTTTAACATTTTTGAAATCACTTATAGCAATTGTTGATCAAATCACTATATTTTAGACTGTTTGCATTTGCATCACAAGCTCAACCTTCTCCCTAAAAATTATTGTTAAACTGACAGCTGACAGAATGTTGAAACTATCAAATTGTTGTTAAGTTGTCAAAGTATCAAAATTTCTAATTGTTGTGTTGTTAAACTGTTAGTTGCCAATGATATGTCGAATTATTGACAAAACTGTCAAATTGTGGATAAAACTATCAAGTTTTAAATAAAACGATCAAAATGTTGACAAAACCTTATTAAAACTGTGAAATACTTGACGAACTGTCAAATGTCAAATTATCGATTATAACAAATTATTGATAAACTGTCAATTTGTTCAGCAACCATTAAATTATTTTTAAAATTGTCAAATTGTACTTAAAAATATAAATTGTTGGCAAACCTGTTGCTAAAATTGACAATTAAATGACAAAACTGTCTGACAGATTGTTGAAACTGACAAGCTGATGCTAAATTGTCAAAACTGTCAATTATGTGTGCTAGTTAAATGTCACCTGTCAACATAATATGTCAAATTGTGGATAAAATTGTAAAATTGTTGACAAAATTGTGTTAAAACTGTAAAATACTGTAATCGATTATAACAAATTATACTGAACTTGTTACTGAATTTTCAAATTGTTACTGAAATTGTTAAATTATTGATAAAACTGTTAGATTTCAAAGTATTACTAAACTGTCAATTAGTTGCTAAACTATCAATAAGTTGCTGAACTATCAAATTCTTGACAAAACTATCAACTTGTTGAATAAACAATCATTTTGACACTTTGCAACAAATTAAAAAAAAGGTTAATTATTAGAAAAATTGATGGTGTTATCCAATCCCTTGATGACAAACACTTGCTGGGGCGAGTGGGTGGTTTATTCTAGAACATGAGTACAGACGGATAGTTTATCTTCTCTGAAAACGTTAAAAATCTCTATGTTAAAGAAGGCCAATAGTGCTATCCAATCCATTTCTTTAATGACTTACACTTGGAGGGTGGGGAAGGCACTACAAAACATGATTACGAACAAGTAGTTTAAACTGTAGTGCCCTCCTATCCGCTCAAGATTAGTAGCTACTCCTCCCTACAAGCGATGAAAATCAATATGTGATAGAAAGCAATAATGATACCAATCTCTTGAAAATTGATAGATTGAGAGCTCTTTCTTGATTCAGTGGGTGGTGGTACATGGTCATTCTTAGTTGGTGGAGTGATCTATCAGGTTAATTCCGATAACGAACGAGACTCTAGCCTGCTAACTAAGCGTACCCTTTAAGATGAACAGACGGCTCCCAGCAATAACAGGTCTGTAATGCCCTTAGATGTTCTGGGTCATACGGGCGCTATACTGAAGGAATGAGCGTGTAACCCGCTGAACCTCTTTTGTGCTAGAGATTAAGACTTGTAATTGTTCTCCATGAACGGGGAATTCCCAGTAAGGTCGAGTCATGTTCTTTGTACTCCCATCATTACTACCGATTGAACGATTTGGTGAGGAAGTAAAAGAAGAATGGGATACTCTAATTCATGATTACCATCGAATAGTTTAAACTAAAGTGCCCATCTACTCGCCCAAGTGTTTGTCATCAAGAATTTGGAAATGATTCTTTTCTGCAAAAGTTAGAAGTCCCTTCAATTCAATGAGGAGGTGATAATATCAACCTTTGTTAATCAACACTTGACTGGCTGGGTAGGCCACTTCAATTAATGATTACCATTAAGTAGTTTAAACTAAAGTGCCCACCCACTCGGCCAAGTGTTTGTTATTAAGAATTTGGAAATTACTCCTCTCTGCAAGCGTGAAAAATCAATATATAAGAGAAGGCAATAATGATACCAATCATCTGAGGATTGACAGATTGAGAGTTCTTTTTTGATTCAGTGAGCGTTGGTGCATGGTCATTTTTAGTTCGGGGAGCGATCTGTCCACTGAAGGAATCTGCGTGTCCTCCCAAACGAACGGTCTGGGTAACCCGCTGAATCTCCTTCATGATAGGGATTAAGGCTTGACATTGTTCCCATGAATGAGAAATTTCCAGTTAGCGCGAGTCATAAGCTCGCGTTGATTACGTCCCTGTTTTTTGTACACAAATTTCGTAATTACTACCGATTGAACGATTTAGTGATGTTTTTGGACCGGTACGCAGCGGCATCTCAACAACGCCGATGTTGCTGGGAAGATGACAAAACTTGATCGTTTAGAGGAAGTAGAAGGAGAATCGGATACTTCAATTCATAATTGCCAGCGAGTAGTTTGAACTGAAGTGTCCAAGTGTTTGCCATCACTAATTTGGAAATTACTCTTAGAGTTAGAGCAATGTTAACACTAACCTTCTGATAACTGACACTTAACTGGGTGGATGGGCCATCCCAATTTATAATTATCATCGAGTAGTTTGAACCGGGGTGCCCGTAAAAAAGTTTGTGATTAGGAATTGGTATCACCACTTCTTCATTAATTATAGAAATGCTTGCAGAGAAGAAAAATTTCCAATCCCTTGATAACACATACTTGGGCGTGTGAGTGGGCACTATAGTTCAAACTACTCTACCTGATGATAATCATCAAAAGTTGGTATCACCATCTCCTATTTGTATATAGAGACTTCTAATGCTTGTAAGTAGCTTCCAATCTCTTAATAACCAACATTTGGGAGGGTAAGTGGGCATAAATTTGAGTACATTGCTTTACAATCTTTGAGTTTTGTGGCCGGATTTTGTATGTTTTATATGTTTTGCGTACAAATTTTATTATTTTTGACATTTTATTGCCAATTTTTTTATATTATTTCACTTATATTTTATAATTTTTGTGGCCATTTTATAGTTAAAGACAGTTTTAGCCAAATTTTGGTATTTTTTACGAAATTCTTAAGTTTGTCGGATTTTAGTGTTTTTGATATCTTATGAGCGGATTTTGTACTTTTTTACAGTTTTTGAATTGTCTGCTCGCATTTTTGATGTTATATAACTAAATTTCAATATTTTTTACGTTTTATAGCCGAATTTTATTATTTTTTTTACAAAATTTTCAAACTTTGTGGCCGAAGTTTAATGTTTGTAAATTTTTTTGTCGGATTTGGTACTTTTTTTGAATGTTCTTTTGACATTTTATATTTAGATTTTGGTTTTTTATAATTCAATTTTGTTACTTTAAACATTTTATAAGTGGATTTAAGAATTTTTTTGAGTAGTTCTTAAGATTATTAGACTGATTTATTATATTATATTTTAGACATTTTGAACTGTTTGCTTTTTTATGGACGTATTTGCATTGTTGACACTTAATTTTAGTACTTCAAATTGGAGTTTTGATAGTTTTGTTATTTACAAGCCGGATTTTTTTAAATTTTTATTATTTTATAATTAGATTTTGCTGTTTATTAAATAAATTTTAAGTTTTGTGGTTGGATTTTAGTATTTTTATTCCGAAGAAGCAAAGAACTTGCAGTTTTTTAAAGTTTTTTGCGCCTGGCGAAAAACTTTAAAAAACTTTTATGTTAAAATATTTGAGAAAATGTACTTTTTGTTGAAACAATTGAAATTATTAGGGCTCAACCAAAAAAAAAGGGTAAAAAGTATTCTTCAAAAAAGTATGTTACTAAAAAAGAGTATGTCTGGTCAGCCTGGATTAGCAACATATAAATGACAAGAGTTTAAACACAAACAATCAAAATTCTGATCGCAAGTTACATAAGACAAAAAGTCATCTGTTGTATGTGACTTATATCATAGAAATTACGTCATTTTAGTAAAATAAAATGAGATGGTATTCAGAAATTACGTTATTTCTATGACAAAAGTTACTGATGACTAAAGTCATTTGAATCAAAATTGAAGGACGCGTAAGATCACAAACTTACAGTATTTCATAGGAAATGCTTTCTATGGCATTCTTTCTTAAAGTGGCAAGTAGAATCAAATATAATTAAACAAATTATTGATATTAAATTTATTTCTGTTTATTTAAACGAACTAAATGCGAAGAAAACAAAATAATTTCATCACTCAACAAATTACTAACAATAATTCACTGCTTGTTTAGGCCATTGACACCTTCCATCAAAAGCACCAAACACCTTATAATTAGACACCAGTAAATTCACACCTCCCCCATCTAAGTAATAAACTCGATGCACGTTTTCCTGTACATATGTCTTCTATTTTTTCCGTAAACAAATCTGTTTTAATAGAAAAAAACTAACATACCTGCCTATTTTAAAGCATAAATAGAATGCAGCTTCAAGGCCCATTGCACTCATAATAGCAGCCACAAGACATTACTACAAAACGGTTTCTACAGCTGGTTTTTGTTTACAATGGAGTGGGAAAGAAAAACGGTCTGTAGAGGAACCGAAACGAGCGAGCGAGGCATGCGAGGGCCGCGCGCGGAGAGGCTTCAGTAGTTTAAACGAACGGGACGAGCGCGGACGCGCAAACGAAACGAATCTAGTCTGGTGGTGCTGTGCGGAAAACCAGACCGCTATTTCGAAAAAAAAATTGTTCTTTTGGTGCTTTATTTATAATGTGATAAGAGTGCAGTTTTGTGTCACAAATTTTGGATTAACTTGATTGGATTATTTTTTTAAATAAAAACAGGTTTGTTGTTATTTTTGTTATTCATATTTAATTATTATTTAATATTAATAGTAATAATAAGATTGAACTATCGTTTGGAAATTAAATAGCCGGCGGGCAGCGTCTGTACCTTTTAAGGTCAACCAGTGCATAGGCGTCCGGCTGTGGGTTGCTACCGGGGGCTCTGTAATACTAGTTTTCTCTTCGCTTTGCATTTCTTTGATTAATCTAGTTTACACTTTGTGTTTTATTGGCGGTAATAATTCCAATTGCACAATCGTTTATCATTGTTGAAATTTCATTATTAAACCAACTGAATTGAGATAACATTGCTTAAGGCGGCGCCAGTTATATTTACAATGCATTTTTATCAATTTTCATATACCTGCGTATATACCTATATTTATTCATTGAGTTATTTCGAAGGCCTTTCACCTAGTTGCAAGCAAACACGTGTAACTTAAAAGTCTGTCGTTTATTGGAAATTGATTTTTGTGAAAGTAAATAAATATGAATGTCATACATTAGAAGAAATCTGCATTTGTTAATAAATCAAATTTGAATATAAGGAAGAAATTGCATTGCATAGTTCAATGGCCTTTGTTTAAATCATTTTGTTTCATAAAGGTAGCGTGTTGATGCCCCATGTTGGGCGCCAATTTATGAACATGTGCTTTAAAGTCAAGTATGGAAATTTGCTACACTGTTGAACACCTGGTTAGGGTTGTAGCTATAAATTTTGAAATATTAAATTACTACAACAGCAGGACCCATATAAAAAATATAAGTCAATATGTCAGTGTAACTTAGTCAATGAAATTTTGCAATTGATGATTTTTTTTTTAATTTTCAGCAATAATTTTGGTTTTATGAGTTTTTAAAAATAATTGATAGATATTTTATGTTAGTTTCAAATTATTTTATTTTTGAAATCAAAGTTAACATGAGTAAACAACGTTATTTAATATGATTTTGTTTAATTTGTATGAGATATTTTAAATTATTTGAACTTAGTTTTTAATATTTTGTTATACAATGCTGCTTTGTCTGTTTAAAATTTAAGTTGTGATTTATGATGAAATAGAAAATTTCCAAAAAAAATGTACAATTATGTTTAAAATTAAATGGAGACTTTAATTTTTTATTTAAATGTTAACAAAATTGTTAATTAAATGAAGTAATTGGTCATTTATCCTTTTTGTACAAAAAGGCGCAGCAAAGAAAACTGATCAAAATGAATAACTTGTTTTTGCTATTTGAACAATTGTCAATAATTGTCAATTTTAAGATAATAAAGCGAGATCAAAAGTGCGTAGGCTCAACGCGAATTAGGTCTCTAATTACACCGTCCAAATGATCAGGCATGCTTGTAACCAAATTAGAAAAATGTTCTTGGTGAATTTAGTTCTACTCATCGTAAAAGGCTTGTTTTAAGTTTTTAAGCGTCTGAAACTTATAATGGTTGCAATGCATACGTTGTCTTAAGCGTACTCGATCGGATTCAAATCTTGGCGGCAAAGGCACTACAGCAATGTGGACATTATTTATAATCTTGGGCGATAAAAGAATGTTATAGCCATCAAATGATGCAGATGGGATTGGTTCTCTAAATATTGACGTATATATTGATCGGTATTTAAATTGTTTCCACTGAGTCATATTAGATCAGTATGAAAAAATGTTTGTCTACATTATTACATCATATCCGTCAAATTAAATTCTTGGAGACAAACGACGTTTTGCAAATTACTTTCTAGTCGTAGACATTGTTAAGTCTTTGAAAAAGAGCAGATGCTGTCACAGAGCGATAACGTAACGCTTACTGTGTTATTTTCCAGTATTTTATTAAAACATGTGGGATTGTACTTCTAAATCATTTGCAATATAACACACACTGCGGCTATTAGTTTGAGCAACTCGTTTTGGATCTTTTTCTAGAAAGATACCCAATAGAAATTTTTAAAACTAAATTTTTTTTTAAGGAAAGGTTTTTTTTTGGGGGCCAGTATGGTAATCTTCCCAAAGACTTACTTAGAACATTAACCTTCAGGTAGACAGAATGTTTATTTAGGATGCATTTATTTAAGTTTTTAGCCATCTAGTTTTCTAGAAGCTTTGCTGAAATATGAAACATTTTCATAAAATTATGTCACTCGCTTGGGATAAGAGGAGTAACAGCTGATGTTTAGCTAAAAGTGGTGCGTTTTGCACTTACCCCGTTGCTTGCGCATAGGATTGCTTCTTGCAATCGTTAGGAGCGCTTTTTGGTTGAACAAAAGTCTGCTGTTAAGAAGCAGGTGACATGATCTTAGTTTGTTTGTAGTAAACTGGACAATCTTTCAAACTGGCGGGGGCGTATGTAGCTATATGATCTGACTTTTTTTTAATTTGGAAGAAGAGCTTGGAAAAGCTCTGGCGCAAAGGTTGGGTTATACCCCTGAGCGATGAGCTCAGCTGCACCACATCAGCCGTGATGCAGTCGGGTATGTTCTGCATAATATACTTCAGGGTCTATTTGGTAAGTGTAGTTAATGACATTGTTGATTACTGCACGGACATTTGCATGCGAGAGGTGGTGCATGAAGATACCATCGACCACGTTTACTGCGCGGTCAATAGTTACGCCAAAAGCACTTGACAAATTGTTTTATCACGAAAAGTGATGGACCGAAGGGCGACATGAGGCAGCATCTTTTGTGGATGTTAACGGATTTGTTGGGATTGAGGAGCTAGTGGTCGGCATAGAATTAGCCGACTGTGCTTTAGGGGTTGGTTTTGGTGGCTGTGGCTTAGATGGCGCTGAAAGCACCTGACTGAAAGGGCCGGCTGATTAGAATAACTGGAGCGGATTTACCCGATTTCTTCCTCAGTTTCTTTGACTTTTTGGCGCCTAACGGGGTGAGTGAATCTTTCCTCTAGAAGCTGGGTTTGTGGGCAGTGATGTTGTTGACTTCTATCTTCTGTTTGTCGTTGGTGGTGGCTGATTTTTGGCGGGTTTTTTGCTAAAGGTCTGAGCCGAGGGGTTTAGTGTCCTGGTGGGCTTCAGCTGCAGATAACAATGTCAGAGCGTCTTGCGTTAAGGGTAGAAGGTTGTGCCTGGCTAAGGTGCTATCTTCTTTTTGAATTCCTCGTGGATTACTTTTAGCTGCTCTTCGTGTTCTTGTTTTTCTTCGACTTTTTTGAGTTTTTCGATCCGGTTTAGTCGGACTCTCCTTGTTTATGGAGTTTTTTATGTGCTTCTGGAGGCTCTTGGTCTTTATGGCTTGTTGGCAGATAAGATTTTTTGTTTTCTGGAGCTGGACGTACATCTTGGAGACCATGTTCTCCGTGGTCAGTCCGAGCTCCATTCTGGAAGAAATTCTGATTTAATTAAATCAGACGTATTAATGTTGGTTGATGATGGGTGCAATGAAAATTGCGGTTTTTTTCTTGGTCGGTTGTATCTGCGGTGAATATTGGAGGTTGTTGTCTTGTCGGCTGCATGCAGTCGTTGAACTGTACTGTTCGCTCGCTGACAGGGCTAAATCCAATCTCACGGAAATGCAGTTTTATTTTAGATACATGTTTGTGTTAGTACAGATGCACACCTATATGATGCTAAAATTAAATCTGCATGCAAACATTGATTAAAATAAATTTTGAACAATAAAAATATAAAAGTGTACGAGGGCGGGTCAAAACGTCCGTGACTTTTTATTTTTCAAAGTTGTCTTCTTTGAGCTCTATACACGTTGCTCAACGTTTTTCTAATATTTTTATCTTTTTCAAAAAATTTGATTTGTCAAGGTCATCAAAGTAGGTATTTGTTTGTGAGATGATTTCATCGTTGGAGTCAAATCTCTTTACGCCGAGCCATTTCTTCAGGTTTGGAAACAAGAAATAATCACTCGGGGCTAAATCCAGAGAATAGGACGGATGAGGGAGAAATTTGTAGCCTAATTAATGGATTTTTGCCATGCATTATCCTGGTGGAAAAGAACTATTTTTTTGGCCAATGCGTTTTTTTTTTTTTTTTTTTAATCAATATGGATTATACTGCGTGCATCTCAAAAAACGGTCTCCATGACTTTATTGGCTTACAAAACCTTCTTGGTCTTCTTTGGCGCCATTTCACCCCGAGAAACCCACTGTTTTGACTGCTGTTTGGTCTCTGGTGTGTTGTGGTAGATCCACGTTTTGTCCACGGTTACGAAACGGCTCAAAAACATGTCCACACGAAATTTACTTTTTTAATTTTAATTTTCTTCTCCAATCACGAGTCTGCTATCAATGGCCGTAAAACACAACTAATTGACGCAGCTTATTAACATTTTGACAGGAGTCAGCTGACTGATGCTTCTTGATAGGAGCAGTGTTACCCTTTCAGTTAAGAGGCGAGAAATTCAAAAAGTCACGGACTTATTGACCCGCTCTCGTATATTATGAATTAAAACCAAAATGATTTTTGGAATATTACTTAATCATTACCGGCTCCTAAAAATCTTAGAAGAGTTTTAGAAGCTTTGAATTGAATTTACTAACGACGAGTTATAAATGTGTTAGAACACTAACAAATTTATCACTGACAAATTCCAGATGCATCTGAAAATATTGAAGTAGCATTTACGAGTTTAACAAACTTTAGAACAATCGTAGAAGTTTTATTAGACGAACTTTGTAAGCGTAAGATTGCTATTCAATTTATTAAAAAAAGCAGAAGTTTTTTGCTTATTATTTTATATTCTCAATATTTATTGCCGATGTTAATAATTAATATAAATTTTTAAATATTTTATTTGACACGTTTTATGGTTAATATTTTAATAATTACTTTTTATAATTGTGTTTTATGGGCGTAATAATGATTGGATAAATGCGTTTTATTTGAGTTTTATTTCAATAATGCATTTTTAACAGTTTTATATATTTAAAAAATGATGGTTTTATACTACAAAAGCATGTTATGGAGTGTTTACCTAATAATTACATTTTATATTCAGTTTATTAAACTATATTACATTTTCTAATTAGTATAGCCGAGAAAATAAATGAAAAAAATAAGATTTTTTTTATTGGTTTTAGAACAACGACAAAATTGTTGAGATTATTTTTATCCGATGAATGTATTTTATAAACCATTTTTTAAATGTATCTTTGTTAAAAATGTATTTAAACAATCTTATATTATATAGGCGATAAATGCTTTTTTCCTAGCTGTTATTTAACTATTTTTAGCGTTTTATTTATTTGATTAAAACTGATAAAAATGAATTATTGATTTAGTGCAATAGGTAATTTTCGTATAGAATTTTTTTTATAGCGCAGATTTGTTTATAATTAAACGATGTTTTACATTTAATATTATAGCGCTTTTATTTGGATTAAAATAGTTTCTAAATAAATGCATTTTATGGGCAATTTTTTAATTATTTATTTTGAGAATTATTCTATGGATGGTTTCAACCGACAAATGTAATTTATATCAGATTATATGATTCTGTTTAATCAATGCGTTTTTAAGCGACTGTTTTATTATTTTAATAGATAGCTACATTTTTGTAAGCACTTTCAGACACGGAAGAAGTTTGCAATACCCAAACTATGTCTTAATATTTTTAGGTAAAAACAAAAACTAACGAGCAGCATGAGGTACTGGAGTATTAATAATTAACAAACAAGTTCAGTTAATTAATTACATTAAGTATTTTTGATAGTTAATGTGATTAACTGAGCTAGTATATACAGAATACTTCAAGTAACACTGAAATTAGACTAACAGTACAATCTGCACAATATTGGTATATGCTCTAGACACTAGATGACCAGAAACAGAGGCAACATCTTTCTATGATGAACTGCAGGAAATGATAGACACAATAAAACGTAGAGATACGTTTATAATATTAGATGATTTAAATGTTCGAGTTAGCATTATTTTATTTTTTATCAAGGTTTGCTCTCTCTGTCTTTTTTTAAATATTTTTGGGTGGTTTTCATTTCTTATTTGCTTGTTGTAGTCGTTTTACATTCTTGTTACGGTATCCTGTGTATCGGATTTCTTTTTTATATTATCACTTTTTACTCTATGCCACAGAGTTTTCCCAGTTATTCTGCTTAGTGTACTTTTACCTCTATGTTCTGATAGCTCTCTTTGTTTTTGTGGTGTCTGCTTTCTCTGGTCTGAACTCTATATGTTAGAATGGGTCTTCAAGTTTTGTATGTACTTATTTTACTTTTTGATTTTAGGTATTTATTTTGCCGGAGAGTAGTTCACTTGGGTATAGTGCCTAACTCTAATCTTGTTGCATAATTTGTCGCAGTTTTGAGCCCCAACTCCGGCAGAAAGTTTTAAGAAATTATGGCATTTATTAATTCTCGAGGTTAGTCTAATATAAGACTAGTCTCTATTTAAACACATTTACATTTATTATGAGAGTGTGGGTGGACCAGATACTAGGCTTTGGCTTTCTTGAGGATTGATATTGTGATGCTCTTTTTCTAAATTTTAGGGATGATCTTTTGTTGTGTAATCTTCTAGTACAGTAATAATACTTTAGTTAAGAGTGGTGTGCTGGGTTTAACTAGCTTGTTGGTGTTATCAGGTTTCTGAGCTTTTTGGATTTTTAGTTTAGTTTAGTAAAGCTTGTTGCAAAGAGTAATATTACAGGGTCAATAACAACATAAGGGAACAAAACTTTTTGTTGGGAAAGAAGCAATTCAATATAATTACATTATATAGCAAAGGGACGAAGAACATAATATTACTAGAGAATACAGTATAAGAGACAAAAGATTGAGGAATAATAATAGGGGGACATTTTAATTGATACTAGGGGAGAAAGAGACAAATGTTGAGACATTGATATATCATGAAGCTTGAAAACAAGGAAAGAAAAGAAAACATTGAAGAAAAGGGTTGGGACGTATTGAATGGAAACACGGTAGGGGACAAAGAGGACAATACATATAAACGTGGGAACTAAAGGGCAAATCATTATTAGCTATGTGCTATTAAATAAAGACGCTGGCAAGTCTTATGACCGCTACTTTGATTTGTAGTGTTATAACGAAAACCGCAACTTTGGCATCGCTTCTACTTCTACATAATATATATTTGATTTATTTTTTCACCAGTACGTTTAAAAAGGATGAAACTATATTTTGTTAAACTATATTTGCAAATAAAATTAAAATTTATTCAAAGTTACCTAAAAACTCATTTATATTTATATTTTCCAACTATAGTTTGACTAAAATACTTTGATAGAATATAGTTTGATCTTTTTTGAATGTATAGGTAAAAAAATAGATTACCAATTTATATATTGTTACAATACTAGAAATCAAGCTAGCAGTCAGGATGCTTTTAACGAAATTTAAAGTTGGCAAAAGAGTAGATATAGATGATCAACTACAGCAGTTTACATAACAAATAATAAGTAAACAGAGTAGAGTAAAGAAACAGTTACTAAGGTTGTATGGACGAAAAAAAAACTATTTGAAGGAACAGATTGAAAAATTTAAATAAAGGAAAATTAAGAAATCAAATCAAAAAATGAAAATATGTATGTTATTGTGGCAAATAAGAAAGACAACAAAACGTAGACGCGTGGTACAGAAGATCAGAATGATAGATGAAGCGAGATTTTGAGAAAAATGATGTGTGGAAGGGTAGAAAGTTTTTTAGCTTATGGAGAGGGTAGGCTTTATACGCCCGATACATAGATAAGGAAGAAAAAAGAACTATCACAAAATTACAGAGGTATTACATTACTCAACACGGCATAGAAAATATACCCCATGTTGCTAGAAGAAAGACTGAATGAAGAAATAAAGGAATACTTCTTCTTCTTCTTAATGTGCCGTATTTTTAGTGGGCATTTCTCGTCTTCCTTTCGATTTTGCCTTGCATAAATAATTAAAGAATTTTGTATCTTTGTTTTAAGTAGTTTTTGTCTGTTGACATGTGTATAAGTAGAATTTTATTAGTTACTTGCTGTGTCCATGAAACCTTAAGCTTGCGGCGGTAGCGCCATGCTTCATTTTCTAATCGCGAGTGTTAAGACGACGCAACATTTTAGGATGCGCGCTTGAATTGGGAAGCAGAGGTTTATAATATACTCTTTATTCAATTTAGATTTAGCTGATCTTGCTATTTTATCTTCAGCTTTAACTTCTGACTATTGTCTCATTTGTCATTCAGGTTTGTTTCTAAGTACAGGGTGCGGCATGAAAACTTGCTGGTTTGAAAGGTCAATAAAAGAAAAAGTATTTCACATATCGATTTAATTGTATTTTTGTTTTAAGTGGTTTTAAAAATGTCATTGGACAAATGGCGGCCCTCATTAGCGATTTATGATCCACCCGCTTTTTGAAGTTTTGCTCTACTCTTTCGAGCATATCGACGGGAATGTTGTCGATGGCTTGGCGAATGTTGTCTTTCAGGTGTTGCAGGGTCCGTGGTTTGTTATTGTAAACAATGGATTTGAGATATCCCCATATTGGGGGAGCGCGCCGGCTACAGTACGTCACTCCTCAACGAGATTAGGCGCTTGTGGAAGTGTTTTCTCAAAAGTTCTATTGAAATTCTTGCTGTGTGTGCTGTGGCTCCGTCCTGCTGGAACCATACGTCCCCAAGTTCCATTTCTTCTAGTTTTTGAGACACTTAACAGTATGTTCTTCTTTATCGAAAAAGTAAGGCCAAATTATCGCAACTCTTGACAATGCACACCACACAGTAACACGTTCACAATGAAGTGGATTCTCATGAAGTTTACGGGGATTGGCACTACTCTTATAACTCATGTTTTGTTTGTTTACGCAGCCGGAAAGGTGGAAATGGGCCTCATCACTGAAAAACTCTTGCATCACAGCAAGTTTGGAGGGATGAAACTTGAGTTTGTTGTGAACGCCGGTGAGAGTGCAAAAACGGCAGCTTTACCCTCTCGACGTTTTCTGGGGTTCTGGAAGTTCGTTCACTTCCAGGTTCTTTTTTGCCACACTGCCATTTTCCCTGAATGCGTCCACCCACGAAAAGATTGATTGCCGGCCAGGAACGGTACTTGTGGGATGAATATTGAACCGAGTTTGGAAGGCACGTTGGGTGGCGGTGGAAAAGTAGGCCTCGACAGCGAAAGCACGCTCTTCCTTTGTCCAACCATGACGACAACTGGTTTAAGCGGTAACAAAACTTCAAGATCCTTTCTTTTGAATGAGATTCTTCCTACCCCATTCTGACCACGTTTCGCTCATTGACGCCCAATTCAAATCAGCAAGTTTTCATGCCGCACCTTGTATATTATTGGTTCTTTAGGCACAACGCTGTCATTTTAAGTTTCTTTGCTATTTATTCTATTAGATCTAGGATCCTATCTGTGAACTATTTACTCTTTATGTAGTGAGTAGATTGTCATTTACTCTTGTTGTTATGATTTTAATGATTGATTTAGTTTGTTGTATGTTTTGACTTCTGTGATTTTTCAGATTTAGAGTGTTGGACGTTTTTCTGCTATCTGTTGTTTTATTGGTTTTATAACGTTTGGGTCTTTTATCTTCTGCATGTTTTGTGATTTTAATTGCTTAATTTTTTCTATTCTTTTTAGGCTAAATTTTAGTGTTAAGAGTAATAGGTTGTGTTTCTGCACCGGTAAACTTTTTGAACCTCTTATTAGTTGTAATGAAATTGATACGATTCTTTTGGGTGTATAGCTTACTAGGGCTCAACTTATAAAAAGGTATTTTAATGGAGAGTCCGATTTCTGTGCAGAATTGAATTAACGTTTTTTCTCTTATGTTTTTGCTTTCTAGCCTGCGCATGCAATATTTTTCTTTGCCAAGTTTTGCATTGAAGTCTCTTAGTAGCACTTTGGGGCACTTATTTACAAACATAGGTGGATGTACTAAGGAAATTAATAGAAAATGTGAAATGACTAGAAGAACGGTAAGGGAACTACAAAAAACATGGATAGATTCTGACCTAACATTAATAAAAAGAAGAAAATATTACATTAGTTTGTACTATACTACTATACGTGGCAGTGGACATTATGGTGTTGGCAAAGAATGCTGCGCGTACTCTTGTAATCCGAAAGAACCAATGTGTCTGTTATCCAACAAATAAACGAACTTTTAAAAATAATTTATTTTTGAATCTTTATATTATTATTATTATTATATTTTGGTCACATTAGATGAAGAGACGGTGAAAATTTGGAGAAATTAATAACATCTAACCTACCAAAAAAATCTGAGCAGATCTGTTGACGGACGAGCTTTTGGTCAGGGGTAAAAGTTTTTTGCACAGACTTTCTTTATGTTAAATTGGTCATGTAAAATGTTTCTGACAGTTTCTTTATCGGCATTTATAGTCAAGCAATCATCCGAACCAAGAAGTGGAAAGGGCAATATTTCTGACAAAAACAATGAAGGCAGCTGAACCAGATGAAATCTGCGCGGAGACGTTGAAGATAATGGGAGAATCTAGCATCAAAATATTGACAAAATTATTCAATTCAATCTATGACACTAGTGTGATACCAAAGGATTGGTTGCATTCAACCTTTGTAACCATTCCGAAGAAGGCTAATGCGAAAACGTGCGGAGAGTATCGTACTATAAGTTTGATGAGCCATCTGCTCAAAGTTTTCCTGCGCATAATACACGGTATATAAAAAAACTAGATAGTAAAATTGGAGAAACACAGTTCGGATTTTGAAACGAACTTGGGACACGGGAAGCGCTATTTAGTACGCAAGAACTGGTGCAAAGATGTCGAGATGTAAATTACGATGTCTACATTTGCGCAATTGATTTTGAGAAGGCCTTTGATAAGATTCAGCACAACACGATGTTAAAGATGTTAGAGGACACCGAAATAGACAATAAAGATCTGAGAGTGATAACTGCATTATACTGGCATCAACGAGCAAATGTGCGTTTAGGAGAAAAAACTGACGAGCGATGTAGAAATTAAAAGAGGTGTCCGACAAGGCTGCATACTCTCGCCGCTAATATTTAACCTGTATGCGGAACACATATGTAATGAAGCTTTGGAAGACACTAACGATGGCGTGATAATCAACGGAAATATTGTAAATAAAATTAGGTATGCCGACGACACTCTTATTCTAACAAACTCAGAAACTCAACTACAGAATTTAATTAACAGAATTTCTCAATGCTCTGGGAAGTATGGTTTAACACTGAACATCAACAAGACCAAGTACTTAATAGTGAGTAAAAGTAGAACGCAAGATGCAGGCATAGTCGTAAATGGTAAGCAGCTTCAAAGAGTAAGAAATCTGATATATTTGGGAAGTTTAATCAACGAAAATTAGGATCTTAGCGAAGAAGTAAAGCGTAGAATAGCAATAGCAAGAACAACTCGTACCAAAATGAAACGAGCGCTATGTACCCACGATCTAACAGTTGAGCTTAGAGTAAAAATGCTTAAATGTTACATAATCCCGGTTGTATTATACGGGGCTGAAGCATGGGCAGTCACAGACACGCTACTGAAAAGAATCGAGGCATTTGAGATGTGGGCCTACCGAAGGATATTGAATGTTAGCTGGGTGGAATGAATCACAAACGAAGATATCCTGCAGAGAGTAAATAAGAATACGGAACTGGTAAACACCATCAAGAGCCGTAAACTCGAATATTTTGGACGCGTTATGCGGCACCCGGAAAAATATGGTTTGCTGCATCTAATTATTCAGGGGAAGATAATGGGAAGAAGGAGTGTAGGCAGAAGGACAACATCATGGCTAAAAAACTTAAGAACATGGTATGGCAAAACAACAGCCCAGCTGTTTAGAGCAGCAGTTGATAAAATTAAGATAGTGAATTTGTTAGCCAGCATTATTGTCAACGATCGAATCGGTCACGACACTTAAAGAAGAAGAATCATCCGAATGCTCATACGACGGTCTCCGCACACAATTTCATTAATTTTGGTCACTGTCTGCAGAGTTATAACAGATACAGGTCGACCTGGACGTTGGTCATCTTAGGTGCTCTCTCGGTCTTCAGAAAACCGTTTATACCATTGGAAAACAAGCGCATGAGATAGAGATTTCTTACCATAGGCCACTTTCAACAAACTCATAGTACTCAGTCCGAGTTTTTTTTAATTTAACGAGAAATATCACATCAATTGATTGCTCGTGTTTTTTGTCACACATTATTATCGGCACGAAAAAAACACGTTAGTTTCTAACTTCTATAGAAAAAATACTTCTACAGCGATAAAAACGTGTTTTCGTACTGGAATAGTAGACACTTCCAGCTATCCAACGCTGCATTTGTGTCCCCTCTACCCCTCTAGCACGCCATCTGCGATTGCATTCTCGTTATTTAATAGCCAGACCTCGTATATTTGTCTACAACAGAAATAATATCCGAGCTATTGTGTACTTATTTTATATTATTTTCTCGATAAAGTGTTTGTTTGATTTTTTTTAACAAATGTATTTTTTTAGGGATTTATCAATTAAATCAACCGCTAAATCCGTGGATAAATCTGTTTGATAACAACAAAGGCATTTTATGATTCTAGCCGGCAGATTCTTTTTATACGCGATTTTATCAATAGTGATTAAGCGTTTTTTGGTCATCAAACTAATAAATTATTTGGTCAATTATTCTATTTGATTAATGCCTTTCGTAAGCGATTTTTTGATTATTTTATGCATTAAATACGATTTCTAAATCATTTTTATCACTATACATAGATAACCTTTTAGATAAAAGATTGATTTTAAAATTTTGCAAATTTGTAATATTAATTTAATATTGACTTTTAACATTAATGTAATTTATATACAACCTTCATGCATTGCCACCTTCATATATGTATTTCCATAAATGTAGGTTTAAAGAAAATCACCTTAACGGAAGAAGTAAACCAACAACCATTTATGAGAAACCAATAAATAAATTGCCAATATAAACATAAACGATTCGTTTCGTCAAATTTGCCAGCAAATGATGTTATGTTTTATATATTTTAACTTTCTCTTTTTATATATTATATTACACATAATATATCCAACCGATAATATATTTACGTAATGGTTACTTGCATACGATAAAAATAATGAGAAATATAAGCAAGTTTCTATCGTTATCTGTAAATATTATAAATGTAAATAGATAACTAGTCTTGGAAATAAATCTGACATCATTTCTCCATAGTACAGCATTGATAACAATAATAATAATATTAATCAACTTAATGCTAATTTTATTCACAAACAACACTTTAATTATTAATTTATGACTGAGTTAATTAATAATATTACTTTAAAATATTTATATTTATTTTTAGCATTTTTTAATGGAAAAATTATTAGTTTTTTTCAAAAGCTTTGAAGTAATTTAAGTATGTTAGGATTGATACATCAATTAAAACTACTTAAGTCCAATGGATTACTTTTAATAGAAATTACAGAAGTGGCAAGGGAATTTATTGAATTAACATAAGCCACATGTAACTGTAATAAAAAATGTAAAATAATTCTGAATTTTCGTTAGAACAAGCGTTGTGCCGGTGTTGATGATAAAAATTACGTGAGCGCCCCGAGTTTAGTCATGATTTATGATCCGTTGTTGTTGTCAGTGGAGCCATATTCGCCGTGCACATTACACAAAGAGATAACATTGTACACATCCACTCCAGAAACTACTCGACGGTTATAGTAATGAGTCTTATTAACATTCTTTATGCTATGCGCTGGATGTTACAGCGCTGTCGTAAATATTCGTGTGCCGTTGCGCACCCATCACACCGAGGACAGGATTACATAATCCATCGGAGGATAAATTGGGGAGATTGAGTCGTCTTCCATCCGTGGAAATTTACGATCGCTAGGTGTGTGTGTATATATACATGCGATATTACACCTAGGAATTTTATGGGGATCTTATTTTATTCGGTAATCGCATCTACGAGATGGGATAATGAGGTTGTTTCCGGAATTTTTGATGAGATATGGGTTAATCTAACTTTATGTAAACATCATATTACAAGCTAATCCGTAAATTGGAAACAAATATAATCTGGAATATAATTGATTGAAAATATTATTGAGAGTTATTTCGTGCTATAAAGAGCAGTAAATTATTCGAGTAAATAAATATGCTGAAAAATAATTATATTGATATTACTATCACCTCCATTTTTTCGACAGCGAAATTTTTAGCGGTCCAGTACCTGTCTAACTGTGTTTGCCTCGAGCATATTTCAGAAAGTTATTAATTAGTTATAGAATTAAGATAAACTTGTGCCACTATTGCAGAATCTTTGTTACATTTTATGTGTTTGAAATTGTTTTAGAAACTTGACAAATTGTTGAATTAAATTGTCGTTTGTAACTACTGTAGTATATTAGGTAATAAAATTGAAACTTAGGAATCCTTATAGAATTTTGAAACATTGTCAAAACCTTTTAAATAATTAGTTTAGATGCAATTGCAGTCACATTTATCTGCGTTATATCAGAAATAATATCAAATCGACAATTTTTTTATATAGTAATTGGACACACCTACAATGTTATAAGATTAAACTATGCATTGAATGGAGTACAGAATAAAGGAAGATTAAGAAGTTGAATCAATTTAGATCAAAATTATTGTGAAAATTGAAAAGGTTAAGAGGGAGAACAAACTCAGTCTGAACTTTTTTTATATCTGTACGTTATTACGTTCTATTGAACTAAGGTTTATTATTAGTATTATTAATAAATTTTTTGATTACTTGTAACATCTTTGATTACTTGTAAAGTTTTTGAAAACTGTCTTAGAATTATGGTATCAATTGCAAAAACTTGGATATAATCTTGATAACTATTTCAGAGTTTTGTTTAGGATTTTGGGAACTAATGTAGCATTTCTAGTGCCGAGTTTTTTAATAACATATGCTATTGAAATTGCAGAATTATATAAAACTTTTGGGTATCAGTGAAGTCTACGAAATTATTTTAAAATTAAATTTTGGGAAACATATAGAACTATAATAAAGTTCCTGAAAACTGTAGTAGCATTTTGGATTTAAAATGGATGGATTTTAGATTTTTTTGGAAATACCATTATATAGATCAGATTTGTTTTTCTGTTGCACAATGGAACTGCAATAAAGTTGGCGGCACTAGGCGTAATGTGATGGTGCTCAGTAGTAGTAGTAGTAGTAGTAGCTAAAGCGAAGTTGTGACCATGCATTGGATCTTTGTATAGTTATTTGCTTCTGCTGTAGGACTTGAGTAATTTTTTGGCGGAAAATAGTACAGGTTAGCTTTTGGGAATGTATAGTATGGTTGGTGGTGGTGCTTAGAGTTGCCGAAGTAACTCCAAGTGATGTTGAAATTAGAGGTGGGCAATTCGTCCAGGGTCTATTAGAATTTGGTTCAATGGTGCTAGTTGGGCATTAATTCGTATTTTGCGAATTATTACGGCGTAGAATTAATTCCGTTCTGTGACTGGTTGGTAGGTGTTGCGGATCTTATGGAACGTTGTTGCTTGATGAATCCACGGAATGAACCATTTTGTTAACAATCTTCCCACTTTCTTGGCAGCGTTCCGTGGTCGGTTTTTGCTTGCGCGGTTGAGTTCTTACGAACTAGGTTTTTGCCTGGGGATCTTGTTTATGTTTTTTGCGAGTAGCACAAGGAGTAGTTTGTTTTGAAAAATGCTGCTATTTTATTTTGCGTCCCTACGATATTCTATCAGTGTTGCGCCGTCGAGGTTATTGTCGTTTTTGGTAGGTGGCTTGGCGTTGTTTTAATCTCTACAATCGGCTGTTCTGGTTTTTCTTATGGTTATGCCCGTGGCGCGCTTTAAGCTCCGGGTGCGGTGATATTTGCCTTAGTACGGCCACACTAGGATTTAGATTAGTGGGGTTGGTTTGAAATTTAAGTTGAAAGGTAGCCGTAGGTAAATGTTTTTGACAGGATTCTTTGGTCTGTCAAGCGTCTTCTTGAGCTTTGGATTAGCCTGATGGTGGTACTTGGCAGTCTTGTGTTTGTAGCATTTCTATTTGACGTTGGGGCCTAGGAATTTCTTTCTGATGTGTTGAGGGTCATTGTTACTTCAAAATTTGTTTTTATAAGAGCAGGAATGACAGGGAGTATTGAGATTGGTTAGTCAACCACCGCCTACTGGTTTTTAACAATTATTCCCAAGTTTTGAGGCTGAGCTTTCAATTTTCTTTTGTTGTTGAACTTGGACCTTGGCGTATAAGTTTTGGTACGAAGTTTTATTGTTTGGAAGGAGTAGTTTAGTTAAATGAAAGTGTCTACTGAGATTTTGCCATGAGTTTGGGTGGCGTGAGGTTTCGAAAAGTTTGAACATTCATGGTTACGGGATATTTTAAGGATACTTTGCACTGTGAAATTTGGAAAACTTGAAGATTTTTGGAAAGTATTATATGGCTTTTAGAAAACTTGTAGAACATTATAATTTATTTTTAAAGTTTAGGATTAGATTAATTGTATAGTTTATGAATACTTGTTAAACTGTTGTATCTTATGAAGCTTTGTACAACTTGTGCGCACAATTTGCAAAGTTTTAGAAAACTGTTGAATTGCATTTCAATAGAGATTTGAAGCTTTGCTGTAGAATTTTAAAATGAAATGTAGTAACGTGGAAATTATATTTAATTTTCTGTACTATTCTTGAACCTCAAAATGAATCTAATGTGGTTGAACTGCAGCAGAGCTTCAAGTTTAAGAACTAACCTAACATTTTATAGGATGAGCTGAACCCACTTTAGGTAACTGATCTCTTATAGGAGGATTCTTTCTTGTCTGGCTCAGCAAGTCTGGCCAGATCATAGTTTGAGCGAATGAGAGATTTGCAAAATATTTTTTGAACAAGACTTTGATATGTTGCCGTAGCGCTGAAATGCCTAGGCAGTTACGATTATCTTTGTTTATGACGTATCATGGGGCTCCGACAATCCAACGCAAGGTTAGACTTTGAAAGGCTTCAAGACGATTCTATTGTTAAATGTTTAATTATTTGATTAATATATTTACTTCGGTATTCACACTTCTGGCTATCTGTCTCTTATTTTATTTCAACTTTGACTTGGTGTTAGATTAGGTTTGAATTTAAGATACGAAATAACAGTTTCTTACAGTTTTCGCATTTTACTTGAAAACTGGGTCTATTGAAGCCAAGCTAACCTAGCGAATCTAAATTGAATTGCAACTCTTTTGGGACTAGATCCTATTTGTTATGGGGAAATTTGAATTCTAACGACGAAAGTGCAACTTTTTGACTCTAAAACTTTGAACTAGGATTATTAAAACTAACCTAACATTTAATTGCGCATCTTTTACTACTAAATTTAATCAACTTGCTATGGAGAGATTCGAATTTCTACGACAGATACGAATCATCGAAATTGCTACTTTCTTACAGTTTATTGTGATTTAATTGAAATCTTTGAATTGGTTTTATAAAAGTCAAGCTACTAACGTTTTAGGATGAGTGCCACTTTTAGAGAATTGTGTGCGTTTTACTCATAGAAGCCAACTTGAATAGTGAATTGTGAATTTAGGTTGAGTTGCTTAATTAGTTTCAAATTGCTACGATAAGTTTTAGTTTTATGGTACGACATTTGCATTGAAAGTGCAACTTTTTTGGACAGTTTTTCTGCATTATACTAAACTTTGAACTGGGACTATTGAAGTAATAGGTAGTTTAACCAAATTGAATTTTGCATTTTTGGACTAATATCAATTCACAAAGGAAGATTTCAAGAAAAGAAAACGATTACGACATTCGCACCGAAAGGGTTTCTTTCTGATTGTTTTTTTTTTTTAATTTGTAACAGTTTGAACTGGACCTATATAAGCCAAGCTAACCTAAGTTGTAACTGAGGACTGAGGAAAAAGATAGAGCTTTAAGATTTAGATAAACCAAAAAGGAAGGAAACACATACATCAAAAGCTACAGAAGACAAAGAAAGTAGAAGCGGGAAGCTAAATGGAAGCAAACAAACAAAGAAAGCCAATACAATTATGCCTACAAAGAAATGGACGGTGAAAGGATAGACAAGAGAAGAACATTTACTGAAACATTAGTACCAACCGAAATTGCAGAGATAAGGAGAAGAAGAAAAGAACTGCTCAAGGAAAGCAAACTGAATGAATTAACTAAGCAATTTTAATGCGGCAGATACGCTATCTCGATGTTGACAGACACAATTTTTGAAATGCAGTATATCTGGCAACCTGGGGACACAAAGAACTAATTCCAAACGGAGATTTTAGAATCTCAGTAGAAATAAAATTGGCAAATCTTGGACTACTAAAGGGAATACATTTAGTGGAGCTACACCAAATATTTATTAACTAAAGAGGATACGACGAAGAAGAAGTTAAATGAAGATATAGAAAAACTAAGAAGAATAACACAAGAATGGGAGAATGGAGAGATTGATGTCAGTGTAGGAAGTAGGACAGAAAAATAGAGTATAGGGAGAGATGGGCCCCCGGCTGTCCCTGACAGCATGTATTTCCGCAGCAAACTGTGTGAATTCCGCGAGACCGAAACCAGCTCACCTCAAACTAGTACTACAATAATGATAATGACAAGAACAAATTAACATCAGGATAAACGCAGAGAAGAAAACCGAACGGGCTATAGAAGCCAGCTAACCACGTGAATTTAGATTGAATTGTGCATCTTTTAGGATTAGTTTTAAGTTGCTACGGCCCATTAGAATACTCAATGATGAGACGACATTTGCATAAAAAGTGTCACTTTATGATATATTATTGCATTTTACTTGAAAGGTTTGAATTGAGTCTATAAAAGCCAAGCTAAACATGTGAATTTCCATTGAATAGCGCATCTTTTAGGACTAGTTTCAATGCTGGAGAGAGAGTTTCATTGTTATCCGAAATTGGGTTGGATTGTAGATAAACGGTGGTTCATTTTTGAGTTGCTTTTTTAAAATAAAAACCATTCAAAAATTTTGAAAGCTTTTTGATTTATTGAAAAGAACTATGTTTTCTGTAAATGATGGAATAAAATTTTATTTATGTGGCTATCTTGGCAGGCACTGCAGAAGCCTATCTTGTCATCTCAATTTTTTGATATTGGAAATCATCAAAAAATTTACTGTTAACTGTATCCCACGAACAGGTTGAGCAATACTATTCTTAAGTGCTTGAATTGTTTGTTGATTACATTGATCTATATTGGCACTCCACAAAAAAGTCCAGCTGCGCCAAATCGCAGATCTGTGCTGACCAATTAATATTACCAAAATTGCTAATCACTAAGTGCCCAAAAGATCAATTGTTTGATGGGCTGTGTGGCATATTGTTTTACCATATTTTTTAATTTCTGGCCACAAAAAGTTTGTCATTATGGATCTGTAACGTTGACCGAAATGGCGTTTCTATTAGAATTTTTGGAAAAAATTGCTAATGTCACCACTCTACAAAGTATATTAAACGAGTCACACGCTGAGGATATAGCTTTCTTTTGACTCAAATTTAGAAGCGGAAACAAAGCGGATGTTTGTTGACCGAGTCAATTTGACTTATATATTATTATTGGCGAAGCTAGGTTATTTTGGGCTCACCGCAAAATATTTAAAAGGATCAACTCAAAGACAGTTTTGGAAAATAGTTTACAATTTTTTTATTTTTGCAGACCCTTGCTTATAGGTAGTTACGTTCTGGTTGCTTGCGATCTCCGGCAAGTTGTTGTTTCTGGACTGGCTTGTATACTTCGGGCTACAGCTACAATGTTTTTATCTGTGGGCTCTGTTATCTACTTTCTATCTTATGAACTTTTTGCACAAATTTGCGTAAAGGTTTATTTGCATTGTTTGTGCAACAAGTTTTTAATGTTTAGATTGTTCAAGCGTAAGTTTATTTATTTTGTAACGCGAAGATATGATCTGTGTTTCTTTTTTGAGCGTTGAAGTGTCCAGCTGTCAAAATTACATGTTAAATAATGGTCCACCCTTTAAATGTCTTTAGTATAGAAGTCCAATAATGTGCTGTAGTTGATAGGTTGTAGACTTAACAATAAGAAACTGTTGCCCATGTTTGCATTGGACTGTTAACCAAGTGTGTACGTTACAAAGGTTTAAGGTTATTTATATATTATAGGCTAAATTTTTCTTTCTTTTTGGATTAGGTTAGGTTAGATTCTACACTTTTAAGGTACGAAACTTCAGAAAATGGTTTGAGTGCTTGTGAGCCTAGATATTCTGGGTTTTCCCCCGCTACTCTTGCTAGATATTTTGCCCTGCATAATGGGTTATATTTTTTCTTGAGTTGCGTGAAGCAGGTACTCTCTAATTTCTTTTGTTTTTGATAGTACAGATAACTTCTAGTTTCTTTTTCATTTTCTTTAATACTAATTAGGAGGTTTTGGTTTAACCAAAAACATGAAGACAGAATATTGTATGTAGTTCAACATATAAAAAGAGTGATGACTAAAAGGTTCACCGATATTCTCGTAGATGTGATAGGATTTAATATTTTTCCATAACAATACTACTAGTGGCACCACAACAGGATGGGGTGACTAAAACCGGCAATTCTCTAGCGTTAATACATTTTTTATTATAAAAAAGTTATAATAGGGTTTAAACACACGTTTTAGCCTCAACAACAATTCAATATTTGATAAGATATGATTTTAAGAAATCTTAACTTTAAAACGCCACTTGACATGTATTTAATTGCTCAAGGATTATATACTGAATGATTTTAAGTGGATCGTTTTCAATAAATGCTTACATTATAACACATGAATGATGTAATACTATCGGATTATTTAGATAATAGATAAACAGATGAGCTCATGAACCGATTAGATTAATTATGAAGCTAACAAGTATAAACAATGATGAATTTAATGTAATCCAAATAATTGTTTAATACAGTATATTTGCTATGACATTTCAAATGGATTGTAAAATATTTGAGGAAGCATTTGTTTAGTGTATAGATCAATCCACGAATTAATATCGACATCAAACAGACTCGCACTAAGTTGTTGACTGCTCGCCAAACGAGATATACTCCAGTGTAACAAATCCTTTTCTAAATAAACCCATCAAATGGCAACTAAAACATAGCGGCTAGACGCATTCCGCTGGATAAATCACTCCAAATGAAATGTAAACAATTTGGATTATATCCAGGAACCTCGCGGATTTCCCATCAATCGGATCAAGAGAAAAGAAAAGGGGGACCTCGAAATAAAAGTTATCAATCGCGCAGATAAAACAATGGCCGTATATCTTTTTCTCTCTTTGTATATGTGAGACGACGACTAGGCTAAAAACCTGTTACTCAAAAAAATGATGCATTATTCATGGTTCAAATGGGTGTCATCGGACCCAGCTAAAAGGGGTTAAGAGTTTGACGTCCTTTTAGGAATATTTTTTACAAATAAAATTGTGTATCATTCATAACTTGTTATCAGCATTAATGAATGAAATAGAATAAATAGAAATGACATCATTTAATGATTAAACAATTAGTATATCAATATTGTTTTAAAAGAATAAAGTCTCAAGGATATATAAAATTGTGTAATATGTCATTTCCTATAAATCTATGCAAATAATGTTAGTTGAAAGCTGCGGAAGAAATCGAAAATCCAATTTAACCAAACGTCAAATTTGCTTATACGCACCGGCTTTTAAGGAAAGTTTTATTGGATGATGCGGCTTTTCTGTTTGTTGTTCCTTCGCGCAAGATTAAAGAAAATATCGACGCATGAAATTCTATTAGAAATCTCTAGAAAAATTATGTACTCGATCTATTAGGATGGATTTATTTAATTTAAGGCACCGCGCTAGTGCACTCTAGAGATGGAACGTAAACGGTTTTGAGATCGGGTTCTGCCGGAATTACTTAATTTATGCCCCGCATGGGACTTCTCACGGATTTACAACCCTTGCCTAATAGTCCTCTAATTGTAAGGATCTCTATATGCAAGCAATATAAATTATCTTATTTTTATTAGTTTCTATTCCCTTAAAGTTCATTAACCTCAAAGATAACAACATATTCTTATCATTTAAATTATGGTTAGGGTTATATCGATCGCATTGTATCCAGAAATGTACGAGTCCCAAAGTTGTATTATATGTCCTAAGAATTGACGCCTAAACTGCCTCGAAAGTTCAACAAAGTTTTAACAAGTGTTGTTCTCTTGGCATTTGTCATTTAGTTATAACTGGTTAGAATTTCTAAACTAATTCGTGGAAGGAAGAGATTAGAGTTTTGTCACCATAGCACATACACGCACACAATGCGTTACGCCTCAAATTTTCCAGATAATGTAACTGTGTGCACTCAGAAACGTATATAATATGGAAATTTGTTTATGTTGCTATAATAATAATAATACGTGCTGGGGCAAAGTCCCCAAGGACGGATGGTTCATTGTTACATTTGCAACAATTACAATAACATTTACAACCGTATATTATTTCAATAAATTTATTCCATGTTTGTTAACATTATTTTCACGTATGTTACAATTAATAATAATAATAATGGTCTATTATTTTATTTTATAAATTTCACATCATCATTTTATTTTTTACATAGCATATAAATTATATTATTAATATTTTGTCTCTTTGCATTTGATTTATTTAAAAAAGGATTTGTTACATTCGAGTAAACATATCTCATTTGGCAACGAGTCAACAGCTTAATGTACTGGTCTGTTTGGTGTCGATATTAATTCACATAGTAGGAGTGGATCAATCTATATAGTAAACAATGTTTCCTAAAATACATATGTTACTATCAGTTAGTATCAACTTTGCTCGTACGTGTTAGTTTCATAATTAACCTTAATCGGTTCTATCTATTATCCAAATAACCGTATAATATTACTTCAATATGCTATCATTCTATAGCATTGATGATTGCAAACAATCCTCTTAATATAATTGAATTTAAATAATATCCTAGAAATGTTTTCAAATTAATATTTATCTAGTCATAATATGCTAGTGGCAAACTAAACCTGCTTTATATATCAAAGCTATAATCTGTTTAAATCCTATTATTGATATTTACCGGTCTAACTAACATGAGTAACATCGTTCAAATTGGTAAAGTAGAACCTAATTTCGGCAATCAAACTTATTAAATAATTTATTTTAACTATTGTTAGATGCGGACTTGCGATGATTAGTCTCAGCGGTATTGTTTCTGTTACATAATCATGCGACTAAAAATTGTAAGCGCGTGCACACTTTTATATTCTGAATTGTGTTATAAAAGCACTTGTAATTTTTAGTTTTGCGATTATTTAGTAGCATTAGAACAATTACTAGATCAAATAATTGTTACAGTTAAATAAATGACATAATTTTAATGCAATTTTTTTCTACTAGTTTTATTGCTTACCAAAGAACTGTTAACAGTTCTATATAATGGTGGTATTGCACTCTATAGTCCAGTTTAAGTTAATTAATCATTACAATTTTTTTTCTGCTGTTAAGCCTTGACCAATATATTATTTTCCATAACGCTTATGTCGCTTTGTGGTTAATTTATATTCTATTATTTCTTTAACATTTGTTGCTTTGAGAATGACAAATTAAGTCAGTCTGGCTTTATTTATTGTCAACTTTTAGCTGGGGTGGTGATGATGGTTGTGGGGTAAACAAAAGTACCGGTACACCTGGACCGCCTCTCTGCAAAGACGAACAATTGGTTCTTCTTTCCAGATTTCTCTCACACAACTATTGTTTTTTTACTTTTGGGAGTTTTGGCTAGGCTTTGTATGTACTAGTCCGTATTGATTTATTTGTTGCAAGCTGCACTGGTTATTCTTGGGTACTATTTTTGGTAGAGTGTTGCTATTGGTTGTTACTTGAGACCTTTGGTTGTTAGACTTACTTTTATTCAGATTTGTTTTGCCAGGGAAGCTTTTGCAATGTATTCCATTGGCGGAGTGGCAAGTGTTTTTTTGTTGTTTGTTTTAAGTTGGTTGATTGATGCATAATTGGGGGAGAGGTTCGTCACACAGCGATACTTCTTTCCCAGCTCGATCCATCGCGCTGCCGGGATCTGGCAATCTGGGACGGAGAACGATTAACGTCGCGGCGTTGCAACAACGCTCCCCGGAGGGAACGGTGCGCGGCCGGTCGAATGGTTCGTTCGTTTGTCCCGACGGCGAGCTGGTTTTGTCGTCCTGTTGTTTGCCCGGGTCATCTAAAAAGATTTGCGGGCAGCGACAAGACTCTACACGGACGCGACACACAATCGCAATATATTCGATAAATTTTCATTTATTTCATATATAAACCAAAATCTAATTTTATTATTTTATATACCTCGACGGACGCGACACACAATCGCATTTTAAATAAATTTTTATTTATTTTTATTGTCGACTTGTTGTTTGCCCGGGTCATCCCGGTAAAAGATTTGCGGGCAGCAACAAGAAGAATTTCTACCTCGACAGACGCGACACACAATCGCTTTTTAAATAAAATTTTATTTGTATGATTTGTTGACCAAAAATTTTTGTAAGGCTTATGTGATTTTGTGAAATTAAAATTGTTTTTGAGTAAGCGTCGGCCGGGGACCGACTCTCACATAAAGGATGAACGGCCGGCGGGTCGGCAATTTTTTTTTTTTTTAATTATTTTTTTTTTTAATTAAAAAAAAAATTTTTTTTTTTGTTATTGCCTATACACTCGACCGATCGACTAATAAGTGCAGGCTGACAAACCCGGAAAATTATCGGCTTCACGGAGCGGTGCCCATACACGACGGACGGCGACAAGGAGAGAACCGGCGCGCGGTTGGCGGTTCCCATACTCGACGGGGAGGATTTTCGAGCGGCGCTGGCTGCAGAGTTCCCATACCCGAATTCGGGTGCCGATACACTATTTGTATTTTGTTTCAATATCGGAGATAGAAGAACTTTGGGTGCCGATACACACATTGCATATTCGGCCGACTCAGACTGTCGGGTGCCCATACTCGACGGAGACTTACACGAACGCGTTTCCGCAGGCGCAGACTGCAGGGTGCCTATACCCGGAGCCGACTTTGATCCGACACGACTTTCTAAACTCGAATTCTGCTTGGCCGCCACAAATCAGTTATCCCTGTGGCAACTTTTCTGTCGGGTCCTCATACTCGATGATCGGAACTTTGACGAACGCAACGCGCGCTCGGCATCAAACTTACTGACGAATCCAACGCGCACCGGCGGCTGGCTTCGGCTTCGAGTTTTCATACCCGAGAGAAACAAAATCCATTCCGCACACTTGTCTCAATTCTGCTTGACCGCCACCTGTTAGTTATCCTTGTGGTAACTTTTCTGTCGGTCATCAAAAAGCGACGTCGCTATGAACGCTTGGCCGCCACTAGTCAGTTTTATCCTTGTGGCAACTTTTTGTCGGGTGCTCATACCCGAGGCGGACTTGGTCAAAAAGCGACGTCGCTATGAACGCTTAGCCGCCACAAGTCGGTTTTATCCCTGTGGCAAGTTTCTGTCGGGTGCTCATACCCGAGGCGAGTCAGTTGTAACTCTGTGGTAACTTTTCTGTCGGGTCCTCATACTCGTACGCAAATGCAACGAGGCACATCGCTATCTCGGACGATGGACGATGCCCATACATACCCGATCAGAACTTATTGACGAATGCAACGCGCACCGGCGCTTTATACCCGAGCGAGAGGAACGTTAAACAAAATTCAAGCCGCACACTAGTCTCGAACGCGAAACGTGTATGGAAACCGTCTTAGCAAAAAAAAAAAAATAAAAAAGTTCCGAACGCGTATCGGAACCACCGCTTATGGAAACCTTTTGAACGCCACGCGTTCGCGCGCGGCTTTCGTCGCAGCCGCCGCCGCTCTTCGGGCGCCGCCCCAAAAGAAGCGGACGCGCCGAGAGAGGCGGACGGAGCGAACGCGCCGCGCGACGCCGCCGGGGTCTCGTCCGATTAAATCGACAAGACGAATCCCCAAGCCGAGGACCGAGTCTCAACAGATCGCAGCGTGGAAACTGCTCTACCTAGTACAACACCCTGCCAGATACGTAAGTCGTCTGCAGACAATTCTGAGTTTCGACGTCGATGTTGAATGCCACTGCGTTCGACCGTTCGTGCTGGCGACCGTGTGGGGATGGATCCCAACGGCCGCCGATCGCACGGCGGAGAACCACGGCCCGTGCGACGGCGAGCGCGAACGCCCACCGCCTAGTAAAGTCACCTTGTTTCGAGCCACACGATTCGCGAAACTCCTAGAGGTATCGTTGCCAACTGTGTCTAGACAGGATATGGCCTTAGAGGCGTTCAGGCATAATCCCACGGATGGTAGCTTCGCACCATCACCCTATCGAGTGAGTGCATGAACCAAGTGTCCGAACCTGCGGTTCCTCTCGTATTGAGCAGGATTACTATCGCAACGACTGGTCATCAGTAGAGTAAAACTAACCTGTCTCACGATGGTCTAAACCCAGCTCACGTTCCCTATAGGCGGGTGAACAATCCGACGCTTGCCGAATTCTGCTTCGCAATGATAGGAAGAGCCGACATCGAAGGATCAAAAAGCGACGTCGCTATGAACGCTCGCTTTTTGATTATTTTATATTTATTCTACATCTGATATTGTCTAGTTCTTAGCTGGAGTGGTGATGATGGCCGTGGTGTAGGTTGTAGCGAACACCTGGATTGTCACGGATCTTGATATATTTGACTGAACTTCTTGCAGACTAGGCTGATACGCCAAAAATCTAAACTAAACTTCCTGCAGAATATGCAAAATCTAGAAACATTTTCAGTGAGGGAACAACTCCTGAACGTTATTCAAAGGAGCTTTTGTGATTGTTGGCTTTGGCGCAACCTTACTTCACTTACAGCAACAGCTATCTATGCATTTTAATTATTGGATTATGTTTTAGGTTCAATGGTTTTTATTTAGTTTTCATTCAAGAATTACAGGATTTGTGGTGTTCTGGGTGTAATAAAGTTGGTTTATTCTGCTAGAAGTTTCTTGAGTGATTCTTTCTTTATGTGATGGTGGTCAACATGCGTCTGCAACAATACTCTTATTTTACGACGAAAATGGCGATCTAGTTTGTAAACCGGGTGTGTTTTGTAGATTTGGAGAATTGCGCTTTAAAATAAATAAAAAAAGTTTTTTCTACATTTAGATAATTGCAGAGAATTTTGTGGTGATGTTGGAGTAAGTAAGGTTGCAGGTCTCATACAATCATTTTTGCCTTTTTGGGAAACTTGTCTAGGCTTTGTACTAGTTTGTGTTGATTTACTTGGGAATTATACTATCATTATATACTTTTGGGCAGTTAGTTTTGGTGGAAGGTTAGTCGTGACATAAGCACTAAAGTTTATGGTAGCTTGCTATCAGTAGTCACTTGAGACCCGCGATTGTTGGATGAAGCCTCATGATGTTTTTTTTTTTGTTGTTTTGAGAAACAATTTAAGTCAGTTTTTAGCTGGATCGATGATATTAGTTGTGGGGTGGATTGTAATATCAGTACATCTAGACCGCCACAGAATCTGATATCTTTGATGAAGAATACTTGCAAACTCGTGCATTTTTATCTAGATAACACCTCTTGGACTATATTTAAATAGGCCTTTATAGTTGTTGGCTTTGGCGTAATTTTACATCACTTTGAGCAGCAGTACGAGTTAAAGTGATTAATGGTGTTTTGAAGGAATGTGTGATTACTCTAAAGCTAATAACTACAATGCTCCTATGTATGTTCTACAAGTGATCTTTTCTTTATTGGTTTGGTTAGGTTAGGTTCTAGTCCGGTTTTTAGAATTTGTGGAGATCTAGCTTGGCTGCATGCCAGGTGCTTCTGTTGAAAGTTTGTTGTTTGTTTCTTTTATTGGTTGGTCTATTGTGTTGATTTGGGTTTAGTTGCGACGAATTTTGTTGTATTGACCACCACATGGGTTTGCAACATTTTTTTGTAAAGGACGAATTAGGTCATAGGTCTTTTAAAATTATTGTTTGTACTTTTGGAAAATAAGTCTTGGCCTAGTTGATTTACTATAGAGTTACCTCTAAGCTCCAGTTTGGTGAAGTGTGTCAAGGCTTGCTATTAGTTGTGACTTAAGTCCTGCGGTTATTGGACTATGTCTTATCCATGATTGTCTTACCAGGGAATTTCTTGAAGTCAATTAATTTTTGAAAATAATTAAATTTTTCTCGAAGTTAATTTTTTTGAAGATACGTAACTTTTGTTCAAAATAACGTAAACTTATAAAGGTTATTATTATTTTAACCAAAAGATGATAACATTGATGTTTAGTCTTAAATAAAATTTTGATAACTTTTTTAAAATGTTTTTGAGGCAAGGCCAGATTTAACTATTTTATTCAAATTAATTTAAGCCAATTAAAAATTTCTTTTAATTAAACGTATAATTTGTTAAAGTTTGCATCAATTTTACTAAAATTTGATAATTTCTAAACTAAGGCTTAATTAAACTCACTTTAAAACGATTTATTCTAAACTAGAGAACTAGTATCAACAAGCACGGTATCATACTTATTTTTGCAATACGAACCATAGTTGGATAGTGGGGACATCTTGAGCAGTATTTTTTGGAGACCAAGACCCAATTCTTTCTAGTATATGGTTTGCTTGTATGTATGGCTTTTGCAGCTTTAGTTGCACTAGTTGGTGCTTTTTGACGTCTTTTCTGAAAATAATCATATTTCGTACAGGTTTCTTTGAGTTGGAAGAGGTTGTTAGTTGTTACGTGAGACTTATGGTTGTTTGACTAAGCCCTATTTAGACTTGTTTGTACAGAGGACTTTTTGCCGTTTGTTTTATTGTATTAGGGGCAGGTTTCTTGCCTTATTTTGCAGTTAGTTGTGTGGCGCATAGTTGGATACTAGTGACACCTTGAGTTAAACTTAGCAGCACCAGTTGTTCTTTTGTCTGTAACTCGGAGGTGTCTTTTTACTACGTATATTGGTTTTGGCTACGGAACAGGCGTGTGCTTTTTAACTTCTTTGCTGAAAAGAATTGTGTTTGGCACAGGTTTAATTGAGTTGGAAGAGGCTATTAGTTGTCATTTATGACTTGCGGTTGTTGGACTTAGCTCTACCTAAACTTGTTTTGCTGGGTGGTTTTTTGACATTAGCTTTATGGACGTAATGGCAGGTTTTTTGTTTTACTTTGCTTTTATTTGATTGGAGTTTTTTGAATGAGGCTATAAGTTGTCACTTGAGACCTGTAATTGTTGAACAATCTAGATTTATTTTGTTATGTAAGATATTGCTTCTCTTTTTTTTATTTCCTGTTGTATGATTTGTCCCTATACGTGGCTTTGTAACTTTGGCATCACTAGTTGTTGATTTGTCCGTAACCTGAATTTAACAGTCTATTGCTATGAGTATTTCTGGTTATGGTTTAGGTTTGTTAAACTAAGCCTTATTCAGACTGGTCTTGTCAGTGAAATTTTGTTATTTCTTTTATGGGCATAATGGTAGGTTTCTTATCTTACTTTGCAGTTATGTGTTTGGCGTATTGTTGGATAGTGGAGAATCTTTTCTGGTTTATGTGCAGCTTTGTAACTTTGGTTGCACCAATTATTTTTCTATGTTTAGCACAGGTTTTTTTTGAGATGGCTCATCCGAATTTGTCAAGTTTGGGGACATCTTGCTTCTAGTCTTTCTTATTTTGCTGTTGGTTGTTTGATGCATAGTTGGATAGTGGGGACACTTTGAGCTGAGCCTCAGTATGTTCCGAAGACCATGACATAATCTTTTTTGATGTATGGTCATCTCTTGTAGGCAGTTTTGTTAATTTTGCATCACGAGTTGTTGTTTTGACCTTAACCTGAAACTAGCTGTCTATTTCTATGTATATTTGTTTTGGATATAACTCAGGCTGGTGTTCTTTGGCGTTTTTGACAAAAATAATCATGTTTGGGACAGGTTTTTTTGAGTTGGAAGAGTTATTAGTTGTTGCTGAAGATCTCAGGTTGTTGGACATAAATCCAGGTTTGTTTTGCTAGTGTTTATTTTATGTGCGTATTGGCAGGTTTTTTGTCATTTGCACATTGAAGTTGGCTTTTTATTGCGTTGTTGAATAGTGGGGACTCATTGAGCTTAGATTCAAATTGCTGGAATCTATGACACAATCTATTTTGGTGTATGCTTTACTTCTATGGGTTTTAACCTAGAGTCTATGGCTATGTATATCGGTATTGGCATACAAAAATAATTATATTTGGCTCAGATTTTTTTGAGTTGGATGTGTCTTTAGTTTTTAGCAAATAATTTCTTATCACCGGTCTTAGTTTGGGGTATTGCATCTGACGTCGATGTAGTGCAGTCTGTGAGTTTTTGGTATTAGTTGGTTGGTTGTTTTCTAACAGTAAGGCTTTGAGGGGAAGCTCCTTTTCAAGTTTAGAAAACATATTGGCTTTTATAAAGTTTTAGTTGCTTTGCTGTTTATTCTATTGCCAATAATTGTATTGTCACGTTTGTTGAACAAATTTAGTTTTTTTAGTTTTCTATTAATAAATTGCTTTTATAGTCAAATTAGACTTTGTGTATGATGGAATTAAGTGTTTCTTTAGTAAAGCAACTTGGGTCTACATGTTACAGACTCAGTTGTTTTAGAGACAACTTCTTTACTGCTACAAAATCATATTATTTCTGACATATTAAACATTCTTTAATACTCAATTTGCCTTTTTTGAAGGTTTGGTTGTTCCTTAAGGACCGTCGACTATTTAATCTTGGTTTCTATGTCCAGAGTAGTCAGGTTTTTGACCGGCACAATTCCTTGTCTATGGATTTGTTTTACTACTGTATGGTTGATTTTTACTGTCTTGCTACTCTTTCTTGCAACTTTTAAAACTATATTAGACATAAGCAATTATCGAAAGGCCAACATGAAACATGCAAACAAGTTCAATAGATTGTTATTATGGCATAGCAGGCACTGGAACTTAACCTAACTTGCACTAGCTAGTGCTCAGATACACAATGTAGAAAGAACTGCAACCGAACAACTTTGCGAAGACTTTTCACTATTTATATTTTAGACTTGAACTTTTAATAACATGCTTGTTAACATGCCACGGACAGTATCACAATTTTTTGACAATATTGATGAAGAACGAACTGATTATACCACAATTTCTTCTTAACAAGTTGCAACCTATGGAAGTGTTATCACTACGCAGGGTCTTGTTTAAATAGAATAAGTAATTTTGAACTACATAATATGTAAAGTGGTATTCACCAACAGGGAGAGAAACGCCACAGTAACCAAAGTTAGAGCTGTAATACTGTCGATAAAGAGGTTATGTTTCTGCAAGATTGACTAGAGAAAACTTTCCGTTATAAATGATACTACTATCTTTGAAGTACGGAATCTAGTTTGCTGCAGCTAAGGCCCCGCAGACCCCGCAGTGCGGGGGGGCCCGACCTGTTTTGGGGCCCCTAAGCCTCAAGGATTAAATAAACAAATTAATTAAATACATTGATCAGTGATTGATGACTATTGTTATTAAATAAAAGTAATAATACAAAATTTTTATAAAACAAAAAAATATTGTTTAATTTAGTATATAGTATATAGTGTATCAAGAACCAAAAATAGGCTTAGCAGCACAAACAAGCAAAGCGAAGCCTTTTGGCACGAGTTACACTTGATATTTTTTTGCCTGCCCCAATTAAAAACATTATTTTCAATGTTTATTATAATTTGTTACGACTGTCAGATTTTAAGGTATGACGTCTACATATAACATTTTAATTTACAGCCAATCAAATATCGCAAATAACCGAAAAGGCCAATAAGCCTATGCGGGCCGAAAATTGCCTTTTCGGCCCGCATATGCGAGCCGAAGTTGTGTTGGTTTGTTTGCATGCTTCAGCCAATGAAGAACTCGGTTGTTCCAGGCACATCTTCCTAATTCTTTAATGAGCTGTTACCATACATATGAAGCGGTATTTATTTAGATGTTATAGCCTAGAATAACTTTAGTTTTGCATTTGTGTTGTTCTTCATACTGTCGCTCTCTCGCATTCTCTTTTTTTGTATATTTTTTCTTGTCGAGCATATTGATGATCAATCCAATCATGGAAGTACCTGGGCAATTCCACGTCAAGTGAGCAGTCCATTTCACGCGACCTTCTCCAATTTAGCTCAAATTTTGTACACTTATTTGAGTACCCAAAATATGACTTCATGCCAAATTTAAGACCTCTAGGTTACATAGTTCGCCTCGTAGAGCCAATTGAATTTTGCGGCAATTTTTAAGTTCAATTTTTAACTTTATTTATCTTAATTGCATTTCAGTCTGGGAAAATTTTAGATTAGTCATAACCGATGGGAAATTTTCCAAGGAATCGAATGCAGCGGTCAGATTTTTGTTATCTTGTTCCGCACGCGCAAAAATCGCAAAAAAACAGTTTTTTTTCAAAAATTCATTTCTCAAAAGTTGCCACCGATAAAGACTCTAAATTTTAGGCAAAGGCAGCGAAAAGTATGTACTTTAAGATGCCTAATTAAAATTTTACCACACTAGTGGTAGTTTTTGCTCTAGAGTCTTTTGAACGCACAAAACCATTTTTCAATCAAATTTTTTGATATTAGACTAGTTTTTAAATTTTTTTGTGGAATTTCTTTGAGTGCACTCTCAGAAAGTGATCTTTATACAAAAAAAAATACGCCATGAGAAATTTCAGACCTTAAGATTTAAAAGAACACGTGTCGCACTACCATAGAATTTTTAAAATTAATATACTTAATAAGTATCATTAGCTTCCAGATTTGAGTCAGATGCATACCCTGGGTCCCCAAAAATGCAATTGAGTACTTGCTAATTAGGTTCCACATAAAACTTTACATCAATATACTCTGTATATATATTTTTTAAATTATAATATTTTTATTATATTTTAAATTTTGAACATAAAATTAGACTCGTAAACTAAAATTATTAGAATTTAATAAGGCTTAAGCCTATAAAAATTTTTTTTATTTAAAAACTTTTAAAATGACGTATTGTAAATTTTTTTTTTATTTTGTCAAATTTGTAACATTCTATTAATGTTTTTTAAAGTAAGGTCTTTAATAGCACCCAATTGGTAAGAGCTACATTAAAACATGTTATTAGGTAAAAAATGTTCAATTGAATGGCTTTAAATTTTGAATTTCATTTTTTTTTTTTAAATTTTTGACTTAAGCAACAAAAATAACAAACAAAAAATAAAAAATTCATTCTTTAATTTATGACATAAGTACGGTTAGAGATAGATCTAGATATGCTGTTCAAAAAAGATGGACAATTTGATTGCCTATAATTTTTATATTCTATTGTTTTTTTTATTTAGACTTTTAAGAGAGATATTTCAATTATTGTATAAAAAAAAACAAAAAAATTTTGACGTGCAGCTTCTAGGGTGAACATGTTTGCCTATAAGTTTATGAATAAAAAGTGTCTCAAATAAACCCCCCAACCCACCTTTGAAATTTGTTACCCCTATTCATTAACACCCTGTATATTAATCAATATGTGCAAAAATTTTGATTGAAAAATGGTTTTGTGCGTTCAAGAGACTATAGATCAAAAACTACCACTAGTGTGGAAAATTTTTATTCAAGCATCTTAAAGTACATACTTTTGGCCGTCTTTGCCCAAAATTTGGAGTCTTAATCGGTGGCAACTTTTGAGAAATAAATTTTTGAAAAAAAACTGTTTTTTTGCGATTTCTGCGCGTGCTGAACAAGATAACAAAAATCTGACCGCTGCATTCGATTCCTTGGGAAATTTCCTATCGGTTATGACTAAAGTTTTTCCAGACTGAAATGCAATTAAGATAAATAAAGTTAAAAATTGAACTTAAAAATTGCCGTAAAATTCAAATGGCACTACGAGGCAAACTATGTAATCTAGAGGTCTGAAATTTGCATTGAAGTCATGTTTTGGGTGCTCAAATAAGTGTACAAAATTTGAGCTAAATCGGAGAGGGTCGCGTGAAATGGACTGCTCACTTGACGTGGAATTGCCCACCTACATTTTCAGTAATTATTTTAATTTATAAAAAAAGGTTTTTTTATGTATACGTATTTGTTCGTTTCACACGTATGCGGTTCGTTTTCGGTTGCAACCAAAAACGATTGATATTTTTTCACACATACACGGTTCATATTAGCTTTTGTGTTGTTATTCGTACACAGGCTCACTAGTAATTATAATGAAGAGAAGTCAAGTTTTTGCCATATTGTGTCTCTATAGAAGAATAAAAAAACAAAGGGAGAATACTAGAATTCATTGAGAGCACACTCTCATCACTTTACGTGGGAGTATTTGGTGCTATACTGTTTCTATTAGGTACCGAATACAAACCAAAAAAAAACCAAAAACAAACCGAAAACGAACCAAGTCGAATGGAACCCTATACGTGTGAAACGAATCTAAGGCGTTAAAATTTATTTTGAAGTATAATACAAACACGATAGGGGCTCCAAGAAAATTCTTGCAGGGGGGCCCAGAATTTGAAGCTACGCCACTGAGTTTGCAAACATTGATGTTTATCATCATCAGCAAATGCACCGACTACAACTCTTACCCACTTAGAGATGAAAAGTTTTATCACACAGCCAACATCTAACAAGATCAAATTTAGAAACTGTACTAAAGATTATTGTAAACTTTGATCTCGTATAATTGATTACAAACAACGGTAGTAAATTGGCCAATGATAGGTTTATCTTTCTACAGATGTGACCATGAACTATTTTAGGTATTTCTGCAATGTCGGACCATTACGCATAGCCGGTGAGGAGAATATTGACGACAAGTTTTAATGCCGGTATTTATCAGTCACAAACATTGAGTCAAAACACCGACTTGCTGATAACAGAATGTCTTGTACACGTTTGTTTAAATTTGGTTTATAGATAAGTTCTGTGTGCTACTTTAATTTGCTTGGTTCTCTATCTTTTTCTTCATGTCACTGTACTTTTCTTCTTTACTTAGAAGATCATTTATCTCTTTCTTTCTCGTTTTGAATATGCATCCGCATTCTTTCAATCATGTCTTTCAATAAACAATCTCTTTTCAATGCATGCCTTATCCATTCTTTCTTTCTTTTAATGATTGTACTGTTAGAGCTTTTTCTTTACTGCTTTTCTTGACTCTTATTTATTCTGGTTTTTGTCTGACTACTTCATGCTTATTAATCTTCTCCAGAACCACAGTTTTTCATCTTTTTTTTTTTTTTCTATTGTCCAAGTTTCACATTTGCATAGAAACACACTCCATTCAAAACATTTTGCAATTTTATTTTTCAGGTTTATATCTAACTTGCTACTCAAAATCTTTCTTTTTCTTTAATAAGCTTCTTTTTTTCCATATCTATGCGTACTCTTATTTCTCTTTTGCTTTCAAATTTTCTGTAATTTTAGTACCAAGGGACTTATTAATAGTTTTTAACTTCTTAGACAACATCACTCAAAAACAACATGAAACTGATTTTCTGAAGAAGTTGATGTTTTTTGAGCTCGTGTGCTCCTAACACTTTGCACACCTTTATCTACCTTTTTATGTTTTTAGATGACTTGTGATGTTTAGCAATTATTGTCACTAAAAAATTACAAATTTTATATGTGGTTTTGCGACTTACTTTGAGCCAATTTTGTTGCTTCCAGACAGATTGTTTTGAGTATCACTAGACTTCTTGTCTTATTTTGTTTTATTACTATTATTTATTATTATTCAGTATATGTACTGAACTTACTAAACCGGAGCACAATCTTTGGGTTTAATTGTCGTTGTGCTAGTATCCCTAGAGACCAGTGTATGTTTTAAGTAACATAAATTACATAAATTGTCTCTTCAAATGATGTGATGCTTATACTTGGCACACTTATGAGTGCATACTTCGAAACACTAGCATATGTGTTTAAAACCAGATGGAAAGCCACAAAATACAATAATTTAATTTCAATTTAACTAGATTGTCATTTAGGGAGTGATTGAATAGTTTAGAATTAGTAAAACTCATGTTTAGTTGCTTCTAGAAAAAGTGCAACTTTTGACTTTAGCATCAGCTTTACGCAATTGACTTCAAATCTAATTGACAAATCATATTTTTTCTAGTTTGTTTGAATATAACAGTTATGACAATTTAATTGCTTATAGTGGCTATAACGCTTTACGATTGATTCTATAAATCTAATCAATCTTATTTATGTCAAGCTGTGTTGCGATTAGGCCTAACGGATCAAACAAACTTCGGTGATTTCAGTCGCGCCGCATTTGAATTTTAGCAATTTAATATTAAGCCGAATTTTTATGTCAACTAACGTTTCATAACAGTGTATGGCTTTACATATTCGAATTTAATATATTTTTGTAACTCAGCTTATTGAATTTCAACAAGCGTATAGGGCTAAGATAACAACCCCTATATTACCTGCTACATCGAAAAGTTACCCCAAGAAACCCCTCTTTTGTCCACTTTACGTAAAAGATAAGGGCAGGTATGAAGGGTAGGAAGTAGATAAAATCGTTTTTATACCTACCATCGTAGCTAAAAATAAATTCAAAACTTGAAACAATTGAATTTACAACTTTTTTCATTATTGAAAATCTGCACCGTGGATATTTTTTACTAATATTATTTATCCGCATTTTCCTCTCGGCGTTGGGATGATTTATGTGAATGCAAAGTGGTTGCCACTTGAAAACAACTCCCATAAATAAATCGATATTCACAGTGCCGCTCTCTAAATTGTCGTACATCATCGCATTGACAACGACACGCGATAAGCCGCCCCCGTCATTTATAAAAGCTGGACATTGTTCGAAATACATATAGAAAATATCTTCGCGTTTATCAATCCTCACACCTTTTTTATCCACACAAACATACTGTCCGAGTAGTAAAAGCAATGATATTTTATCTTTAAACAAATAAACTGAAATGGGACACATTTACCACTAAGTAAGCAAGCAAGCAAGCAAGGGTGTTTTGAAATAGTAATTGGTTTTGAAGTCGCGCGATAGCAGATAATTTACAGCGTAAACATAATATCGGATGAGACGTGTAATCCTATTCCCTCAACGTTGTATATAATAATAATGCGGCAATTGTCGGTGTCAATTCGGATTATCCCGAATGCGTCTTGGGCTCGATTTTATCGGAATTAACCGCATTAATTACCTACGCCCAGGTACTAATTTAGTCAGGCGTTATTGGTAAGGGGTGCGCGAGTTTCTTTGGATTAGTAGTTGTGTTTTGGGATGGATTTTGTTTGGGGATGAGGTAAGCGAGCGCAGAGTAGAGCCTCTTTGTACACATTCTTGGGAACCCGGGGCAGACTTCAAGGGGATTTGTTTGTAATTTAATGCGCGGGATTAATTAATACTGTAATGAAGTAGTGTTTCTACAAAGTACAAACGAGTTTAATACTTTTGAAATATTGCTTAATATAATTTGTGTTTTAAAAGCATTAAATGATATCATGGATTATTTATACACAGAGCAATTATTTTTGATTCGAAATATTATTGTTTTGTTGTTTTAAATGTTAAAGGTAGTTTCAAATTTGTTGAGGTAGTTTGGAATATTTGATATTTTAAGTGTAGTTTGAACTATATAATTGTTCTGCGAGTTAACTGATACTAGAAGCAAATACAATATTTCGGGTTATTTTTTTTAATTAAGTTAATGTTGGTTTGGTAAGTTGTTAGATTTCATTTTAATATGCGGTGAGATTGTTTAGTTATAGAACGTAGCACGTTAACAATCCCGGATTTCGATCCCCCAAAAGATGACTAAATAATATCTTGCTCTTCCGGAGTGATTCATCAGAAGTCACTTAATATACCGTTGGTTCTTCTTTAAATAAGTTGTAAGACGTCTAGGGCAAAGTAAAATAGCTGTAAAATGCAAAATAAAGAAGAATATGAATATAAATTTGTTTTTGTGATATTTATCAGTTATCCTGTAACATAATAAACAATCTAGGAAAAGTATTTATTATTGCAATAAATGAAGAACATTTTTTTACTAAATTTTGTATTAATATTATTAGTAACGTTGAATTGTAATGTGCACATTAAAATAATAAGAAACGGTGTAGGTTCTAAGATGTATACTCGGACAGATTTAAAGATTTAATTAAACTAACATCTTTATTATTCAAATATTTTTTAAAACTGCCAATTGTTATTCTTCTTAGGTTATTATATGACGTTTACTTGATTGACGAACAGTGCTTTTGTAGAAATAAACTTCTTTGTCTGGCTTGGCGAGTCAGGCCAGATCAGGGTTAGTATGAATCGCGAAATTATTGAAATGCTTTTTGAATTTTTCTATTTCGGACAAACCATGGAGTTTCAAGGAGCATCTGCAAAGTACTACTTTGGAAAGGCCTCGAGACGATTGAGTTGCTAACTTCCAGATAGGGGATGCATATGTAATCATAAATCTAATGGTAGAAGAGTGAGCCGGGTTTTGATTTGTTATTTGTTCTACTATTCTTTAAGGTTTTTAGCTTTAAGGTAACTACCATTAGTGATCTAGAGAGTATAGAAGTGCTTTGTCGTCAACATATTGAGACATTTTAACCCCGTGCGTCTATCTCGAAGGCATGTTAGCGAGGAACAGGTTAAATAGTAGAGGAGAGAGAATGGAGCTTTGAAGAACTTTTGCTTTAATCTGCCGTGAGGTGGAAATGTAGTTTAAAATTTTGACTGACAGAGTTTTGCGATTAAGATATGAAGGTATCAGCCTTACAAGACTTGTGGAAAATTATTTATGAACAGTTTTTAGAGAAGTTTTATGTTAAAGGCTTATTTGACGTCAAAAAAGACTACCACCGTGATTTTTTGTTTAAATTTTTTGACTATAAGGTCCGTCACGTGGCTTAGTTGATGGAACAGGTTAAATAGAAACGGAGAGAGAATGAAGTCTTGAGAAAAAATTGCCTTAATTTGCAGTGACGTAGAAATATGATTCAAAATTTTGACTGTGAGAGTTTTGTGATTTAGATATGAAGCTATCAGCCTTACAAGACTCATAGGAAAGATATTTCTGAAAAGTTTCTAGAGAAGTCCCATGTTAAAGGCTTTTTTGACGTCAAAAAAGACCACTACCGTGATCTTTTTCTGTTTAATTTTTTTGACTATAAGGTCTATTACGTGGCTTAGTTGATGGAACAGGTTAAATAGAAGAGGAGAGAGAATGGAGTCTTGAGAAAAATATGCCTTAATTTGCAGTGAGGTAGAAATGTGGTTCAAAATTTTGTATGTCAGAGTTCTGCGATTTAGGTATGAAGCTATCAGTCTTACAAGACTGACAAGATATTTTCAAATAGTTTCTAGAGAACATGCTGAAGGCTTTTTTGGCGTCAAAAAAGACTACTTAAACTTTTGACTAGGTATAAAGTCCGTTGATGGACAACTGAATGGCTTTATCTGAACCTATGTTGGTGGGGGCGGGGGCAGAAGATTGTTAGTGTCCGTGTAATTTTGGAAAGATATTTCCGAACAGTTTCTAGAGAAGCTCCATGTCAATGGCTTTTTTGACGTCAAAAAAGACTACCTAAATTTTTGACTATAAAGTTCGCCACGCGATTTAGTTAATGGATAGCTAAATGGCCATATCTGAACACATGTGGGTTGGGGTGGATGGGAGAAGATTGACCGTCCGTGTGGTTTTGGGTTTTGTCTAGGATTATCCTCTCTATAATCTTACTTAAGGTGCATGGAAGACTGAGTAGGCCGGTAGTTTTTGGCAAATACGTGAAGGTATTTAGCAGTCTGAACGCTTAATTGGGTTTGCGATTTGACTCTGACACTAGCAAGATTACGAGGTTCTGTTTGAAGAAGAACTTCTACATCACCGATATTTTCTGAAATGCTGTTGGAATTCCAAACACTGAGTAATATATATGTTATATTATTCATTGTTTATTTAAATAAGATAGGAGATTTGCTATGAATTTGATCTGATTTTTATTTTTTTTTTTAAATGGTAGCAATCTTAAATTTGGCGGGATGTGGGTTTTTACAGAGTACGCAGTTGGGCACTGGAGTGATTTTAGGTTGTAGTGAAACATTTTTTACCGGTTTTTACCGTTTCTTGGGTTTGGCCAAGATCTTTAAGCTCAGAAGCTTGGAGAGGTTTGTAATCTCAAATTTTGTTCTTTTTGGAAGCTGCACTAAGACCTTGCGGAAACGAATAAATTTATTTGGATGTTAGTGGGAGAGAATCCGAGAGATTCCAAAGCCTACATCTTTTTCTGTGAGTAATTTGTTGATCAAGTATTGAAGCGTACCTAGAGGGGTTTGAATTGGGTCGCCTTTCTGTGATTGGCGTTAGTGGCCGGAATCATGCGAATACCCTTGTGGGTATTACGAAAATAAGATAGCGATTTTTTTATTGCTGAATTGTTTAGATATGAAAGATTGTTTTTTGATAATTACAGTCGCCAGGGGACGGGATTTAAAATTTCCTGTGGGAGTGTCGGATGGGGTGGAGTCTGATTTGACGTCACTGGCGGGGTTGAGGTTTGAGGCGGCAGACCTACACTCCTTCTTGGTGAATGCTTTTCGGGTATTCCTTTTTTTTTGCGGTGGTGACGCTTTTGGAAGGGGTGGAAGGCCTTTTGGGCTGAATGGCCGGCGAGATTAGCTGCTGATGGCTGTTGTTTTTTAGTTGCTGAGGGCGGCTGTGGGTTGGTTAAAAGCTTTTTAGATACGTTAAGAGGTGTTGACTCACTTTCTGTTTTTTTTTTTGTTTTTGACAAACTGGTATTTTTTGTTTTCGATAGTAGCGGTAGCGGGAGAGGAGGTTGCCTGCTCCTGGATGGTGAAATTCATGGCGGAGATTCAGATGTTGACCTCTGCTGGGACAACTTTGAGGTGGGAGTTGGCTGATTTGTGCTTGATCTTGGAGTTTTCCGAGTAGATTTTGTGCGTTGCTGGACGCTTGAGGGTGGCCGATGCGGCTGCATTGTCTTTGTCTGCTTCTTTCATGTTCTTGGCTTTGGTTTCCGCTCTTGAAGCGGAGGCGTAGGTGGCGGCATTTGCGGCGATAGTGGCCGTGAGGGTCATGATGGTATCATAGAAGGCTTTGATTCTCTTCTCGAAGGTTCCGTCATTGTTCATATCTGGTTTCTTAGGGTAAGGGCCATGACTACGTTAGACACGGGAGTTGGAGGGTCATTTATTTCTCGATCTTTCATCTTTTTCCTTTCCCTGTCATGCTCCGGTTGGCTTTTCTGCATGTCTATACTAATTGGCATTAACAGAAGTTTTAAAGTTTATTATTATTTGTCACTACTGTCAAGTTTTAGGGTATGACATGAGACATCGTGATTTACTGCGAATACCGAAAATCATTTTTTGGTCGTTGGGCCTTTAAATTGTTTTTTTGGCCTGCATTTCAAGGCCGAATCAGATGGTTTTTTGTAAACGCAGGCGAAAAATACTATTAAGAAGAGGTCACACAATGAGAGAGAAAAAATATGAAATATTAAAACTGTCTCTCTAAGGTAAAATAGATGGAAAGAGAGGACCTGGAAGAAGACGCATATACTGGTTAATAATCCTGAGACAATGGGCTGTACTAATATCAATTATGCTATTCAGGTCAGCCCGTACATAGCATCAAATGAGTTAACGTGATTGCCAACGTCAATAGAAGATAAGGTATCCAAAGAAGAAGAAGATTGGTGTAAAAATCTAATTGAAAATGTGACACATGGAGGAGAGCTAAGATGAGAAAGTAGAGCAACATATAAATTAAAATGGTAAAGAGATACTACTTTTCTTTGGTGGTCAATAGCTACGTTGTAGGGTAGGAGTTTTGATAATTGTTTGGATACTTGGACCAAAGGAATTATATCTACGAAATTCAATTTAATAGCTAAATTTTACAACAAATTTTTCGTCTGAATTTTAAGCGAAATATTTTTTGTCAAGCACAAATACCACCAAGTAGCTTCTACATTATAGACTTCATTTTTTTAAATATTTTGATCTTTTTCTAAAAGCGATGTAATAAAAAAGACGAGGCTTCAGCTGGCGATTAGACTAGTTTGGTTGGCCGCAAAGTTATTCGCTTTTTCTTTCTCTTATTTGGTGTTGTCCTCATCGGTTGTAGTCTCGGCATCATTTAGAAGTTTTTTTTTCTTTCTTAGATTAGCAGCTTGATTATTTGTATCTTGTTTCTGCTTGTAGTTTTCTTACATTATTGTCTACCAGTTTCCTGATAGGTAATTTTTGCTATTTCTGCAAACTCAATTAAATTCATGAAGAAAGTGTTACTTCTGCTTGAACAACATTGGCAAATAACATTATGATCCTAGAAGTATTTGATATGTGGTGCAACAAGAGCATTTATGGATTGACCAACGAAGATTTACTACATGGAATGAATAATGCCAAAGAAATCACTTACCACTATAAAGAGAAGGAAGTTAGAATACCTTGGACATATTCTGGAAGGAGATAGATATAGCTTTTTTAAGTTATTAATTCAAGAAATTAAAGAATACAGTTGGTCGAAGAAGAATTTTGTCGATTCGAAACCAAATGGAATGGTTTGGATGTACATCTACCGAACTATTTAGAGTTAACAAAGTTAGCATCTGAAAGATATTTATCAGAATATATTTTTAATATTTTTGGCTATATTTTGTTACCAAAACTGCTTCGTAGCAGATTTAAATGATACGATTGTTAAAGAATTTGAAATGACTACATAAAGGTGTTGTTGACACATGAGAGGGTTATCCCGAAACTGAAAAAAAAATTATAGTATAGTTCTTATCACACGAAATTAATCAAAAATAAATATTCATTATTTTTTTTAAATTTAAGCAACAAAGTTCGATAACTAATACACAAATATATAGTTAAGCGAATCGCAATTTCAACATTAAATGCGTTTGCATTACCGACAAATCCAACGCGGTTTCATTGGGAATTTATCACATGAGTACGCTAATTGCATTCAAAGAGGATAATACTAATACCAGAACAAGGTGAAGTCAAAGCGCCCAAGGACGTTGAAGCTCTTTTAAACGGGAGTATGTAACATGCACATTACACAGATGTTTTAGTTAGTTAAGATTTCATCGTTATATTAGAAAGTTTTGTTGAATAATCTTCATTTATTTCTCGAACAACCTTCGTTATTTTAATAGTACGACCAAATTCTTACACATAATGATTTAAAATTGCACGGCAGTTTTTTTTTTTTAAATTTATTCCCAGTTTCACATTTTGCGAATTTCAATAAATTTGAAAATAAAAATTTTGTGCATTAAATATTTTAGAGGTAGTTATGAATTATTACGGATTTAATTGCAATTATTATAATTAGGGTTGCTTTGCTACATAATCAAATGATTAAGGGTAATTTTGATTATTGCTGCTATTCAAGAAATATTTCCAGCATGGAAATGTATTTATATTCTTATAGAAGATAATGAATATAAAAACTTTGATTACTATTTGAAAATTATTATAAATTTATGATAATAATCGACATTGTAGTGGTAAAGAATAATTCTAAATAGTATAGCTATTTGCGTCTTAATTTATATTCTATAAAAATAGCAACAAAAAAAATCAATTAATGTTTTGTTACTTCAGCTGAAATAAATTGAAAATTGCATGGAAAATTGTGATTTATAGATATCAATGATGAAATTATTTATGATTAATTACTGCTCTTTTGAACATCACATATTTATCATTAACATTATGTTTATTTACTAATCAGAAATTAACAACATAGTAGATAACACCATAAACAATTTAATGATGATTTGATTACGAAAACCACACAATTACATCCCCTGGCTGACGTTACTACGCGTCAGTATTGTGACCAATCTGCATTTTTAATTCAACCGGCCGTATAATTTATTTTTGATTAAAACGACCACATAAAGTCAATTACTATCTAAACAGAACGATTTATTAGCGATGTGGCGCAACAACTCTACTATCGATCTACATCTAAATTACATTCAAAATTAATCAAACTGTGTTATTATTTTTATAACTAATTTATTATGGAAATTAATTACGAGTTCAATGGCTGATTAATAGAAATTATCAATTTATGATATTATTGATAATTGGAAATGTTTGTGATTTATTTTAGTTTTATTAAAAAATGTGAGTTTACAAATGTTTTAAATACTAAATGGGATTAACTAAATTAATCGGAAACATCATTATAAATGGAATGTAGCCCTATCGGGATTTGAATTCATCAAATGGTGGAATATTTGCGGCCACCAGATGCCAAAAATTCAGTTGCTCATTAATATTATAGTAATTAATGCAACTGAAATAAATTTCTAATTGATATTATGAAATTAATGTTATTTTGCACATATTTGTACATATTGTTGTATATTTAATGCAAATATTTACTAACAAAACGTATTACGTTTTTGGTTTGGTTTTTCACTATTTACAAAATAATATAATTATAAAAGCAGTCTTTGAACTTGGTTATTAGTTAAGAGTCACTATGTTTGCAGTGGTCATTATTTTTAAAATACAAATTTAAAATTTTGACATTTGGAACTGTCTCAGATTATATTTGATTGCTTTGAATTTTGTTGTTGTTGTGAGAATATTGTTCTCAGTCTATAACTACTAAAAAAATATGTCTCAAGTGTAAATTTCATAAAATTTCATATAACTTTAATGTTTTCTTATATTCTGAAGTTTGATCTGTCAAAATAAGACCAACAAATAAGTTTAATCTTAATTGTACGTAACTATTTGGATTGCATCGCGCTACTTCGTACAAAAACGCATGGCCGTTATAATTCTATTCACTCTGCCAGTTTCTTTATTTCAATTTTGGATAAAATTTATAGAACACAAGTTAAACCGAGAATTTCCTACAAAGTTTATAAAAGATGTTTGTTATTATTTTGAAATTGTGTCAGGATTTATTGTTTTCTACTTATTTACTACTAAACTTACTTTTTCTACTAAATTTAAAGTTGTTTTTAAATTTTTGACGTTAGAGCTGTCAAAATGAAGATAGTTTTAAACGTTAGAGAAAAAGTTATAAGTTGCAAGGAATTTTTCTACTAATTTTGTACAAGTTTGTTTTCGATATTTTGCTAACAATGTTCGAAACTAGTTTATGAGTATATTTTAAAAGTTATGATTGCAGGAAAAAAATTTATAAAGTTTTTTTTTATTATTTATTATTTTTATGGTTTTAATTTTAATTTCTTTAAATATTTTAGAAGTTTTAAAAAATGGGGAAAAAATTTGAAGAACATAAGTTGAAGAAAAACTTATTAAAGAAATTTAAACTGCAGAAAACATTGTTTTGAGCTCAATTTTTTTACATTTTTTAAAAATTATAAATTTGAATAAAAAGTTATTTTTTACAATTTTTTGTTTGTTATTTTGACATAAGAACTGTTAAAATGTCAAAAACTTGTTGGAGATAAAGTTGTAGTTTATAACTTGTAAGAAATTAATTTTTTAGAGTTATTTTTTCTATATAATTTTAAGCTGTCAAAAATGCTGGAAACTTGTTTTTAAAGTCAATTTTTTTTTAATATTTTAAATTTCGGAAACATGTTACTTAAAAGTTGAAAGTAACCAAATGATGAATTTTTTTACAATTTTTGATAATAATGGATTAGGAAAATTGTAAAAGTTTGAGAATATAAATTGAAAAAAAAATTTCTACTAAACTAATTGCAGAAAATTTTGTTTTTAAATTTTTTAAATATCTTGAAATTAACAAAGTTGGATAAAGAATGACAGGACACAAGTTGTAAGGAACAATTGAAAAACATATGATAGTTGCTTTTAATTATTTTGACATTAGAACTGTCAAAGATCTAATTTGTTCATATATTTTGGATTTTTTTAAATTTGAGTAAAAGCAATTGAATGTTTATTTAGTTTATAAAAAATTGATTTTGATATTTTTACGTTAGAGCTGTCAAAAATGCTGGAAACCTGGTTTTGGAGAAATAATTTAAAATATATATTTATGTTAAAAAAACAATCTTTCTTGAAAAAAGTTTTTATATTTTAAATAAATCTGTTAAAAAAAGTTTAGCGAGTGGTTTTTTACTTATTTTAAAAAACTCTGTTTTGGTCAAAATGTTGAAACTTTAAAGATGTTGAAAGTTATAAAAGTTGGGAAAACACTTTAAAAGAAGTTAATAGGATTTAAATTTTCCACAAAAGTTTTAATAGCTAATGGAAAACGGTTTTTGGGGTTAAATTTTTTGACTATGTTTAAACAATTTTGTTTATGCATCTAACTTTTCCAAATATTTAGAAATTTATAAAAGCCGATGAAAAAGTTGTGCTAACCAGGGAAAGTTGGCTAATAAGTTATAGAAACGGCAAAAATTGCAAAAACTTGGTTTTGAAACAATTTATTTTTGATCTTTGAAGTAACAAAAATTGGAGAAAAAGTTGTATTATATTGTAAGGAATATTTATTTATTCTTGGACGTTTTAAGTTTAGAGCTGCCACAAATGCTGAAAAGTTGTTTTTGGGGAAAACTTCTTCAAAAGTCTTAGAAGTGGAAAAATAGTTGTTACATTAAAGTTGCAAAATGTGTAGAATTTAAGTAAATTTGCCTTTACATAATAATAATATAAATAAACGTGTAATACAAACATATACATTGTATAACAAATATTTGAAAATACAATACAACAAAATAAATAAAAGAACAAATAATCGAAGTACATGAGTGACAAATTAAAAATGATGATAGCAACAAAAAAGATTACAGATCAAAATACAATTTTAGATTTATAAGTTTACAATTTTGTTTAAAAATGTTATGTGATATAACAAATAAATCAAAATGAGAGATGTTTTGTAAAATGTTGCATTGACGCATCATCCGAGCAGAGGACTGTAGTAACCATAATTTGTTTTATGATGCGGGACTACGAAAAGATGTGAATGTCTGCTATATCTAATTTTGCAAAAACTAAAGTTACATTTAAGTAATTAATTTATGCATAAAGTTTAGGTCTATTGTAATTCTCCTTTCTTTCAAACTGGTTAAAACCTCATTTTATAAATTCTTTTGGCTGCGAGAGTGTGAGAAATAAGAATATGATTTTAGGAATTTATTTTGAATCTTCTCAATTTTTATTCTGAAGTTTAATTCATAAGGTGACCATATTATACACCCATATTCCAGTATTGATCTCCCAAGCGACTGGTATAAGACCATATAGGCATCTACACTAATGTCTTTGCTCAGTCTTGTGATAAACCCAAGCATTTTTCTAGCCTTCGTGCACATCATATCACAATGAGAACGAAATGTTAGTTTTAAATCAAACATAACACCTTAATCTTTAACTTTGCTCAAAGATTTTAAAGGAGTATTATCGATAGTTTAAACAAATTTTATTGTACCTGCACTCTACAAAAAGATACTGAATTACACTTACTGAGATTTAAAAATAGATTATTATTGATACACCACGCATTTAGCTTGATTAAATTATTTGGAGCGACAAACAATCATAACAAATTAATGGGACAATATATCTTTAAGTCGTCTGCATAAAATAAACATTTACAGTTGGTTAAAGTGTCACATAAGTCATTAATAAACAGCAAGAATAGAATGGGTCTACAGTGAGATCCTTGTGGCACCCCCAATGTAACTTTAACAGGCTTTAAAATATAATTTTTTAACTTTACGGATTGAGTCTTACCAACAAAAAAACTGTGGATCTATTTTATAACCTTATTGTTGAACCCAAGTGGCTTTAATTTGGATACCAGATTTATATGGCTTACTCGATCGAATGCTTTACTAAAATCCGTGTATATGGCATTCATCTGCATTTTATTTTCAAAAGCGTGAAGAATGTCTGACTGGTATGTTACGCGTTATAAATCCATGCTGTTTGCTACTTAAACATTGTGAAGCTAGCCTCTTTATTATTACAGATTGCATACAAATACTTTTGTAGTTACTGATGCTGTTTCTGATACCTGATTTATGAAAAGGCACAATAAAGTTCTTCTTCTAATAGGTAGGAAAAACTCCAGTTTTTTAATGATTTGAAGCAGTTTGGTTATTGAGTATATGCAATGTTTAAGAAGAGTGCTGGGTATACCATCTGGTTCGTAGTTTATAGAATTTTTCATACCATTAATTCCATCAAAAACTTCTTTAACATCAATATAAAACGGCGATGAGCTTGCATTATTAATAACATTACAATCAAGGGCATATGCTACATCAACAACATAAACCGATGAAAAATAATGTGCAAATAGACTCGCACAACCTTGTTCTTGATCACATTTCACATCACCATAAAATAGCTCTTTGGGATAACCATCGGTTTTTCTTTTTTTATTAACAAAATTCCGAAAATATTTTGGATTATTGCATATATTTTGGCTTGATTGAAGTGTACTCATTATATAAATTTCTACTAAGAGTTTTACATTAATTACCAAATTACTTAATCAATTTAAGTAATTTCGTAATGAATGTATTGTAATCATCACGGCTTTTTGTAATTGGAATGGGCTTTTTTTTGGATTTCATTAGCATAATTAATTTTCCATTATACCAATTTGGAAATCTACTATTCCTAACTATCTTCCTACAAACATATTTATTGGTTCATATAAAACATTATAAAAAGACTGAATGATTAAAATACATGTAGTATTGGTTTTTGGACTTAATTTCTTTAAATATCTCAAAAATTTGATACAAAGTATAGAACGTAAGCTTCAAGTTAAGTCAATTTTCTTTAAAATTTATAAATCTAGTTACTTAATACGTTGGCTAGAACTGTAAAAAATGCAGAAACATGGTTTTACCACTAATTTTTTTAAATAAATTTTAAAAAAATTGGAGGAAAACGTTTTTACAAAATAATTGTATTATATTTTTTATTACATTTGTTTCTAGATATTTTAACATTTTGGAGCTGATTTTTTTAAATATCTTAACAGGTATGAATATTGGAGAAACAGTTGTTACATAAGTGATGTTAGATCTGTTAAAAATGTTGGAAAATTGGCTTTGGATCTAATTTTGTTAAAAATCTCAAAAGTTGAAAAAAATGTCTTTATAAAAGTTTATATTTTGATGATTAAGTTGTCAAAATGCAGATAATATTTTTTCAAATATCTCAAATGTTGGTTGGAAAAAAGTTGAAGAATATATATTTCTACAAAATAAAATTTTTACTAAATTTAATTTATAACAAAGTTAGTTTTGAATATTTTGACGTTAGAGCGGTCAGATTTGCTGAAAACATTGGTTTTTTAAATATTTCAAATGGAGAAAAAATGTTGAATTATTTAATGTATATTTTGACGTAAAAACTGTAAAAAAATATTTCAAAAGTTATGAATGTTGGACAAAAAGTTGTTCGCATAAAAAATGTTTATTTATTATATGGACATTAAAACTGTCAAAAATGCAGAAACTTGGTTTTAAAACAATTACAAGGAATTTAAAACACTTGAAACTTATTTTTTGAGTTGTAAACTTTGCAAAATTTAACAACATTCAAAATTTTTTTTTTTTTTTTGATAATTAAGCCAAAATTTGAGGATTTAATCCTCAAAATTTTGCATTAAAGTTGGACTAAAATGATGAAGTTACAGCTAATTTAATTTTCTATCAAATTTATAAAAGATGTGTTTCCAAAGTTCTAAAAAAATGATAAAAAGTTAAGTTGTAAAGAAAATTTTCTACAAAATTTAATAAAAGGGTTTTTTATCCTTTTGATATTAGATTTTCAAATATCTTGAAAATTATCTCGGAAATTATAAAAGTTGGAAACAAGGTTGTATATAAGTTGTAACAAATTAAATTAACTACAATATTTTACATAAAAGTTGCAAATTGTATTCTACACAACTTTTAACTTTTGTGTAAAAAAAATATTTATTTTAACTAATTATTTTAAATGTTTCAATAATTGTTGATGATATTTTGATAATTATGCATACACAATGCATATAATAAAATTGATTAAATGCATATAATAAAATTGATTATATGCATTTTGTAAGCTCTGTAAGGTTCTTTTGAAAGTTATAAAATTGAAGAATATAATTTGAAGGAAACTGGTCAGAAAAGCAGAAAATCTTGTTTTGAAACTAGTTTCTTCAAATATTTTGAAAGTTTTGTTACAATTGTGTTTAATACAGTTGCAACAAAACTGTTCAATAAAATTTCAGAAACCTGGTTTCAAAACTAATAATTATTTTAACTAAATTTATAAAAAATGCAGAGAACTTGGTTTTATCGCTAAAAGAAAATCCTGCTTTACACAAATAAGTAATTAAGAATGGTAGCAGGGCTTTCCAAGTATTCTTGTCCAAAATTTTGTGGGCAGTGGCGTAGCTAAGATTTTTGGGCCTCATCGCAAAGTACTAAGAAGGTCCCGTGAGACGGTTTTGAAAAATAGCATTGATAATATTGTAATTTTTTTTTAGTCCGGTCATAAACTATTGAAGAATCTATTCATAAAAAGTATACAAAAATAAATCAGGTTAAAAACAAAAGTATATTTTTAGATAGAATCAAAAATGGTTTAAAAGTGCAAAATTTGGTTATTAAAATTCTAAAATAGCAAAATTTGTTTTTTTGACATTACAATATTGTTCAACACTACCAAAATTTGGCCATAAACTCAGTAAGTCAATAAAACATCAAAATATTTTTATAAATAGCTAAATTTGGGCATAAACTGTAGAAAAGCAAAATTCTATTTATAAAAACTTAATAATAGCAAAATCCAAAGTCCGGCCATAAACTGTTGTAGAAAATTGAAAAAAAAATTAAAGATAAAATATGAAATATCTAAATATTGTTAGAATTGGTAAAATCCGGAGATAATATGTCAAAAGTTGCAAAATTTTGTTTATAGAATGTCAAAAATCCGGTTATAAAGTATAAACATTAAAAATTGTAAAAACGCATCACTGCATTTGGTCATAAACTGTTAAAAATGTAAAATCTTATTTATAAAAAGTTAAAAATAGTAAAAACCGATCATAAAATATTAAACTATTTTTAAAAATAACAAATTTTGAGCCAAAAAGAATTGAAAACTGCAAAATTATCTTCATAAAATGCCTATACAACAAAATCTGTCCTCGAAATAAAAAAAATATTAGAAAGCAAAATTCAGCTATAAAATATGAAAAATATTATTGAAAAAAGAATAAAATCCGGCTATAAACTGTCAAAAATATTATACAAAGTTATATTCACAGTATACAAAAAATATCAAAATCCGGCTCTTTCTTTAGACGTCGACTATCTCTGTATGCTTGTAGGCTTTATCGCATTGCAGAACGTTGTTTACAGATAGCTACGATACTGTTTGTGAGATTTATTCTGGCAATACTATTTTTTAAAACTCTCATTATCTTGTATGTTTTCAAATACTTTTAAGTACTGAAAGGGTTTTACTCAAAAAAAATTCTGGACTCAAAATTATTTTTCAAAATATTTTTCATGAGTACATAAAAGTTTCTTTCTATTCTGAACAAAACGGTATTAAAATACTAGATCATTACTTAAGCACGTAGAAAAGATACATTATATCGGTTTTAGATATTTGAGAATTTTTAAAGACTTTAGAATTTTTTTATTCATCTCAACCTAACTATGACAAAAGAATTTTGCAAGGTTTTTAGAGTTTTTTTTTTTAATCTTTAAATTTTTTTTACTGTTTTTAATGTTTGATTTTTTAGATTCTTGAAATAATTTAGATTCTTGAAATAATTTAGGTTCATAAAAAAACAATTAAGTCTGTTAGGTTAGGACGTTTTAGAATCTTAGTGAGAGTTTTTTCTAGATTTCTCAATGATTTCAATCCTCAACTGAGTATTTTAGGTTTTATCTCGAATGCATCTAAGTCATTTTGAGTATGCTAATATCTCTAAGAATTTGTTTTAATATCTCAACATGCTAAGTCAAGGTTTGCAACAATTATATAATATAAGTTATACTAAATATATTGTAATACCAAGCCACCAGAAATTATGTAGTAATTTATTTTAATTTCTTTGAATTTGAATAGAACTGATGAAATAATAACTGAAATTATAAAGAATACGTATAAAATATATAAAGAAGAGAAGCAATGTCTCCTAATGAGAGTAAAATGAGTAAAGCAATAATTTCGAATAAAGCCTAGTTAATAGGTAAATTTATACGAATGCCATAACGATATATGTAGCGCTCGTTACTATTTGTTCAATCGGACAACTCAATAATAACATTAAAAAATTAAATTTATGAAAAAATTATTTTAGGATAATTTTTTCATAAATTTAATTTTTTAATGTTATAAAGAATACTATAATTACTGCAGTACTAGTTTTGATTGAAAGTAGTATCAAATATTATTTTACAAATAAGCAAAGCAGAATAAAAAAACTATATTTTGTAAGTAGTTACAATTTGTACCTAAAATATGGATATACTTTTAGACATCAATTATATCATGCTATGAATTCATAATTGTAACTTTTAAAGTACATAGTACATTTTTAACTGTATAATAGTTTTAGAATATAGTTACTAAAATTGCATTAATATCAACATATGGACAATATTAATTTTTAATAGAAATATTCAACAATTTATGCAAATATTATTTTAAGAATGTTGACGTATATTTTATTAATATTTTTTAATTTATTTACAGATGAAAGCATGAGCTGAATAAAATGGTGAACTGCGCCATCGCCTGTTGCCTCCTGGTGATCGCGCTAGCCCATCAGGCGGACTTTCAAGAGGCCCCAATATCTGACATAGAGTTCCGCTTCACACGACCATTATATAATGTCAGCATACCGGAGAACAGTGTGGCGAAAACGTACGCGGCACCGGCCCCCGGCGAGGATCGCGTCGGCATCCCCGTCCGACCCAACACTCTCAGCGACATACGATATAAGATAGTCGGGGGTGATAAAGAAAAATTCTTTAAAGCTGAAGACCGTCTCATAGGTGATTTTTGTTTCCTATTCGTGAGGACTAGAACCGGTAACAACGACGTGTTAAATCGCGAACGGAAGGATAAATATATTTTAGAAGTGCGCGCTACTGCTAACAAGCGAGATGGAAAGCAGCGGATTACTATCGAAACGCAGACACTAGTTGTGGTCACGGTGCTGGACACTAACGACTTAAACCCATTGTTTTATCCTACTGAATACAACGCGACTGTATTCGAAGACACCCCTGTGCATCAGAGTATATTAAGGGTTGTTGCTGAGGATGCAGATTTGGGACGCAACGGAGAAATTTATTATAGTTTTGCTGAAGAAACAGACCAATTTGGAATACATCCAATGAGTGGTGTTATTTCACTCAGTAGACCTTTGAGATATAACGAAGGGTCATATCACGAGCTCACTGTATTAGGTCAAGATCGCGGAACTATATTTCGTTCTGGTTCTAGTATGATTAGTAAAGCTAAGGTGCGGATTAGAGTGAAAAAGGTTAATTTGTATGCACCGGAAATACGCATTAAACATCATCCGCAAATTGTGGAAAATAGTAACGCTGATATTTATGCTATTGTTAATGTCTCTGATAGGGATAGTGGAGTGCATGGTGAAATTAAGAGTCTGGAAATAGTCGACGGAGATCCGGATGGTCATTTCCGTATCCGTCCTACCATGCAGAAAGGGGAGTTTAACATAGAAGTGCTTAAGCTTCTTGACAGGGAAACTACACCGCAGGGTTATAATTTAAAATTACGCGCCGTGGATATGGGGACTCCACCTAGAGAGAGTTATAAGCCTGTGCCGGTACGTTTGACTGACCTTAATGACAACGCACCTGTTTTCAATAAAGAGATTTATGAGGTTAAAGTACCAGAAACTGCTCCCGTTAATACGCCACTCATAAGACTGAAAGTTACCGATGCTGATGAGGGAAAGAACGCTCAAGTATTTTTAGAAATTGTTGGTGGGAACGAAGGTGGAGAGTTCCATATCAACCCTGAAACAGGGATGCTTTATACAGCCGTTGTTTTAGATGCGGAGACCAAATCATTTTATAGTCTGACAGTATCGGCCATCGATCAAGGCAATGCTGGAACACGCAAACAATCTTCCGCTAAAGTTAAGATTTACGTTGAAGACACGAATGATAACGATCCGATTTTTGATAAACCAGAAATGATTGTATGGGTTGATGAAAATATGCCAGCAGGCACTTCGGTAACAACGGTCCATGCAAAAGATAAAGATAGAGGTGAGAATGCGTATATATCGTATCTTATAGCGAATCTGGGGAAAGTCCCTTTTGAAGTCGACCACTTTTCCGGAGTTGTTAAAACTACAACGTTGCTAGATTATGAAAGTATGAGAAGGGAATATGTATTAAGGGTGCGTGCTAGTGATTGGGGATTGCCCTATAGAAGGCAGACTGAAATGCAGTTAACAGTAAGAGTGAAAGACGTTAATGATAACAGGCCTCAATTTGAGAAAATCGATTGTAAAGGACATATACCTCGCTATGTACCGATTGGGTCGGAAATTATCACTTTGTCTGCAATAGATTTCGATGCTGGAAACATCATCAGCTATCGTATAGTTTCAGGAAACGAGGACGGTTGCTTTACAATTGACGCTACTTCAGGGACGGTATCGGTCAGCTGCGATCTTAACGATGTACGCGTTGCCGAACGGGAACTTAATATAACAGCGACTGATGGCATGCATTTTGCAGATATAGCAAGGGTTTATTTCCAGTTAGTTAATGCAAAACGAAACCTGGCATCTGCAGGAAGATTATTAAACGATGAAACTGGTTCATTTGATTGTAAAGATACAGGCGTTGCGCGACGATTAACTGAAGTATTAGCAGCAGCTGAAACCAACAATAAGCCACCGGCACAGGAAGAATTTGCTATGATGCCAACGCGATATGGACAAAATGTGCATACACCTGAATTTACAGAATTTCCAGTTGAAATTAAAGTTAACGAATCTGTAGCTTTAGGTACAACTTTAATTAAATTAAAAGCACGGGATAGGGATTTAGGCTATAACGGAAAATTAATTTACGGAATCTCAGGTGGTGATGAACATAGCGTATTCTGTCTCGATATGGAATCAGGAGAATTACGCGTAATTGGTTATCTGGATAGAGAAAGGGAATACGAATATCTTCTGAATGTAACAGTGTACGATTTAGGACGCCCACAAAAATCCGTTTCCAAAATTTTACTAATAACAGTACTGGATGTTAACGATAATGCACCAAAATTTGAAAAATCCCTTGCGAGTTTTCGCGTTACTGAAAATGCACTTAACGGAACAGCTATATTTAGAGCCAATGCTTCAGATGCAGATTCTGGTGATAATGCAAGAGTCACTTATACATTAATGACTGATACTAAAGATTTTATCGTTAACAAATTAACCGGAACTTTATCAGTTTTTAATCAACTTGATAGGGAAAGGCAGGAATTATACGAATTACGCATAAGAGCAACTGATGGTGGTGGTAAAAACGATAATCCTCCTTTATATTCAGAAGCTCTTGTACGGATAACCATTGATGACATTAACGATAATCCACCTAAATTCAGCCTCAATTCATACATAGTTAAAATACGCGAGGATATACCTAAAGGTAGCGTTGTTGCTGTTGTGTCCGCTTCAGATCCTGATTTAGGTCCAGAAGGAGAAGTCTTATACTCATTAGAAGATAGTGATAGTGATGGTACTTTTAAAATTGATAAATTATCCGGAACTATACGCACAACTAAGCCTTTGGATTATGAAGAACGTCAAGTGCATAGTTTGATTGTTTTTGCTACTGATAAAGGCAATCCTTCATTGTCTTCAGAAGCATCTGTTACTGTGAATGTTGTTGATGTTAATGAGAACGTGTACGCTCCGCATTTTAGTGATTTTGTGTTGTCCGGTGCGGTCGCTGAGAATCAAGCAGTTGGGACGGTTGTGATGCAGGTGAATGCTACGGATCAAGATCCGCCCGGTGAGGATAGCCGCATCGAATATTCCATACGCGGAGGCGACGGCATCGGCATATTCTCCATCGATAATAAAGGTGAGTGAATTTTAAAACTTCTCCCTCTTTTCGGATATTCATAAGTTTTTTTATCTTTCTTTCTTACATACATTTCGCGATGTGGGAACGTGCGACCGGCATACTGAATTGCAATTCTTTTTGTTGAAATAAAATTGCGAATATTTTATAATCTTGACATAACCCTTACTTATTTGTAAACTAAAACTATTTCGATTTGTAACGAGTACATTCTTATAAAGTTACATCATCTCACCATTGATACGAGCGAGCTTATTATTATTATATGGGAGAGCCTTTTGAAAGTCGTAGCTGACGCCCACTCTCGCTTCATTTTATTAACGGGTGTTTTCCGAGCAGTGCACAATTAAAATTGTTAAATGCCTCGAACTAATTGCCAGGTTATTAACTACACACGATTGGAATCCATTGTTATTAAAATTATTATTATCATCACCATTCATTCAGTTCTTTTTTTTAATATTGAAAATATAATTGTTATTGAAAGGCGTACTTGTCATAAAGTTTAGTATAATTAATTTGGATGTGGTTGACAACCACAGTTTGAATTTGTTATAAATCATCAAAAATATCATCAATCAGCTGAAAATACAATTGGACGACATTAAAAAATATCTGCAGATTTAAAAGTTGTTCAACTTCTGCAGATATTTTTTAATGCAAATTGGTGTGTTTTCAAAATGATTGATTTTTAATTTTGGATTGCACTTTGGACATTTTGAATCAGTGATTTGGTTTTCGGCAATTATAAGTGTTAGTTGTCTCTACGGCGCTGCAACGCTTTGTGGTCAATACATACACCAGGTCTAGTTCTAAGTCAAATGGCTACTGGTTTGGTTGTACAAAGTAAGCTTATTTGTTATTTCAAACTCAACAGTTAGTTGGTAGATGTAGTTTCAGAAAACCCAAACTGCAGTTAGTTGAATATTTGATATTTTTAAAGAGAATCTGTAGTTTCTGTAACTTGATCATAAGTATATTTTCATAGCTCTCAAATAAATTTATTATTTATAAGTACTTGTGTTCTTTACTTATAAGTCACCAGTCGACGAGCACTAAACTAAAATGTATTTTTTTCAGACAATTTGGCCGAGTGGTTGCAAAAAACTTCATATTTTTCTTTTTTGTTTTATTGTGCGTTTTATGTTTTTTTCCTAATTACTCCGATGGACAAAAAGCTCTATCATATCTAACTTAAAGGCGAGCAACGTTTTAACTGCCATAGTATTTATGGTGAAGGAGGAAGCTACTAGCTCATTTCTCAAAGATTATGTTTGTTTGGAGACGAAGTCCCCGGTTTGGCTCTATTTGACATTCTTAATTTTTTTACACGATTCTAAACTCGTAACTTTGCGACATTGACTTTAAAACTAGATTTTTTTGAAATATATTTTTTTTACATGTTTAAATTGTGGGCGGGTAGCTTCTTCCACTATAGCCTACCCAACCACCCAAGTGTTGGTTACTAAAAATTCATAACTTCAACCATCTCTATTTACAAAAGTTTCATGATGACAAACGTTTAGGTGGGTGGGCGGGAACTAAGTTCAAAGTGTAGCTTCTTCTACTGTAGCTCACCCACCCAAGTGTTGGTGATTAAACATTTTTAACTTCAACCACCTCTTTTTACAAAAGTTTCTTGACGACAAACTCTAGGCTGGGCGGGCGGGAACCAGTTTTAAAGTGTGGACGAGTAGCTTCTTTTACTATAGCCTACCCAACAACTCACCCAATTGTGGTGATTAAAAATTTATAATTTAAACCACCTCTTTTTACAAAAGTTTCTTGATGACAAACGCTTGGGTGGGCGGGCGGGAACTAAGTTTAAATTGTGTGAGGGTAGCTTCTTCTACTGTAGCCCACTCAACCACCCAAGTGTTGGTGATTAAAAGTTTATAATTTTAACCACCTCTTTTTAGAAAAGTTTAAAGTGTGGACGGGTAGCTTTTTCTACTGTAGCTCACCCACCCAAGTGTTGGTGATTAAAAATTTATAGCTTCAACTACCTTTTTTTATAAAAGTTTTTGGGCGGCCAGGAACTAGTTTTAAAGTGTGGACGGGTAGCTTTGTTTACTATAGCCTACCCAACCCCCCACCCAAGTATGGTGATTAAAAATTTATAACTTCAACTATCTCTTTTTAGAAAAGTTTCTTGGTGACAAACGCTTGGGTGGTTGGGCGGGGACCAGTTTTAAATTTTGGGCATGTTGATTCTTCAACTGTAGCCCACCCAACCACCTAAGCGTTAGTGATTAAAAATTTATAACTTTAACCACCTCTTTTTACAAAAGAATCTTGATGGCAAACGCTTGGGTAGGTGGGTGTGATCCAAGCTTTAAGTATGGGCGGGTAGCTTTTTTACTGTAGCTTACCCACCCACTCAATTGTCGGTAACTAAATATTTATAACTTCAACCACCACTTTTTACAAAGGTTTCTTGATGTTAAACGCTTGGTTGGGTGGGCGGGGTAGCTTTTACTACTGTAGCTCACCCACTCACCTAAATGTTGGCGACTACAAATTCATAATTTTCTGACTAACATTCGTTTGTTTAACAAGTGCAACACCACATGTTGCATTGCAGTCTAAGGCGCCGAAAGCTTTGGTAAAAGATATTTAGAAAAAATAAGCGTATGCGTATAAATCCAATTAATGAATATTGTAAAGCAAGCTTCAATGACTATGGATGTAACAACTAACAAACAAGTAAAATCAACGCTAGAGACTGTTGTTCAGTAAAACATAGACAGTGTTTGGATCTTGATACCGGCTCTGCGCCCAATGAAATGTGTTGGCAGCGCTTAGAACAAAACCAAAGTTAGCTCAGAAAACAAGATTTGATTTTGGCTAAGAAATCTCAAGAGGGCAATTGCACGACTATTTGTAACGGGCGTGATCTACGACGCTCTACTCTTGAGCCACAACGTTTTGACATTAGAACTTGAGGTGCTAAACACAATCAGTTTAAAAAGCCAAGAAATACAATTTGATAGGAAGACTAGCCATGAGAACACATGTTGTGCAACAATTATGTCTGAGCTGCTACATTGGTGATCTGATGTGCCATACTTGATGAGATTTGATAAACGAGGAGGAATTCTAAAGTCTTATCTCATATTAACTATGGATAAACTATCAACAAGTTCCGATGTTGTTCTACTACTTATTGGAGCAAACCTGGTACTAGACAGGATCATTACACTAAGCTCTGGATTTAACTGGGATCCACTTCAGCGTAAGTCGTGCATAAATTGACTATATACATTTGCTATTGAATTTAACTGCTGGACAGCTTATAATGAAACTAGAAAGACACATTGATGTCTCACATAAAAAGCAAAAAAAGGATTGTGTTTGTCAGAACTAACAACATTCCTTAAAAAGTTTAGTCTGTGCAGTTAAGCAGGGGCAAATTCTGTTATATTTGAAGTCCGCTGGCAGTTATAGCGTCATAGTTGCCAGTATCAATCTTGAGGTTGAAAAGATCAGAGTTTTTCTATTTGAGCTTGATGGGCAAACACTTCTGCGATATCGAGAATTTACTCTCAATTCTGCGGTAGAACTTTGGTTTGGTTTTTGCTACTACGACGGTTTTTAGAGGGGGATTTTATATAAACCTTGGTTGAGGGTTTGTTGGGGCCGTCTTTGATCCAATAGCTCTTTTTTTGCTGCAACGATTACTTTCTTTGATTTGATTCATTTTTGAGCAAATTTTATTGCTTTTTCTTGGACTAGAATCGTAGGTGATGGCGGTAAGTTTTCTGCTTGTGTCGGATCTTTTGAAGTTGTTTTTATTGTTCTTTTTGGGCTATTCTCCGTTATAGTGTTTTTTGTGATTGTCCTAGGTGCCTGATGACGTTTTGGTGGCTTAGTTGGTGCTGATGAAAACGAAAGAAATAAGTTATTTCAATTTTTTTCTGGGGTTCTTTTCGATGAGATTGAGTAGTTTTTTTTCCTGTTTTTATGTTAATGTTCTACCGAGTTAGCTTAAGCATGGCAGGTGGAAGTGGTGTGATGAATACATTTTTATTTTTTGCAGACTTTGGTGAAAACCTAGCTAGTAAACTGCGGTCTGTTGTTGGATAAGGTGATCCGCTGCTACTGGTAATGGTAGAATATTTTGTGTTTCATGAATCGGCATGTCTTCTTGCTGGTGGCTGGAAATGTTTTGGACTACATGTTCATTATTGTCAATGCAAAACGGTTGTCTCTTTGGTTGCCATCATACGCGTCTACGTCATTGTTGCGCAGATGAGATATTTCTTAACAAACTTCTGGATGATTTGGAGGGCTCTGTCTCGTTTTGGGTCTCATTTGGTCTCTTCTCCGTGATGGTGCTGTACGACGAGTTTTTGCGTTGATACGACACAATTAAGTAGTTTTTTTTTTTCTGAATTCTAACAAGGGATCTTTCTACGTCCACTTGGTATTTGCTGTCGAGGTCAGCCGGATATTTGTTTTTGTGTGCAGCTCTTGTATTGGTGGAAAATTTATTTTGCGTACTGCCAGTTTTTCTGGGCGCGTTGCTGATGTTCATTTTTAGCATTGTCTTAGGTTAACGTCATTTGGTAACGTCATTGTCATTTTTTGTATCGGTTTTCTGTCTGATTATATCGGGAGAGGTCGTTGGACAATTGGTTAGTTTTACCGGCGAGGTTGCCTGCGTGAAAATTAAATTTGGTAAGTAGTATGTAACATCTTGTAATTTTAGACTTTGGAGTCAGATGACGAGTTTGGCCAAACCAGGGCTTGGACGCGAGATAAACGGCTCGACTCCTAAGTTTTTTTAAATGCTTATATGACTGGTCGGCACTCCATTGTATTGTTGTCAGTTCTGTGTTGTTGTGTGTGTGGAGTTTGATACCTGTGAACAAAAAACAGAATTAGTACCTTAGGTACTTTTACTTTTTTTTTTTATCTGAAAAAATTGGCTCCGGTGTAAGTGGTTTGTAAAAAATTTTGCTGTTTGCAATTAAGAAGGGACAAATTCTACTAAATCTTTAGAAGGTTCTCTTCGTCTTCCTAATTGCGGAAGATCGATGAAGATTGGCGGTGTCAAGTTGAGGTTAAAAAGATCAGAGTGTGAAGTTTGATTGGGAACTGGTTGCTGTGTTTTTGATTCCAGTTGACTTGATCTAAACCGGACTGCATACGAAACGCTGGTTAGTTTTGCCCGTTAGGGCTTTGGATGGTAGATGAGCCGTATTTTCATCAGTACTTTAGCCTAACAGTCTCTTCACTTCTGCGTCAGAGTCTTGGGGGGGTTCTTGTTGTTAGGTTTTGTCTGGTCGTGTCAGTTGGTTGTTGGTTTGTCATTGATCCAGTAGCTATTAATTCATGCTGCAACAATTACTTTTTTGGATTGATTTATTTTGGAGCAAATATTTTTTAGACTAGAACTTTTTGTTCTGGTCCGTAGGTGATAGCAACGTGCTTTTACCTGGGATACTTTCTGTTGGTTGGAATGTTTTGGAGGCGTTTTTTTGGTTTTCTATTGTCTGTTTTCCGATCTATGATTTTTTTTTGGGATTGCTTTAGATGCCTGTGCAAATGTCGTTTACTGTCGCAAAAAGGTTGCTTTCTCGAGTGACATCAAATAGGCCTATGTAGTCGATTATGCTCTTCCAGTTTCAGGGTCTATCTGCTAGTTGGAGGTGCAACCGGGACATTTTTATGTTTTTTCTTTTTTTTTACGGTGTCGCAGGTGAGACACGATGGCTGTGATTTTATATTTTTATAGCTAGAACATTTTTGAGTAGCTGCATTTGCTGGGCGCTGGACGGACCGGCGTGTGTTTGATCTATGGTTTTTTTGGCATTACGTGGAAGTCACTCCATTTAGTCAACGTTCTTGTAAATATCTTCCATTGGTTCTCCGCTTGGCTGTTGGGAGAATTACTTTGAAATTAAATTTGGTTAGTAGTATAGACCATCTGTTAAATTTAAACTTGGAGCCAGATAAAAAATCAACTAAAGTCTATATCACTGCTTGACACTCCACTTCTTTGATGTTATAATGCTATTCTTGTTGGTTGAGGTAGCAACTTGGGTCACAGTATAAGTTTTGCCTGTGCAATTAAGCAAATATCTCCTGAAGGCTCTTACCGTTCTGGCGGTTGCGACGTTCTAGTTGGAGGTGCTTAAAATTGAAACGATCAGAGTTCAGATGGTAGTTCCGACTAGCGATAAGTCTGCTTGAAAACTGGTTGCTGTGTACTCACTTTTAGTTGACTTGGTTCCAGTGCGCTGACTCCATGTCTCCATCTGGATTTTTGGTGCTGCATAGCAGCTTCGTTTTAAGCAACTATTTCCGCGACAGCAACAATTCCTCCCCCTCTTCTATTTCTGCAGACAAGACGGCGGAGTTCATCTATATAAAATTTGGTTGTGGGTCTGGGGAAGTTGTCTTCTATCCAATAGCAGCTCTTTTTTGCTGCAACGATGACTTATGGTTCGATCTGTTTTAAACTAAACCTCTTTGCCTTTCTTTGGTTTTTTTGCCGGGGATATTTTTTGTTGCGGTCGTTCTTTTGGGCTGTTTTTTGTTTTGCGCCCCCCTTTTTTTGGAATTGTACGATGTGATTTGCTGTTTGCACGATTTTTCTGGGATTAGGTTGGTAACGAGTGTTTTTATTTTCATTGTTAGATGTCTCTTGGCTGGCTGCAGTTGTGAGCGCTGATGCATTTTGCTAACTATTTGGTTTCTTTTTGGTGTTTTTAATCGGTTTTTTGTCTGGTTTTTGCGTTGAACAAGTGGTTAGTCTCTCCGGGGTTTTGTTCTACCTTTTTAAATTAAAATCGGTTGGTTGAAAAGGTTGGTCAAACCAGAGATTGGTCAAACCAGAGATTGGTCAAACCTGACGTTGGTCAAACCAGAGGTTGGTCAAACCAGAGGTTGGTCAAACTAGAGCTTGGTTGTCTAAGTGTCCCCATCTAGAATTTAATAGGTTGAATCTTGGCCGCCTTTTAAGCAGCTGGTTCTTTGACAGCAACACAAGGCCGAGTTAGTCAGCAAAACTGAGACCGACATTGTTTGGACCCGCAAATTGTAGAACTACCGCTATTGTTTTGAAGATTCTGCAACAATTTACTACTTTTTAAAGTAATCCTGAAGCCGCCAAACTTTACTAGGGACTGATGGAGAATGCAAAGCTACCCAGTCTTTATTGCTGGATTTCTGTTTTTTTTGAGGGCAAGACAGAAAACCGCTATTTTCAAACTTCCTGGAGGAATTACTATAGAGGGAGTTGCCGTAGAGATTGTCGTCATCTTCAGGTTACTGGACCAGAATGGTCACCGTACTACAAGTACTTTTGGCTCAAGTTTTGTTTTAGCCGATTTTGGGTTTGGTTTATAAATTTATGTAAGAAATAATCTGTGATTTGAAAAACAATGTAATGACAAAAATGCGATAGTCTAAAACATTTTTTGAAATGTAAACAATACAGTTCTAAAGAGCGCCGCATGCAGTTATGGAGCTGCTGGTTGTCGACCTCTGAGACGAGAGCGTATATCGCTTTAAGAAGATAAATGTTTTTTTGACGGAACTTACTTTCGGGTATCTTAATGTGTACAAACTTGTCATGTCGTTACTTATAAGTTTAAGAGTATCTGAGATAGTACTAAAACTTTAGAAATGATTGCCGTTATTGAGCGAGGGGTGGACATATTTGAACTACTTTATGACTTTAGATGAGTTTAATTAGTTCTGGATCATAGTTCAATGTGTAGCAGCTAACGGTATTTTGGATTTTGCTATGTACAGTTAGGTGACTTCATGTGATGATTTAATGAATGTCTTGCTTCGATAATTGATGTTATACGCCACCGGGAAAGGTGGTTTTCTCTCAAACATCAGAAATTGCTTATTTTATCTGTTATTATTCCTAGCGATAAAGCCAGTTAAAAAGGTATTAGTACACGAAGTATCACACATCAAATTAGTTCTGGACGAATAATAATTGTTTCAAAATTAAATGGAACAAGTTAGGCGCGTTAAAATAAATTAAAATAAAATTATTATAATACCTGAATAGGGGAAATTGCAATAATTTTCATCTTTAATTTCCATGCGGCATTTAGGATGTTTCCTTCGTATTTTTTATGGTCCCATTATTTTCTCTTCTCTTTCCGCCTTGAATCGAGTTAGGGAACTATGTGTTTGAAAGGCTGTGCGCGCACGGTTCGAACTAATTACCGAATTATTATTTATATACGAATACGAAGTTTCAAAACTCAGCACTAATTAAATCCGACACTTTATGTCCGAGTTGCCCAAGTTTGTTGTGTAAGTTGATATTAGCAGTGTGCCGCTCCCACTTCGTACGAATACCAAAGGCAAACTTCGACCACTTAGTTGTGTGATGACAGAGTAGAAGGATTCTTCAAATCAGAAATAATTAAGAATAACAGATAAAGATTAAATCAATTATTTGATTACTGAATGGAATAAAATATCAGCCGAGAATTGATCGTAAATCATCAAGTAGTGGGCCACTTTATAGGCCATGAAAATTTGCAGCCCGTCATCAATTAATTACTCAATAAATTAATAATCATCGGCTAATAACATGCAATAATAAATAGAACTGTCAAATAAACACGCATTAAAGGACAACTTTCCATTAATTTGATTAAATAAATTTCTAAATTTTCAACTATTGTGTTGAAAATTTTCATTGTATTTGTTGTTAATTAATTTGATGAAAATGGATTGTTTTACGAATAAATAACTTAAATTCTATGGAAATAAAATTGAACGCAACCTACATGCACGAAGAGACCTCATTATACTGCAACATGCATCCCGCCATGAATAACAATTAAACATCAATCATGTGCTCGCACCATTTGGATTTCATTTACCTTTCTCCGTGCGTTTCATGTTGTTGCGACACGAATGGCATATAAGATATGAAAAATAATATTAGTAAAATATTTGCGTAAGTGTCAACTGGGACAAATCAAGCATCAGTGGCAGTGGCTTCCAATTAAGTGCAGGAACACATGTCAGTCGTACAGCAGGGCCATTAACACATGGACACGCCATTATCATGCGAATGCCTGCCACTGAAATTCTGCACATACTACGGTCTCGGAATTATCGCATGTTTGTCCGAATGTGTGTTACTATGCAAATAGGGGTGGAAGGAACACAGTCTATAGCCAGTAGCAATTTCCTAATCAAAATTAAATTATCCTAACGGTTACTATAATTAAGATATAATTTTAGATTGCACTAATTAAATAAATTTAATCAAATAATAAACATTTTTTAGAGTATTGTAAGATTTTATTCTAATTGTAGTTTACAGTTTACACTTAAAAATGCAGGAAACGTAACGTAGCTTATATAGAAAGTACAGATAATTTAAATAAATCAACATCATTTAGCTCTATTTTAATAGGTTTAATTTTATTCTGAATCCATTCAAGTTTTTTAATTAATTAGAAGACCTTTTAGTAGGAGTCATAAAATAATAAAGTTTTATTTAACTGCAATAATAAATTTCAAATAATAAAACCAATATAAAATGTGTTAAATTTACGCAAACATTTAAGGCTAAAAAAAATCACATTTTACACAAACCAGATTCATAACGTAAAATCAGATACGTGCGGTGGCGTCGGAGGGAAGCCAAGTTAAACACTTTATTGCATAAAGTTAGTTTTATTGCCCGGAACTGTGTCTCGAGTGCACTACTGAAATTCTTGGCTTTACGTGAAACTAAAATCCACGGATCCGCCAAACTGTAGTATGCACGTGCAAGCTAATATACTTCCTATTTCCTCTTGCGATAATTAACCGTATTGAGGAATATATCTTGGAAAAAAAAATTAATTGCTCGTTTAAAGTTAACTTTAGCAATTAATTTATTTATCATTGAATGAAGGCTTTTTACTTGTTTGTATGCTTCGTTGATTGCTAATGTGTTTGATGGGCAATCCGGGCTAATCATGATGACATTGTGGGAAAAATCAACAATGCGTACATTTTTTGGGGCAGGACAGGATGCGGTGATTTGTTTCCATTTCAGGTGCAATGTCAAATGAATGGGACTAATTTTTAAAGTATGTCAATGTTAAATATAAAATTCCGTGTATTAAAATGTAAAAATTCTTAATTAATTATTAAAATGTCAAATAAGAGGTTTGGAATTGAAAATTTAAAACAAAACTAAACAATTTTGTCGTTGTAAAAATATATATATCATTTTATTAATACTGTTATATATAGTAAATAAAGATGCCGCAGAGTTTTTAACATTTATTAATTTGTCAATGTCACTATTGAATAGGTTGTTGTTAATGACATTGACAAATTAATTATAAATTTAAATATGTTTGCGTATCTCAATTAAGTGTTATTTTAACTATGTTTTAAATTTGCTCAAAAAAAAGTACATATGCTACTCGGAGTAGAACATGCATTCAGTTTGCTTTGAAGGCAATCATTTGGTCTCAACAAAAATGATATTGTTCAACTCCTAACAGCATAATATACTATTGTAAAGTTAATATTTAGCTAGAATCACACATACAAAATTTAGTTTTTTTTTACTATTTTGTTATCAGCACCAGTGGCGGCTGGTAAACACCGCATCAGAGTGCCTAAATTAAAACAATTGTCTCGAGACAAGTCCAAACTTTCAATATTGGAACGCCGGTGATGTAATTACAAGAAGAACGAATGCAGAGTAAAGATACACTATTTATCAGAGGTTTTGAAAAACGTGATTTTATTAATAGTTGGAACATTGCTCAATTTAGAAAGTTTGAATTCAAAATTGACAAATCCTGAACATTGTGTTGGAGTCATACTTTTGGAGCAAGCTTTATTCATTTCTCAAATGAAATAATTGCAGGAACATTAGAAACATCCAATTTCTTGATAACAAGTAAGTGGTGGTTGAGTTACACTGTTATATCCACTGTCATGAATTTAGTGACACTACCTGCCTACCATTAAATAATTGGTTTTGAACTTTTTTACTTTGATTTAATAACAACTTACATTTATTCCTCAAATGAAATATCAGCTGGAACATCAAACGCAATAGATCAGAAACAGAAACATTTGAGCGGAAGGGTATACAAATATGTTTAGTCTAATATTGTAAACTTAGTGACCCATTCACTTCCAAAGTATTTGTTTTCAAAGAATTTTTTTCTTGCATCTTTTACTATGATTTAATGCCAATTTACATTCTTTCTTTAAATGAATTAATTAACAGCAGGAAAAGTACCCAAAATTGTATTTAGTTTTTATCATTGTGAACTTAGTGACCTTGTCCAAAAGTTCGTTACCAAATAATTTATTTTGCCTCTTTTACTGTGAGCTAATAACAATTTACATTGATTTTTTAAATGAAATAGCAGCAGGAACATCAAACTTATCTAATGTTTTGATAACAGTCACTTGCGTTGGTGGATTGGATACACCATTAAGAACGGTTCATGGTCAACTTAGTGACCACTTATCAGCAGAAGTGCAGCTGGAACACTTCGGTAAATGGGTGGGATATACTAATACAAGTATATTTTTATGAACTTTGTATATGGTTCAAAGTGTTCGAGTAAAACGCAAAAAACTGTCAGAAAGAGAAACTTTTGGTGTAAACGTTGTGTTCGAGTCTGTCGTTAGGATACTAAAAGTCAACGGGTCAAACTGAAACTAGACTCGAAAGATACGCAATTTAATGTAGATTCACGTGCTTAAATAAGTTTAAATAGGCCCGCTTTAAAGTGTTTGAGTAATACGCAAAAAACTGTCAGAAAGTGAAAGCTTTTATTTGACTCTTTAGTTTATAAATAAAGAAATTGTCAGAAAGGGACACTTTTGTTGCAAATATTGTTTGTGTCTTGTTGTTAGGATACTAAAAATCAATGGTGCAAACTGGAACTAGTCTTAAAAGATGTGCAATTCAATGTAGATTTACGTGCTTAAATCGCTGTATGCAGACTCTAATCAAAGTGTTTGAGTACAACGCGAAAAACTGTCAGAAAGTGACATCTTTGTTGCAAATGTTGTTTGGGTCTGTTGTTAGGATACTAATAGTCAACGTAGCAAACTGAAGCTAGTCTTAAAACATGCGTAATTTAATGTAGATTTATGTGCTTAATTAGTTTGCTCTTTCTTCTTTCTCTTCAGCCCGTGTTTGTCTTTACTGCTGGACGTAGGCCTCTTTAAAGTCGTTCCATGCGCTTCTTCTTTTTGCGATTTGACGCCAGTCTTTTTCCGCCGTCTTCTAGATGTCGTCGAGTCATCTTGCGGTCTTCCGGTGCTTCGTTTTGTGGCTTTTGGTCTTAAGTGATTAATCCTATTTGTCGGTGTTTTCCCTAGCTACGTGTCTTACCCAGCTCCACTTAAGTTCTGCGCCTTCAAATACATCTTTGACTTTGGTTTGCAGTCTGATCTCTTGGTTTGTTATTCTGTCTCTTAAGCTTATGCCGAGTAGAGCTTGTTCTGTTTCTCGTTGACAATTTCTTAATCTGTTTGCGCTCTTTGCTGTCCATGCCATCATTTCCAGGCTATACGTTGTAACGGGCAATATGCACATGTCGTATACTTTTCGTTTCAGACAGTGCGGTATAGCTGGGTTCTTAATTATGTGTCAAGAGTTTGCCAAAACCAGCCTAGCTCTGAGATATTTTTCTGGTTATTTCTGCCTCCTGATTTTCCTTCCCCAGTTTTATTTGGTGTTTTAGGTATATGTATTTGGTCACTCGTTCGATTACGTGTCCGTCCATTTGATATGGCTGGGCTCCAACTTCTGGGGTCATGATCTTGGTCTTTTCTAAGTTTATTTTCAGGTCAACTGATAGTGATGCTGTATTTAGTTGGTCTAGCATGTCTTTAAGTTTTTGGATGTCTGAGCTTATTAATATATTATCATCGGCGAAGCGTAAGTGATTTAGATATTTGCCATTTATGCTTATGCCTTTCTTCTCCTAAGGCATGATTTCAGCTTTGGTGATATGGTGTCTCCTTGCCTGACCACTCTAACTATTTTGATCTTTTTGGAAGTCGACTTTTCATTAGTTAATGACAGCAAATTATTAAAGAATTGAATTCTTGCCTTCTGTGATTTAATAAGGATCATAAGAAAATGGAAACATCCAATCTTTTGATAAAAAAAACACTTTAGTAGGTGGGTGGGATACACCAATACAAACCTGGTGCATTATCATGAACTTAGTGAAAATGTGACCCTTAAACGATCAATTGCCGCCAGTATTTAACATGCCAGCATGTTTTCGAAAACATAAATTTGTGATCACTTGAAAATATTAAAAAAAATGAATTCTGTGGCGACAAAGCTTATGGACTTACTACAAATTACGAGTTACAGACTCTTACATATCAGCATCATTATTAAGCTTTATTTAGTTCATTTCTGAACCTAAACTTCCCTTTTTTTCTTTTTTTATTTTGACAGATCTTTTTTTTATATCTTCTTCTTTAATATGATCTCCACTATTATATGTTTTTTGTTCATTTGTTATTTTGATATTTAGCTACTTGACCGGCAAAGTTTTATTCAAGTTTTGCTAATACGTTTACTACATTTTGTAATTTTGTTATGCCTCTATGTATTTTTTGTTTTCCACCGGTCTAGGGAGGATACATGGTCGAAAAGCGGAGACCGTAGTTTCTACGGAATGCGTTTGTTTTCAAGGTTTTTGGTTTTTTGTTTTTATTGTTATTATATGTCTTAGATAGACATAGTTTGGATGGTTTTGTTTGGTTTTTGATGACAATGAGTTGTTTTCCGCTATTAAAACAATATTATCTGCGTATTGCAGATGGTTCAGTTTTTTCTATTTATTTTTGTTTTTTGACCGTCATTGTAGTTGTTTAAATACGTCCTCCAGGCCTAATGTGAAAAGTTTGGGGTTAGTTGTTACCTTTTCGTATGCTTGTATTGGTTTTTGCAGTTTTGAGTTGTTATTCAGTTTTATAGTAGCAGTTGCAGTTTGTGTAAATGTGTTTGATAAGTTATATGTATCTGCTGTCTATACTTGAATTTGCTAATGATTCAAATACCGCCCAGTATTCAGAACACCATCTTATCATAAAAGGTTTAAGAACATTAGCTAAGAGCACAAATGATTACGATTGTTTTACGTTAATGATCTGCTATCTGGAGCCGACTTGTTAAAGGAGAAGCTTCCTTTAGATAAATGCAGAGATTTATTAGTTCTAGCTTTCCAGTAATTAATGAAGCAGATCTAAACGTCTATTTACTGGTGTCCGCGTTTTTGCGAGGCTAAAATTCTGGCATAGTCTAAATTTGAAGTTACCAATGGCTTCTTTGCATTTTTATGTATTTTGAAGTCAATTTTTTTAGAAATCGGTGTGGCTTATTATGATGATTATTTAGAGTTTGTTGGAAGCCCCAAAGAGTTTTATTTGAGTTGTTTTTCTTTAGTACTGTTTAAGTTTGTCCAATGCTCACAAGGTTTTTCAAGGATTTTTTTAGGCTTTGGTTAGGTATCTTAAGCCTACTAAGGCGGTTACTGTTTCTAGAATTTACTTAAATATTTTGAAGTAATTTACAACTTACATAATTTTTAATAATAGTTTGTTCTTGGCTTAAATGGTTTGAATTAGATTTTATACGCTATCTAGTTTTTGTGCTGTGATTGTGCGTATTTTTAGGACCTCTAAAACTTTTGTTTGAGTAGAGTAGGCAAAGTTTTGCACCAAAAGTTTGATTTTTTTTTGTGTTTTGATTTTTTGTCCGTCATTTGGCTTTTAGTTTGGTAGACTGGATATACATCCGGCGATAGTAATGTGTGCGGATTGGGCGCCACCGGTGGAATTCTTGTCAGAATGTGTATGTAAAAAAGAACTTGAAAATTGAGAGTAGGATGGTTAGATCGTGGAGCTTTTAAAGAGCTTTTGAGGAACCCGAAAAGTTTTTAGTGAGCTTAAGGAGGAGTTTCTCTTAATCTTTCTCTAGTTTTATAAACGTTTTTTGGATTTTTGAATAGATTTATAGCTTTTTAAAAATTACTAATGAGTTTTTCTGATACTTTCTCTAGTTCTATAAAGTTTTTTGGGTTTTCGAACAGCTTCTACAGCTCTTAAAAAGCTTTTGAAAAATTTCTGAAGATCTTTTTTATTTAGTTAAACGTTCCTTTCATTATTTCCAAGTTTTTGATTTTTTTTTGTTGAGCTTGTCACTGAAGTTGTTTTTATTCTTTATTCCACTCTTTCCGAGTTATAAAATCTATCTAGCTTAATATTTTTTATAATGATGAACTGTTTGTACTGACTTTTGAGTTCTTGTATTACAATGTTTTCCTTACTTTGCTTTTCAATTTTTTACAAGATTGTATGTACTACGTAATTTTTTTCTTTTGTAAAGTTTGTTCTGCCGCGTGTAGTACATTTTTGTGCTGCGTCAACTCTGCCGTAAATTTGTTATGCTCTGTCAATTAATTCACTCGAATTAATTGGACTCGTAATAACTTCTGCGAAGGTTTTATGGCAACTACGACTAGCATGATATGAATCAGTTTCAATTCACATCTAATTTGCTTGGATACAATTCAAACACGAACTACAATACCTTGAAAAACTTAATTTATATTTATATACAAAGTTATTTTTTTTTGAGGTGTTGGGCTCAACAAGTGGCCCTTGAGAATGACTAGCGCATGGCAATACATTTTGTTTTTTTTTCTGCGTTGGTTCTGCTGTTAATTTGTTCTTCTTATTTTTCTGCTTCTAGTAGGCGAAGGTTGCCTGTTCCTTCTGGAAGCCTCGTCTTATTGTGGTTGCTCTTGGAATGTTGACTGCCAACTGTCGCCCCATCTTTTTGGTGGTTTTCCTAGGGGCCTTTTTTCGCAGGGTTTGCCATTGCGGGCTATTTTAGCTATTCTGGTTTCTGATATTCTGGTTACGTGTTCGATCCAACAGCGTCTACGCTGTCTTACCCATCGCACGGCATCTTCTATGCATAGCGTATGATGTTTACCTTGTTGTTACCAAATCTGTATCCTGAGTTACTTGCCTTAAAGGTGTCGATGATCTTGTCCATGATGACGTTGAACAGTAATGGGCTGAGACTGTCTCCTTCACGGATTCCCGAGTTGGTATTTATCTTTTTGGTTAATTTCTTGTTAACTTTTATTTTGGTGGTATTGTTGGTATTTAGTTCTTTAATTATACGGATATATTCTCTAGGGACTTTTCTTTTTTTAAGTATCGTTAAGAAGTCTCTAAGCTATATGGCATCAACTGTTTATGAAACAATGTCAGATAGCTGGTATTACAGTTTCACCGTCAAAATTGTCCTGTGTTCTTAGCGGGAACCCCAAGTTCCAGATACAAAATAGCCAAAGTTGTTTTGCTTGTTTGAGTGCTCATCATTCTTCAAGATGCATTTAAAAGTTTTTTTGCAAAACTTGTGCTCGAAAGGATTACAGCACCTTGCTGCATTTTGACAGAACATCTACTGTGAGATCCACAAAGCATATAAAAGCGGTTGTGCTGTATTCAAGAGCCTTTTCTGCAATATGTCGAATAATAAATATCGCATCTAGTGTAGAGCGGTTTCTCCTGAAGCCCTGTTGTTCTTCGTTAATTGGGATGATGTTGGGTATCTCTTTTGCGATTATGCTTGTGAAAAGTTTTATTGCGGAGTTAAGCAGTGTTATGCCCCAATAGCTCGATGGTTCCTTTTTGTCTCCCTTTTTGAATATTGGTATGGTAATACTTTTTTTCTATTCGCTTGGTGTTTTTCCCTGTGTTATTACTGCATTGAACAGTCTTGTTAATTCGTTGGCGAGTGGTTCACCACCGTGCTTGATGAGTTCATTGGCTATTTCATCTTTGTTTGGCGTTTTCTAGTTTTTTTGTTTTGCTATTGCACTTCTGATCTGTTATTCTGTCATTGTTACTTTTTATTCAGTCTGTTCTCTATGCTCCTTTCTATCCTCTTCTTGGTCCTGGCTTACGTATAGTTGTTGGAAGTAGTCAACTTATCCTTCTTCAGTTATAGCTTCGATTTCTATGCTCTTGTTTGTTTCTTTCTTTTGACCTCTAAGCATTTTCCAGACTCTCTTATGTGCTCCGTACATGTCGTGTTCCATGTCTGCATTAAATTTTTGCCAGTATTTGTTCTTTATTTTCCGGATTTTTCTGTTTACTTGATTTCTCGCCAGGATATAGTTGTCGTGGGCCTTTCGTGTTTGTTTGCTCTTAAAGTCTGAATAATTTTTTTTTTCTCTTTGGTGATTTTTTTTACTTCTTGGTGGTTGGTTTTGCGTTTAGGTTTACTGTTTTCTTTTTAAACGCTTCCTCTGCTGCCTTATGTGTGTTGTTTTTGATTTTGTTCCAGCTGATGTCAACGTTATCAGTCTCACTGGTTGGATCGAATGTAATATGTTGTTGTAGGCGGTTTGCATAGAACTCTCGTGTACTTTCTGCGTCCAGTGACTGGATGTTAAATTTTGTAGCATGTATAGGTGTTCTTTTTGTGGACGGGGCAGCGGAAACGGTAGTTCTTATTTTACACAGTACTAGGTTATGGTCTGAATTTATGTTTGCAGAGGTTAGGCTTCTGACGTCTATTATCTGACTAGGGGGTATGGCTCTGTTGGTAATAATAAAGTCTATTACGGAATTGTTGTTTCCACCGCCCGTAAAGGTGACTATATGCTGAGGCTTGTGGTCGAAAAAGGTGTTGTTGATCCTTAGTTCATTGAAGGTCTATAGTCGAACAAGCATCTCTTCTCTGGAATTCGTTTCCAGTTCTGGCGTTTAGGTCTCCAAGCAGGATGATTCTGTCGTTGTTTGGGATTTTGTCTAGTAGATATTGTATTTGTTTGTAGAATTCGATGGCTTGTTGTTCAGGTTTGCTGGAGTCCGGTGCGTACACTGATATTATATGCGTGGGTTTGCTATTTAGTTGGAGTGTAACCTTCAGTATACGGTCATTTATGTATTCTATGTCATCGATGTTTTGTTCGTATTTGTCTTTGATAAGCAGCCCTTTTTGTTTCTGATATCGCACATATATTGATATTGTGGGCGTTTAGCTCTAGTATTATTTCGTGGTCCTTATTGTTGAAGGACCATTCCAGCATCCTATTCTTAAGTGATGCCGTTTTTTTCATTGTGGTGTTGCAGTGGTCGTCGCCGGTGTTATCAGTCCGGTGTCCGAAGCATTTCTTCCAGTTCTGTGAGCTACTGTTTTTTTTATCTTAGGCAGGTTGCTGGCCTTACCTAAGAGCCCTCCTCATTTGTCCGGGCTTGGGACCGGCGGCGACATTTGGTGAGCTACTCAGTCCACCCTCCAGACTATCACCGGCTGAGTCACTAATGTGGTAGTTTGCGGTGGCCTGGTTTTGGCTTTGCAGAGTTCACACAGTTTGCTGCGACAACACATGCTGTCCACGGCCTATCTCTTCTTATACCTTCTTTTTCTATATTGCTTCCTACATTGACATCAATCTCTTCTTTCTCCCATTCTTGCGTTATTAAGCTTAGATTGTTGCTTTGTTCTTATGTATCTTCTTAATTCTTCTATATCTTCATTAACTTCTTCTTTGTCGTATCCTCTTTTTTCATAAATATTTTGTGTACCTAAATTAAATGTATTTCTTTCGAGTGAGATTGTAGAATCTCCGTTTGGAATTAGTTTTTTGTGTTCCTGGTTGCCAGATTTACTCTGACCATTTTGAAAGTTGCATTGTCTGTCAATCTCGAGATGGCGTTTCTGCCTTATGGAAATTTGTTTAGTTTGCTTTCTTTGAGCAGTTCCTTTCTCCTTCTTTTTATTTCTGCAGTTTTGGTTTTCTAACTCGTTTCTATCTTCCTCCTACGGTTTGCACTCTACTAGCGTATGTTCTGCGTTGCCATGCATGTCTTCTTGACAGAATATATATTTTTCTTCTTTTTCCATTTTTCTTCTTTCTCTATTTAATTTATTTTTTGTAATTACTTACTAACGATTCCATGTCCGGTGAGTAGTTTTGGAAATTTTCGGATCGGGCATAATCTAATGACATTAATGTCACTAGCATAAAATAGGTAACCAAATTGACAACTACGACAACATTTATGGAAAAAATGGTCCAGGGAGTTCTTAAATGAACTACAAACTACAAACAATAAAAGAATAACATTCTTATCCAATTGAAAATTGGTCACTTAGTCATTATCAAGGAAGATAATGTACTACTGACATAGATCACAGGTCGGGTGCTTAAAGTCTATTAAAGATTCTTAGAAATTGTTGAGTTCTTAAGATTGTTATTGTGGGTAGGTTTGATTGTTTACGTTTTGAAGTGGTTTAATGTCAGTAAGTTCATGGATAGGACAGCCTAATATTTTATTTACTGTTTTTTTTTTTAACAATTATTGTGGATATTTTCAATTAGCAATACTGTTTGAAAATTAAAATTAATTATTTATTTTTTTTTAGTCGTGATTTTTTAAAATATCAGTGCTCGGCTCGGAATTTGTCTACTCACACGTTAGTGCTTTGAATAGTTCACAAGATAAGCGCGCTGAACAACGTAGCAATGTTTACTGGTTCTATGAAAGCTTTAGTAAAATCTTGGACTCGAATATATTTTGGTGGGTTTAATAGGGTTTTGAAAAGCCTTGACGGAGATGTTCAAGTAGGAGTTATTGACTGAGAGTTTTGCTTTTTGTTATAAATGCATATGAGACAGCGTATACAAGTTTTAGTGAGCGAAAAATGTGGAGAAGGCAATACAAACGCCTATTATATTATGGATTATGAACAGTTTGCTAGTATCTTTGGACAAAATAGGTAATTTGAAATAAAAGCTTATCAAAGCGTAGTCCGGCCTACAAGAAACTAGCAAGATTTAAAAAATAATTTAGGAGTGTCTAGGTGATAGGAATATAGAGCTATAGTAAGGTTGGTAGAGCTTAGCTTTAAATTTTAGATAAGCTACTAGGTATGTTTTGGAAAACTTAATATGGTTTTAACAAATATTAGACAGGACTTGAAACATATGAAAAGACTCAAAATTAGAATTAGAAGAATTTTCTGTTTTGGGTATTTTTGTAGTTAAAATATGGCATGCAAACACCGCTAACTCGAGCCACGGAAGCAATGCTGTGCCTGACATTTTTTGCCATTTATGATGAGAAAGTGGTGATATTATTAGCAGTGCATCTAGAATCTGGTATACTACAGGAGCGGCAGGCTGTTTTTTCTTGAAATATGCTGTTAAGAAAACACTTTTGCTTTGATCATAAAATGATATTATATTATTCTATTGTATTTTAAAGTGTTTGCAGTTAACACATATATAATAATAATAATAATAATAATAATAAAAGACTTTTATTGTCAGAAAAGCAGAATAAACGATGATACATTGCAAACATATTATTAAAGAAATAACGACAATAAGGCGCATGATCAGCTGAATAGATTCGCTTAGAAATTTTTGGAAGTTCTACTTGCAAGACTTTGATGTTTTGATGTCTTTACTTCTTAACACAAACACTGTTCTTTAGGTCAAAAATGTCTTGATAGCATATGGAAATGATAATAATTTAGCAAATAAAAATGCAAATATAAACAATACTAACAGACAACAGAGCAGCAATATTTATTAATAATCCTAAATTTACATCTGGCTTGACGATGAGCACTTTATTAAAGGATGCAATAGGCCACCTCTGAAAATGTGTGAGTCAGTGAAAATGGTTTTCAGAATTTGGATTGAAATTTTATCGGTTCTAATTGTTTTTTTAATAATTTTGGTATTTATCTACAAAAATGGAAGAATACTATAAAAATCTTTTCCAAATTTTTTTTGTTAACAATTTTGGATACTGATTTTTAATGAAATGAAATTGTAGTTTAATCCTGATTACATTTGGAATAAATTTTCAAAAAAATTATTTAAATTTTTGTTGTTTTACTAAATTACAATTGTCTTTATTATACGTCTGAATAATACTACAATTATTAATAAATAATTAAAAAAATTAACTTTTTCAAGTTTAATGTGAGTTTAATGTCTTATTATTTAAGATAATGTTACTTTGCCCAAATTTGGAAAAACCGCTTAATATTAGTATGTCTAAGTTCAATAACCAACCTACTATAATAATAATTAAATACATGATTGAAAATCTTAGCATATAATTCGATATGTTTGTATTGATACCAAGTGAATTCCATGCGGTGTTCGTGTATATGTCTTTGATCTCGAATCTCAAACACTTGGGCCAAGTTTGAAACAGAATATTTAGTAATAGAATGTTTGTTAACAATACCCAATAACAACTTAAATGTATATTGACTCGACATATTGAGGTCAGAAATGCATAGAATACATTATATAAAGACAATTTTATTTCTCTAATTTATATTATTGTTAAAACTCGTAGTAATTTTGTTGGTTAATCAATTTGAGTCCGGCCTGCTGATTTCAAGCAAATATTGTTTCCAGGGCATAATTGCTAACTCAATTTCATGAAATATATTTTCTTCGAAATATCAGAAATTAATTAAATTCATGTTTCTCCATATGTACCTATAATTAATTAAAATTATACATGTGCGAATAATTAATTTTAAAATTAGTAACGATTTTCATTTATATTTTCCAAGAACAATAAAGCAGTATTAATTAGATTGATGAATGTAGATTGTGTCTGCTATATGTATGCGTTACGAATTATGCAAATTATAATTGTGTCATTCAGGTTATAATTAGCAGGGACATGTGTCTGCATGAATCAACGCGAACAAACAAGTCGCCAGTGGATTGTTATAGGCACTGACCTTTGAGGACCACGCAGCAATCGGCTTCTCGGAAAAAAGCAATGTTGTAAATCATTCATTTTTGGTTATTTGATACGGAGAAATATTTATACAGTCTGGCAAATTTGCATCGAAATTAGAAGAATTTATGACGCATACAAATTGGCCTTGAACTGAAAGATGAATGTTTTATTAATTACCTAAATTTATAGCTATGAGTAGATAGTTTAATTGCTTGTTTCGAGGATTTTTATTATATTGTATATATAACTGATCAATCAATCAATTTCAGCATCGCACAATTGCAATTGTAAATCAATCAAAGGATAAGAATGATTAATATTTATTAAATGCGTTACTGTTTAAAGTAAATCATTTTGTATAGTTTGCTGAGTAGTGGAGTTGTTTTAGATATGAAGATTTATTTACGATTTTATGCTTATGATGTAGGTGCACCGTATCGGCCATCATTACGTAGAGAAGCCGTTTGATTCAGTGTTGACTAATAAAAGTAAGCGAAGTAGAAACCCTTTCTACTTGTTAACCTAGTGGTGGTCTGTGGGAGTCGTTCGATGATGATGTTGACAAATGTAGAGCACCACCTGCGTCGTGTTTTATTTATGATTTCAAGCTTATAATTTAGGAACGATACGATATCATTATGCAGAGAAGCGGCTTGATCACTGGTTACTAAACCTGGTGAGTGTTTTGGGTTTGTTGTTTATTGTGTGCATTTACTTACGCTTGTAAGACTTTGCTGATTGGAGTTCAGTTGGGTATTTAGTCTTTAATTACGACCTATGGAAGTAGTGTTATCACCATATTTTAGACATCTCCCTCAGGAAATATTTTTTAGTATTGAGGTACCCAGGGGTTTGGTTGTCAAGCGTCTGTTTGTGTTTTCTAGAATTAAAAAACCTTAAGTGTAAACTGGGGTTGCTGGAGGAAGTGCGCTGCTACCAATTGCATGCGAGGTTTTTTATTTACTTTTAAAGAAATAGTTGGTGTAAATCCGTGTTTCATTAATTTGTTGTACCTTTTTATCGCAGGGATTGTTAATGGCTTTTTACTATTACTATTTTTATTGAGCTCTGCAATCTTGATTCTTTTAGACTGGAAGATAACTGTCTGTATGCTGGCTTTTGAACGAGGTGTACTTGACTGGATTTGATTTTTTGTGGTTTAGGTATTGGATTTGTTCTCTGAAGGAGAACGTCTACTGACTAAAGCTCACTCAATGTGTGAATGTCTGAAAGTTTGGTACTTTTAGAAGATATGGGATGAACGGTAATTTAGGAAATTGCTCTATAGTTTAAGTTGCGGATGGATTATTGCGATTTAGAGGCAGAGTTTATTGTTAAGTAACATTTCACTGTTTAGTCTTAGTATTGGGATCAAATAGTTTTTTGATATTTTAGCTTTTGCTACTAATTGTATGTATTGTATTATATGTCCAGCCTATATGGCATCTTCTTGTCAAAAGTCAGTTTATGATATTTTGCGAGTTATTACTTGGAATTGTGATTTTGTTAAGGCAAACGTTATCATGTGTTTTGGTTTGTTACCGTGAAAAGAGAACAGTTTTGTTTTTCTCAGGATTTGCACTAACCTACCAGCCAGTTTATGGTGTTTTGGTGTTATTGGCATTCTGGGCATATCAGAAACATACAAATTAAAAGTAGGGCCGATAGTATGGAACCTTTCGAAACTTTTGCCATTATATTGCGCGGCCGCAATATGTGTTTGCATGTTATATGTTTTAACTAGTAAGGAGCGGATTTGCAGGTAAGACGTGATTACTTTTACCACGTGGGAGGGGAAAGTGAATTGGAAAAGTTTCAAAATAAGCTTTTTATATCAGATTTTTTTAAAGGTTTTTTCACGTCGAAAAAGACTACTTTAGTAGGCTTCAGCAATATGGTCAGTCACTTGGTTTAGCTGGTGTTCAGCGTTTGCTTCGTTGTTGGCAAATGCTTTGACCTGTTTTTCCAAGGAAATGCCTTGGTGATGCGTCACATAATCCATAATCCGGATTGCGCGTTCTTTGCCGCAGGCGCTTGACTGCTTTACGCTTGCGTAGTAGCTTTTTGGTTTTGTGTGGTACTTTAGTGCATTATTGTATATTCAAGCTTTTGCCTAGTGACCGAGGGAAGAGAAGAAGTTTGTTTTGTAAACGGCCTTCCCTCTTTTACTCGATCTTTTCTTGATCAGATCTAATAACTGAGCTTAGGTTGTTCAATACTTTTATGATCATTACGGCATTGACGTGTTTAGTAATGCTACGTCAAAATTTTGGCCTTGATGGTTTGGGCAGTAATACTGTGCATTACTTTTTGCAAATGTTGCTTCCGGTTCACCTTGCATTATCCCAGATATATGAACGTAATTTTTTTACTTTTTTTAAATTTTTTTGGTTATCCCGTTGGCATTTCAGAAGCAAATGGGTAGTAGAGTTTGGCTTGGGCCGTTTTGTTTTATAGGTTTAACAAGAGCGTAAATTTGGTGTCTTAATGCCCATGAGAGGCACGACGTCATGTTTAATATGATTAGTAAGAAGTGGGCACACCTAGTATCCTTATTTTTTATTGAACTTTGATGAATCTGCCAGTTTTTGCATTGTTTTTTGCATTATGATTGGGTTGACATCTGCTTTCTGGACGGCGTTATAATTTTCATTCTGGTCTGCGTTAGTGTCTGCTTTCAAAGTTTTTTTAAATAGGAAAGTGTGACCGGCCACAAACCATCTTTTACCTTAGCGTCGCTGATTGACAGATGGTGGTCACTGCGACGTTTAGTAGGTAGTGCAGGCTGGAAGTCATCATGTTATAGTTTTCTATCTTGATTTGTGCTTAGCTTTTTTTTTTGGTCAATACTTTTGCGCTTCACTAGCTTTTCAGGTTGTTATTGATGTTTTAATTGTTTTTCAGGTTTTTAGTTACGTCATTTTACTTTTTGGGTTTGGTTAAGTTTTGGCCTAATAGGACTTTGTCTTGTAGACTCGTTAATTTTTTTTTTCTATGAAATATGCTTAAGGATTGAAGCTTATGTTACTGCTTTGAGGTTGAGTTTACAGTAGTCTTTTGATGCTTATTTTTATTTTAACAGAAATTGCTTGAGAAAAGTACGCAGATGTTGTATGATGAACCACCTTTCATCTTTGTACATCAAATTTGAAAGTGCTACCTTAATTGCTAATAATGTTTTACGAAGGAGGTGTGTCTGTAACGGTGCTTTGGGTTGGTTTGACTCTTAAAAAAACTTTAGTTTTAAAGTTGGGCATTTTAGGATGTGTAATTTGAGATCCACCCTGACTTCTAGTTAGTAGTATGCCCATAAGATGACCATGTGTGTTACGTATCTTTGTGGATACTCCGATGTCTCCATAATGTATTGGTGGTGTCACTGGCTGGGCATGCACAGATGGTGGAGGTATACGGGATACGCATATAGGTACCTGTTATTTTTATACAGATTATATAATTGTATTGTATATAAGGTTTGGAATCTCATCTGTAGTTTCCCATGGTTTGGAGCCACTAGATGTTCAGTAGGATACGCATGCATTAGAGAGTCAAATGCTACCTGTCTGGCTCAAGGCCCAAGTGTATGCACTTTTTTTTTGAGGTAGTTGGCGGTTCTGACGTGTGAATTAGATGTTTTGGAAGCGTTTCGAGAGGGTACGTCGGTATTGGAGTTAGGTCCAAATTTGGTCTATCTATGGTTGTTGCAAAGATTGTTTATCGTATCCTGTTGGTGCTCTACGGTAGGTAGTGCAATACCGTAGAGTTGGTGAGTTTGGAATACTGCCCGGTGTATCGGTATGGAAGTCGTTATCATAGTTGTGTCCGTGGGCGTAGCGAGGGTCGAAATATTAAGGTCATTGTGGTAGCTTGAATTTATCTTGGAACAATAAGAATGGAAGGTGTCAATTGATGTCTTGATTTATACTCAAGTATTCTCTTTTTTATTTGTGGGAGGTGGGAGGAGAATCTTTCTAAAGACTTACAAGTGTTGGATTTACTCTTACGCCTACCGACTAAACTCTTTTTCTTTAGTTTGAATTTTCTAGAAAGACCTTTTTGCTTTACTGATACTATCTTATTGGGGAATATTAGGTCTGTTCCAACATACAATTTGGACAGTTTGCAAACCGTCCAAACTGTGCACACAAACAAATATTTGTCATCCTTGGGCAATCTTTTATACACAGTAATTTGTTTGTGTGCATAGTTTGAACGGTTTGCAAACCGTCCAAATCATATGTTGGCAACAGGCCTATTAAGAATGCATGTGGTGTGCCAGCCATATAGGCGACAGTGGTGAAGAACTTGTACTACGACTATGTCTGGAATTCAGGCTAACGGAGGAGAAGCTAGTTTTTAACTGACACAGTCTGTGCGTTTTGCGCCTGGTTTCTTGTTGTCTTTGCATAGGATTGCTCTTTGTGGGCGTTAAAAGTGCTCTGGTGACGAGCGGAAGTCTGCTTTCGAAAAGCAGGTGCGTTTTGTTATGCCTTAGGAGAAGATTGGTTTGTCTTCAGCTTGAGATATGCTATGCAGCATTTATAGCTTGCGGTGTGCGGCTCATTGTATACGGCGCATGTTGCTACATGCCCTGACTCTTTTGCGTGTTTTCAGGTGAAGCTGGGATGGACTTCGGCGCATTTGACACAGATATTTAGAGTTCACAGGAGAGACGGGCTCTTTTAACTGATCGCGTTCTGGGGCAAGTAAAAGTAAACAAAGAGTTTCCATTCCTTTCCTATACGTTTGACGGAGAGTGGAGCATACCTAATAATAATTAGCTAATTTTGCTTTGCATCAGCTTTGATGCATGATGACGTATTGTGAGCCTTTTGGCCTTGCTGGCTAATGGCTTTGTTGACTTTGAAGGTATTGACGTGATGGGCCGGCTGATAAGTTGTTAGTTTTAGAAACTGTAAGGGACTCACCGTTTTTTTTCTGCTTCTTTTCCTACTTGTTTATTCTGGTGACCTTTTATCCTTTCTTCGACTTCGGTTTTCTGCAGACCTTTTTAGGGAGGACTGGACCGGGACTTGTTCTTGGTTTACTTTCTGTTGGCTTCTGCTTCTAGCTTTATCTTGGTGAGGGTTTTCTTTTACGACTTTGATCCTCTTGTGTTTGGTCTTTTATCAGAGCCAGGATGCGGGCTTTGATGTTGGAGATTTTTGAAGCGGGCTCTTAAATGAGCTTTTCGTTCAGCCTCAGCTCCTTGTTGTATGGGAGTTCTATATCGGAGTTATTGTTGTTGTCGAGTTCATGTTGGAAAAAATTGATTATTTAACTTTCTTAATTAAATAATCAGTTAGCGTTAGTGGTTGATGATTGATAGCTTGACTTCAATTGATCGATGCTTTGAGCAATAATTATTGCATTTTTGCTCTAGATTGTTGCAGTTGGGTGTGGCTACGCTTGCAATCGAATGCTCTTTTTGCTGTGTTCACTGAAGTATGCAGCACGAAAGTTTGATCTTTATACTTTCTTTTGTTGTGCTGCTTTTGTATTGGCTCGTGATGCTCTGCTCCTAGACGGCTTCAGTGGGATAGTACTTTTGGCCTAGCATTAGGTGGCATCTTTTTAACATCTATGCGTTTTGTGGTGACCACGGATGATTTTGTTGTAGTAGTTAGAAAGTTAAAAAAAAGTTTAATTCATATGTATAGGTTGGAGCTTTTTTTTCAAATTGTTGGATGTATTTGGTAGTAGTTAGTACTTTATAGTCGATGAAGTACTGTTTTCGCTTTTTTAAAAAGATTTTAGGATCTTTGTGGGATTTACTTCTAGAGTGTAGTGGTTTTAGTAGGTATAAATTGGGTCTCTGGATTTTGCAAACTATTTCATAGCTTCAGTATGAGTTTTTTGAATGGTTAGGAATAGTAGTCAAATGAATTTTTTTTAAATTTTTTTTAAATTTTTTTTTCTGTTTCTTTTTGTTCAACTGTTTTCCTTTTTCTGTCTTTCTACCTCATGCTATACTATATAATACTCCATAACAGCTTTTTGTGGATTTTTACAATTTTGTAACTTTGAGTGTGCTCAACTACTAGAAATGAATATGTTTTCAACTATATCTTCAGCAGTTATAAAGCCATATTGTTAGATATTTTAAGGAGTGACACAACCAAAAGAGCTGCTAGTATGCTGTCAAATTGAACAATAATGTAGAGTAAAGTGAAATTTTAACATTTAACATTTTTTCTAAGAAAATCTCATGCAAATGCTTGTTCAAACTACTTAAAAATCCATTCAGCATGTGTTTTAAAAGGCTACATTTTCCGGCTAGCAGTTTCAACATACGTTCTTCATCTCGAACTCCGTAATTCCATGCAAATCCAATGTTAAAATATTATCGCGGGCGGTCTTATGTTATTCATATTTCTACTGAGAGAACCGAAAGCAACGCAAAGCAAAGCAAGAACAGAAAAAAAATACGAGTACATCCTCGATGTAATTTAAATTAATGTTTAGTCAACTGCAGACCTAGATGATGAATGAAAAATAAATTTACTTAAGATTGATTAATTACGGCACGAAACAAAATTAAAAAACGCGCGAGGAGGGAGTGAAAAAAAGGGAATTTTAAATTAATTTAAAAGCTTTTAGCGCGGCCCCGACATTATTAATTAAGGGTGGGCGCTTTTTTTTCCTGTTGAGGAAGTATAAGGTTGCAAAAATAATCGTCGGATATTTTCAGTTATAACAATAACGTGCGAAACAATGAGGTTAATCGTCGGGTTAAAAAAAGCAAAGAGAAATTGATATTGTTTTGGGGTGGAAAATAGAAATTTCTAGCTGCAATTTTATTTTTATAATGCTATTCAGTCCTTTCATTTTTAAATGGATTATTATTGATATAAATTTGGTTACATCATTTTCTAATTAATTTTGATTTATATTTTAATACCCCTTTGGCTGCTACGTCTTGATAAGCCGTGAAACTTATGCCAGACTGTAATGTGATCTTTTATATGGTAAAGTTTTAATTGCAAAAACGTCGGGTTTACTTGAGAAGGCGGCCGCCTCTACCACTCAGTGCCTGTATACATGTTTTATAGACAAAGTTGTGGTCCTTTACCTAGCGCTCTCGAGCTTTAAAAGCTCTCGGATTTTTAACTCTGCTTTGATTCGGTTTCTTTTTATGTATAAGATAGCTGTATAATTTGATACTATATTTATAATAATACATTAAATCAATGCTTAGTTATATAAAAATTTATAGAGAAACAGATTTACATTTGTAGGAATTAAATGTTAACGTTTTATTGCATGTGCTTTGCATATTTTAAATGGCGGCTATTAAATGAGAAACATAAAAATAATGACTTAATTACTGTTCTGTGGTGAATTAATTGGCCAATTAAAAATACTCAGAAGACGGCAAAAAAATCTCTATTAAATATAAAGCATGAATGTGTCGGGAAAACATATTGCATTAATTTGTTTTTATGAAAAATACAGTTTAATATTTGCAGTTTTACTGATTGCAAATTGTAAATTTATTAAAAACTATTCTAGAGATTCAATAGAGCATCTTCAACTCAACGGGGGCCGTGGGTGGATTTTTGGGACTGCAGACTTAATCTTTTTGTATTTTTATTCTTAGCTTGAGCTTTGCATCTAAAAACTGGAAACATCTAGTTGATTCTAGAGTTTTAGTTGTGTCATATATTAAAAAGTATTTTTTTATATGGTTTATAAATTGTGCATCACTAATGATTTAAACAAAATATAGGTTTACAACTTTAATATAGATCTATACTTTTTAAACTAATTTATGATTATATTTAAATTAGTTTACAAAATTTTAATTTTCACAATTTTTTTCTTGACTTCTTAGCTTATTGATATGTAACCTTTAAAAAATAATAAATTACAATAGTCTTTTGAAGTATGTTATGCCATCCAGCAAGTTTTATAATCTAAGTTTCTTAAGAAGACCTATTTTTTGGGTCTTCTAGTTATCTCATGAAGTACGTTTTTTTTTAAATATTGCAAACTGCTGTTTACCGAAACGGGATTCACTGATTAAAAACATCTTTTCTGATCTCAAAGTTTTTGTTTTTATTTTGAAACTTTATTTATATTATTATTTAGACTCAAGCTGAAGTAACGGTACTTATTATGCAGTCTTTGAGGTTTAGCTGAATTATTTACAAATATAGTGCGATATCTATTTGTCAAAATTGTTTTTTGTTTAATTCTGGAAGTGTAGATTTTTGTCAGATTTCTTCCGGTTTCAGTATTTTTTTCTCTTCTGAAATCCTTAGGCATTATGTTGTATTTTATTTTCTGTCTATTTATATTTAGACCTATTTTACTCTATCCTGGGTTCTTTTAACTTTTATCTGCTAAAGTATAATGTATCTAGCCATATTTATTTTATTATAGTGGTTTATTTCTTTTGCACAACCAGCGCCTGCACCATCTTTAGGTGTTTTATTCTGAGATACATGTAAATCTAAATAGCTCAGATGTCACCCATAATAAATACATTTACGCAAAATATTTTAAAACAATCTTTTAGTAAGGAAACGATTAAAACATTCGCAGATTTCCTCTTTGTGTACATGCACTTTTAAGTTCTTAATGTGTCTTTGTAGACGTTTCTTGTTATTGTAGTCTTTTTTGGCATATACTCAATTAAGACAATTCCAGCAATCATGTTTTGCACAGAAAATGCGTGTTAAAGAACTTTTATGAACTAAAATCTCATTCCCAGTTACAATTCAATAAAAGCGGTATTTTTTTCTTGTGATAAACTCTCAAAATTGTAGTCTACACAGTTTTTGTTTGAAACTGAGCAGCTTAGGAACTCTTTTTGACGTTTTTGTGTTTTTTAAATTAATATAGACGTGAGAAATGTTAAGCATTTAGAACCAAACACATGACACTATAAAATGTTACAGAAACTTGACATAAAACATTTTTTGCGATAGCCTATGGTTTCTATAGCTAACATAAGAAACTCCTCTTCTATAATTTGGACAATTTTGAACAATTTTGAACAATTTTGAATGTTGTACTAACTCATAGCAGTTTATGCTAATACCATTACAACTAGCTGGCATTTTAGTGTACATTCTATTATGAGAGTTTAGATTTTTTTTACTATGAGGGGAATTCTCTTTAAGACATTGTAGAGTGTCGGATTTATTCTCACGAGCACTACCGGCTAACTAATGCTAGAAGTTTAGTCAATAGTGTGAGACCGCTTTTCTGTCTAACGGAATACTAGTTACGGGTAGTTTTACATATTGCATCTTCAAGTGCCGCCCTATAGGAGTTGCTTAGATTTTGTGGAGAACTTTTACTACGTCTTAGTCAGGATTTTGGACTATCCGACTGTTGTCTGAACATATTACCTATCTACTTTGTTGGTAGATTAGCTGAAGATATCTTCATAAAATCTTTGTTATTTGCTTGGGACAAGTGAAGCTGTAGTGGAAAGAAATGTGCTTTTTGCCGGTCTTGTTGTTTGCGCATAGGATTTCTCCTTGCGAGAGTTAGGTGTGCTTTTGTGTGTATTATGAGTTTGCTGACGAGGAGCAGGCGCTTTACCGTGGGCCTGGCTGCTGGTTGCGGCTAGCTTTTAGTTTTTGGGTAAACTGGGCAGCTTTTATAACTGACGGTGTACGACAGACTGCACGCGGCGCATGTACCTACATACCACGACTTTTTGTTTGAATTGAAGTGCACTTGGAGCTTGGATGTCTCCGGCGTATTTGACCTTAACTAATATGTGATAGTGATAGATATTGTTATGGCGCGGTTGATGGTTACGTTTAGTGCTCTTGACCATCGGATTTATCCTGAATAGTGATGGGCAGAGTTGCGTGAAGACTTAGGGTGCTAGTAGTTGGGCCATAATTTGCATTGGGTGCTTCATTAAAGCAAGTAGTTAAAATAGGCTTTCCCGATTCTTTCTTTAACTTCTTGGACTTCTTGGGATTTTTGTTCTCTTCTACTAGGATGAAATTCTTTTTTGGGGTTGCGGTTTTGTGGTGGGAGTTGAAGGAAACAGAGTCGGACGGACCGGCGTCAGGTCTCTTGATGGAAACCTGGGTTTTCGTTGACTTGTTAGTCTGGACCTGGGTAGCTGAGCAGGTCGTCTTTATCGGGGCTTTGTTGGTGGGAGCTTTTGGGATGGCTGGGGGCTGGGTGGGTTGCCCGCTGATAGACAGCGTCATGGAGGCTTTAATCTTGGAGAAGGCCGCCTTTGCATTGAGCCTGATTTGTTTGACTTGGTTGTCATGTTTGCTAATCTTTTAGATTGTCCCTCCAGCATAGACATGATGTAGGTTTCTAAAGAGTTGATTTTTTTTTGGATCAGTATTTTTTTTTGCTGTGAGTACATCAACTCCAGTATCTCTCGGTCCGACTTGTTTCCGTCGGGGCCTATGTTGAAAGAAATTAATTTAAATTGAATTAATGGGTGGATGTTAATTGGGTGACTGTCTTATTAATCATCTGTGACTCGACTGCAATTGATTTGCATTTTTGTTGTTGTTGGCTTCTCAGTGGGGTGCGGCTGTGGGATTCTTCTTGTGGTGGACTTTTTTGGTTGGTTGCTGACAGTCGACTTTTTACTTTATAAGCTACTTTTCTTACTAACTATAAATATATTTTGATGTCACGTATAGAATTAATAACTCCGCCTACTACAAGTTAAGACTACACTCACTACAACTATTAATCATGCTCACTAAAGTTCATTAACACGCTTACTAAAAGTTATGACCACGCCAACTTCAAACATATAATATGTTTATACTTAATAATATCATTTAGCTACTTAATATGTTGTGAATTTCTAACTCTGTATTGCTATTGACTATTATTAACTAATGTTTGATTTTCTGATTTCAAAATGAAGCACTTTTTTTAATGTTAGTTTGTTGTCTAGATCAGTTTTATCTTGCAGTCGACAATTAAAATTTTGGATTATTTAAAAAATAATTGTATCTTTGAAATCTTTATTTCACTCATATTGCAACATGTGCATCTTATAGAATATTTTTGTTTTTGTTTACTATAAAATTTTTGGATTAATATGAAGTTTTGGGAACAATTTACAAAACAAATTTTGAACGATGCATCACTTCATTTTAGTTATATACGCATAACACACAATGGTAAAGTTGCATTTTATATAACTTTATCAAAGTTAGATGTTATTCGTTATGCGTTTATGCAAGCCGGGCCGCCGCGCCGATGCAAAAAGAATCTTTTTTTTGTTTTTGCGCTGCTCTTACTTTACTCGCAAATTAAATTTTGAATTACTTTAATTTTTCAAAATACTGCGTGCTATGGCTGTATACATTAAAAACCGAACGAACGTTACAATATTATACGTTCAAATTATACTAAATTTACACTCATCCTAGTTTGCTTGAAAGATTCTCACATTCATGTATTAATCAACCTCTATCATCAATTTCACTAGCTAAACAGACAGTCTGGGACTCTCATAGGGGCTAGCTAGATGGGAATTTTTTTAGAAGCTCGATGTACTGTTTACAACTCTTTGTCGAAATGCTTTTGTTTTGGTCGTAATCTGAATACTTCCTTGTTCTATAACGTATGCTTTTTTTGTGATATAAGATCTAATGACCCCATTTACATGCTCAGTAAAGTTGACTTGAGGGTGATATTTTGCATTATAGAGTAGTCTGGGGACTTCATATGACTGCAATTTCTAAATGTTGGCTTGCAAACTGAGGGCCATTATTTATTGTAACTGTATGTGGAACATCAAACATAAGGAATAATTGGTTTTCTACAAACGTGCACATTTCTTTAGCTTGTCGCATGGGTTGTAGTAACACAATCTTACTAAACCTTTAATACAATAATGGAAAGTCATAAATATTTTTTTCAACTCATTAAGCCAGCTCTTGCATTATTAAGACTCTTTTGTGCGCCACATACATTGCAGTTTCTGGTAAACAATAGAACATCTTTCTTTATACCTGGTAAAAAATAATGGTTGTGGACTTTCCTGAGTAATACAAATATGTATAGTTTTTAGCCATCTATCTTTCATGTGCGAAACTTATCTGGCTTTTTTAATACCTTTTCTACAAAAGACTTAATTTTATGGTTCAACGTGCAAGTCGACCGGTTGGATGTATGGTCTAAACTTTTCTAAAGCAAATAAAAGAGGTAAATGTTCCCGTTCCGTTGTGTTGTAGTTTTTTCAGTCCTTTTTAAACTTTGATTGGCATATGCGATAATCTTGTTTTTGCAGTCCTAATCTTTTTGGAGTAGACAAGCTCCTATCCCTACTTTAGAAGCGTCATTTTGTATTTAAAATGATTTTGAAAAATCCGGTGTTGCTATTATCGGAGTGCTAACTAACGCTTCTTTAAACTTTGCCTGCTTTTTTCGTTTATACAATACTCTGTTTTATGTGTTTTTTTTTTCAGAACTTGCAATATTGGAGCCATTATCGTCGAAGATTTTTTTAGAAATTTCTTGTACCAAGAACAAAGTGATAAATCTTTTTATTTTTGGGCTGGTATCATAGTCTTGATTTTGTTATGGTCAGTTTGTAAGTCTTTCTTATCTACCACATATTGATTGTAAGGTTTGCCTTATCTAAACAAAGAGATACTTTACGGTGTTTATCCATATCTAATTCAACAGAGCTATTTATGACAATAAAGTCGTCTTAGTAGACGAAAAAGTTCCATTTTTGGTCTAAATATTTTGTTCAAGAATTTTTGCTGCATTATTGAGTTCAAATGGCTACACATTAAACTTTATTTAGTTATAACTTATTAGTTTTTTTTTGTCAACAGAATCTTGAGCCACTTTTGCTTTCTTTTATGTAACCGGCGAACTCTAGGAACTAGATGAAGGCCCAATGACGCCTAATTGTAACATGTTTTCAAATTCTTTAATCTGATATTGCTATTGCCCATTTTAATATGATGGGTAACTCTACAAATGATTGTTTTACTTTTTTTAATTTAAGCAGTATTTTCATAACTTTCTCGGAGCAGAAATACTACAAAACACTTTCTCTAAATTTAATGCTTTCCCATAACATTTCCATCAAAATTAAATTTTATTTCATAACGTTTTATGAAATTGGTTTCTACCACGATGCTAAGCTGAAAAGAAGGAACTATCAAGAAATGCCCTGCACAGGTTTAGTCTAAAATTGATATTAAAATATTCACGCTGTCTATTACTTGTTTTGGGGAAAGAGATAATACTTCCATTGTTTTTTTCTTATTATTGAACAGTTTGCAATTGAGTCAATTAACGCCTTTAAACGATTCCCATGCAAATTTACATGTATGTGAGGTGGATCATCTTATAACTTTTGGGTTATTTGATTTCAAAAAGTTTTTTACATTGCTAAGCTCTTTTTCTACTTAACAATTTTGGCCGTTTTTACGAAGGGTTCTGAAATAAGTCTGTCGGAACGTTTACTTAGCATGTGTTTTTGTGCAAATGGAGTTAGAACTGATTGTACTCTTAATTTTGTATTCAAAATATAATAATTTTTTTCTGAGGACGGTACACAATTTAAAGCAAAATAGTTTTTTTTTCTTGCACTACATGTACAGTGCATAATGTTACAGTTGCCACAAACCATCTGTTTAGGATGGTAACATCATAGGCGTCATGTCATTTAGTAAACTTAGTAGGTTATTTATGACAAGGCCCTATTATAGTGGTGATTACACATTGACTAGTGGGTATTTTCCAGCGACTAGTTTCTACTGTCTTACCGTGTAATGTAGTTTTTATAGTTTGCTTCTTGACCATGGAAATTAAAAATTATTTGACGAGAGGTGGTATGCTAATACGAAGGTATTGTTGACAAATATTTAATATGTAAAAAGGTTTTTAGAACTATTTCTTTGCAGTTTATAGTTTTTTGCACTTGTCAACTGCCAGTGTGTAAGATTTTGCCTCTACCAAGTTCTTTTTTTTTACCTTTTATTTATCAGGTCTTTTTGGTTAGGAACTTACACCAGCACCTGGGAAGTGTCTGCAGTAGCTCTTGCATAGTTTCTTAGACTGATTATGTAATCTCCTTCTTTTGTCAGCAAAGGATACAATGTTTGCAGTCTTATTTTCGATTTTTAATTAGTTATCTATTTTTGGAAGTTTTTTGAATGATGTCTATTTTTCAGAAAACAAAATTTAATTTTGTAAACTTTAGTATTTTTGCAGAACGTAAGAAGTCAATTTGCAAACTTTAGAAAATATTGAAATATAAGGCTTTTTTGGTTATTTAAATGAGTTTTAGGAGAATTATAGACATGTTTGTATAATACCAGAAATGGTTTAATTGCGGCTCAGAGGTTTGAGTTCTTTGTAAATTTCTAATATATTTTGAGACTTTTGCCATTATCTTAACATGCCAATTTGTAATTAATACTATTTAGTTTATTGACAACTATAGACGACTTGAGTCGTAATTAGTAAGGTAGGTTTGATTCAATTAAAATAAAGTAATTAACTTAAAATGGACGCCAATTATTTTAATTTAAAAAATAATAAAAACTCAAATTTTGCACATCCCAAATGCTATTAATTAAATTGTGTTAGATCACAATAACTTCACAAATTTTATTGCCGCATGCTTATCATACTCTGCGTTTATTTATGAACTTCTTTTTTTAAGTCGGATTTCTGCAAAAAGGATCTCTCTTTATTAGTTTTTAATGTGCATACAACATATTTTAATTTTGCAAAATTCTGCGTACTATGGCTGCACACAATACAAACCGTACGTTACAACACCCCCATCTTCACAAAGAAAATTTCTTGAAGATAAAACATTTATACGATTAAATCATACTAAACTCATCCTAATAAGCTTGAGAGATTTCTACATTTATGCATTCTTCTTCTTCTTCTTCTTCTTCTTCTTCTTCTTCTTCTTCTTCTTCTTCTTCTTCTTCTTCTTTTTCTTCTTCTTCTTCTTCTTCTTCTTCAGCCTGTTGTTGTCCACTTCTGGACATAGGCCTTTCTTAAACTTTTCCACATGTTTCTGTTTGTTGCCATTTTTGTCCATCAACCTTGCGGATATCGTCTTTTCATCTTTTCTGGGGTCTTCCTGCACTGCGAGTTGTTATTCTAGGTCTCCACTGTATGATTCTTATAGCCCATTTTGATGGATCCTGCCTGGCAACATGACCTGCCCAGCTCTACTTGAAGTTTGCAAATCGTACAATTACGTCTTCAACGCCAGTTCTTCTGCGGATTTTGTCGTTTCTGATGTGGTCCCTCAAGCTTATACCAAGCATCGCACGCTCCATGGATCTTTGACAGGTTCTGAGTTTATTTGCAGATCTTACTGTGAGGGTGGTTGTTTCGAGCTCATACGTTTTGACGGGAAGGATACACTTGTTATAAACTTCCCGCTTTAGACCTATGGGATGGTCATATTTTTTAAAATGTATCCTAGTTTACCGAACGCTGCCCAGCTCATTTTTACGCGGCGTGATATTTCCTCTGTTTGGTTGTTCTTCTCCAGTTTAATGATATGGCCAAGATATACATACTCGGTCGCCTTTTCTACCATTTGTTCTTCTACGCTAATAGATGTCTCATTCTAACTCATGATCTTAGTCTTCTTAACGTTCATTTTTAGACCGACTTCTTTAGATGCTGTATTTAGTTGTAAGAGCATGTCTTTTAGTTTACTGTAATCTGAACTAATGAGGATAATATCGTCTGCAAAACGTAGATGGTTAAGGTATTTTCCATCTATGTTTATGATTTTTTTATTCCAGTCTAGTCTTTTAAAGATATCTTCCATTGCAAGCGTGAAAAGTTTTGGTGAGATTGTATCGCTTTGTCGCACCCCTCTTCTAATGGGAACCTTGTCTGTTAATGTCTCGTCATCAATTTTTACTTGTAGAGTAGCGTTATCATAGATGTATCTGATAATGTTGGTATACCTGGAGTCGATACGTGCGTTAGACATTGCCTGTAATACTGCCCACATCTCGATAGAGTCAAACGCTTTTTCGTAGTCTACAAATGCCAGGTGTAGGGGTATATTGTATTCTACGGATTTTTCAATTAAGGAGCGGATACGATGAAGATGGTCTGCTGTACCAAAGCCTTTCCTGAAACCTGCCTGCTCTGTGGGTTGATAGAAATCCAGTTTAGTTGTAAGTCTATTAGTTATGATTTTAGTTAACAGTTTGTATAGGTGGGAAAGTATACTAATTGGCTTATAATTCTCGATATTAGTGGTGTCACCTTTTTTGGGTATCATTGTTACGTGTGCATTTTGCCATTCTATCGGGATCTTTCCTTCTTCCAAACATTTATTTAAAAGAGTGCGTACTGCCTCCAATAGGGCGTGTCCTCCAAACTTGAGCATTTTGCATGTTATTCCGTTTGTCCCAGTAGCTTTCCTATTTTTCATTTGGTGTAGGGCCTTCATCAGTTTGTTTGTGTCTATATGTGGCATTTATTTGGAGTTAACGTTAGTGATTTCTTTCCTTCCGCTGGCGAGTGTTGGTGGTTCCTGTATTAGGGAGGCATATAGTATCGCGTAGAAGTCTTCGATTGATTTTTTAATGTTTTCTTTTTCTAACAATTTGTTCAGTATTATTTTTGATTTTGTAGAATTTTGTTTTCTCATTGTGAATGTGCGATCGTAATACTTTCATGTGCATTATCTTTAATGACTTCCTTGATTTTTTTAGTATTAAATGATCTTGTAACCTTGCGAATTTTTGTCTTTATAATCTTTATAATTTTGTTTAGTTGTCTATATTCCGGGGAGTTGTGGTCGAGCTTTCTTTGCTGTTCTATTAGTTTTATTGTGTTTAGAATAATATTTTTGTTTTTGTGAGTTTTGGCTCTCATGCATACTTTTTTATTTACTATTTTATCGGACAGTGAGTCTATGTCCAAGTCTTTTAAAGAATGTGGACTTAATTTGGAATGTAGCTCGAGTTGATATTTTTTGGAATGTTGTTTTAAGTCATCGATTTGTAGGTGCGTCCGTTTCAGTATCATTTTATTTCGCTCGAGTTTGGTGTTTAGCAGTAATGTTGCTCGGACCATTCTATGGTCACTTCCTGTTCTGAAATTATTTAGGACTTAGACATCTGTTATTAGTGATTTTTTATTCGATATAATGTAGTCTATTTGGTTTTTTGTTCTGCTACCTGGGCTCACCCATGTCCATTTACGATGTTCCGGTTTTTTGAAAAAGGTATTCATGCAATATAGGTTCTCCTGTTGCAGATAATTTAGGAGCATTTCTCCTCGGTTATTTCTTTTTCCCAGTCCAAACTGACCTATGTTTACTTCTTGGCTGTCCCTGTCTTTCTCCAATCTTTGCATTGAAGTTGAAGTTAAATTCGATAAAAATTTTGCCTGCTTCTTCCGTCCATACAATACCCTCTTCTTTTTTTCTTCTAGAACCTGCGATATTGGAGCTATTAATGGTGAAGAATTTGTTATGAATCTCCTGTATCAAAAACAAAGTTTGATACATCTTTTACTTCTGTGCTGGTGGTTGGTAACATAGCCTTGATCTTGTCAGGGTTAGTTTGTAAGCTTTTTCTATCTACCACAAAACCTAAATATTTTTAGGAAGATATACAAAATTTACATTTTTTAATGTTGATTGTAAGATTTGGGTTATCTAAACGAAGAGATACTTTACGATATGTATCCATATGTCCTTCAAAAGTACTATTTATGACAATAATTTTGTCTAAGTAGACAAAAAAGTTTGCAAGTTCATTGAATATGTCGATAAAAACAGTGTTGGTACATCTATAAACTGTTGGTGAATATTTGTTTGAACTCCTACCAAGCATTGTACCAATATATAATATATATTCAATGATTGTACTATGAGTAAATATTTGTTTATAAGTAAAAAAAACTATTTACATTTATTTTTTTAAATTTGTTGGGGTTTATTCTGCACAATTATTCGGTCGGATATTATTCCGGTGTATTGTATTATATTCAGCTTTGATCTTTTTGGGAATATTTATTTTCACAAACATTGCTGTTATTTTAAATTACATATTTATAGAAGATTTTTTTCCTTTCATTATTGAATATTTAGGTCTCATTAAATACTTTTAGAAATAATTTATTTAAAAAGTTTTATATAATTATAAAAGTTGTAACAATTTTGTTAAATTTTTTTCTTTGTTTCAGGTAAGAATTTTACTTTAATGAACTTTACACAAAGGTAATTTAGAATTTATTTTACTCATAATAATATTCAATTCTAATCAATATAATATTCGTTTGAATACTAAGGTAATTAATTCTTACCCTACTGAACTTTTCCCCTCATAAGTATGTAAATAAAGAAAGAGAAAGAGAGGCAATAACAAAAAATATTGAATTGGTCTCAATCGATTCCAGGGGCGTCGTTTCTGGAGGTAATCAAAGGGGCATTATTCACGGCACAATCAAATCTCTATTCAATATTATGCCGGTTGTTAAAGAACCCAATGCCCTAATAACTTCTTAAATCTCATTCAATAAAATATACGAAAACGTTACTAGTTATGACTATTCTTTGTATGAAAAGGAAAATAATATATATTCATGCAGCAGCAATTTTCGCAATTGAACTCGCGTGCTGAAGGTATTACTTGCCTAAAGTTTTCCATAATAATGATACGAAACTATTTTATGTAACTTAAATTAGTTCGAGTTGCAAATTATTAATGAGATGTTATTATTGTTTCTTTCGCATGCCAATAATATTTCCTGTAGAAAATTGTGTGTGTTATATATAGTACACCTGCAGTATAAAAGGGGGCTGCTTGAGAATTCCGCATCCGTCGCAGAGTTATACGTCCTGCGGGGCTTTAATTCAGCCATGATCTACTCGTTTCGTTTTTTTCTTTTCTTTGCACGCGGTTAATAATTTCTGGAAATCATTTTCAACGTGTATGCGGCTTTGCCTTGTACCCATTCCACACACGGAGAGAAATTTATTGTTTCACGATTTTTACGTTGGAAATTTATTTAAATCAAATTATTGGCGAACGGAGAAAATCAGCTGTGAATAATTCAGGAATATTTGCAATACTCAGGAGGAATAATTTCCGTTTTATAAAAATATTATATTTCTATTAAATTCGGTTAGTCATCAAATTTTAATCGGCACCCATAAAGGCTATCAAATTTACAGCCTCGAAACCTCCCTATATGTATATTAGGGGATATTTTAATATTCCATTATATTCACTAGTAAACAGACGCAGCTGCGGTTGAATTTAATAACGGGAAACTTTTAATCAACTTTGTTTAAGTTTATGGCCGTTTTGCGCGGAATGAATCTTCTTGAAGTAGGGGCTGGATGGATTTTAAAAGCGTTTTTTTTTTCAGCAACCATCATCGATAGTAGAAGCGCTTGTTATGCGTTTACAATTTTAATCTTGTGGAATGAAGACGTTACGAAAAGTTTCTTATTTTAATTTTTTGTTTGTTGAGATATTGAAATCTTGAGGAATGCTCTGAAAAGTTCTTTCGCTTTATTAAAAATTTAGATTATAATTAATATTTATTTGCATTTTCTGTAGACTTTGTTTTAGCAATTCTTTTCATTTTAAACTTTGCACTTTTTTTTATATTTTAGCTTAAATATTATATAAATATATTAATTAATTTCATTTTGAATTTTTTTTTATTATTTAACAAAATTATCAAGTGTTTAATCTGCTAATTGGAAATTTTTAGTTGATGATTTTTTTTTAATTGAATGGAAAATTTTACTTAAAATATTATTCTGTCATATCTTCTGAATACTTTTAAAATTTTGGTTTATTAATATTAACTTATTTTAAAACTTAAAATATGCAACTTTTCATGTTTTCAAAATTATTTTTAAAAATATTTTAGAATTTATGATATATAATAAATTTAGTATTTTTTTCAAACTTACAATTATCAAGCTATGTCATATTTAAACTGAAAATGCAAATTAATGATTTTTTTAAATATTTTTTATTTTTTATAATTAAATAATTTCTCAGCTTAACCAAGAAATCATGCACTTATGAGAAAGGTATTTTATTATTTTTTAGTATAACTCCCATTAATCTCAACACACTTATTACATTGCCTAATAAGTAATTATATGCTCTTATAAAAATATTATGAAGATTTGTTGTCAAAATGCTCCAAACAACAGTTTTCACCGCTTCATTGTAAAGAAGTCGTCTACCTCGAAGGTTTTTTTAAATTTTGAAAACAGGAAATAGTAGCTAAGAATCAAGCCTGGACTGGGATGATCTATTTTTTGAAAGCTGCAATTTTTTATGGCAAGTTGAGCAACCTCAGCGGTGTGCACAGGTGCGTTGTGGTGCAACAGCTTGATTTCTTTCGTTGATTTTCTTCAACGCTTTGCTCGATTTTTTTTCCAACTTATATAATAAGGTTGCTTAATTAGCGTCATTTATCGGGGTATTTATTTCTTCAAAATCAATCATTACCAAAAGATTGTTGCCATGGTTTTTTTCACGGGAATACTCTGGTTTTTTTTATGGTGGTTTACCATAGTTTGATCTCCCGTAACAATAGATTGGAAAACATCTTCTTGTTTGTCCTCACAAAGCTTCAAAAAAGATTGAGCACAACCAGCTCGATGCTCTTTTTGAACAACAGATAGACGCGTTAGGACCCATCTTACACTCACTTTATTTATACTCAAATGGCCATGACGTATTCGGCGATTTGATGCATTTGACAGTTTTGGCATTGCTGATAATTTACTAACTTTTAGTCGGCGATCACATTGGACCAGTTTTTCAATCAAAGCGATTGACTTTTCTGGGATTAATTCAACTGGTAGATCAGAATTTGAGTCATTTTCTAAAGATTCATAGCCTATCTTAATCTTTTTGGCCTATTTTTTTTACGGTGGAATAAGTTTTACCGTATACGCCATCCAATATTTGTTTTATTTGTTGAGTGCTAAGACCTTGTAAGAATCTGATGATTGCTTGGTACTGATTTTTTTTGCAAATCTTTGGTTACCTTGAACTAAGTAACTTAATGTCTTGATCATTTTTGTTTAATGATCTTGGAATCTTGATTTTATCTAGTAATTTTAATTGCTTCTCATAGATTTCTTATTTTGAATTGAGATTTATAGGGATGGATTTGTTTCAACAAATTTTTAACTCCCACAAATTTTGCATTATTATTTTGGCTGCGATGGTGACTGGTCTAAGCAATCTTAACGGATCGAATATTTGGGTTGATCTAGACAAGATTGCAAGGTCTTTGATGTTGATTTATTGTCAAACATTAGGATTTTTATGGTGATCGTCACTTAATGTGAGAAAATCTACTTTTTTCTAGTAGGTGAAACAATTCATCCTGTATTTTCTTCTTTGGTATTTGCTTATTTGCACTTGTTAGTTTGGTTTATTTATATTGCCATACATTTTTTTGCCGGTAAATTTTTCTATGTATCCGGTAAGTACGAATCGATGATTTTGAAATTGCATGACAATTGTAAATAAATAATCTTGGTTGCTCCAACTTAGAGGGCGTTATTTAATGATAACCCATTGGCTGAGCTACCAAACACGACTCTTTCTTGTAATACTATTGGCTTTGACGATGCGATGAAGCTGTAGATAGTATCTTCTTCTATCACTTTACGTATCATTTTTTATCTTTATCATGTGTCTCATACATATAAAATGAATGATGGATTTTTTGTTACTTTTTTTTTATTGCAATTGCTGCCTGTTTGATCTGTTCTTATAGAATGGTAACTTTATGACGCAGTCTCTCTTTATTCTACGGTTTGTGGATGTTTTGAATGTTCTTTAAATTATTTTTTTCTAATTTGTTGTTCAGATTTGCCACTTTTGTTTTTGATGTAGACACTGTTGCAAGAATGACTGCTATACATGAGGCAGTTGGCATTGTGGCTGCGGCATGATTGTGGGAAATGATATTATGCTTTTGGTTGCAAATCTTATATTTTTTGACTAGCATTGATCCTATGAATTGCCTTTTCTTTTATACATAGTCTTAAGCTACCTATTTTTGTTAATTCTTTTTTTTATTGGACATGTTTAGGAATGTTGCGCAATTATAAATTCTATGATTTTGATTTCATTTAAAATGCATATGTTTTGAGATTTTGTAGAGCTTGTCTCGAAGTTGGAGTTTGTGCTGTTAAGTCGTTTAAAGTTTAGACTTTTTATTTAATTTGATTGTCTTTGGTTAACCGAACTAGTTATGTGAATGTTGACAGGTAAAGCAGTAATATTGGAGGTTCGCTATTGTCATAGTTATTTGCACCTTATTGACTCCAGCTCTGAAGAGTTGAATGTTGCTGCAATCAAACTAGTCTCTAAGATTTTTAAGCTACGACACGCGGCGTTTTCCAATATTTCTTGTTTCACTAATCTTTCCCTGCACGATCAATTGGAGAAGTCTATATTTTGGGCCTCTCATTATGTGCTTTAAGTATTGAAGCTTTCTCTTTTTTATGGTATTAATAACCTCTGCTCTTTTCTGCATTCTGGTTAGCACTTTTGTTAGTGATTCTATCTCTATAGGGGATACGCCACATCTTGCGGTAGCACCACATTTCCAATGCTTGAATTTTGTCTATGTGGTTTTTCTTGAGGGTTTATGTTTCACCTCCATACATCAGTGTGGTAAATACATAGCACCACAGCATCCTCATACTAAGTTCTATATTAATGTCCCTACTAGTGAATAGATTTTTTCATTTTTATAAATGTTGACCAGGTAATTTTGATTCGTGTTTGTATCAATTTTGTTTGATTTCTCTACTCATGTTTTTAGGTAACTATAGGTCTGTATATTTTCTACAACGGTGTTCCCAATTTTCAGATTTATATGATTATGTGGAGATTTTGTAATTATCATTAGCTTAGTTTTATTAAGATTGATTTAAAAGTTGTTACATCGATAATTTAGTTTTTATAGAAGATGTTGGGTGTTATTAAAATTGCTTGTGAGCAGGACGGTGTCACTGGCATATCTCATGTTATTGACCACTTCTCCATTTATAACTATACCTGCTGTTTCTTCTTCTAAGGTTTCGGTAAAAATTTCTTCATTATAAAGGTCTCAATTTCTACACTAGCACTAGCCTTTTGGCTCCAATATAGATGATGATTATTCTATCGTCATCCGAGTCAATGTCTTTTTTTACTGATGAGTAGTTGATGTAACTTATCATGTTTCACTTTATCAAAGACTTTCTAGAAATCGATGTAACACGCATATACCTCCTTATTCATATCTAGACAACGCTGGAAAAGAATGTTAATGCCAAAGAGCGCCTTTCTTGTGCCTAGTCCTTAGCGGAATCTAAATTGTGTATTGCTTATGCTTTCTTCAAGGTTTCTATATATCCTTTTATAAATGATTTTTTGGAACAACTTTAAGGTGGGACTCATAAGCGCAATGGTTTGGTAATCTGAGCATTCCCTTGGATTTGGTTTCTTGGGTGTAAGAACAAAGGTAGACAATAGCCATTGCCTAGGAATTTTTCCTTTTTTGTTGATGTTATTGAAAAGGTTTTGGAGGATATCAGTAACGTCGTCATTGAAGAGTTTAATAAGTTCTATAGGTATTTGGTTCGGACCAACAGCTTTCCCGGGTTTTATAGTTTCCAATGCTTGTTCTATTTCTGGTCTTAATATTTTTAGACTTACGTTGTCTGAATGTAATGCTTTCCATATTTTTAGTTTGTCTCTCACATTGGTTATTATACGTCTGTCTGTGTCTATTATATTCCCAACAGATTAATTTTTGTTGCATCTACCCATTCTCTTTATTTTTTTGTGCATGTTGAAGCAATCATGTGCCTCTGCTCGGTTCATTTATTGCTCTCAATGCTCGTACATTTTTTGTGAAGTTTTGATTGAGTCTGCTGAATCTTATTCTACTTTTTTTTTAATTTAAAAAGTTGTTTTAGATAATTTTCATCAACAAGTTTTATTTTCAAATTAGTCCCTTAATTGTGTGTCACTGAATAATTTGCAACTGTTGTGAATATTGATGCTATGACTTGTTGAGTTTTTTCTGTCAAGCATGTTTGTAGATACATTTTTTTTTACTTGAAGGAGGAGTGATCTTCAAAAGACCTCTACATTTGGTGGAGAGTGTCGGAATCACCTGGCTTTTGCCAGGCACTTACCGACTAAAACTCTCATTCTCTCTTCGGTTAGACATGACGGAATCACCTCTTGATACTATTTTATCATGCTGATTTGTTGTTGTCTATATTGCTTGTTAGGGTTTATCTAATCTTACTCTTGTTCTTTCTTTTTCCACTTTGGCTTGCATGACGTTTTTCACCATATTTGCTGTGGTGTTTCAGCAATCTGGCTGCGTAATTTTGTTTTTGCCAAGCTTTGTTTTTGACTCCAGCGCAGGCAAATGAAAAATGTATGCTTCACATAGTTACGGTTATAGCAGTACGCACAGATTGGTGTTGCTTTTATTTTAAATCTGTGTAGGTATTCCTCAAAACACTTATATCACATCAACATCTGGGTCATGAAGTAGTTTATTTTTTTATAACTTTTCTGCAGCCACTACTCAATATTATGTATAACTTTTTTGTCTATTGGCCTACATTCTCTACTTTTGCCCATTTTTTTCTACCAATTCTGTCTAGTCTTTTCTGTTTTTATCTGCCTTCCTGCTTGGTCTTTTCTATACCCTCTTTTTCTTTACTTCACAAGAAGGTCTATATGTGGCATGTCTGCTGATACTAATATTGCGTTTGTGGGCACAGTGCGGTATTTACTCATATTCGTATAGCTATTTTTCTTTGCACTTTTACTAACATATCAGTGTACTTTTCAAACTTCAGTCTTTTTTTCCTAAATGGAGGCTGCGTACAGAATAATTAAATGTGTAACTGCACATAATATTTTTCTTTTTTTTAATGTCAGTTTATTTACATTCAGCATCTGACAAGCTAGCATCTGGGTTGATGTTTCTGCTTTCTTACAAATATTTAAAAAAATTATTTTTGTTCCAAAATAAAAAATTACTCAAAGGTATTTTGTATCTGGTTTTGTGGTCTTTTTTAAGTAATTTTAGGGTTAGTATTTTGGTGTTACTCAGTATTGCTTCCGTTTTTTTGCAGCAATTTTTAGTCTATTTTTGCTTAACCATTTTGTGATTTGCTGTGTGGCTATGTTTATAGTTTTTACTAGCACATTCTCTGTTTTGGCAGTTACAACTACTGCTAAGTCGTCAGCGTATCCTACCGTAATGACTTTTGGTGGCATTTTTAAGCGTAAAATTCCATTATAGTAAATATTCCATAAAAAAGTGGACTTAATATTGATCCTTGCGTAATTTTTATTACTGTCTGCTCACCTACTAGCAATGTTTGATCCGAGAAGTAGCTCTTTACCATTTGCAGTAAGTATGGCGATATTTGTTTCTTTTTAAGCATTCTCACAACAGCCCTCCATGGGGCAGAGTTGAATGCGTTTTTAACATCAAGTCTGGCTACACAGAGCTTTCTATTTTGTAATGCACCCTTACTTGCCTTGTTAGTTTTGTAAACCACTTTCTCCATTGCATCTATAGTCGATCTGCGCTTTACAAAACCATACTGTATGCTAGCCAGGCTTCCGCTTTTCTCAAGTTTTTTCAGTATTCTGTGTTTTAGTTAGTATCTGCTCAAGTAGCTTTTCCATACTGTCTAGAAGGCAGAGTGGCCTGTATGTAGGCTTATCTTGCTTTTGTTTGTGCGGCTTTTTTAGTAGTACTATTTTTGCTATTTTCCAGATTTGTGGAAACTTTCTGGTCTGTAGCAGCCGATTCATAATAGCTATGTTATATAATATTTTGACAAGCTCAGGGGGTATATCATCTGAACCTGTTGCTTTTTTGGCTTAATTTTATCTGCCGCTCTTATTATTTCTTCCTTTGTGAACAGAGCTGCAGGTTTTGTTAATTTTGATGTTGGTGGTTTGTGGAATTATTTCACAGTTTCTTTCAGCTTTTCTAATTTCAACACAGAGCTACAAAAAATGACTTGTGTATGTGCGGATGCGTATATGAGGTAACGGATCCTTATAGAAAGAACGCTACGCTCTGCAGCACTTTGTTGCGAACACCCATTCAACTTGTGACCAGCGAGCGGCCGTTGCTTAACTTTTGTTAGCTTTGTTAATGTCCTCTATGCCGGACTGCCAACTCAAAATTAAAAAACAAGGACAAAATATTAATTTTTGACTTTTAAAAGTTTTATAACCTTCACTGCATTATTTTATTTAAATTTTTTTAACTAGAACTAAGTTTATTCAAACATCTTTTATTACTTGCTGTTTTTGTTCTTTAATTGTCCTATTTACTCTTTAACACTCTGTTATTCACATTTGTTTTTTATTCATACAAATTTTACTATTTTACTTTTATTATCCATTTAATATCTAGTTTCTTTGGCCAAACGTTTGAGTGAGAATGGCATAATGCAGTCTTACAATTCCGAAGTGAATTCTAAAATAAACGGTACAAGTTATGGAAGTTTTTTTGGTTAGGTTGTAAAATATTGGCTTTAAAGTTTATTTTAATTCTCACCAGCATATCTGGAGGAATCTTGCCGATTTCTGTATGAATAGTCTCCTTGAGTTTTTGTAGGGTTTGAGTGTGTTTAAAAAGCCTTTAAATGCTTTTTTGTAAGATTAGTCGACCGGGGAACATCTTTTGTAAAGCTGCACGAGAATGACGGGCCGTATAAGCTGTGGCCCCATCTTGTTGAAACCAAAAGGCACCTGTAGCATACACTTCTATTTTATTGCGTAAAAATTTTTCTAACATGTCATAATATTGATTGGAAGTCGAGAGTACTTGATGCTCACTGACAACAAAGTTCATTAAACTTATCCAGAAAGATAGAAATGTGTTTTGGTGCTAGTTCACACAATACCGTTGAAAAGATTGCATGCAAATTGAATAAGACGTAGAGAATGCTGTATTCTCTACGTCTTACTCAATTTGCTGCATTTAATTAATTTTTGAGCAATTATAATTTTATAATGATATAATTTAAGGTCAGTGTGCAAAATTTGCTTTAGCATTTCAACCGATATCCGAAGTGTTCAAGTATGTTTCTGAGCTGAAGTGTCCTTACAGATTTAGGATGTTTAGCTGATTTTTTAGAATTAGCAGATCCAGTTGATCTTAATTTCTGGACCTATTTCAAAATTGTTTATTGATCAGAAACACTTTTGCTTGGATTTAAACCGAAGCTTATTGTTTACCTGACCACACGGTCACGGTTTTTTTCTTCTTCTTTAAGTATAACATTGTCTCAACTACTTGCCTTTTAATAAATTTCATTTTTGCAGCACGATGTCACTGAGAGTGGTCTTCTTCTACTTACTATTTAAAGTATTTATCTATTAAACTCATGTAATGGCTCGGGTTTAATTTGTTGTAGGACGCCTTTAATGACTGAGGCTTTTATTGCAAAAAAATACTTTATTTGGTTTTATGTACTCTTTTGCTCTGGTACTATTTTTTTTATCTTTAGGGATGTTGTGTGTTTAGGTCGTGATTTATGTGAGGATTACAGTTTTTTTTTGTTGTGCCTTATATTGAACTTTTTTGGTACGAGAGTTGGAGAGTATTGGTATAAGGAGACGATACGATACTAGTGTTTTGCCTTAAAATTGTGTGTGTTTATTTTTCTGTGAAAGTCGCTGGGGGATTTTTTTAATGAGTGTCACGCGGCTTTGGGTTGTGATGCTAGACCCGGAGCAGGTGTGGTTTTTTTTTTCGGAGTTTCTCTGAAGGTGTTTCCAGATGCAATGGATCCACGACTGTTTTGGAGTTACGTTACGCGGACTAAATGTGTTGACCGCTTGGGTTTGCTGGAAAAAAAAGTTTTGTTGTTTGTCGGATGATTCAGGGGGTTGTTTTTTGGCATTGGTGTTGTAGCTTGGACTTAGTGGTAGACTATTTATTTCTACGGTACCCTGAATGACCGTTTTTGTTGCGTATCCGACCAAGAATTAATTTATTAATTAGCCGCTCAATGCTTGGTGCTTACTAATCTATTGGAATTTACTTGCGTAGATGTGCTTTGGTGTACATTTTGGTTTTTGTAGGTTGGATGTGAGAATCAACAAAAGATTAAATTTTTGATTTGGATTTGTGTCAGATTGGTTATATGACCACGTTGGGAGATGCGCTTACCGACTAAACTTTCCTTCATTGGTATACCTGTAAGGTACTAATACGAAATTAGTAGAAAGTAGTTCCAAACGCTCTGAATTTTGGGGTGCACGTTGAAGCAGTTGTTTGGCTAATGTGAATATGTAGTTTGTGCTGATGCTGAAAGTGTATCGTTAGAAGAGTCTTATTTTTTCTATAGGAAGACATCTAGGAATGCGTGTAAGTTGTGTAGTAAAGTTTGCAAGCGGCAAGGATTTCTAAAAGTTGTTCATCTTTCTGGTTTTGTGTTTTTTGGCGGCGGTGGAATGTGTTGGCAGTTGGTGGTGGAGAGATTCTTCTCAGTTTTCGGCTTTGTTTTTGATTTTGGACTAAACTGGCTTATGGTTTTATAGTAAACGGTGGTTGCGACTAAACCACATCCCATCTGGTCTTGTTTGATAATCTGTTGTGATGGAGATTGACAGCGCACAAAAAATTGCATCAGCTCGCCTTTATATACTAGGTTCTTTAGTAAAAGTTCCAGAACCAAACATTTCTATATATGGGAATACGCTCTTTTTTCTACATTATTGTAAAGAAATCTTCATTTAGTTTATAATGTCAATACGTAAGCAACATATTTTTCTTTTATCAAATTTGCAGTAATTACGTTCAAAGCCAGTTTGGGCGTTACAGCGACATACAACATTTTTCTTTGCATTGTTATTTAAACTCTAAAAAATATAAAGTTTTTGTTTAATAAAAGCTATTTGCGCATGGTAAATCTATTTTTCTTAACAAAATAGGACAAAATATCTAAGGAAATGAGTTTTTTTTACAAACGTTAGTTTGCTTTTAACAGTATATACTCTTAAGAAAGTTGTAGCAATATGAACATTTACACTTTTTCAACAATCCAAGCATCTACATTAATTGTTTGCTAACAACACGCACACCAGAAATGTGTTTGTGGATCTCAGTCTATTGCTTTTACGTTGAAATTGATGCACATTATCACATTTTTGGTGGTGATATTTGATAATTGTTAGTCTAGTGCTTGGTTAATACAATGTAACTATGAGTGCGGATGAACCAGATACTAGGTTTTTTCAGTATCTACAGCAATGTTGGTTCTTAAAACTAAAAACATGTGTATGGAACAAGGATATTATACATATAACTGCATTGGCAACCAAGCGCCTCTCAAAGTGAGACAAAATATCGAAATAGACAACACGTCAAACTTTTTGAAATATAAAAAAGAGTACCTTGAGAGTTGCTAGAATGTTTACTAAACTATTTCAGACTATCTATGAACACAGCTTTAAGTAAAATTAGTTACAACTTCCAATGATGGAATAATGCCTAAAAAGTTTTGTTTTTATAAAAGAAATTCTAATGACATTTAAAGCATTCGGGTTATCTAAAGATAATACTTTTTTTTAACTACTCTTTACGAGAAAACACAAACTAGAATTGAAACCTTTAGGCAGTAGACGAATCATGCATCAATCACACAATATTTTTATTTTTTAACATTATGGTACGCATTTATTAACATAAAATAAACGCTTAGAGTTTGTATAAATGAATAAAGGTTCTTTAGACAGCACAAAATTAAACAGCTTATTAATGTTAAAATTTCAATCATGACTAATACAACTTATTATTTACTTTAACCTTATTCTAAACTATGCTAATTTAATAAATTGTTATGCAAGCTTTCAAAATAAATAATCGTAAGTTTCAACAGTAATGAAATGCATAGCGAGCAGTCTTTTCTCATTTGTTGTGTTCCTCCTTAAACCGTGTTTCCTCAAGTGTGCATCATTTGCATTTAAATCTTCCGTCACGGTCATTACATCCCCTTTCCCAATCAGGAAATCAATATGTAGCATAGTGCCACTCTTGAAAGTAACCAATTTACCCGATTGAATCTCCAATTCAATTAGCGGATAGGGTTGCATGGATTCTGACCGCAATTTTAATAATTAAATTGCTACCTTTTAGTATATTCTTTAAAAATTCTGCTTGAGTTAATTTAATCAGAATTTATATAATAAAATATTTATTTATTTAAATTTCAGCCTAAGGCAAGAATATACACAATCTAATATTTTATGTGCAAACGATCTATTTGTCGAGAAGGGCTACAGAAATGTGTTTGCGCAAAGGTTACAAAATATCCAATTCAATGTTGAAATCAGGGCGGATTTGCATGTTTTTCCTGTTGTTGGGATTTTTTTTTATCCGACCGGACCCCGACTTTCTATACATTCAAATCTAGATGTTCGGTGTATATATCTGTCGCAGCACAGATTGGTTTTGAATTTTATCGTACCCCTGTGCAAACTTTTTTTCCCTCATAATTTCCTTTCAAAAAGACTAGAAATTGCGATTGAAAAATTATGGATTCAACCGACATTACATCGCAAAATTGTTTCCTTTGCTCATCTAAGCGCAGGTAATTTGAATTCAGATAGTCGATGTAGCGTTTATTATTTTTCATGGTATGAGGGGAGAAAAATATTAAAATATCTCGTCGTTTTAATTTCAGGAATCTCGCTTAATTCTTCTTTGAATTACTTTTAGCTGAGAGGGGGTCGAAATGTTTGTAGCTTCCAAGATGAAAGAAAAACCCGGCAAACTTTCGTTGGGTTTTTAATGAATCGTCGGGATAAAAGGTGAATCCATTTTCGGTGGAATTCTTCTTGCCCTTTAACCACGTGGAAAATTTCATTCTCCCCTCTCTTAACTGGTATCGTTTGTGCTGAGGAAAACTTTCGCTGTTTAATGAGTTACAACAAATACCTTTGGCTTCTCTCTTGACGTCCGGGGTCAAACGACCCATCCACCAATTGTATAAATGGTATTAAATTCTAATGGAACTTTATTTGGGAAACATCAATGCTATAGGATATGAAACAGGGTTCGAATAGTTGAGATTTAATTTAGGAAAATGTATTTCGGTTGCAATCGATTGAAATTGTAATCTGTTACAACACATTGCATATTTTAAATGAGTTTTTAATCAAATTAGTTTCTAATTTTAACTTACATCTATATATTAGGCTATATTTTTTTAATCAATTAAGAAATTGTTAGCTTATAAAAAGAAGTATATCAATTTTACAACTATTCTATACATTTTTTTATTTGAAATCTACTGTAGCTTAAATAATATTTTAAAACTGAATTTGTTTTTATAGGTTTTGATTGAATATAACTAAAAAAATAATTTCAAATTGGATAGCGTTACTGTTAATTTAAAATTCTTTAATAAATCAGTTATTAATCTTGGTTTCTGTAGAAGCTGCAAATATATGGTCAAACTTCTCTGTTTTTACAAATTTAATCTTCCAAAGAAATAATTTTTAATTAGTTGAGTTATATCTAACTTTTATAACTGAACTTTCTAAAATTTTAGTTAGAAATCCATATTATTTTGAAAGTGTTAAGTTTCTAAAACTAATATCTACAGTTTTATTATAAAGTAATTAATTTTTCATCAATTTTTTGTACATAAAGACATTTTGGAACAATTTCTTGTCAGTGGATGTGGCCAAATACTTATTCTATTCAACAAATACAAAATATTTTTATAAAAAGAACAAGAAATATTACAACAAAATAAAAACCAAAGCATATATTTGCTTATTTGGATTAAGAATAACGAATATAATAAATAAGATTGGTTTCTTAAGGCGTGTACAATTAAGATAATAAGTTGGCAAAGTATGAAGATGTGCAAAATGGAAGGAGAGAACTCAAAGAAGGTTAGAAAAAGAGTAGAAGAAGCGACGAGTAGGAATAGAAAGAAAGGACGAAAGAAATATTAAAATAGAATGATATTTGTAATATAAGCAACAAGACAGCAAGAAATAACCAAGCTACACTATTTTTGTGGAATGATGAAAAGCATACATCAAGACTTTGTTGATACTATATGATTGAAACAAATAAATCAACAACAGGAAAATAAAGATGTAAAGAGAATACCAGAATATTGTGAGGGGTGGATTAGATTCTGGCATAGAAGTCTTTTTTGGAAGTTTTGTGGTGTGCAATGAATGTTTTAAACAAACAAGACTCACAATTTAAAAGGAAGAATTAGAAAAATGTTGAACATAGAAATCCTAAATGACCAAACACTACAGGCTACACGTATGCAGCTAATGTTAACAGCACACAGGAAAAACTTGATTTCGCAGCAGATGTTTGACTGATTTACAGAAAATAATTTCTGACTACTTTAATTCGGTACTCTGAGAACATCCTTCTCTAGCTGCATAAGATGGAGAAAGATTGGCAATAATGTTGGAGTATTATCACTTTCAACGACTGGACTGTTAGGTTAGGCACATATTATAATATTTACACATTCCACTTGATAATATGACAAATGAAGAGCATCGAACTTGAACTAGATTAGAATTCCCAAGAAAACCAACCAATTGAAAGACAAGGTTGCTTTTGAAACCATCTTAATCTTGAACTTATTTTAACATGTCTACGTGTCACATTGTTATAGACGCTGATCTTTGAAGTGTTGGTGACAGCATAGTCGTGCGTTGCCAAGGGTTGGATAAACTCTGCCGACGGGGTTTGAGTCAAACTTTGGTTTGCGTGTGTGTTTTTTGTTGGGCCTAGTCTGTGTGAACCTAATTGGACCCACTGCTAAAGTGCAAGGCAGTGGGCATGGGCCGCCGCTGGCCGGTTGACGATGGTGCAATATTTTGCAGCGGAAAAGGTGGAGTGGTCTTTCTCAGACGTCGAATACGTGTTTTTGGTGATCCAGTAGCAGTGTCTTCCACTATGTTTTGTAGGTGGTAACAGAACTGTGTGTCTGTTCCTGAGTCATCTGCATTTTCTTTACTGTTTCTTCTTTTCTTAACTTAGCACCTGCTATTTGCATTTGTTCTATTTATTGATTTGGGTTAGACGGGTTACGATGCTTGTAGATTGTTACTGCTGGTAGTTGAATGCAATGCCAGGGGAAGCTGGGCTGTATCTTCTTAGTAAGTTTTTTTTTTCAATTTAGTGGAAGTATTGATTTTCTTGCTGCTTTTGGATGTGAGTGTTGATTCTTTTAGGGGTATGTTGACTGTTTGTTGCCTTGGACTAGACTGACTGTTCAGTATTTTGTTTTGTTTTTTTTTCTATATGTGTCGTGCATCGGCACGCTCTGTGGATGCTGACCGGGTAGAGTGGCTTGTTGGAAGGGCCTAGGGAGCTGTTGGCTGGCTACACCAGAATTTGTTTCTTTGGCGTTAGTAGCTGGCCGGGTTATGGGCTTTTTAGCCCTAGCTGATGGCTTTGGTGGCACTGAATGCACTTGAACTCGCTCAAAGGGACTCACCTGCGTTTTTGGTGGACGTCCATCGCCTCCTTGACCTTGGAGGCGGCGTTGGATTTGATCGGGTTTTCTGCAGGTTTTTTTAAGGATGATTGTATTGAAGGATCCGTTGCCTTGCTGTTGGTTTACTTTGCCCTGGCTTCTGCTTCTAGCTTTATCTTGGTGAAGGCATCCGGATTTCTTTTTTCTTTGGTTTTTGATCAGGGACAGGATGTGGGCTTTCAAGCTGGATATCTTTGTAGCCCGATTCTTAATGACCTTTTCATTCAACGCCAGCTGCCGGTGCTTCATTACAAGGATCTCGTTGTTGGGGATCTCTATTTTGGAGTTGGAATAGTCGTCTATGCTTGAAGAAATTTGATTATTTAATTAATCAATTAACATTAGTAGTTAATGATTGATTGGTTGATCATCGGTATCTTGTGCAATAATAATTGCAGTTTTGCTCTGGATTACTGCAGTCGGGTGTGGCTACGGTGGTTCCTGGAGTTGTTGTCTGGGCGGCTGCTTGAAGTTGAGTTTCTCAACAAATTTGTCTGGCTTTTATAATGGTGCATGCCTAGCAGGTTTTTATTTAGAGCGTTCTTGTTGGTGGATTTTTTTTTTGTTGGGTATTGCTTGCTGCTGGGCTCTGTTTGGTTGTTTATGATATCATTTGGCAACGTCTTGTCAACATATTTTTGTCCTCACACGTTTTGAAGACTTTTTACTTGATAATATTATTCAAATGAAGAGCACCAAACTTGAATCACCGCCTTATAAGAAAGCATTTTTGGGTTAATGATCACAGAAACAGTTAGTGCAGATACCTTAAAAATGCAAGGATCTATCTATCTATCTGTTTATGTACAATCTATAATTTGAGAACGAGGATTTTGGGAATGCACAGATTGGTCAAGGAAGTCAGAATTTAAAAATCTAGGTTACTTTTGAAACCATCTCACTTCTCTGGCGGGTAAGTCTTATCTGCTCCACTGGTCGTAAACTCAAGAAAAGCCATGAAGAGGATAAGAGTACTAAGAAATAAAGAAGAGCTCAAAGAACTAATCACCTAGGAGCCACGCCGCAACTAACAAACTACTAGCCCATCAACACCACCGACGATATACAACAACACAGCTATGGGTATACTTCCATTTTGGAAAATTGAAAAATTTACCATCTCAAACTCCAACAAGAATGAATTAAACGTTAGTGGAATCTGATATTTACACGAAGCATAGCTACGCAAGTTCTACAGTGAGTAGCTAATTAATAAGAAAATTCTTTGTCCGCCACGTAACATAGAGGTACCGTAAAAAATACCAGAAAGTATTATAGTAATATTTGGAAATACCATATTCTACCATTAAGACTATGGAGAAGCACATGAGGCTTACACGCTAACACCAATAGCATGAAATTGACCGAACCACAACACTAATGCTAGAAGACAACGTCTTGAACATCCGACAGAGTTTGAACAACATGGTTTATTAAACTCGGACAATCAATACATTTAGTCTTTGTCTTACAACCCTAGATCTTGCACAACAGTCTAAGATTTTCTGAAGGCTTATTCCACCTGGGGAGCACTCTCAGAGGATCTCTAACAGAAAATTCTCAAACCGGTTTTGGGTCTAGCAGTACTACCTAAAGCCACGTGAAACTCGATGTATTTCTCGGCGAGTTTTATACAAAAACAATTACTTACAACTTTGAGGCGGCAGACTCTACGTACCGTTTTCTTGTATCGACTTTATTGCCGGTAACAAATGATCTACAACGTGGGGGGTACGACGGAAGAATACATAATAGATAGTCACGTCCTTAACATACGACATTTCTTAAGATGAACAGGATGGTAGCAAACCAGAAGAGTAGATCAGTTGAACATTTTTGTGGATAAAGACTTTAAGAAGTGCAATTATTTTTACCACTCTGACAAATACAATGGTGACATTTGAGGATCAGATAACGACAATGACTTAGCCAAATACCTCCAAGTGATTAACCAGGGGAATCTCTTTATTGTTGATGTTACTCAGGATGTTGAGAACTAAGTCGACTACAGTCAGACCGAAACCAATAACGGTAGGCCGGCATGCAAACATACTTAATTGTACACTAATTTACAATTGTCGAGAACTTTGTTAACATTAACAAAGAACAGGATCAGGATGGAATACGGTATAGTGAAGAATAATACTACCACAGCCAACTACGATCTAGCAATATACCAACAAGTTTGCGGAAGTATCCAGGGTGGTTGAGTATTATATTGGCTACATCAAGGAGATAAAGAAACTCAGTTAGTGCCCGAGCCTAGTAACGCATTACCAGCCATTGAAATTATCCAAACACATTGAAAAAAGAAAGGGAAAATTTGGAAGAAGATGGAAAAGGAAAGGAATAAGTTGAAGACAACATGACATATTGGAGCATTAAATTTAAACCACCGCATTATAAAAAGAATTCTTGCAAGGATGGACACTATAATTTGGAAAATGTGGGTTATGGGAATGCATTGAACGCTTAAGGAAATTAAATATTGAAAAATTAGGCTATTTTTAAAACTATTTTAGTCTGCTGGTGGACGAGCTCATTATTGTCACCAGCTGTGAATCTTATCAAAAACAGATATAAGGATGATAGAAGAACTATTAGAAGTTAAGAAGAGCGCTTAAAGAATTAACTATCTTGCAGCCATGGTGCAAACTACCAGTTTATCAATATTGCAAGAATTAGTAGAAGAAGATGGAAAGAGAGAAGAATAGGTTGAAGACAACATCGTGACATATGTCACCACTTGTCAAGAATAGCTATAAGGACGATGGGAAAACTATTAGAAGGAAAAAAGAAGCGCTTGATGAACTAACCATCTTGAAGCCATGACGCAATTAACAAACTACTAGCTCATCAACACCATCGGCGATCTACGATAACACTGTGCTTCTTGTGGCTTACGTACTTGCAAGAATCTCCTTTACTTTTAAGATTGTTTTACTATTTATTTACTTTTTTGGAATAAAAAAAGTAGTATAATATTAGTCTTTCTAGGAGTTTTTTGTTAAATATTTATACATTTTTTTAGGTCGGTTTGTGCGAGGTTTTAGATTTGGTTTCTTTTTTAGAATTGCCACAGGGAGTAGAAACGGTTCCAAGTGTGTCTGTCATTTAGGGAATTGCTTCCTGAAAATGCGGTGGGGTAACCACAAGATCTTGGCGTCTTGGCGGCCGGTAGATTTTAATGGTCGTGTCTTGGGACTACGAAGTCTTGGTGGACGTTGTCAAAGAAGGTTTGCGCGAATACGACAATGTCAACAGCGTAAAAGCGTTTAATCTACAAACTTTGATGAATATCTGACAGGGTTATAACACATTTTTTTGATCCAACGAGCCAACATTTAATCCAAAGTACAGAGGATCAGGTAAACTACTCCTGGTTGAACTCTGCAGTGAAGATCCGATACAGCTGAAGGTGAAAAATATTATGGAAAAAAACAACATCAACGCAGTTAACAGTGAACCTGTACAAGTTCAAAGCCAAGAAGAGTTTTTGAAAGTGCTATTGTTTTTGAAACTTTGGCAGATAGAATCTTGTCAGAACGTGGAGCTCTGGTAAGCCGATGACTTCGACGACTGAAACTATAACCAATAGCGGTTTGACGGCATGCAAACATACACACGTATTGCTAATTATTAAGAACTTTGTCAACATTAACAAAGTACAGGATGGATAATCAATCTGTTTTTTTTTGCAACGTAAACTTTTAGTCAACGTGGGTATTGCAGAAATACGGGAAGTACTATAGGAATATTGGTTAGTACGGAAAAGTACCGGAGACATTCGCAACTACGACATCATCAACATGGAAGGGACCACGCCACAACAAGTATGCTAGAAAACAGCATCATAGAACATTTGACAGTGTTGCAACAAAACATTTTGTTGAAGCAAGCCCGTACAACTAAAACACTTAATCTGCAAACTTAAAATTCTAGATCTTGCAATTTAGTCTGGGATTTATCGAAGTTCTATTGCACTTAGGAAACACTCCCTGATGAACTCCAACAAAAGCCTTCAAACTGGATCTGAGTCTAACGTTACAACTTAAAGTCACGTAAAGTGATATATTGCACTCGGTGCCGAAAACAGTGCTTTGGCATTATTTACTAATAGAAGCAAACGTTTGCTTGTATTTGTAGCTTCTTGTTGCATTGAGGGTAGAAGAAAAAGAAACCGCTTAAAAAAGATCATTTTTACGGATTCACCGAAGGCATAGCGTTAGTAGTTTAAACACATCTGATGGTGGAAGAATGGGCTGCTATTTATTTATTCCGCGGTATACTAAAAACTGCTTGAAGTCAAACAATAGGGTTTTGGCAAAACCGGCGGCATGCTGTAGGTAATAGATTTCTTTTACTAGAAAGTTTTGTTTAAGACATAAAAAGCTGTCAAGATATTAAACTAGCCTACTGACTATTCAGTGCAGTGGCAAAAGCGGTAAATTGTCGACAAAGCTGACCAGGCAAAAACAGAACACGTGCTCCAATGGTGAGTGCACGTTGCGTTTGCGCAATATTTGAAAACACAAATGCATTAAAACCTGCTCTGAATAAGAGTTTTGAGATTACTTTTTAAAATCATACTTTGGAAAGTCGTGTTTGTTTACTGTTTTAGGAAATTTTACTAAATACATTTAACAAAAAAATGTGTTGCATCTTCTTCTTAAAAGATTTCTCCAAAGCGCTTCAAGAATATTGACGCTTTTTAATAAAGCAATAGATGTACAATGTTTGATAATTTTTTATAGAGTTTTTGTTTAAATGCTGAATTGCCTCACTCTATTGTATCTGACGGATATATTTACTAATTTTCAGACTGCGTTTAAAGCTTTGAGGTTTTTAAGTAGACCACAGTAAGTGTCCTAATTGTTTTGAATCTTAAGATCTGTAAGAACGATTTTTTTAACTATTGGTAAAGCTACAGTCTTCAGCTGCTATTCCACTTGAAAGTAAATGTAGGAGAGTTTCTCTCGAGTAAAAAAATAGCAAATGATACGGTTAGGAAAATACCTGCGTTCAATCAGGGAGCTATGTCATTGCTTGTTTTTTTTAGTTTTCAGCACTCGTCTAAATTGAGTCTCAAGTGGAACGGCATCTTTATAGTAGTTTTTCTTCTTTTATATTGTCAGAGTTTATTTGTACTTCCTAACCACTATTTAATAGTATCATTTTTAAAGTGTAATAAAATATTATATTGACAATGATATTAATATATTATTTGGAACTAATTTTTATAAGTCAAAGAAATAGTGAAATCATTTAATACGAAATAAATGCAGCATATAAAAAACATTATTTAATGAACATTTAGTGTTTGCGTTTTATAAATTGTGGCTACAATCGAAATAATTGATTTAAAACTCCGTTAATTTTCTATAAAAACCAAATACTGATTGAATTTTATTTCACTTTAATCAAACAAACCGGAACATATATGTTGTTGGGCATTGCACAGAATAATATTGAAATAAACGAGAATTAAAATTCATTTTACAGCAATAATTTCTCAATTATAAATATGACAAAATTCTCCACTGCGGTATAAAATATCTACAATTTAAAAATTACCTAAAAAAAGAACCTATGCTATAAATTCCTGTGGACGACTAAGTAACCATAATGAAGTAAAATTTATAGATTTGCAGGGCAGCATTTTTGCAATTTGCCATTTTATCAGGCGACATAAATTCTCCACTAAAGACTCATAATTCCACTGAATCCTGCATGCACGCCGCGTTTACTAGCCACTAAAACTAAAATAGTGGTCCTTAACATTGCCACTTCACAATGCAGCCGGTGCCAACCGCATAAATCGCACCCAATGCCAATTACAACAAAAATTTTCGACACAATCATAATAACATACAACCACAATATTTACATCAACCAGTTGTTTGTGTAACATTATTTGAAATACATAAACAAAGTATAAGCCGTAGGGGTTGGTTGCTATGTTGGTGGAAGTCGTGTCATTTAATTTATTCCAGGCGCGTAATGTTATGACACAAACACATTTTTTGATGGGAGATTTCATACAGAAATAATGTCTCTGAAATTCAACTTTGATTTATATGATTTTTTTGTAAATCATTTAAATATCCGCTTGCCATTAATTCTATATTATTATTTCAGCTTGTTAATATTAAGAATAATTACTACTAATTATACACCGTTTAGCATTTCACCCTATAAATATTAATGAATGGTTGAAAAAACTCGGTCGCAATTTATTATCCCGGGGTCTTAAAGTTATTGTTGTAGCTTGTGAAGTTCCGGCATTTTTTCTTTCCACCCCGGTATGCAAATTTGGATGGAATTAATATTGCACCACTTGAGACTTGCAAGGTATGCGAAAAATTGTAGCGTGTTGAAAATTGCATAGAATTTAGTGTTAGTAATTTAAGTCTCTAATCCCATTTGATAACTGCTGACGGTTTGTAATTACGTGGAACTGGAAGCGTCATCCTGGTGAGAAACTGTATTAGTTCGTTGCAGAATAGCCATAGGTCAACACAATGGACTCGGCTCATCCGTTGGAGCAGAAACTAACCCGATTAGAATTAAGTGCGCGGTTGCAGCATTCAAGGATGGATCCAATAATTCCTATATCTCTGAATATTCAGGTCGCGTCGCATCTATCCCCATTCCTGCCTGCACATGGATTCCGGTCGCAGAAGAAACTGTGATTATAATTTAATTCCGGTGCCGGGATTATCGAATAAACATAAGGGATCGGTATTAGACCCATAGTGTGCATTAAATCCTTCAAGAAATTTCCTGCTTTAAAGATGAATTGTTATATCCGAGATGCTTGCAGTTACATTACGAAGGAGTTATTACATGGAACGATGATTATTAATAATATAATCATACCTCTATAATACTAAATTTAAAAGGAAAAGCAGAGGCGTAACTAGCTTATGGTCGATATGTATTGCTAAAATACGCATTTTTGTTGGGGTCATTTTCTGGTAGATTTTTATTGTTCTTTTATTTTATTATTAATTTGAAAATTAATTGAATAATAAAGTTTTTGATTTTGTGAGGACAATACCGATAAGAAAATTGTTGGGCTTTAGGTAGCAAAAATACACCTCTGGATGATACAGATGGACTCATTTGTTTGTGCGACTCGCAATCGACTATATTAGATTGGCTGTAGACCAAGTAGTTTTTCTTCAACAATTGAAAGTTTTACTTTTGCTATAACATTGCTAAAACTTTTTTAAGTTCTTCTGTTGGTTGATTTTTTAGGACGCCGGATAGCTAAATTTCCTACTTTCAGTTGTGGAATTGAGACGTGGTTGCTCCAGCGGATAAGCTAGCGATCCCGGAAAGGTGTTTACCTAAAGCGGAATTTAATAATAAATATCAATTTTTTGAAATGCTTTAAATTTTAGAAAATTGTTTAAAACAACACAATTAATCGGGAATGATTTGGAAGATAACTATGAAAGAATAAAAAACAATTAAAGTTATTGATAATTTGAAAAATTAATAAGCACTTTTCAAGTTTTTGAATTTATGGAGTATTATGTGGAAAGATTGATAACAATTTTGCTTTATAAAAATGTCTTTGTAAAGATTGAGGAGGACAATGTTTAGAAGATTGAAGAGTACTGCAAAAACCAATATATAATATTTTGGAGTTGCTATTTGAAGGGTTTGAATGATTGCAGAACGATTTATAAATATTAAAACTTTTTAAGTACAATTTGGAAGATTATGGGATAATTTATAGTCTTTAAAGTACGACATAAAACATTATTTTGTAAAATAAGTTTAAATATTGGGAAAAAGCTTGGAGTCACCATTGAACATTTTTTTTAAGATTGGAAGATTTAAAAGCGAACATTTTTTAGGGAATTACATAAAAGATTCAATAATATTTTGGATTCAATTGAATTAAAATATTGGAACACGGTTTTAAAACAGTATAATCTGCAAAGAACAAGTTTGTGAAGAATTGTGCGGGGAAGAATTGTATGATGATCAAAAACGTTAAAACTTTTGCAGAACTTTATTAAAAACTGGATGGTTTTTGGAAGGATTTTAAAGATTGGAAAACGATTAGAAAACATTTGATTTTTTAGAGAATATTTTGGGTTACTAGGGTATAAATTGGAGTTTTTGAAAAGGATTTAAAACATTGAAAGCCTATTGGAAAGATTAAAGGTGCAACGAATTTATTTGGACTAGTTTAGGTAAATTTTACTATATTTGGCATTATTTGGTTTGATCCGATTTAAATGCACTGTTAGAATCAATAAATAACAGTAGAAAAGCTTTGAGTTACTGGAAGAATATGAAACATAGTTTCAAATTTTAAAATATTAGAGAATGATTTAAAAAGGCACTGGAATTCTTTAAAAGAAGAATTTGAACGATTGGAAGTCTACTTAGAGTTGCATATATTTTGTAAGATTTCTCTAATTTTTAAAAATTGGAAGCATTTATAAAAGACGCATTGAGGCATTGTAAAATTAATGAAAACATTAAAGAACAATTTAAAAAACTATTACAAATGGATGACGATTTAAAAGAATTAAAATTTTCTCATTTTTTTTTGAAATATTGTATTATCCATTATTACAAATTGGAGAATGATTTGAAACCGTTGTATAATCTTCAGAGAATAAATTTGAATGTTGTTAGTGGATAAACTTTTATATGCTTTTAGTTACAATTTAATAATGGCCAATAATAGGCGTAGAACCATAAGTTTTTTTTTTAACTTTTATAATAATTTTTTTATCCTTTTGAAATAGTATCAATGGCAGGAAAGCATTGTTTGCAGCACTGCAATGTTTGGCCGTACGAGGTACGCTAGGGTTGATACGCTGATTGTAAATAAATAAAAAAAAATCAAACAAAATAAAAAACCAAAATGTTGTTGATATTTTTTTTTAGCAGTCTGCTGTGGATTTTAGCGTCTTAGGACATATGATTTTCTTGCACTGGGCCGCAAAGATTACTGTTTTTTGATTGCGCCTTTTACAGCTATTTTACATCGCCCCAGAAGTCTTACGACTTCCGAATAATCCCGGTGGATAAAGTTATTATTTTAGTCATATTTGTGAATTGAACCCCGGAGTGTTAGCTTCCTACGCTGACATTCTATAACTAAATTATCTCTTTTTGATCTAAAACACGAACAGAAAAACTGTTTTTAAGGTAAGCAAGCAAAAAAGGCAAGAAAATTTGAACTTGTCTTTAAAAACTTTTCTTAGCAGCTTTTGTCTGTTTACTGCAGAACGTTTTCTGGTTTGGGCTGCACTGTGCTACTTCTCCCTGCTATGTTAAATGCCATATAACTATATTTGTGAGTTTGATACTTCATCTATGTGATCTGTGGCGCCACGTTGCTATGTGTTGTGCATATTGGGTTTTTCTGTTTGGCTTCATATCTTGCCCAGCTCCGATTTATCTTATTAATACGTATTATTGCGTCGTCTACTTTAAAAAAATAGTGAATATACTTTGAATTGGAAAGAATTGGAAATATTTTGTGATACCCATGAACAATTTTTTTTTTAAGTCTTGGACGTTTCTAAATTGATTTCAATAGCTTAATTTGTATTTAGTAGTCTAAAAGTCTTCAGGATGATTTTATATTCTTTTAGTTTAAATTATTTTTTCAAATTAGTATACGATTCTAAAATTGTTTTTAAAGAGTCTATTAACTGAATTTCACATTAATATAACTTTATTAAAATTCTTAACGAAACTGTTATCTCTTATTTCTTATTCTATATTTTTTTCCTAATTTTAAAATTGATAAATTGATCAAATATATAATACTCGCTGACAGCGACTCCAATCAACATGAATTTCTATAACAAAAATCTACAGTGATAAACCTGCAAATGCAAATGCAAATGACGCAATTTATTTGACAAGTCGATGATTTCTGTAAGGATTTTGATAAAATTGACCAGGTTAAAATTTTATCCTAATTTTGGCTTCACCAATTTTTTACAAAATCTTATGTCATATTGTTTATTGGGTCTCTTACAGTACATATCACGCAATAAACATTCATCAAATGTAAACGTTTTTTCTGCAGGGCTGCCACAATGATCCAACGTCGGTTTTTTTATTATTTCTTTTGTTCATTAATGATTTATCATCATCATTGAGTTATGAGTTTTTTTTTATTAGTTTGTCTGCTAAATTTAATTTTTTTACGGGATTTTTAATTTGTGAACAATTTTTGATACATTTTAAACAATAAGTTGACGGTTTGAGTAAGTTTAATATATATTTTGATTTCGCTATTTTTTGTCATAAACTGGTTTTCTGCACGTTATTTGATACATTTTTACAATAATGTGTTATTTTGAGATCATTTTATTAATTTTGTATGCAGAACATAAATTTTGCTGAGCAATCTTTAATTATTTGTTTTTCACGAGTCTTTTGCATAATTTATTGATAAATTTTAATACTGTACAGAGCTATTACATTTTTGTATAAAATAGAAAAATTGTAAAAACTTTTAGTTTTTGCAGTTTCTTTTTAATACATTGTCTGCACATACCCAATAAATTTTGTGTCAATTTTTATTGGTATTTTTACTATATTTTTGACAATTGTCAATTTTTGAATATTTTTATATTATATTTTTATTAATTATTTGGTTGTTTGCAATAAATATTGATTAATTTTATACGGAAAGTATTAATTTATCTTGCAATAAATAAGTTTTTTACACAATTTTTGAAATTTTTGTTTTTAGTGTATAGTTTCTATGATTTTCATGTATCATGAGTCACAGGTTGCTGACCTTTGCTCTAAATTGTTAAAATTTAATTTTTTTCAGCGGATTTTGAACATTTTGTATGTTTTTTTTTAAGATTTTTTTAATTCTTCAATATTTTCCAAGCACTTGATTGAATAACGTTGTTTTTCAATTCTTATGTTCAATTTCAGTAAAGTTTTGCGACTGAATTTTTTAATACTCGGATTTACCGATTTTGTATATGCTCTGCTCACTTTTGTTTTTTTACTTAACTTTTTTTGTTTAACTTTAGTATTTAATGGATTCTATGCTGTGTATCAGTTTCCAAAATGATTCAATTGTTGAAATGAATATCTGACAATTTAAGAATCACTTCAAGTAGTGGAGGAAGGATTACGTTTATTGTCAATCTTAAATCTGGTCTAAAGCTGAAGTTTCTGCTAGATCCATCTGAAGGATTTTAAGTTTTCTAAATTTTTCAAATATTTTTATTGATCTTGGGAAGTTTTATCGATGATATTCGGTCTCTTTGGTTGAAGCAACATGATCGAGCTGTAACAACTTTGTATAATCAATTAAATAATAATTTTAAGTTTACATTTTATTGCAATAAAAAAATAAATTGAGATGCATGGTTGTGGCTTTATGCAGTGCAATTACATATAGTCAATGTCTGCATTAATTGGTATAATTGTGTCAACTATTTTGCGGGTTTTGGACCATTTTTAACGTGTCAACAAGTTTGAAGGTTTTTTAACCAATTATGTATCAAAATACTAATGATTTTTATAATTTGCATTCGGACAATTTTTACCGAGAAATATGAAACCACCAGGAAATTTATACAATCTAAGTAACGTCCTTATTAAATGAATTTGCAATTAAGGAAACGAAGAGCTCCAAAATAGCACCAAAATTTACATTTATTGCATAAAATTTATAAAAAGTTGCTTAGAAACTGCATTTATTGGGTAAAATTTACTCATTATATGTCGTTTCAGTGTTTCAAGCAAATATTCTTCAAAAAACAAATTTATAAGAAAAATTTAGTAAAAAGTCATTTTGACACATTATATCATCATAAAATTTGCAAAATCCTTAGTTTTTCTAAAAAAAATTGTCAAAAATTGTTGTGAAAATGCAATTTGTTTATTATTATTTATTTCTTAAAATACTAGTGTTCTATAAACCTATTTTTTGAAAATAGTTTATTAGAAATTATGTAAAATAATAATAATTTATTGCGCAGAAATTCTATTTAATCATTAAAAAAATCAAAAAATGTCTAAAAACTTATTTTCAAATCTTATTGTATTTATTGATTGAAGTGCAGAATAAAATTTAAAAAAAAGCGCAGAAATTATGGTTTCAAAGTTTAAAAATGCATGAAACATTGCGAATTTTATAGTATTTATAAAAAAAACTATTTAATTTAAAAAAATGAGAACAATTTGATAAAAATTTAAGTTTTTGAAATTGTACGAAAATTTTCAAAAATTGAGAAAATGACACAAAATTTGTGCGACTCTCTAAATGTTTTTTTGACAATTGTAATTTCTAAAACTACTTTTTCTTTAAACAAATTACTGGTTATAGAGTTTAGAATACTAACAAAAAACGGAAAAATGTTGATAAACAATTTTCACTTATCTGGTTCATTTTTTTTTTTTTAATAATTTTTGAAATTTTTACTTCTACTGAATTAGTTCATAGTTTGAATCTAAATTTTAGAGAAATATTCTATAGACATCCCAAATTAATTATTTATTTATGATTATTTGAATAATATGAGACATTTTGGGACTAACTAACGAGCTTGAGCTTATAGACTAATTTAGCAATGAGGCCGGTAGGTTTGATTATTATTAATTACAGTTTTAAATCAAATAAATGCTTTGTAAAAGGTTAAAAATATTCAGTTTACAAAAAAAATATTTATAATAAAACACAAATATAATTTGAAGGTTTAAACAGTATGTAACCGCATTTGTGGCCTTGCTTCTTTACGAGTTACTCCTTAACGAGCTAGTTTGGCTGTAAATGCTTTGCTACCGGTCTAGATTGGTAAATTACTATAATTCAAACATTAGAAAAATATTTATCAGACGTTTACATTAATATTTCTATAAATGAAAATTAAAAATTGTTTTTTGGAAATATTTTTTTAAATAACTGGGATATTTTGAGAATGTTTTACTTTATAAATTTAAATTTTTTAGTGAATATTCCAGAAATAATTTGAGTGAAGTATAGTTGTCGTGCAGAAGCAGAGTTGTTGGACCATAATTCTGTTTTTTGTGTATAGTAGTATAGTTTCAAGTTTTTAATTGTCTTTGTGGTCATTTCCATTATATTGGTCTCTTTTGGAATATAATTATCATATCATATAAAGGGTGGGCTATGTTTTAGTTGAATTTGAATCACATGATTCTAGCGACAATATCAATTTTTGCGTCACCGTAGACAGAAGATGCATTGTTTTACTTTGGAGCAACGTTTTGAAATACTAAAAATTTATTTTAAAAATGGGCCCCGTTTATCTGCAACAGCGCGAAAATTGCGTACGTTGTTTGGAAGAAATGATGCGCCATCGATCGTAGGAATACGAAAGTTTGTAAAAAAAGTGCGTGAAACTGGAATGCGTTCTGCTAAAATTGTCGTTTCTATGGATCAGATGTTAGCAACTCGATATTTGCCGAAATTCTTTGAGGCGGATTCTTTACAAAAACCTCGGTATGTTAGAAAAATCATCTTTTTGGGCGAGGATCATTTTTATCTTGTAGGTTATTATGTAAACAAACAAAACTGCCGTATTTGGGAAACAGAAAATCAACATGCCATAGTTGAGAAACTAACGCATTCATTGCAGGTTACCGTTTGGTGTGGATTTTGACGTTATTGGGCCATTTTTTTTTAAACGATGATTGAGCCAACGTTACTGTTATCGAAGATTGTTCTAGAGGCATGATCACTGATTTTTTGTGGCCCGAATCGGAGGAACTTGATCTACAGCAGCTCTGTTTTAACAAGATGGGGCAACATTCTATATTAGCCGTTTCGGTAAGGTGAACTGGTCACCTCACAGCTGGGATTTGACACCGCTGAATTTTTTTTGTGGGGCGCATTGAAGGAAATGGTGTATATTGTCAATCCACAGACAATTGACCACTTTAAGCAGAACATTCGCAAAGCTATCGCCGAAATACCGCTAGAAACAGTGGCGCAAATACTCGATAGTTGGTCTTCGAGAATAGCCTACTGCCATTTCATACTTAATCGGAATGTACACTTTCTGAAATAAAATAAAAATAATCTAAAAATAAGCCGTTTATTCTTTATCCTATATGAATAAAATTTCAACTTAAAGATGGCTCGCCCTTTACATACTAATTATTAATAAAATTTCTTCAGCGTCTATGAAAACTGTGTCACTTTTTAAGCAGAAAATTGCATAGACTTGGTTTTTATACCCAGTTACAATTCTATAGAAGAAGTCAAATTTTTCTCTCAAATTTGTCGTTTACGCAGTTTTTGTTCAGGGCTGAGCAACTTGAAAATCCATCATGCCAATATTTTGCACATTCTCAAATGTCTCATACTTTTATTTCTCTAGCAATAACGGAAACTTTTACTTGGCTTTTCACACTTAAGACACTTGAACTGTTTGCATCAATTTTTGACTTGTAAAAAGTGCTGTTTTTTTTTATACACTGGCACCATTTCCTTATGGATATTTTTGAGGCTAAAAAATTGGCCGTATTATTGAAATAATCGATTATTTTAATATAAAATGGAAGAGGAAGAGTGGTTGAAAAGTTTTACATGAAGGTTTGAGAATAAGCAACATGTCGACACGATGGATTTGACTGATTTATTTAAAAATGAAGACTACCACTGGGTATCTTTTACTAAACAAAAATTTATGCAATGGGTTCATAAAAGCTCGCCACCACCATAGAAGGGAATGCAATTTTATGCGCGAAAAATATTTCTCCAACTAATTCTCTAATTTTTCAAATCATTACATACTTCAAAATATAGTTCAGTATTCTAAAATGTGTTCAAAAAATTTAAATATTTTTAAATCATCATCATCAAATATTTGAAATTGTTTTTTTAAATTTTTACAACATAACTACATTTATAGTTTTAATCTATTTTACAATAGTTTATGATAATCTTTTATATTTTAAGTTTTTTATTAACGCTTTTAATTTATTGAAATTCAGAAAATCTTACATCTCTTTCTATGGGACCAAATTGTCTTTGAGATATCCAATTTTAAATTGTCTTACAGTTTTTTTAATATTTTTTTTTTTTTAGTGAAAGTTTTTTCTTGTTCTTTATTAATTCTAAAGGGGCATTTAAATCGGGGCAAACTAAACGAATTTGTTCTACCTTGTTTGCATCAGTTTGGATGGGAATATAGCGGAGTTTCTAACAAACTAATGCCAACAAATTTATTTCAAACAGTCATTCAATATTTGAAGACCTTTTCAAAAGAGTCTAACTTATTCTCTCATCTTTTCAATTGTTCTCTAAACATTTGAAAGTTTAAATCTTTCTTCATTCTTTTAAAATCTTTCATAGTGACTCTAAGCAATTTTCTGATCATTTAATTCATTTTATATGGCCTATCTATCTATATTATTAATCTAGCTTTATCTGTCTCTTTTCAATCACTTTTTTTAAGGTGAAAGTGTGTTCTGAACTTTTTATGCAAAGCTGACATTATGAGATTAAAATTTGAATTGAACATTTAGTAAAAATTTTAATACGGTGTACAATATTTTGGATACAATTTGGCACGATTACATAAATTTTATTGTTACGAGTAAAAACTTTTAAGTTTTATTGAATTTTTAATTATTTAAAAAAAATTGTTATCCTTGTTATTAAAAATCAATCAGGTTTTTTTCTATGAGATTTACTTATTTAAGTATGACTACAAGTGGCGATTTTAATTAAAAAAAACTGGCGAGTTTTATTACAAAATTTGACAAAATTAATTCTAATTGCAAATATTTTACGCAAAAATCGTACATATTGTTAATAATTTGGCCAGATTTGGCAAAAATCGTACATTTTAATAAAACAAATTGGATTTGTATTTTTTTGTTCTGAAATTCAGACATTTTAGTAAAAAAAATTACTCGATTTAAGAAAGATTTTGTAATTGTGCGCAATCTATTTTTCTTAAAAATTTAAATAAATTTTAAAATTGTAATTAGGTTACTTATGTATATACATAGTAGTATTGGGTTCTTGATTAAGCTAAAAGAAATTGTTGATTATTTGTTTCTAAATGAATTAACTATTAATTTGATTTATATAATTAAGGTGTTTTACTAAAATTTCAAAATTTGTATAATTCTGTCATACAAAAAGTTTTAGAAAAGCTGCCTTAGAGAATACACAAAGCTACTGATTTGTTTGAAGCAAGATAAATAAATACATGATTTTTGTTATATTTAATAATTTTTATATTATAAATATGAGAAATAAGTACTTACAATAACTATTTTATTAATTATGTTTTAATGGCCTCTTTTCATATTGATGAAGTTATTATATAACAAATGGAATCGTCTCACAATAAAAATTAGATATTTATCTTTTTGGCAATAGAATAAAATAGACTATCATCTAACAAAACAACTACGAATCGATTTCTCCCCTACGGGATATGGAAATAGTTAGCTAAAAGGCATTCGAATCCTTTCAGACTCTTTCAATTTAGTTAAAACTGCATTAATTCCCAATACGAACAAAGCGGTTTAATATTTATTCCAATATTGAAATAAAATTTTCCTCCTACTTTGTACTACCGTAGTGGGAGTTACTCAGAATGACTGACATTTAATTATACTATTCCGGCTTTTAAAAAGTTGCACATGCATTTCATTCGAACGAACGGCAACTGTAACTTTTAGTAGTTAAGTTTCCACTTTAATATTTTACTCTCTCAAAGCACGATATTCTTTTGTAAATGTAAACGGTATATGTTCAAATGAACGTTTGGCCACAAATTGCAGACTTTTTTTTATAGTATTCAATTTTGTAATCAAGCGAGTTAAGTAATTTTAATTATTAATATATTCTTATTATTTCAGGTGAGTTCTGACTGACATCTTAATCTATTTGTAAGTATATGCATGAAACTATTTTATAAATTCTATGGTATTGTCATAAGAAATGAATTTGCATAATAATGCAAAAAATCATCGAAAAGCTAATACATAGAAAACTTTCGGATAAGTTTAAAATATGCCCCGTTATTCCATGAAATAATGTATTGTCTGCGTTTGTCGTGGCGTAGAATGAAATTTTGCAATCTACTTGGTTAGCCAGATAAGTCCGTCGAATGCAGACCTCCTAGCAAGAAACGAATAGAGAAAAAAAAATCACGCAATTTCCATTCGAGAGGAAACATCCGGAACGTAAGAATCCTCCACGTATTCGGGATTCCTGTCGTAGGTGGAATTCCAAGTCCGTTTTCCATAGCCGCATATTTACTACTACATCAAACTCTTATTTATATTATACAAGAAAAGATAAAAGCCAATTTAAGACAACATATATTTTTCTTAATAAAGCTAAATAATCTCACAGAATTCAGCTTGGCAACATAAGAATTTATGATATACTTTTTTAGCAATATTGTCGATATATCTCCCGATGAAAGTAAATCTCAAACAATAAATGGATGCTTACTTAGCCGGCACGTCACGTTCCCGATATTTGCTCCTAATAAATAGAAAACCTGCTAACACTCGCAGTCCATTTTGGCCTCCTCGTCGTGTCCCGGCGAGCGAATCAAGCAACCTTTCTTCTCCACACCCACTTCATAAATATTTGATCCTTTCAACTCCCCGGCCGCAATAAACGTTAGCGTTAAATGTTTCGGACCGTCCGGGACTCCGAATATTAACATAAAGAATGAATTCAACACTATTCAATCCAATCCAAAACAGGTGTAAAGTAGGTCAAAAGGCTCAATTATGTCAAGAAGTATTACAAAACAAAACTAACAACATAAATCCTGTAGTAATATTTTTTCTCTTTGTCAACGAGGGAATATAATGTCCTTTTTCTAGAGATACATTACAGTATCCTCCTTTTGATCGCAGCAGTGGAACGGCAATAAAATTGATGCCAGAGTAAAAGCATTTCTTCGTTATTCCATCAATCAATATAATTTCCCGTGCGATTCCGCTTTATTTATGCCTTTTTTTTGCTTGTCTCATTGTGCGATTGTGATGAATTTCAATAATAAATTAATCTTACTTTAATAAATCAAATTGTAATTAAAATTAATTGTTTATAAAATAATGGAACAGAGGTTATTGTCGACTAAGTTCACAAATTATTCATAATTAAAACTGCTTTATGAAAAGCTTAATATCACTATAATTGTTATAAGTTTTGGATTTTGCATGAGAAAGAAATGTTGAAATTTGTCTGAGAATAAATACGTTTATGGATTTTATGCGATTGTTGCATATAAAATGCTTAAACTAAGCGGTTTTTGCTGTATTTAACGCTTTTTGTATGCAATTGTTGGATTACTTGAAATAAATAACTTTGAAGTACGAATTGCTGAGTGTTTTATATAAAAAAATTTATAGAAACGCGTTTTATTAAAATTTAAAGAGCAACTAGTTTAAGCTTTAAATGCATTTTCAGTTTTATTTTATGTGTATTTATAGAATTTTTAGTTAAATGCATTTGAGTAGAGATTAATTTGTAATTTTGTCTGTTTATATGCTTTATAGTCTTTAGGAACTTTGGTACATTATTGTTGATTTTTTTTTAACTTTTCAAATTTGTTTGAAAAACTGGTTTGACTTACTTTTAATAATGTGGATTTTAGGTCTACTACTCTATTCATAAAGACTTTTGTAGATTATTGTTTTAAAGTTCTTTAAGTTAGTTAATTCTATACATTTCTGACTTTATATAGATATTTTCTGTTAATAGTTATAGTAAAGTGCAGATTCCGCATTTAATTTGTTTATGTCTGAGACGTATATCTATGTTTAAGGTTTTTTTTAAATTTTGGAGAACTATTAATTAAAAATATAACTTATGTAGAAGTTTTTGCGCAAATGTTGTCTTCTTCTACTTATGCTATTATCCATTAATGGATGTTAGCGACAATATGGTTCATTTCTTTGCGGTTTCTGGCTGTTTGGATCAAACTTCTATATTTTGAAGGCTTCTATTCTGTTTATTGATGTTACTTTTATCGTTCACACCTCAGTACCGTAGAGGAGCACAGACCATATATAGCATCAGACAAATCTTATTCGGAGGTTCAGATCAAATTTGGTGTTAGTAAGGACTTCTCTGAATTCTATAAAACCATTGCGTGCGCACTCAATTTGGCACCTGATTTTGGTGTTCGATGACCAGTCTTCTGTTCGCCATGTTTCCAACTACTTGAACTTGTTGACCCTTTCCACCGGTAGGCTGCCAAACGTAAGCACCGCGTTTTCTGCTAGATTTGGGTCATGGTATATAACCATAAACTTTGTTTTTGTTATGTTTATGTTTAGTCCCATGAGTTGGCTCTGATTCCCTACTTTGTTGACCAGTTCTTGGAGGTCTTCTAATTGGCGATTAGTATTGTGTCGTCTGCATAACGTATATTGTTTAGTCGTATATCGTTGACTTTTATGCCTTTCTGTAGGTCCGTCAGTGCTTTTAGACATACGTTCTCAGCATAGATGTTGAACAATATAAATGACATAACACATCTTTGTCTCACTTTTCTGCATATCTTGATTTCTCTGTTTTTTTTGTTTCATATTTTTACATGGGTTACCTGGTTCCAGTATAGGCTTTCTATACATCTGATATCTTTTTGATTGATGTCTAATTGTTTCAGGATATAAGTTTGTGGTGTTGCACTTTGTCAAAAGCCTTTTCGTAATCTATAAAACAAAGATATACGGGTTTTCTCTGGTTTTAACAATTTTGTACTAGTACTTGTGTTACAACAATTGTCTCTCTTGTTCCTAGTCTCTTCCTGAATTCAAACTGCGTGGCGCCAATTGTTCCTTCACATTTTTATATATCCTCTGTTGAATTATTTCGAAGAACAACTTTAAAGTGTGACTCATAAGACTAATGCATAAGCTCATTTTGATTTATTGGCTTTATTTTTTTTAGGCAGAGGTATGAACGTTGATGATAACTTCCTACATTTCATTTAGGAGTTTTCAAGTACTTCCACTGAAACTTTATCTGGTCCTACAGCTTTATTGTTTTTTTCCGTTGTTATGGCTTTTAATTTGTCTCTGTGGTATTGTCTGGTTGTTAGTCTGTGAATAGATTCTTAATATATCTCTGCCATACCTTTTTTTTTCTCCTCAATGTTTAGGATTATTTCATTTTTCTGATTTTCCAGCATGGAGAAATTGGTATTTGGGAAAACCCCAACTGTTTTTTTTTAAGTTTTTTGTGTAGATTGAAGTTGTCGTGCTCAGTCTGTAGTTGTTCGATTTCTTTAGCAATTTGTTTTTTGCTCTTCTTATCTTATTTTTCAATATTCTTTTTGGTATTTTTGTAGCTGCTTTTGTCGCCTTTGTTCTTGAGTTTGCGTTTTTCATCCATTAACATTAGAATCTTGTTCGTCATCCATATTTGTTTTCGGGTTTTTGCTTTGAATCCTAACTTATTCTGTGTGCTGCTCATCGGGATATCTGACACTTTGTCATATAAACCGGTAATTTCTTTCTCTTCTGTGTTTGTAGGTATGTTGACTTTGAGTTTTTGGCTAATATCGGTTATTACCGCCGTTCTCAGTTCTCTGTCTTTGAGTTTTTCAAGATCTATTTTACTTTGAGGAGGTGGTCTGGCTGGATTTGAAAGCTTGATTTTGATATTTGCCAAAAGTATTGTGTGGTCTAATGGCAAATCCGCCCCCCGGGTATGTACATGCCTTTGTGACGGATGAGCCGAATCTTTTATTGATTAGTATGAAATCTATTTGATTTTGAACTATATCCTGCGGCTGGTCTTTTGGGGCTCTCCACGTGTACAGTCGTCGGGCTGGTAGTCGAAATCAAGTATTGCTAAGTTTCATATCTTCTTCTTGGCAGAACTGTAGGAGCCGTCCTCCTCTCACGTTTCTTGTTCCCAGTCTAATAGGACCCACCAGGTCTTCAATTTTTTTTTCTTTACCAGTTTTGCGTTGAAGTTTATGGGATTATTATGGGAATAATTATGTTTATGTCATGTTTGTTCGTGAGTTTTACTAGCTTTTTTATGTCAGAATAGAATTGCTTTACTTCCTCATCTGCTGTTGGAGCGGATATCTGAATAATGTTGATATTTGCAGGTTTGGCGTTGATTTTTATGAGTGCTACACTGTCAGTATAAAGAATAAAATTTGTGACGTGGTTTTTGATTTGACTAGATATGAAAAATTTGATTCCCCTTCTGTGGTTCCTGTCTTGGTTGCCTGAGTAGTAAAGAATACCGTTCTTAATCGAACTTTTTCCTGAGTTTGGCCACCATGTCTCTGATATACTTAGTATATCTATGTTCAGCCTTTTTGCCTCTTGGCCCAGATTTACCAGCTTTTCTTTTTCGTATATGCTTTGCACATTCCAGGTCTCTATTTTGAGGCTCCATTCAAGATCGTTCCTACCCTGAGATCCGATTAGGGAACTATTTGCTTTGGAATATTTTGCGTTGAATGTAGTCATCATATTGTTCTCTTGGGAAAAATAATGAGGGTGGTTTTCCGTTGCTTTTTTTTATGAGATGTGTGTATGTATAAGCTTATCTTTTGTTCTCCATTCCAGCTATCTCTAGTTTTTTTTAGCTAAGTGTTGATCCGTCTTAGCTTAGCATTATCAGCGCCGCCTATGATCTCTTTATACTTCTCAGTACCTTGCTGTTTAAGGGTGTTTGATTTGCAACTTTGGACTGGGCTCTACTATGTTCAGACTCAGCAGAATCACTTCTAGGTTTCTAGTGGCTCTTGCAAATTTTGTACATATTCTAAATTATTGTAGATCATAAAGCAATACTATAAAACCATTTGGAAGAAACTTTTGTATACTACCCTAGATTTTTGTAGGTTTTTCTATGTAAGTGTCATCTTGTGTTTTTGAAGTTTGCTATATATTATTTAATTTAAAAAAAGAAACTGTGGTGGATTACTGCAAGTTTTCTTTAAAGTTTTTATGACGGAATTTTTGTGACATCATTTTAAACACGAACTTGCGCTAAACATTAAAAAAAAGTTATTTTCTTTCATCGAATACATTTTTCAAAATTGTGGTTAAGAGATGGAAAATCACTACTTTTGGGAAAAAGTATTTAAAGACTTTAAAGAAGTTTGTGGAGAGACTAGGGAGAAATTCAAAACTTTTTTTAGTAGCGTTTCTGAGACTTTTTGGAATAGAAAGGTGCAAAAAACATTTTTTTTAAACCAACAAAGCGGAAGACTATCAGTTAACAATATAACCCCTCAGATACGCTTGCTAGTTATTGAATGTTATGTTCTGTATACATTCTCAATATTTCCTAGTCAGTGTAAGCTGAACTTGATTGAAATCTTTGACAAACCTTGACATTCGAAAATGTTGCTTCTTTGCGGACTATTTTACGTTTCTTTTGAGTTTTTTAGATGTTCAGGTTGTTGTAGCTTCATCTTGATAAAAGCTTTTAGGGTTGTAGATTCGTATAGTAATAATAGGATTAGTACTTTTGTTGCTTATTGTTGTGCTTCCTATGTGCGTCTACATATATACACGCTTTTGTGGAGCCTTTTAAATTTCATCATATTTTTTTCCTATAGATGGTACTTTTATGTTGGGAATAAGTTTTTTTTTTTAATTTTTAGAATTTAGAATATCATCATGACTTTAAAGACCTTTACGATCTTGATGTTTTAGATCATTTGATGTTTCTGTTTTAAAGCAGTTTTTTTCATTTTGTTGCCTTTTCTTGGTTTTTGATAAAGAGCCGTAAAACTTCTGAAACTATTTAGGTCATTTTCTGTTTACTTGTTTTTTTTTGTGCGCTTTTGGTTGTTACTCTTTTAGTAGTTCTGTTTTTTTTACTTAAATTTAGAAATTTTTTGGTTACTTTCTGCTTGTCTAAGAAGGCATTGCGTTGCGTATTGTTAGCCTTGCACTTTGCTTAGCAAATGCAAATGAGTTTTTTTTATTTTCTAGACATCTGCGGCATAGCGAAAGTAGTGTTTTTATGGCTGATGTGGGAGTTTTTTTACTTTTGTTATCAGCAAACATGCTAATCTTTATACCTTACTTAGTTTGGTTGACGCATTTTAGAGGATTGTTTTTTTTACCTCATACGAGCAATTTGGTCCAATCGGTGTTGGTCTTTATGTTTGTTTGTTTATGGTTTTGGTTGCAAACGGCACTCATCTAAATGAGTATGAAAGCTTAGTTCGGTATCAATTGTGAGTTTTGGGAACTTGTAAAAGGGACAGTAGCGGTTTTGCTTAGGTTTATTGATAGTTTCTCTTTCATGCATCATCTTTGTACTATAGTAAGTGCATTCTGCATTAAATTGAATACGGTTGCTCTAAACGTTCTGTTAGAAGGATTATTCTCGTAGCTTAAGGCGAAGACGCTCATGTTATTCAGTAACTGCAGAAGGCTATCCACAGTAGTGGTGATAGATAACTCACAGTTTTATGGGCATATGTCATTGGCTTTAGCTTCTACTGTCTTATTGAATAATGTAATTGTTACATTTTGATTTTTGAGCATGAAAAGGAGGAAGAGCCTTTAGTCCTTTTTTGGTATAAAGCTGCTGACTAGTTTGTTTAATAGTTTTGATTTATTGGTTTTGTAGGAGTTAGCTAGGGCGCATACTTGGATTGCTTCGGCTTTGCTTAACAGCTTTTTTGTTATTTGGTATGAAATTGCTAGACCAGCTCTAAGGATTTCACATAGAAATTTTTTAACTGGAATCAGTTTTTTTTTTAAATTATGGAATAGATTTTATTAGTCCCTGGTTGGTTTAAACGTGCTGATTCCTTATTCTAGGGAGTTTTTTTTGCCATGGTAGAGCTGAAATTCTTTTTTTTTTTGTGGGGTTAGGAGGGGAATCTTTCTAAAGACTTAGCAAGTGTCGGGTTTATCCTCACGGACGCCTACCGACTAAACCCTCTTAAGTGCCAAGAATGCCATATGGAAGTTTGACGCTTTACGGGCGTAAGTATCTTCCCAACTAACTTAGAAATAAATTACGGGTTTGATATTACATAATGCACCTAGTGTGCTAGCCTTATAGGCGTTACATTGTATTGTGGAGATCTTGTACCACGACTATTTTTGGAGAACAGACTAATTGACCGAGTCTGGGAAGTTAGCTATTAGTTGGCTAAAACCTGAGCAGAAGTTAGTATTAACTTCTTAAAATCGTCACCACTTGCTTGGGATAAGCGAAGCAGCAACTGATTTCTATCATTGATGTCTGCGCTATTTGCAGAACCCGCCGCTTGAGCGTAGGACACGTCCTTGCTGGCTTTGAGTGTAGCCCTTGGAGGGGCGGTGGTCTGCTGATGGTTAGCAGGTACCTTACTATGGGCCTTGCCAAATCGACTAGCACGCAGTTCAACATAAACTGGGCAGCCTTTATAACTGGCAGTGTGCGACCCACCGCACTTGGAGCTTTTATGACCTCCGCCGCACTTAACATACACATATGGTGCGTTGCATCGAGATGCCGTGTGGCCAAACCGTTGGCAACGATGGCATTGTGCAATCTCTGGGTTCTTCTTTTTGTACTCAATCGTACAACGAAGTCCGCAGATCTCAGTGAGAAAGAATATTTCCTTCTCTGGGGGAGTTTTACTTAAAGCATTGGGAAGGATTTTCCGTTCTTTCCCATGCGTGTTACGGATGAAGGTTCAAACTCCCGAGCGATGAGCTCGGCTTGCACCACGTCTGTCGTGACGCAATTGGGAATGTTCCGAATGACGTATTTCAGGGTCTTTTCAGCCCCTGTTTGAAATGTGTAATGCCCCACGTTAGCGGCGGTGCAGTGTTCAATAACAGCACGAAAGTCCGTATGTGTGAGTGGATGCATACGAATGCCATCCATCTCGTTCACGGCTCTATCGATGATGATGTTGTTTGACTTGAAAGTTGCCAACAGCCCAGGATACAGGGAATTCTCTCTGATTGTGATAGGGGTGGGCATCGGGTGCCAGCGCCCTTTGTGGGAGCTGGTGTGAAAGGCGGACTTAAGTGGGCTAGGGGTTCTGGCATTCTTTTATTTTCGAGTTTCATTAAATTTTCAAATAGTTCTACGTTGCTTGATTAGATGTTTTTGGATTCTTTCAGTTAAGTATGAGTTCTTAGAAATGCTATAGTTTTTAAAGATTTTTATGTGTTATTTTGGGTTTGTTTTAAAAATTTAAATTGATATTTGATTTTTTTTTTGTAATTCTAGGCTTAGTGTAGATCGTAGATTTTTTTTTAAATTTCTGAAACAGCATTTGTGTGGAAAAGTCCATAAAAATCTAAACTTCTTCAACTACAACAAGTTTTGGTAATTATAGACACATTATTTTAAATTACTGGGAAGAGAGTCATTGCAGTTGGTAGTCTACTCTAATGTTTAGATCTCTATAAAAAATAGAAAAAAGTATTTTCACACCCTTATTGCTATATATGGTCATTGCTTGGTTTGTGGGCTATTATGCGATTTTTTCTTTTTTCTTTACTCTGATTTTGACCAATCTTGAACATAGGCTTCTTCTATACGCTTCCATGTCGATCCTTGTTAGTTAGTTTGTATCCAGTTCCTGCCCGCGTGCCTATGTATATTGTTCTTTCATCTTATTTGGGAACGGCCAACGCTTCTCGTAGATACTCGAGGTTTTCACTGTAATATTGTCTTGGACCATTTGACATTTTTTCTTTGCGCTGTTCATTGTTATGGCTATAGTTTCTAGCTCGTATGTAGTGACAGGTAAGCTACATGTATTATAAAACTTTTTTTTTTTTTTTAGGTTTATTGGAATTTTAGGTTCTCGCAGGATGTACCCTAATTTGCCAAAAGCTGCTCATGTCAATCTGATGCGCTTGTTGATCTTTGCTGTTTGGTTAGCCTTTCCCAATTTAATGCTACGCTCTAAGTATATATATACTCCTCGACTTCTCGAGTGTGATTTTTGATGGTGACCATTTTGTTACTTGGACTCATGATTTTTGTTTTGTGCATGTTCATTTGCAGGCCCACAGTTTGAGAGGCTTTGTCGAGCTCGCGTAGCATTTCTTTTAATTTTTTTGGATCATTGCTAATGAGGACGATATCATCAGCGAATCGAAAGTGATTTAGGCATTTACCATCGATGCTTACTTTTTTCTCTCCCACGATAGTTGTTTGCCTTGCCGGACGCCTTTTTTGATAGGTACTTCCCTCGTTCAATCTTTTCCCATTTTGACGTGTTGGGTTGCGTGACTGGAGTACTGCCCATGTTTCGATGGAGTCACATACTTTTTGATAGTCCATAAATGTCATGTGGAGGTGGATATTGTACTTTGTATATTTCTTTGCTAGATTGATTGGTCTGTAGTTCTCCAAATTTGTTTGTCTCTCTTGCAGTGTTTAGCATTTTGCTAGTTATTTGATGTTTGCCTTATGTTTTGTTGTTCAGATGGTGAAATGCTGCTTTTAGTTCTGCTTCTTGTGCTATAAACAATACTAATTTCATCAAGGTTTGTGCGCAATGTACATATTAGTTTATTTGAAATCTTTATAGATATAATAGGCTATTTAAAAGAGTGTTATTATTTTAAAACATTATTGATGAAGAAATTATGCAATTTAATAGTTATTATAACAGAATAAATTATGGTAGATTGTTAAAAGGCATTATACTCGGAAAAAATTAAACTGTGTTATGTCTATAAACGTCACTAAGTAAATCCTTAAGACTGTATTAACACCGATATCGATACCGATATAAGTACAATTGCGACATTCCATTTCACAAGTGTTTAAACACTATATCCATTGCATCATTCAACGATAATCAAACGATTGCGTTTCTAGCGAAGTGCATACTCAAATGACATTAATCCAATCGTGACTTCTTCAATTACAGACACGGAACATAATACAATTCCAATTTTCTACCATAAACTCTACCTATAAATCGATTTGCATGTTAATTCTCACCGACTTGAACTGGAAGAATAAAAAAAACATTACACACGCGTTCCAGGTGAACGCGTTTCCTCGCCGAACCTGTTTTGGATTTTATTCAGTTCGCAATTGACCCGAGCGCATAAAAGTCTCTCATTAAAATCTGCGCGACGTTTATTTTTTATAAAAGAAACGCGCGACTTATTGACTCCCCAAACACAATAAGAAAATAAAATGTAAATGTATTATGCCCGAGAGTTGTTAAAGCAAAGGTTGGAGCTGGTAAACAGGGAGAGCCGCTTCTCTTGCACTAATTTATGCAAGATGTTTTGTCAACAGTGTAAAACTGAGGGGTATGGGGTGGTTTTTCGCTTAGGTGGGACAATACCGATCTTCAACAACAAACGACGACGGTTTAAGCGCATCCAACCCCTTTTATATAAAATGCAAATGACATTTTCAGCCGACGTCTTATACATTGCTTTTCTTAATCTTATCAATTACTGTCTAGCATAAAGGTTATGATATTGACTAAAGATGACAACTACATCCTGCATGTATTGGTAATGTAAACAAAAATTAATTAATTAAAACAATTAAAAATTTTAACTGAAATTGTTTCTAATTGAATTCAATCTTTAAATTATTCCTTAAATAAAGATGAGATTTATGAAAGATCTCGTCAGTTGGTAAATAATTTCAAGCTTCATTTTTAATGAAAAATCCTGTCTGGCTGCCATCGGGAAACCCAACCAAACAATCCATTGCGCATTAGCATACATACAGTTGATAAAATTTCCCATTTCCATTGCAAATTTATTCCATCTTGATTACGGCGCCGTGTTTGATTTAGAGGCGCGATTTTATAATAATCGCAAATTTACTTTATCAATGGCTGTCATACACAAACATACACAGACATGCGGACAAGCACTGCCGGAAAAATATCTCGCCCCGGAAAACACGGACAGTCCATTTGGAAAATTTCCGCTTTTTATTTTATATGTGTCCCTGATTGATAATTACCAACGTATACACAATTTTCATAAATATGCATTTCATCATTTTTTAATATAGCTGTGTCATTATTTTTGTTTGTTTGTGGAATTAGCGAATTTATGAAATTTTACACGTTTGCTTCAATAACATCAAACAAATGAATTTATTAAACAATACAAAACTTTCCATTCTAACGCGTTTCCAAGCATTCTTTAATTTAATAACATACTACTACACAGAACATGTTTCAATATAGAAATATTTAATAATGTGTTAACATCTTCAGACACGAAAATTACGCTCATGTGAATCTGCAATAAAATTTTATTGCATCACTCCATTTCCTACTCATAGTTTTCTCCCCCTTCGTTTATAATAACACTCTTTAGCGTTATTTTATTAAAAAAATTACGGCATCCGTTTAAGTAATAATGGTCTTTATGGCGTCGTTTACCGAATCCCAGATTGCAGCTGGTCCTGCCGGCCCAGGACTAATCTGGAGCATTCGGCTCCTGGCTGCTTTCCTTGTGCGTTTTATTCGTTATTACATTACATATTCAGTGGATTATGGGTTGAGGAGCGGCATCGGAAACGGTACGTATTATGCAATCCACGCGATTTGCTAACAGTTCGAATTGATAATAATGTACTTTGAGAGATTGCATTACTAGGAATTCTTTAGGTGAGAAATGAAATAATTTTCTTATAGAATTGAAGTGTATTTACAAAAGTATTAACTAATAAATTTGTTTATTGCTGTTATCGTGATCTAATTTCATATGTTATTTATGTTGTAATTACAATTACAATGAAAGATTTGACGTTGATGATATTGATAATTTAATTTACGCAAGTTTGCATGAAGGCGATGATATATTTTAAGAAGTTTATTTAAAAATTATACTAAACATAACATATGTCACAAATTATTTAGGCAAATACAAATTATTTTTACTTACAGAAATTTTGAGTGGAAAATTTAAATATTTAGTGGTTTTTCGTAGCTGCAGTTGGTAGCAAACGGTGGTAGTTGATGGCGGTGGTGCAGTGAGACTGCTTAATTTGCTTTTTAAGATATATTTTAGGCAAATTGATTTGCAATAGATTTGGGATTCAAGCAGGTTTGTATAAACCTGCTTGACTATAGGTTTCTAAATAAATCTAAGTATAAATGTTACTGTCAAGGCCCGAACAGTGACAAATGCTTAGTTTTACCGATAAATCCTAAGATTTGCGAGTAAATAATGTGAAAGTTTTTTTGTAGTTATTTTTCTTGATATTGGTAAAAGCTAGGACATGAAATTGGTAAAAGTTTGATATGGAAATGAAACATTATATAAAATCGTTTTAATAGAACGAATAATAAGCTTAGTTATTGCTTTGTTGATATAAATGAATTTTATTTGCTGCAACATGGTAAGCTATCATGGCACTTAGAGTTGCAGAGTATTCCAGATCCATTCACATTTTTTGGTTTTAATTACACTTTTTAAATCTTTGGTTTCCAGCCAAAGACAATTTTCCGATCACTTCTAGAACACTTATTTCTTTACTACCAACGTTTTCAATACTTATTTAGTCTTTTGCACAAGTTGTCAATTGATTATTTGTGTTAAGCTGCTTTAGTACTGTAACTTTAGTAGCTAATTGATAAAAAAAATTGACATCTGCACTAACGTTTTTAGGGTCAGTTTTAACTCTGTTAATATTAGGTATTTTATGTGTCTCACATTTTTTGGTTTGGATATTTTTAGTCGATGTTGCTTTCATTTTATCAACTTGTTGTTTCAAATTGAATTTTTTTTATTTATTAAATGCCACTACAGACAGAGATGCTTAATTATGGCTTTATTATCTGTAATATATTTTTCTATGGTAACGGTTGCATATTCAGTTTCATTCTCATCAATAGTGTTTATGAGGTTTTTATTTTTTCTTGTGCTGCCAACATTCTTTAATTTTGCTCGAAGCAAGTATTTTCTGCAATTCTTTTTGAACTGTACTTTTTACCTAGGTTTTGGGAAATCAAGTTGCAATGCTCAATATTATTTATTTTCTGGACAAATTTTAATTCCTTAGATTATTTTGTTATTTGGTTGGTCTGAATTCATGTGATTACCAGGTTTTCCACGCGTTGATTGGCACGTTCGACGAACCCTAAAGATATGCTATGTTTTAGTTTGCCATGTACAATTTTTAAATTTGGCCACTTGAAGCATACAGTGTTGATTACCTGATTACAAAATTCTTTTTGTTGTCAGAATTCTTCTTAGAGTGTCTTCTTTTGGAGGTTTGCTATTGTTAAGGCAACTCTTGAAGGTGTTTTAATCATGAGATTTCTTTTTATTGATTTTTCTCTAGATTATCAATTGTAAAATCTCATATTATGCTCCATAGGAATTCTAGAATTTGTTTCTGAATGGTGAAGATCATTTTTTGTTTGTTTTCAATTTTCTGTATTACTTTTTTGTTTGTGGTTTTGGATGTCCACGGGATTTTGAGGATGCGTCTGTATACCCACATTTCAAATCTTTAATTTTTTTTCTTAGCGTCCCGTCTCTGCTCCATATAGTAGGATTGGTGGGGTATAATAGCCTGCAGTGCATATTTCATGTTTTATTTTTACGAATGCAGATCTTGTGATTTCAGTTTTTTAGTTTATCTCTGTTGTGTAATTGTTATCTTAATTTATTATTGTGCCTAAGTATTGGTATCTTTGGACATTGTTGGCCTTTATCTTGTGCTTTGTTAATGTACATGTATTATCTTTTGTTAAAGTTTATGTTTTGTGTTTGTTGTTTACGTTATCGAGTTGGTTCTTTATCGTATTTTTTTTTATATGCAGGTGAACTTCAGGTATATAGTTTCCTGTTAGGTAGTTGGTACCACGTGTTAGTGATTGTCTCCACACTTTTCTTTTTTGGCAGAATTTGATCTTTTTTTTTTTTTCTCTTTGGTTTTTTTTTTCTTGTTCCTGTCTTTCCATTAAGTTATCTACTGCGCTTTTTCTTATTTTAGCATTATAATCTCCTAGTATTATAATTTTTTTTTTGTCAGCTGTTGGGGCGTAGACTTGTATTAGATTGATTTTATATCATTGTGATTTCAGCTTAATTAACATGATTCATTCCGAGATTTGTGCTATGCCGAGTATTGATGTTTTGATTGGTTTTCTGATTATAAAAACTACGCTATATCTGTGTTTTGAGTTGTTTTCACATGAGTGGTACATGTACTCATTTTTGACTATCCGTTCTCTAGTTTATTTCACATTGCTGATGCCCAGAATATTTCCATCTATCGTCTTTGCATTTTTTGTGTTTTGTTGTTTTCTAGCTTGGAGTAGGTTTCTAGCATTCTATGTTGCTAATCTTATATGGTTAGGTGGTCGGTGTTGTGTCTTGTAATCTTTTGTTTTTGCTCTTCTTTTACAAGAACCAGGGAGGCTTCTCATTTGTATGGTTGTATTCCTCTGCCGTATCTTGGTATCCGTATTCTATGATCAGTAGGTTTTGTATTTGTATCTGTGCTTACCATGACTATTTGTATGCTAGGGATGCTTGTTTGGGCTTTTACTGCGGCGGTTTTTTGGTTTTTTCTAAATTTTTATGGCCAAATGTTTGTTGATGGTTCATCCGCCTTTGGAGTCAATTCGCTTCTCAAGAGTAATGGGGTACCCTTTTCTTTTACTGATTCCTCCACCCAAAGCAGTTGGCTTGTAAAAGGAGACTGCTTATAAGATGGTCCAGATTAGGGAAGATGAATTTATATTCATCTGGAGTAGTTTGAAGATCTATTAGGTCAACGTGACAACATGAGTTTATTTCAGAATGTAGTATAGGTTTGACAACAATTCTGTTTTTAAAGTTGTCTGTTTTATATTAGCAAGCAGCTCTCTTACAACTACAAATACATCAGCATTCTTGTCCTTTCACCGTGGCCAACACCAAGATATTAACATTAAATAAGTCGCCATAGCAGACATAATAGCGAACTTTTGCATTCTCTTCTTTGACAGTTGTTTTTCGGTTAAAAATAACTTGCTATTTTGCCAAGCTTTTAGCTATTTTAACTTGTTGCAAACACTTGTTTCTCTATCAAGGTAAAAGTGGTTGTTGTTTTTTTTGTTTATTATCTTGTTCAATATTTTATAAAAAAAATGTTTACAGTCATTTTTAATAAAAACACAGACTGAACACAAACAGAGCAATTTGAATGCAAATATTAGTTATTTAGCTACCTTAATCGTGCGTTTGTTTAAGCTGGAAATTGTCAAATGACGATTAGGTATCAAATGACCGTCAAGTCTCTACATGATTATTATAGGGGTGATTTGGAAGTCACTTCACGTCTAGGGCGATGTAAAAATTTGTAACGCTTAATAAAGAAAATTATTGTAACATTTGCCGCTTCCCTAAGATAAACTCTAAGATTTTCCAACAAATACTGCTAAAAATACGAAATAAATAATGATTTAGTAATATTTTGGAGTTTATCTATTATTCGTCTGTAAATCTTAGGATTTACTGGCAAAACTTAGGATTTACCGGCAAAACCACTGTTCTTGCTTTTACAGTAACATACAGAAACCTAAAATTGGTGAATTAAAGGTAACTTGTGAAAGTTTTTACAAATAGAATCAAACCTAATCTCACTCTACAAATATGTAGTAATATCTGCAGAGATATAGTTATAGATGGAACTTAAGAGTTATTTCAGAAATCTGTTTATTATCAGAGATTTTCAAATATTTTATCAGAAATTTGAATATCTAGTTTTTTATGGCTTACAGTAAGCCATAAAAAACTAGATACTGCCACCGGTGAATTTGTTTTAGAAGCAAGGGAAGTTGGTGGATCTTATTTGTAGTTTTGGTTATTTACGTAAATATTCAGCTATAAATTAGCTTTGTTACTCAACAAAACTTTGGGGTTAGATATCTGGTCAATTTGAAATTGATTTTGAGTCTATTACGACACCAGACCAAGATCTTGATGTAGTCAAATCATAAAGCTCTACTTTCAGCGAATGTCGACGAGTTGTCAAACTTTAGCAACAACGGAAATATTTTCTTTGTAACTCACCGTTTGTTATATTGTTTCTATTTTAATATTAAGCAACGTGAAATGCGTTTACAATTTGTTGATCATTTGGCAAATACATTGCTTGGTTGGGCAATTAGACCATACAATTTGCAAAGTACTCTATAGGTTTAGCGCTTAGAACACTGGTTTTGGTAACAATTTTAGACAATTTGTAAGTATTGCTCTGATGTTAAACGTTCTATAATAATTTACAAGACTATACTATACTAATAGTTTTGCTTTTAGAAAGACGTTAACTTACAGTTTGTTTAACAGCAATCTCTATTGAAAGTTTGGACTCTCCAATTTTAGGATACCGTTTCACATCTTCAGCATACAGAATAACGTAGTACGCATCTGCTTCTAATATTTTTTGTTTACATAGCAATAGCTTTTTAATAGGTGGCATCAACGCTATGAGTGCTTTCTTTGAGTTTTTATTATTTTTAGGTCGTGTGATCTTAATTTATACTTTATGTTCAGCCATAGTTTCAGATTGTCCTTATCTATTACTACTTACCATTACGACCGTATATGTCGTCTACATCTTTCCGTAATGAATGATATATGTGCTATTATAATTTCCTTTGTGACCGCGTTTTCTACAATAGCCTAACTATTTACGTATGCGACCAGAATCACTTCTTTGTCTTTTTACTACACATGTTACAATTGACTTCTTTTTGTATTTTCTCTACTGTTACTGATTGTTATGACAGATAACTACTCATCACTAACCTTGATTATGTATTTTGTTATGTTCTTTGTTAAGCGAATTAATAATTCCAGCATTTTGTATGTTTATGGCCACTATCAAGCTGCATTTTGTTGGCTTAGCTGTATTTCTGGAGACTTTAGAAGTTTTATGAAGCGTCTAACTCAAATACGCAGAATTATCGTAGGTTTGGTTTCTAGCTTGGACTAAACATTTAAAAAAAAATATGACATTTATTAATCTAGGGCAGTTATGAGGTGACAATACAAGCATAAAATATTGGCTTTTTAAACCGAAAAATAGTTTCCGATGATATTATGCTAATAAGCCGACTCTATTTTGATTTGTAGTATCTAAAGATTCCAAGAATGATCTGTAAAGAATTACAAGTTTTTTCGGAGGTAAGAGCCCAATAGATTTTATTAGTAAGTTTAGAAATCTAGAATTTTATTATACGATACGCTCAGTGCTAAATCAAGCTATCACTCTGAGGTTTGATCCCAAAACATGACTAAATGGCAACTTGTTTTTTATCTACTTGGGTAATTTGAAAGACATCTAAGCTTTTAGTCCCATCAACCCTATTCAAACAAGTCGTAAGATTTTTGGAACGTTGTGAAATAGCTGTATTTTTTTTTTTGAACATTTTAGAATATGATTAATAGGTTGTGCTACTATTTACAGCGTCCACTTTTGATTTTTTAGTTCCGAAGTCACTTTTGAAAGCCAACAGATGTTGATTATTGTATATAGTGTAAGAAGGGCCAAAAATCGGCTTTAGCAGCACGTGGATTTTAGCACGAAGGAGCGAAGCGAAAGAGCGCTGCTAAAGCATTTTGGTACAACTCAAAACATTGTTTTAAGAAATTTTAAAGTTTATTATAGTTTCTCACTTCTGTCGGTTTAAGGTATGACGTCATGTGAAAGTTTTTTAGTGACATCATTATCATTATCAACCAGCTCGTTCCGTCCACTGCTGGACGTAGGTCTCTTCCATAGCACTTTATTGTTTTGAGTTTTGTGGATCCAGTTGTTGCGATCCTTTTTAGGTCATCAGTCCAACACGTAGGTGGTTTTCCTCTGCTACGTTTACCGGCTCTTGGTCTCCACTCTAGTATTTTCTTTGACCATCTTTTGTCTTTTATTTGACTCACTTGGCCAGCTCATCTTCATTTGAGTTTAGTTATACGCTTATACGTCTGCCACTTAGTTTTCCTCCTCATTGGTTGTATGGTGGTGTAGAGTTATTCCAATCATTGTTCTTTCCATTTTTTGTTGAGTTATTATAAGTTTTCTTGCCGTATTGGCGGTTAGAGTTAAGGTTTCCATATGTAAGGACAGGCAGAATACATTGGTCATGTACTTTCCATTTTCAAGATATGGCTAAGTTTTCCATATGCTGCCCAAGCAAGGTTGATTCTTCTTTTTTTCAATTTGCAGGTCTGGTTATCTCTAGATATTCTGATTTTATGACTAAAGGTGTATGTATTTGTAGACTAAATCTACGTTTGTGTTTCCGATGTTAAAGTGTTTGCTTGGTACCAATTTAGTCATTACTTTTGTTTTTGAAAAGTTAATCTTTATTTCAACTTTCAAGCATATCATATGAAGTTCCAGGATCTGCCTTAACTCTCCCAGGTTGTCGGTTATGAGGACTATGTCGTCTGCAAAACGAAGGTGGTTTAGTTTTTTTGCATCGATGTTAATGTTTCTTGTTTTCCAATTAAGCTTGTTGAGGGCATACTGCATGATTGTTATAAATAGTTTTGGGGACATGGTATCCCTCTGTCTTACTCCTCTTTCACATGCAATGGGGTTGGTGTTTTTATGTAACTGTACAGATATTGTAGCGTGCTGGTAGATGTTATAGATTGGTTCTGAGTATCTGTAATCAATGCGACACTCTCTCAATGCGTCGATGATGGCGTTTAATTCTACAGTATCGAAAGCTTTATGGAAGTCGAAATCAACCCCTAGTGGCCTGCTGTACTTTACTGATTTTTTTATTAGGACCTTGTTGCTTTGCAAATGGTCTTTTGTTTCAAACTCAGAGCGGAATCCAGCTTGTTTGTTTGGTTGGTAAAATTCTAATTTCTTCTCTAATCTTGATGTTATTATTTTTTGTGAATAGTTTGTAGAGTTGGCTCAAAAATGTTATGGGTCGGTAGTTTTGCAAGTCGGCTTTATCTTCTTTTTTTGTGGAGTAAGATGGTAATTGCATTGTGCCACTTGTCTGGAATTGTGCTATCGTGCAGACAGAGGTTAAGTAGTGTTTGTATTTTCTTCACCACACACGTGCCTCCTTTTAACTATATTGTCTTTGTCGATTTGTTGTTTTTTTGTTTTTGACAGGGTGAGCTCGATTTCTTCGATAGTGATATCTAGAAGCTCCTCGGATTTTTGGTTGACTATATTTTCTTGTGATGTTATTTCCAGATCTTTTACCTGGCGACTTTTATATAATTTCCTCTAGAACTTTTCTACCGTGCGTAGTATTTCCTCTCTGTTTGTTGTGATATTCCTTTGCATATTCTTTAGTTTTGTTATTTCTTTTCTTCCTTTATCAAGGTTACTGCGTAACACTTTTATGCTTTGTTTCTGCTCTATTGTCTTTTTGCTACGATAACTTCTGATGTCCCGCTTGATGGTTTTGGAGATTTTCTTATTTACTTCTTTTAGTTCCTCTCTTATTGTATTTGAGTTGCTTCTCATTTTGCTTCGTTTAGCCATTAAGTTTTTAGCATCTTGCCTGATCCTTTCATCTTTCTTGGATTTAGGGCAGTTGGTATCTTGGCTTTTTTGTATAGCTTCCGTTATTGCGTCATTTAGACTTTATATGTTTGTTTCTGAGTGATCGTTATTTTTTAGGGTATCAGCAATGTCCGTTTTAAATTTATCTATGTCCAGTGGGGTTGCCTATGCTTGATTGGTCGTTGTCTTTGTAAGTTTGTACCTTTCTTTTCTTAGGTCTATTCGGATTTTACTTTTTACTATTCTGTGGTCACTTCCCGTTCTGCAGTTGTTGAGTACTTTTACGTTTTTGACTACTTGTTTATTATTGGAGATTATGAAACCAATTTTGTTGCTAGTTCTACCGTCTGGGCTTTTCTAAGTCTATCTTCTATCAAGTTTTTTATTGGAGAAACTATTCATTTGGTAGAGCTTGTTTTGTAAAAGAAAGTCTACCATCATTTTACCGCGAGCATTTCTTTCCTCTGAAGGGGTCTTTAAATTGTCGTTTTAGGGCCGAAGCAGTTGGTTTTGATAGAGGCAGGCGAAAAAATTGGCTTGGTGGTTTTTGGTTAGGTGTATAATAGTACAATATCGTCTATTTGAACTTGAATTGATAAAGCTTTAGGCGCAAGCACTGCTGGTATATTTGGCAGAATGCCTTCTCTACGTTTATGGTCTATCTTATTCGAAATCCAGTTCTAACTTGGACAGTAATTTTGATTAATTTGTGAGAAGAAAGAAACTTACTATGAAACTTGTGTTGGTAATTAACAGCTTCTGTCACCTTGCTCAAGATTGACAGAAGGCGATTATTATATAGAAAATTTTAAATTGGAATTACGTTGGAAGTTTTTATGGCGACGAAAAGTGTAAGATCCTTAACATTGTCTTTGTAATGTTTGTTGGGTACTTTGCAGCTTTTAGAGAAAGTTATGGCAATATTTTGTTAAGGATTCGGTTGTTCTCTGACTTTTGAAATATATACCTTACTTTATACTAAAAAAAACCTACAATGTACAATATGTGCAATAACATTAATAGCAAAATACTGCTTTCAAACCAAGAAACTCGGAATTGGACTCAACAGACACAGTAACCCGAACGATATCTGGTAAAAATGTGTAAATCCTAATGGACAACAACGCAACAATACTAGCTATAAACAAGCTCAAAATGCATCAAAGCTAAATTCAGAATTTTGCACTACGTAAAACAGTAGGGTACATCAAGGCTTATAAGCCAGCACACAAAGAGTCAATCATGAAAAGACATATAGTAGTCAATGCCTCAAGCAAAGGAGGCCTCAAAACCCTGAAATAACTGATTGAATTACCTACAACTTTCTAAATACAAGCGTCTGAAAATCATACCAGGGGTCTTGACAGATCATTGTCAATTTAAAAAGAGTACGCATTAAAAACAGCTCAACATGTAGAGAACTTCACGCAAGGAGTCCATGTTGAAAAATTGCTGTATCGAAGTGGTCAGCATAACAGAAATCGCGTCAAGCATTGTCCTAATAAAAAAATGTCCCCCTTTTTATAAAATGCATAAAAATATTATTATCTATTGTCAGTATTTTAAATTGCAAAAATACATTACATTTGTTTAAAATTTAATACAAAATATTTTAGGTTTCATAGATTTAGTTATGACTTAATAAATAATTATCATCATCATCATCATCCAGCCCTTTGCGTCCACTGCTGGACATAGGCCTCCCCAATTTCCGCCCATTTCCTCCTATCCTGAGCCTCTCGCATCCAGGCTCCTCTTGTTCTCTTTATATCGTCTGTCCATCTTGTGGGGGGCCTCCCCCTGCTTCGTATATCTGCTCTTGGCCTCCACTTCAGTAGTCTCTTGGTCCATCTTCCATCTGACATTCGGGCCACGTATCCAGCCCAGTTCCACTTTAGCCTCGCCATACGCACAACCACATCTGTGACACCTGTTGTTCGGCGTAGGTCTTTGTTTGTGATATGGTCTCGTAGCGACACGCCGAGCATCGATCTTTCCATCTTTCGTTGTGCAATTTGGAGCTTTTTTGCGGTTGCGACGGTGAGTGTTGCGGTTTCAGTGCCGTAGGTCATAACTGGCAATACACATTGATCAAACACTTTCCTTTTCAAGCAGACTGGCAGATCGCTTTTAAATACGTCCCGAAGTTTTCCATATGCGGCCCAAGAGAGGATTATTCTTCTATTAAATTCGCATGTTTGGTTGTCTCTGGTTATGCGTATTTCGTGACCTAAATAGGTGTATTTGTCTACGAAATCAATATCTCTATCGCCTACATCTATCTGTCTGCTCGGGACCAAGTTTGTCATACATTTTGTTTTGGAATAGTTTATTCTTAGGCCTACGGTATTACATGCTTCCTGGCGTTCTAATAGCATTGTTTTTATATCGTTAAGATCGTCAGCAAGCAGCACTATGTCATCTGCAGATTTGATAGATTTTTGCCATCTATGGTTAAGCTTTTTCTTTCCCAGTTGAGCTTTTTGAAGGCGAGTTCCAAAACCGCGGTGAACAATTTAGGCGATATCGTATCCCCTGTCTCACGCCTCTACCAATTGGAATGGGTTTGGTGTTTTCGTGGAGTTGAACCGTCATACTGGCGTTTTTGTAGATGTAAATGGTTCTCGTGTAGCGATGGTCGACATGGCGTTCCTGTAGTGCTTCCACAACTGCATCTAACTCGACGGTGTCAAATGCTTTATGGAAATCTATGAAGGCCAGTACGAGTGGTCTGTTGTATTCAATACTTTTCTCGACTATTGTTTTAACACTTTGTAGATGGTCATTGGTTCCGTATCTTGTGCGGAATCCTGCCTGTTCCACTGGTTGGTAGAAGTCCAGTTTATTTTCAAGTCTATTTGTTATTATTCTTGTAAATAGTTTGTAGAGATGACTTAGAAGGCTTACCGGCCTATCGTTTTCTAGGTCAGCTATATCTCCTTTTTTGTGCAGTAAGATCACAATAGCGTTGTTCCATTCATTTGGTACTGTACTGTTGAACAGGCAAAGATTGAACAGGTCTCTGATTTTTCCTAGCAGGTGGACACCTCCGGGAGCTTTGTTAGTCTTTGTTTTACTTAAGGCTAATTCTATTTCATCTAAGGTAATATCTGGTAGTATTTCAGACCCTTGATTTATGATGCCCTTTTTAGTTGATACGATATCTGGTTCAGATTCCGGGATTGGTTTTTTTTGGCTTGTATATAGAAGTTGGTAGAATTTTTCAACGACATTTAGGATCTTCTCTCTGTTCGTTGTTATATTTCCTTGTTTATTTCTGAGTTTAGTTATTTGTCTCTTCCCGCTTCCCAGTTTTCTACGCAGGACCTTCATACTTTTGTTGTTTTCTATGGTTTGTTGAATTTTATCTTTATTATGTGATCTTATGTCGCGCCTTATTGCCTTCGATATCTGTTTATTTATCTCTCGTAGTTTTTCAATGGAGGTTGTCTCTTCACTTAAATAATGTCTGATGCAAATTTTAAGACAAAAATTGTACCATCAGCAGCGATTTACATTGTTATGTAAAATTTCTAAATTTAATTGCTACTTTATAATGTCTAAGACATGTTTGTTGCTGATATTAAGACTTTATTAAATAAACGTGTCTTAGTATTAATTTAAAAATACCTGACTGAATCTGCTTACCTTAATAATCAAATAAATTCCATTTTATGTTAAAAATTTAATAATCCATAAATAATAATATGATTAAATCTGAACACTTATTTTTTAATTAATTTCTTTTTGATGATAAAGGAGGGACCTCTTGGTCGTATAAAAACAATCACGGTGCTGTCCCATTTAATAATTTCGGGCGCATCCCTTACGACTTTAGGCTTGCGTACCGTTCCAGATTACAAAGTACATATAATCTATGTTAAGTACATATTTTATAGCATGTTTATATAGTCTCCCTTTGCATATTGTTTCAAGTAGGGATCTGTACCTTTGTGAATATTAGGACAGTTATAAAATTTAACAACGAAGGGATAGAGAGGTGCTATCTATGAATTATTAATTTTTACCGAATGGAAACTATTAATTCATGAGAAGGTTTAATTTCATAGTGAAACAGTTTTGTTTTAACAATTTAAAACTGGCCCACACAAATTAAATTTACAGTTCCATTCAAACAGAATTAAAATTTATTTTAAATTTTTAATATTAAAGCTTGCTTGTAATGCTGATTGAAAACATGTTTTTTTTATATTCGAAAAGCTTTGAAATATCCCGTCTTACCTTTCAAGATCCGTTTGAAGAAAATCTCCCAACATAACAATTAGGGAATAGAAATGCTTCGCCATAAAAATCCTTCAGGCGATTCCTTATATAAGACATTCATTCTTTTATACGCCAAATAATCATTCCCGCTTTAAAAATTCGCTGAAATAATTCAATTTTATGTCGCGACAATAATAATAAGAATAATAAAAAAAAAAGCGGGGGCGTAAAATATCATTCTTTTTTATTATTTATTTAAGCTTTTGATATAATAACATAAATTTCCTAATATACGCGTAGATAGAACAATATTCGTGTATACACTTTAGCCACTTCTCTTTAATATAATGGCGGTTTTAGGCCTCTTGGAATGAAAACAAATTGCCTCTCTTAGCCGCAACTTAGTGCATAAACAATTCGTGGATGTTTGCCGGTCTTGTTTTGTCGAGTACTAGAGAAACAATACGAATTCTGATAAATTTAATTAGCGCGGTTGACAAAGCCGTCAACGCGCCTCACGGATAGCCCTTTGGGCGCGTAAATGGGTGGAATGAGTCCCTTTAAACCGTCAACCAAACAATGCCATATTCATGTCCGACGGAGAGACGCACAGCTTTTTGTCCTTTGTAATCTTCGCAGAAAGGTTTCATGATTAATGACGTTTTACTGCGATAAATAACTATTGGAGCAAGATGTTTGGAATTATTAATCAACTGTATTATGTTAAGAGATAAAAAATTTAAATAAATGAAATATTATTTGTATGATAATTTCAATCTTACAAATTGAAATAAATTCTGCAAAGCTTTGCTATATTTGTTTCATCTACTGCTAAAAACACAATTTTCATAACTATGTCCCAAAAATTCCATTAAATATGTTCCAAATATTACACATTAAGGTAGTTTAAAATTACATTTAAATCATTTTTTATAGATTAAAAAGAAATCTGTAACATTATTACAGTAATAAATTGCTTAAACTACTGCTAAAAATATAAGTATTGTTTTAAAATTTAGAACATATTGCATTTTTAATCATATTATGTAACTTTACAGCATTCAGAAACTGCTTGTAGCTTTGCTGATGAAGGCATTGTTAAAACAATCACATTTGCAACAAATGTCTCATATATTGTAGAAGCTTATGATAAACTTTAAAAAGACCTCAATAGTTGTTAGTTTATAATAATAATAATAATAAGCGATTTTTATTGTCATACAAATAAATTAACAATAAGGTATATGATCAGTTGGACTCGGTCTTCCTCTGTTCTTCTCCATAAACCATTAGTTTCAATATCACATATCCTACCATAAAATAATAGTGCTTCTAATTATTTTTGGTTATATTATTTGAGTTCTATTTAAACTTCATTTTTCAACACTCCGTGGTTAGTGAGATTTGTTTGACCTTTTTTTCTTTTTATTATTGTGGTCTATTTTATTGGTATTGGGTGCTGTAGGAGGCAAGATACTTTTTGCATATTTTTTTTTATTGGTGTTGATAGCTTTTTTACACTTTTATCTTTGGAGATTTCAGGCGGCTGCTACTACCTAGCAGCTGCCTGAAATTAAAGATTAGATTGGTTTGGTCAGGATTTTGCAGTTTTTTTCTTAATGTTTTTATTGATGGTCATGCTGAGATTTAAGATTAGGTTTCTAGGTATCTAGGCGGACCTTAATTTTACAGTGTTGCTGCTGGTACGTTTTGGTTTTGGATTGAAAAGTTAATGTTTTATGAGTTTGCTATTAAAAAGGCATATAAAAGGATCTAAAAGGTACTTGATTGATACTGTGGTCTAATTGTTTTTGAAGCTTTTATGGCAAAAGCAATGATACAGCCTTTGTGAAAACGCATTTTTACTTAGATTGATTTTAATGTTAAATGAATTGAGATCTTTTGAATGTGATTTTGCTAGTCTTAGTTAGACAAGACTTGATCTGGTAAGCGGCATGTCGACTTGGATGCTCTCAGGTTTTTTTAGTCTGGGTTTTTTTGCGTCCATATTTTTTTCTTAAATACGGTTTTTGTAAGCGACTTAGTTGGCCTGAGATTCGTGTTTAGTGAGATTTAGTGTTGGCTTTGATGTTTTTTTTTGTCTTTGTGGCTTATCTAATTGGTCAAGGGTGGCCTATGAGGCAAGATAATGTATTTGTTTTTGTATGAATAACTATGAATTTTGCTTTATATATTTGTGGTTTGTGAAGTTTTTTTGTGTGAAGATTTTTAAAAAATTTTTGTGGCTTATCTTATTGGTTATGGGTGTTGTGGGAAGAAAAATACAAACTTAAAATTAACTTATAAAGGGTGAGCCAACATATATTGACAATTTTTAAGGTAGGATTGTAAGCTTATTAATTGAAACACAGAAATGAATATTAATTACATACATAATGAAGTTTTTATTGGTATTTAAGTTTTTTGTGCAACATATTCGGACTAAAGCTTTTATTTTCCGTCTAATGTTTTTATTTTAATTCTTCTAATGTATTGGGCTTATTGACGTACACTTACTACTTTAAATATTTTTATAAGAAGAAATTACAAGGAGTTAAATGCAAAAATCTTGCAGGCTAATTAACATCATCTTTTTTGAAATCAATTTTCTTGGAAACATTTGTCTCAACTCCCTGATACACACTTGTTGCTCCATCTTGCTGAAACTACAATTAATGTCTATATCCAACCTCTGAAGTTCCGCAGGTAAAAAAAATTCTAGCATTGTTAAATTCTGCCAAACTGTCGCACTCTTTTGATGTTATTTGGGGTACGTACTAATTTTTGGGGCCCGCGATATACGTTGTTGACATTTTTAGTTTCCATAAAACGTTGGTGCCATTGCAATGTAGTGTTTCTTGAAAGAATGCTACTCCGCCGAAAAACGTTATATTGTTGCACAAATTGTTTCTGAATTTTAATTATGGGTTTGGTTCTGACAAATGCTGTTGCACAAAAAATACGCTGCTGCACCGGCCACGAATCTATGGTTACCAAAACTGCATTATATTCTAGACAAGAGTTGATGTTTAATTACTTTTTGTTCTTAATAGCATTAAATATATTTATTTATAGTAGAAATGCAACGCAATAATTTACATTAAATTTTATGACATATTAAACGTCAAAATAATAAATAAAATGATAAAAAAATAAAATGATTAGCACAAACTAATGACTACGTAGCTCCATAAGAAGTAATCGAGGAGTGTCAAATTGTATGATCTTGGAGGCCAATTAATAGATCCAATTTTTAAAATTATTTTATCCTAAAACTGTCAAAACCACTTAACCGGATCATAGATTTTTTTTTGGGAACACGGGCCTAGTTTGGTAGATAGTTTTTTCGTAGTGTTTCTGGTTTTGTTTTAGTTGTTCCTCTACGTTTATGTAGGTTTTATGTTCTAAGTTATGTTAAGAGTTGCTCTTGTTGTTAAATTTGTTTAGTGTAGTTCACGATATGTTTGTTGTTTGAGAGAATGTAGTTAATCTCGTTTTTGAAATTGTAGATTGAGTTTCTGTAAGATTGTGTTTATGTAGTATGAATCTTTATTCAGCAGATAATTTAGGAGCATTTTACACCCTTCATTTCATTTATCTGAAACAAAGTTACCAACATGTTTTGTGTATTCATTTAGTGGTTTGTCCATCTATGCGTTGAAATCTCCATTAGTTAGAGATAAGTTACATTGGTTAGATATTGATTTTATTTTATTTACTAGGTGATTTAATCTTTTATTGATCTGACTTTATGTACATTTTTCCCCTGCTTTTCTAGCTCCTGTAATATCCCACTTAGTTTTTGACATTTCTTTTTCATTTAACAAAAAAAAAGGTAGAATACCTTTTTTTAATTCTTAAAGCCCGTATTTTATACGTAGCAATATTTAGTATTTTTTATGGCAACCTTGCTTTGCACAGTGATTGTTTTGATCGTTACTTTGCTTGGTAAGTTGCGGCTTGCTGGGAACTAGAGACTTTTTGTCTTTTGTTTTTTTGTCTGTTTATGGTACATATAAAATGATAATTTATCCACCACGCTTTCCACGCGAGTTAATGGGTTTGTATAGTCTATCAACTTGGGACTTTATATTTTTTTTAATTCAATTATTTAACGTCGGTCTATTTCTGCTGCCAAGGCTAATCACCAGCGCTAGAGGTTAAGATTACTGCGTCTGGGAATTTTGCCGCAAATTCAGGAATTTCAACCTAAATTATTGAGTTTTTTAACGTGCACTGAACATCAAGGCATACTCATTACAACAAATTTTTTCTTAACCAGAAAAACTGACCCTCCAGATAGGGGGCTTGAGGTTTGAACCTAAGAAAAGGCAGCTGATTTGGGCTGACAAAAACACACTCGCCAAAACTCAGGGCAAGTGCAGCGTTTTAACTTGCTAAAACTTCTATATAAAAAAACTATAAAATGGCGAATTTTAAAACAAACGTACCCTATGCAGTCTGGCTATCTGATTGAGTTTATATTTCTTCTGGGTAGAAAAGGCAAATTGAGACCAAAAATTGTCCTTATTTACCACTTCTACTCAGAAGGAAAATAAACTTGGAAATTATATAAATTAAGGACGTCTGATGTTAATAAAAATTAACAAATACATTATTTTTTTATTGAATGGGAGGAGAATCTTTCTATAGACTCGCAAGTGTTGGATTTGCCCTCACAGGCGCCTACTGACTAAACTTCACACCTACTGGGCCATTGACCTTTTTGCCTAACTGTACTTGCTCAATAGGCGTTGCGTAGAAGTTGGAGGGAACTTGTCTATGTCTGAGAACAGACTGTTGGAACATTTAGTCTGTCTGGTTTTTATTCTAGGAGATGTAGTGTAGATATAATTATCTTGTTGCATTAGCATAGGATTTTTCCTTACTTACGTTGGGTGTGTTCCTGTGAGGAGCAGGAATCTGCCGTCGAGAGGCAGATGTCTTGGTTTTTAATTAAAGTTTTGCTTGCTTTTAGCTTGATGTAAGCCGATGTAGCTTGCAGTGTGCAAATTTTTGCACGCGGCACATGTTGCAACATGCCTTGTTTCCTTTGTCGTAGTGCATGTGGAGTTGGTAGCACATTGGGAAAGGTTTTCTCTTCTTTCCCAAGCGTTTGACAGAAATAGGAGCGAACCCGAAAGCGATAGACTTTGCTTGCATCGTTTTAGCATTGATGCACTCGGGCACGTTCTTAATGACATATTATAAGGTTTTTTATTTATCCTAACTGGATTGAGTATGCACATAATTGCTCACGACCTTCGATTGCGGGCCGGAAATTTGCGATCGATGGTGGTGTTCATTGTTTTGAACAACGCTGACAATTCAGGAACTGCGATTTTAATTCGTATTACGATGGGCGCTTTGAGGCGGACGCTGCTAAAGAGTTTGGACTTGTCGGAGGGCTTAAGGAGCTAGCAGGCCGTCTAGAAGTGGGCGCCTGGGCCTTATGGGCCGGCCGGGTTGAAGACTCTTTGGTCTTGATGGCTGATTGCTTTTTTGGCGCAAGTTGTGTCTGCTTCATATCATATGTGAGGATGTCGATCCTTTCGGCCTTGTGCTTGACTATCTTGATGACGTTTTTTCTAGCTTTCTGAATTATTTGTCCTGCTTTTTCTGGTGCGCTTCCATTTTCTGGAACTTGCCATATAGATTTGGCTATCTGTTAGTTTGGGAACGGCGGGATGGGCTGGTGGATCCATGCTGTAAAAAGTGCTGAATTAATTAATTAATAGGAATTGAATAATTAATTCAGCTCAATCAATTGTACGGCGTACCTGATCTACCCACGATTTGCCGACAAGATCATCTTAAAATCCAGCGACCTAGAAGATTTTACAGAGGTGCTGCAGCAGCTAAACCAAACGTCTAAAGAAGAAAGGTTTACAATAAAATTATTCTACTGCATAGAAACCATTAGTCTTACTAGAAAGAGTATAAATAAAATGCAAACAATACAAAGAGCAATGGAGCTCACTATGATCGGAAACTCTTTACGGGACAAAATCAAAAACGAGACAATCATAGTATAAATTAAAGGTCAACGACTTGGCGGAAAAGACAGTGAAGTTAAAATGGAGCTGGGATGGCCACGTTGCAAGACTAAACACCTATAGATGTTCAGTCATGCCAAGAGATATTAAATCAATTGATAGGAGGGGTTGGTTTCACAAAACTTAAGATTGACAGACATGGAAGATGTACGGACAGGCTTAAGTCTAGGAGTGGACTAAAAAAAGCTGAAAGAAAAATGAGATTTTTGGTTGTTAAAACCAAATTTTAAAGTTTTTTTAAAAATATTAATTCCAGTTAACATTTTTTCTTAAATTGTTTAAATGTGCCATTAGATCAAAATATGGGTTATAAAATGATTTTTTTGAAAATCAACAATTAAACAATCTACGAAGTTTGAAATATTTTGGCCTTAAATCAGGTTTTGAAATTACTTTACTCAAAATATCAAAAGAGAGTGCTTTTGATTGGGCCTTAAACGAAGTTTGGCTTGCAATTTAGCTTGATGTAAGCCGGGCAGCCGTTGTAGGTTACAGTGTGCGGTCCTTTGCACGCGGAGGATGTTGCAACATGCCTTGATTCTTTTGTCTTAGTGCATGTGCAGCTGGGATGGGCTCACAAATATTTGGATGCCATCTTTTCCGTTTGTCCTGCGATGGATGATAATGATCATTGATTTCCTTTGGGGCGGTAACGTTGTTCTCTTGCTGGATCTCTATCGGTGCTTTGTCCTCGGAGATTCTGGAATTGACCGGGTTCTTGGCAGGTCTCTTGACTTGGGTTGAGGAGTCTAAAGTTTTGGTGGGCTGAAGCTTAGGCCGAGGAGTCCAGAGTCTTGGTGGGCTGAAGCTTGGGTTTATTAGCTGGGGATGGTGCTGGGATCTTCTTGATTTTGATGGTAGAGATCTGTACCGGGGGTTCCCGTGTCGTGGCAGGCTTGTTGTTTCGCCTGGCGACCAGCGCAATGTTAGCCGCTGCAGAGGCGGTTGCGCTGTTAGATATTTATTTGGAGATGTTCTTGCGCAGGTCCAAGAAGATTTTGTTGAGATCAAGTCGGTTTTGCTTTATATTATCTGCGAGGATAACGATCTTTTTGGCATCTTCCCCGACCATCCCGATGACCTTTTTTTTGGGTTTCTTGTTCTACTTCTTAAGGTGCGCCTCCATCTTTTGGAACTTGACATATAGATAGGCCAAGATTTGGCTATCTTAGCTTGGGAACGGCGGGATCGGCTCCTTAGGGTTATTTTTGATTTTAGCATTTTTATATTGGCAATATTCTAATAACCAAACTGAAGATTAGCTTGCAGTTATAATCTCAAATTTTGACCAAATATTTTAAATTGTAAATAATGTCTGTAACAGTTTGTACTCAAAAAGACCGTTTTGCATACAAGAATGCTAAACGCGGGATTAGAGGAAATATATGTATACGAAATCAAAGCAGCTCTAAAGCACATGAAGAATAATAAATGCTCGGGAGACAACCGCATTACAACCGAAATGTTAAAATTTGGCATATCAATGCTGGATAAAACTGTGTAAACCTACTCAACAAATGCTTGTAAGAAAGTAGAATGGTTGTGATTATATTCAAAAAGGATGACACATTTAATATTGAAAACTACCGCCTCATCAGTTTGCTCTCACAACTATATAAACTGTTTACCAAAATTATTTGCAGTCACCTAACAACAAAACTCGAGTTTTACAAACTTGACCATTTTCACACACTACGTTATCTAATAGAATAGACCACCGAGTACAATACTCTGCTCTATCTGGCGTTTGTAGATTTTTACAAAGCTTTTGACACTATTGAATCGAAACAAGAAAAGACATAATCTGACGCTTTCAAAAAAATGCAAATGGGACTCGAAAGGAATAAAGATACTACTTAATATTAAGCGACCCATAAGAACTAACTGAGATATTGCAGCAGCTAAACCAAACGTCTAAAGAAATTGGACTGAACACCGAAAAAACAAACATCTTAAGTTTGAATTCAAAAACATTACTAGACAATGGCATTATTGAATTCGTAGATCACTACATTTACTTTGGATACATAATCAAGCTAGGAAAAGAAAATTAAATTTGTCAAAATTCAACAGACACATAAACTATACTTGAGCGGCATTTTGTAAACTGCAGCATTTTCTGGAAATCAAAAGCATACTCATAAATCTAAAAAGAAAAGTTTACAATACGTTTATTCTACTACCTAGAAACCATTAGTCTTACCAAAAAGAGTGAATTTATTGCAAACAATACAAAGAGCAATGGAGCTCACTCTGATCGGAATCTCTTTATGGGACAAAAAAACGAGACAATCAGAGAAAATTTAAAGGTCATTGTCGTGGCGGAAAAGATAGCGAAGTTAAAATGCAACTGAGAAGGCCACATCAGTTATAGATGCTCAGACTGCTGGGAGGGGTTGGTTTTACAAAACTCAAGATTGACAGACATGGAAGATGTATAGAGAGGGTTACGTCCAGGAGTGGACTTAAGAAAAAAAAATAAGATTTAAAGATCTAAATTTCAGTATGAACATTTAAATTGTTTCTTAATTTGTTTAAACCCGATTATGAAACAAAATTTTAATTATTTTTGTCTATAAGATCAGAATTTTGCTATAATACCAAAATCCGCTTACAAACATTGAAATTCACTAACAAAATTAGAAGATTAAAAACTTATTTATTAAGTGCTTAAGTTTATAATTAAATTTACAACATTTTAAATATTTGTATTGATTTTCAAACAATTTTTTTTATGAATTGCTTACTTAAATCTATCTCTGTTTGAAGAAGCGATTTTATAACAATACATCTAAGTTTGCAGCAAACATGTCATCTGACTAAACACTCACAACTAAATTTAATCATTTTCGATGTCTCAGTTTTCATGTGTCAATATTTTCATTAAACATAATATAATATATATTGTTTTAATTAAATTGTTTATTTTGGAATTAGTTGAATTATTTCAGCTAACTTACATTGTACGTCTACTCTCTATATACGTGAAGAGTGCTATATCATTTCAGTGATTATTAAATATACTCAAAGGCACACTTTACGTTATTAAACTATATAATCTTAAATTGTATTTTCAAGCTTTTTACATCCCATCTACGCATTATTCTCCGACTAGGGGTAAAAAACGGTTTTAAATTTGTTTAGACAACAGCGGCATCATTCTGATCCTTACCAACTTAACGGATATCACGTTTATATAAAACACAAGGCTTTAATATCTCCGACTACATTAATACCTAATAGGATTAATTTAATCGCATTATAAAACCCGAAAATTTCAAACTTTGTAATAAATACCTTCAGAAAAGAAAATAGAAAAAAATACAATAAAGCCGGTTAGAAATTTATAGCGTAATATATCAAAAACAAGATTATCCTACACAATGTGGAACATATTAATTTAAATATATTGTAAAAAACGCATATATTTACATATCAATTTTGTAGTCTTCAATCATGTTCGCTTATCGATCGTCTTTCAAGGCTGTTCTGTTCTTAATACCCGCTTTGCATCGTAGTCACGGGGAAAGAAGGGGCCGGCTAATATCCCAAACACTTTAAGGGGTTGTCCCCGTGCGCGCATTAACGGCACAAACCGAATCTACTCCCAAATTGGGTGCCCCCGCACTCGTTTACTGCAGATTACCAGTGGATCGGGATAATTTTTTTTTGTGAGGATTCAATCGGTCGCCACACGTGTTTGGAATTTCTAGCTATAATAAACAGATGCCGTTATGTACAGATTTCACATAAAATACCGTAGTGTATAAAAAATATTTTTAAATGTGTAAAAAATTGTTTGATGTGAAATAGGGGTTGATGAGCCCGGCGCATTCACCATTTATTGGAATTGATTTTATCGAGCAAAAAACTTTATACAGCTTATTTAATTTATTAAAAAAAGCGATGCTTCAGTTTATCATTGATACTTATTGATTTTGTTTAATTCTAAAGAATGAGGCAGCTTTGTTCTTTAAGTTTGTTGAAGCAGATAATAAGGAAGCGACTTATAGATAAAATAATTGGTTTGGAAAGTATGAGGTTAATTGCAAAGTGATTGGGACTTTTTTAAATTATCTGTCGTTTTTTGTGTCTTTATTAATGAAGCGATAATAGCTTCGAAACAATTAAGAGAATTATTTGGTTTTAATATGTGAAAATTTTGCTTAGAATCAATCGCGAAGCAAACTAGTATGATAGAATGTTTAGCAATTGGTTTGAGGTTCATTGCTTGCTTAGCATAGCTTTAGTTGGTATTCATCAACTATAATTTTATAATATGCATCCAAGGAGACAAATAAACGTTTGTAAAAGGAAGATCCAAATCATACATTGACAATACTATAGCAACGTTGGAAATGGCTGGTACATATAATACAGTACAAACGGAAGAGGACAAAAGGAAGACAAAAGAGAAAGAAGATGGAACATAAGAAGGATGGATAAAGAGAGCTATGGAAGCAGAGGAAGTGACAGAGAACAAAAATATAGTAGAAAGATGCGATAAGTACTCGGAAAAGGCAAGGAAGGCAGCGGAAGTACAGAGAATGAGAAAGAAGAGGACCGTACTGGAACGATGATGTCAAGGAAAACAGGATAAATCAATACCAATAGCAAGAAAGGGCAAAATACAGAGAAAAAGGGGAGAAGATTTTGACGAAGCTGAAGAAAAATTTAAAAAGGACACTTCTTTCAGAGCTTTTCACTATTACCTAAACTGTGGAATCTAGTCTATAATGAGCTACTTTGGATGTGGCTGCCGGAAGGAGTGACAATAACGGCATTTGCCGATGACGTGGCTTGGGCAGGTAGGAAGATAGACATAGAAATAATATAACATACGTTAGTAGAGGGCGAAGCGTGGTAGGAAGATAAGAAAGGGTTAAAAAAGGTATTGGAAAACAAAATTGACAAATCTACAATCATTAAGAAATGCTTGAGTGAGCAAAAGAAATGCAGAGCACTTAGAAACAGTACTGAAGAAAAATATAGATAAATTAAAATTGAAGTAAATGCACAAATTAAAAGTTACTGAAGTCGAAAGAAGGAGGAACGCTAACTGGAAGCAAACGAACATTGAAAAAAGTAATGAAGAAGAAAGAAACAAAGATGGCCAAGACAATTATGCCTACCAAGCAATGGAAGGTAAAAGGATAGATAAAAGAAGAACATTTTTTGAAACATAAGTGCTCAAGGAAAGCAAACTGACGGAATTGACTAAGTATGAAGGAGTGAGGATACGACGAGGATGAAGTTAATAAAGATTTAGAGAAGAGGTAAAAGTAAAGTTTATATTATTATAAGAGGTTTACAATTTGTGTAATTGCAAAGCAAGATAATAGTGGTAGGAGGATCTTGCAGTAATCACGAAGCGACGAAGATGGAAATGTTAACTTTATACTTTAGTTTAGTATAAAGTAACAAAAATACTCCAAGAATTGTAAATTGAGACAATAAAATTTAAAATATTATAATGTATAAATTCAAAGCTTTGTCTATAATTTCGGATTAATTGAACCGCTTCTGAATGGTATATCAATATGCATAGATTTTTCCGGTGTATGGCTTTGTGTTTATGTTAATTAATTAAGTTGTAATACACTCGAGGAGAGACAATGGCAATGCCCGTTTGCCACTAGTACACCGCGTGTAGACACATCATCACATTATGTACATGTAATTAGGGGCTTCCGGATTATTCTCATTAGGCCTTACCGAAACCAGTAATCTAATAATATGGAGAGACCGATGAGCGATCATTAATTAAGAACATGTAATGATTGATATCATGTTGCCCTTCGTTAGTTAACGACTAATCTCATTTTAATTGACTTATTTAATCAATAAAATTTAATTTTAGAAATTTATATAAATAAAATAATTTGCACACGTGCTCAATTTATGGGTTTTAATGCCGCCCCCATATAACGTAACGCTCATTTTAACAGAATTATTCATACGGCTAAGGACGCGAACCCACCTTCTTTTACCTCCCAACTTTGTAATACGATGTTCGCGCCCGGTTGTAAAATAATTAACATTTTCATTTGATGGCCTCGCAGTGCTGCAGAGCGAACTGTGTATTAAAGCGATGAGATGAGGGAAAAAAAGTAAAGGATAGAATGGTATGGGTTGTAGGGGGTGAAATGGCTGGAGTTAATTAAATTAAAGTAAAAAATAATCGAGGTGCATTGTGGAACGTGTTGGGATAGGGCAGGGATTTTGGATAAAAAAATTACTTGATTGAATGAATTAAATTTTATTACAATGGGAACTTAAAATAAATTAGAAACATTGGATTTGAAAACATTTTATGGTTTTTTAAGACATATGTTACTATAATATTTAACGAAAAATACTAGTAAATAATTATAAAGCGACTATTAATTTTTTTTTTGAAAAAAAAAATTAATTGCAGCTAATTTTAATGTTTAATTTATTAAAATGAATAATTAGTGACATTGTTATCTAAAAGCTAAAATCGAAGTGACATAAGGTGCTTGTAAAGTTGCTGATAATCCGACTAAATAAGTTATGGGCTGTAAATTAGTCGCAAAGTAATCTTGAGAGAAACTGTTAATTAATAGCTAAACTTTAAGAGATATATAGTTTTTTGTAACATAATTGCCGACTGAATGAAACTATTGCGTTAAATTAGACTTAAATGAATTGACAAGTTGTACTTATTTGCTATCGGCGATTCCAGTTTTTACATTTTACAGGGTGTCCTAGAATAGTAGTTCTAGACCAAAAATTATATTAAAAAAACGGTGAACGGCATTTTGTAGATACTATGTCAAGTTTTAAAAAAAGCATGGGAAAACTGTTTTGTGAAAATTTATTACTGTTATGTTTTTAAATATAATTTACGTAGACAACTGAAATTGTCTTTAAATACCTACGGCATTTTGCTTGCCTATCTCAGCTTACTGTTATTTTTAATCTTTATTTTTAATCAAAACATAACGGACTGGACCAATTACTTCTGGAACGTATCATTATGTTTATCATAATTTTCTCTTAATTTTATTGGAGTTTTAGGCAGGAACATTATTGTGTATTCCGGGTTATCTCCTGTTCTACAATATAAAAAGTCATTCAAAAAGAGCCGTTTTAATGTTTACCAGAAAATTAAGTCAACCTCACCGATACTCTAAGCACGTTATACGCCGCATTTTGAAAAAAGTTTAAACGTGAGATTACTATACACGTGCACAGACAACGAAGATTACAATGTAAGGAGAATATTGCAGGTGCAGCGGTCAGTATTGCCAAATTTGTCAATTTTACGATATTTTCAACAATTGGGGCTTTTGAAGATTGAAGCCAAAAGATCACGGATTGCATCGGAAGTTTGCTGACTGGGTCGTAGAGCAGTTGGAAAGTTATTCCGATATTGGCAAATGAATTATCTTTGAAAACCAGCCACATTTTAGAAATTGTTACGAAGGTTGCATGAAATGCCTTTGCATCCCAAAAACTTACTGTATACCGTGAGGTTTATGGCATGGCGGCTCTATCAGAACTTGAGAAGATTGATATTATTTGCTGAGCGAGAAGTTTGGTGGTTTATGCATTGGCCGTCGCGATCATGTGGTTTGATACTTGTAGGTTATTTTTTCTAGGTCTACGTTAAAGAACAAGTCGATGCCGAGGAGCTGTTGTCTCTCTTGCTTTAGGGCCTGAAATGAAAGTCCTTGTTCAAACTACTGTATCAGTTTCTTTTGTTTGCCTACAAAATCAGTTTTTTTATAATAGGTATTATGGCGTTGACAATATTTTACCGGGATTATTTTTCAATTTTTAGGTCTTTTGGGGAAATTCCTTTAATAACCTGAATTTACGTGGAGGAGATTGTTTGGTATTTTCTGGCAGTTTTTAACAGTGTTTTATTTTCTCAGAAGCAAACATTTTTGACGGACAGCGTTATACAATATTCAAAAGCGTTTTATGTCTAGTTGGATTCTGGAGTAGTTTATAGCTTTGCTAGGTCTTATCAGACAATTAAAGGAAGGAACTTTTAATAAAACTTACTTTTGCATAAATTATACAAGAAGTGAGCGACTATTGATGGTGTATGTTTCTAGTTTAACTAGAATGTATGCAGTATATAAATGAAAATATTTATGTTGTAACTAAAAAGAATAATTTTTGGTAGGTGCATCATTCATCTACACCAAATTGACTTATGTTCTATAAAAATAACATAAAGCATTTTATCTTGTTTTGTTTTATTAATTTAAATTATGTTTTTAACAAATGTTTTATTGTTTCAGGTAAGCAAATCTAGTTGATGGAAGCGTTTTATAAATTGTAAGTAGATAACTATTAATGACTAAGCTACCTACTGTTAGCATTAGAGCAATAATATTTGCCGAATAACTTTAGCTTGTGACATGGATTTTTTGCGTCACACTTAACATGTTAGTAGTTATTGTCTCGAACCAAATTAATTGAGATTATTACTATAGGATCATTATAGAAGCTATTCATAGTGGTTTCGACACATTATGTTTAGTGTTTCTGGCTTTGTGATAGTGAATTTTGCCTTCAGCTTGCTTAGATAGACTTATGTTTTAGTAATGTTGGTCTAAGATGTTAGCGATTATTTTTTTTTTGCGAATGAGAAACATTTTTTATAAATTTAATCTGAATGTACACATAAATACTTTGAGGACCGTACTAATAGGCAGAGATTAAATCTCGGATTGATCCTAGATTCATGAATTCGAGATTCATTTTGCTAATTGTTGATTGGCTCTAAGACAGTTTACGGATATTATGATGGCGACTTAAGTTGCGATCGGGCAATGCGTTTTTCGCTTAATTCTTGGATCGAGTTGAAAACTATGCAACCGTCAATATAATCTTAGATTCAAATAATCTTGGTCTGGATCAATCTTGGATTGCTTATTAGTGTGTCATTTCTTAAATTTAACATTTGGTAACAGGTTATGTTTCAATTTATAATGAATTTTAAATATAAAATGACTAAAATGTATAAATTATAAATATCAATTGTGTTTTACAGATATAAACAAGGTCTATACAGTATAAATATACTGATATATACTCCACAAACTTTGACAAAAATTCAAATAAGATTTAATCTCAGACTATTAGTACGGGCATTTGTACATGAAATTTAGCCAAAAATAGCGTAAAATTGGCTAAATTGCACATAAAGCTCATTTATAATGAAAGTTTCAGACAAGAAACTATTTGTTGTGTATTTTTAACGTCTTTTGGTATATTTGGCTAGTAATATTGGTTTTTTCATGTTTTTTTTTTTAAATTTTGTAGCGACTGAAGTGAGTTGTATAATCATGCGCCGCCTGTTCATTGAAGCATAAGAGTATCCGGCTCTTGAAGAATGCTTATAGTTTGTAGAGCATTTTTGACTTGCTTATTTGCAAGTTTGTGGAGGAACTATATACTTTGCGTTTAAATTGTGGTTGCTTGGTTGATTTCTTTGGACTTAGGTTTGGAGTATCTTTGGTGTTTGTATGGGGTTTAGAGTATCTTTGGTGTTTGTATGGGGTTTTGGTTGTTTTTTTCGCGAAAAAAAATCCGACGTGGTTGAAACGAAATGATGTTTTTAATTTTATTTAGTGGTGAATGCATTTAAACACTAGTTGGCGTAAGTTGTGGTTTCTAATATGAACGTCATATTGCTGTTTTAATGGCTTTAATGTGCCATTATCAGAGGCGGTTTGTAAGGCTAGGTTCACGAGAATGATGTTTGTGTTTACTTTAGTGTTCAATGGGCACTTGCACGTGTTGTCTCTAATATTTAATGGTACTATTAGGAGCGTGCGGGCAATAACGTTGCATTGGTTTTATTTATTGACGGGTTGCTTTCATCTTAAATCTTTGTTATTTTTTGTTTTATGACAGTAACGACGTTTTGGAAGCTGCGCTTTCTGTTGGTTTTGTTATTTTTTTTTTAAATGGCGCTGGTGACACCTCTGTTGATGGTGATTTGTCGATACGTAACGCAACTTACATAATTTTTTCTATGTATATAGTAGGCAGGCATGCGTTTGGGATTTTTTATCACCATATTGTGCTTGTTTTTAGGTCAAAATTTGTGCGGTTTTATGTTTTTACGGTTTTTGCTTTAATGGGCTCTCATCTGAATGATGCGTAAAGATTGGAAAGCATTTGCCTATCAAGCGCCCTGGTCAGTTATTTTCTGCGACTAAATAGAATTTTTTTTGGTTGCTTTCAGTAACTGGCATTTATTTGTATGTGTGCCGTATTCTGTCTTAGAGCATTATTGATTGTATCGGGGTTCAAATTGATGTTTGTTGCTTGGTTTGTGTTGTCGTTAAGTGTATGGACGCCAATCTACTTTGCTGATCATTTGCGGACGATATACTTACTCGTACGTGTTGAACTGTATCTGCTTGGTTATGTATATTTTTGCTTATTATTGCATTGTTATACAAACACTGTTGTCGATTGGTTTTTATTGATGCGACCGCTTTTGTTGCGTGAGTGGAGGAGTTTATCTGTCGACACAAAGACAAAGATTTATAGTTGTTTAATACTTTACGTAGTTCTACTTTCTTATTTGGCTCGAAATTGGTCTTGACATGATCAATCTCAGCCGCGATCTGAAGAGGTTTTATTTGGAGAACGTTTAACTAGGCCTGGACGCTGCCATATAAGCAATCTGACTAACATGTTGTACGGGTGCACTCAGCAAGGACAACCCTTTTTTTTTGCTTTTCTTGGCTCGTCTTTGTTCTTGCTCCTTGTCTCTGTCAAGCAAAGGTTTGGTAAGGACAGTGGGCAGTGGTCTAAGTTTGTCGTATTTGGCAGCGGTGCGGCACGGCAAGTAGCTTGCCGTTCTTTTTTTTGGGGACTCCTTGTTGTAAAGAATTCTTAGTTGCTTTGGTTTCGAGGTACGGTGGCTTTGGGATGGTTTTTTTTTATCTGAGGAAGTGGTTAGGGGTTTGCTATTGTTGTCTACAATTTTTTTTTTGCAGGTGGCATGTCTATGGTTGGCTTGCGGCTTTTGCAGGTGCCTTTTAGCTATTCGTTTGGTTGGTTCTCACTTTTTTTTTGCTTTTTTTAGTTTTGTTCTTTTTGACTAGTTTCTTTTTTTAAATGTGGTTTGCGGCCTGTGACGATATACTAGCTAGGGACTTTTTGTTAATTGTTGGTTCAGTTTGATTGGTTTGCGTTTTTTTATTTGCACGTGACTTGTGTTGGGGTGGGTTGCAATGCTCTCCGGGGACATTTTTTTTTTCTTTGTCCATCACTGATTGCTCTCTGGGTGCTTATTGAGAGGAAAAGTGATTACGTTGGTATTTAATCGGATTGGTTCGGTTGAGATTGGGCAGTTTTTTGCATTTTTTTTTTTGGGTTTTGTTTGGTGTCATTTTTAGTTAGGTTGCTGAAATCAGTTTTTCACTTGTTTTTTGGTTATTGATATTAGGGCATTTCTTGGAGTTTGGCTTTTGGATTTGAGTTGGTTTGATCGGGGACAGTCTTTCATAGTTAGCTTTCTCCGGGTTTTGTTTTTTTATGGTTGGCTAGGGTTTTTTACTTTTTGGTAGGTATTTTTAGGTTGGGTTGCTTCTTTTTTTCTTTGCTTATGGTTTGCTTGATTGCTGAAAGGTTTTGGCGCTAAGCATCAGCTAGGGTTCAGCTTTTTTTTAGTTTTTGTATGTGCCGCTGCAGTTCTTCTAATCTTGCATTGGTGAAATCCACGATGAAAGCGGCTTTTTTATGTTCTATTAACTAGGTTTTTTGTTCTTGATTGCGGCGTTGATTGACCATTCTTATTTTTTGTCTGGGTAGTTTGTTATTTGGCATTTTTGCAGTTGCAATTAGCTCTTTTGCCGTTAATAGGTCTATACCTCCTTATCATTTTTAGTGTTGCGATCGGGAGCACGCATTGGGGTGATCTTGCGATGTAATTTTTAAGTTTCTTTTGCTTGTTGATTTGACTTAACGTTGCGTGATTTAGCAGAAACTTTACTTTACTTTACATCAAAGTACAAAAATTGCTTAAGCAGGTGTAGTTTTCTAGAGGCGCCATTTGCAGGCAAGCATGGGTTTGGTAAGGGCAGTGGTTTAAATTTGTTGTGGGTGACAGCGGTGCCTCAAGGCAAGTGGCAGTGGCTACTCCATACTTTTTATGGTTTTTTTGTTGATTTGGCGTCTGGACCCAAGATTTTTTTTTTGGGTTAGGAGGGGAATCTTCTTAAAGACTTGGCAAGTATCGGATTTACCTTCACGGGCGACCTTACCAACAAACTTAGAAAAAAATTGCCGGTTTGATATTACTTAATGAATATAGTGTGCCAGTCTTATAGGCGCTACATAGTATTGTGGCGATTTTGTATTACGACTATGTCTGGAAATCAGACTATCTAACCGGCTTTAAGAAGTTAACCATTAGTTGGCTAAAACCTGTGCTGAAGTTGATATTAATTTCTTAAAATTGTTGCCACTCACTTGGTATAAGCGGAGCAACAACTGATTTTTGTCGATGATGTTTGCGCTATTTGCAAAATCTGCCGCTTGAACATAGGATACGTCCTTGCTGTCTTTAGGGGTACTTCTTGAAGGGACGGTGGTCTGCTGATGATTAGAAGGTGCCTTACTGTGGGTCTTGCCAAAACAACTAGCTTGCAGTTTGACATAAACTGGGCATCCTTTATAGCTGGCAGTGTGCGACTCACCGTACCCGGCGCACGTAGCTACATGACCGGACTCTTTTGATAAAGCACACGCGGAGCTTGGATGAGCCCCGGCGCACTTGACACACGCATATGGTGCGTTGCATTCTGCGGTCTTCTTTTTGTACTCAACCATACAACGAAGCCCGAAGATCTCCGTGAGAGAGAGTATTTCTCTGCTTTCAACTCCTTGAGGGGTTGAACGTACAACATTGGGAAGGATTTTTCGTTCCTTCTCCCATGCGTGTGACGGATGTTGGTTCAAAGCTCCGAGCGATGAGCTCGGCTTGCACCACGTCTGACGTGACGCAATCGGGAATGTTCTGAATAACATACTTTAGGATCTTTTCAGCCTCTACTTGAAAGGTGTAGTGCACCACATTAGAGGTACACTGCTCAATCACAGCACGAAAGTCGGTATGCGTGAGAGGGTGCATACGTATGTTGTCAGCCACGTTTACGGCGCGGTCGATAGTGATGATTGCAACTTAGGTTGCCAACAGCCCTGGATACAAGGATTGTGATGGGGGGATGGCGTCATGTGCCAGCGTCTTCTATTGGTACTAGCGAGATGAGGGACGAAAAGGGCTTGAAGGATCAACAGTCTGGCCCGAGGCGGCTGACTGAGCCTTAAGGGCAGGCCGGGTTGAAGACCGTTTGGCTTTGAGGGCTTAGGGTTTTTTGGCGCTGAAGGCCTAGTATTAAAAGAGGTTAAGAAGGATTTTTCTTGAGCTTCTTGGACTTTTTTTTCTTACCTACGGACTGAAATTCCTCTTATGGGGGCGTGGCATTGGGGTGGGCGGTTACCTTGGTCTTCATCCTGTTTATCGATTTTTTGCTGGATGGACTGGAGTCAACTGGATTCTTGGTTGGTTTTTTGAGGGAGGCATAGACCTGGGGCTCCGGTGACTTGGTGGGCTGGGGCTTAGCGGGGGTTGTTGCCGGAGTTCCTACGGGGATGGCTGGCTGGGCAAGTTGCTTAACCATCTTTGCGGTCAGGTCCGCAGAGCAATCGGCAACCATCTTTTTGATTTCTTTTGTGGTGTTTGTACGAAGGATTGGAGGGTGGTGCCGAAATCGTATTTTGCTTGCTTGGTCTTGTCGAAGACGATTTCGATCTTTTCTGATTTGTTTTTGACCATCCTCATCAGTCGTTCTTCCATATTCTTTATTTTGGTGTCTTGTCTCTTGATGTGGTTGGCCATCTTCTGGAACTCCAGGTACAGAAAGGTGAGGACTTGACTGTCCGTGAGTTCCGAGTCGCGTTCCGTTTATAAAATTAAATTGGATTTAGTGGATAATTAATTGAGTGACCAGTTTAATCAGTTATCCGAGCTTGAGGTGCAATGAAAATTGCAATTTTGGTTGTGGTAGGAGCTCTTCTTTTTTTGATCCTCACTTTACGGCGGTTTGGACTTCACTACCCCCAGAATGAGTGCTGCGCAGAAAACGAGTTAAAGAAAATTCGAGCGCGCGGACCGCATACGGAACGCCTTTTGAGAGGGCCCCGTGGAAGAACGGTGCTTTTGTTTTCTTCCACCATGTCGTTGACATACCTTTAAAATTATCTAGAAAATTAGGATTTCTTAATAGATGGGGAAGAGCATTCGAAACTATACTATTTCTTCGAAATTCTATTCAAAAACGAGCTATTTGGATCATCATATTGCCAACCCAAAATTGACTAATGACTTATATACATTACAACACCGGCGTAATGTTGCAGACCTTTGCATTTTCTATATTTATATTTCCATGGATAACGAAATACAAGACATATTGCCATCTAAACAAATATTTACTCGTAGGCTTACTAGCAATTCTAACAAATATATACCGATACATGGAATAAACTTTCCAGTTGAGTATTTTTCGAGACTTATAAGCCACAAATATTTAAGGTCAATGTTCATAGACTTCTTAAATGTAGTTTTCAATTAGATAGTTTTAGCGAATGTGGTTTCACTCGTTAAATATCAAAAGTAGATTTATAATTCTTAAATATCACATTTCGAAATTTAAAAAAATATATATAGCTAATTGTGTGCAATCTTTTAATCTAAAGCGACAGACGGGTACGACAAAAGAAACAATTGGCTTAAAATTATGGGAAATTATTTACCCCTGCTTATCGCGAAGAAAAGGCGATTTTTTTAAAAGAACTAACAAATTTAAATTACATAATTACATCCCGACGAAAGCAAACTATTAATTTAAAATTAGTCGCTTATGAGCGAAATCGTTAACCATTTGCTAACATTAAAGCTGATGGCTGTTAATATAAATTATAGTCGAATTGAGATAAATAATTGCGAAGACATAGACAAGCTTAAGACGAGGAACTATTCTCATCTGTCAATCCAAGAATAGCAATATTCGTATAATTGTAGTTTATAAGTCATTGAACAAATCACTATGAAAAAAAATCAATGTTAGCGTTCTAAAGTTGTGTAAATTTATATATTTGTAACATAATTCTATTAACATGTCACATGTGATCTTTTAACTAGCAGTGTGATAAATGTTTGAAAGGACGACAAGCATTCAGCAAAATTTAATAATAAAAATATAAATCTCCCTCTAACAGCCTTGCAAACCCGGTTAGACTGATCGAATTAGTAAACTAAATGTCTCTCGTTTTTCAATTAACTTAAAACTACAAAACTGGAGCCTTAATTAACATTCAAACACACACACGTTCATTTTAAAATTAATTAATCAAATTATAAAACTCTCCATTGCATGCATTTGCTGAAACTAAAAGAGACTAAAACTTTCAATTTAATCTGAAACAATTCTCTTCCGACGATTTTTCTCCATCTCTATTTACTAAAAGCGCCTTCAAGTGAATTATTGTACACCCTTCGGAGACTAACTAGCAAGCTAGTCCATTCCTGGGGAGAGAGAGCTGCGAACTCCCTTATTTATTTATCTCGAGTTGTACATCTGATGTATGCCCACATGTGCTCCTATAAATGTTCCCAATTCCACTCAGATGGTTTTCTCCCCCCTTTTTTTCTGGGCAGTATATATTTTTTTTCTTCTTGTATCCGCCCAGGTTTTAAAAAGCGGGTCTAAAAACAAATCGTCCCTGTCGGGGAGCTAATTTAAACGAATTTATCCTCGAGTCCTTGCGGCATATTTAAAACCGTTAAAAGGGCCTATGTTGATCTTTGAAATGGAGAGGGTTTAGCATCTGAATTATTTCACATTCAGAATGAAAAAAGAAGTGTACTAAATAAGAAATGAGGTTGTGTTGTGAAAAAAAGCGAAACTTCTGTAGGGTGGAGAGTTTTGAAATTATTTTTGAAACTAATTTCCTATTCCAATTGTATGATTGTAGTAACGGCATAGCATGCATCGTTTTATTTAAATGCACTTCCGGTAGTAATTTCGAAAAATCTAGGTCGATTTTAATATGCGAAATTGCAATTGCTATGTGTGTGGGAGGTGTATGTTCATTTGCACATAATAACCAATGCCTGAAGGGCTTTTCGCTGTCATGCAATAGGAAACATAGCCGAGTCAAATGACGTGACCGAACTGTATGTATAGCTCCCGCGTTCCCCTGATTTCTCTCATGAAAGTCTAGAATGAAGAGAGGGAAACGGATAGACACATGCAGCGGCTTTTGTGTGCAGGCGTGATGTACGTGCCGCATTGTCTTTTACGTTACATAAACATCTATAAATTCCTATAGGGACACGATTTTGAATTGGAATTGCTTTATTTTCCAATGTTTAAAACACTACGTGATATTCTAATATTATTCTAACTTCTATAAAAATCTTCAAAACGATTAGATTCAGAATTAATATTGTTGTCTAGTAATGGAGCAGTTAATTACAGTGTTTAGTCCATCTGGGTTATTGGGTCCGAAAACCACCTCGACCTCGAGGCGCTTGCTTAGCTTATGAACTACTAGGGTCTTCTACACACCATCCACATTTATCATCATAAAGCGCACCGGCATTAAATCGAGTATTAGTTATGTCTAGTTTCCAGTTTACCTCTGGGATTACATTAATATTTTTTTATTATTATTTTAATTATTAATATAAGTAGCAAAGTGCAACTCCGGATAATATTAATATTCATTAAAAGCCAACAGTATTATCCGCTTCACTTGCATGTAATTCCGGTTTAATGCAAACAGAATCAAGTGGACTTTATATATGCTGAAGAGGGGTGTTATAATGAATTATATTATTGCAGCAAAATTATTATTTTAGAAGATTTTGCTGAGGTTTGTATGAAATTTCCATTAGCCATCATAAATACTAAGGATTTTACTTTGATATTTTTTTAATTATTATTTAAAAGTAAATTTTAAATTACTTTATTCCTTTGTACATGATAAAATATGTAAAGAATTAAGCTGAGCTGGGGTTTTCTCAATTATTAATGTTGTATTATTTAAGACAAGATTGAAAAAGTTACAAGTATTTAATCTTCCGTTATAATGAAAGAATGCTAAAAATAAATAAAACATATTTAAAAGAAAGAGAGTGCGAGGCTCAGGAAGCAATTTTCAAAACATTTTCTTTCCAGGTTAGCTGGTGGGAGATTTTAATTAAACCTCTTATAAGCTGCAATTTCTCTCGGTAAAGGGAATTTCTTACTCAATGAAAACAGTAAATTATCAAAAAATATCGGTTTGGTAGTAAAGGGAATAACGTATTTTATTTCAAGTTTATTGAATTATTTTACTGAACAATGTGGAAAGCTTACGGAATAATATTTTATCTCATATTACAAACATGGATTTTTATTGCTTATTTGAAGTTTATAATGTAATTCCGAGAGAGGATTGAATTAATTAATTGTTATGGTTCATAAAACTTGTGTTGTGGCTGCTATTGTCATATTATACGTGCATCATATTTTTCTTGTTATTATCATCGACCTTCTTTTGTTTATTATTAATTTATTTATTTATTAGTCAATTGAGGCTATTGTAATTAATATTCTAATAAGATCATGATTGTATGAGAAGGACACGGTGTAGGGTATTAATCTCTAAAAACATACATTTATCTTATTAGCATGTATATACACATACACATGCTTTCTCTGTGGATCGGCGTACCCGACACTTATTAGATTATTATTTTTAGCATGCAGATATAAATCTAGAGGCAGAGTACTGTGCGTAGTTTGTACGTTTATTCGGTATACGAAATATATAGTCATTGCAGTTCTTTTGACTAGTTATATCAAAAATATGCTAAAAAACGATTTCTTAATTTGTTCAACGTTTTCTTTACTAACGACGGTGTATGGAAAACACACATTTGAGAAAAGTTTTGTAAAGAATATTTATGGTTTTTGGGTCACAAAACTCTTACAAATTGCTGCTATGTTTTAGCGACAATGATATTGATACGCGATGTGAATAATTAAAAAGTCAGAATTAAACGTAATGTCTAAATCAAGGTTGATGGTTTAACTTTACATAAACCACAAAAAATTCGGCTATAAACTGATAAAAAAGTAAGTAAAAATAGCAAAATCCAGTTAAAAAATATCAAATATATTGTTGGAAAAATAGTTAAATTAGTCTTTAAAACATGCAAATTGTGTCATAAAGCACTAAAATCCGGCCATAAACTTTTGAAAAGTGTAAAATTCTACTTATAAAATGTCAAAACAGCAAAATCCGGCTATAAACTGTTATAAAATGCAAAATCTTAGCTTGGAATATCAAAGTATTGTTGAAAAGCATCAAAATTTATCCACAAACAGTTTAAAAAAATCATAAAATCCAAAAATCCGAGAATGAAATATCAAATTATTATCAGTAATATTCAAAATTTGGTCATAAACTGACAAAAGGTGTAGAATTTTACACATAGAATGTCAAAAATAGCATAATTCGGACTAAAACTATAAAAAAAATATTGTCAGAAAATACCAAAATTTACTATAAACTGTTACAACTGCAACATTCTTTTTATAGAAAATTAAAAATAACAAAATTCGGTTAAAAATATTAAAATATTTTGGAATAAAAAACTAAATCCGGACTGAAACGGTTAAAAATGCAAAATTTTGTTCATAAATCACCAAAACTAGCATAATCAAGTCTTGAAATTTGAAACAATTTTTAGAAATCACCAGAAATCCGACCACAAACTGATAAAAAAGTATGAATATAAATGTTCAAAAATAGCAATAAACCAAAATCTAACATAAACTGCAAAAATAGCTAATTTCGGCCATAAAACAGGCAAATTGTGTCAGAAAGCACTAAAATCTGGCCATAAACTTTTGAAAGTATAAAATTCTATTCATAAAATGTCAAAAACAGCAATATCCGTCGTTGAAACATTAAAACATTTTTAAAAAGTAAGCAAATTAATATAAACTGTTATAAAATGCAAAATTCCCTTCATAAAGTATCCGAAATAACAAAATTTGGAAATAAAATTTGTTACAAAAAAACTGTTAAAAATTAGAAAAAATATCAAAACTTCAGAGCATAGTAACGGGCCAAAAGTTTGGAATGAAGTAGTTTACCCATCTACCCAAGTGTTAGTTATTAATACATTAAATCACGACTTTCTTTTGTGACAAAATGACTTTTGGCGTTCGCATAGAAGACATTTTGATTTTTTTGATAACAAACATTTGGTCGGGTGGGTGAGATTCTAGAGCATGGTAATGCCAATAGTTTGGAATGGAGTAGTCTACCCACCCCCCAAGTGTTTAGTTATCAAAAGGTTAAATCACAACTTTCGCTTGTGACAAAATGACTTTCGACTTTAAATTTTTTATAACGAACACTTGGGCGGGTGGGTGGGACACTTCAGAGCATGATAACGGGCTAATAGTTTGGAATGGAGTAGTCCACTCACTCACCCAAGTGTTTAGTTATCAAATGGTTATATCAAGACTTTTTCTTGTGGCAAAATGACTTTTGAAGTCTCCATAGAAGACAAACTTTAAATTTTTGATAAATAACATTTGAGCGTGTGGGTGGGACACTCCAGAGCATGGTAACGGGCCAATAGTTTGGAATTTAGTAGTCCACTTACCCACACAAGTATTTAGTTATCAATAGGTTAAATTACGAGTTTCTCTTGTGACAAAATGACTTTTGGCATCCGCATAGGAGAAGAACTTTGAATTTTTTGATAAAAAATACTTGGGCGGATGGGTGGGACACTCTAGAGCACGGTAACGAGACAATAGTTTAAAATGGAGCCTAAAAAATGTCATTACTTTACACAGTCAATCAAGATACAAAAAAAATGAAAAAAAGTAAATTGTATAGGTTTCAGGTGTGAACCTTCTATAACACTCAAAGCAATATTGTGAAACGCACTGACAAATGCGCACATGTTGGGATTTGTTCACTGTAATGGGGAGCTATTAATAGAACTCAGTTTTATTAGTAATTTTTGGTAAACGATATCAAAAGTTTTTGATTGTAAATTGTATTCTATTGAAATTGGTTGTGTTTGTAATATAAGAATAAAATTAAAATTAAAAAGTGTTGATTTATTAGGTTGGATTGAAAACAGTTTTTGATTGTGGAGCGGTATTTAAGTGACAAGTAACTAATTTTTTTTTAACTTTTGGCACATCCGACAAAATGGAGACTGGCCTATGAAAGTTTGTTTTTAACAAGTTGGAAAAGTACGTCTATGGCTCAATTTTATTAACTGATTAATGAAAGAATTAGTTATTCTATTAGGCGTTGTACAGTTATTGGGTTCTAGTGCTGATAATTTTTCAAGTACATTTGAGAACTCTATTCTTTACTTTTCACTTAAGGAACGATTTAGGATTATTTATATAGGTTTTTGTACTATTTATTTCTTAACAGCTACCGAGTGATAGAGTATACCGGGTATCATACGTAACTTTTCCTTTTGGTTCTTTACAAATTGTTTTACCTCTCCGTAGCGGTTCTGGATATATGATTTGAGTGATTTGATTGATTTGAATTCTTTAACTTTATCCGGATCAATACGGATTCCTTGTTGGTTGATAATAAAGCGTTAAGGATTTTTATCTATTTGCGGAACGTACTCGTTACGATTAATATGTTATCCAAGTATACACAGACGTATATTTTCAATTAAATTCAATTTTATAGAATCTATCAGTCTTTGCTGGGCTTAAGCAGCATTGGCCAGTACAAACGGCTTAACTATAACTATAAAAACTGTTTGTTTGGCCTATGGAATTTTAAAGGAAGTTAGCAAAATAGCAGAAGACTTTGTTAAATCAACGCTGGTGTTACATTTCTTGATTAATAAAACTGCTGGACCTAAGGGCAAAAGTCTTGGGCTTAAGTGAGGCAAGGTTTTTTTTCTAAAATTTAGGGCAAGTTTTACTTTATTGATATCGAAACTTATATGTATGGGAACCGAAGCTACTACTATTACTTTAGCCAAACCAAAATTTTGCCATCTTGATATAAGCACGGTTATCAAGACTTCCAACTAAGTTTTGCGCATTAAAAATTTCTTACAGTTTTTGATTAGTTTCCCAGTGGTTCCACACTTATAATAAAATTTGTTAATTTCTTTTTAGTGCAGTTTCTAAAAGCGTGGCTTTCTATTTTGCAATTTCATCATTTTTAAGTTGTTGGTCGATTGCTTGCTGGAGTTTGTATGGCAGCTTCTTCTTTACTAGGTTGGGTTTTGGCAAAGATTCTTCAAGTTAATGGATTTGGTAAAAAGGTTAAACTTTTTTTTAGTAACAGTATTCAACATTTCTTTAGTGAAGCTAAACTTTTTTTTGTGGATTTTTTACTGCTTAGACAGCGGAAACTAGTGCACTTTTGAAATACCTCACTACACCTAGTTTGAGAATTTGGTCTAACGTTTTATACAAGAGCGTCAGCAATGAAGGCGTTGTTTAATCTGTAGAGCGTCATCTATATCTATTCTATTTTAAAAGAGGTGGGTCTGACCACGCTCGCCTATATCTATTTTTCTTTTTTTTTTCTTTTCTTGAAATCTGTCAAGCAATGGCCATTTTTGATTGAAAATACTGCTAGAACTGAAGGCAAATGTCTTGAGTTTGAGTAATGCTACGTCTACAGGTCTTGAATAAATGTCGAGCAAAATTAAACCAATGGGAAACGAAGGTACTATTAATACTTTAGCCAGAAGACTGGTTTAAAATTTATTGCAGTAACTTGAACTTTTTTAACAACTATTAACTTTGAACCTTTTGCCGTGGAAACTATTTCACCTCACATTCTTTTACCTCTAAATTAAAGGAACACCTGTATCTAACATAGGGCATTCTATACTATTCATAGTTTCTATCTTCACATAAGGACGGTTATCAGTAGGATGATAAGGATGTTTTTGTCATGATATGTAATAGCAGAATTGTTTGAAATCTTGTAACCAAGTTTTCTACATTATGGAATTTTTATCAGCTGGTATTGTTGAAGAGTTGTGGTGGCCGTAGGTAATAGCTTTTTTTATTTGTTTTTTAATACTTTTTACAGTATTTGAACAGTTTCTCTAGGCCTCTATAACAGTTTTTTTTTTAGAATGTATGAAACAGTGGACAAGTTGTTAAGCTTGCTGGTGTTTGGATTGCGATGTTGTTTTTGCTTTTAACTAGACTAAGCGTGATATGAACTCTAGTATAGTCTATGCATAGCTCCGCTAATACATGCGCTATTAACGTGCACAGCTTGAACACAGCTACAAGGATCTGGATTGTGCAGACGACTCTTTTTTTTTGTTTTTGTTCTTTAAGTTCTGTTCTTTGTGGAGATTGGAAACCATCATTATTATGCGAATCCTGAATCTTGTTGACTGCTGCTGAGCACCCAGCTAACGACAAATTGCATGCAGAGATAAATCTGTTTACGTGCTATTTACGAAGTTTTATTTACATGCTTTCACTATAGCGTAATTTTGAATAAAATTTCTTTTGTCAATTGAAGACGTGTGAATTCTTTTAGGTGATTGTTGCCTGAATAAATTTTCAATTCCTGCATTAAACAGCGTTCTTTTATCTCTACTATTTTGATTGCAACTTACCATACATCGTCTTTAAAATTTGATGGTAGAAAGTCATCATTTAAAGCTGCCTCTAACTCTTTTTAGCTCTTTATTTTTGATCGAATAAACCGATCTCAAAACAATATTGTTTTTGAAAATAGGTCTCTGAACATTGCAGCGCCAATCTTAAGTTGTTTACCTATTGAAGCAACGTCAAGGCTCTCATCATTGCCTTCTCAGTTGAGACCTTTAGTTGGTACATGGTTGTTGGATACTCAAGTGGTTTGGTTAACGGTAATAGGATATAAATAGAATGTCAAAATTGTAATATTTTTTCTTACTTTTAAATTTCTGCTTTTACTACAGTACACCAAAAAGAGCGTGACCGGTGGTAGGAAGTTCTGCGCAGTGGGCGCAAAAGAAACTTAGCTAGAATGAAGGATGCTTAATGCGAGAAAGAGAAACAAATCACTTGAAGACACAAACTTTTCTACATAATAAATATATTTATTTCCGGGGAGTCTCGGCTTTGCATATACATAAATAGATGTCATTGTTTCCGCATTGTATGCTAGACTGACGCGTTTTAAGTTTGATTTGTTATGCGAATGTATCTATCTTACTGTTGGTGTCGTTTAGCGCTTTTATCCTACTTTTGTGAGTGACCGGTCACAGTGTTTTTGGTTTACTGTAGTACCATCGGATTTTTCTTGCGGCTTTAAGTTCTCAATTTGTTTTGCCAACGTTTTTTTGTTGTTGCTTTTGCTGTTTTTAAAATATTTGCTATAGCATGTGCTAAATTCTCTTTTAATGAACGTGGTTTTTATTTCTTTCAAGACATCTGTTGTGTTATTAATCTGAGTTATTCTATCTCAAAACGTCTTTACCTGAAATTTTAGCAATAACTTGCTCAACTGGGTTTAGTTGGAATCAGTGAGGCTTGACATATTTTTCTAGCTTTACTGTTTGATTTACAGCAAGTTTTAGTTTGGATAGGGATTTATCTTTGAATTCTCGGATTTTAATTTGTACTTAATTTTGTGTTTCAAAAGGTGTTGTGGCGTTATGATGCTTTGCTCACAAACTAACAATTTTATCATTTTACTGCAGGTGGTATTGGACAACCAAAGAAAAATTGAGAAGGGTTGACCACAACAGTTGTTTCTTAGTCTAGCCTTTTTTACATCTTTTCTCGAGGTTCAAGTTTATCGAAAGGAACAACGAAAGAAGGAAAAGCAGCTGGCAGCTGACAGTCTGCTATCCTCTATTCTTCTTTTGTTAATATAGTCTATATTGAACAGTAGTAGTGGGAGCACAGTTGTTGATGTGACAAAAAATATGTTTGGTATACGAACATCAGCGATCTGATTGTCCAAAACAATCGACAAACTGAGTCATAAATTAGATGCAGTTGTTTTTACCGAAAACTGCCAACAAGGTTACAGATATCAGAAACTGCAGATGCTAGCAAATGCCTCTGAGTTTATCGACACTGACCGATGCGATGTCGCGTGAGGATAACCTCTTTCCAATAGATTTAGATCAGGAGATCTTGCAGGACAGTTTATTAGACGTCTTCTACCAATCCACCTATCATTAAAATTATTGTTGAGCCAACGAACAACATATCGCTCAACATGGGGCGTTGTTCCAACTGGTACCACATCTTGTTACGTAAGGCAAGAGTGTTATTGTTATTCCGCAAATTTTCTATTTGATTTTCGAGAAATTCTGCGTATAAACCAGCATTTAAAGGAGGTAAGAGTTGAATTGGAAATAGTTGCACTTTAAGAACCCCACACCATGTTTTAACTGAAAATCTTTGTTGGTAAGCTCATACCCTAATTGCGTACTGGTTTCCTTATGACCACATATGCTCATTATGTATATTGTTAATGCCATCTCTTGTGAACACAGATTCATCGCTCCACAATATTGAACTAAAGAAGTTAGGATCTTGTGATGTCGTTCAAGAAGCCATTGAGATAATGCAAGTTGTTGTGCTGCATCGCTTGGTTGTGAGTTGTACGTTTTGATATTGATATGGGTGTAGAATTTCTTTATTTAAAATTTTCTAGACAAAGTTTTTAGATAGTTGTAATCGGGTTGAAAGTTTCCTAACCACTGGTTCATCAAGAACTGCTTCAACTATTGTGGACTTACACTACGGCGGTTTCCAATTCCAAATTCACTTCAAATAGCGTCCGAAAATACGCGACGAGAAGGTTGCTTTGTGTCGGGAAATTTTAATTGATACTCGCGACAAGCTACGAAATGAAGCGAGATAGACATAAAAGTTATTCAGATTTACTGTTTGAAATTAAAAAATATACCTAAAGCTTTCTCTTCCAGTTAGGACTCACCCTGTATATATGCTAGTTACACTTATGGATTTAGGTACTTTCTGATGTTTGTGTTGCTTTGCGATTTAACTGAAACTATTTTGCAAACATTGTTACATTATACTGCTTTGCTTATATTGGTTTATAAAATGTCTGTTAATGTCATAAACTTATATCGCTTTGCAATTAACTGATTTAACTACCGTCTGATGGTTTGTGTCGCTTTACGATTAAACTGAATTGAATTTACCAACAAAGCCATCAATCAAAATTTTGTAAAGAATTTTAATTCAAATTTTGAAAGATAAGAGCAATTTTGATGTAAATTTAAAACAAATATGACCTCAACACCAACTTCCATTAAGCTTGTTTCATCTTTTACAACACTTAATATTGTCCCTTTATATATTTTTTTTATTCCATTGACTTGTTTTTAGTATTTGTATTCCGATGGCATCGTATTTTTTACGATTATTATTCCGTTCGGTTCTCATATTTACTGAAAATCTATATAGGGTGACTCGCGCGACCTAATTTATAATAAATAAAGGGCAACGAGGCAAACTGTGTAGGGAGGAGACTGATATTTCAGTCGATTGCAGCGCGAGTTTCTTAATTATACCAATTTGTTTTTGTGAGATGGGCGAAGAAGGGTAAGAAACTTTAGCGAAGGAAGGAAGTGATTGAAAATGCAATCGTCTCTGGAGAATAGTTGATATTTTAAGAAAATGCCAGCGACATAATAATAATTATAATAAATCGATCGGTGAGGAATTAATGAAAGGAGGGATGTAATTTGAAAAGGTATTTCAAGTGAATTAATTACAGGAAATTAAATACGAAGAGAATGGAATAGAAATTTTTGCTTCATTACACATCGACCTCTTGTAATGAGGGTAATCACCGACAGCCACTATTAAATTCTTTTTGTTATCTGCAAGTTTTTTATTATATACAATTTTATAAAATCTGCACATTGATTCGCATCTATCACAGGAAATTATGAGTTCATAAGTTTGTTAATAGGCTGATTCTAGGTGTTCAGTTTTAGTAAGTTAGATTGGATTTAAGTTTTTCAGTCTAAAAGTACTATATTATTAATTAAGATAGCTACCTTATTAGAAAAAGAACTTTTCAATGATGGTAAAATAATTACCGATACCACGTTTAGAACATTTCTAGAGTGCAGTTTTGGTAAACTTTTAATTAGTTCCGCTATTAGGACGTTTACAGTCACCTGAATCTATTCAAAGTAGAAACTTTTAATAAGTTAGAAATATTATGAAGGTATGCTACTAAATTCAAACACTTTAGTTGACATGAGGAGTTCGATTAATCTTGAATGATTGTAAAATACTTTTGAAATATAAACTTGATTGCGTTGCAAAACCGACATTTAAAAGATCATTTTTATCGTATATTTTATATTAACTACATTTTAAAAGTTGCTTCTGTATGCTTTCTCCGTTTTGTATAGTTCCGTTATAATGTAATTGTTTATAAACTGTTTAAAATTACTTACATCTGTTCAATAAGTTGCTTAGAACTTTTTTGAATTGTCAATGCGTCTACTTGATACAAGATTTTTACGTAACTCTTTTATTCCGTACCACCGCAGTGCTGGCCATGAATTTTTTGACGGACGTACTAGGTTTATATTCAGAATGTAGTTTACTTCTTTCTTGGCTTTATCTGAAGTTGTCAATGTTTTTTTGGAAAACGGTGATTTAGATGTCGTCTTCATTGGGTGCGTTGTAGCAGGTTTGATTTTAATTACTCTTGTTGGACGAGTTACATTCTGTAACAATGCTATGAAAAAAGCCTACATCCAGATTTTTTAGCCACCGATTGTTGAACGCTGAAACGAGTCCTATAATGGATAGATACAACAAGATCAACTCTATCTATTAAGGAACGGCACTTCTACTGGGAGAGTATCGCTACTTTCTATCAGTACTCATATCGACAAAAGTCACGTGTGATGGGTTACGTATTACTTGTAACTTTTGTCGATCTAGGCAGCTTGAGCTGTCTCTTCCCCATATTGTGTAATCTAAGTAATTCTAATTTTACACAAAGGTTTGGGATTAAGGCAGAACCTGCATCTAGTTCAAGAGGAATCAGCCGTAAGGTACAACCGTATTTCGTGGTGAGTGCTCATTACAAATACCTCCTGCAACACTACTACTACTACTCATGTTAATCAAGGTTTCTCGGCATCGTTGTAGTGGCTCTCCGTAAGCCTCTCGCCACATAATTTCGGGGATTGACGTGCTAAAGATTCTACGTCCTGAAACGGAGCGTGGGTGTTCGCGGCAAGAAACACCAAATACTTATGTTACTCAAGATTTTTTGGCAACGTTGGATATGAGTGTCTTTTTAGGTCACTTATAGGGTTTATTGAGGATGGCATATTTGCCTATATTCATATGGTTGGGTTAATCCTTTTTAAATGTACTGGAAAACAAAATTTAAAAAATCGATTATCAAATTATTTGTAGAAGCAGCGGTGAAGCCAAAGTTGCCGTTTTTGTTAAAATACTACAAATTAAGGTAGCGTTCGGTATGCTCTTAACGACTAGAACTATATTTATAATGAGAGAAGAGTTCAAAGAGATTTAGAAGTTTTTATAGAGCTTAGGAGCTTGTGGAGGTGATTAATGATGGGTGGTGGGTGGTGGAGGAGCTTGAGAAGCTTTTGTAGGTGATGGGATGATAAGTGATGGCTTTTGGAAATTTTGTAATAATTAGTAATGAGACAATAAGTGATTACTCAACTTTCAAAGAGCTAAAGAAGCTTTTTGAGCTTTTTAATCACCAAAAGTTTTTAAGTTTTTTAGGTGTTGGTGAGTTTAATAGTTTTTTTTTTGAGATTTTAGATATGATGGGACAATAGGTGGTGAGACGATACATGATTAAGGAATTTTGCTAGAGATTTTTTGTCACTTAACATTCTGTCAACACACCTTCTGATCACACGATTTTGGGAGCTTTAGAAGTTTGTATATAGCTTAGGAGCTTTTGGAGTTGCAGTAGATGGACGATGGGTGGTAGAGAAGCTTGAGAAGCTTCCGTAGGTGATGGGATGATAAGTGGTGGGTAATGTAGGAACTCGGGAAGCTTTTTAATTGATTTTGGAGAGTTTAATAGCTTTTTTGGATAATAGGTGATGAGACTAAGAAACTTTTGATGAGCTTTTTAGGAACTTCAGAAGATTTTTAAAGTTCATTGAGCTTCTTTATTATTCATTGAACACTATCTTTTTTACTTGAGTTTATTCATTACCTATTATTCTATCATCACATTATCTGATCACACACTCTTATAACTCTTATAACACTTTTTATCGGAATTTTAGTCCAGAACTATCATTTTATTTATTTTATTTATTATGCTTTTTACGGCTATTTTACATCACCACAGTAAGTCTACGACTTGTTTAAAGTGGTTTGATGGGACCAACAGCTTAATACGTGACTTCCGAACCACGCTGGTGGATAAAGAGCAAGTTATCATTTCAGTCATATTTCGGGGATCGAACCCCGGACTGCTCGCATGATATGCAAGTGCTCTACCATTGAGCTATCACACCATATGTGAAACTGTTTTGAGAATCTAAATAATATTTATTGTTTGTCTAGAGATTTTTATTTTGAGAGAAATTTGGCCTTTTGAAATGTTTATGTACATTGACTTTCGTGTCTCCCGTTAAGGCAAAAGTCCAAGCAAGCAAACAAATAAAACACCAATCTCGACAATGGCGGACGTTGCGACACCAGCAGAAGAAGAAGTCCTCTTCGAGTCCCAAGAAGAAGGCGAAGAAGCCCACCCATCCTCCCACCTTCGAGATGGTGTGCAACGCCATCAAGAACCTGAAAGAGCGCGGCGGTTTGTCTCTGCAGGCCATCAAGAAGTACGTAGCCGCCAACTACAAGGTCGACGCCGATAAGGTCTCGCTCTTTATCAAGAAGTACCTGAAGTTGGCCGTCACCAGCGGCACCCTCATCCAGACCAAGGGCAAGGGAGCATCGGGTTTGTTCAAGTTGGCCGCCGCCTCCACCGGCAAACAGGCGTCCGGAGCCGAGGCCGGCAAACCGAAGGCCGCCGCCAAACGCGCCGCGCCCGCCAAAGCGGCCAAGTCGCCAAAGAAGGCCGCTTCGAAGGCCAAGAAGGCCACCGCGGAGAAGAAGTCAGCTCAAGTGTTAATTATAAAAAAAATGGAAGTTTGTTTTTTCTCCAAGCGTTAAAGGTTTCTATGTCTACGATGGTTAAATATCACAGTAGAAGAAGCTACAAAAATTAAATTTAGTTTTCGCCTACCCATCGCAACGTTAGTTATAAAGAAATTTATTTATTGTTAAACAATTTTCTAATATCCAAATGCAAACACACAAGAAATGAGAGATACAAATGATTTTATGACTTATACAGGGGCGGGTGGGTGAGTCACAGTAGAAGAAGCTACTCGACCATAAATTAAACTTAGTTTCCGCCTACTCACCCCAGCGTTAGTTATTAAGAGATTTATTGTTAAACAATTTTTCGATATCTAAATGAAAGCACACAAGAGGTGGGACAAGCAATAGATCTTTTGATGAGTATCAATTGGGAGGTTGGGTGGGAAACAGTAAAAAAAGTTATTTGCTATTTCCGCCTACCCAATGACAATCAAAAAGTAAATAACTCAAAATTTTATCAAAAAATAACAAAACGTTACCAGAAAATGCAAAATTTATTAAAAAAATAACCAAAACGTAATTAGAAAACCGAAAGTTTGCCAAAAAATAATCAAATGTAACTGGAAAACTAAAAACTTTACAAAAACACAACATTTTATCAAAAATAATCAAAACGTAGCTAGAATGAAAACTCAAAAATTTTAAATTTGAAAACTCAAAATATATCCAAAAAACCTAGAAAACTTAATATTCTATAAAAATTTAACTAAAACGTAACCAGAAAAAGTTAAAAATAACTAAAAAAACTCAAAATTTTACAAAAAAATTATATAAATTTGTATCAAAAATAACCGAAATGTAGCTAGCAAACTCAAAATTAAAAAAAAAATTACTTGAAAACTTAAAATTTGACAAAAAAACAACAAAAAGTAATTAGAAAACTCAAAATTTACAAAAATAACCTAAAAGTGACTTAAAAATATTAAAATTGTATAAAAAAATAACCAAAAACTGTTTAGAAAGCTCAAAATTTCAAAAATAAGATATAAGAAGAAAACTCAAAACCTTTTAAAAAATAAAACCAAAAATAACTAAAAAGTGACTTATAAAACTCAAAATTTGACAACGTATAACTAGAAAACTTAAAAAATAACAGAAAATAACTATAAAAGTAATTAAAAAATTTAAATTTTGCCAATAAAATAACCAAACAGCAACTGGAAAACTTGAAATTTGTCATAAAGTAACAAAAAAACTTAAAATTTAATCAAAAATGAACCAAAAAGTAAATAGAAAATTTAAAATTTGCCAAAAAAAAAAACCAAAAACTTAAAATTTCATAAAAAAATAATAAAAAAAATAACCAAAAATCTCAAAATTTGACAAAAAAATACTAAAAAATTATTTAAAATTTTAAAAAATTCCAAAAAATAACGAAAGTTGGCTGGAGAATTCAAAACTTGACAAAAAATAAGTAGAAAACACAAATTGTATAAAAAATAATCAAAATGCAGCTGGAAAACTCAAAATTCAATAAAAAATATTTTGAAAACTCAAATTTTGTCAAAAAAATTATAAAACTCAAAATTTACAAAAAAAACTAAAACTGACTTAGAAAGATCAAAATTTTATCAAAAAATAACCAAAAACTGTTTATAAAACTCAAAATTTGCCAAAAAAATAATCAGAAAGCAACTGGAAAACTCGAAATTTGTCAAAAAGTAACAAACAAACTTAATTTTTTTTTGATGACGAACATTTAGAACGTGGAACGGGACAAGCCAGAGCATGATTGTGGACGAGTAGTTTAAAGGTTTCCGTTCACCTACCTAAGTGTTTGTTTTTAAGAGATTGGAAGTTACTCTTTTATAGAAATGTTAAAAATCATTATCTAAGAGGAGGCGATAGTGATAGCAATCTCCGGATGACTATTTGGGTGGATTGAAGAGACACTACAGTAGTTTAAACTAGCTAGAGTGCCCAGTCACCCGTTCAAGTGTTAGTTATAAAAAAAATTAGAAGTTTCTCTTCTCTGCAAACGTTAAAAGTTTCTATGTCTTAAAAGGTGATGGTGACATCACGAACACTTGGTGAATGGGCGGGGCATTTCAAAGTATGACTACCGACGAGCAGTTTAAACTGGGGTTTTTGTCTACCCGCCTAAGTGTTTGTCATCAGGAATTGGTATTTACTTTTCTCTGAACGCGTTGACAGTAATTATCTGTTTTTATCTTTATATAAAATGTTTTTAGAATACAATTCTACATACAAATCTACTTATTGATTGATTGTCTAAATGATAAACTTAGCCTTCAGAATGTAATTTATTGGATTTTACAAAAATTCAGACTAAATTTTTATAAAAAAATATTTAAATAAACTATTTTTTTTTAATAAAATGTCTTTAGAAAATAATCTACATATAAATCCACTTATTGGTATTGTCTAAATAATTAATTTATCATCTAGAATGCTAAATTGTTGGGTTTAATAAAAAAAAAATGTACGAAGTAATGTTATTTTTCATTTAAATTAAGCGTTTTTAGAAGACAATTATTCTACATATGAATTTACGGACGTCACGAGCAGTCCTTTGATTTTTTTTTTAATCTAAGCTTTGAAGCGGACGATAATAATTATTAAGGCTCAACCAAAAAAAGAGAGTATATTTTTTATTATTTTGAATTAAAAAGAGTAAAGAGTATTGTAGCAAAAAGAGTATGTTGCTAAAAAAAGTATGCTTGGTCAGCCTGGGTTTATTTGGCTTTACTTTTGAAGTTAATTAGTATGTAAATTTTTGTTTGGTTTGCTTCATCAAAATCTTGACGACACTAATGATTCATTCATAGAAGCCATTTGAGCACAAAAAGAAAATTACAAAACATACAAAGCCATATTTTTTAACCTCCAGTCCCTGATTACGTTTCCCCATTATGCAACGACCGCGATTATAATTATAATCGAGCTGAATAATGTGTTTCCTATTTAATGGGGGCAATAACTCGACTTCAATTAACGTCGAACATATGTAAATAGATGAAATCAATGATTGTTACAATTGATCTAATTAATCAATACAATTAATCGCAATGATATTCAACTTACAGAACAAAAAGAGCAAAGGTTACAAATAGCACAGGTGGAGTTTGTGAATTGTTGTCGCAATACGTGCGGATTTATCGGTGCCATCCGGCGTCGCATAATTAGGGGCACAAATCACCAAAGACTTGTCTATAAATAAAACCCTTTTTATACCTACATAAATAGTTATAATTTATATCAGATAATTGCTTTAGTCTAGCAAGTTTTAAAGGGGTAATAGCTAAAAACTGTCCATAAATCTAAATCGTGTTCTTCTGTAAATTAGTTGCGAATAGTTATACAGTTAATTCACGAAAGTTTCTTGAAAGGAACCGGGATGTAATGAGCATTCCATCGCGTTGCAGAACACGCGACTCTTTGCTATCGCAATTAGACTACTGTCTCGGGTGATATGATGATGACAGTTTTTAATTCACTTTTTGCATAATTGATTTCGTTCATTTAGTTACAGCATCACTTTTCGGATTAAGTTTAAAGTAAGGTTTAATTGTATGTAAAAATATTAATAAATAAACTTAAATTAAAATCGCGCCGTTAATCTTTTTTAGTAATTAATTTTGCAAATTGGTTTTGTTTATTAAATCAAGTATGAAATATTAGGGTTTAAATAAAATAAATTGTTTTGTGTATTAAATTTGAAATCATGTTTTTTTAAATGTGGAGTAAGTGAACATTACTGGAATAAACTATCTGCAGAAATAAGTCTGCAGATAATTACTTATAACAGTCATAGAAACTATGATTTATTTACTTGTAGGTAAAGAAATACTAATGATACAATTCAAAGTTTCGTTCAGTGTCGCAATGATTAATGCACTAAAAGAAATTTAATAAAAACCTCCAGACTACAACTTTATTACTATCATTGTACCCACACTCGAGTAGTTCAATTATATAGGAATGACTATAGTAAAAAAACCGTAGTATATATCAATCGCCATAAAAACCTACTCAATCATCCCGAACTTGATTTGTATCTGGAGATGATCATCATCGTCGTCCTTTTTTTTTCAAAGCACCACGCATACCAGTGGCTTTAAATAAATGGCCATTGAGGGTCGATAAAATTTCGGTTCTGCCCAAAGAACGGTGATCAATCTAAACATAAACAGAAGGGATGGCGTATTAGTTGACCCCTATGACCCATACATATAAGTCATCTTAAAGTTGGAGGCGGATATAAGAACAATTCTCAATGGGGCAGAATAGGATCTCACCTGTTGTCAGTTTAGAGGGATGTTCTCTAGAGATGAAAATTAGTTACATTTTTTGATAAATTTTGTAACAAAATAATAAAGATTTAGTTAAGGAATCATATTAAATTAGCAGAATATTTATTATGTGTTACGATTGCTTATTAGAGCATCTAAATTAATCTCTGTTACGATAACTATGTAAACCCGTAATTGGCATTCTGTTCTTAAAAAAGCTGCCCGCTCGTGAATAACGCGCCTCTCGTGTCCAGGTGCGATAATTCACTTTCCCGAGCAGAAACTCGATTTGCTCGATGGACACAATATAATCCCGGTTTGAAATTCCAAATCGATATCGGCGGTGCGGTCCGGCAAGCAGCATGGGAATTGTAGCAGGGGTGGTGGGTGCGGCAGATTGGTGGCGGTTCGCCTGTGAAGTGGTAAATTGTAAATACATTTAGGGGGATGGTCTGGTCCTGACTGCAAACCATGCAAATAACATAGAAAAGTCGTAAATAGAAAAAATAACATACACTGCAAGCTGAGAGAGATTTGGACGAAAGTATCCCGATGTGTAATCCGTAGCGTGTAAACAGCCAATGAGAATTTAAAATCAACAAGAGGAAACTGTGGAGATAATAGTAAACACAAATGTTTGCTTAAAAACGTACTACTCTAGTTGATAAGTTGGGTATTCGTGTTTGCATTTTCATAAGGAGATTAGTTATTACAGTTCAATCAATATTATTTTTTTTATTATTAGTTAAGTAAATATAGTTTTAGTTCCGCTTGAAATTGATCTATGAATTTGCAGTAATTTTAATCAAAGTATTGGTTTCTATACACAAAAAACATATTTGCAATATGTTTACTTAGCAACTACACAGTTTATCAAGTTGCGGGTTCATATATCAAATCAAATAGATAGCAAGTCTTATGATTTAACAAAGATTGTTTGTTGCAAATCAATCAATTTTTTATCGTTAATATTTGTTCGGTTTTATAAATTAGTTTAATCTTGAAAGTATACCGTATCATTTATGTTTTATTTGTAGATTAAACGGAAGAGCAGTTAATAGTCGTAAGATAACTGAACTTTGCCTACTGCTATAAAATTAATTTTTTGTTTTTAATAAAGACAAATTATTATTATTATTTTTAACAAAAATAATTACGAGCTTAAAATTCGATTAGTTTAAAATATTTTTTATTAAAATAATACTACTTAATTTAAATTTGTACAATGGTTTGGGTCATTATTTAATGTTTTTGGCTTCTTACTAATGATGTTTTTTGATTTTATTGACTTTTGGCGAGTTTACGATATCTTTTGGTGAGCATCGGTTATACTATCAACTCTATGTTAATTGCTGGTCCGCTGTTGATTGATTTTTGGAAGAGTCTGCTGCAAGTCTACGTTGCTATTTATCGCAATAATTGTTTTAGTAGATGTGATGTTGAAGCCAGTTTGGCGTGATGGTCGTTTTGATGGAAACGATCTCAGTGGAAAGAAGTGGTCTAACACAAGTGGTCATTGCGAAGCTTGTTTACGCTTAGCATACGCTGACGATGTTTTTTTGTCTAGAGGTTTGGGTGTAATGTTGTGGAGATAGTGATGTCCAATTTTTTTATGATAGTTGAAGTTTCCAAGGTGATAGTTGATTTTGATTTTTTGTAGGTTGCTGTTATATGACTATCTGGTAGATGCTAGAAGGAATTGGTGTGAATGGTTTTTGTGCGAGACCATCAAAGTCTTGTGACATTGCTTTTTTGGAGTTTTACTTTTTTTGATTGAAGATTTGTTTTTACCTGATTTTGTGTTTGCTTTGAAGATGTTTTAAGGTAATGAAAAGTATGATTGATTGGCGGGCAAAGGGTGAGGGCAAATAACATCCGAGTAAGTCCAGCCTAAATATCAACTTCTTCTGAGCGTGTTACTTACTGCTAGATAAGAAACGAGGCTCTGGTGACCGAGTCAGAACATTGAGAATTGAGGAAATATAGTTTTCACCGTCACACACATTTTTTTGTCCAATGGTCGAGCCAATGGCCCAAAAGGCACAGTGGTCAATGGCATAAGAATACAGAAGGCAACGGGAAACCACTGTGTTAAAGGTTTTTATGGGGCACCATTTGTATGATTTACATGGCATTAATGTTCAATGCAAAATTAAGTTCTGTAGTAATACTCCTATCGATTGTTGGGCGTAAGGAAGACAAGATTGTACAAAAGAAAGACAAATAGAAGAACATCGAAACTGCCTAAATAATGAATATAGCTAGCTACGTGGAATTTTAGAAGCATGTTTAAAGCAGGCAAAATACACAATGCCATAAAAGAAATGAAGATAAATGCGGTCATTTGTATTAGGTACTACTATTATGCTAATAACGATGACCAGTTATAATAGCAAAACCCATTGCAATATTGGTAAAAACTATCACACCAATATCAGACAGAATAATTCATTAACAACTCAACTCTAAAAGACCAGATGAGATACCGTGCGAAATGTATAAACTAATAGACAATAGAAACGTTATTCAGGTATTAACAGACTTATTCAACAACATATACACTAGTGGACATACACTCCGAGAGCGGTCAAAGTCTGTTTTTATCACAATGCCAATGAAAATAACTTCAAAAACATGCGGTGACTATAGGACTAACAGTTTGATGAGTCACCTACTGAAGATCTTTTTAAACGTAATTCATGGCGGCATATACCAGAAATGTGAAGCCTATCTTACCTAATTGCTGTTTGGCATAAAGTACTTATTGAAATACTAATTTAAGATTGGCAATTATATAAGTTTTATATGCAACAATTTGATTATTTATATACAATATTTTATCCGGAGAAATTTTGGATATAGCATTTAAATTATAAAAGAAAGCAATTGATTAAATATTAAAAATTAAACAGTATAGTACTTTTCAGTTTTTAGTGAACTACAGTATATTAAGTATCAACGACAGGAATGCTATGTTTGCAGCACGTAGATGTTTGTCAGCATTAGCGAAGCGACGGCGGCAGACATTTTTTTGGAAAACTGTTTTTTTAGAATGGGCAGGCGAAACATAAATTATACGCCCTATTATGTAATAACTAATTTAGCAGCAGTATCAAACTGTTGAAAAAAATTAATACAAGCGGGAATTTCAAGTTTTACACTTATCATATATTCCCAACTTTGAGCAGAACTATAAGAATTGTCATTTTAGAAAAATAAATAACTTATATCATAATAAAAATTCTATTAAATTTGGGGTCTAATGAAGTAATACTGTTTAAGTTTAATCAAATATTTTGACAAAAAATTTACAATTTAATTTTTTAACAATTAATAAACAATCGACACTGAAAATTTCATGCTTTTAACATGGAATTAAATTGTGCCAGTTGTGTTTGAAGTTTTATGGCACTCAAAAAAAACCGCTTTCTTAATATTTATTTTTTATATCTACTTGGTTAACATGAAATAAGTAATAAAAAATTATATTTGTTAATCAATAATTTGAGAGAATTTACATAATATTTTTACATGCACTTATTCCGGAATTTACTAATTTTTTTATATATATATTTATTAACTACGGTCATAAAAAGTTCAGTTTTCATCCAAATTCTTATTAAATAATTAGGATGTTTATTTTATTAATTTACTAGAAAATTAAAAGCACTATAATAGACGGTATATAATTATGTATTCAAACTAACTCAAAACACTTTTGGAAATTTGTTAGTGACACTAAAAAAACTAATGATTTCCCATCTACAATGTATTGCAATGTAAGCATCAAATTTGCAGTAATGGACTATGTTAATAAATTTGCTGAATTCTTTTCATCTGTTTACGATAAACAACTTTATCCAACTCCATTGTTTAAGGAAAACGTATTATATACACCATTTAATCTGTTGGATGTATTTAAAGGGATTGAGAACCTTAAATATAACTTTAGCACTGGACCGGACGGCGTTCCATCTATGCTATTAAAACAATGTATTTATTCTATTTCTACGTCATTGCATTTACTGTTTGTGGCTTCTCTTAATGAAGCTAAATTTATCAAGTTTGGAAACAAAGCTTCATTATGCCTTTGTATAAATCTGGGAGGAGTTGTTTGATCAAATTGTTACTGGCCAAATACAATGGATATGCAAAAGCATTATAGTGGAACAGCAACATGGGTTTTGTGAGGGTCGTTGTTTTGCTCTTACAAACCTTTTTTTTACGAAAATGATCTTTTAAATGTCTTTGAATCAAGAGTTTAAGCTGATTCTATTTACACAGATTTTTCAAAAGCTTTTGACCGCGTTAACCATAGAATTTTGATTGCAAAGCTTTGGGTTTTGTGTTTTCATGATTCTGTTATTGCATGGTTGTCAAGCTTTTTAGAAAATTGTACTCAGTGTGTGATAATTAATAACTTTTGATCACAACCAATTATTGTTCCATTTGGTGTTCCTCAGGGATCTCATTGTGGACCAATTCTGTTTTTATTTTTTGTTAACGATCTTTCTTATTCTATTAATTCTTCATCTTTTCTTTTATTTGCTGACGATTTAAAAATTTATCGAAGAATGTGATCTATCGATGATTGCATCAGTTAGCAAAATGACTTGTATTCTGTTTATCTATAGTGTCTTACTAATAACTTGTTGTTAAATCCAAATAAATGTTTTTCTAAAAGCTTTAGCAGAACTTTAAGTAAAGTATTGCATGATTATACTATTGACCATAAAGTTTTGGAACATGTTACACAAATAAAGGATTTGGGCGTAATTTTTCACCCAAAACTAACTTTTGTTGAGCATATAAACTATATGTGTAACCGTGCTATGAAAATGTTAGGATTTGTTTACAGAATGTCTACTGATCAATTTCCAAGCACACTCAAACTACTATATTCCGCTTTGGTATGCTTTCATTTAGAGTATGCTTTATCATTTCAATTCATTTCAAATTCCGTGTTGCTCATCTTTGATGGGTCTTCATTTTTTGCAGGAGAAAACTGTATGTCTGGCATTGTCTGCCTTTTTGCGGTACAGACATTTGTCTCTGTCTATTTTTCCGATTTATTTTACGTATCTTTGGAAGCAACTGTGTTATATGAGGAACTGCATTAAGTAGTAGCCTACCTGACCGTATTTCTGTCTCTACCATTCTGAGATATTTGGGACCAACTCCGTTTTTTAGAGGCACTTTGCTTTTATCGAGCGTTTTGTTCCCTTTTTTTGCCGGCCATTTTTATTTATTATCGCCATTTTTTTTTTCGGTAGATGGGTGATGGGGATTGACTTAGCTATGATCAGGCAGTTTTTTTTTTTGGTAATTCTGTATTCTCTGCAGACCCTCAGGGCCTATCCAAACTTCCGATAACTATATACTCTTGCGTCTAGGTATTTGATGGTGTCTTAAGGCTCTACTTTGGTTTTGTTGAGCTTGAACTTGAATGCTTTTATTATTTTTCCTACCCGTTAGTAGTATTGCCTGTTTTTTTCTTCTGTGAGATTTAGCTTGTTCTTGGTTATCCATTTGTTTTATTGTCTCAGGGCTAGTTTTACTAGTTTGGTCAGTTTTTTTACATGACGATAATTTCTAAATTGTTTGCATATGCGATGAGCTAACGATTTCTGATAAATTTATGTTTAGAATTCCATCATATAAGACGTTTTATAGTGGTTGTCCGAAGACCGACCTTAGCGGATCTATGTACGTTTTTGTCGGTTATGGATCTGTTTGTGAAGTAAATGCTTATTTTCTTTAACGTTTTCTGAGTCTTTTATAATAATTTTCTAAGGTGCGGTGTTAAAGGCATTTATGATGTCTACTGTGACTGAGAGCACATAGTCTTCTAGTTCTTTTATCTCTCTGTTTTTGCTATTTTTTTGGCTTTCTTATGGTGTATGGTGTATTTTCCATTTTTTTTGAATATTATTATTAGTTTTTTTCTGTTTTGAATGTCAGTTCTTTTTATTTAAGTTTGTTTTTATTGGGTTTTTGCTTTTTACTTCTGGTTATTTTCTTTTGGAGGTTTAGGCATTTTTTTCTTCTGCTTTTTATGTTTTTATTGGCATTGCTATGTAACAGGCTTTATTGATTATTCTTGTCAGCGGGTTTACTATGACCGTGTTTTTTTCCTGGATAGTTTTTTTCTATCTAGGACTTTCCAATTTGGAATGTTCCTGGCCGTTTTTTTTTTGGAGTTGAATGTAATATTGATTATTGATTTTTTGTTTTCTCTTAAAATGGTTGGCGCTTGACTTTTGTTCGAGGTTGCTAAGCTGCTCTTGTCATTTTTTTAATCCAATTTGTTGGAGCTCTTTTTGGGCGATTTTGAGTAGAATTTTCTTGCTATTATCATTTTTTTTTACGTTTACCGTGACCGTGTTTTCTTTCCGGAAGAGTTATTCATTTATATGTCTGCTTTTGCCATTTTATATGATATGTACTAGATGTTTCTTGTAATTATAACTCTCGTTTTTGACGTATATTCTAAATTTCTTCATATCTATAATCTGTATTGTAGCGTCTAGCTGTTTGTTAGCTATCTACCTGCCAACTCCACTGCCTAGTTTTTTTTTTGTTTGCTTGCTTATTATTATATAGTTTAGTTTTGGTTTATTTGGTGGTTATCTATCATTTTTTTCTTTTTTTTGCTTTTTTATTTAGTTTTTATACTTGGGACAGCGCTTAGTTTTCGGGTTTTTTACAAAAGTAACAGACTATCTTGTTTGTGCAATCTTTTTTCCTGTGGCTGGTTTGTCCGCATTAGTGAAAGACCTTAATGCTTTTTTTTGTGTTTATAGCATTTTGCTAGCTCTGTAATTTTTTTGGCTTTTTATTCTATCTGTTTTCGATTCTCTTCTTATCTCTGAAAGTTATTGCGATTGTGGGCAGTTAGTTTCTGCTTTAATGCTCATTTATCTTATTAAAACGAATTGACTAATGGTTACAAGCCGGATCAGCACACATAGCCCTGGTCGATCTAATGGGCAAGCAACTTGCCATTACCACAGCACTGAGACTAAAGTCAAATGTTAACATCGGATTATTGTGGTCACGTCGGAATAATCAATGAATTTAAAGGGGTGCTCAAAAACATAGACCGATGTTTAGCAACACCTGCTTTTGGCAACAAATTCCCTTACCACATACTCTCTAAAGAACAGTGGATTGAGAAGAAAGGGATACCAGCAGGACATACGCACTTCTATACAGACGGCTCACGGAGGGAGGACAAAGTGGGCTGCGGAGTTTTCTCCAACGACCTCAACCTCAGAATCAGCCTACGCCTGCCAGACTACTGCAGCGTTCTACAGGCGGAGGTAACCGCCATAAAAGAGGCAGCAGACTGGCTGATTCTAAATGGGAACCCTGGTGAACAGATCCACATTTACACCGATAGCCAAGTTACTCTCGTGGCAATTACTAGCGTGTGCACCAACTCAACAGTGTTCTCTGACTGTCGGAGAAAGCTGAACGAGGTGGCAGCACACATAAACTTGAGACTCATGTGGGTACCAAGCCACAGCGGGATCCCAGGTAACACAGAAGCGGATGAGCTTGCAAAGAATGGCACAAGCCTGCACTCAACCGAAGTATTACAGGATATTTGTATTCTATTTGCCTTGTACAAGGAGACCATAGCCGAAATAACCTTGAACCTAGCGGAGCGAAGGTGGAGGGATGAAGATACCTGCGCTAAAAAGAAACGATATCAGACTGGCAGTGGGAGTCATTACGGGACACTGTTCCATTGGCAAGCTTGCTGAGAGACTGGGTATAGCGAAGCGGGACTACTGCAGAGACTGCCTGGACGAGGAGGAAAAGGAGAGTGTTCAGCATTAGTTATGCGAATGCCCCTCTCTGCCCGCAACACGATTGCTCTTCTTAGGCCGACCTTTCTTTGATGACCTCTCTGACCTTGCATCACTAGATGCGCAGACTCTCATGAAGTTCATTTACGGCTCTAAATGGCTTGACAAAATTCGCTGAGGAGGGTTGTACTTTTAAGTAGTGTGGTCACACATCGGGTCCATCTGAGGTCTATCTGAGCGTTAGCTGCCACTTAAACCTAACCTAACCTACGAGCCGGGTTTGCAATTACCTTTACAAAACCAGGGTTTACTAACACAAAAAATATTGTTTCTTTCTCAAACCTGTTTTATATTTATATATATTTATTTTTTGTATGAAAATACACATTTTTAATTAAGAAGTAGGAACAACCTTTCTGTTAAGCATGATGTTTTATGATTTTATGAAAGTACGTGAGCTCTTATCTTAAGACTAGCTTTACTAGTATGGTCAGTTTTTTTGTGTTTTTGCCAGCATGTTATTTGCTAGATTGTCTAGGTTTGCGATGACCCAACGTCTTTTGGTAAATCTATGTTTAAAGTTGTATTGTATAAGACGTTCTCTAGTAGTGGACGCTTACAGAACTGTAATTTCGGCTTTTTTTGTTGTTGATTATAGATCTATTTTTGAAATAACTGCTTATTAGCCTTTTTAGGTAATGTTATGGTTTGCGGTCGGTCCAGTTGGCACAGCCGCAACTTTTGGTCTTTATCTGCACCAATTCAAGTGCAAAGACCTTACCTTCGCTAGCTACTTGCTAGGGAGTAACTAATTAAACAAATACGCCGGTTGTGTAAAGTTTAACGAATACTTTACGTTTTCTTAGCCTTTTCATAAGAATACTCAAGAAGGTGCTGTTAATTAAAGGCATTCTTGCTGTCTACTGTGACCAAGAGTACAGAGTCTTCTAGTTATTTTATTTCTTACCTTTTTGGTTATCTATTTACCTTTATCTACGACTATTACTGTTGGTTTTTTTGCTTTGAACCCGTATTGATTTTTGGATAAGGTCAGTTTTTTGAGACTATGTTTTCAGAAGTTTTCTTATTGTGTTTAGAAGGCATATCGGTCTGTAAGATCTCGGCTCCTCACTGCGCTTTTTAGTTTTCTATATTCATTAGTTTACTTTTTGTTCAACTGTTTGAAACGTTTTCTTTTTCAGAAAGCCGACGTCATATTGAACTTTATGAAATTTCTTTTTAACAGAGATCATTATTATTTCCACAATGGGGTTGTCCAGTCTCTTTGCTTTCTTGTTCTTTATGTTTTTGTTGTTTTTAGCTCATTTGGAGTGAACGGGTTTATTTTATGTTGTTTTGTATTTAGCTGACTTTCTTGGTTTTTGGCCTTATATTTTTGGACGACATTGAACTAAGCTTTTTGGGTTAGTTTCACATTGTTTAACAATGCAAGTGCTTGTTTTGAAATGAACTTGTGGCAATGTTATAAAGCGTATGCAAAATTTGGGGTGGTTAAAGCACTCTTTGCATTTTCGACGGTGTTTATTCGGTGGTTTGGTGAGTAGAATTTTGGTTCATAGCAGGGGTAGTCGTATCTGGTTTAACGTTTCTACATCATTTGATTGATGGTACATAGTTATTGCACAATATTTTACTTGGTGAGTACTTGGTGGCTTTTACTAGTTTAATAGTAGAGAATGTTTCAACTGACGGACGCTATGATGACGTGTAGAAGAGTAGATGCATACACTTCTACATAACCGTAGAGGAGTACGTGTGTTGTATTGATTTTTATGTCCGACGAATTATTATTATATTTGGAGTGCACTTGCCTTTTTCCCGGATGCTTTCTTCCGGTTTTTTTCACGATTCATATACGCTCATGGGTAAAATTAATCGAACACTAAATCAGCGTCTCAAACTCATAGTGGTTACTATGAATACGTCGTCCTAACATGTCTCTGATCAGATTCAAGTCTGGTCTTCTTGGCGGGTAAGGTAACGCTTAGCAATGTGGACATTTTTAATTTATATATTTAATTCTTCTTGGGTGATTCTTGCAATGTTTGAACGAGCCTTAAAAGAAAGTTATTGCTAACAAATTGTGCCACGGGTATCACATATTAATAGGCATTCATATTGCCTCTACGGACTCTCACATTTAAAAAAATGCTTTCTCACTTCTTTACACTATCTCTACCAAATTGATTTTTTGGAGGCAAACAGCATTTTGCAAATTGTTTTCCAGCTTTTTTCAAATTCTGTCTCGGCCATTGGTTGAAACGGTCAAATCAGTAAAACGCATGGTTGGCCAGTCTACGGTTTCAGGTCTTTTTGATCTTAACCTATGTTTGCTTAGGCGTGTGTAGCTTTTGAACCAGAACAGATGCTGTTATAGTGCGATCACGGAACGCTTGCATTTGAATAAAAATATCTAGGATAGCATTTGCTGCTCTCCGTCTGCTTTATTTAGATATTCTCATGTACTATTTTGCCTTTTTTTTAATTGAAATGCTTGGTTAATTTGGAGTTTAGTTGGTTTTATGAAAAAATAAAAGAATTTACTATGTTTTATCACACATTTCTTCTTACGAATACATTACTAGTATCGGCTCTCAAGAATCAATTTATTTCATCTGTAGAATGCTCTAGTGGAGCCGAAGCTAATCCAAGCATGCTACAGGCACGTTTGAGAGTTAAACTTTTTTTAAAATTTGATGAAGATTGTTCTTCTATTGTAGTTTTACTTTTAAAGCTACAAGTTACAAATGGCATTATAGCGATACTTTCAATCTCCATGGTGAAAGAGCTGATTCATGAGCATAATCTTGAGACAAGCCAGATTATATACTGGTTGCCAACGTAAAGACGACAGCAAGCTACAAATTACTGTAAACTATGTTGATGCTGTTTTATTGCTTTAAAAATTTTAAGCAAAGTTGATGAACGAATTGCTTGATTTAATCAAACTACTAAAATGGAATTAAATCGGAATAAAATAGATCTGGATGCTTTGTGAGTGATGACAATTCAGTTAAATAATATTCATTTTATTACTGTGCGATCAATATGAAGCAACTTAGTTAATTTAAAAATATTTAAAAATGTTCTTAATGACTCTATTTTGTGATAATAATATGTCTCTTCGTGATTGAATAAATATGAATTGTGTAAATTCAATGCAAGTGATGACGACTTGGTTCGATATTGCAATGTTTTAGTTGATTCATAAATAATCTTTTTGCGATTAAGTCTCTCATAAATAAACTTTTTGCGATTAATTGTTTTGCATTTATTAACAAGATTAATTAATTTTGTCTATATTTTCGTACATTCAGATACATATTATATTAAAACTATTGTGATTTTCAAAGAGTTATTTCAATTGTTATTTTTAATGCTAACATAACAACATATAATTATGTAACGCCTGTTTAGAATCAATTAGCATCCGCTTCTATACATAGCCAATGACAATCCGTTGACAGAAATCTTGTTAGTACAAGCGGCAAGGTCGCACTGGTTTATTTGTTTTGGTTATAGCGCTTTGAACGTTTAAAAAAATAGTCAACAGTTTTAGAAAACACATGTTGCGTGTCTTAAAAATGATTAATGAACGCGGAGATATACATTAAAAACTAGAGAAAGCAATCCATTATCATAAGAAAATAAAAATAGAAATTTATTTCACCAACATATAAATGTTAAACTTATTAAAAGTAACTAAGTAAAGCAAAGGGTATGCTTCATAAAAAAAAATGTAAAAAAACTTTATAGGTTGTAGTACCGACAGTAAAAGGTCTGGGATCGCTTTCAAGCAAATAAGAGAACAGAAGCGGATCCGGAATTATTCACTTGTCTTATGTTTGCTTTCGTGATGGCTTTTTGATGCCGTTCGTTTTCCTATGGATATAGGCTTCCGAAACGCAAACAACTTTCTTTTCCCACCCTGCAGCAGCCCCATCATAAAAAAACGCATGTACGTACAAAACGTTTTCGATTGGATCGTAAAAAATGTTCCTTTACACGTTATAAGGAATGTTAAGATTTTCACAGGAATTTTTGAATAAAATATATTCAAATTGACAAGTTCTTAAGAAGGACGTATTCCATTACCATCAAGGGACTTATAAATCAAGAGGACACTCTTACTATTTACTATCTTATGTCCCTTTAGAATTGACTAAGGCATGCCGCAAAATTGAATGTTTAATCAAATAAATGATGCCGTGTAATGAAGTGGGTCCTCGGGATTCCATTAGGGAAATTAATAAATCCTTAAGAGAGAGTCTCTTGTGACACAAGAAGTAGACGTCTTTATTTGTATGTGACCGCAAACTATCTTAATTAAATTGAACCGTATTAAATTTAAAGATGAATAGACGAAAAGAGATTAAAGCTGTGTTTTTAAAAGATGTAACTTGAAACACGATAACTTTTGTCTCAGTTGCAGTTTACTATTATACGAGTTATTTAAAGCGCAGAAGAATTTATGTGAATAGTAATGTAACAATGGTCATTTTTAACTTTCATTGTTTTATTTTGATACTCAGCAGAGCAGAGAATTTATTTGTATATATTTTCATTTAAATGACTGTATTATTTTAACTTATTTATATTGTAATTCTGGAAAATAAAATAAGATAAATTTATGCACGTATGAGTTGCTTGCCTTGAAGTTTTTGAGTTTATCAGTGTGTTACTTCTGAATTATAAGTTTATGAATATAATTAGGTCTTGGATCTAATTAATTTTAAGTTCTTTACGTTTGCGAAGTTGCTTAGATGTATTAATTCGGTGTCATATTTAGGAAAGATTTTGCCAATTTGAGGTACTTTTGCACGGTTGTTTTCTTGAGTACATATTCATGCGAAAACAAAGTAATGATTTTATTGATACATGACAACCGAGTATTTATGATAATGTATACATTATTCTTTTCAGTAAAGCTGCTTTGGATGCTAAAGGTCAAATCAAGTTGTTGATTTATGCTTTTTATTAATTTTTTTCTTTGTACATCAAGTTGTATTGTCAGGAAGTTTTATTTTCTAAGAAGGAATGTCAATCTTTGGATGATGAAGGTTGATCGTATCATAACATTTTGGAGATTGATTATTTGATAATTTGACAGTTGATCACTAAACTTTTGGTCTTTTATGCGAAGTACGTCGTCGTTTAAGAATTTTACATGGATGGCGGCTACGTCTGTGAAGTAGCTTAGATATATTTTTTTTTCAGCTGGTATCAACTCTTTGGGTACAGGCCTCTTTTATTTTCTTTCAGGTTTTTTTATTTTGTGCGATCTGGTACAAATTTAACCCTGCTGTAAGTTTTATGTTGTCGTTGGGGTCTTTCAGTTTTTTTATTTCATGGTTGTCATTTGGTTACTTTGGCGCTCCAGTTTGTTGAATTCTTGGCAACATGCCTTAACCAGCTTCAGTTAAGGTTGTATGTTCTGTTATGTATTGGACTTTCGATAATACTTCTTATCTACTAATTGGTAATGTAGTTTTTAAGTGTTATTGCTATAATTATTTTTTTTATTGTTTTTGGCGAACTTTTAATTTGTTCTTAAACTTTTAGTTTGTTGAATTTATGGCAACGTTCTGTACCCTGCTTCACTTAAGGTTCTATGTTTGGTTGGTTATGTATTGGACTTTCAATAATACTTTTTATCCGCTTATTAGTTTTGTAGTCTTTAGGTGTTATTTCTATAATTCCTTATAATCTTTTGTATCAGTACCCAAGTTTTGCTACAATTTGTTGTAACTGGTAGGATACATTTGTCGTATATTTTTTATTTGAGTTTTACAGGAATATTGGATTGTATTTTTCTGTTTACTTTGAGTTTTAGATTTTGTTTTCCTAAGGCTATTTCTTGGTTTCTGGTATATTTAAGTGTTTACTTTGTCTACGTGTGGTTCTTCAATTACGATTGCGTTGGTATTTGTCTTTTTGTTTGTCATGCATTTTGTTTTTTTCATTTCTGAGTTGATTTTCTTTGTTTTTTGGTGTAACTCTTGTGGTATTGTTTTTGCTCTCGGCAAATACAACAATATTGCTATTGTATTGTAGGTTGGTAAGTTTTTTTCTGATATTTTTATTTTTGCATTTTTTACTTAAGGTTCTTAAACACGTTTTCTTAAACAAGTGTGAATTATTTTGGTGATATTACTTTCCGTTTTTTCTAGTTGTCTCTTTATAAGTATTGGCGTTCAGTCTGGTTTTTATTTTGGATTGCTTGTTAATGTTCTGTAGGATGTTAATATATTGTTGGTCGAATCTCGCTTCTCTCTGTCGCTGTAATATTGTACAAATCTAACAAGTTTGTCCAGATTTTGCAAATTGAATCAAAGTATTTGCAGTCGTTAATCAAAGTGGAATATTAATCTTAACATTCCACATAAATTCTCTGAGGTCTTACAGTAGTTCTAAAGATTTTAAACCTATTTACTAAGGTTCTACAACAGGCAAAAAAAAAAGATTTGTTAGTGGTTTCAAGCAAGTACAAGAACTTTGGGAACTAGCTTGCCAAGTTTATCTGAATATCTGTTTTTAAGTGGTTCTAAAGTTTTGCAGTTATCCCACGGCTTTATGCAAGTTACCAAAAGTAATCCTAAGTTGCTAAACAGTTTAAAAGCTTTAAACAAATTTAAAGTTTTTATAGTAGTTTTTGCAATAGTTTAAATTTTTTTAGACCACTGTTAAAAATTGATAGATCAATGCAAATGAATCAATAGTGGAAATGTTTTTATATTGTGTGGAAATGATTAGAAAGCTTAATAGTCCAGGAGCTGGTAACAAAAAAGTGCAAGAGTTTTGGAAAGGCTGATACTTTCAGATCGGACTGTATATTGGTCATAGAACGCCTCTGCAAAGTCAGCTCTCCAGGTCACGGACACCTGGCGATGGCACGCTAAGAAAGGCGTAATTTTAATTTAATATCTAAAAATTGTTTTGAAAAAGCTGAAAATTCATTGGCAGATAGTCTATGCATTACAAAACCTTAATCAAGCAGTCAGACAGTAATAATCGAACGCACGGCCTCAGCGCAGTTGCGTACATGGTACAAGAACTAACTTAATGCAAATGATTTAGAAATGCTGAAATTTGGGAATGTCAAATTACGTAAATAAATTCATAAAACAAACAGTCAGACATAGTTTTTATCAGAACACAATCAGTCAGCACCCAATTGAAGCAATTAAAAGTATTTGACCGATCAATACGTAATTTTTACATTTACTTATCATAAAAAAAATATTTATTATTTATTTATGTTTTCTTTAGTGATTCAGGGTTTTAATTTATTACATAATTAACAATTATTGATGAAAATTTATTTCACTGTAATGAGAATTAAATTTCAAATATATGAAAATTATTTTGTCGATTGTTTAAATTAATATTGACACTAACCTCGTTTTGGAGATTGTTGTATCAAGCAAGGTTTTTCTGAATTTCTTCCGCAGAGCTGTATATTTTCTATAGCATGTTACTTAATAACCTTGAATCTCATTATTAGAAACTAACGGTAAAACTACATTATTGAAGGATAAACTATTATTTTGACGAATTTTTAAAATTGAGTACTTGTGGTAAACTTCAATATATTGTCTTTTTTTTTATACAAAATACACAGATAGCACACAAATTTTCCATATTTGCTCCACGTCTCACGTAGGAACGGAAGGAGTAGAATACTAAATATACCATTTTTCATATAAATAACCTTTTTCCTTGTGGTCTGAAGAGTATTTACTGAAATTTTGACTAAAATCGACATAGAGTGACAGCGTTTTTTTGGGACCTGAAAATTACAAGTTTTGAAGATCGCGAAAACATGTGCAACTTCCTGCATCAAAATAGTAATAAATATGAATTGATTATATAAGTTTAGTGTAATTACTTTTTTCAAAATTTGCGTTTTTTTTTAAATAATGTTTAAAGCTTGATATATCAAAATGACTGCCTTAACATTAAATATACGAATATGGATTTTAAAGTACATGCAATAAAAAATATTTTGAGCCACCTTATACCTTCTTATCTTTTTCCAGAAGCCCAAAAATTGAGATACAAATATGTGCCGTTTGCCGATTTTAACAATTTTTGAATATTAAAATTTTTTTAATAATGCCCGATATACCATTTCTCATATAGATAACCTTTTTTCTTGTATTCTAAAGAGTATTTACTGAAATTTTGACTAAAATCGACATACGGTGACAGCGCTTTTTCGGGACCTGAAAATTACAAATTTTGAAAATCGCAAAAACATGTGCAACTTCCTGTATCAAAATAATGGTGTATACGTATTGATTCTATAAGTGTTGTGTGATTACTTTAAAAAGAGATTAAACACGAGAAAATCTAGACCTTGTGGATCAAAAAAAATTTTGCGATTTTGCTGAATTTACGGTTTTTTTTTTTAAATAATGTTTGAAGCTTAATATATCAAAATGACTGTTACGATATTAAACATAAAAATATGGGTTTTAAAGTACATGTAATAAGGAATAATTTGAGCAATCGTGGACTTTTTATCTTTTTCCAGAAGCTCAAAAATTGAGATACAAAATAAGCTAAAAAATATATTTATATATATATTGAAAAAATGTTGGTTATCAATTTTGTAGAGCATTCTAAGACCAACAAGGTAATTTTTTTTAGAAAAAATTAAATGATTGTTTTTTTGCAACGTTGGCAGTAGCGTGCCCACTACACGCTCTATAGTAGAGAGATCCTTGGAACAGAGAAGGAACAGATATAAAAAGAATATTTTCAGAGCGATCATACGTATTTCGAAACAGATCTGTTGTGAAAATATACAGTTTTATTTGCAAAATACGTGGCTAAGAAGGATACTCTTTAGATTTTTTTAGCAGTAAGCGCGAAGAGAAGACGTACAATGTTTCTACATTAGCTTATGTTTGAAATCGTCAATTCAGTGAGTGCATACTTCAGAGAATATGGGAAAATCTAGCGTTGTATGCATCTTGATGAAGTCAATCTGAATCGGAAGGTCAACAGCAGCTTGGGCTTGTTTTTGATTTACGAAATAAATGCTTGTTTTGTGAAGAAGTAATTTACCAATAAAATTAAATTGCCGAGTAATTTATTTTGTATTGGAAAAATTAAGTAAAGGAAGTATTGCCCAACACGATGGATGTGATGATGATTTTGCTGTTTCAATCTTGGAGCGTATTCAGTATGTACTTGATCTCGTCGCCGCAGGAGCTCGGTACCATCAAGATTGTAATTTGCGTGTGTATACACTATCTGCTAATAGGACTTAAAGGGACGACCTACCAGGAACAAATAGCCGACGCAGGGAGGATATTTTTTTTAATGAAAAATTTCTATAAAAGAAATTACGAACATGACATTATGATTATCGATAAACAAGAGCGCGATTGCGTGATTTGCTTTTAGAATGCTGGTTATATTTTTTTGGAGAAATGGCACGAACAAAAATATATAATAACAAGGACATTAGAAGTGCTCATCTCTATCGGATGAGTTCATGGAGGATGTCAAAGCTGTTGTTTAGTAAATTTTGAAAGTTTTTGTTTCCGCAGTCATTACGAAAAATATACGCGGTGAATTGGAGAATTGGAAAATGAATTGTACATTGATAGCTTTCACAATAATAACATCAGCAAGTTTTGTTTTTTTTTTTCTTTCTCTAATACAGTGATTGCGTGACTCCAAATACTGCTATTGAGCTTAAAACTATAGTTCACTTATTGTCGAAACTAATTTGGCTTGTGAGAAGTTCCACAATTCAGTATAGTTCTAAAACTTTCTTAAAAACATAAATTAGTTTTCAACATAAAAACGTTTCTATTGCCAAAGTTTTTTTAATTTTTACGTAATATTGTATTTACAATTCCAAATTTAATTTAACTTTACGGTAAATGGACTGTTTTTGCTGGAATTCTGGGGTGGAATGGTTTTATAGAGAAAGTAACTGCCGATATGCAATACCAACGCTCAAGAGTCATATGTCTTCTATTTATTAATGCCCTACCTTCGAATTACAACACTATATTTACTCTGGTTCTTGAAGCTGTCGAGAAATGCAAGCGTTGTCATAAATAAACTTTTTTTTTTACATTTGATCATTATACTGGAAAGATTGCAACATCTTGGGAGCCGCTCTAAAGAACCTTATTGTAAATCCAGGAGGATTCTACCTATTGATATTGTTTCTAGAAACAATCTGTGCTTACTTTTTGTCATCTGTCATAAACTCCACGTTCATGATGGTTGTGTGGAAAAGAGTTTTTTCTAGTCTTAGGAAATACTGAATTTGGAAGTTTATTTCATTTGTTGATAGTACGGTTACAGAAATCTGTCTTAAAAGTTTTGGTCCTACATCTCTGAACTGTAAATATTTGTTAGAATTTTTAGCAAGCCTACGTACTACGAGTAAATATTTGTCTTGTATTTTGTTTGAACAATGTCTGTATTAAAATATTTATAGAAAATGCAAAGATCTGCAACATTACGCCTGTGTTGTAAAATATCTAAGTCATTAGTCAATTTTGGATCGGCAATAATCCGAATAGCTTGTTTCTGAATAGAGTTTAGAAGAGATAGTGTAGTTTTCGATGCTCTTCCCAATACTTGGGAACAATATTCAATACAAGGACGAATATAAGTTTTATATGTATGCAAAAGTTGAACAGAAGTAAAAAACTTTTTACATTTATTAAGAAATCCAAGTTTTCTAAATACTTTCAAAGCTATGTTGACAACCTGGTGGTTCTAGAGAAGATTATGTGAGATTGTAAAACCTAGAAGACAAATTGAAGAAGATTTAGATATGGATTCGTTGTTTAGTTAAATATTTGGTATTGATGATACTTTGGATTTGGATTTTGAAACATTAGGTTAAGTTTTTTTAGAGTTAAAATTGACCATGTTAGGAGTGTTCTATTCAGATATTGTTTTGAGATTTTTGTTTATAGTTGCAATAGATTCTAACTTATAAATTTCAAGACGCTCTTCCATATTTGTCGTTATGGTCTTTGGAAAGTATGAAGTATGAAGGGTACTATAATCTGCAAAACTATGAATAGGACTTTTAGTTATTTAAAGTAAGTTCATTAATGTAAATTAAAAATAAAGTTGGCAAAAGAACAGAACCTTGATGAACATCAGCATATATTATTTTGGCCAGAATTAAAACTATCAATTTTACCAACCAACCCAAATGAGTGCGGTATGATATCTTAATATTGTGATACACTTCTCTTCTTAGCAAATTAACTTTGGACCAAATAGGTGTATTTGTGTTTCAAGAAAGAATGCTAATGTTTAGATGCTAGTAAGGCAATCAATTATATTTAATTCCTTAATTCCGTTGCTCTAACAAATTTGGAGAACAAACTTCTATATCTATGTTTACTATACAATAGCTGCTTTGGTCTATTAATAGTTAAGAAGGTTTCTTATTTAAGTAAGTATTTTTAGATTTTTTAGATATCTAAGATTCTACAAAATGGATCAAAGTTTAGTTACACAGTAGTGGTTTGTAGAACGGCATTTCAGTGTTTTCAAAGATTTACAAAAATATTTGGATCTAGTTTTCCAAATGTATCTAAATGTTTTCTTGAGTTTAGAAACGTACTCAGATTCCACAATGGTTTTGAGCTGGTCAACAGTTTTAAAGCTTTGTTTTAAATTTAACAACAGTTTCTAATATATATATATATATATATATATATATATATATATATATATATATATATATATATTATATTTTGGAAAGATTAAAATTCTACAACAAAAAAGGTATAACAGGAGTTCTATTCCAATCAAGTGTGGTTGCTCAAGATTTTGCATAAATTTAACAATGTTTTACAGTAGTTTTACAATAGTTCTCTAAAATTTTACATCATTTCCAAATGATTCTACAACTTTTTTCCAAATTTTTTTGTAAGTAACAATATTTTTAGATTATTGTCAGAATATCAATATTTAATTACATCAAAGTTTAAGCTTTTTGTGTGTACTGTTTGTTTACCAGAGAGTAAGTCCAAGCAGGTTATAATGTGAATGTGAGTTTGCTTTACACGTGCATAAGCCACCAACAAATAGCGTAAAGGTGAGGAGAATATTGAAGCGGCCACTATTGCCTTTAGACAATTATGTCAATTTCTGTCGTTCTTAAGAATTGAGGCTTTTGATGACATCAACTTGGCGAATTTTGCATTTTCTGAAAGGGTTTGAGCTTACATTTTTAGAAAGTTGTATTGACTTAAGAGTTGAAAAATGAAAACGACGGATTAAGTTGGGAGTTTGCTGATTGGGCCGTAGAGCAGTTGGAAGATGATTCTAATTTTGGTATTCGAATGATTTTCTCATATGACGCGCATTTTTGGCTGAATGGCTTTGTTAATAAACAAAATTGCCGTTACAGGTATGTACGAGTACAGTCTACAGTGTTAAATTAAATACCTTTGATTTCTAAATTTTTTTCTGTAATTTATATTACTTCCGAATGAAGAGGGAAATGCCATAATTGCTAATGCAACCGCTATAGAGTCATGTTGTGCAAATTTGTGTGACTTGACAACATCGATTTTAGCAAGATGGCCATACAGCTAATGCCACGCTCGATTAGCTGACAGAGAAGTTTGGTGATTGAATTATTTTACGACGAGGATTTGTGAATTGGCCGCTGCGGTAATATGACTTGACACGCATGGATTTATAAAACAGATTTAGCAAAAAAATGTTTTTTTTTTTGCATGATTGGTAGAGTTTGTAGAACGTTTGATTGTGAATTAGAACATGCTAAAGGTTTCTAGAATTTTTGAAAGGTTTCTGAAGTAATAATTTGTTAGAATATTCTGCAAATTATAAAAAGAACGGCGAATAAGCTTGTAGATCTATCTGATTTTATAAATTATTGGAAGTTTTTAGAAGTTTTTGGCAAGAAAATGATTTTTGAAGTTTTTTGAGTTTACAGACGCTCAAAGCCTGTAAGCTGAGAAACAATATTTGAGAACGTTTTAGAAGATATTGGAGTTTTTGAGGAATTTTTTACATGTGTAAGAATTTGTAATAAATCTCAACAACAAGTCTTTTTCTCTTAATAGGAAAGTGGTCTTTATAATTTTTTTGAACCTACAATTGCTAGCTGCACAATCAACTTGGCTTGTTGAAGCCGTGCGAAAATATATGGTATGATTTCGTACTTACAAAACGCAATGATCTAATGACAAAAAAATTGTTGACGTAACTTGTATAAATAAGTACATCACGCACTATCAGTAAAGCAACCTTAATGACGATTACAACTACATAATACTTTTTAGAAATTCTTATTCTTTTATCATCTCTATACGAGCCTTTTGTCATCGTTCTAGTTTTGATTAATGGCCTTGTTGAAAGTTTGTGTTAAAGATTTATGACTTTACATATTAACGTTATCTTTTTGAACAATTTATGTGCGTTAAAACTGGAAGAACTCAGCCTAGTCCGTTGCATGGCATGATCCCTCACAAAAAAATCCAGCAGATCTACCACAAGATAATCAATTTTAAAAGTAAGTTTTGCGTTAAATTGTTTTTAAGTGATTTAGTAATTAATTAAATTAATAAAATTTATCAAAATAATTTACAGAATATTAAACTTACTGTCAACATGAAACTGTTTTTTTTATCATATCAACGGAGACAAAGTTTGGTGTTTGACTTATTTTTTCATATTGATTCATATACATAACATGAATTTTACATGCGCAACAACGTGTTGCGTAAACACGAAAGAAAAAGTAATATTGATCCTATCAAATAATAAATCAAGCCTCTGGTTATTAATTAAACTTGATTGGTACTATTAAAAAATTGTTAGAATAACTTGAACGTACGTAAATTAACTTCTCGTTTAATTTAAATTAGCCTCAAAATGTCTTCGTCTTTTTGGCTCAGGTGTAATTACGAGTTAACAACATATTTATAATTTGATTACTTCTAATATGGTGGAAAACTAATCATAACTTCATCAACTTTATTTTTTCTTATCCTCGATATATTTAATTAAATATTTTTGGTGAAATCTATGCGACAACTTTTTCCATCTTCTAAATTGTTTTAGTTTTATTAGAAAGTTAGAAGACGTGTAATGTTACATAATCTTTGCGGGTGGATTTAGTGTTGTCTCCCATAAACATGTACCCGCATCAACTGTGATTGCAGTGGTAAGGCAGGTGTTTGCGCATAGCGATCCATCAAAAAAGAATTCTAAACTTTGCTACAAGTGTTAAATCTCATGCTGCATTTCTCTAAGGGTTGGGGAAGATGAAAAGGAAGTGGGTAGTTTAAATTATCCGCACGGAAATCAAGTGTACAGGGGAGGAAGGTAATGGATGGCGGAGGAGCCGAATGCAGTCACCCAGGGCCGAACACGTTGTGCAATTTCTTTTTCGCATTTATCTGAGAAACATGTTACATGTTTCTTATCTGGAAACTGCTCACTTTATTTACACAAGAACTCAAATTGCCAATTTATCAATTGCTTTCTTTAGAAACAAACGATCGCTTTATTTTATTCTCTCAATATTTAATTGATTCAATGAATTGTTTAACTGTTGAGAGCCATTCAACCCTATTAATATTTCATCTTTTTAAATAAAAAAAACTTTACATTGATATTGAAATAAATATATTAGTTGAGCACACTTAACAAACTAACACCATTAATAATGCAGCGGTTAAAAGGAAGCAAAAAAAAAACATTTATGATCCCACATAACAACTCCCAAAGTTGGGGACTTTACCAGAAAGTCGACCGCAAAACATAAACGGGACACGATATTTCGCACGTGTCATGTTTAAAGCTCGGAGATTTGATGTATTATTTTTCACGTTGCTGACAAGAATTAATAATTCGGTCAGAGAGCTATACGCATAGAGCTCTGTTTATTATCACACCCTCGGAAATATATATATAACATCATCAGGTCAGGTGCGCTCGTATCAAGCCTGTGATATATTTTTGTTGCTCTAAAACGGGGTGTGAAAATTCGGCCACGGCATAAATCACAATTTTGTAACATGACGGCACTGACCATTATTTATAATAAAATTGTGCGCGGTTTTTGTTAATCGGCTTGAAATGGGTGTTCCCGTTGCGTGTGGAATATTGCTGACCATAACTTTTTTTATTTAAATTAATAATTTGTTTAAAATGTTTGTCAAATACCGCAGGAGAAGTTTTATTGCAACAGAAAAATTATAGTTATTTTCATCCGTAAAATTGTAACATTTTAAGCACTGAACCGCCTCTTCCTACTTACAGCAAGCTGGGATAATCCTTCTTTATTGCCACTTGCGGAACCTTCCTACACATACAATTATAAGCTGCGTAAACACATTTCAGGTTGGCAATTATATCAAAAACGGAAAGAGTGTCGAGTTTTTTCTGTATCTTAAGAAGAATTTTTGAGGCGATTAGAAATACTGCAGATTTGTTCATCAGTCGGAAACGGACGTTTCTAAGATACAGTTAGCAATGGAGAGCAGTTTTATCTTATTTGTTGAGAAGTTTGTATAAAAGAAAATTGTCAATAGTTGTAAAGTAAACATAAAATAAGCGGAATAATTAAGTTATAGTAAAGGTAGTGAGATTTTTTCTCGGTTTGCTTTGTGATTTTTTTCTCTATTGTACTGACGATTTGTGGTTCTATTCTTTGGTCTTGTTTAGTAACTATTGCTACATGTTCTAGTTGTTGTTGTTTAAATTATATAATGGTGGTTTTATTTTTTTATTTTTTTATTTTTTTGTTTTATTGTCTTTGTACTTATATTCTGGCTTTGGAGCTGTTTCTGGATATTGTCTGCTAAAAGAAAGTTAACGGTTTTGTTGTATTACCGCATTAATGACAAGAAAGCATGTTGATTGTTTTTACCTGTATTTGTACAGTAGAGTAGAGTATTGAAGTCTTAAATGATTGGCGAAGGTACTATATAGGATTCTAGTTGTTGTTTTGGTGATCTGCTAAAGTGTTACTTTTCTTATAACCAGTTTGTTGCATGGAAGGCTTTCTGCGTATTTTAGGCATTTTTTGAGGATAGTTGGCTACACAGCTACTGAAGCTTGTTGGGGAAGGTTTATAGAAGGTTGTAGTAATCAGTAAATGTCTATGAGGTAATCTTGATGTTTGTTTGGGATTTAAGCATGCAGTTTGGCAGTTTAATTTACATTAGCCGTTGTTCTATGAAGCACCATAGAGGATACTTTTTGCTTTGGTGGCCGTTAAAAGTGCTACGGTTTAGTAGTTATCTAGGTGATAGAGTTTTTGGAAACGATTTATGAGTGGTTGTAATATTTGATAAACGTCTATTATGCAATATCGAGATTTGTAAGGGATTTAAACATGCAGTTTGCGTTCTAGGTGCTGTTTTACGAAGTTGATGGCTGGGGCTAGTTTTCACAATAATTTTTGTTACTATGTATTGTTCTTGTTATGGTAGACAACGCTTTTCTTGTTTTTTTTTTTAAGTTAAAGTTATATGTTAGGATCAAAATTATTTGTGCAAATATTATACAAAAATCCGAGCAGCCAACGTAACAGTAGGTTTTGCTAGTGGCTTAACGATGCCATGGAGTTTAAAGGGTGTTATGGTACTACTGAAATTGGAGGTATAATTGGCATTGCTACCGAGATAAGAAGTTGTTTTTGTTTTTGAAGAAGCTGGAGTATTGTCATTACTACCTTAAGGTTGGCTGGAATTTTTTGTAGAGTTATTTTCATAGTACGGCATATTTCTCAGTCTTGTGGTATTTTCAATGAATGAGGTCTGGGTTTCTAGAGATATCTGAAATATTAGCTGTGGGGTTGAGTAATTTTTCAAAATTTTAAGTCTTATCTTGTAAGGAGCGCCGTTTGACAAAACTTTACTTTGAAATGCTTGAAGTTTAGAATCATAGGTAATAGAGAAAGTTTTGAGAACTTTTATAGGCGGATTTTGAGTTGTACCTGCAACGGGTATCTTCTGTATGCTTTTGTTGTATAATGATAATTCATATTTTATGACTGAAACTAAAATGTTATTTTTTTAATAGATTTTTTCTTATCATTGTAGCTAGTTTTTATTTGTGTGTATGTGTCGAATTAGTATCTTTATAGAATATAACACTAGCATCTTCGCATGTTTCTTTAGTTAGCAATGTTGTGTGGGTGAGGAGAATCTTTAAAAGACGGGGTGTGGGATATACTCCACTTTCGTCAGACAACTACTTCAGTACTACGTAAGAAAGTCATAGTTACTCTTGCACTGGGGGATACGACCTTCCTGGCGAGGCAGTAGCTTGACCTACGTGCTTATCTGCTAGACTAGGCTAAACAACCATGAGTTCTTGATATACCACAAGTTAGGTCTGCTCTATGTTTTCCGGCTGGTAATTCTAACGCTTTAAACGTAAAGAGCTCTCTTATAGGCTTATATCTACTTATTATGACTGAAGATGTTTTTCCGTCTGCGAGGACGTCTCCCACAATGAACTCTATTTTACCGCGCTTAGCGTCTGGAGAGACGATGGGACTGGGTCATACAATCAGCGTGTATTCCTTCTTAACTTAAGGTTATGTGTTTACACTCATGAAGAGCTTGACCCACTCTGTCTACTAAGGAACGGCATTTTGAGTAGGCACCGGCAGCTAATCAGTGGAGTTTCCCTCAGTACTTATATATGCAAGAGCAATGTGTGATGAGTAACCTGAGCTATCTGGACCTCACATCATATAATCTAAGTGTTCATCTATTACCCAAAATTTTGAGATTGGGCAAAATCTGCATTTAGTTTAAGGGGATAGGCCGTGAGGTACAACCGTATTCCGATTAAAGTGCTTATGACAAATATTCTTGCACACCAGTTTTCATATTAGTAAAGGTTTTTTGGCAACGTTGGATAAGTCTCTGTCGTGGGCCCTTACGGGTTTCACAACTCTTACTTCCCCGGTTCTAAGGGTAGCTGTTGTGAAGTCTAAAATGTTTGAAAGTTTGAATTTTTGCAAATTGTTTTTTGTCTGGAGAATGAGAAACACTTTATAGAAAATTGGGAATTACTCTATAGGTTGGTATGGGCAAGTTTGGCTGAGAGTTTGCCATACTTAAGCGGTTGCTTGGCTCTTGATAATGTGTTGATGTGTTGTCTGATGATGACAGTGTACAGTGTTTTCACCGAAAGAGATTTTTTGAGTTTAATGTAACTTTTTTTTGCTCTAATTGCACAATTTGTTATGGAAGAGGCATGTGAGAGTTATGTGTGGGCGTTATTTAACTATGCGTGTGTGGTATTTACTGGTTAGCTGCGAGCTATAAGATAATTTAACAGCCAGGGTTTCACTTTTTAATTTGCAACGCACCAGTATTTTGTGGTCAAGGCTGTTTTATGGATATTAATGAGTCTTTTTCAAGATGTGGTTTTTGAACGAAGGCGCACAGAGATACTTGCCTCCTACTAGCCACATCTCAGAATGTTAAAAAAGGCGGTTACTCATTGAAGATTGTTCATTTTTCTGATCATCTTAGTGGTAGCACTAACTGTTACTGAGGAAATCATCTTTATTGGTTGGTTGGTTTCTTGCTTTTAGTAATTTATATTGTGACTTTTTTTATACTTTTTAATTTGCAATATCAAACTTACAGTACTGGTGAAATATGCATTTGACTTTTTTGCATTTTGTATAGATTGCTCAAGGAACGGCATGCTTTTTGGTAAAAGAATTGCTCATATTTTGGGCAGTTTATCGTGATTAATTAAAAAAAAAATTGTAGGTTTGTTCGAAGATTCTGTAAAAGATGGAATATTGTATTTGCTCTAGTTTGTTGAGTTGACCACATGCTAGTAGCGCTTACCAGTTAAACTTCTACTACTCATGGGCATACTTGGAAGTTTGGTTTTTTGGGCATTATAGCTTTTTGTTGGAGAAAGAGGAAGATTTTGGAAAAAGTTATTAACTGCTTTACAAACCAGTCTGTTAGAGTAATTCTTAACTTTAGGCAGATGTGGTTGGGAGTTAGCTGTATAGTCAGGTATAGCTGGATAGGTTGTTTGGTCTTTGAATGAATAGGTCTGGAGATCTAATGGCATATGTAGGTGTAGTGTGTGATGATGATGATGATAGTGTACCGTGTTTTACGGTGAAAAGATTTTTTGGGTCCCAATACTCACTTTTACAACTTTCAACCCACTAGTGTTTTGTGTGCTGACTATTTTATGAGCACTACTGAGGGCTTTTAGAGAAGGGACTCCCACTAACATCATTTTACTATTTTACAATGTTTTTTTTTCCTAGATGTTGTTCTTGAACGAGGGCGCACAGAGAGCGTTTTCTACTAATTGCATTTTAGATTGTAGGGCATAATGATTTTGGAAACGGGGTGAATAAATAAAGATCTATCTTTTTGATCAATTTTTTTGAGCGCTGATGGTTTTTGATAATTGAGGAGCAGAAGTAACAAAAGAGCTTAGTACTAACATTGTTAAACAGAGAAATTTAATGAAAAACCTTTACATGCCAAAACAAAAACTTTTTAAATTTCAAATAGTTACGTATTTGCCTGATTGTTTGCGGAATTTAAAGTGCTGGCACTTTGTTTGTTTGATAGGATATAGTCGATGGCACATAGAACCTATTTTTAGAAAATTCTAATTTTTTGGCAAATTGGCACTTACCCTTTTGTTACTTCCGCTTCTCAATTGCTGAAGTTATTTTTATTTGTTAAATACCTGTAGGTATTAATGGTTTTTTTGTCAGTTGCTGGAACAATGTTTGCTTGTTGAATATATGCAGATAATAAAGGTGCCAATTACCAAAGGATTTTTTATTTGTTGATTATCTGCAGGTAGTGACTTTTATGCAGTTTTATTAGCTACATTTCTTTTGATTCTACTTCTACTTGTTTGGGTTATATTTACTGTAGCTTTTTTTCTTTGTCATCAACAGCCAAAGAACCATCTCAATTAGTTAGTTTACTGGGGTTGGGTTTAATATTTTTATATCTTGCCTTGTGTTTGTTGTAATTTTGCGTTTTTTTTTTTGTCTGCTATATAATCATCTTTACCTTACCTTTTACATTCACCTTTAAGAAGTTTTTTGTTATTTCTAACCAGTTTATTAATAAGTATTTGTTTATTATTATTAAAATTTGCTGTTACTGCATTTTGGGTTTTATCGTTCTTGGTCGGTTTCTGGTTTGATGACAGTTTTTATGGTGAAGTGTTGCAGGAAAAGGCTTTGTACGCAACATGCGTATTGTATTTTTTACATTTTTGGTACGCTCTATAGTAATATTTATTGTGCGTTTTACAGCTTTTTACATCGCCCCAGAAGTCTTACGACCTGTTTGAAGGGGTTTGATGGGACCAACCGCTTATTAGGTGATTTCCGAATCACCCCTCTGGATAAAGAGCAACTTGTTATTTTAATTATATTTTGGGGATTAAACCCCAGACTGTCAGCGTGCTACGCTAACGCTTTATAACTGAGCTATCTCACCGTAGAATAGAAGAGCTATTAGTACAATCAATTTATTACAATCAATTAACATGTATAATCTTACTACATACAATTAGTTTGCTATTTTGTACTTTTGTGAGCGGAGTTTTGTTGGCTGTTTGTGTAACTAGGACTGGTGTTAGCAAAAAGAGGATGACGATGCTGCTGTCACTTTTTTGCACTGCAACTTTTAGGTAGAGAATTACTGAAGGAACTCTCCAATCCTCTAGTTTAGCGAGGTTTTATTTGAGATATAGATTTTGACGACACGTATTGTCACGCTTTGACCTTACTGTAAGTTGCCGAATAATACTTAGTTATGCCAGAAACAACCGTTTTGCTCCTTCAAACTTTGTTTTGCAACTTTTATTGAATTTTGGAGGCGTCCCAAAATTATTATTATATTATTTATAAATTTCTTATAACCTGTTTTTTGTTTCGTTTTAAATTTTACATTTATTTTATTCTTTACTTTTTAGTATGTATGTTGAAATTAACTAAAAAAACTATTTTTTTTACTTATTCAAAGAGTATTTTCTTTGTGTTGTTTTTATTTATATTTTTCATAATTGACGTAACGGAATGCTTTGCTTCTCATCTACGTTGCATATTACTTGATTAATCACAATTGGAACGGCCATTGCCGCTTGTCTTTAAACCATCGTGCGTTGCTAATGAACCGCATTATATCACTGTTTCACTGCTTTTTGTTTTAGTCGGCTTGGTAGTTTTCGTATTTTTGCATTTTGCTATGGCTTGCCAGTATAAATGTTGATTGATTGAAGCTGCACATAAGTATTAAATACACAGCAATTGGAATTGATAGTATCCTGTTCTAGCATAGAACCGATAGGTTGTGATACCAGAAACTTTATCATAACACTAATACATGGTACACTGTAACTGTTACGTAATTTACAAAATATTCTTGTCAGTGTGTATTTAACTACTCATTACTATGTTCTGCATAAAACCTCAAGACTTTACCACCAACTATAGTAAGCATAACAAACTTTTGCAGTTGTTTTGCTACTCCAAGTCTTCAAATACCAGTGCACAGCATGCTCTCAACGGTTGTTATGTATAAGGTTTTAATGCCAAATAAGGTGTCAAACGCTACAGTCTAGTACAACATCAATCTGGCAGCGTACTTTGCTTTACACACCTTCAAGACTTCCTCAGTATAAGTATGAATAATTTCAGACAGCTGCGAAGAACCTCAATAACCTCAATCTTAATGTCAATGTACTTTATCACACTTCTAAGACCTACTTGGTGTATTTGACTTCTACACATTCTCACACTCCACACGTATGTAAATAACAATGCATGTAGTACTTCTTGAATTAAAATATTTTCAAATTGCTTTTTGATTGCTATTAGTTCTATCTACTGGGTAGATTCTAATGGTTTTCAAATTTTTTTGCGAAATTTTCAAAAATCTATTTTATTTACTACTATTTCTTCTAAACTTCGTACTTAGTAGTTCTATCTCAATTTCAATGAACTTGCAAGCTAGATATTATTTCATTATTATGGCATACTTTACTCCTGTTTAGACACATTCTAAATTTTGTTTTTATTCTATTATTCTAGAAACGTAAATTCTTCTTCATTACAATTTCACAAATCATTTTTTTTTAATGAGTGCTAAACCAGTGGGATACGTGGTTGAGCGTATGGTTTTGTTTGAGAATTTTCTATTAAATGGTTATCACTATCATTAATTTGTTTGTAAATATTATCATAATATAAACTAAAAACTAACATGTAAAATTTATTTTATTATTACTCATTATATTTAAGGATAAGTTTATTATTATATTAAATAAATATCAACTATTTAACAAGTAATATTAAAAATTGTTATGTTTATCTACATTCTTTGAACACATCAAATTGGCAATATAAACTTTTAGAACAATTTGATATATGTTTATGAATATATTAAAAGTAAACTGATAACAAATAGAAAAAAATTGTTCTGTTTTAATGCACAAACAATTTTTTGCCACATTCTCATCTCTGTGTAACTCTTCGTGCGCATGCCGTTACAGCTCACCACCACTCTTCTCGCCTTAGTACTGTGCTTGCAATCAACTCAGTCGTATGTGTTTTCATTATAGTGAAATATTCGGTGATTAAATTTAATAATTATATATGAATATACATTTAATATTATTGTGTGATGTTGCAGTATATGCAAGGAAGTATGGGAAAAGCAATGTTGATAGTTTAAAGGTACAAAAATTAAATAAATGTATCTTCTCAAATGATAATTTTTTTACAAAATAAAAGCATAAATCTGAATATTTGACCATTAAATACGCTTAAGGATTTATATCACTGTTGCAATTCACAACATTTCTCCATAAATACATCTGACATATTTTTCTTTTGTTTTAGGTAAGCAACATTTATTTCATTTTCTTTGTGGATATCACCAAACTAGCTATTGTATGGTAAGGTTAAGATTTTTTTGTATTTAATGCTCATATTTGGTATTTGATTTTGTAGATTTTAACATTTTTAGTAAATTAATTTGTTAATGTGTAAGTTTAAAAAATACTGTTTTTATCGTTTTAATCCAAATTCTAATAAATTAAACTGAAATTATTAGTGACAATTTTGACAAAATTTGTATGATTGATGAGAGAGACTAAAATCACATATATTAATCAAGCCCAACAGTGCTGATAACAGATGTGTTAAATAATGATAATGTAATAACTGATGACAAAAAAATATAAAATTTAGTTGGTGGCAGATGGGCTGAACAAAATTGATTTAAAAAAAAAAAAATAAATGACAAAGTTGCTGACGACTAGTTTTTTTAATTATTATTATGTTGATAGCTGACATTAAATAATGACATTGTAATAGCTGATGGCTAACAACTAACATGCTAACTGATGTCTTATGGCGATATTTTGGTAACTGACAAATTAAATGATGAATCGAACAATGACATTCTGATAATATTATTAATGACATTCTGATAACAGATTAAGTGCTGACAAAGTTATAGGTAAGACCAATGATATATTTCTTAATGACTTATAATAATACTTGATAACAATGCGACATATTGACCAATGATGACAAAATTGCTGACATTTTGAGCAGTAATTATTAATAGCTGTTAACACATTATTATTACCATCATCTCCTTTTCACGCCACTGCAAACGCATTAGCCCCTTTTCTGCCCGTAATGCTGACAACTTACATTACAGGTGCAGTTTTAAGAGGGTTACTACTGGAGAGATATTAATCTACTGCGGATCAAAGTAAGATCTTAGTCATGAAACTTTACGCTGACAAGGCGGGTTGGGGAGTGGGAGAGCTTATAATTGTTTCAAAAAGTTTCTGTTGAGAGATTCGAACTTTTGATCTTTGGTGCAGCAGTCGGATGTCTAGGCTACTGCGTCTTTCTTCCTCTTACTGATGAGACATTAATTACTTATTATTTAATTATGTTATGGGCAATTCCATTTAAAACGGACCAGAGCAGGAGGGGTGCATTGAGAAATTTGCTTTAGTATTTTTTGTTTGTTTCTATAACTTATTAGTAGTTTTTTCATTGGTTCGTGAGAGTATAAAACCCCTAAAAAAATTCTATGATTTTTTTAGTTTTTTGTAGTTTTTTAACTTTGTCTTTGAAAAGTAGCATTTTTTGTTTAATAATTGCAATTTTAACTAAAAAAAAAACGGTGAAATCGATCAGATTTTTTTGTAGAATCCAATTCTATACTCTTTCTATATGCCGCAAAAGCCATACAAGAATATTATTATTTTTGGCATTCAAACATAAATCCGCTCAGCGCTTATCAAAATTTGACAAAAAAAATTTTAGTTTTATCTTATAGGGTAATTCCACTGAAATTCGGACAATCGTCCCCACATTGATATCTCCGATTTTTCTCAAATTTTGTACACATGTCTGTGGTACCAAAATATGTCGATTTCTAAAATTTTAGATCTCTAGGTGCAATAGAGTGTAAATGGCGGCCATTTTAATTTCTTAGGAATATTTAATTTTTTTTTTTAGTTTTTGCGCTGTAAATAAGCAAAAAATAGTTAAAATTTATATTGAAAAAAATGTTTCTTATAGGAAATTTTCCGTAGAGCACGATCCCGCTTTTGGTTTTCCGAAATTTTGCGCGAAAATTAGAAAAATACTATTTTATGAAAAATTTGATTTTTTTGATTTCGTTACACCTGAAGACTTAAAATTTAAATACGATACTCCTGAAACATAGTACTTTTGATTGCAAAAATAAAAAACTGGATTTGTTTATCCTAGGGTAAAATATAATACATAATTGCTAAAAATGGGTTACTTTTAAGGGATTTTTCTCGGATTTTCCGTAATTTTACTAATTTTCCGGTTTATTTTTAGAAGATTTAAAAAAAACTGACATCAAGATTTTTTGAGAAATTAGAAATTTTCTTTTAATTACTTTAATTCAATTTTTTGTTTGTTTTTTTTTGCAAAATTATGATCAAAAATAATAATTTTTTATCATAACTTTCATAAAAGTATGATATATATATATGTATGTATTTATCATACTTTTTTGAAAAAAATTATGATAAAAAATAATTATTTTTCTCTTTTATAATTTTGCAAAAAAAAATTGAATTAGTGAAAGGAAATTTTACGTACAAATTAATTTTTATGTTTTTTTTTTTTATTCTTTTGAAAAAAGACGAAATATTAGTAAGACTACGGAAAATGCACGGAAAATCACTTAAAAGTGACTCTTTTTAGCAATTATGTATTATATTTGATCGTAGGGCAATCGAATCTATTTTTTTGCGATTAAAAGTACGATGTTTTAAGAGTATCATATTTAAACTTTAAGTCTCCAGGTGTGGCATAATCAAAGATATCAATTTTTTTATAAAATGATATTTTTACGATTTTTTGCGGGAAATTTCAAAAAACCAAGAGCGGGATTGTGATCTACGAAAAATTTCCTATAAGATACATTTTTTCCAATATGAATTTTGACTATTTTTTATTCCTAAGAAATTAAAATGGCTGCCATTTACATTCTATTGCACCTAAAGATCTAAGATTTTAGGAATCGACTTATTTTAGTACCCCAAACATGTATACAAAATTTGAGCAGAATCGGAGATATTGATGTGGGAACGATTGTCCGAATTTCAGTGGAATTACCCCTTAGTGAGTTTATAATATTTTTTGTGAATATGAAAAAATAATTAGTTTTTAACGCATTTTTTGCTTGAAAGTTTAATAAGAATTTTTTTCTAAATGGACTTTTCTACGGCTGATGAGCACGACACTGACTATTTTTTATGTAGAATTGTCCGCAGATTCCAAATTTTTATTGTATTGTTCCTCTGATCTGCTAAATGTGTATTTGTAAAAGTTTATGCTGAAAATTAGGCCTTATTTTGCAACTATACCCAAATACACAGATCAAATTTACATATTCTGACTAATTTACATCAAAATAAGTCACTTTCGGCGGTTGAAACTAAACAAATTACATAAAATACTACTGGGACCAAAATATCGTTTTTTTTTTGGGTTTTGTGGCGTATAAAGATGGTGTAAACTCAAAATGATGCCAGAATTGGAATCTACGGAAAGTTTTTGATGAATTTCAATAGTAATTTTTTTTTGCGTTCAAATTGCGATTTTTAAACAAAAATATTATGTTAAAAACGTCAAAAAAACTTTAAAAAATTGTAAATTTTTTTTTTAAGTTTTATATTTTCTTGAGCTATTAAATAGGCTATAATACTCCCTTGCTCTGGTTCCTGAAATTGCTCTTATAACAGAACGCAAAATTAATGACTTTGTTAACTAATGAAATTTTGATGACAGCGCAGACATGCCAACTGAGGGCAACAGTGGTTTTAAATGATAACACTGTTATAATTGATTTCAATATTGATGACCAATGACAATTGGTAAAAGTTGGAATATTGTCTAGTGATAATAAATAAATTAACAAAAAACTGACAAGAACATTCAAGGTTTTTTGATGATATATTGGATACCATTCTACTAACATTACATTATTACTAATTTACTGATAATAATTGACAACTAACATGTTAAATATTGACATTGATACATATTGGCATATTATTAGTTCATCTATACGTAGCCCATTCTGTTTCCTGTTGGACATAGGCCTTTTCTATCAACTTCTGTCTTCTTCGGGTTTCTTGGATCCAGTTTTTTGAAATTTATTTTAGTTTGTTGGTCCATTGCGTAGGTGGTTTCCTTCTGTTGTGTTTGTTGGCTTTTTACCTACGTGGCTAGCTAATATTTATTTGTTATTTGTTCAACTACGTCTACCGTTTTGGTTTTTTTTTTCGTAGGTCCTCATTGATAATTCGGTGTGGTTGTGATACTCCGATCTTACTATTTTACGTTGGTAACTCAGTTTTTTTGTTAAATTGGACAGGGTCTTTTTCAGATGCAAGGACAGGTAAATCATTGATAATATACTTTTATTTTTAAGCATATCGGGATTTTACTTTTTTAAAGATGTAATTGAGATTTTTATTTGCTGTCCAAGCAAGGTTGATTCTTTTGTGTAGATATCTGGTTATTACTGGTTATTCTGATTTCATGATCAAGGTATATATATTTGTAGATTAGATCCACGTTTGCGTTTCATTTAAGAATATATTATGAAGTTTTTCTAACATCTGTCTTAGCTTTCTTAGGTTCTCAGTTTTGAGGACTATATTGTTCGCAAAACGAAGATGGTTGACTATCTATGGTGACGCCTCTTGGATCCTAATTTAGTTTCTTGAGGCCATATTCCAAATCAATTATAAACAGTTTTGGTGATATGGTGGCTTTTTTTCTCCACATTTTATGGTATTAGTCTTTTTATGCAGTTTTACTGATATTGTAGCGTGTCGATATTATAGATTAGTTTTGAGTATCTATAATCTTTGCGACATTCTATCATAGTCTCTATGGTGGCATTTAACTTATTTACGCAAAAGCTTTATGGAAGTCCACGAATGCAAGGTTCAGTGATCTGTTGTATTTCACTATTTGTTCTGCTAGAAGCTTGATGCTTTGTGGGTGGGTGATCTTTAAGTTGAAATTTTAATCATAAAGAACGAAAGGCTTATTTTTCGATAATTTTTATTTTATTTTAGAGAGTGCATATTCCGGTTAAGTAGCATTCAGCAGTTTTACGCACTTTTATCACAAACTTTTGTATTTCTTTGATCGATGCGCTTTATATCTTCCAAACAACTTACGCAATGTTTGCGCTGTTGCAGACAAATGAGACACATTTTCAAAATAAGTTTTTAGTATTTCATAACGTTGCTCCGAAGTAAAGCGATGCATATTCTGTTTGCGGAGGTATTTAACCATACTTTTTTTATGTAATTGTGACGCGGAAATTGACAACGTCGGTAGAAACATGTTATTTAAAATTCTACCAAAAGATGGCACACTCTTTATATAAAAAATGCAGTTTTTCTTCTAATTTTGATGTTTTAATTCTTGTAAACAATTTGTAGGGTTAGTTCAAAAATGTCATGGGTTGATAGTTTTGCAAGTCAGCCTGATCTTCTTTATTTGTAGAGCAGGGTAATATATAAATTGTGCCACTTGTTTTGAATTGTGGTATTGTGCAGGCAAAAGTTGAATAGTATTTAAATTTTTTCTAATAAAAACGAGCATTTTGCATGTATTTCTTTTTTGACTATATTGTCTTCTTCAGGCGATTTATTGTTTTGTTTTTGACAGGGCTAGCTTGATTTCTCCTATAGTTGCTACTTGGTTGACATTGTTTTTTTTTTGATATTGTATGTGTATGTGAATTTTTTTACAGTACGTAGTATTTTCTCTCTATTTGTTGTGATGTTTTCTTGCATGTTTTTTTGTTTTGTTATTTTTAACTTTTTTTTATTAAGGTTTGTGCTTTTGTTCTGCTCTTTTGTTTGCTAAATCTTTTTGTTGCGATAACTTCTGATATCTTGTTTGATGGTTTTAAAGATTTTTTTGCTTTTTTTTAGTTTTTGTTTGGTTCTATTTGGATTGTTTCTTATTTTGCTTAATTTTTTTATCAAGTTATTTGAAGAAGAAATTGGTCATTACCAAATGTTTCTAGGCATGTTTTGGATCTATTCGTTTTAATACCGATTTTGGCGTTAAAATCTTTGCAAACTATAGTAAACTGAGTTGTGATATCACCCAGCGCTAGACATTTATTGTCGTAAAATATGTCTCTGCTTTTCCCATATTCTTTGAGGCTGACTTTTTTCAATTTCTGGGATTTCAGGCTAGCTGTACTCACCGAAAGTTCCGATTTACATAAAAGCGCGATAAAGATAAAACGAATCCACAAAGTGCAAATTTAGTTGGTAAAGATGAATTAATTGGTATGATTCTTCAATAATACCAGTTTAAATAATAAGGCAAAATATTTTGCGTTTAGTAAAGAACCAACTTTATGCTCTCTAAAAAAAACAAATCCGTTGTTTTTGTCATTAATGCATTCAACAGTTCTGTAGAGATGGTTCTAGAACGTCGAATAATAGATCTCGCTACTGCAATTATTAAAAATCTAGCTTGCAATGCTTCTAGAAGTACTCTGGTAGTTATAAATATTATATTTGTTAACAAGTTAACACGAAAAGCATGTATTTTTTGTGCATAACCTGTTTGCAATGAGCACGGCGTTGCAAAGACAATACGCGGTAATAATTGTGAACAATTAGCAAATTAGCTATATTATATTTATTGATAAGTTTGTATTAATTTTAATTGACTTGTAAAAATACATTTGTTCAATTAATTACAATTGTTTTTATCTTATTTTGTTTTAAATTTCTAAAAGTACCTAGGTATCTATAAATCGTCACGTCCGTATGTAAAAAGTTTAGACGTTAATTTCTCAGTAAGAAAGAAAAACGAATAATAAAAATAGTGTAATACGGGTACATTAAAGATAGTTAAGAGATGTCACAGAATCTCAAAGCTTACAAAATTTAAACGCCAAAAATGTATATGTTTAAAGTTCAAAAAGGTACCCGGGTACCCTGTCAGTCACATAAAGGTTAACTAAACATTGTGATAAAATATTTACTGATGCCAGTTGATTCCTAACTTTTTAAATAATAGCACCACTGACTGCTGATGCTATAGTTATATAAATTTAAAACTAAATAAAACACATTTACTATGTACTATAACACAAATATATTTAAACCGTGACTAGTTTCAACCTTTTACAAGGCCCTCATCTGACGGTAATACAAACAAGTATGAGCACCACCATTCAAATTTAAAACTGATTTTAACATTGTGGAAGATGCGTTCTGTTGCAATAGTAAGTGATGACTTCGGATGTATTTTCTAATATTTTGATGATACGAGTATATTAGTGTAGATAACATTTTGATTACATCTTTATTAATTATTTAATTGATTAATGTCAAACAAATAATAGTCTGTGGTTCATTTCTTGATGCCAACTTATGGTTAACATATTAAGTAATGACAACGTTAGTGATTAATCCCATAATTGCAATTGACACGGTGACTAATTACACTTTAGTTAATGATATTCTAATTTTGTATTATATGAGAGCAATATTATAACTGGTGCCAACATTGATAACAAACTTAGAAAAACTTTTCACAACTTCTTAAATATTTTATGCAATTTTACATTAATCGGTTTATTATAAATGTAATGAATCTATTCCTTTATGATTCTCATTTCCAAATTTGTGACTATACGTTTTGCGCCATTATAAATTGAGATTTAGCTAACTCTGTCGGGGTATAAACCTCCTCGCTTGGATATCTGCATTAAAGCCAGACGATGAAAATAATAATTCACGGCTAATTGCCGGACCCGGGATAAATTGTAGCAAATTTCCTACCCATACTCTCCGCACATACCCCACAACATACGCCGGCAATTAGACATTGTAATGTCTTGCAGTGATGCTAGCGCGGACGCTATATGCATTCCTAAACGCCGCTCCATTAACTCAAACGACGCCTCGAAACAACTAATATAATATTCCATTCAAATTCAATACAAATTTTAAATTATTAACATTATTTGCATGGTAATAATTAAAATTTCTCATGAATGAAAATGTACAGCGTGTTATTTCTTAATTGATATTTGATGTTGCAAATTCTCATACACAAAGGGGGTTGAATTACACTTTATAGCGCTAATTACCATCCAACCTAAACGTATTATTGATGCATGCATACTCAACATACAACAGGAATTAGTTTGTTGAGTAAATAAGCAAATTCTTGTAGACATTTTAATTAAACTGATTATATTGTTGAATTCCGTATAATTATTCTCCTTTTTTTATTAACTTAACATTTTTATGTCTGCCAGTAAAAGGAACAAAGTCAAGTATACGAGCTATTAAATCTCGTAATGAGTTTTCACATGTATAAAAGGAAGGTAAGCACTAAAAAAAATTTATAACCCCGGACCTTGTAATAAATAAGTCCCCGACGATACGGATCTCTTCTGGCAACCACCACCCCAACCCCTCGGTATAATCTAATAATTTCTCTTCAAGAACATGCGAGCGACTTTAATAACTGCCACTGAAGGTATCACAAATGAAATTTTAGACATATCTTTGAAAAAAAATCGAATATAAATGATTTTAGAATTAACATATTCTTTATTCTTTTAGAAATTTTATACGATTGGTAATTGAGTTATAAATAAATATTAAAAATTTATTTGGTCGACGAATGAGTTGGCCTTCAGACAAAATAAATGAACAATCTCGTGTGACATATTCTGATGGGTGTTTAATTAAAGCTCGTATGATATTAATTAATTTTGCGACGATTTTTTATAAATAAGTGCCTGTCGTCCTGTGGCGATTGAAAAAACATATGTTTTTCGTGGTGGAGGCACGACTGCTGTACTGTGTGTAAATTTAGACTTCGATGATTTATGGTGTTGATTTCACAAATTATAAAAAAATATAAATTTGTTAAAGAATTTATGTTTCAGTATTATTTTATAAAGTTTTTAACTATTAAATTTAATTTATATAAATGATTGATTTTTATGTAAATCTGACGTAAGAAACAAATATTAGTGTTTCAGGGTATGCTTTTCTTATTAGTGTATATTGCATCCTAACGGCTGGTGATATAATTTGCATAATTTATGTTTTTGAATATTTTTTTGAATTTGTTGTAGATTTATTGTATTTAATTGAGATAATTTGTTGACAGATAAACAAACAGATGGTTTGAGACTAGATTGGTTTAAAGAGACAAGATTTAAGGAAACTAGATTAGATAATGATGTGAGTTAGTAAACCTGCGAGACTGTAGGAAATATATATATATATATATGTCAAATGTCATAAAATATTTCTGATCTGTCATACATCAACTTTTTCTTGAATCCAGGACATGTATTGCGTTTTCTTTTTACACGTAGCATAAACCTAGGGTTGAATTTTGCTGATCTTAACCTTGAATATCTTAAGACGGGCAAAGTTTTAATAAAACGTTCAGAGAACCAACAATTTTTTTGGATTAAATACAAATTCTGCATAATTCTTGATAATTTTTTCGCAATAAATTGTGTATGTGCATTTTTTTATAAATATTTGTAACTGAAAAGACGGATATTCAACGTCTTCTACGGTTGTATTCAGACTTCGAATTGCACATTGAATATTTTGAAATAATGAAAATGTTCATGCCACAACTAAAACAGCAGAGGTCAATGTGATCTGGTTTGCAGTAATCAAAAGACCTAGTTATCTCTACAGCACTGCAACACACACTGGCCTTTATATATACCAGGATCGGTAGTAAATCAAATAGACGTGGTACAAAATTGGATTTATTTTGATTAATACATCAGTTCAATTTGTAGACTGGAACGCTAGCATTTGTTTGATAACGACACATTCTCAGCCGATCTTGCATCAAAAAGTCAAACAGAGGAAAGAGAGGCAAAGTTAAAAGAAAGGCCAGTCTCGCCGGTTTCCAGTTTTTGGTAGGTTGTATCCACAAACTGCTCTGCAGGGGCAACAACGTCAAAGGGCATCGGTTTTGGAGCCTTGCAGTGTATTCAGAGACAACAAAAAGACGTCATATTTATTTATTTATGCCATTCGTAGTAAAGAAAATTGAACAAACTTCTCTCCGAAGTTACGATTGGTTATGGCGGTGTACTGCTTAACATCCAGACCGTTCTTCTTTTAAAGAAGACTAAGAAGAAGTTTTAAGTTGTCACCTACCGCTACCACGGCACTTAAGCAAAAGCGGTAATAATGCGCGTTTTGCTTTTGGTGCTTTGAGTTATTTGGTTGGTTTGTCTTTTTTTGCCATTAACGATAGCGACTTGGTTGCTTTTGGCTTGAATGGAAAGTTTTTGCACAACTTTCTTCTCGGGGTGGCTAGGTTTGCTTTTAAGACGGTGCGGAATTTTTTTTTTATATTTGAGGCGGTGGCTTTCTTTGGCCACTTGGTCACTTTGCGACCTTTGGTGAACGTGCCGGATGAGGGTGCTGCTGGTGACGCCCCACTTTATATAGTTCCTGATGAATGCCAAGATCTTTTTGGAGTCAACTTTGCAGATAGAGGTGATGTACTGATCGCCTGCAAGGACAAACCATGTTCGTTCGGGTGCTTGATGGCGTTGCATATTTTCTTTGGGCTCGAAGAGAATTTCTTGATTGCGGAGATTGTGAACGTACTGGGCGATGTTGCTGCTAGTGCCGCTATGTTTGCCATTTTTAGATTATTTGAACTAGTTTAATCTATCTGACTTTGAGAAATGAAAGTGTTGTGTGTGTAAGTGCTACTAGCAAAAGTTTTTAAAATAATATTTGTTTTGAACTAATAAAAGTTTTTATTTAGTTTTTGGTCAGAGATGTTATTTACATGTATCAACTTTAGATTTAGTTCAGCTATCCTAGTAAGTGAGAGTGCAATTTTAGAAACCATAATTGATTTTGTAAGATTTTTGAGGTTTTACTCTAATATGACTTACCATTATTAGTCTTTTTATGCTGATATGCCAAAAATCTAAATTAATTAATGTGGCTTACAGTGACAGTCTTTGAATACCACTGGCAGATCAACTATTAATTTTTGAGACATGTTGAGCATATGACTACTAAAGTTATTTGGTGGATGTGATCTCAGGTAACCCAAATTGCAACTGGTAAAATGATCAACATACATAAGAGAATTTTTAATTTGATGGATGTTTTGGGGAGAGCGATGAACATAAGATTAACAATCAAATGAAACGGGTCCCTAGCATGTTGTCCACTGGAACATGGACGGTATTTCAATGTTGATACCAGCTCAGCATCCAATGGAAGCTGTGGGCAAAGCTTTGTACATGCTTTTGCTAAAATACGTTAAAGTTCTCAAGATATACTCATTTTTGCTGCAGTCTGACCATTACTGGTGTCATGTTTTCAAATGCTCTTTAACAGATTGGTAGCACTATTCGATGTAGTAAAGTTTGTTTTGCATCATTTTGTTATAAAAATCTACTCTCTTTAAAAATCTATCTTGTAAATACTAAATAAGCAGAACCAAAGTTTTGAAAGATGATTAAGGCGCCTGCGATTGACCAGTTTTGTTTCCTCAGGCCCTGACATGGTTAAATACTGAAGAAGTGAAAATGATTTTTAAATCTAATAAAGCTTTGGACGACATTTTAGGAAAACGCTTAAACGATGAAACAAAATAGAAACAGAGCGATAGGGCAGTAAATTTTTCGTAAATTCTATAAGAACACGGCAAATTTAAATGGAATCAATTTTGAACAGAAAATTTGTATGTTTTTAAAGATTGCTTTTGATAAGGCCAGTAAATGCACACGTTTAGTATTACAACAACACACTAATCTACGACGTCTCAATACAAAACTGCTGAAGGTTCTAGATTGGACATCACCAGCACACACCAATTGAGCATTTTTTGTTTGGGAAATATTGCAAGATTTTTTAGAATTGTTGGTTACGTTTTAATGACAGAATTTAAAATGCACATTCAGCCTTGACAAAGTTTTAAAATTTAAGAATTCAAACCCTACTTAATCTTTGTCAATGGAAATTCTAACCGCGAGGACCTAGAATATAGAACTTTATTTCCGAGTTGCAGCACTGGTGAACGTGATTAGCTTTGATGGGCTAAAGGAGAATTAGAACTCTAAATCCTAGTGCACAACTACGATTTAAACAACTTGATCTACAAAGAAACTTAAAAAGACAGCACCAAGGACCCACTCGAATAGACAATCTGGTATGTAACTTGGTTGTTTATGTTTGTTGGAACCAACAACGTTTTCTTTGCTTAAAATTTTTGAAGAGAAGTTCTATTACGAGAAAATGTTGTGAATTTTGTCACTACGAAAGCTGCAATGCCAAGATCACCAGCGAATTGTAGCCCGATGAAGATTGAACTTGCTACTTGCAGCATTACTACCATTGTTTTGAAGAATTTTTAACAACAATCTAGATCTAAATCATCTTTGGTACCTCTAAAACTTACTAAAATTAAAATTTACTGTTATTTCTTTGACATTTGATTGAACGGAAACCGCTTCTTTTTTAACTTTCTGGAAGAATAGTCGCAACCAATATTGTACTTCTTTCTAGAACACTACTTAAGATGAACGGTTATTATTGTACCAGTACACTAAATCATTAGAACCACTGTTGCTATTTGCTTCAGCGTAATGTTACTTTTGTTTTAACAGTCACATCCAGACCAAAGGATCAGGACTGTGGCTGTTATAATATGATGATACTTTCGAAGATGTGTTGATACGAACCAGCTTTAACTCTTTGTAGATATAGATTGCGTAGTTATTCTTCCTTCTGCTCTTCTTTGTTTTGCCTCTCTTAGAGATATTTTTTTGGGCTTTGTCGGCTTTTTTGTCGGCTTTTTTGTCTGCCTTTTTGCTTGTCTACGAAATGGTGTGCTCTTACAGACCCCAACGTGGAGAACGTTTCTTTATTTGTGTCATACATCAGAGTAAATATGATTAGTTTTTAAGATGCGTAACAAAAAGTGATAATCATACCTCAGTATAAATTTCCGGCTCAAATCATCAATTATTGTGTCCCGCGTACCCACTTAGTGTTATTAAGAGGTTAGTCTATTCAAGTATTGCGGATTTTTATTAGTTATAACATACGATAGTGTGAATATGAATTGTTTCTAAAATGTACAACAAAGAAAAATAATTTATTTTTTTTATAACAAACACTTGAGTGACAAAGTATAAATACCTAATTCAAATCATCACTTACTGTGCTCCAACGACCCAACCAACTGTTTAGTATCAAGAACTTAGTCTATTCAATTATTGCGCATGTTTTGTTATAACATATGATTGAGTGAAAATTAAATATTTTTAAAATGCACAAGGCAGGGGACTACATATTGTCTTGTTAACAAACATTTGGGCGCATGGGCGGGACACAGTATAAAAGGAACCCTTTGTCTTTTGACCAAAAAGTTTACAAGTTCTAGATGACTTGTTTAAGTTATAGAAGTTTCAAAAACATTTAATAAGTTTTACTCTAATAAAAACTTTAACATTAAATCTACACACTTTTTAGAAGTGTGTATCCTCTCAATCGATTTAAATAACGTCCTCAAAATCCAAAAGTTACGGTTTTGTCTAATATTTATGAATACTATTGGAAAGGTAACATAACTCTCATCAGAGACCATAACTATTTTAAATGACTCCAGTGGCGTAGTTAGCTGTAAGCAAGGGTCTGTAATACGAAAGTGCTGAGGGGGTCTGCGGCGATTGTTTTTTAAAACGTACTCTGGGCTCCTCTTTAGCTACTCTACTGATTTTACTATACGTTCTACAAAGCTTTGTAGATTGTAGTTTATTTAATTTTGCCTTAGTTACTATTGTCGAAGAATAGTTTGGCCAGGTACTAGCTGAAGCCAGTGTTACATCTTGATCTTCAATTTAGTTTTTAGTTTTTTTGAAGGGAATTATGTTGTCAGTCAAGGTTGTGATGTGAGTTAGCCATAATCTTTGTGATGACTCACAAACTGTTTTTTTTTTTGCTTTATTGTGGTCTTACTAAGGAATGATCTGAAAATGAAACACTGTTTCTTGGTACCAAGGCTGCCTATGATCTCTAGCTGGTTGTCTAGTCTTGATTCCTGAAGGCATCTATGTAGTCGCTTTATCGAAATATTTTTTATTTTATTATGCTGTTTTGTAGTTAGTACTCTTTTTCTTGGCTTTATAGTATTGGCATTAATAGTCTTTATACGCTGATACGTCAAAAGCAAATTAACTTTTTTTAATAGTGTTTAAACTTTGTTGCTGGTTTCTTGCTTAATGTAAAAGTTGTAGTCGAACATTTTTAACACATTTGGCTAAAGTTGGTTAATTTGCACGCGGTTCAGTTTTCAAGGGTGGCTCGATAGTAGTATGCCAATGGACACATTTCAATAACGTTGTTAACACTGTAACGTAGTAGGTTTCTGCGACTGTCGTTACTGTTCTTGTTGGTCACATTTTACTTGATACTGTGATCAGTCGTAACACTGTTTAGGGGATATACTAACTTTGAATCTTGCTCTTTATTGTCTGACTTTGAACGTTATGTCTGTTACAGTTTGGTAAGGTACTTGCATTATATAACATGAAGACAATATTGCGCAATGGTATGTTTGTTCCTTTTTGATTTGTTGTTTGAAGGAAATTATATAGAAGGCGTAGTCAGTCAAGTCAGTAGGTGAAAACTTAATTCAACTATAATAGTTATGGCTGATACATATTGGACAGGAATTATGTTGCCTTAAGTCAGTGTTGCGTCCTGGTATGTTTGAGCTGACATTTTTCGATTTGTTCATTGAAGGGAATTGTGTTTGGCGCAGTTGGTCTGATGCATTTTGGTCAGGTACCAAAATGATGTTGATTGAAACTAATGTTTTTTCTGGTATGTTTGGCATATGCACCAAAACGGCGCAGTCGGTAGGCAGACATTTTTTTTTGGTATTTGGTTTGGGTAGCAAAGTGTATTCTGAGGTTGATTGTTGTGTCTCGGTGGCAAAGTGAGCACGTAATAATATTCTTTACAAGGGTTGTTTGCAGTGATTTTGACATAATTTCGTAGTCTTTTCTTGTTCCAGGTTTACTGACCTTTGTGAGTATATATTTTATTGCAATCGATGTCAACGCCAAGAAGTCTCATTGCGGTAGATCATGCAAAAAGCTTTTTATGTAGATATTAATTTTATGTTGTATTGGGCAGAATGCCTTTGATATCTTCTTTGATGGAAATATTCGGAAATTTTTGTAAGACAACAAATTTGGCGCTCTACTGTGGAATTGAATTAGTAGTTCTATTTTACAATAGGTTTTGATGAGAGTTTCGAGGATTGAAATGCTTTTCTTCTTTATTTTTTTGGACTTTGCTTTGGGTTATCTATTTACAAAGAGTACACTAAAGCAAACTACCGGTCTACAATTTATAAAGTTTGTTCCGGCCTACCAGTTTGTTAGCAAGATATTGTTTATGTCGCTTTTTTTTTCTAATTTAATGACACCTGTCAGTCATTTGTCACGGGAACACTAAATCAAACTACCGGTTTACAATTCATAAACTTTGTTCCCGCTTGCCCGAAATTGCTTATGTAATCTCTTTTTTTCAACTTACTGTCATCTGTCAAGGTAGTTGTAACATTCAATTTTTTGATGACTAAGTGTTAGTCCACATTCAATTTTTTGATGACTAAGTGTTAGTCAATGTTGCTGGGGGGACGTGAATACTAAATCAGACTACCGGTTTACAGTTTATAACCTTTGTTCTCGCTCGCCTACTCAAGTGTTTAGCAAAAACTTGTTTATGTCATTTGTTTTTCTAACTTAACGACATCTGTTAGTCATTTTGTCACTTTATTAGCTGCAGGAACACGGGAGGTGGTTATAACATCTAATACTTTGATGACTAACACTTGGGTGGGCGGGCGGGAACACTAAATTAAACTACCGGTCCACAATTCATAAACTTTGTTTCTGCCCACCCACCCAAGTGTTTGTTACCAAGAAATTGCTTATGTCATCTTTCTTTCTTTACTTAACGACATTTGTCAGTCATTTTGTCACGTTTATAGTTGCAGGAACACGGGAGGTTGTTGTAACATACAATTCTTTGATGACAAACACTTGGGCGGGTGGGCGGGAAATTACACAGTTCTTAGACTTTGTTTTTGCCTGTCCACCCAAGTGTTTGTTACCAAGACATTGCTTATATTATCTTTTTTTTTAACTTGATGACATTTGTCGGTCATTTTGTCACGTTTATTAGCTGCAGGAACACTGGAGGTGGTTGTAACATCTAATTCTTTGATGACAAACACTTGGGTGGGTGGATGGGAACACTAAATTAAACTACCTGTCCACAATTAATAAATTTTGTTTTTGCCCACCCACCCAAGTGTTTGTTAGCAAGAAATTGCTTATGTCATCTTTCTTTCTTAACTTAACGACATCTGTCAGTTATTTTGTCACGTTTATAATTGCAGGAACACGGGAGGTCGTTGTAACATACAATTCTTTGATAACAAACACTTGGATGGGTGGGCGGGAACACTAAATCAAACTACTGGTTCACAAATAATAAACTTTGAAGAACAATAGTATGCTACAACTCTTGCAAGATTTTTGATTTTTTTTAAGTGACTAAATTAATTGTAAAATTTAGGTTAAGTGGAAGAGCAGCAACCAAGCTGAACTTCGCCTTTTTCATTTATTGTAATTATGTAATTAAATGATGAAATAAAGACATACTAATAATACTAATTAGCTGCAGGAACACGGGAGGTGATTGTAACATCCAATTTTTTGATGACTAACACTTGGGTAGGTGGGCGGAAACACGATTTCAAACTTGGGTGATTACTTTGCTGCCTTTCATCGTAGTTTATTGCTGATTTTTTGTTTAACGGTTATTTTGCGGTTTGACAATTGTTACTATTAATAAGAAAAATGAATCATTTTATTATAAGTGGCTTTGGGTAAGCTATGCCATTAGAGATTTATTTTTGCCACCTTTTGTTTTGGGCCAATGCTGGTTAGACAGTGTTGCAGGTTTTTTGTTTGCTTTTCGAGTTGTATCGAACATTAGGAGCACTGTCAGTTAAGGTTTTTAGCTGGAGCAGTTTGTTTATAAAAGTTTTGGATACATACTATGATTGACTACTGGATTTTGGGTGGAGGGTGGAACAACTTGATTGACCATTGTTCAGTTTAGGTTTGTCGAGTGCTAATTTTTAAATGTCGTAGTTGTTTTTGTTGGACATATTGTGGTGGTATTGTTGATACGATGATTTACTATTTCGCGGGTTAGGTTTGTCCAAGAACATCTATCGGTGGTCAGTCTCTTGATTGCCGTTGTATAATTCCATCTTTGATGAAAAAGTGATTAAGTTGCATTCTGTTACGTTTAAGTTAATGTTTCCTTTACATAAATATCCGTCAAATTTTTATAAGACACAAATATAGCGTAGTCGGTAGGTGCTATTAACTTGGAGGTTAACGGCATTGTTGAAGAAACTGTTTTATGGCATTTTTGCAAGTAGAATAAAGGTTGGACACATTTTGGCGGCATTTCCAATACGATGATTGATCATTGCGCAGTTTAGATTGTTTCAAGAGACACATCCATTGGTAAACGGTTTTTGGACAGTATATATCTTTGATGGAATTCTTAGGCGATACTTTGCATCTTGGTACGTTTAAGCTGGTGTCTGTTTTGAAAGAAACAAAACTAACAAATTAGCGCAATCGGTAGATGTTGTTTGCGTTTAACTTAAAGGTTAACGGTCTTGATGATGAAATGTTTTTTGTAAGTTAAGTAAGTGTTGTTATTGTTGAACATATCTTGGTGGTGATATAGTGATTGATCATAACGCAATTTAGATTTGTCAATGGACATATCTTATGCTTAGCAGTTGATTGTCGTTGTTCGATTCCATTTTTGATGAAAACCTTAGTTGATACTGGCACAATGTTGCATCCTGGTACGTTTAAGCTGATATTTTCTTTCTTCTTTGTGACACTAAATTGGCGTAGAAGGCAAGTGTTGTTTTTGTTCAACGTTGTCTATAAAAGAGTTTCCATGTCATTTTCGTAAGTTAAATAAGCGTTATTGGCAGTGGTATTATACACAGACACAGACAGTTTATTATAATCTAATTGGTAGTCATGTTGATTGTACTGCTTGTCTTCGGAAATTGTATATAGGTTTTTTAATTTTTGACACATAAGTGTGGACTGGGAATCAAGTACTCTTATTTGTTATTGTAATATATGTCATTAGGAGTTTTGGGTTGTTCTGGTAAGTCTTGCAAAAATAGAGAATTGGAATGTCTTTTGCTTTTTGTAATTTTGGTCGATTTTGACAAAAAAATCTTGATCCAAGTTCCGTAAAAGTGTTTAACAATCTTATCTCTTTGGTTTTTGCAATTATCTCTGTCTTTTTGAAATTCTGTAGATAATTCTTGTTATTTTCTTTTGATGGTATTACTCGAAGGATATTAACAAGTTTTTGGTAGTGTTTTGGTGCTGTAGTTAGACATATTTTGTACTGCAGTTGAGTTGTAAAGCAATACTTTTTGTTTGTTTTAGAGGTGTATTGACGTGAGAGAAGAATGCAGCAATGGAATTGTTTACATGATCATCGCCATGTCTGTTGTTTATCTGTGCTTTTTTTTTGAATTAAATATACGTAAGCATTTTTCCTTGAATAGAATACTCATATTCAGTGATGGAGCTACGGAAAGTAAAGGTCTCCAATGAAGGGTCCAAAAATTCTAACTCTACTACTGAATCACTCACCAGTTTTTTTTTTCTAACAGCTTTCAAAAATTCGAGAAATGTTTTACATATTTTATAAGATTTATATCATGAAGTTTTATACAAATTGTAGAGCTTGTTATATGATCTAGAATTTTACTTGATTAAATTGAATTAAAAAAGTACTTTTAATTGTGTTTAGAGTTCTCAAATATATTCTACGAACTGATTTGTATTTACGACATTTTAGATTTCTTATAAAGAGTCGAGAGGAAATCTTGGTTAAACTATCTGAGCTGTTGATGGCTTTTCATCCTGATGTAGGAATTTATATAAAATGTATATATATTTATCTTTCAGCAGATTATTATGCTTATTATATACACAGCATATAGCAAACATTTCTTTTTCTTTTATCTTATAATCCAATTATATAATAAATTACCAACGGAATTTGCCGACATAATAAAAGAAATATTTATTATTTTGTTATAATATAATATGTATTAATTATTCACATTGTCCCGTTACCAACCTGTCTGTCAAAGGAAATATTTTTCATTATTCAGGCGATGAAATTTCGGCATCATTGTGTGCGAATATCCGCCCACCCCAATAAACTGACAACCCTTAATAAATTCTTGCAGCTATAAAAATTATATATGAATGATAAATAGCCGCACGATGATATATCGATATAATAATATAATTTTTATCTTTGCAGCTACACCGTTTTAAAAAATATTGAAAACTATTGTCAGAAATGATTATTATTAATCATCAAATTTTCATATCACCAATTTGCCATAACAGAGTCGTAAATTTTAGATTTTTTTAACAGTATGTAAAACACCCTTTTAAGTGTGCGAATATTACAGGGTATAAAAAATCTGCGCCAACATATATTATCAAGTTGGCTGTGATGGAAATAATAAGTTCCGGAACGTTATTCATCCAATATGAATAAAAAAAGTTATGTTTGAAAACAAGGGGTGGAAATAGATTCGGATAAATTAGTAATATTTTCAAATAATGTTAAATTAGGATAGGAAAGTTTATAGCTTTACTATGAAATGTTTGCATTGTTGAAGGTAGGGTACATTTATTTAATAGCTTGTTCATGGAATTTATGGGGTTCAACTTAAGATTTTATAGATCTTGTTAAGTTTTCAGCCATTAATATTAATAATTTATGAATTAATAAAATTTTTGTTATTTTCTACAAAAGTTTAAATTTCTATGTCTACGTAGGTATTAATAGAAGTTTTTTGAATTCAATCTCATCTTCAGAAATTGATTTTTAAATCAGTCGATTCAAATTGCAATTTGAATTAAAAATTATGAGCAATGCCGACTTTGTTTTAAATTATTCCAGTAGTTCTGCAATGCTACTTTTTTTTTAATATTGACGGAAATGAAAATTAAAATAGCAATTAAAATAGCAAAATTGGATGTCGCAATTTACTTCGCGATAGCGCGTATCCCAATCGTAATTCATTACAACCCATGGAAAATTGAAATTACTACCAAAACCTATAAATTTTAATTAAGTAAACGCAATTATAAAACAATGCAATAATTTATTTACTATTAACAAAATAAATATAGTGACAAATTAACCAATCATTCTCGTAAAGAAATGAAGCATTAAAAAAAGTGGAATAATAAAGGGATTTTGGGATTGTTGCCAGCTATAAAACTTCCCCCAACTCGCGCGACATTTATATTTATGTTATGACTATTGGCGTTTCTCGTTTTTTTCCTTGTAAGAAGTAATAACCAGAGCGATCACATTACACGTATTATTTATTAGGGCAGACACAATATCCATTGTTACTCTGACTATGTTATTGATTACTATAAGGAATTGAAATTATTATTGTTTGCAAACTGTTTATTGTTCTACTTTAATCAATTATTTTTTTATAGAAATTATTTGAATTTAATTATTTGAAACATTTGAAGCTAACAAAAGTACTAAAACCAATTATTTGCAAATAATACAAACATGAAGAATTTATGTACCCAAAATCTGTTAATTAACGTGCGTGGCATGGTTATTAATATTAATTTCCATTAGTTAAATTAATCTAAGTATGTTTTGGAAACTAGCTCTCGGGTAAATTAGATAAAGTTTAATGATCCAGCGTGTGGAGGTGGCGGTAGTGGGAGACATCGCATACAATGCAAAACTAAAGCCAAAGATATAAACAATGTAGCCAGTAATTAAAACTTATCTACGAGCCAGAATGAGAGAGTAATTAAAACACTTTTTTCAGTCTGCATTGAGTTACTTTGTAATGAAAATGTTTCACATTTCATTCTATTGATTTTATTTGATCTATTCAGTCGATGTATGTGGTGGTTGAAAGGTATTTTTTTCAGTGATTTTCGTCGTCGTTGTTGTTAATCCGAAGCTGACAAATGGACAGATAAATAAATGTCAAAAGTGGAACAAAAACTATATGGAGAAGTCTAATCGATGAATGCATTTGCGGATGTTAATGTATTTTGCTGTCAGTGAATGAAATCGTTGTTGATTTATCGTATAAGACAATGTCATTGAGTTTATTTATAACTGGATTATTTGTTTATTTATCTGAAACAACTATTCATAATTTATTTTTACAATAATTGTTTAAACTTGTAATCAATAATGTGTTATTAGATTACTTAAGTATTAAAGAATTATGCGAGTTGGATCATTTTTATTTTCGACGGTAGCAACATACAATATTTCTTCTTCGCCAAGCAACCGGGCTCTGTCTGCTGCAATGTTATGTCCATAACGTGGTCGCACTATTTCTCTGGCTGGCTCACCTGAATGTTTGGTGTATCTAGTGAAGGGAATGATGCTTAAAGGTCAACCAAATAAACAACTTTTGCACAAATAACATTTATCGCATTAAGCGACAAATCTCTTTTGTAAACACAACCGTGGATGTCTATTTTTATTCTATCGCACCCACTTCGATAAGCGGATCATCAGCAAAAAGACGTAAATAAAATTACAGTATATATTTTTTTTAATTTGCTAAATTAGCGGAGACTACATTACACACGTAAGTACATTTGTTTTACTCAGATAACTGGAATTTGCTCAAAACTAACTTGCATTAAAGCTCTGGATCCGAGTTTTTATTCTATTTTTTTAAATCCTGTTATCTTTATAGACTAATACTTCTTTTAGAATAGATTTGGAACTGTTATTGGATTGACATATGAATTTAGAATAGATTTAGGAATCTTTAAAATGGTTTAGAACTCGCTAGCATGTTTCTAACTGGTTTTAGGACTTATTCAAATATATCAAATTAGTTACAAATTTAATGACAGTTTTAAATTTTTTTAATAGTTTTTGTGGTTTCTGCTTAAGACTGATTTTAGAATAGGTTTAAGTTTAAAGTTTAAAGAACTTTTTATTAGTTTGTCAAACTTACTAGTATATTTTGAAATACATTATTATTTCTACTTTTTGATTGATTCTGAAACTCACCAGAAGATTGTATTATTTTTTATTCTAGACTTTACTACGTTGAATAGGTTTCAATTTTTTTAATAGATTTTAGACTATCTGCCTACTTTTGTAACGTGTAATAGGTTCTAGACATTTATTGAACAAATTTTTACAAATATTTGATAGATGTTCTTAAACTCAGAAAATCTTTTAAATTTTTTTGGAGAGTAGCATTTGCAAAATTTAAACAGGTTCTATTATTTAGAAAAATGTACGACTTACTAGTCGAGCCGAAACTAGTAATGTATTGCAAAAGTGTCGGATTCACCTTCACGGGCGCTTACCGACTAACCCCCCCCTCCTCTTAATGATTCTTAGAAGTTTACACTTGTCAGTGCAAGGACCTTCTTAACCTTAGTGAGAACTGTTGTAGTAAATTAAATGAACTTAAGATTGCACATTGTCATTGCCAGTCTTATAGGCGATTACATGGTGTTTGTGGAGAATTTGTACCGCGACTATGTATGTTTTCAGATTAACGAGCATTTAGTTTGATTCTAGAAATTAATCTAAAAGATGGGCAGAAGCTGTGATATACTTCTTAAAATCAGCATTATTCGCTTGAGACTTTTTTGATAAATTGGCGTTTTGCGCTCGACTACCCGTTGCCTGATAATAGGATTACTGGTGTTGGGAGTACTCCCGGAAGGAGTTAGAGTCCGCCTTTGAGAAGCAGGTGCCTTGGAATGGGGCTTAGAGGATATACTTGCTTTCAACTTGATATGGTTTGGGCATCTTTTGTAACTTGCTGTGGGGGGGCCCTTGCACATGCGTATGTTGCTACATGCCCTGACTCTTTGGTGTAATTGCAGGTGTAGGTGGGATGCCTTCCGGCGCACTTAACGCACACATGCATCGCAAAGCTGTGTTGCAATATTGCTGGCAACGGTGGCATTGCACGATGTCTTTTAGCTTTCGTTTAATTTCAAAGCCCCGCAAGAGACAGGATCTTTTTGCTTTGCGCGTTCTGAGGCAACTGAATGTACAGCATGGGGAGGAGCATACCTCAGAGCCGATAACTCTGCCTGCGTCACATCAGCCGTGACACAGTCGGGTATGTTCTTAATAACATATTTTAGCGTTTTTTCCGACGCTAATTGATAAGTAATGGTGTAGGTCATTGGCTTTGACGTGTTTTATTACAGCTCTGAAATCTTCATGCAATGTAGGGTGCATACGGATGACATCGTGGACATTGACCGATCTTGCGATGCAGACTTGCATGTCTTTGACAGGTGCCAGCAACTCAGGAAATTCGGATTTTTTCGAATTGTGATGGGAGGCAGGTTACGTGTGTCTGTTTTCTCTGTGGGAGGTGACTGGGGAGGTTTTGTTGCAGAACCAAGAGGGCGAAAGGCTGTTCCCGTGGTGGACGCCTTGGCTTTAGGGGCTGGCCGGGTCTTAGATCCTTTGGTCTTGGTAGCTGAAGACCTTGGCGCTGAAGGCGTTTAACTTGGAAGACCGGCTGATGGCCCAAATAATAGAAAAATTAGAAATTTTACCCTGCGTATTTTTCTTTTTTTTTTTTGTCTTAAAGTAGCTGACTACCTACCTGAAACTACTTCTCTATGAGCGGTACGTTCAGGGCGTCTCCGACTTTGTCGTCCAGCTGGAGCTTCATGGCGTCTTTGTTCTCAGAGGAGATGGACTTAACCTGGTTGGTCTTGATAAGGTGGGGCGTTGCCGCCGCAGTTGTGCAGATTGGGGCCGGTGCTGTCGGCGCTGGAGCTTGCTAGTTGATGGAATGCTACGCTTTTCTTGATTTCTTTGGTGATATCCATTTGTAAGGAGAGGAGGGTATTGGCGAGGTCTTGCCGGTTCTGCTTAACGATGTCGTTTAAGCAATCAATCTACCTGGTGTAACTTAACGCTGATCATCTTTATAACTTTGCTCTTCAAACTTATGAATTGGACGTCTAGCTTATTTAAATGCGCCTGCACCTTCTAGAATTCGGCGAAGAGAAATACAAGTATTTTTCTGTCGGATAGATCGGCGGCGGTGGATGGCGGTGGAGTTAATTATTTACTTTAGCTGAATTAGTTATTAGACGGCCTGATTGGTGACTAGTCAATCAAGACTTGGGTCGACTTTCTTCTCCGGCTGACTGAATTATACTGTTCTAAAGACTTACTTGCAGGTTTTAGATATCTGTAATAGTTTTCAATATTTTAAATTTGGTTTTCTCAAAATTAATCAAAGTAATGTAATATTACAGGTAATTTGGATGACGTGATTCTATTGCACTTATTATATTTTATGTTTTAAATTTGCTAACCCTACTTTGTTTTAACATATTTAATTTTTGTTTCAGGTGAGTTTCTTGGTCATATGTGATATATGTACATCAACAACATGTAAGTAATTTTGTATTGCGGAGATTCGTTACACCTTTTATAATGGCATTCTAAATTTGTATGGCAAGTAATACACATTTGTACAGTTATAGAACACTTGAACAGTTTTTGTACCTTTTTTATAATTTACACTGCCTTATGAGCAGTAGTCAGTTTTGAAATTAAATAATGATTTTTGAAATTATAAGTTCCAAAATTGTTCATTTATTGTTAACATTTTTTTGTTCTTGATATGCTCATTGGCGTAAGCTATACTTTTTTTTCATTAATGATTTCAACAAATTTTGAATATGGTTGTTGCAAATTTTGTTCACTTTGTATCTTCGAAACAAAAGGTTTTTTCAGAAATGATCATACTACAAAATATTTGCCGCATGTTTAGCTAACATCCTGTATGTTTTACTAATTTATTAACAGTTTTTACAATTTGAGCCCTACAACTGATTTTAAAACAGGTCTAGAACTTTTTGAATGGTTTTAGTACACATTGATTGGTTGTTGAACTGATTGCTGGTCATATAATTCAATTACAGGTTTTAGATCTTGATTAAAGCTTATTATTGCTAGTAATTTAAACACATTTGCAGCATCTACTATACATTAAACTTACAAGTGATTTTTAAAAATATTTGACTATTTTTGATACTTACTTGTGAGACTTTTTTTAGGACACATTTACTGGCTTTAGAACACTTTAACGAATTTTAAAACTAGGCCATAGATTTTACAACTTGGTGGTCATAAATTCTAGATCTTGTCTACAAGGTTTAAAACTTATTAGTAGTTTGTAAACTTACTGACAAGAACTTTGATCTTTATAATTGTTTTTAGAATATGTTTTAAACTTTTTGAAAGGTTTAAGATTTTATTTATATGTGCTAAAACCCAATTGGAACTTTTAGAACTTATTGATTTTTGTTTACAACTTCTAAAGAAGGCAAGAATATACGAGGGCGGGTCAATAAGTTCCTGACTTTTTAAATGAAACACATTTTTTTTTCAACGTAGTCTCCTTTGAGATCTATACACTTTGTCCAACGTTCTCCAATTTTTATCTCTTCCAAAAAATAAGATTTGTCGAGGTCATTAAAATAGGTATTTGTTTATGAGATGATTTCATAATTGAAGTTTTTCCGCCAAGCCATATTTTCAGGTTTGGAAACCAGAAATAATTACTCGGGCTAAATCCGGAGAATAGGGCGGATGAGGGAGCAATTTGTAGCTACATTTATGGATTTTTGTCTTGGAAACTGCACATGTGTGCATCTTTGCATTGTTTTGTGGAAAAGAACTTTTTTCTTGGCCAAATGCGGTCGTTTTTTTTTAAAATTTTTATTAAATTGACTCAATAAGTTGGCATTATATTCGCCATTGATTGTTTTACCCTTTTAAAGGTAGTCAATGGGATTATAAAGCGTGCATCCCAAAAAAACGGTCCCGATGACTTCATTGGCTGACAAACCCACCTTGGTCTTTTTTGGCGCTGTTTCACACCGAGAAACTGTTTTGACTGCTGTTTGTTCTCTGGTGTGTTGCGGTGGATCCATGTTTTGTTCACGGTTACGAAACGGCGCAAAAACTCGTTCAAATTGTGGTTGAACAACGTCAAACACTCCTGCGAAGTTGTCACACGATTGCGTATGTGGTCGATTGTGAGCAAACGCGGCACCCATTTTGCGGAAAGCTTTTTCATACTCAAATGATTATTTAAAATTGTAACCACTGAGTTATGTGAGATGCTTATGGCTTCCACCGGAAATTTTATAATTGATTTGGGTGTAGAGACTTCAACTGGGCGTCCAGAACGTTTGGCATCATCCGTGCTTGTACGGCCATAACGAAATTTAGTAAACCATTTTTTGATATTGAAATTGATGGTGCAGAGTTCCCATAGTATTTATTAAGCTTAGTCTTTGTTTGAGTGTTAGTTTTTTTCCGCAAAAAATAATGCTTGATGAGCACACGAAATTTACTTTTTTTTTTTAAATTACGAGATAGTCTGTTATTAATGGCTGTCAAACTGTCTGACAGATGCTGCTTGATAGGAGCAGTGTTGATCTTTTAGTTAAGAGGCAAGAAATTCAAAAAGTCACGTACAAATTAGTAGTGCACCAAAGAGAGTTCTGCGCCAAAATCTCATAAGGTTTACATGGGGGGTCTAAAATTACTTTTCTCACCTGCCCATCACTGAGTCCACACCTGGGCCGGCTTAATTGGTGTGTCGCCACCGTCGCTGGTGTTGGCGGGAAGAATTAGGGCGGGGTGTGGCCCGACGAGGTGTCGGGACGAGGGGGCGGCGGGGCTTATCAGTTGCTTATCAGTTGTTATCAGTGACATCCGGTATACGCACTCTGTCTTTATACCTCCATAAGAGCCCCTTGTGTGAGAGTGAGAACCAGAAATCGGAAATGGAAGGATGGAAAATATGAGAGGGGGAAATTCCAATGTTTTGTCTCAAGTGTGCGAGTGCAACGCGCGATACCAGCAGCCACCTAGCGGCAGCAAGCGAACGAGCATATATACAGGGTGGTCGAAAGACTTTGTATATACAGGGTGTGTCAAAAATAAATCCAAGATGGCGACCGGAAGTGACAATCTTTACCACAAAATCAAAAATGGCGACCGGAAGTGCGACTTCCGGTGTTGCAAAAAGGGCCTTCATGGTACTCAAATGAAAGCGCCCGTCGCGTACGTCACGAATCTAAAATAAAAACTTGTACTTGACCCGCTCCTAAGCGATAAAAATACAAAAAACCTCCTGGATGGTTTAAAATAAAGAAACAAACACAACATCTTAATAACACATTTATTATTATTTAAAAAAAAAAATTACAAGATAAATTTGTACGTTTATCAATAATAATGTCACATAACAATCTAACATTACCAATTACACAATAAGTTACATTTAATAATATTTAGTATTATTATTATCATTTAAATAAGTACAAATTTTTTTTACATTTTGAAATGAACAATTACTAAACTCGTCCGTGTGATTTGCACAGAAATGAGTACATTTTTCAAACTTTGGTGAATTAATTTCACCTTCAAGGTTTAATATGGTAAAATTCGGGAAATGTCTTTTTAAAAAATCTTCTTTTTGAACACCCTTGACCACGCACGTCACATCGGATAAATTCTGAGTAAATCCGTAAAAGATGTTGTCAATCTCGGCCATATCAACAATTCCTCCGGAATATGGAATTGAGTGGTAATTATTTTCCAACCATCTGGCTTGAATTTTTTCCTTCGATGTTAAAAACGAGTAGTCGATTGTCGGTTTCATCAAGTAAGTGTGAATATTTTTGTAATTTGATGCAATACTTATTTCCTTCGGCATAAACTGATTTGCAATTACAAATCCTTGCATATCGATGGCTAATATAATCATCATGTTATATGAAGTGTACACATCAACGGCCTGTACTCGACTAAAATAAGAGCTCAATTGATGGTGGGTATTTGACGCATTTTTCTACGTTCAGGATTCACTACTGCTTCCAATGTTATTGCAATCTTTTTAATTCTACGTTGAAATCGTAGTCTATTTTGTGCTTCAATCATCCATTCAGCACCGCTTCTATAGTCACCACATTCTTCAGGCAAATAAATGACCGTTGACTCGGGCTCACTGAATCTCACTCTTTTTCCCATCACACGAGTTTTCGAACCAACCCTGATAGCGGTGTGTATTCAACTATGGTATCGCTCAAAATGAGACAATAACACCTAGTATTGTCTTTAAAAATCTGAGAAGCTTCCATTTCAAGGCGCAAGTCTACCGTCGAGGACTTGATGCTTTCATTTTGTTTTGAAACGTCAAATACAAACATTGTGTGATTCTTAAAATCAGTAAATGAAAAGTATGGCTGATTTTTTGCATTATCATAGTAACTACTTTGAAACTGACAGTACATCTCGTAGGCAGTTAAATATTCGCCATTGTCAAAATCCAAATTTAAATTTTCGTATGGATATGTTTCAGAATTTAGATAGATTCTTATGTTTTTAATGTTACAATGATCGAATGTGGAAACGTCTTCACTCGACACACCCTTTTTGTTGACGTGAAAAGCTATAATTACATATCGTGATTTCTCTAGACTGTTTGAGGTTTTTACGGACCAAACACTATCTTTAGATTTATTCATAGAGGGTAGTTCGTGTAGTTCCCATTTGCGAAATGGGATTAAGATTCTAGGATCGGTTTTAACTTGTTCCAACATTTGTAATTTAATCTCATCATTTAATTGTATATGTGGTACTCTCCACTCGACTTTGTTTATTTTAAATTTAATCAGGCTAGTTACTTTTTTATCAGTATCATCGCTTATGAAACAATTTACATCAGTAGACGCACGTAGTAGAATTAGTTCGTGTTTTGCAAATCCCATTATTTTTTGATAGTCTTCGGCAAATCCTAACCAGCACTTTAGCGGAATAAGAGCAAAAAACTTTTTATTCACAAAATATGTTTTTATTTGACCGGTTTTGCCCCACCCGGCAGTTCCCAAAACTTTCATTTCTTCGGCGTCTCCGTAGGAAAGGAACCCCTTCATAGTGCTCGAGATACCCAAATCTCTCGTTCTATCAATCTCGACACCGTTTAACTCATATCGGATTTCTTCGAACAAGATTGAGAAAACGTTGTTGGTTATGCTAAATGTTTTTCCATCTGATGGCTGCCCTTCGACCTCTCCAACCAAGTATATACTGCTTTCGCTTGGACATGTAAAAATATCTTGGTTCTGAATTGTGATTCTGATTTCATCGTTATTATCAAAGTTTGTAGTCCTTGGTCGGTAAGAATGATACTGTTCTTTAACGATGCTCTCATCAAATTGCACTTCATCAAAAATGTTAATTTTTCCCATAATGTTTCACTCTGTAACCTAGAGCCAATAATCGGGATAAATTAAGACGTGTCACCTCTTTCGTAGGCAAAGGGGAACTGATGGGGAACGCATTGTTCTTCTTCTTTTTATTACCGAAAACAATTCCCATCTTACAGAGGTTTTAATTCCAATCTTACTAAAATATTTTCTCTCCTAAAATTAATGGGATCCCCCGCTTGATCCAATATTCTGAGATTGATATTGTCGATGCTATTGCGAACGTTTACCGGTAAATATAAAATATTTTGAGGTTCAATATTAATTGCGTAACCGGGATCCACTGCGGGACTAAATTCGAACAACGTGTGCGATAGACGATCGTCGTAATATGCTCCAGTAACGATGTTGCACTCTATTCTTATACTTTCCACTTTAATTATTTGCACGGGTAAATCGGACCTATGAATAATTCCGGCTTTTAAAATTTTTTTCCCGGAAAACCCTAAGAGACGCCCGATGGTGTTTTTATCAGATGTAAAATTAATGTCATACTTGCTCTTGATTTCACACTGAAGAGTGTTGTGATTGGGTTTCAAAGACAAAATTTTTTCTGCTTCCGACTCGGGTAAATTTAACCCCCCTATTATCATGCGTTGTAAGTACAATTCAATGTCTCGAATTTCGTATGCCCCTGTAGAAAGTGTGATCAATTTATTATCGTTGAAAATGAATTTATTGTTGATTCCTTCCTCAATGTTCGGTATGGAATTATATGTGTGAAAACCAATGAGTCCTAAACAATATTCGTGTTGCGGATCTAACTCGATCGGAGGATAATAGTTGACCGATAGTTCGCTGCTATCACCTTGCAGGGTGAACGTTCGAGACATGACTAACATAAAATTAATTTTAACATCTTTATTTATATAAAAACTCTAAACATAAATGTCCGCAGTTGTGAGAGTTAAATTTCTGATATTGATTGTGATTATATTTTATCTCGCATGCTTTGAAATATTTTACAACTTCTAGCAGCGGGCTTAAATTTCCAAAACTATCAAAGTAGTGCACGCGTCTGCCGTTCTTCTTGTACGCTACCCAATGAGTGCCGGCTCCTGCCGCCCTATCCAGATTTATTATACCTGACTCTCTATAATGAGGGTGATGTGGTAACTGATCTCGCATAAATACTCCTCTAAACGTTTTAATATGTTTCGTATATTTTTTCAAGTCTAAATCTGTGAGCGGTCTATCGGGCAGCGAACTTAACAGTTTTTTGATTTTTTCAGGTACAGGCCCAAACCTTTCTTATATGGTTTTAAATATAAACCGCTTCCCTTCTTTCCGAGAGCGATGGCTTCCATCGTTTTGTTGTGACGCTCGGACTCTTGCAGTTTCTTTTGTGCCTCCTTAGTAGATTTTACTGCTCGTACGATAGCGCTAGTACCCCCCCGCGATCGAACCTAAGGCGCTTAATCCAGCAAAGAGGGGTATGAGTGGCAGAAAGCCACCTTGTTTTGGAATAGGTAGAACTCTTGGTTTGCGGACTTTATTACGTCCACCCGTTTTCTTAACAGCATCCTTGGCAGCAATCAAGGCAATTTTAGCACTTTCTCGTATAACGTCTGCACTTTTAATTTTTTTTGCTAACGGTTTTAACGCCGTTCGTGCTTTATTTACTACACCTGCGCGAAGAGTTACAGTTTTAACGCCCATTCCTAATTTCCTTTTGGCTTTCATGATTCCAGTTACCGCTAGAGCGCTTGCTTTTTCGCTTAGACTTAACTCTTCCCCAAGCAGATTTTTCCAAACTTTTATCTGCCTTATGTCGATCTTCTAACTTGGATGAATTCGAATAGGCAATGTCGTGCTGCATACAAGCTTTATCCAAATCGTTTATACCGATATCTCCTCTGATCAAACGCTTCTTCAACTTGGTGCCGGGACCGCAATATTTATATCCGGGTAAGTGTAGCTCAACAGGTAACTTATCTATAGCGCTGTTGATGATACCTCTACCGTGGTACATTGCTTAATAATTTTATCAGATCAATGATGTGTATATATATAGCCATATTAATTAGAGTTTTAGTTAGTATAATGAGAACCGTTAAGCAGAAAGTTACTTTACCAATTATAAATATAGACTCAGTTGTGGGGGATACGACTGGACAATCTGAAAAACATGGCCCGTTAATCCCAAATTCTGTAAGAGCTTTAATATGCGGACCCTCGAATTGTGGCAAAACTAACGTTTTATTTTCAATGCTTTTCCATGAAAACGGTTTAAAATTTGAAAACTTGTACATTTACTCAAAGTCGTTGTTTCAACCAAAATATCAAATGTTAAGTAACGTTTTAAGCTCGATGTCGGAAGTTGGATATTTTCCATTTTCCGAAAACTGCGAAATCCTCGATCCGAGTGAAGCAAATAATAATTCAATTTTTATATTTGACGATGTTGCATGTGACAAACAAGATAAAATTAGAAATTTCTTCAGTATGGGTAGACATAAAAATGTTGATTCATTTTACCTATGTCAAACATATACTCGTATCCCTAAGCATTTGATCCGCGATAATGGAAATTTTATAATGCTCTTCAAACAAGATGATTTAAATTTGAAACATGTATACCAAGACCATGTGGGCAGCGATATGAGTTTCGAGAAGTTTAAAACTCTATGTGCAGAATGTTGGAAAGAAAAGTATGGTTTCATTGTGATAGACAAGGATTCTGATGCCGGCAGATACCGCAAAGGACTCGACGAGTATATAATAATAAACTGATAATTACCTCAATCAGTATAGCGCATGCGTTAGCGGGGTGTGGTTATTATTTCTATCTCTATTGAAGTGGAGCAGTATAAAAAGATTAAGCAGTTATATAGCAATTGATATAGCAGTATAAAAGCGGTAGCTATTGAAGAGCGCCTGATATAGCGCGCAGTAAGCGGAATAGCGAGCGGTATAGCGGAATAGGGAGCGGTATAGTGGAATAGCGAGCGGTATAGCGGGATAGGGAGCGGTATAGCGAAATAGAGAGCGGTATAGCGAAATAGCGAGCGGTATAGCGGGATAGGGAGCGGTATAGCGAAATAGCGAGCGGTAAAGCGGGATAGGGAGCGGTATAGCGAAATAGCGAGCGGTATAGCGGAATAGCGAGCGGTACAGCGCTACAAAAGCGCTCGTTATTTTTAGAGATGCGGTATAAGAAGCGCTCTCTATTACGGAACCCTTTCAATACGGAGAAACACAATGTTGATAAGGAACTCATAAATGTAAAGCATGCAATTCGCAAGAAAGTAATGGCTCTCAAATTGAAGCAATCCGATGATAATGAAATCTTAAATAAAACTTACAAGCCTTTAATTGAACCAATTAAGGAGTTAATAAAGAGTTCTACATTGACACCGGGTCCTGCAAATGTTCTTAATATAACGCCTCAAATTAAACAATCTCCTACGCAACCACCGCAACAGCAAGTGACTCCGATTAGACCTAAGAGAAGATATGGTAGAACTTCTACACCTACGAAACCAGAGGAAATGGTCAGCTTTGGTCAATATGAACCCAGTATGATACAATTTGATAAAACACAAGGAGGTTTAGAAAGAAACTCTTACGATGGTATGTCAGATGCAACCACACTTAGGAGGGAAAATTATAAACCCGAAGAAGAGACTTACGAAAGTAGGTTAGAGTCTTCAGATGATACAGTTGATAATACAGTTGATAATACAATTGATAATACAGTTGTTGAAAATAATGAAAACCCAGAACCTATTACTGAACGTGGCTTGAGAGAATATCTCGAACAGTATCCTAATGTTTTAGTGCCTTTACTTATTGGATACGTCAAAGATGCTGATAAAATTGTTTATGATCGCTCTTCGGTAACGGGAGTTAATTATGACATTGATACCAGCAAGATAATCGTTGGAAACACAGAGCTAATGATTGATGCGATTGGAGATTTTTATGTGAGAGGGAAAAAATTTATAGGTACTGATGGATTGTATGAATTATTATTCAAGAAAACTCCTCAAAATTATACCGAACAAGACAAAAAAGACTATTTTGAAGTTTTAGTGGCTACTAATGCTTTATTTAAAAATCATAATCCTGCAGAGCAACATCAGGGAATTGGTACAACAAAATATAAAATGTTAGTTAAACCTATGTTAGATGAACGTAAAAAAGCGAGAGCAATGAGAGTGAACGAGAAAACTGTGGATGAAGAGATAATAGAGGCCTTTGCTAATACTACTACTACACACCGTCCAAATCGCAGCAGGAGTGTGTCAGATGCCAATTCGTACGCAGGTAAAGGATTCGATTCAACATTAGAAGTTAAAGATATGCCCTTTCGATACACATACTGGGATAATCCTAACGAGTTAATAGAACGTTTGTGGTTGCTACACGCTTCATTTCATTTTTTTTTTTTAAACATTTAATTCATCAGGAGTTTATATTCATACATTCATAGTCATAATACATTTTACCGTAAAACATGTTCAGTGTTTCCATCATAAGATACTCGGGCTCTCCTTTTGTATCGTTCTCACTCAATAAGCGGATAACTTTACCATACAAATCGTTATCTTCGTGAGCTAATTTTAAACATTTAGCCATAATTACATTATAATATAAATCAAATTCATAGGATTTTAATAATGTTAATTTAAAGTTTATAAGATTCTTAAAATTAATTAAGTTGTTGAATGTCATTGAAGAAATTAATATTTTAAAATTCCGACACTCGAGTAATATAACATCCAGTTGTTTGTATGAGGTATATGAAATGCGGTGATCACAGTACTTCCATGTGCCCCCATCTCTAATTTCGGTTATATTTATTTTGGAGAATGCACTCCATTCTTCTGCGGTGAAGAAAACCCCATTGCGTCCAAAAGTACCATTATGCCCACAGTGGATTTTGATAATTGGTATAAATCCTAGTGCTGGACTTAGACCAATGGACACAAATTTTGTTCTAGAGTTATTGATTGCATAAAAGCTCTCTCCAATCAGCTGCATCTCACGCTTGACATCATCATCGTATCTACGAATGCCTTCCTCCACTGGATCTTCGAACTTTGGGGGATCTGAAAAGAATGATTAGATTTAAAAATAAATTTCACTTGAGAAAAATATATTTAAAACTTACGTTCAATAATATCTTGTGGCTCCAGACTTTTCAGGTTAATCTGTTGCATGCACACATCATCTAAATCGTACCCCACGTTGTAGAATTTTTCTGCATCTTTGCGTGTTAAACCGTAAGTACCTTCAGGGTTGATGTACTCGTATAATAATTCAGGTTGTAGATCTCTCGGTCGACTCTCCATATCCTCAACGAAAGGTTTAAAAATTAGAATTTTTTGGTGTCTCGATTGGATTTACATGAGGCTTTTTAACATCGTACTCTCGTTTTAAAGGTGTAGAATAACTCCTTTTGAGGTTAGACATTATGAACTCTATTGTAAATGTAGCTAAACTATCGTGAACTGAACTGCACAAACACTGAATCAACTGTGAAGTTTTTGCGTCATGATCACCATGTTATTACTAATTTAAGAATCAAATTTCAACCAATCACAGCGCTGATAAAGATTTAATGATTCATACTTATAGTGAATCACAAGGTTGGTATGATGATGATACGAATTTTCTTGTTGATTCTTGTATTATGATGCAATTTTTCTGTTAAAAGCGGATGTTACATCCTGTTACTTCTGATTATGTTATAATTTCCTGTTGAACATTGGTGATATGTTATCATGCATGTTGTTATGAAATGATGAAATAAAACACAGTTATAACATATATTTGATTTTCTTTTATTTAATGATTGTTAATATATCTTTTATATAATTTATAAAATACATATGAAATTATAATTACACATTTAACAGTCAAAATTATTTCTAGACTCAATATTAAATTTGCGTTATTACTTTCAACATTCGAGATTATTAAATGATTTGATACGTTCATTACGTATCGATTTTTATCGAGGAACATAAAAGTTGCATTCATCACATTTGACACCCCCGGAATCGTGCTGGCGTTGATTTTGAACGTTCTTGGATGAGTGGTATTGTCGAGGTGCATCATTTTCCACTCCAAAGGCCAACTATCATTGATTCCTCTATCGATGGCGGTTATGTAGCATTGTCTGGCATCTTTGGGTTTTGTGATGAACAAAGTTCCATTAAGCAAAGTTGATAAAAGTATGAATGCGGTGCTATTCATTTTCGGTGCTCTTGTCACTTTTTCTAGTTGATCGGTAATCTTGACACTTTTTGCAGATACACTTTTCTGCGATGCATCTAAAACAGTTTTTTATGGGCGGAGGTGGTCCGTCTATGTGGTCCTCATCGGTTGGAAGGTTGTAATGCTTATGACAAGGAAGTCTTATTTGGAAATATAAATCACTCTTACATTTTTCAGGCAGGAAGTCCCACAATCTTTCCAAATTTAGTCCATAAAGCGATCGCAAATATTTTTCAGGCAGATATTTTACATATTCACCAGTTAACTTGCATTCATCATACAATTCAATGGCTTTATTTATATTTTCAAATAATTTTATTTCGACTTCGCTAATTTCATCGGAGCTGCATACCGTCGAGTTTTGCACACAGTTGCTTTTGCAATTCATAATCAAAAATAATTTTTTTAACATTTATAATTTGCCTTAATAGACGTTCCAATCGATAGTCTAATTGCTGTTTTTGTTTTTGCAATCGATTTTTTAAAAGGTGTCGTTTAATGAGTGACGTTCTTGACATCACCATTATCTACGACTAACTGATTTTTAAATTTAGTGTCTCCACTTAAACAACATATTGTTATCATTTGTTTCTTTATTTTAAACCATCCAGGAGGTTTTTTGTATTTTTATCGCTTAGGAGCGGGTCAAGTACAAGTTTTTATTTTAGATTCGTGACGTACGCTACGGGCGCTTTCATTTGAGTACCATGAAGGCCCTTTTTGCAACACCGGAAGTCGCACTTCCGGTCGCCATTTTTGATTTTGTGGTAAAGATTGTCACTTCCGGTCGCCATCTTGGATTTATTTTTGACACACCCTGTATATACAAAGTCTTTCGACCACCCTGTATATATGCTCGTTCGCTTGCTGCCGCTAGGTGGCTGCTGGTATCGCGCGTTGCACTCGCACACTTGAGACAAAACATTGGAATTTTCCCCTCTCATATTTTCCATCCTTCCATTTCCGATTTCTGGTTCTCACTCTCACACAAGGGGCTCTTATGGAGGTATAAAGACAGAGTGCGTATACCGGATGTCACTGATAACAACTGATAAGCAACTGATAAGCCCCGCCGCCCCCTCGTCCCGACACCTCGTCGGGCCACACCCCGCCCTAATTCTTCCCGCCAACACCAGCGACGGTGGCGACACACCAATTAAGCCGGCCCAGGTGTGGACTCAGTGATGGGCAGGTGAGAAAAGTAATTTTAGACCCCCCATGTAAACCTTATGGGATTTTGGCGCAGAACTCTCTTTGGTGCACTACTCAAATTGACCCGCTTTTGTAGTTTGTTATAACTGATCTTTGAACATGTTTTGAATTTACATGTTTTTGAAGTCGAAAGCAGCTTATAATTGTTTGTATTGCGTTTTATTTACAAGTTCTAGAATTCATTATAGTACTTTTGCAGATTCTAGAACTTGTCTTCGGGTTTTAGAATTTATTCACTGGTTGTTGAACTTATCTGTTAGTTTAAAAAGTTATTCACAAATTCTGGAATGCATTTACAAGTTTTTACGTTTAAGAACTTATACATTGTTCTAGAATTTATTTTTGGATTTTAGGATTTTTGAAACTGATTCTAGAATTTATTTTTGGATTTTAGGATTTTTGAAATTCATTGACAGGTTTAAGATTTTTTTTTTATGCGATAAATACTTAAGTAATGGTTTTGCGGTTTTAGACTGGTTTAGAAATTAAAAGATTTTGAGCTTAGTCATAGATTTTATAACACATTTGCAGGCCATCGAAATCATTTATAGTTTCTAGAATTTACTAATAGCATCTTAATTCAAGGAAAGGTTTTATAGGGTTTTCCAATAAGAGGTTTTATTTTGATATTTAATTTAAAAAAACGTGTATTTTTTTAAGAGAAATCAATAAATGTTTATTTTATTTGTAAAGAGGGAGGTATGCTAAAATTAACATTTGAAAACGATATCAGTCAAATGGCCGCCACGGTTACGGTTGCAGTAGCACATTCTTTTCATGAAATTTTCCATGACCAATTTGCACATTTGCGGCTGTATGTCCTCGATAACTTTACGAATTCCATCTTTAAGGCCTTGAATCGATTGTGGAGCATTGGCATAGACCTTATCTTTCACGTGGCCCCAAAGAAAAAAGTCTAAAGGTGTTAAATCACAAGATCTTGGTGGCCAATTGTGATCACTTTTTTGAGAAATAACACGGTCAGGAAATTTTTCTTGCTAAATTGCGATTGTTTTGTTGCTTGTGTGGCTTGTAGCGCCGTTTTGCTGAAAATAAACGTCGTCCACATCAATATCTTCCAATTCCGGCCATAAAAAATTATTAGTTATAGCTCGGTAGCGCCATTCATTTATCATAACAGTTGCACTGGCCTCATTTTTGAAAAAATAGGGTCTAATCACACCGCCAGCCCAAACCGCACCAAACAGTGACACGTTGAGGATGCAAAGTCTTTTCAACAATCATTCTTGTATTTATTTTTAGTTTCATAATCTTAGATCTACGGTTTGTTACCTGTCACGATGTTGAACATTTTTTGAAGCACTGCGTTTGTGATTTTTGAACTTTTTTTAATCATATGCGCGAGCAAAGGCTATAAATCTTTTTGACGGCTAATTGTTTATGCATAATTGAATGTATACTGGTTTCACTAACGCCCAAGAATGCCTGAATCTTACAATAAGTCACTTGATAAACTTGCAGTATTAATAGTCTACCTACAGCATCATTGTTTTCCGGAACAACAATCCATTTTGGACGAATGAAATTTGTCGTTGCGCGAACTACGACCACGATTAACTTTGGTAATCAATAAGCACTGGTTTTTAATGGTTCATTGCAAAAAGAATTAAGTTTATTGATCTTTGTTAAATGTCTATATTTAAAATTGCAAAACCTAATCGCACGAAAATGTTTACGATTTATTTCTAATTTTTGGTCGAGATGAATGTTTTAAGTTACTGTAAACAACATATATATATATAAGCAAAACATTGTGAGTACGTATACCGTCAAAAATGTCAAACTTTACGATAGAAACGTTACTAGGGTTTTTTAATCCCAAAATGTAAATGGTAATTTTTGTAGTTTCTTATTACTAAAAGGTTTTAGAACTGATTTATAGTTTTTTGAAACTATTGTGATATTGGATGTCATTCATAGATTCAAAAGTTTTCTGTCATGTTTTAGAACTTATAACTTATTGACACTATTTGCATTTTTGTAACATTTATAAAATTTATTTTACAACTAACTGACAAGGTTGTCAATTTATTTTGAGAAACACTAAACTAGAGAATAGTACAAGGTGGGGCAGAATAAAGTGCGATTTTAAAAATCCCGCCAACTGCGCCGTAACGTTGAGAGGTGGTAGGGGCGCTAACGGCCATGTTTCCTGCGTATTAGCATTTAGTAATAATGGACCAGTGGACCCCTCAGCAGTGAGCGTACGCTGTGAAAACGTTTTATCAAAATGGTAATTGTTACGTACGAGCGCGTTGTGCTTTTTGCAACCAGGTTTGGCGGCCTGTGCCATTAAAAAGTGGGTTAGGAATTTTGAGGAGACTTTGTCAACAAGAGGAAAGAAGCCTGGAAGACCAAAATCAGTACGCACTCACGAGAATACTGAGCGTGTAAGAATCGTTATCGAACGAAGCCCACATCATTCAGCTCGTCGACATAGCACTGCACTTATAATTTTAAACAAACTGTCAGACGGATTTTGCACAAGGGCCTACATCTCCATTTATACCAAATACAATTAGTACAGTCTCTTAAAGAAACCGATTATGTGACTCGACAACGATTCTGTGAACAGTTTTTAGATTTAATTAGTCAAGATGAGGACATTGTAAACTATTTATGGATGAGTGGCGAAGCATATTTCAATTTCTCGGGTTATGTAAACAAGCCGAACTTTAGATATTGCAGTGCTTTGAATCTTAGACAAACTTATCAGGAACCTCTTCACTCCATAAAAGTTACTGTGAGGTGCGCTATGTCTTCATCAGGGATTATAGGGTCTTACTTTTTTGAAGATGCCCGTGGCATGTTAGAAAACTTTTTTGCACTACAGCTTGCACGGTGCGGAGTTAACGAGGAAACATTTTTTTAACAGAACGGAGCAACCTCTCATTTAGCGAGAGTATGCATGATTATTATTAATGGGTTATTTTCAAATCATGTGATTTTTTGGAATGGGGACATTACCTGGCCTCCTCGTTTATTTGACCTCACAACGTGCGATTTTTTTTTTGTGGGGTTACTTGAAGTCTAAAGTGTTTCAAAATAACCCACCACAATCAACGGATCCGACAGGAAGTGGACCAAATTAATCAAGCAATGCTGCGGAATGTAATAAATAATTTCAGATCACGATTGGAAGAATGTGTAGGTCTAAACGGACGTCATCTTGCCGGGGTTATTTAAAAAAAATAAAATTATTATTGCTTTTTTATGTTCTTCAACTAAATAAAAAAATTACTTGAATAAAATCTGCTTTTTAACAGACTTTTTAAAATCGCTCTTTATTCGGCCCTTTTCTTTATAAAGATTTTGGGACTTTGATAGATAACCAAAACAAAGTCCAAATAACTCTAGAACATGCCACTGAGTTATAGGACCTCTCTTTAAACACAAGATACTATCAGTGAAATTAAAAATGATCAACTTTGAAAATCTAACCATGAAGACTATTCTAAATCCAACCGTAGAGTTTTCAGCACTATCAATCGATTTTAGAACTTGATAGTGAATTTTAAGAATTATTTCAGTAGTTTTAATGTAATAATCTTTGTGTCAGACGGCTCTTAGTGATTGATCAATCTTAAAAGTCACCGACAGTTTTAATATTTATTGACTTTTTATACTAACTCATTGATTTATGACAAAGTTTACTGAGGTGTAAGGATTTACACAATCATTGGTTGTTGAGCTTATTCATAAGTTTTAGAATTCGTTCTAGAATTTAAAGAATTCTTTTGCAGCCATGATTTAAAAGGTTTTAATGGTATTTTTATATAATTTAATCACAAATTTTGTTATTTATTGTTAAAATGTTTTAAAATTAAGTTATTTCTTACTGCTGAATATATTGTTGCTTTGAAACTTTTTGAAATAATTTGAAATTTATTTTGGGATTCTAGAACACATATTTACTTAGGTTTTTAGGGTTTGGCAATAGGTATTAATGCGATGGAAGGATCTAAAACACTTTTGCAGGTTTTTGAACGTATTAATAGGTTGTATATTTATTTGCAACTTATTTTAAAGTTTTGGAATTTTGGTCTCACTGGTTTTTTTTTATCGCCGAAGTTGACGTATTTTGATGTAAATTAGTTAGAAAATATAAATTTGTTCTGTGTATTTGGGTTTTTGGGGTCTAAAACTCAAAAAATCTGCAAATGAGTTGATGAGTTTTTCCGGCTATTTCCTAAGTATTATTTGACTAAAACACTTTGACATATCACAGTTTGATCCTGTCTGATTGTATTGGTGAAAAAATAAATTGATTATCATATTATATGTAGACACAGCAATGACGCCAAAGTTGCCGTTTTTGTTAAAATACTACAAATCAAGGTAGCGGTCAGAATGGTCTTAATGATAGATACCTAGGGCCCTACAACTAATTACTGACTACTACTACTACTACTACTGCTATTAAAAGCTTTATTAAAAGTTTTAGAATTTACTATTGCAGCTCATAGCACTTAATCTTAAATTATAGATTTTACTGATAGCATCTCAGACTTGAAGTTAGCTTCTAAAATATGTTTATATTTTCTAAAATTTACTAACACGTTCTAAAATTGATCGATAGTGTTCAGAACTTTACGGTTGTCTTTTAAAAACTCATATGTAGATTTTAAAACTTATTTAAGAATTTTTCATCTCATTGATAGCATCTTTTATTTAAAGATAGGCCCTATAACTTAGCAGCAGGTTCTTTTTACATCTAGAATTTAAGAAAAAATTTATCCACATCCTAACCCCTTGTTGTTATCTAATAAGTCTTGAAATCTTCACTTTAATAGTTTTCTGAAATTTTGGCAAGATTTTTGAGGGTCTATTAGAATAGAACGTGGTTTAATGTTTTGCCTAAAAATTATTTTGTAAATGTTTAGTAAGTATTATAAAATAAAAATCTACGGTTTACTTGAATTGCGACTCGGTCGGCCGCATAAACGTCATCAAGTCAACAAAGCTTTAAAATAAAATAAAAATGTGATGAAATGAAAATAATAAACATTATTAAACAATCCGATCAAACTAATTAAACATTTTACATAAAATAAGTGTACACACTTCATTACCTAACAACCCCTGAATAGGATTTGTCACTTCAGATTAAAATTGGATCAATGAATGAGCAATAAATGAAGCACCATCGAGTAATATCCGATTCATTACTTCTTTGAATGGGTAGATATTTGTGAGCGTTTCGCGTTTACGATCTAATGAAGTGAAAATGTGTCCGGCGTTGAGTGTTGCAGGTCAATGGGACCAGCGCTTTGCCTCAATTAAACTGTTTTGTTATTATCAACAAAATTTAAAAACATTATCACGTAGTTTAACCTAAACAAACTTTAATTAATTTAATTTAATATAATAATTAAAATGATCGCAAAGCTTGTTCTAACCGAATAAATACTATTGCTATCACAATAACATTAATTTTAATCACATTAATATTTAAGCATATATACATATTAATTGCGAGGAGATTATTTACTTGATTACAATTTAATAATAGATTACGAATTCATTAACGCATATAATATATTAAACTTGCTTCAATTTCCAATTAATTCAAGCCGCGTTAATGTAAGTAGAAGCTTTATTATTCATCTCCCCATAGTTGCGAAAAACTAATACCCAGATTTGTGTTAAAATTTAATTACTGGAAAAGCAATTAAAATATAAAACGCCTTAAATTTAATGAGGTCGTGTGCGTTTTGGAGGGCTTCTGATTGAATTGGATAAAAAAAGTTTAATGAGATGCGTTTGAATATAGCCGCAATTAATGTTATATTTACTGAAGCGAGGGTTGCTTGGTTCGCTTTGATTGATTCAAGAAGAAGAAGAAGGGGACCGTTTGTTAGAATATACCAATATTTATACAGTCTAGACATTCCATTGCTATCCTTCTGGCCTAATAATAGTTTTGAAATGATATATCAACATGAAACGGAAGTATTAAAAAAATACATAGAATTTTTTTGATTGATGGTTGTTGAAAGAAAATATTTTAAAATAGTCTTTATACATCACGTCTCTAAACGGTTCTGTTTTTTTTTTTTATAATATAATAATATTGTTATAAAAATATATTGAGCACTCTTTTGAAATTGAATAGAATACGATTATTTATTTAATATTTTTTTTATAAAATTAATGTTGACCCTTTTCTCTCTTCAAACAATGTCTAATTTTTCTACTATTCATTACGCGATGATTAATCTGTTGCTTTTTTCAACTGGCCTATTTCAAAGCTGACGGAAATTAATTGGTGCAACACACAACGGATTTATTTTATTAGCAAAGATGTCGCGAGATCAAAAAAATGACAAATGTTAGGGGGGTTGGAAAATGAGGGTGACAGGTCTGAAGCGAAAATTTTATAATGGAGGTGGCGGAAAAATTGCGCGTCAAACATTTTCAATGAAGATGTGAAAATTGTACGGAGTAAAAATATATAAACTATAAATACGCGATTTCGCTTCGGAAAGTCAACAATTTTCCGATCGGAGATTGCGTATTAAAAATACAAAAGGGTTTTCTACAGTGAATTTTTTTGGCTGTTTTGTGTGGCTGGAGATTGGAATATGTCGTCTGCAATATTTTTCGGAAGCAAAAATTAATTATGTTTGGGTTATTTTAAGCCGATTAATGAAAGACAAAAATATTAAATTATTTCTGCACTAAAGAGCTTATTTTTAATAATAACGAAGCAATAAAAACTGATTATTTTAATTCTTCCCCTTTAATTTCTTTAGGAATTCATTATACGGAAAAAAACTAGGAAACTCTGCGACAATATTTTTTTGTGATGTAAATGTGAAAGTTGCACACAGAAAATAAAAAAAGTCTGGGTCGCCTGCAGGAGAAAAAATCGAGTATATCTCCGAAAAAAGGAAGAAAAAAACGAACGGCAAAGTTTGTATGTATCCGGGGCGAAAAATATTCCCATCCCAATTACCATCCGAATGCGAATTTATATCTGTGAGTGGGGGGTAAAAGTAGAAATATGAAACTTGTATAAGTTGATTATCAGTTAGGCATGCTTTCTTCTGAGTTATCGTTGATTATTATTCCGGCCGCGTTTCTCGCAGCCCCTGATCGGAAAGCCGATATATACAGATAAAACGTGGCCCGCAAAAAAGTTTTTTCTCTCTCTAAGAAATATACCCTCGCCCCGTTCGCGTTTCTAAGTACTTCCACTATTTACCCTGTTTTTTTTTTCTTGCTTTGCTTTCGTTAAAGGGGAAACTTTTAATGATTCGCATTAATATTTTAAGACTAATCGCTATTAGTCGACGACTCTTCATCGTGGGAATCACAAACGGAATTATATAAAATGTGGATTTCGATTTGTTTTACTTAAAAAGTTCTTCAGCTAGGACTTGATTACTTTTGTAACAAAGCGTATAGTGCTACTTAATGTAAACACAATTTTACACTGATTTATTTCTCATTTATGTCATGTTGACTTTGATTTTTATAAATCTGATGATTAAACTATAATTTTTGACGAGTAATTTATTATTGTAGTGAATTTTAGAAAGCTAAGACTGATTATTTTAATAATTGTTAAAGATTTTCACATGTATTCCAGACAGGTGCTTTTCCGATGTGGGCGACCATATCGCGACGGCGAAGTATATGAAAAAAGCATAAACTGTACAGTTTTTGGAATTCTTAGTTTAAACTTATTATACATTTTATTTTATTATAACTTAATATTACATTTATATTTAAAAAAAAACAAATAATTTTGGAAATTGCACACAATTTTTGGAATTTTTATAGAAATTTGTTATTTATTACGCCCAGTTATTTTTTTAGACAACTGACTAAACGAACGTTTACTACTCAACCACCACACCGAGCGTTAAGTTACGTATTAATTGTTTGCGCTTTAATTGCTCTATATTCGTCACCTGTTACTAATCGATTGCATTGTTTTACCGCAAAAGTGCAAGTTCACACCGCTTTCCGTATTATTTGGTTTAGCTCATCTTGTCTTCTTGCATCAGCACCATGCTACTACTACGGCCCGCTATCGGTCCAACATGCATTTTTATTAATTAAAATTATCAAATGCAGCTTAATTAATAATTATATATTTTTCAATAATATACAATCCGAATGCCGTGATGTCAGAATACTTGTCGCATCACAACATAAGAGTTTTGTGCATAGTAACCTAATATGAATCTACTTTGTAAAGACACATTTGAGGCTTTTTTGATCTTGATGTGTGACTATTTTTTTGTTACCGGCTTATCACTAGGAGGGACAATTAAGCAACCTTGCCTTTGGGTTTTTTTTGCACCTCGATGGTGACGTTGAGTTCAAATTTGTACTTGTATGTTTTGTTTGTTGTTTGTATTGGATGGTATTGGTCCTTTATAGGCGCTTTTGCAGAGTGTGGCTCAATAAAAAACGGATTGGATTTTGTGTTGTTCGACTTTATGTTGCTTAATGTTAACAACTGTAGTAATGAAGAATTGCTCTGGCGGGGTCTGTGGTGTGTAGAGTGGCCGCTGATGGTAAGTTTTTTTTTTGTGGGTTTATTTGTTATTTTGCCATTATGGGATTTTTTATCTGGTATGTCTTGCTGTACGTTTTTGATGTCGGCGTTGGTGGCGGTGTTAGGTTGAGGGTTAGGCCGGGTTTATTTTCAGATATTTATTTTTGGCATCTGCTGGAGTATACGGTGTGAGGGGGGACGGTTTATCTTTGATTCAGTTTTCTTGTCACGCGACCCACGCGTGCTATGCTGAGGATTAGGTTGGGTTCAGCTTTTGGTATTGCTGTTTGGTTGTTTTTGGCATCTGCTGGAATATACTCTGGGAATTATCTCTGGTCTAGGTTTCTTTTGGTACCTCTTGTATGTAAGGAAGTTGACTGTTTTTGGTTACGATAGTTTTCTTAATGTGTCAGCCTTTAAGCGGTTTCTATTGATTTTGCTATGTTTACTTATGTTTATGACTGGTGGTAGTACTGAGCTGAAGCTGGTTTTCATAGCACTTGGGTTCGGCGGTTTTGAGGTGGTGTGGTTGTGGATTTGCATTTGTTTTTAGGGGGGGTTTAGGAGGGGATAAAGAAGCCTGGGGTTTCTTGTGTCAATAACCTTCCCATCTAACTAAAATCATATTGCGGTTTGAAATTACATTATGCACGTAGTGTACCTGCAATATAGGAGTTGCATAGATTTTGTAGAGAGATTGTACCACGACTGTTGGGCCATTCTGACAATAGCCATCTGTTGGCTAAAAGTTTTTCTGAAGATAAATAAATCTTTTTACTTTGAACATCACTTGCTAAGCGGAGTAACAACTGATTTCTAATAGAAAAAGTTACGTTTTGCGCCTTTTTTGGCTTGCGCATAGGATTTTTTCTTGAAAACGTTGGAAGTGTGTTAAAATGGAGCGGGAGTCTGCTTTTAATAAACGGGTGCTTTGGGTTGCGTTTTGGCTTGTTTTCAACTTGACATAACTGGGCTGGTCTTGTAGCTTACGGTGTGCTTATTGCACGCGGCAGATGTTCCCAACATGCCTCGATTTTTTGGTTTTTGGACATTTGAAGCTGGGATGTGTTCTGTCTTATTGAGTAAGTTACACCTAGATGCTGTAAGGCAAAATTGTTGGCAATTGTGTTATTGAGCTATTTTTGAGGACGTGTGTATTCCGCATAGCTTGGTAAGAGACGGGATCTGTTTTCTTGTATAAGCTGAACGAATAGTATTGGTAAGGATTTTTATTTTATTTTGTTGCACGTTACAGAGGGTGGATTATTGTGTAGATTCAGGATACCATCTATACCATCTATCAATTCCGCCCACTTTTATTGAACTGAGTGCTTTGCTTGAAGGAAGTGTGTGGATAACAAACACTTAGGGGGGGGGGGGGGGGGGGATCTTTAGTAGAAGTAGAAACAACCTGCCCACTTTTAATGAACTTGGTGACCCGACCACCCACCTCTTTTAGTGTAGTGACCAATGTCATTTGCAAAGAAGGGGCAACTTTAATTTCTGGATAACAAATACTTGGGTGGGTGGGCGGTAACTCTAGCAGAAACTACCCGCCTACATTTAATGAGCTGAGTTCTCCGCCCACCATCCACGTATTTATCAATAGATTGGAAATGTTAAGGCTGCTAGGAGACTCTGTCTGTCAAAAGGCACATTCCAAATGCTTTCTGCAAATTGTGTCAGTTCTCTATGAACCCCGTCGGAGAAGCAGCAAACTAATTCCGGTAAATCCAATATCATCACTTATTTTTTGCATCTACTATCTTATGCAAACTATTACGATACCCAGACAGGAACTCCGTATCAAGGTTAATTGCTAGTAAATCGGCTTAAACACAGCCGGAACCGGTAAAAGAATTGACAACCACCTTTTCCAGTTTAGTGATAAAAAGACATTTGCAAAGAGAAGAAAATCCTGTTTCTGGATTACGAACAATTAGGTGGCTGGGCGGCACTCAGTTTGTTGAAAGTGGGCTGGTAGTTTTAATGGGGTTTTTGCTCACTTGGGTTTGTTTTCTTCCAATATAGTGACAAATCACAATCGCGAAGAGAATTTTCTTATTTTTGGGTAACGAACACTTGAGTAGGTGGGCGGGAACTTTAGTAAAAACAACTTGTTTACTTTAAACGAATTTAATGGATTGGATCTGTCGCCTATTTCTTTCAATTTAGTGACTAATGACATTTGCTAAGAGGTAAACTCGTATTTCTTTGTAACAAATAATTGGGTGGGTGGGCAGTGTACTCGGCTTATGCCCACCCAAATGTTTTCATCAAACAGATTGGATATTCTACCCTTCTCTTCGAATTTAGTGACAAATGACGTTTGCAAAGAAGACAAATTCTAATTTTTGGATAACTTGTTTGGGTGGGCAGGAACCACCCACCCAAGTGTTTGTTATTAAGATCTGCACTTTGAAGAAAATCTGATTTTTGGAGCACCAACACTTAGGTGGGTGGGCGTTGCAATTTATTGATTAAATGTGGGCGGGTAATTTTTACATTAGTTTTTGCTCACCCGCCCTAGTGTTGGTGATCCAGAAATTGAATTTTTTTTAAAATGACAGTTTTAATTTCTTGATAACAATCAGTTTGGAGGGTGAACGGGACACTCAGTTTATTAAAAGTGCGGGTACTTTTTATTGTGGTTGACTCCCATAAATTAGATTTTATTTAAACTGAAAAATCTAATCTCTTGATAATAAACACTTTGGCGGATGGGCGGCGCACTCCATCCATTAAATGTGAGCGGGTAGTTTTTTTGCCCACCCAACTAACTGTTTCTTATTAAGACTTTAGATCTCTCACTTTGAAATCTAATTTTTGTATCTAACCTAACCAGCCCACACTGAATTTTGATGTTCAACAACTTGAACTTGGAAAAGAACTCCTGAAATATGTTTTTATTCCGTATAGTTGCACGAGGAGGCGGAATTAATAGTTTTTTAGGCCGGCAAGCCAAAAATCTAATCTAACTTATTATAGGAGAAGATTGTTTTGTATTATTTTTGGGGAATGACGAGTAGGTTGGATTGTTCGGTTAAATGGGACAGATGACGGACCTGTTTGTGTTGTTTTAACATTAAGGGCCGACCGGGTTGAAAACTTTTTGGCTTTGGTTGCCGATGGCGCTGATTATTAGAATTCGAATTGATAGAAGTAACTTTACCCTGGTCCTTCTATATTTTTTAGATTATTTCATGAAGTCTTTTGCTGAGGGAGGGGTTTTTTGTTGGGCTTTGTCAACGGGGTTTTGCCTCTCTTTGACTTGACTTGGCGGTTTTCATTGCGTCTCTTTAGGGAGGCATGGGTTTCAATTTTTTTTTATTTGGAGGCTTTGAACGTCCCTTTCACTTAGGCCTACAATTAATCTGATAGTAGCCAACTAGTTTGCGGAATGTAAAAATATCTTTATAAAATAATTGGGCCAAGCGGAGTAGCATCTTGCGTCTTTTTCGTAGTTCTTGCATAGGATTCTTGCGGGCGTTGTGAGGTCTCCGAGATGGAGCGGAGGTCTACTCCGGCGCATTTAACGCACACATAAGGCGAGTTACACTTGGATAGATTGCACATCTCAATGAGAGACAGAATCTCATTATTTTTAGCTTCTTGCGGAAGCTGAATATAAATCATAGAAAAGGGTTTTTTGTTTCTTTCTATGCGCGTTACAGAAGTTGGATTATATCCCAAGAGCGATAAGCACATTCTCAGCCTTGATGCAGTGATATATATTCCGAATAAGTTATTTTAAATTCTATTCGGATTTGACTTGATACGTGTAGTAAAAAATGTTATTGTTTTTACAATGTTTAATCACACGACGGAAATCCGATGTCGGATGCATTTGAATGCTATTGACCACGTTTACGGCGAGGTTGATTTTAATGTACAATGACCTTGAACAGTGCGGACAACTTTTGGTAGAATACGCTTTTATTGCGTATTAAATTAGGAGGAAGGTAACTTGAGTTATTTGTGGGAAATGTCGAAGAGGTTGTTGGACTTGATAGACGGACCTGATTGGGCCACTTTAGCTTGAGAGGCAGGCCAGGTTGAAGATCTTTTGACCTTGGTGGTAGTTTGCTTTGCTAGCGCTGAGGGTTTTTGATTTGGGGCGGCTGATGGCCTGTTAGTTTTAGATAAAGTAGAAATATTTTCACACTGGACTTTCTTTATTAACATTTATTTTATTGACCATTTTGATAAATCTATCTTTTACGGGAGCGGTTTTGTGGTTGGACTTGTCGATGGGTTACTTCTGGACTTTTATCACTTCCTCTTTGTCAAAGTTTAGATTTGGGGTTTCAGCGGGTTTCTTAGGGGAGACCTGTGCTGGGGCATCCGTGGTCTTAGTGGGCTGCAGCTGCTTTTTTTAATTTTTTGCGTAATGTTGTTACGGCCGAGAGTGATCTCTTGGAGATCCAGCTTGTTCTGCTTTATGTTGTTGGCTACAATCTTGATTCCGCATTGTCTTTGATTAGCCTGATCAACGGCCTACAGAGATACGTCTTCTTTAGGCCGTTGATGTTTTTGTTTATTTTCTTCAGCTTTTGATGTTGGACATACAGGAATCTGACAGTCAGTCAGATTGGGAGCGGGGTCCATCCTGATAGAGAATTTAAATTAATTAATTAATTACTGGTTCTGGATCTTCTTGTTGCTTGTGCAATTCCGTTTTCAGGTATTGTACATTGGAGCCTGTTTTCACTTGTCTTTGTAGATGTTGATCTTTTTGAATTTGGTTTTTACCAGGTTGACTTCGATTTTCTTATTCTGGTAGTCCAGCGTTTTAAGAAGCTTGATTATTTGGTTGTACAGCTTGTTGCACAAGTTTTTTATAATATACAGTAATTAATTAATTATAATTAAATTTTTTGGGGAGTTCAGAGGGGAATTTCTCTAAAGACACTTGGAATCTGTTTGAAGTCGTTTTTGTAGATTTTTTATACTTGCTTTTCACCAGGTTGATTAATTGGCCAATGCATCAATGACATCTATGAAGTACTACAATGGCTTTATTGCTAATGCATTTTGTTTACACATTGCCAAGACGTATTTATTTTATGTGTGACAAACCTGAGATTGCTGTTTAGTACCCAATAGCTTTAATGGCAATGCACTTCATTTTACGCATCCCTAAAACCTTTTTGTTCTATGTGCAAGTAACATAAGTCAGCTGCTTTAATTACCTCAATGTTAATGTAATTACAATGTACACATTCTTAAGAACTTTGCCTGCAAAGAGTCATTCTTTTGAGGAAGTTTTGCAAGATATTATTGCACAACTGGGGCTCTATCTGGCGTATAACAGCTTAAATATTATTTTTGAGGGTTGGAATTGTTTGCGGGCATTAACGCAGACTTTTTGGGGGGGCCAATTCATGTCCGAGTTTTACAAAATAATGCGCTCAGGAATTTTGTGTGTGCAGCAATGTAATTGTTTTACGATTTGTGTGGCTCATAGCGGCATCCTGCTGGTAATTAAAAAAAATATGCTCAAATTGTCCAATGTAGGCCAAAGAAAATCAGTTAACATTCTACTATTACTTTTGTCATCGCCGACCCAAAAATCGCACCAAACAGTAACTCGTTAGGAATAAAGATGTTTCTCGGATATTGATCTAGGATTCTTGAAAACCCAGATGCGGCCGTTCTGTCTATTGACGAACCTACTGAGATGGAATGGGTTTTGTTGCTAAGTAAAGATATTTTTTCTAAAAAGTTCTCTGCTTGCATTTTCAGAAACAAAAGTTTGGCGCTGTTTATGATCAGCCGGTTTCATCTGCTCTTTATAAGCATATAGCCTAGATCTTTAAGTAGTACACGATGAAAGCTGTACTTTCAGATTCCTAATTGTTGTGAAAGTCTTGGGAAAGACAAACTTAGGTTTTCTGCTACACTGTTAGCTACAGCGGCAATAGTTAGGGCTGACCTGACAGTAGGAGTTTGAATTTTACATTACTTGACCATTTTACTCATATTGGGTGATTCATACCGACCAAAAACACCACGAACTTTGCGAACTGTCTTGGCAAAATTTTCACCGTGTCTATAATGAGTTTTACTGCAGGGAGAAACAGAAACATATTCTAGAATACGACTTACCACCTTTGACGTACGCCAAACTCTCTGCATCTTATATAGCGAACTGTCTTCAGTGGCAAGGAGAAATAATTTCTGATGCAAGTCAAATAATAATAGAAGAGATCTATAGGGATGGCATGCTGACTATTTGTATTTGAGATGAGGTTACGTCAATTTTAACAGGAAGGGGGACATTTACTAAAGAAGATTATTTTTATTGAAGTTGCAATAACTGTATGCAATAAAAGATCATCATGAACGGTGACCAAAACAAGGGGTAATGCCAAACATATTGGATATTGGAGGATAGGTTTTGGGTTTTGGTAAAGGATACACTTTTTTAACCTGAAAAATGAGCAGAGTTGTGAAAATAACAAGTAGCGAAGACACTATAGTACAAGCTGCGCAGATAACGACAACCAAAGGAGTTTCATATCAACGGTATCTTAACACTGTTACATTAAAGTGATTGAACTAACGTATGACATAATTTTGAACTACTAATATAAGCAATACTATTACTATATTTTAAACGTATCAATCAATCAATTTATTACAATTATTTTTAAATTGTTGGCAACACTTCTAAAGATTGTATGATAAAAATACGTGAAGATACATAATGGAATTGTTGATATATAACGTAAATAATAATTTAAAAGGCTAATCATTGTGTTTGGTTGGAAATATCTTTGATGTCGGATATTATAATCACATCAACTACTGTAGTGTGAAACGAGGCTTGGGCAAAGAAATTATTTTTAAATCGATTGAAAAAATTGATAGTTTACAACTGGTAATGGTGTCGTGTTTATATGACGTCACTCTGTCTACTACTTTAAAATTCAGCAATATAAAACACAAAGAGTTTTTTTCTATTTCTACAATTTGATCTGTTGACTAATATTATAGTTCAACATTTTTTTAAAATAATTTATCCGCGTTTCAGTATGAAGCTACATGGATAGTTCAACCTCCAGTTTGTTAATCTACGATAATATTTTACTATTGGATCGATGCCTCGACAAATTTACCCACACTTTTCCATATTCCATTCTATAAAAGTTAATAATTCATTGTAAAATATTGCCGTAAAGAAATTGTGATAAGTTAACTAAAATATGGAAGACTTTCCACTAAAGCAATCGCCTTAAATCAAACCACCCTACAGCATACGTAAAATCGTGTCGGTATTAACAAGTACATTTTATAGCCGGCTCCTAAAATTCTGATATAATACTTCACGCCGTCATTACTATAAATTGAGTGAGAAAACGCGTCGAGGGGAGCATTTTTTTTGTTAACTGGGTCAAGATTTTCGCACCACGCCCGTCTGCTAAGTTTTATCATCGCATACATCCCAATTTGTTCAATTATATTAGAAAAATCTATATGGTTTGTATCAAGTATGATTACTACCACTCAACGCAACCGAAAAAGCAGCTTACTTGCTTATCCTATAAAATAGTTGGAAGATGCTTGTAACGAGCTCTGCCTTGCCCCCTCTAATCGTACTTTATAAGGGGCTTTAAAATAAATTGAAATTTGTGTTTGGATGGACCTTTAGGAAGGAATAAATTTTTATTTTGGCAAAAAAATTGTGTATTATAAGTACTTGAATACCCGGCGACAGGATATCATTACGACAGCTAAGGGAATACAATATCCCCCGCCCAATGTTGGCAGAATCCATTATGTTCCATACAAAAGCCGCCTCCGTCGAACTGATTCATTTCTAATTTTCACAACGAGCATCTTAAGCGATCGATTCCTCAAGCGACACCGATAGCGTTGATTCGTGTCGGATGCAGTAATGTTTGCTTTTTAAATAATCATTTTTCTTTCTCTCTTTATTTCGTTGCTTCGGTTTATTTATATTTGTGCTATGTCAGGACGTAAATTATTCAAACTGCTTAACGTCGTGCGTATTTATCAATTTCACAATAGACATTTAGTATAATAGGGGTTAGGACCATTAATGTTTGTGCGGTTTTCACACGTGCTAACAAGGGAGGTTTATTTTTATTTATTTATTTCAAATTGTTTTTAGTTAATCAAAAGCACCCTTCATCAATATTATTTTTTCCTATTCTTAACTTAAAGAGGTCTATCTAAACTTCAGACAGAATTTCTTTCTCTTTATACCATTGGGGGAAACAACACTGTTAATCCATTGTTCGTTATCCTATTGTCGGTCATCTAATCGTTTCCCTTTTCCAGTTTTTTTTTCCTTTCGATATACAAAAAAAGGACTCATCAAGTTTTGTTTGAAGTGGTGCTCTAGGCGACACTTCCACTCACATGGCGAGATAAGGTGTAATTTATTTATTCCTTCTGTCTAATAATGCTTCGTATGCGTAAGAACAGAGGAGCCAATTATATGAATTATCAGTGTGAAAACGTATTGACTAACTTTATAAAGAATCAAATTATGCAAATTTAATTTTTTTTTGCGGGAGAATGTTTTGGTGGTAATCGTAGTAGTTTGAAGATTAGAACTAGGTAATGTGATTTAATGTATTTATTGTGATAGAACGTATTCAAAATTCATACTGGCGTTTTTATGCATTTTAAGAAAGTGTTGAAAAGTTTAATGTATAAAATCAAATGTTTTGATTTTTTAAGATTTTTTTTTTTTTTAAATATGTTAAGCACTACCACGTGTATGGCAATCACCAGTCTCTTCTTCGGTCTTGTTCAATATTTTGACTTTGACTGCAAGATCCATTTGATTAGATAGGTTAGGGTCACTTGTTCTTGCTTACAATTGTTGGTAGATTGCGTGAAACGCCAAAGTTGTTTTTTGTTTGTTGGTTGAGGAAGGGTCTATCCAGGCTGATTTGGAGTCTTAGATTTTTTTACGATATTTGTTTTAAATTTACATATGTGCATGTTTATTCTTCACATTTCAGTTTGTATTTTTGCAACAGCACAAGGCTCGGTGTAGGTGGTGGATGTGCATGTTTTTGTAGATAAACTTGCTCAAAAAGACTAATGAACCTGTTATGTATTTTTGACATGTTTTTTTTGCCCGTTTTTTAAACCAATTGGCATTATCATTGGTAAGTGTGTCTATCTGAAGTGTATTGTTTTTTTTTTCATTTAAGGTTTTTCTGAATTTTTAGCACTGGAGCCAATTTGGTTTTAATAAAGTCGTTTAATTTTCTAAGCAGAATCATAGATGTCATCACTGTGGCACAATAGCTGCTGTTGCTGCGCTCTATAATTTGTTTGAAGATTTGGGCTTACCAACGGACATTCTTGTGTGTATTAAAGTGTTTGTACTTGGGTTTTGTCAATGAGGGCAATTTAATGCGTGACTGTTTTGTTAGCAATTGGTATAATGTTGTCTTTAGAGACCATATGGAAATTGTAAAGGAGGTCTGGAGAATCTTCTTTACAACATCGAACATTTTGTGGAAAAGAGTGTGTTGGTATCTTGTGAAAAACTTTTTATCAATTTTGCCTTGGTTAGGGTTGAGCTCTTCTTTGTAGTTGCTTCTTTAAAATCATATGATGTGCAGTTTTGGGCACCTGCTGGTTGATAAAAATCTGCTCAATAGCTCTAAAGAAGGGGTTTGGGTTTTTGTATTTGTTTTTTACTAAAGCATGGTGGTTCTTGTGGGTACTATTTGTTTTTCTGACTTATTATTAGGGTTTATAGGGATTTGGAAATCCCAATAAACGCATCTGTCTGGGTTTGCTTGCATGATTTTCTTTTTTGTTCACTTTTTTTTGTTCACTTTTTTTTATTTGTTTTTTTTTGTTTATTTTTTTGTATTTTTGTTTGTTGATACTTTATGAATATCTTTATGACATCTTTTTGTTACTATACTTTGGACTTGGAGGCGGCCAGGGCCGCACGGCGTTGTCATCCACAAATGGCGAGTCTTCCGAGGTGGGGAATGTGGTTTTATCGAGTGAAGCTGTATCTGAGGGCGTGTAAAAGTTCTTTGTGGGAAATGTTGCTTTAGAGAGTGAAGCTGCTTTTAGCAAAGCGTGTTTAATATCATACCCTTAGGTGCTGTAGTTTTTTTTGTCATAAGTGGTTATTGCGGGTAGAGCTTGTAATCAGACTGATGCACTAGTAGCGGCGATAGTGAAAAAGTCTTTTTTTGGAAGTCCGAAAATCTACCATAAAGACAATCAGTGCTGCACCGACTACATTGGAGACTGTTGAACAGACTCTTTTGGAAATTTAAGTTACTACTTGCTACCATCAAAATTTTAAAAGTATTGGCTACAGCCGACTAAACTTCTCGGGGATCTGAAAAGCTAACGAAGTAGACTTCAAGGCAACAAAATTAGTACCGGCTACCGGAAAATCTTTAACAGCGTACGGCAGCACTGTGATGGTAAAAGGCTTTTACGGGGATTCAAAAAGTTACGGTTGACCTTTTGGAAATTCTTTCTCGAATCCATTAAGTCGCCGCTAAACGTTTTGAGATAGCGTCACGGAAGCGACGGTGAGAAATGTTTTTCTAAGCCTCAAGGATATTTGTCGACGATTTTTTGACGGCAATTGTGCTATGATTATGTACACAGAATGTTTACTGATGGCCATGAACGCAAAAAGCGGTCCAAATAAACTTCAATATTGCACCAGGCCCTGCGAAATCAAAATAGTTTATGGAGGAAGCTACGAAAATGTTGTACCTAATTCTACCACGCAAAAGCGAAAGATTCCAGGAGTGAGGTACCATCCACAAACTTGGTGTTATAGAATCGGTTGTTGCATTCTAAACAATAGTTGGAAATCAAGAGTTACGTAAAGTTCTTGCTCTGATGAGTCTACATGAATGAAGCACTAAACTTGCTTTACATTTGAGAGCTGGATCGATAATGATATTATCTCAGATAAAGGTCAGCGGCCAATGTGTTTTTTTGCGTAGGAAATCTTTAAAAGACACTGGCAGTAGTATTTAGTAGTGACTGATTCTTACTGATTAAAAACCTTACCTTTTCCTTTTCTTACCTTGAAGTGGTTTGCTTGGAGCGTTTTGCACTGCGGTCCTATTGGAACAGTTATACACTTCTGATGTTTTACTTTTTAAGCAGTTTTGTCTCTTTGATCAAGTTTAGTTTTTTTTAGCCAATTGGTTGCTTTTAGCACAGGCTGGTTAGGTTGTGTTTGCTGAAGATGGATGTGTGTTGCTGATTGCATTTATTCAGCAAGTGCTTATTGCGACTACAGTGTCCGGTTATTCGTCTTTTAGTGAGCCTTTGCAGTCTAATACGACTCATTTGTGTTACCACTGTTCTGAAATCATGCGATGGTCCTTTTAAAATATTCTTTAATGTGTGAATTTCTTACATTTTTCTACAAGTTGCTGTGTTCTGTTTCAAGTGCTGCGGATTATTTATTTTTTGGTTTCGTATAGCATTCCGAAATTAGGTTTTGGTCTAGTGAATGTCTTTTTTGCGTCTTGTTTGGGAAGCTGATTTGTTATGAGGTTTTCTTTTATCTCCTGGTCTTTTGGTATCTATAGGCAAACTTTGCAGGTGGTTGCCATTGCCTCCAGACTGTTTATGCAAATCATAACCAGTTTGGATTTTATTACTGGCTATTGCAGGGCCTGCAATGCCGCTTGACTATTTGACATGATAGTTATCAGTCTGTCAAGTTTTAGTCTCTTCTCGATTATGTCTACCTAAAAAGTCGAGGCTTATTGGCCGTTTTAAGGACGAATTATAGTTTAGTCGGGCTCTGGCCAATTAAAGAGATCAAGCCGTTGTCTTCACGGCTTCAACTTTGGATTACATAAACGGATTTTACACTTTGGATTTTAATGAGCGGGCTGCGATCTTTGAGAAATCGTACTTTTCTTGGAGCTAGGTGCAAATCCTTATGAAATTGAGAAGTTTCTATTTGTTTGGCAAATTTAGGTGATATTGAACTGCATCTAGATAAATTCTAAATTCACATTTGTGCATATTGCACTTTAGTCCGTACTGTTACATCCGTTCGACCGTTTTGTGAATAAATTAAATATTGTTTTAAGTAGACCAGTACGACGGAAGCCAGAATCTCATCCAATACTTTTGATATGTATTTTGGAATGCATCTAGCCCGTTTTTTAAACTAAATTGCATTATCTTCAATTGGCAAATATCTTTATCTGGGGGACAACAGCAGTATAGGGTTTATTGCTTTCTTCTATCAGTATTTGCTAATAGCTGGTGGTAAAATCTAATTTGGTGAAGACGTTGGCGTTTTCAAAATCTTTCTTGAAGATTTGGGCTTTACGTCGAGCATTTTGTGTGTATTGAGGTGTTTCTAAGGGAGTCTTGTCAATGAGGTTAATTTGATGCGCAAGTATTTTGAGCATTTGGTATGATGTTGTTGCTGAAGACTGTGTGGAAAATCCTAAAGGATCTTTTGTCTTTGTTTTTTGATTATGTTATTTTTGGTACTTCATGAATGTTATTGTCGGTGACTTCTTTTTTCTTAGAGGTAATTTTGAGGTTAGTAAAGCGACTATTCTTTTAGTGTCCTACATTGGGCGCCATTCATGACTGTTTTCGGAACCTTTATGCGGTCAAGCAAAGACGCAATGCTTTGGATATGACGTTTGTGAGAATTATTTTTGCTTACTTCGCGCATGGTAGAACCTTATGGTGATTTTTGTGTTTGGTGAGGATTCTACCATTGCACGAGCAACTTCTTGGTACAGAGAAACTTGTGGTTATTGGGTGTTTGGTGATTCTTTGATTGATTGTAACTATTTGGTTGAGTTTTTATTGGTTTCCAGATGCAGCCTGAAGTTGCGTGGTGGATTGGCGGTAAATTAGTACTAAGCTGAAATAAGTGGCTGTCTTAGAATGCTTTTGTGAAACTGATCTGTATGTTGGTTATGTCTCTATGAATCTTTCTAAAAACTTTCAAATGTGTCGGAATTACTCTCACGAGTTTCTACGGACTAATGACAGCTGGAAATTTGGTCACTACTATGACATTAACCTTCCTGTCTAATTGATGATTATTGCGGGTTGATTTACATAATGCACTTGTGCCGCTCTATAGACGTTGCGTAAAGTTTTGTAGGAAAGTTGTAGCACGCCTACTTCAGGGTTTCAAACTTTTGGGCATTTATCTGATAGCTTAGCCACCTAGTTGGCTAAAAGACTAACTGAAGATAGGAATGTCTTTGTAACATCTTTGTTACTTGCATGGGACAAGCGGAGTAACACCGGATTTTTAGCTGAATATGGTGCGTTTTGCGCCAACATTGTTGCTTATGCATAGAATTGCTTCTTGCTAGCGTTGTTTACTCTCAGTTTGTGATAAACCGGGCAGCCTAACGATGTGCGGCGCATATAGCTACAAGCCCGTACTCTTTCTTGAATTTACATTTGGAGCTTTTGGCGCACGCATATGATGTGTTGCACCGGGATGCCGTGTAGGCGCAACGATGGTAATGGTTTGTTCTTCAGAGTAACGCAAAGCCTGCATATATCAGTTTTTTTTTGCTTTTCTGGCAATGAAGGTTTTCTTCATGGTTGACTTGATGTTCTTTTTTAGTTGGATTAAGGCTTCTTTTTGGTCGAATCTAATTTGTTTAAACTTGTTTTTGTGTGTCTATTTTTTCGGATTGTTGCTCCACTAGGGATACGATGAATTGCTCGAGAAAGTTAATCTTAACCTTTTCATTCTTGATTAACTTCTCATTTTTTTCTAGTTGTTGGTACATCAACCGAAGGATTTTGTTTCGAAGTTGTCGTTGTCGTCCCTGCTGAAATAACTAATTATTTTTTTAATTAATTAGATTTCAATTGAAAGAATTAGTGGGTAGATAATTAATTACGTGTTAACTCTGTTAATCATCTACGACTATGACCGTTTTTGGTAGTACAACCAGAAGAGATTGCGTGGTGGATTGGCGTTGAAGTGGTCATCCATAAAGGAGATTTCAGTGGTGATGTGAGCAATTTCAGAGCATATGTTTTGGGGTAAAATGTGCATCCATTAATTTTAGGTATCAGTCTTCGCTCAAAGTTATTGTCGTATGGCTCAAATTTTTTTTTTTTTTTTATTTGATTTGGAGAAATCAGGAGTTACTGGTTCATACTGGCTCATATGCGTTGGTTTTGTTTGTCACGTGATTTGCACGATTATGCTAAAACTAAACACGGCCAAAACTAAAATCATGGTGATTAATAAAAGACTAAATGTTCAAGCTAATTTGCGGGTATACGATAATCAAATAGAGTAGATTGCTAAATTTAGATATCTTGGCTGCTTGATAACTTAAGACCTAGATCCAGATATAGAAATAAGATCGCGAATAGAAATGGCAAGAACAACCTTCCTCAAAATGAGAAAGATACTATGCGAACAAAGCCTAAACTTTAACCTGAGATATTGTTTTGTAAAATGCTACATTCAGTTTGTGCTGCTTTATGGTGTTGGCGTGGACACTGAAGGTCAATACCATGAACAGACTTGAAGCTTTTGAGATGTGGACGTTTTGGCAGATGCATAGTATCCTGAGTAGAGCACATCACAAAAGCTAAGTTTCTTACACGCATGGAAAGAACTACTGTGAATTATTAAGAAGCGAGATGGCATACCTTGGGCACAGTTTTAGAAGCAGTAATTATAGTCTACTCAAACTTATATTAACGGGCAAGATAGAAGACCGACGAGGCTCAGGCCAAAGGAAACACTCCTTGCTCAAAAACTTGTGAGACTGGACAAGACTAGACTCCTACACCTTATTTAAAAGATTGGAAAGAATTTACAATGATTGTTAATAACGTTTAATAACGGAGAAGACCTAAAGAAGAAGAATGCTTGGGTTTGTTGCTCGGACTTGGCAGGTTGCAGTTTAAGAAGGAGCAGCCAAGTAAAATTTTGGTTAGGACCGTTTTCCATCAACGTTAACATTTGTCGTTTGGGCAAATGGTTTTTTTTTTCTACAGATTTTGCGCTAATCGTCTTGCCGATTCAACTTTCTATTTGTTTTTGACTGGGGGGTTTAATAGGTTTGCCACCGTGGTAGACCGAAAGCATGTAATCTTCATTAATTGTTTTAAAGTTTACGACGTCAATGATTGCTGAATTTGCAATAGTGTTTGCTAGAACTTTTTCCGGGTGTTGTTGATATAGGCTATGGACAGAATCTTTTGCGTCATAGGTCTTAGTGATTATTTTGTGGCCAGCCTTTTTATTAGTGGATTATTGTCGCAGGATTTGCTTTGAATTAGCAACTTTTTGCTATATTTGCTTTTGAATTCTCGAGCTATTTTTTGTAGTTGTTGGCTTAACACTTGCAGTTTTTGGCAGCTGCTGGTTGACTAAAAATGGTTTGATTGCCTTAAACAGCTTTTCTGATTTGTTAAGGCTTATAGTGAATTGGCTATTTCTATTCCAATATTCTTCTATCTTCTGTTTATGTCTATCTTCTACTTTTTTTATTTTTATTTTTTTTAATTTTTTTTTAGAGGTAGTTTTGAGGCTAGTAAATGTACTATGCTTTTGAGTATTTTACGTTAGACGCCATTTATTACCGTCTCTTAAGCGATTTGGCAACGACGCAATGGACATGACGTTTGTGTCGCATTATTTTTGCCCTTAAGGTTTTTTGTTGGGTATAGTGATTTTGGGTTATGTTTGATGGGGATTTTATCATTGCAAGGGCGACTTTTTGAAAAACTGCGGAGTAAGTTGGGTGTTTTGGTGCTTCTAGGTGTCAAGTTATGCTCTGACACTGGAAAATCCTTGTCTGATTGATTGTATTTATTTTGTTAGTCTTTCTTGGTTTTGGGACCCGCAGTTGCAGCCTGAGGTTGCGTGGTGGATCGGCGTTGAATGGGCACCAGGCTCAAATAAGTGGCTGTCTAGAAAGGCGACTCCAGTGACGATGTGAGAGAGACAGTCGTCAGAGTAAAGTTGGCATTTTATCAAATTTATTGTAGCTACTAGTTTTTGCTTAAAGTTGTTGTCATTAAATCAGTGTGTTGGGTTGTGTAAACTGATCTGTATGCTGGTTATGTCTCGACTAGCATTTTTTATTGTTTTGAGCTAGGAATGCAATCTTTCTAAAAATTTGCAAATGTGTCGGATTTACTCTCACGAGCGTCTACCGATTAATTTTTCTTACTCGCTTGGGAGAAGCGGAATGAAATTGGTGCGTTTTGCGCCAATCTTGTCTCTTCTGTTTGTACTCTACAGTAACGCGAAGCCCACATATCTCGGTGAGAGACATGATTTTTCTATGGTTGCTGACGGATTTGCTGAGCTTGAAGGAGGACTTAGGGTGCTAGTAGTCAGGTGTTTATTGACTGCGCTTTAGGGACTCAAGGACTTTCTAGGCTTGGTGGCTGATGGCCTTAGAGACGCTGAAAGCGCTAAAGGCACATCACTGGATGTGGCGACCGATGGCCTGTACGAGAAAGTAATTTTTGTTATGGTCTAGTTTTTGTCGAAAGCGGTTGATGACGGAGGTCTTTGGCTAGTGATATGCCTGATAAGCTGTTAGTTATATAATAATGGGATTAATGCAGTTTGGGCTTTGTTCTTCTTGTGAAATACTTTAGGAAGTGAAACGATGCTGAGGGCTGTCCGTCTAGTGAATTGCGTTCTGGAATTGGGTAACTCTTTAGGGTACAACAAGGAGGTGAACTGCTGGGACTTGGCAGAGGTTTATGGAGTCACCCTCCAGGGAATTGATCATTCTGAATAAGATGACTTGACCCATAGCGGTCAGTAGATGCAGTATGAATCCTGGTGATGTTTTAGTGGTAGCAGAGTTGCGGTAGAACTGGCGTGGCGGGGTTTTGTTAATTTAGAGGCCACGTCTCTTGCGGTCACGTGCTTGCAACACTTCCTCATTTTTGTTTTTTTTTCTTCTTACTAGGAATGAATTCTTCTGGGATGGGGCTTAGTGGTGAGCGTTGTTGTTTTAGTGGATTCCCATTTTTTCTTTGGAGGAGGATGTGGAGTCGTCCGCGGCGGGAGGTTTTTTGAGAAGGGCCGGTGTTTCTGCTGACTTGCTGGTTTGGAACGTGGTTTGTGTAGACGACTTCTTTTTTAGGTTTTTTTTTGTGGTGGTCAAGGCTAGAGCTTCCGGTGGACATGGTGGCTGGGTAGGCAACCCGGCGGTGCTGATTTGAGGTTTTTTTGCAGTGAGATTGAGGATTTTTTTTTAGGTCGAGTCAAATTTGTTTAAACTTGTCTTCACGTGTGTTCTTCCACTAGGGATACGATGAATAAATTTAGAAAGTTAATCTGGGCCGTCTGCTTTTTGATTAACCACATTATTTTCTAGTTGTTGGTACATCAATTGGTTAGCAGTTGACTTTGTACTGCCAAATATTTATTTAACCAACCGTATGCATCTTTTTTTTTGTTTTTTAAAGTTGCTCTTATGTTTGTCGGAAGAGATGGTTAGTGGTTAGTAGTACGGATTTTGGTGATGGTTTTTTTCTGGGAATTGTCGCAGGGAGTTGAAACGGTTGCGGTGGAAGCTGTCTTTTCAGGGAATTGTGCAGTAGTTACCTTTTGTGGTACCTTTTTGGTTTATACGTCCGCTAATAGGCGATCCTGGCTCATTGCTGCTGGTAGATATCTTTTAATTTTTGTGGTACTACAAGGTTTCTGCAGAGTACTTTTTAGAGAATTGCTACAAGTAGATTCTCTTAGTAGTTGTCTTTCATGTTGGTGGAAGCAGAGTCGATTTTGCGACTTTGAAGCTAGCGGAGGAGCTGGTTGGTGAGTTCTGGCGTGGCGTGTCTTTGTTAACATTGAAGCCTAACCACTTCCGGATCACTTGCCTGCCACATTACTCTCCTCCACGCCTCTCCTGCTTCTTTAGCTTTAGCATCTCTGCTTTACTTTTGATGGTATTACGGAAAGATTGTGCGCTTTAAGGGCTATGGTACGCACTAATGTATTGTACTTTGCCGGGCAAAATAAATTAGTAAAAGTCAATCCGCGTAGGATCACGTTGATGAGCTCAGTTCCGGGTCAGATTAAAGTCACGTTTGAGAGTCATTTCCGGTATTATCACTACTGCTTTTTTTTGTTTTGGTTTTGGGGGATGTGGTTTTCTATTCAAAAGTAGTTCAGTAGTGAGAGAACCATGTTTTCTAATAGTGGTTACCTTTTGCTAAGTTTGAGTTTAGTTCCCGGGTGCTCTATTAGGTTATATTGGGCGATCAGACCAAATATGAATCGATCGAACCTTTGTTTTGTTCAAAGAGCTACCGTGAAATCGCTATAGCTATAAATTTTGGCTTGTTCTTTCTTGATAAATTCTTTCACGTTTGAGTTTGTATTCGAATAACTGGGTGGGGTGGTACTCGCTGCGGGAGATATTTGGTGTAGATTGCCAATCATTCTCTTCAAGCGATTGGAAACAGGTTTTAAGACTTTCCAGCTTAAGATCTTCTTCCAGGTCTTGCTTAAGTTTTATTTGCTTGAGAGGTGTCCAGATGAGGTTTTCTTCACGGATCTCTCGTTTGGGGTCAAAATCTTGACTGACTACATCCAACAAATCTTGTTTGGGGTTTCCATGACGTTAAGTGAGCCATTGTTAAGAAATATCTAATTCCTTGATGACAAAACCTTAGGCGAGTAGTAGGCCGCTCGACTTTTGAATTCAATACTAAATTCTTTAATAATTTAGTATTGAATCCATTGCAGAGGCTGAAGGAATAATTAATTTTAAGGGCAAGCAGCATTACATATGTTCAGATAATGGATACAATTTTTTTGGAATTAATATTGAAACGATTTTTTTTTAAATAACAAATGATGATTTTAAAATTACGAATTCCTCTTGAAAATTCTCACACTTTGGGAAGCAGCAGTTAAAAATTAATTTAATTTAATTTTTTTGTGAGATTATGAATAGTAATACTATCACAAATCATTCAGTTTTTGAGAAGTTTAAAATTATTGAAAATTGTTAACAAATATAATTTAAAAATCAAAATTTAAAACCTGTTTTGTGATTACATATTTTGTTTGCAAAGCGATAAATTAGCGTTTTTTTAAATTAAATAAAGCGAATAAAAAATTAATAAATCTAAAACAATTTAACCTTTTCCAACCTGCCGTTAAACAAGTCCATTGGGGATTATTAGATAAAATCAATGTTTTAATTATAAATTAAATTGAATTTTCAGTTAATTCGTCCATTGAATAAATTTTTAATTAATGCCATCTGAACTAGATTTTAAAATAATAAAACTTGCACAATGCCATTCCACCATTCTCTCTCTTCAACTGAATGAATGCGCGGACGTTTAAATTTTATTTGAGTAAAAGTTTTGTCAGCATAGAAATCGCATTTAAATAAAAATGTCACACGCAGCAGACTTACCATCCCCATTAAATCCAAATGTTAATAAATAAAATTTCAGTTAGAGTGAGCGGATGAAGAAAAGTGGATCGATTATGTTACGCTGTATATATTTTTTTACTGTGTGTGTTGGAGTAATCCAAACAATAAAATACACAAAGCTTATGGATGCCTCTGAATATCCCGCGGGTTATCCTCGTCGGACAAAGTATACTGCATGAAAGTTAATTGGATATTTTTGTGGAATAACGAGGTTATTCTTTCGGGGATACCCCAACCGATATTGTTATGTGTATTTTTTGTATTGATTTATAACGAATACAAACTTTGATCGTAAAGTAAATGTTTTATTTTTATTTGTTGCTGTTTTCCATTAGTTGAATTAAATTTAAAAAAATTCTTAACTCAACAATTCTTTTTCTTTGGAGAAATATTATTTAAATTGAAATGAAATAATAGAAAATATTCCATACTTTGATTAATAAAATCGAGTACAACGTATTTATTTCCCTACAAATGCTTATATTTATTTGTGTTCCAAAGTATTATTAGTTTGTGAACATGCAATTTAATTTAAAATAGAAAAAAATTGTTTCATTGTATTTCAGCAACAAAATGAAATGGCCTGTTGCTCATAAAAATGCATACATATTCCAATCCAATCAAATATTTTATTATAATGTTTGTACTAATAAATTTAGTATTAAATCAGCCAGTTGGAAAATAATATAAAATAATTGAAGCCCCAAATATACCATGAATAATTTTTTTATTTGATGAAAACAAATGCCATAAATTGTGTGGAGTTTTATATTAAAATGTGCCTGATTATTTCGTTTCGAAATTTAATATTTTGTGATAAATCAACGGGTTTTAATGAAAAAATGTAATAAAATTTATTGGAGTTATGATTAAGCAAATTTATTGATGAAATTTTGTTGCAGCGTAGAATTATTTATTGCAATTGTAAAAATATCTATAGTTTGAAATAAATAATAGAGAAAGCAAAAATAATTTAATTTAAGATGCATCACCATTTATTATTATTGTTATAATTATTCAACATTTAGAACTTTAATAATATGCTTCATTATTTTAACACACTCTGTTATATTGTCTACAATTGCAATTTACTCAAACATAAAATAATCCCCACACACTCCCCAACTGCAATATAATACAAATGTTTACACCCGTGTAATCGTAACATAAAACAAACTGCAATGAACTCGGGATCTTTCCTCTTCGATAGTTTCTGTAAATATTTAATCAGACACCATTCGCCCTTTTCCACTCAACACATTTCTAAACAATTTTGCTTAATTGTTAGCCAATTGATCATCCATTTATATTTTAAATGCTATTTTATTTTTGCATCAAAATTGGGGACAAATGACAATAGAGCTATCCAAAGCGACGTAATTGTCGGAATTCCGACTCCCGTAAAAAGCGGGCGTAAAATTTGATAGCTATAGCAAAACCTGTAATAGATAAAGATAGAAACAAATAGGTTTTATATTTGTTTAATATGTATGCATCTCACATCTATAAAATCATTGACAAACAGGCTTCAACAGCAAATCTTGCAGCATTAATTAGTTAGTTAAGAAGTTATGTATTCCAGGCATGATGCCAGATGTAGGTCAAGCTGTCTCGATGTTATCCCTAATTTCCTACCCTAACTTGTGATTAAATTGGGATTTAATAATATTTCTTACTTAAAAACAATTTTCTATATAAATCAAAATTAATATAATATGAAAATTTGTTGAATCAATCCAATCAATCAAAAGTTGGCTTTTCTGCGGAGCAAGTGGTTTTAAAATAAAAGAACTTGGAAAGGGGGAGAAGTTTTAATTTTCCGGACATTCATATCGGAAATCCAATTAAATGTTTTATGTATGGATGGAGTACGATCCATCAATGTGAACGAAATGTGCTGACTAATAATGGGATTCAGTTACGAATGGAGGGCGCACGCGAATTCATCACTACTACGTTGCCACGTTTTCATAATTAATTTCACTAACCTCACCGAAACAGAAAAAAACATTCTAGCTGCATTTTTTTAAATCATTCTATATGAAAATTAGATTTTATTTTTGTCGCTTTTTAAATTATTATTGAGTGTTTTGTAGGAAATTTGCAATAATTTTTTCTGATAAATGGATTTGACTTATTTAATTAATAATGCATTTAATGATCAATTTTGTCAATCAAATTTTATACTAAAATATGGATTTTTTAAAGAGCAAATTTTTGTTGATTTTATTTAGAGAATGCGTTTTTTGTTTTTATGATTTTACACTAAAAATTGTTTTATGAACTATTTTTCAGCAACTTAATGCATATTATAGGTTTTTTAAAATTGTTAAAAATATTTTCTTAGCAGTTTTTTGTTTGTTATGGCAACCTATAAATGCATTTTGTTAGAGAAGCACTTTTTGATTTTTTTTTGTGGAGAATTTTTGAAAGAATACTAATAATAATTATCTAATGATGACTGCTTGAGTTTTAAGTTTGACGTGCTACGTCTGGTTTGGCCATTGGCGAAATTTGGATTGTCGTACTCTTTAATTTTTTCGGAAAATTTGACTGTGAAACTTTTACTGCGTTTTGGTACTGGATGATACGTACTATAATGCTTGTCAATTTTTTTTTTTATTATTGTGTTGTAAAGTCTCATCGCATACTGTCTTGAGTAGTCCGATTTGAGTCGTTTCTTTGTGGTCTATCTAGTTCTACGTCAGGAGACCCCTTTTTTTGCGTTTACTTGAAAGCGCGAGTTAATCATCAATTTTTCTAGTATGAGAGAAGCTGCTGATAGTCTTAGGGTGACAATCTTTGGGGAACTACAACTATAAATAAAAGCGGTGTTGTCGACATATATATTGAGCCGTTTTTACGTTTTTTGTGGTTATATTCAAATGTGATTTGAGTAAATTAAATTATATAGAGATGAAATTGAACTTTGTGGTAATTGGATGCGGTGCTGATGTTTTACGGTTAATGTTCTGTTACAACTCGATTAATTTAATAAATTTTTGCGCGCATTTAAAGTTTTTTATTTGAATAGTATCCGACTTTGTCAAATGTTTTGTTGACGTAGTCCAAAAAGACTATTCTTATGACTTTTTTAGGTCAGATGCATGATTTGTAATACAAATCAGTTGATTTAAGTTTTTCCAAAATAGCTTTTCTAAGGTTTACAAGAAGACTTATGGATCGGTAGTTTTGAGGATAGTCTTTTCTTGATTTTTGAAATATTTGTAAGTTGCGATTATTTCTATGCAGTTGGAAAAGAACCGGAAATAAGTGTCTTTCGGAAAATTATTTTACTGTTTTCAGCGAATCTTAATTTTAAATAGCGAAGCTTTGGCGTTGCGTGAGACATGATCCAGGTTTAAATCGCCGTTTAGACCGAAGAGAAGTGACGTTTAAGGCTGTCTATCAGCAAATGCTCTGCACTTGTTGTCAGCGAGAAACGGTAATGGCAGGAATCTTTGTTTTGAAGAGTTTCTACGATTTGCCATATTACGTTTTTTTTTACCGTAATAGTTGCACTAGCTTCATTATCGAAAAAGTATGCAAAGATTTTTCAAAAATCATTTTTTGATTTTCTGAGCCCCAAATGCGACAATTCTGCTTATTAACGTAGCCTCCGAGGTGAAAATGGGCCTCATCACTGAAGGTGATTTTTTGATGAAATTCCGGATCATTTTGATGCATTTGAAGACCCAACCAGCGAAGATACGACGTTTATACGGCTTGAGTTCTTGTGTTAACTGAACTTTAAAAGCCTTAAGACTTGAGTCTTTATGCAAAATACGGTGTAATGTCGTTTGTGGAATGTCTAATTCCAAATATCGACGAGGAAACTTGGCTTTTCTTCATTACTACGGGCTACATCAATATTCAAAATGAAACTTTTGTTTGGAAAACCCTTTAGATAAAGTTTTCTACGGCCCTTGAGCACGACACTGACATTTTTTATGTAGAATTGTTCGAAGAATCCTATTTTTTTTTAATATTTGGTGTATTGTTTCTTTTAGCGCTGCTAAACGTTTATTTCTAAAAGTTTATGTTAAAAATAAAATTATTTTTGCAGTTTTAGACCTCTTAAACTCAAATACTCATATACGTCAACATTGGCTATTTAAAAAAATACAAAAATGTTTTTTTTTTGTCCAGACTTTTGGGACCAAATTATTGGTTTTTTAAGTTTTTTCGCGTATAAAAAGAGTGTACATTTAAAATGACGCCAGAATTAGATTCTACAAAAAAATTACTGATAGATTTTACTAACTTTTTGCGTAAAAATTACGATTTTTAAACGAAAACAACGATTTTTTAAAGCCATTTTTTTTAAACGAAAAAAAAAATTAAAGTAATGTAGACTTTTTTTAAGTTTTATATTTTTATGAACAGATAAATAGACTACTTTGTGTCTACTAATGTTTGGAAAATTGGTCCACTATTTTGATAACTGTGATTTTTTAAGGTACTAGTAGGTTTTTAGATGTTAGAGCTTTTGAAAGTGCTGAAAACTTGGGTTTTGAGCTAATTTCTTCAAATTTTTGTTTAAATTATGTAAGTTTGGAGGTTATTTGTTTCGATATCTCGATTATTATGAAAGTAGTTTAATAAATAAATGTAATATAAAAATTTTAAAAATATTTTTTATGCCGTTTATAATAGTTGTTTTTGGTTATTTAGACGTTAGAGCTGTTAAGAGTGCAGAAAACTTAATTTAGAGCAATTTTTTCAAATATTTGTTTATGTTGTTTATTATTTATCTCGATTGTTACAAAAAAAAATTGTAAATAATTAATGCAGTGCAGATTTTTTTTTAATATTAGATTAGAAAGTTGAATGAGTTTACATTTATTACAGTCGTTTTTAGATTTTTAGAAAACTTATGTTTGCAGCTAATTCTTTTAAATATTTGTTTATGAAAGTTAAGTTATTTTTTTACGTTTATTAAAGGCGTTTTTAAATATTTAGGCATTAGATTTCTTCACAGTGCGGAAAACATAGTTAAGGATATAATTTCTTCAAATATTTATTTATGTTATGAAAGTTGCGAAAATTGGAGAACAACTTTTTGGAGATAATTTGTTTTCAATTGTTATAATTTTTTTATAAAAAGTTGTACTACAAAAATTGTAGCGAATTAATTTTCATATAATTTATTAAAGGTTTTTTAATTATGTAGACGTTAGAATTGGTAAAAAAAAGAAAACTTGTTTGAGGAGTTAATTTCTTGAAATATTTGTTTATGTTATGAATGTAATTTTTTTAATTTAAAGATTTATAAAAAGTTGTAACCAATTAATTTTTCACATTTTTTTTTGTGAGCAGTGGCTTAGTTAGGATTTTTGGATCTCACCGCAACATAGTGAGAAGAGCACCTTTACGGTTTTGAAAAAACCAAATTTTTAGTCCGGTTATAAACTATTAAAAAGTTTAAAACTCTATTAATAAAATATTAAAAATAACAAAATCCAGCTTTAAAACGTCAAAATATTGTCAGAAAGCACCAAATCCAGCTATAACTTGTAATTTTTTATGAGATCTCAAAAATAACAACATTTCGGCTATGAAATATTAAAATATTACTAAGAAGCAATAAAATCTAGCTTTTATGTAAAATTTATTCATAAAATGTCAAAAATTGAAAAATCTGGCGATGAAGTATTAAAATATTTGTTGGAAGAAAACAAAATCTGGCTATAAATTGTTAAAAAGTAAAAAAAAAATATATTAGAACATTAAGTGTATTAAAATTTTGTCATAAAATTTAAATATTGTCAGAAAACAATAAAGTTGGCCCAAGGACCACAATCCGGTCATGGCAAAACTGTTGAAAGTTGTAAATTTATTAATTTTTATTTATTAAATTATTGTCAAAAAGTACCAAATTTTGGTTTCAAACTCATAGAAAAATTCAAATATCTATTCATGAAAATTAAAATAATAACTAATGTCGTAAAACACTAAAATATTTTTAAATAGAATCAAAATCTGGCCAAAAACGGTTTAAAAGTGCACAGTTTTGTCAAAAATAAAAGGTCAAAACAGATAGTTTTATATAATGTCAAAAATAATAAAATTCAGCTTGTCAAAATATTGTCAGAAAACTCAAAATCTAGCCATAAACTGGTAAAATTTTTCATGAAATCTCAAAAATAGCAACATTCTTATGAAATATTGAAATGTTGTTAAGAAGCACTAAAATCTAGCTTTTATGTGAAATTCAATTCATAAAATGTCAAAAACAGCAAAATCTGGTTATAAAGTATTGTTCTGGTCATAAGCAGTTTGAAAGTTTTTTTTTATAAAACAGTGTGTTATAAAATTTAAATTTTGTCAGAAAACATCAAAATTGCGCCATAAACTAATGAAAAGTGCAAAAAAAATCATAAAATGTCAAAAATATTATGACAATACTAAATTGCGGTTATAAAAGTGTTGAAAAATTAAATGAAAAAAGTTTATGCATAAAATGTAAAAAAAGATTAAAATATTTTTATAAAAGACAACAATCTGGCCATGTCATAAACTGTGGAAAATTGTAAAATTCTGTTTATGAAATAGAGTAAAGCTCCACTAATACCATGGTTTCCCTACCTATCATGCCGAGAATCTCCCGACCAACGAAAGAAAAAGGGAAATTCCAGAATTTTTAGTTTATTTCAACATAGCACCAAAACAGCCACACAAAATATTAACTCTAGTCGAAAAACAAGAAATAATACAAAAGTTGCGCAATGGAGGTTAAGCAAGGTTGCATTCGCCAGACTAAAATATCGGAGTTTTTCTTAAATGGTTTTATTTTTTCTTGAAAGTTTGTTCTATTGTCATTATAATAAAAGCTTTATTACTTATTTTATTATTGTTCCAGTAATGCGAATTGTTTAATAATTCGGATCAAGACATGTTTTAATTGATCCGGATTAGCTGAGCTTTACTGTAGCAAAATTTAATCAAATTATTGTCAAAAAGTACTAACTTTTGGTCTCATAAAAATTTAAATATCTATTCATAAAAAATTAAAAATAACTAAATCCAAAATCTGATCAAAAACCGTTTATAAGTGCACATATTTGTCATTTTTTTAGTCCGGTCTTGAACTATTGAAATGTGCAAAACTCTATTCATAAAAACTTTAAAATAACAAAACCTGGCCATGAAATATTTTTATTCTGGTCATAAACGGTTAAAAATGCGAAAACTCTATTTCTATAATGTCAAAAAATAACAAAGTCTAGCTTTAAAACGTCAAAAAAATTGTCAAAAAAACTGATTTTTTTAATGAAATTTTAAAAATAGCAGCATCTCGGTTATAAAATATTAAGAAGCACTAAAATCCAGCTTTTATGTAAAATTCTATTCATAAAATATTAAAAATAGAAAAATCTGGCCATGGAATATTAAAATATTGTTGGAAGAAACCAAAATCTGGTCATAATAAACAGGTTATGACCAGATTTTGGTTTCTTTTTTTTTAATTTTTGTTTATAAAACATTAAAAGTATTAAAATCATAAAATTGTCAGAAATCATAATCGGGACATAAACTATTGAAAAGTGCAAAAGAAAATCATAAAAATGACAAAATCCGGTTATGAAATATCAAAATATTATGAGAATACTAAAACGCGGCCATATAAAAGTGTTGAAAATGTAAAAGTCTACTCATAAAATGTAAAAAAATGGCAATATCTTCTCTTTAAACATCAAAAATTTATTATAATGGAGCATGGCATAAACTGTTAAAAATTGTAAAATTTTGTTTATTGTCAAAAAGTACCAAATTTTGGATAAAAATTCAAATATCTGTTTATAAAAAATCAGAAATAACTAAATCCATTATAAAACATTGAAATGTTTTCAGAAAGAACTAAAGTCTGGTTAAAAATGCCAAAACTCAAACTTATGGCTGATAAACGGGTAAAATGTTTCATGAAATCTCTAAAAATAGCAAAATCTTGGCTATGAAATATTAAAATATTGTTAGGAAGCACTAAAATTTTTTGTAAAATTTTATTTATGAAATGTCAAAAATAGCAATATTTGGCCATGAAATATCAAAATATTGTTGGAAAAAACTAAAATCTAGCCATATACTATTGAAAAGTTTAATTTTTTTTTTATAAAATCTTGTCATAAAATCTAAATATTGTTAGAAAGCATCAAAATCGGGCCGTAAACTATTGAAAAATGCAAAAAAATATTGTAAGAATATCAAAATGCGGCCATAAAACTGTTGAAAAATGTAAAAGTTTACTTATAAAATGTAATAAATGGCAAAATCTGCTCTTTAAGAGCATACCGACCGCTACCTTGATTTGTAGTATTTTAACAAAAACGGCAACTTAAGCTTCATCGCTGCTTCTACAAATAATTTGATAATCGATTTATTTTTTTACCAGTACATTTAGAAAGGATTAAACTATAATATGTCGAAGTTTTTTAGTCAAATAATAGTTAGGAAATAGCCGAAAAAACCCATCAAATATAGAAATAAAAGCGTTTTCATATGTATTTTTGAAAGCATTTTGTTGCTATTTGCAAATATAATTTTACAAAAACGACTTTGACATATCATAGTTTAATTCTTTTTAAATGTACTGGTATAAAATAAATCGATCGAAAGTTGCCGTTTTTGTTAAAATACTACAAATTAAGGTAGCGGTCGGTATGATCTTAAATATCAAAATATGGTTATAAAGGACCACCATCCGGCCATGCTATAAACTGTTTAAATTGTTTATGAAATAGCAAAATTTGATCAAATTATTGTCAAAAAGTACACAAATGTTGTCATAAACACATATAAAATATCTATTCATAAAAATACAAATATAACTAAATACGGTAATAAAACAAAACAAATATTTGTAGTTACAATCAAAATTTGGCCAAAAACGGTTTAAAAGTGTCATTTTTTTAGTTCGGTCATAAACTATAGAAAAGTGCAAGACTCTATTCATAAAAAGTCAAAAATAAATAAAATATGGTCATAAAATATTTTTAGAAAGAACTAAATTCTGGCCGTATACAGTTAAAAATGCGAAAACTTTATTTATATAATGTCAAAAATAACAAAATCCAGTCTTGAAACGTCAAAATATTGTCAGGAAGCACTAAATTCAGCCATAATAAACTGGTCAATTTTTTTATGAGATTTTGAAAAATAGCAACATATTGACTTTGAATTAATAAAATATTGTTAAGAAGCACTAAAATCTAGGTTTTAAGTAAAATTGAATTCATAAAATGTCAATTATAGCCAAATCTGGTCATAAAGTATCAAAGTATTGTAGGAATCCATAATCTGGCCATAAACTGTTTAAAAGTTTAAAATTTTAAAAAGAAATTAAAATTTTGTCAGAAAGCATCAAAATTGGATCATTAACTATTGAAAAGTAAAAAAATAATCATAAAATATTTTTAGATAGAATTAAAATCAGGCCAAAAACGGATTCAAAGTTTAAAAATTTATTTATATAATGATAAAAACATCAAAATATTGTTATAAACCACTAAAATTTGGCCATAAACTGTTAAATAATATAAAAATAATTACAAAATAATGCTATTTTTACTAAAATTTGCTATTTTTATCCAAATTTGGTCGTAAACTTTTGAAAAGTGTTAAATTCTATTTATAAAAAGTAAAAAATAGGTTATAAAATATTTCAATTTTATTTGAATGAACCAATATTCAGTTATAAACTGTTAAAAATTCCATTTATAAAATGTCAAAAATAACAAAATCTTGTTATAAAACATTAAAATGTTTACTGATTACTGAAAATTTGCTCAAAATCATTTGAAAAGTGCAACATTTTGTTTATAAAAAGTCAAAAATAGCAAAACCTGGTCTTGAAACATTAAAATAATGTCAGAAAGCACAAAAGTCTGCCAAAATTCTAGAAAGGTTTTGGAGCTAATTTCTTCAACATTTGAGTTTCATAATTTTTTTATATGTTTTGACAATTTAGCTGTCAAATTGATTTACTGCTTTCAATAGTAGTTTTTCTTTAAATTACATTGAAAATTGTCATCAATAGATTGAGTTTGAATAAATAATTCATTTCATACTTAGAAAAAAGTCAAAATATGAAATTTGTGTTATATTTAACTATTTTTAAAAAGTTGTAATAATTGTAGGCTTACTCGATAATTTTTTATCTTCAAACCTAGGAATTACAATTTGAATCATTATCAATGTCAGTATAAAAATATGGAGTAAATGTATTTACTACTATAGTTTTAATTCTATTATTTTCAAATATCTCGAAGTTATAAAAATTGAAAAATATAAGTTGTAAGAAATAAAATTATCTACAAAATTAATTAATTACCTATTTAATTGTCTTGATTGTTACGAAAGTTGAACAAAAAAATATAAAATAAAAGTTGTAAGGAATAAAAAGAATTGATTTTTTATACCTAGCTTAAAAAAGTTATTTTTATTATTTGGAGTTGTCAAAAAATGCAATAATTTTATGTAGAACAATCAAGGATGTCAAGAATTGTTGAGAGTTTAAGTTAAGATAAGCGTTTCAGATCATTGTATCAGTATTTTTACTGCAGATGTTTACTGAATATGTATATGCGTTGAATTGTGATGATAAAAATAAATGACTAAAATTGAGTAATAATTTTTATTTGGTTTAGTAATAAAAGTTCTATTCATATTATATATTGAAGGCCAATATATACATTTTCAATTTTTATTTTTAATCACAGACGATATAAACTCGAAATAAGATTGAAACGCTGTTTATGTAAAGATTGTAAAAAGAAAGAATTATCCAAGTTTAATCAATTAAATTTCCATTAATATTTTAGAGAATTTCCATTGTATAATTAATCTACGGATAGGTTTGAGTTTCGCCAATCATCTCATGTATGAGCGTATGGTGCCGACAATGGCCCTAATTATGGCAGACCTTATCAATGCCCTTGTTAATAGTCTTCAACGGAACCAATTTTCAATTAAATCCACCGCATCGGATTAATGGTCCGTCGACCTCGAATGGTTGGAATGCTTACTTCAATCAAACGCATCGCGCACACATTATATCAAGCTAATGTTGTTTAATCAAACCCGATGTTTGTTTCTAAAGAAAATTATAACTGATTTTGATTGTTTGATTCCAACAAATTTTCATTATGAATTAAGTTATCAATATAATTGAATATTGTATTGAGTGGACTTATTAATACTATTAAATAACCAGAATACTAAAAAGATACTCTGATTTACAAAAAAACTATTCTCGAAAGTTTTCTATAGTTTCTGATTTTATCTCAATTCTTTAAAAGTGATAAAATTTAAATATAATCATATTCAGCTACAAACGTTGATTCAACATTGAATTCTAGTTTTTTATATTTTTTTAAATAATTTATACAGCTTAAGTTATTTTATATTGTATTTTTGATTAAAGAATATAAATTGTGTGCTGGGCATACGCTATTTTTCTATCGATAAAGCTATATGAAAGTGGGTCTTTAACATTCATTGCCGCACCCGTTGCGAAGAAGGGGTTGAAATATGATGTGGGAGGCGATCGTTGGGAGGAAGAGAACCCGGAGCAACAACATCGTACAAGCGTGGCGGGGCTCCTCGGCATAAACATCTCTCCCTCAAAGGGTTACAAGTTTACGCTATGCAGTCTCCTGATTACAGTTTCCGGCAACTGCACAATCCCTCCCAACTATACCATAGTACTACCAACCACCATGCTCGAGGTGCATACAATGTGCATAACAAAGGATTAGCGCAGTGGTCAGACAATACCGGGGGTCATTCAATAATGGCAACTTCATGACCTCTCTCTATGCTCCAGAACCCTATTCACCTGTATAGCATACTACTAGAGTCGCGTGATGTTACAAACATTCGGTATTATTCGAGCACAACTCTACACGGTTCTAATCTAAAATTGATGAAACTATTGAGATGTCTATTGATTTTCCTTTAATGCATCTAAACAATTCATAACATGTGAATTTAAAATTCTTCACTGTTGCTCAAATATTATAATTGCTGGATTAATCAAACATGACACGTCGAGGGATGATGATGATGTGCAACACTTTATTATTTGCATAAGTCGTAAAAAGCGGCAAAGCAGATGGCTGCAGTTTTGCATTTTACAAATTTATCTGCAGCCATGCGATCATCATCATACGTAATCCTTGTCGAAATAAACACGACCGCGAAAGACACGTAGGAAAATAAACTGATGCGAATAAAGCTGATTGAAACATGTCTCTGTTGTGTATCGTGCGAGATTTCTAAAGAATGCACAGCGATTTATTAAATTTTGAGATATATATGGAATTCTGTATCAAGTCTTCAGCAAGGAAATATTACCTTAGAAGTATTTTCGCCTCGGTTTCTATTGGAATGTACAGAAAACTCATGAATGAAATGAAAATTTAGTAATTGCTTGTACTGTGTAGAAATAACTTTAATATAAATGACAGACAATACAACTTATACACTTACAAGCAGCATGGAATTAGTTGCATATGCTTTTATCTGCATTAAAAGCTTTGAATTCTACATTTGAGTATTAATATTTATTTTTGCCAAAGCATAGTTTTTTTGGCACTTAGCCCAACTATTGTTATCGAAGCTATAATTTGTCTTTTTTTTGTTATATTTTTTTTAATTGTTGTCAAATTAATTGGTTTGGAGATAGGATAATTAGACATCTTGGTTGTAAAAGTGTTTTTGCAAGTTATGATTGACACATTCTTACAGTTATTATTAGATATAACAACAGTTTTAAAGATCTAATGAAGGCAACGACGTTAGCGAAACATTAGCAATTAAAATCACAGTTGCTAATTTTTGATTGTAATTGAATTATCTTTGATTGAAACGACAAATTTGTCATTAAACGACAAATTGTCAATAAGTTTTCTTACTTTAATACTAAATTTATCATATAAACATATAATTCATTGCAGTTACAATGCTTTTTGTAATAAACTTGCTATTGTTCTTCTTGTAGTACTCGGTATAAGTGTAGGCACCCTCAGGTATGTATGTGTTGTCTAATAACAGTTTTACACAAGCATTAAGAACCTACAGTTAAACGCAGAATCAAAACTACATCACTATAAGGGTTTACTAGGCTGGTTTCCATTGAATTGCTAAGAATATATTTTGATGTTGTCGTCTTCTAAGCAATGCAATGGAAAACTGATAACTAAGTAGTAAGTTATGACTGTAGTAAGTCATGACATAAGGTAGTTAATCGCGAAGAGACATATTATTATTATTTAACTCATGGCACATATGTAATTACAAGTTGGCGAGTGCAATGAGGAGCTAATTTCAAATCACATCATAAAAATTAGTCATACTGACTGACACACTGTAAATTGTAAAGCGACAAAATGGCATCAAATTAAGTTGCCTAAGTATATCATTTATAACGCATTATGGTTGCAAATGAGTCATATCGGATCATAGTAATTTGCGTAACAACATTATTTCTTACATTGTGTGTTAGTGACTGCATTGAGCAAAGATTCAATGCAGCTACGAAGCCGCACATTATTTGTAAATTAAGTCAAATTTTTAATTTGGTTTTTTGTTACTTAATTATTGCAAAGACTCATTGCAATTAGTAGTTCAATACGAAGTGGCACATTTCTGACTTAACATTTATTTATTTTTTGTTATACTTTTTTATTTGCAAAGATTTATTGCGATGCGTCACAGAATTTTTAAAGTGAGTCAAACTTTTATTTAGTTTGTTTTTGATTCTCAATTATTGCAATGATTTAGTGCAGCTTAAAGCAACACATTATTTTTAAATTGAGTCAAATTTTTATTTAGCTTTTTTTGTTATTCAATTTTGCAAGCAACTTTGCTTGCCAAGAATTCCGTGTTAGTTGCTTGTCCGGTCTTGCACCTTTTTTGGAGTTTGTTAGCTTTCTTATCGATGCTGGCCAAAAGTTTTTGCAGGGGACCTAATTTGCTAGGGTTCTTTATTAATTATTGGTTTGGTTTGGTCGCATATTTGTTTGGTCGAACGCGGCTACGTACTAGGGTAGGATTTTGGGAAGTTTTTTTTGTTTGCTTTGTTAGTTTTCAATTTTTCTCTGAGCGCTTCTTGTCGAGAGCTGCTGGTGTCTTGTTTGATGTTGTTTGTAGTTGAATTACTGACATTTTTTAGTTTTGATCTTTTACCTTGATCGTTGTTTTTTAGACATCTGCTGGTATTTGCTCTCTTGGTTCAAGTAGATTCAGTTAATTTATGAAGATTTCTAGAGAGACGTACAGCAGCTTCTAAATAGCTTTTGGCTGACTTTTTAATTGGTTGGCTGTTTTTTTCTATTTATTTTCTGATTGTCTGGGTATTGTAATAGAGCTTGTAACATAATGATTTGCTTGGGGGTAGGTCTCGAGCATTGCCTGGGGTTTCGTCAAATGTAGGTTTTAGTTTTTCTCATGGTTGATTTCAGTTTTTGTATTTCTAATCTAGTGCTTCTAATTTTATAGCTGCGGGGTCAGCGATGAGAGCGGCGGGGTTAGCGATGGGATCTGGGGTGGGTGGCGTTTTCATGATTTTTTATATTTTATTATTTTGGTATATTGACATTTCGGTCGTAATAGTTGTAGCGTAGTTTTTGCAGATTGATTGGGTGCTATCTTAAACGTCTACTGTAACTGCGATGAGGTTTCAAATCAAGACAGCTTCTTTATGTTTTGAACTCTAATAAGAAGTGAAACGATTGTGTTACGCACTGTTTTTCTATCTCAGCGAAGATTGGGCTCTTTTTAATGATGATTGATTTACCAAAAATGTCATTGTTATGAGGGGTTAACAACATGATGATGATACTTTTTTGGGTGGCGTTTATCATCTGGTTGGTTTAGAGGTTGGCGTGTTTTTCTTTTCTTATTTCAGTTTTTGCAGGTCATCGCTAATCGCTTGCCAGAGATTTGTAGTCAGACGATTATCTGGTGTGGTAGGTTTGCAGTTTTTTTTTTTTTTATTTAGGCTGATATGCGAAAAATGTAAACTTTCCTGGGTTTGTTGGCGTTGAATAATTTTTGTTTTTTATGATGCTTGCCTGCTGTTTTTGCAGATGATCTAGCTTGTCAGCGATTTTAGATTTATTGCTGGTCTGGATTGGTTGTTGCGATGTGCCTCAAAGACTTTTTTTTTATTTTGTAGGTTTTTGAACGTTTTCTGTACGTTTCTAGTCAAAAGAGACCAAGGTGCGGCTTGTGTATTTAATCAGATTGGTTGTGATTGGAAAGTTTTGTTTGTTGTTTTTTTTGGTATTGTTTTTAATTGGTTTGTGGATTTTTTTTTAAATATTTATTCTTCACTCGGTTGTAGTTCAGAAATTTGCTGAATTTTAGGCTTAAGTTGGTTTGGTTGGGGACAGTTTTACGTCGGTTTTATTTTTTAGGTTCTGTTTTTTATGAAGTTTTTTAGAGGGTTGTCTAGCAGTTCTTGAATTGATTTTGGTTCTTTCTTACCTACGGGTTGGAGGCTTTTTTTTTATTATTATTATTTGGATGTCTGATTGTTGCAATTGAGTTTGTAATATAAGTAGTAGCTTAAAGGTTGGCCTCGAGTATCTGCTGTGATTTCGCAGGTTGTTAAAGCTTTTGTACATTGTTCGGGTGCGTATGCTTCTTTGTGGCGAAGAGCATATGCGATAGGGCTTGGTTTGACATTTGTTGACCATGTTGACTTTTTGCTTGTAGTGATTGCATTATAATTTTTGTAGATTAGCTGGGTGCGACCTCCATAGCTATGATGATGTTTTACAGCGTGGCGGACGAAGTGCATATACGTTAAATCTTAGTGGCCGCTACTATTTTTTGACCATCTCATCATGTCATGTCAAGATGTTGATGAATCTTGGTTGTAGTGGTTGCAGCGTCATTTTTGTAGATTGGTTAGATGCGTTTGTTACAGCTCCTATGAGGTCCTACAACTGCCTATGCGATATGGGTTCTTTCATTCTGAATTGTAGTGAGAAGCGAAACAAATTTGATATAAAGCAATTTTTTACTTAGCAAATGGTGGACTTGATTTTTGACGTTTTTTGCTGGTTGTGGAGATGATTTTTTGCTTTATATTGTGGTATCTTGACATTGTGTTAGTCAGTAGCTGTTAATTTTTTTTAATGTTTTTTTTATTTACGATGAATTGGATGACAGTTTTGGTTTCTAGTTTCTTGTTGCGGCGGAAATCTTACGTTTTCCAAATACTCCTTGTGTTGGTCGCCAATTGCCGTAGTTTTTTTGCATACGAAACAAGCCCTATCGACTAGTTGTTTGTGGTGGAAGAACTGCGCTTTGTGTTTGTGTTTACAATCTTTTCTCATACGCGATTGGGCAATCTTCTGTTGGATTGTTTCAATAAATTAATTCTTTGCGGATTCCTTGTTTCAATGGACTTCTAGTTACATCGGTCCGGTGCTTTTCGGATGGGTTTTCCCTTCTTTTGCTCAAAATATTTTATTTTTTTTGGCACGTGGCACTTTAGTAGTTTTGTTGTTGATGTTTTTTTTTCTATTGGCGTGTCTTCGGCTTTTTACCTATCCTATCCGATCCGATTTGGACTGCATGCATTCTATTTTCTTTATTTTTTATTTGGAGTTTGTTGGCCATTATCACTTCAGGTTTTCTTTTTGATGCTGGCTTGTGACTGCAGGCAGGATGTTTTTTTAGTTATTGTGTCCCACAACTTGTGTCCGTCTTAGCTGGTTGCGGCGTTGTCGACTATGTTCTTGTTGTGTGTATTGTTTTTGGCAGCTGCGATGAGGTCCCACATTATGGCGAAGTACATATTTGGTAGGGTTTTTTGCGTTTTGAATTGTAGTGAGAAGGAAAAAGGTTGTGCTATAAATCTTGTTTTATCCCAAGGAAGTTGACTTGTCTTTGCTTGATTTAGCAGAAACTTCTTGGTTGTCTTTTTTTATTTGTTTTTGCTTGGATGTTGTTTTTCGTCTTTTTTGCGGCTTCAAATAGTTTTATTATTGTCATCTATCTAGTTTTCAATGTGAAACAAAAAATTGTACGGCGTAGCTTTGGCTTTTTTGCAATTTTTAGGTTTTTTCCTTTTTGGTGCTGGTTTGCGACCTTATTTGCTATTGAACCGTAGTTGGTTGCTGATTTGGATTGGTTGGTTGCACCTTTCTTTTTCTTTATAGTTTGTTGATTGTAGTTTTTGTATTCATCTTGATGCTGGCTTGCGGTTGACACGTGAAAAACTGCCGTGTTGGGAGTTGCGATGCTTTGTGGAGAGTTTGTCATGAAACACGATCCTATTGAGTGTGTTGGGCGATTGAATTGACTCGGTTGGGATGTCTTTGGCTTTTTTGTTTGTTTTTTTGTATTGTTTTTGATTGGGTTGCTGAAATTCTTTAGTTTCTTTTTTTTTTGCTTGTTGTTGTGTAGATATTTGCTAGAGTTTTGCCTTTGGGTTTGAGTTGGCTTGGTCAGAGGCAGCTTTACCTTGGCTTTATCTTCTGGGTCCTATTTCTTCATGAAGTTTTCTAGAGGTCATCTAGCAGCTTCTGATATAATACCGTATTTGCACTTTTTTTGTTCAGAGTCGATCTAAAAAAATCAATTACGGCGGCAACCTAAAAAGGTTTTATTAACAAAGTAAGGAGGCTGCCGAATAAGTGGTATGATTGAAATGTTTTGCAGCTTAGCAGGGAAAATTGCTGTTTTTGTTTCGGGCTGGCTCTGTGATGGTGAACTGCAGTCGTAATTAAGGGATCGATTATGGACCGATTGATCTAAGTCTGTTGTCGGTGCTAGCGGTACGGCATGTCTACAGAGCTGATTCCTGTCTAGATTGTGATTTATTTTTTTGAAGTTGTTGATGTTAGGACGTTTTGACTTAGGGTAGTTGACGGAATGAAATTTGTTAGTGTAGGGCGGGCTGTATATGGAATTCTAGTCGTGAAGGCTTGTTGATGGAACTTTGGGACGTAAATTATCTTATACTGCGTACACACTTGCAACAATCTGCCGAACTGCAACACCGTTGCGTAACATCGTCGCGTACCATCACTTCGCAACATAACTGCGTACCGCAACATCGTCTTGTTACATTTTCTTTGATCACGGTACGGCAGATTGTTGCAAGTGTGTACGCAGTATTAGACGTCGCATTCGTGCTTGCAACATCAAGCGCTTTTATGACTAAGCATTGTGGTGGAACTCTGTTCACAGATGTGCAGAATGGGGTAAAGGCTTAATAAATAAATCTTTGATGCTGAAACAAAAACAATGATCTTGGGTAGAAGCTAAGCAAAACAATGGCGCATGCTGTTGTCGACACCGTTTAATTTATACAGAAGCAATATTTGAGGAGCACTTTCTAACCAATACATCAACCGGAGTAATAATCAATCGAAAAATTATTGTGAACAATTTTGACAAAAAAATCAAATTTATTACCTACATTAAGGAATATGGAATTACAATAAATCTCAAGAAAACAAAATATATGGTAATAACCAAACAGGCCAACAACTGAAACACAATAACTATCAACTGCTAAACCATTGAGCGAGTGGTAACATACTTATACCTGTATACAGGAGTAAACGAGGAAAATTACCAAAGTTTGGAAATAATCAGACGGATTTATATTGCAAGTACAGCGATTATAAAAATGAAACCATTACTGTGAAATACGAACTTACTTTTAAAAGTAAGACTACGCACCGTAGGCTGTTATATATTTATATTACTAATGTACGTCTTGGACGCTGAAAAACAGAACATGAAGAGAATCGAAGCATTTGAAGTTTGGATATACCGAGCAATGTTGAAAACTCAGTGGACCGAAGTACTAAATCGAGTAGACAAAAAAATACATTGGAGCATCTAGGCACATTATGCAAAGTCAGAATTATGAAGTATTGAGTTTGATAATGCAGGGGAAAATTTGGAGAGGGTTGGTAGGAAGAAGACGAAAATCCTGGTTGAAAAACCTACGAGAGTGATTAGGTCAATTGACCTATTTAAATCAGCAACGTCTAAAATACGCATTGCTGACAACTTTCGCAGAAAGAAGATTAAATTTACAAAAAAACTAATGCCTGGCGCAGCGCTTTCTTTTATGGCACGTCTCTAGTGAAGTTTTTTTTTTTTCTAGTGGGTTCAGACAGTCTAATAAGGATTGTTCTCATACCAGAATCCTGGCCTCTGTTTGTTAGCAAATGTAACGAAAATATCAAATGGAACGAAAAGTTGACAGAGACTGGCGCCAGAAAATAAAATTACCACATTTGCAAATTCAGGAGTTCCAACTTACATTATTAGGTTTTTTAACATGCACGGAACATTGAGGCAGTAAACTTACTAAAGTTTCTTTTCTAATCCGAAAGAAAGCGTACTTATTGCAACACATTTCATCTTAACAAGATAAACCTGCAAATAACTGCAACAACCCGAGACCTCTGGTGTTGCAGTCGAGTACGCTAACCACTAGGCCGTCTATAGAAGCTTGGATTCTACCGCCTTACTATACCTGGTTGACGCAGAGTGTACTTTTTACATAGTTTTTAAATGATATCGTTTTGTTAAAGAACATAATTTTATTACTAAACTGAGTCATGCCAAGTTTGTTTTAACAATTTAATGTGAATGAAACTTATTAACCTAATTAAGATGTGCTCATATTTACTTAGTAATCCACATTTTAACATTCAAATAAAAACATTAGTGAGATTTGCGTATATTTGGTCACAGTGCACTACCCTGTAGTTCGACATTTTAACTATTGTTACTCAAGGAATCTTACTTACTTGATTTATTTTTGGGAGAACTAGTTTTAAATTAGTTGTAAGTTATTTCTGGGGTTCCGTAGTTATTTATAGTAGTATAAAATCAATTCTGTAAGACAATTATAAAATGAGTAAGATTATATTTTTGTTATCTTTTTGTTCAATACGAAACTAATCTCTGAACTAGACTCTGATTGTTTTATATCATTTTTTTTATTGCTAGTTTTTATATTACATTTACAATGTTTTTCTTATTGTTTCAGGTAATTTCTCATTCTTATATTGATCTGCAAACTACTTAAAGTAGATGTAAGTATAATCTTTATTTAATTAGACTAAGAGCAATGTTTTTTATTTGCAATGTTAATTATTAATAATATCAAGCATTACAGAAGGTATCAGTAACTTAAGTACATCAAAGTCAAATGAGATGAATAAATAATAATAAAATTCCGTTTGACGTATGCCTTTATAATTGTGCGTTATTAAGATGAGACGTACGAGTTGTGCGGCCCGTTAAATGTTTAATAGGTCGTAATGCGAGCAGAGCTGCGATTTATAATCATGTTGCTCTTGAGCTTTAAAGCACATACCCCCCAATACATGCAGCAAGTTTGCACCGTACAAAGCACCCTCGTCGAGTTTTTTTTTTGCTGCAGCCGCAACTGAAAAACCGATACCAACATATACAAACAGAGTTAGGGGGGATTCCAAAAGTGGGTTGGGGAAGGCGACGCTTAAAGTCTCTCCCTCGATGTAAATAAGAGCAATGAGCTTTTCAAAGGGGAAACGTGATTCCCTGGCATGGTCATCAAAGTGGAAATGGGGTCGCATTATGTGTTGGCTCCGCACCGAACTTCAAAAAAAAGTTTATATTTTTTATACACAGTTTAGATTTAAACGATGGGAAAAAACCTTCTTACTGTATATTTAAAATGCAACCAATTAGGGACAATTGTAGTTGAATCTTGTAATATAAATAGCTTTAATTAATTTAATTAATCGATTACTAAGGTTCCGTGATTGTTAGGAGAGTATAATCTGCATTTCAATTCAGTTCGCATGTAATTCTAATCGGTTATAATTATATTAAAACGCACGCCACTGCACGAAACAAAATTGAAACTCGGCTTGAGCGATTGAAACTGAATATAGAGATAAGCGGATCGAGGCGAGCTTTGCTGTTTTTTTTTTGCGACTACAGATAAGTCTGTTTGTGTCGAATTTACAAACAACAAACAGATGCCGCCTATAGGTGAAATTGAAAATGTTAAATTCAATTTTTAATTAAAATTGTTGTTGAAAAATCTTTATATGTAAACAAAATAAGATTAATTAATCCTCAAAGTTTTGTCTAAATGTGGACGGTTTTTTCTAGTGAGGTAGATAAATGCACGCTCGTGCAATCCTAAAAAACTCTGCTTTTAGCTTTTAACTTTGTTCATCTTTTTATTCAGCTTTTGTAGCTAAATAATTAACCTCTATTCAAAGTGAAAAACTGCTTGAAAATTAAAGCGTCCACATTTATTCTTTAAATTGGATCATGTATTTATAATTTGTGTTAACCTAAAATGATAATGAATTAAATTAGGTGTGTCTATAAGATAGTATTAGTTAACTAATTAGAATTTTGCAAACATTTTTTTAAGTTTTAATTAGGATTTTTTTTTAACTGGGATTTTTTGCTATTTATTAATTGTATTATTATTAGACGATTCCATACCACTAAGATACACTGATGAGGAATAATTGTCTATGTTTGGTTGGCTGCTTTTGTTGTTGGATCGGCTTTGAGTAATTGATTTAAAACTTTTTTTTAATAAATTAAGTTTAGTTAGTTAATGCTTGCAAAAGTTGGCTTTTTTTTGGAGATAATTATTGCCCATTTAAATGTATCATTGTGTATGTTTGCTTTTAGTCCAGTGTTTAAACTTTTCATTAATAGTACGGATTAGTGTTTAGGTACACACATCAAATATTTAAAGGAGTGTTGGAATTGCCACAGTGTGATCATGAGATCACGTTGGGAGATGCGATATCTCCCCCTTATGCTATGGGTATATCTGGAAATTTGAACCTTTTCAAGTTATATCTTTTTGTTTGGAGTGAACTAGGTGAAAGAGGACGTAAGAGCTTTATATACCTGGTGAAATCTGGCTGGGTTGTGAATAGATGTGGTGTGTGGTGATGTAGGAAATGTATGTAGTATGTAGCTGTTGGTTGTGTGTGTGTTGGGTGCACTTGATCAAGTTGATAAGCGTCCTGTCCTACAGGGTTTTTTCTTGACTAACTCATTTGTGTTTGTGTGCGGTCGGTTTTTTAAGGGTACTTAAAGGCCGTTTGGAGGAAGGGCTCTTGCTAGTGCTATTTTGTTATTTTTTGCGTCTTTTTGCAGGATGTGCAGGGGCGTCTAGAAGCGGCGTAAAATGTTGGTAGAATGCGCTTCCAGTTGATGGAGACACCCTTCTCGATTGGCTGCTGTTTTGCTTTTGATGCTGCTTGATGTCTTGTTTGTTGTTTTTTTTTAAGAAATTTTTGAGTCAGAAACTGTATATGTGTTTTTTTAACCCATTAATGGGTGTGCAATGCCACGGTGTTAGTGGTTAGGATTTATTGGGAAGTTTGCAATGATGTAAGGTAGCAATGCATCTATGACTGACTGTATTTTTTTGTAGACTGAGTTAAAAAATGTTTGAAAGATTCAATGTATTCCATTTACTCATCAAAAATATTGCGAGCGCCTACTGCTTCAGTTTAGGAATTTGACGCTTATTGGAGATCAGTACCTAGATCCGGCTTTGATGTTGGTCATGACGTCCCCGTCATGTCTCAGAGTGCATGCTAAAATGAAAATTGTTATAGTAATGCAGAGCATGCAAACCGCATACAAATTGCCGGTTGAGACTGCTTCTTTGTTTTGGAGAACCTGTGCTTTGGGATATTCTTCATATTATCCTGGACGCCGCTTCCTTGCCTAAAACATTGGGTCGTATTTCTTTTATGCAACTCGCTTTGTTGCAATTGGCAGATTCATTTTGCAAGGAGGCTTGTGTTATGGTCGGTAGCGCTATCTAGCGGTAGTAACAATTCTCCTATATTGGGAAAACTGTTTTTTGGTTTTATTGTTATTTATTGTAGTGGTTTTGGACCCAAATCTGTATAATGGTGGTACACTTTTTTTTATGTCGTGAAGCTTTGTAGGGGATGGTTTATGTGGTGGCGGTGGATAAGCCACGGTTATTCTTTGCTTGTTCTTAGGAATCTGTTTGTCTTGTTTGGCAAGAGCATTGCGGAGTCAGAATATTGCTTGTCATCTTGGCTTTATTAAGTATAACCATTAAGTGCAATCTGACAATTAAACCTTTCTCTAATATGATTCATAGATACTTACTTGTACTCTTGCATGGAATTGTAGTGCTGTTGAGAAAGCCTTAGTGTGATAATTTTTAAGTATTATCACGTGTAGAAAAGTGTTGTATTGTAGGCGTACTGATTGATTTTATTATCAGGTGTAATAAATTTTAGATCAAATTGAACCCTGATGAGTGGAGTTTTTGGATTGGATTTCTTTTATGAGTTGCGCTTTTTTGCTATTGACTAATGAGAGTATGTTACTAACTCGGTTTTATTGTTTACTATTGCACGGAGAGGAAGTAGTCCATACAAGTTCCATTATATGTTTATGTGTGTTTTGCTTAGTTTACAATTCTTATTATTAACACGTTTGTTGGGGCTATTTGCAGGTTTTTTGATCTCTCATCTCAATTCTGTTTAAGTATGCGATTGGGTTGAGGTATTTAGGCGCGATGCTTGTTATATCATCGGGAAGCTTATCTTGTGGATTGACAGCTTGTTTTTTTTTGCGGGTCTTTTTGCTGCAATTTTTTTTAGTTGTGTTTGGCTGTTTTGCCGATGTTTTTCATAGCCATGTTCAACGGGATTGTAAGTGTTGCTTCTTCCAGATGGAACAAATAGGGCACAATTGGACGATAGTGTTTCTATCTGGAACGCTTTATCTATATGTAGGTGACTTTGGCTGTTTCTGTCTTTGATGTTGATAGTGTGATTGAAGTTGTCGTATCCAGGGATAAGGCTTGAGCCACTCGGTGTTCCAGGAGCTCTACTTGGATTTGCTTGTAAATTTAGATTTGCTGTATCACATCGTTTTTGCTCTGTTGTCATTTAACTTTATGAATGCTGACAGTTTGATTTGAGGCATGGTAAATTCTTGTACTTTTAGCGAAGCAACATAGATTACGTTTACATTCTTTGGGTTGTTCATTTGTCTTAAGCTGTTGAACTGGCTTATAAGACGTTGGTAGCTTCCAGGGTTGTAGACGTTGGTACAGTGGTAAGTGTATGCGCTATGCGCTCGGTTGTTCTACATAGGGCGCAATTTGTCTGTAGAGCTGGGAATAGCGGTGCTTTGATCTATGTTGGTTTGGTTCAGTGAACAGTGGCTCGGTGACTAGTGGAGTTAGCGATCCAGTCAGTATTTTAATGACTGTGACTGGTTTTTTTTTTGAGAGATGTTGACTGGTTGCTCTGGTTGATTGACTGGATTTTTTTTTTTAATTTTTGGTTTGGGATGAGGTTATTTTAAAGATTGAATGTCGGGCTCTGTCCAAAGTATTTATATAGTATATCATGGGCCAAAAATAGGCTTTAGCAGCACAAAGGAGCGAGTGGGGGCTCCTAAAAGCGAAGACCTGCTAAAGCATTTTGGCACGAGTTACACTCGATTTTTTTGCTTTCTTCTTTGAGTGTTTATGTTGATTGTATATCCATGATAGCATTGTTTGCCTTTTTTATATAAAAACAGGGTTTCAGAAAGTTTATTATAATCTTGCACTACTGTTAGTTTTTAGAGTATACATAAGAAATTGTGATTTACAACCTACTTAAATACCGTAAAAGGCGTATAAAAAGGGCTTAGCCGCTAAATCGTCGTTTCACTACCTGCATTTTAGGGCCGAAATAGATTATCTGTTGTTGGTAAAGGCAATCAAAACATATTTATTGTGCGTTTGTGTCTTAAGAAGACGTCTTTGTCATTGGAATGGACTGTAAATATGGGCATTAAAATATTTTTGGCCTGTGTTTTAATCTATTGACGCAACGAGGAATGTTGAAACTGTTTTTATGTCCTTGTTGCTGACATATCATGGGGCTTTAACAAATTATTTTAATGTGGTGCTTTGGAATGCTTTGCAAAGTTGATTTATGATTGAATTATGGAGTTTAATCTAATTTAGTTGTGTAGGGTAATACTGCTATTCTTTTAAAGAATGGGGACCGGTGGGTTTTTAGCTATTTTGGTTTTATCTAGTATAGTCTATACGTTAGCTCTTTGTCAAATGTTAAGTATTTTGCAGAAGAAGACTATGGAATAAGGACATTGAATGTTTTTGTGTGGATTTATTTGCCGCCGTGAGAAGAGAATAGTTTTTCTTTTTTTTTTGGTTTACTTTAACTCCGATGTCAACCATTTTTTGAGGTTGTTTGTTGCTCTTTGCTGTTTTAGAGTAACAACTCTAGGCGACCTGCAGCTGTAGAGCAGTCTGCGAGCTGCGTTGCTTTTATCTTCTTGGGCATATTAGCTACGTACAGATTAAAGAGAAATTATAGAACCTTGTATGACTTTTGCAGTGATTTGCCGTGGAGTTGAAATGTGATTAGCTTGACAGCTAATAAAGTTTGCAACAAGAGTATTTAAAAAGAAAATTAGAGAGTTTGACAAAGGAAGAATATATTCAAACACAAAAAGAGAATTTAAAGAGAAGCACTAGAAACAAGGACAGTACAACAACAGGATTTTCGCAGAAAACATACCGGAAGGTAATGCTGTGCGTAAATTTTTATCAAGGGCCTCAAACACTTTACTACGTCTACAAAAAAGTACAGATTTGCGTTTTAAATAAGAAGCAATTAAACTTGGTGGAGTTTTAGGAGCAGACCAATGTGTTAGACCTTTTTAAATGCTTGAGATCAAATGATATTCTACTTCTGTGTTTTTTAGTCTAAATGTTACGGTCTAGTTTTGTTGAAGGCGGTGGTTGACGGCGGTTATTGGGCTGGGGGTACACCTGAGAAATGGGTCGTGTATAATGTAAGTATTCTTTCAGGAAATTACGTCCTGGAGATGGGGGATGGGTAGATTTTGCGAGGTTTTAAAGGAGGTCGAAAAGAGCACTTTCAAAGAAACGTGCTTTCTGGATCAGGTGACTCGACCCATATCAACTAATAGATGCAGCTCAGCAGTGCTCTTTTTTGGTTCTCGATTCTGGATTTTTTTTGTTGTGCATTTTAAAACTGCTTTACCTTGCTCTAGAAGTTTTACGATTTGTTGGAAGGGGGTTGACGGAACCAACGGCTTCTTAAGTCACTTCCAAATAACCGCATTGATTGAGTTGTGGGGTGGAACCATTTTTACTGCACTTAGGCTTTATTAGGCTTTTTGTACTTCTCCAATGGCAACCTCAATTTATCCCTTCAGCACAGAAGCAGGGGTTTCTCTTAAGCTGGTCATGCCCAGTTAGCAATCCCTAAACATGGAGAGTGCCGGACATATGCATAGTACATGCTTGGTTGTTTTGTTATCTATCTTTTATATATTGGGTTGTCTACAATACTTATATGCATGTGTTTTCTTAGTTGAGAGTGCTCTGTCATGATCCTTTTAGCAGTTTGCAGTTTTTTTTTTCGATAGTTGCAAATAGTAGTCGGCGGTTTAAGGGTTTGGGGCAATTATTGTCTTTTGTACCTGCTTCCAGCCCGAGTTGATGTAACACCGTACCTTAAAAGCATTATATGTGTTTGCTTTTTGTAGACTGTTGAGGCTTTTTAATAGTGGTGCGATCCAGGATTCTCTCATTCATCTTGAGGGTTGATTCTTTTTACGCCAAGTCATCAGCTTCTACTTTGTTCACTTTGTTGCAGTATTTTTTCACCCAGCACAGTTTTTGCATTGTTTCTAGTTTTCTTATTGTTTGGTGGAAGCAGAGGAGACTTTGTATGGCGTTTTAATCGGTGCAATTGGTTTAGTTGATTTACGGACGTTTTCTGCTCAATTTATTGCTATTAGTATTTTTTGTTGTAGTTCAGAAATTGTGTTTTGTAGCCAATATACAGATGTATGTGTGCGTGTCTATCTGTTGAAGGTAAAAGGCGCTTCTTTGGAGCTGGACAACGTTTTGTCTAATTCCTAAGTTAAGAAAGACGTCTCATTATCAACGCTCTCTGTGTTATGGTAGTTTTACCTAAGGGATGAGATATGTTGATGATAGTTTTTTGGAAGTGCTTTGATGCAACTTCTTTTTTTTTTTGAGGTTTTAAAGTTGATTTTTAGATTAGTTCTCTGATATGGTTGCTTGCTTTTTAGGTGAAGGGTTGGGACTATATTTTTTTACTCTACTTTAAAATGTTTTTTTGCAAGGAAGCTTGGTTTTTTTTTCTAGTAATGCTGTTTTCTTGGTTTAGACGTACTATGTTTAAGATAAGCAGAGGTAGTCAGTTTAGCATAAGAGGGAAGTTATCTGCTCTATAGCTGCTAAACGCCAAACGCGTATCACATAGTTGTTTTTACTACGGATCTTTTGGGCTTGCATTGACCTACAATGATTAATCTATACTGCAGCTTGGGTATCCGAAGAGGTATTTTTGCAGTTTTGAGTTCCGCCGACAGCTTTAAAATGTGGGGACGTCAAAAAACCTATTGCCGGGGCTACCAGCTAAGTATAGTCCTTGGAAATAGCTTCTACATGAATAGTTACCGCACATTAAAAATTAAGAAAAGCGCAATGTTAACTGGACGAATGTACCGATTGATTTTTATAACCTTTTGTTTAAAAAAATTTAGTCAACAGAATCTACTTTGCTTGCAACCTAGTGCTATCGGCTTAAGTTTCTAAAATGGCGAGGTCTTTCTTTTAACCAGAATGATCAACTATGCTTTGAGTATTAATTGGATTACGCAAGCTCACAGCAAGGATATGACTGTTGACTAAGAAGATGGTTATACTTTCCGGATTAAACAATCACTGGATATCGCGGCCGGTAGATGCAACTCAGTAGGGGTGGTGGATGCTGCGAGGTCTTAAAAGAAGTTGACGAAGGCATCTTTCAGGGAATGTGCTTTCTGAATCAGATGACTTGACTCATCTTGGCTAGTAGATGCAGCTTAGCAGTGTTTTTTTGGTTTTAGACTCTTCTTTATTGTGCATTTTACAACTAAGTTTTACGATTTGTTTCTCACTTCCGAATCACCTAGGCCTTTACTTTCCTAATGGTAGCTTTACTCTGTTGCCTCAGTACACAGCCAGTCTATTTGATTGATGTATATTAGAAAGTTGCTTGATGGTTTTTTTTTTTATGTTGGTTATGTCAATCCAGCAATTTCCTAGCAGGGATTTTTTTGCGTAGGAGAGCAAGTGCATAGTACATGTTCGGTCATCTTGTTATCCGTTTTCTACATACTGTTCTCTTTGCAATGCTCATATGCATGTGTTTTCTTTGTTGAGAGTGTTTTGTCAAGATATCTGTAATAGTTTGCAGATTTTTTTGCCAGCTGCAAGTAGCCGTTTTTGAGTTTGTGGCAAGCATCGACTTCTTTGCCTGCCCGGGTTGATGTACCACCGTACCTTAAACGCATTATATGTAATGGATTTTGAGGTTGTTTGTGTTGCGGTTTGGGGTTTTGGACCTTACAATTTAAAATTGACTTTTTGCGAGCCAAGCTATTAGCATTGACGTTGCCTACTTTGTTGGAATGTGCTTATACCTAGCATAGTTTGATGCTTTTCTTTTGGTTTGCTTGATGATTGGTGGAATCAGGGGAGATATTGTGGTTTTGAAGTTGGTGATGGAACTGGTTGGCGTGTTTTGGCTGATTTTGCTATTTCTTTGAGATTGATATCATGGTATGACAGACAAAATTCCTTTCATGTCAACTTTTACATATAGGTATGCTAATCAGTGCAATTGGTTTAGCTGATTTACGGACGTTTTTTGCTCGATTCCTTGCTACCAGGCTGGTGCTTGTTGAGCATAGGTTTTATGATAGCAGCAAATAGAAATTGTTTTTAGTAGCTAACAATTATCTGTCTGTGTGCGTGTCTATCCTTTGAAACTCTAGAGAAGCACTTTCTAACGTTTTATCTAATTCTCAGGTTGAGGCGTTTTTTATCAACGCAGCATGTGTCTCAGTAGTTTTGAGTGATGAGATAGATCAATTATAGCTTCTTAGAGGTATTTTGATGCTGGCGACCTGGAACTGTAGATTATAGCAGTGTCGTCTGCGTGTTGCGTTGTTTTTATCTTCTTAAGCATATTAACTACGTACAGATTAAAGAGAAATGATCTTGTAGGACTTTTGCCGTGGAGTTGAAATTTGATCTAGTGGCTTGACAGCTAAGAAGCTTTGCAGCAAGAGTACTAAGAAAGAAAATTAACAAGTTTGACAAAGGAAGAATATAGGAAAACAAACAATGGATACAAACACAAAAAATAAATCCACAGAAGAGAAATAAAAGAGAAGCACTAGATACAAAGACAGTACAATAACAGGATTTACGCAGAAAAGCAAACCGTAAGGTAAAGTTATGTGTAAGTTATTTTAAAGGAGCTCAAACATCTCACTACGTTTACAAAAAAAGTACAGATTTGCGTTTTAAATAAGAAGCAATTAGAATTGTTGGAGTTTTAGCAGCAGACCAATGTGCTATCCTTTTTTAAATGCTTGAGATCAAATGAACAAGACTACTTTTGTGTTTTTTTTTTTTTTGGTCTGAATATTAAGGTCTAGTTTTATCGAAGGCGGTGGTTGACGGCGGTTCTTGTGCTGAAGATACGCCTTAGAAATGGGTTGTGTATAATGTGGGGTTTTTGTAGCTTTAGGCTTGAGAAATGCCACAGGAAGTAAAAACGGTTATTATGGAGTATGTATTCTTTCAGGAAATTACGTCCTGGAGATGGGGATAGTAGTTACCTTTTCTGGGTACTACAAAATCTTGGCGAAAATGCTCTCTTGGTTATACTTCCGGGACTACAAAATTGCGGCTGGTAGATACAACTCAGTGGTGGTAGATACTACGAGGTCTTATAGGAAGTCGAAGAGGGCACCACTCGACCAGTCTCGACTAATAGATGCAGCTCAGCAGTGCTTTTTTTTGTTTTGGATTCTGGATTTTTTGTTTGTTTGCATTTTAATACTATTTTATCTTGCTCTAAAAGTCTTACGACTTTCGACTTGTTTTCACTGCACTTAAGCCTTATTAGGCTCTTTGTACTTTCTCAATGGTAACCTCAGTCCATTGCTTTAGCTCACAGCCAGCCTATGTGGTTGATGTATGCTAGAACATTGGTTGAAGGGGTTCCTCTTATGCTGGCCATGCCCAGCCAGCAACCCCCGAACTTGGAGTCTCTTGCGTAGGAGAGTGTCGGGCAAATGCATAGTACATGCTTGGTCGTCTTGTCATATATCCTCTTTATATTGGGCTGTGTACAATACTTATATGCAAGCGTTATCTTAGTTGAGAGTGCTCTGTAATAGTTTGCAGGTTCTTTCTGGATAGTCGCAAATAGTAGTCGGCGGTTTTAGGGTTTGGGGCAATTATTACATTTTTTGCCTGCCTCCAGCCTTTGTTGATGTACCACCGTACTTTAAAAGCATTATACGAGGGGGGAGCTAAAAATAACGGGAATTGCCAAAAACGTGATGGCTGATTGTCGAGAGCAACGCGCGGCTGTGAAATTTTGTTTTCTTTTGCGGAAATCGGCCGCGGAGACTATTATAATGCTTAAGACTGTTTATGGGGATGCTGCCTTAAGTAAAACCAAAGTCTACGAGTGGTTTTTACGTTTTAAATTGGAGAAATGTCAATTGAAGACCAACTCCGTTCAGGACGATCCTCAACGTCAAGAACTGACGATAACGTCGACAAAATTAATTTTCTTGTTTGTGAAGACCGTTGCCGAAAAATTGATCAACTCTGTGAGATGTCTGAAATATTATGGAGTTTAATTCTGATGACTTTATCCCAAGATTTGCACATGAGAAGAGTTGCAGCCAAATTTGTTCTTTGCTTTTTCACAGGCAAGCAAATGGAGCGTCGACTTCGGGCATGTTTTGAGCTTCAAGCTCAAAGAGGACCCTGAATTTTTTTTTTCAACGTAATAACTGGTGATGCATTGTGGTGTTATGGATACGACCTCGAAACAAAGCAGCAATCAAGCCAATGAAAGACACTTGGCTCTCCTTGTCCCAAAAAGGTTGCCAAGTGAAGTCAAACATGTGTTGTACTTGCGAAGTTTGTTCTTCCAGGTCAAACTGTTAACCAGTTTTTGGAGGTTTTGAAAAGATTGAGGGAGAGTATTCGGACTGATTCTTTCATCATGACAACGCGCCGGCCCACATCGCTCTCTTCGTAAAGCTGTTTTTGGCCAAAAACGACATGACACTAATTGTACGCCTCCCTTACTCACCGGATCTAGTCTTTTGTGATTTCTTTTTGTTTCCCAGACTCAAATGGGACATGAGAGGAAAACGTTTTGCCACTGTAGAGGAGATAAAACAAAAATTGCTGGAAGGCCTAAAGAACATCCCAATATTTATTTGCAGAGGTGCGTTGTGGTCAAGGGAGAATACTTTGATCAAAATTTGGTGTAAAAATATTAAGAAATAAAGAAGTTATGACGAAATTCTTGTTTTTTTAGACCTCTTCGTATGTATTTGCTTTTTGTAGGGTGTTGAGGCTTTTTAAGTGGTGTGTAAATAAGTGGACGAGGTCTTTCTTTTAACCAGAATGATCGACTACGCTATTAGAGTATTAATTGGACGCAAGCTTACAACAAGGATATGACTGCAAAAATATGTTTAAATTTATTTTATTTGAAAAAATTTAAAAACATGTTTACGGTTTTCAAAATGTATAAGAAAATAATCAACTTTATGAGTACTAATTTTAATTGAAATGTGTAGTACTTTAGAAGTTAAATGACATTTTGGAAAACTGATATAGAAAATTATAAAACAAAAATTATTTTGTATTTGAACAAGGTTTTGAAGTTTTGGAAAACTTGTGAGATAACTATCTATTAAAGTTGTAACTATGAAATTTGAATTTGATTAGTGTAAATTGTTAAACTAAAAAATGAAAATAATTTAAATTTTTACAAATTTTGGAAAACTATTAAGAAATTAAAGTAATGTGTAATAACAAATGTATAATTGTCTGATGACTGGATGTATGTTAGAGCCAATAAATTCTGAAACAAATGACAATTTAGAAATTCTTAGCAAGTAGCTAAAGTAAATTGTAGAAATATTTATTCTTGTATTTAATTCTACTTATTAATATTGTAATACAAAAAAGTTTTTTATATAATTTACATCATCTGGGATATTCCTTAAGACTTCTATAGGACAATATTGTCCATTTCATTTTCTCACCCCGGTACACACTCGCCTTCAGTGCAATCCAATTGTGGACTACAATGGGTAGACAATGTATAGATAAATACAGCTCGCTTTGTTGTCGCGGATCTTTTCAATCAACTTGTGTACATACATATAAAAGGGATACATTTCGTAACAATTTTATAAAACTATGTCATTTGCAGCATCTAAATAAAAAAGTATGAGCCACAGCAATATTCACAATTGTTTGCATATGCAGTTTTATTCAAGGAAAGGGATTTTATATAATTAAATTGCAATATTGATTTATACTTGTTGAAGAATTAAACGTTTTATCTAGATCTTATTTTTTATTCTATTAATTTGAAACCGTTAATAATTTATTGATATTATTATCACGATTCAATATACAATACTTTTTCTTTTTGCTTTCAATAGATCAATGTAAATTGCTTTAGCTGAACATCTTTTATTGAAATAAAAGTTCGTTTTATTATTAAGAATAATGGATCATTAAAAGATCAATATAATTTCATCAGATTGTATAACAAATCTTATTACTGTTGCCTTTTCCTGGTAATAACAGTTGTTTTGCTCATAGAACTGGTAGGTCGTGTGTTTTCCCGACGAAAACTTTAATAAAACTATAACGAGCTATGTGGGGGTGCTGAAACCCCTCGGCGCACGATGAAAGTTTTACATTCAGAACGTCGCTTAGACCCATCATTACCCATAAAAAAGAATGGATAAGGGATGGAGAGGAAGGAAACACTCAAATGACATCATTCCGGGCCGCACTTAAAAACTACTGAATGGAGTAAAGAATTACATGCAATTAAAGTGTAGACAAACGATGCGCGTTTGCTTTCTCTCTTCCTCCTCGTATTTAAATACATTCACGAAATGATTTCATTACATGCCTTTTGTTCTTCGTGTATTAAATTTTACTCGGGATACTAAAGCACTAATGGCTGGCGCAAGCGACAAACGTCATACTATTTACCATCCACTTAATTCAATCATTTGTAGTATTAGAACGGAACAAAGATCCCACATTTTGTTTTTGTTTGCACAACCATCTACTATTCGCAATTCTGTAAGTAATATACATTGTATTGTATTATTAACTAACCGGAATAGAGCATTAAGGGATGCAATATTAATTACAAGTCAGAGAACTACTCATTTGCTATTCTTCATATTTATTCATTAATATTAAAACATTCGAATAATAAATCAAATTAGTTCATAAAATCTTTTATTCAATTTCGGTTTTAAACTTGAGTACGCTCATTGATAAATTAAATTTTCATGTAAATTTAATAAACCCCAGGTAATAGTTCAATAAAGTATAAAAATCCATTCCATTCTTTATATTTGCTTTCTTATATATACAATGCAATTTCTCATTAGATAATCCAAGATGTTGCAGCAACATATTGATGCAATTTAATAAACTAGAAAGGTAGGAAAAGTTTTCGCTATTAACTTTATAGAAACGATCAAAGTTCAAGTATATATTTATATAGTATACGTTCGGGGGCACACTGCCACTATCTTAATAAGGAGTGTCGCAGTGAAATACTCCCAGGCAGTATATATCATTAAATATGATGACACAATCTCCTTTTTACCCTCTCAACCCGACCGACCCCTGCATGTATGCGCTACCGCAGTGAACGGTTACAATCACATGTGAGATCGCATAATCCGGCAGAATCCTGCAGGGGCACCACCGCTCGATAATATTTGTATAAAAATGCTGCGTGCTTTGTATTCGCATGTAGTAGTTTTATTTATTATATGAATGCAACATGATGTGAATCGATGCACAAAATTTTAACAAGGAACTGTTGCATAGTTTGCAAAATAAAATGACGTGTTTATGCCTAACGCAAAAGTTTGCAAAAATAAAATTAATATACAATTGATTATATAATGATAAAAAAATTAATTGTAAATAAAAAGTAAGTCTGGATTATATTAATATTTTTTGTGACTATTGATTGGTTTCTTTCTGTCTACGACAGGCTCCTTCTTCACATCAAGCAACGCACACGAGGCGGCACAAAACGAAACCTCATTACGTGGCACAATCGCAACAAATAATGGCGGCTCTATTGAGCACAAAAGGATGATGTATGGGCCGGCTGGATTTTCTGTTTTCCTACGAAAGGGTACTTTTCGGTTGGGGAAGGGAGCCTCATTACTGCTTGATGAGATATCGTTATGATTAATTTTATCGAGGAAAAAACTGGGAATATATACAGTTTTTTTTTTTCATCATTTCGCCCCCCGTAGTATCGCCTCATTGCGTTTGTATTAAGTCGGAATAATGGGCGCCATCAGCAATTTTATAAATGATGATTTTGCTGCCGTTAAGTGCATTTCGATAAGAGAGGAAATAAGTTAATGGCAAAAGTACGTGGATGTAGAGTTAAAAATGAAAGACAATGTGAATGCATCTAATAGTTATAGTTACGGATTAAATAATATATTGGCTAAATTTAAAATTATTTTTCGTGAATAAAAAAATTATAAAACTAATATTGAAATTTTGAGGCTGTTACGTGTTTGAACTTTATTATAACTTTTTATAATAAAACATTAGTGTAAGGTTTAAAAATAATTTATTGTAATACTATAAGCCACTTCTGGTGAAACAATTGTAGTGTAGTCTACAGTTTTATTATAAAAAGGTATGAAGTGTGCGCCATCTAATAAGAGAAATATTTAATGTTTCATTTCATACACATAAAACGTTATTATAATGGAATAAAAACTCAAATAAACAATGTATTTATCAAATTAGAAATAAATTGAGTTTAAAAATTAAATTATTGAATCAATAATAATTACTCGATTTATCAAAACATTTGTACTCATTGTAACCATATTTTTATAAGTAAAAGAGTATAAGATTATTGTATCTTAGATTTAATTTTTTTAATTTATAATTATAACTCTTTGCGGCATCCGAGTTGGGCTCTAATCGAAACGACACTGAATGAACCGGGAGGAAAGGCAAAATCCAAATTTGGGCTCCGACTTCGCCTAGTTCTTGCAGTTGTTGTTGCTGATGGTGGAGCGATTAGATGTCACTATCACTTTTTTGAACACAGAGACTTTTAATGCTTGCTGAAAAGAAACACTTTTTGAGGTTACCACCCAACGGCCTAAATGTTAATAATTAAGAAATTAGAAGTTATTTTTTCTGCAAGCGTTAAAAATCTCTATGTCAAAGGAGGTGATGGTCATATCCAAACCCTTGATGACATACACTTGGGCGGTTGGATGGGTCACTCCAGAACATGAATACGGACAGATGGTTTTTGTTTACTCGCCCAAATATTAGTTATCGAAAAATTAAAAGTTTTTCTTCTCTGTAAGCGCCAAGTCCCTATTTAGAGGAGGTGATGGCGAAACCCAATTTTTTTATGACTAACACTGGGGTGGGTGGGTGAATAACTTCAGAACGTAATTACGGACGGTTTAAACTGGGATTTTTGCTCACCCGCTTAAGTGTTACTTTTATCATGAAATGTGAAGTTTCTCTTCTCTGCAAGCTTTAAAGTATTCATGTCAAAAGAAGTGATGATGGTATACAAGTTCTTGGTGACAACGACTTTGGCGGGTGGGTGGTTAAAAACTTTTATGTCAAAGGAGGTAATAGATACATTAAATTTTTTGATTCTAAGGGTATACCTGTACAAATATAATGAATCAATGAAATTGGAACTTTTTTTTTTCTGAAAGCATTAAAAGTTTCTATGCTAAACGAGGTGAGGGTGGCATCCATTTTTTTGATAGCAAACACTTGGGCGGGTGGGAGGGTAACTCTAAATTTTGAATACAGTCGGATAATTTAAACAGCTGTTCCTGCCCACCTGCCCAAGTGTTATTTATAAAAAAATTGTAAATTAGTTTTTTCTGCAAGCGCTTATAGAATTTATACTAAATGAGGTGATAGTACGGACAGACGGTTTAAACTAGGGTCCACACGTCCAAGTGTTAGTTATAAGAAATTAAAATTTTGTCTTATCTGCAAGCTCCAAAAGTATCTATGTCAAAAGACGTAATGGTATTATCCAATTTTTTGATAAAAACACTTGGATCTTCAAAACATGAGTATGGACGGATAATTTGAAGTGAGGTTTCAACCCATCCCCTCATTGTTAGTTATCAAAAGCATTTTTTTTCTTTAGCGTTAAAAATCTCTATGTTAAAGTTGCTTGATGACAGACACTTTGGCGAGTAGGTGGGTCATTTTAATTGTAATTTTTCACCAGGCAGTACAGTTTAGTGGGTGTAATTGTAGCTGTTTAGTAATTTATGGGTTATTGGCTGCTCATGTTCTGCTGTTTTGTTAAAAACAACATTACAAACAAAAATCTTAATAGTTGTTAAAATCATTACACGATCTATGAGCCTTCCTAAAGTATTTACTCTTACATCCAAAAATAAACTCTACCTATATCAAATTACTAACATTATTCTATATCAAAAGTTCTGTTGTAGTAACACTCCCAAACTGTTCATCTGCTGGAAATATTCGGATTAACATATTTGAGAGTTTTTAGAAATTTTGGATTATTGTAATCTGCTGCGTTAGTACGTTAAAGGAAATATTTAGATTAATTCATTTGGGTTTTTTAATATTAAAGGACGTGTAATTACTTTTATTACATGAAGATGTTACTCCCCATTAAAAGTGCTTCAACGTTTTTGGAAGTGATTTATTGTTTTTTTATCTTTTCTGCTATTTGGTTTTACAGGCATTGGTGTATTATTCTTTTTAAATAGAGTCAGTGCAGTTGTGTGATTGGTTCTTAACAAAACGGTTAATTTTTTGGAAGAAACACCTCATATGTTGTTGGACTTATAAGTCGTGTATTATATATATATAGCCTATCTTGTTTAAGAACAAACTTGTACAGTACTAATTTTCTTGGTTTGTATGATAATACTTCTCTGCCATTTTTTTATTTGCTACTTTTTTTTAGCGTTTTTCTTGCGGTAGATAACCAGTCAGTTATAACTTATTATTTCTTTTCCAAACGTAAGGAAAGCTGAAGCAAATCCTGTTTTATGGTGTTTATAACAAATCTTATGGTTGGTAAAAATGTGTGCCATGTTGTTTGTTTTATTTCGAATAGTATGTAGCTAATTGTATTTTTAGGTCTTTATTTTTTTTTTTCTACTGGTTTTTCTTTTGGCTGATAAACGTATATAAGGTTTTGTTGGAATCTAAATTTGTAAAAATTGTTGTTCATTGTCGCTAATTATTCTTCGGGGTTTCCACATCCTAGTATAATTTTCTTGATTAAAGAACCATTTTCTGTTTTTGGAAGAAGCTTAAACAAATCAAGAGATATTACTTTAAACCGTTGTGCTGGTACAGAAGTTTGTAATAATTCTGCTGGTTTTAATTACTAGGTTTGTATCTTTGGCGTTCGATACGTTTTGAAACATATTTGGTAATTTGTTGTCGCATTCCGGTTAAATAACATTGAGATACTATACGCTTTAACATTTTCTCAATTCCATAGTGAAATATGTTTCAAAACGTATGGAAGCTGAGCTAGAGGATCCTTTCTGTTCAGATCATGCTGCGCGAACCAAACATTTATACATTTATAAATGCATACGCCATACCAGTAGTTTTGCGCTATTCGGGGTTACCGTGTGAGTACCACCCCAGACACAAGCGTATAATATAACGTCGACGGGCACATATTCCTTTTTCCAATTGTAATTTGTGGGAATACGGTGATTGTGCAACGGAATAGTTTGAGAGCAACAAAACCATATTTTAAGGACTTTACCGTTTTTATTATAAATAATTACGTGTAGTAATGACCTATAAAAGGTCGTTCTTTACCCAGAACCACGCCGTTTCTTCCCTGGCTAGATGAGGCAACCTTATCAGCAAGGTACATACAACGTTATAACCTGTTGTGGGAACATCATTAGATTCTCGCAGAACTTATTCTAAAATAACTCTTCCGGGGACTACTTCTTAGAGTTTTCTCTATGTCGTCGTTTTCTATACTTAACTTATAATCTATATTCTGTTGTCTTTTAGGTACTAATAATACAGGGGCTGCTAGCAGTCTGTCTACTTCTTTTTCTACGATTTCCTTTTCTCTAGGAGTCATTTTATATGGCCAAACAGCAATTGGTTTGTTTGTAGCTGGAAATATTTGAATTAACGTATTTAGGAATTCTTAGAAATATTAGGAGCGAATTACAATCCGCTGCGTTATTTTGAGAATTGAAATTTTTATTTACAATAATGCTATAAAGGTATATAGGTGTGCTGTAGTTATCGAGTTTAGTTTTCTATCTTCTTCGATCTTTGTACCCTTCGTATACTCCTGGGCCATTTCTGTTGCCTTATGTATTGTATGACCAACCAGCCTGGTAACACCGTCTATCCACCGAGTTGGTGTTTTTTCTTGTGGTCATTGTCTGTCAACCTTTCCCTGGACAATTAATTTTTCTAGAGTATCCGATCTTCTAGATACGTGGCCGAAATAACGCAGAATGTTCCGCTTCACTCTCTTAGAAAGCCGGTCTTTGATTTTTAGATCTTCTAATATAGAAGCATTGGTACGGTGCTCCGTTCACGATATTCGAAGCATTCGCCGATACACCCACATCCACATCTCAAATTCCTCTATTTTTCTGCGCTCTGTTTGTTTAATGGTCCAGGTTTCAAATGCATATGTAGCAATTGAGAAAGTTAATGTAGAGCCTTAGCTTTGTTGTTCTGCTAATTGCCGTATCCTTCCATATCGGCGTTAGTTTGGTTGTGGCTGTTCTTGCTATTGCTGCCTCCATTATTGGTGATTAGTGAACCAAGATATATAAATTTTTCTTCTTTCTCAAAACTGGCCACCTGCTGGATATGTTGGGAGTTGTTTGTTTTGTTTATCATGACTTTTGTTTGACTTATATTCAATTCTAGGCCATAGTCTTTGCAGATGTTGCGCAGCTTTGTCATGTTAACTAGAACTAGAGTTCTAGTTTATTCGTCTTTCTCTTACAGCCACACCTCCATCCTACTCGTCCATTACCTTTTGCATAACGTACTTGCTGTATATATTAAAAAGAATTAGCGATAGGATACAGCCTTGTCTCACCCTTGATCTGACATCGAAATTGCCTGAGTACATTTGGTCTACTCTGACCTTTGCTATGCTGTGTTTGTATAGATTTTGTATAAGCTGTATCAGATGGGGAGGTGGTCTCACTTGCTCTAGAATCTGCCAGAAGGCTTTCTATTTGATGGAATCGATCGCCTTCGAGTAGTCAACGAAGCACATAAACATAGTGACCTTAAATTTGCGCGCTTTCTCTACGATCTGGAGTATATTTAGTATTTGTTCTTTTGTGCCCTTCCCTGGAACAAATCCACTCTGTTTATCTCATATTTGTGGGAGAAGAAAAGGCTTTAATCTATTGTTGATTTTGCTGAGCATGATTTTACATTTTACACTTTACATTCCGTGGGAGAGCCTTTTTTAAAAAATGAAATAATAATTGATTTGCACCACTCAGCAGGCTATTGTCTTGAGTTCAAGACTGCGTTGCATAATGAGTGAATTGCCTCAACTCCTACCTCATCTATTGACTTAGTAATTTCTGCCGTTATTTTATCGGTACTAGCAGCTTTTCAGTAGTTCAACCTTTTAATCGCCTTTTTCACTTCTGAATATGAATGATGTGTTGTTTGATGTTTGATTGATGTCACCAAAAAGAGTATGGCAGTATTTTCTACTGACTTCAGCAATCCCTTCTTGGTCTGTTATGATCTCTCCTAAAAAATAAAAAATAAAATTATTTGAATTCTTGGTTTAAATTTTCTGGCTAGATATTGGATTTTATTAAATAATTCATGCGATTTATTGTGGACAGCATGGTGCTCTGCCTCCAAACAAATGTCCTTAATCTGTTTATTTTTGTCGTATCTGTAATCTCGTTTTATTTTATGATTTAGTTGTTTTATCTCACGTGTTTTTTATTCTTACATTTGTCATTTTTAGATACTTCCTTTGATCTACTAGTTGGACGGTGGCATCTGACATTAAGTGTTTTTGCCTGCTTGTTCTTTGAACTGGAGTGCATTTGCTTGCAGCATCTATGATTCATTTTTTGGTCTATTGCTATTTTTTGATTTGTCGATGTCATGAGTAGCTCTTGGTGTTATAGAATTATTTCAGAGTTTCTGAAATTTGTCTAGTCTTGGTGACACCATTCTTTTGTTGGGTGTTGGTTTTCTTGTTATGTGCAGTTGGATTGATAGGTTGGCAAATAGAAGTTTATGGCCGGAACCGCAGTCTGGACCAGGCTTTGCTTTCACGTTCTTTAGGGATGTTTTTCATCGTGTTCTGTTGAGGATAAAATCTATTTGGTTCTTTTATATTCCATTCGGTGATGTCCATGTAGAAAGACGGCGGAGATGATGTTTAAATAGCGTATTTGCAATGGTCATATCATTATAAACAGCAAACTGAAATAGAAGCTCTCTTCTATCATTTTGTATACCAAGCCTAAATTTACCAACAATATTGCGCAGATGATTGTCTCTGACTGTGTTGCCGATTTTTGCGTTAAAATTTTCAACTATCAACAGAATGTCTTTCCGGGAGATGGTTGCTATTGTATCTTCGATCAATTGGTACAGTTCAACTTTCAGTACATGTATCTTGGCATTTATTGAGATTTTAATTAGTCGGTCATTTATGGGTTGGTATCTTTCTACGTATTTGGTTAGTTTCTTGTTTACTACTATCGCAACTCCATTTTGACCTGTCTTATTTGCGCCAGAGATATAAATTACGTGGTCGGCAGTTTCAAAGTGGCCCTGATCCTTTGAATGCGTCTCCGATATTCAGTATTTACCTATTTTTTCTCGAATTAGTTCTCGTTTGAGAATGTGTAATTTTCTCACTTGCCCTCTTACGTTCTATGTTGCCATGCTTAAATTCTTACGTAGTTGCAGGTTATTGGTTTTTTTTCCAGTGGCAGGTTTTCTATGGGATGCCTGGTTGCTCACATCCACATCTCTAGTAGTCATTATTATATGGCCAAACTGCAATTGATTTGTTTGATGATAACTGAATTGCGTGTTCTGCAAACGGGGTTTAAACACTTCCTGGTGCCTTTTCAACAAACTTGTTAGTTGTTGTTGATAATTATTGCTTAACTTATGAGCTTTATTAATTTTGGTAGTCTCTTTTAATGTTATTTTATTTCATTTTTTTCGCATTTAGGTATTAATGCAAAACACTCCTCCGGGATTTTATTAAAATAAAATTTATTTTGAGGAACATTTAAAACTATATTTGTTTTTTCAATAAAGTCTTATTCTATCAGGGTTTTTGTTTTAGTAAGTTTTGGGACTAGAATAAAAGGAATCATTACAGTTTTATTTTCTACTCTAACTTGTATCATCTGCAAGTGACATGTAAATTTGGTCGTACTGGAACGAATAATTTTTTTTTTTAATGTGGTTACACAGTTGTCTGCTGCACTAGTATCTATTATTAACAGATCAGCAGCAGTAATATATATCCATATATTCTTGGGCGTTAATTTTTTGTTTCGAAATTGGCGGCAGAAAAATAAAAACTTGATACGTTGTTGATACTTGTTGATGGTAGTTGTGCATTTTGACTAGGTTTTTTGCAACCAAAACATATAATTGTAGTTTTAGATGATGGAGGCGCAGTTGGTTTGTTGCATTTTGCTTTTGCTTACAAATAGTGTCGAAAGACTTGCTTTAGTATTAGATGGAAAATATAATATTTCAATAAAATGAAAAAAAATTGGAAAAATTTCTTCCTAGGTGGACTTTTCTAAGTCCGATAAGCACGACACCGAATATATTCCATGTAGAGTTGTCAACAAATTTTAAGTTTTTGATAATATTTGGTGTAGAGTTCTTCTGAGTGCTGCTAAATGTATATTTGTGAGAGTTTATGTTGAAATAGGCAAATTTATATTTACAATTAATTTACATCAACTTTGGAGGTTAAAAAAATACAAAAATGCTCTCTTTTTGCTGGGCTGCGACCAACAATTGGTTTATTTGCATTTTTAAGCGTATAGACAGGGTATGAACTTAAAATAGCGCCAGGATTTGTCGGAAATTTTTTGATCGATTTCACTAGTTAATTATTTGTTTGCGTTAAATTTGCGATCTTACTCTGGTCCGTTTCAAATGGAATCGTTACAAGAATGAAATTTTTATTACATAAACAATAATTTACTTAATACTTATTTACTACATTTTTCTTACTATAAAGTAGAATTCTGTCTAGCAGCTGGAAATATTCGGATTAACATGTTTGGGAATTTTTAGAAATATCCGGAGCGAATTACAATCCACTGCGCAAGTTCATTAAAAAAAATATCCAAATTTAAAAATTGTAATTAGGTTCTATTTTGAGAATTGAAATTATAATTTACAATAATGCCATAAAAACTATTTCTTGTTATTTACGTAATTTTTTTTTCCTTAATCCAATTACGAAAAACTCGTTGAAAATTTAAACATTTTTTTTTATATTAAGCAATCAACAAATAATAAATTTATTTTACTTCTTCTCTTCTCCCGTTCTTTTATTTTTTCATTATTATTATTTTATGTTTCCCTCTTTTGCCTCTCAGCAGAATACATTTCATATTCGCCGTACCTGCTGAATGCTTTGCGAATATGAAAATTACAATTAAGCCGGGCGAATTCGTAAAAGGGGAGACATCCCACGCACACAATATATGAAAATAGCAGACAGAGAAAAATCCATTTTTTTTTTCTAAATAAAGAAAGAAAACGACCAAATTTCAATTCGCGCAAAATATCTTATATATTTTCATTCGTTTCTGTCTGAAGTGAATATCTATATCGGTTATATTTCATTCTATCATTGATTTAAATTTAACTTATTGCATTTTTGTCAACAAACTTGAAATATTTAACTTGTTTTACGGGTCATTACGTAAGAAATAAAGCTTGCAAAAAAGTCCCCTTTTATAACCATAAAAGTTATGTAAAACAAGCCGGGGGTGTCAAATTGACCTTTAAGAAATAAATAAAGATAGCATTATGTTGCGAGGGGTTGATTTTTTTGTACGTGTGACCGCGAATAACATTGCATTCAAATTGCGACCCCTTTCTTCCTTTATCTAGCATCTAGGAAATAAGGTGCGTATTATGTAAGCGCTGTTTTATGTTATATCAGCCACCCTCAACCAACCCCCATACGCATCAAGAGCTTTATCGCGATTTCAGTGGAATTGAAATGAGCCATGATAGTAGGGTGCTGCTTCATGTACGATGATGATGTTACTTATTTTTTTATTACTGAAATTATTATGGGGCCGCGATGCTGTAAAGGGATGATTTTCTTATGATGCGCGTAATGGAACATTGTATGGAGCATAAAATTCATGTTTGGGGTTGATAAAATATTTTAAGAAACAAAAATAAAATCAATTTGATAGATCTATATGAGATGCTGATATAATACAAAAAAATCAAAGTTCAATTTAAATTTTATCTTTTACTAACCATAAGTACAAAAATTTCAATTCCATGCTAAAATGTAGGTAAATGTCTGCGTCGGTTCGATCTACATTGATTGTCGGTGAATTATGCGACGCCGTTTCGCGATAGCTCTCCATGTAAATGTCGGATTTGAAGTCTTTTTGCGGCCATTACTTGCCTCCGCCGGCGTACTCTGCCAACATTCACTTCGCCAACGATAAATAAAAAGCGGTATAAGTGAATAATATTCGATAGGATGCTGTTATGTCACAGCTTACTTGAAACCACTACAATCACTTTGAATGTAGAATATATTTATAGTAAGATAATGTAATTCTACCTTTGCATAATCCAATATCAATAACATAAAAATTTATAATTTAGTTTGAAGAATGCTAGATATGTAGTGTTGCTTATTACGGTTTGCATTATAATCAAATACTGAAAATACTTTCATTTTTAAAACTAACATGAAATTTTTTTAAATCAAGTAAGATATATTTTTTCAACATTATTATATGGCTACAGAATATCATGATTAAAGAACCTACGAGAATGGTACGGATAAACTCTATCAAACTTGATTTGAAGCGTCAATAATTATATTTGCTATGGTGATTGTAAAATGGTTTGCGGTTTAGCGGTCAATATAAATGACGGTTTGTTGTACCACAGAAGAAGTGAAGCAAGTGACTTAGCATAGGGAGGATACTACTTGAGAAGGTCTTTGTTTTTCTGGAGATGTGCGTACATTATTGTGACAAGCTCAGAAGAGCGTGGAAGCCAGTTAGTTAGTTCAATTAGTTAGTTGATGATTGATTAAATAAGTTTATATTTAATCAATTATCTGTGACTATTGGTTTGGTTAACTAAATATTTTTACTTAAGTTTCTTTTGTCTACTCTTTTTATATCGACGCATTATACAAAATAATAGAAGGGATTAGTGGATAGATAAAGGTACAATAATTATTCTACAGCGTATTTAATAACTAACTGGAATTATAGAGGTTTTTCTTAAGGTACAGTGAACTATAACTTTCTTTCTTTCTTCATATGTCATTTTTCATAAGCGATTTTTTTATTATTGTTTATTCTTATAGTGCCATACTTGCTATGAACGTCGGCACCCCTTTCGTATGTTTGTGGTGTGCGATAATAGTTCCACACAAACATACGGGACCTACAGTTTAACGTGGAATCCGAACCACACTACTAGGGGTTTACAAAGCAAATACTTGTTTGACATTGCCTTGCGAAGGAGACGACCGCATGGAAATATATTTGACAAACTAGATATTGCCGCTGCCGGGAATCGAACCTGGGCTGCCTACCCTGTACAAAAGTTTTTGCACTAGACCATTGTGCTACGGTCGCCTTTTATTATTGTTTAGACACATTTTTTAATTGACATACCACATACTAATAGAATTCATACATAGTTCTACTATGCCACATTTGCACTAACTGGTGATTGTACTTGGCCATGGACTTTTTTGCAGCAGTAGATCCGGTTGTTTTTGGCGGCTCCGTACCTTTTCTTTGTGGCAGACGTGGGCGGAGGCTTGAGGCTTTTTTGTTCTTAGTCTGGACGGTGTTGCCATTGGTGACAACTTCAGGTACTTTTTTATGAAAGACATGATATTTTTGGTGTCGTTCCGCTGCGTTTTTTTAGGTTCCTAATCGTATTGAATAACATCTTGAAAGTGGAAGGATGAGTACTTTTTTTTGAGGCTTTATGAGGATTTCTTGGTCACGAGTACGTTTGCTATTGTAAAGTTAGTTGAACAAGCTTTATCTGTCGGGCTTTGAGAGTTTATGCTATGACCTTACGTACATTCTATGTTTTGTCAATTTTTTAGCAGGTGTTCTAAAAGATTAACTTAGTGTGTTATGGGCTGGTTCTGTGCTATTGATTAAGCTGTGAGGTTTTTTATATGTGATTTTGGGAATGCTCTTGCAGTCTGTGCGTAGGACTTTGACCTTAAAAAACTCTAGTTTTAATTGGCAATTTTGTGCTTACTTTTTTGGTATTAGGTAATGCCTTTGTCAGACGTTCGAACACACATAATGCGTCTTTAGATGTTCTTCTGTTTAGTATGTAAGTACATATATAGATCTTTGATGTTTGGCCGGTATAATAGGCAACTTAATATACACAAAAATTATGTTAGCTGTGTTTAAACTTATGTCTTTGCCCGTTTTAGCAACTTTCAATTCTAGAACCGTCGTCTATGGAATGTGTAAAATGTAAGCACAAATGCAAAATGCTAAAACGGTCTAAGGCATGAGTGCATTCATAGTCAACATAATTTTTGTGTATATTAAGTTGCCTATTATACCGGCCAAACTATTTGTGTTAAACTGTAGTTATGGATGGATCTTGCTTCAGTTCCGGTTTGTGCTCAGCATTGTCAACTTGTTTAATTATGTTGTTTTTTGTTATAATATTGTCGATTTCTACTTCCAGTTTAAGCTTTTGACTACCTTGATTCTTAGCAGATATGAATTAAATCATGCCTGATAAGAAATTGCGTGAGTTGATAATCCGCTAGCCCATGTTTTCTTATTACCCATTTACCTACGTGTTGAGGGTCGGACTGTATTGTGTTGCACATACACACACTTGTATAATTACCGATTTGCGGGACAATATATGTATTACATATATAGTGTACAAATTGATGTATGGAAAATAAAACGATTAAGTTTAAAATATTTTAAGGAATAATGCTTTATTTTTATTCTTCTCCAAAAAATATTCCCAACTCAATTTCTAACTAACTTACAATTACAATTATTATTACATATATATTGGTAGAAGAAAAGTTTTAATAACAATTTTTATAAAATTGTTTAGTTATTTAAATATATAAAATAATGATACCTAGAAATAATAAAATTTAATAATAAAGAAAAGTCATTCACAACTAAAAGGTACGAGTTAAAAATACATAAACACGCGCGCACACAAATCGCACTTAACTTAACATTAGAGTCTGTTAAAAGGATTTGTATATGTATTAGTTATTGAGGATATAACGTTTGGTTTGGGTTTGTCTGGTGAAGGTGTGGGTAAAGCTACGGGGTTTGGGGGCTAAGGTACTGATGGTGGTGCTATTGATGTTGCAACTGGTTGCTGTGGTATGACTGATTTGTTGTCATTACTAATTGATGGTTTCCTATTGCTTATTGTTGGTTGATTACTTGTTATATTATTTGCTGTTGTATTAATAGGTAACATTACAGGGGGCACCTGTTGTGGTTGTGATCTTTGTAGAAGCTTCCGTAAATTTGTCGAATTATTTCCAGCTGCAGGATTAGGCGATTTTTTCATCATCTTCTTTTTTTGGTGCTTTCTTATTTGTATTACCAGTTTTATCGTTAACATCAATTAGTTTTTTTTCTAGTTCCTGTTGTTTCTCTGCGGTTTGTTTATTTTTTGACTTTTCTGGCATTTGTTTATGTGGCTTTATAGGCAGGCATGATGCAACGTAGCTTTCTAGTTCACGCAACGTTGATGGTTTGAGGGTTTCAAAATCAATTTCGATTTCATCAGGATTGGAGTCCCTAAGTGAGGGTTCTCTCGACTGTATTAATTGTACAACCCTTTCCAATTTATCACCTGGCAATTTATTAATATCCAATGACAGTTGGCGATTCTCATCATAAGACATGGGAAGTGCGTTGCCTTCATCTTCTGAATCAAATGCAATAGCCGCAGCCGGTTTTTGTCCTCTTGTTTCCAGACTACTGCTGTTTGGTACCATCTCTTTAATCTTGTCTTTCTGCATTTTTAATTGTTTATTTTGTTATTCTTCTTCGGAATCTTCTGTATCACTTGAAGATTCTAAACTGGATCCAGACTAACTACCTTAGGATTTTACGACTGATCCAACCGCTGTCACCAAATCTTGTTGTGGGTCGGACTGTATTTTGTCGCACACACACACTTCTATACAAATAGAACGATTAAGTTTAAAATATTTTAAGTAATAATGCTTTATTTTTATTCTTCACTAAAGAATAGTTCTCAACTCAATTGGCAACTAACTTACAATTACAATTATTTTTACTTATATATTGGTGGAAGAAAGGTTTAATAACAATTTTATAAAATTGTTTAATACTTTAAATATACTTTAATGTGTATAAAATCTAATATAGTTAAACCTTTCTTTCATAGCAATTTATTTTTTATCTAACATGCATTTTTTCTTATCGGAAGGTATAACATAGCAATGACAAATCATAGATAAGCATCTACGTGACCGGTAGAGAATGCAATGTTATCATCTATTGACGTGTGAATCACATTACAATTTTATGTATATGTGCGTTTTCACACTTTGTATACTAGGAACGAGGGCATTCATTGTACACAAAATAATTCATGGATTGGGATTTTTAATTATTTATCTTTAACCGCTCTTTTGTCTATGCATCTTTTTTTTTTAAATTACTTCTTTGTTGGTTTTCCTGCCCACCATCCAGGGTTCAATAGTGGTCATTGCATTACTTCTTTATATTCTTTTACAGTTTTTATTTCATCTTCCTTTTCTACAACGCTCACCTTAATGTTTTCATTGTCTATTGGAATTATTTTTATAATTATGATTTTTAATTTAACCATATTCTGGATTTTACCTTTTCTTTTTTTTTTCTGCAACTTGTCATACTTGATTTTGTTTTTGTGATTATTTTTTGTCTATTTAATTTGAGTTTTATATCTTCTTTGAATAAGTATTCAAGGATTATGCTTTGTTTTTGCTTTGGAGATGCAGCTAAAACATTTTATGCATATTCATTTCAAATTATCTTTGACTTAACCAATGGTTTTTGTATATATTTTTTATAACATTTTTTTTGTGATTTTATTCACTCCTATACGTTTGTTTACTGTTTGGTGAGGCTGAACTCAACTCATCTATTTCCATTAACATACTGCTTCTTCAGGCTGGCAGGCTTTTATTTTTAATCTAGTCATTACTAATTCTACTATTACTAATCTTTAATTTGCTTCGCAAATTTTGCCACAAATTTATTTCCTATTGTTCTCTTACTGTACAGGATGTGGATTCTTCGTCCTTTTCTGGTATTTCTTTCTTCTTACATGATTTATTTGTTAAAAAAATATTTACATTTTATATTTAGAAAATTTTTTAGCATCTCCATATCATCTAGAATCTTAAAGATTCTTTACTTTATCTTTATTCTTTTTCTTTTTATTTTCTGTTTTTAAGTCTACTTTTTTTTATGTTTGCAGTTTCAGTTCTTATTTTTTTAATCTTTATTGGTAAGGTTTTTTTTTTTCTTTTTGAAGGGCGCCCTGTAGGCTGCGTTTAGGAATGTGGTTTTATCTACTTATGGTAGAGGTAACTCGGTTAAATTGACCGGTCGTTTGTGAATTGAATCTTTTAGATCTGGTTTGATGAGTCTTGCCAGTTCGGGATTGAAGTGAACCGTGAGATTTTTGAAGTATTTTTTGGCAAAAGCTTCAATGTGGTGTAGAAGTGGGAGAATCTTGACGTCGGTCCAAACATTCATGTTTTGGACAAACTATGGAGCTCGAGCGAGCATCTGCAAAGTCTTGCTTTAAAAGGCGCCAAGACGACTGAAGTGGTTGTTTGCTCTATCAGACCTGATGTTAATTTAAAATGAGGTTCTCGTGAAGAGAATGTCTTTGCTTTTTTTTATTCACTGTGACGCGCCAATCATCCAGCCAATTTTCCAGATTGGAGTTGGTTTGATGAGTACATAAGTGCTGTGTCATCAGCATATTGAGCCATTTTAACCACGTGCATGATTTTCAAAGGTATGTTGGCTACGAGTAGGTTAAATAGATGCGGCGAGAAACGGGGGCCTTGAGGTACTGGAGCCGTGATCTGCCGTAAGGTAGAAATGTATTTTTAAGTTTCACTGCTAGTTTCTGCGGTTTAGATACGATGCTAACAGCTTTATAAGACGCAAAAGAAAACGTTGTCTGATCAGTTTGAGGAAAAGTTGTTAGTGCTTAACTTTGTCGAAGAAGACCACACTTGTGACTTTTTTCAGTCTGAAACTTTCTACAATTACGCGGTTAAGTTGATGGACGTTTGAGTGATCTTATCTGATCCCATGTTGGTGGGAGGGGAGAAGATTGTTTGCTTCCGTGTGCGTGTGCTCTTGAATAATGTCCAAGATGCTGTTTTCTATGCATGCATAGTAGGTCGATAGTTTTGGAGAAACTTCTTGTCTTTTCTAGGTTTACAGCTGTTGACATGAGAGCCTTTCTAAACTGTGAGAAAGTGCCTTGTTCTAAGAATTGCATTAGCAATATTGATGAGTGCTACTATTATTATGCGAGAACATTTTAGAGTTTTGTTTGAGATTTTACTAGGCTAGGAGCAGAACGGGATTTGTTTTTTTTTTTATCAAGTGTGTGTTTCCAGAAATTTTTTTGTCAAACTTTTGAGATGTATGCTTTGGCTTTTTTCTCAAAAGTGTGTTGCATCCCATTTTCATCATGAATGGCGGGAATGGGAACCCGTCTGATTCTAAAGGCTTTGAAGATCTTCTACATCGAATTTTGATTCTCTGAGAACGATTTTAATGTCTTTTTCTAGCACTGGTTTTTACGTGGCTGTTCCGACTTTGTTATGAAATTCATTTAGCATTTTGCCATTTTTGGGATCGCAATATCTTTGGCGGCATTTCTTTTTTGAATCAATGCTTTTGTTTTCCGAAATAATCTTAGAGGATTATTGACGCAAACCTAAAAGGTTTTAGAAGTTTTTTAAGGTTAGTTGGACCTGAGTAGTCAAAAGTACTTTTTTTTAGTTGTCAGGCTACCAATGCTATCTTCTAGGCATCGAGAGAAGAGAGTCCGATTCCGTATAGTCCTTTTTTTGGATCCCCTTTCTTATAGCTCCAGTAATACCGGATTGAGGTTAGTGTCGTTACCGTAGCTTGCGAGTTGAGTATTGCAACATTGATAACGGCCTCTCGGTGGCCCGCGGTGCTATAGTGAGTGGGTTTGTTTGGACCCAGAACTTATAAGCTTTTTTGCTCCACGTAGTCCAACAGAGTTTGACCCTTGGCATTGGCTGTTAAGCTATTCTAGGATCCATGCTTTGAACTGAAGTTTTCAGCAATTATTGTGGGATGTAGGTTAGCGTAAGTTATCGAAATCCGCCGTTTTGATACGGTTTTGCAGTAAAATGTAAGCGGAAGCGATCATCATTGTGCTTACCTCTGGCACTGTCACCCCTATCTCATTAGATTTGAGAGAAAGCAAGTTGCGTGTATTTACTTCGGAGTGATTCAATGGTTTTTTTTGTAAAGATCGGAGTTCTTATCTGAGATTTACCTATCTTCTTATTTTTTTTTAATTTTAGATATTTTGTTGCGCTGGAGGAGCAACAGTTATTGCGAACGACTTGTTGAGTTGGCACGCGCTTGGCTGCCGGTCTGGTGTTGATGGCCTTTTTATGAGCGGGCATTGTCTTCAGGTAGGCCTTGCATTTCTTGAAATATGCGAGATGAACACAAAGCGCACTTAGGCGCAGATTTGATAGGGCAGGCCACCGATTGGTGGAGCCTTGAACAGACTTGACAGACCCGGTCTGAACTGCATCTTTTGGCAGTGTGTCCGTGCCTCTGGCAAATCAGACTCTTAGAAATACCTCTGGCCTATTTTTGTGTTCTATCACCTACTGAGTAGGTTGTTGAGATCTTTGGCTTTCTTTGGGAGTTGCAAAGCGACCATTGATGAGCGAATAAGTTTGTTGCTCATTCGGTGGACATTTGTGGAACTGAAACTCAGAGCTCCTAGAGCTTGGTTTACGTTCTTCTCGGTGAGGTAGGTCAGGATCTTTAAAATTATCACCTCGGCGCAGCGTTTGTCTGAGGACGTCCAAGTATGATGCTTGGCATTGCTAGTTTAAGGTGGGCAATTGCTGCCTGATGATCGGCGGTTGAAGGCAGAATTATGCGGATTATAGGTATTCTTTGCAGAAAGGTAATTAGTTTTATTATCCTTAAAGTCTTTGGGTATTTCTGAACATTTTTGCTTTTTGCGAAGCACAATTGCCGCGGGTTATTTTTAAAATAATGTTAATTACGACTTTTCTGCATAATTTAAGATACACTACCCTTTCAAGGTTTGAGACATTTTATATTATATAATGAGAGGATGAGAGTATTGTTAGAAAACATAAAAAATACATTACATCATTGAAGCGGATTGCACTTAGTATGATTCTTCCAATTTTTGATTGTATTACGGTTGGTTAAGATTAACTTATCATTTGCACATAATAAACTTTATGATGATCAAAAATATAAATATAAAATAAATATTTTCATGAATTTAAAATAAATGGAAACATTTAAAAATGATTAACAATTTTATTTTAGCTTGTATTTTAAATGTCAACATATTTGAAAATAATGTATCAGTATAGTGCTTTATTAAAAAAAATGTACTGCGTACATTACAGTAAAATCCATTTTGCTAAAACAATTTTATTTTATATGCTCACTTTTATTTAATTTTCCACATTTTTTTTATTATTATTATCATTCATATAAATATATTTTGGGGGAAAAGTTTGCAGTGCGAATATAAAGTGATTCAGTGAGCGGACGAATAATTTTACGGCGCCGCCGAGAAATCAAATGCAACATAAAATTTACTACTACTAAATCCGCGTTATTTTATAGTTTATTTCGCGAACGAATGCATCCGCCCACTACTAACATCCGTAAATGTTCACTTCATATATTCATGTTCAGAAAATATATAACCAAATCGTGTTGCTGCATGTATATAACTAGATATTTAAGCATTTGCCAAAATTAATATCGTATTTTTACTTATAAATTACTAACTGAACTGTAATATAGTTTTTTCTGTAACTCGAAACTCGAAACTAATCTCAAATAAGATTGTATTATTGGAATTAAGGATTATTAATTCCAAGTTATTAAAATTAATTTTGATTTCAATTTCTACTTGGGTTTTGCTTATACCATCATCAGGAATAACATTGTTAGATAATAAAATTAATTAATTAGTTAACAGATTTACTTAAAATATAAAGTTATATTTAAAAGTTGTACTTTTTTTTTTATTTAAAAAAAAATGTAATACTAAATAATTTTCTTTATACAACTAATAAAATATTTAAGATTTAGGTGGCTTTAATTCCTTATCTTTTTAGCTATTTTTTCATTCTCTGAGGGGAATAACATGTGTAATAAATCAGGCGATAAAAATCCTCGGGCATGTTTTCCTTTTCCAGTTCATTAATTTATGAGAGTTGTGTGGCCTTAGTGGGTCTATATCCATATGAAATATAGTCTGTTAAATCGGGGAATCAATCTGGATATTCATTCTTCTTATCGCGATACTATTTTTTTACTTAATTTGCACAAGAAGCTAATTAACTTGAACGAACTTAATTGCATAATGGTGTGTTATATATTTTAACAATTTTTGGTATTAATAGTTGCTGGCTGAATTGTCTAAATATTCAAGCGTATTATTTACCTGAGAGTCTCTAAAGTTCTTATTAAGTAATATAATTCTTATGGCGGGACTAAAGCGAGAGAGTCGGAACACGTGGCCTGGCCGTTCAGAAGCCGCGCATGTTATCGGACTACTGGCACGATAAATTATTTTATTGATGTCAGGTTAAGTGTAAAATTGAAGCCAACAAAATTGCTGATGTTACTCTAAAATGCTAGAAGAGAATCATTTTATTAATTTAATTTTATACTAATGAATTTAATTTGTGGAAGCATCAAGTCTTATTTTTACTTTGAAAAAATAAAATTATAAAGCTTCTTCAGCTTCTGTTTAAGTAAGTTTAATTCAATTATTAATTAAATTATTAAGTATTTGCTGTTGAAAGATGTCAGTAGTAGTCAGGCTTATATTTAAGGCCTGGTTGCACAGTGCGAGCTAGCATCCGAGCTAGCCTAGTCAGTTACTGCAGTGTAGCTACTCACACCGTGTGACCGCATTATTCGAGTTACTGTATCTTGCCATTATTGTATGATGGAGTCACACGGTGCGAGTAGCTGCACTGCAAGTAACTGACTAAGCCATGTCGGATGCTAGTTTACACTGTGTCTTCTTCTTGCGGATCCTATCCTATCCGTTCCGGACGTTGGCAGCCATTCTAGCTATGATCACTTTATTCACTGCTGCTCTGAATAATTCGGTTGTTGTTTTGGCGAACCAGGTTCTTAAGTTTTTTAGCCACGAAATTCTTCTTCTTCCTGCAGCTCATTTTTCTTGCACTTTTCTCTTTAAAATGACTTGCAACAGATGATATCTGCTTTTGTTTTCTATAATATAGCCTTAGTATTCGAGTTTTCTTATTTTTACAGTGGCCAGTACATTTTTTTTTTCTACGAAGAATTTCGATATTTGTGACCCGGTCTGTTCATGGCATCTTCAGCATTCTTCGATAAAGCCACATCTCGAATGCTTCTAGTTTCTTGCTTGTAGCTTACGTTAATGTCCAAGCTTTAATCCCATAAAATAAAACAGAGAACACGTAACATAGCAGGAATCTTGTTTTAGTTTGTAAATTAAGTTGTGACTTTTAAACATAGAACTCATTTTGATGCGGACTTTTACCTCATGCGAATGGTCCTACTGATCATTACTCTTTCAATGGGTTGGTGGTTGATTAATATTTTGCATCTTGTGATATTGTTTTGTTAATGACCATTAGTTTTGTTTTGTTAATGTTAATGTTAATATTCAGTCTTTGATTCTCTTGATTGTCTGCAAATATTACAGTGTTGTCTGCGTAGCGGATGTTATTTAGCCTTTCTCCGTTTAACGCAATTCCTACGTCTATGTCTTATAGAGCTTTTCTAAAGATGTATTCTGAGTATATATTGAACAACAGCGGAGACAATATACACCCTTGTCTCACTTCACGTAGAATCTGTGTTTCCTCCGTTCAGTCTTACGGAAGCAGTTTGGTTCCAGTAGAGATTTATGACTATTCTTAGATCTTTTTGTCTAGTCTGATGTCTTGTAATATTTGTACCATTCTATGATGTTTTATGGAATGGCACTTGGTTGCTGAAGATGGCTGCAGTGGGCACACAGCCCACTGCAGTCTTGAAACCAAACTATGTAGGTGATACTTGTTCCTCACATATTTTATATATTCTTTGGTGGATGATTTTGTGGAATATTTTGAGTAAGTGGCTCATGAGGCTTATCGTTCTGTAATCACTACATGATCTGGCTTCAGGTTTTTTGGGCAAACTGATAAATTTTGATTGTAGCAATTTGTTGGGATTTGTACCCGAGTTGTATATATTGTTGAACAGTGATGTTATCCATTTAACATTTTCTTTATCAAGAAGCTTTAGCACATCGGCTTTAGGCATCAACTCCCATGCAGGCAAGTAAGCACCAACTTTAGAGTGTGAGTTTCAGCCAACTCTAGAGTGTACTTTGTATTTATGAGCGGATGGATGACGTTGTCGGTACTAAATCTTTTGTTGGGCCCTGTTGGCTGTTTTTGCTGTTTTTGGCTCAGTCTACTTTTTGTTTTTTTGTTTATGCTCAATCTTATGGGCGATAGGTGATACTTTTCAAGTAAAAATTAAAAAAAAATACAGTTTTATTAAAATAAATCAAAGAAATTTTTTAACTATAAATCTACAATGATATGTGGGGTTAGGATCACTTGCAGTATTTGATGTTGCCATTAATTATGGAGGCAGGTCTTCCTTCAAGATGGTCTGACTTGCAGGCTTTCACTTTTTGCAGAGGTAAGTCCTAGTCAACTTTGGAATCTTTAGCAAATGCTTTAACTAATGTTCTTATGAACGATTGGATGGGAATGATCAGTTTGTAGTCGAAATACTAAGAGCATTTTTAGTTGAAGTTAGTTTTGTTTAATTTTTAAGTATTTGCTGTTGAAAGATGTCAGCAGTAGTCTTTCAGTTTGTCCAATAATTGCTCAGATTTAGGCATTAACTTTCATGAGCGAAACTAAGAGCATTTTTGGACAAGGTCGGTCTTAATCAACTTTGGTCTATTTTTGGTTAGATGCTACTGTAGGATTCTAAGAATATTATGGATGAACAAGGTAACCAACGAAGAAGTATTACTTTATATGAACAAGAGAGGGGAGATAATTAATACTATTAATAGAAGAACACATAGGAAGACAAAAATGTCTTGGTGAAAAAACCTTAGAAAATGGTTTGTTAGCTGCTCGACAGATTTATTCAAAAAAGTGGTGAATAAAGAGTGGAAACAAAAGAAGGTGGCTGTTGTGGTTTTTAGGTTTATCCAAGATTGGGTCAGATTTAGGCATTAATTTAAGAAATTGATTTTGTGGAGTAATGGTGCTTCAGCTTGGAAGCTGGGTATTTTAAATTACTCTTCTGTAGCTTAGCTTACGGTAGTCACATTCTACGCATTTTTGTTCTATGGACTTTTCAACTTTTTTGGTTATTTTTGTCTTTATGTTGCGTTGATTTTCTTGTTTATCGGAGTTTTTATTAATAGTTTTTTATAAGCAATTGGATTACGTTGCGTTAGATTAGACGACTTTGTCATAGCGCATCTGTATACTAAAGATTGAGGAGCAATTGAGCTTTATGGGGAAGTGTATTTTCATCTCCTAGAACTCTGAATAGAAATATTAGCGCTGGATCATTTTATCATCCAAAAAGTAAGCCAAACTGATCAAAATTGTTCTTAATTGATCTTAATTAGTCATAAATATATCACTTTAATCACACCATAAGTATTTATTCTTTATTTGAATAATATACCTGGAAGCTATTTAATGCGAGGTAGTATTCATTCAAGGTTCAAAACATTATATAAATATGCAATATTTTTACCCTTGAATACTACTACCAATACAAACATAATTGCCTCGAAGCGGTTGGTAATGAAATAATCTGCTGAGATAATTTAAGCCCATGTCGTAAAGACACTATATACATATATGGTTACACTATAACACAAATACATTGTATTATAAAACTAACTGTAGTAACTACGATTACAGTATTTTTAATACTACTCAACTTTGTTAGAGACATTCCTAAGGCTTTCTGGAGCTATGTGTGAATAACTTTAATACTAATCTACTTTGATATAGACACTTTCAAGACTTTCTTGGTATATGTGTAAATAACCTCAAACACCTGTGAAGAACCTTAGTGACCTTGATGCGAAAGCAATCCTAATGTACAGGGTGGGGCGTAGGATTAATTTTGAAAATTAAATAAAAAATTGTATACGTTTTATTTTTATTTTTTGCTTGTTGCACAACATGAGAGATTTAATTTCAATCCGTTTTTTTTTTTTAAGTATTTATGTTGCTCTTTACTGTCAATACATTAATTCAGTCGAGTTTTGGCATGTTGATTGTTATATTGACAATTTTAGTTTGGATGCTGTTCTGTAGGTCTTTTAGGGTCTGTGGACAATCTTTATAAAGTAAGGATTTAAGATAATTTTACAGGAAATAATCACCTGGGGGTAAATTAGTCAGGAAGATCAGTCTTTAAAGAAAAGGCAAAAAAACTTCTAGATTACTGTTAATTAACTGTTTGAAATCACAGTTATTTCATGATTGTCTTTTGAAAAACGTAATAGTCAATAGTTTCTACTTTTGAAATTGCACACCATACTCTGACATGATTTGGATGAGGGGCTTTTTAAGTTTTCTGAGATTTGTTTTGATCTTGTAGCGCATATTCTGTTTGTTAACACCGTTATTAAGGTGGAAATATAGCTTTTCAGGAAAGAAATCAAGTTTGTAGTTGGTTAAAGTGTCAACCAACTGTTTACATGATGTTTGTTGGGTTACATAATCTTGTTCCATTAGTTCTTGGGTCACAGCTATTTTGTATAAGGACAAATGGAGTTTATTGTGAAATCAATTGCTTGTTTACATTCAGAGCTTTTAGGAGACCGCTGCAGATTTTAGATAAGAAGCAAGTCATTAGAAAAAAATTTAAAGTAAAGACCAAAGGCACATTGCACAGCAGTTAGTTTGTTAATTTATTTATTTGGTCTATTTCTGCTATCACATATAATAAAAATTTAGCAATTCCAACCAAAATTATTGGGTTCTTTAGCGTGCACGCAACATTTATGGGAGTACATAAAACCTACTTTTTCTTATCCGAAACAATGCGAACTTATTACAACACATTTTTTCTTAATTGGAAAAACTGATTCATCACCATATAGGGATTTGAACTTGAGACTTTTGATTTAGGGGCGGTTACGTTGCACCGCAGTGACCGAGCGACTGTTAAATAAATAGGCTTCTACGGTAAAGCACGTCTTTCATTAAGTTTTTCACTAACACTCTCTGATTTTTACTAACTACTGCTATGTTATTTTTGCACAAAGGATTTTTTTATGCTCATCTCTGTACTTTGTTATAGATACCACCAAGACCTTCTTGATCTATGTATGACTAATCTGAGGTCGTTGTAAAGTACTTCATTGGCCTGTACTACTTATACAGACTTTATTGGCTTGTGTTTAAATAACATTTATAAATTGCTTCAATGACTTTAATATTATCCTGATGCACTTTGTTATGCACATCTTTAAAACTTGGTCTATGTGTGAAACACAAATCCTGAAACAGCTAGTAAGATTTTTTGGTCTATATGTGAATAATCTCTAACTGTTATGATTTTTGAAAGGTTTGATACAAAGCAATGTTAATGTACTTGTTATTTTTGCGTAGGAAAGGAAAAAATCTTCAAAAGACACTGTGCAGCTTGTACTGTCCAGTAGTATCTGGACTAAAAAACCCACTTTTTCTTTTCTTACCTTGAGGTGGTTTGTCTGGCGCTCCTTGCACTGCGGTCCTATTGGTCCTTTTGTACATCTCTGCTGTTCTACTCCTTTAGCAGCTCTGTCTCTTCAATAAAGTCTAGTATTTTTAGCCAATGAGTTGTTTTTAACATATCTCCTGTTGGGTTGTGTTTGCCAAAGATGGCTATGCGTTGCTGTTTGAAAGTTTCGCATTCAGTCAGTAAGTGTATTGAAGTTTTGTCTTTTTCCATAAATCCGCGGCATAGAGTGTCTTTTTCTATTCTTATTCTATGCAAGTGATTCTTGAGTTTACAGTGTCCGGTTATCAGTTCTGTGAGCCTTTGTAGTCTGATGCGACTCATTTGTGTTACCACTGTTTTAGTATCATGCGATGGTTCTGTTAGGAATAATCTTGAATGTGTTAATTCTTTACAGCCTATTCACAGGTTGCCTCAAGTTTTATGCGGATTATATTTTTACCGGTTTCGTATGGGATTTCTAATTTCTGGTCCAGTGAATGTCTTCTTTGCTTCTTGTTTGGCAAACCTATTTGTCATGAGGTATTCTTTTGTCCCCTTGCTGTCCATACCAGGCGAACTTTGCAGGTTGTGGCCACTGCTTCCAGACTGTATATGCAAGTCATAACCAGTTTGGATTTTATTACTGGCTATTGCACGGCCTGCAATGCCGCTTGACTGTTTGACATGATAGTTATTAGTCTGTCCGGTTTTAGTTCTTTCTTGATCATGTCCCTGGCGCACCACTTAGTGGCAGTCACTTTTGCTTGAAAAATTGAGGCATGTTTGCCCAGATGTAGCGAATTTTGCTCTCTTTGATGTTTGTTCACGTAGATTCTAGAATGTACTTCTTAATATGTATGATAGCTTAGTGGTAGAGCGCTTGCTATTATATATAACAGTACGATGTTTAATCCCAGACATAACTAATTAAGAACTTGCTTTTTATCTACCGGGGTTATTCAAAAGTCACTTGATAAGCCGGTAGTTCAATTAACCCTCTTTAAACAAGTCTTAAACTTACTGCGGCTATGTAAAATAGCCGTGAGAAGCACAATAAATAAAACACACAAGATTTTATTGGTCTTTGTGTAAATATTTTTATATAGCTGGGAAGTACTACCACCTTCTTTGTGACTAGCTTCTGCTTCTTGTTGTTTCTTTTAGAGCTTTCATTGGGTTACTTTGGTTGTCTTGCTGTCGTTATTTTTTTGAGCGAGATAATTTACTCAACTCGATTTTCATTTAATTATATTTTTAGCGAGATCCCTATTGCTTTCTGTGTTGTTCTATGACGTATTTTGCGATTAGTACGATGTTATCAGCAAAACGGAGATGATAGAGGTATGCACTGTCGATATTTAGTCTTCTACACTCCTCTACTTGTATTTACTTTGTTGATGCTTAGTCTTTGTCAATTTTTGCATGAAGTGTTGTGTTCTTATAGACATTTCTAATTATACTTTGAGTCTATTCTAGCGCTTTCTATGGTCTTTAGAATTGACCAATTAGTGGGTGTAAGTGGTCTATGGTACTGTATCCGCTTCAGAAGCCGGCATGGTCTCTTCTGGTGGCTGGTAGAGGTCTAGTTTTGCAGTTAAGCGGTTGCGGGCGATTTTCTTGAATAATTTGTAGGTAACAAACTAATTGAGCGGATGTTTTTGATGTTTTGTTTTTAATAGATTTATGACCTTTGCGTTGCATTATTTTTTAGGAATTGTGTTTATCTTGCATAAATTTGTTTTGAGGTAGTTTGATTTTTTCCGGACATTTGCTATTTTTTATATTTGCGAGGACAGATCTTATTTCTTGTATTGATACTTTAGGAATCTTTTCCGATCTAAAGTTTAGAATTTTGTGTTTGTGTTTTAGATGAATATTGGTCGACATAAAATGTTTCAACTAGTTTAGGGATTTGTTCCAGGTTCAACACTTCTTTGCTTGTTCTTGAGCTTGGTTATTCTTGTTTTTCTTGTAGCGAGTTTAGACCTTGGCACTTTTATGTTGGAATTGTTTTTGACTGCGGTCTGAATGCTGGTTTTTAGTATTATTTAGTTACTTATGCCAAAACTTTATTATCAAAATGAGTGTTCTTTAGTGCAAACGTTGACGAGGTGGCCCTTCACAGTCGACTCTTTAACGTTTGGTGGCCAAATTTGAGACGACGGGTTTGGTAAATAATCAGCCAACACCTGTACGTTCAAGGAACGCAAGGTCGGCGGAAAACATTGCTGTGGTCCGTGAAAGAACCCGAGGCAGTCGATTCCTTGCCGTCCACATGAACTCGGGCTTTTGCAAACTTCAATTTGGCTCATTTTGGTCCGGACTTAGGCTTACACCTGTACAAGATCTAATTGACTCAAGAGCTCAAAGTTCATGATCATAGACACCTCAGCTTGTTTGCTGTCTGGGCTTACAATTGAAGAGGACTCCAATTTTGGCTTAAAAATTATCTTTAGCGACGAGGCGCATTTTTGGATGAATGGCTAGGTTAACAAAACAAAAACACAAACAACAAAATTTTTGTATATGAGACGACACCAACCTACACGAGGTTTACCAGGTGATAATGCATCTTCAAAAAGTTACCGTTTGGTGTGGAATTTGGGCTGGCGGGGTCGATGGTTCGTACTTTTTTGAAAACGACGTTGGTGAGGCGGTCACCGTCAACGGCGAGCGCTACAGAGCGATGATAACCAATTTCTTATGGCCCAAATTGAACCATGTAGACCAAAACGACATGTGGTTTCAGCAAGAAGGCGCCACGTGCCACACCACGGACGATACAATTGACATTCTGCATGAACGTTTTGAGGGTGATGTGATTTGGCCACCAAGGTCATGCGATTTGACCCTGCTAGAATTTTTTCTTGTAGGGTTTTTTGAAGTCGCAGGTCTATGCAAATAAACTACAATCGACCGATGCCCTAAAAGTGAACATAACACAGACGGATCTATGCGAAAGAGTCATTGAAAATTGGACCACTCGGATCTGTGCCATTATATATATATATATAAATATATAATAGAGTCAGTATTAACGTGTGGTACATGTGAAAAGTTTTAATTCTATGCTATTGTGCTAAAAAGGGTTTATCTACATGTTTTTTTTTTAATTTTAAGTATTATATTTGATAATATGTATCAGATAGTACGTAAACTAATTTTTATGGAAATTAAATTTATAATTAGTCGTGTTTACATTATTATTCTCATCAATCAACTACAAAAGCTAGTTTGTGAATACGCCTTTCTTCTTTATCGCGGCTTTATAGTTGTAGTGTAGGCGTTGATTGTGCTCAAACAACAAAATAAATAAATTGCTAAGTTTACTTATTTTTATTCTGGCCAACCAATAAAACTGACTACTGAGTTATTATTATTAAAATATAATTGACAAATATGTAATACCGTATTGGCATTCGAACCCATAACATTGACGTAGCCGTTAGCTTATATTTTAACTTAATAATTTGCATTTTACAAATTAATGTAAGTCATATCTTTTAGTATAATTCGCAAGTAGGATTTTTACAGGGTTTCAATTAAGACACATGGGTTCACACTCATACTGACAAGGATCGAGGACTACACTTCAAACATGTGTTAAAATAGAATAATACAATTTACATAAATGATTATTTTGTATATTTCATGGTGCTTAAAAATTCTCACGTTCATATTGAGCTGTGTAAATTTGTCAATTTAAAAGACTGTAGTATCCATATATACTCTTCCTCAACTCCAGAAGGTTTTAATTTTATTCCCAGGCCGTGTTTACTTTAATAATTACTATGGGACGTGTCTGGATTTTGCAATCCCGCCACGTGGACTGAAAATTCAGCTATTAATTTGCGGGTGGATTGAAACCGAGCGGAAATTCCTTCTAATTTCAAACCCAAATAAAAACACATCTTTTTTCCTTTCTTTCTTAGCGAAGGGGGGCTTGAAAAACGACGCCGTTTTCCTTACGCACGCCGTCGCGTCCCAGAGGCGTCGTGCGTTGTCGACGCTCACTGCGTGAGTTCATCAAGGCGAGACCTGGACTCGTGCTCACGTATTTCCCATCGTGAAGTGGTAGTTCCCGTCACCCCCCTTTTTGTTTATAGTTCCGCATAGATTACACATCACAATCATACTTATCCCACATCTTAATGGCAACCCACTTTATTATTAAAAGAAATGACCCATTCTTTTTAAAAAGAACGATCTTTTCCTTTAACTAATTTGGTGAAGAAACAATGAAATAAATAAAAAAAACTTAAATGTAAAATATTCAGCAAATTTTTGATTGCCCAATCTTATCAACGTTATAAAATAGGATCTTAAATATAAAATAATAAGTATATTACATTTTTCTCGTTTGCATCTAAGCATTCTTTCATTCCGTCTGGCTGGAGGCGTAAGCCCTAAAAGTGAAATTTGAATACAGGACATAAAAGGATTTCGTGATCCAAAAAGGGACCAACAATACATTTCACGTATCATCTAATGCTTTATAATCATTTTTCCTTGGGATCCATTGATTGACGTTGATGCGGGTTTAAAAGCACTGCACGCTTTATAAAATCTCTGTTATATATTTTTTATGTGAAATTTAATATTATATTTCATGCATGCGGCTCATAAATCAAATTAATTTAAAGAAAAGAAATATTGCATGGATGGTGTTACGCTTTTAATTGCGGCCCGTTATTACGCTACTAAAGTCTCAAGTTTTTAATGCAAGTTGAGAGGGATTTAGCAAGTTTCAACCCCCGAAAAATATGGTTTCATTTCGGGGAGAAAAAGTGGAAGTGTAATGTAGGCAATTTGCATCGGATTAATATTATATGAGGTTTACTGTAGCAAGGACTATTAATTAATTATTTGATTGATTGTTGATTTGGGGTAACATTAAGGTTCATTAAGTTAATTAGTTTGTTTTAACGTAGGATTGATCTAATTGCTTAATAACAAACATACGTCGATTGCTTGCTTGCAAAATGATGTTTATACAGGTATTTTATTAAACGTTTTAGTGAAATCGTAGTTTTTTATAGAAATTTGATAAAAATCATAATTTGTGTATGAATCTTTTAGGAAACATATCTGTTTTAGGAATTTTAGAAGAAAATTGTCAGAAATTATATTTTTTGTGTGAAATTTAATAGAAATTGTTAAAAATCTTTTTTTGAATTTTAAGAAACGTTCAATAAACATTTTTTGTGATCAATCAATTTAAATCAAAACAATTTAATTAAAAATTGCTTCAAAATGCTCTTTTATTGGCAATTTTAATTAAATTGTTTAGAAAATTCACTTTTCTTAATTATTTTATTTCATGCGACGGAAAACTAAAGAAGTTAATTAAAAAATTGTGTAGCAGATCGAATTTTGTCTAGTAATTTTTGTTTGAAAATTTTTATAAATCGAATTCTTGGAGCAAATTACATTTATTAAAATGTTCGCAGCAGAAACGTTGTTTCGGGAATTGAATCATACATAAATTGCATTTTTCATCATATGAATACAATTTTATAAAATTAGTGCAGAAAACAATTTTTTCAATTGACTTGGATTTATATCACTTCTTTTACTTCGAGTAAGTGGTGTGTAAATTGCGAAAGCAGTAGACTTTCTTTTTGAGCCATGTTCTCATTTTAATATAAATCGCAGATTTATTCTATAAATATAATTTTATAAAAAAAAAAACACATTTTTTATAAAAAAATATAAATTGTGGAAGGTGTTGAGCCTGCGACTTTTGTTTTGAGCTATGTTTTCAACCCTGTCTTAACTTAATGCCTTTTTGATTATGTGATTTTTTTTGTCTATGTTAATTGCTGTATTACGTTTTCGTAAGGTTATTGAAATTATTGGACGCATCCAAACATACTATACACTTTTTTTTTATGTGGCTTGGTCAGCTTGGTGTGCTCGACACTTCGATTACCTACCTCGAAAGGGAATGACGTGACTAGGTATACGTAAACGTATATTTCTAACTAGAGAGATTCAAAGCACACTAATGACTTGAAACAGTAGTGTATGTATCTCTCACCAACTGGAGAGATAAAATGTGCAGAAGAGCAGGACTTTGATTATTGTTAAGGGTGTTCTGTTTAGTCTTGATCTATTTTGATGACGTCAAAATATTTATTAATTAAGATATTGTTTACATCTTGTGTTACGTTATTGAACTACACCTATTGACTAACTTTTTATCTTGTTTTTATTCTTAAGTTGGTACGTCTATCGACCCCCACTTTGCGTCTCTTGGTTTTATTGTTGTACCACTAAATGTTACTTCTCTTGTAGTTTTTTCAAAAGTGTTACCAAAGGACAGGCTGTCTTGAGCTCTTTTTTGGTTAGCTTGTGCTTGCGTATTGTTTTTTATGTTTATGTCTTCCCGCATGGACATTAGTTGTTTCTGGTTGATGGAGGACCTCTGTTTCGGTAGGCATCTCTGCGTGGTCTTCACTATAGTATTCTCTTGGTCTAGCGGTTGTCCGAAAATCTCGCCTCATGACCGGTCCAGTTCCATTTTAATGTTGTTATACGGATAACTGCGTTCGTCACTCCGAACCCTTTTGACGTTATTTGGGACCCTGTCTCTTAGTACTTAGCATTGACTTCTCCATTTTTCTCTGCGCGATACTTATTTTATTTGTGGTGTTCTTTGTGAGGGTAAGTGTTTCAGCACCATAAGTTTCCACAGGCAATATGCACTGATTAAATACTTTCCTTTTTAAGCATATTGAAATATCTGATTTAAAGATGTTGCGCAGTTTTCCGAAGGCCGCTCAAGTTAGACTTATTCTTTTCGAAATTTTGCGGGTTTGGTTGTCTCTACCTATAGAGATGTCGTGTCTAAGATATTTATAGAAGCTTACTTGTTCTATGTTTGTCCCATCTATCTTAATTGCATAATAACAAGATTTGTCATGTATTGAGTTTTGCTGGTGTTGATTTTGAGCCCAACAAAGTTTGATGCTGCATTGAGCTTCTGTATTATTTGTTTAGCTTTGTCTATGCTATCTGCGATAATTAAGATATCATCCACGAGTCTCAGATGGTTCAGTTTCTTGCCGTTTATGTTTATGCCCATTTTACCAAAGTTGGTCTGTTCTAGTAGGGTTGTAAATAATTTTGGTCAGTAAGAGCTTGTAGCATTTTATGCTGATTTATTTTGTCAAAAGCCTTTTCGTAATTGTTGAAGATTATGCGGAGGGGTTTATTATATTCGACGCATTTTTCTACTTAACTACCTGTAGGTCATTTGTGCCAAACCCGCTTTGAAAGCCAGCTTGCTCGCGAGGTTGGTAAAGGTCGAATTTATTTGTTAGTCTCTTGGTAATTATTCTCATGAATAATTTATTTATATGCGATAGCAAGTTTATAGGTTTATAATTTTGCAGGTTGGTTATGTCTCCTTTCTTATGCAGTATTATTATTATGGCCCGATCTCATTGGAAAGGTGTTGTCTCGTTTTCTAAACAAGCATCAAATAGCTTGCATAATGTTTTTAATAACGTAGTTCCGCCGGTTTTTAGGTACTCGACTGCGACACTATTGTCGCCAATTGCCTTATTATTCTTCATATTTGTTAGTGCTCTTGTCTAATGTAATGTTTGGAACCTCCTCTAAGCCTTGGTTTTGCACAGTTTGTATGTTGGTGTCCAAGTTTAGTGCGTTTTTGTCTCTATATAGTGTCGCGTAGAAATCTTCAACAACCTTGAGAAGTTTCGATTTATTTGCTGTTATTTGGCCACTTAATTTCATGTCCCTGTTTAGCTCGATTACTTTTGAAATTTCATTTGTGTTGTACGTTCTGGTGTTCTTTCGAATTGCTTTGGAGATTTCTCTGTTCAGCTGTTTCAGTTTGGTTGCGTTTGTTATATATTTATTTGCTAGATCTCTTCTTCTTGCCATTAACTGTTTAGTGCTTTTAAGTTTTTTAATTTGTTGAGTGCTTTGTGTTTGGAATTCTTTTACTGCGGTTTTTATTGAGTTTGTAATAATGTCCATAGGTTTTTTCTTGGTACTGGGGTTTCTCTCTAAGTGGTCTCTATTTGTTGAATGTTGGTTGTTTAATAAGCATTTGCCGCTCGTTTTTAGTGTTGATTGAGATTTTGGATCTAACTAGTCTGTGGTCACTACCTATTGAGAACCTATTGACAACCTATTTAACCTAACCTATTTAGCACAGTTACGTCTTGCACTATCTCCCTTCTGTTTGATATGATGAAATCAATTTAGTTTTTTGTAGAGCCGTCAGGATTGGCCCAGGTTCATTTTTGCAAACAGGTTATGTTGTAGAAGGAATTTAAGAAGTATTTGACCTCTTTCGTTTCTTATTCCAAGTCCGTGGGTTTTCAATGCGATTTCAGATTCATCTTTCTTATGTCCTAGTTTAGCATTAAAGTTGCTTATTAGCATGCTATAGCGGGTGGGTTCTTGCTGTATTGCATTGGTTATGTACTCATAGAAGTTGTCATTAAACCGTGACATGATCCGAATGATGGAACCTCTTATGAAGTTTCTTGTGATTTGTTTCATTGATTCCCTGACGGCATCCACTTACAATAATATTGACAAAAGTGACGTTGCACCGTGATAACCGTGAGTGGCTGTTAGAGAAATACGCCTCTACGGCAAAATCACACTGATGCTTTGACAAAAGCATGTTTGCGATTAACACGAATATTACATTTCACACCTTTTATTCAAGTTTATTTTAATATTTCCTTGCTCCCTGTATTATCAAATGCAAATATTTATTTGCATTGGTTGATGTTTTTGTCCCTGACGACTAGTTGTTCTATGCCAGTCTGTGGTGCAGTGGTCGAGTCTTTACTGTCTTGTCTTGTATGTACTTATTGTCTATTTTTCTAATAGTTTTTTTTAGGAAGAATGCCAAGCTGATTTGTCGGTTAGATTTAGATAGGTCTACTGAGCTTTGATACAAATACTACTTTAACAGTAGTCCGTTTGCTCAGTATGTGTTAAAGTGCTCTGAGGATCTTGCGTAGAGGCTTTTTCAGTGTTGTTATTTTTTTTTGTAATATGATATATTTTGTCAGCTTTTGGCAACTTGAATGATTTGAAAGTTTTGATTTATCATTCTAGGATACCTTGATTAATTATGTGTTCCTTGTTTCACTTTATTTTGTGTTTTTTTCAATATAAGTTTGTCTGAATCAGGAGTTTTCATCAACGTACTATGGAAAGTATGTTTGCAGTAAATCCTGCAGAGTAACTTTGATTGATTATGTGTTTTCTATCTTGTTTTGTATCTTGCGCCTTTTGGAGGTGGGACCATGTGGGTTAGTTTTAAACGGCATTATATATAATAATTTGTTCAAGAATTTCTTCTGGTTTTCTTTATGGCGTTGTTAAATTCCGCAAGGTTGGTTATGTACTTAGTCTAATCACCGTTTAATTTGTTGGTTTGTTTGGTAGTTTAGGATGGAAATCTTCTTGATGGAATTTTAGGAGATGGTTAATAAGAAGCCTTATAGAGTTTGGGGTTGGATGTAGGGTAAGCCACTTTAGTTTTGAAGCTGATTAATTGGTCTCTTATAGCAAACTATTTTTTTGTCTTCTTTAGTAAGTCTATCCGTATCAGGATTGGGATGGACCCCAAGATTATCGAAATACTTTTTGGTCGCAGTTTTGAATGGGCTGGCGCAGCGGGGAGATATTGAGATTGGTACGTTTTTGTTTTTGTTTTGAACGTACCAACGAGCTCTAACGAACAATTCCAAAGTCAGACTTTGAATAGGATGTAGGCCTCATCAGACAAGGAATGTTTGTCTGTCACGTGCTGTTTATTAATTACTTTACTGGCTGGAACAGTTTGCTAGTGTGAAGTTGATAACGTTTGGAACGTGCTACCTTTGTTCATTCTGCTGAAGTTAGATTTTATTATAAATTACAAGAGTTTTTTATCTTTTATGTTTGTGGCATTGCTGTCATGGAGGTCTCTACCGGTCTTGCGGACGGTAGTCAAATACAAGAATTTTTGTTTTTTTTGTTTCTTATCTTGCTTACTATTGTCACTTTGGTTTCTACTAGGTCTCTAAAATATAGGTCTTATAATGGCATTATATTCAGTACGTGTTTTGCAATGTTACACGGGAAGGAGTTGCATAAGAGTTTTGCTTTAAACAGTCATTCGCCGTCAATGTTTATATCCGTCGTTTTTTGTTTGTGGATTTGGGGTTTTTGAACAAGGGATATCGTTTGACAATATACCGCAAACTGTATTCCAAAGCCGGAGACTTACGTATTTTCTGTTTAAATCTTACAAATCATTAGCTTGACATCTTTTATACACAAAATATTGGAAGAAATAGTTTAAAGGTACATACGTGATGGGGCACTATAGGCTCGGGCACTGCATCAACATTAGTATGTATATTAAACGGTAAACTCTTGCGAACTAGCTATACATCAACTCAACCTGTGCAAAAATATCATCCGTTGCATAGTTTTGGTTGTATTTCTGGATATTGAAGAGGCATTTGTCAATACTACCATTTTATTGGAATGGCAATAGAGAGTCAAGAAATAAACTCTTTTGTCCTACACTGTGTCAACTTTATGCTCAAAAACCCCAAACTGTAAGGCAACTGTATCAAGCATGATACGGAGTGTATTAATCAGTGTAGAAAGGTAGTGCGAAATGGGAGGGCTATCAGGAACTCAAAGAACTGAGAAAGTATGATTTTGATGTCGAAGGAAGGAAAATATTTTGCACTCACGTTTCACACTTTAAACTTGTACAACTATTTGGATAATTTAACTAAAATGGCTATTTGGGTGCATCTAATATGAATAAATTGACTAGATGGTAATATACGGTGGTGGTAAGACCCATCATTACATATGGACCGCTTGTATGGGGATAAACCACCTTTAAGAGCACGCACAACAAGCTACGTAAAGTTTAGAGATAGATAATTGGGACCAAAAAAACAACATTTAGTACACAGATGGGACCAAAGACTAGAATAGCACCGGAGCTGGTATCTACAAGGTCAAAGACTAAGGAAACAAATTATGCAAACCTGTCTCAGATTTTTAGGCTCAGATGGCTGTAATTGAGATAAACAGACCGATAACTATTATGTCAAATAGTCAAGCGCCATGGCTTGAATAAACAGTCTGAAAGCACAATCTGCAAAGTTTGCCTGGTTTAGATACCAAAGGACTAGGAGATAAAAGGAAACTTTGTTGCAAATTAGCTCGCCAAAGTGGGAGCAAAGGGGACATTTACTGGACTCGAACCCTCTTTTGAGGTTTCATACGAGACAGGAGCAAACTTAATGCGGAACACAGCATCCTGTAAAAAAACTGTAAACTCAAGACTATTTCTAAAAAGACTATTGCATAATAGAATTATTTTGATAGTACAAGTAAGTTAAATTAGGCTGCGAAGGCTCAAAGGCTAATAACCGGACACTGGTTTTAACAACATGCATAAAATGGGAATAAAGATGGATTCTGTATGCTGCGGGTGTAGGAAAAGACTCTATTTGCTACATAAGCTGAGTGAATGCGAAGCTTATAATCTGCAATTATCAGTTTTTTGCTAAATGAGTAATATGTCAGAGGTGCACAATAGGATCACAGGCTAGCAGTACAAAGGGCGCCTTGCGAACTACCTTCAAAAATGTAAGGAACCTGACACTACTGGACAATACAGGTTGCCCAGTGAGGCTGCTCTGCATTGATGTAATATGATCTGTACGATATTTGGTGGTATTGTTCCTGAATTCTAAACTGGAAAATTAAAATAAACAGAAAAAAGTACCACTAGTCGCCACACTCATGAAGTTAGCTAGCCAACAAGATGAACGAGGTCAACCTTGAATAAGACTTGGTCAACTATTGACGCCAAGAATATCAACAACGAAAACTTTTTAAATATTGACCCAAATCATTAGACAGATTTGAGCCTTGCACACTATTGGAGTTATTAGAAAGAGTACGCCAGCGAGACACAAATTTAGCAAGACTGACCAACACCTAAACTTGTTGCTCAACGTATTACTGCTATTAGTCAATTAACCGCTAGTAACAATTGCAGTGAAAACGTTAGTTGGCAAGTAATACTACGAATTTCTTCTGCTGGACTAGAATTCATGAACATGAGTGTTGAAAGTGACAATGCCAAATAATGACTTACATACAGCACAAGTCTTGGGTGGAATGTCTAGGAGCATTACCAAAGCGCACACTTAAATGCTACATTCTTCAAATGCACAAATTACCAAAATGGGCTAAAAGATAAAAAAAGATGTAGGAGTAAGCAAGCAACACCAATCAGTCGATTACGATACCGACGCATAGCTGCTTCTTTTATTGGGCCACACAAATTAACCAGTTTCAGCGACAAATCCGAGGTAGAGGAAAGCAGCCAAAGTTTTTTTTTATAGCAATTTAGTTTTCTACAGTTCACACGAATGAACGGCACTCAACATTAACTGGTAAAACAGCCAGCAGTAATTCTTTCTGCACTCACAGAGTCACCTTGCAAGGGACTCTTCCAAGAACAAACAAACAATTACCTGCTAGGTGGACACCGACATTTTGAAAGAAACTTTGCACATTACAAGGATTAGGCCTTGTTTTCTGCAAGTCTTAACAAGAGAGTTATACTTATATTTGGCTGCTGCTTGAACGTTATTAACTTGAGAAGACATGTACCTTGGTTTGCAATATTGGCTAGTGAAAAACGAAAAACGAAAACGAATACGAGAGCAATGCAACATACAAGACGTCAACAAATGGATAAAGGTGAGGAAGAGGAAATGGAATGAACACGTAGATAGGATGAGTCCAGATCACATAGCGAACATATGCAAAAATATCAACCGAATACCAGGAGACCAGTTGGAAGACTGCCAAAGAGGTGGAAAGACAACCTACAGTCAACAACAACAGAGTCTGGATAAAAAAAAAATAGACAAACAGGAAAAATCCTAGTCGCGCAAAGAAGAAGAAAAAGAGTTTGTTTTAAGATTTTCCATAAAGCATATTTGTTTACAAGTTCTTGGTGGGTTTGAAAGGCGCATACTTATGGAGGAATTTTGTGGAATTTTATGTGGCAATATTGCTGACAACGGTGACATTGTGCAGTTTTGATGTGATTGTTCTGTGAGAAAGAAGATTTCTTGTTTCTTTTTTTGACATTTTGGAAGTTCGACCTAAAAAGTTAGAAGGTTTTTGAGCTCGTATGTTGAACTGAACTGGTTTTGAATTATCTGTTAGAGGAACATTTAATCGGCTAATATTTGATAAGTGAAACGCTGAATAATGTTTTTCACATGTTGTGCATTGTGGCTGGAGTTGTAACCTAATTCTATTAACTGTGGTTATGGCATAGAAGATATTAATAAGCTTTTATTGCATATAATAATCTGGGATTGTTTTTGTTTGTTGACTTGGTAAGTTAGTTAGTTAATTCATTTCTATTTCTGTTGCTATAGCTACTAATCACTGACGCCAGAGGTAAATTCTACCATATCTGGGAATTTGGGAAAGAAGGCGTACTCATCATAATACAGTTTTTTCAACCAGAAAAACTGACTCTCCAGATAGGAGACTTGAACGTAACACTACTGGACGGTTTGACTTGGTAATGGACTGACTTGTTTGGTTTGTTGGAGTCTTAAGGTTCTACTGGGCTAAAAACCTATTTAGTTTTTGATGGCAGATGGACTCGATTTTGAATCTGTTGTCATTTTACATTTTTGGCTTATTTATTTTCTTTTTTGGGAAAGACTGTGTTATTGGTAGTACTAGCTAGCTTTTTGCTTGAGGCTATGATGCTTGAGCCATCTTTTGTAGTTATTTAGTTATTTTTGAAAAGCCTTTGACATCTTGTTAAAGTTGATATTTTTGTCCCATTTGAGCTGCTTGAGCGTTGATTGTAATTTTTTAATGGGGACTATTGCTTGTTTGAAGTGTAAGTCAGCTTTTTTATTGAAGCTTTGGTGGTGGATCTTTTTAATTTTTGTTGGTAATTGGGTCATTGTTTGGATCAGATTGTTTGTGCTGAGCTATTTTAGGAGTTGGGCGAACATTGCTTTAACACATTTTCAAAGGATTTTAACATGTTGTTAAAGCTTCCTTCATGCTGATGGATTTTTAAGCTACGAAATAATTCTATTGATTTTATATTTCCTTAATTAGTTGTGACGGGTTATAAAAATTGCGTTCTAACTGCTTTTTATCAATATGCAATAAAATAACAGCATTGTTGAATAATGCCATTGTCATCAACTACTACAGAATAATATCTAAAAAACTGTGTTGTTACAAAATGTAGTCGACAAACACAATAAAAATTTAATATTCAAGCAAATTACTTGGATCTGATAAATTTCAACAATAACGTTTTATTCTGGTTGAATGAATGAACCATAAACATTTAAATTTAATTAACTCAAATATTTCTTTCAATCTTGATTACATTATCATTCGGTCCCGCAAAGACTTTCCATATTTCCTAACTCGTTAAATTAATATATTTATTTTGAGTCCTTGGGTAATTTCTTTGTGTAAGCAAAGCGCGTTGAATACCCAGAATCCCTTAAGTAATTTCCACACATACACCTCTTTTAAATGCAAAATCTGGAAATTTCAATGATTTAACTCGCGCGAATTTTCCGGCTGTCGTGCGACGTTACGGAATTAGTTAGCGGTGTTTAAATAACCCTCGGGACTAATCCCCTATCTCATTCGGCTAATCCCTATCCTTCAGTTTCAATGAAATAATAAAAATATAAGAGAAATTGATAGTATTTGGATAGATGTCGACGTACTTTTTTTTAATAATAATATCTTTTATTATTAACTCCGACTTCATAATGCATGGAGATAAGCCGTTTGCTACTGTGACATTCTAAATGCACGACATACGATATCCTTTGGCTTCATGTCACATAAAAAAGGTTACGTGTAGTTTGTTTTATTCGTCTGCGCTACTACTACTGTAGCACATATAAACCTCCATCATTTTTATTTCAAAATGATACATATCTACTCGTATTGCAGTTGTAAAAAACAATGGCATTCGTTTTATTCCATCTTCATGTTGCAACAATCAAGGGATTATGTCTATTGCATATTTGTCTAATTTATGTTAGGAATTTTGTCAAATTTATTGTAACATATTGTGTTTTTTTTTTGTTTCAGGTGAGTGTCTTGACAATATTATAGCAGTAACACGTGAGTAAATTATTAATTAAGTTTTAAAAATGTATCATTATTACCTTATATAATCATAATAATGCCTAGTATTGATTATTATTATGCAATAATAGTTCATTGAACTAAATAAAATTTATTAACATTGCCTTAAATACATAAAGCAGCAACTGTGTTGAAATAATACACGTTCAGTTATTTAAAGAGTAACCGACCAGTTTCGATTTTTCGCAAGCCCCATACAGCCCGTAATAAAATTGGAATAATCTCCCTGGCGTTTATTACCCTCGACGGGAACGTATATTATTTTAAAGATTTTTTTCACAGCTTACCATGAAGTAATATAAATATAAACGTCGATGTTTACACCATGGGGATAATAAAATGTGAGAAAAGTGGACGTTTACATAAATCAACGTCAATTCGAATAACAAACTTGTGTAAATATTATTCGATTCGAATTGGAATAATTACGTTTCAATTAGGCGAAAAGCGTAACGCTCAGGTATTCTGTTAAATGTTTGAAATCCAATTGATTTATAATAATAATAATAATTAGTTGTAACCAAGTTGCCTCGTTTAAGGGAATTTATACTGGCGGTGTATAATTATCCAATTACATAAAGGCTTTTGTAATGGCTGCTTATAATTAGCCAATAATATAATTATTTTATTTTTAATTAACCAATCAAGTAATGGTTGTTTATAATTACCCAATCACACAAGGGAGTTTATAATGGCTGTTTATAATTAACCATTATACAATGTGATTTATACTACTACATTATTAAACACATGTGGATTTATAATGTCCATTAAAGTTTAACACGTGATATCGACATTTGTTACAAACTTTCCATTTAATTTCAAATGCTTTTTCTTTTATTAAATATATTATATATAGTGCAATATCCGAAATTAATTTTTTTTTTATGTTTATTATTATTATTAACAGTTTGACTGAGATTTATTATCATATATACAGTAAGTAGTTAAAACGATGACTAAAAAATTAATTTATTTTAATATATTATTAAAAAAATGATTTTAATTAAAGTCAAACTATAGATTTTTAACGTATTTAAAAACAATAAGAAGAAACTGCAGTTTTTTATTATATTATATATTATTTATCTTTAAATGTTTGTTTTAAAAATATTAAATTACAATATTTATTTGAAAATTTCATATTTCATATTTTATTTTTTTATTCTGTCAAACTTTATTATTATATTATTAATTTTAATATATATTTATTTAAATAAAAAAAAACAATTATTTATCGAATATAATTGTATCAATTTAATTTAATTTAAAAAATTATGAAATAAATACTAACACTCAAAAATAAAAAATCAACGGGTATAGACAATATTCCTACTAGTGTTATAAAACACTGCGTAGATCTAATATCTGAACCGCTTAGCATTATTATAAATAAGTGCATAACATTGGGACAATTTCCTAGTCGTCTAAAAGAATCATTAGTAATTCCAATACATAAAAAGGACAATGTACATTACACAAACAACTATCGTCCTATATCATTATTAAGTATTTTTTCTAAAATAATTGAAAAAATAATATCTGAAAAACTTATTTTATATCTGGACAAATATAATTTACTTAGCAATAAACAATATGGTTTCAGATCAGGAAAGTCAACAGAATTAGCCACTATTGACTTAATACAATATATTCATGACAATTTAAACGCAAAAAATATGTGGTGGGTATTTTTTTCGATATGACTAAAGCATTTGATTGCCTGAACAATGAGTTTATTCTAAGTAAATTATATAATATAGGAATTCGTGGCAACGTTTTAAATTTTATAAAAAACTATCTCAGCGTGCGTTGCTTGACAGTAGACATAAATAAAACAAGATCTAGACAATTTGAAACATGTTTAGGGGTACCCCAGGGAAGTGTTCTGGGTCCGTTAATATTTCTTTTGTTTATTAACGATTCGCCATTATTTGTGTCTGGTGGCCAAGTTTATATGTATGCTGATGATACATCTATAATAATTAGGGCTGAAAATTCTATGGAATTGCAAACTAAAGTAAAACTAGTTCTTCATGAGTTTCAGGTATGGTGCACAAAAAATCATTTAATTGTTAACCCGACAAAAACAAATTATATAAATTTTTACAACTTACATGGTACAGAATTAAGTCATCAAAACTATATAATTAATAACGCATTGATTGCAAAAGTAGATGAAGTAAAATTTTTAGGTTGTATGTTAGATAAACAACTAACTTGGTTACAACAAATTAATCAGATATGCAAAAATGTGAACAAATCTTTTTTTTGCTCTAAAAACATTAAAACATAATTTAAAAGTGCATTCATTATTAAACATCTATTATGCAATGACATATTCTGCATTAAATTATAATATCATATGCTGGGGACAATCTACCGAAATAATTAGGGTATTTAGATGCCAAAAGCGAGTAGTCAGATTAATTTTTAGTTTGAACTATCACGAGTCATGTAAGGACACTTTTATTAACAACAACTTGCTTACTGTAAGTGGTATCTATTTATATAATTTATTAAATTATATTTTTATAAATAAAATAAATTTTTCCAAAAATGAAGATACTCATGAATACAACACAAGGAAAAAACAAGAATTTAGACCCTGCAAAATTAAAACTTTTTTTTACAAAAAATCGCCATCATATGCAGGTACTTATTATTATAATATGCTTCCAAATGAAATAAAAAATTCAAAATCCGTATGTGTTTTTAAAAATAAATTAAAAACTTTTTTAATAAAATTATGCCCATACACTTTAAAAGACTTTATAGATATTTGTTTATTATAGTTTTAATATAACTTTTATAATTATATGTTTTTAAGAAATTGTTTATGTTAATTACTATTTTGTAAAAATCTTAAATTTTATTGTAATTTTAAATATGTGTATATATATAATTATTATTATTTGTAAACTGACTTGTCTTATCCATGTATGTTATGGCCAACAAGATAAAATAAACTATTCTATTCTATTCTATTCTATTCTAAATATATGTTAAAATAAATAATATTTTAATATTGTTTACTAATAAATTTCAATATACCATGTATATTGAAATTTAGGTGAACATGCGGCAAAAATTCATGGGGTTATTTATTATTTTTTAAGATACAGTGTGAACAAAATTTGCGACAACCATATTCGATATTTGTTGAAATCATTAATGTAAATAAAAGTATGGCGTACGCCAATGAGTATATCAAGTACAGAAAATTGTTAACGATAACTTGGAACGGCTGTTTTATCTACTAATGTACAAGTGGGTTTTATTTGAATACGTCTCGTCATTGATTATCACGTGTATTGGTCGCAGTTGTTTAGATTTAGTGACGTTTGGCTGTTTGACGTGTCTTTAATAGTTAGTGAATTTCTCTATCATGAATCACTACGAACGCTGAGATTACTGACATGCATTTCATGTATGGACTTGCTGATGGCAATTTGTTACAAGCTAGACGATTGAACAGGTTTCCTGGCCGTAATATCTCCGACCAAAAAATCTTTGAATAGGTACATTCGTTTGTAAAACAGGCACATTGAAACGAAATGGAGGGCCTGGAAGATCAACGACAGTAAGAACTGTACAACTGGAACATAATGTGCTGGACAGGATAGAGGAAGGTTCAAGAAGTTCTACGTGAAAAACTGCCAATATTTTGAATGTAAGTCATTGGATAGTTTGGAAAATTCTTAAGGGCAATTTGTTGTATCTATATCTCATTCAGCGTGTTCAGGCACTACCTGCTGATTTTCTTTCACGTATTGAGTTATGTCAATGGCTTTTGCAATCATTACATCTCATCTCTCAATTTCTGACACATATTATTTTTACTGATAAAGCCAAATTTTCAAGAAATGCAATAAGGAATTTTCATAAAAACCATGTGTGGGCAGATGAAAATTTGCATCAGGTACGTGAAGATCGTTTTCAAAATCACCAGTATTTCTACTAGGAAGACTTACCGGCGAGGTGCATTGCAACTTTTTGGAACACATGCTACTTTAGTTTCTGTATGATGTACTATTGGCAACAAGAATTGCAATGTGGTTTATGCACGATGGTGCATCACCACATTTCAGTTTGGTTGTTTGTGATTATTTAACAGCAACATACGGAGATTGCTAGATTGGTCGAGGTGGGCTACACGTATGACCTGTTCTATCCCCAGACTTAAATCTCTTGGATTATTTCTTATGGGGAAGTCATTAGTTTACGCTACTTTAGTAGAGAATTTAGACGACTTGCGAAATTAGATAATTACTGGGTGTAACTCAATTAGAAACAACCCTGGTGTGTTTGAAAGAGTTCGGCACTCAATGACGAGAAGATTAAATGCTTGTATCCAGGCTGGAGGAAGCCATTTCGAACATTTATTGTAGATTCAGCAATTTTACATGTACTTTTTGATAATAAAATGTTGTAACTGTTGTAAATTTTGTTTGCCTTGTATCTTCGAAACAAAGGGGTTTTTCAGAAATTATTATAGCACAAATTATTCAAAGAATATGCCAAAGAATAGTTCCTTGAATTTTTGTCGCATGTTTACCTAACACCCATAGTTGAAAATTGTTGAAAATTGTTATCATAGGTTTCTAGATATAATGTAGTTTTTTTTTTTCAAACTGAAAAAACAATGTTTAATTTAAAAAACATTGTTTTTTACACAAACAGAAATTGTACGAAAATTGGTGTAGCTATCTGTAAGCAAGGGTCTGCTATGCGGAAAGTTCTTCAAGCATACAGCGCCTTCTTGAAGTCTATTTCGTTTTTTTTTATATTTTTCATATGTATTTTGGTGTTTTTAAGATTTTATTTTTACACTTTTTAAGAGTTTATGATACTCGCTGACAATTGTTTTAAATTAAAGGACTGATTTTGCACTTTTCAACAGTTTGTGGTCGATTTTGGTTTTTTCTAATAATATTATTGATATTTTAAAGTTGGATTTTTATGGTTTTATAAAAAAATACATTTATTAAAAGTTTATGGCCTGCTTTCTGTCAATTGTTTAAAATGTCAACGCCGGATTTTACTGTTTTGTTAATTTATTAACAGAATTTTGCTGTTTTTAACCGGATTTTTTACTTTCTTTTAATAGAATTTTGCATTTTTAACAACTTTTTATGCTTTCTTACAATATTTTTATACTTCACGGCCGCATTTTGCTATTTTAGACATTCTATAAATAGAGTTTTGCACCTATCGACAGATTATAGCCGGAGTTTACTATTTCTAACACTATTTTGATATTTTACAGCCACATTTTGCTATTTTTAAGATTTTATATATTTTTTACATTTGTTAAATGTTTATGGCCGGATTTTGCTATTTTTGACTTTTTATAGATAGAATTTTGCTTTTTTCAACAACGTATGACTAAATTTTGCTATTTCATAACAATATTTTAATATTTTATGGTAGGATTTTGCTAATTTTGAAATTTTATAAACATTTTTCAACAGTTTATGGCCAAATTTTAGTGTTTTATAACAATATTTAGATGTTTAAAGACACTTTTTTGCTCGAATTTTTATTCTATCTAAAAATATTTTAAAACATTATATGTTTTATGAGGGGATTTGGTTATTTTTGACTTTTTATTAATAGAAACTTGTTTTTTTGTTTTTTATGGCCGGATTTTGGTGCTTTGTGTCAATAAGATATTTTTAATAATAGAATTTTGGCACGTTTCAACTGTTTTTGGTCAGATTTTGGTTCTTTTGACATAATTTTAATATTTTATGACCGGATTTTATTATTTTTGACATTTTATAAATAGAACTTTTTCAACAGTTTGTAGCAGTATTTTGGTGTTTTCTAACAATGTTTTGATGTTTTAAAGCTGGATTTTGCTCATTTTGGCATTCTATTAGTAAAGCTGTACATTTTTCTACAGTTTTTGGTAAATGTTTACAATATTTACAAAGTTTTTGACATTTTATAAATTTTGTTTGCTTTTTTCAGCAGTTTATGGCTCGATTGTAGTAATTTCTGAAAATATTTAAATTTTATGTGCCCATTTTACTATTCTTAACGTTTTATAAATAGAATGTTTTTGGCCTTATTTTGGTTTTTTAATAATATTTTGATATTTTTTGACCGGCTTTTGCTATTTTTGACATTTTATGTAGAATTTTACATGGGCAATTCCATTTCAAACGGACCAGAGCTAGGGGGGGTGCGTTGAAAAACTTGCTTATGTATTTTTTTTTAGTTTCTATAACTTATTAGTAGTCTTTTGATCGATATATAAGAGTATGAAACCTATAAAAAAAAAATTCTACGATTTTTTAAAGTTTTTTTGACGTTTTTTAACTTAATCACATTTTTTGTTTAAAAACCGCAATACCGCAATTTTAACTCAAAAAAATAAATTTACTAATGAAATCAATCAGAAATTTTCCGTAGAATCCAAATCTAGCGCCATTTCAAGTTTATACCCTGTCTATAAGCCGCAAAAGCCATAAAACCATGTTTTTGTTCTTAGTGGGCTGTGCAAAAAGGAGCATTTTTTAAATTTTTTTTAACCGCCATAGTTGACGTATTTTGATGTAAATTAATTGAAAAATATAAATTTGTTCTGTGTATTTGGGTTTAAGCGTCTAAAACTCAAAAAATCTGCAAAGTAGGCCTATTCTTCAACATAAACTCTTACAAATGCACGGTTAGCCGCGCTCAGAGGAACAATACACCAAATATTATTAAAAATTTGATTTCTGGGGACAATTTTACATAGAAATGTGTCAGTGTTGTACTCATCGTCTATAGAAAAGTCCATCTAGAAAAAAATGTTTACAAAATTTTTATGCAAAAAATGCGTTAAATTTTTTTATTTTTTTTTATTTACAAAAAATATTATAAACACACTAGGGTGTGGTTTAAAACTTTTTTTTAACAAATTTTAACAAGCGACAGACAGATTTATGTTTGAATGCCAAAAATAACAATATTTTTAAATTTTTGCGCCGATAGATCGAGTCTAAATTTGTGCCGCAGGCGCAAAAACTATCAAACAAAAAGTAAAATGGCCAAAAATTGGCTAAAGCGACAAAAAAAGTCTTTGTTAAACTTTTGAAATCAACTTAAAAAAATATAATCCAAATAATCTTTAAAAAAAATAAAAAAAAAAAAAAAAATTAAGTAAATTTTGAATAATTTTTTTTTTCTAGATGGATTTTTCTTTGCCAGATAAGCACGACACTGACTATTTTATAGGTAGAATTATTTGCAAAACTAAATTTTTTAATAATATTTGGTGTATAGTTTTTCTGAAAACTGTTAAATGTGCATTTGTAAAAGTTTATGTTGAAAAATAGGCTTATTTTTGCAGTTTTTTTGAGTTTTAGACGCTTAAAACCCAAATACACAGAACTAATTTATATTTTCTAATTATTTTACATCAAAACACGTCAACTTTAGCGGTTAAAAAAAATTTAAAAAATGCTCCTTTTTGCCCAGCCCACTGAGAACAAAAACATGGTTTTATGGCTTTTGCGGCTTATAGACAGGGTATAAACTTAAAATGGCGCCAGATTTGGATTCTACGAAAAATTTTTGATTGATTTCATTAGTAAATTTATTTTTTTGAGTTAAAATTGAGGTTTTTAAACAAAAAATGCGATTAAGTCAAAAAACGTCAAAAATACTTAAAAAAATTGTAGAATTTTTTTTTATGGGTTTTATACCCTCATATACCGATTAAAGTACTATTAATAAGTTATAGAAACTAAAAAAAAATACATAAGCAAGTTTCTCAACGCACCACCCCCTAGCTCTGGTCCGTTTGAAATGGAATTGCATTATTTAATGGTTTTATGACCGGATTTTGGTGTTTTCTAACAAAATTTTAATATTCATTTCCGGGTTTTGCTATTTTATGAAATTTTATGAAAATTTTTACACTTTTATAAGAAGTTTGTGGTTAAATTTGCTGCTTTTTGGACAATATTTTGAAGTTTTTCACTTTTTAAACGTTTATGGTTGGATTTTTGTTTCAAAAATTTTACCTATCACACTGGTTATGATATTTTGGGCAGAATTATCCGGAAAGTTGCTACTATTTCTAACTACTTATTTGTGTAAAGCAGGATTTTTCTGTTTTGCTGTTATGATAAATAAGTACAGGAATATACTGCATTCTCAGCATGGCTTGCGGTGTACACTTTCTATAAACTTAACAATTTGTATAAGTCTTTTTTCTAATTAAATTTGTGATAAAAAACATAGTACAGGGGTTGGAGAAACTTTCGGTTTTTACCATTTTTTTAAAAAATTTTGCCGGTAAGTTTTTTTCATTTTTTTTATATTAAAAACAACCTACCCGTACTATCACTACAAGTCTAATAAAAGGTTTTTGAATTGTTATTTGTAGAATTTTGTTTTAAATGTTTTTTTTTTATAAAATTTCAACTTTTGCGTTTTTTTTTTTACAAAAAAAGATTTTGTAGTTCAACTAGGGCTAAAGTTATTTTTTATGAGACTTTTACATATGTGCATTACTAAATTATTTTTTTTAAGTCAAAAATTACAATTTTAAATTAAAGCTGTTTTAGAGTTTCTGAATTCAAATTTGATTCAATAAAAAAAAAATCTATTTCTTAGATCTAATAACGATGCTTCGCTTAGCAAAAGCGAATTTTTGCTTATGGTTATGTTTTTGAGCAGTAATATCTTAAAAGTAGTGATTAAATGTACTTTTTGAGAGTGCGTGACTGGTCAACTCGGACACGTACAACACTGCATAGTCTATAAGGAAAGATTTGTTTGGTTCCCAAATTAATTTTAGTAATCGTTTAAATTATTATTATATTAAATTTTTAACATTTTATGAATAGAATTTTACACTTTTTAAAAGTTTATGTCTGGATTTTGGTACTTTCTGACAATAAGATATTATTTTATTTTCTATTAATAGATTTTGCACGTTACAACTATTTTTGGCTGGATTTTGATTCTTTTTACATAATTTTAATATTTTATGATCGAATTCGATTATTTTTGACATTTTATAAATAGAACTTATACTTTTCTACAGTTTGTAGTGTTATTTATAAAATGTCAAAAATAATCGATTTCAATCATAAAGTATTAAAATTATGTGAAAAGAATCAAAATTCGGCCAAAAATATTTGAAACGTGCAAAATCTATTTTTTTTTTCAATAATATTTTGATATATTACTACCGGATTTGGTTATTATTGACATTTTTTAAATAGAATTTTACATTTTTCAGTGATTTTATGACCGGATTTTGGTGTTTTCTAACAATATTTTAAAATTTTATATCCGGGTTTTGTTATTTTATGAAATTTTATCTAAAATTTTACACTTTAGATTCTTGTCCCAAAAATCCTAGCTACTACACTGCTTATGATATTTTGGACATAATGATTTGGAAAGTTGCTACTACTCCCAACTACTTATTTGTGTGAAGCTGTCATGATAAATAAGCACAGCAATAGACTGTACTCTTAGCGTGGCTTGCGGTGTACACTTTCTATAAACTTAACAATTTGTTTAAGTCTTCTTTCATTAAATTTGTGATAAAAAACATAGTACAGGGATTGGAGAGACTTTCAGCTTTTACCATCTTTGTTCCTTAGTCGGTAAATCATTTTATTTTTTTATATTATAAACAACTTACCTCATCACTAAAAGTTCAATTATAGGTTTTTTGATTGTCATTTTTTTTTATTTAAAAAAAAAATTGAGAAAATTTTAACTTTTAAATGCGCTTTTTTGACAAAAAAGGCTTTGTATTCAACTAAGGCTAAAGTTATTATTTTTTATTAAACTTTTCATTACAATTTATTATTTTTGACTAGAGGGGGTCGCGAAGTAAGCGGGGATCAAAATATTCTATTGGCATCACTAAATTATTTTCTTTAAAGTCAAATATTGCATTTTTTAAATTAAAGCGTTTCCAGAATTTCTGGATTCAAATTTGATTCAATAAAAAAAATAATCATAAAATCTACTCTAATACCGATGTTTAGCTTAGCAAAAGCGGATTTTTGATTATGTTTATGTTCTTGAGCAGTGGAATCTTAAAAGTAGAGAATTTTCAGAGAGCGTGACTGGTCAACTTGAATACGTAGAACACTGTACATAGTCTCGAAAGAAAAGATTTTTTCTTTGGTTTACAAATCAGTTTTGTAATTATTTAAATTATCTATACAAAGAAACCAACGGTTCGTGGAAGGTTGAAAATAGCCCTGTTAAAAATTTATTCTATATGACTCTAGGCACAAGTGTATAGTGGTCAGGAGGAGAACAGCAGTGTTAAAAGCCGATACTGTATATTGTGCAGCATGAAATATTGTTTTCTGAAATGTAGTATTAATAACTTATACCTTATAATTTAAATGTTTTGGTTTTGAATTTTGAACACACGGTTTATTATGTAAAATTATACCAACATTTACAAGTAGTTTGAGTAGATAGGTGTTAGTAAGTTTATGTAGAGCTTCTATAACTTTGTACTTATCAATTGTTAATTGATTTGTACATTGTGGTGTGGTTTAGAGTTATGTCATCTATGTATTGTATAGTTTTTTGTTTAATTTTGATTCAAATATGTTGTTTATTCATGATTTTTTAAATATTGTTAATGAGTATATAAGAGTTTTATAGAATCAAAAAAGAAAATATTGAAAAAATGTTGTTAATATATAATATTTTTTGTTTTGGTATAATTGTTTTGAAGTATCATACAAATAAAATACTTATTTTTCTTCATGTGCTGTTTCATGCTTGGAGGTTAGATACTAACAAAGCAATCTTCAATTTGACAATGCCGCTCTAAACAGTTTATTTGAAGTACACCGGAACCAATCTCTATCAAGAAATTTTCTTGCATTTCTACTTTTTGCAATCTTCTCTTGCATAATGAGATGTAGTATTTTATACTTCTTTTCTCTTATAGTATGTTCCAGATATTCTAGCTTTCTACATTTAATTGTTTCTATAATTTTTAGCTTTTTTCCCATTGTTTGTAACATTTCCCTATTCTTAATTTTGTCTGTCCACGGTATTTTTAGGACTCCTCTTCTCTACATTTTGAAAGCTTGAAGTTTATTTAGTGTCCAAGCTTCCACGTCATACATTAATAAGGGAAACACGTAGCATCTCACCATTCTAATTCGGAGTTCCAACTTTAGATTACGATTGCAAAAGAGGTCTTTTATTTTAATAAAGGCAGCTCTGGTTATTTTAATTTTAGATTTGATTTTTTTTGTCTGAACGTTGTTGCTTGTTATCTAGATACCAAGGTACTTGGTTACCTTCTCGATGCGGATATTGTCGATTAAAAGGTTAGCATTAGGTGTTGCTGCTTTTGAAATGATTATATATTTGCATTCCTGGCTAACGCTTCTCTGGACGTTAATGTTTTATGTGGAATCCCCATCTACTCTCACTTCTGCCGTGTGATTTCGATACAGATTTAATGATTCGTATGTCTGTTGCGTCTATTTTTTTTGGTTTTCAGGAGTATTACTAATGGTTTATACTGGATTTTGTCAAAATCTAAGAAGCAAGCATGTATCTCTACGTTTACATTCATACATCTTTGTGTCAATACGTTAATACTAAACAGCGCTTCGCGAGTGCTTATGACATTTCTGAATCCAAACTGGGTATCACTAATACCGTCTTCCAATTTGTTGTATAGTCTTTTGCGTATTATTTTTAGAAATAATTATAAGGCGTGGCTCATGAGGCTTATAGTATAAAAAAAAACTTGTGACTTATAAGCCTTGGAAAATTTTTCTTAAAAGTTTCTGACTTATATCTCTAAACTTTCAGTGAATATTTGTTAGAATTCTCAGCAAACCTTGTACTACGAGTAAATATTTGTTTAGATAGAAGTATTTAAGCTATCAGTAATTTTTGGGTCACCAATGATCCGAATAGCTCGTTTTTTTAATAGAATTTAGAAGAGATATTGTAATTTTGGATGCTCCTTATACTTAAGAACTTTATTTAATACAAGGACGAATATAAGTTTTATATATATGCAAAAGCTGAACAGAAGTAAAAGTTGAGTTTTTCCTAATCGGTTGCATTGTGTTACCATCTATGACACATTACTAAACATAAACTGTTTAATAGTTACTGTGACTTTATGTAATTTGTCTCTTTGACCAGTGAGATGCTAGGCACACTGATGATGGGTGCATACCCTGAAACACTAGTGTATGTGTCTCAGAATGGGTGAAGAGACAATTTACATAAAATTCATTATTTATTAAATTTAAAATTATTTTAGTTTTTCTACGTATACCTTGAAGAAGCTTGATACAAAATTTCAGAAAGGTTATCAAAAAAGTTGAGAGTTGCCTTATTTGAAAACGATATATACCAATTACAAAACTAGTCTTATCGGGAAGATTCAGTTTAAGAAATGTGTCATTATAACCAATGCTTTGAATTTTGTACATCGTCAGTCTAGAATTTGTTTGTTTTTTGTGGATGTAGGCACAAACACTCTGTTGGTCAGCAAATGAATGTTCAAGATGTTAATCGGTACCTACCAGATTAAAACGATATGGTTATTTATGATTTACGTTGCTTTTAGTCAAAAAGAGGATATTATTATATATATTTTTTAGACCGCAAATATTAGAGAAACAAAGTCAGTGTTAGTGGAGGTTGCTAGGCCTTGTTTTGCCAATTTAATTGCATTGTAAGCCATGTTCGATTTTGTGAACGGTTTGCTTTTTGGATTTGTGCCACTTGTTCCAAAATCTATGATAGACTACTCTATTGAAATTCTTAGTCTTTTTGATGTTGTTTGTTTCTGTTCTTGTACGTTTGTCGCCATATTGGTTTGGTTTGAGGATGACAGGGAACGTCATCTAAGGTTTCTTTTTTGTTACTTATCTGGACAAGTTTTCCTTAACGATTTTTTTTTTCAGTACAGGTTGAACTTGATTTTTTAAGGCAGTTTAAAGAGTCTGTTTGTTATTGTGAAGTTTTTATTTTTTCAAAACTAGATTAATCTGTCATATTGATTGTTAAATGGACATAGTATGTATAAGCACAGCACAACAGAAAGGATATTTTAACTCAATTTCTTCTTGTGCCGACTAGTGTTAACATTTGAAGAAAAAACGTTTTTTTTTATGAAAAATATACTAAATATACTCAATATTTTTTAATTTACAGACAAAAGAAATCAATCTTTTACCTAATTTCTTCTAGTGCCGACAATTCTTTTTGTTTGAAGAAAAAGGAATGTTTTTGTCAATGTAAGCACTTCATATAGGTATTGTTTAAAAATCTTAAGTTGTTGTCCCCTAAAAAGGTTAGAATATGTATAAGGGCGCTCACACAAAATTGTCCTTTAAACTAATTGTTTCTAGTGCCGTTAACTGTTTACATCTAATTTTGGCTTCATCGCTGCTTCAACAAATAATTTGATAACCGATTTATTTTTTTATCAGTACATTTAAAAAGGATTAAACTATGATAGGTCGAAGTCTTTTAGTCAAATAATAATTAGGAAATAGCCGAAAAAACCCATCAAATATAGAAATTAATTCGTTTTTCTGTATTTTTGAATGCATTGATAAAAATATTTTCTTCAAATGTTAACACAGTAGGCATGTCAAAGCATTAAGTTAGAAGGCCTACTTTTTGTGCTGTGCTTATACGTACTGTAAACTTTTTAAGGGGTGAGCTTTTAATCCAGTAATTCTTAACCTCGGGTTGCAAGAGATAATTGGGTGGGTTGCTAGAAATCTTCAAATTAAAAAAAGATAAAATTTTATTTTCTAACGAATTTTTAATATTGCTGTTTATATAGTTTTGATTGCTAGTATTGTTTCATCACTACTATCTATTGAAAGTTTGCAAGTTTACAGTTGTTTTTGTTTAACAGAATAGAAATATTTTTGACACGAATGTGTTGATTGCTTCAATAACAACGAAAGGATGGCAAAATTGGTATATTTGGGTAATATTTTTCACTTAACTTAGTTAAACATAGAAGTGCAAGGTTAAAAACATACTCTAGTGACAACAAGAAAAAGTTGCGAGACGTCAATTGGCATCGTCATAATTGAACTTAAGATCTTAATGACAACAATATTATTGTGAGGAGTATGGTTATTTTTACAGAACATTTTAAAAACAGTTGAAAAGTGTGAAATTTTACTTATAAAATCTTTAAAAAAAAAATTGTTAAAAAGTATAACATTTGTTAAAAATAGCAAAAATTTGGCTATAAAATATCAAAATTTGGTCATAAATTATTAAAACGTGCAAAACTTTAATCATAAAATGTCAACAATAGCTAAAAACGGTTTAAAAGTGAAAAATTTTATTTATAAAATGTAGAAAGCTTCAAAATCCGTCTATAAACGTTCAAAAATTAAAAATTTTGTTAATAAAAAGTCAAAATCTAGCTGTAAAGTTTAAAATATTGTCACAAGTAAAGTTTGAGCATAAAATATTGGCAAAATTTGGTAATAAAATTGGAAAATGATTTTTTTTTATAAAATTTTAAAAATAGCAAATTTTGGCTATAAAATATTAAAATATTGTCAAATAGATTTGAAATCCGGTTATAAACTGTTGAAAAGTGTAAAATTTTGATTATATAATGTTTTAAATAGCAAAATCTATTCTTACAATATAAAAATTATGTCAGAAAGTACCAAAATTTACTATAAACTGTTAGAAACTACATTATTCTTTTTATAAAAAGTTAAAAACAGCAAAATTTGTTTATAAAATTAAAAAATATTTTTAAAATGAACTAAAATCCGGCAAAATTTTGGAAATCATCAAAATGTGTGCACAAATTGTTAAAAAATATAATAAAAGTCAGAAAGATTTGAAATCCGGTCATAAACTGTCAAAAAATGTAAGATTCTATTCATAGAATGTCAAAAATGACAAAATCCAGTCATAACGTATAAAAATATTGTCAAAAAGTATTGGAATTTACTATAAACTATCAAAAATGCAATATTCTATTTATGACAATGGCAAAATTCTGTTATAAAATATTTTCAAAAAGAACTAAACTTCAACGGTTGATTTTGTTTATAAAATGTAAAAAATAGCAAAATCTGGTTATAAACTGTTGAAAAGTGCTAAATTTTATTTATTAAATTTCAAAAATCTGGCAAAGGATAGTTTATTTTAGTTTCAAGTTACATTGTTTCATAGTAGTATATTAGAAAAATCTTTGAATGTAGTAGCTATCACCATGTACAACTCACACAATTAGCAGCCACAAGGACTTGGACAGCATGGAAGGCATACTTGTCGTTTAGATAATAGGGTTGGTATGCACGGTCCACATGGAACACCGCAATTTGTGCAACCCGGATAAGGCACAAGCGGAGCACATGGACCGCAAGGTGACATTGGAGCGCATGGCATACAGCAACAATAGCCGCCAATTGGTGGAATACAGCATGGACTGCAGCATGGATCGCACATGGTAATATTAATTGATTAACTGAGAATTTTGGATGGCAAAATAGACATTAGAGTGCCCTGTATGCTTGTAGGCCATTCCGCAATGCAAATTCTTGCTTAGAGACAGCTACGTCAGTGTTAGAAACTTGTTTAAAGTAGATGCGAAACGACAGTAAAACAAATGTTTGTATCACCGTCTGATGATGGTCTTGGAAAGGTTGAAACAAGTTACGTTTATTTTAAATGTATTTGTGATATGGTACAAAGTTAATGTGTTTTATTTATCTTAAAATGAACTATCACATAATTATCATTACCATTCAATTATGTTTAAGCTTAAATCGAATTAAATCTAATTGTTACATATCGCACGATTAGTTTCAATTTTATTTTAATATCAAACTAAAGTTGTCTTAGTACTTATTTTTTTTTATATAAAAAGATCGTTGCGTAATTTTTTTACCAATCTCCTCCCTCGTCTCTTTCACAACTTATTAAGCATGTTACATTATGCAGGATTAATTTAGCCGTAAAATGAAGTCTATCATTATTAAGTGTGTAATTTATGGGAAGAAATCGCGGCCCATATTTATGCCGCTTTAATGAACGCCCCGTAATCTAAGCATAATAATTCAACCCTCGTTGCTTTGTCACGGATGGGGCGGCGCGCATATAAAAAAATCCCGGCGTGTAAAACGAGCGCGACACACATACCACCCGCACGAAAAAAATATTTTTTAAGGGTGGAAAGAGAAAATATGTAGTCCTGCGGAGGTTAATTTAAAAATTAACACTGCAAACATGCCGGGTATGTGTAACGCGACACGCAATTAATAAATAATAACCGGAATGATTAGTAAACATGAAAGGAATTAGTTTTGAAAAAAAGGAAATCATGTTAATTACTGAATTTAAAACTAAATGTTTAAATATCTTTATTAAATTTTTGAATAAATCTGATTTGTTTCTATGATTGATCAGGAGTTATACAGATCGTTAAACCATTCTGACCTTGAATTGTAGTATTTTAACAAAAACGGCAACTTTGGCGTCATTGCTGTGTCTACACATAATTTGATAATCAATTTATTTTTTCACCAATACATTTAGAAAGGATCAAACTGTGATATGTCGAAGTGTTTTAGTCAAATAATAGTTAGGAAATAGCCGAAAAAATTTGTTGCTATTTGCAAATATAATAAGTTGCCGTTTTCGTTACTACAAATCAAGGTAGCGGTCGGTATGGTCTTAAATATGATATTGCTTCCTATAGTCGTAGTATTTGAACGACCACTAAATGAATTCTAATAGCAATCTTATTACAGATCATAGAATCAAATATAATGTTCGTCGTTATGACGACATAATCATCCAATTGCGTTGTTAATACCTCATACTAAGTTCTATTATTAGTTTTAAGGGTTATTCTTGCGGCTCGCTAAATTTAATCTTGAATTATGTGAATACCGAGGGAGAAAAAGATGCGAACGGCTTTTATTAATTTAACGGTTGAAATGCGGCATAATTGCCGGAGGGGCCGCAGATAAAAAAAATTGTTAACCTAATTATAGCGGCAATCCAATATCATCAACGCAATCAGCAGTGACAAAGCGGCTTAAAACGCCTCGAAGCATTTTTCTCAACTGAAATAAATATAAATCACCTTTATTAATGAATACTAATTGTTATAATTGTTAATTGTTTAAACTTAGCTAGAATCAATAGGTCCTCCGGGTCAATAGTTTATTATACAAAGAGCATTATGATGGAATCACTAATTGAAATCTGTTATTTATACGATTCCCTTTCGGATAGATTTGTCCATGTTTACGGTTGTGTCTATTCAATAATATATGTGTTTGCTGAAGCATGGGAATTGTTTATTTATAATTTACACCAGCACACAAGCAAAGGTGCCTTTCTATTTGAATTAAGATTAATTTATTTGAGTAATAACTGTTTACATAAACTCCTTCGTTAAAAAAGTTTCTACGAGTTGAAAATTGTTACTGCTAGTTTAAAATATTTTTTATGATTTGCCATGAAGAAAAATTTATAAGCGCTTTACACACACTTATTATGCATGCGACGAGTATCGATAATATATGAAAAGTTTTTAATGGCCAATAATATGTGCGATTATACTTTTTATGCAGAACTTTACATTAGTTAATATTAGCTTTGAGAATTCATACAATGAATGAGGACGAACATTACTTTTAAAATTATAGCAAAATGTATATTTTATGTGTCAAGCCAATAAAACGACGAATGAATAGCCGATAGTATTGTTTAAGCGTCATACAATATTTGACATTCCAATAGCACATGAATTTTTGTTGCTACAATTTTTTTGGTTGTCCTGTGCTTGGGTTTACGCTATAAATTAATTACTTAACTACCAAACCCTATTAAAGGAATGGAGGGGCTGTAGATATTAACAAGGTCTGGCAAAGGGTATGGTAAAAGTTCAGACATAATAAATGTAATAACTTTTAAACGAAGTTATAAAAACTAAACAAAATTATTACAAAATTAATTCATTTATTGCTTTACATTAGGTGTGGAAAATGATGTTGTTAAGTGTTTACCATTAAAATGTATGGCCTTTTTAATTACATTTTGCATCACTTGTTAATATGTGACAGGTGCAGTTTGCTCAATTTACGCTCGAATGTTGTCTTTTATCTTTTCTAAAGTCTGCGCATTGTTCTTCCTTTTTTAGGTAGCTAGACAGACAAAAGTAATACTAGACCATTTCGGCGGCTATCTCAACTTATCAATTTTTGAGATGACACGTTTTGGAAATTATTCCACAACAAGTTCACTGTCTCGTAAACGGTATGGGCACCATCTTGCTAATTTTGTATGCCATTATTGCTATCCGCATGTGTTGTTTTGTAGCGATCCTTTATGTTTTAGACGAAATACTGATTAAAAATGATCTGCTGCACCAAAAGATAATTAATGTTGTTGGAGGTTTTTTACAAATTTTCTTTAATAAAGGTGCGCAGTCATTCTCGGCGAGATTTAGTATTTCAAACGCAATATAATTTGTAGAAGTATAGGTTCTTACCTGATTGTCCAGAACAAGGTCTGCCTCTACGTATAACATCTCCAACGTTCTCATGTTGCTCAAATTTGGTCTCATAGCAAAAACAGTGGGAGCTGGATTATTGCGTGTATTGTAATCTTTTAATGTCTGAAAATTAAAGAAAATTAAAAATATGCATCAAGACTTTGTGTTGCTTTTATTTTTTGTCCGAGATGATAGGTTGAGAATGTATTGAATGCTAGCTTTCAAAAATTTTGCTGAATTTTTTGATATAAGAAAACTGCAATTCATAACTTCTTAATGATAATCATGATCTGGAGTGAGCCCCTTACCCGCCCAAGTGTTGATCATCAAGAGATTTAATATCACTTTCTATTTTTCTTTTTTTTTACAAAGGGACTTTTAACACTTGAAGAGAAGAGAAATTTCTAATTATTTGATAACAAACACTTGGGCAGGTGGGTTTACACTAAAATTCAAAATACTTGTGTTGGTCGCCCAAGTGATGGTCATCAAAAGATTGGACATTACTTTTTTCTTCTTAGACAAAGATACTTTTGATGCTTTTAAAGAGGAGAAATTTATATTTATTGATAACAAATTTTTGGGCGGGTGGGTAGGTACTCCAGTTCAAACCACTGGTTGGTAATTATACATTGGAGAGTACTATCTACTTACACAAGTGTTGGTCATTAAGATATTGATCATCCCTTTCTCTAACATAGAAATTTCTAATGGTTGCAAAAAGTAGAAACAAATAATTTCTTGATAAGAAACTTTTGGGCGAATGGATAGGCACTCCATTTCAAACTAAGACATAGTAATGATGATCTGGAGTGAGCCCTTTACTCACCTAATTATTGGTCATCAAGAAATCACATTTATTATTACAACAAGCATAACAGATGACATTCAAACAGCCACAAAAAAGATCTATAGCAAGATAAGAAACAAAAAAGAAACCAGACTATCAGTGGAAACAAAACGACTAATTTAAAGAGAGAAGAGAAACCTGCCTGACTCACCCAATTACAACACCATAAATGAAAAAGTAAAAAAGAAGATACGCACAGATATCAGAGTTTATAAAACCCAAAAAATCATCGAAACCATACAGGCGAACAAAAACATGAGTACATAAATCAAAGCTTTCTAATGGAAAACAAGATATTGTTAATCTAAAAGACCTCTACGGCAATATTCTTACCAATAAAACAGACATAAAAGATTCTACGCCAGCCTATACACATCTTCCATAACGAACCCAACGACATCCTCAAAAACTATCACAAATGTAGGGTCGGAAGAATTGCCAGAAATAACGACAGTTGAAATTACACATGCGTTAAAACAAATGAAGAACCGGAAGACCTCAGGAGAGGACCAGATGACATCAGAAATGCTAAAAGCGGGAGGCGGAACCCTACTGCGGATACTAACAAACAAATGGTTGTACGAGGGAAAAATACCAAAAAAATGGAAGAACGCAGAGGTCATCATCTTGCACAAAGAAGGAGACACTACAAACATAGAAAATTACCGTCCAATAAGCTTGTTATCACATCTATATAAGCTTATGATGCAAATTATCACAAAACGACTCACAAAGAAACTAGATTTTTACCAATCAGTGGAGCAGGCAGGCTTTCGGAAAGGTTTTGGCACAGCAGACCACCTACAAACAATCTGACACACTTACCGAGAAGACAACAGAATACAATATCCTAATACATATAGCTTTCATATACTACCACAAAGCGTTCGACAGTGTCGAGACTTGGGCTTTCTTGTTGGCAATGAACGACGCAAAAATAGACTCGAGATATACCGCTCTAATGGAAGACATCTACAAAGAGGCCACTAAAAACAAACGATGACCTACACACGGGAAAAATAATTATTACTAAAGGAGTACTTCAAGGGGACCCGATTTATCCCAAATTATTTACTGCAGCCATTGAAAACGTTTTCAAACAACTAAACTGGGATGAGAATGGCATTAACATTGACGGGGCATACCTAAGTCATTTATGATTTGCGGACGACATAATTCTAACAAACACCAACATTGAAGAATTAAAAACTGTGGTAGAAGAACTAAACAATCTAGGGTGTAAAATGAATCTTAAGAAAACAAAAATTATAACTAGTAGCCCTCAGAAAATGTCGATAGATAGCACCATAATGGGCATACAATTATAATTGGCAAAGGAAATCAAACTGCCGAAATCAAACGCAGAATCCAACTGACATGGGGCCGCCTTTGGAAAGCTCAGCCATATTTTAAAAAATTGAGACGTCTCAATATACCTAAGATGTAAGGCTGGAAACGATGGCGATTACTAAAAAATTCTCAGCAAAACTTAGTTACTCAAAAAGCAATGGAACGAGTGTTGCTGGGAATCACTTTGAGAGACAAAGTGCGCAACACAGATATCCGGACAAAAACAAAAATAATAGACGCCATGGAAAGAACAGAGGAACTCATATGTAATAATAGAGCCACAAGATTGCCTTCTGAAGAACAAAAAGAAGCACGGGAAGACCTTAAACGAGATGGATCAATGACATAACGACGATAGCAGAAAAATAGTAGATGAGAACAGCAAACGACAGAGAAGCATGGAAAAGAATGAAAGAGGCCTATATCCAACAATGGAAGTATGAAGGTAATAAGAAGAAGGAGAAGAAAAAATTACGTTCTTCTCCTCTGACTAATTAACTTCTAGAGAAAAGAAATGTTTATTTTTTAATAAGAATCGGAGTGGGTTGATGAACTACCACTTGCTAGTAATTATTATCCGGAGTAACCCACTTTCCCGCTCAAGTGTTGGTCATCAAGAGATTGTATATCAACTTTTTTTTCTTTGACTAAACACTAACTTTCAATTTTTTGATTACAAAGGCTTGGTTGGGTGATACACTCCTGTTCAAACTACTTGTTGGTAATTACAATTCGCCCAAGTGATGGTTAAGAGATTAGATATTAATTTATTCTTCTGTGACTATTGTTTTTTGGACAAAGAGACTTTTTCAAACTAGACATCGTAGTACTCTGGAGAGTAACTACTGCTTCCGTTAGCCCCGTTTTACGAGTTTTGACCAGTTCTCAGCAATTTGAACATTCTACAACATAACACAGAATTAGATGCGGTATAGAAAAGAAAAGGATTTATAGAAACGACTTTGAAGGAAGTAAACAAGTTGAGAAAATGGCAAAAGATAGCATTAACACCAAGAGGGAGATTAAAGAAATATCTTGAAGTGAAATAATAAAACAATTTACTATGTCATTTATCACAAATTTATTCTTACAAATACATTACTAGTTTTGACTCGGAGAAGAACTTTGAACCAAAAGAGAAAAAACGGAAGAAATATGAAACGAAACGAAAACGAATCGAAACTGACAGAAGCAGCGAACTTAGCAACTAGCTACGGAGAGATAACTAATAAGGAAAGATTAAGGGCGACAAAATGCATGGAATCACCGCACATCCATTCATGTAAACAGGAAACCCATTTGTGACGGAATCATGGTGTTACAGAGGACTATGAATAGAGATGGACAAGAGTTTCCAAAACTACCCAACATTAAACACGGAGGTGGTAAAATCACAATTAACAAAAACACGAAAAACCCGGACTACAAAGTGACAAGCCGCGATAGGAGAACAATGATAAAGTTAGAGACTACGTACAACAACGCAAAAACGTATCAGAAGCTTACCATAGTAAGAAATGACGCAGACAAAAATAATATCGAGGTCATTGCAATCCAAAAACTATGGTTGAATATACCCTCAAAGACACACATTAAACATTCACGTCAAGAAGGGTAGAAGCACCCTCACAGATGAGGAGGAAACCCCAACCTGAGAGAACGATACATGGATAACCCAAAAGAACAGGATAAACCCGATAATCAAAGAAGTCTTAATCATCAAGCAGATGTGCAGTAAATTATACGCGAAAATAGTCTGCTGTAAACTGACGAACAGCGTCATTATATCCGAATAAACAAAGCTGGAGACGTAAGATTGAAAATTACTAAAAGCACTACGTGAATCAATGATTTCAGAGGAGAAATGACGGCGGTACATGTAAAAACTAAAAACATATCAGTATTCATCAAAAAATTTACTAAAGAGAACGTGGTCAAAGCAATCAAAAACACTACAGGACTAACGCAATGCATGGATATCAGAATATCGAATAAGGAAACCTAAAGAGGAAATAAAATTAATCAATAAAAAGAGGATTGACACAGAATGGGCATAGGTTAGCTCACGCCGTAAAATGCCTAAATTGTCTCACGTTTAACTATAAATGACAAATATTGGTCCAATGAAAGGATAACTGATAAATGTGGCAATCAAAAAATTGTTACATTTGCGCGAAGGAAGGCTATAGAGCCAATTAAATGGCGTGCTCAAGTTATCTAAACAAACAAACCAACAAACCAAAAAGCATTCCCTAACAACCAGTATTTAAAGTCTTTTAAAAAACCTTAACACACTTAGCGACTGCTTTTACAAATCGGAAAGGAAAACGAATCGGAAGTCATGCAAAACTTGGATTAAAACGCCTTGAGGCACAGACTTGATAACCAAAATCAAAAAAATAAAAAACTTTGATTAAATTAGATTTTTTCACTGACATTGAAGCTACATGTACGTATGCACAAGCAATGAAACCAAACTATTCTTTGATTGCTGAAGGAATACCTTTGATATACGGACTGATTCTGCAAAGCGATTGCTGGATTGGTGGTTAGCTGCAGAAGCAATTGTATCTACATGTATTCTAAAAAGAACTTTACTGCTTGAAATCCAAAAAGTTGCATTTTTGTGAATATGTAATACGTAAAAAACTAATAAAAGTTTTTATCTAAATTTGTAATTTTGCATAATTATTTGTGTGCGTGTGATTAACCAATTGCGTCTGTTCACGTTACCAGAAACTGACTATTTGCTGCTTCATTTGTGTTTTTAAAAACTGAAACAAAAAATGTAGAACATATTGGTTAGACGGAGATACGGAAGGGACAGACAATATAGGTCTCTTTTGTTTGTAACCTCACTCTGTTGCCTGAACACACAACCAACCTATATTGTTGATGTGTGCTAGGACAGTCTTTTGAGGGATTTTTTTATGCTAAACATACCAAGCCAGCAATCCTCCAACATGGTAGTCTTTGCGTTGGACATAATACATGCTTGATTTTGTTATCAATTTTGCATTTTCTACCTCAGGTCGGCAAACTATGGCCTGCGGGCAAAATCCAGCCCGATATCTGTTTTTAATTCGGCTCGCAAAGTCACTATTTTAAAAAAAACTTGCTCGGATAAATTTTCAGAACTTAAAACAACGTTTTTTGGATCTTGATGCAAGTGCAAAAGAAATTTTTATGCTTAGAGCTTAAAACTTTTACGATCTGGTCATATCCAAAAAAAGTTTGCCGATCCCTGCTCTACATGATGAGTAGTTTTTAATGCCCATTGTATTCACGTGCTTTCTATGTTGTCATTGCCTTGTCAAGATTTCTGTTATAATTTGCGGTTTTTTCTAATGAGTAGGGCTTAAGAGAACACATGCATTCTATGAGCATTGTAGACAGCTCGATATGCAGAGAGTGTGAAATGGAAGACGACACGACGGAGCACGTACTATGTACCTACTCGGCGTTTTCCTATGTAAAAGAATCTATATTAGGGAATTGCTGGCTTGACATGGCCAGCATAAGGGAAACCTCTCCAAGCGAGGTCCTAGCATACATCAACTGCATAGGTTGGCTGTGTGTTGGACGGAAGAATAAGGTTTACACTGAAGGAGGTACAAAGGACCTAATGAGGCCTAAGTGCATTGAAAATGGTTTTACATTCTCACTCAAATCCATTATCCATAGTGGCGCTACTATTCAAGGTTTGGGTCTACACATTTTGGTGGTTAACTTTTGGGCCAGTTTATCAGACGTGATGTTAATTATTGCGATGGAGTGTTTTTTTACCAAGCACAGCTGGATGTTGTTTTCACGTACTGATAGTATGAGGACATAATGAAGTTCTGATATTAGCTTTAATGTAAACTTCTTCTTGTTTATAGATAGAATTACCACTTTGCTTTCTGTTAAGATTTGCATTTTCTTAATAAATGTGAGCAACTGCAGAAATTGTCCAAGTTACTTTGGCTTTGAGCATAGTTGTATGCATTTTAGGGAAGCGGATATTGAGGCTACATTATAGGGTCTTTGAAAGATTAATTTGGGTGGCATTGTTTTATTGCACTTCTAGCAGAGGTTTCTTCTTCAAGCATCTTTCAGAAACAGTACTTTTTACAAAGTATTAAAGTTGAGTTGCATTTCGAAATCAAGGGCTCAGTATTGCCGTCAATGCTGCAGTTGGTGCTATTTTGATGCCACCTGCTGTGGCATTCTATTTGCTACACATTTAATTTGGTTCCAGATTATTTTTTTATTGGTTTTTGGCTAGCATACTAGTATTTTTATGTGAACATATATCTTACGACAGTGCAATGCATAGCTATGATACTATCTTTGAAGATAGTCTTCATGTTTTGCCAATAGATTATCTACATTGCCTGAACGACATGTATACTTTTTTGGATAAAGTATTTAGAAGTGATCTGTTTTGTATTTTGGCTGATATTTTAATGAGTTGTTTGGAAGTTTTGGTCAGTTAGTTTACTATTTTTTTTTTTATGAAAAGAGTTAGTTTGAGTGATCTGATGCTGCTCTCTTAGTCATGGGACCAATGAGTCACTGCTCACTACCTAGTAGACGAGGTGTGTATAACCTGGTTATAATGACTTAAATCTTCTTTTTGGTAGTTTTTGGAGAGTAAAATCAGTGTGTTTTACAGAGCTTAACGTGTGCACTTTGTTTGCTCTGTTTGATCTAATAGTTTATTTTATTATTGTTTTTATTAAATTTTTAAAATACTTACCATGCTCTTGTACAGAACATAATTTGCCACAATTTCTATTAATAGTCTTTCAAAGCTAATTTGCCAAAAATTTAAACTAACAAAATGTAAATTGTTTTGGTATAAATTCAATTTTGCGATAAAAATTGTTAAACATTAATTAGTAACTGTTGCTAATTTGAAAAATTAATAATTCTAACAATGCATGAAGAAAAACATAAAATTTCGAATTACTTGTTTTATTCGCTGACAATGGAAGGGGAGCTGAGGCGGCAATAAAGAATTACGGAGACATAAAAAATATATATAGACTGCACGAAAAATATAAATCATACATCGGATTATAAGGGGTGTGGTGTGGATGCAGTAAACACGGATCAAAATTTTACAAGGCTTTTATTATACGCCTTGACCAGTAAAAACGGGATATTAACCCCGAAATCCTATCACAATTTTATGAGCAATCTTCACCTATTGCAGTAAATATATAATAAATAAATTTATTTTCCATCCTTCAATTATGAACTTACGTAATACAAGATCGATCTATCATGTTGCGAGTTTGTTTAAAATAAGTTACGATTATTTTTTTCATTACATTTTTAATAATACCAAGTTTGAGCAGACATTTTTTTTAATTTAATATTTATTTTATCCTTGTATATTTTTTGTTTGTGCACGTGCGGTGGTTTCATTGAAGTGGTTTTTCCAGTCGAGGACTTTTTTAATCCTACAAAACAGCAGGAGGAGATTTCCTTTTTCAACCATTAACAGTAATTCTGTGTTTTTTTTTATGATAAATGTAATTTTGTTTGTGCTATTCATTGATTTTTTTGGAATTTGAATGAATCTTTTCATTGCACGATTTCAATGGATGAGTAATTAAATGTGTAACCTGTAATAATTTATGCTGAATATTTTCTTTTAAGAAGGTTATATTAAGTTGTTTTCACTTATATAAAAATGAGTTTTTGAAAAATTTCTTTTTGATAAAAGAATAATTTGTAAAAGAAATTTATTTGAAATATTGTTTTATAGATTTAATTAAGCTTGATTATATATTAAGGAATGTATAATAAAATATCTGTAGAAAGTTTTACTATTATATCAAATTTTTTTGGAGAAATAATAAAAGTTTGTTCAATTTTTAATAAAGCATGTGAAAACTAATTTAATATTTGTATGTATTAAACTGTTTCTTTGAGAAGATTGGTAATAACTTCTCGATTACTTAAGTAAATGTATGTATATATTATATACTCAAAAGTATATTTTTTTAAATGGTTGATATCATGTAAGTACTTAACTTAGATGATTTATTTATTAACTACTTTCTCAAAAAAATTCTTTGCGATACCACTTTATGCAGTAGGCATTTTATTTCAATTTATTTTACTATTATGATGTTAAAAATAAATGCAAAATATTTGTATCGTAATATTTACTACGTTTGATAACTCGCAAGTTATCAAATAAATCATAAGAAATTCTATTTCCAAGAAATAAATAATACCGTTACTTTATATTCTTTATATGTTAAGATTAAGGATCAAAGACATGAACCGCACAATACTTTAAAAAATAAAAAATAAATCAACACAAAAGACTCAATTGAAGTGGTCAGCAGCAGCGGCAATACAATAAAGCAGCATCAACAAAAATCCACATGAATAACGGCAACAATTTTAATCAAATTGAACCGTTTATACAAAATTATAATTGCTAATGCGGATTGTCATTTGACCTGGATTATATCAATAATACTGTGTCGCGCGTTTGACAAATAAATTAACCCCGTGATGTAATTGGATCGTATTATAACAGGGTTATATTCGTTAGTTGTTACCGGAGGGGGGTGGTAATGTTTCTGAATTTATTATATGTTGCACTATAATTAATACGGCCGCGTTAAATGCCAATTAATAATTACACGTATCTGTGATATTGTCGTAATTTATAAGCCCGCAATGTGTACCGTGTGAATTATCGCGCTATCTGTTTCGGATTTTATTTTCGAACTGATATCAATCGCTTTATTGATGAATGCGCAACGGATTTCATTCATTTAGGAAAAAAATGTAAAATGCATAAAATTGCTTTGGTCATATTTTATTGAATAAATCCTTTGTAAATTTGTTTATTAAAGTCAACAACTAGGTAAATATGGTTTGCTCTTTGGAGAAATATCAAAAAATCGAATTGTATTAATAATTGGAGTACGCATTCAGGCGCGGATATTGAAACATATTTTCGTTCTCTTGTGGGTTTTGCGGAAGTTTATTTATTAAAATGTTTGTCAACAAAACCAGGCCAATATGCGGTTTTAGGGGAGTAATGAAGTTTTCAAGAAAAGGGAAAACTTGCGTTGGAAGTGCAAACAAGAGGTACAGCCGCAATTTTAAAGTTAAATAGGGTTCTCTCTGTACTCGTTTCTTAATTCTTCTTGCTTATTTTTCCCTCCAGAGCAACAAAATATTAAATCATTTACATTAATTTACTAATATAACATTTAATTAGATTAATTTACCAAAAAGGATGTTTCTTATTACTATTGTTCATTTCTTATCAAATTCAATATTTATACTTACTGTTTTATTATGTTTTTTGTAATACGTTAATATTTTTGGATGCAAAATTAATACATTTATTGATCTAATGTTTAAATACGGCTTTTCATCAAGAGTACAATAACTAGTATGCCACAGCCTATTGAAAGACGAGAATAGCGGAGTATGTTGTGATTTGTGTTCTCAGGATTTGAACTTTTTAAACGGATTTATTGCCATTTATATTGGTTTTAGACATGTCTAGACCAGAGTTTACTAAATTATGTTCTGTTAAATGATCAAATATTTCAGTAGCCACTGAATTGTGATTAATTAAATAAATCATAAACTAACTGCATTGAAACTAGGTACAAGTTGCCACCTTGACAAGATTACATTCACCTACCAATGAATTCTAAAAGTGCTTGAAAACTGCAAACTATAAAATTGCCAGAAAACATTTTTACATATTTACTTAGTTAGTAGGTTTTTTTTAGGACTTAGTTTTTTTTTATTGTTTAAATTTATTTATTGGAAAAAGTAAACGTTTTGGAATCTTATTTTGCGTTTTTTTTCCTGCATTTTATGGTTGTAGAGACATAGTTTGAACTGGAGTAACTCATTCACCCACCGGGGTATTTGTAATAGGAGAATTGTATAATTCTTCTCTATACAAACGCTAATAGTCACTAAATAAAAAGAAGAGGTTGGACTTTTAGTGTACAGATTACCAACAATTAGGCGGTGGGCGGAAAACAGTCGATGGACTAAGTAATTGAAAGTGCCAGCCAACCCACTCAATTTTCTCTAATAAAGGAATCGGTTCTGTTACACTTTTCATTTATGAAAAATGAACATAAAATGCTCGCTTACCTCATTGTTTACTATGAAACTATTGAACTTTTTTTTTTTAATTTATTGACTACTAACATACGCAAAAAGGATAAAATCTAATCTCTAGATGACTTACAGTTTCAATTACGGTTACACGTCTAAATTGAACTAAGTGCAATTGGATATTATCTATTTTTTTTAACGTTGTGACAACTGAGATTTGCAGAGAAGATAAACATCAAAACTTTGGACGAGCTTAGATGGGTGGGCGTGGTACTTCAAATATCACTAATTCCCGTAATCAATGAATATAAAATGCCTGCTTACCTACCCTATTGATTATTATAAAGAGATTGGATTTTTCACTCTTTTCTTTCAATTTAGTTACAATTAATATACGCAAGCAAAAAGTCTCTAGTGTTGTCGTTTAGTTTCTGTAGCTTCAGTCGGGGCGACCGCTTTAGAGTTTAGTGTTGGGAGCGTTGGTGGATGTTAGTACTAGAAAAGTACAATTAGTAAAAATTTGGTATTTTGCCCATTTGTACTTTGTTATGGTTGCTTGGAATCGATCTGAACATATCAATCCCGGCTACGACTGGAAACTATCGAATAAGTTAAGGATGCACTCTTGTTTTTCTCGGGTTGTGATGTTGCTGCAGATGTTAAGGGTACGGTCATGGGTGTTTTTGAGGAAAGTTTTAGATTCTCTTAGGTCGAAGGTATTTGGTGAAGGAAGTCTTTGGGATTGTTATGGGGTGTTATTTTATAGTATTGGTTCTTTTTTGTTGTTGCATTTTGAAGATTTATGTAGCGCCGAGTGCAGGGGTTAGTAGCTTGGTGTTGGCGTGTTATGATTGGTGGAGTTAGGCTTTGTCTATGCGCGGTAACTAAAGTCAAATTTTAGAGTGGCTCCGAACGCGCATTGCATGCTAGTTTCTTTATCTTTCGTACTGGTAACATTTTTATTTAGCGGATCGTGTGGCACTGTATTATAGATTGGGATGGCATTTGGAAAGTGGTTTATTATTCTTTTGGGGTAATCACGTTTGCTTTGTTTTTGTGCGGAGTTTTTGTGGCGAAAGACTCCTGGTGATATTGGTTTTGGGATCTGGTGGTTTTATTGGTCTTGATTAGTTTCTATCTTCTTGGTGATGGTGGTGGGCCCGCGATTTTTGCGTTTAACCTAGTTTACCAGAAATTCATTGTTGATCGATGGTCTAGTTTGGTCGGCTTGCAGTTTTCTTCAATTGCATGTGGTGTTGTGCTGTGGTAGGATATGAAAGAAGCTGCGATGCTTTTGAAGATTTTTGTTTTTTTGGTGATCCTTGGACGATTGTCAAAAGAAACCAAGTCCAGTGTTGGACGATTGGATTGATTGGTTTGGTCGGGATAGTAAAATCTTTTGCTTCTTCTTCTGGGTCTTGTTTGGTATTGCTTTTGATCATGTTTCTGAAAATAAAAAGTTTTCTTATTTACTGTAGTTTTGCTTCCGTGTTTGTTTATTTGGTTTCTTGAGGCTTGTCAATTGTCACTAGATTTTGTCGAGTTTTTTTGACTTCTTAGTCAGACTCGTATTTTTTTTTTTGGTACCTGCCTGCGGCTTTGCAGTTTACTTTTTCTGCTAGGGGTTTGTTGTTGGTTGGTTTGCACCTATTTTTATTAGGTTTTGTTGACCTTGACTAGTTTTTGCCTTTATGGTGATAATACAGGCTTTTGCTGATTGCTGGTTTAGTTTGATGAGCATCTTTTTTTAGTGCACGTGATTAGTTGCTGGGTTGAGGTTGTTTTATTTAGTACTTGAGTTGAGTTAGCTTAATTGGGAACAATCCTGCATTGTAATCTTTGTTCTCGAGTTGATTTTCCTTTGAGTCATTTATAGGATTGTCCAGCAATTCTTGAATAGGTTTTGGATGGTTAGGAGAGGTTTTTTCTACTCTTCAGCAAGTGTCCTTGTGTTAAATGGTTTTTTCTTCATTGCGGAGGACAAATGGCTGGATGTTGAAAGTTAAATATTGACGTTCGTCTTTAAGCTTTAGCTAGGATTAAGTTTTTTTTTTTGTTTACATGCATGGTTTTTTTTTAGTTTTTGTATTTGCCGTTGTACTTTTTCTGCTTTTGCATTGGTAGGTTAGAAGGGCTGTTCTTCTACTTTTCTGTGTTCTATTTTGTTGATCCCTTGTTCTCGATTGCTGATCCTTTGCTGGTTGTGTGCGTAGATTATTTTATTAGTTGGGTCTTGTATTTGGCATCTTTTGTGGCTGCAATCAGGTTGCTCACTGTGGGTAGATTTATACTCTTTATTGTTTATTACGATGTAACTCTTGGTCATTTCTGGGCAGTTGTCTCAGGCTTATATGAATTAGGAGAAACTTGTCTGCGGTTTCTTGTGATCCTCCTTGGGTTTGATACATACTGATATTAGATTATTGTATGGTTTATTAGACGTATTTCAAGCTGCGTTCCAGGATTCTTGCTGTAAAAGCAGTTGTGCTTTGGCCTTTTTGTGAGTTTGGTTGCAACTGATTTTGAAAGAATCGTACCGTAGAATGTTTGTCCAATTTGCGTGTGTGTATTTTATAAGTTTTTTGTTTAATGCCAACGCTTGAGGTCAGTTGAGATGATGAGAGCCGATAAGCGTTTATGGTTTTTGAGGAGCAAGAAGAGTCGTGGGGTGGAAATTTGTTGTTTTTTGAATGGGGCCTACGTTGAGCGCTAATTGTTGTTGGTTGATTTTATAGCTCAAGCAGATATGATTGTTTTATTAATTGTATGTTACGTAGATGTTGGTATCTGTGGGCAGACAAAAATAATTAATAAGTTTGCCTTGCGTACTTTGTTTTGTGGTGTTGTTTGGAATTGATCTGAAAAGATTAATTTTGACGGCGACTGGAAAAAGTTTTTTTTTGCGTTAATCCATGTCCGGTTTTTGTGGCAAAGGATTTTTGGTTACATTGGTTTTATTTGAGGTGGTGATGTACTATTTGAAATTTCTGCCTTTCGACCTTTTTTTCTGGGTGCTGGTCTGTAGCCAGGTGACTTTGCCTATCTGGGTTCTATTGTCGGTCAAGGGTTTGCACCTTTTTTTATATTTGTTTTGTTTTGGTTTTGTTGGCCTTGACTAATATTTGTCTTTTTGGTGATGGTGCTATTTTTGCGAATTTTGCGGGTAATCTAGCTTGTCATGGATTCTTTGTTGATTGTTGATTTAGTTTTTAATTGCTCGTGGCCTGGGGTAGCAGCTGCAATGCTACTCGGATACTTCTTTTCTTTTCTGTTTTGATGATTCTTGAACGATTGTCAAAAGAAACCAAGTTGGTGCTATTGTTAGACGTTTGGAAATTGTTTGCTTTTTTTTCTGGACCTTATTTGGTGTCGTCTTTGGTCGAGTTGCTGAAATTAATTATGAGTTTTTTTTCTCACCTGTACCGGAGTTTGTTTGATTGAGGGCAGTCCTGCTTTGTCAGTTTTATGCTTGTTCTGTTTCTTTATTGTTGTCTAAAGAGTTATTCAGTTAAATAGGTTTTGGCTAACTGGGGGGTTTCTCTATTTTTTGGCAGTTCTTTGATATGCTTGGGTGCTGAAAGATAAATATTACCTTGAGATTTTTCTTTAAGTATTGACTGGGATTCTGTCACTTCTTTAGATTTATTTATGATTTTCTTAAATTTTTGTGTTTGTTGGTATAGTTTTTCTATTCTTGCATCGGAGGGATTAGCGATGGTTCGGCAGGGATGTTTTTCTGGTTTTTTTGGCTCACCAACTTTGTTCTAGATTACAGCGTTGGCTGACTATTTGGAACTTTGTTGCTGGTTGCTGCCTAGTTTGCGTACCCCTTATTGCTTTTGTGTTGTAGTTGGAAGCACGTATCGGAGTGATCATGCGATATATTTTTGGGTCTCAGCATGCGTGTTTTAGCAGAATTTTATGTGCGGTTTTTTGTAGTTCTTGGGTTTGTTACATACTGACTTTTAGTTTGTTATGTGATGTCTGGCTGAGGACAACAGAGATAGAGAAAGCTGTATGCGTGTTCTTATTTATGGCGTGAGATGGTCAAGTTGTCTTGAGATTTAGTTAAGTTCAGTTTGTGGTTTGAGAATTTTGTTTCCCGAATACCCCACATTAAGCACTAATTGTTGTTAGTCGGTTTTATAGTTTAATTAATGGCAGCCGTTTCTGGTTTGTTTGTTGGGTGCGTGAGTAAATATTGGTACCTAAGGGCAGAACAATACATATAGTAAGGGTTTGGCACTTTGCGCGCTTGTTAGAGTTGCTCTGAATCAATCTGAAAACATTGGTCTTAATTTTTGGGGCGTTAAACAATGCAAGGAGGCTACCGAATAAGTGACCTTTGTAGTTTGGTGGCTTATCAGAGTTAAATCCTGTTTTTTGCGCTGTTTTTGTTGTCGCTTTCTCTTTTGCTAGCAAAAGTTCCAGGAATGGAAGTGAGTTTTTCATGGGTGGCAGGGGTTTGTAACGGGGCCGCTGTTTTGATTACAGGGCTCAGAGCCGTGGTTTTGCAGATTTTAGGCTTTTTATTCTGGATTTGCCCAAAATTTATGATGTGAATGAGGCATTTAGTTGCCAACCAGACTGCTTGGATATGTCATCTCCGTTTATCATTTTAGTGACAACTTACATTTATAAGAAAAAGAAACAGGCAATTTCCAGATGACCAACACTTGGGTGGGCGGACGGTACACACCGTTTGAAACTACTTGTAATTAATTAACCCAATGTCTGGATGACTGATATTTTGGTTGGTATGCCTCTCTTTGCAAACGTTAATAGACACTAAATTAAAAGAGAAGAGAGTGATATCTAATCTTTTGTTTGAAACTTTGGCAGTGGCTGGCGAATCTACAATCTAAATTTAATTAAAACTACACGTCTAAAGTTTATGAACTAAGTATCCAGCCCATTTGTTGAATAGTTTGGCATTATGTAATGGTTTCTTCTTCTTTTAACTTAGTGACAACTGACATTTGCAGGAGTAGTGATTGAGCAATCTCTGAATGACCAATATTTTGATGAGTGTGTCTAATCACCCAACTGTTTGTCATAAAGTGATTAAAACTGTTACTATTCTGTCTCAAATAGTGACTTGCAGAAATTTATTCTCTGGATGACTAAAATTTTGGTGGGTGTGCAGGGCATTTCAGTTCCAGTTTGGGAAAGTTTGTTCTAGACTATTTTTTTTTAAATTGCCACTCTTGACTAACGCGTTAAAAAAAAAATTATTGTTTGCATTGGTTTTGGTATTTTGGTGATGCGTCTTTTAAGATTTGTTGCTACTGCGGTTTTTGTTATTGTTTTTACAAGCTTTGCTTTTGGTTTTCAAGATTCTACAATTAAAATCCAACAAAGTTTTTAATGTTGTTGTTGGTCCAAAAATTCAAGTACCGTTATTTTGGAATTATTTACAAAAAAATTACTTTAGACAAGAGATTTTACTGGATTATTAGATGCCTAAAAAACCACAGAGATCTAAAGTTTTATATCCAAAAAGTTTAACAAATTGTACATGCTATGAAATGTTTTTATGATTTTTAAAACAAAATTTGCAAAGACTTTTGATACTGAAACTGAAGCTATTTTGACATAGAAATTATTAAAGAGTTAGAAGTGTCACAAATCTTGTAGACACAAAATTAACTATGGACTTAAAGAGTTTCTATTTATTATAGCGTAGGTTTTCAAACAACAAACTTGTTTACTACTTGGCAAACGCTAAACGTTGGCATAATATTACAGAAATATTATTATATTTTAAGGTTTTTAGAAGCATTGTACAAGATGTTTGAAAGGAGAAAAGAAGAGAAAATTTTGTAGTACTTTAGATATATACTGGAGGTTTTTGGAAAAATTATTTGGTTTTTTTTATTTGATAAATCTTGTTTAAGCACTTTAGGTAAACTAAGTCTTAATGGGTCTAGGTGGCTTGGAAGGCTTAATAGGGTCTTAAATATTTTTGTAGTAAGTATTGGACAAGAGTTTATTATATTTGGAAACATTTTAAAAGTTAAAGAGTTCAAAATTGTCTAAATAAAAAAAAGTCTGTAAATTACATTTATCAAAAAAAAAAAAAATTGGAAAAAAAATTGGAGGTTTTGGAAGCACTTTGTGCAAATCAGAAAGAAGTACAAAGTACAAGTACAAAATTATTACCAAAGGTTTTTATATTTTTCTACAATACAACAATTTTTTTTTTCTAGGGATCTCTAATATTTTCAAACTTTGTGCAAAAGTTCTCAGTGTTCTAAAATAGCGTTATTAGTTACAAAGAGCTACTTTTTAGGCTGAGGTTAAATAATGGTTTTTATATTTTATCAAATTCTAATAAATTGCTCCCAAAAGTTTTGACTATTTATGATTTGATCTATAATGATTTCTAAATTTATGCCAAGTTTCTCAATAAGTAATTAAAATAATACTGTTTACATATTTTCTAATAGGTTTCTTAAATACTATAATTTGTAGAGTTGTTCCAAACAATTTTAGTTTGGTTCATTATACGATTCAAACTACTATAGAAAATCACTTAACGATTAAAAAAAAAAAGTTTTTATATAAAAACGTTTGTCATAAAATAGAAATAAATCATTCTTTGTTTGCATAGCTGCAAACACAATGGCCCTTTTGTGCAAACAAAGCTACATGATAAATCGCATTCGGAAGTGCAAAATATTGCTTAACAAATAATATGTATCTGCACACTTGCACACTGTATAAACCAGAAGACTACAACGACAACACTGCATGGGTATAATCAATCTATTTACAATCCTCCTACAGACAATTCCCTTATATTTCACCGGACTACGCTTAACACACGTAATCAAGCATAAAAAAAAATTTAAATGCAGTACGATTAAACCACAATGTAATTAATTACAAAGATAAAGATTTAATGCAATAAATCTTATTTATTATTATGCTCATCACTATAAGTGACTTTGATTGATTCCATTAATGTTGTGTAAAAGTCCCACTGGTTTTTTTTCTTACACTGGGATTTCTCATAACTTTTTTATTGCATTTTCAAGGGAGGATAAGTTGATTGGAAAGTTCTAAACACGCAATAACATGTTGGTTTGTGATGAATGTAACATGGTTACATGGCTTGCACATTTCTGTACAAATAGAAATTTTATTAAAATTGATTGCTTTGACAGAAAATATTGATTTTTTCTTAATAATATAAAATTTGATTTCAATTTTTAAACTGCATTTTGACAGATTCGATCATGGAACGGAAACTTGCAGCAAATGTTCTCAAGTAGAGGTTCAAGCACCGTAAATATTTTTATGAATAAAGTTGTCGTCTGAGTGCGTACAGCTAGCTTGTTTTCTCCGCTTGCAGTTTTATCGCGAGACAAAGGAGAAACCTGTTCGGGAAATGGGAATCTATAAATATCGCCTGCGGATCGAGTATTCCTCGGGTAATAAAGTTTCCCAGTGCATGTTGTTTCATTTTTTTCTGTTCCATTTCTTCTACTTCTTGAGCAAAGCTCAATTCCCAGTTGTCTCGGGAAATGCACTCACTCATACACACGTTTGATCGAGTACCAACGTATAAAAATTATACCAGATATCTAGTAACCAGCCTTTTATGTTATTACTGTTTAAGTAACAAATTGAAAGACGTAATATTATTAACAAATAAAAAAGATAATTAAATTTGATTTGTATTCATTCAATTAATTTGAAAAAAATTAACCTACATTTGCATTTGTTTTTTAGATAAAGATACATATTTTTGTTTTTTTTTTGTACTTACATACAAATTATATTCAGCATCAAAATCAGAGAGTTAATGGCCGTCGAAGATATGGTTGACTTTAAGTAATTACAGGACGTTTAGATAACATCAATCTAGCTGAGGACGGAGATGGAATTTTCTTTGTGTTGTTTGAAGAAGTGTTGCAATACGAGGTGATGCTTGGGACACTACTGTACAGGGTCCATTATGAAAGTAATGCGCATTTTCTATGAAAAAAAGATTTATTGATCGTACGCTTAATATTTTTCGAACTTTCCTCCTGCATCAATACACTATTGCAGACGCGTCTGTCACGTCTGGAAGGCACCCTAAAACTCCTCGACAAAAATGTCTTTTAATAACATTGTAACATGCTTTTGGATGTTTTCCACGGACTCCCAATGTTTTCCTTACAGCTCCCTCTTTAGTCGGGGAACAAAAAAAGTCGCACTGAGCCAAGTCGGGACTGTAAGGGGGCTGGGGGACCACCGAGGTGTTGCTTTGGGCCAGGAAGTTGGTAACGATAAAGGCAGTGTGGCTGGGGGCGTTCTCATGGTGGAGCTTGACTGTGTCTTTGATGTCTGCTCTAACGCGCGCGATCCGGAGTTTCAATCTTTTGAGCATCTCTAGGTAGAAGGCTGAGTTGGCTGAGAAGATAATGAACATCGTTTTGATGCGAGACTTGCTCATTTGCGGATTCTTGGGGGAGGGGATAGTTTTGTGTGCTACGCGCTGCTTTGCCTTTTTGATTTTGGGTTGTAATCAGGCATCTAGGATTCATCTCCGGTTATAAATTTAATAAAGTAAGGCTCATTTTGAATCAAATCTAAAAGTTCTTGACAGCGCAAAATTGCGTTGTGTTACAAAGTCGAAAAACACACTTCTTGCGAAGACTTTCTTTCTGCTCAGACAACCGGAGCAAATTGGCGACTGGGAAGGGCAGAACCCCCATCACATTTCCCGGTTTTACCGAGCTGGGATGAATAGTCGAGTCACAATAAAATCATGCGCATTACTTTAATAATGAAACTGTATGTAAAGATGCCACACGTGAAGGAGGTGTCCTAGGAACTTATATATGCTAATGTTTCATACATCTTTGGAGATGAGTAGTAAATGGGCGAAGAAGAGGCGGGCATATACATTATTATATGTTTTTTTTTTTATAAATATCTTATTTCTTACTCTTTATTTCGACATTTTAAAAAATCAACAAAAAGCGAAACAGACTTATACACATTTCTTTTAAGGTATTATTTCGATCTGCGAACCAGGGGAGCAAGAAACAGCAACCAAAATTTAAAATATGGGAAAAAATATTGTCCGCGTGCATTGATTACATAACTAACTTTAGTGTACAAGTATTTCATATAATCGAATACAAGTTGAGAAATGAGAAAAAAGTAGCAAAAGACAACTAAACGGAAAATGGCAACACCCGAACGTAACGTACCTAAATCTGGTCAACGCGCTAAACACTAGTCTGGGCCTCACTACAACATCTTGGTTCTCCGGCCGACTAACGTATACTGTCACCAGGAAATTATACTTGCACAGCAGTCTGTGCACTTTTTTAAACCAAGAGTTTTATGCCTAGAGCTACAGCCCGCAAATCCAATCTGTCTGGCAACTTTACGATTAGTACTGATGCTTTCCAAACTCTTTGCAGAAGTATTGGTAACCGTTTATTAAGTGTGTGTAATTAAAAAAAAAAATTACATTTTAATAACAATTGACGTTAAAACTTTTATTTTTATCACAAACTTTAGGAGACAGCAAAAACCAAACACTATTGCGGTCGCCGGCAACTCAGAAAGAAAAGCTTTGCAGGTTTTAATTTTTGTTGTCTAACTACGGACTTATTCTATCTTTGCATAAGCGGTAACTAGAGCTTGTTAATAACTTGCTTTTATTTATTGCTTAGTCATATCAGCGATTACATCAGAAAGAAGGAGTACGGTTTTTTCTTGCACTTGGATCTTGTAACGACAAGTTACAGGAAACTTTTTGAGACTACTGTGGAGCTAAAGTGTTAACGACGTCCGCAACGTTCTAGAAACTTTGAAATGCAACACTGGTATATCTGCATGATTTAGGCGAACGAATGTCAAATTTTTGGACGACCAATTTGTTTTGTACAGCAACTAGAAAATAAAATACCATCTACTTTGATCTGAGACAAACCTAAATGATTGGGAAGCAACTCCGTAGTTTTGTAGCTAGTATGTGGTTACGAGAATATGTACATTGATTAGAATCAATTTTGGATACGCTCTTTACGGTCATGCAAGGCACAGATAAGCTTATCTGCTGGAGCTCAGCTACTGGATTAACAATAGACTAAAACTTAAAAGGCGGAGGAAATTTATACTTTAGACGGATGTTATCAGTTTTGCGGCTATTTTATATCAAGAGGAAGGAGTGTCTTATGCCAACACCTGTCTTAGACAAACCTAAAAGATAAACTTTTTGTGCTGAGGCTTTGACTACACTATCATCTTACGTTGGTCAGGAACTACTTCTCAGAACTTACGATTAGTAAGCAAATCCAAAGCTTTCTAGACACTTGTGGGTGGTTATGAGAATGTATAATCTGATTAGCAATCCTAGATCACGGCCATGCAAGGCACAATCAAAATTTTTTGCTGGAGCTTAGTTACCGGATTGACAATAAGTTTAATCCCGGGAAGAGGTTTATACTTCAGTTTGTTGCTAGCGGTTTTGTGGTTTGGTTTTGCGGTTAGGTTTTGTGGCCGTTCTTTATCAACACAGCAGCAAAAAAATTTTATCCGATGAAATGGAGTATTTGGAGGTTTTTTGGGCAACATCGAAGCTTGTTAAAGTGAAAAAGTAAGCTAAACTTCACTTCTTTACTTCAACGAGTTGCAATGCTTGGGGTTTTGCAGGGGCACTAAAGAACTGTAAGGATTACCTGAAAGATGATTTGTTTGTGCTAAGGACTAAAACCGGACCTTGGCACAACTTTTCAGCTTTTGTCAACAGTAGTCCGCTGTGAACTGTAGTATACTAGTAGGAAATTCTGTCTGGTTTCAAGATTTATGGGCTAGTAAAGAGTATCTTGCCTGACTTGTCGTCCGTAAGCGAGTGATTTTGCAATTGTTACTTAGCAATTGGTTAGGGACATTTTACTCCACGACGACTTTTTTTTTTTTGGACTAAGAGGGGAATATTATTAAAGACTTGCAAAGTGTCTTATTCAATTATAAATGCTGGAAGTTTGTCACCTGTATCGTTAATAGACCTGGATCATGTTTAACTGATAATTCATTACGGGTTTTGGTTATTGCCTTATAGGCACCACGTCTATGTCCGGGTTTCAGACTGTCGGGCATTTGTCTGAAAAACTTGGTCATTCAGTTGGCTAGAAGCTTGGTTGAAGATATAATTATTTTTGTAAGTCTTTGTTATTTGCTTGAGATAAGCGGAGTAACAGCCGATTTTTGGCTGAAAGTTGTGCGTTTGGCGCCGATCCTTTTGCTTGCGTTTAGTATTTATTGTGGACTTGGCTGTTGCGGCTAGCCCTCAGTTTGTGATAAACTGGGTAGCGTTTGTAACTATCAGTGTGCGGCACACCGCTCCCGGCGCAACTACATGACCGAACTATTTGTTTAGATTGCACGCGAAGCTTGGATGAGCGTTTGTGTTCGACAGAAACGCGAAACTCGCATAATTTAGTGAGAGGCAGGATTTCTTTGCTTTTAGATTCTTGCGGAAGTTGGGTTGATACAGTATTCCCGCCTACCCGCCCAAGTGTTTGTTATCAAGAATTTGTTTTTAGTGTGACAGATTGAATGACAGTTGTCACTAACACGTCAGAGGTGGGCACAATAACAAATTTCTTGGTTACTAACACAGTATTTCCGCTTATCCGCCCAAGTGTTTGTTATCAAGAAATTTGCTTATTCTCATACTTGTTGCGTTTCCGCTGTTTTTAATATGACAGGTTCAATGACAGTTGTCACTTATACGTCAGAGGTGGATACAATAAGAAATTTTTTGATAACTAACACTTGGGCGGGTGGGCGGGAACATAGTTTATAAATATTAGGCCGGTGGTTTGACATAGTGTTCCCGCCCACCCGCCCAATTGTTTGTTATTAAGAAATTTGCCTATTCTCACACTTGTTGCGTTTCTGCTGTTTTTAATATGACAGATTGAATGACAGTTGTCACTTATACGTCAGAGGTGGGTACAATAAGAAATTTCTTGATAACTAACACTTGAGCGGGTGGGCGGGAACATAGTTTATAAATATTGGGCCGGTGGTTTGATACAGTGTTTTCGCTTATCCGCTCAATTGTTTGTTATTAAGAAATTTGTCTATTCTCACACTTCTTACGTTTCTGCTGTTTTTAATATGACATATTAAATGCCAGTTGTTACTAATACGTTAGAGGTGGGTACAATATCAATTTTTTTGATAACTAATACTTAGGCGGGTGTGCGGGAACACAGTTTATAAATATTGGGTTGGTGGTTTATACAGTGTTTGCTCCCACCCGCCCAAGTGTTTGTTATCAAGAAATTTGCTTATTATCACATTTGTTGCGTTTCTGCTGTTTTTAATATGACAGATTGAATGACAGATGTCACTTATACGTCAGAGGTGGGTACAACAAAAAGTTTCTTGATAAGTAACACAAAATTTAAAACAATTTTTGGATTTTTTTAAAAACTATTAAGTAATTTAAATCATTCTTATGCATAAAATTATGCTGAAGACACAATTGTCTAAATAATGTATTGGTATTTAAGACAAGTTTGGTCTAGAAATGATTTAAATTGGTTCTAGGCTCAAAATTAGTTTTGGAAAATTTAAATTTTTTTGTTTTTTTTGAAAATTATGAAATAGTTTATTAATCTATCTTCTGCATTTGAACATTTTGAGGACACAATTGAGAACATAATATTTTAATATTTATGCCAATCATAGTGTAGACATTGCTTAAGGTAGTTTTAGATTCAAATTATTTTTGAAATTTTTAAAATAATTTTTAAAGTTTTTTGATCATTATAAAAGAATTAAGGTTAGGGCACAATTGTAAAAATAATGTTTTATTATTTAAGTTCAGTATGGGCCAACATTGCTTAAGATGGTTCTAAACTCAAAATAAATTTTAGAAATTTTTAAACTTTTTTTGGATTTTTTTGAAAATTATAAAATAATTTATAAAATATTTCTGTGTTTAAGCCAAGTATGATCTAAAAATTGCCTAAAATGGTTTTAAACTCAAAATTGATTTTTAAATCATGATTAAGCTAAGTGGTCATAGACTCAAAAAAATTTTAAATTTTTTTTAGACATTGATGACACATGTGCTCTTCTAGATTCTAAAATTGGTTGTAACTTATGACTAGTAGACAATTAGTTTATAGTTAGGATTGCAAAGAATAAACTGATGACTAGTGCTAACATTTTTCTAATAAACTCACTACAGCATTGGGAATGTTTTTTTGTTCTATCCCATGCGTATTGTGGAGGTTGGGTTAAGCCTTTGACCGATCAGCCTGCACTACATCAACCGTGATGCAGTCGAGAATATTCTGGTCTTTTTAGCTCCTACTTTATAGGTGTAGTGAAAGACATTGTTTTGGGTAAAATGCTCAATCACTGCACGGAAATCTGCATGCGGATACCATTAACAAGTTCACTGCGCTGTCAACGGTTACTTTCATTAATTTGAACGTGGTGGATTTTTTCCAAATAGTGATTGGCTTAGAGCGGCGTGAGCCAACGCTTTCTGTGGGTGCTTGCGGAGTTTGGGGACGTGAGGAAGGACCAGGGAGCTAGCGGTTGACTTTGAGTTGGTTGATTGCGTTTTAGGGGCTAACCGGGTTGAGGGCTTTTTGGCGTTGGTGGCAGAAGGCTTTTTTGGTGCTGAAGGTTTTTTTGGTGCTGAAAGCACCTGACGTGTGGCTCTCAGATGCCGGATTTTATGCTACCTTCCATCTTACAGAGGGCAATCTTTGCGTCTTTTGCTTTGCAACTTATTCTTTTGACCTGTTTCTTGTGTCCGTTGATCTTCTTTAATTGTTCTTCCACTAGGGACAGGATATACATTTCAGGGCGTTGTTCTTTTTGCCTCAATTATTTCTGGCGTGTTTGCAATGAAAATTCATTGCTACTGCGTTAAACGGGCTTGGTGAAGTAACATAACCTAAATTATCCATCAAGACAAGAAGTTTTTAACTTTAGTTTAAATTTACTTGCCCTTGGCAAAAAAAAAGTTATTGAGAGTAGGTTTTTAGTGCCTTGATGGCTTATACTAAGCTTGTTACTATGGTAACATATCTGTAGTTTAAACACACGCTAACGTAGGATCCAATGGTTATTTACTTTTTGCTAAATATTAATATTTTTAGGTAATGTTTGTACCGCGACAATAATCTTAAACAGTCAGACTGAGTATCGATTTTTTAAACAAACGGATTAAACAGCAGATTAGATACTTGTATAGTGCTTCTCTTGTGTTACTTGGCGGTTTTCTTTGGCTTTCAAAGACAAAAAACCCAAGTAGTAAAAGTCGATCTTGTCGCGCCACATTCCTAGTTTGTAATAAGAGTAGAAGTTTATAGTTATATATTTATGTTAAAATACAATTACATTATTATTATTTTCTTATAATATCTATTTACTTTAGTCAACATTTAATATATTTGAATTAAATGTTATTAATGGATACATAAATCATCAAACAATTACATTTCATTTCGATTAATCTCATTTAACACACAAGAAATTTTCTGTGATAAGGACGTCCTCACTACCTCATCCTGAATTCCTATAAATTCCAACAAAAACAACGAGAAACAGCTTGAGTGCGTGCGTCTTGCCACAAAACAAATGCGGTAATCTCTGGGAAACAAGGGGAAGGACGCCCTGGAATGTGCATTAGCTTATCCTCACCGGCACAACGACGGTTATTCCCGTGCAGGTGCCGTGTATCAACGGACCGCAAGTCGTAAATTTAAAGTTTACTAAAGGCTGTGATTTATAATTTTGCGGGAGGCAGAATGAGAAGGGAAAGGGGGTTGGGATGTTCTTTCAAGATTTACAGATTGTTTTGTGCTTGCGGCGGGTACTGAAACATTTTATTTTCTTGCTAAAGGGAGGAGTTAAGGGGATAAAGTGTTTGTGTAGGATTTCAAGATCGCGGGGATTATTTTAAATATTTGAAATAGCTTTTTTGTTGTAATTGATATTTAATTGTTTTATTTGCAGTTTTTTGTTTGCAGCCCGGCGCATTCACCATTTTAAGAATTACATATTTCAACTAACGTTTATGCTAATAAAAAAATGTGTGGTAATGTACATTTAAAAGGGATTACACAGTTAGTCAATGTTTATTTTTGCGAGTTAAAAAGCCCAGTCCGTATTTCACTTACACCGTGCGAGTGCTTTAAAAACATGAAAGGGCCAATTGAAACCCATTAGTATCTTGCGTTCGCAGCTAAACTTGTTAGTTATGTTAACATAAAAATTCAATTATTTGCTTTTAAATTGGTTTAAAATGTATTTTTATTAAATTTTTTGTTAAGCAATATGAATTAAATAAGATTTCAACAAAAATGTGCTAGCGACATATTTAAGAGAGCAGATATTTATGCATGAGCGGTTCCAAAGAACTCTTTTTAAACTCATAAGGTTCTTGGAGGTTCGCTTCCTTCCTGTGAGAAAAGGTGGTGATTCGTGCGTTAAATTTGGCGCTCCTTTACAGGGACACACACACAAGAAAAAAATTTGCACATCCCCACACAGTATAGAAAAGACGTTGGAATAGCACCTTTGAGGATATACTTTAAAGTCGTCATTATTTGAAATCGTGCGGGTGGAAAAGATGTTTGTAATTATCTATATTGTTCCTTACAGGTTTAATTAAACATATTGGAAGCAAATTAAATATTTAATCAATAAGGGAGAACATATATAAACTTTATTATAGGAGAATAAAGATTAAAAGCAGTTGAGAGTTTTAGTCCCTAACGTGTTGAGGTTGTGGGTTTAAATTCTATTGTAAATTATTTGTGGACTATATACTGCTGTAACCGGTTTTTTGTTTTATACTACTCAGCGATTGACAGTAAGCAATTTATTCACAACTTAATGATACTTTGTCGCTTTGCTATTAATGGAAGGTTTGTTTGTTGGAATGTAGAGATACTATTTTATTTGGTAATACTTTTGTGATAATAAATTGCTTCACGATATACAGATTGACAGTTGTCGCTTTGCGATTGACATATACAATAAGCAAATATTTGCACAATTGTGATACTCTGTTCTTTGCAATTGCCAGGAACATGTATTTTTGTAATTTTTTTTGAGGTACTAAGTTACGCTAGGTTGCAGTAAGCTACTCTAATTATACCATCAATATAATTTGCAAACAATATTGGTATATGCTGCAGACACTGGAGGAATAGAGAGAGAGAGACAACGTGTTTCTATGAAGAAGTGCAGGAAATGATGGAACAACACCACGTAAAGATCAGTTATATATTTAAATGCTTGAGTGGGAAATGATATCACTTCAGGCATTAAAAACAGATTTAACCAGGACCAACTTTTAACAGCAGGGGAGAAACACTCATAGATTTTAGCACACAATTGAGAATCTGTAACACAATCTTAGAACACAATGTGCAGCATAAAATTAAAAAATTTAAGTGCAAAGGAGAAGTCAATTATTAATTATATATCAACAAAAACATAAGGCCAGAGTAAGTACTAGACATCAGAGCACTAACATCTGCAAATATTGGTGCCGACTACAATCTGATTGTAGATAAGGTTGTACTAGGGCGACCACAGTACAGAACAATTCCAGTAACAGCAAAAAGTCTAAAGATAAGGCACAATTGCAGAAAGTGACTTATCTCAAGAAGCAAGCAAAAAATTAAAAGAGAACATAATCCAAGCTGCTACTGCAGCATTGAGAAAGTGAACCATAAAAAAGACACTTACAAACTTAGGAAGATTGCACGAAAGTATTGGTTTACAGAGAAAGTAAAAGTCTTAGCACAGAAGAAGATAGAAGGCCATTTGCTATAGCTATCATCAAAGTCATGAGAAGACTATTAGAGATATCGGAAGATAAGAAATAGAACTAATATGAAAACCAGCATTAAGTAACGAGAACATTGGAATGAATTCAGCAGAAAAGTAGAAAATGATATGTATAGTACAGAAAAAGAATCTGTAAGCTTTTAAGGGAGTTAAAACTTTTTTTACAGAATACGAAAGATATTGAAGTGATTTTAGACTGAAAAACAGCAAAGTGCCCGGTACAGACACTAGCAAAACAGTTGGCAGAGCTATACAACATAGTTCTGTCAACAATGCGGATCACAGGACTGGACACGAGAGTTTAAGCATAACATACAAAAAAACTACAGGCAGATGCTTCTCTTCTGTATACATTTTAAAAGCATTCATAAAACATGTTTATGGATATTATATCCGAGAAGAACATCAAGGTTTTGAAAAAAATTGGTCATCTACAGGCTTTATCTACATGGTACGACAAATCTCCGAGAAAGCGCTGGAGTTTAACAAACCAACCCGTCTATCTCATTTCTTTGATCTTAGAGAAAGCTTTTGATAGAGTTCGGTTGTTACGGTCCATTTTTCATCTGGAGATCGGCAACCAAATATACATCTTGGACCTGAAACGATTAAGGTAGTTAATAGTTTTCAACTTAATTGGAACTATTTAATTGTTAAATTAATTAATAGTTTAATTATCAGATATGTTAGGGATTAAGTGAAGTTAATTAATTAGTTGCTTACCTGTCGATATTGATGATTAATTGCTGGATTACATCTGATATCGATAGTTAGCCGATCTTGGATTCCGCTAACTTCCTTCTACCAATGTAACATCTGGAAAAATAGAATTGTTATTAGTTGATTATAATTATTATTAGTGGGAATTATAATTAGAAATTGTTTAGTGTTAATAAGTCAGATTATCAACCAATTTTGTTGTTATTATTAGTTTAGGTTATGTGAGTTATTATAAGTTCACATCTTAGTTGAATATTAGTTATTGGGGGAATTAATTTTATTATTGCTTAATTAATGTCTACTTACCATTATCTGATATTTAATCCGTTATTGTGCACATACACAGGCACTGTCACTTCACTGTCAGTGTTGTTGTCAAACGTCATATTGATTGGGCGGCGTGAAGTTGCTGGGACAGGGCGTGGTTGGCAATCCTGTGTACTGATGAAAGGGTGACAGCATTCACTTGGTTGTTGCGAATAATTTAATTGCGCATCACTTTCTCGCGAATCGTGGTCCGTTAAGCGTGGGTGTCCGTCTTCATATAGAGCAAGTGGAATAAATCCATGGCCATCCGGGCCGATTAACTGCTCTAGAAGATTTTTGTGGGTGCACAATTTATTGTGGAGGATTTGGTTTCCTACCAAATTAATATTTTGTGAAAAGTTTGGTTAAATGCTAATGTGCAACCCAACGCTTGATGCGGATTATTGACCCCACGTGGACCACGCGCGAACACTACGAAGCCGCACAACAACTTAGGTAGGATTAAAGTTTAAGGTAAAGAGACATTAATTAATTTTAGTTTGTGGTTTTAGGCTTCGAATTCACATTTATCTTCAGATTAAATGTAAAATCTGATTGCTTCATCCTCCATACTCTATACTGCTGTATGCTTGAGTGAGCTGGTCAAGCAAAAATGAATAGGAGTGGATAGGAATCCGACTTGGGAAATGGTTAGAAACAGTCGAGATCTAACGACTATTAATCAGGAGCTGTGACAACTGGATCTGGTTGGAAGGAGCTGTCCGTTCCTTGGATTTGTATTAAGTTATATGTGTATTTTGTCTGTCGAATATCAGGTTCAATGTCAATTAAGTATTAACCAGTTAGCCAGATTTTCTTCACTATTTTACTATTGTATTAACCGTCATATTTTAACTGGCAACTGAAGGTAAATTCATTTATTTCATAGTCAAATCGATGATTCAATTGAACATCGGGCAACATAAATAGTTGCTAACATCCATGTTTGTGAACCAAGGTTCACATGAACTTAAGTATAGCTTTAAGCATTTTAAAATTTTAATTCAATTTTAAAAGTAGAATTCTAAAGTACAATTTTATTGTTAAGACATTGAAGTATCTGTGTCGGGTTAAACCATTCTATTACAGGGTCTTGTGCAGGGATAGCGCTATTCCGGACATAACGACAGTGAGTATTAACCATCTTATAATTTACTTTTATGTATACCTTTACCCAGATAATTCAAGTCTGATATTTTGCAAATTGTGTTGTACTCAACAAATATTGATTTTGAACGGTGTATTATTATATCGAATTTTTGTTTTGAAGCATTATTGGCATTACTTTATTGGTTTTGCAAGTGTGCTTGATTTTGGATCTTTTTGCAATTCGACTATTGTTGACTATTATTATAATGTTTGTGTACGACCTCTCTAACAATATTAATGACATTTAGTCATTGACATAGATTTTTTTTTATTATCATTGAAGCGGAATCTTTCTAATAATTATATATATTTTTTTAAAATTAGAGTTATAATCTCTAATAAATATACTTTTTTTTTTTGTATTTAAATTAGAGCTATTAATCTCTAATTAATTTACTCTGTTTTAAATTTAGAGTTATAATCTAATAAATATTAGATAACTTGGCCTTTTTTTTTTTTTTCTTTTCTTATCATCCATATATGGTATCGGGTTCTACCTATAGGAGGTGTGATCAATAACATACAGGGTGGACTACAAAAGAGATCCCGTGGCGCTCACTCTTTACCACCCCCGTCTACACTGAGCTACGGCGGCAAGAGAAGCCCTGTCCTCCTCCTACTCAATAAAGAAGAAAAGAAATATAGTAGGCCATAGGGAGCGTGACACGGTTTTCCGACGTACTAAGAACACGCATTATTAAAAGCATACACTCTAATATAGACAATAAAACTACTAAACACAAACAACACAACTAAACTGAGAGCGGCGAGTCGAGAGGAAACCAAGATGTAAATCAGAATACGGCAAGGAGATAATTAAACATCTTGATGAATAAGCTAATAGAAGCTCTTGGCCCAGTACAACATGGCTACTGACTGGGGCATACACTAGTTAAGTCAATGTGCTTTGTTAATTGCAGATTTAGAAGACTGTTACAATATCTACCCAACACTTTTAGAAAAGAATGCGAAACAATCAACAGCAAAAACTAAAAGCTTGGTTATTGCAAAATGATCAACCAGTTGTAAGCTAGTTGTGAACAATATCAATATCGAGCAAGTCTCGGAATTTTAATAGTTAGGTATCTAGGTTCATGCATATGTAGGCCTAAAAGGCAGAGTTATGAATCAAATTAACAAAGCTTTTAGAATACCAGAATTAATGTAGAATTTTATTTGGAAGAACAAAAATCAAGACCCGATTCTGCAGAAACAAAACGACGACAAAGGATCCTCTTCTATGCTCTTTAGTTATACTTTTAGAACTATCACATTACATGTAATTAATCTCCGCGACAAGTTGTCTTGAAAGGCAGCTTTACTGGTCAGCTTCGGGTTTCAGGAGGGCCTCATTTTTGTTTTGTTTTTTTGTTCTAAATTGAATTTTATCTACCTGTGATCTAACTTTGAGAACAATGTAAATACGTACCAGTCGTGGGTTTTGCTTGAAAGACTAAGATTTGATAGTGTGTTATTTATCGCAGTCTAGCGTAACAAACGTTGGTTTAACGCCTTGGTTTAGTATTTCTAGGTAAATACTGATAATAAAATTGTAAAGTTATTTACTTCTATTACGTGTGTCTTTACTTTCCTAGACAATATGATTGGAGTTGTTGAGGTAGTATATTGTACGTGAGGTATGCCGACGCCGCCATAATGGTTTCTGGCTTCCGCTTGTCTGCTAAATTGATACTGACGGTTTTGATGTCACTGTCGGAAAGCTGTGGCGTAAGAAACGCTGTTATGTGCTTGGGTATGTCCTTAGCTTACCGTTAATTGGGAAAACAATTGGCCACTTAGTTTGTCCAGTCTGCAGACTTTGGTTTGTACAATCCATGAATTTTGGATTAGACTTAGGGTGTCCTGCATCACCTCCAGTTTGCATAGTGTTGATACGACTGCTCGACTTTGATGCAGGATAACTTTATTGAGTTACGTCATTGGTTAGCTATGGTGTGGTGTATGTCCATCCCGGTTTTGTCCGGAGTATCTATTATTTTCACTTATATTGCTTTTTCTTGCAGAGGCACATTTTTTGTTATTTTAATGGTAGTATTGCTGAACATATAGCTTAGCAGATTTTCTTTACTATTTAGTGTGCGTACATCTTCCTTGCCTATTCCTAGATCAAGGAGCCGGCTCTTTTACATCTAATTTTTTTAGAAGCCACAGGGTGGTCTTTGTCAGTCTAGGAAACAATGGCACAACGTTTAGTTCTGATTCTGGCCACAGAGGTTGTAGACCGGACATTACTTTTTTTTCACCTCAGTGAGGCATTATCATAATAGGTGATGCTAAGGATCTCTCTTGTGTTGACTGGAGGTAGGAGGTGTTTTTCCTAAAGTGGATAAAGTATTATCCAGCTTCCTGGTAAGATTATTTTTTATTAACCGTCACATGAAGGTACAATGAAACAACTTCTTTGTAGCTGGGTTCCGATTTTTTTTTTCTTGCAGGGGCATCTAGAGTTTTCCTCCCGTGTCTTTCATCTTTTTTTTTTCTGGATTATATAGGTAATGGCTTAGACTTGGAGTAGTGAATCGTCTATTTTGGTGCTTTTGGTGTCAGATGAGCTGTCCTTTTGCTTGAAATCTTTAGCTTTTTGGGAAGCCTTTGATTTGGCTTTGACGCACTTAGTTTTGGGTTAACAGTTGCTGGCCCATCACATGAGGTGTCTGTCTTGCCGGAAGGGAGTTTTGTTTGCTTTGTTTTGTTTTTTTACTTCAACTTCGCTGATTCTGAGTTGTTTTGACAGTTGTGGGGTGTGGTTCAAAGGCAGATAAGTTTTGGACGTCAATTAGGTATCCGTAGACGCCCTTGCTAAGTTTGTAGTTTTTACGGTATCCAAATATTTACTTAATAAATTGGTTTTGAAATTATTGTTCTCCATAGTTTAGAGACTAAAAATTCATTTCACTGGCATTCCACTCTCATTGAAGCTTGAAAATTGAGGACGTCTAAAACTGATTGCCAGGATTACTACCAGAGAAATATTGCCCCAAAGGTGAGTTGTATAAGAACTAGTGACGTACATCAAACCAATAGGTGTGCGGCCCGCTGCATATCTATCTAGCTATGAATCAGCTGTTACTACGCCTGTCCAAACTAGTGGCGACAATTTTAGGAAAATTATCATACCTTCTGCAAAAATTCTAGCCGTCTAGATTAAAATTTTCAGAAATATGCCCGACAGTCTGAAATCCGTACACACAATAAATTCTCTACAAAACTCTATGCATTTATCTATCTAAAATATTTAAAAATAGTTCCAAAAATTTGAAACTAGCAGAATCATATAAGTTCTTTAAAATTCTGCATAAAATCAAATAGAAAAGCTCAAGAAAGTATATCAAGAGATTTATTGTTAAACAATTCTTTGATAACTAAGTGGAACCACACAAGAGGGGGAATGAACAATATATTCTTTGATGACCAACAATTGGGCGGGTGGGTGGGTCACATTAGAAGAAACTACTCGCTCACAATCTAAACTTAGTTTCTACTCAAGCAATAGTTATCAAGAGATTTATTCTTAAACAATTCTTTGATATCTAAGTATAAGCACAGAAAAGGTGCAAGGAACAATAGATTCTTTGATGCTTATCACTTGGGTGGATGGATGGTCACAGTGGAAGAAACTACTCGTTTACAAGTTAAACTTAGTTCCCGCTCATCCACTGAAGTGTTATTTGCCAAGAGATTTATTGTTAAACAATTCTTTGATATCTAAGTATAAGCACACAAGAAGTAGAAAGAACAATGGATCTTTTGATGAGTAACACTTGAGCGGGAGGGTGGATTACAGTAGAAGAAACTACTCGCCCACAAATTAAACTCTCAGGACTCATTTTGTTGGCCATCTGATTGGACGACGCAGTCGATTGATCGAGGTGGGTTAGGTTAACCCGTTTAAGAAAAAATCTAGGTCAAAGTGGAGTGTTACCAAGTCCAACAGACGCACGGCACAAACACGTGGGTAGTCATTCTACAGACCCACAGCGCGACTAGTACGTTGCGGGGTGATCGTAATTGGAACTTTGCATTTGAACACTTGGCAGCTTGTTGTTTGATACGAGGAGGTTTCTTTCCCGATCGGACACACTGACTATGTCTTAGAGGGAACACAACAAGGTTATGATTTTTTAAGGCGGAAGAGGGTTGCGTTTGATTACCTATTGTTCTTCCTCTATGGGGATATAACTGATGAAGGATGATTGGATTCACAAGACCGCGAGAGGGCAAGATGATACTATGTTGTTTTGCTATTAACAGTAAGCTTGAGTTTTGTATATATGATATTAAATTGCTTTGCCGCAATTTTTTTGCAACTTGGTGATACTTTGTTGCTTAGCGTATAAGAATGTAAGTTTGTTGTAACGTGGTGATACTATGTTTGTTTTTTGTATTTTTGTGATACTAAGTTTCTGTGCGATTGACAGTAAGCAAGTTAAATGCAACTTGGTGATATTATGTTGCTTTGCGATTAATAGAAGGCTCGTTTGTTGCAATGCACTGATGCTATGTCGTTTTACGATTGACTTGAGCTTGTCTTTGCATTTTTGGTGTTTTTAAGTTATTTTGCTATAGTCAGGCTTGCTCGCTGGTAATCATGATCTGGAGTGACCCAACCACCCGCCTACGTATTGGTTATTAATAGATTGGATATCTCTTTTTTTTCTTGGACGAAGCGACTTTTAACGCTTGCATAGATAAACTTTTAATTTTTTGGGCATGTAGGTGGGTTATTCTAGTACAAGCTACTTGCTACTGCTCAAGTGTTGATTATCAAAAGATTGGATATTATTTTCTTTTTCTTGGATATAGAAATTTTTAACGCTTACAAAGTAGAGAAATTTTTAATTTTTTGATAGCAAACTTTATTCGCAGGTAATTATGATCTGGAGTGACCAACCAATCCGCCCAAGTTTTGGTCATCACAAGATTGGATGTCACCTTTTCCTTTTTGTTAATGTTTAATTTTCTTATTAAACATTAACGGGCGGGTGGATGGGTGGGCAGTCCAATTTTTAATAGTAATCATGATTTAATCACTTGAGTTTAAACTTCTTGATAGTAATCATGATTTGGAGTAAACCACTCACGTGCTGGTCATTAAGAGATTGGATCCTTCTATTCTGACTAAAGGATTGGATATCACTTCTTTCTTCTTAGACAAAGCGACTTCTAACGCTTACACAGAAGAAAAATTTCTAAATCTCTGATAACAAATTCACGGTCGGGGGGATGAGCACTCCAGTTCAAACTACTTGCTAGTAATTATGATCTGGAGTGACCTATTCACTCGCTCAAGTATTAGTCATTAAAAGATTGGATATCATTTACTCCTTTTTGAACAAAAACACTTTTAACGCTTGCAAAGAGCAGAACCTGGCAATTCCTTAATAACAAACTCTTAGGCTGGTAGGTGTTTAAACTACTTGATGGTAATTATTATTTGGAATGACATACCCATTTATTCAACCAAGTGTTGGTCATTACGAGTTTGGATATTACTTTTTTCTTTTTTGACTAAAGGACTTACTAACACTTTTAGAGCATAGAAACTTTCAATTCTTTGAAAACAAACACTTGGGCGGGTGGGTGCGCACTTTGGTTTAAACTGTTTGCTGGTACACATGATATGGAGTGACCTACCCACCCGCCTAAGTGTTGGTCATTAAAATATTGAATATAACCTTTGCGAAAAGAAATTTGTAGTTTCTTGATAACAAACTCATGGGCGGGTGGGTGTGCACTCTAGTTCAAACTACTCGCTGATAATTATGATCTGGAGTGACCAACCAACCAAGTGTTGGTCATTAAACGATTGAATATCACCTTTTCTTTTTTAGACAAAAAGACTTCTAACGCTTGCAAGGAGGAGAAATTTTGTAGTCAGATAGAAAGTAAGCAATTTTTTTTTACAACTTGGTATACTCTGACGCTTTGCGAATATAGAAGGTCCGTTTGTTGCAATGCAGTGTTACTATATTACTTTGCCATGGATAGTAAGCTTGTTCTTATTTTTGTGATAATTAGTCGCTTTGCGATTGAAATGTTGACAGTAAGCAAGCCACACTGGCGAGGTTTTGTAAAACCGAAACAATCGTCTTTGCTTGACCTTTGGCAGCTTAGATTGTTGAAAACATTAATGATTTAACAATTTCTGAGAATGTTTTCTTTAAAATTTGAATTACATAAGTAAACTTTATTTAAACAATTTTTTTCCGCATAAGACATTTAATCGAAATTATAGAATATGAATATAATAAAAATAATGTAAAATCAGATTTATACGTTTGGCCGCCCGCTGTAAAAATTCCGTTCACTTAGACCTTGCTTTATTACACATAAATCTGAGTGGCACGTATACGGGATGAAAATTTTATTTGGGATTTTCCATGCATGTATGTGTGTGTGTGTATATGCGGCCCCAGAATGTATGTGCATAAATTCCGCGTTCCTCCATGAATTCCCAATATATAACCTTTTATATATATATAAACTCATAAATATGTAAAAGAGGAACTATAATTGAATGTTAGCCCCCGTCTACGGTTAGTATGTGTATTGTATATTATACAACAGCGCTTAAAACGAAAATTAAATAAAACGACCTCTTCTCTTTCTGACTTTAGGCTTAGTAGAAAGAGAGAATTTTTGGGCGTCAACATTGATTTTCGGCGAGGAAAAGAGGATAGAGTTAATTAATGTAATTAAGGGCAGGTATTATGTTAAGAAATGTTTATATGGAATTATTTAACATGTGGTGCGTGTTTACACAAGAGCATGTTTATATTTTTTTGAAATAATATGGATGGGTATGCCGGTAATACAATGTTTATTTAAATTAATGTATGTTTGTACATAATAAATTTTTGCTAGAATAAATTTGGAAAAATATTTTATACAATTTCTGTAAAAATATTTATTCTAGTTACCTATGTAGTTTATGCACATTATATCAACCAAAATTCCATTTTATGACGTAAATTAAAAAGATTCATATTAACAGTTATTTTGGTAGCAACAATATAACGAATAGTGTTTTTCCAGGACGCGATGTCAATGTAAATGAGTTGTTTTCAAATAATTTGCAACAAAAATGACATTTGAAATGTTTTCCCCAATTAGAGTGTTTCCCGAATTCGGCACAGGAACTGTAACATGTTATATATGTGTATAAATTTTTACCTCTAATGTCCCAGTTTCAGTTCAGGGCTCGTTAAAAGCATGCAAACAAACTCACCCTTTCCCACACTCACACATACACATACACATACACATACACATACACATACGTTTCCAATTACACTAGTGTAATAACAATAATGACTTTAAAAGTGAAGTTACAGTAGTGAGTTGGATGGAATGGATGACTACAACTACACATACTAACAGGTCGTAATTCAAAATACGTTTGATCGAGAATTTACGTCCGGATGCATCCAAATTACATTTCACAACTCTTATTAAAATGTAACTACAAAGTTGGCAATTGCAAGGGATTTAAACTATAATTTTAACAACTTCAATTATCTTTTTGTAATCTATAACGAGGATGGACGGTTATATAATATTATATTTTTGTATACAAATAAATTCAATATAAAATATATTTGATCAAGGAATAGAGAAAGCTTGATATCTCTGAGTTGCATTAGTGAAACTCGTATATTTAAGTTTTACAAACTTCTATAACAATTTATGGCATCAATTATAGTAAACGGGTTTTATTCGATTACATGGGTCGAGATCAAACTTTTTTATATTGTAGTAGCAAAATAATATACTATAAAGTACAACTTTTCTATAAATCTAATTGATTTGCGAAGATTTATTTTGGTTACCGTGGGGTATTTTATATATTGTATACCTGTCTGGACTTGTTTTTGGATACTATTTTATATAGTTTATTAGCTTTTTTGGTTTCCTAAGCTAGTAACGTTTTAAAATATTGTCTTAATGTAAAATGCGTAGATTTAAATAGATTTTTATTTTTTTTAAATTATTTTAGGTATAATCAGATAATTTATGTCTTACTAGAACTTGCTGGATTGATTTTTTTGGCATTTTATGTTTTGATTGATGCTTCTAAGTCGGTGTAGACCTTTCTAGATTTTTATATTATTTAAGGTCAGTACAGTCGGAGCAGTTTAGTTTGCTTTCTGTTCTATAAGCATTTTTTAATTTGTTTTTTTTTTTAATTTATTATTTTTGAGTTTATAGATTTTTTAGCTTTAAAAAAGGGATTTTTTAAGGTTTCTGTACTTGTTGTAAGATTTTAAAGTGCTTTTTTGACTTAGCTTTAATATTTGTGTATTCCTTTTTCCAAGATTATCTAGTAGGTCTCTGATTTGGCTAAAAGTTTTAGAAGAGTTATATGTAGATGATGTTTTGGCTGATGATTTTTTTAGTTTTTAGGTTCTATACTCTTTCAAAATTAGTATAGTCTTAGAAAGATGATTCAGTCATTGTTAATCCTAATTTCTGGATTTTTTGGTTTAAATTGTTGTTTTATAGCTTCTTTACATTGCTCTATAAGTCTTACTACTTGTTTGAAGGGGTTGACGTCGTTGGGCTTATTAGGTTTTGAATCATCCAGATGTAAAAAGAGCAGCAAGTCATTAGTCACATTTTGAGGGTTGAATCTTGGACTGCTAGCGTGTTAAGTAGTGCTTTATTATTGAGTTATCCCACACTTTAAATTAGGTGTTTATAAAGCGTGATAGATGAAGAGTGGCGCATTTTTTAATGTTTGTTTTAGGTGGCAGCTTTCTTGAATTTGTTTTTTGACATTTGTGCTTGTTAGTGCTTACTATTTAATCATGGAACTGTACAAGCTTCAACATATCAACAAATATTTTAGTCGCGACCAATTTACAAGTAATAATTCTAAATTTTGCTTGTTATAATGGTTCAAGTCGAAGAACAACTGAAAGTTTTTTGCAAAAATTCAAATCTACACATTTACTTTATATCGTTCCTACGCCAGTGAATCAAAGACGTGTTTGTAAAGATTCAAATTTGTCAATTTGTTGTTGTTCTCAAACTTTAATCATTTTCAACATCAGTTTGTGGCAAATTTTAAAAACAAATTTTGACTGCGTGCTTACAAGGTTGCTTTAATTCAACCACTCAAACCAAATTATTATTTGTTGCATTGCAGATTTAGTAATTGGGCTTTAGGGAAACTTATAATGATTTCGAATTCCGAAGATTGCTGCAATTACTCTGAAAGTAAGCCTGAAGCAAAGCATGACTAAGCATTACATCTACTTAATCTGTTTGTGGGTGTGCATTTCATGCTGGAGGAGTCATTAGACTTTTTTTTATCAAGGTTGATAATTTTCTTATTGTGAATGAGTTTGCTATCGTGCAATGTTGACTGATTTTTTTTTTTTTATTTGGGCGATATGTGGTTTTAGCAAGGCTTGCTATAGTGCTAACCAAACAATTCAATTATTTAAAGAAGAGTTTGGTGAGTTGATTATTTTAATTAATAGCCCAGCTTTAGTAGGTCTCGTGTACTGCTTCGACGTCAAAGACCCATTAATTTAGGTTAGAATTCTCGAATTTTTGGCAAAATTCTCAGATGTGGTAGTTTTAACCCCTGCCTGGCAGCAGAAATAGACGCTTGATCTTGGCAGTATGATTTTTTGCCCAGTTTTATAGCGTGGGAAAGGTATATAATATTCATCAACATTCTTGAGCGTCTGGTTCTTGATAGTTACTGCCACGTCCCCGCCGCTCATGATTTTAGTTTATGGTAGGTTTGTTTTTGTCGGTGATATGGTGTCATCATATATATTTACTTATAGTGTGGCATTTTTGTATATACACTTCAGCAGGTTGGTACATCTTAAGTCAATTCTTGCATTGTTTAAGCTATTGATAATTGTATATGTTTACAATATTATATGTATTTCACAATCGTTTTTATTGCACTCCGAATTGTTTGCAGATGGTCTGCTGTTCCGTAGCTATTTCTAAAGCTAGCTTGTTTGCTAGATTGGTAGAAGTCTAGCTAATTTGTAGTTTTGTTAGTGATGATTTTGGTAAAGTACATATGCACTAGCAGGCTTATGGGACGGTAGTTTTGTATATTGCGTGTCTTCTTTTTTGTGTAGTATTATTACGGATTACGGATTCTAGTAGATTTTGACTCTGGATTTTAGCTATTTGATCTTTTTCATGTGATTTTAAGGATTTTTTGATCACTGGGATTATTAAGTCTGGCATGTCCTCTGAATTGACATTGGTTATTGATTTTGCTTAGCTATCTGGAAATTTTAGTTTTGCCGATGAGTTCCATGTTAAATTCTTTGACAGCGCTTTTTATTTTAATCTGGTTTTTTACTATAGCATTGTGTTTGTTGGTAACCTTGAAAATTTTTGCTTATCCATTTGTTATTGTTTTCTTTAGAATCCTCATACTCTTGTTGTTTTTGATATTGTCATGTTTCATGTGCTGTATGTTTCAATGTCGTTTTAACTTTTTAGCTGATTGGTTCAAAAGTTTATATTTTGCAGACTCACAACTAGTTTTTTTGAGTTTTATGGTGTTATTGCTTATTTTTTGTTCTTTCTCCTACTAGATATGCAAATACTTGTGTTTGGTACATCGGTTTTAATTTTTTTTCAAATCTAGATTCAGTTTGCCTTGTCTATGGGTGGGAATTAATTTCTTTGACAGCTCTATTGCGCTTTTTACTGCTTTAGTTAATGGGTGTTTGGTTGTATCAGTTTCCGTCTATCCGATCTGGTATTTAAAGTTTTTTTGCCATTATGAGTCTGTGCTCACTTTCCGTGTTAAATCGGTTTAAGACTGATACATCTGAGACGATGTGTCTTTTGTTTGCTATGTCTATTTCTTTGTTCGGGTTCTTGGAAGACTGCATTCAAACAAAATAATTGCCTATAACAATAGAGAATTGTGCTTTTTCAGCGGTAATGTCATAGTGGAATTGTTTTATTTCTGTGTCTTCTGAGGTGCTGAGATTATATTTGATATGGTATATATTTTTGTTGTTTGGTGTTTGAGATTGCGCTTCCGCAAATGTATGCAGTTTTCGGAATTATTCTGGTGGAGTTGAGGTTGAATCTAGAAGAATGCATTTCTATCTGGGTAGTCTTGCCTCCGATAAGCCTATGCAATTTCTGTTTAACTGCTTTAGCTTTTCTTCTAGTTCCAATAGTCCTTCTTTGTTTTTATGTTTTTATGGTCAGGATGTTGTATGCAGCGATCAATAGTTGACCAAGAATCCCTGAAACTGCCTGATATGTCAGTGCGGGATTTAGTTTTATTCACCCGAGGTAGTTTTGCTTTATATTTTGTTATTTTTATTTAAAAATTTGGGTTGTGCTGCATTTAAACTCATCTCGCTAGCCCTGCGTGTTGGTGAGTTAGTGGTAGTCTATCTAGTTAAGTTGTTTGAGGTCATTTTCTACTATACTTATGACTTGATCTTACATTTGGTTACATCTTTCGTCTATCAGATACTCTGGGTCAGACGTTGCCGTGCTAGATAGGGGACTATGAACCCAGTCTTGGTCGGATGCTGCAGAGTTGTCAGTTTTTGTTTTACGCCTTTAACAAATTGGCAAAATTTTCTGATTTCTACGAGACGCACCTATAGATAAACCAGTTTAGATACGCGTGGTAAAACATTTTCCTTATTCTCTTACAATCCAGCACGTAGACGAGCTCGATAAGGAAAGGCAAGCGAATTGTTCATTTTGGTTTTTTTCTCAGTTCATTTTTATTTGAAGAGCCGATTAAACAAAGATCTGGTGGCAACCGTAAGCAAATGCAAAACTGTTAAATATTATTCAAACTTCAAATGTTACGGTTTAATTTGTGCGAATAATTTTTTTTTAAATTTTTTGAAAGAGTAATAATTGAGCCAGTTAAATAACATCTATCCAATAAATCTTGCGACTCAATTTCTAAGGACCAAAACCGAAAAATAATTTTGAGCATATTTTAATTTAACCTGATGTGAACCGCGCAAACATAAATCTAAAACTGAAACACTTAACTGTTTGAAACATTGCACGACTGATTGGATTAACCGGTTCACTGAAGTAATCTAAACGATTGCGATCTACACTTTTACTTTTTAGATTAGCAAAGTTTCTTTTTGGGTTTTATATAAGTTTGACAGGTTATTCTAGATTTTTCTAGTCGTTTATGGTTTTTGGAAAAATTTTTGGTCTTGTATATTTTTATTTTTGTGCATTCTAGGTCTCTTATTTGCATCTTATGTGGTTGTAGATATATTTCATTTTTTCTTTATACATTTATACTTTTTTCTTTTTTTCGTGCTTTATCCGCTGTGGATATTGGCGATCATCATGGCTATCTTCACCTTGTCGACGGATCTTCTAATCAGTTGATTTTTAAGCCAGGATATTCTTCCTTCCCTGGACCTCTTTTTCCTAGCATCTTTTCTTCCAGAATAAGTTGGAGTATTCTGTACCTTTCTTTGTGTCTTATAATATGTCCAAGGCATTCTAGTTTTTTGGCTTTCACGGTCATCATTATTTTAAGATCCTTTCTAACTCTCCGAAGAACCTTCTCATTCCTCACTTGATTCATCCATGTAATCTTTAGTACACGTCTGTACGTCCACAACTCGAAAGCTTCTAGTCTGCTTTCCGAGTCTTTTGTTAGTGTCCAGGATTCTGCGCCGTACAGCAGAGTGGATAAAACATCGTGTCATTCTGATTTTAAGTTGCAGAGTCAGATATTAACTGGTGAATATTTTACTCATTTGTGTGAATGCAGCTCTTGCTCTCTCGATTCTGCATTTTACTTTTCTAGAATGGTCTTACTGTTGGTTTATGCAGGTGCCTAAGTAGGGGTATTTGTCAACCTGTTTGATAGGATGTTTTCGAGGGTCAGGTTTACCGGTGGTGGATTGTTTTTGGAGACTACCATGCATTTGTTTTTTTTTTTATATTTAAACAGATTTTGTATTTCTCGCTAGTGGATTTGATCTTTTCCATTATAAGTTGGATTCCTTCGGAACTACTGGTCATTATGATGCAGTCGTCTCCATATCTGATGTTATTGAGTATGATTCCTTCCTCCACTCCATCCAGTGCTTTTTTGAAAAAAAAATTCCGAGTATATATTAAAAAGCATAGGCGAGAGCACACACCCCTGCCGCACACCCCTGCCGCACACCTCTACATATTTTTATTTTCTTTGTTTTATGGTATTCTACTTTACTTCTGCTGTTTGCTGCCAGTATAGTTTTGCTATAATGCAAATGTTTTTGTCGTCAGCTCCCGTTTTTCTAAGTATTCTGATCAGTTCTTTGTATTTTACCTTGTCAAAAGCTTTGCTGAAGTCAATAAAACATAGGTATACAATCAGAACATTTAATGCAAAAAATGCTTCCCTGGTACCTACGGCATTGCGGAACCCAAACTGTGTTTTCGCTAAATAATTTAAGGATCTCTGCTGGTATTTTATTTGGACTTAATGCCTTTCTAGTTTTTGCTGTGTCTATAGTTTTTATCCTCTTTCTTCGTAATATGAGGTCCGGTATCCGTGTTATTCATGCAGTGATGTTCTGGGCGATTGTCTTCGAATAACTTTTTAATATATCCTTCCTAGGTCGGTAGTTTTTCTTTGATTTCTGTAATCTCATTTTCGGTTGCGTTTATTAATCTACCGCTTTGCTTCTTCTTGTATGTGCCCGCAGCTTTCTTTATTTTGCGGTGCATATTGAACATTTCATACTTTTTCTGCAGGTTTTCTATTTCAAGACATTTGGCTTTTATTCCTTCTTCTTTAGCTATTTGTACGCTGTTCTTATTTGTATTTGCAGATGAGTATACTTATCCTTGTCTTTTCTTTCATTTTTTTCTTTTGTTCATCATTCTAAGAATATCAGATGTCATCCATTGTTTGTTTTTTTTTTCTGTTTTAGTGGCACGTGTTTCTCAATTGTTGCCTCAAGTTTCTTTTGTAAGCTTCTCTAGTTTTCTTCTGTTTCTGAGCTTTCACTGTTTTTTTTTCTTGAAGTATTTTGTTAGAGGTTCGGATACTGTTTCTCTGAGAGTGCTGTTTTCTCTTAGTTTTGTTTGTTTTTTCACTTTCTTAAGTTTTGTCTTAAGTACCCTGATAATGGGGTTATGATCAGAGCCTATGTTGGCTCCAGGATAATTTTTTGCAGATGTTATGCTGTTACTAAACGATTTCAGATTATTTTTCCCACAGTATGGGCCGGCGATGTCCAAGTGTATATTCGTCGAGGTGGGAGTTTAAAAAATGTGTTCATAATTGCCATTTTTTTTTTCTGCAAAACTGGACGAGTCTATCTCCTTGTGTGTTTTGTGTCACAAGGCCGTATTGCTCAACTACGCTTTTTTCCTGATCTTGTCCAATTTTTGCATTGAAATCCCTCATTACGATTGTGACTTCGTTGTTTTTAGTAGATTTTAAGATCTTTGGGAATTGCCTATATACCTTTTCTATCTGTATTATCCTTATCCGCAGTTAGGTAGTATACCAGAACGATGTTAATGTTAATTGGTATTGCTTCTATTTGTACCATTATAATTCTATCTGAGTGGTGGATTACATTTTTGATTGATTTAATAATTTTTTTTGTTTCTACGATGGCTACCTCATTTTGATGGTGGTTGTTGTCATTTTTAGAGTAATATACTGAATGATCTAATAATTTGCTGTATCTTGAGCTCTTTTATTGCATCTCACTTATTCCTATTTTCAGTCTGTTTATTTCTTGTATGATGTTATAGATTTTCCCGACTTTGAACGCACTTCTAGTGTGTGTTTTTAATATATATATATATATATATATATTCTGGACTGCTTAGTGCTTTATAGTGTTTCTTATAGAATTCATTCTTTTTGAAAAACGTTGACCAGCTTTTTTTTCTTATTGTCCTGATATTACTTTAATTTAACGGTGAACATTAAAGTCGTCATGTCTTGTTTTTAGCTTTCCATTTTTTTGCATTTTTCTTTTTTTTTGTTTTTTTTTTCTCTTTTTCTAATTTTCTTTTTGATTATCCTATTTTTCTTGTTGCACTCTTCTAAGTTGTTCTTCTTTAGTCTTCTTTTTTTATTAACTTGAGGATTTTGTTTGTTATTCTGCTTTAATTTTTGGGTCTTTTGAGAATATGCATTTTTTATTTGCTCATTACTGTCTCTTCCCAGAGATCCGATTGCGAAGTTTGTACTTCCGGATTTTAATTTTGTTTTGAGCATTTACTAGAACTTATCTTTGCCTGTTTTCAATGCGGTATGTGCTCTGTTAATCTTTTTTATCTTCATGTTTTTTTTGCCTTTAGAGCCAGTTTCTCAGTTCTAGTACAAAAAAATACTCTTTTTTTGTTATCTCTTCTACTTGAACATGTTGGCCAGAAGAGTTGAATTACTTATTTCAGCAATTTTTTGGTCGCCATTGTCTTTGTTTAAAACAGGATGCATCACGTGTAGGTGAGGTTTACATTTATATGGAGAGACTATATATAGGGTAAACAAAATTTGCGTCAGTTACAACGTTTTTTTCACAAAGTACATGTAAAGTTGCTGAATCTACAATAAATGTGGTGGTGCACTATAGTGCATAAACTACATTGCAATTTTTGTTGCTAATGGTACATCATCCAGAAACTGAAGAAGCATGTGTTCCAAAAAATTGCGATAAGCCTTGCCGGTAAGTCTTCCTGGTAGAAATACTGGTTCAATTAGACAGTCGCCAACAATTCCAACCCAAACATTCAAGGAAAACGATCTTCACATACCTGATGCGAATTTTCATCGCAATTTTGTTCACCCTGTATCTTTGAAACAAAAAAGTTTTTAGAAATCATCATAGGACAAAATATTTTTAAAATAGGCTAAGGAATAACCCCTTGAATTTTTACTGCATGTTTACCTGTATATGCGTCATATATCTTACATAGTGATATAATCAAAACTTATAGTTTTGAAACCATTTATTGAAATTTGTTGCAAATTGTTACCAAAATACTTCATTATTGTGTATAGCAATGGAGAGAATTAAATTAAAATCTATACGATCAATTTGAAGTTAGTTGATCAAACTTTGTCTGTAGTACATGCTTGAATCATGAAGATTTATAACTTTAGATACAATATGTATTTAAATTTAAGCTAATTTATTACCAGTATACTTTATTACTATAAGTATCAAATGTGTAAATTTAATCAAAATTTGTTAATTTGATCAACGTAACTTTTATAAAAAATAAAATAAAATTTGAAATTTTTAATATTGCCTATTATCCTCAATTTAACACAATATTAGGCGAAGCGATTGTACCTAAATTTACTTGCAAACTACGATTAAACCTTACAAATTTATATCTTCTAAACTAATTATTGGTATACGATCAAATCTATGTTCTATAAATTGTATTATATTTAGTTTAAATTTGATCAAAAGCGACCTCACTAGACTAAGAAACTGTGGACGAAATATATAAATATATAACTTCTAACCTCTACATTAGTACGTAATCTAATGTAATACGATTATACTCCATAGTAATATAAAATGTGGAATGAAGCAATATGAGAAATAGGGAAGGACCTTCGACACCAGATTAGGTAATCTTGATGGAGTATAAAAACATTAATTTTATTTAATAAATTTGTAATAAAACAGCAATTTAAAATATATAACATTTTATTTAGAATAAATACTGTCTAGACATCTAACTTTTTCATCAAAAACGTGTTTAAAATACAAGTTTTATTTCAGCAAAGTTTAATGACGTTTAAAAAATGTACTCATCTTGTTATATAACTTTTGATATAACATCAAGGGACCTTGAGACTTGTGTCAAAGTAATTTAACGTCTAATTCGTCTTTAATGTCGAGATGTGTGTGTGTTTATTAAACGTAAATAGTGAATTAATGGGGTTTAATACCCAATTCCTATTATCCCTAGCAATCTGAGGGGGCTCTGTGTGTAATTGAGTTATTTTCGGTGGGGAATAGTTTCTTGAAACAATTAATCTCCGTGGAGTCAGGGGACACAGACGCCGCCGCCGGTCAGGGTCATCCCTGCTGATACCCTAACTTGATTTGACATGGTGGTTGCTTGAAAAATGCGTGACAACACATTTAGCGCGACTAAGAATCCCTCTAATGCAATTTGTTTTACAAAGGGGAAAGAAATTAATCAATCAATTGAGGATTCGGTTTGTCGTCTACATTTAGCTTGATAAATCGTTTTTTAAATTATTTATAATAATAAATATATAAATTCTCAATCCAATTTTTAGATTTGGAAACACAAACGCATTATAAGCAGCTGTGAGCAATTCATCAATCACTTATAATGAAGTGACTTTAATAGGATACAATTAAATAGATACAATAAATTATCAATGACAATATCATGAAAAATTTATGAGTTTCGTCGTTAATGCTATGTTGATTAAAAATAAATTCGGGACTGATTTAATGTGGATTTTCTTTTTTTGTTGCAGGAACCATTCGGACCCTCTCAGTATTAGATTTTGAAACCAAGTCGCATTATTGGCTTACCGTTTTCGCACAGGATCACGGAGTTGTCCCACTTTTCTCCAGCGTAGAGGTGAGTCTTGTTCGCACGCTATTATTTATTTATTTGTAAAAGCAAAAGGGAGGATTAAAATGTGTTTATTGTGTTAGAAAGTTATACGAGGTGACATTATACATTTTTGTATAGAAATTTTTAAAAGGAAATATGTAAATTCCATTTATACAAATTCATAATATTATTTTAATAAAATATTTTATATGTTATTTGTAAGTATTTATCAAAATATTATTTTAAAGTTTTTATAATAATAATTACAGTTGTTAAAAATATATTAATCCAAAGATAATCACTCATAAATTCTATTTTATATTTTATTTTTATTATAGAAGTGTGCGATATTTTGGGTGTCATAAAACTTCGGCACAATATATTCATTTTTTTAAATCGGTTTTATTGAAATTTTAGAATATGAAATTTCCTGTTTTAAAATCTTTAATTGTTTATTTCATTTTCAAATTAAATTAGAAATTTATAGTGTGAGTTTAAGTACTCTCATGTTCTTATTTTGTTTGATTGTGTTTTGATCTTTTTTGTGTTGTAAGCTTTAATATCTTAACTGTCTTTATTTAATTTTCTCATTTTTTCCATGACTTTGATAGTTTCTTCACTGATTTTCTTATATATATATATAAATAACATCTTTATTTAAAAGAGAACAGTGCAGAAAATTAAATAAAATATACAAGTAGTCTACATAAGTAAACATTTTGTTTTGAAATGGTCATCGACCTTAGTCTTTCAGCCTTGATGTTCTTATTTTTTTGGATCTTAGTTATTGTGCATATCTTTTTGATTGCAATGTGTAAATTATTTGTGATTTTTTATAGTTTATGATTTTATGGTCCAGTACTGTGTGGATTTTTAGGGTTGCTTTTACTAGTTGGCGGTTGCTACCAGTACGAAATTTATTTATTACCGAAGAGGACTCTAGACTCCCGGCTAGTATAGGGAATTAAATGTATACGGGCGCCAAGATATCTAATGCATCGGTTAAAATAATTACAATCCGAGACCGAATTTAGAAAACTAAAACATTTTTATACGATTGGATCGATGGGTTTTAAGAATAATGTTGTTATTAATTTAATAAAACCCCTTGATCCAATCGTGGATAAATGTTTAAGTTTTCTAAATTCGGCCTCGGATTGTAATTATGTTAACTAATGCATTAGTTATCTTGGCGTCCGTATAATTGTAATTTTCTATACTGGCCGGGGGTATAGAGGCTTTTGGAACAAACTTTATATGTTTCATATTTGAGATAAAATTATCTATTTCATTTTTAATTCTCTGGTTTTGGCTTAGTCATGTCAAGGTAGGTTTTTTGCATATAATTTAGCAGTTTTTTACTTCTTTTATTTCTAAACTTGGTTTCAAATTTTCTAATGTGTTGTATAGCTTTATCATGTTTTCTACCTAGCTTAGCATTAAGGTCTTCGATGACTAGACAGAACTGTGTCTTTTCTTACTGTCTATCTTTGAAAATATCTTTGTATAGTTGTTTTATACTTTTATTGTTTGAGGCATGAAAGCGTTTCAATTCCTATCTTTAAAAAGGGCCAGAAAACTCTACCAGAGAACTATAGAGGCATAGCTCTCCTAAATTCAAGCATGAAGCTGTTCACACACATACTGAAATGTAAGCTCGAGGTATGCATATAAAATAGGGAAGAACAACAGTGCTTCAGACGAAATAGATCCACTACAGATGCCTTATTCATAATCAAACAATTAAAAGAAATAACAATCGAATACAACGTGCCAGCATACCTATGTTTCGTCGACTTCACCAAGGCATTTGACAAAGAACGCTTGATTGACGTTATAGACCTACTAAAAGAGAGAGAAAAATACAACATTCAAAGCTATACACAATCTAAAGACCGGCATCTACACAAAGATTAAAGCAGGAGACAGCTACACGACAAACATAAGAACACCAAGGGGAATCAGAGAGGGAGATAGTCTCAGCACATTTCTATTCAACCTACTAATAGACAAAATTATAGAAGATTTGTCAGCGATGGGTCTTGGTTATCGAATGGGCCAAAATAATATCAGTATAATATGCTACGCCGACGACGCAGCTATCATCCAGAAACAGAGGATAACCTGCAACGAAAGCTCTATAAATTATATCTATCAGCAGCAAAACTAAATATGAACATATTAGTAGAAAAATCAAAGTGCATGACCCTAATCAGAGAACCCTTAAGGTGTAAGCTCGTAGTTGATTATCAACCTATCGAGCAAGTATCCAAGTTTAAGTAGGTGGGCATGGGCATATCGGACCACCATAACTGAGGAGTCAGATCAACAAAGGAACCGCAATAGCAGCATGCTTACGACAGGTGGTATGGGCAAACAAATATATGCGCACTGACAGCAAGATTTACAAGACCTGCGTTAGGCCAATTATGACTTACGGTATTGAAGTTTGAGAAGAGACAACTAAAACAAAGTGCATGCTGCGTGTATTAGAAATGAAAACCCCAAGAAGCATACTCGGAAAGACAAGAAGAGAAGAAGAGTCAGGAACGAGGATATAAGAGATGAATGTAAGGTGCAGGACGTGGTAAGATGGGTAAGGCAAAGGAAACGACAATGGCACGATCATGTAGCCCGAATGACAGAAGATCGACTACCGCGGATAACACTTTAGAGCAGACCAGCGGGAAATAGACCCCCGGAAGGCCACCTAAAAGATGGAAGGACAGTTGGCAATCGACATCCCAAGAGATCTCAAGGCGCCTCAATCAACAGACTGAAAGATCTAATTAAAGTAGAAGAAAAGGAAGAAGATTGTTTGAGGAGTTAGTAGGAGCATACACTTGGATCAGTTGGATTTTGATTTTTTTGGAAAGTCTAAGCGTATATAGCTTTGTCCGAAATTGCACACGTTGGTAACCAGATGTATGCCTTTTTTGTTGATAAAAAAGCATTAATATTGGAATTTTGTTGGTAGATTACATGGTCTTTAGTATCGTACATTTTTCGATTAATGTGTTTTGCTTATTCCTTAAAAGTCTCGTTTTTTTTTCTAGTTTTCCTAAGTCTTCTTCTAATCTAATTGTTCTTATATTGTACGTTGCAATGAATAGTTCTTTCATTTTTTTGTGTTTGGTTTTTATTTGTTTCTGAATCAGTTTCTTGCTTCAAGGGCATCAAAAGTAGGAGAATAATTGAATTTATTGATAAGGATACACTAGGGCGGATGGACAGGTTACACTAAAACAAAACTTTTTATAAATATTTGTTAAGTAAAATTATAAGAACTCTTACAGAGCTATTGCAGACTAAAAAAAATTTAAGCATTATAAAAACAGTTTGTAAAGTCTGAGAAGAGGATCGTACAAATTTTAAGATCTATTAATCGTTACTTAAGAGTTTTTAAATATTTTTTTATGTATGAGAAGAATTTTTAATGACTGAAAAGAATTTTAAAATACTTAAAAAATAGATGAACCAAGTACGTCTTAAAGTGTATTGCGTAATCATAGAAGACATTAAAAGCTATTAAATAATTTAAAAAAGAAGTAGAAATTATAACAAACTTTAAAAGCAACTAACAGAGACTTAATAAGCAGTTTTACTTGAATTTAAGTAGGTAATGAGTTAATTACAGCAAGAAACTATGTATTTTAATTTTTTAAGAGCCTCAGAATTTACTGTTAAGTGAAGCGGGTTCTTAACATAACTAACTGTCTTTAGAAATGAGGATTGAGCATAAAAAAATTTGCAAGTCTTAAAAAATTTTCAACTATTTGAGTGAGTAGTTTCTTAAAATGTTTTAAAAAGTTATCAAAATTAATTCTTTGGAAGATCATTGAAGAAGGTTCTGCAGGTTTTTTAAATTTTTTGATGGTTTTTAGAAGAATGATAGTCCAAAAAAAGTCTAACATAATATTACGAGTTAGATATGCTACTACTAAAATTTAAAAAAAAAACTATTTTTGAAAGACTTTGAGAGGTTTGAGCAAATTTTAGAAGATTTGGAGATCTTAAAAGAATTTGCAAAAGAAATTGAAGTTGCTCCACTTTTAGAGGATTTTATAAAAGTATGAGGAGACTAGAAGACTGTTGAGAACAGACGATTTTAAATTGCAGAAAAAACAACTCTAACAAAAAAATAGACAAAAATACATGAATTACTTTGTAATTATCTATAGAAGACAATTTAGGAGTTTGAAACTTAGTTACTTAACAAAGTTTTAGAAAAAATACGGTTTTTTCTAGTTATTTTTAGTAACTGTAAGTTTATGATTAGGATACTGATCACTTTCGGCATCATTTTTTTAATCTGACTGCAAGTACTGTTAAAAGTTGATTGAATTGAAACACACATCTACAGCTTTGGTTAAATTTAAGTTTAAAAACTATTTGCATAACGTACTTTTGACAAATGAAGACATTATTTAGACTGTTGACCCACCTCAGACAATAATGGAGTACTGAAAAAGTATTTTCTAGTGTTCTTAAAGCAGAGGTTATAGGTTTAGTTTTTTACACAACTTTTTAATACGATTGAACTAAAGTGGTTCAATTTCAAGTTAATCAATTGTAATGTCAAGAAATTTAGTACATCAAGTTCAAGAGGCTGTGCAATGTACATTGTAGATTTATGGATTTATCAATCTTAAAATATATGGAACATTTTTATCTTAGGTAAGAATCATCATTTGTTTGTTTAATACTATTCTTAATAATACGATTTGTTAATTTAGTTAGTTTTGTGTTATTTTAAGCATAAACGATTATGTTGGAATCATCTGATTCAAATTGTTCTTGTTTGGTGCAGCAGTTAGATGTCTTAGACTACTGCACTAAGCTCTTTCATGGTTGCTTCTTACTATTGAGAGTTTGGAACTTATGATTATTTGTTGTTAGTATATTTTTTTGCTTCTTATTAGTTAAGTTTGAGTTTATAAGTTTATTGGAAATTTCTATCATTCCAGCACTAGTTGTTTGTAGTCTAGAGAGTTAAACGCTTTAGATAGGTTGAGTAAGCTGTTGGAGATCACGTAGATCTATTTTAGACAATAATTGCAATTCTCGGGATTCGAAAAGTAAATTGATATTTACTCTATATTTTATAGATTTTAATCAAAGTTACTTACACCTTATCATGATTATCATAATCATATGGCACTACATTCTTTAGAATCCTTTTTATTGGGTGCATTAATTTTAATTTACATCTGTTATTGTACATTCTTTAATTTTATGTCCTCTTTTATTTTCTTTGTTATATTGTTCTTGATTTCTTTTGTTTTTTTTTTCATTACACTTTCAGAACTAGATGATTTTTTCTATTTCCTTGTTTGCTTTTCTTTTAAATTCAGTAGTCTCAACATTTATGAACTTGTATGAAGTGTATTTCTTTAAAATTTGTTTTGCTTCATTCACAATATTTTTGTTGTGTCAGTTACACCGCGAGCCGCATAAATTTGATATGCGGATGGGCCATATATTAGCTAAACCTGGACTAATGGACAGTAATCATGATGTCTTTTTAAACAACACATCATTTGCTGCCGTTGCGCTTGTGGTTTTCTTTGACGTGTTCTTCAAATTTTGTTGTTTTCATTGGAACAAATTTGAATATTTTCAACTTCTTTTTGTCGATTGATGATTCTTTGTGACACTATCCTACCGAGACTTTTTTTAAGGATTACACAACATGATCCTCAAAGATAACGCGGACAGTAATTCTGCTTCTAGAATAACATCTATCCTTTCAGTAATATTGAAAATAGGATCGGTTAGTTGAATATTTTTAGGTAAATCCGTAATAGGATACTATTCAAAGATACATGGTTTGTTTACTGTGATAGCACTTAAATGTCATTTGTACGAGTTTACTTTTTTAAAAAATAGTTTAAGCGCTTGAGTCTATCATCATTCTTGCTTGAGTGTATAATGTGTTTCTATCTTTCTTCTCGATTATCGCCGTGGCCAATAGTGGTTGATATAGCGACTATGCAGAATCTAAGAGCGGGTGACGGTTTTGGATGGTAATTTTATTAGTCATGAAATTTTTATAATAATTTTATTGATTACTATCTTTTTAAATTTCTTAAGCTTTTTGTCATCTAAGTAACGCTTTTAGGTAAGTTTCCCTTCAAGCCAAGTCTTCATTTTTATTTAGTACAAATTATTGAAAACTTTTTATTAATAAAATATCTTTGCCTAAATGGTAACTCCCGTATCACACCTGGTCAGAACTAATTATTTAGGATTTAAAGCTTTCTACTATAGGCTTTTTCAACTTTGGTGATACCTGTGATATTAGGTATGTAATGTTGCATTGATTCAGGATGGCGGGTATCAAGTTCTTAGAGTTTCATGTGTCTACAGAACGAGAAGTTGCTTTTTTGAAACTGCAACTTGCAGTTGACGGCATAGAATAGGTATTCAAAGATATACAAGCGCTAGAGATGACCATTTTCTTATTCTAACAATGCTGCACAACAGGAACTTGATTGACTTTAAACTATAAAATGTTTTTATGCAATCGCGGTTTGGTTATGGTGTAAAGTAGTATTTTTGCAAACTAGTGTACGGACCTTGTGTTGGTTAATAGGGGAGTTATTAATGCACATAGGTGATTTTACTTGTTTTTCCAAATTATTTGCACCTCAGATTGGCGACGGTTTTGAAATAATGCATGTTAATGCACTACCACACATCACGTTGGTATTAACTGAAGGGAGTAGCCTTTAAGAACTCCGGACTTCAATTGCATCGTGCATCGAACATATTTAGAACGTATTAGGAAGATAAGTTAAAGCTTGTAACACCGCCTCAGTTGCCTTAAGGTAGTTGTTTCCTGTTTTTTAGCAAAAACGGGATCTTCTTGACAATAACAATAATAAAGGTGGAATCGACGCATTGACGTATGGAGGTTGTAATATGGGCTCGTGGAGGCAAAACGAACTCAATTTAGTAAAAACTTTTTAAATTTTGCATTTTTTGTATTCTAACAATTGTGTTTTTTTTTTGTTTTGTCTAATTTGTTGCATTTTTATGAAAGAAAAACTTAAATAATAATTACCAATCAAAAGTTTAATGAATTATTTAAAATTTATAGTTACTTGCTTGATGAGCCACAATTAAGTTTACTCTGGCATTAAAGCATTTTACAACTTTGGTGTCATCTATGGCATTTACAACTTTTACGCGGAAAATTTTGGAAAACCAAGAGCGGAATTGTGTTCTACTGAAAGTTTCCTAAAAGACACATCTTTTTTAATATGATTTTTGACTATTTTTAGCTTATTTGCAGCACAAAGGAGACGAAATATTTCTAAAAAAATAAAATGGTCTCCATTTACACTGTATTGCATCTAAAGATCTAAAATTTTAGGAATTGTCATATTTTGGTACCCCAAACATGTGTACAATTTGAGCAAAATTGGAGATGTCCATGTGGGGACGTTTGTCCGAACTTGGAATTACTTTAAAGGGATTCTTTCCCTACGCAGATTTACGGATGCTCTATTTTTATTCTGTGTTTATCATAGCTAGCTAGCTTTCTAACAAACCTTAGTTTTGTAGAGTCTCAAAGTACTTTTTATGAGAGAGGTGGTAACGCAGTGCTTTTAATTATGAGAAACTTTAAACTGTGTTTGTGAACTGTGTAATCTTTGTAACGACATTTTTGGCGTGTTTTATTTGAATCAAATTTTTTTTGGGAGTTTGTCGATGCAATTGGACTTCAAGCATATACACCGCCTTGTATAATCCATGTCTACAAACTTAACATTCAAACTGAGTAGACCGATATTATTAAGTATGTTAATGAAAAATTGCCTGATGTTGTGCATACTTGTGAGGAATTAACTATCAAATCAGGTGATTATAAAAGCTTCAAAGTTTCTTTCCCAGGACATCTTGAAGAAACGGTGCTTAATGGGGATTTCTAGCCTGAGAAAGTAGCTTACCGAAAATTTATTAACTATTCTCGATCGTTTAAACGCAACACTAGAACACCTAATTTAGATATGGGGTTTCAACGAATAGAACACCAACCTCAACATCAACAAGACGACCAACAGCATTAACAGTTAACGTTCGTGAAATATTGACTATTTACTATCAGAATGTGCGTGGAACAAATACTAAACTTAATGAGTTATACATATCGATACTCAACAATAATTATGATAACATTGTGTTAACTGAAACCTGGCTTTCTGATGATGTATATAATAACGAATTTATAGATGAAAGATATACTATCTATAGGTGGAGTATTGATTGCTATAAAATCATCATTTTCTTCACAGGAACTCTTTAATTCTGGTATAAATGAAGAACTTTGGGTTAGTTTGAAGTTAGGTAGTAGTTTGTTTTTATTATGTGCTATTTATATTCCGTATAACACGGAAGTGTATAGATATGAAGATCATTCAACTCGAGTATCCTCATTTGTTAATGATTATCCTAATGCTACATGTGTGCTGATCGGTGATTATAATATGCCTGATATTTGTTGGGAATTAGTAGATGATATGCCTGGTTTACTACCTTTCAACGTTTGCAAGAACAATCCCTCTAGTATTTGTGATAATTTTTTTTTTAATGGTCTTAGTCAGTACAATGGTGTAGTCAATAAAAATAATAAAATCCTGGATTTAGTATTTTCAAACCAATCAATCAGTGTTATTAAAGAGGCTCCGCTGTTGCGCATTGATGGTCACCATCCACCGCTTCTTGCAAGTATTGATGTTACTGCTTGCAACAATAATTATATTCAATCGGTGGAACCAAATTTCAAAAAAGCACCTTATAATTTAATAAATAATTATTTGGCATCTTTTAACTGGGATATAATAAATTCCATGTCAACTAGTGACGCCACTACTTATGTTTATACGGTACTTGATTCTACTGTTGAAATATTTGTCCCATTTACTCGTAAAGTAAAGTATTCTTACCCTATATGGTTTACTCCTGACATTATACAATTAATAAAAGATAAGCTAGCTCATAAACATTTTAAATCTACTAATGAAAATAATCATTATCAAATTTTCTCACAATTACGTCAACTATGTAAAAGACTTATTGATGAGGCATATCTTGATTATATTAATAAAGTAGAAAACAGTATTATTAATAATCCCAAGTATTTTTGGAACTATACAAAAAACTTTGCTAAAAATTCTAGTGAAATTCCCAACACTATGATTTTAGATAATAAACATTCAATGGATAAAGAAGAAATTGTTAACATGTTTGCTGTTCACTTTGCTTTAACTTATAAACCTTTGTCCATAAACAATAATTTTGATAATAATATTTATGCAACCTCACATGTCGATGTAAATGTTCTTTTCAGTGAAATTGAAGTTGTTGACTCAATGATGCAACTTGATTTAAACCAAGGTGCCGGTCCAGATGGTCTACCACCTTTATTTTTTAAAAACTGTTCGGTGATGCTTGCTAAACCAATTTCTATTTTGTTTAATAAATCTCTATCCGAAGGTTACTTTCCGGAACACTGGAAATTAAACTACGTTGTACCTGTGCATAAAAATGGTAGCAATGCTAGTATAGCTAATTATCGTCCAATCAGTAAACAATCTCAACTACCTAAACTGCTTGACAAATTAGTTTCACAAAAATTAAACTCACTGTTTTCTAATGTTATCATTGATCAACAACATGGTTTCTGTCCTACAAAATCTACTACCACTAACCTTTTCTTATATACTACTTTTATATCCGAAAGCTTGGAATCAGGAACAATGGTTGACTCAATCTACACTGACTTCTCAAAAGCTTTTGATAGAGTCAATCATAAAATTCTCATATTTAAACAACCGAACACAACAAGTCGTCATTTCTAACTCTAAATCAGATCTGATTAATATTACTTCTGGTGTTCCTCAAGGCTCACACCTAGGACCCCTTCTTTTTAATCTATTTATAAATGATATCAGTGTCGATCTTGAATGTCAGTGTCTTCTTTTTGCTGATGATTTAAAACTATTTAAACGGATAGTAAATGAAAATGACTGTGTATCTTTACAAAATGATATCCATAAAATATATAACTGGTGCTCAAAAAACGACATGGAACTTAATATTAATAAATGTAAAAGTATCCGTTTTTCGCATAAACATGACAATTTTCAGTTAGAGTATAGAATTAGTACTACTAATTTAAAATCTGTGAAAAGTATTAAGGATTTAGGTGTAAATTTTGATTGCAAATTAAATTTTATATCGCACATAGATATTATTATTCAGAAATCTCTCAAAATACTTGGATTTGTTAAAAGAATAACTAAAGACTTTAGAAACATCAAACCAATAAATGTTATATATAATAGTTATGTGAGATCAATACTGGACTATTGTTGTATTATTTGGTCACCGCATTTTCAAAACGCTATTATGCGTCTAGAAACGGTCCAAAAAAGATTTATTAAATATCTTTGTTATAAATGTGGTATTGTATTTTCAAACCAATATTATGATTTGTTGTTGTCTCACTTTGGATTACATCCACTTTTAAAAAGAAGAGAATACTTTTACACTACATTTTCTTACAAAGTTGTAAATGGTAATTTAAAATGTCGTCAAATTTTATCAATGTTTTTTTTAGTATGTCCTAAATATAATACAAGACTGCAAACAGTGTTGAAGACTAAACACCATTCAACCTGTTATGGTTATAATAATCCCTTAAACCAATGTGTAATTAGTTTTAATAAATATTGTGATAACTTGTATTTTTTTAATGTTAACTGTAACTGTTTTAAAATATGTGCAAAATCTGTTATATTTTAGAATTAATTGTTGTAAATTAATGTAAAGGTTGATCCGTAAATAAATAAATATATAAATATATAAATTTAATTTTATAAAGATTTTTGGAAGTACTCCAGCTAAGCATTAACATTGTTGCGGTTGATCTAGACATTTTCTAAATCTTTGCACGATGTTATATCAAAAAAGTATTGAACTTGCTTATGTCCAAAATTAAATAATTATGTCGTAAACCTAGTTCTGTTGTTCAGTGCGGTATGAATGGTGCAAACTATTTTTAGCAATTCTTTCTACCACAGTCGTTGCTTATCGTTGATGTAAGTTAGGTTATTGTAAGATGCGTTTTACCTTCTTGGTGTGATTTTTATCTGTAAAAATCAACTAAGGGGCGTTGTAAACTAAAAAGACTTTATTCTCTAGTTTTGGCGACTTTTTGAGCAATGGTATTTTTTGCAGGAAAACCCAGAGAGTATTTTGAAACGACAAAAACATACACATTACAGGAGACTGAATTAGGAAACGGGCTTACAAATCTACATTTGATTATCTGCAATGGACAAGAGGTTTAGGTTGTAATATTGCAACGTATTTGTAGGCTACTCTATGTAAGGTTTTTTTAAATACTAACGTGGCTTATATTTTATTGAAAACCATTATCTCTCTGTCATCACCACCATCTTGTAAACCGAAAATTTCTTTTTTGTAATTGACTTTTTTTTTGGGTGGATTAATCCCAATCACTATTACAATAGGTATTTATTATGTTTATTATTGGTTTTTACTGTTGTCTATGTATGTCTTTTTTGCATTTTTTATTTTTAGGTTTTTTTCTATTTCTCTTTGTTTCTTCTTCTGTTTCTTCTATTTACAGATATTCTATTACACTTTTAGAACCAGATCTTATTTTTTTCTTTTTTTTATAAATTTTCTCAACTTTTAAGTTTTTTTAATTAATTTTTTGTCTGCTGTTCGGGTGGGCTATGTGTTAGCTATTTCTGGATTAATGGTTAATAATCATGAAGGTTGTAGTGTTTTTTCAAACAACAAATTATTTGCTGTCATTGCGTTTGTGGGTTTCTTTGAAGTGTTCATCATTTTTTTTTTTCTATTGGAACAAGTTTGAATACTCTCAACTTCTAAGACTTTGCTTTCTACGATAGGCTACGTTACGTTGCACAAGTTCTGGGAATTTTACAGTCATATGTCTGCAGAACGTGAAGTTGCTTGTTGGAAATTACAACTTGCAGTCGACGGCGTAGAATAGGTATTTAAAGATGTACAAGAGCTAGAGATGACCATTTTCTTACTCATATAATGCTGCACAACAGGAACATGACTGACTTTAAAGTCAAAAATTGCCTTGCAAAGGATTGAGATTTGCATGGGACGATTATGAGACGTACGTTTTAATGAAAAAGCTAATAATTGCAAGAATCTGCATAGGTATAACCCAGAGCTTACCAGGCAACATATAGTCAACAGACTTGCATTTGCTTATAACATGTTTATTGGACTATGGAGCAATGGAGCCAAATACTTTTTATTGATAAGTCTCGCTTTTGCTGATGAACTCAAGATGGTTGTCAAAAAGTGCGGACGATATTCTCAGTGCAACATTGTTCCTAAGTTATTATGCAACGACGAATTTTTTATGGTTTAATGTGGTATTTTTGCAAACGTGGTACCTTTGCACCACACATCTACAGGGTTGTTAATAAATTCTTTTATGATGTTGGTATCAACTGAAAGGAGTACTTCTTAAGAACTCCTGACTTTAATTACATCGAACATGTTTAGAACGTATTACCCCTTAGGGTAGTTGTTTCTAGTTTTTCAGCTAGAATGGGATCTTCTCGAAACGAAACTACAATAAATTTGATGGAATCAATGCTATGACGTATAGAGGTTGGAATATGTAGTATATTCTAACAATTGTGGCATTTTTTTTTCTTGTCTGTTTTGTCTATTTTGTTGCCTGTAGGATTTTTTTTACGATACTTAAATAATAATTACCAATCAAAAGTTTAATGATTTATTTAAAACTTATAGTTGTTGGCCTTTATGTGCTACTTAAATTTACTCTGGCATCAAAGCATTTTACAACTTTTGTGTGATTTATGGTGTTCACAACTTTGCACTGTCGACCCACAGAAATTAAACATACACACCTACCCAGGTTGCCGTTGATAAATCAAAAGATGGCAAAACTAACCGTCGGGTCATTAAAGGTACTATTTTCTTACGCAGATTGACGGATGCCCTATTATTATTTTGTGTTTAAGATAGCTAGCTTTCCAACAAACTTTTTCCTTAGTTTTGCAGAGATTTATAGTACTTTTTTTAGAGTGGTGCTAACGAAGTGGTCTCAATTACGAGAAACATTGAACTGTGTGTATGTAAGGAGGGATGAAGTACAGTTAATTTCTTGTAACGACATTTTTGGGGTGTTTTATTTGAATCAGCAACAACACAATTTATTTTTATGTGTGGGTTTGTTGATTCAATCGGTCTTTAGCTTTCATAAAGATTTCTGGAAATACTTCGACCGAGCATTAACGTTGTTGTGATTGAGCTAGACATCTTCTACATCTTTGCACGATGTTTTATCAAAAAGTTATTGAACCTGCTTATGCCCAAAATTAAAGAAGTATGTTGTAAACCCAGTTCTTTTGTTCTTGTGGTATGAATGGTGCAAACTATTTTTGGCAATTCTTTCTACCACAGCCGTTAATGTAAGATATGTTGATGTAAGACTCATTTTGCCTTCTCGGTGGGATTTTTCTGAGGGTGGTATGCCGCATTGTAACGTTATTGCACTATATACGTGGCGCAGGATTCTTTGAACAAACGGCTGGGGAATAGTTTTTTGTTACCTGTAAAAATCAACTAAGGAGCGTCGTAAACTAAAAAGACTTTATTTTTCTTTTTTTAAAAGATAAACCAGAGAGTGCACATTACAGGACACTGAATTTGGAAACGGGCCTACAAATCTACATTTGATCGTTTTGTCTTTATGGTGCGCTTTACGGCTTTTTACATTTCCCCAGAGTCTTACGACTTGTTAGAAGGGGTTTGTTAGAAGGGTTGGGACCAACGGCTTATTAGGAGAGTTTTGAATCACTCCGGTAGTTAAAGAGCAAGTTATTATTTAGTTATATTTTGGGGATCGAACCCCTGACTGTCAGCGTGCTACGCTAACGCTCTATAACTGAGCTATCTCACCGTCATCTGCTATGGATAAGAGGTTGGGACAGCATAAAGTTTAACGGATTTTTGGCGTCACTTTTTACACGCTGACAAACATTGCAACGTACTTATAGTAGCCTATAAGTACGTTGCAATGTTTGTTTAGTTTATGGAAGATTAAATACCAACGTGGCTTGCGGTACGTACATTGTGCTGGGATTAGAACATTTTTATTTGTATTTTATTGGAAACCAACATATTTCAGTCATCACCACCATCTTGTAGGGCCGGATAGGTAAGTCTTACATGTTTATACAACATACAAGGCAAAGGGTTTAACTTTACATTTTGTAACATTTGGTGTATTTCCAAATTTGAGGTTTTTTCTTTGATGATGGATAACGGTAAAATGTAATTGTTGAAATCTTACTGTTTATCGAGAAAGTTGCTTGTTCAATCACACGAGCGAGTAATGATCAGTTGTTACTGAGACTGGACTCTCTAAGTACAGCCGTTATTACGTTATGTGGTATGATATGGTATTCTTTTCACATGAAGTGAAGTTGCGGCTGAGGTAACAAATTATTTGCTTACCTACGGGATATTCTTTGAATAACACTACTCCGACGCCGTAATGAGTTTGCAGTTCAAAGCAAGCAAGCTAAAAATTTTTTTTTGAGGTTATTAAAAGTTTTTTGACATTTCTCAGACTACAAGTATAAATTTCTTAGACCGAGACTTGTTTCATGTTGAAATAGGATGAGAGTTTTAAAATTGCTTTTACCATGTTTACTCGAATACTTTTTGTATCTACTACGTATTCTAGGTATTTGAGTTTTTGTTTAGAAAACCGGCATTTCTTTTTGCTTAAATTTACGCTACTTTAAATGTTTTCGAAATGATGACAATTGTCGAAGTAAACAAACACGTTTACCCCGGTCTGGCGACCAACGTTGGGCCACTGATAAACAAAACTTATTTTTATTGAGATTAAATTTGCTTGCTTTACTGTTTGAATGCAACATATATTTTTGTTGCTTGGGAATATTGTTAGTGTAGGCTGTATAAGTAATTGTCAACTTTTAAATTGGGTGTGATTGTTGTTTAGTACGCCTTGTATTGCATTGTGACAAGTACAAAATGAAGGTCAATTGGTTGGCAAAAGACTAGACTAAAAGGCACTGACTACGGTCAAATCCATGCGATCATTATTAATAATATTACAAGACGATATTGATTTTATTACAAGGAAGGTTGTTTTACTAACTGTTTACTTGCCTGCGATAGCTGAAACTGCGGCATCATCTATATTAGAGACGTGAGAATGAAGGTTTGCTTGCTTACGTTCTTAAAGTGTAAAATCGCGCAATACCACACGTTGGCATTGCACCAGAATTGCTTGTCTGAACTATACTTTTAACGTTGAGAGTTTGTTTCAACTAGACTCAGATGTTTGAGAGCTTTGCTAAAGAAAATTGGTAAGAGATTAACTATGCAAACCAATACTATAGAAGTTTTGAGAAAAGCTATGCTAATCACCATGGGAGAACCAATCAAGTAAAAACAATTTCGGTTGTTGTGCTGGCAGATGCACACAATTGGATTTAAAGATTTTGCAGTTTCACAACTTTCTTTGAAAGAAAGTTAAGAAACCTCAAGAGGACAGAACTGTAAAATCAAGAGCTCAAAATTGACCCAAGTTTTGTCAATTTGTAGATAATGAGGACACAAAATTAGCATTATCATTCCCGAGCTGCAGCATACTGGTGATACAACCAGAGGTACAGGCGTTGTCTACCAAACTATAGAGTTAGCTGGGATCCACCTCGGCGCAAGGCGACTTCAGTAATTAGTTTTATGCTTTAAATAGGATTTCTACTCGCGCAGTATTTAAAGAATTTCAAAATAATTTTACGCAAAAAAATTATGTTTTGTAAATTTGTTAATGAATTGTTTTAAAATAATAAGTTTGTGTGTGACGGTTTTAATGATTTCTTTCAAGAAATAAAATGTAATTTGACAAATTTCTCGCAATAAATTGGTTTTCTGTATACGTTTTTTAAAGATGAGTTTCCTTTTATATTACATTATTAAATATAAGAAAAGGGGTTATTGATCATTTATTTAGTTTTGAGTTTTTTGGTTTTACTTTTTCAAAAAGATTTTTGCTATTATAAAACTACAATGAGATTGATTTAAAGCGATTATTATTTAAAAATACAAACAATGACATTGTTGGAAGTATTTTCTAATGAATTTTATTTTGCTTTTATAAAAATTTCACTCAGTTCAATTTATTTATTAAAAAAATGTAATAACAATTCATAATAAATTGCTGCTTTACAAACTTTTTATCCCATTTTTTCTAAATTATTCAATCCATATTCTTCGCTTAAAATTTAATTAAAAATTAAAATTCGCCGCTCCACCAATAAAGATTTTTTCTTCTTGTTTCATTATTATATATACTTTTTTCCTTCAATTGGACGTTGAAAAGTTTGACGATTTACATAAAATCGCCGATCGATTTGCATAACTGATGGAATCCAATTATCGAATATTGTTTTTCTGTTATGATTTCGAAATGGGACCGAATTAAAAGGGAGGGAAATTTATTCCTGGGGGATATAAAATGTAAGAAAAAATAGATTGAAGGGTTTATTAATGAATTAGGGAAAATTTTATAATTTGATTCAATTAATTATTTTCTAGAATCAATCAAATAAAGGAAAGTTAAAATAAACAAAAAATTCAATAAGAAAGTTGTTGTTTGCAGCTAGTTTGAGGAATAATAATATTGCATCCGACAAATTACAAATTTGCATATGCAACACGTTACAAAAGTCCTCGGCTGGCTGGTAAAGGGAAAAACGGGGGTGCTGAAATTAATTCCATGCTTGGCGCGCGGCTCTTGACTAAATAGTTCTGATAAATTGCACGACTTGCAACTAGCGACGACGCTAATTGTAATTCGAGATTTTCGGTAAATAATTCATGAGACTTTTCGGGGGACGCAGATGGAGACATCAAAATCTTAAAACTTCTCGTGTAGCTTGAGCAACTGGGATGATTAAATGTTGACTTATGTATTAGACGTAATTGGATCTAGTTTGCAGTTGCAAACTAATTTCCACTAATTCAGATATTCTGTCGGGCAATTATATTAACAATAGATTTTTTTCATGTTAGATAAAGGGCGCGGTCCGTGTTTCTAACTGTAACGCATAGTAATCTGTAAATAACCCGAAGACATTCGTGTGTTATTCATGATTTATACGCTCCATTATATTCATTCCATTTCGCTGCATATCATAATTTTCGGTCCAGGATATATTCTATAAACAAGCGAATGAATGGAGGATTAATGATGTGCCCGCGTGTTATGTGTATCTCCCTTCTCACCAGCACGATTCTCGCGTTAACCCACTCCTTACACATTAATTTCGCACTATTACCGAGCATCCACACCTCTCGCAGCCAACCCTCCCGTGCATGATGCATATTCATTTTTAGTAGTAACAATAGTTGCCATCCCCAGTAATAGGATAATGTTCATTGTATTTTGGATAGATGGATGAATCCAGGGGATACGGATATAAACCACTGTTATACACCCCTGTATGCGCGTTTACGAAGAGCACATTCCGTAAATGATTATTCAGGACTTCATTTAGATAAGGAATAACTAATTTTTGTTACAAAACATACTTCCAACTTTATTTTAATAAGAAATTATTCGGGGATATAATAAATTTTGACTATTTCCTAACTTGTTAAATTAGTTAAAATTTACGAATGTAATATTAGAATCTAAAGTTTTCGGAAAAGTTGATGGCAATCAATTTTTGTAAAATGAGGGGATATATTGCTTACGATTAGGTAAATTGTGATTCGTGTTGTTTACAATTTATATAATCGAATGTATTCAAATTATAGTAAAAGAACTTTGTATTATTCCTAATGGTTATAAATAGAAAATAAGCATTTTAGTATCGTAATATGTCTCAAATTGCTACTTCAACTTTTATCGTTATAACTTCTAAAATCCATCAAATGTAATAGTCGCATGATTCCAAATGCACATGCATGATAGTAATAACGTTTCTGCATTCACTAAATAATGTTTCAATTGTAGCAAACGGCGTAGCGAGCACTCTACAAACTACAACTAAAATTTATAACACGAATTTGGTAAATAATATGTTTGTTTGTCGACTATAAAATTCTCTCCAAATTATATATGTCGGATGGAGTGTTGCTAGCTCTACCAGTCGAGCGATAATGTGGAAATTGGAGTGTGCCGGAATGGCTTATTTTATATTAAGCTCTCTGACTGTTGCCGAGGAATAACGATGCGAGACGTATGCTGAGAACAACTAATGCAGTCGCATTCAATCGCTTTAATGGTTGCTATTAAGATAGATGTTATTTATTATCAATCAAGCCATTTAAAACTACTTATAACTTAAACAATAGATTAATTCGCTTATGTAAAGAAGATTACAACTACGTATGAGTTTACTAATAGTTTGAATATTGATTGCAAACGCTTTGTATTTTATTGCTGTAATTTATAATTTCATTAAATGATACAAAAAATTAACTAGATATACAAATGTAGTCTGTATAAATTGGTAATTTATGAAGTGTGAACTTCCATTCACAGATTGCATTCAATGTACTTTCTCATTTCTAAAATGTATACAAATTATATTCCATTCAGTCTCGGTTGCTTGCTGTTGAATATTTTTTATTTAAGAGTTGAGCTAAATCCGCACGTTTTCGCGCTGATGATGATGATGATGATTATAGTAATTTAGGTGAAACCTGCTTTTCCTACTAAATTACGCACATTTTCTTGTCTTTAAAGGAAAATTCAAAATGAAATCAGGAATAATTTAGAGTTATTATTACAATATTGTTCTCGATTTACAAAATAATAATGTTTTGAATTCAAACACTGATGTTTATAAATAATGTTTGTGAATGCGATTTTTTTAAATTTTTTTATTTAATTAACATTAATTGTGTATTGTTTATCGCTAAATTGAATATATTCAGCGACTCGTTGATATTTTATTATTCTAAATTGTATCCACTATCAGTTAACAAAAAAATTGCTTTACCTATCAATTAACAAAAATATTGTATGAACTATTATATTAATTAACAAGAAAATAACATTGATCTAATTAACGCTACAACCTTTCTTGCTGCATAAGGTAAAGCGGTAATGGGTCAGCATCAAAACTATTGTAGGATACTTCTGGCAAACTTTCTAAAAAATTAAGCAATAATATTAAGTACTATTTAGTTTGATGTTTTACTGCTTAATCGAGCGGTCTGTAGCACATCACGACGTCTTTTAGACATCCGCGACATAGGGGGTCTGTCTGAACTTTCATGCATGTAAAAAGAAGTATCTTAAACAAAGTATACTTCTTTTGTACTACGTATTTCCATATCTATTTAACTATTTTTGCGACTACTTGCTGCATCATTTGATGTATGAATCAAACTCTTTGTATAGCGTATTTGTGTCTACAGCTTGATGTAGCAGCCATTTTTTTTTTTTTGCTTTTGATAAAGCCACATCTCTATAGTTTCAAGTTTGGTTATCGGCTTAGCTTTTAGAGTAATTTTTCCATACCGTACTCTAAGGTTAAGGTCGAAATCAGTGCTGGCAAAGACTTTATGAATGATTTAGTATTTAATTTCCATATCTGGTATCCATTCTTCCTAGAACCAAACCCCTAAATATTTGAGTTTGTTGAGTTTTCTATGGGTAGGTCGTCGTGTTAATTGAACATTCTTTGTTGTTTGCGGCTTTTGGTAGATTCCCATGAACTTAGTTTTCTTTGTATTTATGTTCAATTCCATGAGTTGACTCTGTTTTTTTTTTACAATATTGACTAGTTGTAGATTGTTTATTGCATTGATTATTCTGTTGTCTGCATAATGGATGTTGTTCATCTAGACTCCCTTCTACATATTTTTATCGTGTTTTAGTATAAATTTTCTATACTGACTGTTTTTTAAGATTATCAACAAGTTTGGAGTGCAGTACTTTTTTATAGTATATGAAGCATAGCCAAAAATTTTTCATTTGATTGTGACAATTTTGGAAAAGAATTTGAGTTTACAGTTATTGTTTCTCTTCTATATATTCACATTTTCTGTACAGCCTTTGATGTAAGATCTTAAGGAAAAAACTCATACGACTGATGACTCTGAATTTTTTACACCTTTTTCTATATCTCTTCTTGGGTATCGCGATAAATATTAATGTATCATTTTTTCGACGATGCTAGTGCGTTTTGCATTAAGTTGGATACAGTTGCTCTAAACTTTTTGTTTATCATGATGGCGTAGCTTAAGGTGAAGACATACCACTTTACCTGCTTTCTATTTGTTTGTTTTTTTGTTAGGAGTTTTAAGGTTTTTTTGTTAAAATTTTTTATCAACGTAGAGCCTAAAGTGTGTCTACAGTAGCTCTCGCAAAATTCTTTTCACTGACTTTATGCAATTTCTTTCTTTTGTCAGAAGATATTTAATGTTTGCAGTGCGATTTTTGCTAAGCACTTGTTGTAGGAGATAACATGAGGGTTTTTTCTGAAGGCTCTTACAGTATTTTTTTTTTTATTTTTGATTTATTTTTATATTTTATGATTGGTATTTGCAGTGAGACTGGTTTTGTATGAGGCTTAGTCACCGTTTCTCTTGGCCATCTTGAACAGCTTTCTAGGGCTTTTTCTTATGGTGCCGTGTTTGTTTTTAAATGTTGGCAATTATCATGTCCATAATTTTTTGCATAACTTTTTGGTCTGCGGCTTTTATTTAACGAAATTTACTTCTATGTATTTGTTAAAATATTTCTTTATTTGAAGTGTGAGATATCTACTAGATTTTAAGCATTCTTCGGTAACATTTAAATATTGCATTCAGAAATTAAAAAAAAAAAACAGAACATTTTGAACACTGAGGTTTATTTAAATTTGTTGTTTTTAGGGTCTAAGTCTTACAACAGAATGGACCATTCATAGCATTTTAGGTATTGTAGGCGTTTAATGATTGCTTCGATTACACAGTACGGATTTCTATTTCATGAAGGCTTTTTTTGCTAGTTTTACTTTTGTTTGTTGTAGTTAATCCAACTGACCATAAATTTAAAGTATTCTACTTTATCAATTGTTTGAACATTTAGCATTAGTTATGGATTTACAGTAAGGAATCTAACCAGTCACTATTCATTTTGTTTATGTTGATATTTAGCATTTTTGATTGTCCTCATTTAATCACAGCATTTAGTAGTGCTCGGAGGTCTTCAAAGCTCTCTGCTACTAGAGCCGTATTGTGCGCATATCTAATATAACTTATAAATTTTAACACTGTTGCATACCTCATTTTTTCTATTGTGTAAAGCTTGTGTAAAGATTGATTCTGAACAATATTAAAGTGTATGGAAGAATGTATTCGTTTGTGTCTGACGTCTCGATTTATTTTGATGTTGTTAGATTTTTGTTGGCATATTCTCACTGCTGCTATCTGATTATAATAAAGTGTTTTCAGAAATTTTACGTTGCGGTTGTTTATACCAATATCTTCCAAATCATGGAAAATAGGATGCTTAACACTGTTTAAAGCTTTTTTGAAATTTGCAGTACTTTTTATGAGATTTTATATACAGAATAGAGCCTTGCGAGTGCTCAACCTATTTTGGAAGTCAAACTATTTGGATCTTAGTTTGCTTTTGCACATACTGTGATTGTCTATTATGTTTAATAGTATTTTGAATGTGTAGCTAATCAAACTAATAATTCTATAGTCACTACACTGTTTAGGTTTGGTCTTTTTTGGTAGTGTGATAAACAGCAATTGTAGTCAATCTTTTGGAATGTCACTATAGATTTTGTTAAAAAAGTTGTAATAACTTTCTTTGGTTCAGTAGTTTGAGCAGCTCGGAAAAAATCAGAGCTTTTCTACATTTTGCCTGTTAGATTGCTAATTTTACTTGTTCTTCTTTATTCAGTATTGAGAGAGAGTTTTGTTTTGCTTTTGTTGTCACTAAAAAGATTCTTTCTATATGTTTCCCACTCTTCAAAGAGTTTGTTTGTTTTTAGGATAGTGTTCAAAAACTTTAGTTGATTGATCTGTTTAGTTTTGCGAATTTATGCTGGTTGTTTTAGCTTCTTGTGTAGGAGAAATGAATCTTGTTTCTTTCTTTTAATCTTAATTTTATCACAACTTTTATCTATTTATTTCTGTTTTGCTTCTTTTACTTTTTTACGTATTTGTGTATGAATTTCTTTATACATTACAGTATTACTGTTTATTATATAATACCTTTGTTCTTTTATCAATTCTAAGATTTTGTTACTAATCTTTTTTTAGTCTTTTGAGGGGCTTTGACTAGAATTGTTATTTCATTGGTCAGTTGCACGTGTGTATTAGGGTCTTGGAGATTTTTTTTTTTTTGTTTTCTTCATTATATTTATTTCTTTAGTCTGATATTTAGTTTTGAACAAATTAAATTATGATCAGTAGATTTAGTGCAGTTCTTAAACCAATCGTTAACCAAGATATAGTCTGATTTTTTATAATAGCTTTCATTGTGTCTATACACATGCGGTTTTGGAAGGCAGAAGCAAGTGTTTTTTACCACAAGTTTATTTTAATAACAGAAATGCGCCAAATTTACCTGTGACATTGGCAGTTTCTTTATTTCCAAGTTTAACGTTAAAGTCACTCATTATTAAAGTTTTTTGTTAATTTCAGTTCTTTTGTTATTTGACGGTATAGCCCTATGACGTTGACATCGATTGGCTGACCCTTACGTTTTAAAAGCGTAACGCGATTTGAATAAAGAAAGTTTTTGACGCAAGTAGCAACTGTTTTCTTATTTTGGTGTTTTTAGTTCTAGAGTAAAATAAATTGCATCGACTTGTTCTAAGTTGTTCATTGTTAATCCACCTGGTCTACCATTCTTCTAAGATTGGAATATCTAATCTGTCTATTTGTTGCAAAAGGTTTCTTAATTTTCCTGGTTTAGTGTCCTTGCAAACGATGCGGTTATTTTCTATGTATTAAAAGATTTGCATTTCTACTCAGGGATTTTAGGCCTCGGGACTATTTTATTTGTTTTAACGTTTATGATAATTGTTTTAGGGAAGAAAGTGGCTTGGTTTCTCATTTGTCTTACTCATCGCAGAATTGCAGCCGGTTGAGTCATCAAGCAACTGCCGCTTGTAGGTGTCTGATGTTAAATCTTTAAAGAAGTAATTTTTTAATAGTCTCTAATCAGTAATTACGCTGCTGCTACCTTACGTCATTCAAGTTTTTGGCTTGCTTTTAGTATTTATTTTTTTATTCTTTTTTGCAATTTTTTTTGTTAAAATATTTTTTTGAGACTTTGACAAACCACCGCGGGCTTATTTGGGAAGGTAGATTTTTTTTAGTCGTAGTTCGTTGGCTTTTCTGAGATTGGGGAGATGCAATTTGATCAAAAATTGAGACATTGTTGCTCGATAGCAAAAACTTGAATCGGCGTATCCTTATCACTGTTTTAAGCCGTATCTCAAAAGTGAATTTTGTTTTTTTTATTAAGATTTTATTCAACACAAATAATCCGTAGTAAACTTAACATGGAACACAGCAACTTGCAAAAAACTATCTGGAGATAAACAAAGCTATTCCTAATCATCACACACAACTCAAACTATGACAATACCGATGAGCAGAATAAAACTTAATAAGACTTAATTGATGTTTAAAATGGAAATTCAAATGACTCCCGTATGTTAGCTTTCAATGCGCAAGGTACTGCTTTATTCGGTAAACACATGCTAACTAAAGAATAGCTCAAGCAATTTTTTGGCAAAAAAAATTGAACTTTGTTAAAGTACCTGAACCACTTGAGGAGTAACAACTAAAGATCCACAATAAGGCCAAAAAACCGCAGTGCAAGAATTTATATCTAGGAGGCATTACTCTATCTGCCACCTGGGAAGAAGCTTGATTGAGGAACTATCTTATCTTGCACGGGGTCTATTTTACCAATTTTTTTAATTGTTGTTTGTGCTGTTTGGGTAGTCTTCGCCTCCTTCCAAAACAATTTTTATTGACTCACGTGCTTGACATTATCTATAGCTCTTGACTTGTTTTTGTTACCTTTGCACAGTCTCCGATTTGGCTCATTAGTATTTTATTATACAAATTTTAGTTAGTTTTAAATGTTGAATAGGTTATATGCGCTGGACAGTGAAGGCTCATCTGACACTTTTTGATTACTTTTTTGCTTTATAGTTTGCTAGTATTAGAATTATAACTTCACTCTGCGTTGCGTTACTGTAAAAACTATATTCTAAAAGTTATTACCAGTTGGGTTGTTGGTAGTGTTTCTTCATGCGATATAGTGTGCATTTACATTGCTTCCAAAGATTAGCGTGTGGGTGTTGTTCTCGCTAGCAATCAGTTTTTGGACTTTGTATGGTGGCGGAGTACTTTGCTGGTTATAGGGAAGGTATCCAGATCAGAGAATAATCATTGTCTTGATCCCCATCCTTACTATGGGTACTTTGGCTGCCACTTAGTCTTTGAAACAAAGATTTTATAATGGCATTAGGTTAGGTTATACTAGTTTTATAGTTCTTTTGTCTGAAAAAAAAATTATAAAAATTCCAAGTGTGAAATATATAAGTACGAGGATTAGTGCTTTATTATTCCAGTGTTGAAACGTTGAACGATTAGCGAGGATTCAATGTTATAGTCAGAGCATTAGTTGTATTTGCACACTAACGGTTACTTATTCCGGCACATTTAATACTTTTTTTCAAAACTTACTAGGCAACGAACAATTAATCTTGTCAAGCCTTTATTAAAATATCAGTTGCAGACAACAATATTGCTAGTGGTAGTTTGAGTTTACTTGTATGAGCTTTGTTGCTTGAATGCTGCATAAACATTTAAGAGATTTATTGTTGAAGTGCTCAGGGACTTAAAGTTTTGTTATGTTTAAGAATATCTAAGACATCTTCAGATTTTGTCTACACTTCTACAAGATTATAGAGTGACCGATACAAATGTTTGGCCAATTATCCGTAAAGTTTTTAAGATAAACTGTTGCCAGCAGTAGAGCCTAACTACAATATGAGGTTGAGGCTTTATATCTATAAAAGTTAGGCATTTTTTATGCATGTTAAATTTTTCTAGAAGATTTACACGTATTATTAGCACAAGCAGCGTTATTGGTCCATCTAATGCCAAATTTTACGATGTTGCAGATTTCACATTTAGTGCAGTTGTTTAAAAAATACGCAGCTTATGATACAGAATTGCTTGGTATTTAGAAGTCGTTAACAACTTTTAACATATTATTGAAGCAGGATCTTTATCATCTGCACTTATTATGAACCGATCACTTATGCGTTTCTAAGAGAGACATTTTTGATACTTATAACTATATAGGTTAGCATAGGTACAAGCATATTTATTAGAAAAAGATAAGATTATCACTGGTGTTCTCGCTGACATTGAAAAAGTATGGCTTACAATAGACCAGAAGACTTTGGCAGCTGCGCAAAAGGACTACGAGGAACATTGATTGATTTACTGTTAATGATCCAACCAGAATTACCAATTCTTCGCGAACATGTATTGACAATATAATTGTCAAACAAAATACATCAATTTTTACTCAAAATGATATTGTTCCTATATCTGATCATAATGTACTAACTTGTAATTTAGATTTGACTATTTTACCAAATACTAATAGTAGTTACAAGTTTATAAGAAGTTATAATGACAAAAACAAGTGTTATTTTATAAACTTAATAAAAGACATAAATTGGATAGATGTATTTAATGACAAAAAGCCATCAGCAAAATGTACAACTTTCTGTAATATTATAACTGCAATACATGATAACGCTTTTCCAGAAAAAAAGATTTTATTGAATAAAAAGAAAAATGCATGGATAACACAGGGAATCAGAAAATCCAGTGATACCAAACGAGATTTGTATTTGCTGTTAAACTTATTCTCTTATAACAATGTTCTTGTTCAGTACTATAAGAAGTACAGTAATATTTTTAAAAAAGTTATTATTGGCTGCTAGCCAAGAAAATGTTAGTCGACAATAAAATACTAAAATCTAATAATATTGTTAAATCTACCTGGGACGTTATTAAATCGGAAACCAATCAAACAAAACCGTCCGACAACATTAATTTACTTATAAATAATGAACTTGTAGTTGACCCTCAAGTAATAGTAAACTCTTTTAGTCACTACTTTAGTGAAATCTCAACAAATTTAATTAAAAAAAATTACGTTTTTAACGACACCGACTCGCTTAATATGTTGAATAGAACCAAACTTGACAATTCATCAAGCTTATTTTTAAAACCAGTAGACGAAAATGAAATATTGAATATTGTTAAAAAATTAAAACATTCAAATGCTACAGGATTTGATAGTATTCCAATACATATAGTAAAACATGCAATTGAATTTCTAAAACTGCCACTCACTAATTTAATTAATACATGCCTTGAATATGGATACTTTCCCGATGAGTTTAAGATTGCAACAATTATTCCTCTACTTAAAGGCAAATCTAAGTCTGACATAAATAATTATCGTCCAATATCAATTTTGCCTTGTATTTCTAAAATATTAGAGACTGTATTAAAATTACGAATAGAAGATTTTATGATTAAAAAAAAACTATTTTCTCTTTGTCAACATGGGTTCACAACAAATAAATCTACTGCAACAGCTCTGTGTGAAATAGGTTATAAAATATACTCTAAGATTAATACTAATAAATTGGTGGCAGTTGTTGGGATCGATTTATCAAAGGCTTTTGATGTTAACCACTCATTACTTCTTAAAAAAATTGATTATTACGGAATTAGAGGTAAAGCTTTTGATATGATTAAATCATTTTTAACAAATAGAAAACAATACGTTCGCATTAATTACTTAAACAATTACAACGAAATAACAAGCTTCAATTCTATTAGAACTAATATTAAATGTGGGGTTCCACAAGGATCAATTCTTGGACCTCTACTATTTAATATTTTCATTAATAACTTATCATTTTTGATGTGACATGTTATGCCGACGATACAACTATTTGTTTATATGCCGATAATAAAGACGACTTAAATGATAGAGTAAGAGAAGCCTTAGTTTCTATATCGCATTGGTTTAACTGTAATAAACTTGCAATAAATGTGAACAAAACGCAAATTATGGTTTTCCCACCCAACAAAATTCAAGAACTAAATGTTCGTGTTAATAGTGAACTAATATCAAATACATTAGATTTTAAATTATTAGGTGTGACTTTTGATAATGATTTAAAGTTTAAAAGTCATGTATGTAATATGTCTGTAAAATTAAATAAAAGCATTTATTCTCTAAGAACTTTAAGACATTATTGCAGTAAATCTACACTACGAATAGTTTATTTTTCCTATTTTAACTCAATAGTTGAGTATGGAATTCTATTGTGGGGAAACGAGTTAAATCTTAAAGACGTCCTTAAGACACAGAAAAAAGCTATTCGAATTTTAGCAAACATAGGTTTTAGAGATTCTTGTAGATCATATTTTAAAAGTCTAAGTATTTTGACGGTTCCATCAATTTATATTTACCATGCATCAAAGTATATTTTTTCTAATAAAGCAGACCTCACTACAAATAAAGACATACATAATCACAACACACGAAATCATTTTTTATTAACTGATATTCCCGCAAATAAATATGTAAAAACATCGTTTTATATTGTAGCAAGAAACATTTTTAATAAACTCCCTGAAGACATAAAACAGATGAAATTAAAAATTAGTTTTTTAAAAGTACTTAAACGTTATCTGATAGAAAACTCTTTTTATTCTTTATCTGAATATTTTAACAAAGATCACTAATATTATTTATTATTAATTTTTAAAATAGACTAGTTATATTATTTAAGTTTTATAAATGTTTTTGTTTGTGTATTAAATTTTGTATTATGTACTATGTATTTCTACACCTTTTGGTATTTTTTTGAAATAAATATTATTATTATTATTATTATTATTATTATTATTGAACCTAATAAAGATACAAGATATTTTGTTTAAACGCTTTTAAGGCCATGGAGTAATTATTAACTTAACTAAATATATCTTTGGCGGCCAATTATACGTAAAGTTTCTTGGCTATCTCATTACAGGCAGTGGAACCACTATCAAAGAAGGCTTTGCGATTGTATTCACGAAACTTGGGCAGTTTTTATGTATAGTAAAGTTTTATAGACACACGTTTGAATCTCACTACTCAACGATAAACTTTCTGTAAAAAAGTCATTAAAGTCAGAAAGAGCATTGGAGGCAACAAATGTCTAGCGCAAGCAGCGTTAATTGCTTATTTTAGTCTTAATGTTACATTTACCAAATCTTGCGGTTGTTTTTGGTTTAGGTCTGTAATGACTCAGTCACGGCCGCTTTCGGGTTTTGCGTAGACATAAAAGTAATAATTAGCGGGGGGCTAAGTACTTGCATACTTGCATTTTGGTTGCTTGGGGTCGGTCTGAAAACATTGATCCCGGCGGTGACTTGAAGAGGTCTTAATTTTGAGGACGTTAAACGTCTCCCAGTGGCTGCCAAATAAGTGGTCCGAAGTTTTGCAAGTACTGATTCTCTTGGTGGTTGATCTATAGCAGTTTTTTGCGAGCAAGTCGGTTGGTAGGGCCAGTATTCTAAATCGTGGCTGCGGCTGTCTCAAACTTTCTTTGTAACAGGGCCTTTTACAGCTTACTTTGTTGCTGCTTTGACGTCGGAGATCAGAGTGAGATCTCCGGAGAAAATCGGTAAGAGTATGGCCGAGCGCGCGGTTTGTATGCGGAACGTTGCTTGAGAGGACTCGGTGATGGTGGTCTTGAAGAAGTTGCAACTGTTCAACAAATACTCAACTTATGAAGTAAGCTGCTTATCATTTAGAAACCGTCAATAATTTTTGACTTAATATTGGAGGCTGGATTTTTTTCATCTTTACCGAGTATAAGCTCATCATCTATGGGTTTTGCAAAAGAGACAACGTCTACTTAACAACATTTTTGATACTTTGACTATATAGGTTAGGTTAAGCTAGGTACAAAGATATGTTATTAAAATATAATATTATTGTTAATGCTTTTGCCCGTATTATAGAAGTAGGGTTTGCAATAGACTTATAGATGTTGGAAGCTGCACAAAAGGATAACAACGAAGAACTAAGTATGATACAATTTAGTTGAAACTAATAAAGAATTAGAGATTTTGTTTAAGTATCTTTGGCCAGTTATCCGTAGTTTTTTGGCTATCTTGTTGTTAGCATTGGAAGTCAACGTATTCATGAAGCTTAGGCAGTTTTTATGCATGGTAAATTTTTATAGAATTTATATTCTTAAGACAGCATACTTAACGACTTACTCTAGGGAAACGTTTTATAAAATAGACATAAGAGTCAAAAAGGTTATTTGACATTTGTAACAAAGGACTAGCACAACAGTATTATTGGCTTATAGGTTCAATGTCACATTACCAACTTTTGCGATGATGCTGATTTTACAGTTTCAACATCTTTTCAACAAACATGCAGTTTATGATATGGAATTGCTTGCTATTTAGAAGCCGGTAACAATAAATTTTTGACATGTGTATGAAGGCATAATCTTTATCGATTATATGCCTGTTATACGTTTTTCAAGAAAGACAACAACTTTACTCTACAGACATAATATGTTCTTAAAGGAGCTGTAATCCAATCAAATTAGATACAAAAAGGCAAATCTGCGAAAAGAAAGTGTTAACGGCCAGTCGGATACAACATAACACAGCAATGCTGATGACGACGAAGATTCCTTAGAAGATGCCATGAAAACGAAGATGCGGACGCAGAAATTTTAGTTCAGAGATTAACAAAAAAGAAGAGTGGCAAATATATACTGGTTTACTACGTTAAAAACACGCTAAACTGATGGTGGTTTGGACAAGATTACATTTTTTTAGAAGAATTTTTAAAATTACTTTTTTATATACTGTTTAACTGGTTACATTTACAAAAAAGGAATAGAAAATGATCTAAGCTACAAATTATATTATATTTATTTTGCCATAGACATTAGATTACGAGCTATTTGCAAAAAAAACTTTTTGACGTCTTAAAAATTTTCATATTGATGATGATATTTTAGGCGTTGATTGGAACAACAATGGACACAAAAATTTAGTTTAATTGTGGATGAATTAAACGTCTTTTGTATCAGATGTATTGGAAAAATAATTTTTCAAAAAGACTAAACGGCATTACAGGACCAAACATAATTTTAATTATGCAAAATTATACAAAATTTAGTTTGTTCAAAACTTTTCTTTAGATGAAATCTAATTTGGCTGGACTACAGTGTCTGTAATAAGTTTGAAGACGTTGGCAGCGCAGAATTAAGCCAACGAGCAACTAAGGGTTGTCATAAATATAGTTGATACAATAGACAAATGTGTGCTTAGTTTGCTACGAACATAAGCTTTTGTTTGATTAAGTCACATCATATAATTTTGACGATTTAATAGTATCTACCGACTCTCATACTCACTAATAAACTCTATTATAAATAGTTGATGTGGTAGACCAGACATCAGATATATCTGATGAGCTGAACCTTAACTAATTTATTTTTTGTAGACAAATAAAATTATTATTATTATTATCAACAACAACAGGCTTACAACAATCAAGAGTTGTTTCAAATTTTAAGAACAGAGAAGACTTGTCTAGTAGACATTGGGGCTAAAACCTTTCTTACGTTGTAACAGACTTTTCAATAATCGAAAGCAAAAAGTTTACCTAGCTATGCCCACCCATCATTCTTTAATTTGAACAGGCTAAGGAACCGCAAATCAATGATGCACGCAATCAGGTAGACGTGTCTGCTTCCTGAACAGTTTAAAGATAGGTTTTTTTTTGTGATTTTGAGCACTATAGTTTATTTGTAAAAAGGTAGTGTAATTATATTTGGGAATCCTAATATAACTGGCGACATCCGTTGAATTGTACTAAGTGCAGTCCGGATTCAAACAATGTAATGTATTTTTAATAAAAAATTATGTTTGTATCTACAATTTATTATTTTAAGCTGCTGACTTTGTCTCGGTCTTAGAACTAGATACGTATACGCAGTTATAATATTCTAAATTAATTAACATCATTTGTGCAACCGTTCTAATATAACGATGAAGAATGTGTAGCTATTAGTTTTATTATATTATCATTCTAGAAGAATCTTTAAGGGCATTGTGATTGACGACATACTCTAACAGACCCCTAATGAGAATTTTCTATGTCAATGTCTCCTAAATAAAGGAATCTAATACTGCATCAAAATTAATTTTCGCGTTAGGTAAAGCCAGTTTACGACAAAATTATAATTATGTATGACCTAAAAATAAAGGAACTTGCATAGTTCAGGAGAAGTAATAAAGTTGAAAAGCTGACTTCCTCCAAGTAGGCTAACAAAAGGATGTAATTTCCTGGTGCAGTAAGCGTCTTCTACATCAACCCTAAGATGTAAATCATTACTACTTTTATTATTTTTTACACTAAAATGCGGGGTGAATTGTATGAATTCTTTTGTGCTCAATAAATTGACAAATAAATCACAGGACGATTTTACAACAATAAATCAAATCTTTAAATTTCTATAAAGTAATTTTTTGTTTGTTACTGAAAATAATGCCCCTAAACTCGGATGATGAACGATTGCAATCGTTCCGATTCATTTTTCAGATTTATAAAACGTTTTTATCTGCTGAAAAGTGTCACAGCAGTTATTGAAAGTTTACTCAAAGAACAAAGCGACAACTTGCGGCCTCAACTGATTACATCAATATTGTATAAAGTTTCCACAAAGATAATAACGGATGTTGCGGTAATTATCATGTAAACTTTAATAATCATTAAAAAAGGAAACTTTATCTCATTGATTATTAATGAAAAGAAATTTAATCTATTCGTTTTTTTTATTTAATTCACCGCGGGGTTTCAATTAAAAGCAAAAAATTACATGCTGGGATTTTTCGCTTAAAAGTTTAGCACATTGAAAAGTAATAAACGTAGAAAAGTTATTTGTAGGAGTGCTAGCCCTGGCATACGAATCGAATCTTGTTATCAAAAAGCAATGAATAACCATTCAGACCGCGAGCTTTCTGCCCCCATAAATTTATAGCCAAGAACAGGAAAAGAATGATAACGCCGTAATAAAGAATTTATATTGGGACGTCTTTTCGAAATTTACGTATGTAATTTTACCAAATTTAACGATAACGTTTTCAATTGGTTCGAATCGTAAACATTGATTTGCTTTCTTTTCATTGTATACAAAGAAGCCCCAAGGTAATTTTGGTAAAAGGAAATATGACAAACAGCAGACGAATTAGTGTTAATTTCAACGAGAATGGCTTTTTCTAATAATCCATTAAGGACAATAGCCCTAAGGGTTTTCTTACAAAAAGAAGCCGTACATTTTTTTCCTACAGCAAAACGAACAAAAGCGTTAATGCAATATGCTGTAGAGTTTATAATTTCTTAAAGAAAAAACTTGTACTAGTTCAGAATATTATTAAAAGTTTAAATTAAATTAATTAAGTCGACAACATATTGTTCATGAAGTGAATATTAACTTGATTCATTATTATACTCGTTTTACAAAAAAATATAGACATTAAGCAAGAAAATATGATTCAGAATTTTTGTTAAATTATATTAATTATTATATATTGTGACACATGTAATTTGTCGACTTTTTGTATTCATTGAGATTTTTTTCATGATACAAATGTTGTTTATGTCGACCCTTTTTTGAGATTCATAAAACGGGTTCAAATGACGCCAAATATTTAATTTATGGGGGAATGTTTCATAAAAAAAGGTTTTAATCTTCGGCAATCAAGTTGTTAATTAATTGCGTCAACATTCATGAATAAATATAAGCGAAAGTATTAGCGCATTAGTTCAACTTGAATTAATAAATAAATATAATAAGGAAAGGATGATTTAATTAGGGAATGATTAAAAGGACGGACTTATGAACGGAAATATGATGTTTAGATTGGAAGATTATTTAATTTTTTAATTAAATAAACCAAAAAGCAATTATACCATTCAATCCTTAATAAAAAATTCAATTTAAATTTATCTCTCATAAATAACAATTTAGTAATGTAGTTTTAAAAATATATTACTGAAGTTTGTTTCAAACTAAGCATTTTACTTCAATATCAGATATTATTAATTTTGCAAAATTATGATTCTTATTATTTTGGATTTTTGGAAATGATGTACTAAAATATATACCTTATCAGTAGCATAAATTACACCATTACTATTATAATTAATTACACAAATCAGGGGCTTGGGAATGGTCAGTTTTTTTTAAGAACAAATATATTGGTAGGAAACTTTAACAGGTAAACGACTGTATTGCATTCATGTTTGAAGAACGTTTTATTTTTGTTTGGAATTTTCTGTTAAATTTCCAGATGCAGTCTTAATTCGTCGGTAATTAAAATTGTAGCAGACGTTAAAACAAATCCACCTACGAAGCGTAGTTTAAATCTAATCATTTATGAACTGCTTAATTTTGATTTAAATTAATATCTCTCACTTCTAAACTTTATGCGAGGGTAGTTTGATAAATAAATGAAACAATTTTACTTTATAGTTCTGGCATCGGAGTCTTATCAGCTTTAATATCATCTGTGATACTAGTTTTCGGTCTTATTTTATGGTTGTTGCATCGGAGTATTTCATAGCTCCGATGTCATTGGCGATCTTAACTATGGTATGATTTTTTTATTTTTTTATTTATTTATTGACGATTATTATATTAAAAAAATACTGTTTTTCTCATTACGGATTTTCCACAACATTTTAGTGCTAGAAGGGTCAGTGTTTTTGCTTATTGACTTACCCTTTTTATCTCTTCGTCTAGTTGTTAAAACTATTGTTAGAGGAGTCAGGCAGATGGTTTCTTGTTCGTGCAAACTAGCAAGGTTTTTAAGCATGTTTGGTCTCAAGTTTCTTAAGGCGTTAAAACTGCTGTAGTGAAACGTCGAAATAAAGGTACTTGTAAATTAAAGTACAACTATAACTTATTCGTTTTCTTGACGGCGAAGACGAGCGTATCCGTTTGTCAAACGAATAGATAATTGACTTGTCTTTTCGACAATATCCATGCGTTTCTCATCTCAAAATTTACGGTTTTTAGGACATGACATTGTGTACTAGGACTTTCCTGAATTTGCATAGGAGCATATGACAGGTTTTACGAGCTGAACTATAACCAATATTTGGCAACAACAATTGTTCTTTGAAACGCCTCCGTAGGCAAGGAACAATTGTTGAGCGTACTCTGTTATCGATACCTTTGGGTTTACGCCTTTTTTGAATTTTATGGATTTTTTTGCGTAAGTACTTTTCAGCAGTATACACGTTCAAGCAGCGCGAAATTAGATATTTGAAAGTGAACTTGTGGAAGAGACGAAAAGAGTTTAAATCTATTTTAGCTTGTACCAATACAAGAAAACGTTATTGCTTTCAAAAATGCTTGCTTTTGTGTGGTGAAAAATGTTTGAAAGCACACTGAACATGTCATGACAGTAACTCATATGATGTTAGCTCGTACTGCGCAACTAGGCTTTTAACTCTCAAAAATACAAATTTGTCTAGATTTTTTTTAACGGGAGTTTAGAGCAGCACTCAGCCTTTAAAATTCTTTTATCGTGACTTTAAAATATTGTTTAATAGTCTAATACGTTTTTACAAGATTATATAGCTTAAATCGTCTTCCAATCTTTATATTTGTTTTTCAAATTATTCTAAAATGATCACATTTAATATTTTAATTTATTTTACAATGCTTTGTAATAGTTTTTTTTTTATATTTCAAGTCTTTTATAAATGCTTGCAATCTTTGGAGATTGAGAAAATTAACTTTTTATGGGACTCCAAATAATCTTTCAGTTGTCTAAATTGTTCTTGAAGAATTTCAAAGCTTTTAAATTGACTCCAAATTCTTTCATAGAGGCTCAAAGCTTTTCTCTCGTTTTTTAGTGATTTTAAAGGTGCATAACTAACAAATTTGTTCTATTTTGTATACATTTGCTTGGGTGGCAAATATAGTAAAGTTTTCTAAATACTTTTTCAAATAGTTTTCCAACGTTTTAAGTTTTTTTTTAAGGAACTTATTTCCTGATTTTTTTAACTGTTTTCTAAAAGTTCAAATATTTTTAGATTGTCGTCTTCCAATCTTTTAAGATCTTATTTTTTACTTTTTTAATTTTTTTCAATTCTTTATTTCTTTTCTGAACAGTTCTCACTCAAATCTTCAAAATGTTCTCTACAAATTTTGGTGTTTTTTTTGTTCTTTAATCTTTTACATTTTTTTTTTACTGAGTTTAAAATTCTCACTATGGATGAATTCGAACTCGAAGTTTTTTTTATTTACTTTACAAAAATTCTAACGGTTTCAAAAATAATCTTTCAATGCTTAATATTGTTTTTGAAACAGATTTTTAGATAGTAATTTTAAAATGTTCTCCAACAATTCAAATTGTTTTCAAAAATTTTTAGATAATTTTCTAATAGTTTGAAATCTTACAAACTGTTAAAATCTATCAAATTGTGTTTCAGTTTTTTAATTTTTTTATTGAATTTGAGATTTTTTTTATTTGGAGTTTTTTTTATAATTGCCTTCAAAGTAATTTTTAAGAAATTCTAAATATTTTTAAAATTAATAGTTTTCCAATATTCCAAATCCTTCCTGAGTACCTCTAAATTATTTGTGTTGTTTCAAATATTTTCTAAAACATTTAATTTTTCTTTCAACCTACCAAATAATTATTTAATAGTCCGTCACGTTATACGGGTATTGTAAAGCATTATTATATTTCTCTGGTGTCTGATGATGAGGGAGCGGCAGCTGTAAATATATAATTTGAAATGGGAGCAGTATCGGAACTATCTGTAAGCAAGGGTCTGCAACGAGGAAGGTTTCACTAGCACTGTTACAAAATAAAGTTAAAAAAAATATGACAAAACTGTACTCTTTTCCAAGACCGTCACTGAGTGGACCTTTTTTAATATTTTGTGGTTGGGCCCAAAAATTTTAGTTTCTCTACTGTATGGGTGTTTGTTCTACAATTTAAAAATAAGTTTTTATCATGCTTCTACTGAAGCAAAGCAAGGATCTAATTTATTCTAACAGCTATCTACTAATGCTTTGTAAGATTGTTGGAAAATATGGTCAACAACTTTTTAGTCTGGATTTGTGAAATATTCTAGCAAGGCACTAGATGGATTCAGGAAGTATTGCAGTACTGTTGATCAATTGTTTGAGTTAGAAAATTCTATTTAAGACGCTTTCCTGTAGAGTAAATGTAGGTTTGTTTGTCGATTTTTAAAAGGCCTTCTATATAACGTAAAGATTTGGAGTTCTTCAGAAATTGCATACGTGCAAGTACTTTGCTTCTGTGTGTAGTGTTTGTCATGCATGGCCGCAACTTTAAAGTTAAGTTGTGAACATCCTTAGTGAACAGTATTTTTCAAGAGTCGACAGTAAACATTTTTGTCTGCTATAGCAGTTTTGATAGTTACTTTCATTAAGTTATGCATGTTGACGATTTGGTGGTATACATGGCAGGAGATACCAATTCACAACACGTAAACTCTAGACCACTATAGACAAATTGTACCGAGGTTTTGTTTTTCATTAGCGAAGACTTTTATGCATGCATTTTTGCCGCTTCAGACGTCTTTATCACGATCTTGCGTTTTTTGCGGAATGTGAGAATAAAGTGAGTCGAAATTATTCGTTTTTGGGGCTTGTGCTTTATAAGATTTTTTTTCTTTTAGATACATATCGAAATGGTGGGTACGTGTTGTAAGAAAGTTTTGAACATGATCAAGTATTTGCTAAGGTTTGGTTTTATACAGAATTGACTACGGTTGCATGGTATTTTTACCCAAACAAAGTTTCTGGTTAAAAGTTTTTGACTCTTGAACGTGATTGAATGTTTTCTAAGTGTTGGTTTTATCTAGAATTGACTATGATTCTATGGACAGTCACCTGCATATTTTTTTCAGTTTATTATGTAGGCATTAGATGCGCGACGGGAGCCTTTTGGACGAGTATTTATATTCAGATTTTGCTGCAGCTCGGATCGGTCTTTTTGGTAGTTACATGTTGCAAACGTTTTGTATTTTAGTAAAGTTTGGCAACACGTGTAAAGAAAATATGAAACGCTGGAACAGAAGTAAATTATGTTTAACGACCGAGTTGATCTTGAGTTTAAGTTTTTTTGTGAATGTTTTCTGTGAGGTATAGCTTTATCTCTTGCTAAGAGTAAAGTTTTTTTTGGCTTTGAGCTCACTAAGAAAACGCAAAATCAATCCGAGATTATATTCAAACAAAATTTGTTGCAATTGTCTGTTGTAAATATATAAGAACGGCTTAAGGATTAAAAAAAAACGTTGTTGTTGGCGTTGCATTGCAGAATTATACAAAATAAAAATATAACAAGGTTTTTGCTGCTGTGAAATTTCTAATCACAGATAGTTCTTTTTTTGTGCTGACTTGTTTAGTTCCATTTTGAGTACCAGTTACAAGAAATAGCTTTGTCTTGATTTTATCTGTCTGTGACGTTTTGTTTTTATTCAGAATCAACTAAGGTTGCACAGTATTTTCATCGGCACAAAAGTGCCGGATAGCTCAGGAAAAAGCTATACTGTTGCGACTGTAGAAAACTTTAGTTTTATCCAGAATAAATAGGCTATAGTTGCACGGTATTCTCATCCGCACAAAAGTGCCGGTTGAAAGCCCTTGACGCTACTCATCACACATGTCTCTAATCATAGATTGTTTTATTTGTTCTGACTGTCATTTTGATTATTAACTTGATATATTTGGATAGATTGGTTCAGCTTATACATGCCTTGACATTCAAATTGGCCGATAAAGCCGAAGAGAAGAGATCTGGCCACGCGATGTAAGAAAGGTTTTAGTTTTATTTAGAATTAACTACGGTTACACAGTATACTTACTTGCACAAAATTTCCGGTTGAAGCATTTGAAGCTGTTTATACGCAGGCATTATATGATGCACCACGGATGAGTCCTATACCGAGACTCTGCAGCAACTATGGTGTCTCTTTGATATTCACACTTTGCACCAAACGCTATATAGTTCCGTATAGAGAAGCAAAACGTGCAGTATTTTTTAAATAATAAACCGCATCAACGGTAATATAGAATTTGGCTTACCATCTCTAGGTTGAGGGCTTTCGATCTGATGGAGAGTTTACGAATGTTTATAGGGTATATTTTAGGTTGCGTTCTGCGAGGTTTTACCTTGTTTATTGTCAAGGGTAGAGGCTATTTTTCATCTGACTTCATTGAGAAAACGCAATCTGACATCTGTATTGAGGAACATAATTTTGTAATACCCGGACTTTTTGCATTTTACAAGGAAGGCTTAACAGTCTGCAGCGTGGGAAGCGTCTTTATCGTTGTTAGGGCGTTTTGTTTGTTTCCAAGTTAGTTATTGTGTACAATGCAGAAATATACAACAAGCTTTGGCGTTAATGAATAATATTAAATTGCAGTTTTTCTGTTCTTTCTTTGTTTTGGGATTTTTTTTGGAATAATCGGATTTTTCGAAATTGTACAAGGACGACTCAAACCTTTTTATCGTTGATAGCGAAGTTTGTCTCAAGCTTAGTGCCATCTTGAGTAGCAGCTTTATATATTAGTCCATTTGCTGGTTTGGTTTATATATGTCTTGTTATATTAATTGGCTTGAATTTGAAGGAGGATTGATTTGTTTGGCCGCCACGTTATACGGGTATTGATGAACTGTTTGATAAAGCCGAAGAGAAGAGTTAGTCTCTTGTTGTAAGAAAGTTTTGAACGTGCATAAGTGTTTAGCCAATTTTACTGTTACCTTTGGTTTTATCCAAAATTGACTACGGTTGCACGGTATAGTAAGTACCTGCACAAAATATCCGGTTGAAAGCTTTTGATGCTATTTATTACGCAGTCTTACACCCGAGACTCTGCTGCAACTACTTAATTCAGTATTGGCATTTGCAAAAAAAAAATAATAAAGCGCAGCAGCGTTAATGCAAAATCAGGCTTACCCTCTCAGTTCGAGCAACCAGGTTGATTTAGATTTTGAAAATTTGTCTTTTTAGAGTATTTAAGTTGCGTTTTTTGAGTTTTCTTTTCAGCTCTTGCTTTTAAGGGCTTTTTTGGATTTGACTTTATTAATAAAACGTTTTTACGTTTTCAGAAAACAATTTTTGAACATATTTCTAAAATATATGGGTTGCGGCGTGGAAGGCGCAGTAGTTGTTGAGTACCTAGTTTCTTCACGAGTCGGCTATTGTGTGTACACCTCATTGTTATAATTAATCTGCGTTATTGCAAAATGTTGAATCACAGATAGTTTTTTTTTCCTGTTATATAATGCTATTCTGAGTACTACCTCAATATGTTTGGCTGATTTACTGGTTTAGCTTATACATGCTTTAACATACCAATTGGCTCTATCCCGAAAGAGGATTGTGTCTAGATGCCACATATTATAAGCATTGATGCCTATATTTGTTTAGTCCTTTATGCAAGACTGTGTTTTTAAAGTTTGGTTGAAATCATTTTTTTTCGAATTTTGTGTTTAGAGAACAGTGTCGTTCAACGGTTGACAACAAATGTTTATTAAACGTAGATAAAGAAGCGGCAAACTTTCACAAGATAAAGAACCATGGCCATGCCCAAATTCAGGTCAAGGCTGTGGCTAATTTTATACTTTTTTAAGAACACCTTTTTTTAACACTATTTTAACTTTTTTAAGGTCAAAGCCGTGGTTAAGACCACACCTTTTGAAGGCAACACTGCTTTTTTTTAATCTAACACCAAACTTATTACTCTTTAAGGTTAGTGCTATACCAATCTACTTTAAGGTGACACTATACCGAGACCTTGAGTAGAGGAATTTTTGCTTTTTATTATATTGCCTGCATTATTGCCGTGTCTCAGGTGACCTCATCACGACTCCCAACTTTTTTTGCAGGATATGAGAATTACATGCATCGAAACCATTCATTTTCTATAGTTTGTATTTTATAGAGTTTTTATCTTTTTGGATACATATAAAAGAGATGGCCACTTGCTGTATATAAGTTTTGAACGTGATCAAGTGTATACCAAGCTCTGGTTTTATCTAGTATCGACTAAGGTTGCACGGCATATACACCCGTGCAAAACTTCCAGTTAAAAGCTTTTTACGCTGTCCTTCATGCAGGCATTAGATGCACTACAGGAGGCTTTTGGTTAAGACTCATATTCAGACTCTGCTGCAATTTTGATGTTTCTTTGATAGTCACACGTTGTGTTTATGGAGGGAGATACTATTCTATAACAAGTTAACTCTATCTCTACTAGTATATGCAAGGAAAATCACTTTTTTGTGACTGTTATGCGAAGCGAGAAAATTTTGTTTTTTAGGATTTCAACAAATTGATAGAGTTGTTGCAAAAACTATAAAATTTGTCGAAAGCCTTAGAAAGATTTCAAAAATGATTTTACATTATTTTTATTATCTATTAACTATGTGTTCCGCAAAGCAATTTACAGCCATAACGTTAGATTTTTTCTGAATCCAAACTGGTTTTATTTATTAAATTGTTGCTTTTTAGATATGTGCTCATCTGATTGATCTGTTGACTTAGCTCTAGACCAGGACAAGATAAGAACATACAATCTATGTCTCGACGTTTTGAGATTATCTTAAAAAAAATCTTTGTGATTGCAAATTGAGAATAAAAAGAAAGGAAGTCTCCTGTTGTTGTTGGCTTGGTTTGTACCTAGTCTCTTAACGAATTGGCTATTGCAAAATTATACCCAATAAAACAATGTTTTTGCTACTGTGAAATCTTTAATCATCACAGATCATCCTTCTTTTGTTCTTACTTGCTTAGTACAATCTTGAGTACCAGCTCAATTTAATTGGCCGATCTGCTGGTTCAGCGCTTGTACATGCCTCGATATACGAATTGATTTGGTCTCCAAAGAGGATTGTTTTTGTCTGGTTGTCGTACAAGCATTAATTAGCCGACTGTTAAAGCCAAAGAGTACAACAGACCACTCGTTGCAAGAAATCTTTGAACGTGACAGGCCAATTATATTATTGCGGCTGTACGAGGCTTATATTTAGAATTGTCATATTTATTTTTATAAAATTTCTGGTAGAAAGCCTTTAAAGCTGTTATTACGCAAGCATTATATGCGTCCTGGAAGAATTCCACACCCAGATTCTGCTGCAAGTGTTTGGTTGATAGCCACACGTCGCTATGTGCTTCAGAACAGAGCAGCGATACGTGCAAACGCAGTAGCTGAAGTACAACATTAAGCTTACGCTGCTAATGATTGAGCTCTTTGAGATGTTGAGTCTTTTTAGGGTATTTAAGGTTGTGTTCTGCGAGGTTTTGCTTTGGTTTTTAGGGACATTTTTGTAAGAAGACTTTTTGTTGTTTAGTTGTTTTTTGGTTGGTGTTGTTATGATTTGGTTATTGTGTACATTGCAGAATTATACACAATATGTTTTTACTGTGAAATTGCTAATTATATATTGTTCTTTCTTTGTTCTGACTTATTTAGTACTTATTGAGTTAGTTATGTTTGGCCGATTCTCTAGTTTAGTTTGTAAATGCTTTGATATACGAATTGGCTCGGTTTCAAAAAAAGGATTGTTTTTGTCTGGACTCTTTATTTCATATAAGCATCGATGAGCTGGCCGTTGTAAAAAAATCCTTGAACGAAATCAACTGTTTAGTCAGTTGGACTGTACTAAGTGTTAAACGTTTTAGTTTTATCCAGAATCGACTACAGTTGCACAGTATACTTGTCTTCTTAAAATTCCTGGTTAAAAACCATTATATGCGCCACAGATAAACTTAGACTCTGCTGCAACTTGGTTGTTTTTTTAAGCACACGTTGCAAATAATATGTATAGAGCACACGAGCAGCGGAAGTTTAAAGTTAGGCCCATCAGATACAACTGAGCTGATTGAGAGTTTAAGTTTTATTCTAGGGTATTTGAGGTTGTGTTCTGCGAGATTCTATCTTAGCTTATGGCTTTTTTGCAGCATTAAGAAAACGCAATATTCCTTTCGACGTCTTTACATGAAAATGTTTAAACGTAATCTTAGGATACTTGGACATTCTACGATTATACAAGGACGGTTTAAAGATAGACCGTGGCGTGGTTTGTACCTGGGTTTTTTACGAGTTGGCTATTGTGTACGCCTCAGTGTTATAAGTAATGTATTAAGTTCTGCGTTACTGTGAAATGTTAAATCTCGGATAGTTTTTCATCTTGTTTGATGCTATTCTCAATACTGGCTTTATGTTAGCTGATCTACTGGTTAAGCTTATATACGCCTACAAATGAATGGGTTTGGTTTCGAAGGTTTGGAGGCCATGTCATATAGTGACCAATGAGCTATCGAATGAAGCCGACCGACAGTGAGTGGACGCAGACACTCAATATTCCCGTGATACTCAATTATCTACAAAAAATTTAAGATCATTGAATATTGATAGCAGGAGTAGGAGAGCAAGTTTAATCAAGCTTTTTGTGAGGAAGTTGTTTGTAAGTTTCACTAGAGAGAGGAGGTTTTTCTATGTTCTTTGCGCATAGGAGACATGAACATGTTTTTTTTGTGTGTCAAACGTGTTACGATTTTTTTATCGTTGAAGCATGTTTTGGGGAATGCACAATTTGCGTGGGGTGAGACATCATTGTTAACTACTCGTATATAATTCAAAAACTTACTAATGAGCTGCAGGAGTATAGTAAGAGGAAGTAATATTTAATTTTTTGATAACACTCGTGGGTGAGCTGTGGGTCGTTTTTGTACTACTCACTCATAATTTAAATACTTAGTAACCCGTTCGCCCACTCCAGTGTTTGTGATAATAATATAAATTGGTTAGATCTCAACTTCATTCTAACATAACGACATCTGTAGATGCAGAGTAACATGCAATTTCTTAATAACAAACACAAACAAGAAAATAACTGGGTAAATATTCCATAAACGAAGTGATTTAAAACTTTGCTGCTATCTGTGTTAATAGGTTAACTTTATTTATAAGTTTAGGCACCAAAGTCTTTTTATAACTTTCAAAATTGTCATTATATAGTTGATTTTGCATGAAAAATCTATATTTTTTTATTTTTTAAAATTACTTACTTTTTTTAAATTAATATTCATATTATTAAATTAATAACGACGTTTTTGCCTTTAAGTAATTAACTTTAGCACAATAGAATATATTATTAGATGGATGTTCACAAGTATTTTTACTATTTTTTATTAATTTTTGAAAATTATTTAATTTTGAATTGAATCTTACTTTCAATAGTCATAATAATTGTGTATGTACATCTTTAAACTAACCTTAGCCTAATAGACATTATTATAAGATAATAATATTTTTCAGTATATTTCAGTATGTTTTATTTTATCAACATCTCTCTGGTTACAGCCCCAGCGAATATAGCTTAATAACTAAATGAACTAAATGTAATTCACACACAAGTAAATGCTTCACGAAATAATTCTGGTCTTGTAGTTTAAAAACATACATGATTAATAATCCTAGCAGAAATAATAATCCTTAATTCACCCATTAATCTTAAATAAACAGACAAATAAGTTTTAATTAAAACAATTCGTATGGGAAGCTCGTATATCTAACACACACGCTCATCCCCTTGACATTTACCCCATACGTTACCCTTCCAACAAACACATAAACATGCTAATACAAGACACACAAGATGTGTATGTAAGGGGGCTCGATACGCCTGCCACCTTGAGCAACTTTGTATTAATTCAAACCCCTTACTGGAATTAATTATCGATCATCCACCTGGGGGGGTTGTAATTAGGATTTTATGCCCGCTACATTCATTTATTAAACATGAATGGGGTGCGAAGACTACGCAATAACAGTTTAATTGCTTATACGTTTTAATTAACTGAAATGTATGCGATATGACCGTTTAATTCTAATTCAGGGGAGGAATTATAAGATTGTTAACGTTTATCAAAGGGTTGAGTGGATGGATGTTACTACTTTTAAGATATTATTTTGAGATTTTAATTAAGTACTAAAATCTTTACTGTTTTTGAAGAAGCATTTCTGTTGTGGATTATTTATATATAAAATAATTGCCAATTGGAGTCCACGAAAATATGTATACCATCCAATTTATTTGTTCTGTTCTTTTGTTTTTGACAATCCTGTATGTTATTATTTTCTATTCATCTCAATATTTCGAGAGATATCCTGCGGCCCAACCTTATGATAGGCACTGATATGAAAATGTTTTCCAATCTCGATACATCAAACATCCGACGACGCAACAGCAAAATAACGAGAAGAATAATGCCAGACCATGCCACTCCAACATGTGCACGAGACTTTTTAATACAGTTTAGAAATTCCATACGTTTTCATTAAACTGAAAAATTCCGTGCACTTTTCATTGCCTTGCGCGCCCTCATACATCCCAATTACTATAGTTTCATAATGCTAACATTTTTTTGTCCATAAATCTAAACTTTTAGATGAGAATAATGTTATATCAGTTGATTAGGGTTTTTTTTTTGTCGGAGACGCACGCGGATAAGGAAGGGTCTTGTTAATGAACCAATCAGACGTTGTAACCCACTTTTAAATCAAAGTAAATTACTTGTAAAGGGGGAAAATTAGGTCCCCTTAATTGAATGATTTGTTTTCTTTTTTTCTTTAGTTAAGCCCGACATAATTTAAATCGATTTTGAATGGATATGTCAGCGTTAAAATTACAGTTGGGGTTTGGTTTGGGGCGTCACGCATGATTCTAGGGAGCGGCACGACCCCGCAGGAATGGTTTTAACTCAATTAGTGTAATTACTTTCCTCAACTTATAAGCTCGAGTGTCATCCCCTTAGCGGGGGCATTACCTGGAACGTATTGTCACGCGCACGCTGTGCAGGTTCACCCCAACCACTCGACACGTTACATTTTTTCCTTTCAATCTCCGGGGAGGTGAATTTTTTTTTATAAAGAATCAAATCTCAGCACTTTTTATTAACAAAACTTTCAAAGGAATGTTATCAAAAGATTCTTTATACTTTCTGCGCGGCCTGTATTGATTATAATTATATTTATATTGCATTATAAACAAAAAATAATAATTTTTTAAAGTATTATGGTCGATATATTTTAAAACATTTATTTTAAATTATATTTAGGTCATGATTTGCTAAAATTAATATAAAAACTATTAAACTCATCATAGATTGAAGCTTTGCCATCCATAAAATGTTTATAAATTACGTCCTGTCCCGGCGGGGGAAATTTATTAGTAATTGGGTATTTTTTCGCCCCATATCTGACAAATTTATGATGTGCTCTGCCTTTGACATTTACTTTTTGAAATAAATTGCAATATTGATTGAATTTGAATATATTATCTCTGTTTTTCATGAAACTAAAATATTATTTTAAATTTCAGATTTATATTGAAGTACTAAACGAGAACGACAATGTGCCACTAAGTGACGAGGCTGTGTATTATCCCAGCGTCCCTGAGGATAGTCCACCCGGTAGAGTCGTCCTGCAAATAAGCGCATCAGACCGGGATAAGGATCCCAAACAGAAAATAACCTACAAGATTGTGTCTGGCAATCCCGAGGGATTTTTCACCATCAATTCGTCCACAGGTAAGTGACATTCGCTAATTATCAAACATTTCTGCAACGTCATCGATAAAACTAAAGTTTCCAATATATAAATTATAAAAGTTGGAATCACTGCTATCAAAAGTTTTTGAAACTTTAATAACTTTTCACATGGCAAAAAATATATACGATTAGTCCGAATCTAATAAAATCAGATGATTGAAAAATCATGTACATTAATTCTTGCTCATTGAGCATGTGAAATGTTTGGTCCGGCCTAAAAAATAAAATAAAGTTTGATCAATACATTGTTTGTATTGACCTGGTTAGCTAAACATTATTGTATTATGTGAGTAAAATATTGCGCATAAATTTGCAATGAAATATAGTTGTGTTCACTGGAGAGGGTTTGCATTATCAATTTTGATTTTCCAAATTTAATTTGATATATGTATGTTGAGATATACATTTCTGTTGCTCGGATGAAGGACGGTGTGTTGGGGTATAATGGAGTTTTTGGGATAATGTTATGTTATCTTGTTTGAAATAATCAAAAGTTTTATAGAAATACATATAATTTTTTTTGTGGGCAGTAACATCTTTGATTTGTTAAAAAATAACAAAAAAGTTTACTATACTTTTTTATCATTAAATCTAATTGTACATTTTTATAACAAATTTGAATCATATTTACCGATTAGTATTTGTTTTATAATCATTTAAGTGATATTGTGATGTACAAATGAATAAAAATTAACAAAAATTTTTAAAATCGTTCTCAAACAACTTTGTTTTTTCATGAAGATAGGATGAAATAAATTTTACTTATTTTGAAGTTTGAAGTAGTATTAGTTCATGGTAACATATTTTATTTAATGTTTAGATCTATTGCCAGAAATGAGAAATTGATCAATTATAGCCTGCTCTGGAAACTTGATAATTAGTCATCAAGTTTTTTGGCTTCAGGTTTTATCCATGGTTACAATTTTTGTAATCTTACTAGATAGCAGACCAGTCGATAATTTTCGGAAAATTATCATATTTTCTTTGTTTGGAGATTAAATCAACAAGGGATTATTTGTATGATGTCGGAAAATTTAAGCTCATTATTATTTAGTGAAGAACATACATCCTTGTGAGAAAACAATTGCAAGGATATGTTTGTCAGGAGTAGATTTTGGTATTGAGTAATCTCTAATCAGAATCGCCCAATCTTAAAATATTTTAGAGTTGGCACAGTGTCTGTGCATTCCAAAGATTGATCAACCTTTATGTAGACTTGACGTAGGTCTAGATTATCATTATACTGTCAGTAAATGCATTTGTTTACATTGGAGTATATTCTAACTATTTTTGGAATGGAATGAGATATACGCTTATTTTAAGGACAACAGAGGTTTTTTACATATTTTTCACAGATTTTTATCTTTATTTGTGGACTAAAAGGTGATATTTTCTTGGAAAAGATATTGTGAACTTATCTATGACAAGAAAAATGAAGTTAATGAAGTCAACTACTGCAGCTTTAAGGCTTTTAGTCATTTAAAAATTAAGTCGTTATTTAATTGACGCAATACCAATGCGCTACAAAATTAACCTTTTTATAGACTATCAACGTATTTTAATGAGCTTCAGAGATTTTCTACAAATGGTTTGTATTTTTATTTATGAACACAAGAGTTATATGCTAAAATTCTAATTTTTGTGCCTATTGATAGCTTTTTTCACTGGTCTTTGGAGTTTAGTTAGCTCTATTCAATCTTTTGGATTATGTGTTTTTTGCAATAGATGTTTGGCTTGATTTTTAGTTTGTTTTATTGGAGAGACTTAAACGATTTTTTTTGTTTTGGAAAAGTTTTTGTGGACTTTTCCGTGAAGAAAGAAATAGGATTAGTGAAGTCAAGGACTAAACTTACAAATTTATCAGCTGTTAAATGCCAAACAAATTGATGAATCCTTATCTTTGAAGCGTACGTTAACCTGATTATTAGGCCACACTTAATACATACAACATATAGGTGACTTAATGATTGATGATTAGTGCAATTTGTTTTGGGATTAGCTCTAGCTTTTCTTCAGAATAAATACTCTTGGGTACGCATTCAACGCACTCTAGATATTTCCAGTCACCTATGCATTTCTAGCTATTGGATGTAGATTTTTTTTAACCTTCTTTTTGCCTCCAGTTGTTGGATAATTTATGTAACATATTTTTGGATTAGGTTTTAACTTCTTTTGTTTTTTATCATAATCTTAGTAGTGTTTTCAGGTGTTATTGTCTTCCCCAAGTTTGTTTATAGAACTCTTTTTGGTTGTTCCCATCTTTTGCATTTGTAGAAAACTGATTCTGTAATTTTGCACTTTCCACACATGTAGATTTCCGCTAGTTTAAACCTTGAAATAATACTTAATTTCTTGAAACATCCGTGTTCACTGAGTTACCTGGTAGTTGACTTTGCCATGTTTTTTCTTAATCCATGGTTTTATGTCATGTCTTGCTTATAATTGTGCTGCCAACGATTCAGTACTTTTTCATTTTTTTAATCGGCGTGGCATGATGGCGTCTGTTGATACCGCCTTATATGGACTTGCTATTTTTACAGCTGGTGTCTTGTATTTGAGAGCCTGTTTCCTATATTGGTGCTTCATATAAAATTACCGAGTGAGTAAGTTACAGACTTTAATAGTCTCATTTTATTTGAGGCTGGCCCCACGCTTGTGGTTTACTACACGACATCATTACGTTTAACTTCCTGTTTGTGAAATAATTTGATATTATTTTTCTTGTTGTATGTTCAACTCCCATAGAACTGAATTAAAGGCGTTTTTTTATGTCAATGGTAACCAGTAGACAGATTTTTTTGTTTCTGGTTGCTGTGGCGGAGCTATAATTTTTGGGCCCCACCCTCCAGATTTTGAAATTGTTGGATCCCCTGTGCTAGTAGACTCTTCCTCATTGCATACCCTTGCTTACAGGTAGATTTGGTAAAGAAATTGAATAATTTAGAAAATATTTGTAACAACGCAAATAATTTTGAGGTATTCTGGAAAGATTTGGAGGATTGGAGAACAAGTACATTTTTAGAATTATTATTTAGAAATAATTTGGAAAACTAATTTGGTCCTCCAAATAGAATTTTTTTTATAACAATTTGAAATTTTGAAAAATAATATAGAATTACTTTGTAAAAATCTCTTTCAAAAACAATATAAAACATTTAAAGATTATTTTTGAAATAAATTAAAACATCTTCAAGTCACTATGGATCAATTTTAAAGAATAGAAGATTTAAAGCATTAATACCTTTAGAGAAATACATAAAAACATAAAAGTCACTAAGGATTTCAAAAAATTGGAGAACTATTTTAAAACACTAGAATTTGTAGAGAACATTTTGGAAGATTTGAAGGTAAATGAGAACTGTTTGGGAATAAAATAAAAAACAATTTAAAAAAGTTAAAAAAACTACATAAAAACTGTAGGATATTTTAGTCATTATAAAAGAGTCTAAAAGATAAAAAACAATTTAAAAACATTTAAACCATTAAAAAACAGTTTAAGAAACTAAAAAATAAGTTGAAATCCTAAAAAAAACTTAACTCGTTGAAAGACTATTTAAAAGATTAAAGGTGCAACAAATTTTTTTCGTATTAGTTTGTATTGCAAACTCTACTAAATTTGTCATCTAAGCTGAAGCAAACACAGAACAAATTTGGTAATTTTCTCTAATTTATTCACAAAATCATCGAAGAACAGGAGAAAAGCTTTGTGTCACTACGGAAGCTTAAAACATAATTTCAAACTTCAAAAGTTTGGATAATAAATTAAAAAAAAAAAAAAATTTAAAAGAACAATTTAAACGACTTGCAAATTACTTGAAGTCCCATAAATAGATTTATAAGTTTCCCAATCTCCAAAAATTCATAAAAGACTATTTCAAAGCATTGTAAAATAGATTTGAAAGATTGAAAGACAATTAAAAAGCTATAAAATTTTCTGAAATATTGGACATAATTTTGAAGTCACAATTTAAAAACTTAAAAAAAAGCAAAGAATAGAGGAATTTGTAGTTTTGAGAGTTACTTACAAATTTACATTGTTCAGCCGGAACATTTTCTTCATCAACAATGTCCTAACCATCAACTTTAAGAGACAGGTGCTTAAACGGAAAACTTTTTCTGGGTAACAGCGTCCACCTTTTTACATACACCACCGACCGACGTGGTCGTTGTAATTATCAACACGCAGCTCCAATAATTTATGTTTGCTTTCAAGAAATTTTTATCACACAAAAGCAAGTAGTTTTTTAAAGCATTAACGATTTTTTTTGCTAAAATTTGTTGTAAGCTTATTTCATTTTTTCTACAACTTCCACTTTCAAGTCTCCAACTTCGCGTGTATATTGCTTTGCTTCACTGACTAGTACTTTTGTATCGCACTCTCCGTAGATCTGCCTTTCCTGAATTCATGTTGATCTTGGGACAGTTTACTTTTTATTTAGTCGTTTAATTTATTTACTATACTCATATGCAAAAAATAAACGGGTTATTGGGTAACTTTTTGCAAAATACTCGTTTTTTTTTTAATAAAACTTAGTGTTTTACAATCAAAGAGACCATCAGGATGTAGAAATTAATAATGCAAATTTTAGTTGAATAAGATTTCAATACTTCGTATTACTTCCTCGAGCTCTAACTATTGCCTGCATACGGCGGCTCATGCCACTAATGAGCTCACGAGTATCATTTTGTGAAATATTTTTGAAGTGCCACACAAAGCTTGTTTATTGTGGTTGGTGCAACTGCACGTCTTCTAACACGCCTGCTCAGCATGTCCCAAGCATGTTTTATAGGATTTCCATCTGGCGTACATACAGGCCAGTTGAATTTTGAATAAGATCAACTACAACTAAGTATTCTGTGACGCACCTCGCATAATGCGGTCTCGCGGTATTCTGTATCAGAATAAAGTCATAGCCTATAAATGGAGCAAATGGGACTATGGAAATTTCCAAAACTTCTTCAATATACCGCTGTGCAGTCAGCGATCCCCATCAGTGACAATCAATTTGGTGCAGGCATTAATATTCCTGTCTATACCATCAGGAAACCTCCATTATGGTTAAGCTGGGGCTGAAAGGTGCACTCCGCAAATCGTTTTTCCGTTTGTTTTCATACTCGTTCTTTTCCATCTGGCGAATGTAGGCGGAGTCTAGACTTGTCAGTAAACAGTACAGTTCTTCATTGTACCAATGTCCAATTTTAATGTTCGCAAAAAAATTGGAGTCTGGCTCTCGGTGACGTGGGAGTAATTTTGGTCCAGCTGCTGGTCTACAAAATTTTAAGCCAGCTTCTTGCAATCTTCTTGCAAAGTGTGTGGACAGTTCGTCGACACACTCACAGCTGTATTACGAATTCACTGAAGTCACATAACGATTCCGTAGAGTAGTACGAACGATAAATTGGTCATCGATAGCAGAAAATTTTATTTTTGCTTATTAATGTTCAATAAATAAACTGATAAGTACTATATGTGGTTTTTTGTCAAGCATAGTGGTCTATACTCAGCTGTTTTATCTTCAGGATGAGTCTAGACACTTTCCATATCTTTCCAAACATGCCTTTTTTAACTTCTGGTTAAATATTGTCAGGATAATCTTTTACATTTTATTTACCGATTTGCTTATTAGTTCATGTGGTATCTTGTCTGGTTCAGGCGTTTTAGTTTACTTTGTGCCAGCTTAAGTTTGTCTATTGTGTACAGTTTGACATGTTCATCTCAATGTTATCTCATGGGGTGATCGGATTTTTTGGAAATAGCTTTTTCCTGCTAGCTTAATTTGTTGTTTTTTAGTTATAGACTGCTTATGATTTAGATTTAACTTTTTTGTTACAATCTTGTATCTTTGTTCACATCTTTACATAGGTGTATCCAGAAATTGTTTTGGTTTCTAGGATTTTATATTTGTACTTTCTCTTTTCAATGCCATATTTTGTTTTGAGCTTCTTTTTAAGAGTAGGACAAATTTTTTGGTTTTTATTATTTTTTTTTCTTTCTATTGGTCTTTGCATGAATTCTGGTATTCATGATGTTTTATATTCTATTAGTACACTTTTCTAGTATTTATAGTAATCTTTTCTTTATAGAACGGTTTACTTATAGCTAAGTTTATACCTATCATGAATTTGTTTAATTCTACATCCGATATGTTCTCTATATCATTCCTCAGTGATTCTTTGTAATTATCTATTCCTTCCATGATTATCTTCTTTCAGTCTTGCCAAGTCTTTCTCTTTTGGTATTCTCTTCCTTAATTTTGAAGTAGATATTTTGATGATGGCTGAGATCTTTTCACACTCCACTTTTTTACTCTATCCAGCATTTCCTTGCCACAGCTTGTTAAGTTGCATATTGGATTAATAAATCTATCTATCTATCTATCTATTGATTTTGACACTCCCTTCACGAATCGGCTTTATTTCATCATTTACAACTAATAATTTTATACCGAATATTCAATCCTAGAAAAGCAGGAAATTTTTGACACATATTCTGAAATGACAAATACCAATTTCTGCAATTAATCATGGAAGGGAAAATAGGGGAATCGGAAGGAAGAGATTTTCGGAATCAGGGAAGCTTCTACACTAATACGACGCGCACAAAACCGGGACGAGTTCAGATATGGTTACCAACCTCCTGTGAGGAGAAGGCACTGGAAGAAGATCTGATCCTACATTATTTTTCTCTTGGGGTCATATAGCTTCTTTCTATCCTTTTGCATTGCAAAAAAAAAAGTTTGTTGGGTTCTTTTTTACGCACTGTAGTCTCATGCAGGTCTAGCAGTATACACGACTTTATACTTTTGTTTGGTTTATGTGTAGCTATTTTATTTTATTCCACCACCTGCCGTTTGCGGGAGAGATTTCTCTATCTGCCACCCGGGAACGCGCTTTTGAGATATTTGTGGATACTAGATGCTTAGCTGGTGACTGGTGTGCCAAGGTATTATCAGGCACCGGCCAGGAAAATTTATTGCAAACCAATTATTTTTCTTTAATATTTTGCCCGTGTATTAGTATTAAATAAAATACTTTTCACATAATTCAACTTTTTGTTTGTCCTAATTGGCCATCTTTAGCCTACCCATATCAATTATTTTTCTTTGTGAAAAAGATTTGAGATGTGATGATCTCCGAGTGGTTGGAGGAACTTTTGAAGAACTAGCCGATATCTTAAGACGTTGTTCAAGATTTGTTTGGGATTTTGATAGTTTTATATGGTCTTATGCCAAAATAATTCTTATCCAGGCTTAGTTTATGCGCGTTTATTCCAACCGAATTTTCATTTGTAATGCAAGTTTAAGGTGTGATATCCGTTGAGTGTTTGGTGAATTTTTTGTTAAACTTGCTGCAGTTAGGTTTATCTAGCATTAGCAACGTTTTAACAACATAGAACTTTTTGCTTATATATAATTATAAAGTTAATGTGAAATTACCTAACTTTAACAATCTTTTTGTTACCTATTTTTAATTCTGCGAGGAGTTTTTAAGTGAAGTTTCTGAAAAGCCAATTCATGATTGTTTGCAAAAGAATGGCTGTTGAGAGTTTTGTATTTTTTTATTTAATATTTTATTGCATCGAATGTTTTTTTGTAGATTTAGTAGTTTAACTTTAGCATTGAAAAGGAGTCTTAAGGTTTAAAATTTTTGTTTAGTAGTTCTAAACACTCAGCTAAGATACTTTCAGGAATACTTTGCAGGACTACTTTCTTTTTTTTTACTGGTTTAAAACGTGTATGTAAATAATGTACATATTTCTATACTGCATAGCTCATGGCTTTTAGAAGTCGGTTAGAGGGAGGAATCAGTCGCATGCTATGTGGCACAAATCATTTTTATTCTAAGTGAAAGAAATATGGATGAAACACCTGGATATACACTTGCATATCATTGCTAATAATAGAGGTGTCTGTTGTTAGAGGTGGTTAGAAGGGTCTTATGAGTTTTTATCTTGCATAGGACATTAGCGCGGCTGAGCTGAGTGGTTTTTGTGCATGGATTGGACAATTTACAAAAGGATCAATGATTCTTTATTTGTTGGATGTGATTTTGGAAGAAAGTGGTCGTGTGAGGGTCAGATAATTTTACTGTCGTTTATTTGAGTTTTGAGGGGTACCATGAACGTCCTCAGTTGGATTATTACTTTTCTTCTGCACATATTTGGTACTGATAGTGTTTTTCATTTCTGGTCTGGGTGTATGGTCAGGTTGCGCGCGAGCGGCATAATGTGGATGGCACAATTCCAGTAATGTTTGTTTTTTTTTTTGTAACAATCTTCAGGTTTTGTATTAATTTGTTGCATTTTACGTGTTTTATGGGCCAAGTTAAAGTATGTGTACTGTACGTTATGGTTGGAAACATTATGTGTCTCTATTTGGTTGACTGCCGCGGTGAAACCGCTTTTGTCTTCTATGTCGACAATGCTGTTGGTTGGGTGTGCTGACATGTGCTGTCAGGTAGTTATATCTAAGATAAATATTTCTTCGAATTGGTATTCGACAAGCTCCACCTAAGTAGGCTTATAGACTTACACTTTCAAGTCGTCATTATTGAGGAGGTCGGTGACACAATTGGTATGGTTTACTAGACAAAGTGGTCAAACAAAGTAGCTACAGTAGCTTTCAGGGTGGTAGATGTTGGTGTATAAGTGAGAGCACCATGCTCTATTTTGACACGCGAACAACGTTATTTGTTACCGATCATTTTGTTTTGTTTTATATAGATATGGTTTTGAAAAGCTTTACCAATCGTGTGGGGCTTTTACCTATTTAAACCTTAGTTTCAGTTGGAGTAGATATACTATTTCTGAAATTAGACAAAACCTTTTATCAGAAAAGGTACGTTTTGACACGCGTTCTGCGTACTCTACATCTATCAGGTTGTCCGTATATGCTTTTGTTTCTAATTTTGATGTTTTGTTGTTCTTTTTTATATCTCAATCCACTGGATAATCTTATTTATGTACTTATGGAGTGTCTTTCAATTTTGTTTATTAGCTAAGATTATAACTATTATGCTATTTTTGGTAATTGTTTTGTCGAAATTAATCTTCTTATCACTGGATCATTTTTCACAATTAAAGACCATGTCCGCAGTTTTTTTGTTCTTACAGTAGCTGCTGTACTGTTGTCGTTTAGTTTGAATCTGCTTAAATATGAGTTGAAACAACCGTGTAGGCCAGCTTTTTCTGTATCTTTTTTCACATATTTTTTTACTTTGTTATCATTTTTTCATCGATTTTAATTCTTTGATTTTGGTTTTTATTTTGAGAAAGCCATAATATTTATTGCCACTTTTGCCGAAATCTCTACGATTGCTCTTGTTTAGATAGTCTTATAACCGTTCGAGTAAAGGGCGATGAAGTCGGACTTTGCGTGCTTTGTTCACAGAAGTTGCGGTTGTACTTCTTTGTAGATTGGGAAAAGGCTTTGAAAATAGTTTTTTTACTGCATCTAAACGCAGCGACATTTTGCGTTAAATTAGTTTTCTTTGTCAGCATCTACAAACAGCGAGGTTTTGCCTGTGTTTTGCGGGACTCGATGGCTTTGTATGGCTGTATAGGTTGGTGGACCTCCATCTGACTAGAATTTGTATGGACCTCTTCTAAGAGGGTTGGTCCATTTTTGGCTGCGAAGGTGTTCAGTTTCAAGGAAGCGACTCTTTTGTTCGCTAAGTTATGGCTTAATAAGTTTGATGGCATCTTATGTTAATTTGATTTGAGATAATTTTTGTTTTATTATTAGCAACAATAGGTACCTTAATTGGTTCAAAATTGGATACTGATAGACTACTCTTTAAAAAGCTGTCTTAGTAACAGCTTCAACGACGTGTGTATCTTACGGACCGCAGACGTTTGTGGATTTTTTTTCTTTCTTTTTGCATTGATTTGAGGCACTGGACGGAATTTTCTAGTTTTTGTTTTTTTTTTACTGATCTGCTTTGTTTTGGATTACGATCTGCAATTTGATGCTGAACTTTTTAACCGTCTTTTTTTTGATTGACGAAATCTGGGCGTCAAAATTTGTTAATTAAATGTAATAAATCACGAATAATTATTTTAATTGATTAGTGCGATGAAAATTGCATTTGTGACAATTTTGTTGCTAGCTGGATGGTATTATTTGCGATTGGTTACACATTTTGTGAAAAGGCTTGCGTTACTGCTGGATGTCACCATCTAACGGCCGTAACAATTTTCCACATTTAGAAAAAGAAACATTATTACTCTTCTAGTAGTTCCGTTTCTTAAATGAAGTCCAAAAACTTTTGCAAAGGGAGTGCCTTGAGCTGTTTATTGGTTAGCTTGTGCGTCATTAGTTTGGGTTTTAATTGTTTACTATTATACAGAGAGGGGAGCAGTTCATAATATAGTAAAGTGTTCACAGAGGTTTTACTATTTGTTTTTGTGTTTTGTCAATTTCTCAAAAAATGTTTCACGATTGCACACTGGGTTGCTCGAAAAGTTTACTAAATTTCAAGTTGGGGTGGCGGTTTTTGAACGCAACCTACATACTGATGGTACACTGTTCTGTTTCTATGTTGGTTGGAGTTTGCCATGCTAGATGCCTGACGTTGCATGGTGTCGCCCGGAGGCTTTTTGTGTGAGTAGTCAGCAGTTTCTTGTTCTTGGTCGCATTGATACTTTTCTTCTACACATGTTTGGTACCGACGGTGTTTTTTGGGAAGGATAATTTGAGTATAGTTTCTCTTGTTACATGGATTTTTTGTGTGGCAATCTTCAGATTTTGCCCGGGGTTAGTTTTATTGGCTGTGTTGGCAATGATTTCCATAGCCGTGTTTGACGGGGTTGTCAGTGTTGCTTTTCTAGCTGTGTTGCACCTACAGGGCACAAGCAGACGGTATTGTTATTGTCTGTATTGTGGTTGGTATGCTTTTTTGTTGACGTTAACACTGTCCTTTGCTTTATTTATGTATGTTTATTTGACTCTCCTTGGTGAAGTTTTGTCTTTCTTCTACGTTAATGATGCAGTCGATTGGGTGCGCAGTTATCAAAGTGGTCATATTCAGGATAAGTATTTCTGCCACTTGGTTATCGACGAGGTCAATCTGGGCTGGGTGGACTTGTAGATCTGCACTTTCAAGTTGTCTTTATTGAGGAGGCCGCTGACGCAGTCGAAGTGGTTGACTGGCCAAAGTGGTAGCTCTTTGCTGATAATGGTTTTAGCTTACAGTTGTGCGTAAAGGTATGTGCACGCTGTGTGTTTGCTAGCGGTAGGGTAAATAGGGGGAGCGTAGCACAGCAGTCTAGGCATCCGATTGCTGCACCGAAGATCGTGGGTTCGATCTCACAACTGAAACTATTTCAAACTTTTATAAGCTCTCTACCCTCCTTGTCAGCGTGAGGTTTCATGACTAATATCTTTCTCTGATTTGGAGTAGTTTGGAATCCACTTTAAACCGTAAGTTCACCTGCAATATTACAGGCAGAAAAGAGGATAACTCGCCAGCAGTGGCGTAATAAGAGGCTGATAATGATGATAAGGGTAATTTTCTTCTATTAATGTTTGCCCACCGGGTTTTTGGCTGGTGGGGTGAAATAGATTATGTCTACACTACGGCGGGTGGGTGGAAAAACTGTATCAAACCACCGGTTTAATAAATATAAACTGTGTTTCCGTCCACCTGCCCAAGTGTTCGTTATTAAGAAATTTGTAATTGTTCTCACCTCTGACATATTAGTGACAACTATTATTCAATCTGTCACATTAAAAACAGCAGAAACGCAACACGTGTAAGAATAAGCACATTTCTTGATAACAAACACTTGGGCGGGTGGGCGGGAACACTGTATTAAACCACCGGTTCAATATTTATAAACTGTGTTTTCACCCGCCTACCGAAGTGTTTGTTATCAAGAAATTTGTTATTGTTCTCACCTCTGACGTATTAGTGACATCTGTCATTCAATCTGTTACATTAAAAACAGCAGAAACGCAACACATGTATGAATAAGCAAATTTCTTGATAACAAACACTTGGGCGGGTGGGCGGGAACACTGTATTAAACCATCAGTAAACCAATATTTATAAACTGTGTTTTTGTCCACTCACCCAAGTGTTAGTTATCAAAATAATTGTTATTGTCCACGTACCCTATACTCTCTGGCCTGTGCCATCATCTCTGTTGTTTCTTAAGATAGAGCACATGTTCTCCTTTTCCCACACTTTGGGCGCCATTTGTTACAGCTCAAGTTTGTTGCCGATAGATGTTGCTGAAGGTTATTATTTTTTGTATGACTTAGTGTGACGTGAGCCTTTATCGGGTGTGCAATGCCGCAAAATGTTTGTTAATGACCTTTTGTCTAATGGGTCGTAACTGTGGACTGCTACAAGAGGTAGCCCAAGTATAGCTGTGTTCAAGTTGTTTGTCGCAGGTCTAACTTTAATGTGGCAGATGGTATGTCCAGTCTATCGCCATGATGGGGATGGCGGTCTAGTTCGTCGGCTGTTCTATCGGCTTCTCCAGGTGCAACATACTAGGCACAAGTAAATGACACTGTTTTTTGTCTGTATTGTGGTTAGGGACGCTGACTAACTTTTGATTTGATGGTGGGGAGGGGGTTAATTAAGAGCATTAAGAGACGCTATGGTAAAGCCGGATGAAGCGCGTCCAGCTTTAAAGTGGCCAAGGCGGTACTTTGTAATTACCCTTTTTTCGGATCAATGTCTGCGTTCAGAACGACTCATTACTTGCAAGCGCTGAGTCATCAATTGGAGATAAGCGATAGTTTTTTCTTATAAATTTGCCGATTAAACGCTGGTGTTTAATGCTTTGTCAGCAAAGAAGCGTACCTAAATATATGAGGAGCAAAATTACAAGCGTTGCCAGCAAACGATGACTTAGCGGCGGCGTTCAGTTTGCAGGTTTGACAGTGATGAGTCGTTCTGATCGCAGCTAGTGACATAAGCAACGTTATGTTTAGGATTTGATTGAATTGAATTTTCTGAGTGCATTTTTATATCAGCTTATGTATGTTACGGTTGAATAGCGCCACGTAGCGACCGTAACAAGTTGTTTTTACAATTAAAAAAACCGTGTTTACAATTTTTGCAAATATATTAAAATTATTAGTTCTATGTCAGGGCGTCTGCGGGGGGTTTGTAACGCTCAAATAAAGACATTGAGATTGGTGCTCTTTTGTGGCAGTTTGCATTTATTATGAAAATTGCAGTTTTGCTGCTACATGGTGGCTAGCTCTTCTTTCTTTTGCAAAGTGATCTACAGCCTATGTTGGCAGGCGTTTTTTTTTTCAATTTTAACGTCAAATATTTGGCAATTCTATATTTTGATTAATTAAAATTAGACTAATAATAGATCCTTGTGTGATACCCATAATTTTAATTTGGTTTAATTTCCAAGTGACAAGATGTTTTAAATATAGTAAACTATTTTTCTTGATTAAATGCAGTAATCTATCTCTAAGTTGACAACTTTGAATTGCTTTGCGAAATTCCACACGTTTATTATCCGGTTGACATGAAAAGAATTAAATTTTTGTTTAAAAAAAATCATACTACAGCATAAGGAGGGAAATTGCGCATTTAAATTCGGCTGCCCATCAGGCGACACGCGAATTTCTCCGAAATGTACTTCCTTATTTATAATATTCATTATTTATAATAGCCGTTGGAGTATTTCGTGCGGTTTCACTTTGGCTATTCAGGAATATATAACGTTGCACGTGATGCATAATTAACGCCCATTCCTCGACGGGGCGCATTATATTCATTCCTTTACTGCGTTCAAACTTTTTTTTATTATTTCTTTTACATAACGAAATTATTTAGTTTCGTGACTGGGCTTGGTTTGCACGAATTTATATGAAATTATCTGTCCGGGGGTTGTTAATCTAAGAGTTATTTTACTGCGGAAAATCTGTACACATTAAATTGCCGTGTTCTCCGTCTCCTCCTGCAAGTTTTGATTATAAATTTGACCACTATTTTGACAACCAATAAATAGATATTTTAAATACTCAATAAGAATCTTAAAATTGGATTAGTATAATTCAAATTTGTCATAATAATTTTGCATTGAATGTGGAAATTGAATACATATATTTAACTAAAATAATTAATAATGGTGCAAATTGCTTTACAAACTTTTCCATCAAATTCTCAGTTTTCAACAAACTGTAATACCATGCCATCCCTGATATTAAGGATTATAATGTCCTTAATTAATGCACATAGGGATTTATTATTGCGGAAATTCCAGGCGGAATTGTTCAACTATGAACATATTTGTTATGAAATTCTTTTTATAATGTAATTAACATTGAGGTGTGTGAAACGTGTTGGAAATTTAACATTTTGTGTGAACGTATATAAAAAAAAGTAGATGAAATGGAATGTAGAGATTCGCTTGCATGCAGTGTATCGTTATCTCAGCTTATCTTTGATCTAGCGCGGCCACTTAAAATCCAGCGGCATCCTCTGACATGATAACACGACGCGAAGAAATAGACCGGCAATTTTCAACCACTTTATGTTAATCGCGCGATCGCATGATCGATAGCGGTTTCGCGTATTATATTTTTTTCAAAACTAGGGGGTAATCCGGGTCGCCTCTAATTACACATTAACCAAATATAATTACAATACATTTTCCACATAATAATTGACCAGAGGCAGCATTATGTCCTTAATTATCATATTAATGCGCTAGTAAATTCTTGTAATATACATCATCCCCGTGGAAGATGTGCAATGTGCGCTGTTTATCTTGCTTAAGCTTCCATTCGTGATGATGGTGATTAATTAAAAACCTCCCGATACAATCCCGTTTTTCGTTTAATCCTAGCTGCTTTTAATTAAAAATAAAGAGTGGAAGGAATCGGACAGATGCCCGCATCGATTATTCTTTCAATTTTTAAGCACGAGCTCCTTTTCTAAAGGCAATGCATTTCCCGTGTTCGATTAAAACATTTGGGCTAAATACGTTCTCCCAAGTCCTCCTCGTAAATCAACACAATCAGTTGCAATTATCAGACCGACTACTTCCACTTCCTTGGTAATTATGTTGGGAAAAATTTAAAAACTTCTCTTACTAGTTTGCTTTACTTTAAATTAACATTTCTTTAACTTCCACATCCAACTTCTGTAATTATTTGCAACGTAAGTATTTTGTAAAATAAAAGAGAAGTTGGTTAGTATTTGTCATTCAATATCGGTCCCAAAGGCTGTGTTATTATTACGAACAGTGTAAACCGATGGTCAAAGATATTTTTTACATAAATCCTTTGGGATATTAGACGGACTTTCTGATGTCCCCGAAAGTTTATTCTAATGGACATGACAGAATCCGAAATGGCGCTTTTACGCTTAAATAAATAAACCAATTCTCTAAGGTCCGAATTCTTAAAAGGCCGCAAATATTTTTTATTTGTTATAATATGTTAACTTAGTATATTTTAACTGCTTGCAAACTAAATATTTTAAATTTTTTTACTACTACCTATTGATTTGATGATTAATCTTTGGGAAAATGTTAATTAGCAACTACATATGTGCTTTTAGATTTTTGTGATAATTAGTTTAACGGCTTGGGGTTTTAGATGTTAGGAGTTGGTGAAGCCGCTCTTGAAAATTACGATTAAAAAAGATGATTTGTTAATTGTTTACTGTTTTCAGTATCAATGCAATATTAGGTGATTTGGGTATTGCATAAGGTATGTACCTTTTGGTACCCAGGTGTTGTGTGAGTTGGGGCAGTAGACAATTGTACAGTAGTAGACTAGAATTATAAAAAGCCAAAATTTATATATTAAATGTCAAAAATTGAAAAAGTACTAAATCTAGCAAAAAATTCTTAGGAACACTAAAATCCGGCCACAAAATTTGAGAATTACGTAATAAATATTAAAATCCGGCTATAAAACGTACAAATATTGATATTTAGCTATAAAATATCAAAAATCTGACCAGAAAATTCAAAAATTGTAAAAACTAGTACAAAATCCGGCCATAAAATGGCAAAAACAAAGTCCGGCCACAAAATTTGAGAATTACTTTAAAAATACAAACCTTTGGCTAAAAAATGTTAAAAATCTAGTCAGAAAACTTAGAATTTTTGGATTTTGGTTAAGGAACATTGCAACTGGGACTTCTTTTCCTATCTAGTGGTTCAGATTATGTTGAATGCTATTTTCTTTCTTTAATTCTAATGTTTGTAGTTTAACTATGATAGAGTGTTTATGACATACGTTTAGTTGATATTTTTGTCACGAGGTTTCTTTAGCGTAAGAATGCTATAGCTGTCAAGTCACAGGACACCCTGTATATACTTTTGGAGCTGCTCGAACTTTTTGAATGTACAATTCGGCATTTTTCAGTGTTTTTTTTTAAATCAAAACTTTTATTATGGGTTTTAATCCAAAAGTTTTATTGTGTAATGAGAAACCTGCTAAAAATTATACAGAAAACCTACTTTTTGCATGAAGTTTGCACCAAGAACCTATATTTTGGTGCAGCAAGCAAGTGGTGGTGTTTTTACTATCCAATCTACTTGTAAAATGTCTCTTAAACAGTCATGAGTGTTACTAGATATGACGTAATTAATGTGCTTCTATTTGGTCAATTCTTGACACGTTAGCATGCCTGTAGTCACTGCCTTAATTGTTTTTTATTTGTTTCCAACTTTTAAAAAGAAAATGTTCTTATATTGTAATGAGTTTATAACGTTGTGAAGTGCATAGTGAAATCATTCTAATAATCTAATATATTAATAGTAATATTATTACGATTACAGCTACACATAACCTTAGACCATATACTTTTTTAGTCACACATGTTACCGACCGTGAAGCTAACATAATTGTGCGTGTGACGTCAGTTGTGGGCAAAATTTGGTGTATGTTTACTATGTGTTAACAAATAAAGTTTTATAATATTTTGACAGTCAAAAAACATTGATTTAGAGCTTATTTCTTCAAATATTAAGAAAGCTTGAACAGAAGTTGAAATATAAAAGTTTTCTGTATTATGACAGCTTAATTTATGCGCTTGATAGATCAGGGGCGTACTTTAGAGATGTTAGCTATGTTGTTGGCTTAACCTTAGTCGGTATGTTTCTAATGTTATAGTCGTTTTGAAGTAGGGTGTCGCTGCATGTATACCTTGTTTTTGGATCTAGACAATCTTGTCGGAAATGGTGGCAACCGGTTACAACATGTTTTTTAGACGGTATATTTTGTTGTTGTCGATGTTGTTATGTCGTAAACTGCCTGCAGATTGTTTTTTTGTTATTTGTTTTCTGAAGGACTAAACTCCACTAAATCTGTGAATTCCTGGAAGTTTGAGACAAAATATGATGTACATTGACCTTTCTTTTAAAATAATTAGGGTGGACGGGAAGAAGTTTTAGGTTGTAGGTTAGGGGTAGGTTTGAAGGTTTAATTTACGATGTTTATGTTATTGTTGTTTTAAAGAGACGTAATTCTTGTCTAGTTCAGCAAAACTGGCTAGAGTACTTAGCGGCGTTTCTTTTGATGTAATTGCGAATCGATGGGATCCCAAAATCTTGTTGAATTTCATTGCTGACGAACTACGGCGCTTTAACAAACCAACACAAGTTAGGCTTTTGAATGCTTAGATTTTATGCTATGAGGTAGCAGTTGTTTTTTTATATTGATACGAATTTTGTTTTTAAGTGACATGCCACTGGTTAGTTTTAGAAAAAGGACTAATCAGCTTCAGAACTGATTGCACATGCAATCTTAATTCCATCTTTTTATCGACAGTAAGACCAAGATATTTTGCGAAATCAGTCCAAGAAATCATTTTGTATGGTACGAACCAGTTTGCCGTGAAAAGAGAACGGCTTTGCTCTTTTCATGATTTATTTTGTCTCGCCATTTGCCAGTTTTTGGGAGCTTTTGTTCTTCAGAGTATATATTCAGTATTCTGGGAGACATGGGCTATAAATTAGTGCCATTTTATTGGCGTACTATTTTATTTTTATTCCGTTTACGTCACATGGCATGTTAGAAACATACAAATTGTAAAGTATTGTCAAAAGAATATAGCTTTGCGGTACTACTGTGGATATACTGACTGCGCTTCTTCAAGTAAGATGCATTTAATTTTACTAGGTGCAATGGAAAATTGAACCAAAAAAGTTATTTTTGTGGCAGACATTGTTTTGGCGTCAGTTTTCTTTAGTCTAAAGGTTTCTGCAATATGGTCAATTACTTTGTTTGCCGTGTTGATGATGTGGTGTCATCTTTTTCGCTTTTGTGTGGTCTTGGATTGCATCTAGCATGGAAACTTTCTGTTCTCACCCGGTTTAGAATCAAATTACGTACGTTTGTTTCCATGTTGCTGGAAAGTATTGGGTTTATAGAATCGCGTTAACTATGTTGGTGTTGACCACCATAATTGCTTTAGGAGAGAACGTTTTAAGAGTTTTATTTGAATCAACGTCCTGGTCGGGTGTTGATTACGGAAAAATTATTTGCGCCACTATTGAGTGATGGGTGCTTTCTAGTAGATTGAGATTATTGCAATCTGCCAAGCGGTTGTAAATCTGTGTAGTTGAGCAGATTCCGAGTACATTGCAGTTTAAGGCATTCATTCGCTGACATCAAATGACTTGGCCTTTTTATTCATCGTTCCTTGGTTACAAAGAGCTTTAACAATTCGCCACATCAGATTTTCACTTTTAGTGTAGGATTTGAAAGTTTTTTTATAACATGCGTGAAATCTTTACCGTCCAACAAATGGTGTTCGTGGTTTATGGATGTTTTTGTTTTTTCCGCAACGGCTCTTTAATTTTAATATATTGCGTTATGTTTGCCTAAGCTAACTTAACTTTTATCTAAGAATTAAGCAAAGAAAGAAATTTTGAATTGTATACAATCTTCCGTTTTGCACTTGATTTTTTTTTTAATAATATGTAGGTATACCTGGCGCTAGAACCTGCAACCTCTTTTGTATGGTATAATTAAGTAGTGCTAGGTCTTTTGCGTTTGTCGTTAAACTACTCTATGTAAGGTGTTTTGCGATGAAATGGCCGGCAGTTATGGTTGGCAAAAATATGACAGCTTTATTTGGATTCAGGGAGCTAAAGCATTTATTTGTGTTGCTCATCCGGTGGACGTGTGAAATTTTGTCTAATACAGCTATTAGACATTTTTTGTCTGTCGTCTGTCAAACGTGATGAAAAGTGATTTTAAATAAATTATGCTTTTTCTGCGATCTGCTATACCGGAGATACTCTTATTGAGTTTTAGCGTTCTTAAACGTTTTAAAGGTTTTTTGAATCTTTTTTTTTTGTTAACGATTGTTGGAGGGCGTTGGTTATAAGGTTTGGTCGCGTTTACAGGCGAGACGCGACGCTAAAGTTTTGATTTGAGGCAATAGGCTTGAACATGATTTCCGTAAAAGCTTTTTTGATTTTTCCATTTTTTTAGGGTGGAGGCGGCATCAACTGACGGTTTTTGCGTGCCATTTGTTGGTTTGGTGTTAAAGGCACCTTTTTTAGAAGCGACAGAGTGTCTGTTGTCATGCTTAGAACAAAGAGGTGGAAGCTTAACTTTTAACTTTGTTCTTTTTTGGCGATTTAGTAGGAATTTTTCTGTAGAGGCAGCAGCGGCGACGGCGGTAATACCTTCGTTAGTGTCTTCAACAGTGGCGGCGGCACGTGCTTTGGAGGCTGTACGTTTTTTTTTTGTTTTTAGGTTGTCGGGCCTGTTGTTAGAATTGTCGTCGAATACATTTTTGGACTCCAGAATTTGGTGGAGGGAGGCAACCTTTTACTTGGTGTTGCGTTATTCCACATCACAAGTTACGTGTATCTTCTTGCGTGGTTACCAATTACTATGCATTGCATTGGTAGCTTCCGGTGCCGGTTATCACATCTCTAGCACCCATGGATGCATTGCAAGAAATGTTTATTGCGTTTGTGTTGCACTTATTCTCGGTATCACATCTTTTGCGTCTACATTTAACATTTATTTGTTGGTGTTAAGTTTTGGTACGTATGCTTGTACTTGCTGATGCGTTGCTTTGCTTCTTCTTATTACTATGTTTGTTTATATACCTTGTCTTTTTGAATTTTAAGTTTGACTGACATTTTTTTAGTCTTTGATTTGTTTTTTTTGTTTTGGATGCAGGCAAATTTTTCTGTCAAGTTTGATGTAGTTTCCTGTGTTACTTTTGATGTATTGACTTTAGCTGTGAAGCAGCTTCCGTAATCGATAATGTAATTTGCGTAAAGCTGATTACAAAGCAAGCAATGCTCGGTTGCTCGGTGATTCTAGGTGTCAAAATTTTGCAATTACACTGGTTTATTCTGATCAGCCTCAGGGACGCTTAGGTGCAACTATATGCTGCGTGATGGATTGATGGTTAGTTGGCACAACGTTCACTGACTGCTGTGATGAATATTTGCTCTTTCAGGTATTGATAGAAGCGGAACAATAGTTGCTGTTAAAGTTTGCATTTATTAATCGTTGATACTAGTTTGTTATTGAACTGGTGTCGGAATGTATGTAGGACATGGCACTGGATAGGATTTTAGAACTGACTACTATGGAAGAGTTTCAGCTATAAATTATTGCCGTGTCATTGGCGTACTATGTTGTTTTTACTCCTGTTACGTCCCATGGCATGTCCAAAACACACAAATTGATAAGTTTTGCGTAACTACTGAGTGGCTTCAATCTATGTTTGTTTCGTTTAACTGGTTAAGTTTGGTTCTTTAACTAAGATGCAATTGATGTTACGAGCTGCATTGGAAAATTGAACGAAAATAGTTTAAGAAGAAGACAGACTTTGTTGAAGATCTTTTTGACGTCAAATAAAATTACCCTTGTAGTTTTCTTTTGTCTAAAGGCTTTCACAATGTGGTCTGTCACTATTGGGGAACAATTGAATGTTTGTGACGGAAACTAAGTTGATGATCTGGTAATAACTTTTCTGTTTTTGAGTGGTTTTAGATTAAGTCTAGTTTGATTTTTTTATGACCTTATGGTACAGCAGGCTGCGTTTGCCCTGTTTAAGAATATTAATCCATGTTGCTGGAATTTGTCTGGTTTGCAGAATTGCGTTAGTTATGTTTGTGACCACTATAATGGTTTTAGGAGAGAACGCTTTATTTGAAATAACGTCCAAGCTGGGTGTCGATTTTTGAGAAATTATATGCGTTTGCTTTCTACTGGCTTGCAATTGTGCAATTGTCTATATATTGAGCAGTTGAAGATCTTCTTGGAATCTTTCTATATGTTTTTTTAAGTACATTTTAAAGTCGACGGCAATTAATTTGGCCCCTGACAAAGAACTATCGTTCTTTGTCAGAGGCGCTTGACCACGTTGCGGGTTTTTGTTGCGAGCAAAAGATCTAGCGGGTTATTGGATTGCGCAGTTTCACTTTATTTCTCCAACCTTGCACGTTCCATGTACCTACTATCATCTTTCTTTTGCTTTTCTTATTTGTTGTTTCCTGACTAAAATATTTAACGGGGTTTCTAATATTTTGAGCATTACTGCCTCTCCCGTATCCGATTGGGGCTTCTTAACGAGGTGTGGATTTCCAACCGGGGTTTGTTTTTGGTTTTGCTCTTTATATCTGTATTTCTTACCGTGTTCTCTGTGCTAGGTTGTTAACGCCTAACGCCAGAACACTTTTTAGGAGGGCTATTTTTAACTCTTCTGCCTTCTGCCTTCCGCCGTTGTGACTTTCTTGTCATATTTTGCCTTCAGGACCGTTGACTGGTTTTTATCTTGTACCCCAAGCTGGCCCTAACAAGGTGCTATCAGCCAGGCCAGCTGAACCCTGGTTTTTTAACGAGGTTGTTATTTCTTTCCTTCTTTTTTTTTATCCTGGCTTGGAACAGGCATTGGCTTAGATTGTTTACAATCTTTATATTCATCTGAGCTTTAACGTGCTACATCAAAAATGTCACTCCAATGACCTGTCTGGTGTTCATGTCTAGGTTCATCTGGCGTTAAGACGTGCGTTTCTCGTTAAACTATTCCATGTAGTGTGTTTTTGCGTTGAAGTTGCCGGCGATTATAGTTGGCAACTGGTTACATAAAGATGTTATCAAAGTCTGCTTTTGAAATTAAATTTCAGGGGTTTAGATGCAAGCGCAAAAATTTGGTAATTGCACCGACATCAATGGAAAGCGCTTGTTTGAGTTTTTCGTGTTTGGGGCTGTAACCCAAACTTTTGACTTTGCGATCTACGTCAATCCTTGTCCAAAACTCTGTCAAATGCGATGAAAAGTGTTTGTTGATTTTAAAGAAGTTATTACTTTTCTGTGATCTGCTATTACCGGAGATACTCTTATTGAGTTTAAAATTAAGTTTAGCGTTTTTAAACGCTTTGAAGATTTTTGGGAATCACACTTTCTTTTGCATAACGATTGCTAGAGGGAGTTGGTTATCTGCAGTTGCGGATGAAGGTGTTTGCATTGTCTTGGTTTGAGGCAATATGCTTAAACCTGACTTCTTTTTTTAATGTTTTTTTGGTTTTCATTTTTTGGGTTGTGGAGGCATTTTCTTGGAGAGCAGAGAGCCTTGAAACAGAATAGACCTGATGGTTTGGTTTGGGATACAACTAAAGGTTGTTGCTCTGGCACTGTGGGCGCCATTTGCTAGTCTGGTGCGAAAGGCACTTTTTTGGTTTTTTGTTATGCTTAGAAGGGAGTGGTGAAAACTCCTTTTGTGTCTTCTTTGCCCATCTTTGACGATTCACTTAGAGTGATTTTTTGGTGGAGGTGGCAATGAATTTAATGAAACTTGCGTCAGGTTAAGAGGTTTTTGGAGGCAGGGCGTTAAAATTCAAGTTTTAGTGGACGTTGCGGAGTCAACATTTCACCTGGTCACGCATTGTTCTACATTAATTTTATCAAATGTATTTTTTGCGTAGTTACCGATTACTATGCATTGCAGCGTTAGCATCTGGTGGCGGTTATTACATCTCTTACTCCGATGATGCATTGCAATGAAATGTTTATTTGCCGGCCACTTTACATTTATTTGTCTGTGTTAAGTTTTGATGAAAAGTAACACAGACAAACACTTGGTTATGCGTTGCTTCATTTCTTTTTCTTACTATGTTTGCTTATATCTCTTGCTATTTCTTGGTATCTAAAGTTTGACTGACGACGGCATTGATATATCTTTTTGTATTTTGGATGCAGGTATTCTGCCAAATTATTCTGTCACGTTCAGTGTAGTTTCCTATGTCACTTTAGCGTATTTATAATTTGCATTTATCGTATTCGTTGTTTTTGACTAAAAATCTTCTGTTACTTTATATTCCACTATGTCTGAGTCGGAATACAAAATCTGCTGTACAAAGTTTCCTTTGTGGGAGAGGTTTATGGTGTCGACTTGTTTCAATTTGCCGGTGGCTTTGCTTGCGTCTGTTAGTCAGGTTTTAAATTTATCCGGAATTTTCAGGATTTTTTTGATTGCTATGATAACTTCTTCTGCGGTTTTCTTCATGAAAGTGTAGTAGTAAGGTCTTACTAGCGGCATTTAAATAGTTTATGGCGTCGTAGCTTATTTAGGAGTGCATGTGTGCATGACGCAATAATAGAGATAATGTTTGTGACGCATTATTTTTGCCCATTAGGTTTTTTGTTGTGTGTGGCTGAATTTTATGGTAATTTTGGGTTGGGTTTGGTGGGGATTCTACCTTTCTCATGGTAATTTTTTGAAAAGATTCTTCAGGTGCGAAGATGGCATTGGTTACTCTATGGTTCAGGGTGTAAACTTTTTATCCATTAATTAAATTGTATATATTAGTTTGTACTTAAATTTGACGTAATTGAATTGGTGTTGGATTCTTGGCTAGCCGGCTGTGAGACTTCTCTTCTGGTTTTTTTCAAATTTAGGAAACTGCATTGCGGCATCATACATTTACTATTTTTATATATGTTTGCATAAGCACACCAAGCATGTGCATTGTAGTAAACTCGGCGTTCATGGACTAGTCCATGTTATATGCAACGATGCTGGTCACATATGTGAGATGGTGGTGCAGAGCTGACTTAGGTCTCATTCTGCTGTATATTAACATGGATTTTGGCACTTTTAGTTTGGCACCTTTAGTCCGCACTCTTCTTTGCGTACAACACAGTTTTGGCTACATACATCGGGTCCAGCAAGAAACATATTGTTGCTACCTTGCAGGGTTTCAACAGAAACAGCTAAGAATGGTGCTTCAACAAAATCTAGTAGTCTTGGAGAATGTGATTGAGTTTGCATTTTGAAGTTCTTGGATTTAAAGTTGTATGTATACGAGAAAGGAGAGGGGTTGTACTGTATGGGACATGGAAAAGACTTTCCGGACTTAATCTGATTTTAGATTTTACTTGAGCACATGAGGTAAACCAATATTTAGAGTGACTTCTGATAATCCAAAAGGTGTGCGAAATATATGTGTTTTGACAAACTAAGACAAATCCTCTCATTCACAAGGCCATTCTGACTCAACGAGTTATAGGTCTGCCTTGGTGGTCTTAGATGAACTAAAAATAGGCCAAAAAGTATACCTTATCAGAATAGATTCTGATAAAGTATACTTTTAGAACCTATTAGTATTTTATAAAAACAATGTTTAGAAGAGCATAAATTTAATTAATCGGGTAATCTTAAACAGCCTCCTTTGGTGAAATAAAACCTCTTTAATTTAACAAAAAGTAATTTCAAATAGTTTTATATTAATTGAGATTATTTCCCATGAATGCAAATAAAACTAAAACAATAAATTAAATCAATTTTTTCTATGATTGATAAAACTATTTTAGCCGATTTTAATGCACATTTTTTAGCAAATATCTCTACACACTTCATTGCGAGCATGCTAAATACCACCGGCATTTGCAAGCCACACAAATATTTTCATACGTGTTTTATTAATTTAAAACACTCTCTTAAAGTTAATTATTGAAACTGGTATAGACAACCTATTGCTCGAGAAGCTCATAACAATTTAATTATTTATTGTTAGTAATACCTTGAAATCTTCTTCGACAAAGTCTTACTTATTACGTTACATAACTCATAAATATTCCCGCATTGCCCTTTTATTGTTATCTGGTTGGCTTGCTGCTCTCACGCCGCTGTAAATCACGTTCAGCATTTAAACATTTTCAATTGCGGCGCCGAACGTGAAATCCCTTAATTAATGAGCAGCGAATGTGACGTTGCGTTCCCATTCCATTATTTTGTCTACAATCCAGACAATGACGTATAGCGTTGCGGAGTAAACGTTTGATCCAGAAATAATGACGTATTCCTTCTGTTTGCTGTAGAAATTGCAAACGGCGAAGCGTGTTTAAATGCTGGTAGTTCTTTCATAACAACAAATATGTTGTGGAATAATTTCTAATTGAAATAAAAGAATGCAATACGTTTTCAATTAAATTGTTTATATGTTTGGGTCGTGAGGTTAAATCCGCCTTGCGAATAATTCAACTGGACGTTGTCAGTTTGGAAATAGCACGTGCAGTCGTACACAAACAAAAAGAACTCTATGAATATTTGAGACGGAAACGGAAATTGAAAACAAACATGTACTTGCCGGCTATAAATATAATTTCAAAATTGTTTCAACCTTGTGTTGGTTTGCGGGTAAAGGTGAGCCAGTTTAATTAATCACTAATTGTCTGTATTGCTTAGGGTTTAGTTATTCTATCGCTGTTGTAATGAAACAAATTATTTCATGGCTACTGATTTGTATAGTTGATTATATACTATAACCGGTATTGTGTCTCAGAATGTGTTTTATTAGGTTGATATCTAATTTAAACTGGATTAGTTAATGACGAGTCACTTTGCTTCTGTTGTTCAGGTTACTGTTAGTCCGGTCTAGTCGAATGCGGGTTGGTAATTTGGGAAGGGGCATGATATTATCTTTCTGGAATGACGTGTATGGGAAGGCCAGGCTGGTGTGTTGTGTGTTTGGTCTAGGTCCACGATGCAGTCTTTCAGCTATTGACACTTCTTGTCTTAGCGTGGGAGCTAAGTCTTGAAAAGGTGGGTGGTAAGTGGCCACTTTCTTGAAGATACTTTTGTATCTTATTTTTTCGGGGTTTGGAACCGAGTATGTGGCTTGCGGTGTAGTGCCACAAATGGCGTGTAATGGTATCGGAGTCAGGTTTTATTTATCATAATTGAAGCAAAGGTTGTTGTAAGTAGTGAATAATATTATCCGGGAGTTGGAAGTAGCTCAGGTAGCTCTATGGTTGGAGGTGCTAGATCATAGAGCGGGCGAGAGTCGGAGAGCCTAGTTTCCGATGCAGTATAGCATGGACTAATGGTTTAGTTGGTTGGTGTAGTGTGGCTGATGCATTTTTTTGCAAAAAACGAAGTATCTATGGCGAGCGCATACTGTTTAATCTTCCATTAGGAACACCAGGAACATTTATGTTTCTTCTTCTTTTTGTTCCACTCCTATCGGAGATTGGAAATCATTATTGCCATTTTTACTCTGTTCACTGCTGTTTTAAATAGTTTTGATGCAGTGCGTTTTTTGTACATTTCGTTTCTTTTTTATTTTATTTTCTATAATGATCTGGAATATTGTGTATTTTGGTTCCCTAGTTGCATATTTGAAGTATCTTAGTTTCTTGGTTTTAAATCTAAGGAGTACTTCATATTTTTTCTCCATCCACTGCCTTGCTTTGCTCAGCGTAACTGCCGTACCAAGGATGTTAAAGTGAATTGGAACTATTTTTCGTTTTGACATCAAAAGTCCCGCTTTATTTTTTTGCGGTGATAATTTCAGACCCTTTCTGTTCATCAAATTTGTCACACGCAGAAGTTCAGTGTTGACCATGTTCATCAGTGTTTTTTTTCTACTTTTTGTAGTTGTGACCATTGCCACGTTGTCCACAAAGCCAATCAATATAGTTCCCTCGAACATCTTGGTCTGCAGTAGTCGTCGTAAAGAATATTCCAAAGGGTTGGGCTTAACACTGACCCCTGCGGTACACTAATACTTATTTCGACGGCTTTTATACTGCTGTCTGCTTCTAAAATAATTCTTTTTTTTTAAGATAAGAAGCTATAATGGCAGTTGGGTTATTTTATATACCTCTGCACTGTTGAACGCATGACGTTCAGGGTTACCATCACACATAGCCTCCACTGTCTGAGGTCTTTCTTGAAATACAATTTTTTTTACAGGTCTCTTGTACGTTCTATCTCTGTATTAAGCCGGCTGCGCAACAAGTGTTTGTAACGCTTTTCTTCTTCGTTTAAAAGACTGGTTGGAGTCAAGGTTATTAATGACTGAAACAGAAGCTTAAGCTAAGAAGTTATTGAGTAAAAAAAAACTCTTCTTTCTTACTACCAAGGTGACAATGGGATCTCCTCGCGGTATTGCTTTACTGTCACCTGTTTTGTGCTGCTATTTGTTAACTCTAAACCCACGAAACAGTTTACATCTCATTACCCGTTTTGAAAAAGACACGTAATATCACAGTTTATCACGGATTATCACAGTTTAAGGAACAACTTTTTTTACCCTTTTTAGTCACTTTTTTGCAGCTCTTTCTTTCTGCTGTTTCTTTTAACTATATTATGGCTTTCACTTCTTGGGCGTTGGTGTCCTATTTTTCTTTGTTTTTGAACATATGCTGGACAATGTTCTCTGTTCTGTGTTCAGTATGGCGCTTTTCTTATTAGTCTATCTCAAGCACTGGTGTGTTTAGGCGTGTCCACTTCCCCGCAGTACATGCAGTTGTCGCTATCCGCAATTGCCATTCTCTTCAAATAGGATCCGAAACACCTATGTCTTGTGTCCTCGTTCTACTCTTGTTCCCATTTTCTGAGGGTCTCATCTCTAGTTGCGCTCCGAGATTCCGTTTGGTTCTACTCCTTACTGTACGATTTTTTTTTCGTAATGTGGAATATGTTGAATATTTCCCAATCATAAAGTATTAATTTTGCAAAATTTGTCATCATTTTTAAATTTTAAAATAATCTTAATTATTAACGAAAATATTAAAAATTTATTTAAAAATATCTTTATTTTGGGGCATATTTTGAAAAGTGGCAACGTTGCAAAAATTATACTATATTTTAAACATTTTTAGGAATATTTTCTAATCATTTCAAACCCCAACAAAGCTTTAACTGTTGACCAAAAAATGTTTTCTTAATTATATAGAAAATCTTCATGTTTGAGATAATTGCATAAAGCGGCAACATTGCAAAACTATTTAATAGTCTAAGCCAACCTAACCTAACTTAACCCAAAAAAAAAATCATTGGTTCATAAAAAATGTTTTCATAATTATAAAAAAAATCTTTATGTTGCATAAAACGGCAACATTGCAAAATTTCTATTAGGTTTTAATAATATTTAACTTTAAATATATAACATTTTTAGGCTTAAAACACTTAATTAATGACAAAAAAACAAAAATTGATTATAAAAAAATCTTTGTGTTAGAGAATTTTTTGTAAAATGGCAACATTGCAAAAATTATATCATTTTAAATTTTAAGATTTACTAAGTATTTCAAACTAAAAAAAATTATTGACCAGAATTTAACCAACAAATGTATTCTTGGTAAACAAAAAAATTGATTACAAACCGCGCGTGTGGTTAACAACAGTTAAATTTGGTTCCCGCCCACTTGTTCAATTTTTTCCATTTAAAACTACTGTCCCGCAATCAATAAACTGTGTTTCCGCCTACTCGCCCAAATGTTTGTAAACAAGGTATTTGATTACAAACACTTTGGTGGGTGGGTGGGCAACTTCAATCCAAACCAAACGCGCACAACAGTTAAAATAAGTTCCCGCCCACCCGCCCAAGTGTTTGAATCCAATGTTTTGATTACAAACACTTGGCTGAGTAGGATGGCAACTTCAATTCAAACTACATAAAATAAATTTGGTACCCGCCCATCCGCCTAAGTGAATTTGATTCAATCGGTTAATTACAAACACTTGAGCGGGTGCCCAGTCAATCAATAAACTGTGTTCCCACCCACCCGCTTAAGTGTTTGTAAACAAAAAGTTAAATCACAAATATGTGGGCGGATGGGTGGGCACTACAGTTAAAATTACTGTCTGGCAATCAATAAACTGTGTTTCTGCCTAACCGCCCAAATGTTTGTAACCAAGATATTTGATTACAAACGCTTGGGTAGGTGGGTGGGCAACTCCAATCCAAACCACGCGCGCACAACAGTTAAAATTAGTTTTTGCTTACCCGCCCAAGTGTTTGTAAACAAAACGTTAAATCACAAACATCTGGACGGGTGGGTGGGCAACTATAATCCAAACCACAGTTGAAATTAATTTCCGCCCGCCCGCCGGTTCTATAGGCGCTTGCGATGCGTATCACAGTCTGTCTCTGCACTTGTTCTAGCTTTTTTTTGTGCTTCGCGGTCCTTGTGTATTTGCCCCATACAAAAGGCAACCCAAAGCACCTGCTTCTTAAAGGTAGACACCCACTCCTCCTCGGAGCGATATTGCCTGCAAGGAGAAATCCTATGCACAGGCAATGGGAAATCTACGTTATCAGTCAAAAATCCTCCACCGCTTGTCTTAAGCGAGCGAAGCTTATTTCAAGGATATTTATTTATTTTCTATGTACTTCCTAGCATAAACATAATGCGAGAAATAGGTGTGCCCAACAACATCATAAATCTGGTACGACAACTCAATACCCAAAACACCACAAAAATAATATGTAATTGCGACCTCGTCGAAGAAATACCCATAAGTACAGAGATTCGCCAAGGAAATAGCCTTAGCCCGCTCTTATTCAACCTCGTGATGGATAAAATAATAGCAAAGATAAGGAAAGGCCATGGGTACCGCATGGGCACAGCAACGGTTAAAATAATATGCTACGCGGACGACGCGGTACTAACAGCAGGGAACGTCGATGACCTTTAAAGAATGCTACAATATGAAAATCTCGGTCGAAAAAACGAAGTGCCTAACAACTTCAAAAGACCCCTTACGATGCAAGCTTTTCATCAATGCCAAAACGATAGAGCAAGTCCGAACCTGGGTATAGAGATAGTCGGATACGCTAACCTAAAGGGGGAAACGACAGCCCAAACACGCAAAGCTGCAAGGATATCGGGATGCTTGCGGGAGCTTATATGGAGAAACAAATTCATGAAAACGGAAAGTAAAGTCCGCATATATAAAACATTTGTCCGGTCATACATTCGCCGTCGAAACAAGGGCCGACACAGCAAAAACGAAAGGAGCCCTCAGAACAACAGTGATGAAAATCCGACCTTTGCAAGTCTAAAAAAAAGCATACTTTAGAGTGACTACCGTGCATCGAACCTTTGCGGAACATATAGACAGGATCTTAAGCATCATCCATAGAAACAACATTTGACCTTAGTTACATAGTTACGACTAACGAAGCAATTTTACTATTGCGATGACTACTTTTACGGATCTTTCCACACCGACAAACGCCTTGGAATGATACCTATCCCGACCTGCATCCGACTGCATCCACCGCCATAAGTCGCTTTTCAGCACCCGAAAATGTTACCTGCTTCTCTACCATTGGGAATACCTTATACTCAGTCTCTATGCCGATCATCGTTATGCCTATGGGACATTCAAACGCCTTAGAGGTTACTCACCTACCTCTAGGCTCCACCTGTATCCACGGCATTGCACTTTACGCCGTGGGACAATTCCCGAACTTTAGAGAATCACTGACGACGACTTGGGGCGTGCAAATACTTGGCTGCGGTTCTGTACCTAACCAGGTTGCATCAACCCCTGCGGTTCATTGACACACTGATCATCATTGCAGTGCGTTTTTGAACCTTGCAGAACCGCACCACGTGGCCTACCTACACCAGGTGAACCAGTAGCCGTGTCCTACTTACGGCCTCCGACAAACAGCGTACCTTTGTACCTGAACCCAACGGGTCTGAGGCTACGCGACTCAAAACAATCATTAATACTTATGGAGGGTCAACGCTACCCACATTGGTTATTTGAGATTTTTATTGCTTTGCGAATTCTAAATTAATTAAATACTTTTTGAACGCATCGTTTGTTTGCAAGTAAATATGTGTATTTATACGGACACTTTTAACGACGCTGCTGCCGCGCGCTAAAGTACCTCGCCGGAGCGTTATGCGTTGTTTCTAATCCGAGCTAGGTTTGGAGCATAAGCGTTTGGTGCGTGATCCAAAATACTAAACGTCTGCAGTCTTCTAGCGTAAATGTATGATCATGGAGTTGCTTTGTAAAAGAATGCGCGTTAAACTAGTGTCAGCCTAGGTCTTTAAAAAATAATAAATACGAACACTAAGAGTGGAGTTGTGACGCCTACAGCTAACGTCGAAAACTCACACAAAAATTTGACTTGCAGTCTGGAACTCAAATTTAGTTTCGAGCAGTTTTTCTGCATACATATATCTGATGTTTGCGTGGTGAACAGTATCGAGTACTTTTAAACGGGAAATTTAGACAGATGAGTGTACTGTGCAATTATAGTCGGTTTTACAGTCGCATGAGTAACTTTTCCGCAAGATTTTAGTTTGTAGACTAGAGGTATCCACCAAAACTGCATTATGCCTCTTATCTTAATGGGACATATTATTTTTAATTATTAAGTATTCTAGAGAATGTTTCTCACTTTACATTCTTGGCTTTGAAGGATGCAGATGAAAACACGCAGCTTCTAATCATCTATCATCACGTCATATAGTGCACCTTCTTTAGATTTAGAAATAACCTTGTTACAACCAATATCTTGCTTCTAGGAAGACATCTTGAATAGATGGCCAACGGTGTTTTGTTGTTTGCGAAGGGACCAAATTTTAGAATCTTTACAAGACAATTGTTGATATCTTTTTAACACATTTCTAAAGTAACGAGAAAATTGTTTGATAAGTGTAGCACCTTCTTCTTGCTTTAGTTGCGACTGTAACAACATTTCCGCTATTAGCTTCTGACCGTCGACTTTAAAGTCGTCCTCAAGGACGACAGGTGCTATAGCCGAAAACTTTTTCATTTCAACATTTTTTTACACCTCACCAACTCTGTCGATATGATTATTGCAAAAAAAAATAGTTATTAATATAATCACAAATTCAAATGTAATAGGATACAATTAAAAAAAAAATGTTTTATTTAAATAAAATTTTAATTTATAAAATAATTTGTTTTCAAATCAAAATTAAATAATCTAAATTAAAGCTAATTCTAATTAAAAAGTGCGTCAATGGCAACCCTCAAAATAATTCAATCGATTTAGTTAAAACGTAAAAAAATAAATTGGCATTCGACACCCACGCATTAATCGCAACAAATTAATCCCACAGCACAGGCAAAAAAAATAATTAAACCCATAAATCGAATCATCGATTCGACACAATTAAAAATAATTAATGACACTAAATCGAACCAATCAATCCTTAGGGAAAGGGATGAATAATAAAAGAAATTAAAAAAAAAATATTAATTTACGTTTTGAATTAAAACGTCAAAATAACATATATATCTTAATGCCTCTGCCATTCGGCACGCAAACACATTTTCAATTAAAACACAGCGAGGCTGAAATTTTGTTTAATTACTGCGTTGCAATTCCATTAACTTATTTTGCATGTTGCACAAACGGCCGACAGGTCAATGCAATTAGCTTTGAATAAAGTATTTTATGATACATCAATAACACTGTTATATTTTTAATAAAATCAAGCATTTTAAATATAAATAGATTCACTCTACGTGATTAGAGTTTTTTATTCAGATTTTCCAATGTGTTGCATCAACAATGGAGCCCCTTTAATTGCGGAAAGCTCACTTTTTTTGTGTTGGAATGAGAAAGGAAAAGTTTGATAAAAGAACGGCGCAATCTTTTAGTTTGTCGGTGTCACGAGCAGACAGGTTACAGTTTCATAAAACTTCTTGCCTCCCAAAAGTCCCAAACAGTAAACGAAGTTACACTTTATTTTTATTGCTTCGTATGTTTTATTTTTTTCTTGTATTACCTATACTTTATAAAATAAATTTTAACAATTGTTTTTACTATAAGGAGAAGCAATAAGGAAACTTTTACATTCTTAAACTTAGTAGTGGCACTTTAGATCTTTGATATTAATTCAGTAAACTTTATTAATAAATTTCATAATCCAATTTATGGCGCGTGCAAATTACAACTAACCATAAATTGATTCAGCCACGGCCATAACATAATACAACTGTTATTACAAAACATTCATTTGTGTTTGGGTTTCATGCCGGAACCAATAAATAATGTATGCGGCGTCGATGTCTTCTCTCTCTCGATGCAACACAAGATTCACGTTTTATATATCGCGTAATTTACATGATGCGAAGGCGAACGACGTACCACACCAAATGAGCTAATGCTGTTTATTTTCCTTTTTCCAGGCAATATATCAACGACGACGCGGAAATTGGATCGCGAGCGACAGGAGGAACACATATTAGAGGTATGTCCTTTCAGATTTTAAAAAGATTTCTATACAATCTCAGCGGGAATCTTTTCACATTCACTGATAACATATCATAAGAGAATATTACAACGGTAAATCAATGCTGCGGGTTTTATTTCAGATACATTTACTTACGTAAGTTGTTGCTATAGAAATGAATTATGAAAGGAAGTCTTTGTATTAAATAAATATTAAAATAATTAGGCTTGGTTTGAAAATGTAGCCATTAAATATTAAAATGGTACAAATTTAATCATTAAGCTTTATCCATGCAATTTCTTTTGATGAAAAAATATTGAGAAGTTATAAATTCATTGAAAAAACCGGTTTATTAATCAGAATTGGCTTTTAAAATAAGAACAAATATTTTAAGTAACTAATATATAACGTCAACGCTAAGTGTGGTGGCTGGGTGGTTGAGCGTTTGATTAATCAGTTATTTAAGATGCTTAAACAAGAAATCATTATTAACGAATTTAGTTTAATTTTATATGATAGAAATAATATTTTCTTATACAAAAATATCATAATTATTACGAGGACTTTGACCAATTATTTAAACTTGGCTTATAATAGACAACTGCTATTCTCGACTAATTTATAACAACTAAAAAAACGCAATAATATTAAAAAGCTTTAATGCAAGATAAAGCATCAAGATAATGGATAGAAGAATACAATTTATCATGGAATGGGTTGATAAAAACAACTAGTAGTAATCAATAGAGGTAGTAAGCCAACATTTTAAAAGCGAGACTACATTTTTTATATCTATGTATAGATTTTACGTTAGCCACCAACAACTCCATAAATAAAATTGCAAAGTGAGAATTAAGCAATCTAAAATCTTATTTTTAAGGTTGATAAAGAAATGTTTAAATTACGCCAAAGAAGAAGTAAGCATGTCTGCTGCTCCACCAGGGCGCAGAATTGTAACAAAACATGCACTCCATCTGCAAACGCTTTTTTTGTCCATCCAGAAATACTAGAGAAAAGTACTGAAAAAAGTAGACCACCAGTTTACTGGTAGAATGCTGCACTCTTCAGAAAGTATACCAGCAAGAAAATATCTTACACACAAGAGACGCAAGAAGGAGTAACTAGGAAGAAAATCAGCATTTTTCTTTACTTCTTCTTTCCGTGCCTTATACGTTGTGGATATTGGCGATCATAATTGCTATCTTCACCTTGTCGACGGATCTTCTAAACAGTTGGATCCAAACCACTGGCGCAGATTTTTAAGCCATGATATTCTTCTCCTCCCTGGACCACTTTTTCTCAGCACTTTTCCTTCCAGAATAAGTTGGAGTACTCTATACCTTTCATTGTGTCATCATTGTTTCAAGATCTTTTCCAACTCTCCGAAGAACCTCCTTATTCGTCACTCGATCCATCCATGTAACTTCAGTATACGTCTGTACGCCCACAACTCGAAAGTTTCTAGTCTGCTTTCCGAGTTTTTTGTTATTGTTTAGGATTCTGCACCGTACAGCAGAGTGGAGAAAACATAGCATCGTATCATTCTGATTTTAAGTTGCAGAGTCAGATCTGAACTGGTGAATATTTTACTCATTTGTGTGAATGTGAATGAATCTTGATTGTGCATTTTACTTCTCTAGAATGGTCCCAATATTGGCTTATGCAGGTGCCTAGGTAGGGCTATTTGTCAACCTGTTCGATAGGTATGTTGTCGAGGGTCAGGTTTACCGGTGGTGCATTGTTTTTGGTGTCTTCCATGCGTTTGGTCTCTTTTATATTTAAACAGATTCCGTGTTTCTCGCTACTGAATTTGATCTTTTCCATTATTTAAGTTGAGTCCTTCGGCACTATTGGCAGACATAACAGAGTCGTCTGCATATCTGATGTTATTGAGGAGTTCACCGTTGACTATGATTCCTTCCTCTACTCCATCCAGTACTTCTTTGAAAATTTCTTCTGAGTATATATTAAAAAGCATAGGCGAGAGCACAGTATCTTTGGTATGACTAAATAAAGCAAACTTAGCAACATAAAATAAAGAGAGCCGCCAAACTTGATTTCTGAAAAGCACTTTGTGAAAGCGTATACTGTAATATCTAAAGGGTGTAAGATAGCAATAAATAGTCTGTCGGGTTATTTCCCTAGACTACAAATGGCGAACCATGAAGGAGATAGTCGACCTTTTTTTTCGGTGCACAAGCCAGTGAGTTTTGTCTTTGATATTTACAAACTTTAGTATAGAAAAATTATGCACGGCAAATGCGAAACTATAAAGTAACAAGGCCCGAAAATAGTCCTCCAGATATTATCAAAAAAGAAGCAATAGATGAGCTAGAGTATATATTGGCAGTATACAACGAGCTGACGAGCTGGCAAGTGCAGTAAACTTTCCAGTAGACTGGAAGCACTAGATTAGTGCTCTTAACGAAAGGAACAAACCTCTAAATGATCCTTAGCATATCGCTCAAAAAGCCTCTTGGGCATCAATGGCAAACTATTTGAGCAGCCAATACTAGGTAGTCTGAAAATGTTCTTTATCAACCTAGTACAGTTTTCGTACTTCTTTCCACTTTGGACATATAAACAGAGTGTCTTCAACGTCATTTTGCATACTACAGTGCTTACACTTGTTGGTTTCTTTTCTTTGACTTTCCTGTAGGTATTTCCTACAAGTCAATGAGTCAAAAGTAGTCTATTTTTGTGTATTACTTGTTGATACACGTCTTAATATTGGAAATCATGCGGTGAGGCTACCATCCGTACGTCTTGTGCCTCCACCTCTCTTGCTACCTTGGCTGTAGCTTGTTCTTTTCCTAGTACTTTTCTTATCTTTTCTGTATCGAGAGTTATATTGGAGGACCACTATAACGACTCTTGCTGCTTCTGTTGAGTATACCATGCACGTTCAGCGTATAGCATCTGGGAGCCTATTGCGGCTATCTTTATTTGCCTTGTAAGGACTATATAATGGCCTATTTCTTCTTAAGGGCTATCTGTAGCCTTTTGCCTTGCATCCAGTTGGAGGCCCGTTGGAGTGCGATGTTTGCATTGTTAACGTATTGCCGTTAGCAACCACCATCATTGTTACGTCGTCAACAAAGTCTATGCTTTGCTTACACTATTAAATTTGCCGCTCTATCCTGAAGTCGTATTGTTGTTTATTGAGGCCACTCGTGCGTCTTTTGCTTGCTACCTATTACGTCCAATAATTGGCTGCTATGCTGAAGGATTATCTACATCTTTTCCCTTCTCTTTTCTTATTAGAGCTAGTCTGGCGCTCTTTCAGTTTTTAAGAAAGTTTGCTAAACCTGCCTACTTATTGTATACTGCCAGTATATTCTTTTAAAACCTTTTTGATGACGTTTTGACGAAAATTTCTAGATTCACGATTCTACACTAGTATATATCACAATCACAGACGAAAATCACTGGTTGTTGCACCGGAAGTGGTCGACTATTTCTTCCATGGTTTGCATTGCCATTTGTAGTCTATGGTAATTATTGGACAGAATCTTCATAGCTACCTTGAAACTGTTTTCCGAAATATCACAGTCGACACAATCACTGCAGCAGTTAAGTTTGGTTTTTTTAGATTCTCTTTCAGATCGATCTTTTTTGCGTTCCTTATGTAGGCTATTTTCTTGCTGGTACATTTTCTGTAAAGAGTTTCAATTTTTTTGTTTTAATGCGATCTTCTTCTTGGGCATTTCTAGATTGCATGCGTTGAAGATGGAGTGCAAGCTTTGTCTTATTTTTGGTTAGGGTCTGTTGGAGTTTCTGTTTACTCAGTTTTTTTTTATTTGTCGGTTGACACGCTTACTTCTTCTTTGATGAAGTGGTAACATTGTTTCATTAACCTTTAAAATTATGTAGTTGTGGTCTATCGGGGTTGCTGACTCTCTACTTTGCAATTTTATTTTTGACATTGTTGTTTGCTAACGTTAAATCTATAATGGAAAAGAAGTTTTGCCTTTGAAATGTTGGTTTACTACCTTTATTACGACTAATAAAGTTGTTTTGGTAATTCATTCTGTGAAAAATGGTTTTTCTCTCTTTTATTTTTATGCCCCATATTGTCTTTTCTTTGCTGATACGAATTAATCTTTCAATTTGACTAAGAATTTTTTCAAGATTTCTCGTATCTTTATTGTTCGTTGGGTAAGCAATTATAGATGGTTAGGTTGGGTATGATCATATGCGTAAAGTTGTGTTTTTGTCCAAAACGTTTTTTAGTGGTCTTGCTATGTTTTGGATTCTTTGTCACTGATCTATTGTTTTTTTGTTTTTTTTAGCTGTGGCTAGGGTAATATTGTGGCATTATTGGAATTTAATTTTACGCAGTTTTCTTTCTTTCTTTCTTTCTTTGATTGTTGGACACCCTGATCTACTAAATTGATGTCCTTCCTTTCTGCATTATATTCCCTGTCGGGTTCTCTACATTTCACCTGCATAGGCAGGGATTTTACATTTTGTGTAACCTATTTTAATTGCAGGCAGCAAAGTTTTCATGTGGCTTTACCGAGATGATGAGATGAGATGAGATTTTTTTTCTTAAGCGTTTCTTGATTTTCATGTCTGTTCTGTACTGAACGTAGTTTTTTTTTATCTCATATCTCTCCCCCCTCTCTCCCTCTCCCCAATGTTGTTGTGGTATACGTTTTCATGGTTTTGAGTATGTCAGCTTATTTTGTATACACTCCGAGTAGCGACGCTTTCTGCTTGGGTTTCTTTTGTTTGATATGCTATGTTGAGTTAGAAAGGTTTAAAGAGGTAGAATAGTCAGAAATGTATACATAAAATTACCTGAGGCATTTAATATCTCTATGTTTTATAGCTCAGAGGTTCTCAATTTTTTTTAATTTTTGCACCATTTGGTAAAAACTCTATTTTTTATTTTAAGGTTCTTAGCGGCAATACAAGACATCGAATAAACTTTGGAGAACTCAAATTACTTTGAAAAGAAGGGAAAGCTTTGTAATACTTTGGAACTGTATGTTTTGGGAACTGTTTCGTTTTGTTTCAATCAAGTTTGTTTGGGCATATCAGATAAACTAAGTTTTACAAAAATCTAGATGGGTTTACTAAGGATAGCTTTCAAAGCTTAATTAGGTTTTAAGGATTTTAAGGTTCTCAAAAGCATTAGAGAATGCTAAAGTTTGTTTGAAAAAGAAGGGACAATTTTATTAGTTTTTTTAGGACCACATTGGTTGTTTTTGGGAGCACTTTATGTATGCAACTCAGATAGAAAGTTTAGAATATTATCCTAGAAGTGTTTAATGTTCCAAGATAGAGATTATAATGTTAACGGTTTTTACTGTACTCTAACATCCGCATAGTGGACCGAAGCCACAAAAGAAATTTATTGCTTATTAAATGAAATTATGGTTCATTCTTTATTAACTTGGTACGATTTGGTTTTAAATAGTCTTACAGTTCGAGTTTTTCAAATAGGTAGGGGAACGGCTAGCCATAGTGCCGGTTGTATGGTCCGGACGGTTTAATTTTTATATAGGTTCTTTTCAGGATTTTTTTTTGTGCGGGGGTGGGACTTACGTCTTGGGTAATGTTTCCGGATTATGACCGGAACTAAAATGGGCTGATGTCTGCAGATGTTAGTATCTAAGCCATTGCAGCACTTACTTCAACTCCTCGTGCCGCTTTCCCACCGTGTTTGCTTGACGGTGTTACGCAGCGGTCGTGTGATGTACCACTTAGTGTGGGCTTCCTCGAGGGCCGTTCTCTGATAGTATTATTTGCGAGTATCTAAGTCTGCTAAACACCTGTTGTTTTAGGCTACGAGCAGTTACTTTGTGGTGTTCATTTTAGTGACAAAGGCTTTAGTCCAGTCGGTGCAAGTATCCGTATCGGTTAGTATGTTTTTTAGCTGAGGTGATATTTAACTGACCGACGGACCTAATCTACCGAAATCTGCTTTCACGATTGACTGGTGGGTGTGGCTGCCGCGGTTTCGCTTCTCTAAGTGCCTCAGATTTTATACATATGCAGATGAGGCACATTTAGCTGTAATGTTGCACGTCTCTTTGGATGCCGGGCAGTTTTTGCTTTTTTGATTTGCCGCTTTGTTTTTGTGGTGCTGTCGTATGATTTCTTGGCGCATCTTTGGAGGGATACCACCAACTAATATCAACCTGCGTTTGTTCATAAAAACTTGTTTTTGTTCCACTTGTTTTTGTCCCCAACTCGGTACCCCACATCTTGGCTTTTGAGACGTTTTTCTTCGGTTATCATGCCTTTGTAAAGAACAATAATAATTTGTGTCCTCACGTCTGGCTGCTTTTAAGGCCGATGCGAGAGTCTAGCTCCAAGCAAGTTGACATGCTCAGTGGGCACATCTGATTCCTTTGGGATAACCGGTTGTACAATCACTCAAGCGTGTTACTGCTTTGGGGGCACTAGCCATTCCACTTTCTCTATGTCATTTTTTGCTTATTTTTGGCCAAGCGAGCGAGACAATGTTTCTGGTTATTTATTTTTTTACGGAGTTATGGTTTTTGCAGTAGTATCAACCACCGAGTAACTTTACATCGGCTTTTTTTGAAATTTACTACAAACGACTTGTCCACTAAGTAAGGGTTCTTGTGGACTACCCATATTGAAAACTGACATTGTTGTTTTTGCTGCGCTGCTTTTAGGCGTTTGCAAACGAACCACAACAAACCAAACAAAACGTCAAACAAATAAAAAAATCCAAGGCTACAAACCGACTCATGGAGAAGCGTATCATTTCCACCGCTACCTCCAATCCAATCGAACAATGCTTTAGAACAAATTAGTGACACTTATCTACAACATCAGTTGAATGACCAACCACCTGGGACATCCCACACACAAAACAATAAATGGAACTTAGTGGACAGGAAAAGTAAAGGAAAAAAAAACTCCACATTTCCAGTATCATTGAAAATAATGATATCGAATCCGAAAATGATGATAATGAAGCACCTATACAACCAAAGATTAAACCCCCGCCGCTAATCATAATCAAAAACAAAAAGGTCTGGAAGGAAATCAAATATGATTTAGAGGAACTTAGAATACAAGTCCAAATAAAATGCTTTTTACAACGTAATCAAAATTACACCACAAACGTCCTCAGATCACCAGAGGGCAAAAACTGACTTGGACTCTAAAAATTACAAATCACAAAACTAGAAGAGGACAATACCTATAATGTCGTGATGAGGTACGTCCCAGGATTAAAGGATTCAGCGTAAATGTCATATTCAGGCTTTACAACCAAGTCAAATCCTACGACCTTATGTATATACAATTAAACAAAAACGATAAATAAAGAAATACTTAACTTCACTAAAATTCTTGGTCTGATAGTTTTTGTAGAAGAGAAATCCGATGAGCCAGCCCACTGCCACTGATGCGAGAAATACAGACACGCTGCATCTAGGTACACAAATGATTGGGTCTGTGTAAGATTTGCGGAAAATAATCTATCCGCACAATGTCACCTAATTTTTGCCGGCATGGATAAAACCTTATGTGCCAATTGCAAAGGCATTTGCCCAGTTTTGTATAAAGCATGCTCTATTTACAAGAAAAACAAAATCAAAAACCTAATCCACCAGCAGAGCAAATTACATTTGAAACTCTAAAACCACGCGCACAACTAACCACCTACGCTAATGCGGATTATCTGAAGGAACCAGTGACGGAAACACCTATCAACAATAATTCAATCATTAAATCCGAATTATTAAATGTCATTCAATTAAATAACAATGACCAAGAGATGATAAAATTTGTATTGGCCATAATACTAAAACAAACATTATAATGGACCCACAAATTGATATTCCGTCAATAGGCTACTGGAATACCAATTGCTCCACTAAATACACCGAAGAAATAAAACTCTTCTTCTTAGAACACTACATGCTCTTATCGGAGACAGTATACGAGACCAATGATAATCCAAAATTTCCGAACTACAAGCAGAAATAGATTCGTCAATCATACATATCAACTTTCAAGCAAACTCATGATTAAGATCTACAAATAGCTTTTGAAGATGACATCCCCACAGTTTTGGGAGATGAACTTAACGCTAAACACGCAACCTAGAACTTGCAACTGTTATACAACCAACACCAAAAGCAGAATTTTGTTAAAACTCCTGATCCCGAAGAGCTCACGCACTCCGACCATCTAGAAAATTCCAAAATGTTTAAGGAAAAAGCACGCAACTATTAAGGTAAGACTACGGACAAAACTTGGCCTACACTTCTGAAGAAACAAATTAGGCTATTGCTCTATCTTTGGAAGATCAATGCAGGTCTCCCTAGAGCTAAATAAAAAGCTCCCGCGATCTTCCAAAAGTTGAAGTTCAAGATGCTGGAGAGGTAGTTGCGAGACCTTGTTTTGGCATATTGGGACATATTGTGGTATACTTACAAGGCAGAGCAGCTATAGACCCCCTGGTTGATAGCCACATTTCTTGGGCAAATTTTTGAAGATAGATTATGACATTCCTTCCGTTGTTTACAGAACTGTAAATACATAAAACGAATTTATTTAGAATAAAATTGCTCTTAGACTCTTTGAATAAATTATCAATATAAACTTGAAACACAAATTTAGAAATTATGTATTATATATTACGTATTACATATACAGAGATCCAGAATTGTTGTTAGAGTGATCTAAAATGTTACGATAGGTTGTCTGCAATAAATTTTTTTGGAGACTTATATGAGCATTTTGTGACTTATGCCCGTACTAATAGTCGGAGATTAAATCTCGGATTAATCCTGGATTCATGAATCCGAGATTCATTTTGATAATCGTTGATTGGTTCTAAGCCAATTCACGTATATTGTGACGGCAACTTTAGTTGCATTTCGTCAATGTATTCCTCGCTTAATTCTCGGATCGAGTTAAAAACTATGCAACCATCAATATTCAAATAATCTTGGGTGGTCCCAAGATTATTTGAATCTAGGATTATATTGACGGTTGCATAGTTTTCAACTCGTTCCGCACCGTCACAATATCCGTGAATTAGCTTAGAGCCAATCAACGACTATTAAAATGAATCTGGATTCATGAATCCAGGATCAATCCGAGATTTAATCTCTGACTATTAGTACGGGCATTAGAAGGTTCTAAATAGATCTATAAAGCTGTTTTTTTTTTCAACACAATCTTAGAATCTAGATGAATCTATTTGTTAAATTATTTAAAAGAAATATTTCATAACGTTTTTTTTTTTTTTTTGAACACCAGACTTAATATGAATTTAGTTAATCCGGTCATAATTACTTGTGATCCAGTCATTATTTAAAATTATGTTTTTTTATAGAATTTGCATGTTAATTAAAATAATAATTATATTAAATTTTTTTGCAAATATGCTAAACATTTTCTTTTTAAGAAACTGATTACATTTATAATTCAGTAATATTACAATCCGTCTAAGCGCCCTCAACATTCCGAACAAATTATATTTTATCCATAAAAAAAATGGAAATGATTTTTTTATGTGCAAGAAATATATTTACCCAATTTATTAAACCATTTAAAATCCAATTCCATTGCATAAAAAGGGAAACAATTTATATTTATTACGTTCCCTCATCTTTTTTATTCTCGTTGTATTTCACTTTGTGTTATGTGATTACGGAAACGAACGAAAAGAGAAAAAAAGAAGTATATGTAATGCGTGAAATGAGGCTGTGTGTTATTTCGTTTGACGCTAGTCAGAGGCGACCAAACATGAACAAACAAAAAATATATATATTGCAAGAGAGAAATAAAACAATGTCTAACAGAAGGTGGTTGTCGGATAGACAAGTGTGGGGACTATAATTTTTCATTTGTATTCGCGCACACTTTACAAGTCGCCTTATACTACCGGAGCAACCACTTCACGGCCCAAACTTTTCCTCGTAAAACTTAAAACTGAAATACTTAAAAATATGTTTGGGAAGAGAAACAGAGAGAAGAGGCGTTGTGAAATATGTCTGGAACATGGATGAGTCGAGGGGGGCGCAATTTATTTTATGTGCAGACATTTACATTTATTTTGTTTATGTTTAGAGCCCTACTTTATCCTCATTAATGGATATGAGGATAAAATATGTTACTAATTTAAAAAAAGTATTTGGAAAATACCAATGTATTAAATTTAATTTTATCAAGTGATTTAAATTTATCATCTCAAGTGGGTTGAAGGGCTGAACACAATTAATCAACATTTCTAAGTTAATAAATAGAATAGAGTAGATACTAAATGTTTGATTACAAAAAACACATTTCAGTTTGACTGGCATTCTAATTTAATTCAGTTATAAGATTAATTCAAATATTAATTCCACATTTCTTGCAATTTGCTTTTAGAACCATACTATTGTAGCAAAAAATGTGTGTATATTTTTTTGTAATTAAAACAGCATGTTTCTAAACAAAACTATTTCATTGTATAAGATTGGAGCCTTGCCAAAACTAGCATTATTCGAAATTAATTAACTTCACACTGATATCCGAGTTGATAACAATGCGGTTTCAATTTAAAACGTTCCCATTTACCGCGCTATCAGTACATTTGATTCGCCGGCACGGAACGGACCATCATTTCAAAAATAATGAAAAGCGAAACAATAAAAGAAAATATTAAAAGCGGAAAACATTTAAGAGTATTGCCATGTTTTTCCCGTTGCAAAAGACAGAACTAGTTATAAATTTATATGACACATCAAGCCGGGTGATATATATCATACCTCCGGACAGTTTAATTTAGCACTTTTGCTCTATTCATGAAACTTTTATATATTTTTATTCTATTTTCAATGAAAACTTTTACCGCGTTTATTCAAGGTATAATGATTAATTGAATAAGCGTTAATTACCTTCCGATAATGAATATTAAGTGCTTTGAATGGAAATTATAAAAAGCACCCAAGCGTGCTGTAAATTATCCATGAAAAACATACTTAAGCTGGGCGAGATTTTCGCAGACTTAAAAACCTTTACTATTGATTGTTATGGCTTAGTTTTCCCCTCGCGGCTATAAAAATGTTGGCTTAAAAAAACAAGATACGGTGTAATTTTATTAATTGTAATCTGCCTGGGACGCATTTGAATTAATTTAAACGGCTTAATGTTTTCATTTTTAAAGTGGCCCCCGTTAAAACTATACGACCGCAGTGAATTTATTTCGAATGGCCCTCTGCGCATTAAAGATAAAGTGGTTTAAGGGTTGCTCGCAATCAAAACTGATTTGTAGATGGTAGATTATAAAAATAAGTTAATTGCAGGACTTTTCCAACGTTTGGCAATTAAAAATCAACAGATTTAAGATTACTTTGCGGAAAAGAGGACATTTATTACTTTAACGTAATTCTTACATAATTAAACACCACTTTTGCGCCAATTTGTCTGGATTTTTGTAATTTAATTTTTATGTTTTTTGATAAAATTATTTTTTTGTGTAGAAATATTAGACGAAGTCGATTTTATAATCAGGAGTTGTGTGTAAACTTATTTTAAAGTTTGAACAGATTAGATTCTTAAAACTTTTCAATAAACAACATCAGAATTGAAAGAGTCAATTCTTAATAATGCCTGAGAAATAATAACTAAATACAAGAGATAAGGTCAACAAATTAGTAAAATTATTTGTGTCAAACCGTGTGACTGAAATTATTCAAAAGAAAAACTGTTACTTAAAGTTTTGCAAAATTTTCAAAATTTAAAGAAAACAATTTTTGTCTGTGAAAACTTCTTCTTTAGACAATTTTGAAGAAAATAAATCATTATAATTTTTTCTTAAAAATGCAATCTTGAGAAGTTACACACGATCAAAAAATTTAAAATTTAAAATTTAAGCCTTTTTTGCAGTTTTTAAGTATTTCTGTGGATACATTGTAAAATATCTCGAAGCGTAGTGGCACTTTCTGAAATTTTCAGGGCATCTTTTGTATTAAAATATTTAAAAAAAAATACTTCATATTTTTTTAAAAGATAATGTTTTTTTAAAGTTTTGCAAAATTTTCAAAATTTAAGGAAAAAAATATTTGGCTGTAAAAAATGATTTTATAACAATTTTGAAAAAAAAAAGTTTAGTACAGTTTTATTCTAAAAATGCAACCCTGAGATGTTACAAACGATCAAAAATGTAAAAAAAACGAAAAATATCGATTTTTTTTCAAATTTTGATTGCTTATTACTCAAAAATGGCTTATTAAAAAATCTAAAAAAAATCAGTGCTCATCTAGAGAAAGGTTTTCAGTGCTTCAAGCAAAATTAAATTTTTGTTCTGTACACTTGACTCAGACATGGTCTAAAAACAGATTATTATCATATCATCATATCAATTCTGGAGCCGTTGGATTATGTTTCCGAGCTATAACAACGACAACGTTGGAAGATGACTCAGTAGAATATCAATCTTGGAATGATAGTACTAATTAAGGGCAAAAACCAGCCTCCACTACAATGGCTGTTGAAAAATCTTGGTGCGCACCCCGGGTAGCAATGAAGTAATTGGAATAGGTAGTATCTGGACAACCAAGGAAACAATCAAGCGAGAAAACCCAACGATTCATTTACTGCCAGTAGAAGAACATTGAAGAAGAAACCAATATGGTGCAGTAAATAAAGACTTATTTAAGTTTTTCACTCAGTTACATACTTTAAAAGCAAGTTTTAGTAAGTTTTAAATCGGTTAATAGCGAAACGTGTGACAAGTTATTGTTAACTGAGAAGCGACAAACTGTTGGTTTGTAAACAAAATACGATATCTAATGTGTTAAATAGATTAGATCCCTTTTAGTGTTTTTATAAATACTTAAGCATTTTAGCAGTTTGTAAGAATTTAAAGAGATTTTATTTATTTATTTATCAATTATTCGAATATTTATATATTAAATGAAAAAGTTGGGAATACTAACCACCTGACAAAGACAACCAAACTGCTTTCAATTTAATTTCTTTAATCTTATTATTACTCAAACTAATTAAAGCTTTACTTTATTTTTAACAAAGTTTTAGCTTGTTTTAGAACTATTAACTATGTCATAATCATAAATAGAAGCATTAAATTAAAGATTTTATGAATGCTTTTAATGATATGATTTCTCCTCTTTTATTTTTGCTAGCAGTAGCTGATTACCATGAATGATGAAGTTGATTTGCAGATATGCATTTTTTGCAAATTTGTCTTGAAAAATTTGAACATTAACATCAACTATGAATTAATATTATTACTCATTGGTGCAATGCGATGCTATTGAATAGAACTGTTCTGGTCTGCATTCATGAAAATGAAAAATGTAGTTTTAAAAACTTTTGATTTGAAAATATCATGAACGGAGAGAAAAAATATATGAACCAGTTTTAAGCCAGACGAGAACTTAAACAAAACAAGAAAACTGCAATATTTAGGCCAAACGTTGGACCTTATGAATTAAGAGTAGTACAACAATAGTGTTTACAAATCCAAGAAACAAAGTTTAAAATTAGAATTGCTATTATGATAAGCAACTTTTGTTAGAAGAAAGTGACCAGTAGAAGGTGGGCGATTTTTTTAACTCATTTTGTAATTTTTGTAATTTAGATCTGCACTTAATGGTTTTTTATTGTGATTTTTCTGTCATATTTATAATATTTCCAAAGATAATTTAATTTTATGACATAATTTGTATTTAACGTACCTTGATTATTTACTCAGGGATGTCATACAGATAATTGCCAGTTAAGGAGTATTTGTAAATCAAATTTAGTTCAATTTATTTGAATAATGTTGAAATTAGTATGCGATAATGGTTTGTTTTTTTTTTCTGTCTGGAATCTTCAATAGATTTTACGTGTCGGATTTACTACATAAGGAAGTGCCTACCTACTAAACCACCCACCTTGTTGTTGAAAGTACCTGGAAGTGTGTCACTTAGAATTTGGAAATTTGTGCAAAACCTTTCTATCTAAAACTGATAAATAACGTGCCGTGAAATAAGTATGGAATTGCGCCCTACGACGCTAAACTTATAGGCGTTACTTTAGATGTGGCTCGCGTTTCCCACCCACCTTTCTCTCACATTTTATTGTGCGAGGGATCTTATTGCCGACAAAAAAGTCGCTTAAGATGCAGAAATTTGTTTGAAAAATTCTGCCATATCGGAACATAAGCGTGGACCTGACGGAAAGCTGGATTTACTCCTCTTGCTAGCTTGTTGCGAAAGCAGTTTTTTACTAACTGAGCAGACTGTAAATGAAGCCATATGCGCTTTTGCACAATGTGAGCGCCGCGTTTACATCTTTTGTGCGTTTTGCTGATTAGTGCGCATTTCACACAGGTGGGGTCACTAAAGCACCTCGATGCTGTGTGCTCGAAGGACTGACAATTGTAGCACTGGCTGATTTCCTAGATCGACGTATTATTACAACCTTACCTGTTAGACCAAAAAGTTCAGAGACTTTGAAAATCTCTTGGCTTTTATCGGATTTTTTGGGCTGGACATTCAGCATCGGGTGTTTGACATCGTGGAGTTTATTTTCCGGTCGAATTAAGGAGAGAACATTGAATCCTATCGAAACAATTTTTCTCATAACATCCTCCGTAGAGTGAGTCTCTTTGGGGATATTGAATAGTTGAGGCTGATACATGTTTGAACTCCATTAACACAAAAGTGTAAAGGTTCAAAAAAAGATTCATTGTATACAACAATTGTTTCGCCACACAGTGGCTTCATCAGGTATAATGAACAATGATTTTGGGGATGTTTTTAATAATTGCTTTGACGGATTTTTTGCTACACGTTTGGAACGAATAGAAATTTGAATGTTTCATCTGCTTTGAGAAATGCAAATGCCTTGCGGAAGTCGTCATTTTTTTTCAAAAGTAAAGCGGATGCCGTCGCTGATGTTGATGGCGCGGACAATTTTTACGCCGCTATCTTTGAATGTTAAATTTGTTTTTATTGCAAATAACGAGTGTTTAAGGCTTTTCATTAACGCTGGTAAGGGTTGTCGTGTTATTTACCGCCAGCTTCGCAGATGGCTTGCGTGCCGTAACAACAGGAGCGGTTTGTCGGGCTGCAGAAATAGAAGGCTTTTGCGAAAAGTGGAAAAGGGCATTGGAATTTTTTTTTATTCTTCATTTTTTGTCGTTTAGCAATTGTCGATTTTGATTTGACTAACTTGAATTGTTGTTCAGGCACTTTGGGTTGCTGAACTTCCATCTGCGGTGTTTCAGCAGGTTTGCCGGTTCTGAGTTCCCTTCGGCGCCCGACGAACTGTCGGAATCTGGTGGATGGGCTGGCTTCTTAACTGTGTGCTGTAACTGCTGCTCCCTGCTCCATCTGCAACATACAATTAATGTTATTTGCATCAATTACCGTCTTAATCGCTTCGCAATTAATTGGATCTTCTTGATATCCGCTTGTGAAGACTACGGAGCTTGGAGTGAGTTCTCTAATCCTTGGAGTCTTGGCATGACGTGGTTTAGTATTGTTGTCGTGGTAGTCTCCGTGAAGTCTTTGGTGATAAATTTTGCCACGGCGCGGTTGATATCCTCGATGGCTGTGGTGAGCGTGACTTCCATGCCTGAAATTTTTAGAACATACAAATATATTCTAGATCCAAAAAGTCTAGATTGAGTACTATGAAGGTATAACACAAAGAGAACGCGAGTTTTAATCTTCTACTTATGGCACATCCTTTGCATCATATACACTATACAGCAACAAAATGTATTCAGCAGTTAGCTGAAACAGGTACAAAAAATATGTCCACATATGTTGAAAAGTTTCAGCGATAGATAAACCCCTATTTGTATTTGAGATGAGATTACGTAAATTTTAGTAAGATGATAAACAAAAACAAAACACTATTAGCATTGCTTCCTTAAGAGGAACATTAAATAAATAAAGCAAGAAAAGGATGCCACAACTAAAATACTGGTAATGGAATAAAATAGAAATGGTGTTATATAAAAAATGTTTTGGATTAAAAACAAATTTGTGCTAAAAAATGAAAGTGTAACAAGTTTAAAAACTTTCTTTGGCACTGTTTGCATCAACTGATACATATCTTTAGAATCTTGATGCAGAAGATTTTAAAGTAAGATCTGCACTTGTGAAATTGAGATTAAAAATTACAAAAGTTTAACTAACGAATGTTTAAACTGGATCTAAAAGAAATCTGTAATTATACCAGAATTTTTGAATAAAATTATATTTGGAAATAAAAATAATATTATTTTTTTAATTAGTAGTAAACAAATTTGGATAAACTGCGATTACACAGAAATCAAATTTGGGAAGATACAAAAAAAACTTTAAAGAGGGGTAGTGATTAATACGTAACTTAAATACTCTACTCACATTGTGCGCTAATGAGGTTTTTTCTTGTTTTTTTTTTTAATTAAATTATTGAGGATGGTGTATGATTTTGTTTAAATTTGAACCAAAGAGTTCTATCGTCGGACGCTAGCGATTTTTTTGTATTTTAAACCCAAAATAAGTTTCTAGGAAAACTGTATTATGGAAGGGTTAAGGCATTTGTCTGTGTACAATAGCACCGTCAACCACAAACACGTTATGATTGTCAAAAAAATATTTTTATTGGAAATTTTTGTGATTTCTTAATTTTTAGTCAGTTTTAATATTTATTTTTTTTTATTTTACTTCTCTTAATTTGTGCTGAAAATGGATATTTGCCATTAATTATTGATTAAATTGAATGAGTTTTTAAATTATTTTTTTTAACTTTACGCATTACATTGATAATCTGACCAACTTTTATTTTATTATCTTTATGGAAGCTATAAATGTTATGCTTGTTGTTTTATAGAATTTATGCTATGAACGATGTTTTTGGAATTTGTTGTAATAAATTGCTTTTTTGCGCAGTTTTTAATGAGTTTTCTATTCTCAAAAATGTAAATGTTGCGCCATAAATTGGTTTCCTACACAATATAAGAATTCTACACTTTTTTGCTAATTTTATACTTTAAATTGGTTCTATTCGCATTTTTTTAATTAAACCTTGGTTTAAGTTAAGTTTTGAATATTTTTGAAGAATTATTAGTTTTAATTTTGGGTTTTTTGTAGTGAGGAGGTTTTTTTGTAGTAAAGTATATGGATGTTTATAATATTTTATTTAAGAGCCCTCTATACCCCCGGCCGGTATAGGGAGTTACTTATATACGGGCGCCAAGATAACTAATGCATCGGTTAACATAATTACAATCTGAGACCGGATTTAGAAAACTTAAACATTTATTCACGATTGGATGGAAGTGATTTAAGATTAAAGTTGTTATTACTTTGTTATGAAGAATAAAGATTACATACTTTTTAATTTTATTAAAACTTATAAGATAAAGGAAGTACGCAAGCTTCATCTATCATAACAAAGTGCACAGTTTGAACGGTTTGCAAACTGTCCAAAACGTAGTTTGAAACAGACCTAATATTTGCGTTTTTGGTGTTTTTTAGAGGTTTGTTTTTTGACCTGGTTTTTCTAGTGACACTCATTTTAATAGGAGACAGCTGGTTTCTGCTTAGTATGTTTTGCCATTTCATCATGAGTAGACTTACGCCAAAACAATGCTTGCAATGCAATGCAAATTTACTTCTAAAGTCGTGGTTCAGTTTGCGAAATTTACTGTGCACTACGTCCATTTTACGGTCGACATAATCGTCCATCCGAGCAAGTTATTCGGAAAACCATGCATTGTTTTTGCACTACAGACTATGCGTAGATAATGTGCATCCGCAGAGACGTTGTTCAGTGCGCACCAAAGAAGTTGTTGCGGCTGTGGAGCGTAGTATTGAGAAGGGGCAGAATGAGTCGATTTGCCATTGTGCACAACAATTGAAGCTGTGTCTATCTACCTTATGGAAGATTTTGCGAAAAGATCTTGGTTTACGACCTTACAAGATACAGCTCGTGCAAGAGCTGAAGCCGCGTGACTTTGATTATATGCGTCGTACGTTTGGAGAATGGGCCGAAAACAAGATTGTTGATTCTCATTTTTACTAAAAAAATTTGTTCAGCAATGAGGCTCATTTTTGGCTCAATGGCTACGTAAACAAACAAAATTGCCGGATTTGGAGCGAGGAAAATCCAGAAACCGTTATTGAGACGCCGTTACATCCACAAAAAACACACTGTTTGGTGTGCTTTATGGGCTGGTGGAATTATTGGCCCCATTTCTTTAAAGATGATGCCGGTCAACACTTCGCTATCAATCTATGATTACAGACTTTTTTGTTCTTCAGTTGAATGGCGTTAATGTGGAGAAGCTTTGGTTCCAATAAGACGGCGCAACATGCCACACAGCGCGCTACTCAATCAATTTATTGCAGGAAACATTTGCTGACAGCATAATTTCGCGTAACGGACCTATGAATTGGCCTCCAGTTAAGTTATTGTGGGTGTTCTATGCGTGTGTTAACTCAAACCAAAAAGTTCTATCGCTGGCGACTTTTTATGTAATTTAAACTCAAAATAAATTTTGGTAAAATTGTCAAACAATATTTCTATCTTATGGAAGATGGTGTATGTAAATGTAACCTATTACATAAGTAATTATTGATATATTTTGTGTTAAACCTGTTTTCTGCACGATTTTAGATTTAGATAGTTTCACGCAATTTATTATTGTTTTAATCTACTTCTAATAATTTATTTATGCAAAAATGGTTATTTGCTATTATTTATTGTTTAAAATAAGTTTGTTGCATTTTTGTTACGCAATATATTGATAATTTGAGCAAGTTTTATGATTATGTTTGTGCAGCAAATGTGTTCCTTATAAGAGATTTTTTATTAAATTTTATTTTGCACTGTGTACTTTTTGATATATTTTTTTGTAATAAATGGATTTTTGCCCGCTTTTTAATGAGTTTTGTCTAATAAATGAGTTTTCTGAGAATATTTAATCAATTTTGTGAAATAAAAAGGTTTTATGAGCATTTTTAGTTATATACCGGCTCACTGAGTGATTTTGAAAGATAATTTTTTTTTTGCAAGTTTTCAGATTTTGAATAAATTTGATGAATTATATTATTAGTTTTTTGTGGTAAAGTGAATTTAGTTTTAACTCCTAGTATTTTTGACTTAAAGCTTTTAGACTTCTTTATTGAGTTCAATAAAAGTAGAGTATATGACCATCTACTATTGACTGATTAGCCATAAAGCAAACATGACTCATGTGTTTAAAAATATTGTTATCACAAAAGTTACTTTTATTTCTAATTTGCGTGCTTATTCTCTATAGATCTAATCTGAATAGTGTTGTAGAGAACATACCGGTTCATTTTCTTAAATTCCGCAACCACGATATACGGCCATTGTCCAGGACTTCTATGGCAAATTATTATTTCTTACATTATTACCTGGAGGAGGCGGTATTTGTCAATCCGAATGACGTGGCCGAAGTATTTCAGCTTCTTTTTTTTAATGTTGAACCGATTTATTTTTTTTTTACTTATGCTGCTCTGAAGCACCATCTTGTTTTTTTGTATATGTGGTCTATGATATTCTCAGCATGCAGCGGTAACAACCACATCTCAGAGGCTTACCAGCATCTTTGGTAAGTGTCCAGACTTCTACTCTGTATAAATCTAAAAACGAGCATTTTGATGTCAATTCTCTGTTATAAGTGGCTGGTACACTTACGCATTTTCTTGAATACACCTTTTGCTATTTCTAACTGGTGGTTGTCGTTATTGTTATTTTTGCTGACAATTGGGGTATGCGTTTTTTACAATTTAGTTTTATACCGTACTTCTCACTCACCTCTGCTACTCGGTCGTTGAAGGCTTTCCGCGCTGTCGGCTAATTAACACAGTGTGATCGGCAAATTTCAAATTATTTATCATTTTGTTGTTAATCACTACCCCGTGCTTCACTTCTTTGAACACCATTTAGGAGGGGTGAGCCTTGATGGACTTCTCCGAGATCTGGTTTTCTACGTTTTTCAGATGGACAGTAGTTTTTTGGTTAAAGTATAAGTTTGTTATTATTTTCAAAAGTTTTAATTGTTTTCGAAGTTGATGAAACATGCGAAAATGATCTGGTTGACATCTCGTGCTTGCTGGATTAAAACCTGAATGATAAATAAAGCCCCTCTTGTGCAAAAGCCATTTCGAAATCCAAATTGCACGTCACTTATGTTTTTGTCTAGTTTTTTTGTATATACGTGCAGAACATGGCTTATTAGGCTGATAATTTGAAGGTCGGAGCATTTGGTGACGTTTGTTTTCTTTGGGGTTGGTATGATGCCTTTGTCTTGTTGAAGAGGTTTGTTAATATCTTTGATTCGTCGGGTTCTATTAGTTGCAATAGTTCTCCGCGAGTTTGGTCTGGGCCAGGTGTTCCTCTATTGTTATTTCGGGACCGTATTATCATCTTCAAAGAGCTCTTTTATGTAATATTTCAACCTGGGAAGTTTCTTAATAATTTTAGTTCAAGATAATGTTTGTATTTCTGCTGTTTTCTTGATTTTCTTGTGCAGGTAAAAGTGGTCGTGTTTTGCCTCTAAACATCTATCTTGTAGCCATTTTTCTTTTGCATTGCATTGAGTCTTTTATTTTTCTGAGTAGTAGTAGTAGTAAACAAATTTATTTCATATACACACATACAATGTTTTTTATAGATAATAAACATATTTAAAAGTAAAGTAAAAATTACTATGAATATGAAAAAGGCTATCGACCAAAGTCTTTCTGCTCTTTCCTGAGTATTTTTATGTATTTTAATGTTTTTTTTTTCATTTATATTTTTTGCATCCTTAAGCTCTTTGAGTTTATTATTTGTTGTCGAAAGGACAGTTTCTTTGATCTTATTGCATGTTTCTTCTATGTTTCTATAGTTGTTGTGCTTTGAGATGTCATGGCATTGTTTATCTTTTTTTTTTACTTCTTCTCGTATTTTTTGTCTTTTAGTTTTTGAATGTTTATTTTTACTAGGAGCCAGAATGGTTGACATTGTCCTATATATAAGTAGTAATCAATTATATCTGATACGGCTTTTTTACTAATATCTGTTTCATCGCAAGATATTTAGGATGGTATACTGAACATATGAACATAGAGTTGTATTCTTAATAAGATTAGTTGCGCTTTTAAGCGACATCTTTGTTTTATTTATTTATTTTGCGTTTGACGACTTGTTTGAAGGGGGTTGATTGTTATTAGTTTTTAAAATTAGTTTAAATTTCACCCACTTACAACATATATGTAAGATAAAATAGTCAAAATATTAACAATGTGAAAAACTATTTGATCTAAAGACAATTTTCTAATTGATGTAAATAATTTTTGAATTTATTTTATATTGTAAACTGCACTAAGACATCTCCGCAAAAAATGTATTGAAAAGCGCCGGGCCTCTGAGACGGTTTTGCAAAAAGAATACAATTTTGTAATTTTTGTACAAATATTATATTGGTTGTAAATCTCTCCTCTTCAGGTTTTGAAATAAACGACCCTCCCGTGATTGTGGGCTCTTCCGCATTGGATACCCTTGCTAGCAGGTAGCTACGCCACTGAGTGTATCACTTATTCTGGAGTTTTATGTTGAACATCTTTGAAACTTTTCTGAATGACTCTTAGGAATACATCATTTTCTAATAACGATGTCTATTTTATTTTTTCTGTTTATTTATACAGGGAGTTTATAAATGAATGGGATTATGTAATCACTTTAAATATGCCGCCTTTTTAAAATCGTCCACTATACTACATATGTTTTCATTGACAGCTGTCAAACTTGATCTGTCAAAACAAATAGTTTAGTGAACAATCTAACAAAAGCGGCACATTTAAAGTGATTACATAATCCCATTCATTTATAAACTCCCTGTACTATTTGATATTTTTTCTGACTATAATAGTATATTCTTTATTTTATAAAAAAAATGATTAATCTGTTTAATACTCAGACTGCGTACAAATGGTAAATCATGTAAAGCTCATTTCATTTAAAAAAAAATATATTTATAAGGTACTATAAAAAAAACTACTAAACAAGGGCCATAGAATATAATTAATTTAAAAAACCGTCGTACTTAATTTAGTATTTGCTTCTCATAAACTTTTTAAAGATTATAACTAATAATTTATCCTAATGCTGAAACACTGTTTTTGACATTACTTGCTATTAATACAGAATACATTGCTTATTCTACATTATGAAGAGATACATTACATTTTTAATGCGCACTGATGTGACTGTAAATTCATCATTATTAAAATTTTAATGTCGTGATGTATGTGGAAAGTGGGACAGCGGAGGCAGCCAGGCATAGCAACTCATCCCCCTCGCGCGCGCGGATATCTAATTATGCTTGAAAACTTGTCCTATACATAAAATTAAAGTGCACCCGTTCCATCAAATCCAATTTTATTAATAATTCTATTTTTAATTTCAGGTGCAGATCTCTGATAATGGATCGCCACCATTGCAGTCGACTACTCGTGTTGTTGTGAGGGTTGAAGATATTAATGACAATGCTCCTGAATTCGAGCAGAGTTTCTACAAGGTGCAGATACCGGCGTCTGCTAGCAATGAGCAACACATATTTCAGGTTTGTTTAAATTATTTTGTCAGAAATAATAAATTTTCAACATTATATGCATAAAAGTTTTGCAAATAAGTTTCCAGTATTTATATGTATGCACGGATGTTGAGACATATATCTCAGAGTGAAAATGATATTTCACATTTTTCAGCGCAAATAATAAAAGTTTTCACAGTATGTGTGTTGACTATTTGTTTCATCAATCAATGTTGATAAATTTATCTAAATTATAACGTCTAGAAAAGTTATAGTGTATTGTAAACTGCAGATGGTGTTGCTCGTAAATTTACTTTTTATCCAAAACTGCGTTCCAATACACAATTTACATATTTGGAAGCCAACTTATTGGCGGTTCACTTGTAACATTGTCACCTGGTGTAAAACTAATATCGCTTTAGTAGGTTGTTAAAAACATTTCAACAAAGTTAATTGAAATGCAGCTGTTGTGATTGTATAGTAGCAACATGTTTTATCTTAAATCATAATGTTGATTTTATAAATAAACAGAAAAAATAGTTTGCATCAATCTTATTCTGTTTCAGTCATATAATAATCATGTGTTATTTATGATACTGACAAGAGTGTATTACATAATTTAGAATGACGCTCCGGCGGATGATTTCGACGGGGCGGACGCCGCGACGGATGATGATTCATGGGAGTTATTCAGTCCTGACGACGTCGCAGGACTTGACCGTGTTCTGCGGGTAAGGACGGGAATGATGAATGAGCGACATAATAAAATAACATTATTGCACACATCATCGGCTTCATCAAATTGCATGAAAAAAATTGAGTAATCAATTAACAAAATAGCATGGAACGAAACAAACATTGTTTTATTGCAACATTCAATCAATCCATTGCATGAAAAGCTTTTCATTAATGTAATGAATTTGATTCAATTAAAATATATGTTCTAGGTCCTAGCTTATGATAAAGATGTTGGTCCCAATGGAGAAATACAATACAGCATCAAATCCGGTAAAGGAAAAACTAAATTTAAAATCCACAATTCTACTGGGATGGTTTACGCGCAGAAAGGTTTTGAAGCCGGACAAGAGTATGAACTGAATGTATGTATTTTACTATTATTAGAGGATGTATTTTATTTTAACATTTTATAGATTCGTGCAACTGATGGGGGTGGTAAAAGCAGCACTTGTAGGGTGTCAGTGCTGGTGGTGCAAGTTCCACAGAAATCGAAGCATCCACCCGTTATTAAAACCCCGTCGAATGCCGAAATTACTGAAAGGGATGATATTGGATTTCTGGTTGCTTTAATTCAAGCCACCGATGCCGATAATGACACCCTCTGGTACGACATTGTCGGTAAGTTTTGAAATCGTTACTATTAATTTCTTATGTTATGTTCAGGGCCGGACTAAAATACATCCAACCATCCATGTTATTTGAATCCATTTGCGTTTCGTTTGAATTTAATAACAATTTATAAATCTATTATTTTAAATGAATTCAAATCAGTATTTACACTACAATGGAGTATTCATAAAATAAATTTGATCAGAAACTTAAGCTAATTTACAAAACTTAGTCTGAAGTACATGGTGGAATTATAAAACTTTATAATAACTTTGAAACTGCGCATTAGAAAATGATAGTTTAGGTTTTAATATACTTATATTTAAAACTAAGTATTTAGTTTATCAAAATTTGTTTGTAATTTTGACAAAAAATGAAAATTTATAACATTATGCATTGGCATTTAGTTTAATTTGGTACTAATATACCTCATTATGGTGAGTACCAACTGTGTAAATTTGATCAATATCTATTTTTGCAATTTATCATAACATACGTTGGTTTACTAATTAGAATTTGATCCAATTTGTTACCTATATACTTTTACGATAAATACTAAGATTTATACGATCAATTTTAAATAACATTGATTCAGTTTGTTAAAGTTAGTCTGGGTTACTTAGTAGGATTATTAAAATTTAGATTATAAAATTTTTACTTACAAACTAAGCATTGGAATTTTGATTAATGTTTATACGCCTTATATGATGTAACCTTGAAAAAAGTTAAATCACTAATCTAAGTCTAGGATATGTAGTGATATCATAATACATAGACCATAGACTCCTCTTTATTTGATAAACTAAACATGTTAAGGAGCTCGAGCGGATGAGGAGAAGGTAGGCTCGGTATTTTTTAAAATATGCTTTACCGATAGAGGATTGTGACATGTTTGTCATGCAGATTGTTTAATGACTTTTGAAATGACGTATTCTTTGAGATCATCGGGCTTTATTGGAATGTTGTCCGTAAAATCCGCGTCTGTTACCAAGACAAATACAGTTCTTTGTTCAAACTTAGCCAGGCGGAATACCAAAGTTTGTGAGAGCTACCTCAGCGGGTTAACCGAGTACATAGACTATGTACTCAGGATGGCACTCAGCGAGTCGGAACATAGGAAGAAGAAGCTGTGGGATGACGTCTTACAGTTTAGCAGGGTTTTATGTAATGCATTCAGTTCTGCGGTGTATACAGTTTAGGGAGAGGTCATAAATGGTCATACTATTTAAGAGAATAGCATGTTTGTTTTGGGAATTCAGATCGAGTTTATAATGTCGGCATCAGCCAAGGTGAAAACTGAGAATGAATATTGAGTCTCCTCCAGCTTTTGCGATTGGAAGCACACCGGCTTACTGATGGTAGGCCTGAGCCTGTATTTGCGTTTCTGTGTTTTGTTGACAGTAAATATAAGATGGGTGTTATGACTTATTTTTGCTCGCATTGCAGAGGTGTACGTGAGTACAAAACGAGGGCGGTTAGCGGGGGTATACCCGACTCGCAGCAAAGACTTGGTGCATGATTTGTCCGAAACGCTCTTGTAGCGTATTTGGTGTTTGTTTTGTGGACTGCAACTAAGGCTTTTGTCTTGAATTTTCTGGTTGAGTAGTACATTGTGTAGTAGTAGTCAATTCTAAATAAAACCAGGGTCTTGTACAAACGCAACTGTACCTCTTTCTGTGCACACCAGTTAATGTTAAGCACTTGATCATGCTTAAGGTTTTTTTGAACTTTGTGACCAATTCATTATTGTGAACTAAAAAGGAAAGGGTCTTATTGAGCACGAGCAACAAGAGTTGAACTGTTTCGACGCACGTGATTCTGGAATTCAGCAAGACAAGGTTTGGGAAACTAAAACTTCTTGCTTCTACCTCTCTGTCCACTTTGTCTATGGTGATTGTTATGGCGGGTATGGTTTATTCCGACATGTAGATCACTAAATCGTCAACATACAGGTATTTATGTATCCACCGAAGCCGCAATATAATTTACCGCGATTGCAAAAAGATTGTCGCTACTTGTTGACTTGATTAAAAAAGGGGTCATCTTGTAGGTCTTATCCATTCCGAATGTTGGCAACGAAGTTGGCTATCATTTACTTTGTTGACAGCTGATTTAAATAGCTGAATGGAAATAATGGAAAACCAGTTTCTGATGTTTTTAAGCCATAAGATTCAATTCTTTCCAACGTTTTTTCTTCTAATTTTTTTTTTTACTGAATTTGCTCTGGTTTTACATATGTTTTTGTTGTAATCAATATTTTCTTTGCGTTTCTCCATTCTCTGAAGAATTACCTCATTTGTGGTGTGTCTAAGATACTCTCAGTATTCTGCGATAGAGCTACAAACCTTTTGCTTGTAGTTTCTGTCAGTGTTTATAATTTTATGCCATACAATAAAACTGAGAACACGTAAGCAGTGCAGGAATCTTATCTTTGTGTCTTTGTGAGATAATAACTTCTTACTCTTGTTGAATATTGATCTGGTTTTCTCAATACGTATTTTAATCTTTTATGGGGTATACAGCTCCTGCATCCTCATGAATGCATTTTCTCTAAAATTTGCCACATATAGGTGGCAAGAAGGCTTTTCTGATGAAATTTTGTAAATGTATTAGAATCAATGGTACTGTCGTTTTGCCTGAAGTTTATTTAGCTAAAAAGAAGACTTTCCATCATCTACACCGGTATCGGTCTGCAATAGCTTTGTCATGCGGGAGGAAAGTTGCTAGTTAACCCGATAAGTCACGCATCTGGTACCGCTGAAGAGAAATTTAAAGAAATTTCTAACTGTTTTTGACGCACGAATTCTTGGCTATAATACTACTGACAAACGTAAATTGAAATCTCAATGCGGTTTTGGATGCTTTGCTAACTTTACGTCCGTCGACAAGGATGGGAGCCACAGAAGGAAATATCTTTCCTTATACACTCCTACCTCGCCGACCTAAGTTGTTGGTGTGATTGTTGACACGTAGCTTTTCTATGATCTTTGCTTGTCAATCATATTTTCTTACGCAGAAGTCTTTTTAAACAATTAAATCTTTTTTTCTCTTTCACAACTACACTATATTTGCGGTTCCACCAGGGAATCGACAGACCCGCTGGAAATAAATACTCCTATTGTTTGAACGACACTATCAGTAAAAATCTTTACGGTTGTTTTGACATCCCCACAAATTAATTTTGGTGAGACCAGAATGGCTTATCTGTTCCGTTTAAACATGGTAAACGTGTGGCAAGCCGTGGAGATGATAAAGAGATATTAATTACTGAAAAATGTGTACTCTTATCTTTGAAGTATGTGTCGAATCAATCCGTGTTGAAGAGGACAACGTTGCTTTAGGGATGCGAAAGTTCTTCAAATCTTGGAGACACAGATTGCAAATTGTGGTTTTTATTGGAATGGTAAGCCGAATTGCGATTGCTTGGAAGACTAGTTCTGAGGGTTATCTTGTTATCTTCCCAAACGGTAATTTTTTGTTAAAAAAAAAACGACGTTCTGCTCTTCTTGTAGCTGTAAAGCCCAGCAGATTAAGATTTTGTTGGGGTTTGAAGTGAAGAGTTTCTTAAAGGCACACGCAAACAGTCGACAACAGAAAGTTTTGACTCAGAAATGGATCCATTGTCACAATTGCTGGAAGAAGAGTCATTCTGCTTATATTTACCCGGATCAGACTGATCGACATCTAGCGTATTTGCTAAAACAGGTTTTGTAAGGTCGGTTTTAAGGCAAGTGTGTCGGATGTTGTCCTACAATTTTATTTGAGGAACCCGAAGTTCTCCTCAACCGTTGTTGCTTTGCAGAATTTGGCGGGAGCATGTTTGGTTTAATGACTTGTATTACCGGTCTTTTTGCTGCTGGAGACTGAATGTGCTTGCTTAGGGCAGCAATAAACGGTGCTACAAATTTATTTATTAGCTCATTTTTGTTCACTGAGCTTTTTTATGCAGTTGCGACTTTTACATATGATATTCCGGCTATTGGTGTTTAGACTGTTACCAACTTTCGTCCTTCAAATTAAGTTAATTTGTTTTTTTTTGTCATTATTTCTGTAACTTTTTTTGTATTGTAGATGTGTTCTTTTGCGGAATTGATGCATCTAACTGGCTGTTCACATTAGCTACTTTTATACGTTTTTCTTTAAAAAAACAATTAAAAACATTCTTACCATATGATTCTTGTGGGCTTGGAAACCTTGTTGCTTTGATCAAGAAGTTCCTCTATCAAACGACCTTGCTTGTCTTTTTTTAGGAAACTCTATTAAAATCTACCATAAACGTATTAGACGGCTAGCGATCGACTATGTCACTAGTCCTAATAAAACTTGGTCACTAAGTAAAAATAATTGTTAAAAAGTAAATATTTATAAATATTTATTATTTATTTAGTGTACTTTTATACAACACATGTCAGAAATTTAAAAAAATATTTGATGAAAGGCGATTTTCTAAAAAACCTCTCGCGATCGACTGTTTGAGCGCCCCTGACCTAGGCGGTATGTTGAGACTATTACCAGTTTGTGTGCCTCAAAATAAGTTAATTTGTTTTCTGTCTTAATTTTTTTTTTAACGAATTTCTTTTTTATTTTGAACAGTTGCTCGATTGATGCACGGAACTGGTTGTTGACATTAGTTACTTTTATGCAAAGGTTTTCCACACACCCAAATTTGCTTCTTCTTGCTCCAATCAGTTCGTACAAACTCTTACTATTTAAGTCAATGTTGCTTTTTTTGCTAACCAGGATAAACCAAAGGACAAGCTCGTCTTCTTATCACTGGCACCTGTATTTGGCAAAATAGATTGTTTGGACTTTTTCTTTTTTGCCTAGGAAGAATCTGGGATTTCTTGTTTGTTGTCAGACGGCGACCGGATAGCCACATCCACAATTGTTTTACATCTACGGTAGTTGACTTACTCGTGCAGATTGTGAATCCTTTGTCAAATATAACTGACCGCACGGACTTGGGGCATGAGTTTTGATCATTTAGAAAAAAGTGCGTTTTACCTACTAGGTTGGGAAAAAAGTAAAAACAGGTTAGGTTAGGTACTTTTATCTTTCCTAGGGCTTTCTGCGTCTATTTTATTATGTTTCAAGATGTTTCACTGCTGTCTTCTTTTCTGATGTCGTTGTCATTATTCTTCTGAATCAGGCGTCTAGTGAATATTTCTCTGATGATTTTGTCGCTGTTTAGTTTAATGAGTATTTTCTCTACCAGAGTGTCTTTTTGTTTCTTCTTTAGCTGGTCGAAAGGTTTCATTTTTTCTGGAATAAGACCATGATGTCAGAGTGCATTCGTCTGATATTTGGGGTGGGTGTATTCTCCTATTTGATATTATATAGTCTATCATAGACAATTGTCCTCTAAAGTTAGACTAAGTTATTTTGTATTAAAGTTTGGTTTGCGCGCAAGATGCAGCTAGAGCTTCTTTGTTTTTACTTAGCGTGGGTTTATAGAAACGTTGTTTTACTTTATCTACGGCGTTATTACAATTCAGGTCGCTGAGTATTATTTTTTGAACTCTTGGGATTTTTTTCTTTTTTTTCATATTGAAGTTGTTCTTAAATATTTGCTGTCTCATCTTTAGGTTTTCCGGAGTCGGGTGCATTATATGTATATTTCTCTTGCCGCTTAGGACTACTCTCATAATTTTTTTTGTTTATTTAGTGTGTTTATTCAAATTTGCTAGTTTTCATTATGCCGATACCTGTGTTAGCTTCTTCGTGTGGCTTCTTTCCGCTTTACTTAAATATATATCCGCGGTATCTGGTATTTTCACTGCTTTTTCGTTTGGTTTCTGATACTCCACAAACATCTATTTTATATTTCTCAACTCCTGATCTCTGTCATTCATTCAGGATAAGATAATTCAGCATGCACATTTGATCACGTTTTTTTTCTATTTCTGTTTATTCATTTGTCTAAGTGTTGTGATCTGTTTCCTAGTTCGAGCATGAGTCATTCCTGTTAAATCAGTCCTGTTCCGAGGTTCCGTGAGCTTATGCTTTTTTTACCTTAGAAAGGGTGCTAGCATGGTCTCAGAACCGTTCTTTATCCGTGCATGGAACTGGCAACATTACTGTTTGGCTACTTAATCCAGTCAATGGCATCGCAGGCAAAGTACAAATTCATATCTTCTAAACCAAATATTGAAATACGATGAAATTTGTGTCCTACAGATAATTCTATAAAACTATGGATGTACTAATTACAATAATAACTTTTAAATGCCATATTGGAATTTTTGCAAATTTAGGTCATTATATCTGTTGGTCATCAAACGAATTTTTGAGATGATAATCGGAATCTACTAGATTCAAGCGATCTGGATCTTTATTGTTTAACTTGGTTTTAGGTAAAAAGAAGATATGGAGTTTGAGTTTGAGTTTTTTAGACCAAAAACATTATAGAAATTAACTTATAAGCCATACATTTAGTCAATGTTTGGTTGAATAATATGGTTTGTGGAACAGACTAGGCCTTGTTCTGCCAATTTAATCATATCTTTAGCCATGTTTGTGAGCGGTTTGCAGATTGGATTAATGTTACTTGCTCTACAATCTACGGTAGACTGAGCTTATTAGACTCTAAGCATCTAATTAAACTTTCGTATTGTGATCGCAAACATCTATCAGTGGGTAGGCAGAGGAAGAAGAACTGTTAAACTCCTTGGCTTGGATATCTTAGAATTTAATGTAATTTTATGGCAGTTGCTTGATGATATTTGGGCGGGGCCTACCACGGCGCCGACGCTTCCAACCGAAACTAGGGTATCGCTTTTTTGCTCCATAAACGTTCTGTTTGTTGTTTTTTTTTTTTTATTTTATACTTATTCTGGCAGGTTGTTGTCATCGGGGTTCTATGTCAAAGGATGAGGCAGGGTAGAGAAATGATATCATGGAGCAAATTTTATAAACGAAAAGTATTATGGACCCGGGGCAGGGAGTGCGCGAGTCACTTGTCCTTGAAAGTTAAATTTAGTTTTTTTTTTTAGGCATAAGGTAGGACACTACTCATCGAAAACTGGATTTGTCCACTCGAAGCCAGAATCCAGCTTTTTGGGGGGGTTTAGTTTCTCTGAGGGGGATTCAGCTCCTTTGTTAAGATTGGCAGAACTGTTCAAGAAACCTATTAGTCACGTAAAAATTAAGCGCAATTTTACATACAATTCATTTCAGTTAAAATAAAATGAGAAAAAAATGTGCAGAAATGATAAAATTAGCTGGCAATTAAAACAAAATGTTTGGACAATTTTTTACTATTTTGTGGGATATGAATGAAATGCAATTTTATATAGATAAAGAAAATAATTCATAAGCTGTGCATATAAGCCTCCACGACGTAGAATTGTTGAATAATTATGGCATTTATTAATTTAGGACATTAATCTAATGCATGATCAGTGTATGAATCAGACACTATGCCTAGCCGGAGAATTTCAAAAGAATTGTTGGAAGAATGGATTGAAGTTTTCATTGAGGAACAGTTTCTATCAAAAGTAATTTGAAATTTTGTAATTCCTTATATTTTTTTTTTATTTTGGTTTATATAAAGCGGTTATGCTGCAACAGAATTTAGTAGTTAACCAACCAACTTTTTTTTGAATGACAGTTGAAGTAAGATTGCCCGTTGCATCACTACTCGGAGTCATGGTTAAAATTCTAACCAAATCTAATCGTTAACTGGTTGTTTTTGAGATGCAGCGCTGGAAAATATAAGCCGAAATCAAAAATTACCAGAACACTCAGATTATTTTTTTCTTTGGCACAAAAAAATCAATGTGACGCTACTGGAAGCAGTGTTTTCTTGTTAATTCTAAACAATTTTGTTAGTCTTCTACAGTCAGAAATAATAATTTTTTTTATTGTTATTATAACTAATCAATCGTGCTACTCCACCATACATTGGCTTTTTTTAAAGAGTTGAGAACAAAAAATTAAGATATGATGCGATTATAAACACATCTTGTGACTATTTTCAGAAACTATCTTCAATCTTTGCTGACATTCACTCGTTTGCGTAAAACTTAAAAAAAAAAAACGTCTTAGAAGTACCAATATTTGTGAAGATCGACTCTGTAGACGGATGACCACACAAGATTGGTTTCAAACACTAGATAAGAGCTCTGGATGTTGATGGCAACAATTTACAGAAGAATTTATTTTTTGGTTTTTATTTATATTGACCGAACAGAAGGCTTTCATTAACTGCAGCTCATAAGGCTGCCAGGCTTGTCACCAATGAAATGAAATTGTCTTTAGTGATGATTCTAAGTTTTGTTTGTATGTAAATGATCGCCATATAAAGGTTTGCCGAGTAGAACGACAAAATTTGCAGTTTTCTGAAATTACATACATTGGTGGAAGTTCACCTTTTGTGTTCATCTCAGACATTCTGAATATTCACATCGTTAGATCCAGAAGGTATTGGAAGCAGTACTTTATTGCCTATCATGTAAACTATACCGATAATTGGCATCTTCCAGTAGGATAATGCAAGGCCACATACTGCTAACATTACTAAAAGATATTTAGTACAGCTTTGAATATTGCTTTGGCCTGTACGATCACAAGACTAATCGCCTATCTTCACGTTTGAGATGTTGGATTAGCGGCTTAGAATATTGGCCAGGCCTTCGAACAATTTGGACGACCTGCGACACCATCTTCAGGTTGTATGGAACAAGGAGGACATTAATCATCTCATATTGAGCATGCCACAAACTCTTGCGTTGGTGCTTATGCAGATGTCACTCATTATTGAATTTTTTGTGTTAATTATAATTTTTTTAGAGACTGAGTGTGTTTTATTTGAAACTGAGTGTACTTTACTATAGCTATAGCTAAATGTGTAAATTTAATCGATTTTTTTGAGTTTTAATTTTGTTACACTATAATTATTATTATAACTATATCAAGTACAATTTATCAAAATCCATAAAGTTGGTTTGATATAAACAATCGTGTAAATATAAAATTTTCTAAAATATTCTTTAAGTACGGTCCTGATTATAACACCAACCTTACAAACGTCACGATTAATTTATGGATGGATTTCGGTCCGCTGAATGTAAATTATATCCCGAACCTTACTCACCCGATAAAATATTACTCTCAGTACATAGAAAGAGATAGTAGGAAAAAAATTGCAGATTGTGCATTTTCCTTCTACAATAAGAATCTCGCCGATATTTTATCGACCATAATAAATAAAAAGTTTCGACAAAAGCTCCTCCCAATATTTAATGGACTTCTTTAATTTAAATTTATAATTTCAGATGGCGATCCGAGGAATGAATTTTTCATCGGAAGAGATAACGGCAACATCCTACTAGCGAGGCAGCTCGATTTTGAAACTCAAAGCGAATACATTCTGAATATAAGTGTCACTGATGCGGTTCATATAGTTTATACTACTTTCAAAGTTTCCGTTATTGACATCAACGATAACAGGCCGATGTTTTCAGATCATTTGTATAAAGTTGAAATTTCCGAAGCGGTGCCTGTGGGGACGGAAATAATGAAATTAAAAGCCACCGACCGAGATAACGGCGGTAAATTAATTTACAGCCTCCATGCTGCTAGAAATCAGATTTCATTGCAAATCTTCAAAGTCGATTCGATTTCCGGTGCAATTACATTAGCACAAAGTTTGGATAGGGAAACATTAGCCGACCATCTATTAACAGTAGTGGTTAGAGATGGTGGTACACCTGCCAAACGCAACTACGCCAGGGTGCTAATCATAGTGCACGATCAAAACGACCACATACCACAATTCTCTGAGCAAATCCTTGTAGGCAAAGTATACGAATCGGCTGCTGTTGGTAGTGCGGTTCTAAGGGCTTTTACTGTAGACCACGATAAAGGTGAAAATGCTCGCGTAACTTACTCAATCACATCAGGTAACGTCGGTAACGTCTTCAGCATCGATCCTGATTTGGGGATCATACAAGTTGCTAGAGAGTTGGATTTATCAGCGGCTACCGAGTACACGTTATATATCAAGGCTACGGATCACGGGCATCCGCCTTTATCATCGACGGTTCCCGCACACATTATGTTAACCATGGCTGATAATGCGCCGCCCAGATTTGTGGAGAAGGAAATCGCCGCAGAAATTTACGAGGATAAACCGTTGGGCAGTTACGTAGCACATCTTAACGTGAGGAGTACATCTTCGCTACAATTTGAAATTATGGAGGGCAACACAGGGGACGCATTCGTTATCAGTCCGAGCACCGGTGTTATCATTACTAAGAAATTGCTGGACTATGAAGAAACCAAATTTTACAACTTGACCGTCATTGCAGTTAATATGGTAAGGACTAGTTTAATTAACTTTATTAATCAACTTTTGTACTTTATTCTGTGATTGGCATAATTTTATGTTTGAGTAAATACCGATGTGAAATGGTAACAACATTTATACATAATAGTTTGGTGCTTGATGATTTTGCATCAAAAAGATATTCATTGACAAATAATCGATATTTATAATTAATCTTAATCTACCTTATCAATAAATTTAATCATTATTTGTGTTTAAAACAACAAGCGTTTGTCAGCCATTTTGAATTTTACTTTTTAAATCACAATGTGTTATCTCTATTTGGGGATTCCTGAAAAGACACGTAACGTTCATAACTATGTTCATATTTTTCAACTACAAAATGTTAATCTTTGTAAGCCAGTCATTTTCAATTCTAATTGTTTGTCATTTTGTATTTTAAATAATGCTTTGCAAATTTAAATAATATGAGCGACCTTACAAATTTTTTTTATGTATTTTGTTAATTTACATTTTTACGGCGTTTTGTATTTTATAGAACTAAATTAAATGCATTCTTTTTCAGGCAAGCGCCATGGCTTCCTGCCAAGTGATAATTCACATCTTAGATAAAAACGACAACGCACCTCAATTCCTACAAGCAGTATACTCAGGTTCAATAAGTGAATCCGCCCCTGTAAACTCATTAATATTAACAAACACAAGCGATCCATTAGTAATCAAAGCAGTCGACGCTGATTCTGAAGTCAACGCTTTATTACATTATGATATTGTTGAAATAATGCCAAGACAATACTTCCACATCGATGCCAATACAGGAGCAATACGCACTATACGTTTATTAGATTATGAATCAATTAAAAAATTCACCTTCCACGTTCAAGTTTCCGATCAAGGGAAACCTAAATTATCTTCCGAAACTACAGCACGGGTTGATATAACGATAACTGATATTAACGATTGCCCACCGCGTTTCTCACAATCGATTTATAATGTAACATTACTGCTTCCTACTTATAAGAGTGTTGCTGTGTTGCAATTAAATGCAACCGATCCTGATAGTACTGAAAGTACAAGTTTACGATACGATATAATTGATGGGAATAAAATGGGAATCTTTGGAATTAATTCTAAAACTGGCTTGATTACAGTATTAGATCCCGATAATATGAAACCAATGCATAAATTGCAAGTACGCGTATCTGATGGTAAATTTTCAAGCGTTACTAAGGTTTATATAAGAGTAGACCAATCCGAAAATTCGGGCTTGATTTTCCAAAAACCAATTTACGAAGGGTCCATCATTGAAAATTCCACCAAGCCTACAACTGTTTGTGTTGTTAATGTCTTGGGCAGTGCCTTAAACGAACATTTAGAATTCCGAATATTAAACCCCACGGATATGTTCAAAATTGGATTGACATCAGGTGTTATACAGACAACAGGACTGAGATTTGATCGTGAAGTTAAGGATAATTATGAGCTTATTGTTGAAGCTAGAAGTCAAATGCCGGATAGGGAAAGACCAAGAGTGGCGCATGTTATTGTGAATGTTACTATCATGGATATCAATGATAATTGCCCAATGTTTGTTAATTTGCCTTATTATGCGGTTGTTTCTGTTGATGATAAGAGGGGTAGTGTTATTGCTAAAGTGCATGCTATTGATATGGATAGTTTGGAGAATGGTGAAGTTAGATACGAGTTGATTAAAGGACATGGAGAATTGTTTAAAGTGCAGAGGGAGAGTGGTGATATTGAGATCAAGCAAAGTTTGGAAGGACATAACAGGGAATATGAATTGCTCATTGCTGCTTATGATAAAGGTTAGTAAATGTTATTTCTATAAATTAGGTTATTATTTATTAATTGTTAGAAAGTTTGATTTTAAACCAGTTCATTCTTAAATTATATAAAGTTTTGACAAGCATTTCGTGATTAAAATTAGGAAAAAGTTTTTTTTTTTTTCAATTTTTTATTTAAAGTTTCAATGTTTTAAATTTTAAAAAAATGCGTTGATTTTTCCAATTTTAAGTTAATTATTATATAAATAGTAGTTGCTGCTTAGAAGATAGTTTTTCTTAATGTATTTAAAGTACACACAAAAAGCATTACTCTTCATTCAATTCAAGAAATTGCCACTTCAGGATTAGAAGACAGTTTTTTTCTCAATTTGTTCAAAATCTTACTTTGCGTTTTAAGATTTTCTTATAAGGAAAAAGTTTTCAAACTGATGAAAGATCTTTATAGTTTTAAATTCTGCTGTGAATCTTCTATAATATTTTTAATGTTTTACTCAATTTTACACAGATTTTCCAACAAAAATGTTGTTAATTGCAGTTTGATTGGTTTGGAAAAAGTTATCTTTGAATGTTTTGGTTAGGTTGGTTGATATTAAAGTTGTAAAAGTTATCAAAAAGTTTAAATGGGAGAGCGAAAATTTTTTGCGTTTTTAAAAAGTTCAGATAGTTTTTTTTAATATTTTGATATAAAAGTTGTCAAAAATGCAATAATTATGGTTTTAGAGACATTCTCTTGAATTTTTCGAAAGTTGGGTTAGTAGTTTTTAAAAAAGTGTCACAGAATTTAACTATTTTCAAAAAGTTCTAATAACTTTGGTTAATATTTTGATAGTTAAAGTTAAATTGTGTGAAGAAAATATGGTTTTAAAGATAATTTCTTTAAATATTTCAAAAACAAATAAATGTTAAAGAAAAAGTTGAAGAAATTAAATTGTATAAAAAAATTAGTAAATCTATTTTGCAATTACAACGTCAAAGTTTTGCAAAACAACTGTCAAAAATGCAATAAATACGGTTTTATAGACAATTTCTTAAAATTTTTGAAAGTTGGATAAAAATAATGCAAAATTTAATTATCTTCAACTCTATTCAAATAAAGTGTTTTAATATTTTGACAATTAAGCTGTCAGAATGTAGAAAACTTGATTTCAGAGCTAATTTTTTCAAATATATAGTTATATAAGAATAAAAGTTGAAACAAAGTTAGACAAACTTAATTATCTTGATAAAGTTTAAAAACTTTTCTTTAATATTTGGACAGTTAAGCTATGAAAATTCAGACAACAAATACAAATAAGTTTAAGTAATATTTTTAAATCTTTTGACAGTTTAGCTTAAAAATGCAGAAAACATGGTTTTAGAGTTAATTTCTTCAAATGTTTTAGAAGTTATAAAAGTTGTACAAAAGTTGATATACAAAAGTTGTAAGCAATAAAATCTTTTTGAATATTTTTTTAGTAATTTGTAGACACATTAAAAAAAATGGAGTTTATCAGATTTTTTACATTCTTTACCATTTAATAATTTTTTATTTTTTGACGTTAAGAGCAGTTAAAATGCAGAAAAGTTAGAAGAAAAACTGAAATACGAAAATTAAAATTTAATTCTTTAAAAAAATCAATAACTTGTCAAAATTTTGAAAATATGGTTTTGGAGTTAAAGATTCATTTAGTTGGGGGAGGAAGAGGTAAATTGTAATTATTGGATTACCAACATTTGGGTGAGTGGACAGGGAACATTTTGAAAGTTGTAAACGGAAAAATATTTGTTGCAGTTTGCAAAAGTTAGAAAAATATTGTAATAATAAAATAGTATTGAATTTAACTATTTTTTTTTTTCAAAAATCTTTAAAAATGCAGAAAATTTGGTTCTAAAGCTTTTTCTATTAAATATCTTGTTGAAGAACATAAGATGTTAAGAAATTAAATTTTATAAAATAATTTATTAATTAGTTTTTGGAATATTTTGATATGTTTTGTCAAAAATATTAGTTTTTGAATTTATTTGACTGAAGTTGTCAAAAATGCAATACATATGGTTTTAGGGACAATCTCAAATATAGATAATATGGGTTTTAATCTTAAAAGCAATAAAAAATTGAAGAATATAACTTAAAAGAAATTAAAATTTTGAAAAAAATATATTGAAAGTTTTTAAATTTTTTGAAATCAATTTTGTCAAAAAAATGAACCAAATACGGTTTTAGAGACAATTTTTTGTATTTCTTGAAAGTTGAATTTAATTATTATGACTTCATTCATTATTTTGACAATTAAGCAGTCGGAATACAGAAAACTTGGTTTTGGAGATAATTTTCAATATCTCGTTATGAAAGTTAGAACAAAAGTTGAAACATAAACTTAAATAAACAAATTTAATTATTTTGACAATGTTCAAATATATTTTTTTTTAATATTTTGATAGATAATTTCTTATGAAAGTTAAGACAAAAAATGAAATTTAAAAACTAAACGTAGTTTAATTATCTAGATACAAATTAAGTAGTTTTCTTTAATATTTTGACAGATAAGCTGTCAAAATGCTGAATACACGGTTTTCAGCACTGATTGATTCAAATATTTTGAAAGTTATGAAAGGTAGAACAAATTGTGCAGAATTTAATATTAATATACTACATACGTTGTTTTAGAGTTTAGTTTTTTCAAAGTTTAAATATGTTGATAAATTTTATCAATTTTTGTATTTTGATAAGTTTGCTACCAAAATGTAGAAAAGGATCAAAAATTGAAAAATATAAATGTTACGCAGAATTTATTTATCTTTATAAATCTTTTTTTTTTTAGTTTTCTTCAATATTTTCATAGTTTAGCTACGAAAATACAAAAAAAAATTGTTTTAGAGTTCATTTCTGCAAATAAAGTTATGAAAGAACAATAGTTAAGATATATAAAATACGCATAATTTACTATTTTTTATAAAATTATATCTAGTCTGGATGTATATTTTATATTTTTTATTTTAAAGTGGTTTTTTTATTCTGTACCAAAATGTTTAATTAATTTCTTGTTTCTTGACTTTTTTACATTATTGTCATTACACATGTGAAATAAGTTATTATTATTAACATTTTTTTAGTATTTTGTCAGCTTAGTATTAAAATGTAGGAAACATAAATTTAGAGCTAATTTTGTTTTTTAGTTTTAAGTTATTAAAGTTAAAACAAAAGTTGAAATATAAAAATGATGCAGAGTTAAATTATCTTTATAAAGTATACCTATTTTTTTAAATATTTTGAAAGTTAAACTCTCTAAATGCTGAAATTATAGTTTTTAGAGCTACTTTCTTCAAATATCCTGAAAGTTAAAACTAAAACAAATGTTAAAAAATAAAAATGATGCAGAATTTAATTATTTTAATAAAGTTTAAGTAATTTTTTTAAATATTTTTACAGTTAACAAATGCAGAAAATATGATTAGAGTTATTTTTTTCAAATATCTTGAAAGTTATGAAAGTTAGAACAAAACTTAAATGTTAAGCTAATAACTCAAATGTTAAATTTTTTTTAAATTATTTTGATAAAGTTTAAGTGACTTTTTTAATGTATTGCTGTTAAGCTGCTAAAATACAGAAAAAAAATATAGTTTATTTTTCTCAAATATCTCGATATCATTTGAATTTAATTATTTTAATAAACTTCAAGTTTTTTTTTATATTTTGACAGTTAAGCATGGTTTTTGAATAATTACTTTAATCAAAAGTTGTGAAAGTTGGAACATAAGTTGAATATTAAAAAAAAAGCAGAATTTGATAAAGTAGAACTAATTTTCTTTAATATTTTAACATTTAAGCTATAAAAATGCAGAAAACATAGCTTTAGAGCTAATTTCTTCAAATATCTCAAAAGTTCTGAAAGTTAAAACAAAAGTTGAAATATAAAAATGATGCAGAATTTGATTATCTTAATAAAGTTTAAGTAATTATTTTAATATTTTGATAGTTAAGCTATAAAATTGCAGTTTTTTAGAGCTAATTTCTTCAATATATCAAAGTTAGAACAAACCGTGAAATATAAATTTTGTACAGAACTTAATTATCTTTATAAAGTTCTGAGATATTTAAAGAAATTAAGTTCAAACTAAAAAAATACAAATAAAGTTACTCAATTTTAATATTTTATTGTTAAGCTGTCAAAATGTGGAAACATGGTTTTTAAAGCTAACTTTTTCAAATATTTCAAAATTAAAATAATGAAGAAGAAGGTTTAGTAACTTTCTTTAATAATTTGACAATACAGCTACTAAAATACAGACTACATAGTTTTTGAAGAATTTTTTTCAAATATCTTAAAAGTTATAAAAGTTAGAGCAAGTTAAAATTTAAGTTATGCAAAAAAAAATTTTATTTTGATAAAGTTCAACTTTCTTTAATATTTTGACAGATAATATCAAAATGCAGAAAACATGTTATAAAGGTTGTAATATAATAATTATATTGATAAAGTTTAAGTAACTTTTTTAATATTTTGAAAGTTACATTGTTTTTGAGCCTTCTGACACGATATGATTTCATTACTTATATCAGTACTATACTTTTACAAAAAATTATTCAGAATTTATTTATATTGAACTTTATTCAAATAACGTGTTTAATATTTAGACAATTAAGCTTTCAGAATGAATGAAAGTTAGAATGAAAGTTGTAATATAAACGTCGTTACAAATTTAATTATTATGATAAAAGTTTAATTAACTTTTTTAATATTTTGACATTTAAGCTATTAAAATGCAGAAAACATGGTTTTTGGAGCTTATTTCTTCAAATATCTTGAGAGTTGAAATAAAGTTTAGCTAGCTTTCGTTAATATTTTGTGGTAATTTTATCAAATAAAGTTATGAAAGTTAAAACAAAAGTTAAAATATAAAAGTGGTGCTGAATTCAATTATCTTAATAAAGTTTAAGTATCTTTTTTAATATTTTTTATTTATTTTTTTGATAAAGTTGGGATTCAAAATGTAAAAAATCTTGTTTTTAGAGAAAATTTCTTCAAATACCTTGAAAGGTATAAAAGTTGTAGAAAATTAAATTTTCTTCAACATTTTTTCTAACGTTTTTTTTTCAATATATGGACGTTTCTGTCAAAAAACGTGACATATGTACAAATATTTATTTTATAATGTTTTCTAAATTGAAGAAAAACTTTTAGTGCTTTTTTTAAATTATTTTGTAACTAAAAGTTGTGAAAATGTTAACTATTTAAAAAAAAACAAACATTTGATTATATTTTGATAGTTTTGATGATTGTCAAAACTTAGAAAATATGCTTTTGGAGCTAATTTGTTCAATGATTTTAAAAACTGTAAAAGTTAAAATAAAAATTGTTATATAAAATCATATTTTCTACAAATTAAAAATATTTTTATATATTTTGACAAATAAAATTGTTGCAATAAGAAAATAATGTATTTAAAAAGTTCAAATAAGTTTTGATGCTACTTTAATAGTTAATCTGTCAAAATGCAGAAAATATAGTTTTGAAGCAAATTTCTTCAAAGAAGAATATAACTTGAATGAAATAATTTTTTTTTAATTATTATAGGTGTCTGGAATATTTTGACTTTTGACTTTTGACTTTTGATTCTACTTTTATAGTTAAGCTGTTAAAATGCAGAAAATATAGTTTTGAAGTAAATTTTTCAAAGAAGAATATAGGTTAAAAGTAATTTTTTTTTTAATTAATAAAGGTGTCTGGAATATTTTGACTTTATACCTGTCAAAAAAGCACTTTTATTTTGAAGCCAATTGTTTCAATTATCTTTAAAGTTGTTTGGGGTAATGTGTTGTAAGAAATTAAATATTTTACAAAAATTATCAAAGGTATTTTGCAACGTTAGAGCTGTTAAAAATGTGTTTTTTTTTTTTTAAGTTTATTTCTTCAAATATATTGTAAGTTTAAAAATAAGTTGTAAAAACTTAACATAATTGGTTTCAAAACAAATGTGCTAATTTGTTTTGAAACCAAATTTGTTCAAGGATCTCGAAAGTTACAAAAAAAATTGAGGAAATAAGTTGCACAAAATTAAGTTTTCTACAAAAGTTGTTTTACAATACTTTTACGTTAGACTTGTCAACATTTTTTTTTTAATTTCTTAAAAAAAAATTAAAGGTGGTTTGCAATATTTTGACTTTAGGCCTGTCAAATTTTTTTATTTCGAAGACTATTTCTTCAAATATCTGGAAAGTTTGATAAAAAGTTGAAGAAATAAGTTGTATATTTAATTTATTAAAGTTGTTTTGCAATATTTTAATGTGTGATAAATCTTTGGTTTAAAGCTAATTTCTTCAAATGTATATTTTGATAGTTAAGCGTCCAATGTAGAAAATACGGTTTTGAAGCTAAACTCTTCAAATATCTTGAAAGCTATAAAAGTTGAAGAAAAGTTAAAGATTATAAGTTATAAGATTTTTTTTTAAATTTAATTTAAAGGTTTTGGAGTCTTCTTTTTAATTCTTGAAAGTTATGAAAGTTGGTTATAAAGTTGCAGAAAAGTGTAAAGATTTTTTTTTCTATTCTGACATATACATTACAATATAACATTATTTCTAACTGTCAAAAATGTAGAAATTTGGTTCTGGAGCTCAATTCTCCAAATAAGCGTTATAAAAGTTTTAAAAAAATAAGTTGTTATATAAAAGTTATAAGGAATTAAAATATCTACAAATCTTATAATGTAATTTTTAGATATTTTTAAGCAGCTTTTACGTTAAAATATCTAAAACTTACTTTGGTTAAACTGGGATTTTGGGGATCATTAATTCAAATACTTAAAATGTTATGAAAATTTCTTGAAAAATAAAGTAAGGAATTGATTTATTTAAACATTTATTAAAGACTTTTTAGGATATTTGAACGTTAGAGTTGCTAAAAAACTTTTTTTTATGACTAATTTCTTCAAATAGTTATCTAAATGGAAGAACGGTGAGATGGCTCAGTTATAGAGCGTTAGCGTAGCACGCTAACAGTCCGGGGTTCGATCCCCGAATATGACTAAAATAATAACTTTGCTCTTTATCCACCGGGGTGATTTGGAAGTCACCTAATAAGCCGTTGGTCCCATCAACCCCCTTCATACAAGTCATAAGACTTCTGGGGCGATGTAAAATAGCTATATATAATAATTTGTTTTATCGAACTTTTAACTTTAAAAATTTTAAAACCAGATTTCTGCAATTTATTTTTCAAATATTTTATATCTATCTAATATCACAATATTTTATAGATATAGTTTTACAATATAAAATTTTACAAAATTTTCTATTTCATAATGAATTTTTTTATGTGCCAAACACTTGATGAGTGGTTACCCTATCAAATTAATTTCTTCTTAACAGATTTTGTTTTGGTAGTGGTTTTTTTTATACTTTGCAACAAAGTATAAATGAAACTTTAATCAAATCTGTCTTTTCTAAGATTATTTCTTTAAATCTTTTCCAACTTTGTAATGGATTTTTGGCATCATTTCTTACAAATATCGAATCAAATTGATGACAAATTAACTAGTCTACTAAATAAATTTATTCCTAAGTATTTCAAAAGTCCGTATGATTTTTTTGTACATTTTTTTAAATAATTCAGGCTTTAGTAGTCTGAGTTTTGATATAGTTTTGCCTACTCATCTTCTAAAGTGGTTTTTAAGTATTTGGAAGTTCTATTGCATTTTAAAACAATATTCTAAAAAATCTGCATTTTTATAAAGATTTTCTTAAATAATTACATAGTACTTGCATTATTTGAATAATTTTTGACAAATATTGTATCAATCTACAATATCCTATATAATTATTTTTTTCAAAGTTTTAATCAATTTTGCCAAATTATATGTAAAAAATGATAAACCAAGCATCAAAATTTTACAATTTTCAGGAAATTACATTCTTTCTAAAGAATTGAAACAAATTCTTTTTAAGAATTCGATGCTTTTATTTATTTATTCTAACATTTTATAAAATCTCAATGTATTTTATACATATTTTCGAAAAAATATGATTAGTAATTTAATGGCTTTAATTAATTTTACAGGTATGACTCCATGTAGAACAGATGTAACCGTCCACGTCAAAGTAATAGATCGATCAATGCCTGTCTTCAAAAAGCAATTCTACTCTGAATCCATACCAGAAAATTTCGAACTCCATTCTCCTCTAGCGTTATCAGTACAAGCTGAATCTCCATTGGGCCGTAAGCTAATTTACAGCATAGTTAAAGGAAATGAATTAGAAGAATTTGCATTGGACTTCAACACCGGTGAGTAAAATTTGTTTTAAGTACCTTCCAAAAATTAAAACGTATTTCATGACAGGCAACGAATACACAAAACAACCTGATTCTCTTGAAGATTTCTTAATTAGTTTAAAGAAATCTGATACTTCCAGTAAAGGTAGTACTCTGTAGCAGTACTGATTAACGGTGTTGGTTTTTTCCTCCAAAATAACCTTTTTTAAAAAAATTGCATGAATATAATCCTGTAATGTTGAAGTTCACTAAACAAAACCTATTTACTTTTCACAGCCCCCGACAGTAACAATGGTCCTTGTGAGTATTTGATTTTAAATTGTTGCTTGTTACTTCCGCATCTCCATTTAACTCTTTAACTCATTTAATAACACATTTATTGATTTTGGGCGCTTTCTCTTATTTTATTGGTTTGCATCATCAAAACTATTATTTATTAGGTGTCATATCCGTGGTCGATGAATTGGATTATGAAGAGCAACAGCAGTACGAGTTAATCGTGCGCGCTACGGATTCCGTGTCAGGGGTCGCTGCGGAAGTTCCTGTTTCCGTAGTGCTCCAGGATGTTAACGATTGTCCGCCTGAATTTACCCAGGAGAGTTACAACATTTCTATATCTGAAGCGGCAGCATTCGGAACACCTATATTGACCGTAATCGCAAACGATAATGATACTGGGATTAATCAGAAAATTATTTACTCTATTCAAAAAGATAGCAGTAATAGTACTGATTATTTTCATATTGATGAAAATGAAGGGACTATTTATTTAAAACAAAGTTTAGATCATGAACAGGCTAAGAGTCATCATTTTATAGTAGTTGCTCAAGATCAAGGTGTCCCTAGTTTATCAAGCACTGCACATGTTTGGTTACAAGGTAATCAATATTAAGCTAATTTAAGCAATTTATTAATATTAACTTATTACAGTACTGGATATGAATGACAATCCTCCAAAGTTTGAACAACCTTCTTATTTCTGCGGATTATCAGTACATGCAAAACGAGATCAATTTGTAACTATAGTAACAGCTAGCGATGCTGATTCCGTTGATCAAACTAGATTGCGATATACAATAGTAGCCGGAAATGAGCAACAGACATTTTCAATGGACCCAGATAGCGGAATCATAACATTAACAAATTTGGCAAATTTTGGCGAAATGCGTAGCATGATCCTTAATGTTTCAGTCTCTGATGGAGTATATACTAACTTTGCACGTGTTAAAGTCGAATTGCTTCCTGCCAATTTACACTCTCCAGTATTCCCTGATGTTATCATGGATGTCCAAGTCTTAGAAAACAAACCTCCAAACACTTTTGTAGTTGAAGTGAAGGCCAAAGATGATGATTTTGGTGATTTTGGAGCCATAATATATACAATACATTCAGATTTACTTTGCGAATCCTTTGGAATAGATAAGGTATCTGGAAGGATTACAACTAAAGTTAGATTAGATAGGGAAAAGCAAAAGATGTATGAGATACCAGTCATGACTACTGATGGTGGTGGTAGAAGTGGATTCTTAACTGTACGTGTTAGCGTTATGGATGAAAATGATAATCCACCTAAATTCCATCTTAGAGAATATAAAGGAAGCATACAATCTAATTATAATATTGGAACACCCTTCATGAAGGTAATTAGTTATATAATTATTAATTCATTCATAATATTATTAATATTTCTAGATAAGAGCTACCGATCCTGATGAAGGCATGGCTGCAAAATTGCAGTATTCTATTTATGAAGAAAAGTCTTCCGGTGTAACAGATATTTTCTCAATTGATCCAAAGGAAGGAAGCATTTATTTGGTTAGAAATGCTGGGAAGTTTGGTAAGAAATCGTTTTCTTTTCTTAATTTTTGGAATTAATAAATTTTGTTGTTTCAGAGGGTCAAGTGTTTCAATTTTTTGTTCGAGCTACTGATCGTGGAGAGCCTAGGAAGCATGCTGATGTACCTGTCAATATTTTAATTATGGGACCAAAGGATAGACCTCCAATTTTTGAAAGGAAGGATGATAAGTTCTTTGTTTCCGAAAATTCAGCTACTGGTTAGTTAATTTACTTATATTATATATAGTAAGAGGAAACCGAAACTAAAATGTATAATTCTGATTTTAGGTACCATAATAACAAGACTGAAACTAGTTTCCAACGTCTCCGTAACATTCAAAATAATATCAGATTCAGAAGAAAATCCTCAATTTGCCGTCGACAATCAAGGCCAAGTATCACTAGCCAGACCTTTAGATTTCGAATCACAAGTTTCCCATCTAATTGGAGTCCTAGCAGAAACCGATTCAAGCCCAGCATTAACAGCCCTTGATGAAATCACGTTACAAGTATTGGATGAAAATGATCACGCACCACATTTCGAAAGCAGTCCTTACATTCTCAACCTTGCCGAAAATGTAAATGAAGGAACATCAATATTAAAAGGTAAAATAATTATAAATCACAAAATTTAGTTACTATTTAATATTTTTTTAATTAGTGATAGCACATGATGAAGATCAAGGAAGTAATGGTGAAGTTAGATATAATTTTGGAAGTGATTCCGGTGAAGCCATTAATGTGTTTGCTATTGATGCTTTTACTGGATGGGTTACATCTTTGGTTCCTTTAGATAAGGAAACAAAATCTGAATATAAATTCCATATAATAGCAACCGATAATGGTTCTCCTAAACATTCAGCCCGAACTACTGTTATTGTAAGATTAAAAGATTACAATGATAGCCCAACTGTGTTTAAGAAGAAATTTTATCAAAGCGCTGTTAACGAGGATGCATTACCAGGAACGGTATTACTAACTTTAGATACCACTGATGCTGATGTTGATTTAAATACTGGGGTTGAATTTTATATAACAGGGGGTGATCATAGTTCGCAATTCCATGTTGGACAATCTGGAGAGTTGTATGTTGTAAAACCTTTGGATAGAGAAACTGTTGGAAGTTATAATCTTGATATTCTAGTAACTGATGGTATGTTTATTGATACTACTCAAGTTGCTATTACTATTCTAGATGCTAATGGTGAGTTTCTAAATATTGTAGTATACGAGTTTATTTTAATTCAAATATTTGCAGATAATCCACCTTATTGTCTGATGTATAGATACAGACAAATTTTATCAGAAGGTATTCTTCCTGGTTCTTTTGTACTAAATGTTTTGGCTAATGATATTGATGATCAAGAAAATTCCAAATTGCGTTATATTTTAACAGGAGATGGTTCTGAGCACTTTTCTTTAGATAAAGATTCAGGTTATTTGAAAACAGTAACTTATTTGGATAGAGAGAAGCAGAATAAGTATGTTTTAACAGCACACGTACAAGATAAGGAACATACCAATTGGGAATGTTCATCACAGATTGAATTGATGGTTTCTGATTTAAACGACAATGCACCGCAATTTTCACTACCTTATTATTCAGTCAGCTTGGCTGAAGATGTTGAAGTTGGTACATTGGTTACCAAAATACACGCAACTGATGCTGATATTGGTAAGTCTTAAATTAAATTTTTGCAATCATCCTTTACCAATTTAATTTTATTCCAGGTATCAACAGAAAGATCAAGTACGCTTTTATAGATTCCTTCAATAATCACTTCAAAATGGAATCTGATAGTGGAATAGTAACTTTAGCCAAACCATTAGATCGTGAATTGCGTGCTATGTATAACCTAACAATACAAGCAACTGATCAAGGTACTCCTCGAATGTCAAGCGTAGCTAGTCTGATTATAAATGTACAAGATATCAACGACAACCCTCCAGAATTTGCTTCCAAATACTACTTCGCAGTTGTACCTGAAATTAACGCCATTGGAACTGAGGTAGTGCGAGTGCTTGCTACATCCAAAGATACGGGAGTTAATGCTGATATTTATTACTCAATAATTGGAGGCAATGAACATAAGAAATTTACAATGAATAATAAAACAGGAGTACTTATAATATCAGATATGTTGGATTATGAAAGAGCTAAAGATTATTTCCTAACAATCCAAGCCATTGATGGTGGATTACCACCTTTAAGTAACGTAGCTACTGTTAATATAAGCGTAACTGATTGCAATGACAATGCTCCAATATTTGGACAAAATTCTTACAGTGCTAGAATACGAGAGGATGCACAAATTGATGACAAAATTCTTCAGGTAATTTATAATTTTTAAATATTGGTTTTGATTCTATTTGTTTTATTTATTTTAGATATCAGCAACTGATTTAGATAGTGGTGAGAATGGTCGTGTTGAGTATTCTATTCTGAAAGGTGACAAAGAAGATCAATTCAGTATTGATCCAAATACTGGATATATTTCGGTTGCTGATTCTTTAGATCGTGAAACTATTTCCAATTATGTTTTGGAGATTTTGGCTAAAGATAATGGGCTTCCTGTGCTCTCAAGACAAATCAATGTTAATATCGATATTGCTGATGCTAATGATAATCCACCGCTGTTTTCACAAACGAATTATACCACCATTGTTCAGGTAAGTCATTTAAATCTTTACAAGTTTCAACTGGAAACAACAATTTTAAAGTTATAATTTAGAGCATTTAATTGTGTATGGTATAGAATTTTTTTAAAGAAATCTAGAGAATTCAAGTCATTTTAACTAAACATTTTTTCTACTTAAAATTAACTTAAATTTATGTTTATTTGACTATAGTTTAACAATTTTTTTTTCTGATGGAAACTTGGAGCTCAATATCCAGCAAAATATTTAAAAAGTCTAAACTTTTTTTGATTGCCGTTGTTAATAACATTTTTTGTGTTCTCCCAGTTTCAAAAAGTTTTATGATATTTTTTCTTTAGCAATACACGATTTTTTACTTTAAGAAAAATTTTGTTTGTACGTTTACACATGAAAAAAGGATAACTAAAAGAAACATTCTTGTGTTTTTTGCATCGATTCAAACTCATAAAGCGGCAAAAAGAGATGAGACGAGAATGTCAGATTTTCAGAAAATTTAAGCACCGGAAGGAAATCGACGCGAAAATTAGAATGCAGCGTCGAAATAGTACAAAAGTGTTTTACCATTTGCAAAGGAGAGAATTTCTAATCTCTTTATAACAATCTCTTGGGCGGGTGAGAGTGCACTCCAATTCAAACAATTAAAGCTAATCATGATTTGGAGTGACCCACCCGCCTACTCAAGTGTTGGTCATCAGGGAATTGGGAGTTTTTTCTCTCTGCAAGTGTTACAACATCTTTAATCAGGAGAAGAAGGAGTTATATCTAATCTTTTGATGACCAACATTTGGGCGGGTGCGTTGGTCACTGCAAATCATAATTCCCAGCGAGTAGTTTTAATTGTGTCCATCCACCCGCCCATCCTCTTTGCAAGGAATGGTTAAGTAAATTTCTTGATGACCCACACTTGGGTGGGTGGGTGGGTGGGTAGTTTAAACTTGCATGCACACCCACCCGCCCAATAGTTTTTTATCAAAGAATTTTGAGTTTTTCCTCTCTTCAAGTATTAGAAGTCCCTTAATCAGAGGAGGAAGGAGTTAAATGCAATCTTTTGATGACCAACACTTAGGGGGTTGGGTGGGTTACTCTAAATCATGATTACCAGAGAGTAGTTTCAACTTACGTGCAGCCAAAAATAGTTAACAAAAAATTTAAGATGTTTCTTCTCTTTGCAATCGTTAAATGTTTCTATGTTAGAAGAGGGGTTGATGAATCTAATCTCTTGATTACTATCACTTGGGTGGATGGGTGAGTCACTCCAGATCTTGATTAGCAGCAAATAATTTAAACTGAAGTGACCACTAACCAAATTACTCCTTTTTGCAAGTATTGAAAGTCACTTATGTCTGAGGAAGGTTTAATAAATTATTTTTTTTTGATGAGCAACACTTGGGTGGGTGGGTCACTCCAGGTTATGATTACCAACAAATAGTTTGAACTAGAGTGCTCATCCATCCAAGAAATTTAAACTTTCTCTTGTTGCAAGCGTTAAAAGTCTTTATGGTCGAGGAGTGTTTGATGAATTCAATCTCTTGATGACCAACACTTGGGTGGGTGGGTGGGTGGGTGGATGGTTCACTCCTGATTATGATAACCATCGAATAGTTTGAACTGAAATGCCCATCAACCTGCTTAAGAGTTAGTTGTTATCAAAGAAAGTAGAATTTTCTCTTCTTTTCTAAAGTTAAAAGTCTATGTAAAAGGAAGGATTAACAAATTCAATCTTATAATGACCAACACTTGGGTGGGTAAGTGGATATTTTAGTTCAAACTATTTGATGGTAATCATAATCTTTAGTGACCTACCCATCCACCCAGCCAAGAGTTGGTCATTACCTCCTCCTCCTGTGACTAAGAAACTTCTAACGCTTACAGAGAAGAGATATTTAAAATTCTTTGATAAAAAAAATACTCGGGCGGGTTGGTGGATATTCCAGTTCAAACTATTAGTTGCTTATCAAAATCTGGAATAACCCATCCACCCACCCAAGTATTGGTTATTAAGAGATTAAATTCATCAACTCCTTCTCTTACATAAGGGCTTTTAACGCTTGCAAAAAGAAGAAATTTTTAATTTTTTTGATAGCATACTCTTGAGTGGGTGGCTAGGAACTTTAGTTTAAACTATTCGATGATAATCATGATCTGGTGTGTTCAACCCATCTAAGTGTTAGTCATCAAAGAATTGAAAGTTTCTTCTCTTAGTTTAGAACTCTCTTAATCAAAGAAAGAAGAAGTGATACCCAATCTGTTGATGACCAACACTTAAATAGGTGGGTGGGTCACTCCAGATCATGATTACCATTAAATTGTTTGAACTGGAGTAACTAACCACCCGCCCAAATTGTTATCAAAAAATTGAAAGTTTCTTCTCTTTGCAAGTGTTGAAAGTTGTTTATGTCCGAGAAAGAGTTGAATAATTCAATCATTGATAGCTAACACTTAGGTAGATGAGTGGGTACTTAAGTTGAAACTACTCGCTGGTAATCATGAAAAAAAATTTAGCGTTTTTTATAATAAAAATATGCCCAACTTTCTACGACTGACCTCTGGTGTTCTATTCTTTGGCGTATCTTTATCACAAAAGTATTTTTGCAGTGGGAAAAGAAGCGCCGCAAATCACAAATTGATGCAAACCCTGTTTGTCTTTGGTCTATATTTGACGGAAGACGCTGGAATTTATTGGTCAAGAAATCTGGAGCGGATTTCACATTTTGTTGGCAATAAATACTATGGGCATTCAGAAACCTGATCCCTGCTTCGAATCTGCACTTGTGACTTCATTTACGGAAAACGATTTGTTTATATGTCATTGGCGCCCGAACAAGCCTACAGTTCTGGCGATGGTGATGCTGGTGAACTTACTACGGCGGTTTGTTCTATTTTTAACCGTTATCACGGCAGGCGGAAGGGTTTTGGCGATCTCAAATCCTGGACACAACACTTTCTCCGAGAATTTTAACAAGTCTTATGAATTTTTTGCGCCAGAAGTTTTTTTTTTTTTGGCAAAAACACGATTATTGACTTTAAGCGATAATTTTTTGTGGCGCTAATGGGCGATTTTTAAGAGGTTTACATATAAAATGGGACCACAAAAAACATTTTGATGACTCTCCAAGTCTTCTGCAATAAAAACTGCAAATACGAACATCCACCAGGAACCCGATCCCGGCTTCAGCAACAAAATGAGAACTACGGGATGTACGTTGATATGCGAGTGGAAAACAACAAATAAAAGCGGTTCATTCCACATTCTTGTGACGGCGGTGCTGTTGCCGTTACGATACATTGGCGTACCACAATATTTGTGATAAAAAATTACTAAAAATTAACTACCTACGAGATTTCTTAAATAATAAGTTGTGAGCAAAAAACAAACTTAAATTTAAAAACAGTACGCACATTCTATTTCAATAACCACTGGAGAATAGGCGTTACTGAGAAACAATTTAGTCAAAATACGCGTTTTTTTGACATTCAAAAATTAAAAAATAATTCATAATTTGAGGAAGGATTTTTTGTTTAGGATCAACGGAATTTGTTGTATTTAAGTGACAGTTTTGGGTCACCACTACCGGGAAATAAAAAGCTGCATTAAATTGATAAATAAATAGGTTCTTTCCCAAAATGTATGCCACTTTTGCCTGAAACATTTGCAAAATCATAATTTTTAAATTCAAGCAAAAAAAAAATAGTGACGCCACTGGAATTTTTTTTACGGAATTTGCATATAAGAAAGAAGTTTTCACTTTTGATGGCCCTGGTATGTTGAAACCTCGAGTGGTAAAAACCTATCTGCGTTTTTTGTTCAAAATTCCTGGAGCGGCTCTGATTTTTTAAATAGAGAGTTGGTTTTAAATGGTAAGCAAAGAGAGAGACACTGTGTTTCCATTCCCAATTTTTAATAGGGAAAAGTGCAGAGTAGAGCCAACAGGGGTGATTTTTTAGTATGCCGGGCAAAAAAAGTTGTATAGAAACTCTTCAGATGATGGTGGGGCAATGGGAAAGAAAAAACCTAGAAATGCAAATCGATGTCGATTGTTTGTTTCGTTTTTTTGGTTTTGGTTTTTAGAAACTTGATTCCGGCTGACACTCGAATCAGCTCAAGTTTGGGAAAGGGTCACAAAAAGAGAAGATGTTTGATGTTGACAAAACTCGGGTCACGGAAGGAACTATCGCGACAAATCTGAATTCAGCGACGAACTTGTTTAAACGCGTTTTTTTCTCGTGCTTCCACTAAATTTATGACGAAAAGTGACTAGATTCAGGATTTTTTTAATTTTTAAAAGTTTAATTTAGAACATTATGCACGCGTTTTTATTATAGTAACTATGAAGAACCTATTCGTTCAACCAATGGTGACTTTGGCGCACAACAACTTTATTGCAAGAATAGCGATTTTTTGCGCTTTTGACTAAACTGTTCGAGTTATTGCAGTTCTTTCATAGCAAGAACGGTTACGGAAAACCGAACCAACGATAGCGATACTCAAGATTGAAATTGGTATTGAACATTTTTCATCTAGAAGGCTGTGGCAATGGAAAAGAAAACGCTGCAAACCGCAATTTGTAGCAACCTTCCGTTTGCATCTGGTCTTGAGCACATTTTTGTTGCCAATAAATACTACGGTAGTCCAGAAACCCGATTTCTGTTTTGGATTGATGAGAAAACATGAACCGCGCTCCGGACGTCGATATGCGCTTTGCCCTATCTACGGAAAACGACGTTTGCATGTTACTGGTACCCGACCAAGCAAGGCCGTTCTGAGGACTGTTGTGGTGGTTCTGTTACGATACGACTGTTTACAACAAAGCTTTCTATGGTCTTTTCTAATTTTTTAAACACCTTCTATGCCTTTTTTCAAACTTGTTTTAAAATAATTACCCTCGTAATATTTTGGTTTATTATATGCTCAACCCACCTCGTTCAACTCTTGTCGGGTATGTATGCAGAGCGACATGTTACATAATATGTCCCTTATCTTGTTGAATGCGCCTCTTGCCTTCTCGATTCGGCATCTTATTTCTCGAGAGTGATCCCATTCGTTATTAAGGGTACATCCCAAGTATGTAATTGTTTTAGTCATTGGTAACGTTGTATTGTTGGTAATGAACCGAATGTTATCTATGCGGTTTTTGCTGATGATTAGGATTTGCGTTTTCTTGCAGTTCAACTTCATTCCGTATCGTTTGCTCACGTTTGTTATGCAGTTTTATCAGTCTCTGGGGTTCTTCGGCAGTATCAGCGATCAGAACAGTGTCGTCCGCATATCTGAGGTTGTTTATTGTTTTGCCGTTTATTACTAGACCTTCCTCTACGTTGTCTAGTGCTTCTTTAAATAGCTGTTCTGAATACGCGTTGAACAGCAGTCGTGATAGTACACAACCCTGGCGGACTCGTCTCTTCACTCTAAACTCCTCGGTTATTTGGTCTTCTACTCGGACCAAGGCCTTTTGCTGTAGGTACAGATTGGATATTATGTCTTGTCTCTGTTGTCGATTCCGCTTGCACGTAGAATTGCGATGAGTTTGCTATGTTGAACTTTATCGAATGCTTTCTCGAAATCAATAAAGCATGCAAATACATCCGCTTTGATGTAATTGATTCTAAAGCCGAATTGTGTATGACTGATGTTGTCGTCTAGTTTTCTATATATGCGAGTTTGGATGATATTGAGGAATACTTTTAGAACGTGACTCATCAGGCTGATTATTCTGTGTTCTGCGCATTTTGTTGCGTTCGCTTTCTTTGGCAGTGGAATAAATGTGGATATTAGCAAATCTTTTGGTATTTGACCTTCTGTGTAGATTTTGTTGAGGAGTGTAGTCACCAATTTTACTTGTTTTGGCTCTAGTAGTTTGAGCTTTTCCCCGTGTATCTGATCTTGTCCTGAAGTCTTGTTGTTTTTCAATCGGTTGATTGCTGCTTCTACTTCTTGTTGAGTAATAATTGGCCCTTTGTCACCCGATGTTGTGGTTATATTGTAGTCCACATCTATGTCTCCAAAAAGCTCTTTCATATATTGTTTCTATCTTGTTAGTATTTTGTCAGTTTTTGTGATGATGTTACTGTCTGAGTCTAGGATTACGCCCCCTCCCCTTTGTTGCTTGTTTCCTATTGCTTCTTTTATTTTTTATGGAGATTAAAGCTGTCGTGTTTTGCTTGTAGTATTTTGATTTCGGCACATTTTTCTTATAACTATTGCTCTTTAGCTTCTTTAATTGTCTTAAGTACTTTCTTGTACAGTTTTTTATACATTTTTTGGTTTTTGTTTCTACATTGCTTTCTTTCTTCCATGAGATTTATTATGTTATCTGTCATTCATTTTTGTCTTTGTTCGGTCTTTTTGGGTTTCAGTTCGTCTTCTGCGACCGTAACTATCGCTGTTTTTATTTGATTCCACAGTTCTTCTGTTTGTGTTTCAGGGTTGCTATTTTCAGATATGATGTTTAGTTCACTCCTGTCTTTATTTTCTGTAGAACATTATTTTGTTTAAGTTTCTGTGTGTCAACTTTTTTTGGGTGTTTTTTTTTTTATTAATTTCTTCAGTCGTATTTTGGTGCGAGCCAGTTGAAGGTTATGATCTGATGGAATGTTGGCCTCTGGGTATGTTTTTTGGCGGAGAGGATTGCATTGCGATATCTTCTGTTTACCATTACATAGTCAATTTGATTCCTTACTATTCTTTGTTGGTTATCGGCTGGAGATCTCCACGTGTAGAGTCTTCTGGGGTGTAGTTTGAAGTAGGTGTTCATTATTGCAAATTCAATTTTTTGGCAAAATTCTATTAGGCGATCACCTTTATCATTTCTCACACCCAAATCGAATCCGAAATAATTATGTTTACTTCCTCTCTTTTTGTGTGTTTTAGGGCAGTTTTTAGTTGTTCATAGTTTATTTGTACAGGTACCTAAATATAGAAATGCAATTTGTAGATCAAGGTTAGATTTTTGTGCAAGCTTAAGCGCAAAATTTTGGGCGTTTCTACTTTCAAAGTCTTATAATATTTTTCCACCAAGTCGGGCTTTTTTTTTGTTTACGAAAACACAATTTTTGACTTGAAAATAGGGTTTAAAAAAAAACTTTTTGATGGGTCTCCAAGTCTTCTGCAATAAAACTGTTTGGCGAAACAAAATGTGACTCGCTTTTGGCATACAGAAACACGATATTCTCTTTAGATAGGCGAAAAAACGTTTTTTAAAGAAAATATCACTGATTCTCGAATGAGCCCGGATTTGGGTTTCTTCAACAGCGGTGCTGGTGCCAAACAAATGATCAAATATTGATCATTTTCTATTCCAAAAACTAGAGGAGACATGGGAATTGTTGTGAAGCGTTTTGGCGAAAGATGTGAGGCCGTTATCAGGGGTTTTCTTTTTGCAAAAGCACAATTTGTTACTTTGTCCAAAAAAAAATTGAGGACGCTAATGAACGATTTTTAAGGAGTTTACATATATAAACAGGCTTACTAACAGAAACATTACGGTGGCTTTCCAAGCCTTCTGCAATGATCTGTGAAAACTTATAAACTAGTGTTACTATTTCTAAGAAGTAATAGATAGAATTAGAAAATGAATTCTTTTTAATTTTCTGTCAAATATAATATTTATGACATTAAATATTGGCCAGTACTATTGAGGTCTATAAAAAATGTAACTATTTATTATTTTTTTGAAGTATTAATCAAAAACGACAAAAACATATTTTTCTTGATATCAAATCAATTATTTCTGAATTGATTTTGATGTTCAAAGGTTTAAGTAATAATCCATCCAATTCTACAACTTGTTTTGTTTTTTACCTTACAGGAAGATAAACCAATTGGTTATCCAATCATCAAATTCATCATCACCGACGACGACACAACACCAAACACATCACCATACACCTTCGATTTCCGTTTAGGAAACGAAGGCAACTTCTTCCGATTAGAACAGGACGGCGTTTTACGTACAGCTACACGTTTCAACCATAAAATCAAAGACACCTACATGTTACAAATAAGAGTTTTTGATAACGGAGCCCCACCTCTATACTCAGATACCTGGGTCATAGTTAAAGTAATAGAAGAATCTCAATATCCACCTGTAATAACACCATTGGAAATTAACATAAATTCATATTTAGATGAATATCCTGGTGGCTTAATAGGCAAAGTACATGCTGATGATCAGGATCAGTATGATACGTTAACTTACTCCTTATCACCAACATTGGGTGTAATTTATCCAACGCATGAATTATTTAAGGTTGATCGTACTGATGGTACTTTAACAGCACTTCCTAGATTGGATGTAGGTGAATATAAATTGAACGTTTCAGTAACTGATGGTAAATTTTATGAACACGCAATGGTAAAAATTAACGTGGAAATTATAACTGATGAAATGTTAGAGAATGCAATAGCTATACGTTTTAGAGAAGTAAGTCCTGAGGCATTTATCCTAAGTCATCGTAAAGGTTTTGTGCGTGCAGTACGCACTACAATGAATACTAAAATTAAAGATGTAGTCATAATAAGCGTTCAACCGTCTCATGATGATTTAATCAATTTGAGACAGAGAAGACAGGTTATTAGTAAAGATTTGGATGTACTTTTCACCGTTAAGAAACCTGAGCATGGTTATTTTACTGCAGATACGTTGCGTAAAGCTATGAATGATCATTTGGAAGAATTGGAGGAGACCACTAAATTGGTGGTTGAGGAAATTGTGAGATTGAAGTGTACCAATTCGTATTGTTTGTATGGTGTTTGTCAGGATCATTATCAATTGGATGTTAATAGGATTAAACCTGTTGCTACTGAAATTACAAGTTTTGTGTCGGCCATCCATCAACAGAGATTGGAATGTATTTGCAAAGAAGGTTAGTGAACATTTTTAATTATTATTATTAGTAGTAGTATTTTGGTCCCTTATTAAAGTAAACAGAGCATAAATGACGACTGATTTACTGGTGTTGATGTACTCTTGTACTAGGTCAAAAATCCAAAAGTTTTTCCAAATACCAGTTTGAGTCGATCGGAATTCTGATTAATAACAAACACGAATGTAATCGATTGCTAGAGTTCCTGAGACTGGCAACTTTAAATTTAAATTCGCACCAATACGCGGTCACTGTGACTACTGCCTTACATAATGTCATTTACAGTTAACAATCCTTTATTTCTACCTATTTCCTATTATATAATTATAACTCAACAAATTTAATAATTTTCAGGATATGGTGGCGATCGTTGCGATGCTATAGTCAACGAATGCGCACGCGAACCATGCCCCAGTTACAAAATCTGCATACCTGATGCATCAGTTCAGGGTTACTCTTGTCAATGCCCTGAAGGTTACGCAGGAACAACATGCGACGTAGACATATCGAAATGCCATGACGAATCATGTTACATTGCCCGAAACCCAATAAGTTTCAGCGGCAAAAGCTATTCCCAATATAGAATAATAAATAAAAAATCAATTGAAGTACAACTAAGCCTAAGTTTACGAATAAGAACGATGCAACCAACCGGTAATTTAATGTACGCAGCTGGAAAAGTAGATTACAACATATTGGAAATTATTAATGGAGCTGTGCAATACAGATTTGAACTTGGAAGTGGTGAAGGGGTTGTTAGAGTATCTACTTTTTACGTATCGGATGGTAGATGGCATGAAATACGTTTAGAACGTGATAGAAATAGTGCTAGAATTACAGTTGATGGATTACACACAGCTCAAGGATCAGCACCTGGAATTAGTGATATTTTAAATTTACAAAGTGATGAAATGTATTTAGGAGCTGAAGTACATCAACATCCTTCCATACTAGGATTTGAAGATATACAAAGAGGATTTTCTGGTTGCATGGATGATGTTAGAATATCACGCGTATCTGTACCTCTACATAAAAGCGGGGATAACTCAGTAGCAGTGTTGAAGCGTTTTGCAAACGTTGAATTTAGTTGTGATGCTTCAGCAGTATTAACACCTTTAGGAGCATGCGGATCGCAACCTTGCATGAATGGAGGTACTTGTAAAGAAGTAACAGGAGGTTTCGAATGTCAATGCCATGCAAGATTTAAGGGCACCTTATGCGAATTAGATACTGATCCTTGTGCTTCAGCTCCGTGTTTGTATGGAGGCAAATGTACTCCCAATTTAGGAGGAGATTTTAGTTGCGATTGCGTTTATAGAATGACCGGAAAAAGATGCGAATATGGTAGATACTGTTCTCCAAATCCTTGCAAAAATGGTGGAGTTTGTGAGGAAGGTGATGATGGTCCTTTATGCAAATGCAGATCATACAATGGTGAATTTTGCGAATTTGATCTTGATGAATGCTTATCAAATCCTTGCCTTAATGGTGGTAAATGTGTTAATGATTTAGGCTCATTTCACTGCCTATGTCCGCAAAATACAACGGGAGTTTATTGCGGAAATCCATTATTCTCAACAAAAATCATATCGAATCGCTTGAATATAACTTGGGAAGAATTATTAGTTATACTCGGATTGGTTTTAGTAATAATTCTATTAGTTACTATTTTTATTTTATGTATACGATGCCGCGTTAAGCGATCGCGGCGTAGAGAAAATATGATCAACAATGAAACACGCAAAGAAAATCAAATTGTATTAAATTCAACAAGACACGAAATGGTTGAATTGAAGCGTGGATCTAAATTAAGTAATTTAGAAGTGAATCAACGTGAAGTACCAGTATGTCCACCCAGACCTTTATCGTACACTCCAAGCTCAAATGAACCTTATAATTGTAATCCAACAATGGTTCTAAATAATTTAGATACATTAAGAAGTTATGGATCAGCAGGTGATGAATTGGAAAATGTTCCACTTGATTATCGCAAGAATCTTAACAGAAATACGCAGCAAGCTGTTGGGAATCATTGCGATTCTGATAAGACTACCTGGGCGGATCAGATGCATCTGGCCTCAACTTTCAATGAAAAAACGAAGATTAAAAATGGTAAGTTATTTAAGTTTTAATTAATATGAACTGTGTATGCTGTGGAGGGAAGGGTTCTTGACTATTGTGCCAATTAAGGAGTGGTATAACTAATATGAATTCAGCTCGAATGTAACATTTCAGTCAGAAATATAGTATATGAACTAGGTCCTAAAGCATCTTGCTATTTTTGGAACATTTTGAAGATAAGTTGAATTATTAAAGTTTACTGCTAGCCGTTTATTGGTGGAGTAGTGGGGAATCTAACTCTCTAGAAAGTAGTAGCTTGGTGCGCTAAGTTCACTACGCTAAAGTTATAATTAGCTTCATTTCCTGCTACTTCTTCTACTAAATCCTTGAAATTTTTATTACGCCTGCCTAAAATTAGTAGAGGACTATGCAACTGAGGACTTAGTCTAAGTATTTATTTCAAAACATAGTAAATGCAGTTATTGTTATGTTTTCAATTTTAGATTTTAAAATGCCCGTCAACAATTGCGATCCGCCCAATCGGCTTTATGGTGGTAGGAGCAACACAATTGCCAACCATAAAAGTTCGAACGGGCAAATACCAAACAATTTACCTGAAGATGATCAAAGAAACGTTGGAAGTAAGTTGTATTTAGTATTCCTTTGATGTATTAACATTAAAAATAAGATTTCGCAGGTTACCATTGGGATTGTTCGGATTGGGCTAGACATAGTCAAACCCTTCCAAATATTACCGAGGTTCCAGGAAGTGAGATACCAGACTCATCAAGTTTTCATAGTAACGAGAGCAACGAGTCCAGGTGCCATCATTTGCTCGGGCAGGTTGATCCTAGACGTGATATAGCTACACTCAATGAAGACATGGAATCGGAATTCATGGCTGATAGTGAGTGTGAACCTCATGCTGCCAGTCCGAGTCTCAACGCTCTTGATAGCGGAAATGAAGAATTTAGATTTACCACAGGTTAGTTTACATTTAAGCTGAATCATACTACATCTCAAATTTAGGAAAATTCTTTATAGGGTGGAAGGAAACTGCTATTTAATCTTTATTATATTTGTAAGTCAATTGTTTGTTTGGTTTGGTTTTTGCTGTTGTATTATGTTGTTACTAATTTTTGTATCTTAATTTTCATGCTGCTTAGTGCCTTTAATTATTGTTAAACCAAGTGAGTATTTTAGTAAAAATTGCATGTTACTGGTTCACATATACAAGATACAATTGTTGACTAGCTATGACTAACATGATGATGTTTAGTATTTTGTTATGAATTAAATATAATTTGATAAAGACTTTGATTGTTGACTAGCTAAGTTGTCAACAAATTTAAAATATGATGGTGCTCTAAATTTGTTTAAGGACTCCTTACGTTTAGAAGATTTTAATTAAATTCAATCAAAGAAAATTAAATGATAACTCAATTGTTGACTTGCTCTCTTCTTGCATAGCAATATGAGGAGGGAGTCGATGGTTGTAGAAAGGGTGGCGTTATCCCACTCTATGTCGTGGTGATTGTTTTGAGATGCGTTGCTACGATTTTCCACCTGTTGCAGTGATGCATATTGTCCCGTTAGGTTTAGGTAAGTAGGTTCTCTTTACCAGGGGTCGTGAGTGTGATACGACTCTTTGTTCACCTGGTTCAGGTGGGCGTCTTAGTGCGGATGGTCGAGACCGCGCTGCGGTCATGGTAAGTGTGTCCATGAACCGCGGGGATTGGTGCCACCTGGTAAGGTACGAAACCGCGGCCATTTATGCAAATACCTAGCTTCAGGATGCCGTATGTGGTTCCCCAGGATTTGGGAATGTGCCTATAGGTAGGTGGGTAATCTCTAGAGCGTTTGTTGGTAAATATCCAAAGGGCGTAGCGGCGGTCGGAGTGGAAAGCGAATACAATACGAAGTATTCCCAGTGGTGGAAAGTTATGTACTGTTCTTTGATTGGTTTGTGATGCTTCGCCAAGAAAGCGGCTTCAATTCCCTCTAACTTCCTGGACTGCAATTTCATTCCATGGTGTTGGTCTGGGGTTTTTGACTATGGTGTTGAACGTAAGTCGTCTAGATGGAGTTTAACAGGTGGCTTGTGGGGGTAATCTTCCACCCAATGGTAATTAGTTTTTGCTGTGGTGATCACCAGTTTAGGGCCAAACCACTTGTTGCTTAGCCTCTTTGCTCGACCACGTACCATCACTAGATCTTGGGTTTGTAGTTCCGGATATTCTCATTCGCAGTAGGTTCCTTCATTCCCTATAAGCGGCGAGGTACTGTCTAGCTTGTTGTAGCCGGAGGTCTCGGTCTTGGGGTGCTTCGCAGGGTACGTCCTAGCCTCTCGGCTTGGTCAAGTTTTGGGGTTGATTTTCTCGCAGCGCCCTTATGCTCTTCTTGAGCTCGGCGTGTCTGCGTTCCACCGGGTTGGCCTGGAGGTGATACGTAGCGATTGCTTACCATTGCTGCACGGCTTTCTGAACGTTTTTTTCTCGTAAACTGAGGGCTGTTGATTGATAGGATGATTTTTTTGATCAACTGTTGTTCAAGAAGCCTCGTGGTTGTTTTGCTGGTGACCGTAAGACACTGGTATTGCCTCCACCCAACTGGTGCATAAGTCTATCGTAGTAAGTGCGTATTGGTTTCCCACCCTTGTGGTTTCTACAAAATCAATAGCGACTTTTTCCTATGGTCGGCCATAGGGGTGGGACTTTAAAGGTGCCTTTGGCTGTGAGGTCTTTGAATTCACTTTAGCGCAGAACAGGAATATTTTGATAAAGGTGCGCACATTTTTGCGTACGTGCCAGTGGTAAGCCCGCAAGATGGCGGTTGTGGTTTTATTCATTTCTGGCCGTATTCGTTGTTTTATGACTTTTTGCTGGGCAATTTGTAGAATCGCCTATTGGTCCTGGCCAGCACTGATCCTATTTAACTCCTCGTGTTCTCCTAATTTGTAATCCATTTTTGCGGGGTTTTCTAGGTTATCATCTTTTCCGGCCGTCAGACATTGAGCTGAATTTGCCTACACTCTCCTTGAGCTCGTCGGACTAGGCTCTAGGGGTTTGTATGATCAGTGAAGTCGTTGATATAGACACTGTATTGAGTCCGGCTTCTTCTGGTTTGGGTGTTTGGGGGGTAGCAGCCGTTTGGACTTTTCTACCGACGTGGCGATAAGATTGTTGCTCGGCTGCCGACTGAGGTCGTCGGGCAGAAGGTTTACGGAGCCAAGGGTATCTTTTACTGTTAAAGTTAAACTACTGTAGAATGACGGAATTTGGTCTTAACATCCGTCGAACTATTTAGCCAAACCAGAGCCCTATTGTCGATCCGAAGTATCATAAGTATGCCCGATATTTTTTTATTGCCATGCATTCAAGTTCGTTTGAGTGGTACTTTTTTTGGCACAGCGTAGGATGTGTCGGTTTAAGCCATTTTCCTTGTACCAGACGACTCCGACCCGATCCCGATGTTGCACCCGTCTGGCTGGAGTACAAATGGCATCCCTGCTTGGCTTGTCTAATCCGGTATTTATTGCTTGGAAGCGTCGGACTCGGTTTTGCAAATTCACACGATAGTTTAGTCCATTGTAGTGCCACCAACGGAGCTGCTATTTTAGAATAATGTGCGTAGTTCTAAGAAACTCCGAAGTTGTTTCTTGTTTCTTGAAGTGTCTTGGTCCATAATAAGCTTTAGATGGTGGATCAAGTCGGCACTGATCCTATGCTCCCGATACTCAACGGAGTCTGTTCCAAACCCGCACTTCTCTGGGGGGCAGCGCAATCTATACTCTTGTAAGCGTTCTAGCACCAGTCGTAGGTGGACTAAGTGCATGGCGTGGTTTTTCGAATACATTTATATGTCGTCCAGATAGACTAGTAAGCCTGCCAGGACTTGGGACATTAGTTTTTGAAACGTCACTGGTGCGTTTTTTTAGCCCAAATGGCATTACTCGAAATTGATATTTGCCTCCATTTGGGGCAACAAAGATGGAAGTGTTTGTGGCTGTCGTTTATTGGTATCTGCCAATAATCCGTCTTTAGGTCTATCTTGTTAAATTTTTGCCAATAGTTGAGAGCTCGGTAGTCCACGCAGTACCGCGGGGTGCCGTATGTCTTTTGACGATGACGGCAGAGGCACAATAACTGCTAGAACTCTTCTTCATTATGCTATTAGTAAATAGCTCTTCTACTTGTTTGAAGATGATGGCTTTCTTGTGGACACTCGTTGAATACCGTAGAAAAATTGCGAATCAGCTGTTCGAATCCCGTGATGTCTTGGAACGAGTGTTTGGGTAGATAGGTTTGTGCGTCTTCCGGGGTGCCAAGTTAATGATTGATTGGCTGTCTCTGCCATAGTATATACACTGTCTGAAGTAGTCCAAGCTCGTCTGTTACTTGTTTAGATATCGGCTGCCCAGAATCATTTTTTCTCCTAGTTTTTGGGAACTAGAAAAGTGACCGAATGTTATTGGTCCCCAACTATTACAATTTTAATCGTGTCTAGGGAGACGGATGGGTCTGCCTGTGTAACGGGGATTGTCGGGGGTCTTGGGTTTTCTAACTTTTGGAGGGTGAAGTTGTGACTGGCCCTTGAGTCAATCAAGGCTTCCATGTTTTTTACATTTGCGGTAATGGATATTAGGGGTAGGTACTCTTTTCCCACCGCGCCTATCATGGCCTGGTAGAGTAGTGCGTGTTTACGCCAGTTGTATTTGTTTTTA